>OX376083.1:14800000-17730081 GCA_947361185.1 Charanyca ferruginea | reverse complement strand
TACCTTAACCTAACCTAACCTAACCTAACCTCACCTAAACACTAACCTAACCAACCAAACCAACACCTAACCTAACCGTAACCTAACCTAACCTAACCTACCCTAACCTAACCTAAGCCTACCCTAACCTAACTAACCTAACCCTAACTCTAACCTAACATAAACCTACCTTAACCTAACCTAACCTAACCTAACCTACCCTAACCAACCTAACCTAACCTAACCTAACCTAACCTAACCTAACCTAACCTAACCTAACCTAACCTAACCTAACCTAACCTAACCTAACCTAACCTAACCTAACCTAACCCACCTAACCTAACCTAACCTAACCTAACCTAACCTAACCTAACCTAACCTAACCTAACCTAACCTAACCTAACCTAACCTAACCTAACCTAACCTAACCTAACCTAACCTAACCTAACCTAACCTAACCTAACCTAACCTAACCTAACCTAACCTAACCTAACCTAACCTAACCTAACCTAACCTAACCTAACCTAACCTAACCTAACCTAACCTAACCTAACCTAACCTAACCTAACCTAACCTAACCTAACCTAACCTAACCTAACCTAACCTAACCTAACCTAACCTAACCTAACCTAACCTAACCTAACCTAACCTAACCTAACCTAACCTAACCTAACCTAACCTAACCTAACCTAACCTAACCTAACCTAACCTAACCTAACCTAACCTAACCTAACCTAACCTAACCTAACCTAACCTAACCTAACCTAACCTAACCTAACCTAACCTAACCTAACCTAACCTAACCTAACCTAACCTAACCTAACCTAACCTAACCTAACCTAACCTAACCTAACCTAACCTAACCTAACCTAACCTAACCTAACCTAACCTAACCTAACCTAACCTAACCTAACCTAACCTAACCTAACCTAACCTAACCTAACCTAACCTAACCTAACCTAACCTAACCTAACCTAACCTAACCTAACCTAACCTAACCTAACCTAACCTAACCTAACCTAACCTAACCTAACCTAACCTAACCTAACCTAACCTAACCTAACCTAACCTAACCTAACCTAACCTAACCTAACCTAACCTAACCTAACCTAACCTAACCTAACCTAACCTAACCTAACCTAACCTAACCTAACCTAACCTAACCTAACCTAACCTAACCTAACCTAACCTAACCTAACCTAACCTAACCTAACCTAACCTAACCTAACCTAACCTAACCTAACCTAACCTAACCTAACCTAACCTAACCTAACCTAACCTAACCTAACCTAACCTAACCTAACCTAACCTAACCTAACCTAACCTAACCTAACCTAACCTAACCTAACCTAACCTAACCTAACCTAACCTACCTAACCTAACCTAACCTAACCTAACCTAACCTAACCTAACCTAACCTAACCTAACCTAACCTAACCTAACCTAACCTAACCTAACCTAACCTAACCTAACCTAACCTAACCTAACCTAACCTAACCTAACCTAACCTAACCTAACCTAACCTAACCTAACCTAACCTAACCTAACCTAACCTAACCTAACCTAACCTAACCTAACCTAACCTAACCTAACCTAACCTAACCTAACCTAACCTAACCTAACCTAACCTAACCTAACCTAACCTAACCTAACCTAACCTAACCTAACCTAACCTAACCTAACCTAACCTAACCTAACCTAACCTAACCTAACCTAACCTAACCTAACCTAACCTAACCTAACCTAACCTAACCTAACCTAACCTAACCTAACCTAACCTAACCTAACCTAACCTAACCTAACCTAACCTAACCTAACCTAACCTAACCTAACCTAACCTAACCTAACCTAACCTAACCTAACCTAACCTAACCTAACCTAACCTAACCTAACCTAACCTAACCTAACCTAACCTAACCTAACCTAACCTAACCTAACCTAACCTAACCTAACCTAACCTAACCTAACCTAACCTAACCTAACCTAACCTAACCTAACCTAACCTAACCTAACCTAACCTAACCTAACCTAACCTAACCTAACCTAACCTAACCTAACCTAACCTAACCTAACCTAACCTAACCTAACCTAACCTAACCTAACCTAACCTAACCTAACCTAACCTAACCTAACCTAACCTAACCTAACCTAACCTAACCTAACCTAACCTAACCTAACCTAACCTAACCTAACCTAACCTAACCTAACCTAACCTAACCTAACCTAACCTAACCTAACCTAACCTAACCTAACCTAACCTAACCTAACCTAACCTAACCTAACCTAACCTAACCTAACCTAACCTAACCTAACCTAACCTAACCTAACCTAACCTAACCTAACCTAACCTAACCTAACCTAACCTAACCTAACCTAACCTAACCTAACCTAACCTAACCTAACCTAACCTAACCTAACCTAACCTAACCTAACCTAACCTAACCTAACCTAACCTAACCTAACCTAACCTAACCTAACCTAACCTAACCTAACCTAACCTAACCTAACCTAACCTAACCTAACCTAACCTAACCTAACCTAACCTAACCTAACCTAACCTAACCTAACCTAACCTAACCTAACCTAACCTAACCTAACCTAACCTAACCTAACCTAACCTAACCTAACCTAACCTAACCTAACCTAACCTAACCTAACCTAACCTAACCTAACCTAACCTAACCTAACCTAACCTAACCTAACCTAACCTAACCTAACCTAACCTAACCTAACCTAACCTAACCTAACCTAACCTAACCTAACCTAACCTAACCTAACCTAACCTAACCTAACCTAACCTAACCTAACCTAACCTAACCTAACCTAACCTAACCTAACCTAACCTAACCTAACCTAACCTAACCTAACCTAACCTAACCTAACCTAACCTAACCTAACCTAACCTAACCTAACCTAACCTAACCTAACCTAACCTAACCTAACCTAACCTAACCTAACCTAACCTAACCTAACCTAACCTAACCTAACCTAACCTAACCTAACCTAACCTAACCTAACCTAACCTAACCTAACCTAACCTAACCTAACCTAACCTAACCTAACCTAACCTAACCTAACCTAACCTAACCTAACCTAACCTAACCTAACCTAACCTAACCTAACCTAACCTAACCTAACCTAACCTAACCTAACCTAACCTAACCTAACCTAACCTAACCTAACCTAACCTAACCTAACCTAACCTAACCTAACCTAACCTAACCTAACCTAACCTAACCTAACCTAACCTAACCTAACCTAACCTAACCTAACCTAACCTAACCTAACCTAACCTAACCTAACCTAACCTAACCTAACCTAACCTAACCTAACCTAACCTAACCTAACCTAACCTAACCTAACCTAACCTAACCTAACCTAACCTAACCTAACCTAACCTAACCTAACCTAACCTAACCTAACCTAACCTAACCTAACCTAACCTAACCTAACCTAACCTAACCTAACCTAACCTAACCTAACCTAACCTAACCTAACCTAACCTAACCTAACCTAACCTAACCTAACCTAACCTAACCTAACCTAACCTAACCTAACCTAACCTAACCTAACCTAACCTAACCTAACCTAACCTAACCTAACCTAACCTAACCTAACCTAACCTAACCTAACCTAACCTAACCTAACCTAACCTAACCTAACCTAACCTAACCTAACCTAACCTAACCTAACCTAACCTAACCTAACCTAACCTAACCTAACCTAACCTAACCTAACCTAACCTAACCTAACCTAACCTAACCTAACCTAACCTAACCTAACCTAACCTAACCTAACCTAACCTAACCTAACCTAACCTAACCTAACCTAACCTAACCTAACCTAACCTAACCTAACCTAACCTAACCTAACCTAACCTAACCTAACCTAACCTAACCTAACCTAACCTAACCTAACCTAACCTAACCTAACCTAACCTAACCTAACCTAACCTAACCTAACCTAACCTAACCTAACCTAACCTAACCTAACCTAACCTAACCTAACCTAACCTAACCTAACCTAACCTAACCTAACCTAACCTAACCTAACCTAACCTAACCTAACCTAACCTAACCTAACCTAACCTAACCTAACCTAACCTAACCTAACCTAACCTAACCTAACCTAACCTAACCTAACCTAACCTAACCTAACCTAACCTAACCTAACCTAACCTAACCTAACCTAACCTAACCTAACCTAACCTAACCTAACCTAACCTAACCTAACCTAACCTAACCTAACCTAACCTAACCTAACCTAACCTAACCTAACCTAACCTAACCTAACCTAACCTAACCTAACCTAACCTAACCTAACCTAACCTAACCTAACCTAACCTAACCTAACCTAACCTAACCTAACCTAACCTAACCTAACCTAACCTAACCTAACCTAACCTAACCTAACCTAACCTAACCTAACCTAACCTAACCTAACCTAACCTAACCTAACCTAACCTAACCTAACCTAACCTAACCTAACCTAACCTAACCTAACCTAACCTAACCTAACCTAACCTAACCTAACCTAACCTAACCTAACCTAACCTAACCTAACCTAACCTAACCTAACCTAACCTAACCTAACCTAACCTAACCTAACCTAACCTAACCTAACCTAACCTAACCTAACCTAACCTAACCTAACCTAACCTAACCTAACCTAACCTAACCTAACCTAACCTAACCTAACCTAACCTAACCTAACCTAACCTAACCTAACCTAACCTAACCTAACCTAACCTAACCTAACCTAACCTAACCTAACCTAACCTAACCTAACCTAACCTAACCTAACCTAACCTAACCTAACCTAACCTAACCTAACCTAACCTAACCTAACCTAACCTAACCTAACCTAACCTAACCTAACCTAACCTAACCTAACCTAACCTAACCTAACCTAACCTAACCTAACCTAACCTAACCTAACCTAACCTAACCTAACCTAACCTAACCTAACCTAACCTAACCTAACCTAACCTAACCTAACCTAACCTAACCTAACCTAACCTAACCTAACCTAACCTAACCTAACCTAACCTAACCTAACCTAACCTAACCTAACCTAACCTAACCTAACCTAACCTAACCTAACCTAACCTAACCTAACCTAACCTAACCTAACCTAACCTAACCTAACCTAACCTAACCTAACCTAACCTAACCTAACCTAACCTAACCTAACCTAACCTAACCTAACCTAACCTAACCTAACCTAACCTAACCTAACCTAACCTAACCTAACCTAACCTAACCTAACCTAACCTAACCTAACCTAACCTAACCTAACCTAACCTAACCTAACCTAACCTAACCTAACCTAACCTAACCTAACCTAACCTAACCTAACCTAACCTAACCTAACCTAACCTAACCTAACCTAACCTAACCTAACCTAACCTAACCTAACCTAACCTAACCTAACCTAACCTAACCTAACCTAACCTAACCTAACCTAACCTAACCTAACCTAACCTAACCTAACCTAACCTAACCTAACCTAACCTAACCTAACCTAACCTAACCTAACCTAACCTAACCTAACCTAACCTAACCTAACCTAACCTAACCTAACCTAACCTAACCTAACCTAACCTAACCTAACCTAACCTAACCTAACCTAACCTAACCTAACCTAACCTAACCTAACCTAACCTAACCTAACCTAACCTAACCTAACCTAACCTAACCTAACCTAACCTAACCTAACCTAACCTAACCTAACCTAACCTAACCTAACCTAACCTAACCTAACCTAACCTAACCTAACCTAACCTAACCTAACCTAACCTAACCTAACCTAACCTAACCTAACCTAACCTAACCTAACCTAACCTAACCTAACCTAACCTAACCTAACCTAACCTAACCTAACCTAACCTAACCTAACCTAACCTAACCTAACCTAACCTAACCTAACCTAACCTAACCTAACCTAACCTAACCTAACCTAACCTAACCTAACCTAACCTAACCTAACCTAACCTAACCTAACCTAACCTAACCTAACCTAACCTAACCTAACCTAACCTAACCTAACCTAACCTAACCTAACCTAACCTAACCTAACCTAACCTAACCTAACCTAACCTAACCTAACCTAACCTAACCTAACCTAACCTAACCTAACCTAACCTAACCTAACCTAACCTAACCTAACCTAACCTAACCTAACCTAACCTAACCTAACCTAACCTAACCTAACCTAACCTAACCTAACCTAACCTAACCTAACCTAACCTAACCTAACCTAACCTAACCTAACCTAACCTAACCTAACCTAACCTAACCTAACCTAACCTAACCTAACCTAACCTAACCTAACCTAACCTAACCTAACCTAACCTAACCTAACCTAACCTAACCTAACCTAACCTAACCTAACCTAACCTAACCTAACCTAACCTAACCTAACCTAACCTAACCTAACCTAACCTAACCTAACCTAACCTAACCTAACCTAACCTAACCTAACCTAACCTAACCTAACCTAACCTAACCTAACCTAACCTAACCTAACCTAACCTAACCTAACCTAACCTAACCTAACCTAACCTAACCTAACCTAACCTAACCTAACCTAACCTAACCTAACCTAACCTAACCTAACCTAACCTAACCTAACCTAACCTAACCTAACCTAACCTAACCTAACCTAACCTAACCTAACCTAACCTAACCTAACCTAACCTAACCTAACCTAACCTAACCTAACCTAACCTAACCTAACCTAACCTAACCTAACCTAACCTAACCTAACCTAACCTAACCTAACCTAACCTAACCTAACCTAACCTAACCTAACCTAACCTAACCTAACCTAACCTAACCTAACCTAACCTAACCTAACCTAACCTAACCTAACCTAACCTAACCTAACCTAACCTAACCTAACCTAACCTAACCTAACCTAACCTAACCTAACCTAACCTAACCTAACCTAACCTAACCTAACCTAACCTAACCTAACCTAACCTAACCTAACCTAACCTAACCTAACCTAACCTAACCTAACCTAACCTAACCTAACCTAACCTAACCTAACCTAACCTAACCTAACCTAACCTAACCTAACCTAACCTAACCTAACCTAACCTAACCTAACCTAACCTAACCTAACCTAACCTAACCTAACCTAACCTAACCTAACCTAACCTAACCTAACCTAACCTAACCTAACCTAACCTAACCTAACCTAACCTAACCTAACCTAACCTAACCTAACCTAACCTAACCTAACCTAACCTAACCTAACCTAACCTAACCTAACCTAACCTAACCTAACCTAACCTAACCTAACCTAACCTAACCTAACCTAACCTAACCTAACCTAACCTAACCTAACCTAACCTAACCTAACCTAACCTAACCTAACCTAACCTAACCTAACCTAACCTAACCTAACCTAACCTAACCTAACCTAACCTAACCTAACCTAACCTAACCTAACCTAACCTAACCTAACCTAACCTAACCTAACCTAACCTAACCTAACCTAACCTAACCTAACCTAACCTAACCTAACCTAACCTAACCTAACCTAACCTAACCTAACCTAACCTAACCTAACCTAACCTAACCTAACCTAACCTAACCTAACCTAACCTAACCTAACCTAACCTAACCTAACCTAACCTAACCTAACCTAACCTAACCTAACCTAACCTAACCTAACCTAACCTAACCTAACCTAACCTAACCTAACCTAACCTAACCTAACCTAACCTAACCTAACCTAACCTAACCTAACCTAACCTAACCTAACCTAACCTAACCTAACCTAACCTAACCTAACCTAACCTAACCTAACCTAACCTAACCTAACCTAACCTAACCTAACCTAACCTAACCTAACCTAACCTAACCTAACCTAACCTAACCTAACCTAACCTAACCTAACCTAACCTAACCTAACCTAACCTAACCTAACCTAACCTAACCTAACCTAACCTAACCTAACCTAACCTAACCTAACCTAACCTAACCTAACCTAACCTAACCTAACCTAACCTAACCTAACCTAACCTAACCTAACCTAACCTAACCTAACCTAACCTAACCTAACCTAACCTAACCTAACCTAACCTAACCTAACCTAACCTAACCTAACCTAACCTAACCTAACCTAACCTAACCTAACCTAACCTAACCTAACCTAACCTAACCTAACCTAACCTAACCTAACCTAACCTAACCTAACCTAACCTAACCTAACCTAACCTAACCTAACCTAACCTAACCTAACCTAACCTAACCTAACCTAACCTAACCTAACCTAACCTAACCTAACCTAACCTAACCTAACCTAACCTAACCTAACCTAACCTAACCTAACCTAACCTAACCTAACCTAACCTAACCTAACCTAACCTAACCTAACCTAACCTAACCTAACCTAACCTAACCTAACCTAACCTAACCTAACCTAACCTAACCTAACCTAACCTAACCTAACCTAACCTAACCTAACCTAACCTAACCTAACCTAACCTAACCTAACCTAACCTAACCTAACCTAACCTAACCTAACCTAACCTAACCTAACCTAACCTAACCTAACCTAACCTAACCTAACCTAACCTAACCTAACCTAACCTAACCTAACCTAACCTAACCTAACCTAACCTAACCTAACCTAACCTAACCTAACCTAACCTAACCTAACCTAACCTAACCTAACCTAACCTAACCTAACCTAACCTAACCTAACCTAACCTAACCTAACCTAACCTAACCTAACCTAACCTAACCTAACCTAACCTAACCTAACCTAACCTAACCTAACCTAACCTAACCTAACCTAACCTAACCTAACCTAACCTAACCTAACCTAACCTAACCTAACCTAACCTAACCTAACCTAACCTAACCTAACCTAACCTAACCTAACCTAACCTAACCTAACCTAACCTAACCTAACCTAACCTAACCTAACCTAACCTAACCGGTAATTACTTTGCATCCCGGTGACGCATTTTGAAGCGGCTTTCAGCTTTTTTTAAGCTAGACTAGGCTCCGTCTAACGTTTAGACCTACTTTGACTGACCTAAACGCGTGGAAATTTGTTATTCCATACAAACGTTGTTTTATTTAAATTTTTATTTGAAAAACTCGACTTACCCGGGTTTTTACTCCAAAAACAGCACATCTTAGTATACCAATAGTTACCTACCTGCCATACCTGCACTCTGCACCGCGTTCCGCGAACCAGACTGCCGCAGCGTAGTGAAAATTTGCACTTTGCCCAATTTTCAGTGGCAAAAATACAGTTTTTAGGCGATAATTCAAAATTTTTGTTCAGCGTCCATTTTAGTTTATTTCACCGTTCGACAGCTCGCGCCGAGACGCGTCTTTTGACGCCTCGCACGTGCGGATCGCATCTGTGAAACTTCAAAAAAATATTAAATTTTCATATCCGACACTTAGAAAATTCCACGCGAAATACACCTTAGGGGTGACGACAAAACATCAAATCGTAATTACTTTGCATCCCGGTGACGCATTTTGAAGCGGCTTTCAGCTTTTTTAAGCTAGACTAGGCTCCGTCTAACGTTTAGACCTACTTTGACTGACCTAAACGCGTGGAAATTTGTTATTCCATACAAACGTTGTTTTATTTAAATTTTTATTTGAAAAACTCGACTTACCCGGGTTTTTACTCCAAAAACAGCACATCTTAGTATACCAATAGTTACCTACCTGCCATACCTGCACTCTGCACCGCGTTCCGCGAACCAGACTGCCGCAGCGTAGTGAAAATTTGCACTTTGCCCAATTTTCAGTGGCAAAAATACAGTTTTTAGGCGATAATTCAAAATTTTTGTTCAGCGTCCATTTTAGTTTATTTCACCGTTCGACAGCTCGCGCCGAGACGCGTCTTTTGACGCCTCGCACGTGCGGATCGCATCTGTGAAACTTCAAAAAATATTAAATTTTCATATCCGACACTTAGAAAATTCCACGCGAAATACACCTTAGGGGTGACGACAAAACATCAAATCGTAATTACTTTGCATCCCGGTGACGCATTTTGAAGCGGCTTTCAGCTTTTTTAAGCTAGACTAGGCTCCGTCTAACGTTTAGACCTACTTTGACTGACCTAAACGCGTGGAAATTTGTTATTCCATACAAACGTTGTTTTATTTAAATTTTTATTTGAAAAACTCGACTTACCCGGGTTTTTACTCCAAAAACAGCACATCTTAGTATACCAATAGTTACCTACCTGCCATACCTGCACTCTGCACCGCGTTCCGCGAACCAGACTGCCGCAGCGTAGTGAAAATTTGCACTTTGCCCAATTTTCAGTGGCAAAAATACAGTTTTTAGGCGATAATTCAAAATTTTTGTTCAGCGTCCATTTTAGTTTATTTCACCGTTCGACAGCTCGCGCCGAGACGCGTCTTTTGACGCCTCGCACGTGCGGATCGCATCTGTGAAACTTCAAAAAATATTAAATTTTCATATCCGACACTTAGAAAATTCCACGCGAAATACACCTTAGGGGTGACGACAAAACATCAAATCGTAATTACTTTGCATCCCGGTGACGCATTTTGAAGCGGCTTTCAGCTTTTTTAAGCTAGACTAGGCTCCGTCTAACGTTTAGACCTACTTTGACTGACCTAAACGCGTGGAAATTTGTTATTCCATACAAACGTTGTTTTATTTAAATTTTTATTTGAAAAACTCGACTTACCCGGGTTTTTACTCCAAAAACAGCACATCTTAGTATACCAATAGTTACCTACCTGCCATACCTGCACTCTGCACCGCGTTCCGCGAACCAGACTGCCGCAGCGTAGTGAAAATTTGCACTTTGCCCAATTTTCAGTGGCAAAAATACAGTTTTTAGGCGATAATTCAAAATTTTTGTTCAGCGTCCATTTTAGTTTATTTCACCGTTCGACAGCTCGCGCCGAGACGCGTCTTTTGACGCCTCGCACGTGCGGATCGCATCTGTGAAACTTCAAAAAATATTAAATTTTCATATCCGACACTTAGAAAATTCCACGCGAAATACACCTTAGGGGTGACGACAAAACATCAAATCGTAATTACTTTGCATCCCGGTGACGCATTTTGAAGCGGCTTTCAGCTTTTTTAAGCTAGACTAGGCTCCGTCTAACGTTTAGACCTACTTTGACTGACCTAAACGCGTGGAAATTTGTTATTCCATACAAACGTTGTTTTATTTAAATTTTTATTTGAAAAACTCGACTTACCCGGGTTTTTACTCCAAAAACAGCACATCTTAGTATACCAATAGTTACCTACCTGCCATACCTGCACTCTGCACCGCGTTCCGCGAACCAGACTGCCGCAGCGTAGTGAAAATTTGCACTTTGCCCAATTTTCAGTGGCAAAAATACAGTTTTTAGGCGATAATTCAAAATTTTTGTTCAGCGTCCATTTTAGTTTATATCACCGTTCGACAGCTCGCGCCGAGACGCGTCTTTTGACACCTCGCACGTGCGGATCGCAGCTGTGAAATTTCAAAAAATTGCCCGCCCACCCACCCTATAGTGGCTGACCAGGTAAACTTTTTCGTTTAACCAAAAATTATTGAACTCTTTAAAATCAATAATAGTTATTCCTCGAACTCTTAATAGTACAAAACGCATATAAATCGTTCTCCACGCGTATAGGGATTCTTCTGCTGACTTTAAATTGACTGACTACCAGTCAAATACTTGACGTATTAATCCCCCCTATACAGGGACTGCTATATTTCGTTTTAATTTTACCTATAAGGACACTTATCCCCTGAAATGTTTGGCTATCGCACACCTGCCAAGAAAGACGCCAGTTCGCAAGGCTCTAAAAGTTCGCCGAGGTCAAGTGACAATGCGGGGCCCTCCCTCCCTAGCGTCAGACGCAGTATCGGGGAGTGGGAAGCCGGGAAGGCAGAGACTCAGGTTAAGCCTGCGGCCAAATCGCCGACCAACCCAAAGGCCAATGCCGCACCACCTACAACAGAAAGACCGAGCCTACAAAAAACGGCTCGAACATTAGAGGACACAGCAGGACCCTCACCAAAACCTGAGGCCCGGTACCCAAATCGCACAGCAGAGGCGAGAGCTTGCCTAAATAAGGCAAAGCTTCATTTAGCCAACTCTCGCAACCTCAAAACAGAAATCAAAACGGCGGTACTCGACGCAATAAATAGGCTTTACGAAATCGTAAAAGAATCAGAAAGGGCCAGAAGTAGTGGACAAGACCACCCTGTCCCACCATCAAACATATCGAAGACGGCCGATGTTCCTCAGGACAGACAAGACCAGACGCAGGTGCAGACCACTGCTTGTATACCGACAGAGCTCGTGAGTCAGCTGCTGACAGACCTTAAAGAGCACAAACAGGCGCTAGAAGAATGCCAGCAGCACACGCAAGCCCTGTCGGACCATTTGGTGAAAACTAGCCAGTATGTGGCAGGCCAAGGCCCATCCTACGCGGAGATGGCGGCTGGCCCAAAAAAGCGAGTGCAGGAACCGCTCCACTCGGTGGTCGTTTCTTCTACCGATGACTGTGATACCGGCGAGCAGGTCATCGAAAAATTGAGGACTGTGGTCGACGCAAAAAATCAGGGAACTAGGATCGAGCGCCTTCGAAAAGCAAGAGACCAAAAAATCATAATCGGCTTTAAAACCAAGGAGGAATTGGCAGTGGTGAAGGCAAAAATCAAAGAGTCTGGGAAATTACTAGTAGAGGAGGTGAAGAATAAAGACCCTCTCATTATTATAAAAGATGTCCTCTCCTGCCACACGGATGTGGAAGTGATCCAGGCCATGCAACGCCAGAACACCCACCTGATGGGGAACCTGGCCGACAAAGACCTTCGGCTAGGAGTGAAGTACCGTCGCAGGACAAAGAACCCACATACGTGCCACATCATCATGCAAGTGTCCCCGGAAATATGGCAGAGACTGACGGCGGCGGGTCGAGTACACATTGACCTCCAGCGAGTTCGTGTGCTGGACCAATCCCCACTGGTGCAATGCACTCGTTGCTTGCGCTACGGCCACACCCGTAAACTGTGCACGGAACCCGCCGACCTATGCATACACTGCGGGGACCCCCACATGCAGGCCGACTGCCCTTCACGCCTGGCAGCAGAAGTACCAACCTGCCACAATTGCAAACAAGCAAAACTTGTAAAGACCGACCACAATGCCTTCGAAAACGAGTGTCCGATCCGAGTAAAATGGGACTCACTAGCACGTATGTCAGTAGCATACTGCTAATGTTGACTCAAGAAAAACTAAGTACAGGAACACAAATACCGACACTGGAACGGACACAAATAACAGCAGTGGATACTCGGCCCGAGAAATGCTTGTGTCTGATCTGGAGAAGTACTCGAAACCAGATGAAGGAATCACGAGCTCTGACTACAACGTATTCAAAATTAGTAATAATACACCTAAACAAATGAGTAGAAAAAGCACAATAAAACAGTACAAAACCAAACACGCTAATTGTACCCAGCTTCATGAGAAACTAGGACAATTAAACCCGGACAACATAATAAATACATATATAGACACTACAAATAATAAAATAAATTTTGATATAAACAAATTCATAGACGTAATAGCTAAAATTAAAAAATACAAATTCACCTTACTGTTGTGGTCAAACGAGCTCGCTGATATCAATTATGCTTGCACTAAAATAGAAAAAGTCGTAGTAAATAGTATATACAGACGAAGTAAAATATGATACCAATATAAAATAATTTTATACACCGAGTATCATATACCCTAGAATTTAAAAATGAATACCTAGTTTAAAATGCAAGTAAAACAGCACACTTTAAATAAGATTATTCTTTTTCCTTTTGAAATACATAATGAAAAAAGTCTTGAGTTCTCCCTTTCGTAAATCAGTAGAAATAGTTTCAAAAATTAAAATAAAGCCTAAATTATATAAGAACCTAACATTGTAAATATATTAAAACAAAATCTTGTATCTAACATAAAACATAGTTAAATAATGTCTCTGAAAATCATCAGGGGATATACGCGTGGCAGGAGTGTGGTTTTAGCCGGTAAGAGTCCGGCACTACCCAGACTGTCTCACCTGTGAGGCAGTCTGGGTGTCCATGAGGATTTCCCACTCCTGCCAAAAAAAAAAAAAAAAAAAAAAAAAAAAAAAAAAAAAAAAAAACCTAACCTAACCTAACCTAACCTAACCTAACCTAACCTAACCTAACCTAACCTAACCTAACCTAACCTAACCTAACCTAACCTAACCTAACCTAACCTAACCTAACCTAACCTAACCTAACCTAACCTAACCTAACCTAACCTAACCTAACCTAACCTAACCTAACCTAACCTAACCTAACCTAACCTAACCTTTCAAGAGCAGCGAAGGTCAGCTGGGGTATGCACCCAGAGGTGATCCGTAGCATCTACGACGCAACGGTGGAGCCGGTCATCACCTACGCGGCCAGTGCCTGGGCGCCAGCGACTAACAAAGTCGGAGTGCAGAAACTGCTCAATTCGGTGCAACGAGGTTTCGCCCAAAAGCTGTGCAGAGCCTACCGCACGGTCTCCCTGAACTCAGCGCTGATATTGGCTGGTATTCTCCCCCTCGACCTTCGCATCCGCGAGATGGCCTCGCTATATGAGGCCAAGAGGGGAGTGCCCTTGCCAGCGCTGGGGGATCGGGAGGTCGAGCGGATGGCTCCAGTTTCAGAGGCCCCACATCCCGTAGAGCGAACAAGCTTACAGTTTGGCAGCCTGGTAGACGAGGACCAATATAGGAACCACAGCAATTTTGCTGTGCGTATTTTCACGGACGGCAGTAAGATTGAGGGTAAGGTTGGAGCAGCGCTATCCTTGTGGAATGGCGCCTCGGAAACCAAAACCCTCAAACTTAGTCTGTCGTCCTACTGCACCGTCTATCAGGCAGAGCTACTAGCAATAAAAAGAGCAATGGCAGAAGTCCTCAGGCGCAATGAGACATCCTTTGCAGTATTTAGTGACTCAAGGGCGGCCCTTCAGACAATCGCGAACCCTAACTCCCCTCACCCCCTAGCAGTGGAAACTAGAGACACCATTAGACGCTGTAATCTCCAGAACAAGAGTGTCTCCTTGTTCTGGATCAAAGCTCACGCAGGACTGCAGGGGAATGAGAGGGCTGACCAGCTCGCGAAGGAGGCTGCCCTACGATCAAAAACGCGTCCCGACTATGACCGTTGCCCTGTCTCATTCGTCAAGCGTACTATCCGTTTAGGGACGCTTGACGAATGGAACAGTAGATACAGAATAGGCGAAACTGCATCTACCACAAAAATATTCTTCCCCGATGCGGTTGCTGCATACAGCGTTGTCAGGAAAATTGAGCACTCCAACATTACTACTCAAATCTTTACGGGGCACGGCGGGTTCTCCGCATACCTGAATCGCTTCAAGTGTAAGGAGAGCCCATCGTGCGCCTGCGAGCCTGGAGTCAAAGAAGATGTGCCGCACATTCTTCTACATTGCCCCATCTTCGCAAAGCAGCGTCTGGAATTAGAGCAACGTTTAGGAGTAAGGTTAGAAACTGAAAGTCTGCCTGAACTGATTGCCTGTAGGAAAAGTAGGAAAAAAGTAATGGAATTTTGCATAAAAATAGTAAGTATAGTAATCAAAAGAAATAAATAGACTAAGCAAAATATGATACCAACATAAAATGTACTTTATAACAGGATATCATATGACGATTCGTATTTCAATAATAAATAGTTCAAATGTAAACAAAATAGTTGGAATAATCAATAGTGAAATAGGAACTCAATATTACATAAAGCCTTAAGCTCTCGCCACCTTTTCGTCTTATAAGTAACGCTGTTAAAAAATTAAAATAAAGTCTATATACCATAATATTATATCACATAAAAAATGAAAAATTCAAAGAGTAATAAGTTATAACCAGGTAAAAAAAGAACTCTGACCACGTCAGGGGATATACGCATGGCAGGAGTGTGGTTTTAGCCGGTAAGAGTCCGGCACTGCCCAGACTGTCACACTTGTGAGACAGTCTGGGCGTCCATGAGGATTTCCCACTCCTGCCGAAAAAAAAAAAAAAAAAAAAAAAAAAAAAAAAACCTAACCTAACCTAACCTAACCTAACCTAACCTAACCTAACCTAACCTAACCTAACCTAACCTAACCTAACCTAACCTAACCTAACCTAACCTAACCTAACCTAACCTAACCTAACCTAACCTAACCTAACCTAACCTAACCTAACCTAACCTAACCTAACCTAACCTAACCTAACCTAACCTAACCTAACCTAACCTAACCTAACCTAACCTAACCTAACCTAACCTAACCTAACCTAACCTAACCTAACCTAACCTAACCTAACCTAACCTAACCTAACCTTCAGGCGTGGGGAGTACAAAATAAACTTAAATTTGCCCCACATAAAACCAACGCAATGGTGGTGACTCGCAAACTTAAATACGACACCCCGCGCCTGAGCATGGATGGGATCGACATTGCCATGTCCAACGAGATCAAACTCCTGGGTGTCACCATCGACAAACAGCTCACCTTTAACGCACACGTCGCAAACGTTTGTAGAAAGGCAATAGGAGTCCACAAACAACTGACTAGAGCTGCAAAAGCCAGCTGGGGGCTCCACCCCGAAGTCATAAAAATAATATATGAGGCCACCGTGGAACCAGTTGTCCTGTACGCCGCCAGCGTATGGGCCCCGGCCGTCGGGAAGCAGGGCGTCATGAAGCAGTTGGGAGCAGTACAGCGCGGCATTGCACAAACACTGTGCAAAGCATACCGGACGGTCTCCTTAAACGCCGCACTAGTGCTGGCTGGGATACTACCTCTCGATCTTCGTGTCCGCGAAGCGGCATCGTTATACGAGGCCAAGAGGGGGGTGCCTCAGCCAGCACTTTGCGGCAGGATGGTCGAGCAGACTGCTTCGGCAATGGAAGCCCCACACCCCGCGGAGCGCGCTGAGCTGGAGGTTGTAAGCCTGGTAAACCAAGAGCAACTTGATGCCCAGAACGAACTTGAAGTTCGTATCTTTACGGATGGGAGCAAGATTGGGGGCAAGGTTGGAGCGGCACTGTCCATGTGGACCGGTGACGCCGAAACCAAAACTCGCAAGCTTGCTCTTCCACATTACTCCACCGTCTACCAGGCTGAGCTTCTGGCGATATGCGTCGCCACCAGGGAAATCCTGAAACACAGTGCGCAATCGTTTGGAATCTTCAGTGACTCCATGGCGGCTCTCCAAACAGTCCAAAACCACAACAGACACCACCCTCTGGCAGTTGAGATAAGGGCTAACCTTAGGTCCCTGACTATCCAAAACAAGTCTGTTACTTTGTTTTGGATTAAAGCGCATGCAGGGTTGGTTGGAAATGAGAGAGCCGATGAACTAGCCAAAAGTGCCGCTGAAGGTTCCAAACGTAAGCCAGACTATGATCTGTGTCCGGTCTCGTACGTCAAGCGATGCATCCGAACGGAAACGCTTGACGTGTGGAATCACAGATACAGCTCCGGAGAGACTGCTTCAGTGACGAAACTGTTTTTCCCGGACGCGGTGGCGGCCTACAGGATAATCAGGAAATGTAAAACTAGCAGCACACTAACCCAAGTCATGACGGGGCACGGTGGGTTCTCGGAATACTTATATCGCTTTAAGTGTAAAGGGAGCCCATCGTGCATCTGCGATCCTGAAGCTTCTGAAACGGTGCCTCATATATTGTTTAGCTGTCCCGTCTTTGATAGACAAAGACTCGAGGCCGAACTTGAACTCGACACTAAAATAAACGCGGAAAATACGTGGAAAATAGTAGCCGGTAAAAGTAGAGAGCGGTTTCTTAAATATAGCGTGAAAATTTGTGAAAGAGTCATAAATAGGAATAAAAGTGCGTAAGTAAAAATGCTTACATAATATTGTAAATATATTAATGTCAAGCATTGAAAACAGAGGTTAAATGTTAAGAAATAGGCATAAAAACCAAGCATTATAATATGTTACTAGAATAAGAATAGGTTTTACGAGAGCTGTCTAAATAAGAAAACCATTTATGTTGTAATATTAAGGAACACAATCATATTATATACATACTAGAATAATAAGAAAAATTGTGTCGGTTAAAATATGTAACAAAATAATAGATAACAAAATAGTATAATGTGTAATAATAATATATATAAATAGAAATAAGGATTAGTTTTAAGCTGGCTGTTCAAATTTTGTAAACCAGGAATGTAATAGAATTAAGAAATAAATGTAAATTAGAATAAGAAGTACTGTACCAAATTAATAAGAAAACCGGTGTTGCTATGTTCATTTCCCCAAAAATACAATGTATCAAAACAAAGAAGAAATAGAAAGAGTAGATATAGTAAGAGTAGATAAATAGAAGGGCGTCCTACCCTAACAGACTGAAAGATGATGAATGCAAGAAAGATAAAGTATGCTGAATGAAAGTACGAGAGGAATAAAAGAGAGAACTGGAATGAATGAAATAGCTTAAAATAGACTCCGATGCTGTCGGAGGTAGAGGTACTATAAAATAAAAAAAAAAAAAAAAAAAAAAAAAAACCTAACCTAACCTAACCTAACCTAACCTAACCTAACCTAACCTAACCTAACCTAACCTAACCTAACCTAACCTAACCTAACCTAACCTAACCTAACCTAACCTAACCTAACCTAACCTAACCTAACCTAACCTAACCTAACCTAACCTAACCTAACCTAACCTAACCTAACCTAACCTAACCTAACCTAACCTAACCTAACCTAACCTAACCTAACCTAACCTAACCTAACCTAACCTAACCTAACCTAACCTAACCTAACCTAACCTAACCTAACCTAACCTAACCTAACCCGTAATTACTTTGCGTCCCGGTGACGCATTTTGAAGCGGTTTTCAGCTTTTTTAAGCTAGACTAGGCTCCGTCTAACGTTTAGACCTACTTTGACTGACCTAAACGCGTGGAAATTTGTTATTCCATACAAACCTTGTTTTATTTAAATTTTTATTTGAAAAACTCGACTTACCCGGGTTTTTACTCCAAAAACAGCACATCTTAGTATACCAATAGTTACCTACCTGCCATACCTGCACTCTGCACCGCGTTCCGCGAACCAGACTGCCGCAGCGTAGTGAAAATTTGCACTTTGCCCAATTTTCAGTGGCAAAAATACAGTTTTTAGGCGATAATTCAAAATTTTTGTTCAGCGTCCATTTTAGTTTATTTCACCGTTCGACAGCTCGCGCCGAGACGCGTCTTTTGACACCTCGCACGTGCGGATCGCATCTGTGAAACTTCAAAAAATATTAAATTTTCATATCCGACACTTAGAAAATTCCACGCGAAATACACCTTAGGGGTGACGACAAAACATCAAATCGTAATTACTTTGCGTCCCGGTGACGCATTTTGAAGCGGTTTTCAGCTTTTTTAAGCTAGACTAGGCTCCGTCTAACGTTTAGACCTACTTTGACTGACCTAAACGCGTGGAAATTTGTTATTCCATACAAACCTTGTTTTATTTAAATTTTTATTTGAAAAACTCGACTTACCCGGGTTTTTACTCCAAAAACAGCACATCTTAGTATACCAATAGTTACCTACCTGCCATACCTGCACTCTGCACCGCGTTCCGCGAACCAGACTGCCGCAGCGTAGTGAAAATTTGCACTTTGCCCAATTTTCAGTGGCAAAAATACAGTTTTTAGGCGATAATTCAAAATTTTTGTTCAGCGTCCATTTTAGTTTATTTCACCGTTCGACAGCTCGCGCCGAGACGCGTCTTTTGACACCTCGCACGTGCGGATCGCATCTGTGAAACTTCAAAAAATATTAAATTTTCATATCCGACACTTAGAAAATTCCACGCGAAATACACCTTAGGGGTGACGACAAAACATCAAATCGTAATTACTTTGCGTCCCGGTGACGCATTTTGAAGCGGTTTTCAGCTTTTTTAAGCTAGACTAGGCTCCGTCTAACGTTTAGACCTACTTTGACTGACCTAAACGCGTGGAAATTTGTTATTCCATACAAACCTTGTTTTATTTAAATTTTTATTTGAAAAACTCGACTTACCCGGGTTTTTACTCCAAAAACAGCACATCTTAGTATACCAATAGTTACCTACCTGCCATACCTGCACTCTGCACCGCGTTCCGCGAACCAGACTGCCGCAGCGTAGTGAAAATTTGCACTTTGCCCAATTTTCAGTGGCAAAAATACAGTTTTTAGGCGATAATTCAAAATTTTTGTTCAGCGTCCATTTTAGTTTATTTCACCGTTCGACAGCTCGCGCCGAGACGCGTCTTTTGACACCTCGCACGTGCGGATCGCATCTGTGAAACTTCAAAAAATATTAAATTTTCATATCCGACACTTAGAAAATTCCACGCGAAATACACCTTAGGGGTGACGACAAAACATCAAATCGTAATTACTTTGCGTCCCGGTGACGCATTTTGAAGCGGTTTTCAGCTTTTTTAAGCTAGACTAGGCTCCGTCTAACGTTTAGACCTACTTTGACTGACCTAAACGCGTGGAAATTTGTTATTCCATACAAACCTTGTTTTATTTAAATTTTTATTTGAAAAACTCGACTTACCCGGGTTTTTACTCCAAAAACAGCACATCTTAGTATACCAATAGTTACCTACCTGCCATACCTGCACTCTGCACCGCGTTCCGCGAACCAGACTGCCGCAGCGTAGTGAAAATTTGCACTTTGCCCAATTTTCAGTGGCAAAAATACAGTTTTTAGGCGATAATTCAAAATTTTTGTTCAGCGTCCATTTTAGTTTATTTCACCGTTCGACAGCTCGCGCCGAGACGCGTCTTTTGACACCTCGCACGTGCGGATCGCATCTGTGAAACTTCAAAAAATATTAAATTTTCATATCCGACACTTAGAAAATTCCACGCGAAATACACCTTAGGGGTGACGACAAAACATCAAATCGTAATTACTTTGCGTCCCGGTGACGCATTTTGAAGCGGTTTTCAGCTTTTTTAAGCTAGACTAGGCTCCGTCTAACGTTTAGACCTACTTTGACTGACCTAAACGCGTGGAAATTTGTTATTCCATACAAACCTTGTTTTATTTAAATTTTTATTTGAAAAACTCGACTTACCCGGGTTTTTACTCCAAAAACAGCACATCTTAGTATACCAATAGTTACCTACCTGCCATACCTGCACTCTGCACCGCGTTCCGCGAACCAGACTGCCGCAGCGTAGTGAAAATTTGCACTTTGCCCAATTTTCAGTGGCAAAAATACAGTTTTTAGGCGATAATTCAAAATTTTTGTTCAGCGTCCATTTTAGTTTATTTCACCGTTCGACAGCTCGCGCCGAGACGCGTCTTTTGACACCTCGCACGTGCGGATCGCATCTGTGAAACTTCAAAAAATATTAAATTTTCATATCCGACACTTAGAAAATTCCACGCGAAATACACCTTAGGGGTGACGACAAAACATCAAATCGTAATTACTTTGCGTCCCGGTGACGCATTTTGAAGCGGTTTTCAGCTTTTTTAAGCTAGACTAGGCTCCGTCTAACGTTTAGACCTACTTTGACTGACCTAAACGCGTGGAAATTTGTTATTCCATACAAACCTTGTTTTATTTAAATTTTTATTTGAAAAACTCGACTTACCCGGGTTTTTACTCCAAAAACAGCACATCTTAGTATACCAATAGTTACCTACCTGCCATACCTGCACTCTGCACCGCGTTCCGCGAACCAGACTGCCGCAGCGTAGTGAAAATTTGCACTTTGCCCAATTTTCAGTGGCAAAAATACAGTTTTTAGGCGATAATTCAAAATTTTTGTTCAGCGTCCATTTCAGTTTATTTCACCGTTCGACAGCTCGCGCCGAGACGCGTCTTTTGACACCTCGCACGTGCGGATCGCATCTGTGAAACTTCAAAAAATATTAAATTTTCATATCCGACACTTAGAAAATTCCACGCGAAATACACCTTAGGGGTGACGACAAAACATCAAATCGTAATTACTTTGCGTCCCGGTGACGCATTTTGAAGCGGTTTTCAGCTTTTTTAAGCTAGACTAGGCTCCGTCTAACGTTTAGACCTACTTTGACTGACCTAAACGCGTGGAAATTTGTTATTCCATACAAACCTTGTTTTATTTAAATTTTTATTTGAAAAACTCGACTTACCCGGGTTTTTACTCCAAAAACAGCACATCTTAGTATACCAATAGTTACCTACCTGCCATACCTGCACTCTGCACCGCGTTCCGCGAACCAGACTGCCGCAGCGTAGTGAAAATTTGCACTTTGCCCAATTTTCAGTGGCAAAAATACAGTTTTTAGGCGATAATTCAAAATTTTTGTTCAGCGTCCATTTTAGTTTATTTCACCGTTCGACAGCTCGCGCCGAGACGCGTCTTTTGACACCTCGCACGTGCGGATCGCATCTGTGAAACTTCAAAAAATATTAAATTTTCATATCCGACACTTAGAAAATTCCACGCGAAATACACCTTAGGGGTGACGACAAAACATCAAATCGTAATTACTTTGCGTCCCGGTGACGCATTTTGAAGCGGTTTTCAGCTTTTTTAAGCTAGACTAGGCTCCGTCTAACGTTTAGACCTACTTTGACTGACCTAAACGCGTGGAAATTTGTTATTCCATACAAACCTTGTTTTATTTAAATTTTTATTTGAAAAACTCGACTTACCCGGGTTTTTACTCCAAAAACAGCACATCTTAGTATACCAATAGTTACCTACCTGCCATACCTGCACTCTGCACCGCGTTCCGCGAACCAGACTGCCGCAGCGTAGTGAAAATTTGCACTTTGCCCAATTTTCAGTGGCAAAAATACAGTTTTTAGGCGATAATTCAAAATTTTTGTTCAGCGTCCATTTTAGTTTATTTCACCGTTCGACAGCTCGCGCCGAGACGCGTCTTTTGACACCTCGCACGTGCGGATCGCATCTGTGAAACTTCAAAAAATATTAAATTTTCATATCCGACACTTAGAAAATTCCACGCGAAATACACCTTAGGGGTGACGACAAAACATCAAATCGTAATTACTTTGCGTCCCGGTGACGCATTTTGAAGCGGTTTTCAGCTTTTTAAGCTAGACTAGGCTCCGTCTAACGTTTAGACCTACTTTGACTGACCTAAACGCGTGGAAATTTGTTATTCCATACAAACCTTGTTTTATTTAAATTTTTATTTGAAAAACTCGACTTACCCGGGTTTTTACTCCAAAAACAGCACATCTTAGTATACCAATAGTTACCTACCTGCCATACCTGCACTCTGCACCGCGTTCCGCGAACCAGACTGCCGCAGCGTAGTGAAAATTTGCACTTTGCCCAATTTTCAGTGGCAAAAATACAGTTTTTAGGCGATAATTCAAAATTTTTGTTCAGCGTCCATTTTAGTTTATTTCACCGTTCGACAGCTCGCGCCGAGACGCGTCTTTTGACACCTCGCACGTGCGGATCGCAGCCGAAAAATTTTAAAAAATTGCCCGCCCACCCACCCTATAGTGGCAGATTAAGTAAAACTTTTTGAATAACGAAAATTTTTAAAATCGTTTTTAATTCATACTATTATACCTGAACCTGTAAACTTTAAGAAACTCATTATTGTCGAGTCTACACGCGCTTAGGGACACTTTTCTAGCCTACCCAGAATTTTTCTTAACTTTGGGTAGTCTTTTTAATATAGTTACATCTCTTTTGTAACTTTACATTAGTTTTTAAGGTTTTCGTGCGGTTCTATTTTATACTAGTGTGTTACACTTTACTTTATTTTACTCTATCGTCCCTATTGACGTTTTTATATATACTTTGACGCATACCTCCAGACATGTTCGGTTATAGAACACCGGTTAAGACAACTGACGGCGAAAAGTCACCGTCTAAGCCTGGTACAACTGTCCCTCCAAATGTTCGACGCAGTATAGGTGAGTGGGAAGCCGCAAAGACCAGCCCCACCACCTCTACGACTGAAATGACGTCCCAGGCTGGCCCTGCAAAAACCAAAACAAAGTCTGCTTTGACAAAGTCCGTTGACTCAACCTCACCGCCTAAACCTAAATACGCAGACAGAACAGCGGAGGCTAGAGCCTGCCTAACTAAGGCTAAGCTGAACCTTAACAGCTCCAGAAACCTTAAAACGGAAATTAAAACGGGTATTACTGAAGCCACGGATCGACTCTACCAATTAGTGAAGGAAGTCGAATTGGAGCTGAAAGTTACTAGGCAAAAAGTTTCTAAGGAAGGGAATGTAGTTACAGAGCCAGAAGTACGTACCATTAAGCCAACCTCTCCGGAAGTTTTCGACACTAGCATGATAATCGATAAAATTGAACAAAATACAAAGCTTCTTGTCGAAAACAACAAGAAAATAGAAGAGCTAAAGGAGACCATTAACCGTCAGAGAGAACTCTTGGAGAAGGGTCGCACCTATGCAAGTGTGGCCTCAACTCGGGGTGTAGAGTCACTGTCAAAATGCAGTACTCTGCATTCGGTTGTGGTCACATCCAAGGATGACAAGGAGACAGGTGACGAAGTCCTTAGTAGAGTGAGGGAACTGATAAACGCTAAAGATGGGTGGATAAAGGTGGAAAAAGTACGGAAAGCCAAAGACAGGAAAGTTATAATAGGCTTGGAAACAAAAGAGGAAAGGACCAAGATTAAGGATCGGCTCGAACAGGAAGGAGTTGACCTCACTGTCGAGGAAGTTAAAAATAAAGACCCGCTTCTGATTTTGAGGAACGTTCTTGTTGTTAACACCGACGACGACGTTCTTAAGGGGCTGAAGAATCAGAACCAGGGCATTTTTAACGGCCTCGACAGTGGAGAAAACCGAGTGGAGGTGAAGTACCGGAGACGGACACGAAACCCTCATATTGGCCACGTCATCGTCAGCGTTTCGCCCACCATCTGGCGACGAGCACTAGAAGTCGGGACCGTTCACATAGATCTCCAGCGTATTAGGGTCGAAGACCAGACACCGCTTGTCCAATGCACTCGGTGTCTGGGCTTTGGACACGGCAAACGCTTTTGCAAAGAGCCTGCAGATCTATGCAGTCACTGCGGCGGTCCTCACATGAGGGCAGAGTGTGCGGACTGGCTCTCGGGCTCTCCACCCGCTTGCCGAAATTGTGCAAAGGCCAAAATTGAGCACGGCGCGCAACATAATGCGTTTAGCCATGACTGCCTGGTGCGTAAGAAATGGGATGACGTGGCCAGATCGACTGTTGCGTACTGCTAAAGGCACCCCAATGGTAAATACCCCCTATGAAGTAGTACAGGCCAACCTCCAACGCAAAAAACTAGCGACAAATGAGCTTCTAACAGAAGCAACGAAGCGAAAAATTGCGGTGGCACTTATTCAGGAACCGTACGTGGCTGGAGCGAAAGTAATGAGGAGTTACAGGGGCGTTAGGATCTTCCAGAACACTGGCACAGGGGATGGGACTGTAAAAGCGGCAATCGCCGTATTTGACAATGATTTGACAGTTAAGCAGTACCCAAAACTCACCACAAATAACATCGTTGTGGTGGGAATCCAGACCAGTGTCTGGGAGATCACGCTTGTCTCCTTTTACTTTGAGCCAGACCAGCCTATCGAGCCCTATTTAGAACACTTAAAACAAATAGAGCTCGAAGTCGGTTCCAAAAGACTGATAGTTGGAGGGGACGCGAATGCCAAGAGCATATGGTGGGGCAGCCCAACAGTCGACCTTAGGGGGGAAGAGATGGCAGGAACTCTCGGCGAGCTAAATCTCAACATTTTGAACCAGGGGAATATTCCGACCTTTGACACCATCCGAGGAGGAAAACGGTACAGCAGTCATGTGGATATTACCGCTTGCTCCAACGACATCTTGGACTTGGTAGACGGCTGGAGAGTTGACGAAGGCCTCACGAGCTCGGACCACAACGGCATCATATTTAAAATCTGCTTGCAGAAGTCTAAGGGCATCAAAGTGGAGAGAACGACCAGGAAATTTAACACCAAAAAAGCCAATTGGTCCAAATTTCATGAGAAGTTTGGCCAATTGAAAATAGAGTTTAAATTCACGGCAGCCGAAATAGACCAAATTAAAGGCATTGATGGAATTGACGCCACAACAAATAACCTCACTAAAGCCTTAGACGAAGCATGCAAGCACTCAATACCTATTAAATCAGAAAAACAGGTACTTACCTTGCCGTGGTGGTCCGAGAGACTCGCTGAGATGAAGAAGACCGTCGCTACCAAGAAGCGCAGGATTCGCTGTGCCGCCCCAATCCGGAAGTCAAAGGTCATAGACGAGTACCTGAAAGAAAAAGAAAAATACGAGTTAGAAGCGATCAAAGCTCAGACCGAGAGTTGGAAGGAGTTCTGTGGGAAACAGGATAGGGAGGGGGTCTGGGAGGGTATATACCGAGTGATAGGTAGGACACAGCGTAGAGAGGAGGACCTGCCATTGGAAAGAAACGGTGATGTGCTGGATGCGAAAGGTTCCGTAAAATTCCTAGCGGAAACGTTTTATCCGGAAGACCTATTAGAACATGATAACGCTCATCACCGATCCATCCGAGTAAAAGCCGAAACCGTAAACTCTGGGGAACAAAATGATCATTGCGACCCACCGTTTACGATGGCTGAATTAAAAACCTCGATGGAGACTTTCAATCCTAAGAAAGCACCGGGATCAGATGGCTTTACCGCCGACATTTGTTGTCATGCCGTGAATAATGACCCGCAGGTATTTTTAAAGTTCCTAAATAAGTGCCTAGAATACCATCACTTCCCCACAGCCTGGAAGGGGGCAACAGTCGTAATTTTGAGAAAGCCTGGAAAGGAGAATTATTCCTCTCCAAAGTCATATAGGCCAATTGGACTGTTGCCTATTCTAGGAAAAATGTACGAAAAGATGCTGGTGGCCCGCCTTAAGTTCCATCTTTTACCAAAAATGAGCACCCGTCAGTACGGATTCATGCCGCAAAGGAGCACCGAAGACTCCCTCTATGATCTCATGCAGCATGTTAATAAAAAACTAGAGCAAAAAAGGATTGTAACGCTCGTATCCTTGGACATAGAGGGAGCATTTGATAGCGCCTGGTGGCCAGCGATAAGAGTCCGTCTGGCGGAGGAAAAGTGCCCAATCAACCTTAGGCGGGTCATTGACAGCTACCTCAGTGACCGAAAGGTATCAATCAGGTACGGTGGGGAAGTGTATGGCAAGAGCACAAATAAGGGCTGTGTCCAGGGCTCAATCGGAGGTCCAATGCTATGGAATTTGGTGCTGGATCCCCTCTTAAAAGCGGCGGAGATTAGGGGAAATTATGTTCAGGCGTTCGCGGACGATGTTCTCCTAGTCTTCGACGGAGAGACCGCACAAGAGGTGGAGCAGTGTGCCAATGCCGCTCTCAGCCATGTTCTGGCGTGGGGTGTCGAGAATAAGTTGAAGTTCGCGCCACATAAAACCACTGCTATGGTGATAACCAGAAAACTGAAATACGACACACCACGCTTGAGCATGGGGGGGATTGACATTGGCATTTCAAAAGAAATGAAGCTTCTGGGTGTAACCTTTGATGAGAAACTGACCTTTAACACCCACGTCTCACACGTATGTAGAAAGGCAGTCGCGATCTATAAACAGTTGTGTAGAGCCGCAAAGGTCAGTTGGGGGCTTCACCCAGAAGTTATAAGGGTCATGTATACGGCGACAATAGAGCCCATAATACTTTATGCGGCCAGTGTATGGGCACCGCATGCCAAAAAGTTAGGCATAATAAAGAAACTTGGGTCGGTCCAGCGTGGAATCGCCCAAAAAATCTGTAAGGCATATCGCACGGTCTCCCTTAATTCGGCGCTGGTGCTGTCTGGAATGCTCCCTCTTGACCTCCGAGTTCGTGAGGCGGCATCACTGTATGAAGCCAAGAGGGGAGTGCCCCAGACATCACTAGCGGACAGGGAGGTCGAGCGAATGTCAGCTGCAATCGAGGGCCCCCATCCCGCGGCACGTGACATCTTGCAATTTGACAGCCTGGTAAACCAAGAGCAACTGGACAACAACTGCAACCTTGACGTCCGTATCTTTACGGACGGGAGCAAGATTGGAGGAGGGGTCGGTGCTTCACTGTCCATATGGAATGGTGAGGCTGAGACCAGAGCCCTCAAACTTGCTCTATCAAGCTACTGCACGGTTTACCAGGCTGAACTCCTAGCAATAACTAGAGCGACTAGGGAAATAATTAAGCTCAAGGCAACTTCTTTCGGAGTTTTCAGCGACTCAATGGCGGCTCTTCAAACAGTAACAAATCCCGGTTCACTCCACCCTCTTGCTGTAGAAGCTAGGGATAATATAAAATCTGCATCCCGCCAGAACAAGATGATAAACTTGTTCTGGATTAAGGCTCACGTGGGGCTACTGGGGAACGAAAGAGCCGACCAGTTAGCAAAGGAGGCCGCTGAAAACTCCAAAAGAAAACCTGACTACGACCAGTGCCCGATCTCATTCGTCAAGCGGAGCATACGCACGGCGACGCTTGACGAATGGTATCGTAGATATGAAAGTAGCAACACCGCTTCCATCACAAAATTATTCTTCCCGGATCCACGCGTAGCTTATGGTATAATTCGCAAGATGGGAACTGATAGCCTTACTACCCAAATAATGACGGGACACGGTGGATTCTCCGAGTACTTGAACCGCTTCAAGTGCAAGGAGAGTCCATCGTGCATCTGTGATCCAAATGAAAGCGAAACGGTCCCGCACATATTATTCAACTGCCCACAATTTGAAAACCGCCGCTATAACGCCGAGAATACATTAAGCATAAAAATAACACCGCAAAATGTAATGAGCATAATAAAAAGTAAAAATGCAGATATTTTCCTAGACTACTGTAGATATGTAGCAAAAATAGTAATAGATAGAAATAAAACAGCTTAAGCAAATTATGCTATCATAATATAATGAGTATATTAGGAGCTAGCATAGTAATAAAAAGCCAAACAATAATTTAAGGTAAATAGGAAATAAATAGAAAAATTAAAAATAAAAATAGAATAGAATAGCTTAGATTAAGTATAAATATACAAGCTCGAAAAAACTGCTCCCCCCTTTTATTGGGACAAGAATAAGATTAGATATAGGAATTGCAGATTACAAAAAAGTGATAAGAAATAAGTACAAACCATTGGCATTGTCATTAGCATAAATAAATCGTAGTCGCAAAATTAATATGGAATCAATAAAAACTAACTCCCCACTTTCCAAAACACACACATCCTAGCAGCACACAAGAGTAGAAGAATAAAAAGTACAAGGAAAAAACTGTCTCCAATATGGTTGGAGGTAAAAGAAGAAAGACAAAAAAAAAAAAAAAAAAAAAAAAAACCTAACCTAACCTAACCTAACCTAACCTAACCTAACCTAACCTAACCTAACCTAACCTAACCTAACCTAACCTAACCTAACCTAACCTAACCTAACCTAACCTAACCTAACCTAACCTAACCTAACCTAACCTAACCTAACCTAACCTAACCTAACCTAACCTAACCTAACCTAACCTAACCTAACCTAACCTAACCTAACCTAACCTAACCTAACCTAACCTAACCTAACCTAACCTAACCTAACCTAACCTAACCTAACCTAACCTAACCTAACCTAACCTAACCTAACCTAACCTAACCTAACCTAACCTAACCTAACCTAACCTTTCAAGAGCAGCGAAGGTCAGCTGGGGTATGCACCCAGAGGTGATCCGTAGCATCTACGACGCAACGGTGGAGCCGGTCATCACCTACGCGGCCAGTGCCTGGGCGCCAGCGACTAACAAAGTCGGAGTGCAGAAACTGCTCAATTCGGTGCAACGAGGTTTCGCCCAAAAGCTGTGCAGAGCCTACCGCACGGTCTCCCTGAACTCAGCGCTGATATTGGCTGGTATTCTCCCCCTCGACCTTCGCATCCGCGAGATGGCCTCGCTATATGAGGCCAAGAGGGGAGTGCCCTTGCCAGCGCTGGGGGATCGGGAGGTCGAGCGGATGGCTCCAGTTTCAGAGGCCCCACATCCCGTAGAGCGAACAAGCTTACAGTTTGGCAGCCTGGTAGACGAGGACCAATATAGGAACCACAGCAATTTTGCTGTGCGTATTTTCACGGACGGCAGTAAGATTGAGGGTAAGGTTGGAGCAGCGCTATCCTTGTGGAATGGCGCCTCGGAAACCAAAACCCTCAAACTTAGTCTGTCGTCCTACTGCACCGTCTATCAGGCAGAGCTACTAGCAATAAAAAGAGCAATGGCAGAAGTCCTCAGGCGCAATGAGACATCCTTTGCAGTATTTAGTGACTCAAGGGCGGCCCTTCAGACAATCGCGAACCCTAACTCCCCTCACCCCCTAGCAGTGGAAACTAGAGACACCATTAGACGCTGTAATCTCCAGAACAAGAGTGTCTCCTTGTTCTGGATCAAAGCTCACGCAGGACTGCAGGGGAATGAGAGGGCTGACCAGCTCGCGAAGGAGGCTGCCCTACGATCAAAAACGCGTCCCGACTATGACCGTTGCCCTGTCTCATTCGTCAAGCGTACTATCCGTTTAGGGACGCTTGACGAATGGAACAGTAGATACAGAATAGGCGAAACTGCATCTACCACAAAAATATTCTTCCCCGATGCGGTTGCTGCATACAGCGTTGTCAGGAAAATTGAGCACTCCAACATTACTACTCAAATCTTTACGGGGCACGGCGGGTTCTCCGCATACCTGAATCGCTTCAAGTGTAAGGAGAGCCCATCGTGCGCCTGCGAGCCTGGAGTCAAAGAAGATGTGCCGCACATTCTTCTACATTGCCCCATCTTCGCAAAGCAGCGTCTGGAATTAGAGCAACGTTTAGGAGTAAGGTTAGAAACTGAAAGTCTGCCTGAACTGATTGCCTGTAGGAAAAGTAGGAAAAAAGTAATGGAATTTTGCATAAAAATAGTAAGTATAGTAATCAAAAGAAATAAATAGACTAAGCAAAATATGATACCAACATAAAATGTACTTTATAACAGGATATCATATGACGATTCGTATTTCAATAATAAATAGTTCAAATGTAAACAAAATAGTTGGAATAATCAATAGTGAAATAGGAACTCAATATTACATAAAGCCTTAAGCTCTCGCCACCTTTTCGTCTTATAAGTAACGCTGTTAAAAAATTAAAATAAAGTCTATATACCATAATATTATATCACATAAAAAATGAAAAATTCAAAGAGTAATAAGTTATAACCAGGTAAAAAAAGAACTCTGACCACGTCAGGGGATATACGCATGGCAGGAGTGTGGTTTTAGCCGGTAAGAGTCCGGCACTGCCCAGACTGTCACACTTGTGAGACAGTCTGGGCGTCCATGAGGATTTCCCACTCCTGCCGAAAAAAAAAAAAAAAAAAAAAAAAAAAAAAAAAACCTAACCTAACCTAACCTAACCTAACCTAACCTAACCTAACCTAACCTAACCTAACCTAACCACTTCTTTTTGAAGACGCTTTTTTGTGGAAATCTTATTGGACGAGATAAGAAGATTGAGAACGTTTCTGTTGTTTCATGTAATTAATAAAAGGAAACGGTGTTGCTCGATGGTATGGTACGTTGCGATGTGGTGCGGTGCGGTGCAGTGCGGTGCAGTGCGGTGCAGTGTGGTGCGGTGCGGTGCAGTGCGGTGCGGTGCGGCACCGGTCAGCGTCGCGGTGCCGTTTTTGGTTGCACGAGATGTTACATCGTATACCACATTTACATTTGTCAGTTCTTTCTTGTCGTTAATTCATCATTAGTATGCGGCGCCACGCGGCGGTCTGCGTGCTCGCTTTAATTAAATTGAGAGTCCGCGACAGCGCTGCCCGGGCTCGTGGCGTTGTGGCGAGCTCGCCGAGTGCACTGCACGCTGTGTCCAGGGTGTCCAGTGTGTCCACCGTGTCGACGACACGCTAACACAGGGCGACACACTAGCTCTACTAAAAGCGATGTCGTGTGTCGTTTCTTGGGGATTGGTTAGTTAGTTCGCGAGAGCGAGCGGTGCGATGCCGGCTCGGATAAATTGAATTTCAATATTGCGTCTGTATAATGCGGAGGAAGATCCATCTAGTGATAAAGTCCTGTAGGTACTAAGTGCACTAAGCTTTGCTTGCAGCCGCATCGTATCGCGCGCACCGCTCGCGTACTCCATAATAAAACATACTTTAAAATTGAAAGTTCTGCTTATTCGAGCATATTGCAGCACCAGCAATGTTCTCGCTATCTTTTGATCATGATAAATACTTAGAGATTTAATTTAATCTTAGTCTTTAAAACGCATTTTATACCATGTTGTATTAAGCTACAATTATTTTTATATGAACCTTGGTGGTGGCCGCCGTTTCTCCCGTACAGTACCTCCGGTTCCATTCGCCCAGCGTTTCCAGTCGGATCGCTCGCTTGACGAATGAAACCGGGCATCTGTCATAGTCGGGTGCACGCTTCGACTCGCCACCGTGGCTCGTCGTCGTTTGCTCAGATTTGGTTTGCTCTGGCTTTTTTTTTTTTTTTTTTTTTTTTTTTTTTTTTTCAAGTTTTTCTTCTATGCTGTGTCTGTGGGAGTCATGCACCGGGCAATCCGTCAGTAGATGGAGGACTGTTTCCTGCTTGTCGGGGTCGCAGATACACGCTGGGTTCTCCTTGCACTTGAAGCGGGTCAAGTATTCGGAGAACCCACCGTGTCCCGTTAGGACTTGGGTCAGCTCCTTCGTCAGTTGTAAATTCCGCACCGTCCTGTACGCCGCGATCGCGTATGGGAAGAACAGCTTGGTGGTGGCCGCCGTTTCTCCCGTACAGTACCTCCGGTTCCATTCGCCCAGCGTTTCCAGTCGGATCGCTCGCTTGACGAATGAAACCGGGCATCTGTCATAGTCGGGTGCACGCTTCGACTTCAAGGCAGCCTCCTTTGCGAGCGAGTCGGCTCTCTCGTTACCCGCCAGCCCCACATGAGCTTTTATCCAGAACAAGGATACGCTCTTGTTCTGGCAGTTACTGTGGCGGATGGCGTTTCTTGATTCGACTGCGAGGGGGTGGAGGGCTTCGGGGTTCACGACTGTTTGGAGGGCTGCCATGGAGTCGCTGTAGATAGCGAACGCCGTCTCTGGTCTTTGGAGGACCACTTTTGTGGCTTCGCAGAGGGCAAGGAGCTCAGCCTGGTAGACGGTACTATAAGACGGCAGGACAAGTTTGCGGGTCTTTGTCTCGGCCTCGCCAGTCCATATGGATAGCGCGGCTCCGACTTTACCCTCTATCTTGCTGCCGTCTGTGAAAATTCGCACCGCGTAATCGCGGTGGCAGTTATATTGCTCCTCGTCTACCAGACGTCGTAGCTCTATGTCCCTCTGCTCCGCCGGATGTGGTGCCTCTAGTGCCGATGCCACACGCTCAATCTCCCTGTATCCCAGCGCTGGATGAGACACCCCCTTCTTGGCCTCGTATAGCGAGGCCGCCTCTCGGATTCGGAGGTCGAGAGGGAGTATCCCGGTCAGCACCAGCGCTGCATTCAGGGAGACCGTGCGATAGGCACGACACATTTTCTGTGCGAAACTTCTTTGGACGGCGTTCAACTTTTTCTGCACTCCGACTTTGTTCGCGGCCGGCGACCACGCACTCGCTGCGTACAGGACGATGGGTTCCACCACGGCCGTGTAAATACAGCGGATTATTTCCGGGTGGAGACCCCAGCTGACCCTTGCGGCCCTCGACAGCTGCTTATAAATCCCGACGGCTCGGGAGCAGACGTTTGCGACGTGGGTGTTAAATGTCAACTTGTGGTCGATGGTGAGACCGAGCAGTTTGATCTCGTTTGACATGCCAATGTCCACCCCGCCCATCCTCAGACTTGGGGTGTCGTGTTTCAGCTTCCGCGTAATAAGCATGGCTTTCGTCTTATGCGGCGCAAATTTTCAAATAACAACTAATAAACAGGACTAAAGGTATAATAGAATATATATAATAATATATAGAGTAGAAAATATTTATTTTGTAATAAAATTCATTTCTTTGTTTACGAACAAATGCAATCCATTCTTGAAGCCAGATCTCATTGGATAACCTTAACGAAGAAAGGATAATAAATAGCTGTTGTCACATTGTTTAATTTCTAATAAATGATTAAATAAAACAAAATGATTAAATATTACAAGGTTAGAAAAAATCTAAACAGAACTGTGGGTAAACAATGATTTTACTGCCTACGATATCGCATCTGTACTTTTATTCTATGTCCGGAGTGAACGCGTCCTTGTCTTACTCACGTGAAAAAATGTATTTCCAATTTTTTTCTTTTTTCTAACCTCCAAATATAAGTATATTAGGAAAATAATTAAAATATATAAATAAATCGATGTACATTGCGTAGTTACATGTGGTATGAGATCCCTTGTGTTTTATTAAATTTATGTATCATAATTGGTACACTTTCTAAATACACAAAATAGCATTTTTTTATTTTTTTAGCTGCTTTAACAAAGCGTATCACTCGTCGCCATGCGTGACGCAGACTAAAGGCAATACGTCCCAATTAGGACGCTTTTGAATCTTCAAAATTGGGCGCTCATAACATATCTGTTTAATATAATATCATTGCCCCCGACGCAAAAACGACGGGGTGTTATAAGTTTGACGTATCTGTGTGTGTGTGTGTGTGTGTGTGTGTCTGTGGCATCGTAGCTCCCGAACGGATAAAACCGATTTTGATTTTGTTTATTTTTATTTGAAAGGTGAATTAGTCGGAAATGTTCTTAGCTATGTTTGATGAAAATCGGTTCAAGATGGCCGCCGCCAAAAAATGGCGGATCACATATTTTTTCACAACTCCCTCAGTATGGGTATCAAATGAAAGGGCTTGACTAGTAGAATACTATACACTATGACAAATTTTAAATCCAAGATGGCCGCAACCACAAAATGGTGAATTACATTCTATTTTCACAACTCCCTCAATATATGGGTATCAAATGAAAGGCCTTGACTAGTAGAATAATGTATACTATATTTATTGCAAGGGAAGAGGAATGAGTAACGAAATGAAAACTAAAAACTTGTAAATAATTTTTGTAAACTCTTATACAAAACCAAACTAAAATACGTTTAAAAAATTTAAAATAAAAATTAAATTAAAAATTAAAAAAAACCCCCAATGCAAAACATATAAGCGATTATGTAAAAAGTCAAAAATAATACCTTTTGTTGAGCCATCAAATGTTTGTTCGTTGAAATGGCACTATAATGTGCGGCGGTGCGGTGCGGCGATACGGTGCGGTGGTGTAGCGGTGCGGTGCGGCGGTGTGGCGGTGCGGTGCGGCGGTGTGGCGGTGCGGTGCGGTGCGGCGATACGGTGCGGTGCGGCGGTGTGGCGGTGCGGTACGGTGCGGCGGTGCGGTGCGGTGCGGCGGTGCGGTGCGGTGCGGCGATATGGTGCGGCGGTGTGTCGGTGCGGTGCGGTGCGGTGCGGCGATACGGTGCGGTGGTGTCGCGGTGCGGTGCGGCGGTGTGGCGGTGCGGTGCGGCGCGGTGGCTCGATGAGTGTTTACAATTAGCGGCGTGCCTCAAACAGATAGCAGTTTCACAATTAAAAGTTGCGGCGGTTTATTATCAGCCGCCCAAAGTTTCGCACTTATTCATTTGAAACGAAGCCACTGAAAAAAGTTTTCGTGTTAAAGAGTGGACGGAATTACGTATTAAATTACATTTGAACCTCCACGAGTTGATTCAGACGACTCTTGCAGTCGACACGACTTCCATAAAGCAATACAAACTATCAAAAACATTCATATAAAAATAATTGTAGCTTAATACAACATGGTATAAAATGCGTTTTAAAGACTAAGATTAAATTAAATCTCTAAGTATTTATCATGATCAAAAGATAGCGAGAACATTGCTGGTGCTGCAATATGCTCGAATAAGCAGAACTTTCAATTTTAAAGTATGTTTTATTATGGAGTACGCGAGCGGTGCGCGCGATACGATGCGGCTGCAAGCAAAGCTTAGTGCACTTAGTACCTACAGGACTTTATCACTAGATGGATCTTCCTCCGCATTATACAGACGCAATATTGAAATTCAATTTATCCGAGCCGGCATCGCACCGCTCGCTCTCGCGAACTAACTAACCAATCCCCAAGAAACGACACACGACATCGCTTTTAGTAGAGCTAGTGTGTCGCCCTGTGTTAGCGTGTCGTCGACACGGTGGACACACTGGACACCCTGGACACAGCGTGCAGTGCACTCGGCGAGCTCGCCACAACGCCACGAGCCCGGGCAGCGCTGTCGCGGACTCTCAATTTAATTAAAGCGAGCACGCAGACCGCCGCGTGGCGCCGCATACTAATGATGAATTAACGACAAGAAAGAACTGACAAATGTAAATGTGGTATACGATGTAACATCTCGTGCAACCAAAAACGGCACCGCGACGCTGACCGGTGCCGCACCGCACCGCACTGCACCGCACCGCACCACACTGCACCGCACTGCACCGCACTGCACCGCACCGCACCACATCGCAACGTACCATACCATCGAGCAACACCGTTTCCTTTTATTAATTACATGAAACAACAGAAACGTTCTCAATCTTCTTATCTCGTCCAATAAGATTTCCACAAAAAAGCGTCTTCAAAAAGAAGTGGCGGAGGCCGATAATGACATCCCTCGGGAATGCGGGCGGCGCGTCACACGGGCGCGGCGTGGCAGTCAGAGACACGGCGCGACTCGGTGCGACTCATTTCGCATCTTGGCGCGGCACGGTGCAGCTCTGCAGACGGCAGAGTTTTTTCAGTTTGCGTATTCAATTTATCGTCGTCCAGCTTCGTTAGTTAGTCTGTTTGGCGTCACGTCGTGACTCGTAACTCGGTAAATGGCATCTTGTTTAGCTCCCTGTGGATTTTGAGTGATAAAACTTTTTGGCTAGACAAAAAGAATATTTGCTGAATAAATGAGAAGTTCCAACGAGGAGGGAACACTCGGCGCTTCCTGTTCGCCTGAGACAGTGAACCTCGCCGCCATCACGCCACCTCGCTGCCTGGAGCGGTCACCGCTCAGCTCGGACGATAGGAGAGCAGTGAGGCGACACAGTGAGGCGACACAGTGAGGCAACACAGTGAGGCGACACAGTGAGGCGACACAGTGAAGCGACACAGTGAGGCGATACAGTGAGGCGACACAGCGAGGCGATACAGTGAGGCGACACAGTGAAGCGACACAGTGAGGCGACACAGTGAGGCGACACAGAGAGTGCGACACGATGCGTGCGACGCGACGCGTTCGGTGCACACGGTGCACACTGCACACGGTGCACACTGCACACGGTGCACACTGCACACGGTGCATACTGCACACGGTGCACACTGCACACGGTGCACACTGCACACGGTGCACACTGCACACGGTGCACACTGCACACGGGCGGGATACTGGCGAGTCAATAAAACATTGCCAAGGGATACATTTGTGAAGGTCTGATACTACTAATTACTTAAGTAAATAAAACCACGAAATATTGTACGGACTACGAACGATTCAATTGAATGACTACGAACATGGGATTTGAGTGATCTTGATACTTACAAAAAAGACAAATTTACATCGCGAATTTTTCAAATTAGCAATTCAATTTACTAGGTAGGTACTTAATAAATAATTACGAACACATTTTTTTAAGGAAATGTTTTTATAGGTATACTACAATGACCAGAAGAAATGATATCTCATTCACGTGGCACGTGAGATCAGGGGGAGTCCGGTTTCATATCGACCGACTCGGCGATGACAGACAGTCAGGGATGCACAGGTGGTGGTTCTCATGAGCCTGCGAGCTCTGGCCGCATCCAGCCGCATCCAGCCGCATCCAGCCGCATCCAGCCGCATCCAGCCGCATCCAGCCGCACTCAAGCCCCGCACGATGACAAGCTGCGTCAGCAGAGCGATGTGACAAAAGATATGCAAATAGGGGCGCCGCCCCCTACCGCCGCCGCTGATTGTGCTCAAACACGAGCGCCGCGAGTACCTGCACCCCACCCCCCGGGCCCGCATCTCCGCGATCACACACTTATTGGGTGATCTGATGATCGGCGAAACTTAGTCGCGCGTCGACACTCGCCGCCTGCTTCACAGCGACGGACCAGCGCCGCCCCCCGCCTCCTGCTGCCACGACGGTATGTTGTACACAAACACAAGACACAGTGATGGGTAATGAATGACAGACGTCATTAGATATGGCCGCATTTGTTCTTAACACAGAACTGCCGAGCATGTCCTGTAGTGGTCTACAGATATCTCTCTAGACTTATATCTAATATTAGAAGGTGAAATATTGTATGTTTGTTTGTAAGACGTAATCTCGAACACTAATCTATCACATTACACTATCTGTGATCACTCTGAGGCTGCGAACTCCGTGATGGAGACGCCTGGACCGGTGGGGGCGGGGGGGGGCAATTAGCGGCGATGAGATAAGACGTGCAAAGTCCACCAATGATTCAAGTTTTACAATTAAAAGTTGCCGAGAGACGCGGAGCCACGCCTGCCGCGGAAGCGGACTATAATTATGGGAAAGAAACGACATTTTATATATATTTTTTTTTAAATTTGACCCTTATCAGCCACACTTGCTCTGAGTCATGGTGGAAATAAAGCCATTTTCACATATTTTTTTATTTTTTTTTTAATAACTTTTCCCTTTTGCCCGCAGCCACGTCTATACCCCGAAGACGTGGAAATGGACCTCTCCGTCAAAGTAGCAACAAACATTGATGTCGATCATACGACAGACATAAACACTCGCTGTATACCGACACCCGCCGGCGAGCCGCGCAAATGACTGAACCAATCAGTCAAGTGTGATGAGATGTCATCAAACACCCTTAGCACCCCCCACCCCCCTCCGCGCCGCGTGATGTGAGGTGTTCGTAGCGACTATGACTGTCTGAGAAGCGGCTGACAACAGTGAGTGAAGGTGTCGCAGTACAAGTGCAGTGTGCACAGCAGACAGTAATACCAACTAGTCTACATTTGGCTGGTCATCGCTATGCAGCCTTCTCCTTCTGTGTTTTAATTTGTGAGGACCAATCCTTATGTTTGGAGAATTGCACTGTGTCATCCAGATGGAAGGCACATTTTGAGGAGCACTCGTCACGTGTCGCCGGTCCAGGAACACGTGTTGTGCACCCAGTGACGACAGTGAACTAACAGTGCAGGATGCTGTTAAACAATCAGTCAACTGCCGAATACAAAAGTTGGATGGGTCACCGTTCTTAAAACGCGTTACTCACCATCCTTCTTGCTGTACGTCCCGCTAAGGTCACACATCAAAAGTACCGTGAAAAAAAACAATTTACCACGACGAAGGGAACTGTGTACATGTTATGAAGAATAGCAATGTTTCGTGACATAAACCGATGTGGCGTGGCGGTGGCGTGACGCGGTTTGCACAGTTTTGAACGGTGTGGTAAGCGTCGTTGATTAAAAAACTTCATCAACGCATCTCTTTCACACGGCGGACGCCTTCTTCCTGCTAAACTTTGCCAATAAAAAAAGTTGCTCGGAGCGTATTATGGAACGCTCACACGCGCGCTTCCTACAAACGTATTCGCATCCCGCGTATCCCTGCGTGCATCTGTACCCAGCGGCGCGGGCTCTGGTCTCTGATCCTATCCGCACCTACTCGAGTCCGCCATCAGACTCACACATTAGGTATTCTCACAATAATGATCGCAGGCCCTTGTTCTGTGTGAGTGAATGACGGAGGGTCCACGAACGAAGACGTTTTAAATAAATTAAGTCGCGGCTCGTCATAATTGTGATCCCACGGGATCCGCATGAAAGCCACGAGAACTTAATGACCCGCGGCGCGACTAGAGCTCCACCGCCGCCGCCGCGCGTCACGACGATCACAATGAACTCTCCCACACAGCATCTGACTGTGAACACTCGTATCGTAATGTTGTTACAATTTACATGAGCCACGTGTACTGATCCCAACACACATTGCTGTCACAGACTCGCTGTTGATTGTGAACACAATAGTGACTGTCTATTTACAAAGACCTTCAAGTGTTTCCTTCTAGGACATGTTTCTGTCTTCTTCGGTCTTCTGACATTTAGGAAATAAACAAGGTTGCATTTCGATTTTTTTGTGCTTACCTAAGTAGTACCTAAGTGTTTGTAGTCGGAAAGGAACGGTGGAGAGCTACAACCGCTCATTTTAGAAAACTTATTAATGTTTTCATGAAATGGACGTCAAGCAAGTTATTATGATAATGTGAGTGGATAGTGAACAGACGTCTCGCTGAGCCCTTTTGTGAGCAGAACAAATTGTTTTATATTCCGTGGAAATTGGCGTCGAGAAGGCTGTTTGGGGTGCAAAGGGGGTGAGTAGTATTCCCCTCTCCCCCATGCTAGGCCGCCGGTGGCTCCGCGGCGACGGATACTGACTGTGAACTCACTGATGACAGTTTTATGAAGTCGACATTTACATTTAAATTGAAAGTTAGGATTTGGTCGAGCCGAGTCAAATAACCTTTTGTTCTAGACAATACATAGGTAAATAGGTAGGTACGCGATGAGCACAGAGCGTCGCTGGCCGGACGGACTCTGTGGAACACTCGAGCGACGACACCGTGGAATGTTCATTATGTTATTTTATGAACTGAGGCACTCCAACCACATAGTCACAGTACATTTTATACATCCATACTTACATAGTGACCAGCTGACTCGACAGTGTCACTCAAGGGTGTGCATTACTTGTATTGTGTTACAACTTACAATGTTATAGATGAACTAACACTGTTGTGTTATAGCGAATTCATTAATTTAATTGAATACCCTGTGTACAGACAACTGTACAGGTTTATTTTTATTTTATATACATAATCATTGTCGCGGCGCGCGTCAGCACTTTTATACGGTATTTAAACTGTAACTTTAGCATTACGTATCACTTGCATTTTATCACTTGTATCAATAAGGTATCAATTAAACACTCGTCACAGAAGGTTGTGTTGTTTATCATTTAATACGCGATCTTACTGTCTATATCAACGAGAAGCAGTCATCTATCATTTATCATCCAAGTGTAGGCGTTAACAAACCCCTACACCCTGCTTCGTGAAACATTGTTAAATCCCATCAAAGACATAAATGTGAAATGAGAGCCCAATTCAATATTGTGATATATGTCAATGTCAAAGAAGTGAGATCTAAATGGGTGCCAAGTTCAATGGTCAGTCGTAAAATTTATTTATAACAACACAACTTAGGATAATATATTGAAATAGTTTTTGAGTGATGGGGGGGGGGGGGGGGGTGAAAAGTGGCTCCAAATGGTTCGTATAATGTTACACACGCTGCGCTTGCCAGTTTTGTTAGATTTTGGCTTGACACGCTTCCGCGTGTCTAGATTTAAAACATGTCAACTAGAATCATTCAAGAAGAATTCAACTAGAGTTGAGACACACACACACACAACGGATTTAATAACAAAATATAAATCATAGCAAGGGCTGTATCGTGTTACCCAATAACTGGGTGGTGGAGGTCCGATAGGCAGTCGCTCCATATTGTAAAACACAGGTATTCAGCTGCATCTGGTTTGACTGGAAGCCGACCCCAATATAGTTGGGAAACTAGGCAGAAATTGGTGTCAATTCTGTTGTACACGACACGAGCTTAACTTATTTTAAACTATTTATATCTCTTTCTATCCAATAAGACAAGAAAGAGACAGATATTAATGAGATATGTCAATTTAAGTTGATCTGAAATGTTCATATAACTATGGTTTGTGATTTCAAAACATATTTTGAAATGACGATTGATGAATGACGATTAAAAACACGGCGAAGTTCAAGGCAAAAACTAATTTGACATCTCTAACTTAGTTCTCGTCTGTCGCCGTCCTTTTCATTACCTGCCTGGTAGTAAGAGATGCCAATTGTCTAATTTTAGTTTAGTTTGTATACAATACGCACCCAGCTGGAGTGAGGTTCTGGTAACGCTCGAGTGCTGTACAAGAATAACATTTAGAAGTTTACGGTGCGTCATGACATTACGTGGATTGGCTCTCTGGTCGTGTGTTACTATATGTAGATACACGAGCATGTGGACGCACACGCAGGCGCACGCTTGCTGCAGACGACGCGGTGGCTCCAGCAGTGGAAAAGTGTTTAGAGTGTGAAACCCCTGAACATAAGCATCATTATGTTGACATCGCGACGCGACTCCCCAGGGACCCGCTCCCGGGCGCGCGGCGGTACGCGGCTCACAAAGCCGTATTGTGCCTCTTTTATTATATTCGCCATCCATCTTTTTAACTGTGACGTCACATTAAGGCCTAAATAAAACGTGTCACCGCGGAATAATGTCCTCAATCTCCATCGCGCCCGCTCACCTCCCCCCCCCTACCTAGTATCTACCTGTCACAGCATCATGGAGTTCGTCTGTCTGTCCGCAGTATAGCTCAAACACTACACGACACTTTGAAATGGTAGTTTCTTATGGAGAACAATGGGCAAGAAACTAGATTTATAATTATATACTCTTAATTATTTTTTTACAATATTTGCATTTATAAGAATTATAATACATAACGGAGTAGGGACCTCCGTAGCATTCTTAACAAAGGTGACGTCACTGTAGGTGACGTCACAAGGGTTCCGTAGCAGCAAGTAAGGTAAATTGCGGTTTACTATTTATGACGTATTAAAAAAAACTACTTACTAGATCTCGTTCAAACCAATTTTCGGTGGAAGTTTACATAGTAATGTACATCATATATATTTTTTAGTTTTATCATTCTCTTATTTTAGAAGTTACAGGGGGGGGGGGACCTCATTTAACCACTTTGGAAGTGTCTCTCGCGCAAACTTTTCAGTTTAGAAAAAATATATATTAGATAGGTACCTCAATATCATTTTTGAAGACGTATACATAGATACCACACAAGTATGAGTTTGATGAAAAAAAAAAAATGAGTTTCAGTTCTAAGTATAGGGAAAACCCAAAATTTATTGTTTTTACCAGCTTTTTATTAGCTTCACCTGTATGTTTGTATGTTTGTTTGTAACCGACTTCTTTCAAACTTTGTAGATTTATCGAGGACCGATGACAATACACTAATTCGATAAAATTATTAAAAAAAAAACAAAAAAAAAATTGCTTGTAACCGACTTCTTTGGCCGCGATTTTGACCCACTTTAAACGGCCAGATTTCGTTCAAACTTTGTAGATTTATCGAGGACCGATGACAATACACTAATTTGATAAAATTATTAAAAAAAAAACAAAAAAAAAAAAAATTGCTTGTAACCGACTTCTTTGGGCGCGATTTTGACCCACTTTAAACGGCCAGATTTCCTTCAAACTTTGTAGATTTATCGAGGACCGATGACAAAACACTAATTTGATAAAATTATTAAAAAAAAAAAAAAAAAACATTAGTCGTTCAAAATTAGTTGCCGAAAAAACAGCTGTTATATACTAGGAAGGTACTGCACAAGCGCCCCTGGTAGAATAAATGTACATAATATTTATAGATATAGATATAACCAAACTAAAAAGTAAACTTTCACTATAACACACGTGATTTATCGAACAATAACATTACGGAAATTTTACTAACAACAGTGGAAATACAAGTAAAAAATTTAACAGGAGACTACATAACATTGCGAGCTTTACTTGACCAAGGCTCACAAGTAAACCTCATCACGGAAAACGCAGCTCAACGACTGAAACTTGCTAGAAAAAAGCTAAACGCCACGATTTCCGGTGTGGGTACTATTTCGGGAAATTGCAAAGGACGACTAGAATTGCAGTGTAAATCACGTTGCACTGACTTTGCCTTCTCAGCTAGCACTTTAGTAATGAAAAAGATTACGAACAACTTACCTAATAAAACGTTTGAGAAAAACAATTGGCCACATCTATAGGGTTTACAACTGGCAGATCCTGAATATAACTTATCAAGAAGCGTGGATTTGCAGCTGGGAGCAGATATCTACTCGCAAGTAATACTAGAGGGGGTCCTGAAGGGAGATACGCAAACGCCAACGGCACAGCAAACCCGTTTAGGATGGATTTTATGCGGGAAGCTAGAAACATTCAACTGCCATGTCGCTCTTGTGGACTTGAACGACTTAAAGAGATTTTGGGAGACTGAAGACATCATACAAACCAATGAAGATACTTCTAAGGACGACTGGTGCGAAACTTACTACAAAATGACTACTGAAAGAGATAGCAGCGGAAAATACGTGGTGAAAATGCCATTGATTCCTGGTTATGAAGAAAAATTGGGAAACTCAAAACCAATAGCAATCTCTCAATATTTACAACTAGAACGGAAATTTGAGAGAAACCCTAGACTTGCATCAATGTATAAAGATTTCATTCATGAATACATCGATTTAGGTCACATGAAACTTTCGAACATGACGTTCGACAAAGGTCAAAATTACCTGCCGCACCATGGAGTACTCAGAGAGCACTCAACAACAACTAAACTAAGAGCAGTCTTTAATGCCTCACAGAAGACCATGGGTGGATGCAGCCTCAATGATGTGATGGAAAAAGGTCCTAATCTGCAAAAGAACATCCAAATTTGACGTTCAAAAGTGCCTTATAATGGTCTAATTGAAATAAATGATTTGACTTTGACTTTGACTTTGAAAAAAAAACATTAATATTACAATGGCGCGGCTATAAATATGTCTATACTGCAGACATTGAAAAAATGTACCGCTCCATATGGTGTCATCCTGAACAACAACCTCTGCAAAAGATTATATGGCGCGATCAACCAACAGACAAATTACAAGAATATCAACTGCAAACATTAACTTATGAGACGAAGAGTGCACCATGGCTAGCAATGCGAACGCTTAAACAACTCGCATTCGATGACGGCCACAAATACCCAAAGGCTGCTGAAATATTGTTACGTCACTTTTACGTTGATGACCTAATTAGCGGTCATAACTCGACAGAACAAGCAAAAGATATTCAAACATCGATTATTCAACTACTGAAGGGAGGTGGAATGAATCTGCGCAAGTGGTCAAGCAATGATTCTGAACTTTTACAACACTTGGATGAAGATCAAATATCAAAAAATATATTTGATTTTAAGGGCGATGAAGCAATGAAAACGTTGGGACTGAGCTGGAATCCAAAGGAAGACGTTTTCATATTTAACTGGACTATAGATGACCTCAACAAAACACTAATAACTAAAAGAAAATTACTATCACACATATCAAGAATATAAGACCCTTTGGGTTGGCTGGCACCTGTAACTGTGCTAGCTAAACTACTATTCCAAAGGGTGTAGCTGACTAAAGTAAACTGGGATGCTGAACTACCTACTGAGTTCCAAAATGAATGGTGGCAACTAAACAAAGAACTACATCACATTAAAAATATCAAAATAAACAGATAGATTGGCAGTACGCAGAAAACTATACAACTACATGGATTCTGCGACGCAAGCGAAAAGGCATACGCTTGCGTCATATACAGTCGAGTAACCGATGAAACAGGCAACCCTAGGATTACACTATTAGTGTCAAAAACTAAAGTGGTGCCAATTACTCAAAAAATTACACTACCCCGACTAGAGTTATGCGGAGCACTACTACTCTCCCAGCTCATGGCGAAAGCGAAGGAATCACTGACTGAGCATGAGGTATCAGCTTACGGTTGGTGCGACTCCAAAGTGGTCCTAGCTTGGATTCAGGGAGACCCCTCAAGATGGGAAAGATACGTATCCAACAGAGTGGGGAAAATAAAAGACGTAATTCCACCGCAACAATGGTGTTACGTACGACCGGAACTTAATCCCGCCGACTGAGCTTCGAGAGGCTTATTACCAAGCAAAGTAATCGAGTTCAACTTATGGTGGGATGGACCAACATTTCTAAGGAACTTCGGAGAATCAGAAACTTCACAAAAAGTGAATTGTCATTTTACTACAAGCAAAGCACTCAGAGTTGAACCTAAGGACGTCAGTTCGAAACATTACAACACTGAAAATTTTGTTTACAACTTATTGATGACACACAGTTCGATGACAACAGTAATAAGAATAACTGCCCGAATATTGCGATATTTTGCGTCACTAAAGCAAAAACTGCAGCCAAGCACTACTTACTTAACGACAACTGAAATAAAAAACTCAGCAGAATATATTATAAAATATGTTCAACAAAGCGAGTTTGCGCAAGAATACAAACAGTTGAAACAAAACAAATCTGTGTCACCTAGAAGCGACATTTACAAGCTCAAACCTTATCTGGATAATCAAGGAATCATTCGCGTGGGCGGAAGACTACAACACTCCGAACTACCTACTAATATGAAGAATCCAGCAATTGTACCCTACTTCAGCCGCTTCACTGAACTACTTATTGACCAAGCACACTTGATGACGCTTCATGGAGGAGCCCGGCTGACCCTGACTTACATACGGCAACGATACTGGATAGTGTCTGGAAATCGGGCTGTAAAGGGAAGAATACGCCGCTGTGTGAAATGTCATCGTTTTAACTCTACCGACAACGCTCAACTAATGGCCGATCTTCCAAAACAAAGAGTAACACGAAGTCGTCAGTTTACTCACACTGGTGTTGACTTCACTGGTCACGTAGACGTGAAATTGAACAGAGGAAGAGGAGTGAAGACCTCAAAAGCTTACATCGCTGTTTTCGTTTGTATGGCTACAAAAGCCGTACATATTGAATTAGTCTCAGAGAATTAGAGATATGTACTCAGACAACGGCACGAACTTCGTTGGGGCATCCAAAATGCTGAGAGAGGATTTTAGAAACTTTAAAAAGTTACTCTCTCCTGAGTTTTTTGACGAGATTGGAAAACTAGAAGTACAATGGCACTTCAACGCTCCTGCCTGGCCTAGTGCAGGCGGGATATTTGAAGCGGCCGTTAAATCATTAAAACACCACTTACGACGAGTTCTCGGTGATCAGAAACTGACCTGGGAAGAATTTACCACATTACTAGCAAAAATAGAGGCTTGCATGAACTCGAGGCCTCTGTGTCCGCTAACAGAAGATCCGGAGGAATTTTATAACACTCTCACTCCTGGTCACTTTCTAACTGGCAGTGCTACCTTGTCATTACCACAACCGGAACCTGACGACCGGAAGATGGATCTGAGAAAACGTTGGCAACTAACAGAGCACATGCTGGATCAGTTTTGGAAAGCGTGGTCCAACGACTACTTGAATACTCTACAGTCAAGGAGCAAGTGGAACAAAATAGTACAAAACCTAAAAACAAATGCCATCGTACTAATAAAAGAAACAAACTTACCGCCTGGCAAATGGGCCATGGGACGAGTGGTGGAAACTCATCCCGGCAAAGACGGTTTAGTACGAGTGGCCACCCTTAAAACAAAATCTGGAGTTATAAAACGACCCACAATCAAACTGACACCATTACCACTACAAGAAAATCTGCCAGCAACTGCAGATACTACAAACAACAAGAGAGAGGAAAACGTAGAGATACCTGGAAACCAAAAATGAAAAAGAAGTGCGAGAATCAGCAAGTACAACTTCCTGACACTCTTTCTTGTGACTTTGATAGGAACGATGGGAATCGCACAATCATCACCAACTACAAATAACTATAAGGTGACCTCTATACTCAACGATCAACCCATTTATTTTGATGAAGCCGGAAAATTGCAATTAATACATGATGAATGGACACTACTTATCTATTTTAACTTAACATCCTACTGGCAAGCTACAAATAATATTAACATATACATTAACCAAATTGACAACCTGTGCCAAACAATCGCACACGAGGTCATAACATGCGAAACAGTCGTCAACCATCTACGTCATGAATTGCATCACTTAGAGAATTATAACACTATGTTACTTTCTCAGCATTCACGACAAAAACGAGGCTACTTTGATGGAATCGGAAAATTAGCCAGAACACTATTCGGAGTTTTGGATGAAGACTTTGCACAAAAGTACGAGAACGATATCCAAAATTTGCAAGCCAACGACAATTATCTGTTGCAGTTGATGAAGAATCAAACCTTGATAATTGAAGCAGAAAACAACATAATCAAAAGCAATATGAAATTCATGGATAAACAATTCAACGCAATACGATTCTACATGAATCAGACTTCCAACGCAATCACAAAAATTGAAAACAAAGCACAAATACTATACACAGCAAATGACGTGAATTCTGCTGCCTTATCATCAACTTTAATTTTGAACGACTTGCATCGAATTCAAGAAATGTTAATGAATGCTCTCGCCAACATCTATCGAGGTCATTTGGATACACACTTGTTTCCTGCATCTCAAATAATAGAACAACTCAACATCATCTCGGGAAAACTACCACAAGGACTAACTCTACCGATACAGGATATACAAAGGAACTTCCGAGATATCTACGAACTGATCCATGTCAAAGCTCGAATCACAAATAACTTTCTACTTTTTGAACTACATATTCCACTTCTGAGTGATGAAGACTACAAAATATACCGGGTAATACCCATACCGTTCCAGAGACAGGGAAAGTTGAAAATTATGCAGCCCATCTCCAATTTCATCGCCATAAACTTCGTGAAAAACTCGTACATTACTATGGAAGAACAAGACATGCGCCAATGTACGTCATACGGAAATGACGAGTACATTTGTATTTCACGCCAGCCAGTATTTAGCTTACACGACAAGGATGCACCTTGCGAGGTCAAGGTGTTTAGTCAGCAGACGTCATTATCATGTGTAATCAATGACATAACCTGTAAAGAAACATGGATCCAATTACATAAACCGAACTGGTGGTTGTTTACATTGTGCGACAGACAGCTGATGCGCGTCATATGTAACGATCAAGTTACGCCGACGGTCATCAATGGCACTGGGGTGATTGCCCTGAAACCAAAATGCATACTACAAAAGAAAGATGCGACAATATTCACATACAATCACTTAGGAAGTAAATATTACATGGAGGCGGATATTCAAGTACCCGTACTTAATACCATAATCAACAATAAGTATATTCGACATAAGTTGGAAAAACGCACAGTTGAATATGACGGAACTGGAAACATCTGCAACAAACATCAAATACATCGAGAAGCAAATAACTCAGCAGAAAGAACGGGAAAAACTACCCGAAGAGTCACATATTTCGAGTCACGACATATACCTTTACTCTGTGACTTCTTTGCTGTTGGGAGGATCTGCTTCATTTACGTTCTACATTTTTATGAAACGATGGTGTAAGAAAACAAAGAACCCACAACAACTTAAAGGAATCGACAATCAAGTCGAAATCGAAATGCAAGAAATACGTAAAGCCACACCGCCGGAGCCACTATACAGCGAGGCTAGGCCGAAAAAACTATTTCACTTGGAGGAGTTGTAAACCTTATGATTTTAATGTTTTATTTTTAATATTTTTACTTAATATTTACTTTATACTTTTACGTTTTGTGAATTTTATACTTTTTATGTACTGGATGCTCATCTCACCCTTTCCCTCGGGAGCATGTACGGTTTACGTACATACTGTTAGACTGCAAACGCAGCAACCTACTTTTGTATCGTATTTATAATAATGTTCAATACCATTTAAGTTTAGTTGACAAATTACTTCCTTAAATAAACATCGCGGATTAGCATCCAACTTAACTTACTTTTAGTTGTGATCGGTAATATCTAATAAACTTTAGTGTTACAAATCTGTGTGTGTTTACGTCGACTCACCTCAATCAAACTCAACTTACAACCTCTACCTAAAATATTACAAGTGTAAGGTGCCTACTATTACGGGATCTTACAGATATACTATGGTACTGGCAGGTATTTTAACTAAGATGTGCGCGTTACCCTGTTCATGATTGCAACAAGCGAAATGTTATACATGGCCATGAAAATTATGCGGCTGCGTGTCGTCGAAGGCGTATATGTATGATATACCTATAGTATAATACTAGCTTCTGCCCGCGACTTCGTACGCGGATCCTGTTGCTTATGCCAGCGGCAACGGGGTCGGCAAAATCGAAGATCTGAAACGTCTGATGTCGAATTCTACAAACCCGGGGACGGGAAAACAACGGGATGCGCGAGACGATTTAAAACGTTCAAAAAGTATAATTTTTAATCATACCTCCGATGGCGGAATATGTGGCGTAGTCAATCTTAGGAGTATACGTAAATGCACTCCCGTTTCTTATCAACCCAAGGAAGGTCGCTATGCCCTTCGGCTATATCTTGAGACACATCCGATTCTTCAGATGATATCGACATTCTGTTCAGATAATGTCGAAGTCGATCAGAATTCAAACGTTCGTTGTGCTCTTCTTTTGTCTCTTCATGCTGTACTCCAGCAATTCTTTCTCTCTCACTTTCTAACTGATTATGAATATTTTATTGTGTGCGTGTTCGTGACAATGTATAATAATCTGATATCGATCAGCAGTTGGTCGTGCATCACGCTCATCACTCGTTTCAAAAAAGACCTGTTAGTAGATGTGCGAATGCGCTGAGAACTCAAGCGTGATTCTGTATCGGTAAACGTTTCCGATTCGCGAGACAATGCATGTCGCTCACAATCAGCGGTCAGTCGCGCATCATATTCTTCACTTGACTGGTCTCTAGAGACCTGGATGTAGATGCGTAAATACGCTGAGAACGCAGGCGTGCTTCGCGATCTGAAGAGGTTTCCACGGAGCGAGTTGCAGCCTGATGTTCTCGAACAGCATCAAGTCTCTCCTGACGCTCTTCGGTAGATTCTTGGGATCTTATGATCCTCAATCTTTTAGCTCCTTCGGATCATTGGAAAAGATTTGGCCTCTTTCTAGGCATGGTTATAGTTCTATTGTGAAGATACCGAAGATGCGTTACCGGGTAGGCTACCGTGTCACGAAGATAAATGGAAAAGGAAATTAAACACTCAAATAACATAAGGCCGAAGGCATATTTATTCGATAAAATAAAGAAATAAATAGGAGTTTTGGCCAGTAGAGTCAAATTTTCAATGATATACCATCGTCATCAAAAATCAGTCCTAAACTGTTACCTCCTACACCGCGTGGAGGTACTCCCAGCTTATGTTATTTTATATTTTATAATATACAGTGAAATTAGTGATAGCTTTACAGTGAAATTAGTGATAGGTTTGATTTCCACATCAAATGTTTCTGATCTTCGATTTTTATATGTCAACAGGAAATGCCCCGAACAACTTTTGCTAAGACGTCATTCCTATATGTGTTGTAGTGTAGCTGTGCTCTTGGAGTTCTACATCAGGTGTTCCAGATCTTCAAATTTATTCTTTCAGCAGAAAATGTTCATCACGTGGAAAATTTTTTGCTATGGTACCATTTTTGTATCTCTTATAGTTTAGCTGGTCTGTTGCGGTTCTGCATCAGGTGTTCAAGTTTCCAAGATAAATGACAACCTATATGTTGCCCAGACTTAATACCTATACAACGAAAAAAAAATCATTCAAATCCGTCCAGCAGTTCCGAAGATTAGCGTGTACAAACAAACAGACAAACAGACAGATTTTTTTTTTGGATTCGTGCTCTATTACTGTTTCTAGGGTATTGTCTTGTTTTCCATAAAATCATTTGTACTATTATTGTTTTCCATAATCGTCCCCTGTCATAATATTTACTTGCACTATTATCATTTATACTAATAACGTTTGTCATGTCAACTTATTAGTCATAACTTTCATTTGCCATAAAATTAGTTGCCATAATAACATATGTTATAATCATTAGTTTCTATAAGTAACACATTTCATAATCGTTATTTGACATAAGCAACATTTAATGTAATTTAGAAACGTTTATTGTTTTGTACAAAAAATAATATCATTAAGGCCACCCACTAACCAAATGATTTATTATAGTAATCAATCTTTAGACAAAACAAAGTTAGTAAAAATCGAAACGGGTAGATTAGGTTAAGTGGTGACCACGCAACGCGCGAAGGCGAGTGAGCGCAGCGAGCATGCCGCGGCAGCGGCCGCCTAGTGCCAAATGTCCTCAATTGCGTAGCAAATAATATTAAGACATTTGTTTGGGCATAAATTAAATTCGCATAATGTTACTAGGCATAATGTGCAAATCTATTGTGCCACGCTAAAGTATTGTCTTAAAAAAACAATAAGGTGTGCTACAAAAGTTAGTAACCGAAACGAATTGCTGCGAAACCGACTCCACGTAGTCTTGTCTGCCCTACCTACCCCTAGAGTGTAATCTAAGCCCGCGTAGGCGCGGAGGGGTGAGGCGGCCCGCGAGCTGAGGAGCGTAAAACACATCTGCGACGATAAGCTCGCGTGGGACCGCCGGAGCCCCGCAGCGCCGGAGCCGTGACAGAAACCATGCCTGCTGCATGTTGCATGCTTGCTTGCATGCTGCATGCTTGTTTGCTTTCTGCATGCTTACTTGCTGCATGCATGGTGTATGCTTGTTTACATGTTTGCGTGGTTACTGCATGCATAGTAAAAATATGTTTTAATATCATTATGCTATAGTATTTCGGTTCAACTCGAAAACTATATTTACTTTTCATAAGCATGAAATCATTTGTAACGACTTATTGTTTACATCTTATAATATTTGTTTTATGGATTCTTGGAATCTTATAAGTAATATATAATGTACTCACAGTTTTATGTGCTGGTTTTGTCTGTGTTATAATTATTGTATTCCTGTATCATCATCATTTCATATCATTTACGATTATATTTACAAACCTGAAAAATAAATAATGTTTTGCTTTGACATGTCTGTCAGTGACAGTCGTCAAATTGACGACCGTCAACATTTCTTCTAATAAGTTTTCGGCTACTAACGCAAATGCTCTATGTTGTTGATCTTGTAAGCTTGTATGTTAGTGTCATATATGAAACGGCTGAACACCCGCTGTATTATCGTGTGTTTCTCTAGATCTAATTCGCACTAATATTATATTAAAAATTATTATTATTATTGGCATTCGACAATTATTAAGTCTGGTCGGTATTATAATACCTCGCTGTGGAAAACCAATGACCGTTCTAGAAAGAAGATTCATAATTGGATTTAGATTTCACTTCTTTTTGTAAGTTGCCTAAGACAATATATTTTTTTATTTTGTTCATTTTTTCTAGTTTGAATTTTTTTTTGTTGTTTGTGTACTAATACTAGCTTACATACCAAATTTCATCTTTCTAGGACTTCAGGAAGTACCCCAGAATTTTGATGACCATCAGTGAGAGAAATTATATTTCAATATTTAAAAACTACCTCTTATGAACAGACAGAAGACTTACTCGTAGTATGTAAATAAAATTGTTAACACGCGGTACTTAATTTTTTTTTGTCTCTATCATTTAAGTTTTCATGGTAACTTTAATTTAAGTTTTATTGTATTTTAGCGTTAATTTATTATAACAAATAGTAAGCACCAATGATATTCTAATAAACAGATATGTTATACACTCACAAAACAAACGAAAAAAGTGTTCCGCGCAGCAGCGGCTGCACACATTTACACTTTTCATTCATTTTACAATTCACTACAAGTCAAAATATTGAAAAGGGATGGCTTGAAGAAACCAACAAGAAAAAAAGAGACAGTTAGTGTTGTCAATTGCGCGTGAATGTAAACGGACATTATCCTGGCCACCAATCACCGCGTCTTGGCATCACAGACTAGCAAAATTTTACGAGACAGAAGGTACAAACCGCGAGTACATTTATACACGCGGTTTGTACCTATAACAACTAATAAACAGGACTAAATGTATAATAGAATATATAATTATAATAATATACAGAGTAGAAAATATTTATTTTGTAATATAATTAATTTCTTTGTTTACGAACAAATGCGATCCATTCTTGAAGCCAGATCTCATTGGATAACCTTAACGAAGAAAAGATAATAAATATCTGTTGTCATATTGTTTAATTTCTAATTAGGTATATAAATGATTGAATAAAACAAAATGATTAAATATTACAAAGGTTAGAAAAAAGAAAAACAGAACTGTGGGTAAACAATGACTTTACTGCCTACGATATCGCATCTGTACTTTTATTCTATGTCCGGAGTGAACGCGTCCTTGTCTTACTCACGTGAAACAATGTACTTCCATTTCTTTCTTTTTTCTAACCTCCAAATATAAGAATATTAGGAAAATAATTGAAATATATAAACAAATCGATGTATATTGCGTAGTTACATGTGGTATGAGATCCCTTGTGCTTTATTAAATTGGGTATCATAATTGGTACACTTTCTAAATACACAAAATAGCATTTTTTTATTTTTTTAGCTGCTTTAACAAAGCGTACCATTCGTCACCATGCGTGACGCAGACTAAAGGCAATACGTCCCAATTAGGACGTTTTTGAATCTTCAAAATTGGGCGCTCATAACATATCTGTTTAATATAATATCATTGGTAAGCACCTTCTAGCCTGAAGCACAGGTTTAACCTAGTTCAGGCAAATATGCAATCACGATCTATTGTATATTGATAAATAATGTGACGTTGTATTAAATAAACGATTTATTATTATTATATTATTATTATTTATTAGTGAGTGAGTCAGTGACGAAATCGGGGTTTTTTAGATATCAATAAATTCTAAAGTATAAAAGCTATGTAATTGAAACTTTATATATTTAATAAGTCAACTATTTACATCATACTCCGACAATTTTATTTATCTAGCATAATCCAAACCCAAGTTATGAGGGTTCAAAAAAACGACGAAACACTTCGAGAAAAACTAGGTAGTGCCCTACAAGCGCTTCGCTTGACTCGTCTTGGCGGGGGCACTGCCGTGCCCCCAGATTATGTCTACTCGTACGTACAATTTTGTTTAGTGTCAAATCCTTATGCAATGAACTGAAAAGCCCTAAGTATATAGTTTCCCTTATAGTTTCACTTTTTTAATATACTATCGAGTGGTGAACCTAAATTTTCGTTGTAGATGATCGATATTATGTATCTACAACACCAAACTGTATCCCCCTATTTTGTTATCATCAGTTTTCTAAATTGCTTCCCACAAGGGAAGCAAATTTAAAGTCGTATTCACGTCAAAAGAAACTGTGGTGACGATCGTAAAGCGGAAATTATTTTTTAAGAATTTTTGCTCGTTCCTGTGTCTTTTTCTATGAACCAGCTTCACGCAAAAACTATTGAATAGACTATTCGCTAAAATGTTTCTTACAGGTCGGACCAACGTAAACGTCATAGGCTATATTTGTACATGATTACGCTATTTGTAATGGGGGTAGGTCAATTCTACATAATACGCTCAAAAAATGTTTGACGTCAAAAGCGATAATCGCATCAGTGACGCCTGCTATGAGGTCACAATTTATTGAAAACTGTTAAATATAGGGACAAAACAAGAACTGCGTGGGTAAGAATATCAACTACGGAACCCTATATTGCGCGTGGGCCGCCACGCACTTGGCCAGTTTTTTACTATTATGCTTAAACTTGATGTTAATATTGTAACGTTATAACGTATAACTGTTTTGTGTCCCTAATAAATAAAATAAAAGTGAGGAGTGTGACGCACCGCGCGGGGGAGGGGGAAGCGCCGCCATTTCGTGGTCATTTTGCTGTGTATCGAGATTTACACTTACTATAACTTTTGACTCGGAAGAGCTACGACGTTCGTTTAAGTTTCGTCGATTCTATACAAAACATTAGCGTAAAATAGTGACTGTGAGTATGATAAGCTGTTACAATAAAAAAAAATATATTGTTTAGCAATATAAAGCCTTATTGCATTGTACGTAAAGCATATTGCTAAACAGTTTTTTTGTCAAGTAAAAAAAAAATATTTTGAAAATAAAATATTGGAAACAGGGCAAAACATAAATTTCTAAAGTTCCCGTTATTACACGTGATTAATTAACAGGTCTGTAATTAGATGATGATAATGATGATGATGATAATTATCACGAAGCAAATCATGAATTGCGTAATGGCACACGATTTGTCATAAAAAACAGTTATGGGCAATATTCTTGAAGCCACTATTCTGAAAAATTTAAAGAACAATGACAAAAATCGGCTCGAATAGCGAATCGCGTCCGACAGACTTTTTATATAAATGATAATTTATAATATAAAACAGTAAGAATTATACTTATAGTATAAATAAAATCTGTAGAAGGACACCGTTTAAAAGTAATTTTAAATAGTTATAAAATTTTTCAACACGTTTCCTATCTGCAATTTTAATTAGAAATGTTGTCAATACCAAAATAAAATAACATCGATACGAAATTGCACTTGCAAATCGATTGCATTACTATCATTACCTATGCATGTAACTACTTATCGTCAGTGAAGTTCTAACAGTGCGTAAGTCATTTTGTGACTGTTTTGAGATTTAAATGTCATTGGATAGAGGATAATGGCGCGCATCGTATCGACCAATCAAAACATGTTATCTGACCAATAAGGGCGCTTTATTTAAAAAATAGTAACATTGCGTAACTCAGTTGATGGCGCCAACTCTGCGTATGTCAGTCATTCACATACAAATTTTTCGCGCGTAAAGTGCTCCGATGCTGTGATTTCGAAATAAGGTATTTATTGGCAATATATCAATATGTTTTATTCCTAATAGCTTTTATTAATAGTATGTGATCATGTTTCTAATTGCTAAAATAGATGTTTTTATTTAATATTACGATTTTTATGTGCCTTAAAGTTTATTGAAAAGTTTTCGTGACTTACGCTGTGTTTCTTGTGGTTAATTTTTATGAGTTACGTTGTGTTGCTATTATGTTTCTCATGTTTCTTTCTTTTTTTACAAGGTGCCTAGTAACATACAAAATGGATTTTCTATCAAGTGATAGCGAGGAACTCGATGACAACATGTTGATTCTGTGTAGCGACTTGCAGATTCAAGTTCCAGAGGTTGGCCCTGGCAACACTGGCCGAGTGACATTTAACTGCATATTTTAAAATTTACAAAAATATAAATAAACATTTCAAATCGTATAAGTAGTGGTGCGACAGAGTGCAGTAATCATAATTTACGTGTGATATTATTTGTGACTCTTTCTGATAAGCGTGAAAGTACCTATGACAATAGTCAATAAGTTCAGTTTTTTAGTGTTCAGCGCTATCATAAACAGTTGATCTGTATTCATAACATTATAATAACATATCATTTGCAAATGGTGACGATATCTATAAGTTTAAGTGAGTAATATGCTTCTACAATAAAAAAAACATTTAAAATAAAAACAGTTAAGAAAAATATTTCAAAATTTGTAATACTGTGACGGCGGAAACAAAACCTCACGCGCTTACTAGTGACGTCATTAAGAATTGTCAAAATATTGCAACATCAAGTGGCGACAAACTTATCATTTGTGTGGGTGAAAATGATTATGATACAAACATTTTTTCTGCGCAATTACGCCAACTCCTCGACCTATTCAATAATAACTATATAATTGTTTTAAGCCCATTAAAGAATATCTATATAAATATAAATGATTTGAAACAAACTATTCGTAATATTTGCAGTGAATACAAATGTTGTAGATATATTGATTCTGAATACAAATTGTACAATGTATGTAAATCTATAAACTATGCTATTGACTGTTACTATTACGATAAAAAGTATTTAGATGTTAAAGAATTGAAGAAAATAATACTGCGTAATCAAACTAACTATAAAAAACCTGATAACAAACATGTTTTAGCTTCGAAAGGTACAATCCCTTATTATTTTGCACGTCATCAAACAGAATGCCATGCTACAAAATGGTCCTGATATTGAAATTTCAACCAATGCAAAAAAGGTACTATTCCATACTACTTTAAAGTTATAGATCGTAAACCGCCTTTTCGTGATGAACAACTGTGTAACAAGTAAACCTAAAACTTTTAAAATATTGCACCAAAATATCGCTAGTATTCTATCAAAAACGGAAATTTTGGAACTGACGTTGCTGGAGTTACGAGACATAAATAAAGAACCAGACATAATATGTTTGTCTGAAACCTTTATGCGTGCCGGAAATGAGAAATATTTAAAATTAAACAACTACACCGTAGCAGCTGCATTTAGTAGAGACACACAGAGAGGGGGGACCTGTATCCTCGCTAAACAGGGTATTATTTATAACGAACTTTCCCATATTAAAAAGTACTCATCCCAAAAATCGTTTGAAGCCTGTGGCGTTGAAGTTCCACAGCACAAATTACTAATCGTGTGTCTTTATAGAACGCCTAAGTCAGATCCTAACATATTTTTGGATAAACTTGATCAATTTATGTGCAAAACGGTTAAAAAATATGGTTCAAGTACAAAAATAATTGTTGCCGGTGATTTCAATATAAATACTTTTAAACAAGGAAAAGTCACCAACTATTTAACGGATCTATGTAATAACCATAACTTGCAGATGCATGTTAAAGTTCCCACACGCAAGGACTCTTGTATAGACCATATACTAAGTAACTTGAAAACATCTTCTACTGAGGTTTTACCCCTATACTTATCAGATCACGACACAGCACAACTCTTAGATTTCCCAATAAAAGAGCAAAGTTTAAAACCCAAATCATATTTTATTTATAAAAAAGACTATTGTAGTGAAAACATAAGGAAATTCAAAAAATGTCTTGCAAATTTAACGTGGTCAGAGGTTCATCTCGAAACTGATTTAAATAAAGCATTCAATAAATTTCATGAGCTTTTATGTTTATTGTATAATTTATGTTTCCCGTTGATTAAGATTAAAGTAAACAACTCAAATGCAAATAAACAAAAATGGATAAGCAAGGGTCTCAGAAATAGTTGCAAAACAAAACGATGTTTACGGTTTCTCTATTATAAAAATAAAACCCTAACGTACAAACTTAAATATAAAAAATATTCATCAATACTGAAAAAAATTATCTTTAAATCCAAAATAAATTCAAACATTAATTACATAAATAACAGTCAAAACAAATGCAGAGCAACGTGGTCAGTCATTAACCGTGAAATAGGAAATACAAAATGTGACAATAATATTTCTCAACTAGAATTAGCTATGAGAATACTGACTAATCCCTCTGACATAGCAAATATTTTTAATAATTATTTTATTGATTCGACTAGCACTGTGACATTTAATAGTTTACATGATAATGACGAGCCTAATAAAGACATGACAATACCTAATTCCATGTTTCTTAGCACTATGACTGAAGACGAGATAAAAAAAGAAATAATGGCATTAAATAACACTAATTCGGAAGGTTACGATGGAATTAGTACAAGGGTGATTAAAATTTGCAGTGCAGAATTAATTCCTGTGCTGACTTATTTAATTAATCTTTCATTTTCATCCGGAACTTTTCCAGATGCCCTAAAATTATCAGTCGTTAAACCTCTGTACAAAAAAAAACGATAAAAAAGATGTAAAAAATTATCGCCCGATAACCCTTATACCCATATTATCGAAATTATTTGAAAAATGTATGCACAATAGACTTTCCGACTACTGTAGTAAATACAATATCATAACAAAAGAACAATATGGATTTCAAAAGCACAAATCAACAACACTAGCAATTGCTAATCTTTTAGGGCATGTTCACAATTTCCTAAATAAAAATTATATAACGACAGGACTATTCTTCGACCTGTCACAAGCTTTCGACTTTGTGGCACATGATATCTTGTTGAGGAAATTAGAAAATAGTGGAATAAGAGGTGTAGCACTGCAGTGGATTGCGTCTTATTTAAGCAACCGAAAACAATACGTTGTTATGAATAAAGTAAATGACAATGTATTAACCTCGTATTCATCTGAATATAGAGTTAATAAGTGCGGCGTCCCCCAAGGGACCTAGGGCCTTTGTTGTTTCTATTATACATAAACGACTTACCGCTTATAACTAATCATAAATGTGTACTATTTGCAGATGACATTTCGATTATTGTGGCATCTGACAAAAAGTATAAAACTAAATCTGATCATGAGATGGACATTAATAATACTATTGACAACGTTTTAAAATGGCTACAGACAAATAAATTAAAAATTAATTTAGATAAATCTAATTTTATACAGTTCAATAAATCAAAACATACTAAACAATTTCAAACTTAACATTGATAGGTTAAAAGAAGTCTCACAAACTAAATTCTTAGGAATTCTCATAGACCAAGATCTGAATTGGAAAGGACACCTGAATAATTTGTGCAGTAAGATTAATAAGTTTGTTTATGCTCTCAGGCAAATAAAGAATGTTACCAACAAAAAAACTGCAATTACAACATATCACGCCTATATAGAATCCATCTTACGATACGGGCTTATTTTCTGGGGTAACAGCACGGATGGACACAGAGCGTTTATTGCGCAAAAGAAATGTATCAGAGCCATTTGTGGTATCCGTCCTGACGAGTCATGTAAAGTGTTCTTTAAAAAGCTAGGTATATTACCACTTCCGTCACTCTACATTTACGAAATTTGTAATTATGTTTATAGTAATAAGGGATTGTTCAAAAAAGCCTATCAATTGAACTCTCGAAACAGAGATCCATGCAGACTTGTTTTGCAGGATATACCTAAATCAGCCAAGTATGCTAAAAGTTTCCTAGTCATGTGTATACGTATTTACAACAAAATTCCAAAAGAAATAAAATTGTTATATAATATTAATTCATTTAAAAGCAGACTATTGAAATGGCTGAAAGAACATATGTTTTATGACTTTAAAGATTTGTTTAACTTATAGATTGCTGAATTTTTGTCATTACAGATAATGCTGACATGTTAATTAATAATATTATTGTATTGACCATATTTGTGACATTGAACAACAATTAATTAATAATCATTATTTTGCATGCAATCGATACAATACTGTATAGCTAAACATGTGGACTTTAAATTAATACCTGACTGTAACAACTTTATATCATGTTTAAGGCAAATAAAGACTTATCTTATCTTATCTAGCGAAAAAACAAAAAATTATACCGGTAACATTAACAGATTTAGAAAACATAGACCTCAATAATTTACCAATAGAAATAGTCTCTGAGCCACCATCCCCGCCTATGCTGGACCTATTGAGCCCCCAAAATATTCGAAGTATCATTCCACTTTCATCATCGGAGCAAGTAGTAACCACGGAAAGTTTGCGACCAATAGAAGAACTGCAGCCTTTGTCCTCGTCGGTTGAGATTTCAGCGTCAGTATTAGCGACACAACCACCTGAAAACGATATTGAAGAAATATTACCTTTAGCTTCTTCAGCAATTTTAAATAAAGCAGCTCTTTCCACGACTGCTGCGATAAATGTAAATTCACCGCCGTTATTGGAGGATGTTCTACTGTCTGAAAGTGAGTATGAAGATACTAATTCTAACAGGAAAAGGAAATCGAAGAGATTCGCAGAGCCTAAAAAATGGGATAAAAACGTGACAAAAATAAAGCGGATGCAAGGTGAAGAATACGTGGGGTACCGAAGGGACAGGAAGGTTTCAGGACAAGAGAAATTTAAAATACTCCATGATGTGCCACGTCCAGCACGTTCGATTGGTCCAGGTTGCACCTCCGCATTTTGCTCGAAGTCTAAGTTACGTGGTTGTTTTAGCTTGTCTGACAATGAAAGAGAAAATATATTTGGCAAGTTCTGGAAAAACATGACTTGGGAACAACGGAAACAGTACGTCGTATCTCACGTCTCCGTTTGTGAGAAAAAGCAAGTAAAAGTTAAAAATAATTCTCGTAGAAGTGAAAGTAAACAGTATTTTCTGAGTACATCAGAGGGACGTGTCCAGGTGTGTTTGAAGGCTTTTTTAAACACTTTAGGGTTGAAAGAGTCTACTGTAAGATGCTGGATATTTAGATCTGAACACGGTATTGCTAACACAACAACACGCACAAACGACGACAACGACGAACGTGTCATTAAGAAGGAAGACATGTCATTCCTGAAACAGTTCTTCGCTTCGTTACCAAAAATGCCCTCACACTACTGCAGGGCATCTACATCAAAACAATATTTAGAGCCGATTGTTGAAGACAAGAACTGTCTTTTTAAGTTGTACACTCAAGAGTGTGAAAGATCGTCGAGGACTCCACTTAGTCGCTGGACCATGTGTAGAGTGTTTGATGAGTTGAACTTAAGCCTGTTCTCGCCCAAAAAAGATCAGTGCGATACTTGCTGTTCTTACAAAGTAGGCAACATAGCGGAGCAAGAATATACAGCACATATAAAGAAAAAAGACACGGCAAGAAGCGAAAAAAATAAAGATAAAGAAAGGGCTCGTAAATCGGATGACGTACATGCTTTTACACAAGATTTGCAGGCAATAAAGTTATGTCCACAACTTCAAGCTAGTGCTTTATATTATAAAACCTAATTATGTGTGCATAATTTTACCATGTATAACCTTGCCAACAAAGAAGTTAGCTGCTATTGGTTTGATGAGAGTAATGCTGGTTTGACTGCTTCTGTATTTATATCATGCATCATAGACTGTCTTAAAAAAACTCTACAGAACAAATGCATGCCAATAATTTTATATTCTGATGGCTGTACGGCGCAAAATCGGAATGTTTATCTGTCAAATGCTCTGCTACTACTATTCATGGAAAAAAACGTCGTCATAGAACAAAAAATTCTTGATAAAGGTCACACACAAATAGAGTGCGATGCGGTTCATAGTTCAATTGAGCAAAAGATAAAAAACCAGGAGATCTTTTTACCGAGTCAATATGCGACGTTGTCGAAACAAGCTCGACCGCAAAAACCTTATTTGGTCGAATATTTAGACTACGGATTTTTCGATGACTTCTCAGACAAGAATTTCTTCTTGTATGACTCAATACGACCTGGTCGCTGCATCAATGATCCTACTGTTACAGATCTGCGAGTTCTACAGTATAACCCAAGTGGCGTCATCAAATATAAATTGAACTTTGAAGAGGATTATCAAGACCTGCCACGCAGGATTCGACGCAGAGTAGTAATGCCCGAAACCATACCGGCAAGACCAAAACTTTACCAAACCCGCATTAAAATATCCGCAACTAAATGGAAACATTTACAGGAGTTGAAGACTGTTATTCCTTCTGTCTGTCATGGTTATTATGATTCCCTACCCTATTGATCTCTTTTAAAAAGTCTGATTATATCTAGATAAAGCGTTGATTTATTGTAAGAAAAATATTTATCTTAATTTTTATATAATTAAATGTCTTATTTCTTTTTGGTTTGCACAATAACATTTTAGCAACGTTTGAATGACCAATTTTATAATTTTAAGCACATTTATATTGTTTTATGGTTACGCATTATTAATAATTTAAAATGTTCCTAAGTTTGATAGTTTATAATTTCTAAATAAATTATATTATGTTCACGCAATACACAATTATTTGTGTTATTCATAGTATTTTCCTTACTCATAATAATTATGAAACACAACGTAAGTCAGTGACAAAAACTGGCAACACTGCGGAAGTCACAATATTACGAGAAATGAAACGATTATTTAGACTTTCAAAGGCTTAAATCATCAAAGAGTTCATTTGTAACGACAATTAAAATAAATATTGCGTTCAGCGTAGGTTACGCTCGTTTTAAATAGTTTTTTCACTCTATTGTAAAGTAACCATTTTTGACTTCCGCACTGTTAGAACTTCACTGACGTTATGTGAATTTATTACATGTATAAGTCGTAACTCGTAATTCTTATAACAATAAATAGTGTTTAATTCTATTTAAAAAATATATATTTTATATAATAATTTAAAATAATTTGATTCGATTATCGATACTGTTTAGAATAGTGATTATTATAGTGCTGGCAACACTTGATCTTGTAGTTGTCATTGATAATTGTCAAAAAGTTTAAATTTTTCTCCATAAAAGTCAAAAAATATAATAATGTTTATATCATAATTAACAATAATGGAAGTGGAAGAGAGAAAATTGAGCAATATTGTTGTAATTGCATAGTTGGGCGAAGAACCGTAGGTTGCTGTGCACTTATAATGACAATATTACCTATGGCACATGATATAATACTAAAGCCTATGGTACGGTTGGGCAAGACATCAAACAAATATAACCCCTCCAGCCCAGTTTTTGGACGATTTATTAATTAAATATGATGATGTAACTACTGTTTGATGAATAATAAATTGTTAAAAAGTAAACATGTTTTTTTCATAAGTACTTACATCCCAAAATAATGTAAGTAGGTATGTTATAATTATGTACATTTACTATGAAAACATATGATTATGCGAGGATAATGTGCCAAAAATCATTATGTACTTAATTAATCATTTAAAAGTTTATTTCATGTTTTCGTTAAAATTAGAAGTATTAAGTGGACAACTTTAAAGAACTATAACTTTTTCTCGTTGATATTTATTATCGTCATGACTCGATTAATCCCCAGCATCATCAACTTCTGATTGATCCCCATCATCAGGTCCACTATATTTATAAGACGGTAGATCCCCAGTAAAATAAGCTCCTGATTGGAGCCCAACATCGTCGGAACCATTGCCATAGTAGACCGGCGGCGCCACACGCGCCCACGTGGTGCTCACGACCATCATCAGCGCCAAAATTACCTGTCGCATAAACAAAATGTTGCAGTATAAAGGTCATCGTATCGATTCAACTCGAGCTTGGTTCGAGCATTGTTATGTAACAAACTCGGATATCTATGCAACAAACAAACCACAAAACAAAAGTTTACGAAGGGATATGAATTATCGAGATTAGGCATGACAATTGATAGTTAGGATCATCAATGAGTATTAAAACTATTGTAAGTAATTTTATTACCAACTCTAGCACAAACTCAAATCATTTATTTCAAGTAAACCATTTACAAGTACTTTTTTCAAGGAGTCAGTAAGTTGAGGCTAGTTGCTTGTTCAAACAGAAGAAGTTCGTTTCTATGGAGAAGAACGAGCAAGAAACTCCATGAACACTGTTTTAAAATAAATATAATATTACTTTAGGTTACATCATTCCGGTTTAATCTACGGGACACAAATGTGAGAAAAATGTAACAAGTTGTGCAATTAAAAGAGGTCTAGAGACGAGATAAATCTCGTTAGGTGCAAAATATTTTTCTGTTACTTGTAATAATTATTATAAGTTCAGTGTCTGCATTTCATTCGGGAGTTTAAGATGCAAAGTGATTTTTAAATTGATGATTTAATAATTTAGAATTTAAATGTAGGTGAACTCACCAGTAGCCGCATTGTGTAGGAGACGTGTCGAAGTAAAGTGGACACAACCGACACAGTTATTTATATGATGGTTGTTAATGCGCTGACCACAAACACGCTGCGCCGCACAGATAACGTGTCTATCGCTCGTGGAACTAATGAGCAGGCTGTGAGCGGACATCGTTGATAACTAGCAATAACTGTCCGTATAGCAGACATCATCACCTGCCTAGCCTTTCCCCGGCTCGGCTGCCAGTATAACTCGTCAGTTTCAGATAGATTTTGTCATTAGTTTTGATGGTACTCGTGTTATATTTAAAATGGCTTCCCTACGCTATAGCGAATGACGAAAGAGATGAGAAAATAACATAAGCACAAGCACTTGCTACCAATGTCATCATGTTACTAAGAAGTCACTACCAGTAACTATTGCATCGCAAGCCTGTGATTAAGTACTAAACAAAATAACATAAGCACAAGCACTTGCTACCAATGTCATCATGTTACTAAGAAGTCACTACCAGTAACTATTGCATCGCAAGCCAGTGATTAAGTACTAAACAAAATAACATAAGCACAAGCACTTGCTACCAATGTCATCATGTTACTAAGAAGTCACTACCAGTAACTATTGCATCGCAAGCCTGTGATTAAGTACTAAACAAAATAACATAAGCACAAGCACTTGCTACCAATGTCATCATGTTACTAAGAAGTCACTACCAGTAACTATTGCATCGCAAGCCAGTGATTAAGTACTAAACAAAATAACATAAGCACAAGCACTTGCTACCAATGTCATCATGTTACTAAGAAGTCACTACCAGTAACTATTGCATCGCAAGCCAGTGATTAAGTACTAAACAAAATAACATAAGCACAAGCACTTGCTACCAATGTCATCATGTTACTAAGAAGTCACTACCAGTAACTATTGCATCGCAAGCCTGTGATTAAGTACTAAACAAAATAACATAAGCACAAGCACTTGCTACCAATGTCATCATGTTACTAAGAAGTCACTACCAGTAACTATTGCATCGCAAGCCAGTGATTAAGTACTAAACAAAATAACATAAGCACAAGCACTTGGTACCAATGTCATCATGTTACTAAGAAGTCACTACCAGTAACTATTGCATCGCAAGCCAGTGATTAAGTACTAAACAAAATAACATAAGTACAAGCACTTGCTACCAATGTCATCATGTTACTAAGAAGTCACTACCAGTAACTATTGCATCGCAAGCCAGTGATTAAGTACTAAACAAAATAACATAAGCACAAGCACTTGCTACCAATGTCATCATGTTACTAAGAAGTCACTACCAGTAACTATTGCATCGCAAGCCAGTGATTAAGTACTAAACAAAATAACATAAGCACAAGCACTTGCTACCAATGTCATCATATTACTAAGAAATCACTACCAGTAACTATTGCATCGCAAGCCAGTGATTAAGTACTAAACAAAATAACATAAGCACAAGCACTTGCTACCAATGTCATCATGTTACTAAGAAGTCACTACCAGTAACTATTGCATCGCAAGCCAGTGATTAAGTACTAAACAAAATAACATAAGCACAAGCACTTGGTACCAATGTCATCATGTTACTAAGAAGTCACTACCAGTAACTATTGCATCGCAAGCCAGTGATTAAGTACTAAACAAAATAACATAAGTACAAGCACTTGCTACCAATGTCATCATGTTACTAAGAAGTCACTACCAGTAACTATTGCATCGCAAGCCAGTGATTAAGTACTAAACAAAATAACATAAGCACAAGCACTTGCTACCAATGTCATCATGTTACTAAGAAGTCACTACCAGTAACTATTGCATCGCAAGCCAGTGATTAAGTACTAAACAAAATAACATAAGCACAAGCACTTGCTACCAATGTCATCATGTTACTAAGAAGTCACTACCAGTAACTATTGCATCGCAAGCCAGTGATTAAGTACTAAACAAAATAACATAAGCACAAGCACTTGCTACCAATGTCATCATGTTACTAAGAAGTCACTACCAGTAACTATTGCATCGCAAGCCATTGATTAAGTACTAAACAAAATAACATAAGCACAAGCACTTGCTACCAATGTCATCATGTTACTAAGAAGTCACTACCAGTAACTATTGCATCGCAAGCCAGTGATTAAGTACTAAACAAAATAACATAAGCACAAGCACTTGCTACCAATGTCATCATGTTACTAAGAAGTCACTACCAGTAACTATTGCATCGCAAGCCAGTGATTAAGTACTAAACAAAATAACATAAGCACAAGCACTTGCTACCAATGTCATCATGTTACTAAGAAGTCACTACCAGTAACTATTGCATCGCAAGCCATTGATTAAGTACTAAACAAAATAACATAAGCACAAGCACTTGCTACCAATGTCATCATGTTACTAAGAAGTCACTACCAGTAACTATTGCATCGCAAGCCAGTGATTAAGTACTAAACAAAATAACATAAGCACAAGCACTTGCTACCAATGTCATCATGTTACTAAGAAGTCACTACCAGTAACTATTGCATCGCAAGCCAGTGATTAAGTACTAAACAAAATAACATAAGCACAAGCACTTGCTACCAATGTCATCATGTTACTAAGAAGTCACTACCAGTAACTATTGCATCGCAAGCCATTGATTAAGTACTAAACAAAATAACATAAGCACAAGCACTTGCTACCAATGTCATCATGTTACTAAGAAGTCACTACCAGTAACTATTGCATCGCAAGCCAGTGATTAAGTACTAAACAAAATAACATAAGCACAAGCACTTGCTACCAATGTCATCATGTTACTAAGAAGTCACTACCAGTAACTATTGCATCGCAAGCCATTGATTAAGTACTATGAAAAATTCGAGTGTGGTGTCGAGGACACGGCCGTGTGTTTTACTTGAATACGTGTACGTAATAGGTATATTTTCTTTGAACGTATTATATGTATTGTCTTATTCATTTTTAAAAGAACTAAAAATTGTGTCTTCGTTATCGACGATCGTACACAATCGATGTCTACACAGTCCAGTGTCATGTCGATATAGAAGCGATTTCTTCTTCCAATTGCATATTTCAACCGCCCCAGTGTACTGTAGTGTACCAGCTGCAGATGTACTGACACCGTCGTTGATCCGCTCATCCGCATTCATTTTTTTACGTTCCCGGCATTACTTGACTCGGTCATATGGTGTTTTATTAACACCATTCGAAAGCCCTTTCCAACTGTATACGATATCTGTATTTGGATTTGACTTTTTGATGCGTATAGGCCGACATTATCTAAAGCGATGATCTGGTGTCGTATGATTTACTGTGGCAGAAACTACTACATGAAACTGCAGTAGATAAGGAAGTTGTTTCAATACTGCGCTATTGGTACAATAATCAGACCAATTGTGTTAGGTGGGCAGGCTCATTGTCGGATGTGTATAGGCTGGAGTGCAGAGTGAGGCAGGGTGGTCTGTCCTCGCCTCAGCTCTTCAGTCTGTACATAAACCAGTTGATCATTGAGCTCAGCAATACTTATCTATGCTGTCACGTGGACGGAGTATGCGTCAATAATTTAAGTTACGCTGATGGTGTTACTGAATCCTTCTATTAACGCTATGTTTAACCTGCCTACGATCTGTGAAAGGTAGGCTCAGATACAACGTAAAGAAAAGTGAGGTACTAATTTTTAAGGCAGGAACCAAATCCTATCCGATTGTACCGCAGTTAAAACTTTGTGGAAGTCCCTTGACACAAGTCACAACTTTTAAGTATCTGGGTCACTGGGTTTCCGAAGACCTAAAAGATAGCCGAGATATAGAGCGTGAGCGCAGGGCGCTGGCTGTCCGCTGCAATATGTTGGCTCGCAGATTTGCTAAATGTACGACTGACGTAAAAGCTACGCTGTTCAGAGCGTACTGTCAGTCGTTCTATACGTGCAGTCTATGGATCAACTATATGCAGAGGGCATACAGCGCCCTGCGTGTACAGTACAATAATGCATTTAGGGTGGTGATGGGGTTGCCGCACCATTGCAGTGCATCCGGTATGTTTGCAGAAGCCCCTACAGATGGTTTCCATACGATTATGCGTAAGCGCAGTGCCTCTATCATGCGCAGGGTGCGCGATAGCCCCAACAGCATCCTAAAAACTATAGCAGACAGGTGGGACAGCCCTATACTGGGACATTGGATACACCTACATGCCACTGGGGCGTAGTATTTAAGTTCTTATGTAGGTAATGTGTCTTTGGTAGATCTAAGTACTAACACTAGTTTTATAAGTTGTGTGAATACTAACTTAAATGGACTTTTAGTCTGAAATAAAAGATTTATTATTTTAATTTTTTGATATACCTATATATTTTTTATTTGAATACCTTATTATATTCACTGTCATTATTATGCACTAATGTTTTGTATACAATCGATTGATTGTGACGAAAGCTAACGATTGAAACTTAAACGAACATCGTAGCTTTTCCGAGTTAAAAGTTATACTAAGTGTAAATCTCAATACACAGCAAAATAACCACGAAATGGCGGCGCTTTTCCCTCCCCCGCGCGCGGCTCGTCACAGTCCTCGCTTGTCGTAATTAATTCTTTGATTTTTAGCAATCCAATGCTGTAATTGAATTCAGGATGAAGATGATAGATATGAAGCTGCAACAACAAACTGTATCCCCCGATTTTGGTATCATTAGTTTATTTCACTTGCCTCCCTATGTAAGCAATTTTAAAGACGTATTCACGTCAAAAAAACTTATTGGGTTCAATTTAATTGTATCAGCGAGATGCATTAAAACACAAGTTGATGTATTCGTAAGACGAGAAGAGAGTCGCAGTATAGTTTTGCCCCATTGGTGAGTCGCAGTATAGTTTTGCCGCACTGGTGAGTCGCAGTATAGTTTTGCCGCACTGGTGAGTCGTAGTATAGTTTTGCCGCACTGGTGAGTCGCAGTGTAGTTTTGCCGCACTGGTGAGTCGCAGTATAGTTTTGCCACACTGGTGAGTCGCAGTATAGTTTTGCCGCACTGGTGAGTCGTAGTATAGTTTTGCCGCACTGGTGAGTCACAGTATAGTTTTGCCGCACTGGTGAGTCGTAGTATAGTTTTGCCGCACTGGTGAGTCGCAGTATAGTTTTGCCGCACTGGTGAGTCGTAGTATAGTTTTGCCGCACTGGTGAGTCGCAGTGTAGTTTTGCCGCACTGGTGAGTCGCAGTATAGTTTTGCCGCACTGGTGAGTCGCAGTATAGTTTTGCCGCACTGGTGAGTCGTAGTATAGTTTTGCCGCACTGGTGAGTCGCAGTATAGTTTTGCCGCACTGGTGAGTCGTAGTATAGTTTTGCCGCACTGGTGAGTCGCAGTATAGTTTTGCCGCACTGGTGAGTCGTAGTATAGTTTTGCCGCACTGGTGAGTCGCAGTGTAGTTTTGCCGCACTGGTGAGTCGCAGTATAGTTTTGCCGCACTGGTGAGTCGCAGTATAGTTTTGCCGCACTGGTGAGTCGTAGTATAGTTTTGCCGCACTGGTGAGTCGTAGTATAGTTTTGCCGCAGTGGCGTTAATAGCACATCAATTTGTAGAGCTCACGTAGTGCACTGCTCCACGGTGAAGTGTGCGACATGCGACACACTGAAGCTCGACATCACGCTGGTGTGACAAACGACTGTGCGACAGTAGTACAACATTATGGTAGTGCGATAAACTCAACAGTACAGTACTGTTATTCGACAGTAAGTTATTCAAATTAAAGTAACGAATTCTTCAAAAGTTTTATTTATATAATATACTAGCTGACCCGACAGACGTTGTCCTGTACGACACGTCTTGTATTCTAAAGAAGCGGGTGAATCTGGACCTAACGTTACACTAAAGAAATAATAACTAATATATTTTTTTACATTTTTTATATTTAATCATGAAATATTATGCCGTTTTGCCATGGGATAAGAAATTAATGATTTAATCGAAACATTACTGACTTCCTTCATTTTCACTTTTAAACAATGTTGCCAAATTAAATAAGGTAATCGATTAATCGAGATGTAAAAATAAAAAGATAATAAAAATTGTGATTCAGCATTTTCTTTCAAATGTTTTAAAAGACTTATTTTTTAAATAATGGGTACCTACCGAATTACACTAATCAACGTTTGTATTATTTTGTTAAAACATCTAAAAAAATAAATTAATAGGTCGATTCCACAATCGATTATGATATTTTATTATACAGGCAACACAGTACAAATCGTGTCACTGTCACGTCAAACGTCAATCATTAAAATAACAAAACAAATCTTTCGATTCGCTTTATTTGACTCTGAACTGAAACTGTGTTTATTGGATCTGTATTATTTTGCGACTTTGGCTACGTATAAAGGATTCTGGCGATTATTGTTTTGACGAACGACCCACGCATTTCTTACAACGGACATAGTTATCTTGCCTACTGGACTCAGCCTTTACTATCGGAATTTGAAATAAAATACAAAGAGTGATCAACGTCATCATTGTATCAACTGCGGCATAGCTACTTGTCGGCGTAAAGCGTAATCCTTGAAAATGAAGACATTCTTTCAGTTATACAGCAATGAGTTGTGCCTTAAGTGGTAAGTACTTATATCTACCATACACTATATTACTTCTCATATAAATTCAACGCAAGTTTTACTAGATGGTTTGATTATCAATTAAACACATTTATTTCAAAAAGATATATTAGTTGAAAAGACTACACGAAGCCATAAAATGTTTAGTTATACTGAAGATAGTTCTTTTTAATATTAATAACAGGCTTACTTAAAAAATGACCACTTTAAATAAGCAACAGTAGGATAATTGCCATTATATGAAGGCTTATTAATATATAGGCATGATCTTAATGTTACCACAATTCCAACAAGAAACTTGAAATCCATAAAGACACTAGTATAATCAGACAGTGTAAATAACTACAAGTGATCACTTTGACCTTGTTTGCAATACTTTATATAACATAACATCATGCCTGTATTCCACAAAGGGCAGAGGAATGTAATTTATCTTTATCTTTCTCTGACAAAGGCTTATGCTAAAATTACTGTTCCAGATTTCAAGAGCTCGAGCTCTTATATGCGACCGTTGCTGAGTAAGAGCTGATAGAAATGCTCATCATTTTGTATCTGCACCATCTGGATCCTCAGCATCAGTAAATGCAACAAGTGAGCACGAGGAATTGACTTTGCAGTCTACTGCACAGGCTACTCCACAAGCTACGGCACAGGCTAGTTCACAGTTCACAGTCTACCCCCAGATCGAGTGAAGCTATAGTGTTACCTGACTATGTAAGGGCAGTAGAAACCGAATCTCATTGTTTTATTGAAGGTTTCCGGAGACAAGAGAGGAATAGAGTTCCTGTTACAACTAGGAATATGTTGTTAGATATTTATAACTTCTATATCCCAAAGTTCCCGCCATTGTCCTAAGCTATAATAAAAGAATATAAGAGAAACGGGATTTCAATTCATACTTACTCCCCTGCTATATTATAATTATCTCAAACCTCTAGCATCTGGTTGGTCGGCGCGTCTGAATCTGAATCCTCAATGTGTTAATATCCTGAAATACATTCTGGTAAATTCTAGTCTACAATAAAGTCTAATAATTATTTTCTTAACGTAAAACGTGAGAGCACTGAGAGCTTGAAGCTTAAGCTGAGAAGCAACAAGGTTAGTTTAGTAAAAACTAATAACATCCTATATTTTTTTTCTCCCATGTAGAAGTTGTATCCATTATTTTTTTTAAATAGTGTAGCGGCATTGCCGCCACACAACACGACTATTTCCTTCTTGGATTTGCTACTTGTTAATATTTTATATTGTTTGTTTCTTTTATTCTAAATTCAAGTACCTGACAGTCCGCCTCTTGACAAGCGTGTTACATGTAAAATGTATTGAAAATCTAATAATATTATATTACTTACAATTCACTTTTACTTTTATTTGGTGGACGTAATACCCTACATATTGGTGACCCCGACGTGATAACGCCTAAAGAAAATTGTATGACTGCGGAAACATCGCGTGTAGGCGTTCGTCCACCACCATTTTGGCCAGATGACCCGGAAATGTGGTTCGCACAAATGGAGTGCCAGTTCGCGTTGGCGAACGTTACCGTCGACCTTACCAAGTATTACCAGGTCGTCTCGGCGCTGGAGCACCGCTACGCCACTGAGGTGAAGGATGTTATCACCAACCCACCAGCCGAAAATAAATACGAGAAATTAAAGACGGAACTTATCAAGCGATTGTCAGTCTCGAGGGAGCGAAAGATTAAGCAATTGCTAATGCACGAGGAGCTAGGTGACCGTAAGCCATCACATTTTTTACGACATTTACAACATCTAGCAGGACCGTCAGTACCAGAGGATTTTCTTAGGACATTGTGGTCGAATCGATTACCGACCAATCTACAGACAGTCATAGCATCGCAACCTGACCTTCCTTTGGACAAATTAGCCGAACTAGCGGACACGGTTAATGAAATTGCACCGACGAGCCCCATGCATGTAGCAAGCATATCGGAGGCAGGTACATCTACACTTATTAAAGAGATGGCATGTCAGATAGCAGAATTAACCAAGTAAGTGAGTTCTCTGTTTACTAGAGTGGATAACCGAAGGCAGGTACGTGGTCGTTTTCGCTCACACTCAAAGAGCGGTAACTTGAGAAACAGATCTAGATCCAGGCCATGTCAGCCTCCTGAAAACCACCCACATTGTTGGTATCACTTCACATACGGCGCCCGTGCAAAGAAATGTATACAGCCCTGTGCATGGAGATTGGAAAACTCAAAAGGCAGCCCCAATTAGCGGCCTACGACTGCCCATTAGCATCAGGCCGACTTTTTGTGACTGACCGTTATTCTAAAATGCTATTCCTTGTCGATACAGGCTCTGATTTGTGCGTCTACCCTCGGTCAGCCATCAAGACGCCCTGCAGTATAACAAAGTTTAGTTTAACGGCAGCCAATGGAAGTATCATTAATACCTATGGACCAGTGCAACTCAACCTCAATCTAGGTCTTCGCCGTTCTTTTGTTTGGAAATTTACTATAGCCGACGTGTCCAAGCCAATTATAGGTGTAGATTTCCTAAATCTGCTTATAGATTGCCGCAATCACAGGCTCATAGATGGCACCACTTCACTCTTCGTGGCAGCGTCCTCGCAGCGGATTCCTGATGATATGGCATCTGTCAAAACTGTTACCGGAGAAAGCGAGTTTCACCAGTTGCTGCGTGAGTTTCCAGAGGTTACCCGTCCTGCAAGTATTGTGAACCATAACAAACCTAAACATAATACGGCGCATTTTATTAAGACCACTCCTGGACCGCCTGTGGCAAACAGACCTAGGCGCTTAGATCCAGAAAGATTAAAGATTGCAAAGAAAGAGTTCGACGACATGCTAGCCTGCGGAATTGCAAGGCGCTCTGAAAGCCCGTGGTCGTCGGCTCTGCACCTGGTGAGAAAGAAAGATGATGGGTGGCGCCCCTGTGGTGACTACCGTGCACTAAATGCACGTACTGCGCCTGACCGCTACCCCATACGTCATATTCAAGACTTCTCACTGCGACTTTCTGGCTCTACTATATTCACAAAAATTGATTTAATTAAAGCATATAATCAAATACCAGTAAATGAAACGGACATACCAAAGACGGCCATAACAACACCATTCGGATTGTTTGAGTTTCCATTTATGACCTTTGGTCTTAGGAATGCAGCTCAAACTTTTCAACGCTTTATAGACGAAGTACTTACCGGCTTTGAAAGAAAGAAAGAAAGAAAAAGCATTTATTAGCCCGCACAGGACGAAACACACAAATAACAACAAGGTTTGCAAGGCTTTGACGACTTCTGCTTCGGATTTCTTGATGACATTTTAATTTTTTCTTCTACTCCAGACCAGCATAGACTTCACCTGTGCCAACTGCTGTCCCGCCTGCAAGAATACAGCGTTCTCATCAATGCAGCGAAATGTGTGTGGGGCCAACCCGAGGTAACTTTCCTTGGATACCAGGTATCAGCTTCTGGTACCAAACCTCTCAGCACGAAAGTCCAGGCGATACAGGACTATCCAGTTCCACGCACGGTGAAGGAGTGATGGAGATTCCTTGGCATGCTAAATTTTTATAGAAGATTCGTACCCAATGCTGCAACAAGCCAAGCACCACTAAACTCGATGTTGTGTGGAGAAAAAGTCAAAAACTCAGATCCTGTACAGATGTCGCAGCTCCAGCTCGATGCATTTGAAGAATGCAAATGTACACTGTCTAACGCTACGCTTCTAGCACACCCAAGAGAACAGGCAGAGCTCTCTATACTCTCTGACGCTTCTGACGTTTCCATAGGAGCAGTTCTACAACAACGTGTTGATACAAAATGGGAGCCACTCGCGTTCTTCTCAAAGAAATTAAATCAAGCGCAATGTAAATACAGCCCCTACGACCGCGAACTGCTAGCTGTCTACGAGTCAATTAAATATTTCCGACATATGGTGGAAGCCCGGGAATTTGTTGTCTTCACCGATCATCGCCCACTGTCATACGCTTACATGAATTCGAGAGAAAATTGCTCGCCGCGTCAATACAGATACTTTGATTACATCGCGCAATTCACCACAGACATACGCTACATACCAGGCGCTGAAAATGTTGTAGCTGATGCTTTATCTCGTATCGAAGAAGTCGCAACGACTATTGATTACAGCGCCTTAGCCCAATCTCAAGAGTCAGACCCCGAACTTCAGTCGCTATTAGAAAAAGGATCGTCGCTACAACTAAAAAAGATTACTCTAGCTGGCTCAGACATCAATCTCTACTGCGACGTTTCTTCTCAACCACCAAGACCATACGCTGGTAATCAGGTGTTCGACGTGCTTCACGGTCTGAGCCATCCCGGACGTACAGCTACCGTGCGACTGGTCACGCAAAGATTTGTGTGGCCAGGGATTCGTAAGGACTGTAGAGAGTGGTGCAGATGCTGTCTCCACTGTCAGCGCTGTAAAGTTACTCGACACACATCCGCTCCTCTTTCCCATTTCCCTTCAACCTCGTCGAGATTCTTCCACATTCATCTCGACATCATAGGACCTCTAATACCTTCTTCTGATAACAGATATTGCCTTACCATCGTTGACCGATTTACGCGATGGCCTGAGGCTATACCACTTAAAGATATTACTGCCGATACCTGCGCGGCCGCTTTGGTATCCGGATGGATATCGAGGTTCGGTTGTCCCTCGCAGATCACTACAGCTCGCGGACGGCAGTTCGAGTCCGGCTTGTTTAAGGCTCTGACATCCCTGCTCGGCGCACATCACTACCGTACCACAGCCTACCACCCCGCCTCAAATGGGATGGTTGAGAGATTGCATCGGCAACTCAAAGCAGGAATCATGTGTCACAACAACACTCAATGGACAGAGGTCTTGCCTATCGTTCTGCTCGGCATACGCAGTTCCTGGAAAGACGACGTTCAAGCATCCTCAGCCGAGCTAGTTTACGGTGAGCCTCTACGCTTACCAGGTCAGTTTCTGTCGCCATCCACCAACCACACCGTCGAAGACATCACCAGCTTCGCTACTCGCCTAGCTAAACACATGGCTAGCTTGTCGCCGAGGTCAACAATGTGGCACAGAAACAACACTTTCGTCATACCCAAAGACATGCAGCATTGTACCCGCGTCTTCGTAAGGCTAGATTACGTGCGGAAGTCTTTGGAGCCACCGTATGCAGGTCCATACAAGGTACTTAAAAAGAAAGATAAGTACTTTGAAGTTGAGATACGAGGCAAGAGCACCAACATATCGCTAGATCGTTTGAAACCAGCTTACGTCACTCAAGACTGCCACAAGGATAACTCAACTGCAAATCCAATCAGCTTACCTCCACTGACTGACTCATCTTTACCATCTGCCGATGAGCCAGAGACACGCACACGCAGCGGAAGAAGAGTACGCTTCCCAGACTTCTATCGACCGTAGTCACGGTCTCGCCGGGGGGCTACTGTAGCGGCATCGCCGCCACACAACACGACTATTTCCTTCTTGGATTTGCTACTTGTTAATATTTTATATTGTTTGTTTCTTTTATTCTAAATTCAAGTACCTGACAGTCCGCCTCTTGACAAGCGTGTTACATGTAAAATGTATTGAAAATCTAATAATATTATATTACTTACAATTCACTTTTACTTTTATTTGGTGGACGTAATACCCTACAATAGTATTAATATCTAAATAAAATATCGCAGTAATCGTTGCTGTAGTGTCAGGCCCAACTTTCTATGAACTTTCGCCCGTCTCCTTTCTATTTTTTTTTGTATAAGTTGTAACTGTCTGTATTATTTTAATAATATTTAAAAACATACGTTATTTTTTGATGTACTGTTACCACCATTCGACCAATCGATAGCGTGTATGTGTATACCATGTGTTAATTGTTGTGTTTTTTTTTTTGCTAGATAATAAAAATGTAATTACTATGGCCATACTATTGAATTAGGACATTCCTGTAATGATAGTTTTGATGAGTTAATAAATAAATTTTGAATATAGATGCTGTGTTAAACAGAAATTTAAATTTGTTTTTATTAATGGTAAAATAATTATAACTGAAATATTTTTTAACAGCTGTTTATTTTTAATGTACGAAAAAATAATTTCTCGCAATGCTATTGGATGTACAATTATTTTTGGTAAATCCTTGGGGGTCTTATACAAACAAATTCGATGGTTTGCCAACCCTCGAACACGCAACATTTAAGTAAGTGTTCATGAGAAAAGCACGGATTTCCTAAAACTTATCCGAAAATGGTAATTGTTTGACCTTGTGACTTATTAATAGTAATAGCAAAAGCGCAGCGAATCGAAAATTGCAAACGTTTGAATGGGATCGGTGAATTTGATGGAATCATTGGGATCCGTGGTAAAAGTACAACTTCACCTTGAAATTTTTCACTAAAAATAGTGGCTTCAAGAATATTGCTCATGATTTTTAGGGTTCCGAAGTCAACACGGAACCCTTATAGTTTCGGTATGTCCGTCCGTCCGTACGCAGTGTAGCTCAAAGACTATTTGAAATAGGAAACTGTAAATTGGCATGGATATACACATTAGTTACGCCGACAAAGTGCTGGAGTAATATATTGAAAAATATTTTTTTTAGGGTACCTTCTCTAAACGTGAAGTGGGGATGAGTATTTTTTTTCTAGTCTACCATATGGTGTGGGGTGTCGTTAAAAAGGTCTTTCAAAAATATTAAGGGTCTGGGTTAACAATTTTTCGATTAAGGAATCCCTTTGGGAAATATTTAGCTCTAAAGTGCTAATTTTTGTTGGAGTCAATTTGCGCCACTCCTATCAGCTCGATGGTTGTCTCGTGATTTGTGAAAAAAAACACGGTAGTAGCATATATAAGGAAATTCATAAGAAAACTATCACTGCTAAGTAAGCTTTACAAGTTTACGAGTAATAGTCGATAAACTTGTAAAATGTAATAAATCGCTGCAGCTGCGCTCATAAGCGCGCGTAGTTAGTTATATACACATGTTAAATAATCATGTGCATTTTCTAGTAAGTCACCATAGTGACAAGCTTTTGTTTTTTGACACCAACAGTTTTGTTGAAAAATTAAAATCGACTAGGGATACTGTGTATCTGCCCATTAGGTTTAGACATCAAATAGCGCGGCTATTAGCTTATCATATTAACTCAGACATAAGTAGTATGTCGAAGTCTTGTGTAATTAACTCCACATCAATTAGTAATAATACTAATAATATGGTGGTGAACCTGAATGATTGTAGCTCTCATGCTATAAATAATTTTACAAATTGTACGAAGGAGGATCCTTGTGTCATTATAGACAAGTCATCTCTTGATGTTAGTTTATCAAATGGTAGGAACACACTACCTGATACTATTGAAGTCTGTGGTCAAACTCCGGATAATCATTTAAACTAGTTTGTAAGACAATAGAAGGTAACAATATAGCTATACCTACAAACAACAAGGTGCCTTCTTGCTCCCAAAAAGTTAAGATGCAAAAACAGCAGAATACCTTATCTATATTTCATCAAAATATACAAGGTATTTCTTCCAAATTACTAGAAATTGAAATGTTCTTAGAAAAAACCATGTTTGACATTGTTTGTTTTACTGAACATTGGTTAAAGGATTACTAAATGCTAATTAACTATGAAAACTATACTGTGGGTAGTTGTTTTAATCGTAAAGCTAAGTCACGTGGAGGCTCATTAATCTTAATAAAAAATTGTTTAAAATACAAACAAAGGAATGACATTGTTGGCCTATCGGTTGACCATTGCATTGAACTATCCTGTGTCGAGCTGGATAAGCATATTATAGTGTTCGTGTACAGACCCCCCAGTTACCAAAACTATTCCTTATTTGAGTCGGTAATGGAAGATGTCTTAGCGAAACTCGCACCGTGTAGCAAATCCTTAATTATTTGTGGAGATTTTAATATTAATATTTTAGAAAATAATTTGAATAGTAGTCAATTATTAAGCCTTTTTAAGTCATTCAATTTGTCGAATGTTTTTATGGAACCTACTAGAATAACTCCAACTACTGCGACTTGCATCGATAATATTTCTTGCGATTGTGACTATTTGGATAAAGCTATTGTTAATTATCTGCCATCGGATCACAGTGGCCAAACTGTAACTTTTATATTTAGAATGCCTATGACAAAAGTGCAAATACAATTTAGACCATTAACAACTGGTAAATTAAATAGATTCAATAGTTCCTTATATGATAAGTTAAGTACTCTGGACCATAATAATAACGAAGCAAATAAATTGTATGATGATTTCTTTTCTGTGGTGCAGACTGAATTCTGAAATAATACTTTCGAAAAAAATTTAAAAAATATTAGCCCTAAGTTTATATTTAGTGACTGGGCAACTAGGGGGATTAGAAAAAGTAGGGAAAGATTGTTTGAGCTGTATGGCCTTAAGCCTTATATTAACACAGATACTTTCAACAAGTATGTTACTACGTATTCTAAAACTTTTAGAAATACTTGCAAGGTAGCTAAATCCCTATACATTAGCAATAAGATCAAATCGGCAGATGATAAAATAAAAACAGTTTGGAAAGTTATAAATAACGAGAATAACAAGAAACAAGTTCGGAACACTAAATATACATTGGAGACATCACATGGTCCCATAAGCTCTAACCTAGAAGTAGCTCATGAATTTGTAAATTTCTTTACTAGCATACCAGCTAAAACCACGGAAGCTTTAAATTCCTCACCTGAAGTCTCAATTGCGTTATTAAAAGCGAACGTTCCAGGCTGTCCGGTAGAATTTCAATTTAAACATATTAACCCCGTGACTGTCTTAAAAGCTTTTCGGCAAATCAAAATAAAATTAACTGAAGATTTGTGGGGCATGTCTATTAAAGTTTGCACATCTATAATTGAAACAATAGCGCCTTATTTGGCTTTAATATTTAATATGTGCGTAGACCAGGGAGTTTTCCCAGATCTAATGAAATTTAGTAAGGTCATACCACTTTTCAAATCCGGGGACAGAAAAGATACCAATAATTATAGGCCCGTGTCCGTGTTGCCGGTTTTCAGCAAGGTATTTGAAAAGATAATGCTAAATCAGATGCTTGTTCATTTTAACACAAATTACATTTTACACGAGCAACAGTATGGTTTCACCAAAGGACGTTGTACGACTGACGCCGGTGTCACTCTATTAAAACATATATTTACCGCGTGGGAAGAGGCACAAGATGCCATAGGGATCTTTTGTGACCTCTCCAAGGCGTTTGATTGCGTAAATCACGACACATTACTTTTAAAACTTGAGCATTACGGACTGGGTAAACTTGCGCTTAGTTTAATACAATCTTATCTTTATGACAGACAGCAGCAAGTTCAAATAAATGAAGTGAATTCATGTGGTTTTAAAGTAGAAATGGGAGTCCCACAAGGGTCAATATTAGGTCCTTTCCTCTTTTTAGTTTATGTTAATGATCTTCCCCGTTTATTTAAAAACCAACCACAAATGGTGTTATTTGCCGATGACACTTCTTTAATTTTTAAGATAAATAGACGGGCTAATAATCTCGACAATGTAAATAACGCCTTACTTCAGGTCCAAAATTGGTTCACAGCTAATAACTTAGTATTAAATGGAAAAAAAACTAAATGCATCAGATTTGCTTTACCAAATGTCAAAAGTAGTAATTGCGATATAGTATTGAATAAAGAGAAACTGGAATTCGTTGATGAAACTGTTTTTCTGGGAATCACGCTCGACTCAAGGCTACAATGGGGTCCTCATTTAACATCTCTCGCAGGACGGCTAAGTTCGGCGGCATATGCTGTCAGAAAGATCCGGCACTTTACTGATGTGGATACCGCGAGACTGGTCTATTTTAGTTATTTTCATAGTATTATGTCTTACGGTATTTTACTTTGGGGGCGAGCTGCAAACATAGAGTCTATTTTTATTCTGCAGAAAAGAGCAATCAGAGCCATTTACAATCTACGTATGCGCGATTCTCTAAGGGAACTGTTTAAGGAAATTAACATAATGACGGTACCTTGTCAATACATATATGAAAACATTATGTACGCAAGAAAAAATCTGCATCTTTTTGGTAAAAGAAGTGACAGACATAACTTTAGTACTAGAAATAAGGACCAACTAGTTCAACCAGGATTCAGGCTGGCTAAAGTAGATTCGTCTTTCATGGGGTTCTGTCTAAAGTGTTACAATAAAATACCTCCCCACATAGTTCAACTTAATGAGACAAAATTTAAGTCTCATATTAAACGCACACTATGCAGCCGAGCATATTACAAATTGGATGATTACATCACTGATAAAAATGCTTGGCTGGATGCTGGTCTAGCTCCACAGCCATAAGGGTTCATAGATTTATTGATTAGCATTGGTAACTATTTTTGGAGCTGCTGAAGATCTACAGAGAGAAAACTACATTATCTTTGCATTGTATAAACTCAAACTATTAGTATTATATAATTTTGCTTAACACATACATGTGAGCACTATGTACTTTAAAGCTACCATTTACGAGATATGTCTTTCGTTGACTTGAATATGCCCTGGCGGTTGAGAGTTTGTCATGCTCACTTGAATGTTGTGGATCACTTGGTTCCCTTCAAAATGGTTGAGCTAAATGGTTCCGATCCGTGCGTCATGTTCGTGAACGGGCGCCGTCAGTTGAGACTGGTCATCTCTTAGCTACCTCGGTTATTTTAAATTTATTTTGAATTGTCTAATTTCATTGTCACTAGACCTCTTTTAACGTGCACAACTTGTTACATTGTTCTCACATTGTACCCCTAGATTCAACATTAAAAATGTAACCTAAATTTGTAATATTCTATTGATTTTAAAAGAGTGTTCATGGAGTTTCTTGCTCGTTCTTTTCCATAGAATCCTACTGTTTGGAACGAGCAACTAGCTGCAACTTTTTGACTGACTGACTCCTTGACAATTCAAAAGTGCCTGTAAATGGTTTATTTGATGATTTGAGTTTGAGTTTGAGTTTGAGCATGCTTGCTACTCTTAAAACTTTATAGTAATCAAAATATATTGTAAGTAGCTGCAGATTTAACATTTAAAACAATTACCATCACGCTATGTCTTCAAGGAGCTAAGCAATGGATAATGACAAACTAGAACAGCTATTTCAGACGGGAACTGATCACTTTTTCGAATAATTTTTGTCCAAATTTCATTTTACCGAAAACTATTGGCCGACGTCTTTTTTGCTATATGCATTATTTGACATATTTTTAGATCATCGAAGTATCATATGTCATAGGTATTATTTTACCGAACTATGTTTCTCCGATTTACAAAATAACTTTTTCCAATTGGCCGAAGTCTCTTTTGAACTATTTTCATTTGCCAAATGATTAATTTGCCGTATTTTCACCCCGTCAAAACAACATTTTACGGAATATTATTTGAACACAAATATATAGCCGGTAACTTGGTAGCATTTTCAACATTAAATTAAAATAGTAACAGAAACGAATCGCTGCAAAACCGACTTCACGCAGTCTTGTCTGCCCTATAACCTAGAGTGTAATTTAAGAACGCGTAGGCACGGAGGGATGTGGTGGCTCGCGTGGGGCCGCCCAGACCCCGCAGCGCCGGAGCCGTGACAGAAGCAATGCTTGTGCATATTGCATGCCTGCTTGCATGTTTCATGTTGCATGCTTGATTGCATGCTGCATGCCTGTTTGCATTCAGCGTGTCTGCTTGCATGCTGCATGCCTGCTTGCATGCTGCATGCTTGAAGCAAAAATCTTTGTTTGCAAGCTTCTTACTGGGACCACCTGTTTTATTAAGTGCCAATACATTTAAATAAATAGTAGGAAACTAATCTGAAATTAGCTCTCTATAACGCCACTGTAAATAAATAAATACATTAGTTTTGAAAGCTCTTCCAAATATTTAATTTCACTCAAATGGTCTTAAATTTTCAAAAGTTTTTGATTTTTCGTTTCTTTATCGACGTATTTTTTTTTCTGGTGGTTATCATTAACTCAATATTAGACATATTTACTTCTAGGCGTTTGGTGAAATATGGTAATTAAAACAGTGGTATAACGAATGTTCGAACAAATGTTATTTCGGCTAAGTGAAACTTCGGTAAAAAGTTTTTCGACCAAATGAAACGTCGGAGCAACGAAAAAAAGCGATTTGATAATAGGTCAACTGATACAGTGGCAGACGTAACTTCGATGAAGTAAAAAAATACGAAACGAGAAAAGTTGAAAAGTTGAAAAGTTTTTGGTGAAATGAAATTCGGTCAAATATTTTTTGACCTTATGATAGGTAACCATTTTAGACCTACTATCAGCGATAAACTTTGCGTAACAGTGCGGCAGCCGCCTTGAAAGTTGCTGGTCCTGAGTTCAATCCCAGCGGCAAACAATTTTTTGTTGTTTTTTTTTAATGCTAGAATATTTCTAAATGGCAATAAATTAAAACTGCGTATTTTTTATTTTTTTTTTATTGCGTATTAGCTTGATGTTGGTTTGCTTGCTCATATTTTCAATATTTCTGCAGGAAATAATATCTATACCGAAATACCTATTATGTCTACTCGTACGTACAATTTTGTTTAGTTTGAAATTATAATAACTAATAATAATATGTGGGGACATTTTCACACACGGCCATCTGACCCCAAACTAGGGAGACCCTGTACTATGGGTGTCAGACAGCTGATATACATACACAAATACATTTTAACATTTTTTTTTTAAATACTTACATACATAGATAAACAACACCCAGACACAAGGCAAACACAAGTGCTCATCACACAAATGTTTACCCTGGTCGGGAATCGAACCCGCAACACGTTGCGCAGCAGTCGATTGCTCAGCCACTGCGCCAACCGTGTCGTCAAAATTCTTATTCAATGAACTGAAAAGCCCTACGTATATAGTTTCCCTTATAGTTTCACTTTTTTAAATATACTATCGAGTGGTGAACCTAAATTTTCGTTGTAGATGATAGATATTATGTATTTACAACACCAAACTGTATCCCCCTATTTTGTTATCATCAGTTTTCTAAATTGCTTCCCACAAGGGAAGCAAATTTAAAGTCGTATTCACGTCAAAAGAAACTGTGGTGACGATCGTAAAGCGGAAATTATTTTTAAAGAATTTTTGCCCGTTCCTATGTCATTTTCTATGAACCAGCTTCACGCAAAAACTATTGAATAGACTTTTCGCTAAAATGTTTCTTACAGGTCGGTCTTTACAGGTCAAAAGCGATAATCGCATCAGTGACGCCTGTTATGACGCCACAATTTATTGAAATTGTTAAATATAGGGACAAAACAAGAACTGCGTGGGTAAGAATATCAACTACGGAACCATATATTGCGCGTGGGCAGCCACGCACTTGGCCAGTTTTTTTTTTTAATGACAAATCGTGCGCCGTTACACAATTTTGGCGCATTTAAATTTCGAAGCAAAATTATTGGTGAGCCAATAATCAATCACAAGTTATGTGGTGGCATTCCAGGTAAGTCCAGTGAATTCATCAGGATCAACTGTTGTGTCAATCAATTTGAATGTTATTTCATTATCAGGCAAAAAAATAGATGTCATCTATTTTTTTATGCGGCTAAAATTGCTCGCTCACGTAGCCATGCATGATTAGTATAATTATGTCGTACATTCGGAAAGATACATTTTAACAAACTCAAAGCCACCGCCACCGACTTCCGAAAGTAAAGTAATGTGTGTTCTGTTCTAAAGTTATTTATCACTTTGTAGTTTTTGAAGGCGGTTTTTTTTTTGTAAAAACTTTTTTAAACTTGAACACGCATATTTATCGTAAGGCATAATTCACTGACATTCTGCCATAAGTATGATTCTTTCAAACATGAGTCTATTTCGTCCGCATATGTACAACGTGGAATGACAGGTAATGTCTGCCTGAAATCACCACAGCACCACCGACAATTTATATTATCTTTGATATCTTTCAGCGACCTGTAGAGAGCTTCAAGCGAATGCTTGTGGGCCATTGTGCATTCATCACAGATAATAATTTTGCATTTTCTCAAAACTTCAGCCATGCCTGAATGGTTCCTCATGTTACACATTGGGATTGGGAACATTGGGATTTGTATGAATATTCAATGACTAGCAACCCGACCCGGCTTCGCATGGGCCTATAGCCTTCCTCGATAAATGGACTATCCTACACAAAAAGAATTTTTCAATTCGAACCAGTAGATTCTAAGATTAGCGCGTTCAACCAAACAAACAAACAAACAAACTCTTCAGCTTTATAATATTAAAGTAGTATAGATAATTTAAATGCTGAATGCGCAGTCCGCCCACCATCAAGTAATGTCGCTGCAATGTCCGATGATGCAATTGCCAATGCAATATGATTTTGTGGTCCAATACGCGCAAGTATCAGTGACATGAGGAATGTTTTACCAGTGCCACCGGGTGCATCAACAAAAAGAATCCTCCTTGTTCTGATGCAATTGATAAATTGTTTTGTTCATATACATTTCGTTGCTCGTCGTCTCCATCCCTAAATCTACACTACCCTGGTACCTCTTTACTGCGAAGAGCCACCTTGTCGTTCTCGAGTTTTAACGGTGCATTTTATTTTATGTTCACTCCATACGGCAATGTGGTTCTGTGCAGTGAAGAGATACCAGGGAACATAGGCAACATATCTACGAAGTCCTAGAACTCGGCTGCAGCGCCACAATTATACGCAGAATAACTACTTAAGCCTCCATCCTTAAATCTATGCCACCCCGGTATCTCTTCACTGCTAAGCCCTGGCCATTTTCGTTTGTTTAGCGAATAAAATTTATTTTGTGCCCACTCGACACGGCAATGTGGCTCTGTCGACATCGATCTAGGAAGTCCTATAACTCGACTTCAGCGCTACCTACCGGGTCCAATTGTGAAGCTCAACCATTCTCGATACCACTGGAACACACAGAAGCAATTTCATTCCAATCGGTCCAGCCGTTTACGAGGAGTACACTTTCACACACACGCACAGAAGATTTTTATATATAAGAATAAGTCCAGGTTTCGTCACACTGTTTTCCTTCACCGATGTCAATGATGTCCAAGATATACTTAGACAGTATATATGAAATTGAAAAAGTCACATTGGTACTTCCCCAGATTCGAACCCACAACCTCTTACATTAGAGGCGGATGCCTTAACCATTGGCCCATCACGACATGCTTGCTACTCATCAAAATATCGATAATCGTGACCTTAAACAATAAAACATCTTATGATCCTCAATAATTGGTCTGCGATCACACGTGTGACGACACGCACTCAGTACCTGTGGAGGAACTTTATTGTAGTGAGCGAACGTGTCGCAGCCGAGGGTTGCGCAGTGCGCTAACGCATAGCACGTGTGGAGTGGGGAGGTCAGAAACTCAGAACACAGGCGCAGCAAGTGACGTGTACGGGTAGAACAATACCACAATGACTTGTCGATTTTTATTGCTTATCTGTTGAATAAGTAGATAATAATTTGTGTTTAAATTGTTAAATATTTGTTAATAAATAAAAAAAAATAAATAAAATTTATTTAATTCAGCCAAGCGCCATACCGGCCAGCCATGCTGCTTGTTGTGGATCGTACGACGTACCACCCTCAAGATCATCATCAGCATTCACATCGTCAGGACCTGGTTGATTCCCGGCTTCATCAGCTCCTGATTGGTCCCCATTATAGTCACTACTTGGTTGGTTCCCATCATCATAACCATCACCAGGTCCTCGGTCGGGCACCGGAGCCGCCCGCACTGAGCTCAGCCCCACCAGCACCAGCGCCAACATTACCTGTCGCATATTAAATATAACGTTACAAAAGCGAAAAAAAAATGTTTTACAGAAAAGACAACCGCCTTCAAAAAGTATAAAATAACTTTCAATTGGCAAGTCGGCGGCTTTTTTTTTGCTTCTTGTTTTGTATTGCCACCGACTTGCGAATTGAAAGTTATTTTATACTTTTTGAAGAGGTTGTCTTTTTTGTTAAAACTTTTATTTTCGCTTTTTCGTGCCTACTACTCATCATAGAAATTAATTAAGAAACGGCGACACCAAAAAAAAACTGTCGTCCCTTAATTTTTAACCCTTAGGGGTGGAATATTTTCTTGAAATTTATATGGGACCAAATTAGAGGTACACACTATCAATTAAAAAAGAATCATCGAAATCGGACTACACTGAAAAAAATTATGCGTGGTCAAACATGAAAATAAATATATAAAAAATAAAAAAAATGTTCATAAAATGAAAACTACTGGGCAAAACAATGTTAAATTTTTATGGGACCAAATGGCAACTTTTCCACTTCAAACTAAAGAAGAATCCCGTAAATCGCATCATAAATCTCAGAGTAATCGATGTACATACATAAAAAAAAACATCCGAATTGAGAACCTCCTCTTTTTTGAAGTCGGTTAAAACTGAGCACTTTATTGCATTGATATTATGTAACAAGCAAACTACAAAACAGCTTTAAAAAGGGAACGATGTTATACAATAAATATGTTCCTGTCAGTTAAATATTAGGTAGTGTAAGGTTTTATTAATATAATAGAAACTACACGATTTAAAATCGACCAGTTGAATTTATCCATGGTTTACAATATTTGTACTGGCAACTCTAACGGTGGAAATGCATATTTAAATAATACCGGGAGATTGAAATTATTGTAGTGGCCACACTGGTGGCGACAGTGGTTGTGATTTGGTTTGTATCGGGCACTTTCCGATGGGAGTCGGCAGCGAGCAGTTGTGCTATTGTGATATTATACTGATATTCTTATTGATTTTAAGAAAATAAGTTTTGGGAATAAAATGTTGTGAAAGTAATAAATAAGTTTTGAAGGTTTACTGTAGTTATTTCTGAGATATCCTATAGTAGATGTAGGTACTACATTACTTTTTCGTTTTATTATCATTAAATATTTTTCTAAGTGATAACATAATTTTGACTAAATATTTTGACATAATTGAATAATTTTATAGAAATTAGTACATAGGTATAGCTATAATTTATGTGTTTATGTGTTCTAACAATTAAAGCATGCAAAACTATTCCAGGGTCTCCCTAATTCAAGCGAATAATCGAGATTTGACACAAAACTTATCAATGAGTATTTAAAGTATTACGAACGTGAATTGCAATATTTTTTCTGTACTTAGTTATAATATACGAGTTTAGAGTTCGCATTTCTTTAGGGACTGTGTCTACGACTATCCTATTTAATTTTTAAAATTTAGTATTTGAGTAAAAGTGAACTCACCAGTAACCGCATTGTGTATGAGAAGTGTTGAAGTGAAGTGGACACCACCGATACAGTTATTTATATGATGGTTGGGAATGCGCTGACCACAAACACGCTGCGCCGCACAGATAACGTGTCTATCGCTCGTGGAACTAATTAGCAGGCTGTGGGCGGACATCGTTGATATCAGTGCGCGCAGATCATTGGACAGAACTAGTACCTACATTACACCTGTCCGTGTACTCGTCACTTTCAAATAAGTACATAGGTTTGGTCATTATTTAATGGTACTCGTGTAATATTTAAAATGGGTTGCCTACGCATAAAGACGTAACCAAAAGGAAGGTTGCCCCTAGAGATAAACATAGGCTTTGCTTGCCACAATGCAAGCTCGATGTATATAAAAAAAAATCATTTATAATGGCTATTAAGGTCTACAATAAATTACCAAATGCCTTTAAAGAATTACCGTTGCCTATGTTTAAAAAACAATTGAACCATTGGCTTAAAGAAAAATGTTTTTACAGCCTTAATGAATTTATGTCATTTAACCATGTACAAAAGTAATGTTTTGGTCATTCTGGTTTATATGTATGTATTTTTTTTTCTATTTTAATTGACATAATTTATTTTATTTTCTATTATTCTGACATTTTAACAATTTCATTTTTTTTAATTTTAACTTTAACGTTTAAATTATTTGATAAAATCAGACAATTCTAATAATTTATTGTATTGTGACATTAAATATTTGCACACCACATGTATTGGTAGAATGTAAATGGGCCACATTTATCTATGTTTAACATCATACTTTGTACACCTACATTCTGGCAAATAAATGATTATTATTATATTACGCTACCGAATGGCGAAAGTCAGATGAGAAAAAAACATAAGCTTAATAACTGAGCTAGTGAGCGTACCAATACAAATATTTGAAAAGTTTCAATGTGATTACTGATTCTATTTATTTTATTTTTCATTAATTACCGTCCTTTAATGATGATTAGTAATTAGGTTTAAAGAATATAAGTACAACGTGGCTGTAATGTAAATTGCAGTAAAAAAATAAAAATAACCAGCCAAGTGCGTGGCGGGCCACGCGCAATGTAGGGTTCCGTAGTTGATATTCTTACCCGTGCGGTTCTTGTTTTGTCCCTTTAATTTACATTATTAAATTGTTGCGTCATAACAGGCGCCACTGATGCGATTGTCGTTTTTGACGTCAATAATTTTTTGAGCGTATGTAGAATTTGTGGACTTCTGTTCACTACATTATTTTCTACAGGAACATTTGAAAATAAACTTAATGTTTTTCAACGTTATGTTAAAAGTACACTTAAACCTATTCCATTTTAATTTTGAAATATGCATCGAAAATGTAAGTATAAAACCAAATGCTTAGATATTGAGATGCTTAGATTATGCTTAAATATATAAGACAAAATGATTAAATTAATCAGAAGATGTGACAACTATTGCCTAGTCAAAATGGACTGCATAACTCCTTGTAGGCATGGCGTGATGATTTTGATTTTAGAGGATTTAATAACTAATCTGCAGTATTTTGACATTTGTTTGGTTTTATAGCTTTAGCGACGTAGAACTTTTTAAAATAATATAAATTAGCTTACCGTACCTATCCCCCATTCCAAATACCGGAATTTAATGTACAAATATAGCATAATTATGACGTTTACGTTGGTCCGACCTTTAAGAAACATTTTTGCAAAATTTGAAAAGTCTATTCAATAGTATTTGCGTGAAGCTGGTTCATAAAAATAGACATGGGAACGGGTGAAAATTCTTAAAAATATATTTTCCGCTTTACTCCCGTTACCGCAGTTTCTTTTTGACGTGAATACGACTTTAAATTTGCTTCTATTGTGGGAAGCAATTTAGGAAACTGATGATAACAAAATATCGGGATACAGTTTGGTGTTGTAGATACATATCTATCATCTGTATCGAAAATTTAGTTACAGCACTCGATAGTTTCGGGATCAAAGAATTCGTTACACTTTTCAAGTAATTGAAAAATTATTTCAAACTAATCAAAACTGTATATACCAGTGTAGATATAATATGTATTTCGGTATATAAATTATTTCCTGCAGAAATGTTGTAAAAATTTGTAAACAAATCAACATCAGGCTAATATTGCAAAGTTGTATTTTATTAACAGTTGGAAATATTCTAGCATTTAAAAAAATACAAAAAAGAATTGCTTGGCGCTGGGATTGAACTCGTGGCTGCCGCACTGTTACGCAATGTTTATCGCTGACCGTAGGTCTAAAATACCTGTTTAGTTTGGCATGATCCACAGCTTAGCTCCTTGAAGGTATAGGTTATGATAAAAGTTGATGATAGTAGTTTTAAATGTTAAATCTGCTGCTATCTACAGTATATCTACAGTATATTTTGATTACCATTTATACTTTTAACAGTAGCAAGCATGCTACGCGCGCTTATGAGCGCGGCTGCAGTGATTTGTAACATTTTATACGTTTATCGACTATTACTCGTAAACTGGTGAAACCTACTTAGCTGTGATAGTTTTCTTTTGAATTTCGTTATATATGCTACTACTGTGATTTTTTTCAGATGTCCAAAAATAACCATTTAGTTGGCAGTTGGGGGGAACTTGACTCCAACAAAAATTAGCACTTTAAGAGCGTGAATTCGATTCGTGACGAAAACTTCATGTTTTCGCGTTTTGCCCAGAGCAATATCGTAATGATGTGAGCAGATTATTTAAAGACAATTACAGTTTTAGAAAGATTAAGTCTTGATTTAAGGAACTACAGAGTAAAAGTATAACTTTAAAAAAATGTTTTTTTAAAGAAAAGACAATCCTGACAAGCGTTTTACGAAAATAGACGTCAGAGTTAACTTGCAGGACGAATAGAACCATTACAGTATACCAAATTATTATATTTTATGCATTTTTTCCAACAGGATATACAGTCTCAAAGTGGAAAACAGAGCCAAAATTACGAAAATATTACTTTTAGATGTTAAAAAACAGTATTAAAAGAGTACAAAATCGGTTCACTTCAACAATTTTTTTCCACCGGTATTTGAATAAAAACATAACTGATATATTTATTTTATGAAAATAAAGGTTATGCTCAATATACACAATTTTTTTCAGTTCCTTGTAAGAACTCATTTATTTTAGACATTATTTTAAAAAGCACCTCGTATGTGTCACCTGTGTCTCCTGTATCACCTCGCGCGCTATCATTTGCCGATCAATTTCAATGATTCGTGCTTATTTCGTGCGTATTTTTTTTCACACAAACAGACCATTGTATTGTACTAGTGTGTGGCAATGCTGCTACGCCGTTCTAGCAATCGTTTAGATTTTGAGTTGCGCTAAATACGCGCCCTTAAAGCATAATACTCCACAAAGGGATCCCTTAATCGAAAATTGTTTTTCCAAACCCTTAATATTTTTGAAAGACCTATCTTACGGCACCTCATACGATTTGGTAGACTAGAAATAAAATAACCATCCCCACTTCACTCGTAGAGCGTAGGTACCTTAAAAAAATATTTTTCAATATATTATTTTAGCACTGCTGGCGCGACTAATATGTATATCCATGCCAAATTACAGCTTTCTGTTTGTAATAGTCGTTGAACTACACTGCGGACGGACATGGCGAAACTATAAGGGTTTCTTGTTGACTACGAACCCCTCACAAAATGATGAGCTACTTCACAACACGACACTGCACCTCCGGCTGACAGTGCTGAAGTGCTGAAGTATCAGTACAATAATGTGTGCTGCTCTTTGATGTAATGACAGATGGATGGATGGATGACGGACAGATTCTACAATGATTGTCAAACATCGCTTGTGCCATTCTTCTGGAAGCGTCCATCATCACAATAGTTTGTGCAAAGTCATCGTTTCATTTGGGTGGGCTGGGTCACGATGAGCAATACGACGTGATCAAGTAGTATCAAGCTAAGTAGTGCGCTAGTTTGATAGGTATCAGTTTGCACCGGTTTCACTATCACAGAGCTCCATTAAACAAGTTTATGTATCATTCTGTGGTTAGCAATTATCATGCTCCAATCGAATGCATGGTTGAAGTTGAGCAGATAATGAAAGGAAAACTACCGCAGTAACCACCGCCCACTAGCAGAGGAACGAGAATATCATGTTTGTTACTTTTGTAACAAATGTTCGCGAGACGTTGACAAATATGACACGACTCCGTCGACGCTCACCGCACACGCGCAACACGAACAGCGCTTCTTTAAATCGAACTACTCTTATATTGACTGCTGATAGATGAGCGCAGATCGAGCTACTTATACGCACACCCGGCGCTATCGGAACGGTGCACCACAGAGTAAGAAAGTCTCACTGAACATCCGATATACTGGATGTTCCGCTTGTTGAGGACGTGCGAGTCTACTGTTCTGTGGCAGAATTGGAATCGTGGGTATGCGTAAAATAAACTAGTAGTGAGTGGAAAAGAAACGCAAGCGTATCGCGCGCGGTACCGCACGAATCGTCAAATATTTATGAAGCACTCAGGCGGGATCGGTCTGTGCGGCGCGAGCGCGTCCCTACCCCGCCAGAGCATGCAGGACGCTCCATCACTACTCTGTTACTTACTCACGTTTTAGTTCCAACATATTGTGACGAGTGGAGGCTGTAGCTGTTGCTTATGATAGCTCTCCCTCTCTAACTGTTGCAATCTAATGTCGCAAGATGAGATATACCTATTATATAATGTGACCATGTCCAGATTCAGATTATTTTTCTACCTATTATTTTGTTACTCTCTAAGCTGCCACGGTCCCAATTTTTGTTTTAGATGAAAAGACGGGGGACTGACAGTTAAGACACTGAAATAAATAATTTTAAGTTGATTAGTGCCATTGTTTTAAGAGGAGACAATCTTGAGCCAGGTGGACACACGGCTCGCGGGAGGTTACGCTTTCTTTACAGCTTCGTTTGTTGGATGGACCTAGGGGGGTGAGGAGGAGGGTATGGGTTCACGCGGGGGGTGGAGGTGAGGATTATTCCGGAGCTGATTTTAATTTGATGGACCACGAAGCCTTTTTACGGTTGCGCTTTGTTTCAGTACGATTGAACAATTGGCGCGCGCCCCGGAGTTAGGATTCAATAAAAGTCTATGAAAGATTTTTCCTTCAAGCTGCCCCGATAGACTGCTCTATTAGATTAATATAGCTTCAATATTTCGTGCATTTTGAAGTTTATGAACAACAACATAACTGCCGCGGTAGAACATAAAGCTGAGTACACTTACTGTCCACCATGAGTTGGCGTCAGTCACGGCGTCGTGACGGGCGCCGCTGGTGTGGCCAGCAGGCACGAGGACCGCCACCTACGGCCTCACTACACAGATGGCATTGCTATTAATTTCACGGCGCATTACTCTCGGAGATGGCTCGCATTAATATCAACCATTTACCCTAAGTACATCGTTTGTTATCGAGTCCCAAAGTGAATTTAAGTAATATCGTCGCGCCTCCCTGGCTCGCCCGCTACTCGGCGAGCACAGCGACACAGCGACACAGCGACACAGCGACACAGCGAGGCTCACGAACATGCGGGCTGGTTTATTGTGTTACATGATGTCTCAAACAATCTCTATCCTACACACGATGTATAATATTATTACAAAGGTATCGCGCTCGTGACGCACTTTAGCGACCATTTGTTTATTAGTGATGAATCGTTGTCAATTATAATCAACGCTTTATCGTGTAGCGTTTTGCGATGTAATGCGAGAGTCAATAATTCTGTAAAAAGGAGAACGAACATTTAAAACGAAATGATGATAATAAATGAATAACAAGCAAAATACAGACGAACCAACTTATACCGAGTACTTACCATCGAGCACCAAGTAGATAGATAGACCAGCCCACTCGTGCGTGTAGTGAATGTCTTATATAGTAATATCGCGAGTGGATGCCCAACTTAGCAAGAGGTTGATAAAAACGGTTCGTAGGTAGAAGGTACGTCGTGTTAGTCGCATGGGTTGACAACCACAGGACACAGTGTTGCGACATCCTCGGGAAGACACAGGGCTATGTCCGACTATACAACCAATGCTTCATTAACCAGCTTCGTAAAACTACTTGCACCGGCCTACGTCGCAGTGAAGGAACAACCGCATGTTCCGTGGCTGCGGGTGTATTCCTGCACACGTAGGGGCACTCTGTTACAGCTACTCTTAGATTATTGATAGGTCTCCGCGCGCTCCGATTAAATACCGCACTACCTAAAAACAATACCTCTGTGAATGGGGCAACTCAATATTGTAGTGTGACTAAAACAATATTGCAAGGAAGCTGGTATGCGTGAAAAATTGTGCATGAAAAATACCCTACAGGTACCTCCACCAGACACATTGGTTGCTAGGAGACAGGCTTGGGTTAGCCAAAATTTAGCTTAGTATCTTGTCCCATTTGACAAATACGTCGGCGGTGTCTAGTCCGAGCGCGCGGCCGTTACAGGTTTCCTGTTTCCAGAATCACAAAATAGGGTCCTTTTCAATAAAGTTCACTTTATGTCTTCCTAAAGTAAATATATTTGAAAACGAAGTTATTTCACGCCCCCGCACCGCATAACGTTGGATTGTAATGGTTGTTTACTTCTGGTTTCGTATCCACTGAGGCCCACACACGGCATGCGCTCGGTCCCGCTCGGTCGCAACCGGTGACGGACACGACACAGTTTCTCCGGCACGGCCGCGCACCTCTTGTGGAGGCCCTACTCCGGTAAATGGAGGTAACTCGTAATATATTTTTTCATGTCGGTCATTTGTCTGAAGCACGTGAGTTTTTGTAGACATTAAGCGCCCTAAAAACGGCATTTACCTTAGCGCCGCTCCGGCTCGGGGAAACGTTCAATTGTTTCCGCTGAACGCACGGGCAGCTGTGACGTCACGTGCCCACACAGCGGCTGTGGTGGCGGTGGCGGTGATCAATGAGCATCACCCGCGCCTGGCTGCACTCTAGATCTCTCTCAGATTAATATAAATAATCAATTCTTAGATATAGTTTGCAATCTATGGTTTTCTCTCTGGTCGTAGAAAATTAGCATGGCGGTTGTGATCTTTTGTTGCAAAGTTTAATTAAAAAAATAATAGTTTAAAAAAACTAAAAACACGCTTTTTATAGAAAACCAAACTAAAAAATAGAAAATAAATTTTAATAAATTATTTTATTTTAAAAAAAGCGTGGGGTGCTTTTTAAAATATTATCAAAATGATAATCACTGTACTCATCATCTGTCAATAAAATATTTATAACTATTGACACCATGCACCCCACGCTTTTTTTTAAATAAAATAATTTATTAAAATTTATTTTCTGTTTTTTAGTTTGGTTTTCTATAAAAAGCGTGTTTTTTGTTTTTTTAAACTATTATTTATTTTTTACTTTTTAGTTTGGTTATATCTATACCTATAAATATTATGTACATTTATTCTACCAGGGGCGCTTGTGCAGTACCTTCCTAGTATATAATAGCTGTTTTTTCGGCAACAAATTTTGAACGATTTATGTTTTTTTTTTTGTTTTTTTGTTTTTTTTTATAATTTTATCAAAGTAGTGTATTGTCATCGGTCCTCGATATATGTTAAGACATCACTAGCTCCCGCCGACATCACTACACGCCGGGCGGCCGCGGGCGGAGCAGCGGGTGCAGGGGGGGCGCTCGAGCTGCGAGCGCGCACCGGCCGGATCAGCTGACACTGCGTCATTCACCGCCGTACTAAGCGCGCGCTTCACCCTTTCGCGTTAATCCATTATTCTAACTGTCAACCGTTTGTTTCTTCGATGTTTTAAATACAGTCCTGTAATACAAATTTCACCGCGTTTTCGTCCTATCACCACCATTAGGGCTTACCCACTCCGATCTATGGTCCTTCGAGGTTTTCGGCGAGTAAACAAGCCAGTAACGAAGAGTGACAAGCGGTTTTTCAAAATTTGAAAACGGCCGTTAGTAAAACTGGACTTCGAGATCAAGACGACATCCCGCCCTTCGTGCGAGCTTTGTTCCTGTCTTCGGTCATCATCTTCGGCGCCTTTGTGAAGAAGCGCATTTTGTGGAGCGAGCAAGTTCTTCAGTGGTCATCATAGCAGGGTTATCGCAGCGTAGCAGCCCGAGCAGAGCCCAAGAGCATCGCCATCCATCACAAGCAAGAAGACGTTTAGTTCGGACACGCAGTCAACGGATTTTGTGAGATCTTTCCATATTCTTACTAACATTTGTACACAATCATATACTAACATAATATCATTCCACCAGAGTGTTAGATAGTGCATTAGACCAGAGAATCATTCATTAGTATTCGTCTCAGTGAGTAGTATCATCCTACGTTAATTACAGTAGCTTGTTTTGTCCAATACAATCATACATTTAAACTACATTCTGTCATAATCATTATTATTTCAATACTCAACACATTCATGCACAAGTAGATTTTCCTTTCCCATCAAAGTAGAACCCCATTATTTAATCATTATTAGTAATAAGTGCTTAATATAATAATCATAATCATCTAGTAAAAATATTCGAAAAAATATTTTTTTTTAAGGTACCCGCTTTTTTTGACTTTTCTGTTTGAATTGATTTTTTTTTCTAAACGCCTAACGGTATTGAATAGCATCGCTTCATCGGTCAGCTGTTCGCCTTTGTTTTGCAACAGGCGCATATTCTAGTTTGTTTCAGTGCCTTTAGCATTAATTCTTATTCTGGTTTTTCTTACTTCCCTTTTTTTTATTCTTTTTCTAGCACTTAAAGCTATACTCCTGTTTAGCCATGACTGAAGAAGTAACGGTTAAAGAGCTTACGAGGAAACGTGCCTCAATTAAATCTCAGCTTACGCAATTTACAAACTTTTTAGCTACCGCTAAGTCTTGCGAACAGCTTAGTGAGGAACAACTTGTCGAGCTAGACATCAGAATTGAGAAAATAGTTACCGTATATGCCACCTATGATCAGTTACAGAGTCAACTGGAGTTCCTGTCCGCTAGACCCGACGAGCAATTTACTGAACGTGAGCAATTCGAGAGCATCTACTACAGGCAACTAGCAGCTGCCCGCGCGCTTCTGTCACGGCATCGTGCGCAACTGGGATCTAAGGTAGGCTCCAATGAGCAACTGTCAGTGGTTACTAGACATAATAATGTTAGACTTCCTAAGATTAATTTACCTCACTTTAGCGGCGGTTATAGGGATTGGTTAGAGTTCAAAGATATTTACGTGTCACTGATTCATGAAGAGAAATCTATAGATAATATAAACAAGTTTCACTACTTACGATCATCACTTAATGGCAGCGCAGCACTAGTAATTAAAAGTTTAGATTTTAGAGGGGACAACTACGATAATGCATGGCAATTGTTATGTGAGAGGTACGATAACAAGCAGTTATTAGTGAATAATCATGTTCACGCTTTATTCAACGTGGAACCACTTTAGAAAGAGAGTAGTCAGGGCTTATGTGAAATTGTCGACGTGACCAGGAAGAATCTTCGGTCATTGGCAACCCTGGGTAGGTCCGTACAACATTGGGATGACATGGTGATACATTTAATGGCATCAAAGTTAGACACTGTCACCAGCAGGCAGTGGGAAGAACATAGGAACTCATTAACTGAGTATTCATCTTTAGACGAATTTATTAAATTTATTTCTAACCGTTGCAATCTTTTAGAAACTGTTGAGGAAGCTAAGAGCATAAAATCAAAGCCGGAGTCATCGCACAGTAAGCCTAAAAGCTTCTCTGTATTAACAAGTAAGGGTAAATCTGATATTTATTGTCCCCTGTGTAAACAGAAGCACTACATATTTACTTGTGATCAGTTCAAGGCACTTGCAGTCGCTGCACGCTTATCTAAAGCGAAGGAATTCAAACTTTGTTTGAATTGTTTACGCCCAGGTCATTTTGAGGCTACTTGTCCACTCGGGCACTGTAAATACTGCAAGAATAGGCACAATACAATGTTGCATTCTCACGATGATAATCCTAGCTCTAGCAAGGAGCATATAACTTTAGCTGGTACTAACTATGATTATTCATCTCGTCATGTTTTACTTTCCACAGCTTTGGTAAGAGTCACGGACAATTCCGGGACGCCGCACAGCGCCAGAGTCTTACTTGACAATGGAAGCACGGCAAACTTTGTTACCAAGGACCTTTGTGGTAAGCTACATTTACCTATTCGTAGTGTAAGCTCACACGTTGCAGGCATTAACAGTCAAGTGTCCACCATAACACAATCATGTACTGTACATCTACAATCGTGCGATGGGTCATACAACATTGACATTGATTGTTTTGTCTTGCCCAACATAACCACTCATATACCTCATACATACATAGACTTAACGGACTTGCAGCTACCGGCAGGAGTAAGTCTGGCCGATCCATCTTTCAATGTCCCTTCCACCATCGACATACTTGTTGGAGCCGACATATTTTGGGGTGTGATTGGTCGCAACCGTATACAGTTAGGTAGACATATGCCAACGCTATTCGAGACAAAGCTCGGATGGCTCATATCAGGCGCCATACCTCAACCTAACTCAACCCACTCATCATTATGTATGGTCGCCCATGACAGGCACACCACACACGTACAAGCGCCCATGGATCTATCAAGATTCTGGGAACTTGATTCCATCTCGCCTAAGTTCAATTATACATCCGAAGAGCGAGCATGTGAACAAAATTACAAGACCACTACTAGACGTAACGCAGATGGACGTTTTGTTGTCACCATTCCTTTAAAGGAGTCTCCCGAAGCGTTAGGTAACTCCTTTGAGATGGCTAAACGTCGCTTTCTGTCGTTGGAGCGTAGACTTGATAGAGACCCAACATTCAAGCGTCGCTATGTAGAGTTCTTGCAGGAGTATGAAGCATTAGGTCATATGAGCGAAGCCTCTCAGCCTTCTTCATCTCATTCATACTTCCTTCCACATCATGGTGTTTTCAGAGAGTCCAGTACAACGACAAAGCTTCGAGTTGTCTTCGACGCTTCAGCCGTCACAACGTCGGGCAAGTCGTTTAACGACATCCAAGGCATAGGACCTAGAGTTCAGGACGACTTAATATCCATACTACTAAGGTTCCGTCAGCATAAATACGTCATATCGTCAGACATCGAAAAGTTCTTTCGACAAATTGAAGTGGACGAATCGCAGCGACCTCTACAACAGATATTGTGGCGTTCCGACCCATCACTTCCTCTCAAAACTTACACGCTAAACACCGTCACTTACGGAACAGCATCTGCTCCGTTCATTAGTACACGATGTTTGTCACAATTGGCGAAGGAAGCCACGCACACACGTACGCAACAGTCTATACAACACGACTTTTACGTGGATGATTACCTGTCAGGAAGTGACTCTATAGAGAGTACTATAGCGCTATGTAGAGATGTCATCAGCACACTTAAGACTGCACAACTCAATCTTCGAAAGTGGCAGTCTAACAATTCACAAATACTTCAGGCAGTCACTACAAGCATCGCACACCCTTCACCCACTCAACCCACATCCACATCACATACAGATACACCTAGCACAGTCAGCTTAAGTATTGACGAACCAAGTAAGACACTCGGTCTTAATTGGCATTGTCATACTGACTGCCTTACATTCTCCATTCATGTACCGGAACACACAGTTACTTTAATCACAAAACGACACATCCTTTCCACAATAGCGCAAGTGTTCGATCCTCTGGGTCTTGTCTCTCCATGTATTATCGAAATTAAGATAATCTTGCAAAAACTATGGATAGACAAGTGCGCATGGGACGACGAGGTTAATGAGGACATTAAAAGGTTGTGGCTGAAGTTCACACAAACATTACCACAGCTTAATCATCTCAGCATACCACGCTGGGTGGTATCAGATAGCCCTACCTCTGTTGAAATGCATATTTTTACAGATGCGTCAGAAAAGGCATACGGAGCTTGCATATACATTCGTTCTGTAGCTAGAAGCGGCACCGTTCATACTCATCTGCTTACGTCTAAAAGTAAGGTAGCACCGATCAAGTCGACCACAATCCCAAGGCTAGAACTCTGTGGTGCCTTATTAGGGACAAGGTTGTGTGCGAAGGTACTAGAGTCGTTAACACTTAAACCCGACAAATGCATATTCTGGTGTGACTCAATGATTGTTCTAGGTTGGTTGTCTGCTTCACCTAGTACACTTAAACCGTTCGTTTGGCATCGAGTTTCGGAGATACGGGAAGGTTTTGGTGATTACACCTGGCGATATGTGCCGTCTAAGGACAACCCTGCAGATCTGGTTTCCCGTGGTTTAGGCGCTGACCTGATAGGTCAATCTACCATGTGGTGGTCAGGACCTTCATTCTTGTTGACAGACTCGGCTCTTTGGCCTTTAATGCCTAACTCGGAAGCTGACGCAGTGCTACCGGAGCTCTTAAAATCACATTTTACGAACATTAACAGTCAATCATTACCTATTACCAACACTAATCTTAATACAAACACAGAAAATTCATTTCATACTTTAATTAATAACTCATCTAATTACTTACATGTACAACGCCTACTAGCATACGTATTTAGATTTATTAACCGGTCTAAAAGAGAGCATAACCACAGTCCTACCCTTACTTGCTCAGAGCTAACTTACAGCGCTGAGTTTATGGTCAAAACAGTTCAGAGGGAAATGTTTCCTGAGGAGTACGAACTGCTTTCATCAGGTAAACCACTGCCAAACAAAAATCGTCTTAAGAAATTGTCACCTTTCATTGAATCTGGCATTATACGAGTCGGAGGCAGATTAGACAATTCCTGTTACGACTATAATGTCAGACACCCCATCATTATATGCAGCAAACATAACTTCTCTAAACTCATTTTTAATTTCTTCCATTTACGTCTATTTCATGCTGGTCCACAGTTACTCTTAGCTACGATTAGACATGAGTATTGGCCTTTGGGTGGTAGAAACCTTGCCAAAACAACTGTCCATAAGTGCGTGAAGTGCCAACGATTCGCCGGCAGAACCGTTCAACCCATCATGGGCAATCTGCCTAAGGAACGGGTTCAGCTGGAATTCCCTTTCCTAGAGACTGGTACAGACTATGCCGGACCGATCCTCATAGCCGACCGCAAGGGTAGAGGATGTAGATTAATAAAATCATACATATGTGTTTTTGTGTGTCTAGCCACAAGGGCAGTTCATTTGGAGCTTGTCTCTGATCTTACAAAACATGCCTTTATTGCAGCTCTGAACAGGTTTATTGCTCGTCGTGGTAAGCCTAGAACAATTTACTCCGACAACGGTACTACCTTTGTTGGCACCTGTAACGAAATAGCTGACATATTAAAACAGGACCTCTCTTCAGAAATGGCAAATTCAGGTATCAACTTCAATTTCATCCCCGCATACACCCCACATTTTGGGGGCTTATGGGAATCTGCCGTGAAGTCTATCAAACATCACCTTCGACGTATACTAGGCTTAGCACATCTCACGTACGAAGAGATGTCTACTTGTCTGATTCAGGTTGAGGCAATTCTAAACTCTCGCCCTCTCACTCCTCTTTCCACTGATCCATCAGACCTATACCCTCTAACTCCTGCCCATTTCCTTATTGGGAGATCTCTCACATCCTTGCCGCATCCACAAGTCAGCAACCAGAACGTCTCCAGCCTGAAACGTTACCAGCGCATAGAACACTTGAAGCAACAGTTCTGGAATAGATTCTCTAACGAGTATATCTTTTACCTCCAACAGAGAACCAAGTGGACGGACTCCGATGGGATGCTCGAAGAGGGAACCATGGTGGTACTCAAGGAGAAGCTTGCACCACCACTGATGTGGCCACTCGGCCGTATCGTACGTCTCATACCTGGGAGAGACGGAATAAGCAGAGTCGCAGACGTCAAGACGAAGAAAGGAATAGTCAGACGAGCTTACAATACCATCTGTCCTCTTCCAGCATAACTCTTGAAGACTAGTCTTCAACGCCGGGAGCATGTTAAGACATCACTAGCTCCCGCCGACATCACTACACGCCGGGCGGCCGCGGGCGGAGCAGCGGGTGCAGGGGGGGCGCTCGAGCTGCGAGCGCGCACCGGCCGGATCAGCTGACACTGCGTCATTCACCGCCGTACTAAGCGCGCGCTTCACCCTTTCGCGTTAATCCATTATTCTAACTGTCAACCGTTTGTTTCTTCGATGTTTTAAATACAGTCCTGTAATACAAATTTCACCGCGTTTTCGTCCTATCACCACCATTAGGGCTTACCCACTCCTATCTAATATATCTACAAAGTTTGAACGAAATCTGGCCGTTTGAAGTGGGTCAAAATCGCGCCCAAAGAAGTCGGTTACAAACAAACATACAAACATACAGGTGAAGCTAATAAAAAGCTGGTAAAAATAGGTAGTTGAGTATAAAACCTGCGTTAATTATTTCAATAATTCAACAACACCGCCCGTTTTATTCATTTGATCCGTTTGCGTGTTTTTTAATCTGACGGATCGCATTCTATCTCTTGTCTTATCAAACCATAGAGCACGCATGCGTCCGGAGGCGTGCGGGCGGTGTTCCGCGTTAAACTGACGACGTCCTCTGGCAAGTGTTCGTGAGCGTGCTGCGTGTGTGGGGGTGTGTGTCGATGTATGAAGCGGTATCACTGCATGTGTGCGCGTGTAATGCGTCGCGGGAGACGTGTGATGTGTGAGTGTTCGCACAAACGACATTCACTTGTAACGACACGCAGACGTTTTGCTCTCCAAACAGGCATTTTTGAGGTATCACGTAAAAATCGACAGCATTGACATCAAAAGCGTTTAATGAAATACAATTAGCAATTTTGTTTCAGTTCATTGAGGTCCGCCATCCAGTACGGTTACACTGAATGTCTGTTTTGTGTACGGTCACCAAAGGAGATAAGTATCCATGTCGCTGGAAACAGTTAAAGTTTACTTAGAAACCGATAGGTTTTTATGAATAAAATAAAATACAATTTATAGAGAATGAACAGTTCAATGATTTAATAAAATTTCATTTGAAAGCCCCCATTGGTTTCTAAGAAATCTTCAACTATTCCCGACGACATGGATACCTATCTCTTTTGCGTACTGTACATACAATGTCAATGTCAATAGACAGTCAACGCTACTCGTTCAAACAATACAATGTTCTGTGTGAGTTATCCTTTAGAATTTGTTGGTAACATTCTACTGCGGAAGGTGAATGGTGACAATCATTAAGTGTTACTGTTGTTGTCGTAGTCTGCCGCCTGTTGGGCCAAATTCACCATCATCATTATAATTATGTCAACCTTTAGCGCCCATTGCTGGGCATAGATCTCCCCCAAGGGGAAGGGTTCAGCCGTAATCGCCATGCTTGGCCGCTCGCAATAGGTGTCATGGTACTCAGAAGGACGCTGCTGCCCATCCTCTAGTACCGAGAGGTCTCTGGTGGAGGTGTCTGGTAGAAATGGAGTCTGTGGTGCTATTCGCGACCGGCACCACACGGTTTTTCGGCCACATTATTAGTGGAGGGTCGTTTTTTTTGTTCGTTTATGGGTGTCGTGCGCAGTGAGGGACCTCTGAGTGCGGGGTTCGATTCCAAAGTCTGGCTAAATGTTAGGTATTGAATTTTTCCATTAGGAGTTTCTCAGTAGCTACCAGGAATTTACAAGTAGGTTACACCCTCGCCACTTGGAAAACACGTAAACCCGTTGATCTTGCACCTGATGCTTCCCCGGTCGTGCACTATTTGGGATTGATCTCCGTGATTGAAATTCGGTCTGAAAAAAATAATATGTAACCAGGGCATATACCTATAGCACAGTATAAATATTAGTACTACCGAACAGTAGCGACATGTTCCGCCACCCTCCGTAACACTGTGCCTCACCTAAATCTTCTATCTTATCTCCCCGCGTCGAAGTGCTCTTGAAACTGCTTTTAGTTCTCGCGACAGCGCGTAGACACGCACACACGCACGTATTTGTACACACACACGCACGTATTTGTACAGTCTGTTATTTTGGTAGTAGTGTAGGTAATTAAATCGTTTCGTTTGTATGGAGTGTCGTAGGTATGGCTATAAGGAGCTACGTTATCCCTGAGTAGGTAGTATTTTACAATAAAAGAATTAGGGATCCGTAAGAATAATTATGCGGACGAAGTCAGGTCAAAAGCTTATGCTTCATAATTTTCAGTTGGATTGTCGTCTGAAGCGGCTTTTAGTTTATTAACTTCGAATTTGGGTTTAATGTTATTCAACGTGTTATTCGTACTCACAGCTGAGGTATCAGCCTTACGTGATACCTGTTTCCTGTTTCAGCGGAGGTGACCAGGAGGTGGCTGGCGGTGGGTGACTGAGTCCTGGCACTACTACTGCTGCTGCTCGTTAGCTCTTATTCTATTTTATAAGTCTTGTTTACGTTTAGTTCTGGTTAACCTAATATGAAAATTAAAACTTCATACTCTCTCTCTCTCTCTCTCTTTTATTTTAATTATAGTCTTTTATTATAATTATAATTATTAACATTTGTCATTTATGTTAGGTACTTATTCTATTCGTCTGTGAATCTTCAATTTAGCAAACAAATAAATATAAAAAACAGGTGCTGATCCCTTGATAGCGACACAAACGACATAAAAACACAAGCGGTCTGATCAATCAAGTGCGCTTTGCCGAACATCGCCGAGCACCACCGAGCACATCCGAGCGTCACCGACATCTGAACGAAGGTAACTCAAAGCGTTTGAGTTCGAGATGGAAGAATAATGCAAATGAGCCAGCTTTGATTGTTAACTTGTACGACGAGGAGGCGGCGCGCGCGGTCACGAGCGGAGCGGGCGGCGGGGGCGGGGGCGGGGGCGGGGGCGGGGGCGGGGGCGGGGGCGGGGGCGGGCGCGCTCCATGACGAGCGAAAGCAAAGTATACTTTTATCTGACGAAGGGGGGGTTGGTCTACATTGTGTGTCCGAGGCATGTTCACTCAGTTCGGAAGTGTGCCAGCTTGTGCAGCATTGGCCACGCTGCCATCACGCACATAGAGACACTAATCATGTAAACAGTGGATGAGTCTACAATACACCCGTCTTCGTAAGATAAAACATCGACATAAATAAAATAAAATTCATTTACTTCAGGTCCTCAAACCCATATTAAAAACATTTTAGAATAGTGATAACAAAATCACACACAAATAAATACAAATGAACAAATCCATATCCTTACTTCCGTACTATAATATTATAAATGCGAAAGTAACTCTGTTACGATTTCACGATAAAACGGCTGAACTGATTTTGATGACATTTGGTACGAACATAGGTTGAACCCTAGGGAAGGACATAGGCTACTTTTTAATCCGCGACTTTGTCTGCATCCAATATAACCGACATTCACGGGGACGAAGTCGCGGGCAAAAGCTAGTACAATATAAAGACACCATCACAAACAAATTATATATTAAATCAAATTCATACTCAAACAATCAATCAATTCAAATTATACTACAAGAGTCCCTTACGCGGGATACTATGTAACTTGTCTGTAACAGCAATGTCGCACATAATGACAGTCCAACCTACTTGCTTTCATATTCAGAACTGTATTGGAGCTGGCCGCACTGACATACAGACACATTCACTGAAAGAAACATTTGGAGTTATCGTAACAACTTGGCACTGACGAACTACATAGGAATAATACAAAGTATTGGAGTGCTTCCTCCACACCAGATGGAGCCGCGACCAGGTCGAGGTCGCCGAGATCTGTGCAAGCAAGAGGCGCAGGAGACGAGTGGTGATGCTTGGGGAGGCCTGTGTGCAGCAGGCGGCATTTCTGCCCGCCTGCTGATCGCTATTCGTTGGTTGTGTGTCCGCTCCCGAAGCGCCTATATCGAAGCTTAATCACGTCATTAGACTGTTCAATCCCCCAGACAAAGGAAATCTATTCGCTCAAATAAAAACTTTATGAATAATGTAGTCGCACCGCTCTTTACAGACCGTGCAGGCGGAGCGAGCTGAGCGCGGTGCTCGATGTTGTACCCACACTCCACAGCTAACGAACACAAGGCTAATGAGTTTACTCAGCGTGAAGATACCACTTTCCGAACAAGTTACATGTTACTCGGCGTCTGCTATTGTGAGTGCGTGCGTCGAGTGTGTGTCGCGTGACGGGTTAGCAGGCCATCAAGTGCAGTACCCGCTGTTTGTACGCGGAGTGGAGTTCTAGCAAAACGTATGACTTTGTAAAGCCCCGTGTTCGTTGCCAACTAACAGGTGTCAGTAGTCAGTACACATCTATGCAGGTGTATGGCTGGTAGTGTGCTGCGCTATTTGAAGATCCATGTACTATTACAACGAACACGTACTGTTTTGTGAGTCAATAGGGATTACTAAAAATTATTGTATTTAGTTGTTGGTGCTGCAATCAAATCTATCCACAACCGTCGCTGCCGATGCTTATACTTTATTACGACGTATTATTGTTATCTTAATTCTGTCGCATTTCCGGGATAATCTATACATATAATAAAACAGTAACAAAACAGTGTCTAAACATTGAATATATTAAAAAAAAAATTGAGGGGGGTTTAGGAACAGTAATAGAGCACGAATCCAAAAAAAAAATCTGTCTGTTTGTCTGTTTGTTTGTACACGCTAATCTTCGAAACTCCTGGACGGATTTGAATGATTTTTCTTTTGTTGTATAGGTATTAAGTCTGGGCAACATATAAGCTATAATTTATCTAGGAAACTTGAACACCTGATGCAGAACCGCAACAGACCAGCTGAACTATAAGAGATACAAAAATGGTACCATAGCAAAAATTGTTCCACGTGATGAGCATTTTCTGCTGAGAGAATAAATGTGAAGATCTGGAATACCTGATGTGGAACTCCAAGAGCCCAGCTATACCATGACACATATAGGAATGACGTCTTAGCAAAAGTTGTTCGGTCTGATGGGCATTTCCTGTTGACTTATAAAAATCGAAGATCAGAAACATCTGATGTGAAAATCAAAGCTATCACTAATTTCACTGTATCTTATAAAATAACATAAGCTGGGAGTACCTCCACGCGGTGAAGGCGGTAACAGTTTAGGACTGATTTTTGATGACGATGGTATATCATTGAAAATTTGACTCAACTGGCCAAATTTCCCATTTATTTTTTTATTTTATCGAATAAATATGCCTTCGGGCTTATGTTATTTGGGTGTTTAATTTCCTTTTCCATTTATCTTCGTGACACGGTAGTCTACCCGGTAACGCAGTGGAGCAGTCACTTAGATTTTAATTGATCAGGTATCTTCTTTACAATAAAACTATAACCATGCCTAGAAAGAGGTCAAATCTTTCCCAATGTTCCAAAGGAGCTAAAAGATTGAGGATCATAAGGGCCCAAGAATCTACCGAAGAGCGTCAGGAGAGACTTGATGCTGTTCGAGAACATCAGGCTGCAACTCGCTCCGTGGAAACCTCTTCAGATCGCGAAGCACGCCTGCGTTCTCAGCGTATTTACGCATCTACATTCAGGTCTCTAGAGCCCAGTGAAGAGTATGATGCGCGACTGACCGCTGATCGTGAACGTCATACATTATCTCGCGAGTCGGAGACGTTCACGGATAGAGAATTGCGCTTGAGTTCTCAGCGTATCTACGCATCTGCTGCGGAACGTGATGCGCGACTGTCCGCTGATCGTGAGCGACATGCATTGTCTCGCGAATCGGAAACGTTTACCGATACAGAATCACGCTTGAGTTCTCAGCGTATTCGCACATCTACTAACAGGTCTTTTGAACCGAATGATGAACGTGATGCACGACTAACTGCTGATCGATATTATCATACACTAGCGACCCGACCCAGCTACGCATTGGCTTATAGCATTCCTCGGTAAATGGACTATCCAACACAAAAAGATTTTTTTAATTCGAACCAGTAGATCCTGAGATTAGCGCGTTCAACCAAACAAACAAACAAACTTCAGCTTTATAATATTATAGTATAGATTGTCCCGAACACGCACACAACAAAATATTCATAATCAGTTAGAAAGTGAGAGAAAAAGAATTGCTGGAGTACGCCATGAAGAGACAAATAAAGAGCGCAACGAACGTATGAATTCTGATCGACTTCGACATTCTCTGGACAGAATGTCGATATCATCTGAAGAATCGGATGTGTCTCAAGATATAGCCGTAGCTCATGGCGACCTTCCTTGGGTTGGTAAGGAACGGAGTTCATTTACGTATACTCCTATGATTGACTACGCCACATATTCCGCCATCGGAGGTATGATTCAAAATGGTGCTTTTTGAACGTCTCCAATCATCTCGCGCATCCCGTTGTTTTCCCGTCCCCGGGATCTTAGAATTCGACATCAGACGTTTCAGATCTTCGATTTTGCCGACCCCGTTGTCGCTGGCATAAGCAACAGGATCCGCGTACGAAGTCGCGGGCAGAGGCTAGTATAAAGTAAAGTAGGTAGTAGCTCTACTCAGTACCGCGAAGACGTCGCAAAAGTTTTGATTCCCGCGTGAGCACTGAACACGCACCGATTTAACTGATAACACGTTTGTGATGGACGCCCGATGCTATCGCTGACGTTACAAGTTTTAACCCAAATTACATAGAAATGTAGATGTACGCTATGAGTACCTACAAACTTATGAAAAGTGGTTTAGAATGTGCCTACTGCTGTGTCTCTTCTAGTAGTCGTGCATAAACGATATGGTCCAACATTCTACTAAGTCGTCGTCACCGTCCGCACTACTCCAATAAATATTACGAAACTTGTTCAATAACACGTCAATTTCTGATAATGTGGACAAACCTTAAGGTCTGGATGCTACTAATATTTCCGACGGAATCTCAATATACGCAGGATAGAATACAGTGCAAAAATTAAGTTAATTAATTAATTAAGTGTGTGCGCAAACACAGGTCCGAACGTAACCGAGGGCAGATCGTCACGGGCTTTCTAGACACAGGTAATAACCGAAGCAGCTCTACAACTCGCTGAGAGTACAAAACAAATTAATGCATATTTCGTGTTCACAGATTCGACTCTGCGACTGATAAAGTGCAGCGAACAGTGAGTAGTGACGAGATAGTAATGAACAAGTTTATCAAAGTAAGTTAGCTGAATGTTCGGCTGCAGTGTGCAGGTCGCAGGTACTCGCGGCGACCCTGTGGCGCTAACAAGCGAGCACTAACACCTCTCACGTGTAACAGTTCGTGCGCTGGTGTCTCGCTTACGTGACGGCTGTAACCGGATTCCCGCAGTCGGCGACACTAGAGCTCATGTGCTCATATAAATAACTCAATGTTTTTGGGACTATCATATATAGTTGCTGCTATGTCATTCTGTAATAACTCACTCCACTATGTCTATTCTATTACAATCTCCCTCGGTGAACACCTGGGTGAAGTGAACTCTGTCATCCGTCCGTCTGCTTTGTCAATCCCTAACATCGGAATGGATAACAGCTCACTTCACCTAGGAGTTCACCGAGGGAGATTGTAACAGAATAGCTCTACAGTTCTCATTTCAGTGCTAATCTGTTACAATCTCCCACGGTGAACATCTAGGTGAAATGAGCTGTCATCCGATTATAGTGCTTTGTTAATCCCTAGTGTTGGGACAGATGACAGCTCACTTCACTTAGGTGTTCACCGAGGGAGATTGTAACAGAATAGCACTCTGATTACGAGGTGAATACTGTTTTAGGTATTCTGAAACTCGATGTAAACTACACTAGCGGCACTAAGTAACATCATAGGTGAATTGCATGCTGAACAGTGCAACGGTAGCTATTAGAGTACATTTTATAATTGATACGACAGTAATTCTCTTTAGCAACGGTGTAGTTTCGAGTCACAAACATCAAACCGAAAAGTACGTCAATTGTAAGGACAACAGTAAAGTGATGTTATCGAGTGAGTCGACATAAGCCGGTTATCGAGTGAGGCTGTTGTGCCGAACTTGGCAAAGTCAAAGTGTCGCCAAGTATCGGCGACTCATCGAGACATCCACTAATATTGATTAGCTCGAACATTGTTTGAGCACTAACAACAATGGCACGTTGTAAGCAAGACGTGAGCGTCGGCGGATGGTGCGGGCTGCCGGCACAATGCGGTGAGGGGGTGGTTTGAATAAAATTACATATTTCCTCTTAATATCGCTGAGTAGGTATAAATCTGAGCGCAGTCGGCGGCGGCCGGACCGCGCCACAGTCCGCGCGCCACAGCCACACAACTCCGAACACCTACGCCGGCAAAGCGTTAAGTAACTTTTTATTTTTTAATGTTAAATGTTTAGTATAGCTCTTCGCCTATATGTTTTCACATAAAAAAAACAACATCAATAAAATTTAACCAGTATTTTGTAAAAACTGGATTTAAAAGTGTGTCTTTGGAGTTTTCTGCTCGTTCTTCTCCATAGAGACCTACCTACGTTTTGAAATGAGCAACTAGCTTCAACTTTCTGAATAACTAACTTACTCCTTGAGAGTCTGTTTAATTTAAATAAATTTGACTTTGACTTCGACTTCGGCTAAGAGATTTGGACAAAGCGCGATCATAATTCCAGACTCAGTTTCATGCAATAAACATTACATATGTCGCATCCGGTCAATAGTACAGACATGAAACGAATCGCAAGTGCGCCATTAGCGACAACACGTGATACCAACTCCATTTTGGCGCGCTTCTACAGAGTGATGTTTTTAGCCCACAGCGAGGAAGACATTCAGAATTCAGTGTCTGATCGCATCGGAGCTAAGACGTCCCGGAACTGTACTCGATTCCTTGTGTTTAAGTGTTGCTATGTCTATTTAGTGTTGCTATGTCTATTTTAGTTTGACTCGGAGTTTGTTTTAAATTGAGTTTGTGCTAAATTGTGGTTTTAATAAACGCCGTGTATTGTACCCTATACTCAGTGTGTTTGCATTGCACGAAACCCATATTCTGCCCACATGAGGACACTGAATCTAACGGACTAAATCCTGACGATCCGACATACATATAATGAACGGTTATATATATAAGCATGGCGATGGTGTTCACCATCGCGGACGCATGCTGTTCGCGCCGCACGAGTGTATTGTTGTCGCACTGATCCGCGTGCACTAGAGCGAGCGCGCGGGACTAAAGGCACATCCATACATCAGCGACTTTGATACAATTTGCCGTAGAAAGTCGCCACTTTGATGTATTACCGGAAAAATAACAGAACCAGATTAAACGGCGAGTCACATCTTACTGGCAGCGCGCACGCAGATATCGCCCCTATGTGCACCGCATATGAGTCCATACGGCGTGAGACACTGGCGTGGACACCCGGTCGACCCGTCACCATTGACATACTAAACTAACTTCTGTGACACTAGTATTAAGGTCATTTTTCGCAGTCGCGGGTGAGTCGATCGGAGAATTCAGCCATTATTCCGTCGGATGACTTTTCGTGAAATTTACTATTGCGAGGTTTTGTTCGTAGCGATTGTTTATGGCAGATTAAGGCGGGAGTCGATATGCTTTGGGCTCTTTTATGTTCTGCCACCGGCTTACGTTACCGTGTTTACGGATTTTTCCTCTAAGCGGATAAAAAATACGTCTGTAGCTTTTTGCGTATGAAAAATAAACGATGTATTTATGCGGCACCCCGCCCCCGCACCCCGCCCCCGCACCCCCCCCTCCGCTCGCCCTCTCACCCCCTCTCACCCCCTCGTCCCACTCCCCGCCGCCCGCAGATTATCTTTTTATCGAAACATAATGCTGTCCGTCTGAGAGGGAATTTTTGATCGCCAGTGAGTCGGTCCCGAACAGAGGGCTCGAGGACTTAACAAATAAAAACTCTGTATGAAGTCAAATATTTTATTCACTGCAACATAAAGCCGGCCGTGGCTTTTCGGGCCGTGAGAAGTCAGCAAAGTCACGAGTTTAAGTTTTTGTTTGTTAATTGTGTAGCGGCCGGGGCATACCGGGACCTTGCCGGGCAGACTAGGGAACAGCGGGGCATACCGGGACCAGGGTTAGATCAGACTGAGGAGCAAGAAAGGCACATGCTACAAAGTTCTACGAATCGCTTCGCAGTAACTTGTGGCGCTACGCCACTGTATCGTTTGCTACGGAGTGTTGCAATACGATGGCTATAGTTGTCATTCATGGCTGACGTTGCAGGCGGCTCGTAGTGTAGCTAGTACCGCGTGTATGTGTGCGTGCGATGTGTCATGTTCGTGGACATCCGTCAAGGTTGCGTTGTTACTTTGTTAGTGCGTGCCTGCACCGCTCGCGCCACATCGAGCTCACTGAGCTTAAACATAGTTAACGTTCAATTGTTCAAGTGGAAACATAAGCTCTGTCCTTCAAGTTATTCATAAAATATCTAGACGCACTGTACCACAACACTGAGTGTATTCTCACAATGCATTTGAATCAGAACTGAGAAGCTGACATCTCACTCACCAAACAAACACAGAGTACATCACCGAAGAGGTCATTACCAATAATCCGCGGCGCGCAAATTGAATCGACAATTGACTCACACGAGTGGCTCCGAGCCGATATTTAAAGCGTGTAGTACGCTGGGACCTTCTCACCCCCCGCCCGAGCCACGAGACTAGGAGGTGGGGGAGTTGGGGGAGACACACACAGGCTCAGAACATTTTATTAGTCGCTTTTTTATCGGACAGCCGCGACTATGAGCTGTTACACCGAACTACGAAACTATTTGCAACAGCTCCTTAACATATTAATATTGAGTAGTTCACAGACTGCGAACAGTTTCTATGTTGAGTGTCTGTTAGGAGAGACGGTGTTACGTGTCTGTGGAGGGACTCATAATCATCATCATATCAACTTACAGCCGTCCACTGCTGAACGTAGGCCTCCCCCAGAGATCGCCGACCAACTCGATCTCGGGCAACCTGCATCCATCCGCTGCCAGCCACCTTCTTCAAATCATGGGTCGGTGTAGAAGCTTGTCTCGGTCCAATGAGGTTAACATATTGTCTCGAGGCGTCACAATATAAACAGCAGCACTCGGCTGATAAATCTCGTCACATTCTCCTCTCATTGTTCCGGAGTTTTATTTCGATTCCACCGAGTCCTCGACCATATGTTTGCCCCTCTTCACAAACATTTTTTTTATTCTAATAGGCTTGTTATTGACCATTGAATTCCACAGTAGTTTGCACAATAAATGTGGAATCAAAACATGAATAGCTTAAAGTGCGCATACTGTGACTGCACTCTGTGCAGACTCATCACCAACATCATCATCATGTCAACCCTTAGACGCCCACTGCTGGGCATAGGTCTCCCCCAAGGAGGGGGGGTTTCAGCCGTGATCGCCATACTTGGCCGATGCATGTTGGCGATCGCAGTAGGTGTTTTGGTACTCAGAAGGACGCTGCTGCCCATCCTCTGGTCAATATCCCTCTGTCATCTTCTACGACACCCACGTGTAGTAATGGGGTAGTGCTATTCGCGGCCGGCACCACACGGTTTTCACGGCGCAGATTCACCGTGCTCATAACTCTCACTCGTGTGAGGGGTCAGTGAAGAGCGGTCTATTTCATTGTTCCTCTTGGTACAGTCTCTCCGACCTCTCCCCCCTGTCTCTACTCCCCCCCCCCCCTACCCCCGGCGGCTGTCCGGCCGAGATTGCAGTGTTACAACTAAATTGATTTAAAAAATCTATTCGTTGTTTAAACGCCAGCAGAGTATGAGAGCGACTGACGTCTGCACTATGTTGATACGAGTACGAGTTACTGTCCAGTCCATAATTATTATGTGATACTAGTCGTGACTAAATATTAAAATAAGTATTCATAAATTAATTTTCTTAATTAATTAGTTCATAAAGGCGCTTCCTTTTTTAGCGAATAATAATGTCGCAGGCGAAATAGAAATAGTTCTACGGATATATATTTATCATCCCGGTGATAATATCGATCGTGTGTGCCGTGCCTTGAAGAGATTAATAAGCAATTAGTTAGACGTACCTTGTCTTGGATAAAATTATATTTGTTTACGCTCTAGGTAGTGAGAAACACTCATAAATCAAGTATAAGTAAGTCGAAGTTATATAAGCAAGTGATGTGTGTTCTATATCACATGTCGTGCGCGTGACACTCGTCGTGTGATCAGCTGATTTGTATTATCTGTTGTGAGAGATGCGCGGGGCGCGGGAGGGGAGAAGGACGTCGTTTAGATCTTCGACACAAGTTTGTAATTGGTGGGTCACAAGTGTCAACTAGCTGAGGAGTGTGAGGTGTGCGGACCGTGTGGACAAAACATTGCACTAAGTACCCAAGGTACCTGCTTCAGGTGAAGCTGTCACTAACATCTGTGCAATATTGTGGCAACTACATCTGATTACAGATTATCGACAAAATGACATGTTGACAATAGACTTCGAGACAGACAGTATCGTTACTTGTTATGCTAAAATATTGATTCAGTGTAACAATTATGTTGCGTAATATCAAAATACTGTTTGCCCAAAATAGAGGCCGAAGTAAGTAGAGTTGAGTAGCGCTCCAGTCTACAAATCTATAAATTCTGATTAATTCAGGATGTAATTAGATAACTTTCTTTAAAAAAAAAGAAGACATCTTTCTATCTTTCTCTATGATGCACCACACTGACTACTGCTCCCGACTGCACTTCACAAGCCACACGTAGCCATGTGGGTAGATCGTTTGTGGAATAGTTATCTAGAGTACTTACCTGACAGCTTGTTTAAAGACATCTACTACTGAAACCAGTAAAAGGAGACTGTTCTTCACTTGCCTCAAGCTGCACCATTGTACTTCATACATATTTCATATGTTCTGGTTCAATATCCCTGTTCAGAGATAAATGCCGGCCGTCTTTGAGATCAGATCGCGGCTATTCGTACGTATCACTCTTATAATAAAAGGCTAGTGGTTGCGCGGCGTGTGCATTTGCGTCATTAGAGTATTACTGCCATCGTGTGTATGTCGCTGTCCACATATAACATGTATTGCAAAGAACGTTTAAAGGAACTGAGACGTTGACTCTCTTCTTTTCATAATAGTAAATGGTCCACCGAAAGGTGCCAACTTACGATACCCTAATACTGAGCAAACGCTACCGCTTTCTTGTCTAAGGTTTAACAGGGTGACAGTACTATTGAGTAATTAAAAGATTTTACGCATACAAAGTTGTCTTGGCTGTCGTAATCATTTATTTGTATATTTAGTTTAATTATAAAACGGTTAAATGCCGGTAGCACTAAATCCGGAGTACTTCTGTTTCTGCCACAGCAAGTTGGAGTCCTTCAAAATATTCTCTGGCAATCACTTATAGAACAATCTTATTAAAATCTCTTCACTCCATATGTTTTATTTTGGTCGTCTGTCTGTTTGTTGTCTCATCACGGCGATTTCACTGAACCGTTCGTGAGGTAGCTTAGGAATTGGGTAACGGCATACGCTAGTTTATAATAATCTCGACTGCGTCCGTGACAAGTGTGTTAACCGGCATAAGCATGCGGACGATGCGTGGGCACATAATACTAGTAGAAAATAATGTAGCCTTCTTCAAGTGAGTCATAGAAAGTGAGGGTCACACAATCCTACTGCTGTTGCTGTCTCACTGATTGTAGAATTAGAATTAGAATTTATTCATTTGTAAGTATGAGTGTTACACAACAGAGAAACTTGTGGAGGTGTAAGATACCCATTTATTCCCTCACACACTTCAACAAAACCACACACAACACACATACCACAAACACCCCTCGCACACCTCATTTACACTCAACCACACATCCATTCACCCTACACTCACCACTTTAACTCAACGTCAAAATACATCCCAATTTCATATGTCCCGTATTGTTTATTTTTATTTATTTTACTTTTTTAAATTTTTTGTTTGATACATCTTAACTAAATCAACAATGTTGCATGGAACATCATTCCATTCTGTATCTGGAGAAGGGCGTTGCTAGCCGCGCTACAGTTTATACTTTTGCGGCTATCATTGTTTCACATGTTTTACTTTAGTCTTATGTTGTTGTTCCAAAATAAACTTTAATTTTATTATTATTTTTTTACATAGAATGGTGTTAACATTTTTTCAAGTTCTATACACTCTATCACGACATGTGGTGTACAAATATTCAAATGTCAAAACGCGCGTAGCGAAACGTTACAACAGTTTCCAATATGAGTTGGCCTGAGTACACAAAACCAGCGAGAGTTTTACAACAGATATGACGTATACTTATCTAAGTAGGTATAGGTAGGTAGGTACCAGAAGATGATACAAAGCTGCTGCGTAATCATGTTTAGAAGCTTAACGGCCTCTATTCTAAGAAATCATTGACTATAATACCGAAGACGAGACACGCTCTGAACCTGTGTATTGTAGGACATCGTAGTGAGACAGCTCCGCGGCTGAGAGCGGTTCGTCTACGTTCATAATGAAACGATTCCATCGAAATAAGGCAGTGTAATGGCGCGCGAACAAACGCGTGTCTCGAGCGCTGCCGCAGATGAATTGAGAGCAATGTGCCGGTAAACATGTTCGTACACGACGATCTCTACTTACACTATATTACTAATTCAATCAGTATATCGCTAATTGTTGCTAATTCGATCGACTATACTACATTCAACGATTTAGACTGTCGTCGAGTGCCCGTAGCGATTGATTAAATCGTAACTCCTAACATTTGGCATGTGCGTACGTAAAATCAGTAATGGTCGCGTCGTCGGCATGACATTAGTGAATAGAATAGCATGACAAGTGCTTCTACAACAGCGCCAATAACTCCATATGTATCTATACAGTGGCAGTAATCTGTCAGTTTTAACATTTTGACAGAAAGCGTTGCGTTGTGTAATCCTCGCGCTCCAACAGGCAGCGGGCGAGTGGTGAGATGGCTCATGAATATATTATCGGCGATGGATACTCGTTGCGCATCACTCAAATTGGAGCGCAGATGTTCTGTTTGATGAAATTAAACGACGTCTTAAAAAATCTTCGGGTCACGGTGCACTGTTGTCCGACTAGGACGATCTTACGCAAACACACGGGATTTTCGCAGATATAATATCACATTACAGCCAGAGCCAGATCTTTAGGCCATACATAAACGTTCAATTTGCATTGTCACTGAGGGTAGACCCCGCTACCTGTGTGACAGTGGTGCGAATGTTGATGTCGACTAAAGTATTTCCAAGTTATGCTACAATATGTCGCTACACACTAACACTAACTCTGGTGTTCAGCTGTGTCCCGTAGACTACATAGTTTTGAATAGGCAGATGGTGCTACAATATCCCACTGAGCTACAAACTGCTAAAGTTAATAATTTTTATTAAAATGTTTTATGGATAAAAAGTAGGCACAGTCAGCAAAAGAGATAGGTATGCAGGTCATCCGAAAAGGTTAAAGTTTACTCAATTCAAAAACATCCATCAGTTTCTAAGTAAACGACCCTGCATACCTATATCCTTTGCTGACTGTGCCTAAATTTTCAACTGGTATATACGATGTGAAATGATAAATCATGGTAAGATCTTTTTTTTATCTTTAACGACACGGTTGGCGCTGAGGTTGAGCGATTGATTGTTGCACTGCGTGTCGCGGGTTCGGTTCCCGCACGGAACAAATATTTGTATGGCCTACAGATAATTGTTCCGGGTCTAGCTGTTTATGTATGTGAGTTTATATGTTTGTAAATGCACTCAAGAGAGTAATTCGTAGAGTGAGGCAACGGTTTATAAAAAGTGGTACCGCTTACAAGCCGACAACAGGTGCACTCACCCGGCATGTTCTCGCTAATAACAAGACGCCGCTAAAATTAATGTGAACATTTGAACCATCTCATTTGTGAAGCTGTTCGTTGTGATGAGTTCTGCTGAATACGAACAACAAACAATATCTGAGATCACGCCAATCAGAGCATCAGCAGATGTTACACCTCAATGGTTTTGAATGGACATCATTACTAATATTTATTATGTAGCCAGTATTTATTAATCACATTGTTGATCATAAACAAATTATGTCTGCGATAGAAAATACATAGTAATGTAGTGTGTAATAAAAACTTATTAATACTAGCGACGTGCCCCGGCTCGGCGCGGGTAGCAGAGCATATCTATCATAGCTCCCACTCGCCATGGTATTTTCCGTCGCCTTCAACAATCATTGTTATAGTTTAGTCAGTTTACACAAAACCTTGACAATTTATACACCAACATCCTTCCACATAAATCACGCATCGGTGAAAGCCGTATGAAAATTCGGTCAGTAATTTTTGAGTTTATCGCGAACACACAGACAGCCAGACAGACGCAGCGGAGGACTTCGTTTTTAACCGACTTCAAAAAGGAGGAGGTTCTCAATTCGGTTGTTTTTTTTTATGTATGTACATCGATTACTCTGAGATTTATGATGCGATTTACGTGATTCTTCTTTAGTTTGATGCGGAATAGTTGCTATTTGGTCTCATAAAAATTTAACATTGTTTGGCCCAGTAGTTTTTATTTTATGATTTATTTTTTATTTATTAATTTTTATGTTTGACCACGCATAACTTTTTTCAGTGTAGTCCGATTTTGATGATTCTTTTTTTAATTGATAGTGTATACCTTAAATTTGGTTCCATATAAATTTCAAGAAAATGCTCCACCCCTAAGGGTTGAAAATTAAGGGTTCACAGATTATTTTTGGTGTCGCCGTTGCGTAATTCTTTTCTACGATGAGAAGCAGGCACTAAAAAGCGAAAATTTTTTTTTTACAAAATCGGTCGGTGGTAATGCAAAACAACAAGCAAAACCAAAGCCGCCGACTTGCGAATTAAAAGTTATTTTTTACTTTTTGAAGGCGGTTGTCTTTTTTACCAGCTTTTTATTAGCTTCACCTGTATGTTTGTATGTTTGTTTGTAACCGACTTCTTTGGGCGCGATTTTGACCCACTTTAAACGGCCAGATTTCGTTCAAACTTAGTAGATTTATCGAGGACCGATGACAATACACTAATTTGATAAAATAATTAAAAAAAAAAAAAAAACATAAGTCGTTTAAAATTAGTTGCCGAAAAAACAGCTATTATATACTAGGAAGGTACTGCACAAGCGCCCCTGGTAGAATAAATGTACATAATATTTATAGATATAACCAAATAACCAAACTAAAAAGTAAAAAATAAATAATAGTTTAAAAAAACTAAAAACACGCTTTTTATAGAAAACCAAACTAAAAAATAGAAAATAAATTTTAATAAATTATTTTATTTAAAAAAAAGCGTGGGATGCATGGTGTCAATAGTTATAAATATTTTATTGGCAGATATGTGTAGAGTGATTATCATTTTGATAATATCTTAAAAAGCACCCCATGCTTTTTTTAAATAAAATAATTTATTAAAAATTTTGTTATTTTTTTTTATAGTAGTGCCAGTGATTTGAGAGTAAAGCTGCTGCTATTCAAGTGATAGTTAAAGTTATCACATGGAAGTAATATCAATAGTCACGACAATACAAAAACACAGTTTGAAATGTATTGTAAGATAATATCGGTGTGCGTCGCGTTGTTTTGCGCGGTGTTGTAGCCTCGAAGCGGCGTAGCTTATCGTATCGTAGCTTGTAGTGTCGTAGCTCCGTAGCGCTCAGTACGGTGCTCCGCGGCATCGTAGCTCCTTAGCTTGTAGTGCCATCATCATCATGTCAACCTTTAGACGCCCATTGCTGGGCATAGGTCAGTGCCATACATAGCTCGAAGTATATCTGCTCGTAGTGTCATAGTATTGTAGCTTCATAGCACCTTGGTTTGTGCTGTTGTAGCTCTCTGCACTACAGTTCGTAGTCTCGTAGTCTCGTAGCGCCGTAGCGCCGTAGCGCCGTAGTGCCGTAGCGCCGTAGCGCCGTAGCGCCGTAGCTTGTAGTACCTGTAGTACTGGTGGTGTTGTAGCTCTTGGCACGGCAGTTCGTAATGTTATTACGAGTGTATCCAATTAATTGTAGTTTGTTATCATCGTCTTCTTTACAACCGCACATACCAGTATTTCCCAGGCACACGTTTCTCCATAAAAGCCACCACAAAACTCACGAGGCACCGGTTGTATGTCTTTTCGAGGTCGATACACACCAAATATATTATAAATAAAATAAATGAATAAATAAACATCATTTCAGCAGCACCACGATGTGTGCTCACTGGCTGATTGATGGGATTCGGTGTAATGGCATTACGTGTGGTCAATGAGCAAGTTACGTTCGCGACACCAAGCACCGAGTCAACATCACCTTTGAGGTAACTTACTCGGATCGACAATTTTGTAACAAAAAATATGCTGAAATATTTTATGTTACAAAATTGCTTTGACTTTACATAAAGACTCGCAGATAAATAGGCGTGGAGCAAATTGCTTTACATTGTTACAGACTGCTTGTCACTTCTCCGCAGGATTCCCAATAAAAACGAAATTTGATTGTGGTTTAAGTTGAAAATAAAGCTTACATTTCATCTATATCGAGGAACCCATTTTTATTTTCAACAACATCACAACTGTAGGTATGGCTATTTTTGCACCAGACAGCCAGCCGCTACACAGTTGACAGCAGAGCTCTTGGCTTATCAAGAGCGTCCAGCCCCAGGCGATGTGCTGATGGCGCCATCAATCGAACGAATGCTGCGCGTCCTGCCTGCAGGCACAGACTGCCGCGTCACGCGCCGGCAGGCTCGGACTAACCTGTCACGAACTAGACGAGAGGATACTACGCTATCTACCGGGTTAGGTTTCAAAATTTATTTAAAATTAGGCACCCTAGGCTTGCGCGGCATTATGTCTAGAGCTTGCAACTTAGCTTTTATTTTCGTACCTAGACGATACTTATATACTAGCTCTCATCGGAAAAGAGCTCATGTAATTGCATAATAATAATAATGTTTCGTATATAATGTAAATGTTTGCATGCTGAATGGTAAAATATGGCTGAGCTGTAATGTGATAAAACAACTATTGTATATATTTTTTTTTTTTTGACGTGTAAACTTCTTTAGCGGCGTTGAGCACTTTTTCTGTAATGGGTATAAAATCTTAAACTCGCGTCAGGACACGTGACCTGATCGAAAAAGCGTAAGACGGATGGAGAGTTTTAATGTAAAATAATTGTAATAGTTTTAAAGTGTTAAATTTTTAATGTAATATAAATTGTCATGTTTGTGTACGATAGCGCAATAAATGAATATTGTATTCTACCACATAAATGATAGTACTTTTATACTGATAAAGCAATTGGTGCAAAATTATTCCCTAACCATTCCAAAATATCAAACATGCTCAACGTTAATAATCAAGTTTTCACTTCTGTTTTATCTATTGATAGGCATACGTTTGACCACTATCTCACCTGATGGGAAGCGATGATGCGGTCTAAGATGGAGCACGCTTGCCTAGAAGTAACCTATTCACTCTTGCCTTAAAGACTCCCAGGTTGTAGCTATCAGGAAACACAGACTCAGGCAGGGAATTCCACTCCTTAGCAGTACGCACAATGAATGTATTCCCAAAACGTTTCGTGCGTGTGGGTGGGATGTCCACCATGTACCGGTGGCGCATCGCCGTTCGTCTTGTGGTCCGATGATGGAACGGGCTCGGCGGAATTAAATTATGCAATTCCGTCGCACACTCCCCAAAATGCAACCGATAGAAAACCGACAGGCCAGCAACTCGGCGTCGATGCTCAAGACTTTGGAGCTTTGACTCGACGAGCCTATCATTGCCAATGATCCTCTTGGCTCGCTTCTCAATTGACTCTAGGGCATCAAGCTGGTATCTGGCAGATCCGTCCCAAAGATGAGAGCAGTACTCCATACACGATCGAACTTGCGCTTGATAAAGTTTAAGCAGCTGTTCCGGCGTGAAGTACCGTCTCACCTTTGATCTAGGATCCCCAGCTTTTTGGCAGCCACTTGAGCCTTTGCCTCTATGAAAGGGCCAAAATTGAGGGTTGATGTTAACGTAACACCAAGAAGCTCAAGTCGGTCGGTAATCGGCACGGTTACACCTAGGAAAGATGGAGCTGGGTGGACTTGGCTCCTTTTAGCGGAAAAGAGACACGCTTGGGTCTTAGCAGCATTGAACTTGACCAGACTGGCGTCGCCCCATTCAGAGACAGCCTGTAAGGACAAGTTCAAGCGCTCAACCATCGCCTCCCGGAGAGAACGGATCTGCGACCCACCAGCTCGTGCGTCGGACACGTATCTCTCAGCGACAGTGCTGTCGTCTGCATACCCAAAGGTACCGGGTTTTAGCAGATCATTAATATGCAGCAGGAACAATGTTGCCGAGAGCACCGACCCCTGAGGAACCCCGGCATTAATATCCAGCAGTCCGGACGAGCAGCCATCTATGACCACTCGAATAGACCGATCCCTCAGGAAATCTGCAATCCAATCACACAATCCAGCGGGCAGACCGAAGGAAGGAAGCTTATTAATAAGGCTATCGTGCCAGACCCTGTCGAAGGCCTTTGAGATGTCAAGGGAGACTGCTAGTGCCTCTCCATGCTTCTCGATGGCCTCACTCCAGATGTGAATGGCATACGCTAGTAGATCCCCAGTTGATCGATTACGGCGGAAGCCGTATTGTCGGTCACTGAGGATATCATTCGCTTCTAGGTATGCCAGGAGCTTACGATTTAGCACCCGTTCCATACTCTTACAGAGTATGGAGATGGATGGATGGATGGATGGATGGATGGATGGTGGATGGAGTATGGTTCACCGAAATGGGTCTATAATTCGACGGGTCAGCCCGACTACCCTTCTTGGGCACGGGCTGCACGTTAGCTTGCTTCCAAGCCATCGGCACTTTCCCAGTCTCAAACGACAGGCGATATAAGCGCGTCAAGATCGGAGACAACTCAGGCGCACAAGTCTTCAGTACAATTGCTGGAATCCCGTCAGGGCCACTAGACTTGTTCACGTCTAGGTTACGCAGTACCCTAACGAACGTCCTTCTGATGAATGCTTATGTTCAACATACTCGACTCGCATCTAACAGAAGAAACAGGGGGCCTCGCGCCACCCGGATCCAGACGTGACGATTCCGCAAAAATAGAGGCGAACAGGTTTGCTTTCTCCTCAGCGGAGTGGGCCAGCGACCCGTCGGGTCTCAGCAGTGGTGGTAGTGAGGGGCGGCAGAAGTTCGATTCGACCGACTTAGCCAGGGACCAAAAAGCCTTACTACCTGCTGGGTATGAAGCAAGTTTGTTCCCTATTCGGCTAATGTGGTCAAACCGAGCTCTCTGCAACACCTTCTTGCAGGACTTGGCAGCCCTGTTAAAGGCTCTCTTCTTCCGGCTCACGTCACTTGCTTTGCGAGTGCGGGCGTCAACCCATGCTAGGTACGCTGAATGTTTTAGCGCATTAGCACGAATGCACTCAGCACCAAACCATGGGCGAGCTTCGCCAGACATTGTTACGTCTGAGAACGGAATATAGTACTCCATCCCCCTCCGCAACACATCCGTCACGGCGTCCGCGCACAACGAAGCATCAGTCGAAGAAAAGCAAGTAGGCTGCCAAGGATAACATGCGAAGAAAGATCGCATGCCATCCCAATCTGCTGACCTGTATCGCCATACCCGCCGGGTGCCTCTAGGGCAAGGATCGGGCGGGGAGTAGACGGACACAGACTTCACCAGACAGTGGTCGGAGCTACCCAGTGGAGAAGAAATCGACACTGAGTAGCGGTCTGGATCTGTTGTCAGCAGAAGGTCCAAGCAATTGGCTGTGTGCGAATCAACATATTACCCATATTTGCAAAATAAAATTCTATTCTATTCTATTCTAAATAGCATGGCGTAGCAATTAACTACACATCGCCAGCATACCTAACTGGACAATTGTAGTTTAATGGAGGATCTACTTTTTCTACTTCTTCCTCCCTCTACTTATTTAAACATTTTCTGTTCCCGACGGGGTTGGTTTCTATTATTTTTTTATTTACCATCTGTAAGTGTACATGATGGATTTACAATTTACATAATTATGTAGCATAAACATGATGAGAGGAAGCCATGCTCATACGGTGACCGCTACAGAGCCACTCAGCTTTGTTGGTAACAAGTTTAAGACCATGTGAGTTGCGGCCACAAGCAAGCCATTAAGACAGTAAAAATGAAACTGTGTCATAATACATTGCCATCCACCTATTTTTATAAAATACTCAATGTTGCTGTAAACCTACCTTAGCTTTTGGACAACAACTTGTGATTTTCTATCGGAGGTACAATTTCACGCATTCCCCGAAAAAGGCCGTTCCACGTGTGCGTATAATATAGTCGTAAATATTTGAGATCATTATCAGCATGACTTGTTTATTGATAGCGGAGGAACACCTCACCCTGAAGCTACACTGATGTTCACTGGAAACGGTTCTGTGATTTGTTCTGCCACAACTTGTAGGTACTTTTTAACACTTCAAGGATATTATAAGACCCAATCACGGACGCTTATAGCATCCCTACACTCAACCATAAGCTCAAATAAAAACAATACGGAACACAAAGATACTAGTTACTTTCACCATTTCGTATTTGAGAAACGGGGTATCCGAAAGGATAGCCAGCATACCGCGTTTTAGAACTAGTGCACTCAATCATTCGTTCCTGTGTCTCTGTTTAAAGCGCGAAGTGTCAAATTAACTTCAAGTATTTGCATTCGTAGGACCAAACAGCAGCTCTCAGCCACACCTCCTTATGTTTTAAAACAGTACCTAAAAGGCTAGCACATAATATAAAAGGCTCTCCAACATCATTAGTGAAATCGTTGAACTGTTCACCGCGAGTGAATGTGAGAGCTAAAGCCTTCCCACCGGCGGATGACGTCACACTTCACAAAAACTGTCTCTTCGCATAATGCGCGGTAGTCGCTGGATGCTCGCTCACGGCCATCAATATCTCTCGAGGGATTGCGCAAATCCTCGCCCATTGACGACAGGCCCTCTCGCGATCCCTCTGCGCTATTGAAAGGGGCCGATATGAGGCGCCGCCGCCGCGGGCGAGCCGGGCTGAGGACGGTTGTACCTCGTCATTATATCGGGTGTCTTATGACATACGGGTATACTTTACATTTAAATACTTACGTGAATAGAAGTTACGAGATTGTTGTGATTTTCACGCGATCATTATGTGTACCAAACACCCATCTACAATGATTCTAATTGATTGTCAGACAGTATCAAGTAACCTCTATAAATATATAAATAACAAAACAGTTGCGAGTTACAACGACGGCTTATTATTTTAATTAAATCGAGAAAATATGAAATGTTCGCGCGATATATCGCGGGCTGTTGACGCGCGTTATCACCAGATCGACGCTCCACAAATTAAAATACACATGTTAATCCAGGCAGGCGATAGTCGGGGCCCGCAAGGGCCCGGCTCCGGGGTCACCGAGGGGGCCGATATAATCCGACAATCGAATGGACAAACAGAACGAATGCGTTCAACTGTGACTGTAGTCTTTATGAATAACAAAAGATATGGAATCTGTTCGATTGGATGATATGAAAGTATTATTGCAATTGATTGAATATTCAATTAATTTGGCTTGATCTACAAAACTTATTTTTCCAATCAATTAATTTTTTATCACCGTGTTTTTTACAGTCTACACATGTCACGTAGGGCCTAACTGGTAACTTCAAAGTACTAATTGTGTTCTAACTACACAAACAATACTATAATAATATATAATACACAGACCTATTCTGTGAGTCTAAGATGCAGTTGAGTAGTTACTGTTAGAAGTAACGCTATATGATACAAAGATGTTTCAAGAATGGAGTCAATTCATGAAATCTCTCCTGTATCGTATTGCGTGCATATTATACCGAGCCAGACACAAACTTAGTACAAACGGAGGCTACTCGTGGGATCCACCGGGAATTTCATAAACACCAATAAACCAAGTTATCTCTGAGGAGAGCGCGGAGCAAGTTTACACTCATTTATATAATTGAGTACATGATTCGTGACACCACACCGCTCAGCTAGAGCTCGCTCAGCTCTGCTCCGCTCCTGCTTCGTCCTTGGGTGATTATTGATGATTTTATTTAAAGCTGAGAGTTAAATGCCATCAGGCCGGTGTGGCTCCCGAGCATTAAATGAAAGCCGACTTTAAACGAAAATAAATTGTTGGTCCGCATGCCGCTGCTAACCACTTTACACGTGTTCGAGCGATCACATTTATTATAAAGCCGGTTTGTCTGATAAAGCTTACTCGCTGACATTCTTTCACCCTTGAATGTTAGTCACGAAGATCCTCAGTCGGGGACTGCTTTAAGTTACTAAATCAATGGAGATGATTGCAATCCATGATATTGATTGCAAATACGCATTGTCAATTGCAAATTGACAATGCGTATCGTATTATTTTTCCGTCACTTGCGTGTTGATACCTAAGTAGTTCATCACTCGTATCCTAAGTAAACGAGCTGTATGGTGCGGGGCGGTGCAGCCGGGTGCGGATTAAGCGCGGTAATTGAAGACGCGCTGCGTTTTTATTTGCTGCAAATATTATCGTTGGCTGATTGCAATGAGATTTATTGATGACGAGAATGAAATGAAAATGAGCTCCAAACATTATGCTATATTAGTCAGTACCTAATTACTAACTAAGTACACTCACTGATTATCATTATGATTTATTGTGAAGAAGATGGATGACAAAACATTGCATGTAGCGGATATAAGAATGTTGAGATGGATGTGTGGAGTGACCAGAATGGATAAGGTGAGAAGTGAATTATTTTAATAGGTAGTTTGGAAATGGCGAAAATGTTGAAAGGGAATCGTTTGTCTTGGTATGGGCATGTCAAGAGAAAGAATGAAATGCATGTGACCAAAAGTGTTATATGAACATAATTGTGGATGGATGGAGAAGGAAAGAAAGGCCAAAGGAAAGATGGATGGATTGTGGGATAAATGATATGAATGAAAAGGGAGTCAGTGAAAGCCTGACAGTTGACAGGACGGAATGGAAGGAGAAAACATGTTGCGCCGACCTCAAGTAACATAGAATAAGGGCAAGGCAAGATGATGATTGTAATCTACAAACCTACAGAAACACAATTGAAATCTCTATCGATTCTCGAATCACCACGCATCAAAAGACGGACTACTCTGATTTTGCTCCCAGGAATCAGTGTTCTGTCTCGACACAAGCACAGCGGTTACAGCGCTGTTCGGTAACAATCTCGCCGCCATTCAAACATGATTTATACGGTAACAGAGTGAGAAGCTTGTTGGTAGTTCGGCGCCACACTTCGCATTACGTTGAATTTAAGAGCGGCGTGAAATATTCGCGCGCGTGTCGCCATACATCACGCAGACTCGCCGCGGGAGGCGGAGCAGCCACAGTGACGCGCCACACAGTATCACAACTGCAAACGACTGCAAATTATATTACTTACCTTCGATGAAATGATGATTTTCGGTACATGTACATTTTTATACCTAACCTATTTAACCCTTTCCCTGTCCAATGAATTATATAATGCAAGTCGAATATAGTGAGTCTTGATTAATTTTACCATTTTATTGCGAACCTATATTCTGGCAAATAAATTAATTTAATTTCATGAAGCAGACACGCTTTAAGGTTTATAATCTAACAAATTGATGCTAGCTGGAAAATCACGTGATTATTTAGTACACGACGTGCGTACTCAAGAAAACAGATATACAGGATGTTTGGTAGATCGATGCAAAGCCGTAAAGCGGAGCTAGTATAGACTATTTACAACCATTTGAACCGAACTTGTCTTAGCCGAAGTGTGACTAATTTTTTTAGCAAAATTTTAATGATTTTTGATGACAAAACCCAAAATATTGTAGTTAGTTGCCAATTTGAAAGATAAGTCATTTATTTTTTATTTTATTTGGTTAACATAATGCGTAAACAATCTAATAAAACATAAGTAGGGGATCTGTGTGATAAGACAACTTTTTTACAGACATTTAAAGTCAAAGACATTTTTAAAGATTTCAGAAACCTGTTTCTAGACGGCATGAAAAAAAATCATGGCTGGTGCTTTTTTAGTTCAAACATTTTTAAAAACATGTTCGGTTATTGTTCTTTCTTTCGAAGTATCAACTACGCGGATAGCTTACCAATTATTGAAATTAAGACCTACAAACCAAAATTACTTTTTTTAGGCGAATTATTTAAAAGAAAATTATAATTAAAATCATTTATTATTCGTATTCAAAATGTTCGCCGTTGTCTGTAACACTATCACGGGCCCGTTTTTACACTTCTGTTGTTGTTATTTTTAACTTAATCTCCAGTTTCATCGTTTCAAACGCTGAGTTAATTATCTCAATCAATTCTTCTTTCCTGTTTATTTCCACATTCGTATAAACTTCCATGGCCCCCGGTGAGCCCCATTTCTCACCGGATAATTTGTATCGCTAGATGCGCCATACAAATTATCCGGTCTAGAGACCGACAAGTCGTCTGAATTCGAGTCATCTTTCAACAAGACGGTTGTTCAGCGCATTGGACACTAAAGGTACGGGAGCACTTAAATAATTGTTTCCTGGCCAGCTGTTAACAGCTGGATTGGCAGAGACGGGCCAATCCTTTGGCTCGCCCGGTCACCCGACCTGACTCCGCTTGACTTTTACGTGTGGGGTCCATGAAAGTTTATACGAATGTGGAAATAAACAGGAAAAAAGAATTGATTGAGATAATTAATTCAGCGTTTGAAACGATGAAACTGGAGATTAAGTTAAAAATAACAAGAACAGAAGTAGGAAGACAGGCCCGTGTTGGTGTTAGAGACCGCGGCGAATATTTCGAACACGAATAATGAATGATTTTAATTATAATTTTCTTTTAAATAATTCGCCTAAAAATTTAATTTTCTCCCTCATTTTGGTTTGCAGGTCCTAATTTCAATAATTGGTGAGCTATCCGCGTAGTTGATACTTCGAAAGAAAGAACAATAACCAAACATGTTTTTAAAAATGTTTGAACAAAAAAAGCACCATCCGTGATTGATTTTCATGCCATCTAAAAACAGATTTCTGAAATCTTTGAAAATGTGTGGCCATTATTTGCAACTAACTGCAATATTTTGGGTTTCGTCATCAAAAATCACTAAAATTTTGCATAAAATAAAAAATTTGTCGGACAATTCGGTTCAATTGGTTGTAAATAGTCTATACTAGCTCCGCTTTACGGCTTTGCATCGATCTACCAAACCTCCTGTATATATGCGCCAATCTCAAAAGTATAATAATTTCGTACAGAACGGTTCAATTGTTCGTCGTCATTATCTCAGTTATTACAACAGTCTGTTGTAAAATGATTATTATTGATATTTATAATAAATACTTGTAAGTGATGGTTATAGATAAATAAATATGTAAAATAGATTTCATACAAAATTATTATAATTGTCCTTGTCCTACTGTTGGCGGTGCGTTGTGACAGTTGGCTCGTGACAGTGAGTGTCGGAGCGTCGCGCCAACTCGTCACACGCCGCGGCCGCGCCACGGGACGCGCGCGCCATCACACCACGAACATGCACAGTCAACATGAACATTCCTTAACTATAATGCGTGGGATATTATACTTTTTATATATACTTTTTTATAACGCATACTTATTTGACATTACTGATTCCTTTAAACACTCGGAACACTTGATGTACGCTGATGACAAAAAATATTTTTCAAAATAAGATCAATCGATGACTGTAAAGCCCTCCAAGAGGATCTAAACAATTTAAATAACTATTATGCAAAGAACATGATCACAGTAAACGTCACTAAATGTCAAAGTATTAGTTATACACGAAAAAGAAACCCTATAGTTTATTCATACAATTTTAATGGAATCACTATCAACAAAGTTCAAATAGTCCGAGATTTGGGAGTCTTATTTGATCACAAATTAACTTTCTCAGATCACATAGATTTTGTTAGCACCAAAGCATATAAAAACCTAGGCTTTGTTCTTAGGTCATGTAAGGTGTTTAGTAACATTGAGGCTCTTAAATCGGTATATTTTGCGTATGTGCGCAGCGTCCTAGAATATGCGTGCCCAATCTGGTCCCCCCAATACGTCATTTACAAGACTCAATTAGAACGTATTCAACGTAAATTTATTAATCACCTTAACTATCGCCTCTATAAACCTCCGACATCCTACGAAAATAGTTGTCAGACACACGGTCTCCTGACACTTACTGAAAGGCGTCAGGTGTTGGATATGTGTCTGCTTTACGATATACTCAATGGACGCTTGGATTGCCCGGAGTTGGTCGCACAGATCTTTTTCAACACCCCACTACGCCGCACTCGTCATACGACAATGCTACACGTGCCTCAGCACTCGACTAATTATGCCGTATTGCTCGAATTTATAACACAGATTTCTCTCAAATAGATATATTTAACTGTACTAAACCAACATTCAAAGCGCAAATAATAAAAACCATAAAACAAAGGCAAATGGTAATCGCCAAGGCTCTGTAATCAACTAAATAAATTACCTATGTTTTATTTTATTCTTATAAACATAATAACAAAACTTTAACTTTAAGTCTAAGTACCTATAAATAGAAATTATATAATCATTAATTTAAAAGGTATTAGTAGTCCGTTCGCATGTTTGATACTTATCCTAGTTAAACAGGGAACCTATTATTAGCCATACATTACTGTTCTATAGTGCTACAAATTGTCTGTATCGCCGTTGGTTACCTAAATAAATAAATAAATAAATATCTTTTCAAAAATAATAATACAATTTGGAGGCATTTTAAACTACTCTGGTCTTTATGTCAATAGAGCAGAAAACTAGCCTTACAATGAACTTTAAATTAATAATAAAAGCATCGCATTCCAACCTAGACCTGTAGATAAAATTCTTTTTTGTTGGCGTTAACGCCAACGGATAAATCAAATTGTATGCAGTTGACATATTTGCATCACGTGACATCTGGTAAGCAAACGTCAACTCCATACAATTTGATTTTTCCGTCGGCGTTAATGCTAACAGAAAGGGATTTGGTCTACAGGCTCTGCATAAGCTAGATATTCATTTCAGGCGAAAATTAGAGGTTGGTTGGTTGGTTGGGGGGAATGTTAAAGACAGTAATGGAGGTTGGAAACGTGCCCAATATAATAAATAGGCGCACAAGTTATTCCATGAAAACTGTTTAAGCTGCGAGTGTTCGTAACAATTTGACAGATAGATCAGCAACCAATCTGTATGTGGATGGGTGACCATTTCATACCAATACCCCACTGCATTCGAAGATCTTTGACAGTCGTTAATCGTTAGTCAGAAGCCAAAAAGTCTGACTACCACTCTTACGAAGGGGTATCGTGTACGCATTAACTGGGTCGCTGGGGTCAGATAGGCAGTCGCTCCATGTATAACATTGGTATTCACCTGCATCCGGTAAGACTGTCGGTGAAGCCAAAAGTAGTTTGGAAAAGGCTTTGGTTTGCTCATTGCTCTCGAACTATTTATTCGATTCTGATAATTCTTTCGCTCCTAAGAAGACGTTACGTTGTCCCTAAATGCTAAAATCCACGCAAACAAAGGCCCCGCGCCTTTGTTTGCGTGGATTTTAGCATTTCGCGGCGGGGTACCGCTTAAGTAAGTCAGTCCCTCAATTTCATTCACTGTCTATTAATTTACCAGCATTTCCGACCAATTTGCTTCGATATTATCAAATTTTTGTTGCTAATCTAGTTGTTAATCTTGTTGCAAATCTAGTTACCATCAGTTCGCTATTTTAGATATGTATTTAGTTACTGCTTTAAACTTAGCGGTACCCCGCCGCGACATTATAGCGCCATTTCAACGAACAAACATTTGATGGCTCAACAAAAGTATTATTTTTTACTTTTTACATAATCGCTTTTATGTTTTGCGTTGGGGGTTTTTTTTAATTTTTAATTTAATTTTTATTTTAAAATTTTTAAATGTAATTTAGTTTGGTTTTGTGTGGTCAGTGTGGTCACCTATAATAATATGTTTGAAAGCAAAGTAAACATCCGGTATGCGTCTAAGATCCCTACCGCAGCAAACAAGAGCTGATAACTTTAAAACTGCTGAACCGATTTTGATGAAACATGTCTAAGAACCATCGCTAGAGAATCTACTTTCAAATAAAAAAAACCGCATTCAAATCGGTTCACCCGTTAAAGAGCTACAGTGCCACAGACAGACACACAGACACACAGACACACAGACACACAGACACGTCAAACTTATAACACCCCTCTTTTTCGTCGGGGGTTAAAAAGATTAATTTCCCCATTACAATGACGGATATCGATTATACGAGTATAAGCAAGCCCGTCTTCTTGCGAAAGAAAATGACTATAAGTATGTATGGTTGTCAGAGTGTAAAATCTTACTACGTAAAAATGATACGTCCAAAATCATGTGTGTGTTTAGTGATACTGACTTAGCTAAAATAAAATGACTATCCACTCATAGTCATTATATCTGCATGCTTACTTTATTACCTACTATGATATTACGTGCAGTACTTTACTGTAAAATACTTTGTTGTTTTGTATTTAAGAAGGAATGTACATTCATAAAACTCATTGCCGTTCATTAACATTTAAAACGCTTAAATATAATGATAGTGGAACTTGTTTACTCATTGTGGTCATAATTATCAATGTTCGATAACAATAACTTGTTCATTTATTATCAAAACGTGAGGGGATTACGCACTAAATCACACATATTTCTTACCGAAGTTCTGCGTAACAATTTTGGTGTCATATGTATCACAGAGACCTGGCTCAATGATAACTTTAACAGTAGTGAATATGTTGATAGCCGATACGAATTATACCGCTGTGACCGTAATTACCAAGCGACCGGCAGCGATCGCGGCGGAGGTGTTATGATTGCCGTGCGTCGCGAGCTCTGTCCGTGGCAGCGCAGCGATGTGCACGCGTCACCGCTGTCGGACGAGGTATGGGTGTCTCTGCCTCTGCGCACGCTCTCGTCGGCGGGCCAAAACAATATCGGTTCTTCTAATTACTTACACATTATAGCTACATATATACCGCACGATTCGTGGTAGTAGTACCTAGTACAGCCATGAATCATTGCTAGCATCCTTTTACGATAGAGTGAGTGAATTTATTTTACGTAACCATAATGATAAATTTCTTGTACTAGGAGACTTTAATGTATCCCACCCTTATTGGTCTTGCAATTATGACTCAAATTCTATGGATCGTACAGGTCTACTATCTTTTATGGAATAAAAAGCAAAGTAGACTTGTAGCTCTCACAAGAATGCGATTAGTTTATAAACAGAGATATAAAAACACTAACCTAGACGCACTAAGTAGTGGCAGAGATTTCCAGGCTCCACAGCCTGGCCGGGAAACAGGATCGGCCGAAGATAAGACTGCCGCGGTCGGCTTCTAGCTTTGGGACGGAGGTCCCCAGGGGATCCTAACAGTAGGACCCGCCCTGGAAGCAGCAGGCACGCGACAGCTCGATGGCACGACTCAGGACTGAGTTACCGACTTTTGGTTGTGGACCGGTAGACTTTTAAGTAATTCAGCGTGTTACTTAATGGACAGCTAGATCTAGACTGACCCATTTGACAGGTTTCTTTCCAGTTGGCTCTTCCGAAATTCATATTATTTTCCAAGTATGAATTTTACTTCTGGAACGCCCGTATCGTCATATAGCGTGGTATTTAGTACCGGCCAGGCTCAATATTTTATTGTAGTCTGCCAGTTATTTTTATTCGGTTAGTGCGTAAAGGATTTTTAAAAACACCAGATATATTAGCGGGTGTCCAGCTGTTTAGTATAAAATACAGCAATACACACATATATGCGACTACAAACATATCAGTTTGAAGGTTTTAAGTTACACATGCCAAAAACTATTTAAAAAGAATTACTGACAATTGTCAAGGTTGACAACTGTCATTAGAAAACGTGTCACAGCAAACATTATTTATTTTCCAGATTTATAAAAAGAAACTATAATGTATTTAATTAACAGACACACAGTCTTTATGCTCGATGGAAAATAGGTAAGTACTTTTAGTTTATATATTTAGTAATAAAAGATTCCAAGAATCCTATGAAAACAAGTAGTATTATAAAATGTAAACAGCAATTGAGAAAAATGATTGCATGCATAAAAAATGTAAATATAGCATATGTATAGCAAATACTATAGGACTAATAATGACAAACTAGTTGGCCTCACCGCCGATTTCATGAATTTCTCTTCCTTATTGCAATACAATAATCAATTTAACCATAATAATAGAATATTAGATTTAATTTTTACCCGACTACGGCAAAGCCAAAGGAGGGTTATGATTTTGACAGGCTATGTATGTATGTATAATAATAATAATAATATAATAATAATATATGGGCATCTGACCCCAAACTAGGGAGACCCTGTACTATGGGTGTCAGACAGCTGATATACATACACAAATACATTTTTTTTGTAAATACATACATATATAGATAAACAACACCCAGACACAAGGCAAACACAAGTGCTCATCACACAAATGTTTACCCTGGGCGGGAATCGAACCCGCAACACGCTGCGCAGCAGTCGATCGTTCAGCCACTGCGCCAACCGTGTCGTATGTATGTATGTATGTATGTATGTATGTATGTATGTATGTATGTATGTATGTATGTACTGTTACAATTCTGATAGTTTACGAGAAATAAAAGGCTATGCAGAATTGTACGTATTGAATTTAATAGCTCTCACACGAAAGTTAAAATGTGATGAGTATCAAAAACAAGTAAGTATAAAAATAAGGACTGGCCTAAACGCACTATGGTTAGGCAGTATCCAGGAGGATTATGATCCCCAGCCTGGCCGGCGTACAGGATCAGCCGAAGAGAAGTCTGACGCGATCAGCTCGGGGACGGAGGCCCCCCCAGGCGGTCAGTAGGACCAGCCCTGGGCAGCAAGAGGCACGCGACAGCTCGACTTATCCTAGTAAACCGACTCTCGGTTGCAGACTGGTAGACTTCAGTAAGTAGACTCCAGCAACGTAAGCGTATGAACAATCAGCGTGTTCATTAAACGGCTCCAAGAACTAGACTGCAGCAACGTAAGCGTATGAACAATCAGCGTGTTCAACTAACGGCTCCAAGAACTAGACTCCAGCAACGTATGCGTATGAGCAATCCGCGTGTTTACCAAACGGCTCCGAAATCCAGACTGACCCATTTGACAGGTTCCTTTTCTGACCGCTCTTCCAAAATTCATAAAAAATCCAATTATGAATCTTCTTTCTAGAACGGTCAAATCGTTTTTTATATAGCAACGGCCAGGCTCAATAATTGTCGAATGCCATTTATTTTAGTAATTTTTATTATAATATTAGTGCGAATCAGATCTAAAGGAACACACGATAATACAGCGGGTGTTCAGCCGTTTACTATCTAACACAGACAAACAAGCTTACAAGATATACAACATAGAGGTTTTACGTTAGTAGCCGAAAACTTATTTTAGAAGAAATGTTTGCGGTCGTCAATTTGACGACTGTCACTGACAGACATGTCAAAGCAAAACATTATTTATTTTTCAGGTTTGTAAATATTAAACAATGAATGATAATTATGAAATGAAGATGATACAGGAATACAATTATAACACAGACAAAACCAGCACATATAACTGTGGGTACATTATATATTACTTATAAGATTCCAAGAATCCATACAACAAATATTATAAAATGTAGACATATCGTGCGATGAATGATTTCATGCCTATGAAAAGTAAATATAGTTTTTCGAGTTGAACCGAAACACTATAGTACGTATGTTCATCTGTTCGCTCATAGCTCCTAAACTACTTATCAGAACTGAACAAGTGAGGTATCGTTAGAAGCGTCTTAATCGTCCGCTGGTTATAGGCGATATGACGTGTCACCGAATTCAATGTAGCGCCCTCTGACGGACAAAAAAACCAAGATAAAAAAAAAATATGAAGACAAGCATACCGTGTTTGGTATCATTGGAAAGGGGTTCACTAGTACCTTTCAAATATATAACATTTAGTTGTGACTTATCACAAATTATTTAGAAAAAGGAAAGATAAAAAGAAAATTAAGATACGCATACCGTGTTTGGTATCATTGGAAAGGGGTTCACTTGTACCTTTTAAATATATAATACTAAGCTGTGACTTGTCACAAATGATTTAAAAAAGAAACTACTACTGGTATTTAAACTCACAAAATGGTTTAAATAAAAAAATTAAGTTTAACTAAAACCCGACCACAACAAAAAGTGATCTAAAAAGTACGAAACAAGAAAATATTTCACACAGAAATCAAGACATAGGTACAAAATGGTCAAGGTAAAGCCGTGGTTGCATGCCATTATAATTCGTGTTCATCGCACCCATATGGGACACAGGCATGCAACCACGGCTTTACCTTGACCATTTTGTACCTATGTCTTGATTTCTGTGTGAAATATTTTCTTGTTTCGTATTTTTTAGATCACTTTTTGTTGTGGTCGGGTTTTAGTTTTTAAACTTTATTTTTTTTAGTAATGAACTGAGCCTTATCTCACTGTGTAAACACCCATTTGTACCACAAGATTTGCATCACAACCCATTAGAAATTGACTTAAAATTAAGCTTTTGTCCCGCCCTCAAGCTCCCATCTACAATGAAAAGGCAATAATATAAAGCAAACTATGACAATTAAAAATGCTCTTGCGTCCGTGGATTGGGAGAATATTTTTTCTAGTAGTGAACCATATAGATTCCATGATTGATTACTTCTATAGTGTCCTCCAAAATATTTTGGACGAATTTGTGCCAACCTGCAATCTAAATTCTAGACAAAAATATCCACCTTGGTACACAAATCCGCTCATTAAGTTATCCAAGGAAAAATGCAAGTTTCACCATAAATGGAAAACATTATGATAACCTTCACGACTACCACACGTTCTCGTTATTACGGAGCAGATTTAAAAAAATGTCTGAAGACTGTTATCTAAATCTAGACACGCGGAAGCGTGTCAAGCCAATTTCAATCTAACAAAACTGGCAAGCGCACCGTGTGTAATATTACACAAACCATTTGGAGCCACTTTTCACCCCCTCATAACTCAAAAACTATTTCACATTAACATGTCAAATTTGGCTCATATGTTGAGACTTGCGAGATACATAATATGTACTCCAAATTTCATAAACACACCTCAAACGGTTATTTAGATATTAACGTCCAAAAATCGTTATTTTTACACTGACTGACCTATAGATCAAAACTATAACCCACTTCCAGATGACCTAGAAAGTTCAAATTTGGCATCCAGATAGGTAGTTGGGTGAAAACAAAGGAAAAAATCGGAATCTAGTAAATTTGATATTAACGACCAGAAATCGTAATTTTTCAGAATTACCTATAGATCAACATTCTAACCCAGTTCCAGATGACCTAGAAAGTTCAAATTTGGCATCCAGATAGGTAGTTGGGTGAAAACAAAGGAAAAAATCGGAATCTAGTAAATTTGATATTAACGACCAGAAATCGTAATTTTTCAGAATGACCTATAGATCAACATTCTAACCCAGTTCCAGATGACCTAGAAAGTTCAAATTTGGCATCCAGATAGGTAGTTGGGTGAAAACAAAGTAAAAAAATCTGAAACTAGTAAATTTAAATATTAACGTCCAGAAATCGTCATTTTTCAGACTGACTTGATCAAAACTCTAAACCAGTTCCAGATGACCTAGAAAGTTCAAATTTGGCATCTAGATAGATACTTAGGTGAAAACAAAGGAAAAAATCATAAAGTAGTAAATTTAGATATTAACGTCGAAAAATCGTCATTTTTCTGACTGACCTATAGATCAAAATTCTAACCCAGTTCCAGATGACCTAGAAAGTTCAAATTTGGCATCTAGATAGGTAGTTAGGTAAGTACAAAGAAATAAATCAGAAACTAGTAAATTTTTATCATTTTATTATATTTTTGACTTTGACTTTGACTATTAGGAACGCGTACTTATAGTGCCTGTAATGTAAGAATCAGCAATCAAAATTGGTGACAGCCGGTGTTAACGTGATTATATAAAGAGTGAAAACTTTTGGATTAAAATAAATTAAAGCTGGTAGCCTGAAGAGTATCTAAGACGACGTTTGCACTTTATTTAATCGACTCCTCAAATTAACCGCTAAAACTCAAAACGACCGGCTTAAAGAAATCATATCTTAAAGAAATCATATCTTAAAGAAATCATATCTTAAAGAAATCATATCTTAAAGAAATCATATCTTAAAGAAATCATATTATTAGAAACCAGAAGTGGAAAGCATTAAAGAAAAGACAATTATAAACAACCTAAGACTAATTTATTCCAAAATAGACTTAGTTCCAACAATATTCCAATAACTCGAGCGAACACAAATATCCGTTAGCATTTATATCAAGAAATACACAAGTACACAATATATGGAACGAACTCACTGTAAGGTAGTGTAGGTACCAAACCCTTTCTGTAGGACGACTCAGCAACAAGTGAACCTGAATCTTGTAGAGCACGCGCTTTTATAGTACTCAGGTACCCTCACAACCAAAAAATATTAAAATGCCTAACACGGCCTCTCCTGACCGTGCGCCGTCCTCGGCTGCACCAGGGACGCTGTCTTCGGAAGCGCTGGTGGGCACGGCGAGAGTTTGATCGCCGTCTTCGTCTGAATTGGTTCCGTCTGTACTTGAAGCGCCAGCAGAACCGGCAGAAGCACCAGCATTAACAGTAGAAGCAGTAGGAGCACCAGCAGAAGCACCCGCAGCGCCTGCAGAGGCACCAGCGGCTTCAGAGGCACCAGCGCCTGCAGAGGCACCAGCGCCTTCAGAGGCACCAGCAGCGCCTGCAGAGGCACCAGCAGCGCCTGCAGAGGCACCAGCAGCGCCTGCAGAGGCACCAGCAGCGCCTGCAGAGGCACCAGCAGCGCCCTCCGCCAGGACGTCTCTGTCCAACGGCTGCTCGACATCACCATCATCGATCTCTGTGAAAATACACACATTCTGAGAAACATATTTCTTTACATCGTTTATCAATAGTTGGTCTAAATTCATATAGTGCATGGAGCGTTAGATTATGTACCGATTAGCCAAACAAGCAAATATGAGCAGAAATCATCGCTACACCTAAGCATTTCAAGTTACATAGGTTTTACACAGGTCTGTTCCCACGCAACCGAATACCCCCCGCACACACTCGCATGCGCTACAGGATTTACATCAGTCTCTAGTAGGTCACCCCAGATACCTAATAAGATTTGGATTTACACAGGTCTGTTGTCGGTGCACCACCGACTCACCCCAGAAACCAAATAACGGTTGGATTTACACAGATCTGTTGTCGGCTGCGCCACCGACTCACCCCAGAAACCAAATAACAGTTGGATTTACACAGGTCTGTTGTCAGTCCACCACCGACTCACCCCAGAAACCAAATAACAGTTGGATTTACACAGGTCTGTTGTCAGTCCACCACTGACTCACCCCAGAAACCAAATAACAGTTGGATTTACACAGGTCTGTTGTCAGTCCACCACTGACTCACCCCAGAAACCAAATAACAGTTGGATTTACACAGGTCTGTTGTCAGTCCACCACTGACTCACCCCAGAAACCAAATAACAGTTGGATTTACACAGGTCTGTTGTCAGTCCACCACTGACTCACCCCAGAAACCAAATAACAGTTGGATTTACACAGGTCTGTTTAGTACATAATCTAGCTCAAGAATAGGGAAAAGACCAGTTGGTATGTAGGCTATCACAGCAAACAACAACAATAGTACAACAAGTACCTTCAAAAAAGCAGCACAAGTCTCGGGTGTCCATTCACCCTTCCATAACACCATGTATTGAACTTTGGCCTGTTTGTTAAATCGAATGATTTAACACTGAAAGAAACCCGCAAGGCCTATAAACTAGTTTTGTTTGACATTAGAAGGGGAAGGTCAGTTACCTAATATGTCGATTTAGTACCGACTCGGCCTAACCTGACCAGTTGTTTTGAAACTCAGATCAAGGGACCGGTCGGTCACTATTTATTTATTTAACACATGGAAAACTAACAGCTGTTCATAGAGTGAACAAAAGAAGCCAAGTTAGTTATAGTACAGCGTCAGTAACAATTATTATTGTGTCCTAATTTCTTACAGAAAGAACAGACGGGTTTAGCATTACTATTACAATCGTTTGACCGCAATTAACACATTTGATTTCAGATCTACTAGAATTGTTAATTATGTTCTTTAGTCATAAATTGATGAGTCAGATTCATCAGACTAAGGGTTATCAAATTTACGAATAGACATTAAGTGGCTAAAAAGGAGACGTAGGTTGTCGCTAGGTCAGATTGATAATTACTGCGCACATCTGTACGTCACAGATACCGTGTATCACTTTTGAACCATAAGTTATTCGCTTAACCATCTTACTACACGTAACTTTAATAAAAATGAACGATGCGCATAGTCAGCATAAGACAACAACTTAATTAGACGTGGTGTTTATAGCGTCGTGAGTTTGGGCATAAATAATCTTTTGCGGACACAACGACGCACAAATAAAAGATTTGATTTGAACAACTTACATTTCTGAACTAATTTCAATAATGAGCGATCATTTGTAGCCTACTCGGTAAACCACGTACGAGCATCAGCTAGAAACAATTACAAAAGGCGTTCATGATCGCTGCAATTATTTGAAGTTTTGTTCGATCAACTTCGTCACACCACCATTAATATTTTTCACGCTAAGATCGATGCTAGAAATAAAATATTGGTCAGATCTCACCCGGTTAGACAGATCGCGTTCACCATGTGGTTCACCGGCGCGATCCATCAAGTCTGACCGGCACAGAGCTCTTTCAAAGTAGGTGGCACACGTATCCGGAGTCCATTCTCTTCTCCATGGTACCTTGTATTCGCTTACGGCGAACCGAGAACCAGCTGTAGCTCATACGATGAGCAAGCGCTATCACCACACGGTAGGAGTGGCGTACATGACCGCGGTGCTTGCGCCGATCGCCTTAGCAACAGCGACACAACGCGCTCGGCACGGCGCTGCGATATCGAAGCCGTCTGGCGCCGGGAAGGCAGCGTCGGTGCGCCACGCTCGAACCGTAGTATAATCATGTGAAAATACCCTCCTAGAATTATTGAAAGGTTTTCGTTAGGACTGGTTATTATCGTTACGATTGAAAACACTGAGCACTGGGTAACATATGAGATTTTGGCACAATACATTTTACAAAACTCGACAAGTACTCCACTATGCTTTTAGGAGTTAATTTCCTCGCCGGACGTATGAACGTGCATATTCAGCACAGATAGAATATTTGTCAGACTCGGTACACACAACATTGCACGGAATGTTCGCAATATCGACAGACAGTGGGCACGACGATTTAAACTCAATTTGGAATTTAACTCAATTTTAAATTGAACCATGTACGCATGGTGCTAGCCCACTCGCTGAGCCGGGTACAGGCTTCCCTTAAGACAATGACCTACGCGAGCAAGACATTCACCATCCTCCCAATGATTACGCGATACAACTTCATCGCACCACGTGTAGACATCATAAACACTCAAATCAATATCAGAGAAAAACATTGGTTTGATCTCACCGTGATTATCATCATAGCGTCTAGAAAGCGTTTTGCTATGCTTATGGCGTCGTTAAGCGTCGGCGGCGGTGTGGCGGCAAAGTCTCTTAAAATCTCGTCCAACTTTGGTGACGAGGTAGTTCGTAACGTATGAACCTTTTTTCTTGTAATTAACCTCCAAAACCACTGCAATAGAACATGGTAACCAAAACACTTCTAAACTTCAAATTAATAGAATCGGAGATAGCATTCTAGCGGCGGTATGCTATTACGAATTGACTTTTATTTTCATTAGTAGCAGTCAGTCGCGACATAATGATGCCCAATACATTTTTCACGGAAACATGAGGGTAGAATCGAAATCCACCATGACAACGATTAGAGTTGACCGTACGTGATCTGCTACGACGTTTACACGAGCTGTCAACTCGTTTGTTCGACCGCGAAGAACGTCCCGACATTATAAAATCAAAGATGAGGGTACTTACGGTTTAACGACGTGTACACTTAACATTAAAATAGTTGATCAAAATAGCGGTTACAACTTTGAGAAGAACAAACACGATTTTACCACAAAACAGGAAGCGACAGCGAGCAAGGCGTCGTGTTTTATTGTGAGGCAATCGTGAACCATACGCGTTTCGCAGTTCACTGTGACAGCAACACCTACCCACACAGCGAGGCGATCGTGAACCATAGGAACGTGTCATGGTTCACTGCGATGGCTACACCCAGCGCCAGAGCGAGGTGGTGTCATAACCAGCTTTTCACGGAATATTGTTATTTGAAGTCAACGGATGTTTGTGTTGGTATCAAAGCTAATAATTGTGAGCAAATGAGTTGAATCCCACTTCTGATATTAGAAACCAGAAGTGGAAAGCATTAAAGAAAAGACAATTATAAACAACCTAAGACTAATTTATTCCAAAATAGACTTAGTTCCAACAATATTCCAATAACTCGAGCGAACACAAATATCCGTTAGCATTTATATCAAGAAATACACAAGTACACAATATATGGAACGAACTCACTGTAAGGTAGTGTAGGTACCAAACCCTTTCTGTAGGACGACTCAGCAACAAGTGAACCTGAATCTTGTAGAGCACGCGCTTTTATAGTACTCAGGTACCCTCACAACCAAAAAATATTAAAATGCCTAACAATATCTTATTTTTGACTGCTGTCCGATGATACAGTTTGTTTATTTTCCACAATAAAAATGTGTAACCGGTTTAATACTGTAATGTTGGCAAGTATGGAGCAACCAGAAATTAAATTAAATTCGATAGACGAAATAGACTGACCACGATATTTAAAAAAATATGGCCAAGTACGTGGCTAGCCACGAGCAATGTAGGGTTCCGTAGTTGCATTATTACCCAGGCTGTTCTTGTTTCGTCCCTATGTTTAGCATGTTAAAGTATCGTAAGATTCCAGAAACACATCTAGGCTGTGCTTAGCTGTAGGTTACGCAAATTTATATAATTATGTCTTCAAGACCCTTATAAGACATGAGGCAGACGAGAAACGGAGGAAATCGGTTTGCTTTGCACTCGTCCAGTCTCTACCAATCTACTGCATAACGTCCTGGGGTAGCGCTCCAAAATATTCAATCTTGGAGCCTGAACAAGCGCAGAGAGCCGTTCTCAAAGTGTCTTCCTTCTTACAATTATAGTATGCCACGACGCTGTTATATAAAGAGACAGAGGTCCTAACTGTTCGTCAGCTGTTCACATTGCAAACGGTCCTAAAACAACATGGGCTCATTATCTTTAACCCGACACTAGGCCACGGTAGGAGACGACTTAACCTCATAGTTCACCATCACACTCGACTCTCGACTACTTTCTCAAATCGATTATTTTGCTACCTTGGTGGCTATATCTATAATAAAATAAATAGGGCACTCTCTATTTATAAGCTCACCAAGACCAAATTCAAATTGAAAGTAACCAAACAACAAAAAAAACAAAAAAAAAAACAAAATACAACAAAAACGACAATTATACGTAGAAAAATACAATAGACTAACAAAAACTATTTGGTATTAATTTTATTATGAAGCAGTACCGACTAATAATTGCTGTAAAATACTGGCCAAGTGCGTGGCGGCCCACGCGCAATATAGGGTTCCGTAGTTGATATTCGTACCCACGCAGTTCTTGTTTTGTCCCTATATTTAACATTTTTCAATAAATTGTGGCGTCATAGCAGGCGTCACTGATGCGATTATCGCTTTTGACGTCAAACATTTTTTGAGCGTAATATGTAGAATTGACCTACCCCCATTACAAATAGCGTAATCATGTACAAATATAGCCTATGACGTTTACGTTGGTCCGACCTGTAAGAAACATTTTAGTGAAAAGTCTATTCAATAGGTTTTGCGTGAAGCTGGTTCATAGAAAAAGACGTAGGAACGGGCAAAAATTCTTAAAAAATAATTTCCGCTTTACGATCGTCACCACAGTTTCTTTTGACGTGAATACGACTTTAAAGCTTCCATTGTGGGAAGAATTTAGAAAACTGATGATAACAAAATAGGGGGATACAGTGTAACGTTGTATCGTTACTTCACCTGAAAACAATTAAAATCACAACCGAATATCAACAATTAACCTCACCATAACAAATAAATGTCAAATCACAATAACAGATTATTATTATTTAGAGTCGTCTTAAGTTACTATTAGCTATAGTACTAGTGAAGTCCGCCTAATTGTTGTTTCCGAACGTGTGAAATGAGGAAAGTTATCTATGCCAATTACCGTATTTAAGCCACGACGAAGGACATGACAGCCCTTTTTTCGAATTCCGACATCGGCAAAGATAGACAGAGGTACACCTGTTACCTATTGTCGTATTCACCATCTTTTTATCTCGTCAGCCAGTTTAAATTGACTAATAATAGTCTAAAGTATTAAACTCAGTGAATTCGTAACCCCATATTGGGTAAGTGTGGAACAGCTAACTATATTTTACATTTCGTGTTCCTACCTTATAGGTTATGTTAGGGCGTACACCTATGTAATTGTTTAGTTTCTTCTTATTGCAGCTTAATACTCCTTACGCGTTATTTCTAATGCAGATGCAACCTATTTGCTCCTAGTTCAGTGCATTTTGTTACACGTAGGTACCTATTTACCACGCGGTTCGAATCTGCAAATCATGCCTTGTTTCTTTGTTAAAGTCAAGTCATCCATTGCTCATTGTAAACTCCGTACTGATTGTGACAACCACACACACCTTCATTAGCGCACTAGTACATCTCGCTTTGCTTACGCTTTGGTGTCACAATCAGCGGAGGTGACACGCTGGACGTTGCATTCCAGGGTCCCAAGTTCCGGCTGAACACCTGGATTTTTTATTAATCCGCGGACATCAAGTGCATCCCAACGTTGGGTGCCGCACCACCGCTCGTCCACACCGCCAGACAGCAAGCTCCGCGCCCCCGGGTCCCTATTTATCCCGCGTGGCCGCGTCGAGCTCACTTCGGGTCTGGCAACACCACCTGCCGACCGTCACCACACCTGGCGTCTCCAGCGTGGCACACCGCTGTGATCGTCGTGCCCAAGGCTGAGCCAGGAGAGTACTGTGCAACTCCCAGGGGGAAGTTGAAAGGGGATTAGTGACCGTAGACTTACCCACTCCTTTTATTAATATATTTATTTTATGTTGACCGGTTACGTTGGCTTTCATTCATCTCCACGTAACCCCTACGTCACAACAGTTTGGTGTTGTAAATACATAATATCTATCATCTACAACGAAAATTTAGGTTCACCACTCGATAGTATATTTAAAAAAGTGAAACTATAAGGGAAACTAATACTTTGGGTTTTTTAGTTCATTGAATAAGGATTTCAAACTACACAAAATTTTACGTACGAGTAGACATAATAGGTATTTCGGTATAGATATTATTTCCTGCAGAAATATTGAAAATATGAGCAAGCAAATCAACATCAAGCTAATACGCAATAATAAAAAAAACGCGGTTTTAATTTATTGCCATTTAGAAATATTCTAGCATTAAAAAAAAAAACAAAAAAAAATTGTTTGTCGCTGGGATTGAACTCAGGACCAGCAACTTACAAGGCGGTTGCGGCACTGTTACGCAAAGTTTATCGCTGACAGTAGGTCTAAAATAGCTGTCCTAGTTTGTCATGATCTACTGCTTAGCTCCTTGAAGGTATAGCGTAATTGTTTTAAATGTTAAATCTGCAGCTACTTACAATATATTTTGATTACTATAAAGTTTTAAGAGTAGCAAGCATGCTACGCGCGCTTATGAGCGCAGCTGCAGCGATTTATTACATTTTACAAGTTTATCGACTATTACTCGTAAACTTGTAAAGCCTTCTTAGCTGTGATAGTTTTCCTATGAATTTCGTTATATATGCTACTACCGTGAATTTTTTCCACAAATCACGATACAACCATTGAGCTGATAGGAGTGGCGCAACTTGACTCCAACAAAAATTTGCACTTATTATACAAAATTGTTTTTCATACCCTTAATATTTTTGAAAGACCTTTTTAACGACACCCCACACCATATGGTAGACTAGAAAAAAAATACTCATCCCCACTTCACGTTACCTTAAAAAAAAAAATATTTTTCAATATTTTATTCCGGCACTTTGTCGGCGTAACTAATGTGTATATCCATGCCAATTTACAGTTTCCTATTTCTAATAGTCTTTGAGCTACACTGCGGACGGACAGACGGACATAGCGAAACTATAAGGGCTCCCTTCCTTGTTGACTTCGGAACCCTAAAAACTGTCCTATACCTTTCAGGAAAACAGAAATGAATTTGAAGTAGTTGCTTATGCGATACTACTTAGCTCACTAATGGTAGAAGTAAACACAGCCAAACTCAACAAACTCTTAAAAAAACTGCATATTTTGTTATCGATATTTTCCGTAAGCTAAAACCTATCTCTATTCACACCTAGACCATTAGGTGTGTTTCAAGGAATAAGATTGGGTGCGTTTCAAAATTGGTGCGCTTCGAGGAATACCCCCTTTTTTCAAATCTATATACTTTTCAATATTATTCCACAGCGCATTAATATTTTTTCACCACCATGATTAGGTATGTCGTGTCATAGAATTTATGAACGAAGGTAAAGGGGCCTCGATGATACGATTTCATCTTTCAAAAATATATGTAAAGCTATTCAGATAGCTGGGCTAAATCACCATGAGGTTGAGATTAAAGTACAAGGTTGGCTACAGCAACAAGACTACGCTCAAACGGAAGATCTACTACACTACCAGCAGTAGGCGTATAAATATTTAAACATTCTACTGTTGATTGCAATTTTTGTATCCGTCAGAATGGCGGGTGTATGACTTGCAAATAAATAAAAAATAAACTATATAAATGTACGTAAAATGTACGTTTTTGTACTAAAATAAGTATAAATGCTAGTCTGTATGCGTAGCAAACATCATTTTAAAGTGAGCCGCCATCCTGATATAAGGTCGGCGGGTGCATTATAATTAACTTAACTTTTTTTAAATCTGACGTTAGGAATGAAATGTACGTCAATTGTACATAAAGGAACACTATTTAAAAACTTCTTAAATGTTATACAAGCTCTGATATTTTACAACGCACGCCACCCTGACTCCAGAATGGCGGGTTGATTCTAAACAAATCAATCTATTTTGATCAATCAAATAACAAATAAATGTACGTCTTATGTTCTTGTCAGATCGTAAAACAAAACTCGATTCAATAATTCATGCATTTCAAGCATGATTTAATAAATTGTATAACATTTGACCATAAATAATACAATGGGCAATCACCATGTCTGGACTTCTATTTAATTTTGGCTTCAAATTATCATAGCACATCCATAATATACCATCACCCCTATATGAATGAGCTTTATAGTGCCCAATTGCATCATTATTAGAAATTAAGTTTGGAGGTACAGTCAGCAAAAGAGATAAGTATCCATGTCGCCGGGAATAGTTGAAGTTTACTTAGAAACCAATGGAGGCTTTCAAATGAAATTTAATTAAATCATTAAACTGTTTATTCTCTATTAATTGTACTTTATCTTATACATAAACATCCATCGGTTTCTAAGTAAACCTTAACTATTCCCAGCGACATGGATACTTATCTCTTTTGGTGACCGTACATATTCAAGGACTCCTATAATATTATAAGTATTATTACCGTTGTGTGTTATTTCTAACGGAATATTGTCAAAACATACTATCCTTACTTCAGCTATCCTTGTGACGCCATCTGGTCCAGGAAACAACTTCACGATACGGCCCATTGACCATAGTAGTGGTGGTGGCGCCCTCTCTCTTATTAGAACTAGTTGGTTCAGTTGTAGTTCTCCTGTGGACGCATGCCATTTATTTCTTTGCTGCAACATGGCAACATATTCATGACTGAATCGATTCCAAAAGTGCTGTCGGAGATGCTCAATCCTCTTGTAGCGGTCCAACCGGGTAATGTTGACAGAGTGTACCTGCGGCTGAGGAATCGATATTAGTGGTCGTCCAATTAAAAAGTGAGCGGGGGTGAGAGCTGTAAAATCGGAAGGTGACGATGAAAGGGAAACCAGGGGACGAGAATTCAATATAGCCTCGATTTGAACTAAATATGTAGCCATTTCTTCATATGTAAAATGTGAAGAATGAAGTATGGTTTTTAAGTGAATACGTATATCTTTGGTAAGATCTGTTACAAGCTCCAGATGAATAGCCTTTACAGCCGAGCAAACAAATACGCAGATATATGACTTTATGAGTCTGCAACCTCTACCTTTGCGATCAGCGATCAGCATTGGCCCGGCGTAGTCGACACTACAATTATAAAATGGGAAGTCAAGCTGTGTTCTCGTACATGGTAACTGACCCATGATGGGTTGCACTGCTTGCGCCCTAAACCTGAAACATTTGACACATTCTTTATATATACCTTTAGACAGATTTCTACCTCCTAAAGGAAAAAAGTTTGACGAATATGTGATAATTTTTTTTTAGTTATTATTTATTTATTTGTTTCAGACAGGTCCTTAAGCACAATTATACATTTTAATTCTAAAACTCTAAAACAGATAAAAACCTAAAATAAAATGACGACACGGTTGGCGCAGTGGCTCGAGCGATCGACTGCTGCGCAGCGTGTTGCGGGTTCGATTCCCGCCCAGGGTAAACATTTGTGTGATGAGCACTTGTGTTTGCCTTGTGTCTGGGTGTTGTTTATCTATATATGTATGTATTTACAAAAAAAAAAAAAAAGTATTTGTGTATGTATATCAGCTGTCTGACACCCATAGTACAGGGTCTCCCTAGTTTGGGGTCAGATGGCCGTGTGTGAAAATGTCCCCACATATTATTATTATTATTATTATATTAAAATTGTAAAATAAATATATCATAAATATTACATCTCATTAAAAATAAAAATAAAATAAAAATAGAAATAACTATAAATTAAATTGACAAAATAAAATAAATTAATTAAATTATAAATTATAAAAATGTCAGAATCATTATTACATTTTACATTTTTACCTGCCCCAAGCTTGACATACAGATGCATGTGTTAGAATATAAGGTAATAAAAGGCAACATTACAAAGCAATTAAATAGTTCTTCATTAAATATACATACTTATATACTCAAAGAATATTATTATTTTAGAACAGAATAGTGAAATGAAAATACTTTGTTTAGGAAACATATATTTTATTGTAATATTTCAGACTCAAAATCATTTATTTCAATTCAACCTTTTACAGGTACTTTTGAATTGTCAGAGTCAGTTAGAAAGTTGAATCTAGTTGCTCGTTCCAAAGAGTAGATTTCTATGGAGAAGAACGAGCAAGAAACTCCATGAACACTCTTTTAAAATCAGTAATATTTTACAAATTTAGGTTACATCATTCATGTCATAACAACTAGGTACATATAATTTAATATTAAAATTATACATATACATAGCCTTTCATAGTTATCATCATAGTTATACTTATCTTATTATTTTCTTCGAGAGCTCCGTACCGATCAACGTTTCGATCAAAAGTGTCCCAATGAAGTCGGAACACTCGCTTTTATAAGCGGCGATAAACAAGTATGATTCATGGGAGAAGAATGATGACAAGCAAATGTGATTCATACTTATTTGCTATCCAAAGTTTAAACACACTTTATTCTATTTAAAATGATGTTATTTACTATACTTCTACTGCATTTAATCAGAAATTAATTATTACTTTATATTACAACACGAATTACGTTGTTATATATTAATTACATCGGTATAAATCTAACACGGCCATACTGACAAGTACTTCGCTCTCGAAGTACAAACACAATATTCTTATTACATAAAGGTACATTTTGTTTACATAATATCAGTAATCGTTTTCATAATCATCATGGTATAATCAATAATCAGACCGTACTGGGTAGACCAAACACCCGCAGTCAGTGAAGCTTAATCACCCGCGACCAGTGAATGTCATAATAAACCACAGTTAAGGTTTTAATCCATCCATAATAATACAATCATGTCTTAAACTAATATTAATACAATATATACTAATATAATTACAATATCAGTAATCGTCTCATAATCGTCATTGTATAATCAATAATCAGACCTTACTGGGTAGACCAAACACCCCGCAGTCAGTGAAGCTTACTCACCCGCAGCCAGTGAATGTCATAATATACCACAGTTAAGGTTTTAATCCATCCATAATAATACAATCATGTCTTAAACGAATATTAATACAATATATACTAATATAATTACAATATCAGTAATCGTCTCATAATCGTCATTGTATAATCAATAATCAGACCTTACTGGGTAGACCAAACACCCCGCAGTCAGTGAAGCTTAATCACCCGCAGCCAGTGAATGTCATAATATACCACAGTTAAGGTTTTAATCCATCCATAATAATACAATCATGTCTTAAACGAATATTAATACAATATATACTAATATAATTACAATATCAGTAATCGTCTCATAATCGTCATTGTATAATCAATAATCAGACCCTACTGGGTAGACCAAACACCCCGCAGTCAGTGAAGCTTAATCACCCGCAGCCAGTGAATGTCATAATATACCACAGTTAAGGTTTTAATCCATCCATAATACAATCATATCTTAAATAATATTATAATAAATGTACTACAGCGTTTTGTTCAGTCCACTATCCAGGCCATAGGCGATTTTTTTTTCTTTTGCAACTATTATATTTCTCTGATTTCCAATACCCCTTAATGAGAACCTGTTATTATCTAATATGTTCATAATTTCGTAGGGTCCGTAAAATTTTGCTGTTAGTTTGTTATGTCGCCTATGGTCTTGATTTACATAAACAGTATCACCTACGCTATAATTTATGTTATCTCTACGCGTTTGGTCAAAGCGGTCTTTGAATGTATCGGCAACAATTTTAAGACGTTGATGTGCTAACTGACGATCGGTCGTTACGTCAATATTTATATTACTATCTTGTATTACCTCATCTAATCGAGCTTGTATACACGGGATGTTCGAGTTTCTGCTAACAAGCAGCCTAATAGGTGAAAAACCAGTTGATTGCTGTACAGTAATGTATGGACAATTGGACTTTCCACAAAACGCTCGGCCAGTCTGACACATTACCACACCTAGTAGCTAACATATTGATTACGGTTAAGACGTAACTTTTGGCATGTGATGCTCTAAATAACGAATAAACTAAATTCAGTGCCAACAGGAAAAATATTTTTCCATGCTAGCCCTTCAGAATCTACAGTGATTTGAATGTCAGGATAATTAACCACATTCCTACCAATAAGATCATATGAAAATCTTGGTCACGGGCCACATGTAAATATAGTTATAAACAAATATCTTCAACTTTAACTGTCACTGTGATAGTTGCAAAAAATATGTATTTTACCGTTACCTATTCCAATAACGTACTTATATTGAGTATGGAAAAATATATAATTTAGTCATTTGGCAATAGATTCCCGTATAATGCTACAACTTACTCCTGTGTCGACAATAGAGTCAATAGACATGTTGCGAATGGTAACGTTAGTGAGTTTAAAGTTTGAAACATTGCATAAAGTATTGACTCGAACATCTAGTCATTGATCTTTGAGAGTTTAATTGCTAGTCGGTCGAATTTACACGTTCAAAAATACAAGTTGTTACATCATGTCCTACCTTTTTATAAACTGTAACCACACGTACTACCTAGCATAATATTTTTCTTTTTTTTTTTCTGATATGTCTCATCCAATTTTGGGATTGGCATAAAACGTTTCTCAGGTGATTGATCTACTGGTCGCTTTTTAGTCTCTACGTAAGCAGAAAACAAAACTAAAATTCTGATGTTGACGAGTCTGAACAATAAATTACAGCTTTATACAATCAAACCGAGATTTTTTAATTATTTTTTTTTTTTGTGTGGGTACATTCAAGTTAATTCAGCACAGAAATTTTCCTATTATCGACCTTGCAAAGCCCTTGGGGGCCTTACCTGCCTTTTGCGACTTTAATTAAGTCGCTCCAATCAAACTTTTGTCATTGTCTGCACACCACGCCACTGCGCCGCTGTCAGTGGTGGCGGGATCGAATATCGGGAGAGCCACGTCATCCTGCCGATTCTTACTGGACAACGCTTCTTTGATAGTAGTAAGCAGCTTTAGGTGAATCTCTGGTTCCAGTTCGGTAGCAACAATAACCCTGAAAATATAGTAAGATTAGTTTAGCACATGGTACATCCCACTTCTGATGTTAGAATATAAGGTAATAAAAGGCAACATTACAAAGCAATTAAATAGTTCAAACATATATTTTATTGTAATATTTCAGACTCAAAATCATTTATTTCAATTCAACCTTTTACAGGTACTTTTGAATTGTCAGAGTCAGTTAGAAAGTTGAATCTAGTTGCTCGTTCCAAAGAGTAGATTTCTATGGAGAAGAACGAGCAAGAAACTCCATGAACACTCTTTTAAAATCAGTAATATTTTACAAATTTAGGTTACATCATTCATGTCATAACAACTAGGTACATATAATTTAATATTAAAATTATACATATACATAGCCTTTCATAGTTATCATCATAGTTATACTTATCTTATTATTTTCTTCGAGAGCTCCGTACCGATCAACGTTCCGATCAAAAGTGTCCCAATGAAGTCGGAACACTCGCTTTTATAAGCGGCGATAAACAAGTATGATTCATGGGAGAAGAATGATGACAAGCAAATGTGATTCATACTTATTTGCTATCCAAAGTTTAAACACACTTTATTCTATTTAAAATGATGTTATTTACTATAGTTCTACTGCATTTAATCAGAAATTAATTATTACTTTATATTACAACACGAATTACGTTGTTATATATTAATTACATCGGTATAAATCTAACACATGCAAGGTCTGCCAGTGCTGCATGAAAGGCCCGTCCAACCTGTTGGCAACAACGGTAAGAAGACTGTTGCCGCTGCTCCGCACTCTACTCACTATCGAGGTAGCCCTCTTGCGCATGCTGGCATAAAAACAGTCAATGCGAGCGTTGGCGAACATCCCCGAAGCGCTGCAGAAGCGAGGCAGCCGCAACAGCGCCCTCAGCGCGTTATTATATTGAACGCGGAGAGCGCTGTAGGACTTCTGCAAATAAGACACCCACAGATTACTCGTATAGAAAGATGTGCAGTAGGCTCGAAACAAGGTAATCTTAACATCCTTGGAGCTACGAGCAAACCTGCGGGCAATCATATTCGCCCTCACCGACAGCGCCCTCCTTTCTCGCTCAATATCCGCGTCTTCCTTCAGGTCGGACGTCACAATATGGCCCAGATACTTAAAAGTATGGACCCGCTCCAAGGGCACCCCACATAGCCTAACTGGTGGAACCTCCGCCGGACATTTAGAGCCCGCAGCAAAAACCATAAGCTCGCTCCTTTTAATGTTATATTTCAGACTATGTGTATGAGCGTACGCTTCGCAAATGCTTATAAGCTCTCTGAGTCCCCCTATTGACGCACTCAGCAGCACCATATCATCAGCGTAGCTGATATTGTTGAAGCAAACATCATCAACATGACATCCAACATGGCGGCTGCTGAGCTCGGCAACAAGTCCATCAATATACAGATTGAAGAGCGTTGGTGAGCTCAATCCTCCCTGCCTCACCCCGCTCTCCAACCTGTACGAGTCCGACAGAGCTCCCGACCATTTCAATAAAAGCATTCCGATAAAAGCAGCTGTGGCCCTGCATGCATGAGTTTAATATGTTCGTAACGAAAAATGATTTTAGTAAGGTGATGTTTACTGTCTAATAATATGGGATGTTTTACATGATAACTGTATTGAGTAGCGTTATGCAACCTACCACTCACACGGATAACACCTTGACTATCTAAAAACGGAGATAATGAAATTAATCTGCTTTTTTAAGACAATGACTTTTTGAACTAAGTATTTTATACTCATCAGCAAACATTTCCAATTGACTAATGCGTAATATAACCACTTGCGCCCTTTGTAACTCATCACATGATAAATGCCCACTTAATCTATCATTACGATTTTTTAAATTAAAAATAAATCTATTAATATATGCAACGATACGTTTTAATTTATTTATGTTCGATTTTTTACAAATCAAACTACCTATTCTATTATAGATTGAGTTGATTGATTATTGTGTTCTAAACGTACTTTAACTTCTAGTTTATTTGAATTTATGTTTGGCATTTTTGGCCAACAATCCTCACTGCATTTTAGAAACTCTGGGCCTGACCACCACAATGAACAAGTGCCGATCTGATCGGCCCTCAGCCCGCGAGAAACGAGGTCCGCCGGGTTCTCTTTTGACGGTACGTACCTCCAAGAATGCTCCCCGGTACTCTCTCGTATCTCACATACACGGTTACGAACGAAAGGTTTCAATTTATTGGGTGATGTGGATAACCAACTTAGAACGATCGTAGATTCACACCAATACTGGTATTTATCTATTGTTTTTGTCAGTGAGGCTGCTACCTTTGCACACAGTCTTGCTCCCAACAAAGACCCACAAAGTTCAAGACGAGGTATAGTCGTGTTTTTAATGGGAGCAACCTTATTTTTAGAAGTTAAAAGATGAACTGATATTAATCCATTGTTGTTTAAACAACGGACGTACACATGTACGGGAGCAAACAGGACTTGCGGTAAAATAAAAGAGGTTAAAAAATGGAATACTGGATAACGTGTATTAACAGAGTAATGACACAAGTGCTAATGACTAGCCAATTATTATTATAATGTACCTAACTTAAAAACTATAAAAGGACGCATCGTCGCTCGCTGCTTCAACGAATCCAACAGGCGCTCCAACATGCCCCCGGACGTTGAAAGATTCCCTTTCAACAAGAATCAGCAGAGACTGGTAATGGGCAAATTCTATTGAAGGCTCCCCTTATTACTCCAGCAGTAGTCCGGATGTCAGCTACACGAACGATAGCGTCTGATCCTGGATGGACGGCGACAATTCTACCTAACTTCCACTTAAGGGGGGGTAGGTTATCCTCCTTTATCACTACCAAGGTATCCAGCTTTAATGCATCTTTGCAGGAACGCCACTTGGTTCTCTGCTGCAACTCGGAAACAAACTCCTTACTCCAACGAACCCAAAAATGTTGACGGAGTTGTTCGATCCTTTGGAAACGAGTTAAATGATGAATGGAGTGTTCCTGAAAATCTCGCTGTGGCAGTGAAGTTAGCGGTCGACCGACAAGAAAGTGTCCTGGAGTCAGAGGCGTAAGGTCAGCAGGTTCAGCGGATAGCGGCGTCAATGGACGCGAGTTCAAGATCGCCTCAATTTGGGTCAGCGTGGTGTTAAGTTCTTCGAACGTGAGATTACAATTTCCCAACACTCGCTTTAAATGGTATTTAGTCGATTTAACACCCGCTTCCCAGAGTCCGCCGAAGTGAGGAGTATAAGCGGGAATAAAGTGCATCTTAACTCCATCATTTGCCAAACTTGCACCTAAGGAATCGCAATTTGATTTTAAAAATTTCGATAAATCGTTGTACGCACCAACGAAAGAGGTACCGTTGTCGGAATAAATATTAACGGGTTTTCCCCTTCGAGAAATGAATCTATACAAAGCCAGTAAATATTTGTTACTAGTTAGGTCACCTACAAGCTCCAAATGAATAGCTTTGGTCGTGAAACAAATAAATATCGCCACGTACACCTTTACTAGCCTACAACCGCGGCCTTGCCGACTGGCACACATGATAGGGCCGGCATAATCGACGCCAACACTTTCAAAGGGGAAGCCTCCTAGATGGAGACGCTGCTGCGGCAAATTCCCCATTAAGGGGGTAACTACTTTACCCTTCATACGACAACAGGACACACAGTTATGATAGCAAGCCTTAGCTAGGTTTCGGCCGCCTATAGGCCAATACGATTCCCTGATTGACGCTAATAATAACTGTGGGCCTGCGTGCATCAACCTCTTGTGCTCGAAATTAAATAATAGTTTTGTAAATACATGAGTGGACTGTAAAATAATAGGGTGTTTTTTGTTATATGTAAAATCAGAATTCTCCAAGCGTCCTCCGACACGCATTGTTTTATTGCTGTCTAAATAAACATTAAATTTGAGAAGGGCGCTTTTTGAAGGTAAACTTTGTTTATTTGCAAGTAATTTGTACTCTGGAAACGAATCGATTTGACAGTGTAAAATAATAACATTTAATGCTTCCTGTAGTTCTTCTTCTGAAAGATACTTACTAATTACAGGAAGTTTCCTACACAACTTAACAAATCTCAACACATATGCTACGGAACGAACAAGTCTTAAATAATTAGAGAAACGTTTAAAATCTATAAATGAATTACACGAACTATTTTCTACAACAGCGCTCAATGAAACTTGAGGTCGCATTTCGGGCAATGTTTCGAACTCTAAACGTTTAAATTGAAGTGGCCAGTTGGACTGATATTCCTTTAAGAAGTCGGGACCACACCACCACAAATGTAACCCTGGCAGAGCACTTATATCCACGCCACGAGATATAAGATCTGCTGGGTTCTTCTCTGTTGGGACATGACGCCAAGTACAGTTTCCCGCCTTATCTAGAATCTCAGCAACGCGATTGCGTACAAATGGCTGAAGTCTAGAAGGCAACATTTGTAACCATCCCAATACTATGGTGGAGTCTGTCCAACAATAAACCCTATTAAACTTTACTCGAAGTGAATTAATCACCTTTTCACACACACGAGCTCCCACTACGGCACCACACAGTTCCAACCTTGGAATCGTGGTAGGTTTAATCGGCGCCACACGACTTTTGCCTATCAACAAGCGGACCATGCATTCACCGTCACTGCTGACACTACGGACATAGGCACACGCACCGTACGCGCGCTCAGATGCATCCGTGAATACATGGAGCTCTAATGTCTGATACGTAACGGACATAACAAAACGTGGGATACATAAGTTATTTAGAGGAGAAAGATCCTTAACAATGGCATTAAAAGTTGTGTTGAGTTCCAGAGTCAACGGTTCGTCCCATGAAAGATTGTCTAACCACATTCTTTGCAACAACATTTTCATGGTCACTACAAAAGGAGATATAAGACCTAAGGGGTCAAAAATGCGTGCAATTGCTGAAAGCAAATCACGCTTAGTGCTGCCATTACAAGGCGTCTTAGAACTACTTAAAAAACCTAGTTCGTCAGAATCAGCAAACCAGTCAAGCCCTAAAAGTTTATTGGGCTCACTAGATCCCATACTTAAATCTAGTGATGACTGAGAAGTCCCTGAGACTAAATTAGGATCGTTCGACTTCCACTTTCGAAGTGGCATGCAAGCCGATGCCAGTACATTGGTGACTTCATTACGAATGAACATCACTTCATTTAAATCATTGCCACCCGTGAGCAAATCATCAACATAAAAGTCATGCTTGATTATGGTGGCAATCTTATCATTAGTGCATTCAATGCCTAACTGCTTAAGGCAGCGCGTCGCAAGAAATGGCGCACTAGCCGTACCGTATGTGACGGTGTTAAGTTTAAATACCTTGACAGGACTGCATGTGTACCTGCCTGTACCTAACTACCTGTTGCAAGTGCCTATCAGATGGATGGACTACTACCTGCCTATACATCTTTTCAACATCGCCGGACAACACATACTTATGCTGTCGAAACCGAAGAAGTATAGACAGGAGGTCATCCTGAACTGTAGGACCCACCATCTGTAAATCATTCAAGGACACACCTGATGAAGTAGGGCAACTAGCATTGAACACTACACGCAGTTTGGTAGTGGTACTACATTCGCGTAGTACCCCGTGATGAGGTATGAAATAACCATTTAAATTTAGTTCCTTGTTTACTGACATATGGCCTAACGACTCATATTCTGCCATAAACTCGTGATATAATTTGCTAAAATCAGGTTTAGTCTTAAGTCTGCGTTCCAGGGAATATAAACATTTTGATGCCCTATGAAATGACTCACCTAAAACAGAAGGGTTCTGCTTCATTGGTATACGGACACAAAAACGACCGTTCTCTAATCGAGTCGTATTTTCAATAAAATGTTTCTCGCACAATTTTTCCTCTGGCAAATAACTAGAATGCTGCGAAGTAACTTCTTCGAGGTTCCAAAATCGCGACAAATCATCACGAATTAATATGTCATCATAATTACAGGAACTAGTTTGAGTAAAATAACAACTTATGTTGTTACGTAATTTATTATCATTATATACAACGGGACCAGAGACGATCCAGCCTAACCTGGTTTTACATAACACTGGCTTCCCGACCCCTAGCTTTACCCTTTGTGAACCTAACAGGTCCCAGAATAGATCAGCACCAATCAAAAGATCTACGTCTGAGGGTTTGTAGAAAGTAGGGTCTGCCAAACAAATATCAGTAGGAATATTCAGGTTAGATAAATCTAATTCACGACATGGAATTTCATTAATAATTAATGGCAAAACAAAACAAAACAACTTAGCATTATAACTGTTGTTGAGTGACGTCATTTTTACCTGACAAGTATTGCCTACGCGAGAGGTCGCGTTATTTATGCCGTAGATGGAGCCATCTATCGGACATGTTTTCAAATTAAGAAGTTTACATATACGCTCCGTAATAAAGCATGATGTACTACCGCTGTCGAGTGTCGCTCGCACAATATACTCCTGGTCATTACAATCATACAATTTTATTAAAGCTGTTGACAATAACACGCCGCGCTCCTTCCTACTGTCGCGATAAGAAGGTGAAATGTTCGCAGACAAAGATACATTATTAGCGTCAGTGTTAGCGGAGTGCGCAGGCGACGCAGACGGTGACGGAGACGAAATGTTATCAGATGTGTTATCACTACGATTACCGTTCGTTTCTGAAGTATGAATCAAAATATTATGCCTGCGCTTACATAACTTACAACCCGGTTTTTTACAATTATTGGAAAAGTGACCTGAACGAAAACAGTTGTAACATAATTTAAAACTAGGTACTAATTTACGACGTGCCTCGTTACTCAAAGCAAGAAACTGTGAACAACAAGTTAAACTATGGTCACCTTTGCAATTAGGACATAGTTTCGTGACAGATTCAGTGCTTACATTATTTGAATTTTGTGTCGCCACCATAGATTTAATTTTACTCGTAGAACCTGATTTAGTGATACCTGACACGTTTTGTTTTGATAGTTCTAATGTTTCAACTAAATCAGCGCGTGTGCGAATAAATTGAAGGAATGCATCAAACGTAATTTTGGTGTCCTTGTCAGTATGACCTTTAAACTCCTCCCATTCGCGATAAGACTTCTGATCTAACTTACGAGTAATTAAATATATCAACAAAGTATCCCATTGCTTGACTGGTTCACCTAACGATTCTAGTGCTCGCAAGTTTTTATTTAATAGGTCGATTAAACCTTTCAAAGCGGCTGAGGACTCCTTTGTGATGAGTTCTATATTAAATAATGCTGACACATGATTCTGCACCAATAATCGTGTATTGTCAAATCGATCGCATATTAAATTCCAAGCCACATCATAATTACTAGCCGAAAATTGAATTGACTGAACAACCACAGCAGCAGATCCTTCCAGAGAAGCACGTAAATAATGAAATTTGTTGATTTCATCAATCTCGTCATTATGATGGATAAGGCTAGTAAAGGTGTCACGAAACTCTAACCAGTTGCTATATAATCCATTAAATTTTGGAAGTTGTATGGTAGGCAACTTAATGGGCTTATAAACACTGCCAGGACTACTTTTACCACAAACAGAATCATTATCTTTGTTACATTTACTCACTAGCTGTTGAGCCCTTGACAATGCTTTATAATATAATGTCTCGAACTCGGAACGTTCAGACAACTGGGCCTTCGCATCATCAGCTATACATTCCAACCGCAACTGTACCTCATCGTATTGTTCGTACAACGACTCAATTTTACCCATGCGCAGCTGTAATTCCGTGACATCACAGCTGTTTAATTGTTTGTCATTCATTGCGTCCAGGTGATTGACAAATGTAGTTAAGCGGCCCTTAAAACTGCCTCGCTTCTTAACTAATTCCTTCTCCTCGGACATACTGGGATTCGAGTGCTGTCGACCTGAAATGTATACAGTAACAATACGTTTAAATAGGTACCTACTATACAAAATTAAGTAGGTAGCTAATAAGTTATACGGTTGATTGGAATGTGATGTAACAATTTAATGAGGTAATCTCTAATGTAAAAATGTGTATATAATAATAAATCTGACTACTAATGTGAAGATGTAAACTTTTATTTATAAATTCCTCAATAACTAATCCATAAGTTATATTAATTAGGATATAAGTTAGCAACAAAATCTGAAGTACACTACGGTTTAATAAACTGACATTGTCGTCAATAATTCTAAATAATATCTAACACTAATCAAAATAAACTATGGCTGATGAGTAATACCTACCTACGCATCAAAGTTACACTTAACTGAATAGTTATCGCTCTAATGCAACAATACAAATTATATAAATGTAGTGCAAATTTCTACTATACTTATTTAAAGTATTATATAATAACAATTGTCGCTTATTGTATGCGTAACATACGAAAATAACGAAACCATTCAAAATGCAAAAAGGTACCTACTCCATGAACATAATCTAAATGAATACAGTTAAAATGCACTAACCTTTTTTAACTTATAATTTAAGTTAGATACAACCTGTACGAGTGTTGGGTGATGATATTATCCAATATAACTTAACACCGTGAAGATAATATGTACTCAGTCCAAATTCCACGCTGCCGGCGCATAACCTCTTAAGTCCAGGTCAATTATTTCCGTTTTCAAATGTCGCTGATTTTATTAATCTTCGAATTAACTTGAAGAATACCACAATCCGGCTCGATAAAGGACCATGTACGGGAGCAAACAGGACTTGCGGTAAAATAAAAGAGGTTAAAAAATGGAATACTGGATAACGTGTATTAACAGAGTAATGACACAAGTGCTAATGACTAGCCAATTATTATTATAATGTACCTAACTTAAAAACTATAAAAGGACGCATCGTCGCTCGCTGCTTCAACGAATCCAACAGGCGCTCCAACAACACACATGCCCCATATGCGGATTCGGATGCATCTGTGAAAATATGTAACTCAACTGATTTATAATAATAATGAAATGCGTACCGTGGTATATGTAGACTATTAAGACACGGCAGAGTTGCAACAAAGCATGACCAACGTTCATATATGTTACTACTGATTGGGTCGTCCCAGGAACATTTTTCTAACCATAATTTCTGTAGAATGACTTTCGCCTGTACGACACATGGCCCTACCAGCCCCAATGGGTCAGAAATTTGGCTAATAATAGATAAAATATGACGTTTAGTAATTTTGATTTTCGAAGAAATATTTATTGAAAATGTTAATTCGTCTAAGTCGCAAATCCAATTTAAGCCTAATGTTTTATTTGATGTATTTAGAGACTGATTGCGGTTTAGATCGATAACGTTGTTGTTGTTATTTCTATCAAAACTAGTAATATCTTTTAAAATCTGTGGGCTATTAGACTGCCATTTTCTTAATTTTAATTGTGCCGAAGCGAGAATCGAACTTACTTCCTTGCACAACTGTATTGTACCGACCTCAGAATCGCAGCCACCAAGATAATCATCAACATACATATCTCGTTGAATGGCACGCTTCACGTCGTCATTGGAGGCTTGTGAAGCAAGACTCACAAGAGACACTTCGTTGCTAAATAAGGCGCCGAAGCCGTGCCATACGTTACGGTATTAAGTATATATGTTTTTAGAGGTTCCGATTGTTTGAATCTAAATACAATTTTCTGTAAACAGCGTTGTGATTTATTTATTTCTATTGCCCTATAAATATTTTCAATGTCAGCCAATACTACGAACCTATGCTGACGAAAACGAAGTAGAATGGAATACAGATCGTCCTGTACTGTGGGACCAATCATCTGTATTTTGTTTAAAGAAATACCTGACGATGTCACGGCCGAAGCGTCAAAGACAACTCGTAGTTTTGTGGTGCTACTTTGTTCACGTAAGACACCATGATGAGGTAAAAAATAATTTATTTTTTCATCGGAATTATTATCTTCAGACATGTGCCCCAGGTGTAGGTACTCACGCATGAAACTCACATATCGATTTTAAAATAAAGAATCCCGCTTGAACCTACGTTCTAACGAAAGAAATCATACCTTTGTGCTGTCGTGTATGAATCACCTAACGTTTCGGGTGAGTGTTTAAGTGGCATTTCTACTATGAAACGACCATCTTCACCACGAGTAGTTGTACGTACAAAATGTTCCTCGCATGCACGCTCTTCGGAGGACAAGGAATGTTTATCTGAGATAGAATCTAACTCCCAAAAGCGTGTCAGTTCAGTTTTTATGTCCTGAACGAAATGACACACTGGTTTACTGGATGTGCTAGGTTGAGCAATGTACCCGGAAATAAGCCATCCTAGTTTAGATTCATATAATCTCGGTTGTTTTTTGCCTAAGTTTGTTGTACCCAACATATTCCAGAACTGTTCAGCACCCAGTACTATATCTACCTTTGACGGCTCATAATAGGAAGGGTCAGCTAGACAGATGCCTGATAGGTTGAGCAATGTACCCGGAAATAAGCCATCCTAGTTTAGATTCATATAATCTCGGTTGTTTTTTGCCTAAGTTTGTTGTACCCAACATATTCCAGAACTGTTCAGCACCCAGTACTATATCTACCTTTGACGGCTCATAATAGGAAGGGTCAGCTAGACAGATGCCTGATGATAATGGAATAGTACTAATATGTATAGTTGTCGAAGGCAATGAATTGGCAATTTCAGGCAATATTAAACAATCAATATTTGTCTTGTAATCGCTATAACAAGACTGTAAAGTGTTTGTTGATTAATACCCATTATTTTGGATTGTACGTACCGTGTAATCAAACCCAGCTTACCGCGCAGTTCTTCCGTAACAAAATTGGCAGTGCTGCCGTTGTCTAGCAGCACCCTTGCATTGTGGTAGTCGCCCTTACTGTCTAGTACCTTAACCCGTGCTGTGGAAAGCAAAACGGTTTAAGAAGTAGTTTCCTGTACTGTATCGGCAGATAAAGCGACACTATCTATCATAGGAGCACAGTTAGGTTCTAAATTTTTTTTTTTTTTTTTATTCTTTATTAATTTTGGGTGGGGGTTTTTATCCACAAGGATACGCCAACCCCATTGTACCTTTAACAATATAACATGCGCTATACAATATGTACACTAAAAGTAAGAATGTAAAGAAAATCTTAGAAGTAAGAATACATAATAAATTATGCATTCACAATTACTGCCAACCTACAAAGTTGTTTAGCTAGGTCAGACCTAGGGTGTGACAGTATCGTCTGAATTAAGCCAATATCCAATCTGTTCAATCTATGCACTCTTTCTAATTCTTCCCTCTCAACCTTATTTTTAACACACTCCATCAGCAGATGTTGTACGTCCTCAATTTTATTACATATTGTACAATTTGGTGATTCGGCTTTTTTCATCAAGAACGCAAACTTTGCCGATGGGTAGTGTCCAGATCGAAGTCTTAACGCTAATTTAACATACTTTCTGTTTAGCTTACCATCTTCAAACCAGAGGAAACGAGGAGGCTCATGTTGAATGGTTTTATACCAAATTCCTTTTGTTTCCGATTTTTCATTAAAATAATTCTTCCAGGATTCATAACATTTGATTTTGAATTTCGGGATCAAATCTAAGTAGTCCGGTAAAAAACTCAACTCATTTCCTTCTACTGCTGCTAATTTAGATATTTGATCAGCCTCCTCGTTACCCCTCACACCAATGTGAGCTGGAACCCATTGCAATCTAAAGTCAATGCCATTTAGATTAAATTTATAAATAATGCTGATTATATCGTAGGCTATCGATGTACCTCTGATATCAGAGGCGCAACGAGCCACGTGTTGCAAAGCGCTTTTGCTATCAGAAAAAATAAAAATTTTATTTAATTTTTGTTCATTCGCATATGTTATAGCTTGAAAGATCGCAATAAGTTCCAGCGTCATGATGGATACATAAGTATTTATTTTATAACTAGTTTTAATATTCAAATTCTGATAGAAATACCCAACCCCCTGTCCATGCGCACTCTTCGACCCATCAGTGTAGAATTTATGCCAACTACTGTACTTTGTACTTAATTCTTTAATAACGTTATTTAACAGAATATTAGGTTCGAATGAGGTTTTACTACCCGTTACGCTTTCACGATCACTTTTAATATTATCCTGCAATTCGATGGCTGATATCCAGATATCCAAACTAAACATCCTAAGCGTGTGTGATGAAGAGACTTGATATAGTTTTATATCATTGACTGTTCGAGCAAGTAACGGCTTTTTTTTGTTTTCCCAGTACCTACTATGGCTAGAATCACTTAAACTTGATATCATATCTACAGTTGTATTGCTAGACCAGGACACACTTCTCAACATAAACTTATACGCTAGGTATTGTCTTCTTAAAAACAATGGCATTATATTTAACTCGGACTCCATAACGTGAATTGGGGTACTTTTAATAAATCCTCCCGCAATTCGCAATGCTTGATTTTGTATTTTATCAAGTTTGTTAATATGTGTCTTGGCACCACAATCATAAATAAAGCTACCATAATCCAGCCTACTCCTAATTAATGAAATAAACAACCTACGTAAATGCTTAGTATGTACACCCCAAGTACTACCCGCCAACACTTTCAAGATGTTCAAAAATTTTGAGCATTTATCTATGACTTCTTTTACGTGTTTTCCCCAGCGCAAGTTCCTATCCAACCAAATCCCCAAATACTTAACGCAATCCGATCTGGCCAGCAATTGACCGTTGGCATTTAAGGTAGGAAAAAGTCTCCTTTGGCCTTTACTAAAAAGACAGTAGTTCGATTTGGTTGCAGATAGAGTTAAACCTAGTTCATCTAGTAAAATAACTACAGAATCAAGCGATTTCACATCTTTTAATGTCTTTGTCACTAAAAATAATACAAAATCGTCTGCATACTGCGATAATAATATATTTTGTGTTTGGAGACCTATTTTGTGTGTTATTAAATTGAAAAGCAACGGTGATAGAGGATCCCTTTGTGCAAGGCTTTATTGGTCCATCTAGAAAGTATGGTTTCGCCAGTATCTGATTTAATGTTAAGGTATCTCTCGCTTAAAAATGCCCAAAGGTACGTACACATTTTGGTTCCTATTTGAAGATTACCCAATATTTTCATCGCTACATCAATAGAAACGTTATTGTAGGCGCTCTCAATATCTAGGAAAAAAGCTAGCGTTGGTATATTCTTTGCAAAACCTATTTGAATATGTGAGACTAGCCGAGTTAAAGAATCCAAACAGGAAAGTGATTTTCTAAAGCCAACTGTATAAGGTGAAAGAACTTTTGTCTTTTCAATATACCATTCTAAACGTCGAAATATTAATAAATGAAAAAATTTGCACAAACAAGAAAGTAAGGATATAGGTCTTGATTTAGGTTCACTATTAGGAGCGGAATTAGCCTTTGGGATGGGAATTACCTGAATGTTTCGCTAATGTCTAGGAATAATGCCGAAATTAAAAATACTATTATATAACTTGAGTAAAAAATATTTAGCAGTATCGGGTAAGTGATAAATCATTGAGTAAGTTATGCCATCTTCGCCTGGAGTTGTATCTTTTTTTTTAAACAGCCTTTAAGTTCCTGCATGCTGAAATCAGCCTCTAAAGTTAAATTACTAGATTCGAATTTTGGCATCATATTAGTAACGTAATCTGGAGTAAGTGAGCTCAACAACTCGCGTTGATTTTCCAAAGAGCAATACATTTTATTTTGTCTTAAACCCTTCATCCATCTCATACGACGCCAAAGATCAGAGGGTGAAATTGTTTCATCAATAGAGTTACAGAAGTTTTGCCAGCTAAGAGATTTTACTTTACGTATTTGATTTTGTGAGTCTTCTGTCAGCTTTTCTAAAGTTGTCAAATTTTCGGGTGTAGGGTTTCGACGGAAGGCGGTTAAAGCTAGTCTACGCTGAGCAACTACTTTCGATAGTTCAGGGCTCCAATACGGTTTCGGGGTAAACTTTTCAGCAGGTTTATTACAATATTTTATATAGGGAATATGCTTATCCGCCGCATCGTTAATTTGATTAATGAAAATTTCATACATATTTTGAACCCTGTCCGAACCGTCACTGTATGCAATAAGGTTTTGGGCGATAGTTTGAGTAAATCCAGTCCAATCTGCTTTTTTAAGGTTTCGTTTTTTAATAGGAATAAAGTCATCCACAATATGAATAGACATTTTAATTATCAAGTGACCGCTCCCTAAGTTTTCATTATACACCTGCCACATAAACTTGATAGCTATGTCTGAGGAAGTAAAGGTAATGTCAGGCGAGGTTTGCCTCAAATTTCCGTTGACTAACTTTACTCGCGTGGCTGCACCATTATTAATAGAGATAAAATCATTATCAAGCGCCGAGTCCATTATTTGAATACCTCTCGCATCAGATTTGACTGACCAGTTAGTGTGGTGACCATTAAAGTCACCGGCAATTAATGTTTTTGTAGAAAATGTTGAAAAAAGTGTATCCCAGTCAGATGATTGAGTTCGTACGGAAGGTGGACAATAGATAGACAGAACATATTGTAAATCTTTGCAGTTTAAGAGTTTTACACATAAAACTTCAATACCAGGATTGTTCATACTAAAAGAACATATGTGCGACTGAATAGAATTGTGTACTATTACTGCCACACCTCCATAAGAATCGTACCTATCAATTCGATAAACTTTGTAGCCGCTTATATTTAGCATATCATTGATGTCTAACCATGTTTCACTAATAATGGCAATGTGAATACTTTCCCGTGCTAATAAATCCCCAAAACTACTCAATTTAGGGCACAAACTTTGAGCATTCCATTGGAATATGTTTAACTTTATATGTTTAGCGAAACTATCCATTTACCAATTTTAACAATAGTTCAATTAATCTCCCATGCAATAACATATCAGTCAAACACTTCTTAAGTTCCCCAGAAATAATTTTCAAAACCAACATAATTTTTTCTCCAAAAGTACCCTCCGATAATATAATATTTTTCAATTGAAACCATAACTTCTTAAACTCAAATTTATATGTTAATTCTTCGTCTCTTTCAGCACCCAATCCCATGACAAGATTATCTCGGTATGATTCATAATTATTATTATTGTGTAAAATACTAGACTGAGAATGGGGAGGTATTGTGTGTTCCTGTACTACATAATCATTATTGATCTGTTCTTTTTGTTTATTTTCATTAAATAACTGTAAGGCTCTGCGATATGTTACCTGTTCTGTGCTCATGATGCTTCGTATTGATTTTTCTTTCAAATAAAACGGACACATTTTGTCTAAAACAAAATGCTCGCCTTTACAATTAAGGCATTTATAATTTTCAGAATTACAGTTAACGTGATCACCCCCGCACTTCGGACATAGTATTTTTTTAATAGGACAGTACTTTAAGAAATGGCCAAATTTCCAACAACCATTACATTGTGTCACTGGAAACACAAAAGTCTCCACTTTGAAGCGGCAATCATACGCATAGATAAACGGAGGCATGATATTGCTTTTGAAGCACACCCTAATCGACTCACTATCCACCCATTTCCCGTCCGAATCTAAACGTTTTAATCTTTTGACAGATAGGATTTCAGCAGATGACTCAAAGATTTCAATTATTTCATTTTCTCCCAGTTCCAAATCCACCCCTCTCACCAAGCCATACGTCAGCAGTCAGCTCTTGAGTCAGTTGACAACGCAACCCTTTTTCTTTAATTTTATGACATTCCAGTAATTTTACCGCATCCTCATTGTTTTTAAATTTGATAAGTACCTTGAAAGAGCTCTTATATTTGATGCTTATAATACCCGTGATATTCTCAGACATTAATAACTTGGCCATAGCTATTTGCTTAGGTAAAACATCGATGGACGTAACACATACCTCATAATCAACATCAGTTTTTTCTTCATCTACCCCCTTATTTCTTGCTAACTCCACTGATTCACTTCTGATCAGGCGTTTTGTTCTTCTTCTATTCACCAATATAAATTCATCACTATTATCATATTCCCTTTCTTTTCTCTTTTCTACACTCCTACCAGTAGTTTCGCTGCTTTTTTCACCTCGCAATTTGCTACTTTCCAAATCCTGATGATTATTTTCATAATTTCTCAATATCTCTTCATCACTAATATTATCTGCATCTTTATCGTCCGACATTCTCACAAATAAAACGAAAGCAATGCGCCGGTAGGCCTCAAGGTCAACCGACACTCGATAACAATAAGCTCATTAGCTAATGAGTTATACACAACAATTATAACACCGTACGCGTCCGTTCAAAACGAATACCGCTACGACACTCGTTCAAAATTTTTATCCACGTGTAAAAGTGTATTGTGTTTAGCTTTACAGTACTTGCACCGAGCCCAAAATTTACACTTGTTCTCAGCATGGCCCGGTCGCAAACAATTCACACAAACGTTAAAATCTTTTGCCTTCTGATTGCGTATCTCGGAGGAAAGTTTTCTAAAACTGTCACATTTATATAAGACATGATTTTGTTTACACATTGGGCAATTTGTAGTAGAATCTTTATTTGTGTTATTATTAGTGTCATTTGATGTAACTGTAAAACTTTTCTGTTTATTCATTTTACTGTGTGAATTTTTATTTTTATTATTTTCAGAATCCTCAACTGATTCAAGTAAGTCGGCCCTATTGTCTAAAAATGTTAAAAACTGTGATAGTTTAGGTGCCTGAGACAATGTGTTTCTAAATTCTTCCCAATGAAAATACGTTATTGAGTCCAACTTTTGAGCCATTGTATATATAATCAAGGTGTCCCAGTGTTGTGTAGGTTGCTCTAAAATGGTCAAAGCCCTAAGGATTTTTGTAGTTACATCGACTAGATAACGTATTGCTTTACTACTCCCTCTGAATCTGTTCGATATTAAATAACGTTTGAACATGATTGTTCACTAACAGACGATTATTATTGTAACGATTTGTCAATAATTCTCAAGCAGTGCTGTAATTATCTGAATTAAAATCTAAACTACGTATAATTAATAAAGCAGCGCCCTTCAACGATGATCTAAGGTAGTGAAATTTGCTTATGTCATCTAATAGTTTATTTTGGTGTATTAATGAGTCGAAGGTGTCTCTAAACTCTAGCCAATGCTGATAGCTTCCATCGAATTGCGGTAAACTAATTTGAAGTATGTCAATGACTATTTTTGTAATGTTACAATATAACATTTAAGGTTTTTGGTATCATAGTGACAGCAGAACACTGACTCCTAAGTCACAGGATCACCTAGTTTAGGAGTCAGGGTTTACCTTATCTGTGTGACCTTTAGCTAATCAAGTTATGTGACATAGTCTTAAGCAATGTAAAGGTTTTTGTAAAGATAAAGATAAATCAATAAAGATTTTTATTTATTCATTATTATTATTTATCTAGACGTGGGTCTATCTCATTCCACCCTGCGCCATTCACATTGTAAGGACCTGGTGTATACCCGGCTGCATCATCATAAGGTGCTGAGCTCTGGTCAGTATAGTCAGAATCGGATTTACTCTCATCAGAACCAGGTCCTCGGTCGGCCCGCACAGAGCTCACCACCACCACCAGCACCAGCGCCAACATTACCTGTCGCATAATAATGAAACGTTACAAAACGTGCACTATTAATTAAGCATTGTTATGTAACAAGCAAACTACAAAACAAAACTTTACGAAGGGAACTATGTTACACAATACATGTCAGTTAAATATTGCAGTTAGAAATTAGTGGGTTAAAGCTATAATTTATGTGTTTATGTGTTCTACCAATTAAGGCATGCAAAACTATTATCTTTTGATATAATTTTGCATGCCTTAGTTGGTAGAACACGGTAAACGACACACATTCACCAAACATCTAGGAATGTATCTAAATGTGTGATGTCAGCAATAAAGTACCTAATTAAATTTGAATTGAATATTAATTAAGTCATTTAAAAAAAAAATTGAACCGAATAATCGAGATTTGACACAAAACTTATCAATGAGTATTTTAAGTATTACGAACGTTAAAAGCAATATTTTTTCTGTACTTAGTTATAACTAGCTTCTGCCCGCGACTTCGTACGCGGATCCTGTTGCTTATGCCAGCGACAACGGAGTCGGCAAAATCGAAGATCTGAAACGTCTGATGTGGAATTTTAAGAGCCCGGGGACGGGAAAGCAACGGGATGAAGGGAAAAAGTACAATTTTGAATCATACCTCCGATGGCGGAATCGACGCGTCGCGTCGTGGCGTAGTCAATCATAGGAGTATACGTAAATGCACTCCGTTCCTTATCAACCCAAGGAAGGTCGGTATGCCCTACGGCTATATCTTGAGACACATCCGATTCTTCAGATGACATTCAGTTCAGAGAATTTCGAATTCGATCAGAATTCAAACGTTCGTTGCGCTTTTTTTCTATCTCTTCATGCCGTACTCCAGCAATTCTTTCTCTCTCGCTTTCTAACTGATTATGAATATTTTGTTGTGTGCGTGTTCGGGACAATATATGATAATCTCGATCAGCATTTAGTGGCGCATCACATTCATCACTCGTTTCAAAAGACCTGTTAGTAGATGTGCGAATACGCTGAGAACTCAAGCGTGATTCTGTATCGGTAAACGTTTCAGATTCGTGAGACAATGCATGTCACTCACGATCAGCAGACAGTCGCGCATCACGTTCCGCACTTGTCTCTAGAGACCTAGAAGCAGATGCGTAGATACGCTGAGAACGCAAGCGCAATTCTTTATCCGTGAACGTCTCCGACTCGCGAGACAATGCATGACGTTCACGATCAGCGGTCAGTCGTGCATCATATTCCTCACTGGTCTCTAGAGACCTGGATGTAGATGCGTAAATTCGCTGAGAACGCAGGCGTGCTGCGCGATGTGAAGAGGTTTCCACGGAGCCAGTTGCAGCCTGATGTTCTCGAACAACATCAAGTCTCTCCTGATGCTCTTCGGTAGATTCTTGGGAACTTATGATCCTCAATCTTTTAGCTCTTTTGAAACATTGGAAAAGATTTGACCTCTTTCTAGGCATGGTTATAGTTTTATTGTAAAGATACCTGATCAATTAAAATCTAAGTGACTGCTCCCCCGCGTTACGGGGTAGGGTACCGTGTCACGAAGATTAATGGAAAAGGAAATTTAACACTCAAATAACATAAGCTCAAAGGCATATTTATTCGATAAAATAAAAAAATAAATGCGAGTTTTGGCCAGTAGAGTCAAATTTTCAATGATATATGTCATCAAAAATCAGTCCTAAACTGTTACCGCCTTCACCGCGTGGAGGTACTCCCACCTTATCTATACATATAATAATATTATAATATACAGTGAAATTAGTGATAGCTTTACAGTGAATCTTTAAAAATTACAGCTTTGATTCCCATTCAGATGTTTCTGATCTTCGATTTTTATAAGTTAACAGGAAATGCCTATCAGACCGAACAACTTTTGCTAAGACGTCATTAATATATGTGTTATGGTGTAGCTGGGCTCTTGGAGTTCCACATCAGGTGTTCCAGATCTTCAAATTTATTCTCTCAGCAGAAAATGCTCATCACGTGGAACAATTTTTGCTACGGTACCATTTTTGTATCTCTTATAGTGTTTTTCTTTTTTATTTCTTTTATTTTTTTTAAAACGTTGCCCCACACTAGGAATTACTCCTGTGTCGTGGGTGCGTTTACAAACATATAAACTCACATACACAAACAGTCTGTTGCGGTTCTGCATCAGGTGTTCAAGTTTCCAAGATAAATTATAGCCTATATGTTGCCCAGACTTAATACCTATACAACAACAAAAAAATCATTCAAATCCGTCCAGCAGTTCCGAAGATTAGCGTGTACAAACTAACAAACAAACAGAGAAACAGACAAACAGACAGAATTTTTTTTTTGGATTCGTGCTCTATTACTGTTTCTAAACCCCCCTCAATTATTATTTTTTTAATATATTCAATGTACAGACACAGTTTTTTTACTGTTTTATTTTATGTATATCTATACATAAAATAAAACAGTAAAAAAACTGTGTCTGTACATTGAACTCGTAAACTCCGTCGTCTCGTCGTCCTCGTAAAGTCCGCATTCCTTTGGGGACTGTACGACTCGTCTATTTAATTTTTAAAATTTAGTATTTGAGTAAAAGTGAACTCACCAGTAGCCGCATTGTGTAGGACACGTGTCGAAGTGAAGTGGACACAACCGACACAGTTATTTATATGATGCTTGGTAATGCGCTGACCACAAACAAGCTGCGCCGCACAGATAACGTGTCTATCGCTCGTGGAACTAATTTGCAGGCTGTGGGCGGACATCGTTAATAACTAGGTAGCTTATCGCAAGTGATCTTGTTAAGATCATTGAACAGTTGGGGGTAGCAGTGCGCAGATCCTTGCATATTGTGACGAAGGGGTTACGTGGAGATGAATGAAAGCCCAACGTAACCGGTCAACATAAAAAATATATTAAAAAAAAGGAGTGGGTAAGTTTACGGTCACTAATTCCCTTTCAACCTCCCCTGGGAGTTGCACTGTACTCTCCTGGCTCAGCCTTGGGCACGACGATCACAGCGGTGTGCCACGCTGGAGACGCCAGGTGTGGTGACGGTCGGCAGGTGGTGTTGCCAGACCCGAAGTGAGCTCGACGCGGCCACGCGGGATAAATAGGGACCCGGGGGGCGCGGAGCTGTTGTCCGGCGGTGTGGACGAGCGGTGGTGCGGCACCCAACGTTGGGATGCACTTGATGTCCGTGGATTTAGAAAAATATCCAGGTGTTCAGCCGGAACTTTGGACCCTGGAATGCAACGTCCAGTGTGTCACAAGATGGCCGAAGGTCATCTCCGCTGATTGTGACACCAAAGCGTAAGCAAAGCGAGATGTACTAGTGCGCTAATGAAGGTGTGTGTGGTTGTCACAATCAGTACGGAGTTTACAATGAGCAATGGATGACTTGACTTTAACAAAGAAACAAGACATGATTTTCAGATTCGAACCGCGTGGTAAATAGGTACCTACGTGAACAAAATGCACTGAGCTAGGAGCAAATAGGTTGCATCTGCATTAGAAATAACGCGTAAGGCGTATTAAGCTGCAATAAGAAGAAGCTAAACGATCACATAGGTGCACGCCCTAACATAACCTATAAGGTAGGAACACGAAATGTAAAGTTAGCTGTTCAACACTTACCCAATATGGGGGTAAGAATTCACTGAGTTTAATATTTAACACGTTAAACGCCGCCTTGATTTTTGAGTTTTTCTGTTTGGGCCGTGGGGGACACCATGTAGTCGACATACGATTGTTCCGTTGGAGCCGCGGGGGACACCATATGACCGCGAGCTAGAGGCGACTTTAAGCGTTTCATTTGAGCCGTCGGGCACAAATATGTAGTAAATATGTATTAGACGTGACCCCCACGGCCCTGTAGACAAATGATTTGCACTTGGTTTTAAAAAAAAAATATGACTTAGAAAAATATGTCAGATAATGTCTGGACAAGAATTTCAATGTGAGATAGTGTACTATTTTATGATTTTATAAAATAATAACTATTCATAATGTGATAGTTATTATGGTTTTTATGCAGAATTAACCAAAATTAATGTAAATACAGTAATAAAAGTACAGTTTTACTCATTCGGGGATAGTTTGATAAGTGAAACCATATGTGTAAATAAAAAACGTAACTATTTATTTAAAGTTATTAAAGAAAACAAATAAATCAGACTTCAGATTGAGATCAATGTTAACTTGGTAAGTAAATTATTTAATGAATTTTATGAAAACACTCTAAACAAAGAAATGGTTTATTAGGACAGGTTTCACAAAAGGTAACAACTTTTTTCGTTTTGTTTTTGGCTAAAACTCGCCCCATTAATTTTGTGTTTTCTTTATAGCACTGCTGACATGTTCTCCGATTATTTTTGCTAGTACCATCTTTCTTTGTAAGCTTATGTTTCACTCTTCTTGGCCTTGAAATCTCGTTTGAGGTTTGTTCCCGTCTCGTCAATAATCCCTGCAACACCTGTTTCCTAAACTCAACTATTTGGATTTTCTTTCCGGTTACTGTCTGATATATTATTAGTGCATTGACAACTGCAGTATTCAACAGCAAGTTTATACCAACTTTTCTATACCATTTGACGGATTTCCTTAATGGCGTGGAATATGCCGCCATTTGATCAGACAAATCCACCGCTCCTTTTGCTCTGTTATAATCTAGAACGATTTTTGGTTTCAGAACAGCTTTTCCCCGCTTTGTGATTGTCGGAAATCGGTCAGAATGTTTTGTTGACATAACCAGTACGTCTCTCTTATCCTTCCACTTCATGACTGTAATTCCATCTTCGCTCTCTCGGGCAATATATTCACCTCTTTTCAGTTTAGCATTTGTAACTTCTTTTGGGATATGTTTTCTGTTTTTCCTAATGGTACCAACAAGATGAGTTTCATTTTTTACGAGATCCCTTGCTAATCCAATACTCGTGTACCAATTATCTGTGTGTAAGGTATGACCTTTGTTTAACAAGCCACTGCAAAGGGACATGACGACGCTTGCCGGCGTTGTGTTGACTTGGTCGTTTTCTTTTCCAGCATAAATGTTGATCTTATATGTATATCCGGGTAGAGTACATAATTTAAATTCTTTTATGCCATATTTATGGCGTTTCTGTTTATTATATTGCCGAAAAATAATTCTGCCGCGGAACGGCACAACGCTTTCGTCGATACATAGATCTTCGCCAGGAGTATAATGCTTTGCAAAATTGCTATTCATTACATCCAGTAAGGATCTAACACGGTGTAATCTATCAGATTTGTGTGCATCGTCATGCTGGGAAAAATGAAGCATTTGGAGAAGCAACTCAAAGCGATTACGAGACATAATCGTTGCAGCAAAAGGGTGGCCTGTTATTTCGTCCTTTGACCAATAATCTGACAACTTAGGAAGTTTTACCAATCCCATAAATATAATAAGTGCAAAAAAGCTTTTCATCTCGGGCACATTTGTGGGTGACCAGTTACGAATTCGTGCAGCCTTTGAAACCTGGCGCGCGGTGATTCTATTAATAGCAAACTGATTCGTATCGTCAACTATCTTCTTAAAAACTTCATCAGGAACCAAAAAGCAGTAAAAATCAGCAGGTGTTTTGTTAGTCATTGCTAAGCGAAGGTAGGTAGGCAAACCAGGATTTTCTGTGAAAGGTATTATTTGACGCTGGTTACCTGTAGGTAGTGTCCATGTACGTAGAAACTGTGTTGTTTGTCCTGAGGTATCAGGAGATGGACGCTCTTCTGACTCACTTTCTTCACTTTCTATCACCATTATACGACGACGTTTGCGTGGAGCTGGGTGGATATTTATGTCGTCTTCATCGGAGCTTATATGGAAACTATTATTTAACAAATTAATTTCTAATTCTTCTATTTGTGATAAATCGTCCTGATTTATCTCGAAATCTTCGAAGAAATCCATTATAATAAACAATCAAATTTACGTAAACAAGAAAAAAGAGTAGTGCGCGATAAATAATAATAAACAACGTTCTTCCAGTGGTCACTAACACATAATAAGTGCGAGCGCTCGGGAATCGCAACGAGCGGCCGGCGCGGGCGGCGGGCTCGAGCGGGGATGACCGACACCCCGACCTCCGCAGCCCCCTGTAACGTACACGCGAATAATTTACCGCGTAGGCCACGGGGGACAACTAATGAGTGACACTAGTGTTTTAGAAAAATAAAGTCTCAAATTACATTTACTCGATGTTTTTTAGCTGATTTACCACATTTTATAGCCCCTCAACCAATAAAAACTTATAGTCGAAATTTTATAAACACGCTTTTTTAACCTGGCCCTTTCGACTACTAAAGTGAGGCCCATATGTTGTCCCCCATGGCGTTTAACGTGGTAAGACTATTATTAGTCAATTTAAACTGGCTGGCGAGTAAATTGGCGAAGAACACTTAATGGGAAACAGGTGTAACTCTGTCTATCTTTGCCGATGCCGGAATTCGAAAAAAGGACTGTCATGTCCTTCGTCGTGGCTTAAATACGGTAGTTGGCATAGATAACATTCCTCATTTCACACGTTCGGATACCACAATTAGGCGGACTTCACTAGTACTATAGCTAATAGTAACTTTGGACGTCCCTAAATATTAATAATCTGTTAATGTGATTTGACATTTATTTGTTATGGTGAGGTTAATTGTTGATATTTGGTTGTGATTTTAATTGTTTTCAGGTAAAGTAACGATACAACGTTACAATATTATTATTATTATTTATAAGTAAGTAACTATTGCATCGCAAGCCAGTGACTAAGTACAGTGGGGCTAATAAGTCGATGATCAATCTCACAAAGCAATAGACTGACACTTCGGTTTGACTTACGACCTTCATCTAATGAGTATTTTCTATACTATGGGCATACACACTCACTCTTGTCTGTAACTGGGGTATTCTCTAAGTAATCCAGCCTCAAGATCGCGACTGCGGGCAGCGAAGAGTTACAATTTTGATTCTTTAACATTTGCTTACGCAGCGCTAGCGCCACGTGAATTAACGGCTTTTGGTGGAACTACTCAAGGTTGAATTATTTGACACTTTTGATAATTCATATAATTATGAAAAACGACATTCGCTAAGCAAAACCAGCCTGACCTTTGTCGATCGCCTGCGACCACAGCCACGACTTTTCTTGTCAAAATCAAAAGCTTATATTTTGCAGACGAAACGCCCAAGAACTTAATTATAATAAAATAATAATATAATTGCTGCCCGTGTGTTGTGCATAATTAAATTATTAAAAGAAGCCAGAAAGTCGGACGACTTACAAAAGCGTCATCAAGCTCGCGAATTCCGAGAATTTAGAACAATTTCTTGCGATGCCGAATTCATTGGCAAAATAGGCTTTCTGAAGATTTGATAAGGGTTCTAATTGAAGATCTTTCAAGATATTTACCCTGTTATCCATCAAATGTAACAATACGAGGATTCCTGCCCCGTCTATCTCTCCATGTGAAAGTATGGAAGAACAAGCTTTGATCCAGACGTTAGGAAGAGATACCAACGCTTCACAAGACCAGCTGGCAAATGGCAGAGCACGCAGGGAGTTATTGATGATCACATTTGGCGTGCTTGGATACGCCATACTTGATTTATCAATAGAATGTTACCTACGTTTTGTTACATACAAAAAGTAAACATTTTTCACCAGTAAGCAAGAGGGTTTTACTCAAGATAATAATGCTTGGAAGTGTGCACACTATTTCATTATTTGTATGTATAGTAAGTATTCAGTACTATATACCTACTTAAGTATAGTTTATTGCCCATTATTTTATATACAAAACAACCTTTTGGAACAGCCAAGTTTAAATTTTTCATGTAAATGACGTTTGAAAGTGCCTTAGATGGTCTATAAAATGAAATAAATAATTGTAGGTATTAACTGAATTGTATTGTAATAATTTGACTTTGAGGAATCAATTTCTTAAACCTTATGCTTGTAAATCATTATAATATATTATTTTCAAATTGGACGTAGTTACGCAAAAAGGATCGAATCCTTTTTCCAAAATTGAGTTCTATTTATACCAAACGCATTCTCAGGGTGATATCTTTGATATCAAAAAAGATACATGTGACAAAATACAACTTTAGCCACATCTATGGGCAACATCAGATATTCACTTCTAACTCAAAACGAACTTCATGTGGATTCGATCCTTTTTGCGTAACTACGTCCAATTTAAAAAAGACGAATAAAAACAACAGTAACCTAGCAACGACACACAGATATAAATTAAATCTGGAAGAGAAGACTTCATAAAGTTGTACTGGAAGTGCTTTCCTAAGGGCCGAGTCACACCGGAATGGCAGCAGCGGCCGGCAGCGGTGCGGCGAGCACTTTCAGTGTGAAATCATTTTAAGCTTTATCTTACTAAAAAGACTTCCTAGAGGAAACAGTCTTACTAGAAGTATTGCTTGAAAAGCTTGGAAAAGATCGCGAGGCCGCCCATGCCAACGCGAGCGGCCGCGCGCTTCTCACGCCCGTCGCTACACTGAGCGCACCATTTTATGCAATGATTTCAAATGGATGCTTATTGACGTAAGTGAGTTAGGATTAACTTCTGATACATTTACTTTTATAGCCCAAGCGTGTGGGACACAACACAATGGTCTAACCAACGCTTAGGTTGGTTAGACCATTGTGTTGTGTCGCAATCTGCCGCTGTCTCGGTGTGCAATGTGTATGTTAATTAGGACGTACTGTGGTCAGATCATTTTCCCCTTATATGTGAATGTAAGTTGGAGTGTTTGACTCCAGTTAAAATTGTTCCGAGTGTTTCTAATAACAAAATTGTGTGTGGGGGGGGGGGGGGGGGAAACCCGATGACTTTATTAAACAATATAGAATTGAATGTCATAAACGTCTTAAACTTATTGATTTTTCTACTGAGTTTCAATAGTGTAGTGACCGGTATTGTAATGACCCTACTCACAGCTTAGTCATTAATAAACTGTACTCTGACATTGTGCTTGCATTATCACAGGCATCTTTCGGTGGTGGGGGAGGCGGGGGTAAGCAGAGTAAACGTAGACCTAAAATAATTGTTGGCTGGAATAAACACGTTAGCGACAGTCATAGGGTGGCCCGGGCGAGCTTTCAGGAATGGCTATTATGCGGTAGTCCTACAAATGGTGATATGTACACTAAGATGTGCGAGAGCAGAAAATACATAAAATATTTAAATCGCGTTTAAAATGGTGTCAAAACCATCAAGACCAACTGAAGATGGACATTCTCGCTGTTAAGCATAGCGTGAAAGATTTCAGTGGTTTTTGGAAAAATACCAATCATTTAGGGACTCGCCCGGGTTAATTATTATTAAGTACAGACGCCAGCACATCAAGCTATACCTAACTGTCAAATTTTCCCAATTAAATATGAACCTTACGCTTTTGTAATAAAGTTGAAAATCTATCAAAGAAATTTGACAGATTGTAGTAGCTTGATGTGCTGGCCTCTGTACCTATTAAAACAGTCATGAAAGAGCCCTCTGTACCTGTTAAAATGTTCGATTGCTAGTTCCTACCAGCAAGCTACATTTTCGGAAGAAAAAATAAGAACTTACAGCTTTAAAACTTGCAAAGGCTATAATATAATTCATATATGAGAACTAGCCAAGTCAGACCTTAGGCTTCAATATATTATCCTAAGTTATTTGAAGAAATTATATTTTAAGTTGTTATAAAATATTTTATGTTGTCATAAATAAATTTTAGGACTGACCATTGAACTTGGCACCCATTTAGATCTCACTTCTTTTGTCGTTGAAGTCAACAACCTAGGCATATATCACAATATTGAATTTGGTTCTCATTTTACATTTATGTTTGGCTGTTCTATTTGTTGTTTTGTATTGCCACCGACTTCCGAAACTAAAGTCATGTGTGTTCTGTTTTAAAGTTATTTTTGGTTTTTGAAGGCGGTTGTCTTTTTTGTAAAAAAGCTTTTTTATTTTTCGCTTTTTAGTACTTACTTATCATCCAAATCCATTAAGAAATGGCAACACAGTCAAAACGGAGATCGTAAATACAAGGTGAGAACATTACAACATCATCCATGTATTTTTTTTTGCTTTCTGTCGATTTTTTCAAAAAGTGCTCAATCAATTTCGATAAAATTTATATGGGACCACCCTTGAGGCATACCCTATCCATTAAAAAAAGAATTTTCAATATCGCTTCACATTTCGTAATCACATCTCTCAGCAGCAGCACGGTTTCTTTAAACATCGCAGTGTAGTGTGTAGTAACATGTTAAATTTCTCAGAATTTCTAGTGAATGCTATGGATAAGAATCTACAGGTAGATGTCGTGTACACCGATTTTTCGAAGACGTTCGACAAAATTAATCATGATATTATGCTTATTGAAAAACTAGCGAGGGCCGGTGTGCTCGGCAACTTACTAAGATGGATCCAATCCTATATAAAAAACCGAAGTCAGGCGGTCTGTGTTAAAGGTTACTCATCTCAATTCCTCCCTGTTCCCTCCGGAGTCCTCCAAGGTTCCCATATGGGACCCTTGCTTTTTAGCCTCTACATTAATGACATAAGAACCATATTTAACCACAGTAATCACTTACTTTACGCTGATGATACGAAAACATTCCGAGTGGATTTAACCACTCGAGATTGCTCTAAATTACAAAGACATTGTACCCTTTCATTTGGTATATGATTCATCCTTGGCGACGCTTGGACCACATTTGCCCACTATCCTTTGCATAACTACTGTACAACAAATCAACTCTATCTTAACATAGATAAATGTTTCGTTGTCATATACGCGGAAAACTAACCCATTAAATTTCAACTACGCCATAAATGGTTTAATTCTTAAAAGAGTTTCCACCACCAGAGACCTAGGTCTCGTTATGGACTCCAAATTAACATTTATCCATCATATAGACCACATAGTTAGTCTCACATTTCGTAGCCTGGGATTTATTTTGCGGATTAGTAAACCTTTTAAAAATGTTATAACTCTAAAAATTCTTTACTTTTCATTTGTCCGCTCTATTCTAGACTTTTGTAGTACTGTATGGAGCCCATATATATATATATATATATAACATACATATAAATGGGATAGAAAGAATACAATAAAAGTTTTTAAAATCACTTAACTCTTGCAATAATATTTACGACACTGCATATGAAGATGCAATGCGTAGGTATAAACTGATAAGTCTACAGAACCCAAAGTTGGATGCGGATAATATATTACCAGTCGCAGCTACGACTGACGGGGGCTACATACACATTGAAAATTTCACCATATCGCACATCGGCAAGAAGAAAGTCACAACACATAAAAATACGAAATTGAGATAAGTATGCCATAAGAAAGGCAATCACAAACTTTATCTGCTAAAAAAACGTCATATTTATAGTGCGATTCCTCGCCGAGAGATGGCATTTAATACCCTTTTTCACCGAGCCACTTTTCTACCTTTTGTAGCGTAAACAGTGTCACATCACAGTTGATACAGAACGGACGTGCATCTAGTGTGTGTAGTACTGTCATAACCTGTGTAGCAACCCTATTACGGTAAGTAATTTTCATATATTTGCTTTGATTTCGGCAAAAACATGGTCACATCATGTGAAATGACCATATTTTTGAGTTATTTTCACTAAGTATTTTAAAATTAAAGAATAGAACTGTCACATCATGTGAAGTGACTATATTGTAGAGTTATTCTCAATATGTATTTTAAAATTATAGAATAGAACTGTCACATCGTGTCAAGCCAGTATGTTGAAGTGATCAGGTCAGCGAAGAAAAAGGGGAGGAGACCGTACAACTTGACTAAAATGAGTTCCTGCGATTTTATGTCGTTAACTTTAGCACAGAATATGGGCATCCATACACAATTATAGATTGAGAACAACGGATTAACTCACTGTGTTGTCGGGTTCGTCCGACTAGTTTCGATAGCATACGGCCACCTTTTCCAAGGAGTTCCACAGGAACCCACACAACCACAACACACACATCCATACACAATCCTTTAAAATGTTAGACGAAAATATTGAAGATATTGAAAGATTCACCTACAACAATATTTTATAAAACTTCGTTTAATCAAACAGCTGATACCTCGAAAAAAAAATTGGGGCGAGATAAATTTGAAACCAGCCTACAGAACAAAACCTAAAATAAAACCAAACAAAATAAATGACCTATTATGTTTGGTTGAAAATAATCACATTCCTCAATTCTATGCGTCGTTTTATAGATCTCTCAATAACAATTAATATTTGAAGATTGGCTTATTTGAAGACTGTTGATTCTATGTTCCTATAAATTATAGGGGAGTAACTATTTTATTTTTATAGAAATTATTTAATTAGTGATTTCCATTTTTGTTTTCATAAAGATTAGATTTTTATAATTTTGTTATTGCACCAACGGTGTTTTTTCTAATACTTTACTATTTACACTATTTAGAAAGTTTTACTTATAGATCAAGTACCTGAGTACAAATTTTTGTTATTTTTCACTTCTAGGCTAGGATAAGTTCGCACAAATTATGCCATACAATTTTATTTTAACTATTTTCTGATAATTTTCGTAATAGTTTTCTAGATTATCTTTTGTCTGAAAATGTGATATTTTGTTTTTATATGAAAAGTTTTGTACCTTTTCGTTTCTAATGAAACTAATAGTAACTACCTACAAAGAAACCTACAAAGATTTTTAATATTAACTGATTAATTTTTAAAAACAATAAATATTATTAACTAATAAAAGTGTTTCATTTCGTGAAATCTTTCATAATTTTGTCGACAAAAGTGACACATTATAGGAATTTAAAAGTAAAAAATTAATATAAAATGGAAAAAATATCTTTTGATTTTAATTTTCATAAAAATATAATAGAGCATTAAATAGTCTTCTTAAATATATCTCAAGTTCTCCGATATGCTCTCTCAGAAAAATTTTAATGGAATTATAAGTAAAAAAAAAAAGAAAATCGTGATTTCCCAAAAACTACGTTTATTGTGTTGTGACACTCTCGTTGCTGATGTGCGATATCTCAGGTTAAGAACGGAATACGTAAACTAAAGCCGCGTAGCTCAGTCGGCCCAGACAAAGTTCCACCATATGTTTTAATTGACTGTAAGGAATCTCTTGCTCCTCCACTAACTAACTTAGCACTTCAAAGTGGCATATATCCCGATCAATGGAAGGTATCACGAGTTACGCCGATACCGAAAACTAACAATAAATCGTCAGTTGAGGAACATCGTCCTATTGCCATTTTGTTATGTCCAGCCAAGGTGTTTGAAACAATTGCACATAAGGAAATTTACCACCAATTAAAATCTCACTTATGTGAGGAACCACTTGGCTTCTATAGTGTTTCGGTTCAACTCGAAAAACTATATTTACTTTTCATAGGCATGAAATCATTCATCGCACGATATGTCTACATTTTATAATATTTGTTGTATGGATTCTTGGAATCTTATAAGTAATATATAATGTACCCACAGTTATATGTGCTGGTTTTGTCTGTGTTATAATTGTATTCCTGTATCATCTTCATTTCATAATTTTCATAGGCATGAAATCATTCATCGCACGATATGTCTACATTTTATATTTGTTTGTTATTTGTAACTTGGAATCTTATGAATAGAATGTGTTTATCTACTTACGTTTTTTTTATGCTGTTCCTGTCGTCATCCTTTGTAATTTATTCCTGTATAATTGGATCAAATTAATATTTACAAACCTGAAAAATAAATAATGTTTTGCTTTGACATGTCTGTCAGTGACAGTCGTCAAATTGACGACCGGCCAACATTTCTTCTAAAATAAGTTTTCGGCTACTAACGTAAAACCTCTATGTTGTATGTCTTGTAAGCTTGTTTGTCTGTGTTAGATAGTAAACGGCTGAACACCCGCTGTATTATCGTGTGTTCCTTTAGATCTGATTCGCACTAATATTATAATAAAAATTACTAAAATAAATGGCATTCGACAATTATTGAGCCTGGCCGTTGCTATATAAAAAACGATTTGACCGTTCTAGAAAGAAGATTCATAATTGGATTTTTTATGAATTTTGGAAGAGCGGTCAGAAAAGCAACCTGTCAAATGGGTGAGTCTGGATTTCGGAGCAGTTTGGTAAACACGCGGATTGCTCATACGCATACGTTGCTGGAGTCTGGATTTCGGAGCCGTTTGGTAAACACGCGGATTGCTCATACGCATACGTTGCTGGAGTCTAGTTCTTGGAGCCGTTTGTTGAACACGCTGATTGTTCATACGCTTACGTTGCTGCAGTCTAGTTCTTGGAGCCGTTTATTGAACACGCTGATTGTTCATACGCTTACGTTGCTGGAGTCTACTTACTGAAGTCTACCAGTCTGCAACCGAGAGTCGGTTTACTAGGATAAGTCGAGCTGTCACGTGCCTCTTGCTGCCCAGGGCTGGTCCTACTGACCGCCTGGGGGGGCCTCCGTCCCCGAGCTGATCGCGTCAGACTTCTCTTCGGCTGATCCTGTACGCCGGCCAGGCTGGGGATCATAATCCTCCTGGATACTGCCTAACCTTAGTGCGTTTAGGTCAGTGCTAACTTTTATACTTACAATTGTTTTTGATACTCATCACATTTTAACTTTCGTGTGAGAGCTATTAAATTCAATACGTACAATTCTGCATAGCCTTTTATTTCTCTTAAACTATCAGAATTGTTACATTTGGCGCCCAATCGTGAAATCAAAGCTAGCTCTCTCATTTTCTTCAAAATTCTAATCTTACTAATTCTTTAGTACTCTTTATTTCGACATTTTGATTTGGCTTAGATTCTTTTGTGTGTGTGTGTGTAAAATACTAATATTTTCTCCTCAGCCCGCTTCGTCGTACTGAACATACTTACATACTGTACAAAAACTTACACTACATCCCCACACACAATCCTCTTGCTTCTGGCAATTGGCACCCATTCTGCGCTTGTGAGTTTTAAATCACTCGTTGGTTACTTACAAGTTGGGGTCTGGTTTACTGTACACGGCTATTAGGAGCATACCCTATAGTCGTTCTCACCTATACTTTTACTCTATACTTTACCACATTACGCTGCACCCCACACACGTGCACACCACAGCGTTTACCCTATGGTAACCGCACTCAGTCTTCGCTTGGGTGTGTTTTTAAAACCACCTAGTGGTCACTACTGAGTTGGGGACTGAGACACTTTACGATAGCTACAGGACAATATTCTGTAGTTGTTTGTACATACCTACACGATGATAAACTATACAGATGCTAACAATAATAAATAAAATGACAAATACTGTCTTTCATTTACTGTACTTTATAAATGTTTTATTTTATTGAATAGGCTCAATGTCGTGGGCTCGATTTTAAAATATTTTATTTCACTCTCGGCTTAAACCCTCTCGGTGAGGTGTATTACGTTTAATCCTACCGGAGGTCGGTCACTATTTATTACTCGTTTTACTCTTACGCGCGTATTACTCTTTGAACCTCTAGGTGAGGTGTATTACTTGCTTGACTCTCTTGAGGAGGCTAGTCACCTTGACCCTCTCTTGAAGAGGCTAGTCAAGTTTGGCCCTCTTTTGAAGAGGCTAGTCATGCTTGGCCCTCTCTCGTAGAGGCTAGTCATGCTTGACCCTCTCTCGAAAGGGCTTAGTCATTCATGTACCCTCCCAGAGGGTTGTCGCTCTCTTATCCAATTGAATCTTATTTACTCTCATTTACCTCTCAGAGGGTTGTTACTCCCTTATCCTCTTGAATCTTATTTACCCTCATTTACCTCTCAGAGGGTTGTTACTCTCTTATCCTCTTGAATCTTATTTACTCTCATTTACCTCTCAGAGTGTTGTTACTCTCTTCCTCTTGAATCTTATCTACCCTCGCCTGACCTCTTAAGGCTAGTTACTCTGACCCTCTCAAGGCTAGTCACTTTGACCCTCCTGAGGCCACTCTGACCCTTTAGAGGCTAGTCACTCTAACCTTTTTGAGGCTAGTCGCCTTTGAACTTTTGGAGGCTAGTTACTCTGAGCCTCTCGGAGTTTTTCCACTCTTTATAACTTTGTTATTCTCTCAGCTTTTGCTTCTTGCTTCTTAAATATTATTTTTCCTCACTTATATTTTTCAAGTGTCACTTCATGACACTCTCTGGAATTCTATGACTATTTTTATTATTTTCTTTTCTTTTGACTTTTATATTGTCATATATTACCTTTTCTTATAAATGGTTTTATTCATTACTCATGTCTATCGCTTCCTTCTTCTTACTATAGAGTTTTTAATCTTGACCTAATAAAACCTCTATAGATATTTATTTTCTTCATTCATCGGTTCTGAAACCAATAAGATTATTTTAATCTCCTTTTTTTAAAGAACTTAAGAAGTACTGTTGGGTACAACGTTACCTAACCTTCTTATTTACTAACTCTTTGTTAGTTTTTGACTAATTAGCACCATCAACGTCTGCATGTTGATGGATTTCTGACTAATTAGCCACCGTCAACTATTGAGGTTGATGGATCTTCTATTATATCTGTGGCTGTACTCTTATAGCCATAGGTGTATCTTTACGAGCGGCTAATAACTCGCCTTAAATAAGCCTGTATTAATATTATTTAAGGGCTATCCCCTTGATCTTTTTCCCCATATCTATGGCTTCACTCTGAAAGCCATAGGTATCTTCACGAGCGGTTAATAACTCGTCTTCCAGAAGCCCTTATTATAATCGATCAAGGCCTAGCCCTTGATATAAATCTTTATCTTAATAATGGGTTTTAAACGCGAGCGGATTACAACTCCAAAAATAAGCCCTATTGTTAATGAATCTTTAGGTTTGCGTGATGATCATTGAATGTGAATCTCATTTGACCTTAATTTCGTAAGATGTCGGTGTGTTTGAATGAGGTATGAAAGTTTGTGAATGCTGAAATATCTAACCTTCTCAAAATTTTTGTTCTAGGCCAAAAATTTTTCTCGGGTCGTTGGGGATAATATAGTGTTTCGGTTCAACTCGAAAAACTATATTTACTTTTCATAGGCATGAAATCATTCATCGCACGATATGTCTACATTTTATAATATTTGTTGTATGGATTCTTGGAATCTTATAAGTAATATATAATGTACCCACAGTTATATGTGCTGGTTTTGTCTGTGTTATAATTGTATTCCTGTATCATCTTCATTTCATAATTTTCATAGGCATGAAATCATTCATCGCACGATATGTCTACATTTTATATTTGTTTGTTATTTGTAACTTGGAATCTTATGAATAGAATGTGTTTATCTACTTACGTTTTTTTTATGCTGTTCCTGTCGTCATCCTTTGTAATTTATTCCTGTATAATTGGATCAAATTAATATTTACAAACCTGAAAAATAAATAATGTTTTGCTTTGACATGTCTGTCAGTGACAGTCGTCAAATTGACGACCGGCCAACATTTCTTCTAAAATAAGTTTTCGGCTACTAACGTAAAACCTCTATGTTGTATGTCTTGTAAGCTTGTTTGTCTGTGTTAGATAGTAAACGGCTGAACACCCGCTGTATTATCGTGTGTTCCTTTAGATCTGATTCGCACTAATATTATAATAAAAATTACTAAAATAAATGGCATTCGACAATTATTGAGCCTGGCCGTTGCTATATAAAAAACGATTTGACCGTTCTAGAAAGAAGATTCATAATTGGATTTTTTATGAATTTTGGAAGAGCGGTCAGAAAAGCAACCTGTCAAATGGGTGAGTCTGGATTTCGGAGCAGTTTGGTAAACACGCGGATTGCTCATACGCATACGTTGCTGGAGTCTGGATTTCGGAGCCGTTTGGTAAACACGCGGATTGCTCATACGCATACGTTGCTGGAGTCTAGTTCTTGGAGCCGTTTGTTGAACACGCTGATTGTTCATACGCTTACATTGCTGCAGTCTAGTTCTTGGAGCCGTTTATTGAACACGCTGATTGTTCATACGCTTACGTTGCTGGAGTCTACTTACTGAAGTCTACCAGTCTGCAACCGAGAGTCGGTTTACTAGGATAAGTCGAGCTGTCACGTGCCTCTTGCTGCCCAGGGCTGGTCCTACTGACCGCCTGGGGGGGCCTCCGTCCCCGAGCTGATCGCGTCAGACTTCTCTTCGGCTGATCCTGTACGCCGGCCAGGCTGGGGATCATAATCCTCCTGGATACTGCCTAACCTTAGTGCGTTTAGGTCAGTGCTAACTTTTATACTTACAATTGTTTTTGATACTCATCACATTTTAACTTTCGTGTGAGAGCTATTAAATTCAATACGTACAATTCTGCATAGCCTTTTATTTCTCTTAAACTATCAGAATTGTTACACTTCCGACCAGGTCGCTCAGTCGAAACAAATTTATTGTCACTCGTTGATTACGTCTGGAGGGGTCTGGATTGGGGGCATGAAGTGGATGTTCTCTATTTTGATTTCAGAAAGGCTTTCGATGCAGTGGACAACGACATTTCGCTGAGTAAAATACAGGCCATGGGATTCACACCAAAGCTTCTGAAATGTTTCGCTAATTATCTCTTGAATCGGAAACAGTTTGTTGCTCATGGGTGCTTTCTTTCGTGATCTTACCATACGCGATCTGGGGTGAGTCAAGGATCAGTTCTTGGCCCATTACTCTTTCTTTTAATGGTCAATGATCTCGTCAGGGTGGTACAACATGCTAAATGTCTGCTATATGCTGACGATTTAAAGTTAGTACTCGAAATTACCGAGAATTGCACTCGTGAGGATCTTCAAAGCGACATTGACCGAGTCTTACAGTGGAGCCGTACTAATAAATTGTATTTTAACACCAGTAATTGTTATGTTATGACGTTCAGCCGTAAATCACGACCTAGTCAAGCTGTTTACACATTAGGTGATGCAGAGGTAACGCGCATATTCAACATCCGTGATCTTGGTGTGACATTCGATTGTCGCCTGACATTTCACGAGCACATCTTCTTAGTGGCCGCCGAGTCATACAGACGACTGGGCTTCGTCTTGCGTAATGCACGTGACTTCCATAATCCTAACATAATTAAAATACTGTACAATTCCCTAGTCAGAAGTAAGTTGGAATTTGCAGCTTGCGTTTGGAGTCCGTATGAGTCAACATACACCGTAATAATTGAAAAAATTCAGAAGGCCTTCCTACGTTACTTATACATATAAGAGAAATTACGAGTACCTACTATCCATTTATGTACCCTACGGATTTTTTGCTAGGTATTCTAGGATATCTCCCTAGCTGTCCGTCGGTCTCGAACGCAGATCATCACTGCACTGAAAATTTTACGGAACGTAATTGACTCCCCAGAATTGCACAACTTATAATGCACATTTTATGTTCCTGATAATTACCTACGCCACCGGTCCAACCGCCGGCACCGACTATTCGCGACTGCACAGAGCCACACGGTGTCCCGTGCGCATTCCCCGCTGTGTCGCATGCGCAGCGCAATCAATGCCCTCATTTTTGACCTACCCGATTGTGACGTGTTAAATGACAGATTCAACCAAGTCCTGTTATTGTGCTCGAGATTTTGTGAGAGACATTGTATATGAATCATTATTGTATGTCCTAATAATTTGCAACCAAACAAAACGTATTTTCTTTTATTTTTATCTTTTATTAATGTATATTAATGCTGTACCAGATGAATGATGGTAATTAATAATCAATAAATAAATAAATAACAGACGTAACATGTTCGACATTATTCAATTGTTCAAAATTTTAAACTCATTGACTGATTCACCATCATTACTTGGTAAAATATCTCTGAAAGCATATGCTCGCCTACCCGTACGCCCTTCACGTACAACACCACTTTTTGTTCCCCCTCCACTAAATAAAACATACACTCGTATCTCATTTATATATCGTTCCACTAGCAATTATAATAGAATTTACAGACATAGACCTTTTTAACATTTCTCATAATAGCCTTAAACTAAAACTTAAAAGTAGGTATATTACCTAATTAAAACTTACCTTTTTTACTTTTTCTACCTTCACTTTACTTTGTAAACTGATGATATATGTTTCACTGAACTTATGTTCTGATATAAAAAATTTTAAGTATTTCTTGGGCGTCTTTCCTTGTTAGGAGTTTATTGTACTTATTTTTACCCTATCACATTGTCGGCACTATAGGTCTATTATAAGGAACCAATTGTCTGAAGTCTATATTGTTTGTGTATGACTGTTTGATGCCTAAAAAAGAAAAAAATATACCGTATGGGGACCACATATTGTCAATAAATTATACGACGTACTTGTTATCGCCTTTTCTGACGATATACAAGAAATTAACGAAATCGGTCCAGTAATTAGGTCAAAAAGTAGAGTTTTCATTTTGAACAAATTTAAACACTCTGTAGAATTGGATCACTAGGTCAATGACTCAATGAACTTGAATTCCTGTAAGGGTCAGCGCACACCGAGAACAGAGGAGAGCGGAACATTTTTTGAAACCACTAATAAAATGACTAATGCCCGTTTTCACCAACAATCCCTAAATTTTAAGTAACCCCTAAGAGATTTTAGGTGACGGTATCGTTTGTGTTAGTGTCACCTAAAATCTCTTAGGGGTTACTTAAAGGACATGTTAGGTTTTTGTATGGAGGCTGGGCTTTAATTCGGACCTGCTGTGAACCGGGAAGTGAATTTTTTTATATGAAAGTACATAAATTAAGACTACTTTTTGTATATTTTTTATTTTTTTTAAAAGCACCCTTCCTATTTTATTATATTTTTAATTAATTGTAATTTAAAAGTAAATTGCAACCCTCGGTATTTATTGATTTTGGCAACACTTTTCGGTTGGATGTCATTATTGTCATTATGAAAAGTGTAAACGTCAATCAAGTGTCAAATTCAATTATAATTGCGTACCTATGCGCGCCCTATTATTAATATACTCTGCGAATGCGTCTGTGGTTTGCGTTACAACAACGGAACGGACACAAGTGATTTGTTTTTTTTTTGTTTTTGTGTCTTGTTATCTTTAAGTTATCTTTATTTGACCTGGCTTTTAATTTGGATTCTTTCCTGCACAGTTTCTTGATAATATAATTATATTATAAGGGATGATGTTGAAAATTAAGAGGTAGAATAAAATACAGTCAAATATAAATAAATGCATTACTTTTATTTCTCTACCTAATACACAAAAATGTTCACCTATTCTGACCTGCTGGAGCGACTATTTACAAAAGGTGAACAGGTCCAATCCATTTAAGTCTGTCTGTATCTGGACTGTTTGGTTTACTGGCCTGCCTTGGAGGAGACGTAAAACCATCAGTAATCATTTTGCAATTTACTGAATTCATGATGATAAAGTCATAAAGTCCCAAACTGTAGGAGAAAATAAGGATGTTTGATACAAATAAATTCATACACTGTTTTAAGCTTTCACGGTTTAAAACTAAACTTATATTGGCACACGGGATATCTTCCGTGATACGCGATCATGGCGCTTGCCAGCGTTGAAATATCGGGAGCTCAAAACAATGAACAATCACGGAAGATATCCCCTATGTGACAATATAAGTTTATATAAATTCATTACCTATCCTTATCATAAACCATTTACTGTTATTGAAAATAATAGCATTTCTGCGTTAATACAACTTCGCTATTAACAAATAAATTCAATCCATTACTGGCCCCTTGCTGGGCACGGGCCTCTTAGAGTGAGAAGGGTTAGGCCTTAGTCCACCTCGCTGGCCTGGTGCGGGGATTACACACCTCAGATGATGATTTTACTAATACCAAGTAGAAATTACAAATATTAAACCTAAATATTCATAAGCAAACGGAAAAATAGCGATTCTAACAATGAGACAAGGGCTTGACAAGCGATCGACATGACAACTGACATGTGTGGTGTGACACTGACAACCTTACTGACACAACACAGTTAATGTTTTCATAGATTCCGGAATCAATGCCATGCATACAAATCATGGAGATAATTCGTCGGTTTTATAGCCATCTAATAATGTTTTAAAATATTTTAAATAACAATAAGGTGTTTAATGTACTTTAAAAATGATATTTAACCCTTTTTTCTTTGTTTCAATGCACAAAAATAATATTACGATACAAAAAAATATCTGGATTTAAAATATTTATTTATTAAACAATGGTGCTTTTAATTTTTTTTTTGTTTTTGTTAGGCCAGCTTAAATAATTTTCTCTATCAGAAAAACCACACATGATAGCTGTTCGAAAAAAAAAATATTTTAAGCCCATTTCATAACATGTCCTTTAGGGATTGTTGGTGAAAACGGGCATAAGACTATAGCATACAGTGCAAAATGAAATACACGTCTAAACTTGATGCTCGACCATGCTCGAGCTTGCAAGATGAGTGTTCGAGTATGTGTTCTACATGCGCGACCACGCTCGAGCCACCCGCGTTTAGTTTCATTAGTATTGCCACAGCGGGAAAACTATGTGGACGTATGTTTACTACCCACGGCGCGGCCGGTGTAGGTAAAAATCAACGTCGGATTATGGCATCAAACTGGTCCTGCACGCTCACCTGGCAACCCAGAGCATTTTCAACGAAGCTTGCTCACGGGAGGGGCGACTGAAAAAAATTTTGACTGCTGTCGAGCAGTCAAAATTTTGCTCGAACATGCGAGAGCATTTTGCAGTTTGGTGTGCGCTGGCCCTAACACTGAAAAGCGACGTTGCCACGTAGTGCAAAACTACAAACTATCACGAGTTACGTAGGTACCTATTCTAGTTATTTGCCTAAATGTAAAAATGGTACACCTAAAAGACAAAGTGGAAATTAATGTAACAAATTTTAATTCAACGTTCGACTGTGCAAACTAACCGTGTATGGGGGCCACGGCCGCGGACCGTGCTACCCGACTTCCACATTCGTTTCGCTACTATTATGAATTTTAATACTGTGACGATACGGCCCACTACCTCTCTCTCACAGACAGAAGATTTTTAAATTAGATTATTAAATTTTATAATTAATATTGTTTTTTCTTCGGTATACTAGTACCTACTTGGAATTTCCTCTTGATTAACCTCGACCTGCCACGCTCGAAACTTTCTTTTCCAAAAAATACAATTCACTGGGACGCGCCAGTATTTCCTGCGGGTGTACGTCGGCAGCGGTGTCTTTTGACGGCTACCTATAATAGGCGGCACGAGGCACGCGGCTTTCTTCAAAGGCCTTTGAGCGGCGCCGGTGCCGCGCGTGGCAGGCCGGCGGGGGGAGGGGGAGCGCGGGCGCGGGGTGCGCTCGCGCCACGTAGTGTAGGACGTCTGTTATTGACTATTAATAATTATCGATAAAAAAATGTTGTTTAGCTTTAAATACTTATGTGGTGCTAAGGTGTTTTAAGAATTATCGTGCTGTTATGAAAATACTAAAAAAACAATATGCCCTAAGTATTTAAAACTAAACAGCTTTTCTGTTTAAGTGTGTTCTTATTCAATATTATTAAGTAGATTTAGAGATAAAATTAACCACGAAAAATTATGCATTGTTTTACCATGTTACATAGGAAGCAACCTATAAAAAAACTCGTACCTACGAGCTTATTATTACTTATTGATAACAATTAAATTTCTACTATTACTGATCAGCTCTTGGGCGATCGACAGACCCGTTTGATACTCAGAAAGTCACAAAACGTTACTTTCGTTTTTTTTTATTGTTCTTCCAGTTATTGTTAAAAATATTAAAACATTCGAATCACACAAAGATCTTGTATTCTAATGCCTTGTTTAGGTAGCAGATTAGTAAGTGTAAAAATTTATCGATATCGATTAGGACGATAATTACAACGTTGACCCTACATTATAACTTTTATTTATTTCGCTATTTCGGATTTCGGAAGTTCCGACTTCCGCATTGTCAGTTACCGCGCTACCTCTTCCGGGATAGTGTGTGTGGCTTTCGCAGAGATTTCCTTGAACCTAATTGCGAGCATTGCTTTAAAACGCGATATTAATAAATACAATTACAAAGTTTAATATTTTTTACAGTGAAATTGACACTTATTAGTTTATTAACTACTTGACTTTGTGTGTGTGTAAATTGTGTTTTAAAGTTTTATGTATTTAGGTTTTACAGTGAATTTGACACTTGACTTTTGTGTACGCGTGTCTTTTTAACAATATGCCAAGACAACAGCATTTGTACAGTGCTGCAGAGTATACTGACATGGTATTATTGTATGGCGAATGCAGCCAAAATGCAGCCCTAACTGTACGTACCTATCGTGAGAGATACGGCGCTACTCGCGTCTGCCCTACTAGTGTCCGGACAATCCTGGGAGCTGTCCAAAGGATCAGGGAAAATCAGCACATAGTACCCAACACTCATGAAGGAGTTGCTCCACGTCACGTTCCGTCCTCCTTTGAACAACGGGTCTTAGAACATTTCGATCGGAACCCAACCTGCAGCCTAAGGCAAGCTGGGCGTGTATTTAGAATGAGTCATAGAACAATACATCGAGTGCTGAAAAGGAACAAACTACGACCTTATAAATATGCAAAGGTGCAGGCGCTGCTGCCACGAGATAAGCCGATTAGAGAGTTTCACTGCCACTGGGTACTGGAAAAAATCATGCAAGACCAACGTTTTTTATCAGATGTGTTTTGGACAGATGAAAGCACGTTTACTCGAAACGGCATGTGGAATCGACAAACGATGCGTCACTGGAGCCGTACGAATCCGCATTTATTTAGGGAATCAGCTCATCAATACCGCTTTTCCGTTAATGTGTGGGCAGGTATTCACGGAGATCAAATAATCGGCCCTGTTTTTATCAACGGAAACCTGAATGCACAGAAGTTTCTAGATCTTCTTAACGAACCAATAACCGAATACTTAGATGGATTGTCTGTGGTAGCTTACACGAGGGTATGGTTTCAGTTAGATGGAGCTCCTCCACACTCCGTACTCCTCGCGAGAGAGCGGCTTAACACCATGTTCGGCGAGCAATGGATTGGGCGCTACGGCCCCCGTAGGTGGCCAGCTCCGTCACCCGACCTTACTCCTCTCGACTTCTTTTTATGGGGCTTTATTAAAAATGAAGTTTACTCGCGGGTCTCCGAAACCGAAAATGAACTGCGCAATCGTATTGTCGCCGCCTTTGACAAATTAAAAGCCATGGCTCTGGATCCTGAATGAAATTTCTTGAGCAGGCTTCGGGATAACATTGTGCGGCGGTGTAACTTGTGCATTCAAGAACGTGGTGGTCATTTTGAAAATTTGAAAATTTAAGTTGCTACCTATTCTTTTCGGAACGAATGTGTAATATTGAATTTATTTCGTTCAGTTCAGTTATCGCGAAATAAATAAGTGGCGGTAAAAATGAACTCAGTGAATTTTATTTTCGTCGCACATTGTCAAATGAATCAAAGTCGGCACTTTGATTTGACGCCGACAAAAAAGGCCGCGTGCATCGTTGCCGCTCTTCGCTCCGGGGTCAAGGTATGTTGTCTAAACAGAGTGTTTTCTTTTACTGAATTTATTTTAATGTTTATTTTGTTTGAAAATTTTACTTTTTTAATTTTCGGTTTTTAGTTTAACATTTAATTTTGCTACACTTTTGTGGACTAGTATAACTTGAGGTTTCATTTATTGCCTATAAGTGAGTTCCATACTGTATACCTATACACAAATAACTTTAAAAAAAAAATTTTTTTACAATTCCTTCACTAATTAATCGAAAGGAACTTCGTTCCATCCGGGTGTCTCTTGACACCTCTCAAGTGGTTTGGTAACATTTCTCTTGAGAAGCCCTTCCAACCGTATACGATATCTGTGTTTGGTAACATTTCTCTTGAGAAGCCCTTCCAACCGTATACGATATCTGTGTTTGGTAACAATTCTCTTGAGTAGCCCTTCCAACCGTATACGATATCTGTGTTTGGTAACATTTCTCTTGAGAAGCCCTTCCAACCGTATACGATATCTGTGTTTGGTAACATTTCTCTTGAGAAGCCCTTCCAACCGTATACGATATCTGTGTTTGGTAACATTTCTCTTGAGAAGCCCTTCCAACCGTATACGATATCTGTGTTTGGTAACAATTCTCTTGAGAAGCCCTTCCAACCGTATACGATATCTGTGTTTGGATTTGCGCCATTACATATTTTTGATATATTTATTATTATTTTTATTTATATTCACAGTCATTATTTTAAAATAATGTTTTACATAAAATCGGTAGATTCTGACGAGAGCTAACGATTGAAACTTAACTTAAACGAACGTCGTAGCTCTTCCGAGTCAAAAGTTATACTAAGTGTTAATCTCGATACACAGCAAAATTACCACAAATTGGCGGCGCTTCCCCCTCCCCCGCGCGGTGCGTTACAGTCCTCACGTGGCGTTATAAATTCAAAGTCAAAGTCAAAGCATTTATTTCAATTAAACCATTTGCAGGCACTTTTGAATAGTCAAAGAGTCAGTTAGTTAGTCAGAAAGTTGAAGCTAGTTGCTCGTTCCAAAACGTAGGGTAGGTCTCTATGGAGAAGAACGAGCAAGAAACTCCACGGACACTCTTTTCAATCAAGCTTATACAAAATCCAGGCTACATTATTCTTGCTGCTTCTATATGTGAAAATAATGTAAATGAAGAGAAATCCAAAACAGTCCAATTAAAAATAAATTAATATAAAAGCCTTGGCAGTTAAGAGATGACCAATCTCAACTGACAGCGCCCGTTCACGAACATGACGCGCGGATCAGCACCACTTAGCTCAACCATTTTGAAGGGAACCGAATGATCTAACCCACACGCCACCACCAGTGAGACATTTGAGCGAGCATGACAATGCTATCAACTGCCGTGCTCATTTATGTCAAACCACCATCACCATTTCAGCCTAAAGACGTCCACTGCTGGACATAGGCCTCCCCAAAGGGGGGTTTTGCCATAATCGCCACGCTAGGCAGGCGGGTTGGCGATCGCAGTATGGTTATTACAAAGGCACAGAGAACGCTGCTGCCCATTCTCTGGTAAGTCCCTTAGTCGCCTCTTGTCAAACACATTGAATAAATAAATGTTTTTGTTTTTTTTTTAAGTATTTCATTCGACAGATAAAATATAATAAGCAAATAATAACAACGGTACACATTATTCATGTCAATAATAAGGGGTGAGCAACATAATTTTATGCAATTAAGAAATTCCCTAGAGAGGCTGTGGAGCAGGACCACCATTATGCTAAGCATTTTTATCATTGATATAATCTTCCAACTTATAATATGCTTGCCTACATAGTGTGCGTTTAATGCATGTTTTAAATTGCCTTTCATTTAATTGCAAAATATCCAGCGGTATTTTATTATAACATTTTACACAATACCCCATAAAAGAAGTATGTACTTTTGACAATCTGAAACTTGGTTGATATAATTTGTTCCTATTTCTAGTATTAAAGTTATGTCTGTCACTTATTTTACTAAACAGATGAAGATTTTTCCGAACATGCATGATGTTTTCGTATATACATTGACAAGGTACCGTCATGATATTAATTTGTTTAAACAATTCTCTTAGAGACTCGCGTCTGCTGAGATTATATATGGCTCTGACAGCCCTCTTTTGCAGAATAAAGATAGAATCTATATCTGCAGCCCGTCCCCAAAGCAAAATACCGTAAGACATGATACTATGAAAGTAACTAAAATAGACTAGTCTAGCGGTATCCACGTCTGTCAATTTGATTTTTCTGACAGCGTAAGCGGCCGAACTTAGCCGCCCTGCAAGAGATGTTAAGTGAGGACCCCACTGCAGCTTTGAGTCAAGCGTAATCCCTAGGAAAACTGTCTTTTCGACGAATTCAAGTACGTCCTTATTCAATAAAACGTTACATTCACTACTTTTAACATTCGGTAAAACGAATCTTATGCACTTGGTTTTCTTCTCATTTAACACTAAGTTATTTGCAGTAAACCAATTATGAACTTTAATCATGGCGTCATTTACGTCGTCAAGGTGCTGTGCCCGTCTATTTACTTTAAAAATCAATGAAGTATCATCAGCAAATAACACCATTTGAGGTTGATTTCTCGGTAAATGCGGTAATTCATTAATATAAACTAGAAATAGGAACGGACCCAATATTCTGACTCCTAAGTCACAGGCACATACACCTAGTTTAGGAGTCAGGGTATTCAATTTATTGTAACCTAGTAATAAGCCTTATATAATGTTCCTAGGTTGATAAGTACTGAATGTGATGGCTATTTGGTGAAAATAAAGAATTTATTTATTTATTTATTTATTGAGCCCTGTGGTACTCCCATTTTTACTTTAAAGCCCGATGAATTTACACCGTTTATTTGAACTTGCTGCAGCCTATCATCTAAATACGATTTTACTAATCTGAGCGCTAGTTTACCGAGTCCGTAATGCTCAAGCTTCAAAAGCAGTGTTTCGTGATTTACGCAATCAAATGCTTTGGAGAGGTCACAGAAAATGCCAATGGCATCCTGTGACTCCTCCCATGCGTTAAAGATATGCTTAATCAAAGTGATACCGGCATCAGTAGTGCAACGCCCTCTGGTGAACCCATACTGTTGATCATGTAGGATGTTATTGCAATTAAAATGACTAATCATTTGATTAAGCATTACTTTTTCAAACACTTTGCTGAATACTGGCAAAACCGAAACGGGTCTATAATTATTCGTGTCCTTGCATTCGCCGTATTTGAAAAGTGGTATAAGTTTACTGTACTTCATTAAATCTGGGAAAACTTCTGGTCTATACAATTGGTTAAATTAATTACAATTGGTTATTGGTTTAATTTGTGCACCCTAGTGCTACTGTCTCAATAATCGATTTACAAACATTAGTAGACATTCCCCACAAATCCTCAGTAACTTTGATCTTTAGTTGTTTAAAAGTTTTTATAACAACCTCAGGGTTTATATGTTTATTTATTATTTTAATTACTCTCTGCACTAACAGTAGCCACCAACACATACAGAGAGTCAACGAATGTTTAAAGGACAATGCCAGAAACTCTATAGAACTTTGCCCCACTCATAAAAGTAATTTACAAGCGTGCAATATGCAGCATCTTATTGCTTATTTAATACTTATAAGTAAACATTAGTTTTAGTGACTGTAGAACTTGCGGTTTATAATATCAGTAACTAATTGAAAATGTTTGATTCATCAACGGCATTAACATTGCAAAATGTTTATGACTTGCACTTGCCAGCGACTTTATCCGCGTGAATGTCGGTAATCGCGGATCAAGACGAAGTTGAAGATTAAAAAGCCTATGTCCTTCCCTAAGGATCAAGTTGTCTTAATAAAAAAGATTAATAAAAGTTGTTTTAATTAGAATGTAATTAGAATGTTTTGGATTTCTCTTCACTTACATTGTTTTCACATATAGAAGCAACAAGAATAATGTAGCCTGGATTTTGTAAAAGCTTGATTGAAAAGAGAGTCCGTGGAGTTTCTTGGTCGTTCTTCTCCATAGAGACCTACCCTACGTTTTGGAACGAGCAACTAGCTTCAACTTTCTGACTAACTAACTGACTCTTTGACTATTCAAAAGTGCCTGCAAATGGTTTAATTGAAATAAATGCTTTGACTTTGACTTTGACTTTGAAAAAAAAATCACCGAAATCGGTTCTGCCGTTTCGTTGTGAAAACGTAACAGACAGAGTTACTTTCACATTTACAATAATGTATTAATATTATACTAGCTGACCCGGCTAACGTTGTTTTGCCATATAATTTTTTTCGTATCACCCAGGGGTATAAAAAATAGCCTACGACCTATTCTCAGACCTACTAAATATACACCAAAAATTTCATAAACTGACCTCTCCCACTGCATCGACACATCTGCGTCTGTTCGTGTCCGGTGTCGCAATCACCGCGACACTGTCGACACGCCGACACTCCCGCCACCGCTGACACTAGTGTCACGCTCTCTCTGTAGCCGTCGAAGGCGAGTGTCTCGTAGTGTCAGACAGCTGGAGTCTCGTCGGCTGACATTATGGCTTGCATCGCTCGGCAGTCGGTATTACAAGTGTTGGATTAGTCATTTTGTGTGAAATATCTTTAGAGATTTACTTAAATAAAGACGAGTGATGTCTAAATACACTGTTTATTTAGTAATACGAGATCTTAGCTGTAGTACCGTTCTTGTTTCTGTTTTCTAAACTAAAAATTTTTACAAAAATGACAACCGCCTTCAAAAAGCAAAAAATAACTTTCAATTCGCAAGTCGACGGCTTTGGTTTTGCTTGTTGTTTTGTATTGCCACCGACTTGCGAATTGAAAGTTATTTTTTACATTTTGAAGGCGGTTCTATTTCGTAAAATTTTTTTTTTTCGCTTTTTAGTGCTTTCTCGTCATAGAAATTAATTACGAAACGGCGACACCAAAAAAAATCTGTCATCCCTTAATTTTCAGCCTTTAGGGGTGGAATATTTTCTTGAAATTTATATGAGACCAAATTTGAGGTATACACTATCAATTAAAAAAATAATCATCGAAATCAGACTACACTGAAAAAAGTTATGCGTGCTAAAAAATAAAAATAAATATATCAAAAATAAAAAAAAATGTTCATAAAATGAAAACTACTGGGCCAAACAATGTTAAATTTTTACGGGACCAAATGACAACTATTCCACATCAAACTAAAGAAGAATCACTTAAATCGGATCATAAATCTCAGAGTAATCGATGTACATACATAAAAAAAAAACAACCGAATTGAGAACCTCCTCCTTTTTGAAGTCGGTTAAAAACTAATATCATAACGAGAAACGATTTGTTCGTTTGTTAAGATTTAAATAAAAAACGACTTGTCCTAAGTATTTTAAAAAATCTTTCATCATTAGAATGCTACATTATTCCTGAGTAACTTATCCATACTTTATACTTTATCCATCCATATATTATAAATGTGAAAGTAACTCTGTCTGTTAAGCTTTCACGATGAAACGGCTGAACCGATTTAGATGAAATTTGGTATGAAGATAGTTTGAACTCTGGGGAAGGACATAGGCTACTTTTTAATCCGCGACTTTGTCTGCATCCGCGATAACTGACATTCACGCGGACGAAGTCGCAGGCAAAAGCTAGTAGGCTATATATATCAACTGAAAAGAATAGAGATTCTTGAGAAATAATCACAAAGACGAAGTCGCAGTCAAAGTACCAGTCTGATATATTTTCGAAGGCAAATTTACACTGAATGACAAGAAATATAAAAATTTCGTGTAAAGAAGTACCGCTCTCCGCACCGGCCCTCAGAGCCGGCCACCTAACAAGAGCCGCAGGTGTCGACAGAGGCTATCGGCTTTTAAGCCCTCGAGTATGTTATTATATCACAATGTTGAGTTATCGACGCCACACGTGCTCGCTACCTCGTGATACACATTAGCACACAGCAAGTGCAATAAAACACTTTGAGTGAAGTCGGGAGTTTTCTCGTCAAGTTAATAAGTTGCAACATGTTAGGAAGCTCTGTAAGTCTTAGTGTATGCTAATTAACTTCAACGTAGGAACGCAGTGCAAAGGAATGTGCAGAAGTACCAGTTTAGAAATAGCTTTATTTTGGCAAAATTAGGATGTTAGGTGACACAGTCGTATTTGTGTTCCTCGTAAGACTGACACAATAACGTCTGCACCACCCCATTTCTACCCGTGGGTGTCGTTGAACGCGACAGAGGGATATTGACCAGAGGGTGGGCAGCAGCGTCCTTCTGAGTACCATAACACCTACTGCGATCGCCAACATTCATCGGTCAAGCATGGCGATTACGGCTGAACCCCCCTTTGGGGGAGACCTATGCCCAGCAGTGGGCGTGTAAAGGTTGACATGATGGTGATGAACCGGAGACCAGGCACAATGATAACGAGTCAGTATTTTTTTTCGAATCCCTGTAATAAAGAGCGATCCTTTTGCCAAGAACTAGGCATTTAATATAGACTTTAATATAGATTTTAATATAGACTTCGGGCTGTTACTAGGAAATTCGTGTTCTAAAAAAAGACAACCGCCTTCAAAAAGTAAAAAATAACTTTAGCACAGAACACACATTGACTTTAGTTTCGAAATTCAGTGGCTTTGTTCTGTTTGTTGTTTTGTATTGCCACCGACTTCCGAAACTAAAGTCAATGAGGAGTTTCTTGCTCGTTCTTCTCCATAGAAACCTACTGTTTGGAACGAGCAACTAGCTGCAACTTTCTGACTGACTGACTCCTTGACAATTCAAAAGTGCCTGTAAATGGTTTATTAACAATAAATGATTTGAGTTTGAGTTTTGAGTTTGAATGTGTGTTCTGTGCTAAAGTTATTTTTCACTTTTTGAAGGCGGTTGTTTTTTTTGTAAAAAGCTTTTTATTTTCCGCTTTTTAGTACCTCCTTCTAATCCAAATCTATTAAGAAGAGATTTAAAGTTAACTACTACAAAGATTGATGAAACTAAAACGTCGTCTATGTAAAATTTTTGGGTATTTGTTAATTTTTCAAAAAGTGCTAAATCAATTTCGATAAAATTTATATTAAAATTTATATACTACCCCTGAAGCATACCCTGTCCATAAAAAAAAGAATTTTCAAAATCGGTTTACGTTTACCGGAGAAATCGCGTAACAAATCGCGCACATACTTAATGCAAATTTAAGACTTATACGGTTTTCTCATGGATGCCATTGTCAGAACTGGACTGGAAAATGGGACCACACGGGAAGCACTAGCTTTCAAATAAAAATAGAATCATCAAAATCGGTTCACCCAGTCCCAAGAATTCAGGTAACAAACATAAAAAAGAAAATTACAGACGAATTGATAACCTCCTCCTTTTTTGAAGTCGGTTGAAAATAGAACCCTTCGTTCATTAGTTGCGCTAACTACCGATAAGCAAACGTGGCTATAATAATTTGAATCATAACTAAGCGGCTCTTTAGATCAAATCAGTCGGAGTGGTCCTTCGCAACGTATCTGGTCTACAGTGACTACTGGGACTTTTCTACTGCCGGTAGTTTACCTACAAATGACGTCACATCGACACGCGCTCCGCCGACCTCATTGTTAGTACCCTGTGTACAAACCAGTACAAACGTACAAAGTGACACATCTTGTATAGCTGACACGACATTTTAATAATTAAATTGTTTACGTTGAGTTACACGAAACTAACATTAGTTTAATGGAGAATTTAAATGCATGCCCTTACATTTTGTATCAAAAAGAGAGTGACAGCATCAATTTAAAGGCTCCTTTAAACTAATGTTAGTTTCGTGCAATGCACCGTTAAAGTTAGTCTAGCAAATAACGCTAAGTGATTCATTCTAGAATGTTTTGAATATTTGTTAGAGGTGAGTGCACAAGAGCTCATAATTAGTACAATTTGAAATATTACTGCTTTGGAAAAGGTGCATGTAGGTACAGGGAGTATTACCTTGTGAAATATTGTTCAGACAGACACCGTCACGCAGAAATGTGCTAGTGATAAGGCTTCTATATATTTACGGCCGGTAACATTATGCCTGAACAAGAACTGCAAATCCGTTTACCTCCTACAGATTAAAATAACTCGACACAAACCTAATTTTAATAAAAAATAAAATATATTGGTATTGTAGGCCAATTGAGGTTAAAACAAACGCTTCAGGAGGAGTGCACACCTCCTCACCTCATTATAACAGAAGGAGGACAACAAACAAACGTTGTGGCCTCACCTCCCCTCACCTCCCCTCACCTCCCCCTCACCTCTCCCTCACCGCTCTCCGACGCCGTCGCGTGCACGAAACGTATTAAAATATAAACGACGGAGAAAAACTCCGCACAAACACAATTTAACTGTATCAACAACCAGCTTAATAGCTACTTCTTAAGACGCGCAGATATTCAATAATTTAAGAAGATCATTAACCAGACTATGAAGACCTTCACACTGCAACAGTATACTAACCATGGCAGCTCAACTTATTACACACTGAGAGCCAGTACATTTAGAGCTCTGATAGTAAATTACACCCAATCGTTCACAGGTCAAGATATTCTGGGCATTAACTCTACCAGAATATATCGACACCTAACACCAAGCTATTTCTTAGGATATATATGTAGTTCATCCTGACGCTGGTGATGCGCTATTACCGGATTGTTGACGGACCAGCTCGTGATCCGCACATTATGAAGCCGTTCACGGCGGCGGCATTACCGTGTGACGGTTTTATGACGAATCGGTTTTACAACCTCTATGCAGTCTGCTTGAATAGACACATTAAGTAGGTATAGGTACATCTTTGGAATCAGCGCATAGCTAAATATAAACTGAAATCAAATGCTCGTATACCATTTAAAGTGACACTATTTTTAGTTTTTAACATAATCTATCTCGTAACATATTAAGTTACAGTTGAATTGCTTATTAGTCTTTTAGGCTAGACAGTAATTAATTATTAAGAATTTTGTTATTACTAATAGAGTACAATTTTAAGTGATATTAATTTATTCGCTGGACAAACCCTCAATTTGTTATAAATAGCACTAAGGTTGTCTTGAACAACATAACAATATGTCGAATCATGCAAATCAAACAATTATTATTGTTTATTAGTGTTGAGATAATAATGATTTAATGACTTGACAACTGTCAATCCTTTTGTAGCAGAACATAGCGTTTGACGTTTCAATTTTCGTCAAACTAAGCAACTTACACAATCAATCATCGAATTTAATGTTTGCTGGTCATTCCAGTGAATGCTAAGAACTTTAAAAAATTCTGAGCATTCTTTTATTATTGATTCGAAAGATAGCTGAAATACTCCCACCCATAATATTAGCTGGGATTATATTACAAGTGAATACTTAGGTTTATCAACGCCTTTAGGGAAAAAGAGGGACTTCGACTCCTCATGCCCCCCAAACCATCAGCGCTTTTGATAATTAAGAGTAATACAATTAGATCAGCAAAAACTTAACATAATTAACGACGGAATTCCCGAAAAATGACCCAACACTGATTGAGTGTAACTCAATAAACTAATCAGTAATCAGCTAACGAGTGCAGCTTGGTGGCGAGTGTACCTCGCACCGCGTACAGTCGCGCGCGCAGGGCAGTGTTGACCCGGCTGATTGGCATACGTCGAACGCGTGCCTTTATCGTAATGAGCTGTTTATATGGACACCCAACTACCACGCCGGAAACAACACCACTGAAACATACACACACTATACATTGCTGGTTTTGTTTGTAATACCTTAAACTAAATGCCTTTATAGCGCGCAATCGATGTTGAATCATGCAATATCGTTGATGAATACAAAATGTCATGTTACAAGCCCCCGAATGAAACTTACTTATGTTCGGTCACGTTTGAGGCATAAAAAATCCAGCGCTGTTTGCACTGAAGCCCGGAGGATACGATCTATGCGAATAATGTATTATAAACAAATAAAAAGCGAGTGTTTTTCTGTTTATCCCCAATTTTATGAGCGACTGTGGCTGCGCGATCTATCGGGCGCTCAAATTACTCGAACACGGTTTGTGAATGTTCACGATGAGAGATAGAGAGACAATGTTGTTGTTTTGTATGTTAAACGCGTCAGCGGCTGTCTACTAATTGTTTATTTTACGCAATAAAACCTTTATTATATATTTTTATCACATATTAATGTCAGATATAAACAAATAGAAAAATCGAACATAAGTAAAAATAGTCGAGTATACCCGACCACCATGACGAAAACTTCGGATTGTTGTCGCTATGGACGTCTAAGGCCGTTTGAGGCAATGATTGAACTTTGAACTGTATTCCGAGTTATGTTGCCAATTATAGAATTTAACCAGTCACAATAAAGTTGAAAATTACTCTAAGCTGGCTCTAAAGTCTAAGCTTGGACAAAATTTTGTATTGCTCATTCGTGCGAAGTCACCTCGAATATGCGGCACAAATTTGGAACCCATGCTATAATAAATACATTGATCAAATTGAAAATATCCAAAAAAGATTCATTCGTTTACTCCGTGAACTATTTAGATCTATGCAAAAAATTCCATTTGCAGCCACTTATAAATCGTCGAAGGGTGGCGGATTGTACATATCTCTTAAAAATTATAGCAAATGAGATTGCTTGTCCTGATATTTTGCGTAAACTGCATTTCAATGTCCCCCAGAGATCAGTAAGATTTAACCCACCTATTTCCATACCCTCCTCTTCTTCTAATTATAGGCGTAATTCTTACCTAGTGCGAGCGAGCAGAGACCTTAACTCATTGTGTAAGCGATTCTCATTTGACGTGTTTACCACCAAAAGCTGTTCAGTGCGGAACCAGCTAAACCTTGACTTTTTCAAAAGTGAATAGTTTTACTGTTGTCCATTAGTGTTAGTGATTTAATAATCCTTTAACTCTTTAAATTTTCTGATTGTTGTGCGTGTTTCCCGTGATCCTTAAATTAAGATCTCTATAGATTAATATATTTCTAGCCGTGAGAACCTATAATTGGCTTTATGTAACATATTCAACTTCTGTATTCCAATCTTTGTATAGCTATTGGTTTTCCATGTAAATAAATAAATAAAATCAAAACTTGTTTGCAAGTGAGACGGTCAGTAGACAAGTATTTATGTGAATGTCTCTGTGCGTGTCTACTGATAATAGTATAAGCTACTTGTGTACTAGCTGATGTACCATTCACTGCACCAAGACTTAAGCTACTACTTTGAAAAATCTCAACAAAACCTAATTGGCCGCGAGTACCGAGTCGCCTCATCTTGCATCTCTGTCTAACAGCCGCGGGTGAAGTTGTGAGCCGCTGAGAAAGAACGCTAACTGTATAGTGAGTACTTTGTGGTATAAATCGGGCATCGCGGGTGATGCGATGAATTCCAATGTGTTATGGCTCTTTCTCAGCAGTACTTGTGTACTGGAACTTTTTACTGAAGTTAGTTGTGCTGCGCTCGGTGCTCCACTGACAGTTGTGTAATTTAATCATGTACGAAGTTGTGCAGCAGACAAGACAGCGCTTTGTTCTCTACGCACGGTGGTGTGGGGTAATAATAATAATCGTTTAATTCAGGCATTAGCGTCCATAAAATTGAAATTGAAAAAAGTTTTTTCGGAAGTGAAGTCGGTGACGGTGGCTTTGAGTTTGTTGTTTTGTATTGCCACCGAATTCTGAAAGTAAAGTAATGTGTGTTTTGTGCTAAAGTTATTTATAACTTTTTAGTTTTTGAAGGCGGTTTCCTTTTTTTTGAAAAAACTTTTTATGTTTAGCTTTTTAGTATTGCCTTAACATCCAAATCCAAAAAGAGATTGTAAGTCCTCCAAAGATTGAAGAAACTAAAACGTCACAGATCTAAGTATTTTTTTGGGATTTTGTTGATGTTTTTAAAAAGGGCTTGATCAATATTGGTAAAATTTATATGGGACCATTACGGAATAAACCCCTTTCGAACAAAAAAAGAATTTTGCGAATCCGTCTATATATGACGGAGTTATGCCCGAACATACATACAAAAAACAAATAGAAATATCCGTGTTGATAACCTCCTCCTTTTTGAAGTCGGTTAAAAACTTATCTTAAAACAAAACTTAACTAACTATGAAACAAACAGACATACAAATTGAAACAGTAAAATAACAATAAATCAACCCCGTAGGTAACATTGATGAGAATATTTATGTTGTCTCTCTCAGTAGATGCACAGCAAGTAACACGGCTTTGACAATACTATTTTTAGTCGCCACCACACGCGAAGAACGACGCCTTGAGCTTCCCCATGAGTGCAAAGAAGTCGGTAGTGTACGACTTACGTTTCAGTAATGATGGAAGTGTTTGAGGATCTTGTAAACGGTCACAATGTTTTCATTGTCAGCAAGGCTCTTCGGTTTCGGCCTGCATCACGCAATAACAGCTTCCACCAAATCTGTTCACAGTCAGTAATACAAAGTATCATCATCATCAATGTTGCAGGCTGGCGCTGTGTCATTGATCGTCTTGCACATCACCCCAATCCACTTGCTTCCGGATTGCTTGACAATACCAACGTGGTTAAGAGGCTTAAAAAAAAATCACGTGCTTTGAGTAGACAGCAAGGCATTGGCCAAGCTGCTCTGTAAAACATTACCTTCGTAATCGCACTGCTGTGGCAGTGCGATAACGAAGGTATGGGATGGGTGGATGGATGGATAGGTGCGATATAGGAGCAATTTCCAGAGTGAGACAACGTTTAAAAAAAAACATAATTTTAAAATAATATCTCTGTTTGTTTTACAATTTACAATTTTGAGGTTCTAACTAGTGGAACAACCTCGAAATAACGAAATAAATCACATCATAAACATAGTGTTCTCTGTGGAAGCATGTAGAACAGCTGATAGGCAGGCTGTGGCTGATACTGACACTCTGCCGGCCGCAGTACACTATGTAATTAATTTTATCTCTCGTGTTATTACACTCTGTCCGATTATTTTAATGATTTATCAAATAATAATGAGTTACTTAGCCCTGCGAGTACCTACGTGGAATAAATAGTTGAGTGGTAGCTGCCTCTGCCCTCAGTATAACGACCTCTCAGTGTACAGTCGACGATAACAATGTGTTCACATTTAGGTACAATAAAATAAATACATAAGCAAGTTGGACCAATTTGGCTAATTTTGGTCTTAAAACATGATCAGTTTTATTCTCTTTTTTATTCATTTATAATACGAGGATCACTTTGATACATTGGGAGAAATATTCGACCAAAACTCATATTATACCAGAGTAACTTACCCTTGAATAATTTTACTCATTAGTCTTACTCTCAATCTCTCAAATAACTTCGTTTGCGTTTTACCATCACAAACGTAGCGAAGCTAATACTAGCTATTGTTATTCTTGAGTTAGTGAATGAATGATGAACCACAAATGTGTAAGCCAATTAAAATAGAAACACATTTCTTTATAGAGCAGAACGCAAGATTGTAGGTCTACGTAATCTTGCCGGTTTATAATAGTGTCAACTGTCAATGATATTCACACGAGTTGTCATTATCAGCTGGTAATGTAGTGACCACCATTAAATTAATCTCGGTTAACTTGTTTACACGATGCATTTTGGCGGTATAGCGATTTACTCTCGGATAGACAGACAGACAGTTGCTTCGGGATTAAAATTTGGTAAAACGTAAAGTTTTCTAACTCAAGAGTAATGAGTGATTTAATTCCCAGGATAAGACTTACACAAGTTGGGTCGAATTCGCCCTAAGTCAGTTGTCTATTTAGCTAAGTTTTGCCGTTGACAGTACCCTTTTTACCTCAGCAAACACGTTGCTTTAATAACACTTAATTAGTTAAGTGTTGTACACCTTACAATAGTTGTAAGCTAGTGGTTTGACCCGCCCGCGTCTCATCTCAACATCGCGAAGGAACCGGTTCAACCGACACTCACGTGAATTAACATCATGATGGTACTTCCAATGATTACACAAGTTCTGAACGAAATGAATAACCACAACAGACGCATTTGTTGTTTGATCTCCACGTTGTTCAGTTGCCAAAACTTATGAAAAGAGCACGTCAATCACATTTGAACATGGACCCATTTATAAAATACACCTCATCGGTTTATTTTATTCAATCCTAGCGACCCACCTCGGGTTTGCACGGGTGCAAACTATACGTATAAACCTTCCTCTTGAATCACTATCTATTGCTGAAAACTGCATTGAAATCCGCTGCGTAGTTTAAAATATGTAAGCGTACAGACAGCGGGAGCGACTTTGTTTTATACTATGTAAAGATAAAGAAGATCAAGAAGCACGCATAAAAGTGTTTATAGGGTCTCACGTGGATGCTGCGTGTCTGGGTACAATGCACGCGGTGTGGTTCTATATCTATCGTAATAATCACCAAGTTTGCCAAAAGAGATGATCGAAGTAAGTTGACTCACAATGCATTGCATATTGTATGATCACCTTTGTTTAGTTTAGAAAATTAGATTGCTTATTAATACGTTACGGTACGGGCTCGAACGAAGTATGCTAAAGATAAGGAAGCTGGATAAAATACGACACACTAAAATAAGAAAAATAACTAAAGCAACAAACGCTCTGAGTTATGCACAAAAATTTAAATGGAAGTGGGCAGGACATGTTGCGCGGCTAACAGACCATAGATGGACTAAAAAAGTAACATTCTGGAGCGGCCCACTAGGCAAAAGAACAAGAGGTAGACCCATTACAAGATGGGAAGACGATATTAAAACAATAGTTGGTCCAAACTGTCGACAAGTAGCTGAAGACAGAGCCAAATGGGCATCACTGGAGGAGGCCTTCACCCATTCTGGGGTTCCAGTAGAATAAGCAACTAAAAATACTATGATATAATACATAGGATACACATAAAAATTATATTATATTTTTTTTTTTTTTTTTTTTTTATTTAGCCTGTGCTGTCCCACTGCTGGGCAAAGGCCTCCCCCAATATATATATTTCTTTTATATATATTATATAAAAGAAAAAATAAATAACATACAATAAAGTAAATAAAACTAACACATACATAGATCTTAAGAAATGTAAATTTACTGGAAATAAAAAGGCTGTTTATTTTATTTTATTTATTTTATTTATTATTAATACGTTGAGCGCCATGAAGGTCACCGGTGACCGACTCTAGTGGAGGTTTCACGTTCAACATTTTTGGCTCCGCAGTCAACGTATTAAGATAATTAGGCACAATATGTATGTACACGCATAATAAAAAGATAACCTATAACTATTAAACTAAAAAACTTTACAAAAAGGCATACAAAAATATTTCGCATCGCCTTGCTACGTTAAATGGTTATGTGGTGTTTAATGGTTGTGTGGTGTTTAATGGTTGTGTGGTGTTTAATGGTTGTGTGGTGTTTTGCAAAATAATTTGTACGAGTGGGATATACCTAGCAACCTCTAGCGGCCTTCCAAGGAGGTCATACGATGGTCTACTGTTAGACAAACCGTCTGAAATACTAGCGAATTATTTCTAGTATTAACGTTTAATTTGTACTAGATATAGTACAAATTAAGCGTTAATACTAGAAATAATTCGTCCTACGGAGGATTACGGCTAATGATCGTTTTTGTCTTGGACCTCAGATGGTACTCAGATAAAGTTTTTATCTGAAGGTCGCCTCGGTTCTGAGCGTGAATCATCTTTTTTCTAATAGCATAATAGTACGTCTGCTGTTGACAGACAGACTGGACATACCATCACGCCCGCACTCCGCGCAGGGCTAGGCAGAGGTGGATAGTACACTCATATTTCATTAGAAAACAATCAGGCACTAATCTAGGCCCTGGACTAGTACTGAGAAATTCCTGATAAAACCTAAGACCTCTGCCGCCCCGGGTCACATATACCAGAAGCATCGCGCTGGACCTCCAGCCAGTACTCTACTGCTTTTTTTTTTCAGAGCTTCGAATCTAACAACAGGACCCCCACTCTGTACGCATCTGTACTCGTGTTGTGTACTCGCACACACTTGGTGCGATGCCGGCGCGAGGCAGCTCACGACGTCTCGGTGATTCAATAATTCAGGAGCTCTCACGTTGAAATAAATTTGATTATACTTATCCTGTTTTAATCCGTGTCGACGTTAGTGCGGGGCGTCGCGTCGTGCGTTTAATTTTGCAGTAACTCTGCTCTGTGCTCGCTCCCGGTACAAGCTCTCTAAAATTCCATAACATTATGTAAACGCATCTGCATACACGCCGCGGGAACTTTATTAAACGAAATAATGTAGTGAATACGTTGGCTGACTCACTCCAGAATAATGAGCAATCTCGTAGCGCTACGCCGTAGCTGCGTAGCTCCATAGCTGCGTAGCACCGTAGCGGCGTAGCAGCGTAGCTCCGTAGCCGGAGAAGCGTCAGTAGCCGAAGGGAGTGCGGCCCGAGCGCACGCTACGCCGCTCGTGTGACATGTCCGCTACATAGACGCGCGTTGTGTCCTACCGACGATTCATAATAATAATTAAGTTTTGCCAAATTACTAACATAAGTTTGTGAAATAATTATAATAATTGTGATCTGTCATTACCTCTATAGTTTGACAATAGTCGTGTAGTTTGATGTCCAATAGTTTTTACTGAATAGTTCTGTAAGTGTCATGATCAAGATGAAAAGGATTTGTCACCTCATCTTCCGGCTGCTGTTCCTGCTAGACGGTACGTGGATTTTCTCAGAATATTAATATTAGTGTCCGTTTTACTGTTGAGTGTAACCGAAGCGTGTCTACATACACCGACGTAAAGTGGACGATTTAATTAAAAGTAAGTTTTGTCGTTTGTGATAGTCAAAGTCAAAGTCAAAGTCAAAGCATTTATTTCAATTAAACCATTTACAGGCACTTTTGAATTGTCAAGGAGTCGGTCAGTTAGTCAGAAAGTTGAAGCTAGTTGCTCGTTCCAAAACGTAGGTAGGTCTCTATGGAGAAGAACGAGCAAGAAACTCCACGGACACTCTTTTAAAATCAGGTTTTTACAAAATACTGCTTACATTATTCTTGTTGCTTCTATATGTGAAAACAATGAAGGTAATCTAGAAATACAAAATATAAAAAATAATCAAGATAAAAACCATGGCAGTTAAGAGTTGACCAATCTCTACTGACAGCGCCCGTTCACGAACATGACGCGTGAATCAGCACCATTTAGCTCAACCATTTTAGAGGGAGCCGAATGACCCAACACACGCGCCACCACCAGCGAGACATTTGAGTGAGCATGACAATTCTCTCAACCGCCATGCTCATTTAAGTCAAACACATAATAATTTACTTAAAATATGGCTCCATGGTACTCACATTTACAAAATTGAAATAATGCTGCTAAATTATACAAAACTAAGGTTTCCAATGTTTCTAAAATGTCGAAAAAGTAATTAAAATATGTATTTGTGTGTAATAATAACGATACTCGTTACTCATGTCAATAAAAAAAAGGGGTAGGAAACAACATTCCTCCAATTAGGAAATTCCCTAAACTGCCTGTGGAGCAGGACCAGCATTTAGCCAAGCATTTTTATCATTGATGTAGTCTTCTAATTTATAATATGCTTGTCTACACAGTGTGCGTTTAATACATGTTTTAAATTGTCTTTCATTTAGTTGAAGAATATCAAGAGGTATTTTATTATAAAATTTTACACAGTACCCCATAAAAGAAGTATGAACTTTTGACAATCTGAATCTTGGCTGATCTAATTTGTTCCTATTTCTAGTATAAACACAATGTCTGTCACTTATTTTATTAAAAAGATGAAGGTTTTTTCGAACATGCATAATGTTTTCATATATGTATTGACAAGGTACCGTCAAGATGTTAATCTGTTTAAACAATTCTCTTAGAGATTCGCGACTGCTGAGATTATAGATGGCTCTGACAGCCCGCTTTTGCAGAATAAAAATAGAATCAATATCTGCAGCCCGCCCCCAAAGCAAGATACCGTAGGACATGATGCTATGAAAATAACTAAAATATACTAGCCTAGCGGTATCCACGTCTGTCAAATGCCGGATTTTTCTGACAGCGTAAGCGGCCGAACTCAACCGCCCTGCAAGAGATGTTAAGTGAGGACCCCATTGCAGCTTTGAGTCAAGCGTAATCCCTAGGAAAACAGTCTTTTCGACGAATTCAAGTATATCCTTATTCAATACAACGTTACATTCACTACTTTTAACATTCGGTAAAGCGAATCTTATGCATTTAGTTTTCTTCTCATTTAATACTAAATTATTTACAGTAAACCAATTATGAACCTTAAGCATAGCGTCATTTACGTCGTCATGGTGCTGTGCCCGTCTATTAACTCTAAATATCAAGGAAGTATCATCAGCAAATAACACCATTTGTGGTTGATTTTTCAGCAAATAAGGTAAATCGTTTATATAAACTAAAAAGAGGAACGGACCCAATATTGAGCCCTGCGGTACCCCCATTTTTACTTATAAGCCCGATGAATTTACACCGTTTACTTGAACTTGTTGCAGTCTATCAGTCAAATATGATTTTACTAAGCTAAGCGCTAGTTTACCCAGTCCGTAATGCTCAAGCTTTAAGAGTAGTGTTTCGTGATTCACGCAATCAAATGCTTTGGAGAGGTCGCAAAAGATACCAATAGCATCTTGAGAATCCTCCCAAGCCTTAAATATATGCTTGATTAAGGTGACACCGGCGTCAGTAGTGCAACGTCCTTTGGTGAAACCATACTGCTGATCATGTAAAATTTTGTGACAGTTAAAATGACTGAGCATTTGATCAAGCATTACTTTTTCAAACACTTTGCTAAAAACCGGCAAAACCGAAACGGGTCTGTAATTATTAGAGTCTTTGCAGTCGCCGGATTTAAAAAGTGGTATAACTTTGCTGAACTTCATTAGATCCGGGAAATCCCCTTGGTCTACACACAAATTAAAAATGAAAGCTAAATAGGGCGCCACTGTCTCAATAATTGATTTACAAACATTAGTAGACATCCCCCATAAATCTTCAGTACCCTTAATCTTGAGTTGTTTAAAAGCTTTAATAACGATTGCAGGGTTTATATGTTTAAATTTAAATTCCGTGGGATATGCTGAAACATTCGAACTTAGTAAGTTTAAAGCAAGTGAGGGCGAAGAATCTAAAGTTTCAGTAGTTTTAATAGGAATATCGGTAAAGAATGTTGCAAATTCCTGAGCAACTTCTTTATTAGTACTTAAGAGACCACGGGAAGTCTCCAGAGTGTAATCAGTAGTATGTTTTTTGTTCCTGTTTGTTTCATTATTAATTATTTTCCAAACAGTCTTAATTTTATCATCAGCTGATTTAACTTTATTGCTAATGTATAAGGCTTTAGCTGCTTTACAAGCAATTTTAAAAGTTTTAGAATAAGTCGAAACATACTTATTAAATGTTTCGGTGTTAATATAAGGCTTAAGGCCATACAACTCAAAAAGCCTTTCTCTACTTTTTCTGATACCTTTAGTTGCCCAGTCACTAAATAAAAACTTAGGGCAAATAGTTTTAAATTTTTTTCTTAAAAATATTATCAAACTCTGTTTGCACAACTGAAAAAAAATCTTTATACAAAATATTACCATTATTCATATTAAGTTCCTGAACGGGTAACTTACTAATTAAAGTCTTATTAAATTTATCTAAATTACTAGATGTTATTGGTCTTGACTGTATCTGTATTTTTTGCAAGGGTGTGTTGGACTCAAAAGCAATGGTTTGACCGCTGTGATCTGATAATTTATTTATTAAGTGTGTAATTATATAAAGCCACCGGAACCGGTTATCTTGTAAACTAATTTATGACTCCGCAATTACTATGTTAACGCTGTTAAGTTACAGTAATTACTTTACAACGGTTCATAATTAAAATGAGTCTCATACCTTATTAAAATTGTCACCGAAAATGTTGCAAAGATTAACTAAAATATGTAAGAGTGGACTATCTTAACGAATTTTGTGACCTTACATTAAAATAAACAAAATTATAATAATCAATGTGTAATCTTCTATATAACAAAAATGAATCGATGTTCGTTAGTCTCGCTAAAACTCGAGAACTGCTGGACCAATTTGGCTAATTTTGGTCTTGAAATATTTATGGAAGTCCAGGAAAGGTACAATGGCGAGAAAATTGTAAAATCAATTGACAGGACAACGTCTGTCGGGTCAGCAGTTGAAAATAATAGTCTTTGAGCTAAACTGCGGACAGGCGGATGGACGGACAGACATGGCGAAACTATAAAGATTTCATGTAGAATACAAAACCCTAAAAACGTAATGGTTTTTACTAATAATTATTAAGGTTGCGACTCTATTGTTGTATAGAGTTCTGTTTTTATACTCATCCTCTTAATTTATCAAACAAAAGGCAGATAGACCGTGCGGAACACTGCGAGTGAAGCCACAAAACCAAATACAAATTAAAAAACGAATACCTACAATTCGCTTCGCGCTGTACTAACACGAGTCAGAACAGCACGAAGCGAAGCATTGTTAAAAAAAACAAATTCTAATACAAATAAAAATTCAAAAGCGAATACAATCACCAGATTGTAGGTATTCGTTATTGAATTTGTATTTGCTTTTGTGGCTTCACACGCAGTGTTCCGCACGGTCTATCTGCCTTTTGTTTGATAATCTGTGCTCATCCTATAACGTTAGTCAAGTTGATCAATGTACTGGGCATGGACTGGAAGTGACCCCAACAAAGTTGGGAAAAGGCAGAAGATCAGCGTTAGTCAAGTTGAACCATTTTATTAATAAACTGAGGCACATTTAGTAAAACATTTTCTGATTCGTGTCCTCAGCTTGTCGAAGGCAATCTAAACCGTGTCAGTTCACAAGTTACAGGTTGTCTCTATTCAGGGTCTAATGTGCAGGTGAGCAGGACATGTGTTACATATATCGTTCCTGGGTTCAATCTTGGCTGTGGTGACACTGCCAGTCGAGCCACGGTCACAGCTAGTTAATATCAACATTCCACTAACCTCACGTTTGTGTCAAGCTCAAGTTGTCGGTTCTCTTTAATTGTGTTTTTATTCAAAGTGCTCATTAATTTTCCTCTTCTTAAACATAACGTTGTCTCTGTCAACATTCTAATTAACTTATAATTAACTTTGTCTCGGTTGTTCAATTAGCACTTGTATTTGTAAGCGGTGATTCGTACTTAAGAGTAAACGTTTGATATTGTGTGAAATGATTCGTCTCTTGTCATTTACATAGTCACTGTGTGTTCGCGTGTCACTTCGGAGCGTGGGTGTTGCTGGAGAAACATGATACTATTGCACTAGTAACAAATTTTGTTCGACTATCACAACACTATGAAAACACTATCACACCATTATCACAGCACTATCGCATCACAATCACGAAATCAAAGTCAAATAATTGATTTCATTTAAGTAGATCATTAAGGCAATTTTGAACCACCAACCACATATTACAAACTTTGAATCTAGTTTCTTATTTCAAATGGTAGTTTCATATGGAGAAGAATGGGCAAGAAACTCCATACTTACTCTTTTAAAAAAATCGTTTACAATATTTGCATTTAAATAATTATATTATGATTATACGTGAATACGATGTACCTGGTATATATTAATGTATGTATACGACACTATCACAACACTTTGGATATTCTACTTCTACCTAAACAAATAGTTGACAGGAGTCGCGTGCTTCAGAACCATTAACAAATAATTGTAAAGCAATATGTAGACGTAGGGGTATTAACTTTAAAATGTAGAAATCGATAGTAATTATAAGTTTAGTAATCATGACGATCACTTGGGTAATGGATAACGCATGGTTATTTATTATTTAATTATTTATTATTTTAATAACTCTCTGCACTAACAGTTGTAAACACGGATATCGATACGATAAAACAGTTTTAAACCGTTGACTAATGTATTGATATGACATTATTCCTCACGCGAATATATTTTCTTCTCAATACCTGGAGCTCTTGCTCAGTTCGTAGCATATTATGTAAGTACAATGAAGGTGTATGTAGCATTTAGAGGGTGTGATCCTGGAGATTTGTCATACAGGTCCCGAATCCAGTATAGACTCCAGCTCTCACAAACGTTATACTGTTAACTGTAACTTGACGCTATGAATCAACAAAACTGTACCTTTTGGAGTGAAATTAAATAAATTTTACTTTAAACACTTTAAACTTATTCCGATATCGAAAGAACTTTCCAACAAAGCCTTTACGGTTGATATGTGAAAGCCCACAGTAAATAAAACACGCAGCGACATAATCCTCCGCAACTTGTGGAAGTATCTGAAGTCAGTCGGTGGAGCAGTGGAGTGTTCACACGCCGACAGATATGCGGAGAGATTATCATGTCATGCATATGTATGACGGACGCGCTGCCGTACACATGTATTGTATTACACAAACCCGTAGGACACTGTATATTGTTTTATGCTATTATTCTACTTCTTTTTAACCGACTTCAAAAAGGAGAAGGTTATCAATTCGAAAGTTTATATATTATTACTATTATTTTGTATGTATGTTCGGGCATAACTCTGTCATATATAGACGGATTTGCAAAATTCTTTTTTTGTTCGAAAAGGGTTTATTTCGAAATGGTCCCATATATTTTACCAAAATTATTAATTTTACCAAAATTGATTCAGCCCTTTTTGAGAAAATCAACAAAATCCCAAAAATAAAATACTTAGACGACGTTTTAGTTTCTTCAATCTTTGGAGAACTTATAATCTCTTTTAAGTGTTTCGCTTTCTTTCGTTTTCGTGGGGATTTGAATGTTAAGGCAATACTAAAAAGCGAAAAATAAAAAAGTTTTTTCAAAAAAAGAAATCCGCCTTCAAAAACTAAAAAGTGATAAATAACTTTAGCACAGAACACACATTACTTTACTTTCGAAAGTTGGTGGTTATACCAACCAACAAACACAAACCCACCACCACCAACTTCCGAAAATAAAGTAATGTGTGTTCTGTGCTAAAGTTATTTATCACTTTTTAATTTTGAAGGCTGTTTCGCCGTCAGTGGCCGACCTAATCTTTATCAACCGACTTAAAAAAAAGAACGTGGTTTTCAATTCGACACGTATATTTTTTTCAATACAAAAGTGCTCACTTGCTTCGCCCTCTTTAATTAAAAGTACCTCCGACTCCTAGTACACGACAACTCACCACAACATGAGAACGTACATCAATCCGGTACTGTAAGAGCTTAGTATGGTCTGAACTCTTAGAGTATCAATAACAATAAAGCATATTGTTTCTCAAAATAATAGTATACAGTACCAATTTCTAATGATTAAGCTAAACGTAAATCACCCGCCAATTAAACGTTATTTCAGATTAAATGTCTGTTTACACAGACTCATCAATAAATTCGTGTCAATAATCATTATTATTACATTACTCCTCCAGTCCTGTTTATTTAACAGATATTTATTCTGTCCCAAAAGGCGTGATATTAAATTAATTGCGCACAATTAGCATAAGTCCCATAGTCCCTTGGACAGTCCCCCCGCACCCCGCGCGTCTCTCCCCTCGGCCGGGATCATGGACTCCATAAAAGGTCCCCTACATTCATTCATATAATGTAACACATAGATGTGTGGATTAAATAGGTTAGTGCAGAAAATATGCTCCCTGTAATTATTATCTCCTAGTCCTTTTTAACCGACTTTAAAAATGGAAGAGGTTCAATAGAGGCTCAATACGTCACGAAACTACCTTTTGGAATGGGCAACTAGAATCAACTTTATATTTTTTTATTATGACGTTCAAAAGTGCCTTTTAATGGTCTAATTGAAATAAATGATTTGACTTTGACTTTGACGTAAATATTTTTTTTTATATTTGATTTAATTTTTTTTTGATAGTTTATACTTTAAAGTTGATCCAATGGTTCATGAAATTATTCCACTTCTAAGGGTGGAAAATTAAGGGATGACTTAATTTGTTTGGTGTTACCATTTCTTAATTAATTTGGATGATAAAAGGTACGCACTAAGAAGCGAGAAAAATACTTTTTTACAAAAAAGACAGACGTTTATTTTTTTTACCATTATTTTTTAGTTTTTTTTTCCCCACGGGGTGTCCGGGCTAGAATAGCACCCCCCCATTTCATCCCGAGGGTGTCGTCGTAGGCGACTAAGGGAAAATCCGGAAGTCGGGCAGCAGCGGCTTTCGTGTACTTAATAACTTCACTGCGATCCCCAAGACGTCTGCCAAGCGTGGGGATTATGGCAACGTCCCCCATTTATGGGGGAGGCCTTTGTTCAACAGTGGACATCTTTAGGCTGATGTTGATGGTGACGATTTTAGTTTTTGAAGGCTCTTTAGGAGAAACTCGTGGCTAAGTGAAAGGTGTACAAATCGATCTGTCAAAGGTTAAGCTACGCTTACCGCGGTCGCTTTGTCGATGGAAGACCATCCAGTTTCCTCTGTGCCTTAGAAAGCACGTAAAGCCGTTGGTTCCGGTTGTCATATCTCAAGAACCGCGATAGCTAGACAGTTGTAATTTTCACAAATTATCTGTTGCCGCTCTATCAACAAATAGTAATAAAATAAATATTTAAGAAGGGCTCCCATACAACAAACGCGATTTTTTTTGTATGATGTCTAATGTTGTATAAATAATGGTGCGGAACCCTTCGTGCGTCAGTACGACTCGCATTTGGCCAGATTTTTGTATAAGAGAATTTTGTATGTTGTGGTGTGCTTACAACGTGACTGTGTGTATGTGTGAACATCAACATCTAACCTGAACGGTCTGCAGCTGACTACTACACAAATGCTTAATGATAGTTTAGGGACTGCATGTTGCAAATAATGATCTGTGTCGTTTATTTGGGAGCGCTGCTTATATACAAAATTAGTCAACATAAATCATAATGAATAGGGTACATTATATAAGTACATTTGTAACTAACACAAAACAGTAATATCGGTAGAGTGTGCCGCGCTCCTTTCGTTTAGCGAGCGCGATGATACGGCCGGCCGGCCCGCATTCCTTTGCGTTTGCTTAGCTTAGTATGAGTGGCTCAGCGATCGGCTGCGTGCGCTCCTAATCGTATGTCTATCGTACGTAAGTATCAGCTGCTACAATAGATTGCCAATATTGATAGACTGTTGTTTTATTATAAATAAGCGAACCGCCCCAGCTTCCCACGGGTGCATTGTAGATCAAACTATACGTATAAACCTTCCTCTTGAATCACTCTATCTATTGATGAAAACTGCATTAAAATCCGTTGCGTAGTTTAAAAGGTCATATGTACATTTTTAAGTTTACTCAGTAAAAGATCTAGGTTAAAAAAATAATTTGTAAAATATAAAACCCGACTGCGTAAAAAGCGAACTTTAAATAAAAACTGAAAAGAAATAAACAAGCCCTGTAGTCTAGAATTATATTTAGTGTGTTGAATAACTATACCATTGCAATAAAAACCACGCCAATAGCGATTTCATCAGTCGGGACCCATTAAAATCTAGACCAAAACCTCAAATCTTCCCTATAATAGGTGGCACACTTGGACTAATGAGACGAATCTAACGATACCCTAACGAAATATGTCCGTTCAGTAGTTTGGAAGATATCAGGTAATAAAGAATATTTTATTTTATTTTACCGGCGTGAAAAACATAACCCTTTCCTTGCAATCGGGGTAAAAAAAACAGATTATACGGTTGGCGCACCGCGCAGTGGTTGAGCGATCGACTGCTGTAATGCATATCACGGGTTCGATTTTCGCACGGAACAAATATTTTTACGGTCTACAGGTAAATAAGGTAGATAAAAGAGAATTTCCTGGTACGGGGAAAAATTGGGTTTGTTTTTTTTTAAATACTTGGTATCCTAGCTCTTACTTACACGAACGATCATTACTACTGGGAGCCCATATTCAATGTCTGGATGCGGACTTGAAAGGACAGTGTCCACTTTGCTGCTAAGCATAAATCAGCGAGGCTATCCTTGAGTATTGTTACTCGTAAAGCAACTAATTACTCTGTCTAATACAGGCTTCCTTTTAATCATAATAATTATAATGTTAATTAAACAGAATCTTATTAACGAAATTGTACCCGCGTAATAAAACCGCTAGTTTTAATGACTTAAATACGAGGAACTTACAAAGAGAGTACATTACAGAGTAGACCCACACGTGAGAGTGTCGAGGACCTTTGTCACAGAGCAGGAGAATGCAGAACACCAACTTGATACTACTTCATTTTGAGTGTCCTACTCTGGCGTGAAACACGTTTGTTTCATTGTCATTACTTCCAACACATTTATCTGATAGTTTGACGGTACATCTGTCAGTAGACGCCACATATCTTATCGGACCAAGAGGCTCATTGACAACGACTTCCTTGTTGATTAATAGTCTATCAGTCTTTTATCGTTTATATTTCGAATAGTGTGCTTTGGAATTGCACAACTTAATTCCCCCATCCTCATTCCATCATCGGACGATCAAAGATACGGCGAAGCGTCTTCGCTATATGGTTGAAAATCCACGGTCTAGAACCAAGCGCGTTGCTTCCACATTTATTGTGCGAATTGTCAGACTGTGGAATGGAAGCTGTTCCCCGATAAGTATTATCTGGGCATCTTCAAGGCACGAGTGAGCCGGTTCATCCTAGGCAAGCGTGCTCCACCTCAGGCCGTATCATCACTTAAGATCAGGTGAGTTGCGGCCAAGTGGGTCTAGAATGAGCATACACATTCTCAATGATCACTTCGTATTATTGGTGTTCCATGTACCTATCGGCTAGAAAATATTTTAACTCAAAAAGCAGGTTTCAAACCTCAGAGCTACCGCAGATCACTACAATTTCATATTGACCATTTGATTGGCGTGTGGATTGGCTATCACCGTTTTGACTTTTGGCAGCTAAAAGCTTCAGATGTCAGCCCTTTAGAACTATCTGCTGCCTGACTTCGTACCTGGTATTCATTTTCTCTTTGTTTGCCAGGAAACTTTCCAAAAAAAAAGGAAATGAAATTAGATAATAGCAATTTATACATAGAGCGAGTTACCTTCAAATGAAGCCGACCGAATCTTTAATCGATCACATTCGTTAATAGTCACTCAATACGACAACACACTAATGGTCAGTTCAGAAAATGTGCGGCTTATACTTCTAAGCATGTGTATCAATTCTGATAAAAGTGTTGCCATAATAATAGTATAACACAGAGTAACATCTACATTTCGAAGAAATATTTTTTTTATCTATAACAATGCTGGTAACAATATTGTACTTATATACAATGTCACCGAAACGATCCAGAACATCAGACGCTGACACAATAATGAAAGTTATTTGTGTCACAAACCCCAGACAAAAGTACTAACATCAGTACAAAACAGAACGCCTCAGCGACACAACAAGCGCTAATATATATTATATCCCATCTGTCGAGTAAAGTGTGAGAAAATATCCAATAAATATACGACAGCGCCCGGCGAGCGTGACTAACGCAAGTGGACTGCTTCGCACTAATTTGTCTCTGCGACGCTGATCCGCGCGCCCGTGTGCGCACGGCCTCCACACCCACACACCCCCACACACACCCCCACGACACCCTATGGTACTCGACAGGATAGAGTAGCTATTAGAAAATAATATTCTAAGAACAGTTACGCTACACGGCGGAATGTCTGTGTGTAGTCTACTGTCGACCCGTTTTAGAATAACATTCCTAATGTAGGCATACTATACAATAATGTTGGTGAACATTGTGCAAATATTTAGAAAGCTGTGTCAGTAATAACTGATTGTTATACTATGTCAGTCAGGTAATAACGAGCTAACCAAGCGCGAACCATCATTACTACCATATCATAGTCATTATCACCGAATAATAATAATCATGTCAGCGTAGTTGCGACACCGCGTTCTATGGTTTGTATATTTCATGAATCTACACTAATGTTATAAAGATTTGATTGTTTTTTTGTTTGTTTGTTTGCATTGAATAGGCTCCGAAACTACTTGACCGATTTGAAAAATTCTTTCACTGTTGGGAAGCTACACTATCTCCGGTGAACATAAGCTATAATAAATTTTCAAAAAAGTTAGGGAACCATACTAAAACTCCAATAATGTAACCCAAGGTGTGAAAAAATTACAAAAATACTTTCTTACATCGCGTGCGCTGCGAAAACTATTGATTATAGAACAAAATAATGTACAACGTCTTTGCAGAACATATAATTATCTACAAAAAATATCCGGACAGCATATGTCTAACTATTATAGTTATGTCACAATAAGTGTTTTTTCATTTTAAAAAATATATGTAAATATGCCACCGCTTTAAAAGCTCTTTTATTTATACTTTGGAATAAATCGTTATAAAAATAAATGTCTGCTTCAGTACCATTATATGACATTTTGAATTATTCAATTTGGACATTCCATTCAAAAGATATCACAAGTTTAAAAATGTAAGTTATTTGAAAAATGTCGCATGGTCGCCGCTCACGCCGCTCGGTTAGACGGCACTATAATAATAATAAGCGATATAGGCGTCACTGGGGTACGGGAGGGGAGTCAAAAACGAGAAAGTATGTATGGGAGAGTGTGTGTGTGTAAAAAATGATAAGTTTTGAAATGTTTGTTTAATACCCGTGCGAAGCCGGGGCGGGTTACTAGTTATTTTACCTAAGTAAAATAGTCAGTACGTGATCGGATAGCATATCGGGCGCGACTCAATCTCATTCACCTCATTAGTTTTAATCGTTTTCTCATTATTTTGTATCACTGAAATACATCTATCTTTATAATCTGTAACCTCAGTTTAGTTATCTTAATCTCACCTCAACCCCGAACATTGGTCCTTCGAGCCAGATATGGTATCCGATCCGTGTCGTCATTGTTTAACACCTGGAGCCAATTTCTCACCTTCATTTTAAACTTATTACTGGTGAGACTATAAATAGAGAGCGCCCTATAAATGCTATTGTATAGAAAGCAACCCAGGTAGCAAAATGAAGCGTTTAGAGAACATAGTAGAGAGCCGATTTTGATGGCGGTCTACGTGGTCAAATCGACTTTTACCATGTGATAGTAAGGGGTTAAACGTAAGGTGTCTATGCTGTTTTAGGACCGTTTGTAATATAAACAGCTGACGTACAGTTAGAACTTTGGTCTCCTTGTATAAGAGTGTTGTGGGATATTGGAATGTTAGTTAAGAAGACACCTTCAAGATAGCTCTCTGCGTACTCGCCAGTTCCAGGATTGTGTATGTAGGTGTACAACCCCAAGAGGCGATTGTCGGTGCGTATTGTTCGGTGATCGACCCGAACAGATCTACTTCAAGATTTTGCATAACCACTTCAAAGCATTAGAACCTCACTAATGACGACATTCCTTATATTATATTGACTGTAAATCCCCCTGAGTAGAGAAAACTTTAGACACAAAATATTTACCTGCATTAACATCCGAATCTACTCCATGTAGAACGTACAAATAATTATGTAGCACGAAATTGCGTCGCAGTGGGCAGGGCACATTGCTCGCAGAACAGATGGCCGATGGGGTCGAAAAGTTCTGGAGTGGCGACCACGAACCGGAAGACGTTGCGTTGGAAGGCCTCCCACTAGGTGGACCGATGACCTGGTAAAGGTTGCGGGGATCCGCTGGATGCGAGTCGCACGGGACCGGTCAATGTGGCGCCACTTGGGGGAGGCCTATGTCTTTCGGCTGAAATGATGATGATGATGATGAAATTGCGTCAAACCTTTGCGCTTTCTTGAGGAATGTTCCTGTGACATGACCTCACAATGTGAAACAGGACCATAACTCACAATCTTCTTCCAGAATCGATTCTGGAACATTATATTATGTAAGTAGAGGTCAAGTGAACACTGCAGTGCCTAAAGTTACAAGTTTCGGCAGTTTGGCGAATAATGGGCGTCGGATTAGCAGGTGCTCCGTAAAAATTGCACAACGTGTCGGTATTATCGTAAATATGGGTGAGCTGTGTGTTTAGAACATTAAGATTTTTTTGTATGGCCACATTAGTTTTTCATTTGACAGATACTGTCAGTGACACTTGTAGAACACAAATTAAAGTTGCTAAGACATTGCGCACGAGGTTTTTTCTTTTCATCACACATCAAGGTCTTTTTCATGGTCCTTCTGACCTCAGTTTTAAAACCAGTGTAAACCAGTAACCAGAGTATCAATAGGTTTATTTAGATATTCTCGTGGTAAACAAGCTTAAATTTGAAGAGAATGGTAATAATAATAGAGAGCTGATACGACGTGAAACAAAATGCGATTTTTCAAATTAGTTTTAAATAAATTCACGTCAAACATTGAGCCGGGTAACACGTTAAATATTGAGGTGTGTACTAATATTATAAATGTGAATGTTTGTGAGGATGGATGGATTTTTGTAGCTCTTTCAGACTCAAACTGCTGAATAGAATTAGCTGAAATGGCGCAAATTGGCACGCGTAGAGATATTAATCTTGCATAACACATAGGGTAATTTTGATCCGGTTTTTGTTATACATAGGATAACTGGACTTTAGAGAGCTTCCTGCATTTAGTAGCGGTTATTGGTGAACCGATAACAACTGTTCTATTCAGCCACAATCATTTGGAAATAGTAATCTAACAAATGCATAAGTGATAGTCACTCAGCACACAGCAGATTTTTTATTGACGTTTTCTCGAAGATAAGATAAGATAAGATCATTTTATTCACACTGAAAAAATCAGCATGCAAGTTGTTAGAAATATTATAAACAGGTCGTCATGCTTGCCTTAGACAATGGCATACAAATATTTAAGTAGGTAAGTGTAAGCAATTTTTAATAACCACAATTCCATTATGCAAATCTATTTTTTATTGGTGTTGTCGGCAAGGCCAACAGCTCAAAAGATACATTTCAAAGTCCGAACCCGATTGCAAGCTTGTATCCCCATCTAGAGACGTGATAACACGGCGACGTTTAGACATGAGCACCACGTTCATGCACAGGGTGCTCCAAACTCACGGGCGACATGCGCGGTGTAAACCATTTGCACTTTGCACGGGGGTCACGTCTCTGGCATTATCTGGTTGGATGATTTAGTTCCTTTCGAAATGGTTGAGCTAATACTGATCCACGCGTCTTGTTCGTTATCGGGCGTGAACTGCCATGGCGGTTATATCCTTATTATTATAATTTTTGATTGTTTTGTATTGCTCTTCACCGTCATTGTTTTTGAAGCAACTAAATTAATGTAATCTGGATTTTGTAAAAACTCGATTAAAATGAGTGTCCGTGGAGTTTCTTGTTCGTTTTTTTCCATTGAGACCTACCTACGTTTTGGAACGAGCAACTGGCTTTAATTTTCTGACTAACTAACTGACTCCTTGACCATTCAAGTGCATGTAAAGAGTTTAATAATGAAATAAATACTTTGACTTGTCTTTGCAATTTGGAGAAGAGAATTTTCAAGGTTGAGGTAGTAACTAGCTTACTATGGGAATTTGCTAAATGTGAACGTTGGAACTGATGAATACAATGTACCTAAAAGATAGACATTGTCTCTCTTTCGGTAACCAACATCCACCTCGGGAGCTATGTTACTATGGGTCAGCAGAGCAGTCAGTCAGCCTGATCCTGTAACAATATGACAGTTACATCACATTTGCTGAAGCTACAAAGTCTGTTGTTTCTTGTGGAAAGCTGGTAGAGATAATTATATTGCTCTCAGCACACGCTCCGAGCTACTCCGGAGAAGTAAAACACTGTGAGCCTACTCCAGCAATCAGAAGTAGCTTACATTGTCTCACTCAGTTTACCCAGCCAAGTGAACAAAACTCAAGCGTTATGTAAACAAAATTATTCTGTTGAAATCTCAAAAAAATCTTTCCGTTTGTAGATTCAATAGCTTTTAACTTCTAAGGAACGTTCAGAATAAAAAGGTCAGCACACAACACTTGCTCTTCACAAGAAGGCTTCAAACTAAATACACCCTTTAACGTTGAGGGTTAAAAGGAAAATGTTGAAATAAATGTTTTCAAAGATTTCTGCTCAGCATTAAATCCCAAAGTTACACTCACACAATCTAGAATGTATACTTGCCGTCCACGTCCCTGTGATGCTGTAAACAGTATCAGATGAGAATGTTACCTGCTCGCACTCGCTGTGGTACCAGGGAATAAGAACATTCGGAAGATGCACTGTTAACGACTTGCGATAGCACACACACACATACATAGCCGTGGAGTGTGTAGAGATAACTTCAACTGTAGACTAGCGAGTGGTTTAGATAACAGTATGAGTGACAAATTGTTTTCACAAGTACTTTCTTATCTGAGGTGGGTAAGAGTTGGTGTTATGAGCAGGTGTCAACCAGGATAATAATAAATCACCAACTTAAGATCCGCCTCTTTGTTCCCCAATAAGAATAATCGGGGTATCTTCAAGGCACGAGTGAACCGGCAAGCGTGCTCTACCTTAGGCCGCATCATCATTTAAGACCAGGTGAGTTGCCGCCAAATGCAAGCCTAATTGGAATATAAAAAAAAACCGGACAAGTGTGAGTCGGACTCGCCCACCGAGGGTTCCGTACATATTTGTAGGTACGGTCACCAAAGGAGAAAAGTATCCATGTCGCCGGAAACAGTTGAAGTTGACTTAGAAACCGATAGGTGTTTATGAATAAAATAAAATACATTTAATAGAGAATAAACAGTTCAATGATTTAATAAAATTTCATTTGAAAGCCCCCATTGGTTTCTCAGAAATCTTCAACTATTCCCGACGACATGGATACTTATCTCCTTTGCTGACTGTGCATATCCATACTTCTGTACTAATCCATCTACTTAATATTATAAATGCGTTTTTTGCGACATAAACGGCCGTATCTTTTTTTCGCGTTTACATAGAGGGTTGGTTTTTTTACAGCATCAAGGGACCGTAGACTTGAGTATATGGTTCCCGTTCCCGAGATAACGGGTCTTGACAGATAGACAGACAGACAGACAGTGACAAAGTGATCCTATAAGGGTTCCGTTTTTTCCTTTTGAGGTACGGAACCCTAAAAACAAGAAAAGATCCACTTTTCAACTTATGAATGAAAAGAAGCTCGCTTGACGATGTGATCATAGCACAACCAAACGACAGTGATTTGTTTTTAAGTTTCAGCAGCTACTTCCATTAAGAATAAGAATAAGAATAAGAATTATTTATTGCGTAACTGTGTACAGTGTGTGAGATCTTATAATAATACATAACAGTTATTGTATCAACAGTTTACCCATGTCGGATATGCAATATTTAACAGTGAAAAACAAGTTAATTACTCAGTGTTAACTACATACGTCATTTTTACATTTGTGATTTTTTGCCAAAAAATTCATTCAAATTATAATACACATTATTAATTAACATTTTTTAAAATTTAGTTTTAAACAAATTTCCATTTAATTCCTTAATAGCTACTGGTAAATTATTGTAAACTCGAATAGCAGTTATGTAAGTACTTTTATAATACATCATATTTTTAACAGGCGGTAAAATTATGTCATGTTTATATTGCTTGCGAATGTTTCTCTTTGAGTCCGATTTTAGACTAAAATATTGCATATTATTCTTGACAAATAAACATAGTTCCAGTATATAAATTCCAGTAAGCGTCAGGAAGCCCTTCATTCTGAAAACATCTCTTAATGACTCGGTACTATGCATGCTATATATTGTTCTAATACATTTCTTTTGGAGAATGAATGTAGATTGAATGTTTGTCGAGTTTCCCCAGTATATAATACCATAGGTTAATAATGGATAGACGTTTCCAAAATAAGCATTTCTAGTGACATTTTCATTTGTTGATTCTGCTAGTATGGATAAGGCATAACAAGCACTGGAAATTTTCTTGTTGATTTTATCAATATGATCCTTCCAATTTAAGTGTTCGTCTATTGTTACTCCTAGGAAATTAATGTTACTTACTTCTTCAATTGCGACATCGGTCACTGTTATTTTTAATTTAGTAGGTTTACTCTTGTAATTTCGAAATATGGCATTTATGTTGGTGTCTCTGTTTCCCACACCTAGAGATATGTAGGTAGACTTAGCAATAGAGAGGTCCCTCCCACCGGTGCGCTGCGCTCGCTGCTGCCAGCTCTAGTTCGATAACAGACAGATTGTATCGACAAAGGTTCACTTCACCAGTGAATGTTGAAAAGGATTCGAAGGTTTTTTTTAAGATTGCTCGGATTCACACACTGTTCTGCCTTTTCTAAGCGTGTCACTCTTTGAATATATTACAATATAGTGGTTTTTAAGCAAGGTACGTCGTATTTACGTAGTATGTTCCTGTGCATACAAAATATTTTAAAAGAATAAATAAATATGTAGTTTCTTGTCCATTCTTCTAAATACAAAACTACGATTTGGATGGGATTAATTTCACTTTACCTTTGAAACACAAATCTTAATGTCTTTTGACTGAAAAGATTATTAGGAGAGCACGTTTAACCGAATCTTTGAAGAGGAGAAAGAGGAAGCTATGAAATGATTTAGTAATTGAGTAGGTCACTGTCGTTGGTATACGAGCAGTAGACATGCGAGCTCCACAGGTACACGCGCGGACGAGAAATAGTCCTAAGGGACTGTGTGTCCTGATAACATTTTTATTATTACCATTTAATTTTATTTTATTCTTGTATTTTTTTGTTTTATTTTAATAATCCATACTTTACCCATATTTCCATACTTAATATTATAAATGCGAAAATAACTCTGTCTGTTACCCTTACACGATGGAACGGCTGAACCGATTTTGATGAAATTTGGCACGAATATAGCTTAAACCCTGGGAAAGGACATAGTACCTACTTTTTTCGCGATAACTGACATTTACGCGGGCCAAGTCGCGAGCAAAAGCTAGTAATAATATTATAACATAGTATACAAACGGGCCCGAAAGACGTTGTCTGCCCTGAAAAAAAAAACCGACTACAGCGCCACCTACCGGGTCAAATTATAAATCTAAACCATTCTCGAATCCACTGGAACACACACAAAAAAATTCATTAAAATCTGTTCAGCCGTTTAGGAGGAGTTCACTTTCATACACACGCATAGAAGATTTTTATATATGTCATAATAAGCCCAAGTCATTGTCTTGGATTTTCCTAACTACACTGAATCGCCCACCTCGAGCTAAGCAGCCGCCAACACCACCACCACACGTAATGATCATCTAACGCACACATACGTAACATCATAAAAGCACTAATCACACGTCCTAAAGTGCTGTAACACGAGCATAAACATAAAACTGTCTTTATACCCACTTAGCGCTACTTAGTAATGCGCAATGATGGCCGGCCAATAATGTGGCACAAATCAATAGTGCCATTAGTGCCTTTTATTGCCCCACTGAGCTAGAATTAGGATTTGTTTTACTGCTGGTAATTAGGAGATCTACTGTAGGTGTGTGGCTGTGAGTGGCACTGGGTGGTTTACACGCTCAACGTTAGCTACAATATACTTTTAACGGGGTTTCGTGGTTAAGTAGACACGTTCACCATCCCATATCTTCCCGTGGGTGTCGTAAGAGGCGACTAAGAGACTTACCAGAGAATGGGCAGCAGCGTTCTCTGTGCCTTTGTAACAACCATACTGCGATCGCCAATCCGCCTGCCAAGCGTGGCGATTATGGCAAAACCCCCCCGGGAGGCCTTTGTCCAGCAGTGGACGTCTTTCGGTTGAAATGATGATGATAATGATGTGGCTAAGTAATAGCTGTTACCTAAGCCATGGTTAAACTACTCTTGCCGCGGTCGGTCTGTGGATGGGTATTCATTTCATGCCAAGACGCCTCCGTGCCTTGGAAAGCACGTAAAGCCGTTGGTTCTGGTTGACATTTGTAGATCTTTGACAGTCGTTATAAGTAGTCAGAAGCCTGAAAATCTGACAACCAGTCATACCAAGGGGTATCGTGTTACCTAGTAACTGGGTTGTGGAAGTCCAACAGGCAAGTAGCTCCATGTAAAACACTGGTATTCACAACATTTAGTTGGAAAAAAAGGCTACACAAATAATGATGTTCAACCTTAGTCTTTATTTATATATTTATATGTTTATTAATAATAATTAAATATAATATATACAAAACTTAAAAATAAATATAAACATATAATATGTACAATGGAGGGCTCACAGGGCATTAAAAAACTCGTCCGCATCGCTCTCAATGGGACAAGTGCACAAAAGGCTAGCAGCATTACCACGTTGAATGGCAATGCTAATTCTTTGGCCCAAGAAATGACCAGCCCTCTGGTCACGTGAAGAGTCGACCAGCCGCTTAGAAATGTCTCTAATAACAAGATGAGCACTCGGACCCCATGGCCCTAGTGTTTCGACCCCAAACGGTTCAAACATATAACTTCCAAGAAGGTTGTTATATTTACGTCGTTTGAGGTTTTTCGCACCTGCAGCAGCCGCCCCAGCCTTAGTTACAATTTACTATCTACTCAAACGTTTTAGTAAGTCGTTTTTTAGATATGAGTTATAATAATTATTGTCTTTAATGAAATTGCAGAAACTTAGGATAAATACATTGAAATCTTGATACCAATACACAGTAATGCTATAAAACATGTAGCTATATGTATACATTCTTAGAAAGAAAATTGTCATAAGGTTTTTCTCTTGATGTTTTTATAAGTTTAATATCTAATACTTATTCGCGTCACGTTGCTTGCTCCGAATATAACGCCTGTGTTTACCTTAGCTACTGTCTGTACCTACTTACCTACTTACTATGTACCCGCTCATAATTACATGTACGTCGAATACATCAATTTCCTCCACTCAGATTCACGTGAATACATCAGCACTAGCATTAGACGATATGTAACGTTATATATTTGAAGTTAAAATAATAATGATGTGTACATACTCAATTTATGTCTCGGTAACGACATTGTAACCGATTCTTGGAACAGTATAGTTTACACCAATTATCAATTGATTTTATCTGATCGTAAATATTTTCTGAGCCGAATATTTCACACATACAGTGTACTGTTTGATCATTTTCTTTTATTACAATATCTAAGTTGTAGCTTTTAATCTCTAAGTATAATTAAAATGTCGAGAGGGATAATTAAAATGGAATCAAAACAAACAGACTCAAGTGGATGACAATTGAGAATCCAAACTCGCACCGGTTCGCGTCGCAGTATGAATGAGAAACACAGAGCGCGTCAAGAGTTGGTCAAAATAACAGGGGTATAAAAACCAATAATAAAAATGAAATTAATAAAACAAAAATCCGAAAAGACACCCCCTCTTCCATGGGACTTGAACATATCTGGCCAGTATAGCTGCTTTACAAATTTATAGAATTTATGAATTTTTATATGAATTTTTAAACTACTGATTATTTCATAATTCTTGTTTTAAGTGTAGGTAATGTCTTACCCACGAAGGTCTTACCCCTTTTTATTCTTTTTAACGTCTCCTTTCCAATCATTCTACATATTAAACAATCATTTACTATCTCTTACGCTCTTTGACTACTTCGTACATTTCTCTCTATCACTCTCTTTTATACTTCACATCTGTCATTCATCTTCACGTCTCATTTCACTACACGGTCATAATGTTTAGTTTATACATTTATTTAAATATAAATAAATCAGAACACTACAGTAGGTTTTAAGCTGTTGTTTGAAACAAAGTATATCACGCACTCTATAGCTTGTATTGTTACCCAGAGCGACGCCATGCTGAAAGCCAAGAGCCACTCGCCGCCCCTTCGTCCTCATCAAACTTTAGCCCATAATTGTCGCGAACAATAATTTAAATAAATTAAACAAGGAGTTTCAGAACAAAAGGTACTACAGCGAGCTGGAGACGGAGACATACAACGCTGATATAATTGAAAGAGATCGAGTGTCCAGAGTCAAAGGTTGGCTTCAAAGAAAAAGGAAGAAAGTATTACTTTATGTCGTAGAGAAAACATATCTATGCTGAATTGGGACTTGTGCCTGATGCATCACGTAACATAGGGAACCCAGATTGTAAGTTCACACTTCACATGCACTACGCATTAAGAATGTCAATCATCATCATCAGCCGAAAGACGTCCACTGTTGAACATAGGCCTCCTCCATAGAACACCACATCTGTCTCAACCTGCCGCTTGCATCCCCCGGTTCCCCGCGACCTTGACGATGTCGTCGGTCCATCTGGTGGGAGGCCTACCAACGCTGCGTCAAACGGTTCGTGGTCGCCATGAGAGAACCTTTCTTCCCCATCGGTTATCGGTTCTTCGAGCGACGTGGCCTGCCCATTGCCACTTCAACTTGCATATTCTGAGAGCGATGTCGGTGGCCTTAGTTCTTCAGCGAACTTTCTCGTATCGGATTCTATCGCGCAAAGAAACTCCGAGCACAGCTCTCCATGGCTCGGTGCGTGACTCAGAGCTATAGTATGTCAATAAATTAATAGCATTATTTCAATTAATATGTAAATGTGAGAACTATGGATCCATTTATTTATTCAATGTGTTTGACATAAATGAGCATGGCAGTTGAGAGCATTGTCATGCTCGCTCAAATGTCTCACTGATGGTGGCGTGCGGGTTGGATCATTCGGTTCCCTTCAAAATGGTTGAGCTAAGTGGTGCTGATCCGCGCGTCATGTTCGTGAACGGGCGCTGTCAGTTGAGATTGGTCATCTCTTAACTGCCATGGCTCTTATATTCATTTATTTTTAATTAGAATGTTTTGGATTTCTCTTCACTTACATTGTTTTCACATATAGAAGCAACAAGAATAATGTAGCCTGGATTTTGTAAAAGCTTGATTGAAAAGAGTGTCCGTGGAGTTTCTTGCTCGTTCTTCTCCATAGAGACCTACCCTACGTTTTGGAACGAGCAACTAGCTTCAATTTTATTTTGACTATTCAAAAGTGCCTGCAAATGGTTTAATTGAAATAAATGCTTTGACTTTGACTTAGGTAGAAACAATTTTATTGCAACGACACAGATAAAGAATTAAAGATTTTCTTGTGAATATCAAACATAGTAGGATGGTACTAATAACAAGGATTCACAATACAAACTATTCGCACTAGGAGACATCGGAGAAATGTAAGCATTTTAACATGAAACTACTGCATGTTGTTAAAGGGAGCATTAAATTTCAGCTTACCACGAAAAATGGCCTGAATCTAGTTCTTGTAGCAGCTACTACTTTCTAGCTTTTATTCCTAGAATTTTATTCCTTAGACCCAAGAAGTAGCTACTAAGAAATATTACGAATTTATCCGAAAATATTTTTAAGGTTGTACATCAAAGAATATATAAGGTAATTATAATCTGCATCAGTACCTATATTTACTCTAAAATATTTTCAGTCATATTTATGAACGAATAATCAACAAATACGTGATCACACTTTTATCCAAGTTGTTGAATATTGACTCCAAACGCACTCAAATTCCTTCTGAACAAAAAATCCATTTGGTCCGTTTAAGTATTTATATATTTACAAAATTGTTTGTGCGGGTAAGTATACCGCTACAGCGGCACACAAGAGAGAATAGTTTCCACTAATGTGGACCGCCCTGGGTCCACTCCTTGAATTATTAAGTGGATACAGACCTGGCTCACTGGCTACAAGTTTTATGAAACTTGCTAAACAGTCACGGAAATTTCTGTACTCGAAAAAGGAACAAGAAGTTTTTATTTCCTCAAAAAGATAAATATTCTAATTAGAAAATTAATTGTAATCCTGTGGAACGAATAGCAATTTTTCCTTCGCTTCCTTCTAGCTTTGTCTTCGTGCAATAACGAAACATACTTCCATTATAATAATGTGTATTCTCAAAGGACGAACAACATCCACCAGTTGGATAATAATTTTATGATCGTGTATCTGTTTACTGTTGAGATTTAAATCAGCAATGTTACTATATTTGAAAACCTGAGTGTTGTTATTGCTTCAAACCTAATTTAGATACCTAGATCATAAGATGCTCTACGAAATAATTTGGCTCTAGTTTATGTAATATTCTTAATTATATACCTACACGACATTAAAAACAGACACATAAAATCGATCAAATTTCTATGAAAGCAAATTGCAGGTATTCGTTGAATCCCAGATCCAACAAGCACTCAAGAGCTCGCTATGTTTCACAAGATCCAACAGTAGTGAAAGAAAGGGTCGGAGCATGTTCATATATCGAGGCATCGTTTTGGTCCCGTGAGTCACCACACACACGCTCCTCTCATCGCTTCAGATCGATGAGAATGAGCGTGTATTTTACGAGCAAAAGTAAATTTAATATAATCGCCACGATCAAGAGCGAGCCACTTTCGTACACTTGTTATCGCTAAACTGGCCACATAAAAAGGCTCCTCTTGTGAAAACTCAGGGCTCTGCACCTAATCCTCCGTGATATAAAGTTTGCCAGTTTTTAGGGTTCCATGTCTCAACCGTAACCTTAGTGCCAGCATGCGGAACTTGTAGTTGAACTAACGGCGTCTGTCTATCTATAGGTATGTTATAGGGATATCAATGTTGACGACACGGTTGGCGCAGTGGTTGAGCGATCGACTGCTGCGCAGCGTGTTGCGGGTTCGATTCCCGCCCCGGGATATACATTTGTGTGATAAGCACTTGTGTTTGCCTTGTGTCTGGGTGTAGTTTATCTATATATGTACGTATTTACAAAAAAAAAAAAATGTAATTGTCTATGTATATCAGCTATCTGACACCCATAGTACAGGGTCTCCCTAGTTTGGGGTCAGATGGCCGTGTGTGAAAATGTCCCCACATATTATTATTATTATTATTATAATGTCTTTTAACTATAACATAGGTAGCCAGTTCATATTTTCGGAGTACGTTTTCCCATAGCATCTAACACGGCAAGTTAAAAGAAGGAAATAATATAAAAACTGGTTGTACGGAACCCTTAGTAAGCTTGACTCGCGCTTGGCCAGATTTTCTGGCTCTGATCGGGTATAAAAAAGGAATTTACCGAATTTACGTGAATATTGCTATGTGGTACTGTACGAGTATATTTGCCATAAACATCAAACGAGTGAAGGTGAATTCAATGGAAGTGGATTCGTTCAGCGCCGCCGACGCCAACACAGAGCTCGACCGGACTGTTGCTAAGGACCGGAGCTAAGCCGGACTGAAGGTTAAACCGTAAACTGTATTATGTACACTGTCGAGGTCGCTCTGTGGTGAGCTTTCAAATAAGTACTTTTTATATTTTTGTAAAATTCGCCTTAGTCAATCCGTAGTGATCGATAAGTCATGGTTAAGCTACGCTTGCCGCGTTCGTTTTGTGGATGGGTGAGCATCCATATCATACCGAGACCTCGCCGTGCTTTAAAAGCACGTAATATCGTTGGTCTCGGCTGTCATTCGTGGATCTTTGGCAGTCATTATGGGCAGTCAGAAGCCAGAAATTCTGACAACCAGTCTTACCAAGGGGTATCGTGTACCAACTGGGTTGTGGAAGTCCAACAGGCAAGTAGCTCCATGTGAAATACTGGTATTCTATTATATATTATAACTATTGATTATTCAAAATAAATAAGGGCCCGAGATTTCTCCATAGTGCCCGACACTCTCCGAAGCTGTTCGACTAAACACGGTAGCCGAGCTATTTATACATTACCCATTGCGTGCTGCAATGGAGGTGATATTTTTAAATGTGACTTGTTCAGTAAATATAACAATATTTTATTCAATACAAGCTGACCCGACAGACGCTGTCCTTTCCCTACCTACATTTTTTTGGGAATTTTCTGATTTTCTCACCGTATAAACCTACCCTGAACTTCCACCAATATTTCAAGACCAAAATTAGCCAAATCGATCCAGCCGTTCTGGAGTTTTAGCGAGACTAACGAACAACGATTCATTTTTATTATATAGATGATTAAACAATTATGATGATCATAATGCTGCACATTTCCCAAGCTAGTAGTTACAGACAAGTGAATGATATGCGTGGTTCAAGTCAGTGAATTAGAAGAACCACCAGTGCAGGTTTAAGTGAATGAAGCATCATTACGAATGTGTGCTACATTCTAACAAGTGCAGTTTCTCAGCTGACTACTGTTAAGAACTGTAGTAACTCTGCAAATGATTATATTGATAAAAAGAATGAACCAAGTACACATCTGGTACTACAATCACCTCAAATCAAAATTCGTTACAAATGACCGCTCAAACACAACTCAGTAAACAGTTCCGATTACAAGTAGAAAGCAAACAGTAAAGTTTACGAGTAGGTGTACTATACACGTATACTACACACACACATACACTGTACGACTTTATTTGTTGCGTTCCACCCTTCAGATCTCGGAGTGATAAGAGGCTGTAAACTCCGCCCAGAGCAGCGCGTTACTCTTCACTTAGCACTTATTTATTTACACTGTGCGAGTGAATTACGAGTGTTTTATTGTTAGGATTGCAACGTTGATATCAACCAACTGAAATAAAGTTATAAATATGATATAATAAAGAATAATCCATACTTTGATATTATAAATGCGAAAGTAACTCTGTCTGTTACGCTTTCACGATGAAACGGCTGAACCGATTTTGATGAAATTTGGTATGAAGATAGCTTGAACCCCAGGGAAGGACATAGGCTACTTTTTAATCAGTGACTTCGTTTGTATCCACTATAACCGACATTCACGCGGACGAAGTCAAAAGGGCAAAAGGGCAAAAGCTAGTAATATATACGGACTATTTATTACTTCAATACAAATTATCTTCTGTATCTACATAAGAATAAATGAAGTTTCGTCAGATCAGTTTATCATGGTATATTGCTTGGATGATACAACAAAATTCTTTTGAATGCAATTTTGGGAATATTGTTGAATATATTTCAAAGTCAAAGTCACAACATTTATTTCAAATAAACCATTTACAGGCACTTTTGAACTGTCAAGGAGTCGGTTAGTTAGTCAGAGAGTTGAAGCTAGTTGCTCGTTCCAAACCGTAGGTAGGTCTCTATGGAGAAGAACGAGCAAGAAACTCCACGGACACTCTTTTAAATCAAGTTTATACAAAATACTGGTTACATTATCCTTGTTGCTTCTATGTGAAAACAATACAGGTACATAACAATACAAAACATAAAAAAATAATTAAAATAAAAGCCATGGCAGTTCAGGTTCAGGTAGACAGCGCCCGTTCAAGATCATGACGCGTGAATCAGCACCATTCAACTTAACAATTTTGAAGGGAGCCGAATGATTCAACACACGCGTCACCTATCTAGGTAGTAATAAAATTAATTTAACTGAGTTGCGGACCTCAGGTAGGCAGTAGCTCCATGTAAAACACTGGTATTCAGCTGCTTCTGGTTAGACTGGAAGCCGACCCCACCAACTTTGGAAAAGGCAAAGTAGATGATGATGAGGTAGTTATGAATGTACTGGCGTTTACACCAAGAAACAAGTAACATACATGTTTTATACAAAACTTTTGCAGTGGCGTGCCTAGGGGTCAAAGTCAAGCAGGGGGCAAGTCCTCCTGATTTAAGAATAAAAATACGATAAAAATTCAAAATAAATATTTTTATTTCTCGCGTTATTTATTGCAAGCCAAGCCTTTCGGCTTTAATTTAAAGCACACCACTGGTATAAATCATGTATAATACCTGTCGAAACACACAACTTGTCTTAGGTCCAGACCCCACCAAAGCGGAGAAGAGAGGAAATGTCTACAACAACCAATCGGGGCCGAACAACAACCAATCCAAGCCGATTGGTTGTTGCCCACCCATCCATACCCATTGGTTGTTTACGAGTCATCTCCTCTCTTCTCCACTTCGGTGGAGTCCAGGCCTAAAACTTGTGTTACACCGACTTGTTTTCCACATGTTTTATTTTATCTTTTGTTCAGACCGGATTCGTCTACAAGTTTTATACGTGTTTAAAACACTTTTACGTTTACACCAGTCTGTGACAAATTTAATATACTTGTCTCATACAATGACAGCGTTCGCACCTGTAATACTTGTTTTTAATACATGTTTTATACTAGTCTTGTTTATCTATACGTCTATACACAAAATAATTATAATAGTGATGAGAATCAAACCTTGATCATATAGAAAGGAGCTTACTTATTGCTAAAAGTTTGTTGATATTTAGTTATTATGATTTATTGTGAGTGGAACAGTTTCTAGATTATTTATTGGAATACTAGCTTTTGTTCTTGACTTCATTGTACCAAATTTCATCAAAATTGGTTTAGTGGTTTAGACGTGAAAGCGTAACAAAACATACAAACAAATTAATTTTCGCGTTTATAATATAAGTATGGAGTCTTCACTCAGTCCAACTTAGGCCGGTAGTCTTAGTTGTCATGACAACAAAGTATTCCTACAGAAAAAAGCGTTCCTTTATTCTTGTTCCTAGTATCTAAGTAACGTTTATTACTTTCTAACTTTAACGTAAGAGTACTGCCTACGTATGCAATAATGCTACCGTACTGTGGATACCTGTAAGATGGCGGAACAGGCGCTGTGAGCAGTTTCACTCTTCTCATACTAAGTCTTGATTGTAGATGGTAACGTACTAAGTGAAAACGTAAAATAATAGTTTCAACTTTGTAAAAGTACCCTAAATAGGTATTACTAAATTACTAAATTACTTCATATAATGTCTCTAAAAAGTTTATTAGGGATCTAGTAAATAAATAAAAAAACCGGAAAAGAGCGAGTCGGGTTCGCCCACTGAGGGTTCCGTTCAAATTTCTTGATTTGGTCACTTATACAATTATGTATGACCTATATACCTCGATGATTGATTACGTACGTTAATTAAAGTCTAAATTTTATATGATTTAATTACAAATGTATAGTAATCAGACTTTTCCCTGTACTTGTAGCATAAGACGATAATACTTGCCAAATTTCATAGTTCTAGGTCAACAGGAAGTAAATAAATAATTATTATAATAAATTTTGATTTCCTTGAACGAAATATACGTTTTTTGCGGCATTAACGGCCGTATCTTTTTTTCACGTTAACTTGAGTACCAATATGGTTTTAATTTCAAATCGATACCTCCACGCGTTCCCGAGATAAAGGGTCTTGACAGACAGACGGACAGATAGACAGACAACAAAGCGATCCTATAAGGGTTCCGATTTTTCCTTTTGAGGTACGGAACCCTAATAAATTATAATAATTATATTGTACGTATTTTAAAATTGACCCAAAGACAAATACACAGACATTTAGACAATCGAATAAGTACTAAAGTAATTTCTTTGAAGAAATGATTAAACATTGTTTATAATATCTTCGTAGTTTTGTAAGCTAATATAATATGTAGTATCTATAATCAACCAAACTCGGCGTGTTGCAATTTCCTCAAGAAAGCTGAATTCAATCAATTCGCACCCTCGGAGCCTAAACCAACACACTACCCGCACTCATCTCCCTTCAAACCAGAACAATGACTCAGAAACCCAACAGCGATTGACTTGGAGACACCTGTCGGATACTTCTCCACTCCTAGTACCTGTCCGATGTGTTTGCGGTGTATCCACTGTCTTGTCGTGCATGTTTAGTAGGCGACGTTGAATTGTGTTTATTGTTTAGTCGAGTAGGTAGCTGTTTACACGGTTAGAGAATCTCACACCTGGTTCCTGGAAACCTAATCAACACAAAACATGTCTAACGGATTGTCACACTTAAGTTGAGTGGTCATTATGATCAGCTGTTGTTTAGTAAATCAATCACAACAATACATGTGATTTACAGCTCATTCTTACTAAATAAGTTTTTTTTTTGGACCTAGCGAGGATTTAATCTAATCAAATTATTATTTATACGAGCAATTCTTGTATATATATTGGATAATATTTAAACCAGTGCGGAAATTCTAGAGATTGATTCTGGTGCTCAAAACCAACAACTTTTTCTAGGGGACCAACATCGAAATCTCAAAAACAAATTTCACTTCCTCACAGAAATTAAATTTGTTTTTGTTCTAAAAAAAATAGTTTCTTTTTTTTTGACATTTTGATGTTTGTCAATCGAAAAAGTTCTTGTATTTGAGAACCAAAATCAGTCCCTAGAACTTACGCACTGGTTAAAAATGTATCCTGCATAATCTGAATCTCGAAAACGGCTCCAACAATTTCATGAAATTTAGTATGCTGGGTGTTTCGGGGGCGATAAATAGCTAGGTCTCATTTTAAAAATAACGTAAAAAGAAAAATAAAATATACCGCGCAAAGCTCGGTCGCCCCGATATTTATTTTAAACTAGCACAAACTACTCAGTAAGTAAATCTATCATTTGCGTTATGTGACAAGTATCTATTAACTCTATTAACTCTTGTAAAGCATGCACAAAGTAATAACATTCGTATGTCCTAACGTCCTAAGCATTAATTGAGGAGCTCGTGGCTAAGTAAAAGCCCTACAGATCGATCGGTCAAAGGTTAAGCTACGCTTGTCGCAGTCGGTCTGTGGATGGGTGAGCATCTATTTCATACCGAGTTCCCTTCATGCCTCGGAGAGCACGTAAAACCGTCGGTCCCGGCTGTCATTATGGGTAGTTAGAAGCCAGAAAGTCTGACAACCAGTCTTACCAAGGGGTATCGTGTTACCCAGTAACTGAGTTGTGGAGGTCCGATAGGCAGTCGCTCCATGTAAAATGCTGGTAGGTATTCAGCTGCATGCGGTTGGACTGGAAGTCGACCCCAACATAGTTGTGAAAAGAAGACAACCGCCTTCGAAATCCAAAAAGTGATAAATAACTTTAGCGCAGAACACACATGACTTTAGATTTGGAAGTCGGTGGCTTTGTTCTGTTTGTTGTCTTTAATTGCCACCGACGACGGCTTTGTTTTGTTTGAGGTTATGTATTGCCACCGACTTCCGAAACACCCCTAAGGCATACCCTATCTATCAAAAAAAGAATTTTCAAAATCGCTTTACATTTGCCGGAGAAATCGCGTAACAAATTAAAAAAAAATCAGCATACAGACGAATTTAGAACCTCCTTCTTTTTGAAGTCAGTTGAAAAGGCTAGGCAGGTGATGGTGTCCTAAGCATTAATTACTAAGATTATGATCTAAACTATTCAAGCGACGAATTAAAGCGATCAGCAAGCTTCATCAACTTATTTCATCAGATCATGTTTCCAGTAAATTGTCTAGTAAGACAAGATTTCTGGAAATCCAATGTAGTAAAATATAATGTACGTACATTTTGGGAATCGATACATTTATCTTGTAGAACTTCAGTGGAACGACATCAAATTGTAAGATACTGCTCGTTGAAGTAAATTAATGTAAATGTTTCAGCTCATTTATTTCGTAACCAACCTAGCGGAGAATGAGCGTCATGCGATGTTACAAGTAATAGACCATTTAAGTGCACAAAGTAATGAGGCTATATAGAGCCACGTACGAACTAATAAGAATATGTTTAAACATGCGCTGCGCTTGCAATCAAATTACACTAGCCGTAGAAAATAACAAAGACTAAACGTTATGTATACATAATTATGTATGTTATTGTGTATTGGTGAATGTTAAGATGCAGATGTATATCGACAGTTGCCATCTTTGACTGTGTGAGAACGAAATTGTTTGATGCTTGAATCGGATATACACCGGTGAATGTTCCCATAACTAAGGCGACTCTGTGGATCTTAGATTCAGATATTTACAAATAATGCGAATATTAACACACACACCAAAAGTAAGAAAGTCACACGCACTGTTCTCATGTCGGCTTGCGTAGGGTCAATGTCTTTCTTTCTTCATTTTTCTGTCTACAGGGTGTAAAGAACCTTACCTAACCTCGGGGTACCACAAGGTTCCGAGCTCGCTTCAATCGCTCTTGGATGAAGTAGTCGGTTGGACATTAAGACTGCGCCGAGCAAAATAAGTCAAAACAGTCGTCACTGTTAAAGTAATATAATAAAGGTATTGTTACCATAATTACCATAAAAAATATGTAATGAATACCACAATGAATGTGTTAACAGATCATGGTTGGCGAAAAATAATAATACTGTTTAATTTAATAAACAAAAATACGTAAAGTTGTACAAAAATCTTTAAAAAATCTCGTATTTAGTTGAGTTTTGATAGTAAACTGTATTTTTATTCACAAACTTGAATTCATATTAATCTTCAATACTCATACTACAATTTGTAGTTTTTACGTTTTTTAGGTTAAAACTACGTTACGTCATTATGATTCAAAACAGCGCGAAAAATGTAACTAAATACGAGATTTTTTTTAAGAGTTTTGTGCAATTTTACGTATTTTTGTTTATTAAATTAAACAGTATTCTTATTTTTTGCCAACCATAATCTGTTAACACATTCATTGTGGTTTTCATTACATATTTATTATGGTAATTATGGTAAAGGTGTTGATTATATTACTTTAACAGTGACGACTGTTTTGACTTATTTTGCTCGGCGCAGTCTTAACCAACTTGTCGTGGTGTATAAGAATTTCTCAGTAGCAGGCCGAGGTCGGTAGTTTGACACCCTCGTGCTTCGGAAAGTACGTAAAGCCTTTGGTTTGGAGTTAAGGAAGTGCATCTGTGTTTGGTCACACACCAGTGCACTATAATATCTTCTGCCTACTTGACTAACCTTCATTTAAATTGGTCGCCGTGACCGAAATTCGGTCAGAAGTATATATTACTTTTACTTGCCGTAGACGCAACGAGGAAATCTGCCGAAGAACTAAGGTCACCGACACATATAGATAGACCTAAATAACGTAAGAGCAACTACTTCGCGTGCCTAGTTTCGTGCCTAGCTTACATACAAAAATCGTAAGTAAAAAAATAAAGTAAACGTTTCCTTCCATCGGTAAGCCATTTTGTGATTAATATTATGCGTAATTAATTTAAAAAACAATTATTTTTACCCGACTACGGCAAAGCCAAAGGAGGGTTATGAGTTTGACAGGCTATGTATGTATGTATGTATGTATGTATGTATGTATGTATGTATGTATGTTCATCTGTACGCACATAGCTCCTAAACTACTTATCAGAACTGAACAAATGAGGTATCGTTAGAAGCGTCTTGATCGTCCGCTAGTTATAGGCTATATGACGTATCACCGAATCCAATGTGGCGCCCTCTGGCGGCCAAAAAAACCAATATTAAAAAAAAAATGAAGACAAGCATACCGTGTTTGGTATCATTGGAAAGGGGTTCACTAGTACTATTCAAATATATAATATTTAGTTGTGACTTGTCACAAATTATTGTAAAAAAAGGAAAGATTACCAAATAAAGTAAGATACGCATACCGTGTTTAGTATCATAGGAAAGGGGTTCACTAGTACCTATTAAATATAAAATACATAGCTGTGACTCCAAAATGGTTTAAATAAAAATATAAAGTTTAAAAACTAAAACCCGACCACAACAAAAAGTGATCTAAAAAGTACAAAACAAGAAAATATTTCACACAGAAATCAAGACATAGGTACAAAATGGTCAAGGTAAGCCGTGGTTGCATGCCATTATATTCATGTTCATCGCACTCATATGGGATGCAGGCATGCAACCACGGCTTACCTTGACCATTTTGTACCTATGTCTTGATTTCTGTGTGAAATATTTTCTTGTTTTGTACTTTTTAGATCACTTTTTGTTGTGGTCGGGTTTTAGTTTTTAAACTTTATATTTTTTAATCTAATACTCTCAGTAATACCTGGTAATACCAAATTTAAGAAAAACAAAACATTGTGACGTCATAATAGGTAGTAAAAATGGCACGCTTGGTTTTCATACAGATCGTGATACTTGCATTATCTAGGGTCTATCTATATCTATGGTCACCGACATAGCTCTCAATATTTGCAAGTTAAAGTGGACCACATCACTCCAAGAACTGATAACCGTTGGGGAAAAAAGGTTCTCTCCTGGCGACCACGAACTTTTTGACGCAGCGTTGTTAGGCCTCCCACCAAATAGACCGACGACATCGTTAAGGTGGCGGGTAACCGGTGGATGCAAGCGGCAGGATGCTAGGAGTTGTGGCATTCAATGGGGGAGGCCTTTGTTCAGCAGTGGACGTCTTTTGGCTGTAGATGAGACGCACTAAGTGTGTATTTTGACCATTTAACAAATAATAATAGTATGTATTTGAGAACCATTACATTTTACACTTTATGGAGACGACCCTGGCATAACTAGCTGACAACAGTTAATCCAGCATCAATCTACCGTCAACATTATTGAAGCACTCTTCAACTGAGAGCAGACTGTTTGTCGATCAGTTCAGTGACAGCCGACTGTCACGAGCGTTTTATTTGAACCATTCCGACGACGCGATTGTTTTATTTGGAGAGGAAGCATGAAAGATAAAAATATAAGGAGTGAAAGAGAGAGAATATGATGGGGACAGAGAAAAATGATGTGTTTTATTGTTGAGTGTTGTAGCGACCACAGCAGTGACAAATGGTGTCGTTAAATTAAGTTCAGTTGTAAAGGGAGACACGCGGACACGACAGACAGCTTTGATTGTTTTCTATTGAAACGGCGACTTCTACGAGTTGGATTATCCACACTTACATTCATACTTCCACCCTAATATAATAAATGCAAATGTAACGCTGTCTGTTCCGCTTTTACGAGAAAGCAGCGGAACCGATTTTGATGAAATTTGGTATGAAAATAGCTTGAACCCTGGGCAAGGACATAGGCTATTTTTAGTTCGCGTCTCTGCATCCGCGATAACCGACATTCACGTGGGCGAAGTCGCGGTACAAAAGCTAGTTTTAAATAAATAAGTTGTTTAAACTGTTCATATTGCTTGTGATCCTTGATGGACCAAAAGCTATATCCACTACTAGTCTTACAACCAAACTCCTCCTTAGAGTATTTGAAATCGATGACATCGTCATCTGCATCATCTGCCTTTTCACAACTATATTGGTGTCGGCTTCTAGTTTTACCAGTTGCAGCTGAATACCAGTGTTTTTAACCGACTTCATAAAAAAAGGAGGTTATCAGTTCGATCCGTATGTTTGCATGTATGTTTGGCCGCGATTATCTCCCGTTTGGCTGGACCGATTTTGATGCGGTTTTCAGAAAAGTGTTTGTTACATTCTGGAGAAAGTTTTAGTATACAACAAACTGAAATTTATTCAGCGTTTTTTGAAAAAAACAACAAAAACCGAGAAGACGTTTTCGTTTCTTCCATCTTTTCATCTTTGGAGGACTTTCAATATCTGTTTTAAGTGTGTTGCCGTTCCTTAATGGATTTGGGTGATAACGAGGCACTGAAAAGTGGAAAATAAAAACTTTTTAGAAAAAAGAGAATCGCCTTCAAATAATACTACTGTGCTAAAGTTATTTATCACTTTTTAGTTTTTTTTTTAAGGCGGTTCTCTTTTTTCAAAAACGTTTTTATACATGGAGCGACTGCCTACCTGACCTCCACAACCCAGTTACTGAATGAAATCTATGTAATCGCGAAGGTTAAATGCATGTAGTTTTAACACAAATGCACTTACTGCGGTACTCAGGGACAATACTTAATAATAAATCATGCCATTCAACGTGGTAATGCTGCTAGCCTTTTGGGCACTTGTCCCATTGAGAGCGATGCGGACGAGTTTTTTGATGCTCTGTGAGCCCTCCATTATACCTATATATTTTTTAATTTATTGTTAAGTTTGTACATACTTAATTCTCCTGTATTAGGTGTATTGTACTATGTAATTATTCTGGATTAGTGCATATTTTGCACTTTAATTAACCAACATAAATTAAAACACTGTCAGTCAAAAATATGACAGATTGAGAATTTTTTGAAGTAAAACTTCTTTACGCATACTTGATTTTGGGAGTAAGCTGGTGAATGCGTGACGAAAGCGTTAGGGAAAGTGTGATTAAGCGAGGCGAACGGAAGTTGAGAGGGAGATTAGTTAGTGGAGATAGAAATAGAGAGAGTTACGTTTCGTATATTACTGCAGGGGCAAGAGAGAGAGGTGCGAGCACACATTTTCTTTCCCTCTTTCTCTCATAGCCAGTTACAAACGGATACATACATATAGATGAAGCTAAAGAAGTTTTACTTCAGTCGTGTGGTCTAAAGCGCACTCGTATTTTTTTATGTTGTTTACATGTGCCAAGTTATGTTGGTCAATTAAAGTTCACTATTATTATGTGACGTCTCTGAGTGCGGCAATTAAACATGACAGTTTGATGCCCATTCTCAAAGCGTAACTGTCAGTATTGTATTCATCAAAACTAAATCTTTGGCAAAGTATTGAACACTTGGAGGAGAGCTGAAGCCATTTCAACCAGTCACGAATGGAAATCAAAGATCGTATTACAGATAGGCCTCGCCTATCTATTTCAATATTACATTTTGCCTTCACTGAATGTGAAATCTGTGTCAGACTAGAAAAGTAAAAGGTCTAGACCTAGATATTTTACGAGTCTAAGCTACGGATGAAATATCTGTTTTTTACCTAAATCCTAAGAATTTCCTAAGTCTTATTTAAGAGATGTGAATAGAAATATTTACTATGGGCATGGCCTGATAACGTTTCAGCCTGAAAAGAAAAATATTGTTTGACCTTTGACACTTGACTTCCGCCGAGGTGTTGTGTAAAACTTTTCACAATCAATTACACTCATTTCGACCTGACTTAGATTTGAGGCCAAAACGTTTTATATTTTATATTTAACACTCTTTGCTAGAAACAAACCTTAATAAAGTATTACGTGTTAATGGGATGGTCGTAATAATAATGTTATTATGTTCTCTGATTCAATATGTCCGTCCAATATGTCTGTTCAAAGTGTCCGTGGAGTTTCTTGCTCGTTCTTCTCCATAGAGACCTACCTACGTTTTGTAACGAGCAACTAGCTTCAACTCTCTGACTAACTGACCGACTCCTTGACAATTCAAAAGTGCCTGTGGTGGTGGTGGTGGAGCGATCGACTGCTGCGCTGCGTTTCGCGGGTTCGATTCCCGCACAGAACAAATATTTGTATGGCCTACAGATAGTTGTTCCGGGTCTGGCTGTTTGTGTATGTGAGTTTATATGTTTGTAAACGCACCCCCACGACACAGGAGTAATTCCTAATGTGGGGCAACGTTTTTCAAAAAAGAGAAAGAGAGAAGAAAATTTTAATAAATGCTTTGACTTTAACTTAATATTGAAACATATCGCACGTCCTGGCAGGCAATAAACCGATCATTTTCTGCCTTTAAAGAAATCAGCCACAAACCGACACCAGAGGCGTGATTGAATAGTCCATTACACGACACACAATGGCTTCACCCCCACCCAAATATAGCACAACAATCGACTTCGGGACATCTTACACACACACACCCACACACACAGTGAGCACACATGCATACGCCTGATAGCTAATATAAAAGCTGTCAGTTACAAAGGCGGGCAGAATACCAAAATGCTGTAATCACGAGACGGCGGAGACCACAATGTTGCTGTTTTAAAATAACTTTGTATTAAAAATGTTGGTGCTTTTGTGCCTTTTTCGTCGCGTTTGGTAGATTGTGTTTCCTCGTTCAAAGAGACGCGAGCTAGTAATGTAGTGAGTTGTGATAATGGAACACGGACTGCTGTCTGGGTTATATTGTTTGTATATTGGTATCTCAAAAACAACTTGATCCATGATTTGTGGTTTTGTACTTGAAGTTTTATTAGGGTTCCGCATTTCAAAAGTTGTATGTCTGAGTCTCTCTTTCTCAAAGACGGGTAAAACTATCAAGCTAAAATTAATATCAAATACTAAGGTCTATCATCCCTCGAAGCGGTGAAAAAATTTAACTTCTAAATCAACGCAATCAAAAGATACGGCTGCTTACGCCCCATTTATGCCGCAAATTTTGACTCTTGCAAGGGAATCAAAGCTATTAGTTACTTCCCGTTGACCTTGAATCATGAAATTTCTCATATAAAACTCTCTGTAGCACAAGTAAAGGAAAAACTCTGAAATCCATAAAATACATAACTGCAAGAGTCAATTCTCATGGTGAACGGACTGTTCATTTAACTACGAGTTTGTACGGAACCCTCGGTGCGCAAGTCCGACTCGCACTTGACTAGTTTTTTTTTTTCTAGACTTGCTTCACATCTGACTTAGCAATATAAATGAATTGGAACCCAATGGCTTGGCACGTGACGATGGGAAGAGACCAGATGGGATGACCATAATGCTTTGGAAGTTGGGTAGGCCTTTGGTGTGGGACGCAACATGTGTCGACACCCTTGCGCCATCTCATCTTCCTAGCACTACGTGTTGTGCTGGGGCGCTGCTGCAGGTGCCGAAAACCTCAAACGGCGCAAATATATAGCCTTCTTGGAAGCTATATTTTCGAGCCGTTTGGGGTGGAAACTCTAGGGCCATGGGGTCCGAGTGCCCATCTTGTTTTTCGTGACATCACCAAGCGGCTGGTTGACTCTTAACGTGACCCGAAGGCTGGTCTATTCTTGAGTGACAATGTTGAATTCGTGACAATGCTGCCAGCCTGTTGGGCACGTGTCCCGTTGACAGCGATGTGGACGAGTTTTTTGATGACCTTTGAGCTCCCTGCCTTTTTCTTGGAATTGTAAATAATTTTATAATTTTGATTTTTATGATTTGTATGTAGTGAATAAATGTATATTGGATTCCGTCGAAATTATTTTTAGTCGAGATAATAATTAATGCAAGTCACACATTTGGCAAGCAGGCCCAGAGTGTGCACCCACAGGAAAGATTGTGAGACGTTGCCATTCTTACAGCAGTATTATAGTACCTATATGTTACATGTCTCTGTAGTATCACCGACACATACCTTTCAATCCAGAAATAACATAATCACGAAATAACATAAGCAACTTCAACATCAACAAAGAGAATAACAACTTTATTTGTGAAATTCGGATTTGTTTCTGTTGTTTTCTAATTCACTTTGTAGATTTTGATCTTGATAAGTAAAACAATCTTTCATTATAATCTAAATCCGTTAAGAAATGTCGAAAATATGCTAATGTATCGTAAAGATTGATGACATTAGTGTGCATCTAAACATATTAGTTTGTCGAACCCCCTCTTTTTGAAGTTGGAGACAAGCCCTTTCACAAGGAGGTCCTATTGCCGGACAAACTAACAGACACTGTCATCCAGTTCAGATTGAAGCCAACTCGCTAAGGCGACGATATACGCCGGCGACCTTGAGCGACCAGAGAATCGTATGCGCTGCGTCCAACACTCTCAAAGTTTAGTCGAAAAAAAAAAATAAAAGATAGTATTCATTAAACTTAAAAAAAGGCGTATGCTAAAAGATAGATAATAAAATTGTCTGTAAGATAGTAAAAGTTTCGTTTAAATATTCCTGGTAGATTTTGTGTGGTTATGTGTGTTGTGTTTGTTGTTGTTTTGTCTTCACGATTTAATTAAACTATTTAATATGAACTTAATCAAAAATATTCATATACTAAATGATTGTAATGGTTACCATTACTGACCGGTAATAGTAAAAAATGGCGCTAACTATCGTCAAATCAACAAAATGGGTTGTTTCACAAAATCATACGTCAAAAAGTTACTATTACCATAACCGACCAGTCATCGCAATTTTGTATTGTCAAACAGCTACTTCAAACGTCAAAATATTGTGGAATCTCTTTTTGAATAACTTTAACTGACGGATTTTTATATCATGAAACAACCTGTTACATTTAACGTACGTTATACATCATCAGTCACAGTAACTTTTTAACAATCCGTATGTAACGTTAACCGACTGTTTGAAACAACCTGCCCTAAGAGAATGTTCTAGTTTAACATATATTTTTTTCAAATCATTTACACTACACATTTTACGTGATTGTCAGTTTAAAATCTGCAAAAGTCGCTTGTTAGCGCCTTAAGTGCCGATGTAGTGCCATCGGTGCCTTGCACCTGTTACAGAGCGGCGTGCTAGACGGACGCTGACAATACATCATCAAACATGTGCTGCGAATATCGGACGGTCCAGGTTTACACACGTACTTGAATATATCGAAACAATCGAAATCATAAGACTGAATTGCAGTGTTTAGAATGTAGGTACCTAACACACAATTGAACTACAACAAAAACTGCACTTATTACAACAAGTTAAAGAGCACTTTGCCAAGTTGTTGACTAGTGATACAACTACACAATCTTTTGTCATCATCATCATCATCATCATTTCAGCCGCACGACGTCCACTGCTGGACATAGGCCTCCCCAAGGGGGGGTTTTTCCATAATCGCCTCGCTTGGCAGGCGGATTGGCGATCGCAGTATGGTTGTTACAAAGGCACAGAGAACGCTGCTGCCCATTCTCTGGTGAGTCCCTTAGTCGCCTCTTACGACACCCACGGGAAGATATGGGATGGTGCTATTCTTTACGTCCGACACCACACGGACAATCTTTGGTCACAGTTTAAATATTAGTATTACTATTAGTATTAGTTTGAAACTGTTCCTCACCTCTTCCCGCATCGAACGACTGCTCTGGGAACTGCTTTTAGTTCGGGCGGCGCGTACACACACGTACGTATTTGTACAGTCTGTTATTTTAATAGTAGTGTAGGTAATTAAATCGTCTTGTTTGTATAGAGTGTCGTAGGTGTGGTTTGGTATTAGTGTAATACAACAACACACCAACAACACAACAACAACAACAACAAACAACAACAACAACATGGGTAACAACTGTTAAAACTGAGATGATTTGTGAAAAACTGTAACGCTGGTCATGTTAAACTTTCCATTGACACATTTCGTAAAAAAATAAAATGAGTGTGACGTATGTATGAATAAAAATGTGACGTGTTGCTCACTACTGGAATTAGATTTGTTTCTAGTGACAGCCCTCGTCACCTAGTTATAGGGTTATCATAAAAATAATTTTAAAAACTTTCAATCGTGCTGAAGACTTATTTCGCGTTTGGGTTGTTAATTGTTTATAGAATGATGGCTACTAGACATAATTACCTTTTTAATTTGTATTTTGTTCAATAAACGTAAATCTAGAACTAAAACTTCTATCGTTATTAAAAACGGTATTTCAGATAAAATTTTGTGTTTGATCTTATTAATTACCTCATTAATATTTGTCAGTCACTGCTGTTGAACTAATAAATTAATGTTATGATTAGAGATCAAAGCTTGCCGCTACCAAAATATTATTATTTTAATCTTCAACCAAATTTTATTACAATAAATATGTTTTTGAGCTTTTAATTAAATTAATTATTTTTATTGTTATATAAATAAAATTAATTTTAGTATAAACATTTCAATTTCACCAAATCTAACATTATAATATGAATAAACCAATATTAAGTCACCGCAGAGCGTGGCAACCCTAACTATTTCACGATAGGGTTGTGCCACGGACTTTTTGTATCAACTGAATATTAACAAAAGTGCACCTTGGCCAACACCACTTCATCCAAGCGTTGTTGACTCGAAGCCTCGAAGGTCCTCAATAAAGTAATGTCGAAAATAAGTTCAAAGTGCTCTGTCGTCTGTAATTCAAGCACAAACATTCGCCCCGACTGTGCTCTGACTGAACCCCGAGTGTGACCCGACAGTGCCGCGGGGGAATTAGATTTTCTGTTATTTATTTATTTAGATAACCAACGGCGATACAGACAATTTGTAGCACTATAGTATATAACAGTAATGTATGGCTGATAATAGGTTTCCCTGTTTAACTAGGATAAGTATCAAACATGCGAACGGACTAATAGTACTTTTTAAATTAATGATATTATATAATTTCTATGTATAGGTACTTAGACTTAACGTTAAAGTTTTGTTATTATGTTTATAAGAATAAAATCAAACATAGGTAATTTATTTAGTTGATTACAGAGCCTTGGCGATTACCATTTGCCTTCGTTTTATGGTTTTTATTATTTGCGCTTTGAATGTTGGTTTAGTACTGTTAAATATATCTACTTGAGAGAAATCTGTGTTATAAATTCGAGCAATACGGACCAGTACACAATTTTTGGCATAATTAGTCGAGTGCTGAGGCACGTGTAGCATTGTCGTATGACGAGTGCGGCGTAGTGGGGTAGAAGTCGTATTTTGTTTCCGTGATACATAATTATTATGTGAAATTATTATTTTCGTGGTGTTAGTGCGTTTAATGTAAGCCAAGCGTGTTTGATAGAAATAAGTGTGAATATATAACAAAGCATATTAAAAAAAAAATCTTTAATACTTAATGTTACCTATAAATATGCAATGTATTGTTGTTAAATATATCTACTTGAGAGAAATCTGTGTTATAAATTCGAGCAATACGGACCAGTACACAATTTTTGGCATAATTAGTCGAGTGCTGAGGCACGTGTAGCATTGTCGTATGACGAGTGCGGCGTAGTGGGGTAGAAGTCGTATTTTGTTTCCGTGATACATAATTATTATGTGAAATTATTATTTTCGTGGTGTTAGTGCGTTTAATGTAAGCCAAGCGTGTTTGATAGAAATAAGTGTGAATATATAACAAAGCATATTAAAAAAAAAAATCTTTAATACTTAATGTTACCTATAAATATGCAATGTATTGTCAGAATTCTGTGTTGTGTCCCTTAAATAAATGAATATTAAGGCTTTGTTAACCAGCTTCAAAAGTTATCATTTTCCAAGTATATGTAAAATATATACTTACAATTAATCTGGTTTACAAAGCAGTCGATAAATAAATTATTAATTAGAAAAAAAAACCGGCCGAGTGCGTGGCGGGCAGCGCGCTATTTAGGGTTCCATAGTCGCCATACTTTCATGTTCAGACTCCATATTTTACATTTTTAAATTGTCGCGCCATAACAAGAGCCACTGATGCGGTTATCGCTTTTGACGTTATTTAAAAATAAATAATCTATTATAATATATTAGTCTACGTTTCTTTTTCATTTCTCCTTTTGCAGGTCTGATGGCAGAAATTTCTTAAGAAATAAGCAGTACCTTTGTACTCATATTTTATAATGTTTTTTTTCCTGTGTTGTCTACTGTGTGTACATAAATAGTAAATAAAAATAAATAAATATGTAATATAAGAATATTTTTGCTCTACCTTTTTAGGGTTCGTTGTTGACTCCTGAACCCTAAGAAGGTAGAGCAAACATAACTTAACATTATTTAATTAATTAATTTAACAATATTTCGATATTCAATATCAAGAAACAAAAACAAGTTTGTACGTTATGGTATACGTTGTGTGAATATTAATATAAAATAAATATGTTGATAACCTTAAGCCATCGATTAGAGAGATTACTAAATAAAATTTTTCAAGCACGAAATGTTCTCAATAAATGTTCAGTAATATTCGCCAAACGTTGTTATGGTTTATCCAAATAATTTAAAAGTTTGTCTATTAACAATTCTCTGTACAGATTACATGATGTGAATATACAAACATGCTTAAAACATTCCCGGCCACAGAGTAATCATGATGCATGAAACACGTTGCGTATAGACGCAGTAGGCATACAAGATTGGTAACAATGTAATAAGGCTGTGGTTTTGGTTTTAAAGTAAACAAACCTTTTCCTGTATATATTTCGGTTTTATCAACAATCGAAGCATTAATCCATGCGACTTATTAATATTTTAATTATTTTGTTTACTTTTTGATGCTTTAGGAGCTTTAGGCCGAAGACGCAATCTATACTAATATTACAAAGCTGAAGAGTTTGTTTGTTTGGTTGAACGCGCTAATCTCAGGATCTACTAGTTCGAATTGAAAAAATCTTTTAGTGTTGGATAGTCCATTTATCGAGGAAGGCTATAGGCCCATGCGAAGCCGGGTCGGGTCGCTAGTTACTTTATATCGAAAGAAAAACACAATAACTTATAAATATAAACGCCTTTCACTTATACGTGAGTAACAAAATAACATTTATTCATAGGCACACAACATAACATGCCGCTCAATTTCCTCGAAACACATAAAGCCTATAATTCGATCATTTTGCCTCTCTACATATTTTTTATTCCATTTCACAGAAATTGGATAGAATAGTTGAGAACTGGAACTTTTGCAAATGTACCTTATTTTGTAAATGTGCCTTATTTTAGCTTCCATTGTTATTGTAATACGGAAGGTTGTACCAAATATATTGAATTTATTACTTCTGTTGGAGAACTTTTTTGTAGTCAATAAGTAAGTTCGACAGGGTTCCATCTGATTGTGTTTAATATTCGAAGGTCGCCATTCACGGTGCGATTGTTATTGGGATACAATATCAGGCTTCCCGCCAGCTTTGGGAACTGTTTGTTGTGTATTATTGTGTATGGGACCTGCTTTCTTTGATGTAAGGAAGTCATAGCCGAGCCTAATGTGGGGGATTTTTAACACATTATTTATATTGCGAATAAGCTCAGTTATGTTCAAATACAAAAGGGTACAAATGTCACCAGCTCTTAGGAAGGCGATTTCGGGACACCACGCACTGTCTTTCCTCGCTAATGTTTCTTGTTGCTATTATAAAACTCCGAGATCTTAATCTACAAATACTCTTAACTGCCATGGATTTTATCTTGCTTTATTTTAGGGTTTCGTACCTTATAAGGAAAAATCGGAACCCTTATAGGATCATCTTTGTTGCCTGGCTGTCTGTCCGTCTGTCTGCCAAGACCCTTTATCTCGGGAACGCGTGGAGGTATAGAGTTGAAATTAAAACCATATACTCAAGTCTACAGTCCCTTGAAGCTGTGAAAAAATCAAACTTCTAAGTTAACGTGAAAATAAGATAAAACGTATATTTCGACACTCAAGGGATATGGTATGCGCGGTCATAATTGTACGGGTGACCAAATCACGGAATTTGAACGGATCCCTCGGGTGGCAAGCCCGACTCGCACTTGTCCGGTTTTTTTTATGCTTTGCATTGATAGATTACTTGCATTGTTTTCACATAATAATATATAGAAGCAACAAAAATCATGAAACCAGTATTTTGCAAAAAACTTCATTTAAAAGAGTGTCCGTGGAGTTTCTTGCTTGTTCTTCTCCATAGAGACCTACCCTACATTTTGGAACGAGCCACTAGCTTCAACTTTCTGAATAAGGATGTTACCAGACCAATTGATCGATCGTCGATCGACGGCATCGATCGATGGTAGAATTTATTAGTCGACGTCGATCGAGCTGCTTGATTATTATTACTGATGGATTATAGCTGGGGTTAATCGACCAACGTCGACCGATGTCATGGACGGGCAATCGATCGATTGGTTAGTGAAACAGTATCCGGCGATCAGCCAAAGTTACCACACCAATCGATCAACGTCGATCGATGTCGATTGATGGCATCGATCGACGATCGATATTGGCGAAGTAACACCCTAACTGACCGACTCCTTGACTATTCTGACTAACTACAATTTAAAAAATGCCTGTATAAATAATTAAATTGAAATGAATGCTTGAAAAAAAAAGTGACTTTGAATGAATTGTTTGGCTACTAGATGTAATCTTCCTAAGATATTTGGCTACGTCACTGCAGACAGTTTGCGATCGATATCAATTATTTAGTAATAAGATATCAAAATAACCTAGTGCCAGTAGACTAGTGTCTCGTCCAGACGACTGACACTCACAGTATTACATATTATGTTAAGCTATATTTCTAGACATTATTACCAATGTCTGAGTATTTTTCTGAATATTATCGAAAAGTTACGTAGTTACATTATCATAACACATGATTGGTTTTGGGCTATTGACAGCTTGCGGGCAATCAGTACAATGTTTAACTTTGACGACACGGTTGGCGCAGTGGCTGAGCGATCGACTACTGCGCAGCGTGTTAAACATTTGAGTGATGACCACTTGTGTTTGCCTTGTGTCTGGGTGTTGTTTATCTATATATGTATGTATTTAAATGTATTTGTGTATATATATCAGCTGTCTGACACCCATAGTACAGGGTCTCCCTAGTTTGGGGTCAGATGGCCGTGTGTGAAATGTCCCCACATAATTATTATTATTATTATTATTAGTAAAAAGGTGCTCGCACTGTGCTACGACTGCGCGCATTTCGTATCGAAACGTTATAAAAGGATTTTTAAATTTTCAGTAAAATTGTTAAGTGAGGCAAATATGTTGTTCCACGAACAAAAACTTAATTTGAATTAGTTTCTCAAAGGTCTTGTGCGTACCAGACATATTGTACATAGTTACTTGCTAAACATGACACATTTAATATTTATACTTACACCCCTTGGTAATACTGGTTACTTGACTTTCTTTGAGGATCTACGAATGGCAGTTGGGACCAACGGCTTTACGTACTTTCCGAGGCACGGAGGGTTATCGGTATGAAGTGAATAGTCCTGGCACCCATCCACTGACCGACCGCAGTAAGCGTAGCTTAACCATAATCGTTCGATCTGCACGGCACTTACTTAGCCACGGGCCACCACCAGAACCCTGTAACGTTATACGATGCAAAAAACAGCTTCGAGAAGTTACAAGTTTCTTTATTCATATTTCTTTCTTCTACGTATTACTCTTACTACTCGAATGTGCTAGCGGTAAGTTTTCACAAAATTAATAAAATAAAATAATGCAATTGAAATGTATTTAAATAAAGGAGTATGTAATTAGGTATATAAGACCGACTCGCCAGCACACAAATAAGCCCTGATAGGTTTGCGTGTACTGGCAAAAACATTATTGTAAATAATAATAATAATAATAATATGTGGGGACATTTTCACACACGGCCATCTGACCCCAAACTAGGGAGACCCTGTACTATGGGTGTCAGACAGCTGATATACATACACAAATACTTTTTTTTTTGAAATGTTGAATAAGTGCTTTGGAAATAAAAAGTTAATGATAAAATATCTGAAACTACCGTAAAGAAGACTGTATTTATTGACAACAAGTTTAATACAACATTATCCAACTTTTCAGTATAGTAATACACAGGTTATGTTTTCACCATAGCGTGAGAATATAGCTATGTGAGCAGTATCTTCCTGTGCGCTAATTAAAACATAGTGCGGTGATTACCTGCCAGAATTATATTCTTTGTTTATTGTTTGCACAGTAACAGTTTAAAATGTTGATTAAAAGTAATAAATGTGAACGGACCTAAGAGCCCATTGTACGAAACATACATAATAACTAGCGGGCCCGGCAGACGTTGTCCTGCCCTGAAAACCGTTACAAAAATCTAGGGCTAGCCTACCCTACCCCACCTAGATAGGTGGGGAGCATAGCGTAGGTAGATACCTACGTACCCTATCTACCTACCCTACCTACCTACCTACTTGCCCTATCAACCTACCAATTAATTAAAATACCTCTTCACTGCGAAGAGCCACCTTGCCGTTCTCGAGTTAGCGCATAAGTTATGCGCTCCTAGTACCAGGGTGACAGTTATGCGCTCCTAGTACCAGGGTGACAGTTATGCGCTCCTAGTACCAGGGTGACAGTTATGCGCTCCTAGTACCAGGGTGACAGTTATGCGCTCCTAGTACCAGGTGATAGTTATGCGCTCCTAGTACCAGGGTGACAGTTATGCGCTCCTAGTACCAGGGTGACAGTTATGCGCTCCTAGTACCAGGGTGACAGTTATGCGCTCCTAGTACCAGGGTGACAGTTATGCGCTCCTAGTACCAGGGTGACAGTTATGCGCTCCTAGTACCAGGGTGACAGTTATGCGCTCCTAGTACCAGGGTGACAGTTATGCGCTCCTAGTACCAGGGTGACAGTTATGCGCTCCTAGTACCAGGGTGACAGTTATGCGCTCCTAGTACCAGGTGATAGTTATGCGCTCCTAGTACCAGGGTGACAGTTATGCGCTCCTAGTACCAGGGTGACAGTTATGCGCTCCTAGTACCAGGTGATAGTTATGCGCTCCTAGTACCAGGGTGACAGTTATGCGCTCCTAGTACCAGGGTGACAGTTATGCGCTCCTAGTACCAGGTGATAGTTATGCGCTCCTAGTACCAGGGTGACAGTTATGCGCTCCTAGTACCAGGGTGACAGTTATGCGCTCCTAGTACCAGGTGATAGTTATGCGCTCCTAGTACCAGGGTGACAGTTATGCGCTCCTAGTACCAGGGTGACAGTTATGCGCTCCTAGTACCAGGTGATAGTTATGCGCTCCTAGTACCAGGGTGACAGTTATGCGCTCCTAGTACCAGGGTGACAGTTATGCGCTCCTAGTACCAGGTGATAGTTATGCGCTGCTAGTACCAGGGTGACATACAAGTAAGTAGTCCTACAACTCGACTGCAGCGCCACCTACCGGGTCAAATTGTGAATCTAAACCATTCTCGAAGCCACTGGAATACACACAGAAAATTTCATCAAAATCGGTCCAGCCGTTTAGGTGGAGTTCACTTTCATACACACGCACAGAAGATTTTTATATATAAGATTTCACTCATTCCGTTCAAGTGAACGCACCCAAGTCAGACATCATTCGCAGCCTGCCAGTGTCACACGTATCAAGTTAAATATTTTTGTACCTTGTGCGATACCCTTGTGTTTAATTTTAATACAGTCCACTATAAACTTATAATTTGTGTGGTTTTATTTACCAGTGACCAATATAAGTAGAGTCTGAGTGAAAATCCTCAAAAAGAACAAACAAAATATATTTTTATTTTCAGCCTGTATTGTCCAACTACAGGCCAAAAGCCTATTTTCTCCTTTCCAACCCCTAGACCGTCAAGCCCATCTAGATATCTTCACCTGGCTCTGCCACAAAGTCGCTGGACGTTTTCCGGGACCAACATTGTGGTTGTTTTAGCCCATGATGTGTTCACCATGCGGCAGATGTGCAACGATATTCGCTGGCGACAATGAACGACCTGGGAATCGTATGCGCTGCGTCCCCAACTCTCAAAATTTAGTCGAAAGAGTAAAAAGAAGATAGTAATCTTTAACTTTGGAAAAAAAAGCTGTGTACTAAAAGATAGATAATTAAATTTTCTGTAAGATGGTTAAAGTTTCGTTAAAATAAATCTGTTATATTTTGTGTGATTATCAATTTTTAGTTCGCGTCAGACACAATTCCACGAGTTAATTTAATATGAACTTAATCAAAAATATTCACATACTAAATGATTTAGCGAATGTTCTAGTATAATATATATATTTTTTTCAAATTATTTAAACGATTCATTTTGACGTGATGGTCAGTTTAAAATCTGTAAAAGTCACTTATTAGCGCCATAAGCTCGGCTGCTTATTTGGTGTCTAGTAAAAATCATCTACATTTTTCCTACCAACGCTTTCCATTCTAATATAATCACATTCTCAAAAGTCGTCCTATAGTCAGTTAAGAAGGAGTTCTCGACTAATAGCGGTTGACTAAATCACTCAACATTATCCTTCAAAAAATCGATAATTCGCTGCGAGTACACTTACGCTTGACATCTTTCCTCTAAAGTGAACATTACGAGATAGTGCACACGGCGCGGCCGGTATCGGTATCTAATGGGAGCCTGTAATGGGTAATGACGCTAAATACCGGCCCACAGCTACCGGACTAGTGGACTGTTAAATATTTAAGTGTTGAGAGTAGCCGGTGTTTCCAGGCTGATCTAGGAATACAGGAAAATACCTTTTTGGAGGTACTTAAATGGTCTGTGTACATGGAATTACAGTGTTTATCTCTAAATACCTGTGTAGATGGAATCATGGGGCCTCCTTATTAATAAAGTTCGAGTAAAGTTGTATCAAACTTGAACCTCAGATAGTGTGTGGTTAAACCGAAGTTAATACTAGTGTACTTTTGGTTTATTTAGAAGGAAGTCAGAGTTTAATAGAGATATTTAGCTGACTGCTAGAGTCATGTTACATGACCAAGGGCTGTATGATACGTTGGAAAACAAACAACACTTCAGACGTACGTATTCTTTAAAAAACGCCGCAAAGGAGTAATCGGAAACCTATCCTCATTTTTACAATATTATGCATTCAATTGCTCTGGAAAACTCCAGCTTGTTACCTGTAGAAATTTTATAGCGCTGGCGACTCAAGTGATCACTATAATGCGTTGAAAATGGTTGTACGTTGTTTCATAGCTAATAGTTTTATAGAATTTCGTTTCAAATAAAATTTTCCTAACAATATCGTTTCATAGAATAATCAATACGCAGAATACTTACTTTTAAGATTTTCAAATCATTAATTTTTGTTTCACATAAAGTTTATTGTTAGAATTATCATATCATAGAATATCAAATCAAATATTCTTTATCCTTATATTTTTTATTTAGTATAAAATTTATTCCCAAGAATGGGACTCTCAGTTCTAACCAAACTTACTGCGCGTGCGTGCAAGCAAGCATGCAGCGTGCAAGCAAGCATGCAGCGTGCAAGCAAGCATGTACCGTGCAAGCAAGCATACAGCGTGCAAGCAAGCATGTACGGTGCAAGCAAGCATGCAGCGTGCAAGCAAGCATGCAGCGTGCAAGCAAGCATGTACCGTGCAAGCAAGCATGCAACGTGCAAGCAAGCATGCAGCGTGCAAGCAACCAAGCAGCATGTAAGCAAGCATGCATCATGCAAGCAAGCATCCATCATGCAAGCAAGCATGCAACATGCAGCAGGCATAGTTTCTGTCACGGCTCCGGCGTTGCGGGGCTCCGGCGGTCCCACGCGAGCTTATCGTCGCAGATGGTATTCACGCTCACCACCGCAGCATCGGCTTACTGGCCGGCTACGCCGGCCAGCCTCAGCCGCGGCGGCGGGCGTTAAAACCACCTGCTCCTCAGCTCGCGGGCCGCCTCGCCCCTTCACGCCTACGCAGATTTAAATTACACTCTAGGGTAGGGCAGACAAGACTACGTGAAGTCGGTTTCGCAGCGATTCGTTTCTGTCATTAACTTTGGTAGCTCAACATATTGACGTTTTAAGATAAAATTTTTGTTTTTGTCTATTTATATCTATACATTTTCGTTGAAATAAATTCCATGGAAAAATACAACAAACAAACAATATTCGTTAAAAAAGAATTCTACTCTTTGATAAGTTTGTTAAACAAAAAAATGTGATTAAAAATTCATTGAATTGTGTTTCTGTGAATTATTTTTCATTGAAGTAAATAGTCTTTGAAACAATAATAGTCGAAATAAAAATACGAGAACCAAATATTATGTTAAACATTTTCTGGGAAACGAAATTCTATGAAAATTCTGTCTGCGAAACAAGGGGACACCGTTGAAAATACCAAGGTTGTTTCATTCATACAATATTATTTCACCATCCTATAACTCAACACCTACCTACCTAGAGTAGTGTCAGTAACACCCCCCTCACCCCCCCCCACCCCCGCGCTCCACGACTGATGAGCGCCATCCTCCGCCGCGGACTGTCCACTTGTTACTGTCCACTAGCGACTGTCGCCGTACTACTGAACACGTGTCCACCAAGTGAACCTAATGCTTCATAATACATTGTATACACGATGATGTACAATTAGCAAACGAGATACTATCTCTTTTGCTGACTGTACATCGCTTCTTCATGTTTTTTTTGTCATCTTCTAAAGTTATACAGTTTCTTCTTTTGCTTAATGTGTCGATGGCAAACACGGATATGAATCATGTGTGTGTATGTAAGGTGAGCGTGTATATGTGCGATTGTGTATGTGTGTGTTAAGATAAGATAAGATAATATTTTATTTGCTAGAACACGCATATACATACAGGGATAAACATGCATGCAAGATGGCAGAAAAAATATTAAGTACAGTCATGTTTGTCATAAGTTGTGACGTGCAAATATCATGAAATACATACATAGTCAAAATCAACATGTTCAATGTTCTGTTTGCTCTTGTCAGATTCCTTGTTTAGCCCACAATTCAGCCACGGCAACGCCATCCACTATAATAATAATAATAACGTTTATTGTGTTCAAAAGTTATACGCAAACAATTTTGGGTTTGGAGTCTTCATTTAAGCAAATTATTGCCTGTATTAAAAGACTCCGCTCCTTCACAACAGTAGGTAATTACTTAAAACACAATGACAAAAAAAACGGTACTTAGGTGTAGTTTAACAAAATATAATATATAATTATGTGAACGTGTGTGTGCGTGTGCATGTGTGTTGTTGAGTGTACATGAGTGTAATGGATGTGTGGTTGTGTGTGTGTGTGTGTGTGAATGTACGTGTAGGTATGGGAGAGTCTCTGAGAGTGTGTGAGTGGATCGTGTAGTTGGATTACGTTACGTTTGTAGGAGAGCTTCAGTGTTTTCATATGTCAATGGTTTTATTCAGTCAATCAACATTTCTTTACATATATGATAAGATTATAAAGCTGAAGAGTTTGTTTGTTTGGCTGAACGCGCTAATCTCATGATCTACTGGTTCGAATTGAAAAATTCTTTTTGTGTTGGATAATCCATTTATCGAGGAAGGCTATAGGCTCATGCGAAGCCGGGCCGGGTCGCTAGTATATGATAAGATTTTGCATGTAGGAAAATTTCTTTATTTATATTGTTATGCAATTATTGAACTGAACGTTTACTAAATTGCATTGATCCGAATTTGGTCTTGGTTATAGGTATTTGAACTATATGGTGTTTTCTTCTCCTAGAGTGTATATTATCCGCATTATAGGACAAGGTTTTGTGCTTTTTTAAAATGATTTGAGTAATGTACAGTTTCCTAACTGACACATCACTAAGTTTGTACAGGTTCTCTGTAGAATATTTCTTTTTTTTTAATGCATTATTTGGAGCAGGGCTCGTTGTGCTCGCTTAAATTGGATGAATTTAGATTTTGTTGCCCCACCCCAAAAAGGAATACAGTATATCTTTATTGATTGCGCATGAGAAATATATATTTGTGTGAACACATTTTTAACAGGCTTACCGCTACTCTATATAGACCTAGGCAGCACGTGATGCAGACTCTTAAAAATCCAATTTAGCTTGCGGGCTCTATTGGCAACTTACTCAAGATGGGGGTACCAGCACAATCTCTGATCCAGCATTACCCCTAAATATTTTGTGCTAGAAACTTTGCCAATACTTTACAGTTACAATTATCAACATTAATACCCTCACAAGTGTGTATACTCGGAACGATTCGAAACTCGCCGGTTAGATGAGTACGATTGCAGATGCTGAAACTTATAAAGTTTGTTTTGGAGGTATTTAATGTGAGAACATTAACATTGAGCCAATTCGCATCCTGGGACATTCCTGTTTCAGCACTTAGCTGCATATTATGCCATGTCTTACCATAGAAGATGACAGCTGTGTCATCGGCGTACGACAGGAGTTTGGCATTAGGAATTTTCATGTTACACAGGTCGTTTATGTATATTAAGAAGAGCGTTGGACCTAATACACTTCCTTGGGGAACGCCGTATGACACATATGTGACATCACTTATATGTTGAACCACTTTGACACTCTGATTCCTATTTGAAAGATAGGTCTTAAGCAGATCAAGCTCGATATTTCTAATACCTATTTTTTCAAGCTTGTTTACAAGACTAGGCTTAGAGACGGTATCAAATGTCTTTTTAAGGTCTAAAAAGACAGTAAGGCACTTATCTCCATTGTCAAGATGGTCAGCTATTAACAAAGTTAGTGATATGACGGCGTCCTCAGTGGAAATACCTTGACGAAAACCAAACTGTGAGTCGGAAATGATATTGAATTTATTTAAGTAATTTATAAGCCCAACATTTATTATTTTTTCAATAATTTTGGATATACTAGTAAGAACAGAAATTGTTCCATAATTATTAATATCGTCTCTACCCCCACCCTTGTGCACAGGAATAATAATCCTAATATAAATAAATCCACTGACGCAGTCATTAGGTCTACACATGAGCAGGCATGCTGCGCAAGATAGAAGGTGGACCATGGTCTGCGGAGAGACGATACATAGGCACTGAAGATTGGCATCATCTTAGAACCTTTGAACATTCCCTTTGCTGCGGTCGACCTGGGTGCGGAGTCGGTTCGCTTTAAAAAAGCAATTTGTGCTCAATCAATCTGAAGCGTTAATCACAGTAAGTTCCGAAGAAGCTTGGAAGGTATTCCAAGCAACCCTTTCCCGGATGTGTGCTTGGAAATAATCCTTCACTGAATTGTTTTTTTTTCCGAAATAATCGCTTTCCAGTTCAACAGTGTTCCGAAAATGCTCGCCTGTTTATTTACGAAATAATCATGTGCCGGCTGAGTGGTCGATGCTTGCGTCGTAAACACCTTCACCGATGATCGCTTTTGCGAAATTATCATTTGCTGACACCTCGAACCATTGAATTGCAATGACGATAAAACCTTCGCAATGTAACGCAGAACAAACTTCAATTGACATTTTACAATAACAACGAAAACAAAACCAAATCTATAACCAGAATGTGTACCTAGGTATTATAACCTACTTCTTATCCTATTCTTTTCTATCTTTCTATCCTATTCTTATCTAAATTTGGTACGGAAATAGCTTGAACCCAAATACATTGGCTACTTTTTAATCCGCGACTTCGTCTGCACCCGCGATAACAGACATTCACGCGAACGAAGTCGCGGGTAAAAGTTAGTTATTATATACATGTGATAGTTCCTAAGGATGATTAGATGTCTGTTACACTATCACGCTTAAACAGCTGAACAGAATTATAAACTAAGAACAAAAACGGATTAACTCACTCTGTTGCGTGTTCGTCCGAACAGAATTAGTTGATATTTTGCACACATATAGATGTCACAGTCAAATCTTTTAACCAGTGAAAACTACTTTTGACTACAAAAATCAGTGCAAAATACTTTTGAACGGTTTAAATTTATCTTTAACTAGCGACCCGACCCAGCTTCGCATGGGCCTATAGCCTTCCTCGATAAATGGACTATCCAACATAAAAAGATTTTTTCAATTCGAATCAGTAGATCCTGAGATTATCGCGTTCAACCAAACAAACAAACAAACAAACTCTTCAGCTTTATAATATTAGTATAGATACTTAGAACCCCATTAGGATGGTCGGTTTTGTTTTTGTGACCCTTTAAAAACTTTTGTTTTGTAGTGATTTTTATAACTAGGGCGTTCCGTACTTTTGTTTTCGTAACGCAAACGCGTTTTATCTTAATAAGGGTTTTGACTGAACCCAGTCAAAAGTAGTTTTGGCTGGTTAAGAGTTTTGACTGTAACATAGATATTGACCTTACTTAACACTTTGTATGATCTTGCTTAATCCGTTTTTGCTGTTTCCCTGGGATAATTAAAGTCTATTGTTTAATTCTGTAATGTACGCAGAAATCGCGGGCAGATGCTAGTATTAAAAATAATGTGATACATGCAAATACTGAACTAAAAATCATAATATTATGTACTAATAATTTTGTTACTTTACTTGAAAGATTGTATCACTATCATAGTTAATATTTGACGACACGGTTGGCGCAGTGGCTGAGCGATCGACTGCTGCGCAGCGTGTTGCGGGTTCGATTCCCGCCCAGGGTAAACATTTGTGTGATTAGCACTTGTGTTTGCCTTGTGTCTGGGTGTTGTTTATATATATGTATGTATTTACAAAAAAAAATGTATTTGTGTATGTATATCAGCTGTCTGACACCCACAGTACAGGGTCTCCCTAGTTTGGGGTCAGATGGCCGTGTGTGAAAATGTACCCACATATTATTATATTATTATTATTATAGTATAACCTGACAACTTTTCACAAGTGCTGTCTATCTCAAAATATCACTATGAACAGGGTTGTCAAACTAGAATTAGAACAACACACCGCAGAGGACGCGCGGGCGGAGTGGCAGCCCTCGATTGATTCGCATGTCGACGGTAATGACAACCACTCGGGGTTCGTCCGCTGCTTGACAACTGTAGTGTTAGGGCTGGCCTTCACTAATATCGATAGTTCATTTACGAAAATAGTGGAAACATTGCGACTAGCGACCCGCCCCGGCTTCGTACGGATATTATCGTCTTATTTCAAACAATTTAGAACAAGTGATATACCCAAACCGTCCTCATGAATGACTCTGTCTATTGGTAAAAAACGCATTAAAATCCGTTCAGTAGTTTTTGAGTTTATCGCGAACAGAGAGACAGACAGACGCGGCGGGGAACTGATTTTATAATATGTAATGAAGGATAAGGCGATACTGTTACATGACACTAAGACCTTAACTGGCGGGGTGTTGTATACATCACTACCACGTTATGATAAAATAGCTTACTTACTGTGACAGAATACTCGAACACACTTTCACTTTCCTGTCATTGTTGCTGGCTGCTCCATATACAGCGACTAGAGTAAATTGAATTAAACTACAACGTTTTAGAAATACCTGGTACAGTTTATATAACACTAGCGACCCGACCCGGCTTCGCATGGGCCTATAGCCTTCCTCGATAAATGGACTATCCAACACAATTTTTTTTTCAATTCGAGCCAGTAGATCCTGAGATTAGCGCGTTCAACCAAACAAACAAACTCTTCAGCTTTACAAGATTAGTATAGATAAATTATATTATAAAACGTATATAGATTTTTGAACTATTTATTTATTTATTTATACTTCATGCACAAAGGTACAAAGGCGGACTTAATGCCTCCCAAACTCCTGAAACTCTTGAAGCCAACAGTGGCAGTGGCAGTAATAAAGTTGAGTTGGTTGACTTCAAAAAAAAAAGGAGGTTATCAGTTCGACCCGTATGTTTGTATGTATGTATGTTTGGCCGCGATTATCTCCCGTTTGGGTGTACCGATTTTGATGCGGTTTTCAGAAAAGTGTTTGTTACATTCTGGAGAACGTTTTAATATACAATAACTAGAAAATTTGAAAGCGCTTTTTGAAAAAAACAACAAAAATCGAGAAGACGTTTTCGTATCTTCCATCTTTCCATCTTTGGAGGACTTTCAATCTCTGTTTTCACAGTGTTGCCGTTTCTTAATGCATTTAGGTGATATGGAGACACTAAAAAGTGGAATATAAAAACTTTAAAAAAAAAAAGAGAACCGCCGAAAACCACAAACAGAATAAAGCCACCGACTTCCGAAACTAAAGTCATGTGTGTTCTGTGCTAAAGTTATTTATTACTTTTTAGTTTTTTTTTGAAGGCGGTTCTCTTTTTTCAAAAAAGTTTTTTTTATTTAAATCTTGAACTTGTAAAATATATTAAACGCAATGTATATTTTTTGATTAATTTACACACTGCCTCTCCTACATGGGGCGTGACTATAAGATCATCTCTACTTGTCTTTCTACCTCTATGGTTTCGTCAATGGTAGTTGATTCCTCTGACAGCTAATATTAGTATTCTTTATGTCACTCCACAGGGGGCTCGCGATACATTGATACACAATAAACAGGCCTCGATTGACTCACAATGTTTGCGGTAATGGCGGCCACTCTGACCTCCCCCTGTGCGTGTAGTATAGGGTTGGACATTTGATCAAGTTGATTTAGAAAGAACTGCTTTTATTTCATGAGTTGAGTGAGAGAGCTACACTACTCTATTTGCCAGTTAGTTGTACCTTTTGCAAAATGTGAAAAAAATGAGCCGTGTGGTGCCGGACGCAAATAGCACCACCCCATTTCTACTCGTGGGTGTCGTAGAAGGCGACAGAGGGATATTGACCTGAAGATGGGCAGCAGCGTCCTTCTGAGTACCATCACACCTACTGCGATCGCCAACATGCATTGGCCAAGGATGGCGATTACGTCTGAACCCCGCCTTGGGGGAGACCTATGCCCAGCAGTGGGCGTCTAAAGGTTGACATGATGATAATCTTTCTATTTCTTTTAAATAACTTTACCCTACACTAGAAATTGCTCCTGTGTAGTGGGTGTGTTTCCACTCACATACACAAACAGCTAGACCCGGAACAACTATCTGTAGAGCATACAAATATTTGTTCCGTGCGGGAATCGAACCCGCGACACGCAGCTCAGCAGTGAATTGCTCAATTCGCTCAACCACTGCGACAACCGTGTCGTCAGATACCGCGCACCCCACATCTCCCACGGTCAGATGTCCTACTGGAGATCCTATTGTTGAGACTATCAGCTAATGCTGAATGTAGACTGCACTTCTTGACATGAAGCATTACACTTTTTCAACACTCACTTTTCACTTTTTCACATGTTCCCAGTTGTCAATACCGCGGGGGTCGGCTGAATAGCAGTCTTCATCACTATTTCTTAGATCCTGAGCATCTGTATGTACCATACATCGCTAACGACGGGACGAGGCCACTCGGCCACACTCGGCCACACTCGGCCATAGTCGGCTTCGCTCGGCCACGCTCTGCCATACTCGACCACACTCGGCCACGCTCGGCCATACTCGGGCCCCTTCAAGCTCCTTCTAACATAATTTACCGACCTGTGCAATAGGGCTGACACCTTATTAAATGACTTGGTATGATCTATGATATCAGTAGACCATTAAAATACATTATGATTAATTATGGTATTGATATTGGCAATATTCATCGCATCATTATTAACAAGATTTCTCCATTGGGCTCCGACATATTGACAACAGAGCAACCTCCCACGATTTACATTTTAAAAAGTAAAACAAAAGCGCTGTGTTCACTTTCACCGCTATTTTCGTGAAAAAATCTTAAACGCACGAAAGGGATAACATTTAAAACCACTTAGTGCGGCGCTCGCTAAGCGGTGGTTCGGATAATCCTGGGACCACGCGGAGGGCGGGCAGAGCCGGGGGATGCCGCGGGATGCCGACCGCGGCAAACATCATAAATTGATATACGTCCTTGAATTACTTTTGGATTCTTTCTTGTGAAGAGAAAAACAAAAATATGGAATAATGGCTTTCTATAATTAAACATCTAATGAAAACTGGAACATGTCGTGAAAATATAAAGCGCTTCGCTCTTAAAGAAGTATTCTTAGAGCCGCAGCATTATGTCGTATGGTATTTTACTGTGGGATCGGGCCGCCGACATTGAATCCATTTTTATCTTACAAAAAAGAGCTGTTAGAGCCATTTATAATCTACGTCGCCGCGATTCTCTTAGGGAACTATTTAAAAATATTAATATAATGACAGTGCCCTGCCAATTTATCTATGAAAATATTATCTACGTCAGAAAAAACCTACATTTATTTAATAAAGTTAGTGATAGACATAACATTAAAACTAGAAACAAAGACAAAATAGCTCAACCATATTTTAGATTGTCTAAAGTTCATAAATCTTTTATGGGGTTCTTCTGTGTTAAGTGTTATAACAAAATTCCTAGTGATATATTGCAACTAAATGAAAGAAAATTTAAAACATATATTAAAAGTACACTCTGTAAACAAGCATATTACAGTTTATAGGATTATATCCATGATAAGAATGCTTGGAAACATGCTACAATCTACAATCTACAGTCTAGACAAAATCAAACTGATTGCTAATTAAAACTACTTTATTTATACTTAGTATATACATTATATTTAAATCTTGCTTTGGTTCACACACTGGTTCATAGGTTCATAGTTTGTTGAAATGTATGGAGTGGTTGTCTACTTTTACAATAATTGTAAATAATAATATGTGAACACTATGTATCTATGTATACAACTTAGCTGTCATTCTTTATCTTGTAATACTTTGTACATACTTCAATATAGTGATTTTATGCAAGGACCATCGTATTCACGTATAGTTATAGGTATAACTGTAAACTGTAAATGCAAAATATTGTACACATTTATTTTTAAAAGAGTAAGTATGGAGTTTCTTGCCCATTCTTCTCCATACGAAACTACCTTTTGGAATGGGCACCTAGAATCAACTTTATATTTTTTTATTATGACGTTCAAAAGTGCCTTTTTAATGGTCTAATTGAAATAAATGATTTGACTTTGACTTTGCCTTTGACCGATTTCATCAAACAAGAATAAGTTTTACTCTAGAGTATAACAATATACTTTACACTCTAAAGTATATTGTCATACTCTAGAGTAAAAGGTAGGGGGGAAGGGAGGAAAGGAGTAGGGAGTAGGTATACAAATTTCTTGTTTTACCATTGTCTAATCTAGGTATAAATTCCTAGTCTCTAGTAAATCACTAGATACCGCCTTTGTACCTTTGTGCATGAAGTATAATAAATAAATAAATACCGCTGATAAGCACAGAGTAAGGCTTTATTCGTGGAACAAGACAAAACACCACACTCACACTTCCACTACCCTGACAGTCGATCGTATGAATCTGACAAGTATCATACCACCAAATAATAAGGACGCAACTTCATTAATGAATGCAAACAAGATGCAGTGCTACTATTTTCTCAGTTAATACTTTCTTCCACTCATTCAACGACACAGAATAACTATGCGAGAGTTGTTTAGAGCGTGGTGAAGCTAAAACGTTGTTTTCAAAGTGTAAATGATAAAAGTTAATTTATTCTAGGACAGCTATTTCCGAGTAACTTTGTGTCTGGTAAAATGGACATAAAGAAGTAAGAACACAGTCAAACATGTGCGAACTGTCAATCAATGGCGATCGTAAACTAGATGAAACTGCTAACAACCAGTTGAGGGCCGTGTATGGCATACAAGTATCTGTATAGGAGCGTCGCTGGGCGAGCAGAGCGGATCTATAAACGTGTTATAAAGGTAGATAGTGGAGTTTTATAGTGCTTCCCTATTATGATATTATTTTGACGTGACAACGTCTTATAAATCAATAAACACCGGTGCACGCACGAAAAAGTGTCACGTTCCACTGAGCGTGCAAGCGAGAGCGCGGAACAAGCGATAGAGAGGCATGATCGACCCAAGCAATAAGCTCCGCCCACCTCGACGGAAGCCATTATTTGCTTAGGTTATATGTTAGCCATAATGTTTCTTTATGACGTTTTCCCGTAAAACTATCGTCCGTAAACAGACTTTGTAGACAACCAATTTTTTTTCGTTGAGAGTTTGGCGTAACACAAGGCCTCCTATACCGGATAATGGTATATACACCTCTACAGTATAGATAGAGAGACGCTCGACTAGTGATGAAATAATTAGCATTCGCATTCATTTTTCGCAAGTTAATCATTATTTAGCGTTTAGCAAATGAAATGTAGTTGTGACATTTTGTGACGTTAGAATTACTTTTCAAGTGTTGCTGCATAAATTAAATATTGCTTACTGTAACCAGTGCTCTAAATCACATCTTACCGAACATCAATCACCAATGTAAAAACCAATTTAAAAGTTATTAGCTGTCTGTCTAATCTACTGTTTTTCAACCGACTTCAAAAAAGGAGGAAGTTATCAATTCGTCTGTATTTTTTTTTTGTTACCTGAGTACTTTGGACTGGGTGAACCGATTTTGATGATTCTTTTTTTATTTGAAAGCTGGTGCTTCCCGTGTGGTCCCAATTATTTTGGACCAGTTCTGACAATGGCATCCATGAGAAAACCGTATAAGTCTTAAAGAAGAATGTTCATTTTTGACCTGACTATGTATAGAAATGTAATAAATCTTAAAATGTAGCTAATTTTATTCTATATTAATTACGCTTATCACAATGTTAAAAGAAACGCAGGAAAAAAAGATTTTTAAGTTTATTTATGCTTATTCTACGTCAAAGGTTAACGTATTACCATGTTTCGAACGCACCTCAACTATTCTTTTTACGACGTTCCATTTTACACATTGCAACTTTAACTTTATTCAACTCTGTTTCTGAGTTTTATTCATTATTTAACGTTTTATTTAATCAGTAAGTATTTATTATTATGTTATTTTTTATACACCTTTATTACATATTCATTACAAATAACATAATAATTAAATAAATTAATCACGCAGTATGCCATATTGAATTCGCACGACTGAAACGGATTTTTTTGACATTTGACATGTTTATGTTATGAAAACTCATCTTTTAGATTATATTGTCAAGAAAATGATGTGATTATGTTGGATAGGGGTTTCCAAGATTCTATAAGAATGCTAGAACGTTATTGTTGTTGTTGAAACAGCAGTTAATGCTCGACACTCTATTTATAGTGGCATTATTGAGAGCCTAAGCAGTGACTTAGAGGCAGCTGATTTCGAGGAATACGCAAAGTAAAAAAGTTGTTTTAGACTATAGATCGGTAGGTAAGTATTCCTATTTTAAACCAAAAAAAACTTCCAAGCGTTAATAATTAGTTCTAGCACATTTATTTCTTTACTACTTTTTTGGTAACGGCAAAACCTAACCTAAAGAGTAATATTTGTATTTTATTGGACTTCGTGGCGTTTAAATCGTAAAAATGACTATCTGGCATTATTTTCTAAACTTACAGGTAGTCTTTCTACTATACTTTATTACTATACACACACTTTTGTTATCAGGTTTTTAAATGTATGGGAAGTGGGCATTGTTCTTTGCATCAAGCATGTGCGCGATTTCTCCGACAAACATAACCCGATTTTGAAGATTATTTTTTTTTATGGATAGGGTATGCTTCAGATGTGGTTCCATATAAATTTCATCCAAATTGAATCAGCTCTTTTTTTTAAAATCAACAAATACCCAAAAATGTTACATAGACGACGTTTTAGTTTCTTCAATCTTTGGAGTAGTTAACTTTAAATCTCTTCTTAATAGATTCGGATAAGAAGGAGGTACTTAAGTCGGTGGCAATACAAAACAACCAAACAGAACAAAGCCACCGAATTTCGAAACTAAAGTCAATGTGTGTTCTGTGCTAAAGTTATTTTTCATTTTTTAGTTTTTGAAGGCGGTTGTCTTTTTTGTAAAAAGCTTTTTTGTTCTGTTTGCTTTAGCTGTAAGTCTTCCATGTTCTTTAAATAAATAAATAAACACGTTGGCCATTTCAATAGCTTTTTAGCCGAAAGTGAACCGATTCGTCCCGTTCGGCAATTATCGTCATAATAGCATGGCAATAGCAATTAGCATGCTAAGACTCACGAATTCGCAAGCTCATGAAATTATTGTGAAATCGCAACACCAGAACCGAGGGGTGCATCGCGCTCCTCACGCCAGCCTTGTTCGCTGGCCATTTCCATTGTTGTGTAGTAGCCGGTAAACATCTTAAACCAGTGCGAAAAAACAAACAAGATAATAGTTAAGTCATAATGTTATGAGGGTCGCGGGGTGCAGGGCACGGGGTATGTCTCCAGTCGGTATCGTTTCATTACTCGACTGCGCCAGGGAGTACCGACATACAACAACTAAGAGCAGGTTGCTTCAACAATACATTGCTGACCGGTAATAGTAAAAAATGGCGCTAACTATCGTTGGGTGAAAATGGGTTGTTTTACAAAATCGTACGTCAAAAAGTTACTATTACCATAACCGACCAGTTAACGTAATTTTGTGTTGTCAAACAGCTACTTCAAAGATCAAAATATTATGGAATCTCTTTTTGAAAAACTTTAACTGACGGATTTTCATGTCATGAAACAACCCGTTACATTTAACGTACGTTAAACATCTCACGTCATAGTAACTTTTTAACCGTCCGTATATAACGTTAACCGACTGTTCGAAACAACTCACCCTAAATCGCTAGTCATTCTTGATGGAACGTACATAATATTTAATTGTGAATATTATTTTAATGCCTCTGTCAACGACGGTCATTCAAAACCAAACCATTTTTTTTTTGTTTTGTCACTTGTTTCTTGTCTTTGTATCATTTTTCAGTTCGTTTATTAGGGAAAATTTTAAGTTATTAATTTTTCACTCATACGGGTTTTTGTTAATTTTTTTTTCAACATGTTTGGCAGAGCTACATCAATCGTGCCATCGCGAGGCAATTTGTAAGTTTTTTACAATTTTAATTGAGTTGTACCACTTTTTGTTTCCCTATAAATAAAAACAAGGCTCGCTTAAAGTGGTGGAGTAGTTACCGAAGCGCGCCAAATGGTCGGCGGTTCGATACCCGTGCCAACGATACGTGGCGATTAGCCAGCCCACTCCGGTTATATCGTACTTTAATTACGACCACGCTGTGCCCCCCGGGGGTAGGCAGGGTTAGAAGTTGATAGCCATATTATTGTGTTAATTGTCACTTGGTTCAACCCTACAGTTCAACAAAAAATTGCATTATGTATGTTATGTTCAGGTGGTGGTGGTGCTGTCCAGACATCATCTGGCAATTCATTGTCATCGTCATCCATCATTTTAGTGTCATGTTCATCAGTTATTTATTTATAGTTTACAATATTTACACGAAAAATAACAAAAAATACCTATAACATATAAACTAAAAAAATATTATTATTAAGGTATCAAAAGAATCCTCCACATCGCTGCCATCAGAAAATGTGCCCAAGAGACTGGTGGAATTGCCACGTTGGATGGCAATGCTTATCCTCTGACCAAGGTAAAAACCAGCACTTGGATCACGGAAAGTGGCAACTAACCTTTTGGCCAAGTTCTTAAAAAGGAGATGACCACTCGGACCCCACGACCTTAGAGTTTCAACCCCAAATGACTCAAAAATAAAGTTATCACCGAGGTGACTATTAATGTGACTATACTTTCACCGTTTGAGGTTTTCAACAGCCGCAGCAGCAGCACCAGTACAGCATCAATCATTTGAAATTTAATACAATGTACAAGAAAATCTGTAAAGTAAAAACAAATAATAAACATAAAATCAATTGAACTTCGTAACAACGATCTAGTTCAGACACACTTTAAAATCCATTTCTGATTTACTAAACACTTCAATAAACATTTGATGCAGTAAACAAGCAATGTACATACACTTCCACCGCGCCACCTAAGCTATTATTTCAAACGGTTTCATGACGCACAAAACTGGATATTTACGAAGAATTTTCACAAAATACGTTAAAAGCCGAGACTAATACGTTTAGGAATGAATTCTTTACATTAAGTGTTTACGAGCGAGAAATATTTGACACAATATAGCGACCCTCAACGTCGCACTTTTATTATTCTCAATACATTAATTTATCTTCATATTTCATACTGAAAGCTAACGGAGGATATAATGTTATCGTCTTATGTGTGTGAACGAAAATGTGTTCTACGTGAACACATTTTCGTTCAGATACACTGGACACGGACACTAGTGTGTGTCTCAGACGAGGCCTCAATGTAGCTAGAGAGCTCAAGAAGAATGCTGTGTATAAGCTAGGAAATACTTATCTTTGCAATAGGGTATTTTACCAAAAAAATCTGATTAGTCCGTCAGTTAGATTATCGAAAAATATTGTATACTTATTTTTTGTTTTATCAAATCAATAACAACTGACAAAGATAAAACGCATCGAAGATGTGGAGTGGGGGTTGGTGACGTCACTCCGCTAGTAAAAGTGTACTGACATATTGATGTCACACGAGTTTTCGACGCACTGTATTGTCTTCATTTTTTGTTTACGTGAAAAAAGAAAAAACACGTGTCCAATATTTTTTGGAAATCAATCTGACGAACTAATTAGATTTTTTTGGTAAAATACCCTTCATTATATAGGTACTTCTGGGGTGGTCCTTAACTGCTGACCTCCTAGAGAAGCTCAGAGTCACGCAGCGAGCCATGGAGAGAGCTATTCTCTGAGTTTCTTTGCGTGATAGAATCCGGAACGAGGCAATTCGCCAAAGAACTAAGGTCATCGACATAGCTCTTAGAATATGCAAGTTGAAGGGGCAATTGGGCAGGCCACATCGCTCGAAGAACCGATAAGCGATGGGGAAGAAAGGTTCTCGAGTGGCGACCTCCAACTGGAAGACGCAGCGTTGGTAGACCTCCCGCCAGATGGACCGACGACATCGTCAAGGTTGCGGGTAACCGGTGGATGCAAGCGGCAGGTTGCCGTGATTTGTGGCGTTCATGTTGTTGTTCATGTTATATTCAACAGAGGACGTCTTTCGAGTGATGATGATGATGATGTGGCTTACGGGCGAAGTAAGAGCTGTATGGATCGATCGGTCACGTTTTAGTTTCGCTTGCCACGGTCGCTTCGTATATGGGTGGATCATCCATTCAGAACCGAGACCTCTCCGTGCCTTGGAGAGCACGTAAATCCGTTGGTCCCGCCTGTCATTCGTAGATCTTTGATAGTCAGAAGCCAGAAAGTATGACAACTAGTTTTACCAGTCCTTTCGCGAAACCGTACTGATGTTCGTGAAAGATGGATTTTTTGTTAAAGTGACGTAACATTTGATTGAGAATTAACCTTTCAAACACCTTACTCAGAACTGGCAGGATCGATACAGGCCTATAATTATTGGGTTCTTTACTAACACCGGATTTGTACAATGGTACGACTTTACTGTGTTTCATTAAATCCGAAAAGACTCCTTGGTCCACACTGGTGTTAAAGTCCAGGGGTATCGTGTTACCCAGTAACTGGGTTGTGTAGGTCCGACAAGCAGTCGCTACATATAAAACACTGGTATTAAGCTGTACCTATGTGGTTAGATTAGAAGCTGACCCCAACATGTGTTGTTGGAAAAAGGGTATAGGCAGATGAAAATGCATTTTATGCGCAGGCTGTCCTGTTCACCACCTGTGCTGCGTGATAGTGGTCTATCTGTTTTAGGAAGGTATAATACCCCCTTATGTCTGCTTAACATGTAGTAAGCCGTCGGTGCCTCGAACTACATGTTGTTGTTATTACAACGTTTTCGCATTGTTTCCGATACATTGCACGTTACAAGCGACTGAACTTGTAATTTGTTAACAAAATGCGCTGTGTATTACGTATTTATATTTTTTGTCGATGTTTTTTCTTTTCCTACAAAACTTCTATGGGTGTATTTACTAGGTATGATATTTTTTAGTTTTTATTAGTGTGTGATATTAAAATACTCATAATTGCTTTCTTTATTTCAGGTATGTACCCATGGTTGACGACAGGAAGGCGTGCCAGAGAACCTGGCACCTGGAACCTAGTCTGTGAATATTAAAAGAACATTTGGAAAATCATTACAGTCATGTCGTCGCCACTGTTAGTGACTACGGTAACCATCATTGTCATCGTGTCACCTTAAGAAATACATAACGAGTCGTTGTGGGTGGCAAAACGCTACGATTGCAACTGTTATTATTTTATTGACAGTACTGCATTTGCCTTACCTTGAAATACTTATTAATATTTCGTCTCACCACATCTCCTCTCCGGATAAGTTCCGTTAGATTTTTTTTTTTCCGTTTTCTGACGAATAACGTCAGAAAATGTCATACAAATTCTATTCCATTCATTCACTGCAAAACAGGGCCATTTTGTTGGCGAAAAATGTTCCCCTTATTATATCGACAACGATGCCACAAAAGTTGCATAGCAATTAAAAAAGAGCGTGCGCAAGGGGCGGGGGTCAGATCGCGACAGATAAAAAATGAAGCTCGATCATTTTTAATTTTTATAAAAACTCTCACCGAACAATATTTCACTGCGGCTTCAGTTACAAAAGGCTGGCTGATAATAGGATCTTTGTTATAAAAGACTTGTCATTACCGCGCGGCGGCCATGATCGATGCGATGACGTCACCACTAGCTTCCCACCAAAATGAACGTCAACACACACGCGTATGAATATTGGAACATTCCAGAGTTCAGGACGCGTGTTTGATATTATGAGGTACAGTCAGTGACTAACTGATTAAATAAAACCTTATTAGTAAAACTAATCTGTTAAATAGATAAAGACACAAGGGAACAATAAAATGAGATAGTTTAAACGTGAGCCTAAGAATGGTAATTAAAAATGTTTCAAATTAATTAAAACGTTGATTACATAAGTAAACGGTGATAAATTTTAACAAAATCAAAGTGTTTCGGGTCGTTTAGTAAAAAATCACTTAACTAATGTTCTGAAGAAAGCTTTTAAGGATTACTTTGTTTAGAGGCCCGCGAGGAAATTAGTTGAGGAAAAGCCAAACTTGCAGCGAGGAGCGGGGTGACCATAAAATAGCCCAACAATAGTGGGTACTTCTAAAATAATAGTCAAAAGTCAAAAAAGTCAAAGCATTTATTTCAATTAAACCATTTACAGGCACTTTTGAATTGTCAAGGAGTCGGTCAGTTAGTCAGAGAGTTGAAGCTAGTTGCTCGTTCCAAAACGTAGGTAGGTCTCTATGGAGAAGAACGAGCAAGAAACTCCACGGACACTCTTTTAAATCAAGTTTTTACAAAGTTTGGTTACATTCTTGTTGCTTCTATATGTGAAAACGATGAAGGTAATCTAACAATACAAAACACAAAAAAGAAGCAAGATAAAGTGGCATCTAATCCATGGCAGATAAGAGCTGACCAATCTCCACTGACAGCGCCCGTTCACGAACATGACGCGTGAATCAGCACCATTTAGCTCAACCATTTTGAAGGGAGCCGAATGATCCAACACACGCGCCACCATCAGCGAGACATTTGAGCGAGCATGACAATACTCCCAACCGCCATGTTAATTTTTGTCAAACATAAAGGTATTAATATACATGGCTCCATGGTATTCACATTTACAAAATTGAAATAATGCTGCTAAATTATACAAAACTAAGGTTTCCAATGTATATTATTTTATCATATGAAGTGTGATAAGTTAATAATTTAAAAATATCTATATATAATAATAACGATACTCGTTACTCATGTCAATAGAAAAAGGGGTAGGAAACATCCTTTTCTTCCAATTTGGAAATTCCCTAAACTGGCTGTGGAGCAGGACCAGCATTCAGCCAAGCATCTTTATCATTGATGTAATCTTCTAACTTATAATATGCTTGTCTACATAGTGTGCGTTTAATACATGTTTTAAATTGTTTTTCATTCAATTGTAGAATATCAAGTGGTATTTTATTATAGCATTTTACACAGTACCCCATAAAAGAAGTATGTACTTTTGACAATCTGAAGCTTGGCTGATCTAATTTGTTCCTATTTCTAGTATAAACATTATGTCTGTCACCTATTTTATTAAAAAGATGAAGATTTTTTCGAACATGCATAATGTTTTCATATATATATTGACAAGGTACCGTCATGATGTTAATCTGTTTAAACAATTCTCTTAGAGATTCGCGTTTGCGGAGATTATAGATTGCTCTGACCTCTATACCAAAATAGATAAACATTCTGAATGACATGAAACAAAATTATTGAATTAGGCGACTCGTCACGGTAAGATGGGTCACAAATGAATTTTTTTGTTATGTTATGTTATGGAACGAGGAAATTCGCCAAAGAACTAAGGTCACCGACATAGCTCTCAGAAAATGCAAGTTAAGCGGCTGGTTGCTACAAGTTGTAATGTGGCGTTCTATGGGGGAGGCCTATGTTCAACAGTGCACGTCTTTCGGCTGATGATGATGTTACAAAGTCTCTTATTAAACAAAATTTCATTATATTAACCAAACCAAAAATCCTCACCATTTTTACTTTTAGCGTAGGATTATTCCTAGACTCACATACATTGAGTTTTAATCAACCTTACAGCGCATGTACAGTACCTTACGTCGCTGTGAGTGTAATAATTAGTTAGAAACGCTTCGGTGCTAAACAAACAGGTAAGTTTTGTATCGATTGAGTTCACCGATACTGATACCAAGGGTTGAGCTCAACACACAAGCGGGCAGCGGAAGAGTAGCTTTTTAAACACGCTTTTCTTAGCTTCACCTGTAACGGACCATGTAAAAAATCTTGGAAGTCGAATTTAAGCGACTTTTAAAAATCGTATCCATTTCAAACTTTGCAAATGTATGAAAAACCCATGACAATACGATAATATCGTACCATAGAACTGATCTGATGATGCACCTAGAAGGTTGGCACTGGAACTCCATAACGGAACAATGATCTGAGCCGTATTTGGGATTTTAAGAAATGCCTTGAAATAGACTTCAACCGTGATCTATTTACAAGGTCTGATGATACTGGCACTGGAACTCCCGGAGCAATGTATCCTTGTTGTGTTTGGGTTATTGTTACAGTTGTTGCGATGTACTTTGATCATGATTAGTCTTTAAGGTCTGATGATGGGGGAGGTCTCATATCTTCCCGTGGGTGTCGTAAGAGGCTACTAAGGGACTCACCAGAGAATGGGCAGCAGCGTTCTCTGTGCCAAGCGTGGCGATTATAGCAAAACCCCCCATTTTGGGGGAGGCCTATGTCCAGCAGTGGACGTCTTTCGGCTGAAATGATAATGGGGCAGAAAAATAGACACGCTTAGTCGTTTTACTCGTTTTTGGACTTGTCACAATTCTCACAAGTATATAAATCACGAAATTACCAAAAGTAAAAATATGTTTAATAGATAGAGTAAATAAATTACCTTAAAATTTAAAAATGTTTAAGAACACGCTTTCTTTGGTGTTTCAACTATTTATTTATGATTTTTTTTTAAGTGGCTCAAAGTTTTAACAAATATCACTTGAAAGGAGTTGCGAAATAAGTAAGTACAGTGTGCGGTCGTTGACACACGGAGTATAGTTTTCAGAGACACAGGCTACCACTCTCTCTCTCTCTCACTCTCTCTCACATCACGTGTGTGTGAGGGAGACCACGCTCTACAAACACGAACGTTTCCTAAACCCACATAATTTGATATTTTATCATTACAAGTTCACTGAACGACAATATTTCATCACATTGTAGCTAAAGCCACCTCATTCTCCGCCATGTGGGCCCTAATACCGTTGTCACGGAGTTGCGCGTCACCTCACTAATCCTCCGCGGGTCACATCTGTGTCCTTTGTCCGTCATACCTACGTCAAGTCGAACCTACCTTCATTCAGGGTATAAAAAGACCCATCACCGAAATCTATGCACAATGTACATAGTAAGTCTTATCGAGCAGACATTATTGTATGGAACCTCAGGTGTATGGAACTGAATGAATGATGTAGGTAGTATCTCAGCGTCGTTGAAACAATCAAAAATTCATTAATTACCAATTGTAACTGCCAATGAAATGTCTCAATCAAACCGATGCTACAAAACCCAGGAATCGCTCCCCTACCTCCCTCCCTTCACCTCCGCTTGCGGTGAGACCTCGCCTAACAAATCGTTCGAATTAAACTAATTACCTTTCCGAATCGACTAACTCGTGTTTAGGACCTCTTAAAACTAATCTGTGGATTGGCAAAGCGAATAATTTCCACTTTGCGAGCTCGTGATTGGTTCTCTTCGGCGCTGACTGTACCTACTTGATCATTTAAAGTTGGATTACTTTGATTCTGTTAGTTGGTTGCCATGGTTACCGGGATACCAGCGAGTGGTGTTATTGCAGAGCTTCCTTATCGGATGTCGGTTATGTCTTATTACATCGTTCCCGAGTGTGACGTTGGATGTGTAATGGCTTGTGTATTAGCCAAGTTGGCCGTGTATCAGGACATTCAGGATGTGTTGTTGCAGCGGCTAAACCATTAGGTTATCTGTGGTTCGGGTTCGTGTCACCTGTGAACTAAAATATTTGTTTATCGTTCGGCTGCGGTGTTCGTATATCAACGCCGTATACGCAAGTTGAGGAGATAGAAATACTTTAAGGCGCTAACAAGCGACTTCTGCAGATTTTAAACTGACAATCAAGTCAAAATGTGTAGTGTAAATGATTTGAAAAAAATATATGTTTTACTAGAACATTCGTACGTTTTAGTGAATATTTTTGATTAAGTTCATATTAAATAGTTTTTTTTTGCCAATTAAAATTATATAAAGGTATTTACATATTTGAGATGATGCAAACATAAACTCATGAGAGTTTTACTGTGCATCAAAATCTACATGAGCTTAAAACTAAACTAACTAAAATCGTGAAGTTGTGTCTGACGCGGACAAAACATTAATAATCACACAAAATCTACCAGGAATATTTAAACGAAACTTTTACTATCTTACAGACAATTTTATTATCTATCTTTTAGTATACGCCTTTTTTAAATTAAAGAATACTATCTTTTATTTAATTTTTTCGACTAAACTTTGAGAGTTTTGGACGCAGCGCATACGATTCTCTGGTCGCTCAAGGTCGCCGGCGTATGCTTTTGATAACTCTTTTGTGCTTATAAGTCGCCACATCGTTGCCGGTACGGTTTTACCTACACACATTGCATCAGGGTTCAAAATCGCTTAATCGAATGATGTAACCGACATTTGAAACATAATTATTGATTTTAAAAGAGTGTTCATAAAGTTTTTTGCTCGTTCTTCTCCATAGAAACCTACTGTTTGGAACGAGCAACTAGCTTCAAATTTCTGACTGACTGTCTCTGACAATTCAAATGTAGGATCATGTAAATGGTTTATTTGAATAAATAATGTTGAGTTTGATAATACATATATGGTGTTAGTGAGGAGTGATTTATTTTAAAAGAATAAGTCGGCATTTTCGATGAAAGCTCTTAGATGGGTAGTAGGTATATTTCAACAAATTAACAGTAAGAATACCAAACTATACTTAAATACCTTCCTTTTGAATCACTATTATATTGATGAAAATCGCATAAAAATTTATTGTGAACCTACCTAGTTCAAAAAATCTTAGCGTACAGACGGACAGAAGATGGCGGGAAAAGACTTCGTTTTAAACTACACAGATCACAACAGGCACTTTTGATTTGTTAAGGAGTCGTCTATTTGACAGAAAGTTGAAGCTAGTTGCCTCTAGTTAGTGGTTGTTAGTTGTAAAACCTGCGACAGGCAGGCTCAGGAGGTCATAAATGTTTACATATTTACAGAGAAATAATATTGAACCGTAAACATACTATAATAAAGGATTGCATCTTTCATGCGTTAAGCACGAACTCGTTATACTCCTTACTATACCCAGCAAGGCTTATCCTGCACTAGAGGCATGGTTCGCTGCATAATTATTGGCTGAACACGTCGTCAACTTGAAGCAACTTGTTACGTCTAAACATGCACACCGGCTCCGCGACACGTCACTATCTATCGCATCGCATCGCTCCACGCGAGTCGTAATCAATCACGGACCAATTGAAGGGAATGCTCGCAAATAACTCGATGCGATAACACGCCAGAGGTGCCAGATATCTATGTAATTCAGGTTTGTGATTATTTTACTGTTGTGTAAAAAGCTCTTAAGAGACAGAGACAGAGATTCAGCATTGTGACATATATTGTGTTCTGAGACTTTTCATTGTGTGTTGGGAAATTTTAGACTAACGTCTATTAAAGTTTATCAAGTAACGAAAACCATAAGATGAGTTGCTTGCTTGTCTGTTGAGTTGTTGTCATTTTCCTGACACATGCTGAGCTGAACTCCCATTTGGTGCAACCTTGAGACGCACACCGCATTTTGTTTAACCCTTATTTGATTTGTTTTTTTTTTGTGTGTTGTGGTATGTTATTTGGGTGCACTAAATAAATGATTTATCTATCTATCTATCTATCCAAGTTTTTGCCTAAAACTCATAATCATCAACATCATTTCGGCCAAAAGACGTCCACTGCTGAACATAGGCCTCTCTTTTGCCATCGATTGCAGTATGGTTGTTACAAATGCACAGAGAACCCTGCTGCCCATTCTCTGGTGAGTCCCTTAGTCGCCGGAATAAACTATTGTAAACTGTTGTATTAACTCATAATACGATAGATAAAAATATTACCTAATTTTAGGTAGTCAACGATAAAGTTGCTGTTATTTCAATCCTACTAATCCATATTCACACTTTAATATTATAAATGCGAAACTTTGTCTGTTACGAGTTTGTTGAAATTTTTTATGAATGTTGGCCGACAATGGTTGTGATGTGATCGCCGATATCACTGACTGCTATCTGATAAGTCCACACGTGGGACTAGCGAATGACTGTAACTGAAATAAATAAGCTTATCTTATAAGGTTCAAGTTCCTCGGTCTCGAACCAAGCGCTTTGCTTCCACATTTATTGTGCGAACTGTCAGACTGTGGAATTCATAGCCCGTCTCTCTGTTCCCCGATAAGTATAATCTGGGTATCTTCAAGGCACGAGAGAACCGGTTTATCCTAAGCATGCGTTCTCCTACTCGGGCCGAGGTGAGTTCGGGCCGGCCAAACGCAAGTCTAATAAAATAAAATAAAATAAAAATGCCGCCAATGGAAATTACATTGGAAGATTTACACGCTGATCTAGAATATAATAGAATACGGTTTATTGTTTCCAAAATTACAGCTAGTAGTAGTACATCTTCCACTGTCCCTTATGAGAAGACGTCAACGTGTGTATTCTTCCTATCCTCACATATGGTTCTCAAACATGTTCATTGACAAGTGAAAGAAAGAAAGAAAGAAAATCCATTTATTCACACGGAAGTGACGCACTTAATACATAACAAGCTTAACTAAACAATTAAATTCTAAAAAATAAAAAAACAAACAAAAATACAAATATATCCCTAGTCGGAACCACGCGCCACCACCGCGCGAAACGGCCAACGCTCAGCATAAATGCCTTGGCCCGCACAGCAAGGCACGAACCACGGCGCTGGTGTACAGCGTTGGCCGGCATGACACTGTCTCGGAACTATAAATATATATCATTCACTTATAGTTCCGAGGCACACAAAAAGACTGATCGGAATACATGATAAAACAATCATATTAAAAAAAGAAAAACACAAAGACAAAAACATTATACATACATACAAATCAGCAGAGGTCCATGCTCACGGTTTGCCAGATAGCTATGGAACGGAGTATTCTGGGCGTAAAACTTCAACACCGGGTTGGGAATATTACCATCCGTTCCATCACAAAAATAGCTGATGTCATTAGGAAAGCTGGCACGCTGATGTGGAATTAGGCTGGACATATCTCGCATGTCCGACGATCATTGGGCCAAACGCGTGACCCAATGGGTCCCTCTACTTGGCAAGCGACATCGCGGTAGGCCCAGGCGGAGATGGTGGGATGATCTAGACTGTTTTGACAAAGACTGGTCTCAAATGGTCCTTGACGGGGAGAAGTGGAAGGAGAGTAGAGAGGCTTTTGCCCTAACGTGGGAAAATAACACATCGCAGACATTAATAAAAATAGTTCAGCAATATACTTATCATGATCAATAATAATGAATTCCTGCACTAATACGATATAATTAATGGAAGCTTACGTAAATAATTATCGCAACTACAGCAACGCGTTGAAACGGTTAATTAAAATTTTCGTTCACTCTCTAAACACCTAATTAAACGCGACAACACGCTCTGATTGGACAATACTTTTAGATGCACGAATAATTGATTGGTATTTATTAAAGGGTCGGTTCAATAAAGTATACATCATGTGTCTGAACGATATTTAGTGAACCTGTGACTATTTTATTAGTATGTTTAGTTCGAAAACGTTGAAACCTTTTTGTTATTATTTTTATTAGAAGGCCTTCTATGTAAATTATGTTTTTGTTGATTGATTTCCAACCACTTTAATAAAATATTTTTACTAACTTTTGCACACGACTTTGTTCGCGTGAATGTCGGTTATCGCGGATGCAGACGAAGTCGCGGATTAAAAAGTATGTAGGCTATGTCCTTCCCCAGGGTTCAAGCTGTTTTCATACCAAATTCATCGTGAAAGCGTAACAGACAGAGATACTTTCGCATTTATTATATTAGTATGGAAGTATGGAAATATATTAGTATGAATGGATTTCCATTCTCTCAATGATTCAATGTAATTTTAGGTAGATTTTAAATTTTTCTGTAGTTGTGTATTTTTGTTTGATAATTGTTTTTGTATATAATAGGGATAAATGGAAATCCTTGGAGGAGGCCTTTACCTGAGAGGGGTCTATAATAAATATGAATACTTAATTATATTTCTCATTAAAAATAAATATTATCAATAATTAGAATTGTCAGTGTCTAAAAATTGAAAACATAAAATAATTTAATAATTAACAATATTAAGTATACCTATACAAAAAAAAATTGTATCAAGTTAATTCAATCAATTTTATTTCTTAATTTTTAGTATTGATTCTTAGTTAAGAATGAATGAATAAAAAAGAATAAATAAGAATGAATGTAAATCTTTGTAATTTTTTACCTACTTTAAATTGAGCTATGTCATATTTAAATTATTGTAATATTTGCTGCATGGAATAAACGGCATTTTTATTTTTATTTATTTATTAATTGTTTTTGTGTAACATATAATCGTTATACACATAACTAGTTCTGTTTATTGATAATTATTTTCATACAATGGACGTCCCATTGTATAAAAATAAACTTTCATAAGTTTTTATTCAGTTTCGATATAATTAAGGTTAGCTCAAATATTGTGCTACTCTCATACACACATTTATTACCTTAATATTGCGTTATATTTTCTTTCAAGAGTTTTTGCATTGTTAAAACTGTAATCTGTTTTCTTTTGCATAAGATTCAGTCTCATGCATTATAAAGTAAAAAGTGTACTTTTAGAAAAATATGGAGTTATTTGCGTTGCCGTGCATATAACAGAAAAGAGTATTGTAGTTGGAAGGTAACCACGCTGACTACACACTATACACGGTCAGTCTAGAGACGGGTTTGAGCTTTCGCTTTTAAACTACGTTAGGTTTGAGTCCTGGTAAGAATTCGGTTAACTATGTAACAACAAGTTTTACAATAGATGTTGTCTTGTTCAAGTCGAAAGTCAGATATTTGAAGTGACCATGAAGCACATCATGTGACGGTTATTTGCCAGAGTATGAGCCCGTGTGAGATTCCTTTTAGTCTTATAACGCCTTATATACACGCCTATCACATCTGAGCAATACGCTTATCCTCGATAGCTTTAGTGATTTTGCTTCTAACAATAAGCAACAACTTTTCGTGAAGAACAACACAATCCCCAAACTGGGCCACCTATGACCACCAGTGTATTGACAGCTCCGCCCTCAGGTCGAACAAGCCAGACAAAGCAAATACCCTCGCAAACATTGGGCCCTGGGGACTCTAAGGACCAAAGTTTGGTGGTCCTTTGAGCCTCCACAAAGTTCTCGCAATTTGTCACCGTCCAATACTTGCTCCTGTGCACTATATTTCATAAGCACTTAAAGTTGTTAGTAGTTCGAGGTTGGGTGTCAATCATACTTTTGTAATTGTACATATTTTATAGATTAGATTTTTATAGTTCGCCCGGAGTTTCTTCACGGTTCTTTTCTGTAGAACTTGTTATTATTAAAATAGTTTTTTCTCATGTATGTGCAGAAATAAACGATAACTTAGTTTGATAAGTTTCGCTACTTCCCCGGGAAACTTTGGTAAAATGAAAAGCGCTGGCTAATGTAATTAATAAAAGCCTTTATGTAAAAGAAAAACGCTATTAAGAGACTTGGATACTTTTAACTTAGCAAAGACAGATTTCGGACGTTAAAATATTTCGCCCATTAAGTTTTAAGTCAATTTGTCTCAACATCCAACGGAATTGCTGTAAAACACCACTTTAAATTTTCTAGCAACAAAATTGAAAATAATTATCTAAGTGGTCCGGAGTAAATTAATAAATTAACCCCTCCCCAAAGATCTCAGTCACTCTTGCTAAGATAATGATATCTGCCATAATAGCGCCCATTATCATAATAATGGCACAACCCTTATAACCGTTATGGCGCAGGGCTCGCTACGCAGCTACGCAGCTACGACGCTACGCTGCTACGGCGTAGAGCCCATAGTCGGCTGATTGTACGAACATTTACAACAATGTCGTCTGAATGATTTGTATAGAAGTAAATTATGTTGGTTTTCAGAATATTCAAGACTTGCTATTTTACTTGATTTATTGTTCTCATTGTAAGAACTTGAGTCTGAAGCAAATTCAGCTTAAGTTTCAGTGCTGAACGATGTCTCGTTAAAGATGTGAGAACCAAAGTTGTAAAGCAGTGCCGTTCTGTTTCGTTCATTAGAAATATAATTAAATATTCATTGGGAGCCAGACGACTTAAAATCGGTAGAACTTCATTATTATTCAAACGGAAAATAAAAAGAAGTAAGGCATATTAAACGGTCCATAAATTATTAATGTTGCGAAGTTCAAAATAAGAATATGAGAATAATTATAAACAACAACTTTGAAAAGGTCGCTTTCATGCTTGGATTACTGAATGAATAAACTGGGACGTGAATCGATTTACACTGAAATGCGGATGTACGTTTAACATTAACCCTATTTTATAAATGTTTAGACTAAAAATTAAAATTATTGACAATAAAAATAATAATATGTTGGGACATTTCAACAAGGCCATCTGACCCCAAACTAGGGAGTACACCCATAGTACAGGGTATGGGTGTCAGATAGTTGATATATATACACATATACATTTAAATACATACTTATATAGATAAACAACAACCAGACACAAGGCAAACACAAATGCTCATCACACAAATGTTTACCCTGGGCGTGATTCGAACCCGCAACACGCTGCGCAGCAGTCAAACACTCAACCACTGCGCCAACCGTGTGTGTTAGACATACACCGTTAACTTTCTTATTCATATTTTTGTGTATTTTGTGCTCTGGCCTAGTTATCCGAAATTAAAACATACACGATGTTTAAATGATACCACGCTAAGTGACTGATGCTGCTCCTAGTACCCTTTTGGGAAACAGAGCGGTTACCGCTTCAAGCGCACTCAACACCCTTCACCCGTACAACAGCGCTTGATCGTCTAAAGCGCCGTAAAAAATACTCTTTCATGAATTTAATCACCATCGTCATAATTCGAAACTCATTATTATTCATATGTTTCATCCATGGTTCGTATGAACAAAGTAACGCTCTCTTTATGGATATAACTTGTGGAGTTTACGGTCCCATGGAGCCTCCACACGGTGATACGAGTCGTGTGAGCACGATCACATGACTACGTCATGGGGGCACGAGAGACACACGAGTATTGCTGTGTCGCTACATTACTTAATTACCTGTACTACATGGTCATATCAAATTGACTTTAAGCATTTTAGGAAGCATTTAAGAGAAAGATAAACACAGAACCGAGACAACAATCTGTCAGCTATCAAACACAACCACATTCAATCCTTCGACTACAACATGTCTTCTGCTCAAGTCTAACAGAGAAACTGATGTCTATCGATGGCTTTAAAACCCTACATTTTGTAGACGTATACATAAGTACCAAATCTGTTTCTTGACTTAGATCCTAGTCCCTTAACCTGTTCCTTAATCTTGGTCCTTAAACCTGGTCCTTGCACATGGTCCTTACACCTAGTTCTTACACCTGGTCCTTATATACCTGGTCCTTACACCTAGTCCATATTCTTGGTCCTTACGCCTGGTCCTAAATCCTGGTCCTTATACCTGGTTTGGTTATCAAGACAAATAATGATCAGGACACGAGATAACTTAGCTGTTCCGAGATTCAAAATAATATGTCAATCACTCGCACACCAAAAACAAATCATTTAGTATGTATGTAATTACAACAGTGTTGTATGTCAATGCGTGTGCATATACTTGGCTTCGCGAATGAGACACAGCGGTTCCGACCGCTGTCAGACCGCCGTCACCGGTATTATCGGTGCGGCAGCGGCATACAGGCGGCACGCTGCGGTACAAAGGCGGTAAACAAGCGGTACAATACCGTTAGCATAGCCGTTCTGTTGTTCTGCTTCTGTGGCTTTAAGGATCTTGATTGGTTGTCTGAGTATTCTGAATGTGTTGATGTTGCGGCCATTTTTGATAATAAAAATATTTACATTTTATGTAATTCGATTACAGATCAGACTTAGGGTGTCCGCAGTTTGAGATTATTTAGGAGAACGGTAGAAAACGTATTTTTTCGTCTTAGAAGTATTGAAAAATCCATATCTATATCTTCTTTGTCTTTAAAAAAATATCAACGGTAAATGAAACAAAGAGAATGATTATTATGGAAATGTTGAGAGTTATAAGTATTACGCGTTGAACTACATAGCACCAAGCAATGCGGAAGGCCGATGGCCTGTTCGTTCGGTAATGTAATTAATCTACCCGCGATACTGTAAGTTAGTTAACTGGCAAATTGGAAAGATTAGCGACAAACTTATCTTTAATCCCTGAGGAAGTATTAGAAGTTCCCAGTTGTTTGACATAACAAGCTTTAACTGTTTAAGTATCTTAAGATTCTGTCAGACAGAATGTTTGGGAACTAGCGACTCTTGAGAGCAGGTGTCCTCAGGGAGGAGTAGTCCTTGCTTTCCTTACGTATCCTCTAATCTAGGTCTTTCCGTTGGGTTTTTAGGGTAATTAGAGTACCTTTAGTTTAACTTAAAAAATAAAAACGCTCGAGAAAGTTTTTAAGTAAAAAATGAAGATATTTAGATTACAACATTTAAAAAATCTGAAAATTGGACTAAGTTGGGGGGTGGGGGGTAAAATGTTTTTGCTTTTTGTATGAAAATTTTCATCTTTACAATCCTCTTAAACTGACCATCAATAGGACGAACACTGAACGGTCTCATGGAAAAAATATTTCACAACTGCGATCAATACTTTAGCAGATAATCGCTTTTTAATGTCACTACTTCACAATATATTACCATAACATTCATGATTCGCACGAGTAGGTAACGTACGTCAGTAGTTAGTTTCTACTTATCACTGAGACCCTTTTTGACTCTCATGAGAGAGGCTGAATTCATCAGTTCTGCACGACCCGTTGACCGTCTCCTAGAATCGTATCACTCATTAAATTGCATTCAAATTCAAGCTCAAACACTAAAACCAGTAATAACTGTCTCTTAATATTATACCATATTCATAAATCTATTACAACTGACTTTTCGTTTCGTTTCATTCATTTTTTTCATACCAACCTCAAACGAGTAACATTTTTATCCATGCCTTTAAAACGGACAAAAGTTTAACCGCCAAACTAGAGGCAACAAAGAGTGGCCCACTGTGGACACAGAGACTGACCCACGTCAGGACCCGCAAACATGACCCCGCGGACCTAAAGTCACACAATGCGTTTCAACCCATTGTCAGGGAAAAACAGTCGGTTGACAGCGGGAGGAGGGTTGAATCTCATCTGCCTTCACGCGAAGGGTTACTTCTGGTCCTTTTGACGCGAAGTTGTGTACCGTTGAAGGCTAACGTGTCAATCAGTGTGTGGTGAGCGGAATAGTTGCTTTTTTAATTTACTTCTCTTGGTAATTGGATATACTCGGTTAAATATGTGCCAACATTGTATTGTTCCCGATAGAATCATTTGGGGAACAGCTTTAAAAATGAACGACAAATTGAGCCATCGTTAATGTTCAATTTCATGACATCTCAATATTACTGTTGAACGGGCTAACTGGTTAAAAGTACAAAGTTGACATAATTATAATAATAATAATAATAATCATTTATTTCAAGCAACAAGACTCATAGTGTTAATAACAATGTACTTACAAACTACGTGAGTAACACTTACACAAACACAGAATAAGAAGCTATTTATGACATCCCTGCCGCAAGGTGACAGGCCCAGCCGAAACCCTGCTGAAGTGATTCATAAACACACAATCAAACCTACTCGCTATCATACACATGATGCTGTTGGCGCTGCCCCGCACCCTGTGGACCAAGGATGCGCACCGCTTCCGCATCACCGAATAAAAACAATCCACACGAGCTCCAGCGAACATCCCTGAAGCACTGCAGTATCGGGGCGACCCCAACAACAGCATTATGCATAGTCATAGCCAAGTCTCAAACTTTCGTGAAGTGACATAACATCACGCTTGTTTCCACGAAGGGTTGGGCAGACGTGTGTATTACACCTACACTCAAACAGTTACGTTTAAGTCTTATTAACAGGGAAATATAAATAGAATGAGGGTATTTTGATACCATAGAAAAACACTTTGTCAATGAAACGAAACCTGTGACAGGCTCGCATATTATTTAAAAATAAATTGAAAGCTTTGATAAAAATATTACAAAATAAGAGCAAACTTACATGTTTTTCAGTGGTTAGATAAAAATAATCGCTGTATTAAGATTCTGATTTATTTTTTTGCCAACAATGTAGGTCCAGGTTTAAGATAGTACACACGGTACACATCAAGCTGTACATTTCCAGTATGAGTTGACCTCTCATTGTATGGAAATCGTATACAATGCGAGATCAGTTTATAGTGGCAATCTATAGCTTGATGTGTAGCCGTGTGTACAAGTGTTTCCGCTACATTCTACCTAACGACATAGCAAAGTCATAAACACTAAAAGATACAATTCTAAAATAAATTCACAACTAATAAAGAAATAAAAAAGTATTAAAAAACACTTTTGATGCTATTTTTATTGTTTTAAAAATCGTTTATACAATAAACGCATTGTTTTAATAATCCAAAATATTTGTATAGTGTTTTTTTTAATTGTGTGAAATTCGATTGTATATCGGCCGGACTGATATAACATTTTTCCTCATGTATTTTTCCGTAATGCTTTGTTTGCAGCAAAACCCCGTGTATATGAAAACGTTTATTCAATTGTTGATTTAAATATCGCGAATATTATGTAGAATGTTTGTCCAACATTCCACACAATACATAGGCTGCGACGTAGTTTGGGCAGTAAAGGGTCATGTTACACAGAACTCGAAGCAAGAGCATCGTCAGCGGTCGCACTTAGTGCAGATATAGAAGAGCTTTATTTTCGTAACATTGTGTGCAAGTGTGTGAGAAGACGTTATTGAAAAGATTAAGGATGATGGACGATGGATCCAATAGAATTAAAGTGGCATGTCAAGTACGTAAGTAGGGGTTTCATACAGAAGTGTGTTTTTTTTTTCTTACGCCTCCGCTGTTCTTTTCTGATTAATTTCGTTGCGGGATCCGAGACAGTTGAATCGTTTCTCTGGGACTCGTCGAGCTTCATTGGTTTGGCGCTTTTCTGGTGGTCGCCACTGTTGATTCTGGCTTACAGGATTTACAGTGGTTTGAGAATAGTGTGGCGGGCTTGTCCCAAAAAAAATACAGAAGCGTCAGTCTTCCAGAGAACATTACCATGTAGCTAAACCATCTACCATGACTTGTCCCGGACCCAAGGTCCCGGATAATGTCATTATTTACTGCCGTAAATAATGCCATAAGTGTCGCACTTAGCAAATGCGTTTTATGTGACAACAATAATTTAATTACAATTAAAAAACTAGGCGCATACAAAATTATTTTAGTACTAGCTTTTGCCCGCGACTTCGTCCGCGTGAATGTCAGACGGAGTTATGAATTAAAAAGTAGCCTATGTCCTTTCCCAGGGTTCAAGCTATTTCCATACCAAATTTCATCAAAATCGCTTTAGCCGTCTCTTTGTGAAAGCGTAACAGACAGAGTTACTTTCGCATTTATAATATTAAAGTAAAGAAGGAAAGATAGTAGTTTTGGGTCTCGATAGTACTATAGTAGTTCTATCGAGAACCAAAAACATGTAACTTGTAACATAATGACATGTGAATATGTGTTAGTTATGTGAATGATGTGGTTGGCTTTAATTGGAGGCGCAGCCTGGTTTTGTCCAGTCCTATGTTATCATGCATGAAATTGTGTATTGTTGTACTTGTGTAATAAATTACTCTTTTCACTACGTTCTAGCAATGTTCAATCGCTTCTCATAAAAGTTTCCAAGTTCTCCAATTATTATCATGCGTAGTTTAATTTTAGAAAGCTGTCTAGTCAGTGGGATCGATCACTGCTACCTAGTCTGTGTCGTTACAACATATTGTTGAAACACTTTTAGTACACTTTTAGTTACATAACACATCTGATTTATTTATAACCTTCTCGAAGTTAGAAGGTGATCGTTTTGTTATTGAGAGTGCGCTTAATCGCGATCATGCATCCCACAACACCGTTTTGTTCATAGTGATTTTCCATTTATTTCGTATCTGCCTGAACAATATATAAAATACCAATTAAACAGTTAGCAAAGCGTTCTAACGCCCATATCAGATCTATATTGGTTGCTCAAATTAAGGGGCTATTAAACGACTTTTACAGATTTTAAACTGACAATCACGTCAAAATGTGCAGTGTAAATGTTTTGAAAAAAATATATGTTAAACTAGAACATTCTCTTAATCATTTAGTAAGTGAATATTTTTGATTAAGTTCATATTAAATAGTTTAATTAACTCGTGAAGTTGTGTCTGACGCGGACAAAACATTGACAATGACACTAAATCTTAAACGAAACTTACACTATCTTACAGACAATTTTAATATCTATCTATTTATTAAAGAATACTACTTTTATTAAATTTTTTCGACTAAATTTTGAGAGTTTTGGACGCAGACTGCGTCCGCTTTGCGTCAGTTCTGTTTTGTCCGCGTCAGATACAACTTCACGAGTTAATTAAACTATTTAATATGAATATAATTAAAAATATTCACTTACTATATGATTAAGAGAATGTTCTAGTTTAATATATATCTTTTTCAAATCATTTACACTGCATATTTTGACGTGATTGTCAGTTTAAAATCTGTAAAAGTCGTTAAATAGCCCCTTAACAAATGTACAAATACTAGACGCACAATCTTCTCCTCTAAACCGACATATTTGTCCAAAGTCTATAGCATCAGGAGCACTGTAACAGTTAACCTAATTTGAAAGGTTAATATCTCCATTAGTGATGGTTCGTTGACGGTTCTAATGAGTCGCCATATTGGATAACTTGGGAGATATCATATTGATGCGTATCTACAACCACACGGGGCTGGAGGGGTGAATGAATGAATGTAACGGTGGAAGAAGTACCTTGAGGAAATCTAGACAAACCGTGTACAAGTAAGTATGGTGATAAATAGTCGTCCCTTCTCTGAATAAGAAGGAAAAGGTTTTCCATAAGTGAGATAAAATACAGAGTGATATAAAGTACAAAAGAGACATATGTTACGAGTGCCACAAAAACAGACAGTCATTACGAACATATCTAATTTGCTACCGCAAAGTACCTACTTATAATAATTCAGTAGCGAGCTTATCTGGACGTCCGACCGGACACGGCACCGGCCGGCGGTGTCCGACACCGATAAATAGTGTCTCCACTAGACACCGGACACGGCCCGGCCGCCATTGTCCGGCTTTCAGCGCAAACGGATCAAATTGCTTTAACATTTCTGTGTCTCTTAGTAGTGTTTGTTGAGACATTGTGTTCTTGCACTTGGCATCGCAGAGACTGTCAGACAACATAATACTTACGTTAAGAGTAAGGAGTTGAACTCAACTGAAGATAAATCTTTTCCTTTAGACGTTAACACATCCGAACTGGAATTGTTGCATTTTGCTGACTCTTAGAGATCATTGGGATAAAAAAAAAACATAAAGAGAAGAGAAGAATTAAGACAATATCTAGGAATAAAAAAACCCATCTGATCTCGCGCCAAGAATACTGTGTTATTACTGTACAATGACTCCGCAGCATCTACGCAGCATCTAAGTATCATCAAAGTAGAGTCTACGTAGCGTCTATGTAGCATCTCCGCAGCATTTACGTAGCAGCTACGCAGCATCTACGTAACATGTACGTAGCATCTGCGTAGCACCTACGTAGCATCTATGTTATATCTATGTAGCATCTCCGCAGTATTTACGTAGCATCTACGCAGCATCTACGTAACATGTACGTACCATCTGCGTAGCATCTACGTAACATGTACGTAGCATCTGCGTAGCATCTATGTTATATCTATGTAGCATCTACGTAGCATCTCACGTAGCATCTATGTAACATCTACGTAGCATCAACGTAGCATCTACGTATCAACTACGTAGCATCTACGTAGTAACATACGCAACTCACTCTATCTCAACCTCATTATTTTTTTTGGTGTATCTGTCTACAGGTAACAGCCTAAAAACAAAAAAAAATGTTTCGCAAATTAAAACCAACACTAAGTTAATTTCCCATTTTGAATGTCTCCATAATAAACAAGTAGTTGGTTCACTGTCAGCTGGGCGGAGCGGTGCGGGCGGCTCGCTCGCTGAATATTAATTAATACACAAAGTTTTCTTTAATTTCGCAACTAAACCGATCTACAAACATTTGTAACTGTCTCCTCGTTCTTTAATAACATCCATTTAAAAATAATTAGGCTTTGGGGGAATACAAATGAAAATGAATATTATCATTTATTTATGAGTACTGAGAGCTTACATTAAGAATTATTACGTCTGTATTCTGTATCGTAAAGACAAGCTCAGGACCTTCATAATATGGCTGAATTTCATTTGTGTCGTAGTTATGGCATAAATAAGCCCCTATGAGGAACTCGTAGTTAAATAAAAGCTGTAAAGATTTATCGATCATGGTTAATTTACGCTTGCCGCGGTCAGTTTATGGATGGGTGACTATTTATTTCACACTGTGCCCACTCCGTACCGTGAAAAGCACGTAAAACCATTGGTCCGGGAAGCCAGAAAGTCTGACAATCAGTCTTACCAAGGGGTATCGTTACCCAGTAGCTGGGATGTGGAGGTCCGATAGGCAGTCGCTTCATGCAAAACACTGGTTTTGGTTGCATCTGGTCAGACTGGAAGCCGACTCCAATACAATTGGGAAAAGGCGACGCAGATATGATATTATGATGATAGCTATCACGGATTTCTAATAGACTCGTGTGCCCGATGGAAATTTCCATCGACAATGACGAACTTCCATACAAACTAGGTATTTAAACCCTTTTTCTGTCATGCGGATTAGCGCCCGCGCGCGGATCTGGTCCGCATGTGGGTGATAGCACGCTCCTCGCCACACGCAGGACAAAGATTTCGTCTGCCGCTGCAGTGACGTACGTGTCGCCAGTGACTAAACTCGTGCCTACTATGACCATGCATGCGACACGCGTCTCTCTGCTGCCCGCATGATAGGAAAAACATTGTATGAAATGATAGGATGCGGGCAAAAATACGCTTGACAGGAAAAGGGTCCTTAGGTAGGTAGGTTTTTTTGTGAACCTTTAAAAACTTTTGTTTTGTAGTAGGTAATATTTAAAACAAATTTCGTAAATAAAATGTAACTAAATTGCCTTTTATCTTAAGGGGTTATTAACGACTTTTACAGATTTTAAACTGACAACCATATCGTCAGTGTAAATGATTTGAAAAAAATATATGTTAAACTAGAACATTCTCTTAATCATTTAGTATGTGAATATTTTTGATTATATTCATATTACATAGTTTAATTAACTCGTGAAGTTGTGTCTGACGCGGACAAAACTTTGACAATCACACAAAATCTGCCAAATATAATTAAACGAAACTTACACTATCTTACAGACAATTTTACTATCTATCTTTAGTAGTATACGCCTTTTTTTTAAGTTAAAGAATACTGTCTTTTATTAAATTTTTTCGACTAAACTTTGAGAGTTTTGGACACAGCGCATACGATTCTCTGGTCGCTCAAGGTCGCCGGCGTATATCGTCGCCGTAATATAGGTTTTGACTGAAGCGAGTCAGAAGTAAATTTGACCGGTTAAGAGTATTGACTGTACCAGTATCATATCGTATATTATATGAACACTGTAATACACTGCTGCCTATCCCTAGGGTGAGTCGTTGTGTAATGTGTTACACAAAGAGCTTTGTGAACGACATAGTTGTAATACCAGTCGGTACCTCCCTACTACCACCTAGAACAAATTATTTGTTCACTCTGCGTCAAATCCCAAATGGAACCAAAATATATTTTGATCCTCCGGAATAGGTAAGCCTAGACCTAAATCAGCACATCAGTGGAATGTGCGGTCTCTCGGACCCCAATCACGTTTTTATCAAAAATCCAATTTTCCAGTATCTCAGTACAGGCATCCAACCCTCCGCTGCTATTAAAAACGCGCCGATATATTATGTTTTTATCTACGCATTGTCATCGGGCCCGTTAGACCCTCGCTTTTCATTTATATCGTTTTATTGTGCGATTGTAATTGAGTTGGTGCTGATACGTTAGTATCAACAGCGCGATCCATTATATCGCCATTGGGAGGGTTACGCCTCGGCTGACGGCGTGTTAATTGGGGCAAATTGTCATTAATTGATTTTATTTCTACCTAAATTTTTTAAATCGAGATAAAGAAAGGTTAAACAACGTCTTAAGCTTAGTCTTAATACATAAAAGTATAAATAAATAAACAGGAGTCCCCCAGTGAATACTCGGCCTTATTCTTTGTAGTCTCGGTTTTTATGACTTCGAAGTATAACAAAAAATATGAGTTCATTTGTAGCAGTCGGAGTTTACTCCAGTGAGTCAGTTAGTGCTCCACTGAGTTGAATTATTTACTGACGACAAGAAAGAGCAGCCAACAATATGCTAACGCTTTCTTTTATATAGAATAATTAAGATTTAGTGCGCTGGTGCCTACTCTAGCTTATTACAATATTATGTAGTACCTACTAATTCCTAAGTACTAGATGAACTATTTACATTGTAGCAGTACTAGAAAGAGCTACTAATTGAGTACCGTCAAATGCTGTAACATTGTCTACATGCTCAACATTGCCTACATTCTAAAAAGTTAAATTATTGCCGCTGAGAAATGTTTTTGCTGTGTATGGTATTACTAAAAGCAAGTCGGCTATGTATATGGCAAAAAAACATTTCTCAGCGGCAACCATTAAACATTTTAGAATGTAGGCAATGTTGAGCATGTAGGCAATGTTACAGCATTTGACCGGTACTACATTGGTGCAGTGGTCACAATCACGACTGTTGATGTGGTGCCATAACTTTGATGCTCGGATCGGGAAATATTTTTTGAGTTTTCTGGTGCCTGGATTTGTGCCTTTTACCAAATAAGTACCTATAATATGATTATACGTAAGTGACGATATCTGCACACAGTACCCAGTTCTACACAAATCCTCTGCCAACCCCTTCTAGTAATAAGTCGTAATATTCTGAAAACTCAGTTCCCCTCAAAGAGCAACGTAAACATTGTGAACATTAAACCGATATCTACATTAACTCCAGTTAACTACAATAACCGTAACAGATAACCGATAGCGGTAACATTACCGTGGAACTTGTGTAACTGTTACCGTCTATTGAATCATGAGCAGAACACTTCTCGACCACAGAGTAGATAAAGACAGAAGGCTGGCTCCACACAACGAGGCAGCAAAGCAGTCGCACGCATACACACACATACACGCGCATGTACGGTGTTATTAAAATGCCAGTCGCGTGTGTGTTGGTACTCGGTGTAAGAGCGAAGTCACATTGCGTCCTCTATTGCTTGGGGTTACGCTATCGCAGCGCTAGATTTAATAATAATAATAATACGTGGGGACATTTCACACACGGCCATATGACCCCAAACTAGGGAGATCCTGTACTATGAGTGTCAGACAGCTGATATACATACACAAATACATTTTTTTTTTGTAAATACATACATATGTAGATAAACAACACTCAAACACAAGGCAAACACAAGTGCTCATCACACAAATGTTTACCCTGGGCGGGAATCGAACCCGCAACACGCTCAGCAGCAGTCGATCGCTCAGCCACTGCGCCAACCGTGTCGTCAATCCATTCATTCATACATCATTTGGACGCACTGTATGCCCACCGAACGCTGCGTCGACGCAAAGCGACGTCATTTATTCCGCCGTCACAGCATGTCGTGAGAATTGTACAATGGATCGCAAGAAAACGTGTTCTGTGGTTGCTATTATTACTCCGCTAGCGCCGAAACAAACGTAGAATGACAGAATCCCATAAGATTGGTCTTTTATGGACTAAGGAGAGGAGATAATCGATACCAATATCCTCCACACTGTTGCACAATAGCCGCAGCGCACATATTCGATCTCTGCCAGTACAAAACTGATTGCGTTGCCGCTCCGATGACGCAACGCAACACCTCCTCCCGCTTCGTCTTTGCCTCGACGAAATGCGTACGACAACGCAACGGAAAAATTTTGACATTTATGTCGTGCGCATGCGCGTACATTTCGGTCGTTGTAGTGTGACGTGAACCTTCTGTATCTATCTATGTTGTGTGTCGCGACTATACAAAGGTGCGTACATTTGTATGTAAGGTACGCTTCAACTGATAACGGTGGTTATTTTAATAGTTATGGGGCTTACAGTATCGAGGAGGGGTGGCTAGCGGCTCGAGGAAGGTGTGTTCGTGTGTTCATCATTTAAATATCGATAATTCATCTTCATTGCTCTCTATCTGTGTATACGAACAGTGGCTCGCGCATCATCCCCTGTTCCTCGCGTTGTATCTGCGCTCAACAGTCTCATGGAAGCCAACCCGAACTGTAATATATTTGCGGACGATTTTAAAATTGTAACCTGCGTTTGTATAAGCTTCTGCGAAAACATGACGTTTTGACATATTTTTATTGTTTTATTTTATATGTATAGGTATATTTATATTTGTTTTTCCTTTTCTGCATTATTTTTGTACTTATGATACTTCTTTTATCTGTAATGTTAGCGTAATTGGCTCATCAAAGCCGTGTTAGCATAAATAACTAAATGTAAAAAAATACCTATATAGGTGTTAAACCATGTCCGGGTCACGTGTGATAGACAATAAATTCACACATGAATAATTTATATCAGTTAAATGTTGACTGAAAATTAAATAACTTCTAGGCAAGCGTTTACCGCCCCGTCGTCTGCATCCTCAGTCATCTCACCTTTATTACACGCATGGCAGTCGTTACATTAATATTTTTGCAACAATCACTATACGTACCTACCCAACATTTCAATGCCATGTTTTCACTCTTGTGATGGTTGGAACAACTTCCGTGGTTGTAATTGACGTCAACCGCAACATAACCCAACCGACATAGTTATTGTTAATAACGGGTGGCGCAAAAGTAAAGACCCTATTTGGTTCAGCTATAACATTTTTTCTAAATTAGAAAACTAGATTTAGATTTTTTTAAATGTATATTTGTGCCATTAAATTTCGTACCATTAGGATTTAAAGATGATGTCTTTTAAATGGTGACCTCCAGAGTTGATACACATTTGAGTCCTTCAAAATTGGTTATGAGTGACGAAGCGCATTTCCATCTCTCAGGGCATGTCAATAAGCAGAATACTCGGTTCTGGGGCACTGATAATCCGCGCATTATTCAAGAAACACCTCTACACCCACTAAAAGTTACTGTATGGTGTGGCATCTGTGTTGACAGAGTGATCGGACCCTATTTTTTCGAAGACGCTGGAGGCAATGCGATTACTGTCACTGGAGAACGCTACAGAACCATGTTACGTGAGTTTTTGATACCCAGTTTGGACGAATTGGGGCTGGAGCACATCTGGTTTCAACAAGACGGCGCTACGGCACACACAGCGCGCGACACTATGGACTTAGTGAGGGACGCTTTTCCAGGCCGAGTTATCTCTCGTTTTGGCGATTTGCCTTGGCCTGCAAGATCACCCGATCTGACCAGTCCAGACTTCTTTCTTTGGGATTTTTTGAAATCTCGGGTGTATGTGAACAAGCCACAGACTCTCGCAGCTCTAAAAGAAAACATTCGTCAAGAAATAACGAACATATCGCAGGAAGTGTTACGGCAAGTTATGCAAAATGTCATAAATAGGGCTCAAATGTGTATCAACTCTGGAGGTCACCATTTAAAAGACATCATCTTTAAATCCTAATGGTACGAAATTTAATGGCACAAATATACATTTAAAAAAATCTAAATCTAGTTTTCTAATTTAGAAAAAATGTTATAGCTGAACCAAATAGGGTCTTTACTTTTGCGCCACCCAGTACAACGTTCGTAACTCCTACTGGGAATATAGCGAAAACAGTAGTATTTATTATTTATAAATACACCCTAAACAAATGCCAACAACAGAACAATATCAGCTGTACCAACCAATAACAATTTATTTAAATTACAATTTCACAAGAATCTTTCATTAAAGCTACAACACGAAACGAAAATCAACAATTCAAAATATCAGAAAGCAACGCAATCTGCGTCAAATCACTGAATTCCGAATAAATGAATAACAAAACACACCACGCGACCAATTATTGAGGAAATTAACCAAATCATTGGATCCCGCAATCCGAACTAATTGAAAAAAGTTTTAAGCGCGCCTCCGTCAAATTGTTTCGCCGAGATTTCGCCGCCATTTTAATTTGCGAGCAATTTGTATAAAAATTAAATGTTTAACGTGCTCGCTAATGGGACGGGGGATTGTGGATGGATGGGGGATGGGTCCGTCCCCATTGTATGATTGGGTTCCAACACGAGCGCTTCATTTGTTCCATTCCCGCTACATTACGCGTCACATGACATTTTTCTCTGTTCATTCGGTTTAGGAACAGTTTCTGCGGCGCCTCGCGGGTGATTGTGTCTCGTGTATGTGTGGATTACTTTTAAGGAAAATAAAATATTGTAGTATTAGAAATCAGAAACACGCAGTAAACGAGATCGTTTATCAATGCACGTTCCTTAACTGTATGTGTTGCCCAGGTGACCTACTAATACCTACCAACATTTGTAGTCCATCTTACCTCCCCTACAATACAAATGACAGTAACAGGAAACAAACAGAAAAATTTCTTCGTCCACCATGTTGTCATTCGTGTCACAAGAATTTACGGAAGTAGATGAAATACGACCGCCACAGTGTTCCTAACTTATAGACTCGCAATCTGTCAGTACTTTATGACAAGTTGCGATCCGGGAACCAATCAGAGCCGAGGAATGGATTTATGTAGCATACTTTGTATGTACAGAAATAAATGATAGAATATTGTCTGTAGACAGAGAAGTTTTAGTTGATTTGTTAAATGTAACCCATGCTTGCTATTACAAAACAAGAGAACAGCAAAGTTAGTAAATATGGACCTTAAGGCGGGCCGCGAGGGAAGCTTTTGTTAAGTATTAGACAACACGATTGTACCCAGGAGATGCTTGTTCACTTCGATATGTTCCTGTTTAGTTCAAGGTTTAGTAGTGTTTTGATAGTTTATAATTAAATTATGAAAGTTATACTCAAACATACGAGTATGTTTGGATGATAATTTGTGTAAAATTATTTACAGTTAAAACCTTGGAGAAATGCAGACAAGTACCACCCACGCCTTTGAGGCTGGCTTAAGCATCTTCTAGGGTATTCGACATTCAAAAGGCTATGACTTAAATAATATTAAAAAGTTTACAGCACTACAAAATACAAAAAAAAAACCGAACGATCTAGATTTTTCTCCAATTCCAGTAAATGATTTATTCATACTTCTATATAAAGAATGACTTACAATTTCCTAATATATTCCCTCTTTGTTTCATCACATTACATCCTCCATATATTCATATTACCGTTCTTTCGAAGCACACAGTATAACCGCGTGTCATACATCACGCTGGGTATACTGCCCCCGGCCTGTCAATTTGCTGGCTGTTTACGCAGCATGTGGATCTATCTGTATCAGTTAGGATTGCTGCCAGACGTATTTCGCGGCGCGTAAATAAGAGAACGGAACCAGTTTGGTACCAGCACTTAATAATAAATTCCTATCCTCGGAATAGGTCTATGATGTAAGATATTGGCGGGCAAGCATAATCATATTGATGGCTCCTTGGTTCTAAAAGCGTTATTGGAGCAAAGTCATCATATAGGCTGAAGACCATGGACAAAAGAGTGCAGACTTGTATGGAAGAATAAATAGGTAACCATTCTAAGAGCAACAATAGCAAACCAATACCTTATAGTTATAAGATCTAAATAGAAAGTTATCATTTTCTGTTAATCTCTCACAAAATTGTCGGAAAGTCATCTAAAAACGTCATCCTATGTAATTCATGTTAAAAAAAGGGAAAATTGAATCTGAAACTGTCTCTAGGAAAGAAAAGATTTGGACTCACATTAAACTTTTGGCAAACGTCGAGACAATTGCTGAACAAGTGTATGTACTATGAACCGATTGTGTTTTCTCTACTATTTCTTATCATTCAAGATTAAACGTACTTACTTTTAAACGCATTTATTGGGTCTTTTTTTGTATTTATAAAAAATGAAGTATCGGAAACACAACGTCACAAAATACAATCGTTTAACAAAACACTATTGTTCTCGTGCACGTCACAATAAAACTAAAAGTATTTATATATCATTCGTTGAAGCTCTATTTTCAACGCTTTTATTCAAGTGTTCTTCTATTTCCCACTAAATGTTATTACTTCGGCCATGTCGTTACATAAATCCGCTATCTCCTTCCACTTGGACCACCGCCACAACTACTGTCGTTGGTACAATGCCAAGCGTCTCGTGCGAACTGACTTTGTCTCAGGAAAAACTCGATTTGTGTCCCGTATAATGACCGAAACGAATTGTTATAGTTTTTTCTTGTCCTCGTTTCTCACGACAGTGGGGTAGACCTATTCTGGTTAATCATAGGATAGCTTCGAATAGAAGGATCGTTCTATTGAGAAAGTGTGATTTGTGACAACTTTTCTCCTAAGATAAAGGATCTTCCTAGTTTAGGAGTCAGGCCTCAAATTTTGTATTGACCGTGTGATTTCACGCACACTATTTTTGTAGTAAATTTTTCTGTCCCCTAGTAAAAGAAAAAAAAGTATTTATTTTTTAAGTACGGTAGCTATAAGTAATTATAATCATCTAATTTATAATGAAATGCCTCGCCATCTGACACAACTAGTAATATTTTTGACAAATGAGGTAGGTGGCGTTAAACGACTAACGGCTACTTTCAAAAACAATTAATGAATTAAACAATTTGTGGTTAATAAACATACCTACTGAGTCATATCGTCTGTAGTGAACCTACTGTTCTATTCACTCTGCGTCTTAATTTGCTTAAACAATTACTGTGTAACAGTATGAGTGCGGCACATATTAACATTTATTTGCGCCGCCATTTTGTTCAAATGCTTTGTTTTTTTCGCAACGTAACGTAACGTTTAGTATTCATATTTTAGTTTTATCTCCGCCATCGTTACATTGTTTAGCTCCGAAATTGTTTTCGCTATTTGTTACTGGTTTATGGATGGAATCGTTTAATGCTTTGATTTGAGTGTTATGTTTCAAACGTTATATTTTCGTTTACTTATTTGCTTTTGTATTGTGTATGGCCGATGAAATGATATTTTTCTCTTTCAATGTTTCTGCTCTTGTAAATAAAGAGAGAAATTTGACACATCCTATAGCATACATTGGGATGTAGTATTGATAAATATTTTGTATGAAAACCGTTTCTCACGAGGACTCGTCGTTCCAAAGACTACGCAAATTGTCACATAATGTGGTCTACGCCGTAGCACAGGCCAAGCTTTCTGTAGTACAGCGCGAGCTACGCCGTAGCATAGACCGGGCTACGCTGTAGCTCAAAGCGTAACTCAACACAGATCCTAAGTTTGAGAACTTTAGTTCGAAACTGAAAAAGAGTGTTGTCTTTTATTACATAAACGTGTTTGATTTGTCGTTATAATTTTATCTTTATTAACAATAAAGCTAAAAGATTCGATTTTTTATTTTTTTGTTTTTTATTTTTTTAATACTCTACTCTGTTTCTGCCTTCTATTGAAGGCCAAAGCAATCGCATTACATTTGGCAAAGATACCGCACACATTAGTTTTTGTTACGAGGTTAAAAATCTCAATAACCTCGAGAGGCACAGACAACTGCTTAGTGGACATTCACACAACAACATTGGCGCCAATTGTGTTAAGTAAACAACCATAATAATCTACCTAGCCTTTTTCCAACTATATTGGGGTCGGCTTCCAGTCTAACTGGATGCAGCTGAAGACCAGCTGTCTGAACTCCACAACCCAATAACTGGGTAACACGATACCCCTTGGTAAGACTGGTTGTCAGATTTTCTAGCTTCTGCCTACCTATCGAACGACTGTCAAAGATTTAAGAATGACAGCCGGGACCAACGGTTTAACGTGCTTTCCGAGGCATGGAGGGGTCTCGGCATAAAAAGCATGATCACCCATCCACGGACAGACCGCGGCAAGCGTAGCTTAACTATTGTGGCCGGTCCTTCTATACAGCTTTTTCTTAGGCACGAGTTCGAACTAAACAACAATAACTTAAAATGTTACAAGTTAATCAATTTTAAACTCATTTCGAACGACACGGACGTTTAAACAAAACTCATTTCATATTTGGAACTGTACCTGCCACCAACTTCGTCACAACTCGGGTACAATCGGAACCGTTCGGGTGTAGTCGTCCGTCCGATAACTCCTTTCGATAATAACTCGTCAGCGAATCTTAATTTGGTAATAAATTCCGTTGTTGGATTGTTGCCGCGAATTCTCTTTAATTAAATTTAATTTGGCCGGTCTATTGATTTTGGTGAGTACTTCATTGATTGAGGTGGCTTCAATAATATTGTAACCAATTTAATTATTTGAAATACTGAGTTGCGGGTACAATAAGGTCTAGATATTGTGGAAATCTATGATGATATTTAGGACATACAAGCTACTATGGCCTATTTACTAATAGGATTTCTTAATTCGGAGATTAAATGAATTAGAAGCAGGTTCATCATTGTATCAATATGTTTTGACGTCGATATAACTTAGTGCCACCAATTTGGACAGCTGCTTAGAAACCTATTCGTGAAGGCAATTACTGTGAGCTAGTGGGGAGGAGCTCGTGGCTAAGTTAAAGCCGTACAGATCGGTCAGTCAAAGGTTAAGCCACGCTAGCCGCGGTCGGTCTATGGATGGGTGACCATCCCTTTCATACCGAGTTCCCTCCGTGCCTCGGAAAGCACGTAAAGCCGTTGGTCCCGGCTGTTATTTGCAGATCTTTGGAAGTCGTTATGGGTAGTCAGAAACCAGCAAGTATGACAACCAGTCTTACTAAGGGGTATCGTGTTATTACCCAGTAATTAGGTTGTGGAGGTTCGATAGGCAGTCGCTCTATGTAAATAAAACACTGGTATTCAGCTACATTGGTTAGACTGGAAGCCGACCCCAATATAGTTGGGAAAAGGCTAGGCAGATGATGATGCACCGTTATTTTTTATTAAATTGTTATTTAATTTATGACATCAGATTTCATTATCATAAGTTTAATCTTTGCAGTCAAGATGTTAGAACGAATATTAGTTTTGGCTTTATAACTAAAAGTCAGAAATTCAGTTTAAATTAAACCTTAACCAATACTTAGTTATCCAGTGGATGTAATATAATTGTGCAGTTATCCACAAGTATTAATGGTAGCAAATTGAAACATTCCGAGCTCAGACAGCTCAACGAGAATTATAGGGCAAGGTCCTGTTGCGAGCGGAGCGGACTTACTCGTAACATAATAATATGTTATCGACTAAAAAACATTACGAATGAATGAATGATGAGTAATGATATTGAGGTTCAATGTAATAGACGTACAACCAACAGCATAAGTAGATGATCAAAATCAGAAATTCAATACTAATTTACTAATACTAATGTATATAATTTGTTACTAGTTTATTTATTAAAAGTATGTGATTGTCACACACATACTTCTGAATCACTTCGACGCCACACAGTTCTCAGGCGAACTCCGTTCATTAGTATTGAATTACTGATTTCGATCGTCTACTTTTGCTGTTAACTGTACAAAATGACATACATGACAATGACATAAGGAGTAATATTATAGCGCGCGATCTTACTACCATCAACCAGGCACAACTTTAGACTCCGGGGCGCTGCTGAGGGTATTGAAAAAAAACTTAACCAACAATTTAATAGACCACTTACTAAAAAAAGTTTTTTCAAAAAAAAGAAAACCGCCTTCAAAAACTAAAAAGTGATAAATAACTTGAGCATAGAACACACATTACTTTACTTTCGGAAGTCGGTGGCGGTGGCTTTGAGTTTGTTGTTTTGTATTGCCACCGACTTCCGAAAGTAAAGTAATGTGTGTTCTGTGCTCAAGTTATTTATCACTTTTTAATTTTTGAAGGCGGTTTTCTTTTTTTTGATAAAACTTTTTATTTTTCGCTTTTTGTGTTGCCTTGACATCCAAATCCATTAAGAAACGGCACACACTTAAAAGAGATTGTAAATCCTCCAAAGATTGAAGAAACTAATACGTCATCTAAGAAATTTTTTTGGGAATTTGTTGATTTTCTCAAAAAGGGCTAGATCAATTTTGGTAAAATTTATATGGGACCATTTCGGATTAAACCCCTTTCGAACAAAAAAAGAATTTTGCAAATCCGTCTATATATGACTGAGTTATGCCCGAACATACATAAAAAAAAAAAAAAAAATACAGACATTTCAATTGATAACATCCTCCTTTTTGAAGACGGTTAAAAATAACTCAGCTGTAACGACTTTGGGTGAAAAATCCATCTCTAAGATCTCTACTGACAAGTCCACCAATGGGCTGTAACAGTGAACAGCGAAGTTCTATTATTAAGTCAACAATATACGACTCCTCATGTTTGACACAAATGAGACCATTTCGGATTGAGGCATGACTCATCTAAATTCCAAGGGTTATGTGTTCCGAGTCAAAATCCCTTCAAGCCGCTGAACATTCCGACATCGCTGGTTAGTGAAGCGCTGAGGTGCGCTTGAAAGTTTTCTAATATATTGCAGTTTCGTTGGATACGTGTAATTACGGTTAATTACTATTATGTATGGTTACCATATGCCTATGAAATGTAGCTAATTATAGGTATATTAAATCGTAAAAGACTGGAAATTCAGAAGATAAAAGTCGTTGTAATAAAAATCATGTACTTAAATGTATTTAAGGCTGTATTAATGGCGGTTTGACATAATATTTTCAAGTGGAAAGCTGTCAAACTACTTTAAGTATTGTTTAGATAAAAGTTACCTGACGATTGAAAAGTTGCCTTAACACTATCAGTGTATAGAAATACTGCTCTCCATAACAGAATCAAAACCGAACTCTTTTAATAAAAATAAAAAGGCAAATCCAACTAAGAACTGATAGCAAACATTTCTCACACTTCACATAAGCTATCTGTCTTTACTTACGTTATCACTATCTCGCTCTCACTTGAAGCTATCTCGCTTCATCTAAATGAAACATCGTCCGCGTGCGGTCGCACCCGGCAGCGCTCGGCAAATGTTTCTAATACAATTAAGTGAAATATCCAAACACTTGGCGCTCTGTAGTGGAGAGAGCTACTGATTTCTATTGTTAAGAAGGTTTGTAATAAAATAACTATATCCAAAACATTTATTTCATAAAGCCTCATGCAGTAGAAGTTATCACTCATCTCGTAAATGTTTTAAAGTAAACTGCTTAGGGCGTCGCTGGGAGATTAATTAAACAATTAATAAAAAATAATTGATTTACAGTGTGAAAAATAGCAATTTTTAACATTTAGCCATCGATTTTGATGATACCACTTACATGCGTTTCATTTCACAATTATATACTAAAAATTTGAGATATATTCCGTTTGCGCCAAGCCTGGGTATTTTTTGGAGAATTGTCTTTTCTTTGAACCTTTAAAAGTAGTCTTAATTTCATAACACTACTACTTTCTCTTCTTTGAAACAAAACTACTTTCTCTTCTTATATTTCTAGCAGTAGTTAAGTCACTTTCTATTCTCAGCATCTTTTACACAATCGATCCATCGTTATTTTGTTCTTTTCCTACTCTTGACGTTTGTATTCTACAAATGTGCGCTAAACTTCTACCTGCAAGTTAAACAAAACCTCTCAACTCCAACGTAAACGCCAAAGCTGACTTTACTCGTCTCGAGCTCTCTCTTCTTGAATTGTTGGTAAAATTCAAGAGGCGACTTGTGTATTTTACCAACATTTCTAGAAAGACTTAAAACAAAATCTCTGTTTTTATTTTTACCTCTATTTATCTTAGAACAAGGACCGCACAAGAAGGTACGATATAAATACTTGTCAATGACTCCAAAAGTATCGTGTATACCAATAAACCATAGACAAACAACTCCAGAACCTGTTAACTAAACGTAACAAAGTCGATTGTGTGCCACAAACAAAGACTTTTTATTTGACTTCCAAATACCGGCAACAAATCACTTTGGACCTCACCTTTACCCAATCAGGGGCAACGGTCAAAATTGGCATAGTTCAGGATCGGTGGACCACTAGGGAGTGTATTAAACAACTATTTGGTCCTTAGAACCGGATTCAATAAGAGGTCCAAAGGACCACGTAGGGGGAGGGGGAAGAAGAGGGGGTTTGTTTAGAATTCCGATCCGTTTGAGTATAATGCCGTTAGTAATTGACGTAGTGGAGTTTAGAATTGTTATTTAATGGACATTAATTTTAGGATAGTTGAGTTGTTTAGGAATTGATTTAGGAGTGCTTTTGTTGACCTGCACCATGAGTGCATCGGCGAGCGTGAGATCATGTATTTGATTCCTAAGTTGTTATCGTGCTCTTACACTTTTCCGCAAGTAAAAAGGCGGTTAAGAGGAAGTCGGGCTTACATTATTAGGGTTCTAAATTAAACCACACTGAAAAATCTACAGGACAATCTCTGCTCTGCCGTTTTTTAGGGTTCGGTACCCAAAGGGTAAAAACGGGACCCTATTACTAAGATTTCGCTGTCTGTCCGTCCCGTCTGTCTGTCACCAGGCTGTATCTCAAGAACTGCGATAGCTAAACAGTTGAAATTTACACAAATTATGTATTTCTGTTGCCGCTCTATCAACAAATAGTAAAAACCGAATTAAAAAAATATATTTAAGGGGGGTTTCCATACAAAAAACGTAATTTTCGGCCGTTTTTAGGGTTCCGTACCTCAAAAAGAACGGAACCCTTATAGGATCACTTTGTTGACCGTCTGCCTGTCTGTCTGTCAAGACCCTTTATCTCGGGAACGCGTGGAGGTATCGAGTTGAACCTAAAACCATATACTTAAGTCTACGGTCCCTTGATGCTGTAAACAAATCAGCCTTCTAAGTTAACGTGAAAAAAAGATACGACCGTTTATGGCGCAAAAACCGTATATTTCGACAAGCAAGGGAATCAGGGGAAGGGGTGCTCCCCGTTGACCTAGAACTATGAAATTTGGCTAGTAATATCATCTTATACTACAAGTACAGGGAAAAGTCTACAAATTTTACGTTTGTAATTAAATCATAAAAAATATAGTCTATATTTATAACTAGTTTTGGCCCGCGATAACGTCCACGTGAATGTCGGTTATCGCGGATGCAGACAAAATAGTGGATGACAAAGTAGCCTAAGTCTTTCCTCAGGGTTCAAGCTATCTTCGTGCCACATTTCATCAAAATCGGTTCAGCCGTTTCGTCGTGAAAGCGGAACAGACAGAGTTACTTTCGTATTTGTAATATTAAAGTATATGGAAAAGTACGGATTAAAGTATGGATTAGTATGGAAGTATGGATATGTAGGTATCTACAAATTTGTACGGCAACCTTCGTGCGCGAGTCCGACTCGCACTGGGCCAGTTTTATTTTATGATTTGTGAAAGTATAATAGTTACGGAAAAAATAAATAAAAAATCAAACACTATTACACCGTCGCCAACGACTATGAAGTTCCTGTATTTTCTTGCTAAATAACCTTTAAAAAAAAAGAATTAATGCCAGCTATAAAAATAAATTTTAAGAATTCTTAGAGAAAGCTCTTTTAAATTATACCTGACACGATATTTTAATTAATACAATTTTTTACGATCAAATTGACACCAAAACAAAGATTTATTAAAAAAAAAACTTATATTGTTTCGTTTTTCGGTAAATAAATAAAATAAATAAATAAATAAAAATGTTTATTTCAACAACTCAAATAACTTACGCTAGTACATTGAAGAGTATCCTTTTAAGCAAGTAGTTTGCTTGTGTTAGTATGCCCTGCCCTTCCCGAGTTATATGAGTAACTAGTTATTTGGCTTAACTATTTGAGTATGCTTACAAGCTTACAGGAAACAAAAAAAAAAACAAAAAAATAATAATATAAAATGCTACATGTGAGAGGATGACATATGCGCGCTGCTGTGTGCGTGTGTGTGTGTGTGGATGTTATAGTGTGTTTGTGTGGTGGTGTGTAGGTATGCGATGGTGTGTATGTGTGAGTGTGTCTGTCCGAATTATGGTGACAGTGAGAGGGAGTATTGTGGACATGTAAATGTAAATACGTAATAATCAATTCTTGTTTCTTATGTTAAAAGTAAACATTATATCATATAACAGATATACCTAACGTTACTGTTAAGGCCTAGCATGTGTGCTTTCATCAACGCCTCACGCACACACTCGTACGGCAAAATAAAAAAGAACATCAGCCGTTACAATTTTAGGGTTCCGTAGCCCAATGGCAAAAATGGAACCCTTATGGATTCGTCATGTCTGTCTGTCTGTCTATCCGTCCGTATGTCACAGCCACTTTTTTCCAAAACTATAAGAACTATACTGTTGAAACTTGGTAAGTAGATGTATTCTGTGAACCGCCAGGATTCCCCATACTTAGAACTGAAACTCAATTTCTTTTTTCTTCGAACCCATACGTGTGGGGTATCTATGGATAGGTCTTCAAAAATGATATTGAGGCTTCTAATATTTTTTTTTCTAAACTGATTAGTTTGCGCGAGAGACACTGTCAAAGTAGTAAAATGTGTGCCCCCTTCCCCCCCTGTAACTTTTAAAATTAGGGAATGATAAAAATAAAAAATAATATATGATGTACATTACCATGTATACTTCCACCGAAAACTGGTTTGAACGAGATCTAGTGAGTAGGTTTTTTTTAATATGTCATAAATTGTAAACTGCAATTTACCTTTCATTAAATTAACTCAAATAAGAACTTTTATAATATGTTACTTACTGCTACGGGACCCTTCAGGGGCGAGTCCGACTCGCACTTTGCCGCTTTTTTCTTAGTAATGTCCTGAAAAATTTCCAGCGACGTCGTGGTAGACCCAGGTGAAGATGGCGGGATGAGCTTAACGCTTACTAAAGGACCTGTGGACTAATTCACGTAACTAAAGAAGTGCTGTTGCAGTTAAGTTTCGATCAAAACAACGCTTTTCGTATTCTCTACCGCTGTGAGACACGCTCGCGTCAAGTTCGCGTCACGCGATCGCAATAACGGCATTCTACTGTTGCGCGTCATTGGTGCATGCTTCGGAACGCAACATGATCGGTATTCTACTAATCGTTTGAAGTCTCAAAATGACAGTTAAAAAACATCTGTACTAGGGTATTATTGCAATATTATACTAACATCGTATTCAGATTCTATTCAATTATTTAGTGAGTAATTTTTTTCTCTCATGTGGCTACACCATAAGTAAGTCTGGTAAAATTTGGTTGTCGTACAGCTGACGTGCAGTTCACGCGCAACTTACGCGCAGTTCAAAGATTACAAGAACACCGTTTATCACTCAAACTTGAACTTAACTGCAACTGCACTACAACTTCATCGGCGCGTCATAAAATTACGTGAATTAGCCCTCTGGTCCACATAGCTCTAGACAGAGAGGGTTGGGAAGAAGAAAGGGAAGTCTTTACTTTACCCTGCAGTGAGACAATACAGTCGTGTGGTTCCAGCCGCGAATAGCACCACCCCATTATTAATACATAATAATAATAATAATAACTTTATTATCAGGCAACTGGCCATAGATAAAATACACAAAATAATTTTAAACAATAACAAACTAATACATATTAAAACCTTATCAACTATAATTAAATATATTTCACACGTAAAGTTGGCGTCGTGTGTCGCGCGGTGTCAGCAGGTAACCGGCCTCGGAAGCGCCGGAACATAACACCTTTCGGCCAAAATTCCTCCTTCGTGAAGGTCGACAGATGTTCAGTTGGTACTCTCACCACAAAGGAGTTGAAGTTCACATTGTGGCTCGAGGTCAACCGCTCGACCCTCAGAGCAAAATTTGACTTAATACGGATGTACTCTACAACCTCCGCAACCTTTGTTGAGTAGTATAGTCGAGACACATACAGCAGCGTCACTGGAACAGCAGGACGCAGCAGATGGTTCGGTCCGGTCGGTGCGGTCCCACACTTGTTCGGACAAGTTGGTTTCTTCATCCTCTTCTTTTTCTCGACCTTGATGAAACCGTCTTCGTCATTCTTGACCTTTTCAGGTCCATGTTCTTGCAGATCCATACGTGCACTTTCGTTATGGCTCTGCTTAGCCCCTATTTTCGTAGGTGCCGTAGAAGGCGACAGAGGGATATCGACCAGAAGATGGGCAGCAGTGTCCTTCTGAGTAACTTAACACCTACTGCGATCGCCAATATGCATCGGCCATGCATGGCGATTACGGCTGAACCCAACCTTGGGAGAGACCTAATCCCAGCAGCGGGCGTGTTAAGGTTGACATGATGATGAGTCAATACTGGCTGAAAATAATGAAAATAAATAATAAGGTGCTCGTCGCAAAACAATATATTTAGTTTAGTTTTTCGTTATAATATAAATAATTGCTTTACCACATTACAAGACCGTGATCGCTTTGCGAGGCCTCTACTGGGACTGTATGGAACAATAAAGGTTATATTACAGGCATATGTGCCTCGGTTTGTTTAGGTGATACCTTATTTCGTGTGACGGGTGTCCCTGGAGGCCGGGGCTCGCCGGCTACAATGATGGATGACTACTACAATATTATAATATATTGTATTATTTGTAAAGTGTTTTGGAATTAAAATATAGCATAAGTTTCCAGCTGATGGGGAAGAGGGAAGTAGTAGTATAAATTGGGCTATCTGGATCACAGGAGAACGGAAATCAGTTCACAATAACTCTCACTTATTTAATGATCGAGTCAAAAATGTTTGAATGATCCTGTTATAGAGAAAACAAAATCAGTTCTCTAGATGTTGCCATGAGAAACGTTATGAATAGATCAAGTTTTTGAAAGAACGAAAATCAGTTCTCAATAACTCAAAATCACTTCTCAAGAAGTAAAAATTGGGGTATCTGGATCTCCTGTGATCCAGATAGCCCAATTTATACTACTGAGGGAGATCGGGGCTAAGTTTTTTTTATTTTTGTTTTTTTTAAAAAACGTTACCCCACACTAGGAATTACTCCTGTGTCGTGGGTGCGTGTACAAACATATAAACTCACATACACTAACAGCCAGACCCGGAACAAGTATCTGTAGGCAATACAAATATTTTTTCCGTGCGGGAATCGAACCCGCAGCACGCAGCGCAGCCTGCAGTCATTGTTACTTCGCCTTTGTGTCAATGTTCTTCTACATAATTATATAATATATGAATAATGATATTTTAATAAGATAATTTGAATTGTAATATAACTGTATTGTAAAAAAATACTGTGTTTCAATTTAAATTGCAATGCCTTAACAGGCACAGGCACAAACTAAGTTCTACATCTTCATAATGTATATACACTTAGTTCGCAATAAAAAATTTGAATTTGAACATCTGACTGTGCAAACGAACATTCTGCACTTCATATCTTGTAAAAGTGTATTCTTTGGCAGGTTCAACGGAATATTATATTAGATAGTGTACAGGTAACATCCGGAGCTGTTTACTATGCGGATCTTGTGGAAAATCAAACGTTGCAACAATGTTTCGCTACTTTTGTTTATCATGAAAACAAAATATAGCATGCTTTTGTGTTGATAGCAACACAAAAGCATGTTTCTAAAACAATTCAGTGATTTGTATCCGACAGTCAATACAGACCACAAAAAATAATTTGTTACACCTTGGTACGTACTTGTACTGATCTCTTTGATTTGACAACTATTCATAATTGTGTAACTGTTCATTAAAACCGATTCATCATCATTGATTTACTTATTGAAATACCTATTAATTTAATTCACGGCTCTACTACTGTCTACCTCAACTGTTAAATTAGCTTCACGCATTATGAATTTGGAGCTTAAAACCACTGCTGCACTGCCATCTCTTTATCTAATTTCAAGAATAGGTCAGAAAAATAAAAAAAAACATACAAAGTTTACATAAAATAAATACCTATAATATTTATTGCATTAAGCGTTATTGGAAAAAGCTATTTATCGTCTATTCTATGTCGGTATACGATGCCCGAATCCGTCGTCAGCAGGTCTGACGAGCTATGCAGTACTTTAGTAATCCAGTCCACATAAGGGCTAATTGCCGTAAAGCCAGTAAAAGCCATTGGATATGGCTCGTAGGGGTCACTAGCTACTTTATTACCGTTAGTCACTCCACTCGTCAGCACCCCAACGATCTTGCCGTCATGCATCAGCGGTCCGCCCGAGTCCTCGGACGAAGGTGTGTTCTTTCTCTGAGAGCACATTGGGGAAATACATATCATGTGATAATTTCTCGATGTCTTCAGTTTGTCGTCACATGGGACGACTGCTGCTTCCCATACTTTTAGTGTGAACCAGTCTCCCTTTGCGTCCAGCGACTGATTTCGTCCCACATACGTCACCGGCAGCCCCATCATCGCCATATAGTCAGCGACCAGCACTCTGCCAAAACTGTTTGTGTTCATTTTGCTTACACTCAATAGAGTAATATCATTTGAAGCCACACCAAATGCTTCGAACATTTGAAATGCTGGATGCCTATTGTAGTTCACCACTGTGGAGTAACTATTCGATTCAAGCGGGGTAACAGTAAAATTGTTGTACCAAATGTAGATGGTTTCGTCGTGTGGTATATTTTCAATGATGTGTGCGGCTGTTAAGACGTAATTTGGAGTTATCATGGATCCCATGCCCATTCTGGTAATGCTGTCTTCGTTGTCATAGTTTGTTATTAAGAACATTTGGATCACGAAAGACAATTCACGTTCGTGGAAGCCTCCGTAACTAACTCTTTGACGCTGTCTCTTTGCTGCTATTTTGCCGTGATTCCGAAGTGAGTCATATGGAGGGAAGTGATGTGGAGATGAATGATTAGAAGGCAAGTGATGTGGAGGTAATTGATGTGGAGGTGAGTGATGTGGAGGTAAGTGATGTGGAGGTGAGTGATGCGTGGGTGACTGATGCGTGGATAGGTGATGCGTGGATGGGTGATACGTGAATGGGTGAAGCGTGGATGTGTGATGCGTGAATGGGTGAAGCGTGGATGTGTGATGCGTGAATGGGTGAAGCGTGGATGTGTGATGTGTGAATGGGTGAAGCGTAGATGTGCGATGCGTGTGTGGGTGATACGTAGGTGGGCGATGCGTGGATGAGTGATGCGGAGGTAAGTGATGCGTATATGAGTGATGCGGGTATGAGTGCCGCGGATATAAAAACTGCGGCGTCCAGGCGATCACAATAGTACAGAAGTAAGTCGTAGTCAGCAACTTGAACACTGTTATGGAATAATTGCACATTCTGTAGGTAACATAAAGCGAACTGCTATCCAACGAGGAGGATCATTTTACATATTTATTTTAAAACATTGAAATATCTCTAATAACAATTGAATAACACGGTGATTTTCCTTGATTTATAATAAATACTGAGATTTTGAGGAATCTGTCATATTTTAGCATCAATACTAGTTCTGTCGACGGTGGTTTCGGCACTGCTGCATCGTAATTTCACTTCAGCGTATTCTATAATCTTATTAAGAACAAAATAAACGTAATTGTTCACGTCTTAACACAGACTTTCCGAGCGGTTGAATAAGTCATGTTAAACTGGCCCTTTTGCTCTCACTGCACTACAATCTATATTTGTGAAAATTTACGATTGCATGTTATTGTTTCCATAATTTAAAACACTAAATCGATTTCAGGTTATCGGTAAACTTTGTAATGTACTTACCTGCCATCCGCCACTTCGTTCACGTCCGCGAATTTGTATGTACTACCGCATTATACGAACAACAAAAGTAAAACTGACAACCGCGCCTTGTTTTCCGCTGCAAGCTCACACATTCCTACAGAACACGTATCTACTTCCTACAGGAATAAAAAGTATCATTCTCTGAAGTTTCTCCAACATCTTACCCTGTGAATGCAACTCTATTTCTGATAAACACAGGTTATTATAGTGTGAGCCGTGTAGTGCTGGCTCGAATAACCCCACCCCCCATTTCTACCCATGGGTGTCGTAGAAGGCGGCAGAGGGATATTGACCAGAGGATGGGCAGCAGCGTCCTTCTGAGTACCATAACACCTACTGGGATCACCGACAGGCATCGGCCAGGCATGGCGACTACGGCTACGGCCGCTCCCCCTTGGGGGAGACCTATGCTCAGCAGTGGGCTGCAGTGGGGATAGTCAGACGTATGACCATAATCAGAACTGCCACGGAAAAGTTAAGGAAAGTGTGGAGGAACCGCAACAGTATCTACCAAAGTCACCAAAGTCAAGCTCGAACGAACAATTGAATCCCGCATTTTTCTTTATGCGGCAGAGACGTGGACAGTGCGCGATTTGGAAAAGGGGAAGATAGATGCTCTGGAAATGTGGTGCTGAAGAAGGATGCTCTGGATATCATGATCGGAGTTCCGCACCAACGTATACATACTCCAGGAGCACAACTGTTAATTAGGAGACACAATAGTTAAACAAAGACCAATATTTGGCTTCTGGACATTTAAAAGGATACTGCAGTACTTTGGGCATGTATCTAGGCGGGATAGCGACTCCATAGAGCAGCTGGTTGTACACACAAAAGTGGAACCGCAACATGAAACCGCGTATCTGACTGCGCCCGACAGTCTGCTAACAGAGAAAAATGGCGGGACATCATGCTGTGTCCGCCTCTACCATCGAAGTAGACGCCTCGGCGAAACGACAGAAATATTCAAGAAAATATTCCACCCCTAAGGGTTGAAAATTAAGGGATGACAGATTTATTTTGAGTCGCCGATTCGTAATTAATTTCTATGATTATTTTTTAACAAAAGAGACAACCGCCTTCAAAAAGTATAAAATAACTTTCAATTCGCAAGTCGGTGGCAATACAAAACAACAAGCAAAACCAAAGCCGCCGCCGACTTGCGAATTGAAAGTTATTTTATACTTTTTGAAGGCGGTTGTCTTTTTTGTTAAAAATTTACCTACTAATAACATAATTATTGAAATCTGCATACACTTATATTTTAGATATGATTTCTTCTTCTTAACGTGTGGATGTATGTTTGTATGTGTGTTGTATTGGTTTTTGTCAGAGTCCTTGTTTGGCCCAGTATTCAACCAAGGCAACGCCATCAACTGACGCAGTCATTAGGTTCTCACATAAGCAGCTGACTGGACATGCGGCACAAGATAGAAGGTGGACCATGGTCTGCGGAGAGACACCACATAGGCACTGAAGATTTTCATTATCTGAAACACGCCATGATATGAATTGATTTGAAATAAAAATTAGGTATTCGATTTCGGTCGAAAAGAGATGCGGCAAAACGTCACCACGATAATGTTGAAATTCCACGGTCTTGAACCAAGCACTTTGATTCTTCATTTATTGTGCGAACTGCCAGACAGTCGAATTCACTGTTCCCTGATAAGTATAATCTGGGTACCTTCAAGACACGAGTGAACCGGTTAATCCTAGTCAAGCATGTTCTGCATTTGGCCGCATCATCACTTAACATCAGGTAAAATGTTTAAGTGAGTTTACAGAAAAAGTATGAAATTCCATAAAACTTTACTATCACAAGTATCCACCTCAAAATGGTCTCACCAACTTGTTGATGCAGTGACAAAACAAAACAATGACAGCACAAATGTGTCCCACAACTTAATATTCAATACCGTGCACAGAGCGGTGAACGAGCACAGAAACAAAACCATCGGAACTCCGAGAGACTCTCAAAGCATATCAGTACGCAATCCCGTTACGAATTGAAAATAAAAAGAACATTATAATAACGTACACACAGGGGCCACAATAGTCCGCAAAACGTTCGCTTATCGCTGCCTTTCATTTAAAAATAAAGCACCTTCGATGCTCCGCAAGCCTTTGAGACGCGTATCGAAACACCACGTGCTACACACTAAAATGAACTTTAGCTGCGAATACTCACAGTTTAATTTTGAACTGGTGAAGGTATATGGATTGGTACGCTTTGCACATTTGAATTTGGTCCAATGAATATATTCTAAATCTGTAGATAAGCAAAATGGATCTAGACAGACTGATATTGTGAGGGTCGGGAGTCGGGAGCAAATGGTGGATTTGTAACCGGCGCTGTAGTTGGCAAGGACGGCGGCGGTGCTGTACGTATCTGTTTCAGTATTGTTCAGGTGGAAGGGGGAGGAGGTGGTTGGGGGGGAGGGTGGAACTCGTTTGTAAACTTAGCAGATTTGATCACGTCTGAACAAGTTGAGCTTCTTTTTCATTTTGTGTCTTTTCTATTTACTGAGCTTTACATTTTTCCTGGGTTTTGGTTATTATTAAAAAATTTAAAATATTTTTATACTATAACTCCATTATAATACTTATACCGATGCCGTTAAATCTCGTACTGTCACAGTCACACAGTAACTAGTGATAAATACAGCACGAGATTTATCGGCCATCTTAACATTGAGTAGAGTTTGAGTATTTATTGATTTATTTATACTTCATGCACAAAGGTACAAAGGCGGACTTAATGCCTTAGGCATTCTCTACCAGTCAACCAAGGGTGATGAAGAGATACTTAACATGGCAAGAGCATATGAAAAAATAAAATAAAAAAGTAAAAAGTGATAAACTTACGAATATATAAACTACACATACATAATTTAATATCAGGTATATAACATACCTATATAACACCTTTAAACTTACTTTACTTAGATTCGATCTTCTCTCTGTACCTTTTCTAATTTTCCTATCCAGACCAATGACAGTACAGACTCAACCACATCGACATACGCTCAGCCTTCAATACCGCAGCCGAAAAGCCAAATATTTCCTCCTCACGAAAATTTCACTTAAATGTGTCCCAAAGATATCAATAATACTCACTACAGTAGAATCCCCGATCAAGTCCCTGTACCACTTCAACCATGAGATTGCAGGTAAACGACATAAAAACGTTTTACACAAACCATTGCGCGCTTACACTCAGGGGACAACGAGGCGTCTCTATTTTACGCCTACATGGATACGATATTTTTTATTCACGAAATGGGTCGCTTGAAGTTGAAGGAATTCGTTTTTGTGAAAAGGTGGAAGATGAGCCTACAATAGGGCTGTCAAAGACTCACTATTTGAAAAGTGATTTCTTTGTGAACTTGGTATTCAGAGGCTTTGAGAAATTATTAAGACATTATATTGTATTATGTTATGGCTATTAATAGCCGAACTGCGGCTACCCTTAGTTTTAGCCGGCTACAACAGACCACATGCGCTTAAACTAAGATGTATCCTACTGATCTTCGGTTAGAATTAGGTTTAGCCTTCATCATAGCGGCTAGAACTAGGTGCAACCGCACACTGGTGGTTAAATTGTCAGTTTGTGCTTTTGAACCGGAAAAATTTGGGCACCCTGAGGTTCGGTTTGATTAGAAAGAAAGAAAGAAAGAAAAGCCATTTATTCACGCGAAAAACGACGCACTTAATGTTGGTATAACAATTTTAATTTATAACTAATTGAACTGGGTTTTTTTTGTATTAGATGGTTTCGATGAACTGGAACCACTACTCACAATAATGTTTTTAGCCTCTTCACCTTCTGTCTTTACACCTTTCCCCAAAATAAGTTTTCTACGTGAACGTTTCATTGTTTACTTATGTACAATTTACTCACTTACGCGTGACGAATAAAATACCTATCGCGTTCTGTAAAAACGTGTTTACTGGGCACAACACTACGGCTAACTGAGGGCCGCGCGCGCGCACGTTCAGTGCGATACGGGGTTTAGGATACGGCCAAATAGTTCCCGTATCGCACTATTGTAAAATAATTACCTTTCTGTGCGTTACGAAAAAATAATTCCCGTACATTTTTATTCGTAAATTTTAATATACTTCAAGCAAGGACACCGGCAATACAGGCGTCTCTTTTTTACTTGTACGAATACTGGAAGTAATCATCCCCGCACGGAGTGCAAAACAAGGACAACTAGCTGCCGCACAGAGCGAAGCTCAATTACAACCAAATACTTCCCGTAACGCACTGAATGTGTTAAACACGTGATTGTGTTCATGATAACAAACAACTTTCCCGATGAAAAAATGTTTTTTGTACTGGTTCACTTTAGGTCACAGGCGTGCGCGCGCGTGAATTTCATACGGCTGTTGTGTTATTGTGATAAAAGTGAACCAGTACAAAAAACTTTTTTCTTCGGGAAAGTTGTTTGTTATCATGAACACAATCACGTGTTTAAGTATCGTACACTAATTACCAGTCACCCTATATACCTACAGGATAGTCTTTCCTATCTATACATCTATATCCATAAATAAAATAGAAGTGTCTGTTTGTAATGATAAAATAACAGCCGTTTAATAAATGCATTTAATGTTCACACGGTATTAATGACAACAAAAAATCTATTTTTATCATTTTTGTCTGTCTGTTGTTAATTCCGGCTCATCTCCAAAATGGCTGGTCCGATTTTGACAGGACTTTCACCAGCAGATAGCTGATGTTTTCTGGGTTATATATCATAGGCTACTTTAATTTTAGAAAACAAGTTACGGTTCCGTGCAAAAAAAAAAATCCCCAAAGATAACTACAATTCGACGCGCGAATTCGAATTCAACGCAGACGAAGTCGCGGACATCAGCTAATACACACTAAATATGTGGGTATACTCGGATATCTATGGGGTATACCAACCTTCCAGACATTCGACAAAAATCAACAAAACGTAATTACGTGATGTTCAATTTTATAGATTGCATTATCTTCTTCAATATACACTTTATTCCTCCTCGTGTTATCCACCCAAAATCTTTCATTACAGCAACATAATATATAAGGGATGTTTATGTATGTAATGCAGTACATTATGCCGCAGCACAAAGATTATCTGGCAGAGGAAAAACAGATGACAGTATAAAACAAAACAAAAGTTGTGCTTACAAACGACGCAGCATTTTCCTCCCTTCTCTTTGAGGACATAGTTTCCGTTATTGTTGTTATCAATACAGATACAGTTGATCAAAGACTTACATTCTCAGACGACGACGTGACAATACTTTTAGCTGAATGTATCAATTTTTTTGTGATATTTATTTAAATATTGTATACTTTGTGGTAATAGTACCATACTGTGCTGTCCCACTGCTGGACAAACACCTCCCACTATAGGAAATAATTACTGCCTTGTATCTGCTGTTCTGTTTAATGACTTTTGGTACAGAAAATTATTAAATATTATATATATATTATATATAGTAGGATTTACTATCGTATCAGCTGTTTTAATTTGCCAATCACTACAATTTAGATGCATCCAGTGCATCCTACCCATAATGTCTTACGGAGCTGAATCGTGAACTCACTGTGGGCCTGGTCCACAAATTCAAGGTTGCTCAGCGTGCTATGGAGAGAGCGATGCTCGAGGATTCATTGGTGGATAGAATTCGTAATGAAGTACGCCAGAGAACTAAAGTCATGGCGCGTTGAATCAGCACGATGAAGTGGAGTGGGTTGGCCACATCTGCAGACGGACAGGCGGTAGATGGAGCAGGCACGCTCTAGAGTGGAGACCGCGTTTGGGCAAGCGTTGTGTAGGACGCCATGCGGCACGATGTACCGACGATTTGGAGAAGGTGGCTGGCAGCTACAGATAGTGCAATCCACGAAGACGCGCCCCACTATACTTCCTAACCGTTTATAGTATATGTGTGCAGGCTTCCGTCAATGTTTGAGTGTTATCGGTACACACTAGTTACCTATGAGTGCACGCGCACACTACAATGAATAGACTAAATCAGGACAGAGCGTAAGGAAAATCCGAAAATCTCCTAAACCAAAAATTGGTGGGGCGCGTCTTCGTGGATTGCACTATCTATAGTGTGGACTGCCCAAGACCGGGTTGGTAAGCGATCTCTGGGGGAGGACTAAGTTCAGCAGTGACTGATATGATATATGATGATGACAATGTAGGTAGATTTTGATTTTCACAGTACCTAATTAATGAAACAAAGTACTAAAACAAAAACAATAAATCAAAACAAAACACAACATGTAACTAAAACCAACCCACCAATTAGGCTTCGGTTCTACCTACACTTTATGAAAAATGATGTCACACTCGTTTGTACCTTCAATTATTTTGAGGACGAAACACGACCATCATGAAACATGACCCACGAGTACACAACACATGTTTCATAACTGATGACCAGTCTACGAGAGTGAACCGCCATAAATACAGCAGACATTTATCACTCCTCAGCAAAGGTTATTTAGAACCATTGCTGATGCTATCAGAGGGGGCTAAAGGCTAAATAACTCGTGGTATAAAATAAATTAATTTAAATCAAGAAATGAAAAGAGTAACACAGCCCTGAAAAAGACGCCTGCGCAACTTAAGCGGCAGGGGCTCACACAAAGTCAAAGTCAAGTCCTTTATTTCAATTAAACCATTTCCAGGCACTTTTGAACTGTCAAGGTGTCGGTCAGTTAGAAAGTTGAAGCTAGTTGCTCGTTCCAAAACGTAGGTCTCTATGGAGAAGAACGAGCAAGCACTTGTTATAGTTTTAGGTCTTGTTGTACAAACTATTTTGTAATGTGCGTCACTGTCTCGTGAATAAATGGTTTTTCTTTCTTCTTTCTTTCTTTCTTTCTAAGAAACTCCACGGACACTCTTTTAAATCAAGTTTTTACAAAATATTGGTTACATTATCCTTGTTGCTTCTGTATGTGAAAACAAAGCAGGTGAAGAACGATATAAAACGTAAAAAAAGAATGAAGATAAAAGCCATGGCAGTTAAGAGATCACCAAATTACTACTGACAGCGCCCGTTCACGAACATGACGCGTGGATCAGCACCATTCAACTCAACCATTTTTAAAGGAGCCAAATGATCCAACACACGCGCCACCATCAGCGAGATATTTGGGTGAGCATGACACTTAGGTAGGAGTATGGTTTTAACCGGTAAGAGTCCGGAACTGTCCAGACTGTTTCAATTATGGGACAGTCTGGGCGTCGATGAGGATTTCCCATTTCCCACTCCTGTATAAAAAAAAAATGAGTCGTGGTGTATAAACATGATAAACATTCAATAAAGTGACGATGCAGTGATCAAATCTAGACCGTCTTTCTTTGAATTAATAATGCTTACTAATCATCATCATTATTTTAGCCGAAAGACGTCCACTGCTGGACATAGGCCTCCCCAAGGGGGGGGAGGGGGGTTGCCATAATCGCCACGCTTGACAAGTGGATTGGCGATCGCAGTATGGTTGTTACAAATGCACAGTGAACGCTGCTGCCCATTCTCTGGTGAGTCCCTTAGTCGCCTCTTACGACACCCACGGGAAGATATGAGATGGTGCTATTCTTTACGTCCGACACCACACGGAACATACTTACTTTAAAATACAATGTATTGGCGAGTTGATTGTGTCGCGTCATTGATATTATCTATTTATAATTTTTTCTTGAACCAAAAGATTCACAGCATTTCATGAACAATATTTAAAGAAGGCATAGGAGAATTTCATACAGATATTATAAAATAATAATAGTAAATAGTTAATAGTAATAGTCAGTTAGGTAGTAGTTAATAGTTTAGCAATATTTTTGTGGGTTTTATTATAAATATGTATGATAGTCTGTAAGGTATTTATGTTATGGGTCCTTTGTTACCCGAAATAAATGATATTATTATTCTCATTTATTTATTTTATTTACATATTGTATTATATTTTTAAATATTAGTAAAAAAAAATATAAAAACATTTAAAAATATAAAAAATAGTAGCCCACCGGTATCGGGAATAGGGTCCAAGCTACCGGTGGTCAGGGCTCCTGAGAGAGGAATCTCCTGACTATACGCGCCGTGTCCAGGAGTACCGCTTTCTGTATCAAGCCCTTGATCCAGCTGCCCAACGAGAGCCTCCTTAGGTGTTGGTCTAGGCTCTTGAAAATGAGTCCATTGGCCGTAACGACTATCGGCACAATGACTGCTGTATTCACATCCCACATGTCGACAACCTCGCGAGCCAAGTCAAGATACTTAATTTGTTTATCTTTCTCGGTTTTCACGAGGTTCTCGTCATGCGGAACCGCTATATCAACAATCATTGCGCGACGCTCTAATCGATCTATCACCACTATGTCAGGCTTATTGGCAACAATAGTCCTGTCAGTGATGATAGATCGATCCCAATACAATGTAATGTTGCCATTTTCGAGAACTGGGTCGGGCACATACCTGTAGTACGGTACTTCCGATTCCACAAGCCTGTATTTTAGAGCAAGTTGCTGGTGGATAATCCTAGCTGCAAGGTTGTGTCTATGCAAGTAGTCTCCGTTAGCCAGACGAGAGCACCCAGAGATAATGTGTCGGATTGATTCTCCCGATCGGTGGCATGCCCGACAAATGTCAACCGTGCCGTCCTTCACAATATACCTCCGGTAGTTGTTCGTCATCATAACTTCGTACATAATCGCACAGACAAAACCTTCGGTTTCCCCAAAGAGGTCACCGAATCGCAGCCAGGATATGGACGCCAAGAAATCTACATCAGGCCCACATAGAGCCCGGTAGAAGCGCCCGTGAAGCTCCTTGCTCTGCCATACCTTCTTACGGTCATTAGCATCTAGTACTACAGGTTTGCGCCAGTTCTCGTTCGCTAAGGAGAGCGGGGTGAGGCCCTTGTCCACTGAGAGCACATCTCGATGCATCCCCACGTCGGCTTTAAAGAAGTACTCCCTGAGACTGCATACCTCACGGTTGTGCAGGGACTTAGCATTAAGAAAGCCTCGACCTCCGCACTTCCGTGGGATATACAGTCTCATTACCGATGACCGTGGGTGATGCATCCGATTTGCGGTCAGCAATGTACGAACCCTCCTATCCAGGGCGTCAAGTTCCGTCTGAGTCCACTTGAGTATGCCGAAAGAGTACATCAAAACCGGCATGACCCATCCGTTGAAGGCGCGCACCTTGTTTCCGCCTGATAAAAGACTATTCAACACTTTATTCAGGCGGCCAAAGAAGCGCTCCTTCAACGATTGTTTCATGTCGGTAGCATTGATGCCTAACGCTTCCGACATACCCAAGTATTTGTAGGTTTCGGTTGAAGAGAGGGATCTAAAGTGTATAGAATCCGAGAGTTGTGTGCCCACGGATTCCACAATCTCTCCTCGTTTCACATGCATGACTGCACATTTGTCCACACCAAATTCCATCCTGATGGCGCTACTGAACGTTTCTGTTACTTTCAGTAGCTCCATCAGTCGAAAATTGTTGGGGGCAAAGAGTTTCAGATCATCCATGTAAAGGAGGTGAGATATAACCTGACCTGCTCTTCTCAGCCGATAACCCAGACCTGAACCCTCCAGCAACGCGCTTAGAGGGTTCAAGGCTAAACAAAACCACAATGGACTCAGACTATCGCCCTGAAATATACCTAGCTCGATCCTTATCGGTTCGCTATTCTCCCGGATCTGCCGACATCCTGAATAGCGAAGGACCGTCTACCATTGCCCCATACATGACATCAGGAAGGTGCGCAGAGTTTTATCAATTTTATACAACTCTAACACCCTCATGAGCCATGTATGTGGCACAGAATCATAGGCCTTCTTATAGTCTATCCAGCATGTCGACAAATCCCTTCGGGAACGACGAACCTGCTGGTTAATGGCCATATCAATGAGGAGGAGCTCCTTAGTACCACGAGACCCGTTCCTACATCCATTTTGAGAGGCAGACATGATAGAATTTTTGTCAATATGTTCGTTAATTTTCGTTCTCAAAATGGATGTAAGAACTTTATAGACCGTTGGTAGACAAGTAATCTGTCTATAATTTTTGGGTTCCGTAGTACCACCGGATTTATGGAGCAGGTGGGTTATCCCAGTTGTTAAGAATTGGGGCAACGATCCTGACTTTAAGGCTGACTGTAACTGAGACGCCATGCGAGTGTGCGATCTTTTGAACCATTTTATGCAAAAGTTGTGCAGCCCGTCCGGCCCTGGAGATTTCCAGTTAGGTAACGGACGGACTGCACGAGCTACATCTTGGGGGTTGATGGTAATTGCCCCCATTTCTTGTATTGGATCACACGCTCGCTCGACCTCGCGAGTCCAATCGCCCTCAGTGTGACTGACAGGCACCGACCAGATGCTGCGCCAAAATGAACACATGGCATCATCATCCGGCAGGCGCGCATCAGCCACACCTTGGTCCGGTCGTTCCCAAGTCCTGTACACCCACCTCTCATCACTCTGGAATATGCGATTCTGAGTGTACCGCTCCACCCGCCGCTTGTACCGTCGAATACGGTTTGCCCACGCACAGATGTTCTGCTTCAGGAAGTCGATACGCTCTGTGATGCAGGACAAACAATCTCGAGGACTAATATCAGTCCCCGAGAATGCCCGCCTCACAAAGCGCATCACTCTAGGGCGAGTATTGCCCTCCCTGAAGCAGATTAGCTTGCCGATGAGTGCTCTAGCCTCACCAATACGACGCTCAATCCTGCACTGCCATGCTGGTACAGCTGGCTTTGGTCGTGCAGCTCTGTCACAGTTGAGAAATTTGACATGAGCTACACGACATGCCGCTACAGCCGCGCAGTACAAGATCGAGTGAGTATCGGCGAGGTCTTCGCTGTTGTCAAAACAGTTTGACAGCTGCGAATCTAAAGCACACACCAGCGCCTGGTTTTTCTTGTGCATGGGCAAACGGGGTAATCGTGGTCTTAATTCAGGCGGTGTAGAGCGATACTCTCGGAACGCATCCTCCAAAGCACTCCTCAATTGAATATTGTACTGGGAACTCACGGATATAGCCTCACCATTATCCTCTTCACCACTGTCGTCAGGTCGCGGTGAAGCACTGGGTAAATCTTGGGATTGTACCGCGACCGCAACCAGTGGCAAAGCAGACGTAACGTGGCTACTCTGTGATTCAAGGCGTAGTCGATCAAGTACTGCGTCGTCCAGCATATGATTACGCTGGATGGCCCGTACCTGACCCGACAGTCGCTGCTTTCTAAAAAAAATTAATTGTTTTCTAATTATAGATTAAATTATTCTATTGTTCTCTAGGGCTTCATCATCATCATCATTTCAGCCGAAAGACATCCACTGCTGGACATAGGCCTCCCCCCAAAGGAGGAGTTATGCCATAATCGCCACGCTTGGCGGGGTTGGCGATCGCAGTATGGTTGTTACAAAGGCACAGAGAACGCTGCTGCCCATTCTCTGGTGAGTCCCTTAGTCCCCTCTTACGACACCCACGGGAAGATATGGGATATGTTGTTGTTGTATGTTGTTGTTGGGGATATGTTTGTCAAGGGCTTACTCCAAAGTTATAATATTTTACTTCCGGTTATAAATAATAAATACTCTCCTCTGTAATCATAATTTAGTTGCGTGGTTTTATTCTTCATACATTTAACAATTCCTTTTTTAATAAAAAATATATTTCGTTCAAAAACTGTGATATTTTAAATAAACCTTTTGTTGTTCATCACGTATCTGTAATAGAATTTTGATACGTGCTCACTTAATTTGTCAACCCTGTAAATTACTACCGCAATGCAGAGCTGTTATGATGATTCTTTTATTTTTTTTTAAGTTTCTTAAATCATTAAGTATAACCTAATTGTCGTTATGGAACTAAGTTGTCTTTCGCTCTTGGGGTAGGCGGTAATAATTGCGACACAGTTATTAAACCTGAAATAGATCTTTTGTCGAGTTGATCAGTCACTAAATCAGTTGCAATGTGGGTCACAATGTTAACAACATTTCGGTGACACTCCATTTTTAATAGCAGAGCTAAGAAGTGTAGCAAGGTAATGACGCGAGGAGTCAAGGGGGTGAGCACGAGTATTAGTGAAGTGTCCCCCTCGGGTGCAGCACTTAAAAGACTATTATGTTATCCGGGACTTAATAAGACTTGAGGCGACGTCGTAGACGATATGTGTATGATGTTTGTCATCGGAAAAGGGTGATTTTCAATGATAAAACTGTTTGGCTGTTTTGCTGTCAGCACCATGCTGAGATAGGAGCCTTTTGGCCTCATACAGGAACAACTTTCGTTTTCATGTTTTTTTTATTTTTGTGTGTTTTATCAGTTGAACACATTATTGAATTGTCCTGTGTTGAGCTGGATAAGCATGTTATAGTATGCGTATACAGACCTCCAAATTACCAGAATATATCTATATTTGATTCGGTAATGGAAGATGTGTTAAAAAAAATTAGTACTAGTAGTAAATCTATCATTATGTGTGGACTTTAATATTAATTTGTTAGAAAACAACTCCAATAGTATCAGATTATTGAGTCTTTTTAGGTCATTTAATTTGTCCAATGTTTTCATGGAACCCACTCGAGTGACAGCTTCTTCTGCCACCTGTATTGATAATATATTTTGTAATTGTGATTACTTTCATAAAGAAATTATAAATAAACTGCCATCTGATCATAGTGGACAGACAATAACGTTTTGCGCCTACATACCTTTACAAAAAATTCAAATAAGGTTTAGGCCAATCACATGTAAAAACTTAGAGAAATTTGATAATTCATTGGAAAGTAAATTGAGTGTTCAGTGCTTTGATAATATAGGTGACCCAAATGAGTTCTACGCCGAGTTTTTTTCACTATTAAACATGCAATTTAATGAAGCTTTTCCACTAAGGAATAAAAGTATTTGCACGAAGTTCTTATTTAGCGACTGGGCGACTCCAGGTATTCGTAAAAGCAGGGAAAAACTATTTGAGCTTTATGGCCTAAAGCAACATATAATTAATACAAGCTTTCATCAGTATGTTGCGAAATATTCGAAAGTTTTTAAAAGTGTCTGCAAAATAGCCAAATCTCTCTATATTAAAAATAAAATTAAATTAGCTGATGACAAAATAAAAACTACTTGGCAAATAATAAATAATGAAACAGGTAGGAAAAAGCAGCGTAGTACTGAATTTAATTTAGAGACTGCACATGGTCCCATAAATTCAGATATAGAAGTAGCTCAAGAATTTGAAACCTTTTTTGGCAACATTCCCATTAGAACCACTGAAGCCTTAAATTCCTCTCCCGCTCTCTCTGCTGCCTTACTTAGGAAAAATGTTAAGAAATGCCCTTTGGAGTTTAGGTTTCAACATACAAACCCCCAGGCTGTTATAAAAGCCTTTAAAGATCTTAAAATTAAATCAACAGAAGATCTTTGGGGAATGTCTGTAAAAGTCTGTAAATCTATTATCGAAACAATTGCGCCCTATTTAGCTCTCATATTTAACACCAGTGTAAACCAAGGAGTCTTTCCGGATCTGATGAAACACAGTAAAGTAGTACCATTGTTCAAATCCGGTGATAGTAAAGACCCCAACAATTATAGGCCTGTGTCGATTCTACCAGTTCTCAGTAAGGTGTTTGAAAAGTTAATGCTCAATCAAATGTTACATCACTTTAATAAAAATTCCATCTTTCATGAACAACAATACGGTTTCACCAAAGGGCGTTGTACAACTGACGCCGGTGTCACCCTAATAAAGAACATTTTTAGCGCTTGGGAGGAATCACAAGATGCCATTGGAATCTTTTGCGACCTCTCAAAGGCGTTCGATTGCGTTGACCACGAGACACTATTGCTGAAACTGGAGCACTACGGGATTAGTGGAGTATCTCTTGATTTACTAAGGTCATACCTGAGGGATAGACAGGCAAAAGTTCAGGTTAACGGTGTGAACTCATTGGGGTCAAAAATGACTATGGGCGTTCCTCAAGGCTCAATATTAGGTCCATTTCTATTCTTAGTCTATATAAATGATTTACCCCAATTACTTCAAAACCAACCGAAGATGGTGTTATTTGCCGATGACACTTCATTGATTTTTAAAGTAGACAGACGGTCACAACATCTTGACGACGTAAATGACGCTATTCTTCAGGTTCAAAATTGGTTTACGGTAAACAATTTGGTACTTAATGAAAAAAAAACCAAATGTATTCGATTCATTTTACCAAATGTTAGGAATAGCAATTGTGACATCATTCTAAATGGAGAGAAACTGGAATTTAATAGTCAAACGGTTTTCCTAGGAATCACGCTAGACGAGAAGTTGCAATGGGGACCTCACATAACATCTATTGCGGGGCGACTAAGCTCCGCGGCTTATGCTGTTAGAAAGATAAGACAGTTGACAGATGTAGAAACTGCGCGTATGGTCTACTTTAGCTACTTTCACAGCATTATGTCGTATGGTATTTTACTGTGGGGTCGGGCTGCCGACATTGAATCCATTTTTATCTTACAAAAAAGAGCTGTTAGAGCCATTTATAATCTACGTCGCCGCGATTCTCTTAGGGAACTATTTAAAAATATTAATATAATGACAGTGCCTTGCCAATTTATCTATGAAAATATTATGTACGTAAGAAAAAACCTACATTTATTTAATAAGGTTAGTGATAGACATAATATTAATACTAGAAACAAAGACAAAATAGCTCAACCATATTTTAGATTGTCTAAAGTTCATAAATCTTTTATAGGGTTCTGTGTTAAGTGTTATAACAAAATTCCTAGTGATATATTGCAACTAAATGAAAGAAAATTTAAAACATATATTAAAAGTACACTCTGTAAACAAGCATATTACAGTTTAGAGGATTATATCCATGATAAGAATGCTTGGAAACATGCTGGTCCGGGCTCCATAGGACAATCTACAGTCTAGACAAAATCAAACGGATTGCTAATTAAAACTACTTAATTTATACTTAGTATATACATTATATTTAATTCTTGCTTTGGGTCACACACTGGTTCATAGTTTGTTGAAATGTGGTTGTCTACTTTTACAATAATTGTAAATAATAATATGTGAACACTATGTATCTATGTATACAACTTAGCTGTCATTCTTTATCTTGTAATACTTTGTACATACTTCAATATAGTGTTTTTATGCAAGGTCCACCGTATTCACGTATAGTTATATAACTGAAAACTGTAAATGCAAAATATTGTACACATTTTTTTTTAAAAGAGTGAGTATGGAGTTTCTTGCCCATTCTTCTCCATACGAAGCTACCTTTTGGAATGGGCAACTAGAATCAACTTTATATTTTTTTATTATGACGTTCAAAAGTGCCTTTTTAATGGTCTAATTGAAATAAATGATTTGACTTTGACTTTGACTTTGACTTTGGGGGGCTAATATATTATTTTTCTTTCTTTTGGAAAAAGAACATGGCATAGTTATGATATAAAATATTGAGGAAGTAACAAAAATGTAATCCGCCATTTTGAGGTGACGGCCATCTTGGATTTTCAATAATACTCATCATCTGCCTAGCCTTTTTTCCAACTATATTGGGGTCGGCTTCCAGTCTAACCGGATGCAGCTAAATACCATTGATTTACATGGAGCGACACCCAATCAGACCACCACAACCCAGTTACTGGGTAACACGATACCCTTTGCTAAGACTGGTTGTCAGACTTTTTGGCTTCTGACTACCCATAACGACTGCCAAAGATCTACAAATGACAGCCGGGACCAACGGCTTTACGTGCTTTCCGAGGCACGGAGGGAACTCGGTATGAAAGGGATGGCCACCCATCCACAGACTGACCGCGGCTAGCGTAGATTAACCTTTGACCGATCGATCTGTACAGCTTGAACTTAGCCACGACCTCCTCTTTCAATGACACTATAGATACATAATTGTATTGTCATTAGACCTAAAGGTGTGTACAAAATTTCAGATCAATCGGTCAACTGGAAGGGGCTAAAGTATAATTACTAAATTGGACCCAACAAATAGAGCAAGCTAAATAAAACCGTTTAAAAAATAATTCAAAATATTTTACTTAAAGTTATGAAGACTCAGAAGTGACAGTTATCATCAAATTTAATTTATCTATGGTCAAAAATTGTTTAACAGTTTGATATTCACGACTTAATAGTATTATAATATACTTACGTATGTATACAAAAATTATCTCAGATACGCTAAATATCTTTTTCAGAAGTACATAATCTCTGCAATCCAATTAATATAACAAAAGGTATAATTAGACGATGCTATCGTCAAAGTTCCGAATGTATAAACTAGTACTGTATGTTTATATCCGGCTTATGTTGCAGTTATACACTTCAATCTTAATAGAAATCCAATATAAACAAACAACACTCACAAATACTTAAACCTTCCACTTCGAAGCACATAAAACCATGGCCAGTACCGGCACAGCCCCACGGCCGCACTGCCTGCTTTATGGAGTGTGCATGCGATAAAAATTTAATTTACGTGGACAGCGACGAGAATGAGATGTGACGGGGAAAAAGGATGCGACGTCATCCGGTTAGCTGTGTTGTGTGTGTGTGTGTGTGTGTGTATCGTAAAACTAGCAAACAGAATACGTAGCATAACCTGTATGTGATCAATACGGAAAAGCTGGGGAAATGCAGGCGTAAGTTCAAACTCCGGGATGTTCAGAACATAAAAAATCAATAACACTTTTGGAATAGTGTTGAGGTAATGACGGTGTATTGCTAAAACGTTTACGATAATTAAAGATAAATAATCCTAAAGAATGTGATAGTCAGGACTACACAATATTCAATTACATCAAAAATTACTTCCAGAGAGAAAGAATCCAAAAGGTTCTCCTCAGAGCCATGATCACCCTTTCTGGGCCAAATAATAAAAAAGATCACTCTACAAATGACATCCAATGTGCCCAAGATACTAGCAGCATTGTCACGTCGGATAGCAATGCTTAGTCTAGCCAAGGTAAAAGTCAGCCCTTGGGTCACGGAAAGTGTCTATCAACCGTTTGGGCACTTCTTTAAATAGGAGATAGGCACTCTGATCCCACGACCGGTTTAACTCCAAACAGCTCGAAAATAATAGTTGCCAGCAAGGCTACTACACTTTCGCCATTTGAGGTCTCCAGCAGCCGCGTATCAGCGCCCACACAGCTGGTTGAACTGGGAAATAAACACAAAGTCAAAGTTAAAGCATTTATTTCATTTAAACCATTTACAGGCACTTTTGAACTGTCAAGGAGTCGGTCAGTTAGTCAGAAAACTGAAGCTAGTTGCTCGTTTCAAAACGTAGGTCTCTATGGAGAAGAACGAGCAATAAACTCCGAGGACACTCTTTTAAATCAAGTTTTTATAAAATATTGGTTACATTATCCTTGTTGCGTCTATATGTGAAAACAATGCAGGTAAAGAACAATACAAAACATAAAATAAAGAATGAAGATAAAAGCCATGGCAGTTAAGAGTTGACCAATCTCTACTGACAGCGCGCACATTCACGAACATGACGCGTGGATCAGCATCATTCAACTCAACCATTTTGAAGGGTTGACATGAAATGACAACACTTCTTTATGGAAAATAATCCTTTGTCTGTTTAAGAAGAAATACCAGCTAGCGATACTGAACTAGCTGCAGCAATGTTTGTATAATACAATCACATGTAGCATTACTTTAATTTATTAATCAATTGATCTCAGTTGAAGGGTTATTTGATTTGGGAACAAGAGTACCTAAGAGTACATTTTGATTTGAATTTTCTATTGATATCAATTTAATCTAGGTTATTGCGATGATGAAGTCTGATGCTAAACGTGAAAGCTGTTCACTTTAAGCATTTGTCGTTGGCAATGTTTTCAAACTTGAGCTCAAAGATATTGTTTGAAAACTCGCCCTTGATTAAAAAAAACATACAAAATGTTTTGAGGTATGTCTTTCATTGACTTGAATATGGCGGTTGGGAGTATGTCATGCTTACTTTAATATCTTGCTGATGGTGGCGCATGTGTCAGATCATTCGGTTCCCTTCAAAATGGTTAAGCTAAGTGGTGCCGATCCATGCGTCATGTTCTTGAATGGGCGCCGTCAGTTACGACTGGTCATCTAGTAGCTGCCTCGGTTATTTTAAAGTAATTTGAATTGAATGATTATCTCTAGACCTCTTTTAACGTGCACAACTTGTTAAATTTTTCTCACATTTGTGTCCCGTAAATTCAACATGAGTGATGTAACCTAAGTAATGTTCTATTGATTTTAAAAGAGTGTTCATGGAGTTTCTTGCTCGTTCTTCTCCATAGAAACCTACTGTTTGGAACGAGCAAATAGCTTCAACTTTCTGACTGACTTACTCCTTAACAATTCAAAAGCCTGTAAGTGGTTTATCTATACTATCTATACTAATATTATAAAGCTGAAGAGTTTGTTTGTTTGGTTGAACGCGCTAATCTCAGGATCTACTGGTTCGAATTGAAAAAATCTTTTTGTGTTGGATAGTCCATTTTTCGAGGAAGGCTATAGGCCCATGCGAAGCCGAGTCGGGTTGCTAGTTTGAAATAAATGATTTGAGTTTGAGTTTAGAACACATAATTAAATATCATGTCATGTCATCACTGACTTCCTTTTCATTCATATCATTCTTCAGACAATCAATCCACCTTTTATTTGCCTTTGTCTACCTCTCCATTCATCCATATTAATATTCTTTATTATTATTAAAACCGTTTCGGTCACATGCGTTTTATCCATCTTCACATACCTATATCAATACAAACAATTCCCTTTCACCTTCTCTGTCACTGGTGCCACGTTTAAACTACAACAACAGCGTAATTCACATTTATAATTTGGTAATCTTTCATTCTCTCCTCTCAAAGATGACAAATGTCATCCATAATTATACTACATAAAGTGTAGTCGGGAACCGCCCGCGTTCCCACAAAATAGAAGTAATAGAATAGATTGTTCTCCAGTTAGTGCCAGCATCGTATCTCACACCAATCTATTTTCTGTCGAGCTAGTCTGGGCTATAACTGTCTTGTTATCCGTTTCAGTCTACAATTTTTCATATGTGAATACTTTTAGGATGAAATTGTTTCAATATTTTTGGTTATTTTCCTCTATTTGTGGCAGTAGATTGGTTTTTGACGAATTGGATATTCTGTTGTTAATTGCGCTTGTGGATTTAGCTTTTTTTTTAAAATACTTACAAGTATTTACAGTATTTGGTGGTTTGGTACCCTACATAATATTCAGGAACACATTTTTCTTCTTCGCTCGATTAAAATGATGTAAAAAATATGTTATAATAAATTTATAAACTGAGAAAATATAAGTTTAATATGATTAATATTTTTTAAATATTATACTATGATGCTAAATAAATTTTAATTATATTTTTGTCTTTTGTTAACAGGTATGTAAGAGACGCGCACAGGTAGGGCCGAGGGAACTGAGGGAGGGATGAGGAAGGCGTTCGGATAAAAGGATGACAAAGAGTTTACGTCTGTTACAGTAAGCTTTAACCGTTTTAGTTCGAAATCCAGCCATACTCCGTCTTTAGCTACATTTTCGTATACAAATAAATCCTGCCGCTATTTATTTATTGGCCTACCTACAATTGTACCACTGATACATAAAACCATTTATAGGATTGGTTTAGACTAAGTATATTATTTTATGCGTTAAACACATAATCAAAAATAATATTTAAACAAAAAGAGAAATGAAAAAAGTGCAGGAATACAATCAATCAAAACAAGAAATATAAACATTTTTTTCTGCTTTAAACATAAAAGTGAAAAGCTGATGGTGCATTATTGTTTAGTTGGGTTACGCAGGTACTCACAAAAATATATAACACCTAAACTAAAAAAACTAAAATAATAGGGCAACGAAAAATTCCTACACATGGCCGCCATCAGAGAATGTATGTACCCAAGAGACTGGTGGCACTGCCACGTTGGAGTGCAATGCTTAGCCTCTGACTAAGGTAAAAATCAGCTCTTGGATCACGGGAACTATCAACTAGCCTTTTAGAAAATAAATAAATTACTTAATATTCTATTTGGTTACCTACTTTGGTGAGCCAGGCGCTTGAAGTGCAACAAATATCTATTTCTCCATCGAGTCGACAGAGTCTTGGAATTGGGGAATTAGACCCGGAAACTGTCTTCTTTTTAACGTGTCGATGGCAAACACGGATTAAGACAACCTTAGCCTTGATGTACAAAAGCTTTTTCGGAATTGCTCCTAGAATATTTAATAAAATCCCTAATTCCATAAAAATAATGCCACTGTCTAAATTTAAAATAGCACTGCACAAACTACTTCTTGACAAATGCTACTACACAATAGACGAGTTTATAAACGATAATTTGTAATGATTAATACTACAATAAAAAATTTGACATTTGTAATTTTTATGAATATTGTGATGTTTATCTTTATTAATGCAAAATTTTGCAGTACTTATATTTATTTTGCATGTATAAATATTTGTATGTTTTATGGCAAAACATAGCGTACTATTCTATATGTGTGACCTTTTTATACCTATGTTTCACAAATAAACTTTTGACTTTGACTTTGACTTTGTATATGTGTGTGTGGAAACACTCAATGTACTTTAATTCTATCGACACTATAATAATTATCGGCTTAAAATGCTTTGCTATGTAAATACTGCTATCGGTGCAAACACAGCGCACGTTGAATCACGGCTTACAGCTGCAATTGCTAGAACGGGAATTTTAGAATATCACTATAATCGTAATTTATTGACTACAATCTACTTAATAACTAATATGTATTCTATTATTTTTATGAACTTATCATATTATTTGGTTTCACCACTCCTCTTTCCGTGGATATCTGAAAGTAAAAACATACTTTGTTATTTAGTGTATTAAGACCAAAATACTTATTTGGCGATATACAAATGCCACCATGTATACTCCCGCAACCCTGCCACGTTTCCTGCTCAACTCCGAAACTCATGTTTATTCTCCGATGATATTCATCTGTAATATTCCGGCACTCACAAGCTACAGCGTACAACACAACTGCATACCCAAAGCGATGCAACTTTGATCAGCTGACCGCGCCGCGGTTACTAAAAAATTGATGCTCGAGCACAATTTATTGCGAACACAAGTACACAGTTTATGCGTTTGTGCATCTGCGGCTTTCTGATGCTACTCGTACGTTTTGAATACCCATTGTTTGTTTATTTCTCGTATATATGTAGAAGGTGGCTAAGATTGTTTTAAGATAAACAAAAATCTAATGGGTTTTCAGAAAATCAACCAGCATTTAATATGGAACTAATGGATTTATTGGAAGCAGCAAAATTACAAGACTGATTTCCGACAGAGGTAACCCGAACAAGATGGTTGTAAACCACGCCACCTATAAACGTTTTAAAGGAACAACAATTACTTACTGTTTGGATTATACGGTTTAAACAACCAACACTATCTGCGTAGATTCTCCTGGGAATGCCAATCCAAGATTTAGTGAAATGTCGGAAATAACTTACTAAATACGCATCACATGCTAGACATGGTAAGAACCAGACAAAATTATCATGATAATCTTTAAGCTAGCATAAGGAAACAATATTATACAGTATTATAACCTCTACAGTAGTAGTGGTTTTACCGTATCACGTATATTGTGGGATCACTATCTACGATGAATCAAACACGTATTACGATTGTTGAGCTATTATTTCGTATAAGCTAACAATAATACAACTTACTGTGTCAGCCATTCGTATGTCAGTCCATGTGTCATTATAAAAAAAAAATATATTCTAAAACATTCAAATATAATCGAATTACACCTATATTTCTAAAAGAATCCAGAGTGTTCTATCGAAACTCTAAACTAATGCATAAAACCTCTACAGCACCATATCAACAATCAGGGAAACTCATTGTGTAGCGAAATGACTGACAATTTGTTAGTGGTATTATTTTTAATTAAATACATTATTCATTTACTTTTTTTCAATTACAACGGTTAAGAGCAATTCAAATTATTAAATACACAATACTTAAAATATAAGAGAGAAAAAGAAAAACACAAAGACATATTTAAGACATAACAATTTCCTACTCATCAATAATGGACAAGTTTAAAAAAAAACAGTATGTCACTCTGCTAAATTATACATTTACATACCCACTGGCGTATCTCCTTTACCTGAACTTTTATCATTCATGAACATACCCATTTCACAAATTGTGTGTAAGTGTTACACAAAGACGATTTCAGTTGTAAAAATATCTGTTATTCGGGCAAGTTCTTGCACAGTTGCACATTTACACAATTTATGCGTTCTGTGGCTTTCTGCTGGCGTCACCGTCCACGTGCAGGGGCAAAAGTTTGTGCTTTTGATAACTCTTTGAAGTTATGTGCAACCGACGGAAAAGTGTAAAGCTAAGTAGCGTGGCTAAGTTGATGGTTTAACTTCATAATATCGTTTAAGTGTTTTGGAAGTAATAACGCTTTATATTCAGAGGGTCATGATTATCTCAAAAGTTTGTAATATTCATTTATAGTTAAAGTTGAATTAATTAAAATAATGAATTGATATTTTCTTTTATAAGTTGGTTTGATACTATCTACTAAAATATTATGTCTGCGTTGGACCAAACGTAGATGTACAAGGTTTTCTGTGGTCGTTGTGCTAATATACAGGGTGACTGGTAATTAGAGAACTGATACTTAAATCTCATATTCTACCAATTATTAAGACCATTACTTTCTACAGGGACACACATCTGTAAAAAAAAATGAAAAAGAAATTGCGACTTTGACCTTTAATATAATCCAGAACCAGTGGATTCCCATGTGTGTCCTAGAAGAAAAAATGGTCCTAGTAAACAACGCCGACAGCATCATAATGTGATAGCGAGTAGGCTTGATTGTGTGTTTATGAACCACTGCTGCAGGGTGTCGTCTGGGCCTGTCACCTTCCAGCAGGGATGTCATAAATAGCTTCTGATTCTGTTTTTGTGTAAGTGTTACTCACGTAGTTTGTAAGTATATTGTTACTAACACTATGAATGTTGTTGCTCGAAATAAATGATTTTTAATATTATTAGTAATTGGTATATAGTAAGCATGTGGTTTTAATATCTGTCACTGAGTACCAGTCACGATATTACACACTACACTATAGAAAGAGAGACTCAGTCTATCACACAGGTGTGAGTGACAAAATCGATTTACTACAAAATCAGACTTTGAAATATTCTATATGCCACATTTACGATAGCGAACAGTACTTGTTAATGTCATGCTCACTTGAATGTCTCGCTGATGGTGGCGCATGTGATGGATCATTTGGCTCCCTTCAGAATGGTTGAGATAAATGGTGCCGATCCGTGCGTCATGTTCGTGAACGGGCGCCGTCAGTTGAGACTGGTCATCTCTTAGCTGCCTCGGTTATTTTAAATTTATTTTGAATTGTTTAATATGATTGTCTCTAGAGCTCTTTTAACGTGCACAACTTGTTACATTTTTCTCACATTTGTGTCCCGTAAATTCAACATGAATACCTAATGTAACCTAAATTTGTAATATTCTATTGATTTTAAAAGAGTATTCATGAAGTGTCTCCATAGAAACCTTCTGTTTGGAACGAGCAACTAGCTGCAACTTTTTGACTGACTGACTCCTTGACAATTCAAAAGTGCCTGTAAATGGTTTATTAACAATACATGATTTGAGTTTAAGTTTGTGCTCCTATAGGCTACTGACTGTAAGTACTACAGCCAAAATAACGACTAAGTAAAAATAATCCGATGCAGCGACCGACGCCACACATCATATATCTCACACCAATTTCCATATTCATACACATTCCCGCTGCGACATTGTTGGCAGAAGTCGCGACAAAACGCGATTACGAGTCGCGCCTCCCGCTAATGTGTGACGCAGCCTAGCGGAACTCGTGACAGATAGCCGCCAGTGTTGCCAATACCCGCGACTGACACTTTACGCCACGGAAGTGCGGGTTTTATTACTGCAGGGTGTTGGCGTGACGAGATTTGGCTAGATTTATTTAGGCTGTGGCCTTGGCATGTGATGAGGGGTTATGAAATTCGAAAATATATCGCGTTCTATGATAATGCCAAACAATTTTAAGTAAACATATTTTATCTTTTGAGCAAATAAGACCAGAGGATGGGTAGCAGCATCCTTTTAAGTATCATAACACCTACTGCGATCACCAACATGCATCGGCCAAGCATGGCGATTAAGGCTGAACCCCCCTTGGGGGAGACCTATGCCCAGCAGTGGGCGTCTAAATTTTGACATGACGATGATGATGATATTTTATCTGTGCAGGTATTAAAAATACGAGGATATACAAAAAAATATGAATAGTAAGAAATTAAACTCAAAATATCAAACCGAAGTAATCTAATATGTTATACTCCATTTACAATAGCATTGGACAGAAGTTAAAAAAGGTTCTTTTTAATGCACACTTTGTAAGAAAAGTACAACAAACATGCTAAAGTTACGATAGACACCAAATTTATTATAATCTATTTTTACAGTAGCTGTCGCGCGTATTTGTAACTATTCTAATAATTTATCTTTTAAAATTATGTGGCTTTCATTTAGTTGTATATTTCATTCCAATTTAAAATTACAGTGTCAATGCTAAAAATCTAACAGAAGCAGGGATGAACAATACTCGAAACGTTGTTCGTTTCACTGTAATTCTACCAAAAAAATGTTACCTACCTAATCTTTAAAAGACTTTTATTCTGTTTATAATATTATACGTCCATATTTAGTACTACCTTAGATCTAATTATCAAGATTATATTAAAATAAGTTTAATTAAAATTGTTGTAACTTATCTTTGAAATAAAATGTTTTGCATTCCTGCTTCTATGACCCTCTTTTTTCTAATGCTATTATAAATGGAGTATAGTTTAATTAGGTTTTATTTTTAACCTTCTAATAGTCTTGTGTTTGACCGAAACTCACCTGATCGTAAGTGATTATTCGTCCTAAGGTGGAACACGCTCGCCTAGGTTTGCTTGAACCAGTTCACCCGTGCCTTGCAGGTACCCAGATTAGAGGTACTTCCTTCCAAGATGCACTAAAAGCAAGTGATCACATCACAGTCTTAATACCGAAGTTCATTTGCTTAAGAAATCCTCTTTTATCTCAATTCCCAATATTTATGATAATGCAGATACATGTATGTATGTATCCCCTTCTAAGCAACGTCTGTCCTCTTTCTACGTTATAATAAAATTTATACGTACCTTCTTACTTATTGTTTGCAGCCAATCACAAGGCTTCACTTTTCTATATCTTCAATTCTTCCCACTGCGCTCCATTTCGTATCCTCGCTGATTAGATTGTTGTCTCTCATATCGGCTTTCATATCGTTCTACCTACAGTAACAGTACCGTCGCCGAGGCTTCTTTGGTTTCCTCGTAACAATGTTATAAGGTACTGTCCTTGGTATTGCATGGTGTTGTGTATTCTGAAAAGATAATGTAATAACTGGCGTAATGTCATTTTCATCATCCAATTCATGACTGACAAGTCATTATTGTTATTTATATCATGTTCTGAATATCGTGTATCCATGAACACCAAAATGTTATTATAATGTGTCTCTAATTATTCATCGTTAAAGTTACCTAAGGCATCTGTAATAAATTATCTATTACATCTCGTTTTCCTTTTATTTCTCACTATCGTTACCACGACTGTTCCGAACATAATATATACCATGTACCTAATGCAAAATGTTTGCTTAATATTGCTGTACTGCAGTTATGTAATAGAAGAGTCACAGTGAAACCAGTAAAACGATATTTAGGTACAAACTTTCCATACAAAAGGACTTAACACTGAACGGTAACTACCATCACACGTTATAATAATAATTTGCAACAAACAAACGAATAAAGCTAAAAGCTCTCTCTGTGTCGCAAACTTCGGAACAGTCTCTGTGATAGCAAGTCGCTGTATTTCGGGACTACTTTCAGTTGTTCACCGAAATAGTTTGTTTATGGTAGAGGAGAGCAACTATGTGTTCTACTTCAGACTAGTTTTAAGGGACCTTGTTTACGTGTGACTATGTCGCAACTGTTGGAGTGAACGGATACCATATTTTTTTTAATGGGACAATCCCGCCGCACTATTCCAAAACCACTGCAACTTCTGTAAGAGAGTCAACCGTGGCGACCACTAGAAAAGCGTCGAGGCAATGAAGCTCGACTGTCTTGGATCCCGCAACGAAATTGATCAAAAAATAACAGCGAAGGAGTAAGAAAAACATATTTTCTACACCACACACAGCTGATGACCATGCAGTAATATTCAGGTGTAAAAACGGAAGCCTTAAGAGATCCCAGTCCATTGGTGATCATGGATGACTAGTGAAATATTTACACTGATTATTGGTTTTAAAAGGAACCAATGGAACTCCAAAGGTTTACTTTGAAGTATTCATACAATAGAATAGTGAAAGAGAACAAAAGAAGTAGAAAAATTTTTGACTAGCCAACTGTCACTATAGATGTTTCCCTGACAGGTCAAGATAAACGCTGCGAGTCGCTCGCTCATGTGAAGGGTCTTTAAGCGTTATGATGTTGTGGTCGGCTCAAAGGGTTGTAAACCAAAGTGATATTATATTACTTGTGCCGTTAAACTCAGCAACTGTTTTGATTAAAATTGTTCCACAAGATTTTAGCAATTGCTTCAAGTTATACCCGATGCTGGTCAATGTGGTGATGATATTGAATGGGCTTATAGAAAGTTTCAGGAGTATCATGTACTTCGTTGGGAGAAAACAGTGCTTATAGAAATGTTTTGAATTCTTATTTTCTCATGAAATCCTTAGTAATCTCAGTCATCATGCCTAGCCTTTTCTCTAGTATATTGGGGTCGGCTTCCAGTCTAACTGGATGCAGCTCAATACTAGTGTTTTACATGGAGCGACTGCCTGTCGGATCTCAACAACCCAGTTACTGGGTAACACGAAACCCCTTGGTAAGACTAGTTGTCAGACTTTCTGGCTTCTGACTACCCGTAACGACTGCTAAAGATCTACGAATGTCAGCGGGGACCAACGGCTTTACGTCCTGAGGCACGGAGGGTACTCGGTATGAAATGGATGGTCACCCATCCATAGACCTACCGCGTCAAGCGTAGCTTAACCTTTGACCGATCAGTCTGTACGGCTCGATCCTTATCAATTTCAGTATGAATGATATAATACAAAGTACTGTATTAAATTATACCAAAATATAATATTACTACAAATTTTATTTTCAGTTTGAAATTACTAGGTTATGTTATTAATATTATTGATTTTAAAAGAGTGTTCATGGAGTTTCTTGCTCGTTCTTCTCCATAGAAACTTACTGTTTGGAACGAGCAACTAGCTTCAACTTTCTGACTGACTGACTCTGACAATTCAAATGTACAGTCAGCAAAAGAGATAGGTATGCAGGTCTTTGGAAATGGTTGAAGTTTACTTAAAAACCGATGGGTGTTTTCGAATGAAATTTAATTAAATCATTGAAATGTTTATTCTCTATTAGATTTATTTTATTTTATTCAAAAACATCCATTGGTTTCTAAGTAAACTTTAACTACACCTGACGACCCTGCATACCTATCTCCTTTGCTGTAAATGGATTAATTGAAATAAATGGTTTTGAGTTTGAGTTTGACGTTTTTGATTTTTAAACATCTTAGCGCCCGGTACACGGTAGGGGAAACATCAGATGATGTTACCGTAAGATTTGTTGTACATGTGTGCGTGAGAATGGTACTGAAATGAGCTCACATGTTTACACATCAATTCTCGTGAGTACCTTGGCACCCATTTTCTTTTCTTCCGTTCCGTTCTGTCCACCCTCATGTTGTCAGTTTCCTAGGTTAACGATACGTAATTTACAAAATAATTTAGATTTACTTTGAGCTGCGCGGCTCCTAAAGGCGGCTCCACATAATATTATGATCATTTGCCTGATCCGATCGGTGTATCACCGTATCATTCGTTGTATCAAACTCCGTATCTAGTTATGGACGTATCGTACTTGTCGTATCATCATCATCATTTCAGCCGGAAGACGTCCACAGCTGGACATAGGCCTCCCCCAAGGGGGGGGGGGGGGGTTTGCCGTTTTACTTGTCGTATACTCAATAAAAACTGGCCAAGTGCGAGTCGAACTCGCGCACGATGGATAAACCATTATCTACAACATTAGACATCGAGCAAAAAAAACACGTTTGTTGCCTTATCTATGATCGAACCATATGGTTCGCGAAATTCCTTCGCGGATTTCTGTGACATTTAATACTCTAGGCTGATGCTATTTCGCTCAAACTTGCACAGAGTCTAGGGGAATAAATGAGATACAATTATCACATAGGCTAAATCTCTATAGGCAACACTTTTAAGCGACCAATTTTCGACCCCCGCAGTTGATCATTCCACAGCGCACCGACAGGTTGCTGCTCTGTTCTGTTTGTGCTTAAAAGTGCCTAAAAGTGAGTGAATTGTGTGTGTTTTGTGTGTTTCGTGTAATAAAAAACATGCCTGGGTAAGTAAGAAACATTTTAGATTGTAGAAACAGTCGATTTCGGCCAGAAATAGTCAGTTCAATGAACATGTAAAACCGTTGAAGAGACGCTGATTCATTTCGAGGTATTTGTAGCTTAGATGATTGATAGAAATGCAAACTGGCTATACTACGTGTGTTTTTATGTGTCGTATTATAGATATTAGGCGTTTAATTTGAATATTATAGTATTTTTCTTGTGATCAATTTGAAAATCTAAATTACGTAAAACTACCAGAATCGTCGAAGGTTGCACATTCTAAGTTTTTCCACCAACCGCTCACGTATTACGTACTTGTTATTTCCACTATGATCGTAACCATCTCCGACAAAAATCGAGTTAAATTGTCTTTCTAGAACTGTTGTAGGTAAACTAGCTTTGTTAGCTCATCACTTCGTCTGACCACATTATATATCCAGCATGATAGAACTTAACTAACAACAATTTGTAATGTAGAACTCTAATTTGTTCAACCTAGTTAGTTCAAACAAGTTTTAGTTACGAAGTTTAAATTTTAACATCTTGGTGGCATAGTTCTTACTTATTATTGCCTTTGGTCTGTGTTCGGTGGTAATTCTTAACAAAGTAATTATATTTCTAGCTTGGTGGCAAGAAATCTATGGAGGTACACGTATTCTTAAAAAAAAACTTCGTAACTTGCCTAACTTGCCTTGCTTTTGTACCTTTGTGCATGAAGTATAAATAAATAAATAAATAACCCTTAGACGCCCACTGCTGGACGTAGGTCTCTACCAAGGGGGGGTTCAGCTGTAATCGCCATGCTTGGTGGATGTTGGCAATCGCATTAGGTGTTACGGTACTCAGAACGACGCTGCTGTCACAAAATATAGACGGTACAGAAGGACCGCTCCCGCCATCTTTAAAAATAATTAGGTACCTAAACTAGCCAGACTCACTAGGGCTGCTACTGTTTTGACTCTGTAGGTTTTATTTGTGACAATATGAAATTTTATTGACACTGGTTGGAACTCTTTGCAATTTTTTTTTTATAACAAAATTTTCTTGTTCGTCCTGAAATGTCAATGTTTCTCATTTTTAGGCATTTCATTTAGACAACTCGTGATAGTCGAGTCGTAAGTCTGCTTGAGAATGCCTATAAACGTAATATCGATATGTGCGTGGTAAAAATGGCGGTTTGTTCTGAGTGGTCTCTCTGCTCGGGCGCGACGCAGCCTTACGTACTTTGTGCTGCTGTCCATCCTCTGGTCAATATCCCTCTGTCCTCTTCTACGACACCCACGGGTAAACATATGGTGGTGCTATTTGTGGCACCACACGGCTCCTAAGCAGTGTTGCCACTTTGGTGGTTTTCCCACCAGAACTGGTGCTTTTTCAAGGCTTCTAGTGGTATTTTTTCATAATTTAGAGTTTTTATATTTTTTAGTGGTTTTTAGCGGTTTTTCAATATGGAATCGGGCAAAACATTTTTTTTATCGAAATGGAGAGAAATGTAGTGGTTCATTATTTAATTTTCTTTTTATCTCTCATTCTTTGTTCGGAATTTGGTACGTGTTGTTAAAAAGTCTTAAAGTTTGATAGAGTCGTGTTTTTCAACACTCTGTGAAATGTGTGAACTCTAGAAGCTGTAAATAATATCCAATTATGGAAGTTCCACACAAGAAAAAGAATTACGCACAAAAGTATAGAAAAGAGTGAGAATCACTAGATGAATTCCAAACCAATGATACGAAGGCGTTTTGCTCATTTTGTAAAGCAGAATTATTTGCAAAATTAGTAGACTTGAGAAGACATGCTGAAACAAAAAACACACACATTTATGTGGTTTAATTTCACTGCCTGTAGAATACTAAACATTTTGTCAAGTTATACCGAATATAATGTTTATGTTTTGTAAATTGTAAGTTACCTAGTAAAACTCTTATTGCACTCTGGTAAAAATACAGAACATTTTATAAATACGTAAAATTGTAAAATTATTATTACGAAGAACTACCGCCGGATACAACTATTTTTAAGCATCTCAAACATATTCGTTCGTTTTTTAGTCTGATATTTAAATACAATAAATTTAGCGGAATTTGGTGGTTTTTTAAAATCCGAAATTCTGAAAATCTGGCGACATTTTACTCTTGACCTAGCGCCTTAATAAAATCCAAGGTGGCAACACTGCTCCTAAGCTTAGATACTAAACATTAACTAGTAATGAAAAATGAATGAATTTTAATAATGTTTTTGTTTTTATTTTTCTAATTGTTGTTATTTTAAGTGTATAGTTTAATTAGTCTATGTACGGTCTTAACTGTCGCATAAATAAATAAAAATAATTTTGAGAGTATCCTTGTTTTTTCGACGACATGCGCGCGCGTTTTTTCGGCGCAGTGGCTGAGCGATCGACTGCTGCGCAGCGTGTTGCGGGTTCGATTCCTGCCCAGGGTAAATATTTGTGTGATGAGCACTTGTGTTTGCCTTGTGTCTGGGTGTTGTTTATCTATATATGTATGTATTTAAAAATGTAGTTGTGTATGTATATCAGCTGTCTGACACCTATAGTACAGGGTCTCCCTAGTTTGGGGTCAGATGGCCATGTGTGAAAATGTCCCTACATATTATTATTATTGTTATTATTTTTAAATTTTTCGAAATAAATGAACTTTTGCCATTGATCTTGCCTGAAATCTAAATAAATACAAAACTCATAATGTTCTCAAAAAATGGTCAATCTAAAGACAATACTTCATTACTTTAATAGCCATATCTTTACAAAAAAAGTAACAAAACACTGTTGAACCACAGAATCTATTTACTGAGTCAAGACAGGTTGCCGAGAAACAGGGCGCGAGGCCGAGTGGCCGTAGTGAGTGCGTGGACGCACGTGAGCCGAATGCCGAATGCCGAATGCCGAGAGCCAACTGATACCGCAAAAAATATTACACAGCAGCATAACATGAGCCGCTCCAAGAGAAATGAGGAACGTTTTTCTGGTATTTTGTTGAAGATGCTTATTGTGAGAAGATGGGAGGAAAGGGTGTTTTGTGTTTGGGATACAAATAATGCATTCAGCAAGTGTCATTGATGTGTTATACTATTATAGCTATTGGTTTTGCTGTTTTTATACTGACAATATGTAGTTCATCTGATTAAGCATGTAAACTTTTATTTTCACGTCGATCTAAGGACTTACTGAAGACTCGGACACAATATATTCGGACACATTGTCCGTAACGATATTTTTTGACTGATGATTCGGACACCAATAAAAAGCTGTTTTTAACCGACTTCTAAAAAAGGAGGTTCTCAGTTCGACCCGTATGTGTGTATGTATGTTTGTCCGCGATTATCTTCCGTTTGGCTGAACCGATTTTGATGCGGTTTTCAGAAAAGTGTTTGATATATTTTGGAGAAGGTTTTAGTATACAACAAACAGAAATTTATTCAGCGCTTTTTGATAAAAACAAGAAAAACCCAGAAGACGTTTTTGTTTCTTCCATCTTTCCATCTTTGGAGAACTTTCAGCCTCTGTTTTAACTGTGTTGCCGTTTCTTAATGATATTTGGGTGATAAGGAGGCACTAAAAGTGAAAAATTTAAACTTTTTTGAAAAAAGTCGGTGGCCTTGTTCTGTTTGTTGTTTTGTATTGCCACCGACTTCCGAAACTAATGTCATGTGTTCTGTGCTTTTTAGTTTTTATTAAGGCGGTTCTCTTTTTTCAAAAAAAAATTTGTACAGTCAGATAAAAGACATCCCGCGATAAAATCCAGTTAAAAACTGGTTTTACAACTACAGACTGGGCGGAAGACGGATTTCGTTCGTTAAAAGTTTTTTATCTGACTGTACAAAGCAGCTTTTTAATTGGTGTCTGTACCATCCATCAAAAAAAAAAATATCGTTTTGGACACTATGTCCGAATATATTGTGGTCGAGTCTGTAGTAAACCGATTTAGGTACTCCATTTTTGTGGAATTTTAATAAGTCATTACCATTAGTCATTATTGTCACAAAGACACCCTTCTAAAATCGTTAATTCATGATCATCCTACCTTCATTCCAGTTTATGTGGTCGGATGCGTCGGTCTTCTTCCATAGATCTCTATTAGCCGTATCAGTAGTCACCCTCTTTGTAGCCAAAACAACCCCCTAAATAATTAACTAAAAGGACATTCTTTGTTTACGGAGCCACTCAGCCTCGCTTAACACAAATAGCTACAACTGGAGCCAACGGTCGAATTCAGTAAAAAATTAATGAAAGTCATACACGAACAACTGTCGGTCAAAAGCTGAACACTGAATTAATTAAAAAAGTTATAGACCATAGCGTATTTATTTCAATTTATGAACAAACTAGTCGGTGAAGCGAATACGCATTTTTGTAACTAATATTTCGAGCGCGGCGTCAGCTGCTTGAAATCTATTGTTTTTAGCCAATATTTCTGTGGAATCACAATATTTCTGTGGAATTACAATATTTCTGTGGAATAACAATATTTCTGTGGTTTGCCTTCCGTTGAAACTTTTAGTCGACCTCTCTCGGCTGGATTTTGAGAAAGCAAATTGAAAATTCAAATTGTATTTATTTGCCAGAATGTACAAAGTATGATCTTAAAGTCGAACTTGAAATATGTATTAAAAGTATATTTTTAAAAACTAACTAACGCAGGATTGGTACATTATCGCGTTTCGTATCAGGTGATTGACTGATGATTAAGTGATATAGGAGTATTAAATTCGGTAGTGTAAAATTTTAATATGATCAATTTACATTTCGTACAAAAATTCAATTTTCATATTTTTTTAAATATCTTTCACTCAAAGATGACAGTCATGACGGCTATTAAAACGAAAAATAGATAAATATAAAGCTTACTTACCACAGTGTTCGGATAGACATTATCCACAAGATTAATTTAATAATTTATTTTTTATTAATTTTCTATTAGAAAACTTGAACAGACGTTACTCGGGGTGTTACCAGGCCAATCGATCGCTCGTCGATCGAAGGCATCGATCGATGGTAGAATGGATTAGTCGATGTCGATCGAGCTGCTTGATGAACCGCACCGCGCGCCGTCCGCTCCCCATTGTCACCAGCTGCCCGCCTGCGCCCCGCGCGCTAACTACCTGGCCTGCTTGTGTTTATGTGTCTTCTGCATTTGCGTCTCCGTAATAATAGTACGAACAACATCGAACTGGCCAACGCGTCCTCTTGTAAGTACATTTCGAAAGAAACTGTTAAAGCCGGGGTTAATCGATTAACGTCGACCGATGCCATCGACCGACAATCGATCGATTGGTTAGACGAACAGTATCCGTCGATCAGCCAAAGCTACCACACCAATCAATCAACGTCGATCGATGGCATTGATCGACGATTGATCGATTGGTGTAGTAACACCCTGAGTGGTGAAATTCATACTTCCATTCATACTAACATTATAAATGAGAAAGTAACTCTGTTTGTTACGTTTTAACGACGAAACGGCTCAACCGATTTTGATGAAAGAACAATGGCGAAATCTTAGCTGACTTAAATTTGAGCGTCTAAAAGTGACTATATACGAAAGAAACTCCATCATTTTACTACGATTTTTCAAAGTATCACATTAACCAGTTAGGGCCGGATAAAAAAATGAAAAGTTATTTGACATTTTCATTAAAGTTTCATGTTGCCATTTTATATTTATTCTGCCAAGTGACAGTAAGTACAGCATAAAAGTATTGTAATCAGTTTGTTATTACAATTAAACGGGGTAATTGAATTAACAATACAGTTTATTTATAAGTGTTAGTGTTTTTTGCAGGTAGGTAAAAATACTGTGGTGTAAAATAAATAAATTAGTTTTGATTAATGACCGGCAAAAGACTAGTAACCAAAATCTAAAACAAATAGCTTGGTAATTGACCAAGAGTCGTAGACAGATCTGTCAGTGACACACAGAATAAAAATGATATTATTGACAACTGTTGATTAGTTGATATTGATGTTCATGTTGCATTACAACTGGGATTACCAACCGTATACAATATTTTTACAAAATATTTCATTCTGAATTAACTAGGTAAAGAAAATACTATTGCGATATTGCCCTTTTACTTCGTCAGTTTGGATTATAAAAGTTACCATAGACATAACCTACGAAAGTTCATGACCGAATATCTATTATTCTCGGCCCTCTCGAACAAAAAATCTTGCACAAACTAGTTCAAAAGGTGACGCTGAGTTAAATAAGATTGTTTTCATTTAAATACGTAGGAATTTAATCTCAACTAAAATAATGTATGGGCGGCTGCCATTGTTCTTTGGTATGAAAATAGCCTGAACCCTGAAGGACATAGGCTACTTTTTAATCCGACAACCGACATTTATGCGGACGAAGTCGCGGGCAAAAGCTAGGAGACCATAAATATGAACATTTTGAAATCATTCTCAGAAAAATACTCTAGGGACTTGTAAACCAACCTTAAGATTAAGTAATTTAATCTCAATCGCGGCAAAGTAAAACACAAGCTACCTACCTACCTACCCGCCACACCAGTAGTTACCAGAAACATAAATTAACTTTTCTTAACAAAACAAAACTTAATTTAATTGAGTTATGCTCCACTTACGCGACAGCTCAAGATGAATTGGTCCATGGTTGTGTTTATCAAACATCCAGTGTAAGTTGATCCCTCACTTTAACAGAGATTTTTATAAATATTTCTTTGAGATTTTCTGTAAAGTTTAATTATTTAGAATCTTGTTAATGAAGGTTACCTAATTAAATTTTGACGCTTTCGCATTTGATGAGAATTTTGGATAAATCGCCATTAATTTCCTTTATAAATGCTACTATAGTAAGAACAACTTGCTCATTCATTAATACCTATTTAACCGAAAATAGAACAAAACATTATAGACCGAGTAAATATGAGTCACGCAGTCCTGTCACTCGACTGCTCCAGCTGTACTATTTGGTAGATTCACGTAATAATGAAATACTGTAGAGCAAGGGCGTCGCCAGGACTCGCCAGCTGATGGCCTAGGGGGGGGCAAATAGATATTTGGTGGATAGGAAAAGTATGAATTTTAAATACAGTCAAAGGCACATGAACCTTTTGGAATCTCTAGGGGGGGGCAGCTGCCCCTACCGCCCCCCCCTTGGCGACGCCCTTGCTGTAGAGGCCAACAGATGCCAGACCGTTTAATATTTTAATTTATTAATCTGCAAATTAATTTGATGCTCCTAATTATAAAGGCACCTTATTATCAGTACTTACACCCTTGTTACGAACATGAAAGGTTAAATGAATTACAACATAGAGCTTACTTAAAAAATGTAAGGATTATTTTGATACTTTTTGTGTTCATTATTTTTAATTTAAGGCTCATTCAAAATAAGTTAATCATAATAATACTAGTATAGGAGCTAAAATAAACAAATATGCAGAACTCAAAAAAGAAGTGACCAGAATTTGGAGGCAAGAAAAAGTGTACGTAGCACCTACAATGTCTCCTCTAAGTTGTTATACCCAATCATCTCCACCATAGCCTCATGAATGACTCAATCTACATAACACTACATAAAGCCGCTATTTTGAACACTTGCAGAATTGTGCTAAAGTTCAAGCAAAACGAAGAAAATTAAATTTCTACACATAACTCCGATCCATTGTCTTAAAAAGCTCCATCTTAGACCGCATCATTGCTTCCCATCAGGCGAGATAGTGGTCAAACGTATGCCTATCCATAGATAAAAAAAAAAAGTCATTGACTCGGCTTGGGTCCATTGAATTTTCTTAAACTAGCTAAAAGCTATGAAACATGCAAGTTGTTTGATAAAAATATTAAAAAAAAATAAAAGAGGAGGAAGTCGTGGTTTTGGAGGTATTTTATTATATTTTTTTTTTGTAATAATGACAACATTCAAAAAATTCATAATCTTCTTGCTCTTATTTTAATTGGGCAGTGGTTGGCGCAACATGTGTTCTTCTTCTATACCATCTCTGTCAGTCGTGAGCTGAGTACCTTATATTTTCTTCTTCTTCCATAACATATAACTCCACAGTTCGTTTGGCTAGACAATCGTTTGTCCTCGGTTTGTTTGGTTCATCATAAAATCAATTATCTGTGTGTTATAATGACAGCAACGTTTTTCTTCATCTGAAAATGGAAGAATATAAATCTAAAACTGGCCAAGTGCGTGGCGGCCCACGCGCAATATAGGGTTCCGTAGTTGACATTCTTACCCACGCAGATCTTGTTTTGTCCCTATATTTAACATTTTACAATAAATTGTGGCGTCATAGCAGGCGACACTGATGCGATTGTCGCTTTTGACGTCAAACATTTTTTGAGCGTAATTTATAGAATTGACCTACCATGGGGGTAGGTCAATTCTACATAGGTATTACAAATAGCGTAATCATGTACAAATATAGCCTTTGACGTTTACGTTGGTCCGACCTGTAAGAAACATTTTAGCAAAAAGTCTATTTAATATTTTTTGCGTGAAGCTGGTTGATAGAAAAAGACATAGGAACGAGCAACAATTCTTAAAAAATAATTTCCGCTTTACGATCGTCACCACAGTTTCTTTTGACGTGAGTACGACTTTAAATTTGCTTCCATTGTGGGAAGCAATTTAGAAAACTGATGATAACAAAATAGGGGGATACAGTTTGGTGTTGTAGATACATAATAATAATAATAATAATAATAATAATAATTTATTTTCTCATTTCTCATTTCTACAAAGGAAGGTCTTATAGCCTAAAAGTCACTGTATTCGGCCTGCAAGCAATATCTATCATCTACAACGAAAATTTAGGTTCACCACTCGATAGTATACTTAAAAAAGTGAAACTATAAGGGAAACTATGTACTTAGGGCTTTTCAGTTCATTGAATAAGGATTTCAAACTAAACAAAATTGTACGTACGAGTAGACATAATAGGTATTTCGGTGCAGATATTATTTCCTGCAGAAATATTGAAAATATGAGCAAGCAAATCAACATCAAGCTAATACGCAATAATAATAAAAAATACGCAGTTTTAATTTATTGCCATGTAGAAATATTCTAGCATTAACAAAAAAAAAAAACAAAAAAATTGTTATGAATTTCGTTATATATGCTACTACCGTGAATTTTTTCACAAATCACAATACAACCATTGAGCTGATAGGAGTGGCGCAAATTGACTCCAACAAAAATTAGCACTTTAGAGCTAAATATATCCCAAAGGGATTCCTTAATCGAAAAATTGTTTTACCAAACCCTTAAAATGTTTGAAAGACCTTTTTAACGACACTCCACACCATATGGTAGACTAGAAAAAAAATACTTATCCCCACTTCACGTTTAGAGGAGATACCCTAAAAAAAATATTTTTCAATATTTTATTCCAGCACTTTGTCGGCGTATCTAATGTGTATATCCATGCCAATGGGCGGACGGACATAGCGAAACTATAAGGGTTCCTTGTTGACTTCGGAACCCTAAAAACGATAAGACACTCTTCCTTCGAATCTTTCAGCTGTTCATAAATTCAATTTCATTATGTCATCCTAAAATAGGAGTAGGTTAAAATTAGCATCAAATTAGCAAGTTGAAGAGAACAGACACAAACTCGTGACCTTTCCTCTCTGGCGTCCATGACACCCGGTATAAATCTGACACTTCCGAACTTTGCAGCTCATCGTAAGAAGGACAGAAGGTTCACTATTTTATTCACAATAATGTCACAAGCTCATAATCGCATGCTTAATAATAGACTAACCTAACTCAAAAATACAGATTTTTGAAAGAAAGAAAGAAAGAAAAAACGTTTATTGACACAGACCATGTGCACACAAAAACAATTAAAAAAAAATAGGTAAAAATACAGAAATAAATAAAAAACATTATTGTGTACCCCACGGCTGCGCCAAACAGGCCCAGTTCAGCATAAAATGCCAGACCACTTGTGCCTGACGCTGGTTTTCAACTGGACCTTTGGGTGTGACGTATAACGGATGTAAACCAGTTTTATGGAACTAAGTCGATAAATGAATAAAAGGAAACGTGTAGCAAAGAGTGTGTGAGTAAATTAAAATTAAAAAAATAAATAAATAAATAAGTGTAACTTGTGTGTGAAAGTAATAACTACATGTAAAGACTTTAATACCATACCATAAACTACTACTATATCAGTCACGCTCCTAACGCCATTACGGTGGCGAACCGTAATGTCGTCAGCGTCTATATAATCTGTGCAGTTGAATGAGAGCCCAACCAGTCTTTACTATTACTATACTCTATAGTCTATCTATAGATCTATACTCTATGTCTCAAACCCCTCATCTTGCCTCATCTGACATCTCATGACATTCGTGAAAACTCAGATAATTTGTTATTTTATTTGTTAGGTATATATTGTAATAAATGCATTAAATGTCGTGTCATATATTACAGGTAATTTTTTATAGTTTGTTGGATTTTATATTTTGTAGTTAGTGCTAAATAATCACGTAAATAACATAAATCTCCTATTACAGAGAAACTCAATTGTGTTTGAATAACAATGTCACATTTATATATAACTACTGAATATTTTCAAACAACGACATTTCCTGTACATAATTAAGAAGCAAACGGAGAAGTTGATGTTCGTTTAATAAATCAAACACTGCCAAAGACGGTAAATCAACTTTATCACCATAACCTCTGCTATCATACTGGATGATAAAGTTTCCCCTGAGGAGAAAAATTTGATGAGAAGAATGTTAATGCGTAACTATCAAAGGATGGAAGTTTTTGAAAAGGAATGTACAAGATTTTACATAGTCGAAGATGAAGAGAAATGCATAATGTATATTGAAGTTATCCCTATATAATTGAGATATTCAAATTGACCATATCCAATTCCCGTTGCGCATTCATCAGGTACTGCCGTAAACGACTTCTAAAAGTGCCGATCGTGGTGACTGCTCTTATAGGTGGTGGCAGGTTATTCCACACTTTGGATGCCGCATACCGGAAGCTACCTCTAAAAGCTGCTGTATTATGGGACTGTGTTGACAGTTGTTGCGAACATTGCCTTCTCTCGCATTCTCGTCTACTAGTAATCCAGCTGAGCTTGTGGTAAAGGTATTCAGGTTTTTGGTATTTGATTACACCAAATAGAAGGCAAGCCAAGTGTAGCTTGCGTCTTGATTTCATTTTTAGCGATAAGTGTTTATTCAGAAATGGTGTCACATGGCTTCTGGGAGGTATTTTGTAACAAAAACGAGCACAGGCGTTTTGAACCCTTTGGATGAGCCGATCAGTACGAGCTAGTATCCGCGGGCCGTAAACTGTGTCTGCATAGTTTAATTTCGATAACACAAGCGATTCAACAAGCTGCTCCCGTAGTGTTTCAGATAAGAAGGGCCTCATGCTGTACAAAACTTTTAGGCGGTAAAAACAGTTTCGTACTGAGTCGGCTACATGTTTCTCAAAACGAAGGTTACTGTCCATAATGAGACCAAGGTTTCGCGCTTCGTACACTCTGTCTATTTGTTTGCCCATTAATTCGAGATTAAAAGTTGCCGGAAGTTTACTCAGCTGCTGCCTAGTGCCACATACCATGTATTTGGACTTAGTTGGGTTAAGTGCTAGGCAGTTCTCTTCAGACCAGGCCGCGATTCTATTAAGGTCATCGTTGAGATCTTTAATAGCTTCTTCATATTCATCTGGTCTAAAGGATACATAAACTTGGACATCATCGGCGTATATATGGTATTTGCACCTCTGTAGGCACTTGATAATGTCTGCACAATACAAAATGAAGAGGATTGGGCCTAATATAGAACCCTGCGGAACTCCTCTCTTAATGGGAGTAAGAACCGATGTGAGGACAGTACCGTCACTTAAACGTAATTCCACAAGTTGCCCCCTATTAGTAAGGTAACTGTGGAACCATTGCATAGCGCTGGGGTCGAACCCGTAATAAATTAACTTTGACATTAATAATGGGATGTTTATTGCGTCAAATGCCCGGGAAAAGTCAAGTAAAACCAGTACTGAACACATTCCCTTATCTTGGGCTGATAATATGTTATCTGTGACATCCATTAAAGCTGTGGAGGTACTGCGCTGTTTTCTGAAACCCGATTGTAGGTCAGGTAACACACTGTGTTTTTCCAAAAATGTTGTCAGTTGGCGGCTTACAACCTTTTCCAAGACTTTGGATAAACATGGCAAGATGCTTATAGGCCGTAGGTCTTTAACTTCCATGGGATTTGAATTTTTTGGCAAGGGCCTAACGGAAGCAATCTTCCATTGATCGGGGAATGTTGACGACATTATGGAACAGTTTATTATATATGTAATAATGTTTAGCGTATAGGGCAGTGTCATAGTTAGCATGTCCAAAGTAATATTATCGTAGCCCTCAGCATTAGTTTTGATGTTGGAGATAATGCGAGAGACCTCGTTCTGATCCACGGGCGTTATTGTAAAAGTTGCATTACCATATCTATGATTCTCGAAATAGGTCATAAGTTGTTTGTTCGCTATAGTGTTACCTGGGACATTCATAAAGGTGCTATTGATTAGGTTTGGGTCGGTAAAGTGCGACGGAAGGTCTCGGTCGGAAGGTTGGGAAAACCCAAGAATTTTTGGCAATCAGGGACTTGCCTTACATAGGTAATGTTTTTGTGGCTTGTAATGTAAGCCATTTGGAAACTAGATATCGAAAAAAATCCGAGATATAGTGCACAAGTGTGTGCGCAAACACAGGTCTCTCTCTCATAGTCAGAAGAGGATGGCAATCTGACACGACCGAAGAGATCAGTCACAGGACCAACGGCTTTAAGTGCTTTTCGAGGTACGGCAGCATTACACCGCTAACTTCCAAACGTTGAGCTGCTACTGATTTTTTTTTAATTTAATGGAAAAACACAATAATACTTTGCCCGACCTGAGAATCAAACCCAGAACCCCACGCTCAGCAGTCTAATCTTGTCGTACTTGCGAAGTAAGAGTAAGAGAAGTTTCCTCACACTAGGTTAAACTCTAGTGTTTGTTCCATATTAAAATGAAAATTATGGGACACTGCATCCCAAATTAAATATAGATCACAGGGGCCTCCCTTCAAATTGTTAGTAGACTGACAAAGATAGACATACAATTTTCCTCATGGGGAGATTTCCACATTCAGAGAAATTTCAATGCTAGCATCTAAATGAATCTTCTGCACTTCCTTACCCTACGTCCCAACTCCTCAAACATGAGTTCTCAACACACATTAGCATCGTGAAGGTGAGCACGCGTTCGGAATACGTTATTAGGACTATGTTCTGCATCAGGCAGATTATTCGTGTCAAAGATTAATGTGAGCTGTTCGGGGTGCAAGGTTTTTGAATACGGTTTTGAAAATTGCGTCAGGTACTGTTATAGTTTTTGGCGGTTTTAGAAATAACTATGATAGGTTCCTTGGTCCTGGTGATGTATGGCACAGTATTCTTCATTTTGTACGTTGAAGAATTTTATATAACGGTCTAGAGTTTGCGTTTGAGGCCGGCTAGTGTAATATAAATCTTCACTACATCACTACAAAATTGTATGCACCCCGCCGCGTAGTTCGCATGTTCGTTCAATCTCAGAAACAGCTGTAAGGATTTTTATGAAGTTTTCACTAATAGAAAGAGACATTTTCTAGGAAGTCTATAATTGGTTATTATTAGACAATATAACATACCTGTCGATGATTCCTACCTTCATCATTGAGGAAAACTGAGTTGATGTTTTTTGTAGGAGTCATTCAAGAGCAAAAGTAAGAAATTGTATTCATACTTGTTATACATATATGTAGGCACTATATAATAATGAACGATTTAATAACTTATACCTTGTTCCTATGTAAAAAAAATACAAAAGATAAAAGGCACTTAGGTGAATAGTAAGTAACATAATATTTAAGTTCTTTATATATAATACTAGCTTTTGCCCGCGACTACGGCCGCGTGAATGTCGGTTATCGTGGATGCAGACGAAGTCCCAGGTTAAAAAGTAGCCTATGACCTTCCCCGGGGTTGAAGATATATACATACCAAATTTCATCAAAATCGGTTCAGCAGTTTCATCGTGAAAGCGTAACAGACAGAGTTACTTTCGCATTTAAAATATTAGTATGAAGTATGGATTGGGATTAATTTTTTTAATGATTTTAATAAGTTTACTGTTTACTTTAGAATGATGATACATACCACTTATTCCTGATTGACATTTGAGTGGTGTTGGCCTTTACTAGGTGATTTTTATCGGCGTAATATCTGTTTAAATAAATAAAAATAAAAAAGTTTTATTGACACAAAAATTATTTACAAGTTGATTTGGGTAAACAGTAGGTACAATTCTGCAATTGAAAACAATTCGATGACCACTAACACCTAAACTAGGCCGAGCCTGTACCTTAGGCGTTAGATCCTTCCCAGGTAACTATCTACAGACGTGTACATTAAGGTCTAATAGTATACTGTAAACAACTTTTGCACTGCACATTAAACCTATACAATAAACAATACTCCTAATTAATAAAATACAGATTAAACTGCGGGTACTCTTACTGCGGGTATTCTTACTGCGGGTAAAATGTTATAGAAATATTATAACTAATTTGTTGACATATTCATTGTACATTTTTTCCAAATACCGTCGACTTAAAAAAACAAATAGTTTGACCACTGAATGTATGAACTTGCGACATTTTAATTTCTTAATTTTTTTTTTTTTGTTTTTCTATTGTGATTATGTTATTTTACTTAGATTGATTTCATTGTTGTAGGGACATTAATGTTTTAATTATTATTTTTATATTGTTTTTTTGTTTTTATTTATTATTATTATTTAATTATTTATTCAGAGCTTCCTATTGTAGATTAATAAGTAAATTTTCAATTTCCAGATGTGTTTGCGATTTTAGCCAGGTTATTAAAAGTTTTTTGCACGAATGTTTATTTATCTGGTAGAACTTGATAATTTTATTCAATTTGTTGTATAGCATTGGCCCTAAATAACACTGGAATTTATTTATAAAGGATGTCTTATACGGAATAGTAGAACATACTCTACCTAAACGTCTATTATTCATTATTTCTTTATTATAATTAAGTTTACTATGTTGGGCCATTATAATTTCTTTAATGTATAGCTGCCGAACTGTCAACACATCACATTCTGAGTACAAGTTAATAGTGGGATACTTAAAAGATTTGAACATCATAACCTTAAGCAACGCGCGCTGTGCTCGCTCCAGTTTCATAATATGCGTTTTACGCGCTCCCCCCCATGACGTAATACAATAAGATATTATTGATTGAGCCAGTGCGAAATAAACGGTTTTGAGTAGTGGTTTGTCCGCTACATGTCTTAACTTTTTAAAAATATAAATAAGTTTACGTAGTCTACCTGACAATAGGTCTATGTAAGGGCACCAAGTCAACCTTTCGTCAAGCAGAATACCAAGGTATTTTATTGTCTTAACTCTTTCCAGAGGGTAACAATTACAGGGGTTAGGTGTTATATTTTGGCAAGAATGCATCTGTACTTTAAGGTTTTGTGTAGCTTTTAGAGTTGTAAAAGTATTCGCAAAGGTTATAAACTTTGTTTTTGAGATGTTTAAGGTTAACAGGTTTTGAGAAAGAAATTTTGCCATCGTTTGTAACCCTGCATGTTTTTTTGCCTCTTCCCATGTCTTTCCATAGAAAATCAGTGCAGTGTCATCAGCGAATGAGAAGATACTGCAATTTTGTAGGTTTAACTTACATAGATTATTAATATATATAAGAAAAAGTGTCGGCCCAAGGACACTTCCCTGAGGCACGCCAAATGAAACTGGAGCATCATTACTATACATCCCGTCTATTGTTACTCTTTGTCTTCTGTTTTTTAAATAACTAATAAATAAATCCAGTGTTTTACCTCTTATGCCAACATTTTCCAAGTTCTTTATTAAGATAGAAATAGAGACTGTATCAAAAGCTTTTGCTAGATCGATAAATATTCCAATACATTTATTTTTATTGTCAATGTGGGTAGCAACAAAATTCGTTAGTTCAGAAACTGCCTGTGCTGTTGATCTATTTGATCTAAACCCATATTGGTTGTTAGCTAAGAAGTTATGTTTTTCAAGATATGAAATCAGCCGTTTGTTCATTATTTTTTCTAGGACCTTAGACAGGACGGGCAGTACCGAAATAGGGCGGTAGTTGTGAGTACAGTCTCTATTCCCCGCCTTATGGATAGGATGAATAACAGAAATCTTAAAATTATCTGGGAATTGACCTGTTTTTATAGATAGATTTGTAATGTGTGTAAGAAGTGGTACGATAATATGTTTAGCCATTTTTACTAGTTTTGTAGGTATACCATCCCAACCTATTGCACTATCAGTTTTTAAAGCCATTATGATAGATTCGATTTCAAGCTCCGTTGTTTCCAACAAAACCATGGAGTTAATTGGTGGATTCGAAGGTTGTATAATTTGATCCGCACAAGGTGTAATCTTGCTTGCTAGCTCATTAGCAATGCTAGTAAAGTAGTGGTTGATTTTCTCTAAAGATTGTTCGGGTGTATCTTCTATTTTGAGCAGTTCTGATGGATTGGTTTTATTCAAATTCAAAATTCAAATTCAAATTCATTTATTTGCGTAAATAAGGTACAGAATGTTCTTATAAAATAGTATGTTGATCTCTTATTCTGCCATTAATTTCAGCGTGCAAATTTTACATAATTATTATTATCTATAGAAAAATTAATTGACTTGAATTGGGCATGCATTAAATAAATAAAGTATCAAATTGTATTAAATTCATTTTAAATTGATAACAATTCATTATTAATAATGTGACAATCATTATACTACAGTTCACGACTTACAACTTATAATCTAAGAACTCAAGTACACTATAAAAGCATTTATCAATTAACATTTTTGTCAAAATACGCTTGAATTTAAAAAATGGGAGTGACGTTATGTTACTTGGAATTTTATTATACAATTTTATACACATAATATAACTGTTGTTCGATGTAAATACGAGATTTGTTTTGGGTTTATACAGTTTGTTGGCATTATGAGATCGAGGGGCATAATAGCTTGTCGATTGCTGAAAAAGACTTTTATGCTTGTAAACAAAAATACAGGATTCCAAGATATAAATGCATGGTAGAGTCAGTATCCTATATTTCCTAAAGTATGGACGACAAGAATCTATTTGTTTCAACCCAAAAATAGCCCTTAAACACTTTTTTTGCATTACAAATGCTCGATCAATTTCGACACAGCGGCCCCAAAGAATGATACCATACCGCAAAATGGAGGATATATAGCCGTGATATGCGATAATTGCAGCGTCCCTAGATATTTCGCAACTAATACGCCTCAGAGGGTAGACAAAACTATTCATTTTACCACAAACGTCATTAACATGGTTTTTCCAAGAACAAAATTTATCTAATGATATTCCAAGAAATTTAACTGAGTTAGTTTCTGTCAGTGGGTTTCCTTTATATGCTACATTTAGGTTCAAAGGTTTTGATCGGTAGGTATGAAATTGTATGAATTTTGTTTTACTGATATTGACCTTTAGATTGTTCGCTTCTAGCCACTCTATGGACGTTTGAAGAGCCGTGTTTATTTCCTGTTCATAGCTAATTTTATCATTACCTTTTAATATAATAGTGGTATCGTCCGCAAATAGTATACATTTGTGATTCAAGATGTTTACAAAATCATTTATGTAGAGCAAGAACAGTGGCGGGCCTACAATACTGCCTTGAGGCACGCCACACCTATTTAACAAAAACGAAGACCGAAATAACTCTCGCGTTTTGGATTGTTCATTATAGCTGAATACTTCAACTGCCTGTACTCGGTCAGTTAGATATGATTTCAGCCAGTCATATGCTTTTCCCCTGACTCCGTATCTAGAAACTTTTTCTAACAACCGTTCATGACTGACATGATCAAACGCCTTACTCATGTCCATAAAGAGCACTGAAACAGGAATTTTATCATCAATAGACTCTGTAATTGATTTTATTAATTGAAAAGCTGCTAAAGATGTGCTTCTATTCTTACGAAAACCATTTTGTTCATCCTTTATAATTTGGTGTTTTTCAATGAAGCTTGCTAATTTGTTCCGGAATACTTTCTCAAAAATTTTAGAAAATATTGAAAATAAATATTATAAATAAAAAATAGGATGAGTAAGCAAGTGAAATAACTAACCCTAGTCACAAGGCGTTTCTCAGAGTGGCAATTTGTAATTCATCCTTTATTTCAATGCGGGGAGCATCTATAGCCTTGCGAATAAATATTTTACCGCTATTTGTCCAGCAGAGTTTATATTCTTTGGATTTTGCTAAATCTCTTGCTAGGAAGAACAGTCTTCGACCCTTGCTTGTCAGAGCTTCAGAAATATAGATCGGTGTAATTACTCCTTTAAAGCCAATGTGGCCAGAGTTTAAGCGCTGGTCAGGGTGTTTTTCATTAAAGGCTTTAGCCCCCTGTATTATGTGGTTTTTCATGATGACAGTAGTTAGCTCTGCCACTATTGTGCTCTTTCCGGCCTTCGATGTAACTCGGAAAACATCCCGAATATTTGTTGCTTGTATGTTCACATCAATCACTTGACATGTCTTTTCTATGATGTTACACAAGTCTGTCTTGGTTTCAGTATCAGTTGTTTTCGGTACATTTGTCAATTCAATGGTAGCCGACTTCAGATTTCTTTGAACTTCACCAATTTCCGATTCTAGACTAGCTATTTTTAATAAATGTTCTTTCCGTTCACCCTCTAAATCTTCGACCTTTTTCTTCATATCTTCGTATTTTTCATTTATGAACTGGAGACTCTTTTCAATTTCTTCGTTCGTATGTTTGATCTCGGCATTTTGCTGTTTTATTTCAGCGACTTCAGCGACGAGCTTATTAAGTAGGGTATTCTGGGTTTCTTTTCACTCACTAAGCATGACTTTGATTTCGTCCTTAAAAGAACAGAAGCGCTCTTCACTAGACTGACGCGGTCTTTTGCGTTGAGATACAAAATTAGGCGGCGTATTTTGGCTAGGAGTATTCACGACATCGGAATCCGATACAGTCCTTTGCAAGTCCGAGTTGGTTGGTGATCGTAATAATCTGGACATGTTTCCCAAGTTCGGAGTTTACGTAGTCGCACCGCGCGTAGGTAATACAGCGCCGTAGTTCTTTCTCGCTCGAACAGTAACACCGATATCGATACCGCTCCACTTCACTGCGCGCCTAGTACTTCTTAGGTTTTTAATATTATTTAAAATTAAATAAAAAGTAAGTAATTTTGTGCACACGTCTTTACGCTAGTGCGATCCAACGGGAAGGGGACAGGCATTATACCCAGAAAACACTTCAAGAAGAGTTTCAACACGCTGTTGTCACAAATTCCTCTTTCAAACATGGTGATTATGGGGATTTTACATTTAGACCTTGAAATAAGACAATGTTTTATTGTGCTCGATAGAATCACAGTGATATAAGTATGCATATGAGTAAGTAAGTGATGAGGCGCTTAGACTTAAGTTTGCAATGTACAAATTATAAAGTAACTAAGTTTACTCATTGTTCAAATGCCTAAAATAAATAAATAAATATTATTAGAGTTGCACATTTGAACCCACTTCGTATCCCGAATTCCCGACCCAGCACAGAATCAATAGCGTACCTAACTTATCAGTTCCCGAAGCTCCTCTATTTTATTAGCTTTCCTTTATTTCTTCCAAACAAACACACTAACTTCACGGATCAACATCCTTCCAAACTTCTAATAAGGTCTGCCGTTCCACTTTTTTATCGCCGAAGATATCCGAACAATGCCGAAGATTGCCGAAGATACAATCTTTAGTGAGACGTTTCTCCAACTATTCGTAAAAAGTTGAGGGGAGACGACAAAGGGATGCGTTCGCCTTTTGTTTCGTAAACAATCTAATTAGTGTTGCGAAAAGACGTTCGATGGAAATAAGGATGGGGTTTTGAGGCCGGCGATTTCCCGGGGTTTCTGTTATTATTTTTTGTGCGAGCGTTTTGGTTCAAAGATTTGACTTGCTAGTAAATACAAAATAGATAGAGTGATGATGTAAACATGTTTACTGAACAGATATAAACCGACAAATATAAAGTAACGTTTTGTAAATAAAAATGGCATTGCATTGTAATCATTTAAAATGTTTAATGTTCCTTTATGATAAACTACTATCAACCAAAAAGTTAATCCAATATTTCTCATTTGTATGTAAGTATCAATATCTGCCTAATTTCAACAACGCAAAAAAAAAAACCTAACCTACAAATTCTTAGGACATCTACTTACTGATTAGTGCTACAACCCATACAATATGCTCTATTCATTAAACTGTCGGATTATGATAATGTATACGATACAAGAATTCAAAGAGCAAATAGATCTACTTTCTCGTTTATAACAAGCTTAACAAAACAAAAAAAAAACACGTGCTTATTCCAAGCGAATCAAAAGTAACAAAAATCCCGCGTTTTTTATTCCGGATCCCGCATCGTTAACAACACTAGTGAGGGGGACAAATTAAAAAAATAGCAGACATCGTGAGACGAGTAGTCGGGATCAAAGCAGCAATGAATGCTGAACTTAAATAAATGACATTGATCCTATCTGTCAGGGCTTACTTAGTTCGTTCACTCATTAGTTCATTCGTTAGTCGTACTCAGTCTTTTGGTAGAATACTATTTTCGACTTTATGGAAATTCTTGCAGTTCTATTATAAACTTTTGGGGCATTCGGATGTTTGTGAATGAAAGAGGAAAACAAGGTCTTTGTAAAAAGAAAGAGATAAGGTTGTTCGTTCAGATTGAGTTTGTTAAAAGTTTTAGCGATAAATAAACTTTATTTTGGGGTTATTTTAAACAAAATAGAGACTTAATTGTCTTAAACCAGATTCGACTGTAGTCGTTGTAAAATGTTTTATTATTAGATCAGAGTCCGTCGACTTTTTGTATGGCAAGTTTTAAACGAACCTTGCCAAATGATGTTTCCGGAACATGGTAATATTGCCATCGGCACTGCGGGGGTGCACAAATAATACACAACAACCTTCGTGTTAAAGATGAATACAAAGAGAACTTTATAAAACTTGGTGAAGTAAGATTGTAGGGCACATAATTAGTTGATTACAGCTGAGAGGTCGTCGGCGATGTTACCGATGCTGTGATGAATACGGCCCATAACTAACACCGTGTTATGGGCCATAAATATTGACAAATGGCCCACCTACTTACTGTGTTATGGTCTGAATTCATTTCGCTAAGTGTTTTACGTAGTATTTTGTCATATTAGTAAGTATAAGTTCACTACTGAATAAAAGACGCCATTACTACTGAAAATGATAATATGTGTAATGGAGTATTGTCATAATCCTAACGCTCGGTAAACAAGTTAGTGATAAAGTATGAACAATATTGTCGGAATAGTGGATCCCATAGACACCTCACATTTGGATTACAACAGCAATTTGCGATCATGTTTTCTCCGCCTGGTTTTGATTGCAATTATGAGTATATCGCTGCAATGTTCATACTTACAAGAAACCTCTTGTAAGTATGAACATTGCAGGATAGTAGACGGTATTAATAGGTCTTTTGTATTTCTTCTTTTGTAAATACATAGTTCTGGACGGTAATTTGATTGAATTTACTACTGTGTTAAAACAAAATTGAGTACTTTTTTATTGAACGAATCTCATAGATAGTAATTAATAATAGTGACTTTAGCTAATTTTAATGATTTTTTTTATTCAACAAATTTTAATTAATTTAGAAAAGCATTTAGAGTTACTAAACTATATTGAAATTAACATTATCAAGCATATATTATTATTTTGATTTCAATTAAACCATTGTACAATTATTATAATCTTAAATAATATTAATATGACATATATGTTAAAAATCAATTAGGAACCGTTACTTGAATTGTCATTTATATATTAGTGGCCTAAACACATTCCGAAATAAATTTTAATAGTTTCAAGACAAAATCTATTTCTATTTTGTCTGAATTAATTGATTACAAACATATTTCTTAACTGCAAACAGTAATGACCTACCAGGACAACATGTCTGTAAGATGTTGTCGCGAACGAGGAGCATTCATAATTTTATTACATTCCCCGAAGCCGCTTGATCGTTTCTCAAATAATTGCAAACCACGAGTCATTAACCCGGGGTTGTGTATACCGAGGAGATCCATCGTCACCGTACAATGGAAACAAACAAACAATCACTCTATACAACGATAACAAACAAATATAGAGAGAAAATAGCAATAATTTTAACAAAGAAAGATCCGATATCATTCTCGTTTATCTCGTGAAATTGAGCTAATCTCTTTCTAAACTCTGGCAATGAATTGAATCCTGAATTTTCTTTTATGAATATCTATTTTTATTTTCACTTCATTATCCTATAATTTAAACTTTAAATCGACGAAAGATAAATAACTTACTTATAGGCATGTGTGATCCGGTTCATCCTAGACAAGCGTGCTCCACCTTAGGCCGCATCATCACTTAAGATCAGGTGAGTTGTGGTCAAACGCAACCCTGTTATTGCTGAGGTCGCACACTTACATAAACTCAAAAACACACACCAATATAAACAGTCTTCAAACTTGATATCGTTTTCATAAAATGAATGTTATAAAAATTATAAAATGTAATCGTTTTTTACGACGTACAACATAAATAGAATGATTGGAAACGCAGATTTTTATTTTACACTTTCTTATGTATGTTGAAGTTATTGTGATGTGTTTTCACCGTTGTTACTATTCTATCGTTGTGAGTAGCGATGCCAGGCGTCTGAATAAAATCGGACACAGTCAGACTTCTTGGTTGTGTCATAGTATAAAACTATTAGTAATATTTACCGATTTTATAATTTTCTATCAATTCTAATATTAATTTCTTTTTTATGAGGTGTTTATTAGGTAAATTTAATGAATCGCAATGTTATTTTGTGTTTATATCTGTCCAAAAATTTAAAAAAAATATAGAATTTAAAATAGTTAATAATTTTTATGTATGGGGAAAAAAAATATGGACTGGAAGTACGTCTGAAACAAATAAATAAATAAAATAAAATTTATACCGTACAGTAGCGACACGCCCCGCCTCCCTCCGAAACGCTGTTCCTCATATCTTCCCGCGTCGAACGTGCTCTCAAAACTGTTTTTAACTGACTTTAAAAAACAGGAGGTTCTCAGTTCGACCCGTATGTTTGTATGTATGTATGTATGTTTGTCCGCGATCATCTCCCGTTTGGCTGAACCGATTTTGATGCGGTTTTCAGAAGAGTGTTTGTTACATTCTGGAGAAGGTTTTAGTATACAACAAACAGAAATTAATTCAGCGCTTTTTGAAAAAATACAACAAAAACCGAGAAGACGTTTTCGTTTCTTCCATATTTCCATCTTTGGAGGACTTTCAATCTCTGTTTTAAGTGTGTTGCCGTTGCTTAATGAATTTGGGTGATAAGGAGGCACTAAAAAGTAGAAAATAAAATGTGTGAAAATAAAATAAAAGGTGGCAATACAAAACAACAAACAGAACAAAGCCACCGAATTCCGAAACTTAAGTCATGTGTGTTCTGTGCTAAAGTTATTTATCACTTTTTAGTTTTTTTTTGAAGGCGGCTCTCTTTTTTGAAAAAAGTTGTTCTAGTTCTCGCGATGGCGTGTAGACACGCACACACTCGCACGTATTTGTACAGTATGTTATTTTGGTAGTAGTGTAGGTAATTAAATGGCTTCGTTTGTATGGAGTGTCGTAGGTGTGGTTGCGTGTCCGATCAAATTAGACGGGGTAAGGCCTGTTTGGTTTTTGTTTTTGATCTTTTTTTTTTTTTTATCTGATGTTGGTTTCCTGTCCGCCCGCCTTACTTTGTGTCGCTAGCTCAAACGACACACTTTCCTCCACTGTCTTGTTTCCCAAATGATGTCCGGCTGAACGCTGAACTGGTTGGTATGTTGGGCATTTAGGTTTTAAGACCTGGCAACCCTAGTTGTACGTGATGCCCGCGCCGAGACCCACGTCATACGCGTCACATAAATAAAAAGAAAATAATTTTTTTTTTTTTATTTCAAACATGATTTCTGTCCATACTCGTAATATTGTTAGTACACCCTGGGTTGACTGGTAGAGAATGCCTAAGGCATTAAGTCCGCCTTTGTACCTTTGTGCATGAACTGTAAATAAATAAATAAATGACTTAAAACTATGTTACTTACATTAAAAAATAAACTAATTGAAGTATTTGCCTGTCACTGGTGCCCAGGGCACACGCACTTGTGCTTGAACCCAGTGCACCAGGAGGGGGCTGTCCAGCTTGTGGCTGAGCACGCTCAGGATGGTGTTGGCGCTCCCACGCGTGCGGAACATTACCGAAGCGATGCGGCGCCGCAGGACAGTGTGGAAGCCGTCTGACAGACGCAGCGTGGGAGCCCCACCAGCACCCTGAACGCGTTATTATATTGTATTCGAAGAGCGTTGATGGCCGCATAGATGTCTCGATCTTGATGTGACTTCATTGCGACGTAAATGACGCGGTGTCACGGAAAATTTACTCTTTAGTGGTTATACTGAAGCTGACACCGATATAAAGGCAAAATTTACGAAGTTCGGCAGAGCTTAGAAATGGCAATAAATGGCAGAGTGTTGCCTGTTGACTACACGACGATGATGGGGTAGTCAAAGTCAAAGTCAATGCATTTATTTCAATTAAACCATTTACAGGCACTTTTCAATTGTCATATAGTCGGTCTGTTAGTCAGAAAGTTGATCGTTCCAAAACGTTGATAGTCGTTGATCGACGTTGATAGAAACTCCACGGACACTTTTAAATCAAGTTTTTACAAAGTACTGATTATATTATTCTTGTTGCTTCTTTATGTGAAACAATGCAGATACAGAGCAATATAAAACAATAAAAAAAAGAATCAAGATAAAAGCCAAGAGTTGTTCAATGTCTACTGACAGTGCCCGTTCACGAAAATGGCGTGTGGATCGGCATCATTCAGCTCAACCATTTTGAAGTGAGCTGAATGATCTAACGCACGCGCTATCATCAACAAGTATTCTCTAACTCCCGGTGACGTAGTCAGACGCAAGGCTCAAAAGGAGACTTAACAGATCCCTGTAAGTATAAAGGCGCATAGAGAACAATAACAAAAAAAGAAAAAAACTTGTGCGGTCGGGGGTACCCCGTAAGGAACTAAATTACTTACTTTCGTGTCTGTACAAAAAAAAAATAGATATAAAAATAATCATATATCACGATCAGGCGAGTGCGCCGCGCGGCTTAATACACGCACACATGCACAGACGCATTTAGTTACGTGACGATTTCTACTAATTCGCACTACCCGTAAGCCGCGTTAAGGAATTTGTACTTACCTAGATGCTTAACATAATATTCTTTATCCTTCCTATAACTCAATCTTAACAAAGTTTAAACAAGTACTTGTATAAATAATTCTGGTTCAGTTAATTAGGCAAGTTACAAAGTTTTTCGCGGCAAAGATCTGCCAGTCGGTGAACACAGGTATGCTCGCTATTTGCTAGTTTTAATTAACGCGAGCGAACATACTTTGAGTTAGGGCAAGGAGTTTACCGTAGCGTGAGGTACACCTAGCAAGAAACATAATTAATGTGCGTAGATTTAGCTGATATTTATTACCTGCGGCTGAATGTCTTAGTTCTGCTGCTTTTTACCCCTTTAACCAAGAAGTTTGCTGTTCTCCGCTATGCCGTCCGGTTTAGGTTTCAACTCCTAGCTACCTCCATTATTTCATCATCATATCAGCCTATTGCCGTCCACTGCTGAACGTAGGCCTCCCCCATAGATCGCCAACCAACCCGGTCTTGGGCAGCCCTCATCCATACGCCTTGTTTAAATTGTTAGTCTATCGTGCCGCATGGCGTCCCACACTACGCTTGCCCAAACGTGGTCTCCACTCTAAAGCGTTTCTGCTCCATCTACCGTCTGTCCGTCTGCAGACATGGCCGGCCCACTTCCACTTCAGCGTGCTAATTCGACGAGCAATGTCGGTGACTTTAGTTCTCTGGCGAATGACTTTATCTTTTGACGATTATTTAACCGACGAAACAATGACGATTTTCTCGGTTCTTATTTCGACCAAATGATTCCTTTTACTTTTCCTAATCAGCCGGAAGACGTCCACTATTGAACAAAGAACTCCCCCATAGAACGCCACAACGATCGGCAACCTGCCGCTTGCATCCACCGGTTCCCCGCGACCTTGACGATGTCGTCGGTCCATCTGGTTGGAGGCCTACCAACGCTGCTTTTTCTGATCGTTACCTCATATCTCCGACATTTCTTTTATTTGTAAAGACTTCTAGTACCTGTGGTGCCATATTAATGTCGTGAGGATCTGATGTAGATATTGGGAGGTAAACACAATGGAACTTCTCAATAACAAACAGTACATTAAGGTATTATTGTGGTTTGTATTTTTACTGCAGATCAAAGCAAATTTCTGACATTTCGCCTTTTCCTGGTCTACTGATAAAATTGGTCTTCTATGTTACCAATCTTTATCATAATTATTGTACCTATACCAATATGACGTCATAGTTTTAAAATAGAACATTATCGACTGTTAATGACTTCGAATGTTAAGCAATAAACCAGTAAACTCGATTCCAAAACATCAAAACATTCGGCCGATTCTCTAATCGATTCCCAAAACAATCGGTATTCCAATCTAAAGGCATCTAATTAAACGTTAACATCGAGATTTGTACACAATAACCGCGCAAATTACTTACGAACCGTCAAACGGAATATTTTGTGTCACAATGTTAAGGTATGGTTCTACTGCACGATCGTGGTCAGGTCAGGTCAGCTGAAGAATTCATATTAAGATTTTAACTGTTATAAAAAAAATAAGAGCGTGTATTCGATTCGTGACGAAAACTTCATGTTTTAGCGTTTTGCCCAGAGCAATATCGTAATGATGTGAGCAGGTTATTTAAAGACAATGATAGTTTTAGAAAGATTAAGTCTTGATTTAGGGAGCTACAGCGTAAAAGAATAATTTTGAATTACGGTTTTTTAAAGCGAAGGCAATCTCTTCATAGCGTTTTACGAAAATAGACGTCAGAGTTAACTTTCAGGACGAATACAACCATTACAGTATGCCAAAATATAACGGTTTATGCGTTTTTGCAACAGGATATACAGTCTTAAAGTGTATTACAGAGTTACGAAAATATTACTAATATGTATTAAAAAACAATGTTGAAAAAGTACAACTTTACTTACAAGTTCACTTTCACAATTTATTTCCACCAGTATTTGAATAAAAACATTACATTACATTTATTTTATGAAAATAAAGGTTATGATTAAACCTTTATTTTCATAAAATAAATGTATCATATACAGAATATTTTTCAGTCCGTTATACGAACTCATTTAATTTAGACAATTATTTTAAAAAGCACTGTAAAACATCGCGCGCTTTCGGTTGCCGATCAATTTCAATGATTCGTGCTTATTTCGTGCGTATTTTTTTTTTCTGATGCACACAAACAGACTATTGTATTGTACTAGTGTGTGTCAATGCTGCTACGCCGTTCCAGCAATTGTTTGATATTCAGTTGCACTAAATCGAATACGCGCCCTTAACACCATAAAAACATCAACAAATGAATGCCTGGTAAAGTTTTTTCAGAATCAGAATGCTTTATTTGTAAACATAGGTCAAATTACAACAGAGTGTGAGATGTTAGATCTTCTATGTTTTGCCCAAAGGCGTACAATTATATTAAATTATATTTAATTAACATTGTCAATTTTCATTTCAGTCATTGATAAGATATAAGAGAATGAATAGAATACTGTTTTCGATTTTTGCCAATGAATGAAGGAATGGTTCTGATTACTAATAATTAGTAAATGCCATTACCATTCATTAGGACCTACGTTTTTACGAACAAGTTGATATACTGTAGGTAACTAGTGTTTAACAGTTAGACCACTAATGTTTCGCCTACGATTCAGATTTTTGTGCTCAAGTAAGTTCTTGCTTAGTTTATTTTTGGTCCGTTCAGTGCAAACAGCCCTTAACAAGCAATGAATTAAATTTACGAATTCGTTTCACTTCTCTTCGCTTGGAGTTCGCTTGATTGATTTAAAGGTCGTTATCGAAAAGTTTACGCGAACAATTCCAATTTTAGTGTTTCAGTATTGAAACGATAAATAAGACACGTTTTAGAATTTAATTTGTTGTTTCACTGATGTGATTTAGAGAGGGTTTATATTATTTTAGGCTATGTTTATTTTTTAATAAAATTGCAAGTTACACGTTTTGTCATTAAAATCGTGCAATGTACGCACGTACTCCGTACTTACCTTAAAATGTTAAAACGGAACAATTAATAAGATTACTTTTTTTCATAATAACTCGCGAAAGAGACGCGATCACAGCTTTTTTATTTTTACCAACAAAAACCGTGTGCAATAACAAACTTCCATACAAACTTTCGTCTATAACCTCGAAATTTTCAAACCTCTTTCCTTTGTAAAATTTCTTGCTTCCACACTAAGCTGTGCACTTTCTGCTGGTGAAATTTAAAATTTCTATCGAGTACTGAAGCAGTAATTGTTTACGACTTCCACGCGAACAAGTCGCGGGCTGAAGCTAGTGTATAATATTCTTCCTCTCCTTCTCAGTCATACACTTCTGGCGGAACAGTAGTGTTCATGGATCATCTGATAGGTTGGTAGCGGCTTTTGTGAGACTTCAGTAAAGGAACACTAAGTACGTAGTCGATTTAATAAGGCCTGTCTATCTTGTGGGTCATCGGCCGGGAAGGCGTTGACCTCTACTTTGTAATATATACATAATATTAGCCTGACAGAAGTTTACAGGAAAATTATGAAACATATCCTAAAGGACTTCCCGTAATGCTTACCGACCAGTAGCCACGAGCCACTAGCCATCAACCAGTAGCCACCGACTAGTAGCCACCAATTAGTCTAATGAGAGGAAATCAGCCGACGTTTGTGTTTGAGCGCCAATCAACCGTGAGGGACAAATACAACTGAACGTTTGATAGTCCAGAGTAATTGCTCGTTCACACGACAGCAATTTTTGTCGGCGGGAAACTTTCGACGTGTCCGTTCCAACTTCAGAATTGATACTTTATGTCTTTAGTCATAACGTACATATTCTTAATGATTCCGAGCACGGCCTTCTGTCGGAATAGCAATCATCGCACTGCGTAAATATTTTGTATGGAGTACATATAGTTCTTCAGTAGCTGGCTGTTTGTGTATGTAATTTAAAGGTTTGTAATTACACACCCTCTATGATACATAAGACGTTAGGTAGTGAGTGGCAACCACAGATATAGATAGACCTAGATAACGCAAGTATCACGATCTGTATGAAAACCAGGCGTGCCATTTTTTGGACGTCACAATGTAATACGAGTGTATGAATTTGATATTACCAGGTATTACTGAGGGTATTTAAAAATAATTGTTTTTTAAATTAATTAAGCATAATATTAATCCCAAAATGACTTACCAATGGAAGGAAACGTTTACTTTATTTTTTTACTTACGATTTTTTACCGTAAGTTAGGCACGAAAATAGGCACGCGAACTAGTTGCTCTTGCGTTATCTAGGTTTATTTATATCTGTGGTGGCAACATATTAATCTTTACGATACTTTTTATTCAGGTAATGCGATCCTGTGGGATAACTTCTGCGAATGATATCGTGTTCGTCCACACGAGATGTTTGTAATTAAATAAGTCGTAAGTCATTTATTCATGAACAATAAATTGTATCTGAAATTACATGGTATGGTAAAAATGAATAAAGGGAAAAACACGTTAAATATCACAATAATGCATAAATACAACATATTATTATGTAAGAATTTCGTAATAGGTCTTCAACAGCATAAAGACACTTATTCAACAGGGAAATCTTAAGTTGAGTTTTTAAAGAGCTTGAGTAGGCAGCGCGTTAGCGTGTGGTGTTGGACGTAAAGAATAGCACCATCCTATATCTTCCCGTGGGTGTCGTAAGAGGCGACTAAGGGACTCACCAGAGAATGGGCAGCAGCGTTCTCTGTGCCTTTGTAACAACCATACTGCGATCGCCAACCTGCCTGCCAAGCGTGGCGATTATGGCAAAACCCCGCCTCGGAGAGGCCTATGTCCAACAGTGGACGTCTTTCTGCTGAAATGATGATGATGATGTTAGCGAGTTTTATATTTAGAGGCAACTTAGTAAATAACATAACCGATTGATATCTGGGAAAACAGAACTGTGCTCTCCAAAGCGGTAGCTACAGACAGGGGTGTTCAACAGTAAGTATACACAACTTTACTGAGCCAGACAGGAATTATAATATTTCCATAATCTAGTTTCCAAAATATAATAATAAAACCCAACTAAGTTTGATTAGAATTGTTTAATTATGCAAGTGAGTGTTCCAGACAGTCCATTAGGACTTTCTAAATGATGGCTACCTTTTTAGGCACTTAGATGTTACTGTCCTTAGTACGTTTGTTATTAAAAATTATTAATCAAAAGGTAAAGTAATATTTTCTGGAGTAGCGTACAACCTTTTATAATGAAAATCGGTCTTTAAAGAACCTATGTATAGTACTTAGGTATAGTCTGCTTTAGATCTCTTTGGCTTTTGTTTCTTTAATTTATTTAAGTGTTTTGAAGTATGATGGAATACTTTAGTACAATTACCTCATGAACACTTCTGAACTGTTTGGTCCGAGGACCCTGGACCCTCACGGAAGTGCAGGGATCAACCACACACAATGCATGTTTTCAGCAGGAATCCTTCTATCTTGCGCCGCATGCCCTGTCACCTGCTCATGTGCAGACCTAATGACAGCATCAACGGATGATGTTGCCGTGGCAACAAGGAATCTGACATGAACAAACACAACACATACATACACACTCGCACATATACACAGTCATACACATACACACACATGATACATATCCGTGTTTGCCATCGAAACGCTAAACAGAAGAAGCAGGAATCTGATAGAAGGCAGCACCATGCATGTCCAGATTTTATAGTTGTAGAAATACGATAATTAGCTGTCTGGATGTTTGGCTTATAACGTCATTAACGTACTTATAGTCATTAGCACTATTTTTAGAACGGAGTTCCCTAACGCGGCTTACGGGTAGAGCAAATTAGTAGAAATCGTCACGTAACGAAATAGGTACGTGTGTGTATGTGTGCGTGTATTAAGCTGCTGCGGCGCGCTCGCCTGCTCGTGATATATTATTATTTTTATGTCTTTTGTACCGACATACGTAAGTAAATAACTTCGGTCCTAACGGGGGTCCCCTACCGCACTGTTTTATTAATATAATTTATTTTAACTAATAATAATAATAATAATAAAAATCTGTTTATTTTAGAACAATTTTTTTCAATTTTTTTTTTTTTTTTTTTTTATCTTGTTCATCTCCTCCGTACAGAAAATCTTCTAGTGCCTCTCCGAACTACGAAGGTAGGTTGGCACTCAGCTCTGTATACTTTTCATTTTTTGCGCTAGGTGGAATAGTTCCGCAGCACTCAAAATACCAGTCCACTCTTGGAGATTCCTTACCTACCTCCTGCGACCGGCACCTCGCTTTCCATAAAGGGCGTCTCTTTCGCGGGGATACATAAGATAACCGATATTTTGTTTGTAAAAGTGATTACTGACAACCAGTTCAGACTGGCTCTCAGACTTTATGGTTACTGACCCAGTTACTGGGTTGTGGAGGTCGAACAGGTAGTCGCTCCTTGTATTATCTACTTTCTCAAACAAAAGAATGACGTCAAGAGAACCTTGCAGATTTCTACTCTTTCACCAACCACACAAGCGAGTAAATATACACTTACTACACCGGGGCATCATAAAAGACTTGATAAATACTAAACATTTTGTATGAGATACTTTACATGCTCCATATAAAAAGGTTTTTGTGTCAGCTGTAAAACGTATGGAAAGGACGAAAGAATCTTTCATATTACAGAATATTTTCACTGAGATGACCTTGTATAGGCCTTAAAAGAATCCGTATACCGGAGTTATTTATAATAAGTCTTTATTTTCACGGAATATTGTCTTGGAATCGGTTTCTCGTGATGGAGTATTAGGCAATGTTTTATACGGGAATACTGTCATTTGGTCTGAACACCAAAATTTCAGGCGAATATTGTAAGCTATCAATCAGATTTTGATAGATTTTTGGTACTGTCATACTCATAGCCTTGTCGTCGCTTAACAGTTTAAAGATCTCTTCGAAACAAAATACTAATTGCAATTCGAAATATTTAAGTAAAAATAAACTAAATAATACAGACTTACACTTATCGTAAAAGAATGAATACATGAGTGATAGTAAGTACCTACTTACTACTGAAAAACTTGAAAAACATAAATTATACCTACATAACAGGATATAATTTAAATATTTAGTAATAAGGATAGACACGTTCGCCATTTATTAATATAGATCTACTTACCGCCAGCATGGATTGCCATAAAGATTTAAGATTGACATTGATGTACGATGTATTAAGAAGATCACATAAAAATAAAACACTTTTGTAGGCATGTACCAGAGAACCAGATGTTCTTCTTCACAAAATAATAGATCATGAGAGAATATTAGCCGGTCAGCATGGAAGGTGGTAGTGTATTTCAAACTACGATCTACTACTGAGTAATTCCTAATAGCAAAACCCATTAACACTTTTTACCCGACTTGGGAATCAACCCCGTACCACAACACCAAAGGAAGCAGTAACTCGTGTTCTATAATATATGAGCAACAAAAACCGAATACTAATCTAGAAATCAACACTTGTCTGTGTTAGTCATACAGAAAGTTCGCACAAGTTGGCTCAACGAGATCCGATGTTTGTTTGTTTCCAACATTAGAGCATAAATATACACATATTAGACGCGAGTTAGCGCGTCACACACAGCCGGAGTCTCATCGCAGTTTGCTTCGTGAATTGCATTGCATTTTAAGATCTAAGAGTTATGATATTAATGTGGGTACTTCAGCCTATGTCTATTCTGGTACAATCCCCCTCGGTGAACACTTAGGTAAAGTGAGCTGTTATCCGATTGTAGTGCTTTGTAAATCCATAGCATTGGGACAGATCATAGCTCACTTCACCTAGGTGTACACCGAGGGAGATTGTAACAGAATAGACATACAGGTATACCTTGATGGGCGAGGAAGGGCTCAAGGCTATGTAAAAGCTGCACGGACCGATCGGTCTCGGATAAACTACGCTTGCCGCGGTCGGTCCGAAGATGGGTGTTCATCCGTCTCGTACCGAGGGTGCCCTCCGTGCCTCGAAAAGCACGTTAAGCTGTTGGTCCTGGCTCTCATTCGTCGATCTTGAACAGTGGTTATGAGTAGTCAGCCACCAGCGCTTTGCTTCCACATTTATGGTGCGAACTGCCAGACTGTGAAATTCACTGCCCGCCTCTCTATTCCCCGAGACATATAATCTGGGTATCTTCAAGGCACGAGTGATCCGGTTTATCTTAGGCAAGCGTGCTCCACCTTAGGCCGCATCGTCACTTAAGATCAGGTGATCTTAAGTAAAAAGTATAAAAAAAGAAATCAGAAAGTCTGACAACTAGTTGTACAAGGGATATTGTGTTTCCCAGTAACTGGGCTGTGGAGGTCAGATAGGCAGTAGCTCCATGTAAAACACTGGTATTCAGCTGCATCCTGTTAGCCTGGAAGCCAAACCGTATGTAATTGGAAAAAGGCTAGGCAATAAAGTTGATGACGTCAGGTGTACCTCAGCGCAGTTAGTTACAACATGTTCAGGAGGATACGTGGGAGTACAAAGATGTTTAGTTCACTGCTGAACATATCCGGCCAGAGCCACATTCAATGAACGGTCCAGTGATACCGTCATGTACTGACGCACTCAGGGACGTTTATTAAGAGCTCCCATCCCGTCATATTTCCCATACAAACGCTCGTACGCGATTACGGCGTTATAACAAATTACTTTCCAAATATTTTTACCACACGAGTATCTTGTGGTTTAAATCTAGGTTTGTATGAAGCCAAAAGTAAACTTTTTTGAAAAACAAATTCAGTAAACACGCCCGAAAATCAGTTTTTTTGCACAATTTTGTATGAACTTTGGCCGTTCATAACGCACTCGTACATTGAAAAAGTAAAAAAAACAGCATAGAAACCTTGCACATGTAATGGAGATTTACAAACATTTTAACCAAAAACTTGTAAGGCTTTTTGAAAACACGTATGTCCTGGAACAAGTTTTGTGAAATTTCCGTGCGCCAATTTTCCTGTGATGTTATCGCGTTCTCACTCACTCGTTTGTTTTCGAGCTTTGCGTTGGTTGAAACAAAAAAAAATTCAATCACGCTCGCGTTTGAGTTCGTTCGATGGGGAAGAGCGCTCTTAACTTTAAGGCTTGTATACATGCCAATAACCTTGAGCAATTGGCCCTTATTGAATTTGTGGACGAGTGCGGGGGTGATGTAGACGCAGTCTTTCATCGGACGTATTTTTAATTTATTGTAATAAAAATAATACATATTTGTAAAAAAAAAAAACCAAATCATTTTCCTTTGTATTGCAAAGCAGTATTTTTTTTTTTTTAATATTCTTTTGATAAGATATTAAGGAGTAAAATGGTTTCATCTCAATGATTTGGAGGTGATTACACATTTATTTTTCTTATTATGTGATACCGATAGAAAAATTGTGGCTAAACCAAATTACGTATTATATCATCTAGATTACTAACAATTTTTCAGATGTAATTTCTCTGTAATTGCCGACGAAAAGTTGCTTCATCTGCATGCTTCTTTCAAGCTTTTTTCGAGAGAGCAGCCTTAATAGAGCAGTATATTTTAGCACGTAATGCACGCCAACAAAAATATCTTAACCTTTATTTTGGACTGGCAGCGTTTGAAATTGACAATTTGTCAGTGATTTATTATTTTTAACCGACTTCAAATAAAAAAGGAGGTCATCAGTTCGACCCGTTTGTTTGCATGTATGTTTAGCCACGATTATCTCCCGTTTGGCTGACCTGATTTTGATGCGGTTTTCAGAAAAGTGTTTGTTATATTCTGGAGAAGGTTTTAGTATACAACAAAAAGAAATTTATTCAGAGTTTTCTGAAAAAAAAACAGCAAAAACCGAGAAGACGTTTTCGTTTCTTTCTTTGAAGGACTTTCAATCTCTGTTTTACCTGTGTTGCCGTTCCTTAATGGATTTGGGTGATAAGGGGGCACCGCCTTCAAAAAAACTAAAAAGTGATAAATAACTTTAGCACAGAACAACAAACAGAACAAAGCCACCGACTTCCGAAACTGAAGTCATGTGTGTTCTGTGCTAAAGTTATTTATCACTTTTTAGTTTTTTTGAAGGCGGTTCTCTTTTTTCAAAAAAGTTTTTAATATCTTAGAGTACTAAGATGAAAGTTGTAACATATCAAACGACTTTATTCTCAGAAATGTGTTGTAATAGTTAATACTAAACCAAACCCACATTCGCTAGTCATGCTAAGAGTGACATTTTATAAAACGTTCACAACTCCAAACAGTTGAGAATAAAAAAAACAGACTATTGAACGTACGATAGAAATATCCAAAGAAAGTTTTCTTTAAAAAACTTATATAAACGCTTCGAAGCAATAACTGGAAATCGATATTAATTCAATTTGAACTGAACCTCAAGTTAGATGGAACAACTCGCTGATTGGAGATGAAACAAAAATATTTCCCTTACAACTGTCGGCGCCAAGTTTTACGAGTTGCTCGAAGTAGAACGTTTCCAATAAAACGATGGAATTGAAGTGTTGACACTTCAAGTGAAGCTACTGCAAGCGAAGAAAATAGGTAGAATAGAAGATTTGTATATGGCACTGCACCTTCAGTAATATAAGGCAGATCACCATATTCATCTGCCTAGTCTTTTCCCATCAATGTCAGGGTCGGCTGCCAGTGGAACCGAATGCAGCAGAATACCAGTGTTTTACATGGAACGACTCTTAACCAGTCTTACCAGGGAATATCGTGGTACCCAGTACCTACCTGGGTATGTCTACCCAGGTAGGTACTGGGTTCTAACCTAACCTAACCATGTCGGATCGGCCCCAGGGGGGACTTAAGCGTCAAAATGATTTTGGTTATAATCTAGCAATACAAAACATAAAAAACAAGATTAAGTCCATGGCAGATAAGAGCTGACCAAATACCCAGGTAGGTACTGGGTACCACGATATTCCCTGGTAAGATTGGTTTCGAGCCTTTCTGGCTGCTGACTATCCATAACGACTGTCAAAGACCTACTTATGACAGCCGGGATCAACGGCGTTGCTTTCCAAGGCACGGAGGGGTCTCGGTATAAAATGCATGGTTACCCATCTACGGACAAACCGCGGTAAAGGTAGCCTAACCGTGACCGATCCGAAAAGACAGGTGTGGTGCTAAATGATGTTTAATCATTGCTGAACCGACAATATATCTTAGGTAGGATCATAAACAGAGATCCCCCTCCGTGGCTCAGAAAACACGTAAAGCGAATGGTCCCGGTTGTCATTCGTAGATCTTAGGCAGTCCTTATGGGCACTCAGAAGCCCAAAAGTCTGACAACCAGTCTTAACAAGGGGTATCATGTTGTCTAGTAACTGGGCCGTGGAGGTCAGATAGTCAGTCGCTCCATGTAAAATGTTGGTATTCAGCTTCGTCGGCTTCGACTGGAAGCCGACCCCAAGTTAGGACACAGTATAAATATTAATACTTTAAACCGTACAGTAGCGACACGCCCCGCCTCCCTCAGAAACACTGTTCTTCACTTCTTCCCGCGTCGAACGTGCTCTCAAAACTGCTTTTAGTTCTCGCCGCACGTCAACACGCACACACACGCACGTATTTGTACAGTCTGTTATTTTGATAGTAGTGTAGGTAATTAAATCGTTTCGTTTGTATGGTGTGTCGTAGATGTGGTTAGGATGAGGCAGATGATCACCTGTCTTCTCCGTGGACCTGAGCCAGAGGTGTGACACTCACATCTTTTAACCGTTATGTTGTACTTCGTATAGGAGTCATCGACTGAGGAACTCAGTCTCCGGGATTATTATTAGCTTAAAATAACTAAAATTAATCTTAATTATTCTAATTGCCATACTGTACTTGTAAACACTGCCTAAAGCAGTAATTATTTTCCAACCTTGATAAGATATTTCCATCAGCACTTGTATTTCAACCCTTCCCTACCTGACCTCAACCCTAGATCACCGGAACACATAAATCTCCCCGGCGGGGTATAAATTTGTTTTTTTTTTCATTACCACCCCCGCACATTTCATTACGGGTCGCGCGGAGGGGGGACGCTAATTTATGGTACTCTGTTGGCAAAAAACGGTTAATTACGTACATAGGGGATGAAGGAAGACATCGTGCCCTAGTGACTTTTTATAGTTTTGAGTGTACACTGGGGGTTTGAAGAGCCTTCACGAGTGATGAATCTCATTTTCGTATGTACCTACAAGCGCTAGGTATCAAACTCAAACTCATTTATTTCAATTAAACCATTTACAGGTACTTTTGAATTATCAGAGACAGTCAGTCAGAAAGTTGAAGCTAGTTGCTCGTTCCAAACAGTTTCTATCACAGATATAGATAGACACACACACACAGATAAAAAATCGTAAGTAAAAAAATAAAGTAAACGTTTCCTTCCATCGGTAAGTCATTTTGTGATTAATATTATGCGTAATTAATGTAAAAAACAATAATATTTTATCTAATACCCTCAGTAATACCTGGTAATACCAAATTTAGGAAAAACAAAACATTCGTTTTACATTGTGACGTCCAAAAAATGGCACGCTTGGTTTTCATACAGATCGTGATATTTGCGTTATCTAGGTCTAACTATATTTGTGGTTTCTATGGAGAAAAACGAGCAAGAAACTACACGAACACTCTTTTAAAATCAATAATAAGGTATAAAGAATCATGGCAGGATTTGTACAAACAAAAACGATTAAGATGTTTAGAGAAGTTGAAATTCTATTTCTTACTAGCTGACCCGACAGACGTTGTCCTGTCCCGATCGACCTAATGGGGGATGAAAAAGGGGTGAAAAAAGGGGATGAAAAATAGATGTTGGCCTATTCTCAGACCTACCCAATATGCACAAAAAATTTCATCAGAATCGGTCAAGCCGTTTCGGAGCAGTACGGGAACGAAAACTGTGACACGAGAATTTTATATATTAGATAGATAGATATTCTTGGGTACTTCAGGCGTTTACAATATTTTTAAAACCCGGCAAAAAAAGTGAATACTTTAACGAAAAGCTCATTATTTTAGAACGAAACGGCGACTGACTGTAACAGTGACACTGACAGGCGCCGTTTCGCAGTTCTTACTCTGAAATTGCATCGTTTTATGGGAAATAATATCACTAATAATGATTCTTTTTTTCCACACACTTGTCACATCACTTGTCTGATAAATTTGATAGATCCGTTAACGTCGCTTGTCACTTTCTTTTTTTTGTAAAAACCAAATGGGCATCGAGGTGAAACAAAAAAGTGTTATTTTCATTTCGTAATATTTTAATTACGCGGGGGTTTAAAAATATGGTAAGTATATCAATCTACTCCTGGTAATGTATTGTTCACATAGAAAAATATTTTAAACCCTCTAAATTATTTATTTTTTTCATACACATGAATGTTCCATACATTCATTTGTATGAAATATTTCGCCATGATTCTTTCAGTTACATCATTCATATTGAATCTAGGGGTACAATGTGAGAACAATGTAACAAGTCGTGTACGTTAAAAGCGGTCTAGATGAAAATATAATCATATTATAGAATGCAACAGATTTATAATAATCGAGGCAGCTAAGAGATGAAACCCAGCTAACGGCAATACGGCGGGTATTTCAATATCTGCTAATCGACACCGACTGGCAAGTTACAAGTCTCCTATTAATATAGCTTGTACTGACGTAAAACAAAATGCATGTACAGTCAGTGCCCGGTATTACTATACCCATGAAACTGTCCATGGAAAGGAAATCGTCTCCTTAACTATAATGATGGTGGTAATTCCTTTATGACTGTTGATTGAAGCGAAATTAGGACTAAATTCATAAATGAAAACGATCTGAAGTGTTGTGGAGTGATGAATGTGGAGAATATGTCAATAGTCTAGCAGCCTACCAAATATATAATAGGGACATGTTGAATTTAACTTTGTTATCAAATTAACTTGAAAAATAATAATCGTCATTTAGTCCTTACCAATAGAACTGACTTGAGATATTTTAAAAACAAACGGAAGTTGATGCTCTGGAAAAGCTAAAGTACGCACAGGTATTGGAAAAACTATCTCTATTATTCTTTATCCATTATTGCCTCTACGAGAAAAACAATGTCAATACCACACACCACCTTACAAAGGAAAATATACATTATCAACACTTTTCACTTTGAATTAATTATTCTAGTCACGCGTACTAATTAACGAGATTATCCTCTGTCCTCCTCAGCACCTATACACTGCACGATCCAAAACGACTCCTTCGCAAAGCTCCTTAATCAAAATACATTGAACGCTGGCTGCGCGGGAAACGGAGCGTGGCGCAATAAAAACAAGAAAGGGATGAAAAATAATGGCAAAGAAACGAATGGAGCGAGAATATCTGAGTAATTGTTGCATGGAAAGATCTCTAACGAGCACCTCGGGTAATAAAAAGGTTTGTGGAGCCACGGAGCGAGCGATTGTTGAACCGACCGCTAGCGCTCGGCCGGGAGGAATTATTTTTGTTGTTTTGTTGCCAGTTCGACAATGGTGGTGAAACTGAGACAGTTTTAATGAAGGTGGGCTCTATTGTCACAATAATTTCATCAAGATAATATAGCGAGCGAGCTGATGAGCAAGCCTTTCAAAGTAAGAAATATGCAGCTAAAGATAAACGCACAAATAACAAACAACAGTCGGTTGTCTTTTCGGAACTGCCAAAAATACTGACTGAAATACAAGTTACTGAGGCGTAAACATCAATTTAATATTAACTTAAATTAAGAATTCATTGCCTCTGGTATTCTTTAATATGCAATTTAAAAAATCCTCAGTAAATTCTTTCAACAATTCATTAAAATTTCATCGTCGCCTCCCTCAGAGCCGCCCTCAGCCGCGACACAAAAAAGATAAAATTTTACAAATAAAAATGGCGTTGGTTTATGAAAATAAAAAGCGCTCCATTTATTATCGGGCGCACTTGCATAGCTCATTTATTAAGTTCTCTAACTAGTGAAGTGAATGCATAGGGGTGGCTTTCGGGGTCCCGGGGTCCCGGAGTTTATGCAATATGTGTGTTTATATGACAAGCGTTTAATCCATACTAATATTATAAATGAGAAAGTAACTGTCTGTTACGCTTTCACGATGAAACAGTTGTACCGATTTTGACGAAATTTTGTATGAAAATAGCTTGAACCCTGGGGAGGGACATAGGCTATTTTTTGATTCCCGACTTCGTCTGCATCCGCGATAACCGAATTTCACGCGGACGAAGTCGCGGACAGAAGCTAGTATTAAATAACTAGACATTTATTTTGTGACACCAGCCTGCGGAACTGTAGACAGCTCTGTCTACATTCTAAGTTAGAAAATGTTTTAGAACTGTCTTTGTAGAATTTTACTCAGACTAAATTTTCCTACTGCAGGTCGAATAGTACCACCCTACTTTTACTCATGGGTGTCGTAGAAGGCGACAGAGTGATATATAACCAGAGGATGGGCAGCAGCGTCCTTCTGAGTACCATAGCACCTACTGCGATCGCCAACATGCATCGGCCAAACATGGCGATTACGGCTGAACCTCCCTCTTGGGAGAGTCCTATGCCCAGCAGTGGGCATCTAAAGGTTGACATGTCGAGGGCCAAGGTCTCTATATTCTCCTTCCACTTCTCTGTAAGGACAATTTGAGACCAGTCTTATATAGTATGATATGTGTCCAGCCCAATTACACTTCAGCGTGTCAGCTTATGATAAATATATTTAGAACTAAGAATCCATTGAAAAAATAAATGATGAAGTGTAGATTAGATGTAGATGGCATTGCTCGCATTGTCTCATTTGCTGACATCTGTCAATTTTTTTTTAAAGGATTTTCAAGTTTGTCAGAAGAATAATATTTATATTCAATTGAGAAAATTTGACAGTTCGGTATCGCTTGATGCTGGCGTGTGTACAATAAGGTACATTATATGGGCATTATATGGTGTTTATATGTGTGTTTAGGGTAAGGTATTAATCTATATGGGCCTATGCAGCCTGGAATAAATGAATTATTACTATTATTATTATTATTAAATACATTCATTCTATTAACCTAAAGGAAAACAGTTTAATTATGGTTTCCGTGTGGTGACTAAACCTCGTTGCTTTATCTTCCCAACAGAAATCTGTGACCCGATATAAAATCAATCTATGATGTTTACTGGACCAAAGTGGTTTATAATCGTTTATGAATGGAAGATGATTGTATTTTAAGGTTGAAGCTCAGATTATGAAGCAAAAGGCAGATAGACCGCGCGGAATACAGAGTGAAGCCAAAATAGCAAATACAAATTCAAAAACGAATACTTACAACGCGCTTCGTGCTGTACTCATACGAGCCACTATAGCACGAAACGCCGCATCGTTAATGAAAACAAATAAAAATAGAAATACAAATTCAAAAGCGAATACAATTATGAGATTGTAGGTGGTGTCCCCTTGTTTCGCAGACAGAAATATCATAGAATTTAGTTTCCCAGAAAATGTTTCACATAATATTTGGTTCTCGTATTTTTATTTCGACTATTATTGTTTCAAAGACTATTTACTTCATTGAAAAATATTTCACAGAAACACAATTCAATGAATTTTTAATCACATTTTTTTGTTTAACAAACTTATCAAACAGTAGAATAATTTTTAACGAATATTGTTTGTTTGTTGTATTTTTCCATGGAATTTATTTCAATGAAAATGTATAGATGTAAATAGACAATAACAAAAATGTTGTCTTAAAAAGTCAATATGTTGTGCTACCAAAGTTAATGACAGAAACGAATTCCTACGAAACCGACCCCACGTAGTCTTGTCTGCCCTACAACTAGAGTGTAATTTAAATATGCGTAGGCGTGGAGGGGCGAGGCGGCCCGCGAGCTGAGGAGCAGGTGGTTTTAACGCCTGCCGCCGCGGCTGAGGCTGGCCGGCGTAGCCGGCCAGTAAGCCGAAGCTGCGGTGGTGAGCGTGAATACCATCTGCGACGATAAGCTCGCGTGGGACCGCCGGAGCCCCGCAACGCCGGAGCCGTGACAGAAACTATGCCTGCTGCATGTTGCATGCTCGCTTGCATGCTGCATGGTTGCTTACACGCACGCGCAGTAGGTTTGGTTAGAACTGAGACTCCCATTCTTGGGAATAAGTTTTATATTAAATAAAAAATATTTGGTTTGTTATTCTATGATATGATTATTCTAACAATAAACTTTATGTGAAACAAAAATCAATGATTTAAAAATCTTGAAAGTAAGAATTCTGCGATTTGATTATTCTATGAAACGAAATTATTAGAAAAAAATTATGTGAAACGAAATTCTATAAAACTATTAGCTATGAAACCACGTACAACCGATTGTAGGTATTTGCTTTTGAATTAGTATTTGCTTTTTTTGGCTTCACTCTCAGTGTTCCGCGCGGTCTATCTGCCTTTTCTTTCATAATCTGAGCTATGAAGGTAGATGTTAAAGTGGTTTATAATCGTTTATGAATGGAAGAAGATGATTGAAGTTACAACTTAGATGAAAATAGATAGATATAAACTTTATACTTGACTAGTATCTAGGTCACTTAGTTAGTGCGTAAGGAGCTCGTGGTTGAGTAAAAACCATATAGATTGATGGGTGAAAGGTTAAGCTACACTTACCGCGGTGGATCTGTGGATGGGTGACTATATAACCCTTTCATACCGAGTTCCCTCCGTGCCTCGGAAAGCACTATAGTGTCATTGAAAGAGGAGGTCGTGGCTAAGTTAAAGCTGTACAGATCGATCAGTCAAAGGTTAAGTTACGCTAGCCGCGGTCGGTCTGTGGATAGGTGACCATCCCTTTCATACCGAGTTCCCTCCGTGCCTCGGAAAGCACGTAAAGCCGTTGGTCCCGGCTGTCATTTGCAGATCTTTGGCAGTCGTTATGGGTAGTCAGAAGCCAAAAAGTCTGACAACCTAGAGGTACTGTATTACCCAGAAACTGGGTTGTGGAGGTCCGATAGACAGTCGCTCCAGTTAAAACATAGTTGAGAGATGACCAGGTTAGTAAGTTACTTATCTATACCTACTATATTATTATTTATCTATACTTAATATTATAAAACTGAAGAGTTTGTTTGGTTGAACGCGCTAATCTCAGGATCTACTGATTCGAATTGAAAAATTATTTTAGTGTTGGATAGTCCATTTATCGAGGAAGGCTATAGGCCCATGCGAATCCGGGTCGGGTCGCTCGTTTGTCATAAATAGTCTCTCATAACATTCGCAAACTAAACTACCATTAATCGTTTACAATTCGATTAAAAGTTTGTTTCACAACAGTGAAATCATAATTGTACTCTCAGCAAATTAATTAAAATTATAGCTGTATTAAAATCCAATTCCCTTTGATTTAAACATCGTTTACGTTCTGATTTACAGAAAGTATTTTGTGAAATAAATTATCTGTGGTCGTAATACCACAGATAATTTATTTTCGGTACATTATAGGGAACATGTTTAACGATGTAGGCATTCATACGGGAAACAATATTGTTAAATGTTATGTACATAGAACCACTTGCATTGTATTTCTCGAAGAGTTCGGCAGAGGCATTTAGGTACATATGCCAGCCAGCACACCAGGCTATCTTTCAAGATTATTTGATAGATATTCAACTTTATTACAAAAGACTAATACCCGTTTTCACCATTGATCCCTAAATCATTACCTAACACTCTTAAGCTAAGGGATCCCCTAAACCGCACCCCTACCTAAGTTCATTTTCACCATGCTAGGGCACACCTAATTAGGGGTCACTTTGCTAGGTGACAGTCAATGACCGTATTTTCTGATAAAATATTTTATTGCATAATATCTTCACGATTTGATAGAAATAAATAAAAGAAAAGTTAAAATGAGAAGAATATCAGTAAAAGTTATTTAAATATACAGATTTTGGACTTTAAATAAAGATATTAAGCAACATCTTTGGCTGTACATTAGGTCCTTTGCCTGCAATGCGTAAAACCATTGATAACAGTTGACAATTTTTTGTTGTCTTGTCTGTTATTCAGTCATTTCGTTATTCTGTTTTTGTTTTTTGAGATTTGCGATATATTTTTGTTAAACATGGCAAAAAAAAGAAAAAGACAAAATACAATTCAAGACGAAGTTACAAATTACAATTATTATTGAACAGAAAGCACCCAAATAGTTATGCCAAAGTTTGATCGTTTCAAGAGGTCATTGTATTGCCTACAGAGCCTTGGCAGAGCGGCGAAGTGCCCTACATTATGTAAGTAAAGAGTATTCGAAATAGTGTTCTAATAATCACACTAGCATTAGACCGTTTCGGTTCATAGTTCATCCATAATCGCCACGCTTGGCAGGCGGATTGGCGATCGCAGTATGGTTGTTACAAAGGCACAGAGAACGCTGCTGCCCATTCTCTGTCCGCCAAGTCCCTTAGTCGCCTCTTGCGACAACCACGGGAAGATATGGGATGGTTCTATTCTTTACGTCCGACACCACACGGACTCATAGACTCATATTCAATTGAGAAAATTTGACAGTTTGGTATGGCTTGATGTGCTGGCGTCTGTACATCCAAACGTCAGCTAAGTCCATGTAATAAACACATGCATGTCAACCGGCCACTTTAACACTCCGCGCTTTGTAATGAGGAAATTCCACAAGGATATAATTCCCAATAACACTTTGCACAACTTAAAGATTGAACCCAGGACCCGATGCCCAGCAGTCAAGTTTTCGACCATTAGACTAACGAGGTGATCAATTCTATTTTTTTTAAATAAAATAATACTTTTCCCAGCAGTGGGACAATACCAAATGGGCTAACAAAAAAAAAACAAATGATTGCCAAGGTACTCTCGAGAATTGATGTGTAAACATGTGAGCTCGTATCAGTACCAGTCTCACGCACACATGGACAACGAGTCTTACAGTGACGTCATCTGACGCTTACGCCTTATGCGTCTGACGCTCAAAGTCTCAGCTACCGTGTACTGAGCGCTAAGATGTTTATACATCAAAAATAATAATTAATGAGGTTATTTTTTAAGACTAAAAGAATTAAATCTGAAAATATATGTAACTATAAAACGCTACGTACTCTTCTCAAACCCAAGCGATAGTCACTCTTCTTAAATCTCGTGAAGTAAAATAAACGCCACAACAGTGCCACTTACTTTGACAAATACGGGGCTTGCTCCAATCTCGGGCGATAATAAACTTATCCCGTATTTTTATGACGGCCCCGCCTCGTCGCCGTCCCGGTACGACACGGGACCGACACGGGGCCGATCCCGGACGCTGGTGACTCTAATGGGTTCAATTTGTGGAACACTTCGTTTCACTTATGACTGCGGGAATTACTGTGTTAGTGTTCTATTTTAGTTCAAATATTTTATAAGTTTATTCTTTCGCTTTTTAACCGACTTCAAAAAGGAGGAGGTCATTAATTTGGATGTTTAATTAATTTTTTTTTGTATGTTCGGGCATAACTCTGTCTTACATAGACGGATTTGCAAAATTCGTTCGAAAGGGGTTTATTTCGAAATGGTTCCATATAAATTTTAACAAAATTGATCCAGCCCTTTTTGAGAAAATCAACAAAATCCCAAAAAAAACAAAATGACGTTTTAGTTTCTTCAATCTTTGGAGGACTTACATTCTCTTTTAAGTGTAACGCCGTTTCTTTATATATAACTTGGATGTTAACGCAATATTAAAAAGCGAAAAAAAAACCGCCAATATTAAAAAGCAAAAAAATGATAAATAACTTTAGCTTAGAACAACTACTTTACTTTTGGAAGTCGGTGGCAATACAAAACAACAAACACAAAACCACAGCCACCGACTTCCGAAAGTAAAGTAATGTGTGTTCTGAGCTAAAGTTATTTATCATTTTTTACCCGACTACGGCAAAGCCAAAGGAGGGTTATGAGTTTGACAGGCTATGTATGTATGTATGTATGTATGTATGTATGTATGTATGTATGTATGTTCATCTGTACGCTCATAGCTCCTAAACTACTTATCAGAACTGAACAAATGAGGTATCGTTAGAAGCGTCTTGATCGTCCGCTGGTTATAGGCTATATGACGTATCACCGAATCCAATGTGGCGCCCTCTGGCGGACAAAAAAACCAATATTAAAAAAAAAATGAAGACAAGCATACCGTGTTTGGTATCATTGGAAAGGGGTTCACTAGTACATTTCAAATTTATATAATATTTAGTGGTAATTTGTCACAAATTATTGTAAAAAAAGGAAAGATTACCAAATAAAGTAAGATACGCATACCGTGTTTAGTATCATTGGAAAGGGGTTCACTAGTACCTATTAAATATATAATACTTAGCTGTGACTCCAAAATGGTTTAAATAAAAATATAAAGTTTAAAAACTAAAACCCGACCACAACAAAAAGTGATCTAAAAAGTACAAAACAAGAAAATATTTCACACAGAAATCAAGACATAGGTACAAAATGGTCAAGGTAAGCCGTGGTTGCATGCCATTATATTCATGTTCATCGCACTCATATGGGATACAGGCATGCAACCACGGCTTACCTTGACCATTTTGTACCTATGTCTTGATTTCTGTGTGAAATATTTTCTTGTTTTGTACTTTTTAGATCACTTTTTGTTGTGGTCGGGTTTTAGTTTTTAAACTTTATATTTTTTTAGTTTTTGAAGGCGGATTTTTGCTTATAATGTTAACTAGTTGTCTTTTTATAGTACCTAAATAATTATTATATAAATTCCTAAATTGATCATATCGTTTGCATAAATTACAAGAAAATTGGCTTATGAGTAATGATTCTATGTAAAATCCTTTTATAAAATTAGGTGTTATTTTACTCCAATCTAAATAATTATAAATCCCTCGTCTCGATATACTCGTAATTGAATTTTGCTGAAAATTACAGCACTATTAAAAAATCTATACTAGTATTATAAATGCGAAACTGTTTGTTACACTTTTGCGGTTAAACTACTAAACGGATTTCGGTGAAATTAAACTTAAACCCCAAGGAAGGCTAAGGCTAAAGGAATTAAGCTTGAACCCCAAGGAAGGCTAAGGCTAAAGGAATTAAACTTGAACCTCAAGGAAGGCTAAGGCTAAAGGAATTAAGCTTGAACCCCAAGGAAGGCTAAGGCTAAAGGAATTAAGCTTGAACCCCAAGGAAGGCTAAGGCTAAAGGAATTAAGCTTGAACCCCAAGGAAGGCTAAGGCTAAAGGAATTAAGCTTGAATCCCAAGGAAGGCTAAGGCTAAAGGAATTAAGCTTGAACCCTAAGGAAGGCTAAGGCTAAAGGAATTAAGCTTGAACCCCAAGGAAGGCTAAGGCTATAGGAATTAAGGCCGTATAAGCGATTTTTTGCAGATTTTAAACTGACAATCACGTCAAAATGTGTAGTGTAAATGATTTGATAAAAATATATGTCAAACTAGAACATTCTCTTAATCATTTAGTATGTAAATATTTTTGATTAAGTTCACATTAAATAGTTTAATTAAATCCTGAAGTTGTGTCTGACGCGGACAAAACATTGAAAATCACACAAAATCTACCAGAAATATTTAAACAAAACTTTACTATCTTACAGATAATTTTATTATCTACCGTTTAGTATACGCCTTTTTCGACTAAACTAAGAGAATTTTGGACGCAGCTCACACCATTCTCTGGTCGCTCAAGGTCGCCGGCGTATATCGTCGCCTTAACTGCGGCAATTGCTCGCTGCCAGAGTCGCGGCCAAACGCTAACAGGTAATGAATTTATTAAAAACCTGTTAAAAGTAAAAGATTAAACTTGTTGTTATGTTTTGCGAATCAATAATAGATATTTATTGATATCAATAAATCTTAATTGGCTCTAATATTAAATTCTTTTAAATGTATTTATTTAAAAGAAGACAACCGCCCGTAAACACAAAGGTAAAAAATAACTTTAATTTCAGAGATTATTATATTTATATTGCCACCAACTTCAAAAATAAAGTTATTTTCTTAATTTTTAGATGTTGAAGGCGGTTGTCTTTTTTGTAAAATAAACTTTTTATTTTCGCTATTCATTTCCTACTTCTTACCATTCAAATTAGTTAATAAACGGAAACACCAAACGAATTAAATAATCCCCCTCAATTTTTTATGGACCCATTGAATAAATCATTTAAGAAATCGGAACTGTTCTGCATTATAAAAAATATACGTGGTCAAACAAGAAAAATAATATACACGCGTTTCGAATTAAGGCCTGCTCCCTTTCTTGAAGTCAGTTAATAAAGAAAAACGAGCGTTATCCACAAGAAAAGTTTTGACAGACAGAACCGCGGCTACAGCTAGTTTCAATTATTTTAATTGATGAATAATTCAGCTCGCGGTTTGTTACACGCGTAGCCGCTAAGTGCTAGTGATTTATGAACCTAACATGAACTAGACATTAGGTACTTGTGAAAACATGAATCTACTTCATTATTAGATTAACAATATCGATTTCTTGTAGTTCGTTAAATAATTAATCACTGTTATTCAGAAGCCACTAAATCAAATAAAATCTTCAATGGGTATTCCAATCTATACCAATACTGGGTAATTTAAAAAATACCCAAAACCACTTAATTCTCACTTCGTATCATCACCCTGAACAACATTTGTTCTACGACTTTTCAAAATTCGAAAAATTTTTTTCCATACAAAAAATATAAACACACTTTAAATTTTGCATTTTTTTTTTCTGATTTGGCCGACGAAAGGCCTGCAATCAGCTGTGCCTGTACATTAGCCTACCTACTACCTACATCATATTCGCTATCATATGGGTGCGCGCGTGCGTAATATACGTACATTTTACAGACTTCAAATAAATTGTTTATGGCTACGTTATTTAGTTGAGGTCAAAGTCGTAGAACAAATGTTATTCAGGGTGATGATACGAAGACCAGATTAAGAGGTTTTGGGTATTTTTTCAATAATAATATTAGACTAATTATACTGGTAAAACTAAAATATTTTTTTTTATGTTTTTCTGTTGGTTTTGTGATACACTTGTCTTACGTGCGGACGAAGTCGCGAACAAAAGCTAAGTAGAGATTATATAGATTACCTACACATCACTTAAATAGATTATATTGTTCTAAATTATTATTTTATTTGTTGACTGAACATTTACACGACCAAAAAGGTTGAATATAGTGTAACAAACAAATTGTATAACACCTAATGTACATCGTCAAATAAAGGTATCATTCATTCATTCATTCGTTCATTCATTCATTCATTCATGCATTCATATACAAATAAATAAAATGTCATGGCTTGCTGACGCGCTTTTTACCCGACTGCGACAGAAGGAGGGATTTGTTTTTTACTGATGCATAACACAATACCTATTCATAAGCTAACAGATAAATATTAAAAAAATGTCACCTCTATCTGTTTGAACTGGCATAATATATAGCTGATGTTATAAAGAGTAACATAGGGTTACTTTTTATTTCATAAAATGAATTAGGATTCCGCGCAACAAACTTAAAACCCTTCAGATTCACGCGGAAGAAGTCACAGACAGTAGCTAGTGCTGTCTAAAGCCCTTTCATTCACACACCACTGACTCAACCCTCGACCACTGAGCCACCCTCGGCCACTCCTCTCTAATAACCTTTTTAGGGTTCCGTACCCAAAGGGTAAAAACGGGACCCTATTACTAAGACTCCACTGTCCGTCTGTCTGTCTGGCTGTCTGTCACCAGGCTGTATCTCATGAACCGTGATAGCTAGACAGTTGAAATTTTCACAGATGATGTATTTCTGTTGCCACTATAATAAAAAACACTAAAACCGGAATAAAATAAATATTTAAGGGGCCTCCTATACAACAAACGTGATTTAATGTACCTAGTTTTTTTGCTCGATGTCTAATCTTATATTTAAAAATCTTCTGTGCGTGTGTATGAAAGTGAACTCCTCCTAAACGGCTGGGCCGATTTGGATGAAATTTTTTGTGTATGATCCAGTGGATTCGAGAATGGTATAGATTCACAATTGGACCCGGTAGGTGGTGCTGCAGTCGAGTTGTAGGACTTCTTAGATGTATGTCACCCTGGTACTAGGAGCACATAACTGTCACCCTGGTACTCGGAGCGCAAAACTTATGCGCTAACTCGAGAACGGCAAGGTGGCTCTTAGCAGTGAAGAGGTATTTTAATTAATTGGTAGGTTGATAGGGTAGGTAGGTAGGTAGGTAGGTAGGTAGGTAGGGTAGGTATGTAGGGGTAGGGTAGGTATGTACCTACGTAAGGTAGGTAGGTGGGGTAGGGTGGCTAGACCTAGATTTTTGTAACGGTTTTCAGGGCAGGACAACGTCTGCCGGGCCCGCTAGTGTTGTATAGATAATGATACGGAACCCTTCGTGCGGGAGTCTTACTCGCACGTGGCCAGTTTTTACTACAAAATCCGTTATAATGATAAGTGCTAACAAGCTACAGTAACATAATTACATATTTTCTGTTGCAGGTAAGTGTTGGCTTCAAGCTCGGGGAAAGGATGAATATTCATGAGCCTTGCAAGTCTGCTGGCCTAGCTCTGAAGGTATCTGTAAGCTAAGCGGTGATTTAGTGTTGCTCTGAACAGCAGTACTATAGGGGATATTACTGCAATGTTCTGGCACCAGAGTGCAGCACTAGCATAATCCGTAAACCGGTTTTCGACGAGTCGTTCAAAGCGTGAAATTCTGCCTTTAATTTGAATTCAAAATTGGGAAGTGTATTATATTATACAATAATGCATCAGTGCTGTGTATTTCGATGTAGAAATTAAATATTTTGTTTTTTTCTTTTACATAATTATGTTTTCGTTTGACTGTACTGTTTTTGGCTTGAACCATAGGTTTTTTTTATTTATTTTGGCGTGGTCCTAGTCGCCGGAAGAAAAATATTAAAATTAAATGGATCGGCGGGCTTATTACGTATCTTGCAGAAGCCAAGCGATAGCAAAAATTGCGCAATAATTGCTCTTCAATTGCAAATTCGTATTATGTATCAGCGATAACCAAACCATAGCAAACAAGCGTTAGTGCTGCCTCTATGGAACAATCAATGAACTAAATAGTGCATTGTCCGCTATTGTACTACGTTTATTTCGTATTACGTATGAGTTTTGACAGCAAAGCAATAGCCATCAATAAGCAAATTTTGCTGTCAAATTGCGATAACCTTTTCCCTAGTTGCTGGTCGATTGTTAATCGCTGTTTTCTCTTTCTTTCTTTGCTGTACACATATATATTAGTTTAATTCAGTCCATTATTTCGAGTATTGTACCAAAAAACTGTATTTTAAATCTTCGTCGTGTGTTAATTTAAATTAAACTAACTATGTGGTTTATAAAAACTTTATTATTATCCGCCTAAAAAAATCGAGTGACGCTTCGATTATCAAAGATGTCTCGTGCTATTCTCTTGCTTGGAGCACTTGAAGAAGAAGCCAGTAGGACTGAAAGCCATAACACAGCACAGCTGCGACGTAGCCTTCGAGATCAAGCCAAAGCTTTGAACTTGTCTGATGCTGAGTATAAAGCTCACTACCGACTATCTAAATTATTTAACGACTTTTACAGATTTTAAACTGACAATCACGTCAAAATGTGCAGTGTAAATGATTTGAAAAAAAATTATGTTAAACTAGAACATTCTCTTAATCATTTAGTAAGTGAATATTTTTTTATAATATTCATAATAAATAGGTTAATTAACACGTGAAGTTGTGTCTGACGCGGACAAAACATTGACAATCACACACAATCTACCAGTTTTTCTGTTTGTTTATATTAGCAGATAAAAGTAAGCAGGCAGGTAGCAGGTATAAGTTCTTCATTTGTACCTACATTCTAGCAAATAAATTAATTTGAATTTGAATTTAGTACCAGCGGTGGCTACTAAATTGTTTTTGGCGCTAGTGTCGTAGCGATAAATGCATTGAAACAAACAGCGAACGACTAGCAAACGATTTTTACATAATACGATTTTTTTTGACGTTTCGCGATTGATCGCGCGATGACTGCGCGATAGTTGCGCAGCTTTTGCTGATTGCTATTTCATACGTAATAAGCCCGCCGGCTCCGGTGATCCGGGATCTGGGACCGTAGTCCTAGTTAATTGCAGTCCCAGTCGCCGAAAACCTCTCGCTGTCATTCGTTGATCTTTGACATTCGTTATAGGTAGTTAGAAGCTAGAAAATCTGACAACCAGACTTACCAAGGCGTGTCGTGTTACCCATCAACTTCTTTCAGTGTTCCGCGCGGTCTATCTGCCTTTTGTTTCATAATCTAAGCAGTCAAACGTATGGTTGCTGCACGACCTGCATTCAACTCGCACTCTCAGCAAGCAGTTCCACCCACTCCCAAATCACAGACTACTTACAAAGAATAAAGAAACTCCTTTTACAAAAACCGTAAGCTCGACTCCAATCCGGCACTAATCCAGCGGTTAATATTCCGACCTCGTCCCGGATAAACACTCGTTATAATCTATTCATTAGCACAAACCGATTACAGGCTTCTATTACAGACTTCCATTACAGACTACAGACTATCCCTTGCTTTTATAGCCTGTTCGTGTGTATCTCGGGTTCCGGATGTATTTTTAGTTCTGTATAGTATTGTGGAATGAGATGTAAAGGTAGGTATTAGTGAGTACTATTCTGTGTTATCACCACGCTTGAATGATGCATTATAATGGTAATATCTTAATTTGTAGCACGTATAAAAATATTGATGTTCAGCTTCTTTGTGACCTTCTACAATCTATCTTGAAATGAGGCATACAAATGTTGAATTAAGACACATGTTTAAAAATCAAAGAATAATTTTATGTACAATTCCAAGAAAAGGCTGGGGGCGTTGAAAGGGCATCTAAAAACTCGTCCACATCGCTGTCAATGGGGCACGTGCCCAACAGGCTGGCAGCATTGACACGCTGTATGGCCATGTTGATTCTTTGATCCAAGAATAGACCAGAGACGCAAGAAACAATGAATTGATTGATAAATTAATCTAATTCGAAGAATAACAAAAACATAATACGACCTGCCCCCTAGCCATATCACCCAAATTGACAATCTACAATCGATAACGCTAATAGAAAACGAATCAAATGTATGAGAATGACGTCATCTCAACGATAAGTCACGTGATCGAAAATCAAAAATTGATTTACATCACAAATTATTGTACAAAGAGAATCGATTCGAAACGTTTGTAACTTGGCCTAGGGTGGCTGACGTCCTAGCTAGGTTACGTATAGATTACGACTCTTGAACTTTCTTTCCCATTCTTCTTCACACAAAACTACTTTCTGAAAAGGGCAACTACACAATTATATTGTTTTTTTTTCTTGTAAATTACGTCTAATTAAAATTAACAATTTGACTTTAACTAATTTTGACTATAGTGTAAATTGATACGTCAAATACGAAATCCGATTGAAGTTTGTGTTGTGGGTTTTTTGACTAATAAAATCTTAGTGCTACTTTCATCAACCAAAAAATCTTTGTTCAACGCAAACTTCGAGACCGGTCAAAAACCTATTTTACCTTCGAGAACGGTGCGGTTTCCCCCATTACCCTGACGGACCGAGGGCCATTCTCGAGACTTTCAACATAACTTGTGTGGATACCTTAAAAGCTTCACAAATTGTTGTTACTTCACACACGGTGTTAACGGCTGATGCTATTACAGCCGTCTGCGATCATATTAACGTCAAAGTCAAAGCATTTATTTCAATTAGACCATTAAAAGGCACTACTAAATTGTTAAAGAGTCAGTTAGTCAGGAAGTTGATGCTAAAAAAAAGTAACATAATATAAAAGTTCTTGTAGTTCGTTGTAACTTTGATCGATGTTTTAATAATAAATTGCGGTTTACGATTTATGACATATTAAAAAAAAACTACTTTCTAGATCTCGTTCAAACCAATTTTCGGTGGAAGTTTACATGGTAATGTACATCATATATTTTTTGTAGTTTTATCATTCTCTTATTTTAAAAGTTACAGGGGGGGGGGGGACACATTTACCACTTTGGAAGTGTCTCTCGCGCAAACTATTCAAGTTTGAAAATTATATTAAAAACCTCAATATCATTTTTCAATACCTATTCATAGGTATGGGCTTGATGAAAAAAAAAATTGAGTTTCAGTTCTAAGTATGGGGAACCTCCAAAATGTATTGTTTTCTTTCTATTTTTGTGTGAAAATCTTAATGCGGTTCACAGAATACATCTACATACCAAGAGTTTCAACAGTATAGCTCTTGTAGTTTCGGAAAAAAGTGGCTGTGACATACGGATAACGGACGGATAGACAGACAGACAGACATGACGAATCTATAAGGGTTCCGTTTTTTGCCATTTGGCTACGGAACCCTAAATAGAAAAAATGCGTTTATTTGTGGTTTTAATTATGGATGTACCTAATAGAAAAATAATAATCTACAATCATTATACAATAGGTACGTTTGTAACGAATAAATTCAAAAACAGCTGTTCCGATTTCAAAAATTCTTTCACCATTAGAATGCTACATATCAGTTAAAAAAATAGGGATCCTTGAAAACCATCACACCGACTAAGTCGCGGGCAAAGTGCTAGCAATGTATAATTTGACTAATTCTAGAATTTAGAAGAATATCAATTAACACTGTTACTAAGAAAAGCAGGCAAGTCTCGGCTGTCATTCGTAGATCTTTGACAGTCGTTATGGGTAGTCAGAAGACAGAAAGTCTGACAACCAGTCTTACCAAGAGTATCGTGTTACCCAGTGACTGGGTTGTGGAGATCAGGTAGGCAATCAGCGTCATCAGGTTACTGAAACCTGGAAGCCAACATTTATATAGTTAGGTAAAAGCTAAACAAATTAATTAAGGGTGTTTGTTTTATTATTCCAGCGGAGAAATTTTAATTTTGACATCGTTTAACAGTTTCATAACACACCACAAACTTCACAAAAACAACAGGCATTTCATATTTCCGCATTCCCCCTCACTCCAGTTTCAACGCGGAAACTTTCTTCAAAACACGATGATATGCCCTCCCCTCTCTTCCTACCCTCTCCGTCACAAATAGCCGCAGTTGAGATATGTATAAGTTCCTCAAGTGCCATTACGGGAGGATCGTGGTCTGAATGGTAATATTACTTCAATTACAGACGGGTTTAATTGGACAGCTTCGGTTCAGATTAATCCCTCAACTGGATCTAGACTGGCGTGTGATGTAGATGGACATAGAATTACCAGTATGGCAATTAGTGATTTAAATAAAATAAAAAACCTACAACGTCAGTTATTGCTAATTTAAATCAGTGTAAATTCATTAAGGTACTTCTAAATAATACTAATGCGGGTCTTAACCCCATCTATTATGATGATAATGAAATCACAGCGATGTCTTCTTCCAAAAGTCGACCAGGGCCTCAAGTCTGCTATTACAATAGTGTCAGAATGTTCTATCATTGATTTCATAATTGTTGATTTTGACAAGTTTGGTAATCTACTAATATAATGGCGTCATTATGACTTTCCAATGGTGAATGGTCAACCACTGACACGCCATTGAAAGAAATGATATAGAATGGTAATCTCGTACAAAATGACAAATGAATGACTGACTTAGGCGGTAATCTGCTAAAATGTTGACAGTTCCTTTGATCAGTGACCTACCATTAGAACGTCATTGTGCAGTCGTTGGCACCAATGATCGTCCGACCATTATGAATTTAGCAGATTACGAACTTTTAGCAAAATAACAATGGGATCGTGTTGGAATGACGGAATTATAAAAATAGCAGACTTGGCCCCCTGGGCCTCAAGTCTGCTATTACAATAGTGTCAGAATGGTCTATCATTGATTTCATACTTGTTAATTTTGACAAGTTTAGTAATCTACTAATATATAGCGTCATTATGAAAATCAATGATAGATCATTCTGACACTATTGTAATAGCAGACTTGAGGCCCTGGCCTGTAGACAAAGTCCCTTTTCTGTTAGCGTTAACGCCAAAAATCTAATTGTATGCAGTTGACCTATTTGCGTCACGTGACATCTCAATACTCAATACTTTCCACAATGTGAGCTTAGGTGGTAACTTAGATATATAAATCATTATGGACCCTGTCGGGCACAGTAAATTAGTAAGTAGGAGAGAGGAAGCTTATCATCTAATCTTATTAAAGTTAATAGACAGTTCAAATGTTATCTTAGTTATCTCAAACCGAAATGTATCGCTTAACTTATTATTTTATTTATTTTTTTCTTTTTTCGTGCAGTTTTATTGGTTAATATTTATATGTGTATGTATGTGTATGTATTATACATCTGGTAAGCGCAACGTCAACTCCATACAATTTGATGTCTCCGTTGCCGTTAACACTAACAGAAAGGAATTTTGTCTCTGTCGCCTGTTCTCTCCATGATCGCCTGAAAGAGAAGGATGTCTCGTCACGGTTTCTTTTTATTGGAGTTTCCAAATATTATACTACTACCAGCTTTTGCCCGCGACTTCGTCCGCGTGAATGTCGGTTATCACGGATGCAGATGAAGTCTACTAGTCGAAAGGAAGCCTACGTCCTTCCCCAGGGTATTAGTTATTTTTAAGGCGGTACCCTGAGCAAATAACCTTGAGCGTTCGTTCCCTCTGCGCCGCGCAAGAGATACAGTAGCAAAATAAGCTCAGATTTTAGAATTAAATCTTTATAAAATCACATATTGGGATTTTGAAAAAATAAAATCTACCATAACGTTCATTAATAAATTGCCTATCCATTAGTGTTAGTAAAAAATCGAATTAATGGTTACTTGCCGAGGAGATGCATGTTTTCAATAATTATCTCTCATTTCTGTGGTTTCGTTGTGAGGAGATTAGTTAAATACTATACTTCGTAAACAAAAATGAGATCTACCATTTTGGAGTCAAGATTATGTAGAAATTTAATCTATTTTTTATTTGTTGATATTTCTTTTGGATATAGAGTATTTAGGTCCGAAAAACTGAACAAAAAACGGCTAGCGCTGCGTTTTGCACAGGGACGCGCCTACAGCTATTTCATAATGAAAGCGTAACTAACAGACAAAGTTACTCTCGCATTTATATTATTAACAAAGTAAAATAAAATAATGAAGTATGGATTAGTGTACATACTACACTGATTATTCTGTTGTGAACTTGTGACCGCTTTAGCTGACTGTTGTTGATGTGGTACAATGATAATATTTATTTATTAAACTTTATGTACATAAAAAAACACTGTACAAAGGCGGACTTAATGCCTTAGGCATTTTCTACCAGTCTACCTTAGGGTGATGCTGAGACAAAACATGGTAGGCGTAACGAAACTTATTTATAATAATAAAATAATAAATACTTACATACAAATAAAATATAAAGAGTAGAGAGCTAAAATACATAGATAGAGAAATACAACAAATTAAGAGTGGGACGAGTCTGCCAAATTTTTAAGAAAGAATTCGCGAGCTTTTACTTTGAACGTGAACCGACTGGTGGCCGTCCTGATAATCTGAGGAAGCGCATTCCAAAGGAAAACCGCCTGGACAGGAAAAGAAGATCTAAGAAAACCAGAGCGGTGAGAAGGACATCGTAGAAGACAATTATTGGAAGAACGAAGATTCTTGTTGTGCGCAGAGCATAAATATTGAAAGTGAAAAGTCAGGTAAGAAGGAGAACTGAGTTTATCTAGAAGAGAAAACAGAGTTGTCAAAGCCCTTAACGCTCTGCGCTGTCTGATGGGCAACCACTTTGCGAAAACATGATCATACTTACGGAGATTAAATACGAATCGAATGCAGTTATTAAGCACAATATATTTCAGTGGTATACCTTTCTATCCTTCTTCTTGTTTTACTTTGGAGAAGCATAGGCTTATAGATTGGTAGACTATAACCATGGTAGGTGGATGGTAGGAACTTCATGATCCCTATCTAATAGATTAGTGATGGTTAAGAGAAATCAGTGATGATATTAAATTTGGCAAAGCTTTTTTTTCTGGGTACCTGCCTAGCCTTTTCTCAACTACATTGGGGTCGGCTTCCCGTCTAACCAGATGCAGCTGAATACCAGTGTTTTACATGGAGCGACTGCCTATCGGACCTCCACAACCCAGTTACTGAGTAACACGATACCCCTTGGTAAGACTGGTTGTCAGATACCGGATTTCGACTACCCATAACAACTGTCGAAAATAGACGAATGACAGCCGGGACCAACAGCTTTACGTGCTCCCGAGGCATGGGTCTTGGTATGAAATGAATGGTCACCCATCCACTGACTAACCGTGGCAAGCGTAGCATAACTCATGTCCCCCTCTATTTCTGGGTAATAAAATTTAATTTTGTTTAACAATGTCATCGCAAAACCGCTGATGCAGTTAAGGTAGAGAAACAATCCCACGACCCCATAGGTTTATAATATATTTTGTATCGTACCAAATGAGCCATGCTCGAGGGTCTGTTCTGCATCAATAAAGCCTTGTATTTATGGTGTCTGTCGGTAATCGAGGCTCTTTCTTTTGTTTTTTCTCTGTTCGTTCATTAGGAACAGTTTGTGGGCCGTTAGGGTCACGTGGGCAGTGGGCAGTGGGCACAGGTAGACGACCCTTAATTGTATAAATTGACGATATGTTGTAGCTTTTTATTTGGGACTATTTGTTTGTTGGTGTATGGGAGGTTTTTATAGCTTGGAATGTACAAGACCTTACAAATTGAAAATGACGATCCTTATATTCCATAAAAATAATGCTATTGTCTAAATTTAAAATAGCACTGCACAAACTGCTTCTTGACAAATGCTACTATACAATAGACGAGTTTTTAAACGATAATTTGTGCAGTTAACATTTTGACATTTGTAATTTTTATAAATATTGTGATATTTATCTTTATTAATGCAACATTTTGTAGTACTTATATTTATTTTGCATAATTAAATATTTGTATGTCTTATGACAAACATAGCTTACTATTTATATGTGTGACCTTTTTATACCTATATTTCACAAATAAACTTTTGACTTTATACTACAAATCTGGTAGATGATATTGGTAATAACAGTTCTCGTCATCAAAACATCATCAAATCAGATCAAAAGAAATAAATAAAATTGAAGTGTCTGTATGTAATGTCAAAATATCAGTTTTATACTAAATATATAATGAAAGTATTTACGGTACTCTTATCACAAAGTCTATTATTTTATTTTATTTATGTCTGTCTGTCTTCCTGTTCCGGCACTTGTGTTTGCCTTGTGTCTGGGTGTTGTTTATCTATATATGTATGTATTTACAAAAAAAAAATGTATTTGTGTATGTATATCAGCTGTCTGACACTCATAGTACAGGGTCTCCCTAGTTTGGGGTCAGATGGCCGTGTGTGAAAATGTCCCCAAATATTATTATTGTTTATTATTATTACTAGAAGCAAAACAGGGTCCCGCGCAAAAAAAATATTAAAACCGCGCTGGTAAACGACAATCGCCCCCGGGCGAAGTTGCGTGTGTTAGAATAATAGGTATAATTGACAACATTACAAAGCAATTAATAGCTCTTCATTAAATACACATACTTATATACTCAAAGAATATTATTATTTAAGAACAGAATAGTGAAATGAAAATACTTTGTTTAGGAAACATATATTTTATTGTAATATTTCAGACTCAAAATCATTTATTTCAATTCAACCATTTACTGGTACTTTTGAATTGTCAGAGTCAGTCAGAAAGTTGAATCTAGTTGCTCGTTCCAAAGGGTAGATTTCTATGGAGAAGAACGAGCAAGAAACTCCATGAACACTCTTTTAAAATCAGTAATATTTTACAAATTTAGGTTACATCATTCATGTCATAACAACTAGGTACATATAATTTAATATTAACATTATACATATACATAGCCTTTCATAGTTATCATCATAATTATACTTATCTAGTATTTTCTTCGGGAGCTCCGTACCGATCAACGTTTCGATCAAAAGTGATTCAATGAAGTCGGAACACTCGCTTTTATAAGCGGCGATAAACAAGTATGATTCATAAACGGTGACAAGCAAATATGATTCATACTCATTTGCTATCCAAAGTTTAAACACACTTTATTCTATTTAAAATGATGTTATTTACTATACTTCTACTGCATTTAATGAGAAATTAATTATTACTTTATATTATAACACGAATTACGTAGTTATGTATTAATTACATCGATATAAATCTAACACGTGCATCAGCTAGTTACAAAATAAAAACGAAAGAATAAACACATAGAACACGATTTTTCACTTATGTACTTCTAAAAGAGATAAATAGGTGTGTGTTGACTAAGAATGTATAACTAAATACATGTTATTGTGGTATATTCCAACAAGAAGCTGAGTACTGTCCCGCTTGCTCGCAGCTCGCAGCTATCAGCGATTATACTAATTTCTCCAGAGACTCCTTTGTTCACGGAATTATCATAATTTGATGGTACACTCACTGCTAATAATATTAACTTGTGTGGTTCAACAAAACAGTATTGTGTGTTCACTAACTTTGTAGGAATACACTGGTTTCTGATGAAGCTACAACCAGCGCTGTAGTACGCGAATTAAACCTCATTTACGAGACCTCATTTTTATTTTGTTTGTATTCTTATCTTTATTCATTTGTTTGAGGTAGTTTTAAAAAAAATCCTTTTAAGGGAATTATAATTTCCCATACTAGATTACCATCCTTTCTAAACAAACTTGTTAATTTAAGTAAGTATTTTTACTTATTCTCTTTCTCAGTTCTTTCGAATGAAAACGCACTGGGTATAGGGCACAATACAAGGCGTTTATTAAAACCACAATTTAGCACAAACTCAATTTAAAATAAATTCAGACTCATATTAAAATGGACTTAGTAACACTTAACACAACGAATCGAGTACAGTTTCGGGACGTCTTAGCTCCGATGCGATCAGACACCGGATTCTGAATGTCTTCTTCGCTGTGGGTTGAAAACATCACGACTCTGTAGAAGCGCGCCAAAAGTAGTGGTAGATCACGTGTTCTCGATAATGGCGGGCTTGCGATTCGTTCCACGTTCATACTATTGACCGGATACGACAAGTAGATAAAGCTTTTGTACAGAAAGTATGACAAACTGTTAAATTTGTTTACCATACCTATAAAAGTCATCTGCCTAGCCTTTTTCCAACTATATTGGGGTCGGCTTCCGGTCTAACCGGATGCAGCTGAATACCAGTATTTTACATGGAGCGACTGTCTATCTGCCCTCCACAGCCTAGTTATTAGGTAACATGATATACCTACCCTTTGGTAAGACAGGTTGGGACGACTGGGGCCAACGGTTTTATGTACAGACAGCAAAAGAGATAGGTATACAGGGTCGTCAGATATAGATAAAGTTTACTTAGAAACCGATGGATGTTTTTGAATAAAATTAAATTAAATTTATAGAGAATAAACATTTCAATGATTTAATTAAATTTCATTCGAAAACATCCATCGGTTTCTGAGTAAACTTCAACCATTTCCGATGACCTGCGTATCTATCTCTTTTGCTGACGTACTTTAGTAGGTACCCCTTCGTGCTTCGAAAAGTACTTAAAACTGTAAGTTGGTAACCCATCCGCGGACCGATCACGGTCAGCGTTACCTTTTATTTAACCAGGAGCTCCTCCATATAAACATCAACTGATGACTGAAAAGTCGTCCCTATAATAAATAAATACAAGTAACAAAAATGACATCGATTCCTGCATATTCAACAGATTTCACTGTTAATAATTAGTGTTAGAATGTACTTAATTATTGTAATATTGCAAAATTCATTTTGAACGTATCTATCCTAAATGAAGTGGCATTTTGTTAATTGAGTTTATTGACATTATCATTCTAACGTAGGCAACCTATTTAATGGTAATGCTTATAATGTTAGTTTTAGTTTAAATTATTCAAAATCATAACAATGCATTAGTTAGCATGTCTAGCTTTGGACGTGTTTGGTTAATTGATTGATGCCTAATGTTTTGGATAAATGATAAACTAAGTTACGATGTTTAGTATATTTCCAGTCAACGAAGTAAATTGACTACTAGGACTAACTTCTGAAACAAGAAAATCTGTTTATTATTTAACATAAACTAATTCTTGAATAAAAACGTCCTTAGTAGTTTCTTTCTTTATTTCACAATGTTTCGTTCCCATCAAACTCTTTTTCCAAACCTATACGATGTTCACATTTTGTCTCTGGGCTTCACCAGCAGTAACGAGACGCCAACTTTTGGTTGTCATGCATTGTACGTAAACGTCAAAGCTCAGAGCAAGTGACCGTTCTTAACGGACGCCAATCGGAACGCACGCGCAAATTCGCAGCCGCCTCTAAAGTTTTAAAAATCTAACCGACTCCGCGTGTAAACATCATCTCATCTCATCTGTATTTGTGAACCCTGGCCCCATCGTCAGCTCGAAAGGTGGAAGTTCATCGAGTGTCAGTTTGCAGTCTGAGATACGTACTTTGCACATACCTTTACTGTTGGCTGCCTAGATCAAAGTGAACATTTTATTTTATAGTGTAACTCGTCAGACCTTCATCCAGGTCTTCCCTGTGTAGCAGAAAGCCATCAGAGTATTTCGGCGTGGTGAGAATGCTACACACAATGTCTGACAAAGTTTAATTTGAGCATTTTGATCATAATTCTAATTTTTTACCAGCTTTTTATTAGCTTCACCTGTATGTTTGTATGATTGTTTGTAACTGACTTCTTTGGGCGCGATTTTGACCCACTTTAAATTTCGTTCAAACTTTGTAGATTTATCGAGGACCGATGACAATACACTAATTTGATAAAATTATTAAAAAAAACAAAAAAAAAAAAAACATAAGTCGTTCAAAATTAGTTGCCGAAAAAACAGCTAATAGATACTAGGAAGGTACTGCACAAGCGCCCCTGGTAGAATAAATGTACATAATATTTATAGATATAGATATATGTAACCAAACTAAAAAATAAAAAATAAATAATAGTTTAATAAAACTAAAAACACGTTTTTTATAGAAAACCATACTAATAAATTTTAATAAATTAGGTATTTTATTTTAAAAAAAGCGTGGGTTGCTTGGTGTCAATAGTTATAAATATTTTATTGACAGATATGAGTAGAGTGATTATCATTTTGATAATATCTTAAAAAGCACCCCACGCTTTTTTTTAAATCCCTAAGACTACCCACTGACCAAATAATTTATTGAAATTTATTTTCTATTTTTTATTTATTATTTATTTATTTATTTTACTATTTATGTACACACAGTAGACAACACAGGAAAAGAACATTATAAAATATGAGTACATAGGTACTGCTTCTTTGGTTTTCTATACAAATAATTTTGCATCTTCAACAATACCACTAATATTCACAACAGCGTATCCACACTCTTATTCCAACGCTTGTCAGTCAGATGGTTTCTTACAAATAGATCTTAAGACCTTAAGGCCATTGCACAAATTGCTTTGTATCACATTATTCAAACAGAAAAATTCCTTACGGAAAAATAAACTGTTACGACTTTCAGCAGTCACACTTGTAACCACTAGACCATGACATGGAATTCAATAATTATTGCCTTAAGACCCACTTAGCCACACGAGCGAAACCGAGGGCACAGTCTAAGTTATTCAAATTAAATAGACCTAATTTTTTTTTACTGTTTTCAAGAAATACCTAGTGACGGTCAGTCGAAGCCCTTCTCATAATTATACTTTACATACAAATTACACACTGGACCACGTAACGGTACCTTTACCACCCACAACTTGGTTTCATTATGTTTTCTCCTCACGAGAATACTTTGTTTGTCAGATAAATTAATTTGCTATTTAATTTCCTAGCGAAGGATTTTTGTAAACGAGTTATTTGACCCTTTCTGGTTTTTATGTAGAATTTCTAATGTCGGTTTTACAGGAACAGGTAGGTAAAGTCAACAAAAGAGATAGGTATGCAGGTCATATTAATAATAATATGTTGGGACATTTCACCCCATCTGACCCCAAGCTAGGGAGACCCTGTACTGTGGGTGTCAGACAGCTGATATACATACACAAATACATTTTAAATACATACATATATAGATAAACAACAACCAGACACAAGGCAAACACAAGTGCTCATCACACAAATGTTTACCCTGGGCGGAATTTACTTAAAAACCGATGGATGTTTTTGAATGAAATTTGATTAAATCATTGAAATGTTTATTCTCTATTTATTTTTATTCAAAAACATCCATCGGTTTCTAAGAAAACTTGAACTATATCTGATGACCCTGCATACCTATCTGTGTTGCTGACTGTACATTCGTAAACATGTGATGAAATTTAACGAAGTGGAAAGGTTCTCTTTGGAAGGACTCTTACGGAAATTTTGGTTACGGAATGAGTGATAATGTATCTACCTATGTATTTTTATTTTGTCAACACTTAAATCGAGTATTGTGATGACCCAGTGGTTAAGAAGTTCTCCTCTCATTCACGAGGTTGTCGGGTTCGCAACCGGACACAAGCAAGTACCGATGTGATTTTTCCAATTTCATATGTAGGTACTTTCTAACTCATTTATTTTTTTATTGATTGCATTCCATAGTGTTTCTGAGATTTAACATTAAGCTAATATTAAGTACAATTTATGGACCTTGTTACACACATTGCAGTCGAGCATCAACCAAAATATCATTTGCTTAATATAATTTACATGATATAATTAAATTATTTAGAAACAGTAGTCCATACGGTGTTGGACGTAAAGAATAGCACCATCCCATATCTTCCCGTGGGTGTCGTAAGAGGCGACTAAGGAACTCACCAGAGGATGGGCAGCAGCGTTCTCTGTGCCTTTGTAACAACCATACTGCGATCGCCAACCCGCCTGCCAGGCATGTCGATTATGGCACCCCCCCCCCTTTTGGGGGAGGCCTATGTCCAGCAGTGGACGTCTTTCGGCGGAAATGATGATGATGATGATTTAGAAACAAACAAAATGTATAGGTAAATTAATTAATATTCATAAATTCATTGCAAAAATAAAAGTCACAAAACATTAAAAATAAACAATAAAATTAAGCATGATATCAAAAGTAATAATCAATAAAAAAAATAAAAATTGGATAAAAATAACACATCCAGTGTTATTTTTATCCAATTTTTATTATTTTTAATTCTTGGACATCACTGACATCGGTAAAAGAAAATATCGTGAGGAAATCTGGACTTATAATTGATGTAAGTCTCATATCACCAATCCACCTTGAGCGCACGTGGTGATCAATGCTCGTGCTTTGTCTGTATGAGAAGAGGCCTTTGCCCAGCAGTGGGACTGTAACAGGCAGGTATTATTTTGTATATTTATAACATAAATCATCATTTTCTCATTTTTTTAGCCACGTGAATGGTGAATTACCTTATTTCTCATGAACTAGATAAGTTGTAGAAACGATGTAGATACCTGTTTAGATACTGTACGCTCTCATGGCCAAGGCAATAAAAAACTAATGAAAACATGACGTTTACGGATTATTCTAACTTGGGGAGTGTTATAACAAGTATAAATCTTTATTTCAAGCCATAGACTCATAATGGGTTAATTACAGTATTTACTTAAAGCTATTTAGTAGATGTTAGTTTTTTGTAAAAAACTTTTTATTTTCCTCTTTTTAGTACCTCCTTCTCATCCAAATCTATTAAGAGATTGAAAGTTAACTACTACAAAGATTGATGAAACTAAAACGTCGTCTATGTAAAATTTTTGGGTATTTGATGATTTTTCTAAAAGTGCAGAATTAATTTCGATAAAATTTATATAGGACCACCCCTGAAGCATACCCTATCCATAAATAAAAAAGAATTTTCAAAATCAGTTTACGTTTGCCGGAGAAATCGCGTAAAAAATCGCGCACATACTTAATGCAAATTTAAGACTTATACGGTTTTCTCATAGATGCCATTGTCAGAACTGGACCAAATTACTTGGCACTTAATTGGGACCACACGGGAAGCACTAGATTTTAAATAAAATAAGAATCATCAAAATCGGTTCACCCAGTCCAAAGAAATCAGGTAACAAACATAAAAAAAAAAACAGACGACTTGATAACCTCCTCCTTTTTTGAAGTCGGTTGATAAAACTAACTTACACTAATCCTAAAGCTACCCTTATCCAGTGATTCTGTTAAGGGCAGTCGACTCGTGCACCAATCACTTTAAGGATGCTGTTGCCACTGCTACGCAAACGCTGCAGTAGGGAATAATTGCTTGAAAGCCGTCAGTATGCGACTCCGCAAACATACCCGACGACTGCAGCGCCACGGCAGTTCCTACAGCATCCTAAAAGCATCATTGTACTGGGTTCGCAGGGCTATGTAGGTTCGCTGCGTATGCTTCTCCCATAGGCCGCTCGAGTAAAATGACTGGCAGAAAGCCTTAAAAACACTGTTCACTGCTTAAAAAGTGTTATTTTCACTTCACTCGTGCAACGTGCAAACCTGCGAGCGAGCATATTGCCTCTTTATCGCAAAAGCACCAGTAATATTGATGATTTTAATTATTATAATTATCTAAATACTGTAAAGATTGACATGCTGGTCGAAATCATTGGCTTCGTCTGAACACTCTACATTCTCCTAGACTAGTTTTATAAATACAACGTTAGTATTATTTTTATACGTCAGGGTGATTGTCAAGCCACAGGGACACGTATTATTCTATTACAGAGCGATTATAACTAGAAGTATTTCTTTCATTAAAGTGAACCTCCTCTTAAGTCCTTTCCCCTCGTCAAGTGAGCTCTTATGGTGTTACTACACTAATCGATCGATCATCGATCGATGCCATCGGTCGACATCGATCGACGTTGATAGATTGGTGTGGCTTGGCTGATTTACGGATACCGTTCGAGTAACTAATCGATCGATTGCCGGTCGATGGCACCGGTCGACGTTGATCGATTAACTCCGGTTATAATCCATCACTAATAATAATCAAGCAGCTCGATCGACGTCGACTAAACCATTCTTCCATCGATTGATGCCGTCGATCGACAATCGATCGATTGATCTGGTAACACCCTTACAATACCGTCTTACTCGTCTAAGTTTTTTATTACTACACAACCAGATAGGCGGATACTGAGCTGATAAATGCAAAAAAAAAACTGGATAAGTGCGAGTAGGACTCGCGCACTAAGGCCACCAGGGCGTAAGTCAAATCATTTATTTCAATAAGACCATTATAAGGTCTCAGGTACAACGCTACCAAGAGTGAACTCCTAGTTTTTAAAGCGGGGAACAAATGTTATGACTCGGTCCCACCTGTTACCTTAGGGGACGCTCTGCTTACCAGAGTGACGAAGTTTAAGTACCTGGGACATTGGGTCACCGATAGTCTGTCTGATGATGTAGACTTGGAGAGGGAACGCAGAGCATTGGCAGTTAGATGTAACATGCTGGCCCGTAGGTTTGCACGTTGTACGAAGGAGGTAAAAATTGAACTTTACACGTGTGCTCTATGGGTCAGTTATACAAAAAGCTCGTACAATGCTCTGCGTATCCAGTATAATAACGCCTTCAGGGTTATGTTGGGGCTACCACGATTTTGCAGTGCGTCAGGAATGTTCGCGCATCGCGTTCACGCAAGCAGGCGGTGTGCCTGATTTTTATGCACTTATTCGTGCAAGCATAGCATCCTTGACGCGGCGAGTGCGCGAAAAATTAAATAAAAGAATACTACTTTTATTTAATTTTTTCGACTAAACTTTGAGAGATTTGGACGCAAAACTGATGCAGAACGAACGCAGTCTGCGTCCAAAACTTTCAAAATTTTGTCGAAAAAATGAAATAAAAGTAGTATTCTTTCAAAATTAAAAAAAAGCGTTTAGTTACTAAAAGATCGATAATAAAATTGTCTGTAAGATGGTGTAAGTTTCGTTTAATTATACCTGGTAGATTTTGTGTGATTGTCAATGTTTTGTCCGCGTCAGACACAACTTCTCGTGTTAATTAAACTATATAATATGAATGTAATTAAAAATATTCACTTACTAAGTGATTAAGAGAATGTTCTAGTTTAACATATATTTTTTTCAAGTCATTTACACTGCACATTTTGACGTGATTGTCAGTTTAAAATCTGTAAAAGTCGTTAAATAGCCCCTTAACCGAGTTTTTAGAATGCCAATCAAGAAACTCACAGCGGATTCAGATTCGAAGTTTAGAATCAGGTCTTAGACAATCACACCCCTGGTGACAAACAGCCAGACGGACAGTGGAGTCTGAGTAATAGGGTCCCGTTTTTACCCTTTGGGTACGGAACCCTAAAAACGTGAGAATATTTAAATCTAGCGCTTTCGTCTTAAAGTTATTTAAAAAAAACCGGACAAGTGCGAATCGGACTCACTCACCGAGGGTTCCGTACTCATTTTGTAGGTACATATCCATACTTCTAAACTAATCCATACTTTAATCGACTTAATATTATAAATGCGTTTTTTGCGACATAAACGGCCGTATCTTTTTTTCAAGTTAACATAGAGGGTTGATTTTTTCACAGGATCAAGAGACCGTAGACTTGAGTATTTGGTTTATGGTAATTTCAACTCGATACCTCCACGCGTTCCCGAGATAAAGGGTCTTGACAGACAGACAGACAAACGGACAACAAAGTGATCTTATAAGGGTTCCGTTTTTTCCTTTTGTACGGATTTCTACAAATACCACTATAAGTATTGTCTAAAAACAAGACAATTCCCTCGTATCTGCGCACCCATCGCGACCTTCCATCGTTCCTGGCTAATCGATGGCAGCCGAAGCCATCAATCATCAGGCTTGCTCCGTCAGTGATGCATCGCCGGATTACCAGAGAACAGACACTGTGATTTACAGCTCGGAGCTGCGGACGGCGAACGAGTTTACGATTTGTTTTAGAACAACAATGTTTGTTTAATAAAATGTTGACCATGTAATGGTTAAATTATAGATTTACATTGCAACACATGTTCACGTTGTGTTAAATGATTATTAAAGACTAGATTTCGTCCGCGTGGATGTCGTTATCGCGGATGCAGACGAAGTCCTGGACTATAAAGTAGCCTACGTCCTTCCCCACGGGTCAAGCTATCTTCATACCAAATGACAATGCCAGATCCTGCCCCACCCATGTACAGAAAAGTAAATTAATGAAAATAATTGTAATGAATATAGAACCTTTCTATACTAAATTGTTTTTCTTTAGAACTTGCGGATTACGAAATTCCTACCCACAAAATAAAAACTAATTTTACCTAAAATATAATTTAACCTATAATAAATGTCATTATTGTTTTTAGATTTAAACGGAAACCGCAAGTTCTACAGTCACTAAGACTAATGTTTAGTTATCAGCAATAAATAAACAGTAAGATGCTACATATTGCACTTGACTTTTATTGAGTGGGGCAAAGTTCTATAGAGTTTCTGGCATTGTCCTTTCACCAAAATTGTGTGTGAAAATGTGCAGCCGTTTCGTCGTGAAAACGTGACAGACAGAGTTACTTATTAAGTATGGATTAGTATGGATTATGCTTGTATTGACGATAGATGGACCAAGAAGGGACCTGTTAACTACAGCTCTTAACTAGATATGAAGAATACACAAACACCGACCTCCTTTGATCTACATCAGCATGCAAATCAAACATAAAACTTGCACAATTAAGAAAATTACGCCGTTTACACATGACGCGACTCAAACACCAACTTATCTTACGCGACCGCGACTAATCCAAGTTGCAAGTTACACAATAACCCGCGTCTCCCACCCCCCACCGGGGGAGTGTGGAGCCCCATGGGGGAGGGGGAGGTCCCGTAATGGTGTTTGCGGACACCGTCCCGTTCAACGCTCATGCGATTTAATTTGTGTCAATAGTATCATCAGCAGTCGCAGTGTTTGGGATAAAAATAAGGGCTTCGTCAATAATGTTACAAATTGTAGACACTCGATTCTGCTTTGAAAGAAGAAATTAGAGATTGAAGATTCTTGTTATTCTTCTTACATTATGTCCTACACATTAATTTGTGTGTCAAGGGAAACGTGTCTCGTTGTGTTTCACAGGTTGTATAAAAGCAATACAATCTTAAATCAACTGTCTTGCACTAATAAAGGCGGTTTTACTACATATTTTTGACCAACTTTAAAAATAAACGGAGGTTCTTAATTCGACCAGTGTATTTTATTATTATTCTTTATATTTTTAATAGTGTATCCTACCTCAAAGGTCCCATATCAATTTCAAGAAAATATTCCACCTTAAGGGTAGAAAACTAAGGGCGACTGAAATTTTTTGGTTGGTGACACCATAAAATTTCTGTTCGTAATTAATTTGTGTGATAAGAAGTAGGCATTAAAAAAACTTTTTTACACAAAAGACCAAAGAAAAGACCAGAGCCTTCAAAAAGTATAAAATAACTTTAAATTCGTAAGTCAGTGGCAATAAAAAACAATAAACAAAACCAAAGCAAACTTGCGAATTTAACTTATTTTTTACTTTTTGAAGGCGGTTGTCTTTTTTGTAAAAACGTTTTTGACTCATAATATTTGAAAATCGCTTAACAGTAGTAACTATAACAGTAAATCGAATGAAATATTCGTGTAAAAGTCTATCCAGGCCCAAAACAACACCAACTAATCAAACAGGACATGGCCTAATAACCACACTTAGTAATAATAGGTTGTAGAAAAAAAAATAAGTAGGTCTTTACACAAACCTTTCCCACAAATTCGCAAATATAATTATCAATTATGACATAACAGTGCCTCCGTCTGCTACTCTTGGTACTAATAGTGACTAATGTTGCCACGTCAGCCTAATTGAGATTTATATGAGAGAGGAATTGAGCGAGACGGAGGTACCTTGAGGTTAAGTGGACGTTATTAAGTGTAAGTGGAGGCTGGAGTACTGAATGTAGAGCCAGAGGAACAGGCGTAGAAGTAGCCAATCAGTACTTGTTTGAGGTAAACACAACTAGAAGGAATTTTTGGCTGACGAGTGTCGTGTATCTGTTGAACTGTTGTGACTACATGCACACCACGATTCAGCACAACACGTTAACTACCCAATGAAGTGGTTTTTTAATATATTGTATTATTTTGTAAGAATTTATTAGTGTGTATTTTATAAATATAATAAAACCATTTATTTTCAGGTAACAAACACCCATAGATAGCCCAACCCATAGACCTTAGCCTAAGTATACATATAACAAAACAACAATGTGTTAGTAAAGAAAACTTAAAACTATGATAATATCACTTCGATGCACACGTCTTTATTCGTTCCGGTGGGACTTGGCTGCGAAAACAGCGAAATACCACATCCTGAGGCCAAAAGCTTTCTTCCAACACCTGATGCAGGTAGCATGTTGGTATGCGCACCACAAACGCCTTAAAGTTGACATTGCGATGCGACTCCAACAGCTGCACTCTCGGCGCGTCCTTTGCCTTTGGCGCACGTACGCGTCGGTAGTGTAGTAGAGCCGGGAGATATACACTGGGGTATTCGGCTTCGCAGCACGCAGTTGTTGTTTTATCTACGAGCCTTAGTTTGTCTAACAATAAAACATATTATACAGTGAATTATATTTTTTTTTACATATAATATAAACAAGACGACGACCGTCATCTTTCGCGTTATCGTCTGGAATTACAACAACAATCATAGCTATTATTGAGTTCGGCAATATTATATCAAACAAAGATAGCACACCAACCTAGAAATGTTAAAGACATCAGTAAGTTAGTAAAGGAACATAATTCAGGTTTAATATTTGGTGGTCGCAAATAAAACCAGAGTATTCCATACAAAAACATTCATTCCATACACAAAATGTTCTGTGTTGCCTAAAACGTGCACACTGGTACAAAAAAAAAACATTAAAAACTTCCTTTAAAAAAATATCAGAATTTTTTCCAGAGACTTCAATATGCCTGTATGAAAATTTTAATTGGAATGTGAAAAAATCTCGTACAATATCTAATATTTGCCGACAGTATCCGAGATATGTTATTTACCGCTTATTCGTAGCACGCCTGTAAAATGTTACTGACAAGTATTTTCCTCACTATGTATAAAAAAAACCGGACAAGAGCGAGTCGGACTCGTCCACCGAGGGTTCCGTACAAATTTGTGGGTACATATCCATACTTCCATACTAACTCATACTTTAATCCACACTTTATACATATTTATATACTTATCCAAATATTCCAAATATTATTATATTAATTGTTAAATTATTAATTTTAGCAATTACTATTATTAACCGTATGGTGTCGGACGTAAAGAATAGCACCATCTCATATCTTACCGTGGGTGTCGTAAGAGGCGACAAAGGGACTCACCAGGGAATGGCCAGCAGCGTTCTCTGTGCTTTTGTAACAACCATACTGCGATCGCCAACCCGCCTGCCAAGCGTGGCGATTATGGCAAAACCCCCCATTACTTGGGGGAGGCCTAAGTCCAGCAGTGGACGTCTTTCGGCTGAAATGATGATGATGAGTAATTACTAATCCAAACTAATATTATAAATGTGAAAGTAACTCTGTCTGTTACACTTTCACCTTAAAACAGCTGAACTGACTAATGAAATTTGGAATAAAGATAGCTTGGACCCTGGGGAAGGACATAGGCTACTTTGTAATCCACGATTTCGTCAGCATCCGCAATAACCGACATTCACGCGGACGTTATCGCGGGCAAAAGCTAGTTATAAATAAAGCTAGCTATATTTTGGAACGAAGTTCCTTATCGCGCGTTGTGAAAGGGGGCTAGACGGAAAAAATTCTTACGAAAAGTTGTCACGACACTTTTGTATATTTGATTTAAGAGCCATCTATTAACGTTATTGGCGCAACTGTGCTCTTCGAGATCGAATTACGAACGGCCAATAGATGGCGCAGAAATAATTTATTGGTCTTTCTATCTAAATAACTACGCATTGTACTAACATGTTAGAAAATGTTAATCTTTAAAATTACTTACTTACAATGTAAGCAGCCATAATAACTTTTCATTCCTCGCTTTTTTTTTGCCCTGGCTTAAAGCCACTTAAATTCACTTTAACGCATCACATTAATTAGTGAAGGAATTGTAATAAAATTTTATTACAATTCCTTCACTAATTAATCGAAAGGAACTTCGTTCCATCCGGGTGTCCCTTGACACCTCTCAAGTTTTTTTGTATGATTTAATTACAAATGTAAAGTTTTCAGACTTTTTCCTGTACTTGTAGTATAAGGCTATATTACTAGCCAAATTTCATTATTCTAGGTCAACGGGAAGTACCCTATAAATTTTGATTCCCTTGATAGTGTCGAAATATACGTTTATTGCGGCATAAACGGCCGTATCTTTTTTTCACATTAACATAGAAGGTTGATTTTTTTACAGCTTCAAGGAGCCGTAGATATAAATATATGGTTTAAATTTTAACTCGATACCTTCACGCATTCCCGAGATAAAGGGTCTTGATAGACAGACGGATGGACAGACAGACAGACAGACGGATGGACATCAAAGTGATCCTATAAGGGTTCTGTTTTTTTCCATTTGCGGTACGGAACCCTAAAAAAAGCGATTTTTCCAGTAGGAATTATAAATTTAATTAGGTCATTTAGTGGACCGTTTTTACTAACACAATCTTAACTAACACAGTTTTTTTTTAAATGACCATGACAATGATTTTGCACCTACACAATAACTACCTTTTTTTTATTATTAACGTGGGGAAATCCTCAAGGACTGTCCCCCGTCTGGGGATACGGGGGGGTGTGCAGGGGGCCAAGTCTGCTATTTTTATAATTTCGTCATTCCAACACGATTCCATTGTCATTTTGCTAAAAGTTCGTAATCTGCTAAATCCATAATGGTCGATCATTGGTCGGTCAATGGTCTCATAATAGAATTGTGTTATAATGACATTGTCAACAAATTTGAACATTTATTCATGCCAGATTTCATTTATATATATTTTTACATATTATTTTTAAGTGTTAGAAGCAATCTGAAGTAGTAAGAAGTTCGTAAACTAAGTCAGTTATTAAATTGTCATTATGTACGAGATTACCATTCTATATCAATTCTTTCAATGGACTGTCATTGGTTGACCATTGGAAAGTCACAATGACGCCATTATATTAGTAGATTACCAAACTTGTCAAAATCAACAATTATGAAATCAATGACAGACCATTCTGACACTATTGTAATAGCAGACTTGAGGCCCTGGACTCTTACCGGCTAAAACCACCACGGTGTTCCTCGACTCACAATAACTACCTACCTATATACAGAAACTGTATCATTTAACAAACCATCTTTAGTCTACTAACACTAGTTCTTAAGATCATTGTTACTTACTTTATTATTATATTATTATTAGTATTTTATATTCTCTTTACAACTGCAACTCCAAACATTCCTAAAGTTTTCTTACAACCATTTATTTCCCCTGTACCTACCTACGTATTCCAAAAAGTATTTATGTTCTGGACAGACCCACGAAATCTACACGTGCCGCTTATTTATTCGAACACGTTATGTGGGACAATAGCAATACATATCCAATGTATTGTGTCTGATGCGAAATGAAAGGTAAATATCATTGGAAGGGACAGACACAGGTGGTCTTGGACAGGGCACGAGGGCAAATTGTTTTAATATTTAACACATTGTATATAGGGACCATAACAATGTTTCTGTAATCAGACTTCAGGTGTCTTTCTTAGAAGTTCACATAGATAGAGAAGATCGTGTGAGAGTAAAGAGGATGGGTTTAATGATAGTAATTTAATAATAAACGTCTTCTAAAACAGGCTTTGTCGGTTTAAAGGTGACGCCAACGAATGTAAGTAAAATAACTAGAGATGTACCGACTAGTTGGAAAAGCCGTATTACCGGCCATATTTGTAATCGGCGACTATACGGTAAAAAGTTGTCAAAAAACACTGACTAGTCGGTTCAAAAGTTTATGCTTTTCTTATTCTGTGCTAAAGTTGTTTTTCACTTTGTGGATACCGAAGGCGGTTGTCTTTCTTTGTAAACTAAAGTATTTTTCTGAAAAACACTCTGTAATGGCCTGTACTTAATCAGTACTAGAACCAAATGCAGATTAAGTAAACACCTTTTCTTTCAGGAACGCGCGCGCAACGGGTGCGAATACAGCGAAACGCGACGAACATTACCGAATTACCGATGACACCCGAACATCACTAAAAGCAAATCGACTTGAAAAGTCGCAAGCGACCGACTAGTCACCCAACTAATCGGCCATTTAGCAATAGACTAGTCGGCGGATAGTCGGCCCATCTCAAAGAATAATTATGGTCAGGAAATAAATACAACTATTTTCTTGATGCCTTGATGATGTAGTTGTAGTTTATAGATAAACAGATTCTTGGTTCGTCATAATCTTTCATAACAAGGTAGGTATAAATATAGGTATACATTTGGGAATACTGTACATACCTACCTAAGGGCGCATTCAGATCTTCGCTAATTGTCGTATTCCCGAAAACACCCGAATCATTGAATCGTAAGAGCCCTAAACAATGCACTTGCATTTTGCACCTTGTTCGAAAGAAATAGGAGTCAATATCATGTGTACACAATCAAAAACAATTCGGGCGGTCAGCGGCGGCGGTCGCCGGTCAGTCAAACGTTCGTCAGTCGTCTTTTTAAATTGGTGGTGACTGCACGTGTTCTCTCTGTGTGGAATTATATAGAGCTGCTTTTACACACCCTTCTTGGTTTTGTTTTACTAAATTATGCATGAAGAAAATGCACTTAACCACTCTATATACATATCGTCTTCCGACGCTCGGGGAATACGACCGTTGCCGAACAGTGACGAAGATTTATGTGTATTATATAGCCTCGGCAACCATCTTCCTGACTTGCTAATATTTTAATCGTGACAAAAGTGTTATTACCCTCTCAAAGCTTGTGCTGGTACGAAAGAAGAATACTAGCGGGTTTTTAGGTCACCTAGATACTTGTCCTGTAAACATTGTCGTTTAAAAAAGCACCATCTGTCCCCCTTCCCCGCTCGTCTGTCAACCTCTCCCAGGGGGTGAGATGTGACACGGATGTGAAACATTCCTGCAGGATTTCTCGACGCGTGCCATCACACCCGGCGGTACAAGCAGGGTTGAGATATTTCCTCTCAGGATCGAGGAGTTATATCGAGTGGAATAGTCAGAACTCATAGAGATGGAGTCTTTTGGGTGTGTCACAGTGATCTAGATCTAGTCGTTAGTAATATTACAATAAAACATTTTTAATGTTTATAACGACGGCAAAGGTAAATCATCAAGTTCGAATGTTCGCCTGACATGAGTATAGGCTTGAAATCACACTAGGTTATTGTCCGGAACACTGATACCTATTTATCCTGCAGGGGGACTAGTATAGTCTGGACCAAAAGTAATAAAAGTTTTTTGTTCCGAACAATCTTATTTTATCTACATTCTTTAATTATTAATTCCTTACAGTGTTGTTATAATATAAATTACGATAAGTTTTTGAATGTCACATCTAAATATCAAATGCCGACTCCTACGTCCAGCATCCCACGCCCCGCGTCGACATTCTGTCTCACTGTTACATTATGTAAACTATAGTTTTAGGGTTCCGTAACTCAAAAAGAAAATTATATTATAGGATAACTCCGTTACCTGTCTCAAAGTCAAAGTCAAATCATTTATTTCAATTAGACCATTATAAGGCACTTCTGAACGTCAAATGAGAAAAAAAAAATTGATTCTAGGTACCCATTCCAAAAGGTAGTTTGTCTGTCCAGAGCCATTTTCTTAGGGACGGGTGGAGCTATCAAGCTGAAATTAATATCAAATACTAAGGTCTGTAATCCCTTGGAGCGGTGGAAATATCCAACTTCTCAGCCAACGCAATCAAAAGATACGACCGTTTATGCCTCGTTTATGCCGCAAATTTTGACACTCGCATGTAAATCAAAACCTATGTGGTACTACCCGTTGATCTAGATTTATGACATTTGTAAGGGGAGAACCGTATTTTTGTAGTTACATCTTCCGCAATGACTACAAGTTTGTACGGAACCCTCGGTTTGCAAATCAAACTCGCACTTGACCGGATTTATCCTTTACCTAATGACTTCCCAACAAAAAACGCTGTTATTTTAAAAAACAATCGTTACTTCCAGTCCTACTATAAATCTCTTGAAACAACCGAATACCACAAACATACACTTATCTTTCCAACGCCATATTAGGACGCAAAATTAGGGAAATGTTAGCCAAAATTACACCCAAAACACGCTATAAATAATCGCACTACGCATTCCAACATACCACTTCATCTCTGAAATAAGACAACGTGCTATTATATTAAAGCACAATTTGCGTGGAAACGCATGCAAATGCGTGACGCAGTGACTTCCACCAGTGTGTAGTTTGCGAAATTGCCTTACTGAAAACTAAGCATTTGCAGTCACTGAAATTAATACCTTATTGTGATCACAATAGAGATGATGATATCAATTTTAAAAAACAACTCAGATAGTTTGTTTTTAGTTCTATTGTATTCTATTTCAGTAGTAATAAGGTCCATAATATCCTCTTTAGAATCAAGCTGCATTCTTATAGCAGACAATTTGAACACAACTTTACTGAAAACCATTTATAACATTATTTCCGTAGCAATAAAGTCTACAGTTCAAAATCCTGAACGTTATTTCAAAGTCGTTCCAACTCGCATCTCTACTTGTGCTCAACAAAGCCTTACTGTTCAACAAATAAGGTAGGAAATTGTGAGTTCGCAGCGCAAATAAAGCTTTTTGCATTGTTCACGCGCACAGAGTCTGAACAATTGTTTGGAATCTTGTCGTTCGTACATTTCGTTGGCTCTTGTAATAATTTCAGCTGAAAGGTGTAAACGCAAGCCCGTGTTATTATTTGGCACAATGGCACTACAATGTGGCACAAAGTACCATTCAGCGATGGCGGGAATTTTGAGAATCTCGTGTTTAACACCATGATACATTAGTGTATTTGTATTATTTTGCTTTGTGTGCAGTTTGCTTTAGATTTTCTACTGAAAGTCAGCCTGAGTTTCAGTAGTTCGATGTATTTATTTTCTGACCTAGGTTCCAAATAAAATTAGTTTATTATTTGAGAATTATGTCCATTATTAGCTTAATTTTTATCACTACTATAGCATCTTCCTCATCCATTTAGCAAGAAAGTTAAAAAACGCAATACAATGACAAAAATCTTCCATCTCCCTCTTACACAAACCACAGCAACATTTGGCAAGCAATTCGTCAGAACTGTCACCCGCCACGCGCTACACCCGCAGCGATGTAACATGTAACATGCTACAGAACACGTTACACGTTGCGCGGCGCTCATCAATTAGTGTCTACGGAGAAGTGGTTATGACGATGCTTTGACAAGGAGCTGAATAACGTTAATTATTATTATAACGAAGAGGAGGAGATTATTAGGAAGGAGATTCAAATTAATTACGCGAGGGGTCGATTGGGTGTGAAAGGGTTTAGTAGTGAGAAGTTGTTAGGAGTGATGATACTAAACGTATGTTCAGCGCAGCTGGGACAGTCAGCAACGGTACCTGCTTAATGTTTTTTACCACGGCATGTAGGCATGCATGCATTTAAACATTCTGAACATTTTATCGAGTTATCGAAGACTCTTTCATCTGGGCATGCGTTTCCCACCCAACTCGGCTGCAGTAAAGAGAATCTCCACAGGTGGGAGTTCTCAGGTGATACCAATCTTCAGTGCCCATGCGACATCTCTTCGCAGATCATGGGCCACCTTCTATCTTATGCTGCATGCCATATCAACTGTAGGTACATGCGAGCACCTAATAACTCAGGCAGCGGATAATGATGCCGTGGTTGAATACTGGGTCAAACAAGGAATTTGACAAGAACAAACACAACAGACATATACATAGGTACATATACATCGATACACATACACACACACACACACACAAGCTAAAAAGAAGAATCAGAAGACCACTATGAGCTATGCTAAAGAGGCTAAAACGAGAGGTATAGAAGAATGTTCCAGACCTGGCCAAAGAAATGTTCGTGCAAAAGAGTGATCAATTACATCTAGTTAGACTGGAAGCCAATTCCATTAAGTTGGAAATAAAGCTACAGGTGGTAGTGATAATTCGTTCAAATAAGTTGAAAGAAGAAAATTGATATAGTTCAGGAGTTTATTGAATTTGAGATGGAAATTGGAAAATCATTACTTAAGAGTGGGTCAACCAAATAATAAGATTAAGATTCCCTTAATACTAATATTGGATATATCCGCTTGACTGTTGGAGTAATACTGTCCTTGTTTAACTATTGGACAGTTGAGTTCATAATCCAAAACTGATATTATATACATAGAGTCATTTCTGGATGATCAAAAATACTAAGCGCTAGATTATTTCTTAATCCATACTAATCCATATTTAATATTATAAATTGTAAAAGTAACTCTGCATGTTACGCTTTCACGATGAAATGGCTGCACCAAAGATACAAAGATAGCTTAAACCCTGGAGAAGGACATTGGCTAGGACTTTTAAAACCGCGACTTTGTCTCCATCAGCGATAACCAATAATCACGTGGACGAAGTCCAAAAAAGCTAGTTTTATATATTGCAAAATCCTTACTTTACCGAAGCTGCTTTAAAACAAAGCCAAGAAACAATTTCCCGCATCACCGGAAAAAATCCAGCACCACAAAAAGACTAAATATCATTCAGCAAAAGAAAACTAAAGGACAATGCCAAGAATAGGCCGCCACCGTCCACCTTTTGAAGGATAATAAAAAAATATAACTTTTTAAAATAGGAATTATCCGATTAATGCTACCTATCCAAATAAGTCTACGTAATCACGACCAATAAATAAGTAATTTAACTTATTATCAACACGACAGCCATTTTAACGTGTAGGTTAGGGTTGCCATTATTTGGACAATTTATGTCAATTCATTTAGGTATTTAATAAACCGAATCGATTACGGATTAATAGAGGACATTACTGCAATGTTCTGGCACCAGAGTGCAGCATTAGCATAGTCCTTAAACAGTTTATCGACAAGTCGTTCAAAGCGTGAAATTCTGCCTTTAATTGAGTTCAATATTGGAAAGTGTGTTATATTATACAATAATGTATCAGTGTTGTGTATTTTGATGAAGAAATGAAGGGAATTATTCATTTTCAAAAGAAGAAAATGTTCGATAACTTTGGGAAGCAGCTAAAAATCACTTTAAAATATGTTCAGGTTAAGTATTCAGGTTAGATAGTCGCATTTACAGAATAACGTTCACATTTATCATGTAAGACAACCAAATATTATTTTATTCTGAGCATAACCTAGAATCCACTTTCAAATGGTCGTAGAACGCCTTAATATGGTTAAAGTACAGTTAGGTAAGTAAGATGAATTTAAACTTTGATAATATTTTCACAAAATACCTAGATATTACAATTAATAACATAATATAACAAGAATACGAGGTTATGATTTACGGAATGTGCTAGTGGCGCCCTCTGCGCCGAGTTTCGCGTAATGTTCCCTATTAATGATAATCCTCTTATCTGTAACGAAATCTCCAGGAGATTCGCGTCAATTGTTAAACTATTGTGTCTGATAATTAGACAGTTAAGCTCATATATAATACATTGGCTTAAAACAAAAATAACAAAAAAAAATCTTGAATTCTAAAACCCGACAGTAAATTACATACAATAGAATGGCATTAAATACACTACTTGAGTACCTATTTTATGCCTATAACTTCAGGAAGCGCTTATAAAGTTGCAAAACATATGTTGGAGTTTTTTAAACTGATTTTATGTATTACTATGGTTAGCAAAAAGTTTTTCTGCTGTCACGGACATTTTAAGTTTCTGAACGAAACATACTCGACTTTACACTTTAAATAACAGAACAATTATGCATCAATTACACCTCAGACTACAGATCCAATAGTTTACACATACATAAACATAGAATGGTAAAACCACTGTATTCTTTATGGCTTTACCGTGGTTTGAAAAAAAAAAAAATTAAACGAGACCAAAAATCGATACAACTAATCGATTATTTTTCAAAATATGGCAACATTATCCTTTGACGGGTGATGACGTATTGTATTCTTTTTGTATTTGATTTGACAATCAACTCAATAAGCGCGCTCACTATTTTACACTTTGATTTGTATTTTATTTAAAGAGAATAGAATATTGTGGTGTATTGTAGTTTTCTTTTGCCGTGGTTTGCGCAGGCGTGGCGTCGCAGGGATTAACAGGCGCTAGTAACAATCGCTGTGCGAATTGTAGAGTAGATATGAGGCGCTTGCGATCTCATCAATTAGAAATTGTTGAAGTTCGATCTATTATACAGGGTTGGATGGGTTCTTCCACAACAGGTAAGCTTACACTACTACATTACTCATCTACATTAATCCTTTAGAAAACCATGTTAACATAACAACAGCCAGTACCTATAATAATAATAGTATAGTCAGGAGCCTAAGACTACCCACTGACCGAGGTTTCTCTCTCAGGAGCCCTGACCACCGGTAGCTTGGACCCTGTTCCCCATACCGGTGGGCTACTAATTTTTATATTTTTAAATGTTTATTTTTATATGAATATTTAAAAATGTATTATAATATGTATGTAAAATAAATAAATGGAATAGTATTATGTGGAGACATTTTCACACATGGCCATCTGACCCCAAACTACGGAGACCCTGTACTATGGGTGTCAGACAGCTGATATACATACACAAATACATTTTAAGTACATACATATGCAAGCTTTTAGTAATTAATAATAGTAATGTCACTTATTATGAAATGTTCTTAGTAAAAATTATTTTTGAATAGCTAAATACTTCAAGAAACTAACAAAATCTTACGGCATAAATAATTATAACCCTTTTTATGCTACCCATTTCATTATTTCTCACCATTTATTGTGAAATTAATATGAAATAATCAATTGCATTTTCAGGTGCATATTTCTAGCAATGACTTTGTTTGCCATTCATATGGGACTGAAGCATGGAATGAAATAAGACGTTCATCAGAAAGTGTCTCACCTTCTACTGCTCGACTCATTTGTGTTTGCTGTGGTCGCTCATTACATAGACTAAGAAATCACCTGCTGTCTCAGGATTCTCCACGAGGAAATCAAATAAGGGAAACATTTCTAGACAAATTGCTCCACGTCAGGTAAGGTTTCAAATAAATAGTTTTTATATTTCAGTTTATGGTGTGAAATATTTAGATTTATAACTTCATTCAATCATTAAATGGTCTTGCCTGCAGTGCTCTTATTTACTAGATTTATGGTTAAATACTCAACAAAGTGACTGTGGCAGTACAAGACTTAACGGCATCTTAACATTGAATAGCGTTTGAGTATTTGGCCATAAGATATATAGCTTCCTTCCCCCCCTGGACAAACATTATTAAAAAATAAATAAATAAAAGTACACATCTTAAGCTGACTGGTAGCTGCACCTAAAAAACAGAAGATAATATATTAATTACTATATTTTAGTTGCTGAGCTCATCTCGCATCTGCCACCCTTGCCGGCAGAGAAGTGACAGAGCAATTTCACGTTCACATTCTATCAGTTCTTATTCAGTTCTTTATTGAAGGAATTTAAATAGAGTAAGAGTTCATTTTTCAAGTATTGAAGTCATAACAAAGAATGTAAGTGAATTTCCACGGTTAACTGAAAGTGATTTGATCTTGTGTGCATGTGGGACATATCAATTAAAACAAGCCAGGTCTTATTGGAGAGCATATTAGATTAAATGGATGTTATCATATTAAGGTTTCTAATGATAGGAGCACCAGTATTTTGGAAGGTTCACTTTTTGAAAATGATTGTTCGTTATTAAGGGCCCGTATCCAAAAAAGGCATATCAGCCGAAAGACATACTTTGTATATATTTTAACAAGAATTAATGCCACTGGAACTGCAGCCATTTATCAGTACTGCTGTAGGATGCTGTGCCCACGTTATGTCTGTTGTCTGGTATCTTGGGTGGGCACGGCATCAAACCAATATAGTTCCCCCAGCACAGTTTTTAGACAGTGTGTTGGTGGTATATGATGCCGATGATAGTACAGAATAAAGGTAGGTAGGCTAGGTAGGTAGTCTAGGGACGTAGTCTGGGTAGGTAGGCTAGGTAGGCAGGCTAGATAGGCAGGCTAGGTAAGCAGGCTAGGCAGGTAGGTAGGGTAGAGGTAGGTAAAAAAAAGGACAGGACATCTATTAGATCAACTAGTAGTTAAATAATTTGTCAAGAGTCCCCATCGATCCTACGTGCGCTACTCGTAAAATATATTCAAGGTCAAATGATTATCAATTAGACGAATAATTTTCCCAAAATACCGAAAACATACACCGCAATCATCAATTCCCAAACTACTATTTTTATTTGAAACAATATACGAGTACAGGACCACAATAGATCGTGGCCTACCGGGGAAACCACGTTAAAAAAAACGCGCCAGGTACCTACACTACCTCACGGGTGGCGCGGAAACGTGTGCAAATTAGAAGAACTTTTTCAACTTTTTGCATCGCTATATCTCTAAAATAGTAATTCTTAGGAAAAAAGTGAGATCAATGTTTAATAGATAATTGCATGATAAACAATTTTACTCTCACCAATTTTTATTATAATACATAAGCACCGTCCCATATCTTCCCGTGGGTGTCGTAAGAGGCGACTAAGGGACAAACCATAAAATGGGCAGCAGCGTTCTCTGTGCCTATGTAACAACCATACTGCGATCGCCAACCCGCCTGCCAAGCGTTGCAATTATGGCAAACCCCCCCCCCCCCCCATAAAGGTTGTGGGGATCCGCTGGATGCGAGTCGCCCGGGACCGGTAATTGTGGCGACACTTGGGGGAGGCCTATGTCCAGCAATGGACGTCTTTCGGCTGAAATGATGATGATGAAACTGAAAAACGCAACATTTGACCTTGAATATATTTTTATGCACATGTCGGACCTGACAAATTATTGATAATGGTGTTCCCAACGTTCACTAATTTTAGGTAATTAATGTAATTTTACCCCTTTTTCAGAAACTAACTTGACTAGTACTAACCTATAATCAATGTCATTACAGTTTTTAATACCGTGATGCATCTACAACAAAGTTAGTAAATTCTACGACTTGAGACTGTTCAGCCACGACTTGTAAAAAAAACCTAACTAGAGCCCTTTTAAAACTATCATACGAGGACACAAAAACTCTTTTACTTCAAAATGGAGACTTATTTTCTAAACTGACTAGTTCTAGGAAGTGTTCATAACAATGTATACTATTATTCCATAAGCTACTTATCAGTGGCCACTGTGGGCCAGGATTGTTCTAGTAAATGGGCATTGTCTTTTAAAAATGTTAAGTATTCCGAACCAAGGAAGGTAAGTCGTGAATTATTCGCCGGAGGTGTTCTTAAGTGAGATTTTTTACGCTAATAAAATATATTCTCTAGAGTCTGGATGGAAGAAAGATATAGTGGGGCAGGTGTTTCACTACTACATGTAAAGTTATTATGTCTGTGTAGGCTGATCAATCTTGACAACTGTCTTTTATCTTGGGACTACTTTTCTCGTCAAATCCTCCGCTCTTTATAGCCACCTGTCAGATTGTTATATGGCCTAAATGTATCTACACTTGTTATAAACATTTAAGATTCAAATTCATTAAACTATCACAGGTTACAATTGTAACCTGTGATAGTTTAATGAATTTGAGTCTAGTATAGTAGGAATAATACTGGTGGTACGCATAATTATGCGTACCACCAGTATTATTCCTACTATACGTAGTAACTCTTAAAAACGTTCTATCTTACTTTAACATTTATCGTACTTTACATGGATATCAGTAGATCTTTCCATTGCGTTAAACCTTTTTCAAACTTTATATTTAGCATCCTCGAATTCTTTCTTCACACCAAAATCAATAGTCCCTCGTCTCCGAAGCTTCTCTCCTGAAACACGTTGAACACGATCAGAATACCGAAGCCTAAGCTGTCGAGTCGCGCGAGATATCGGAACACGGCCCCGCACTTGACACTTTTGAATTTTTAACCATGACTTATTCAAAAGGCTTCGTTACGAATAAAGTTGAGCCAAACGCTTGGAATCAATTCTCCTTGCGCCTGAATATTTCACTTCACCTGTACGAGGAGTTCTGGCTTGGGGAATTTACCTAAGTTTTATTTGTCGAGAATTTTACTCTTCCAAGAATTTTTGTGAATATTGTTTTTCGGTGCATTGTCTTCTTCTATGATATGAGTATTGGAATAGTTTTATTTAGATCTACATGTATATCCTTGAATGGTGTATCTTATGTAAATCAAGGTTAAGATTATTAAATTTCTTACCCTCAAATCCTCATATATTATGTTATACTAGCTTTTGCCCGCGACTTCGTTCGCGTGAATGTCGGTTATCGTGGATACAGACGAAGTAACTGATTAAAAAGCCTATGTCCTTCCCCAGGGTTGAAGCTCTTTCCATACTAAATTTCATAAAAATCAGCTCCTCCGTTTCATCGTTAGACTCCAGATCTCCAACAAATTACAAAATTCTTGTAAAGTGTTCCTGTCAGCTGTAGTATAATGTATGTATAACTTGATGTAAATTGTGGATTGGTGATTGTGAGTGATTTGTGAAGATGAAATAAACATTTTATTATCATTATTTTATTATTATCGTGAAAGTGTAACCGACAGAGTTACTTTAGTGACCCGCCCCGGCTTTGCACGTGTGCAATATAGATGAAACTATACGTATAAACCTTCCTCTGGAATCACTTTATCTATTGATTCAAATATTAAAATTTCATTAAAATCCCTTGCGTTGTTTAAAATATCTAAGCATACAAAAGGACAGATGGCGGAAAGCAATTATGTAGAGACATTGCATGCAAAAGATTTAAAACAAAGTAAGGAAAAACATTACCATTTTGTCAGCCACGGTGTATTCGCTACATTCTAGGCAAAATAATTAGTACTCTAGCATTGCGGAGTACGGCGGGACTAGAGGAAGTCACCTGTGCTCCTATTTATGGGATTGTAGTGTTGCTCCGCGCTTCCGGTCTGCCGGCTCTACTACCAAATTGTGTTACATACTCTGTGGAACGAGTTGGTTGTTTGTTGTCCTTTGTGTGTCTTTGTAGCTCTATAGTCTATGTTGTTATAGGAACATGCTTCTGAAAAACTAATATGTATAAAGTTTGTATTTCTTTAGAGTTTTTTAAAACAATCGTTGAAATTATAATTATACTAGCTTTAGCCCGCGACTTCGTCGGCGTGAATGTCGGTTATCGCGAATGCAGACGAAGTCGCGGATTAAAAAGTAGCTTATGTCCTTTCCCAGGGTTCAAGTTATTTTCATGCAAAATTCATTAAAATCGGTTTAACCGTTTCTTCATGAAAGCGTAACAGACAGAGTTACTTTCGCATTTATAATATTGAAAGTATGGATAGTAAATAATAGTAAAAAAAAATATATAAAAAAATAAAAAAAACAATATAATATAAGTTTGGGATGGTACAACATCTCAGTTTTAAATTGTTTAACCTCTTTATACACATTCAATTAAAACTTTAAATATTATACTATAATTTAAATAATTATCATTTAAATATAAAAACTCTTAACTTTTTATTTATTTTTTTATTTTATTAAAAGTGTCGGCATATCATTTTAAATAATACCTAGTCTATAAGACTGTCTCTGAAAACTATTTCATTAATTTTTTATTAAGATCTTTTAAAACTTATACAATGGAGTGTTCAAAGTTCTGAATGAAACATTAATTTCGCTAATGTATCAAGAGTTACTTACTTTTTGGATAATACTTTAAAACTTTGAATTCTACACGATTTAGTTACGTTATGGGTACAAACATAATACGCGGCGCTCTAATCGATCTATCACCACTATGCCAGGCTTATTATAATTGGCAACAATAGTCCTGTCAGTGATGATAGATTGATAATAATAATGATTATTATTATTGTATGATATGAATGAAAAGGGAGTCAGTGAAAGCATGACGTTGGACAGGACGGAATGGAAGAAGAAAACATGTTGCGCCGACCTCAAGTAACATGGGATAAGGGTAGGAAGAAGAAGAAGATTAGAAGTACCTATGTAAAATCTATTAAAACAATTTGTTGTTGTTTGTTCTCAATCTATAAAATCTTATATATAATTATGCAAAATGAATCTCCAAAAGTATGTAAGCGCATAACTTCCGAACGGCTGGACCAAATTGGATAATTCTTTCTTTATGGTGTCTGTTACTATCAGGAGAAGGTTTGTATAAATAACATTTTAGGTAGGTAGATATGGTAGGGTAGAGTAGGGTGGGGTAAGTAGGTAGGTTGGTAGGTAGGTAGGGTAGGTAAGTAGGTAGGTAGGTAGGGTAGGTGGGTAGGTAGGGTAGGTGTGTAGGTAGGGTAGGGTAGGTAGGCAGGTAGGGTGGGAACACCCAAATATTCCGAAATATTTTATTCCGAATTTCGATATTCCGATTTTCAAAAGTCCGAATTTCATAATGCCTAAAAATTATAATCTCTATTATTTAAAATCACGAAAGTTATTTTACCGAATGTCGTAAATCCGATTTGTTTGTTTTCCGATTTTCATATGTTCGAAGAATCAAATGCTCGATGAGTTCTTGGTCCGAAAAACGAAATTTCGAATTTCAATATTCCGAATAAACTGTTAAAATTAGGATTCTGATTCAATTCAGCTATGCATATATATATATTCAAAATGGTGTCCCCTTGTTTCGCAGACAGAAATTTCATAGAATTTCGTTTCCCAGAAAATGTTTCATATAATATTTGGTTCTTGTATTTTTATTTCGACTATTATTGTTTCAAAGACTATTTACTTGAATGAAACATATTTCACAGAAACACAATTCAAAGAATTTTTAATCAATTTTTTTTGTTTAACAAACTCATCAAACAGTAGAATTACTTTTTAACAAATATTGTTTATTCGGTGTATTTTTCTATGGAATTTATTCCAACAAAAATATATAGGTATAAAAAGAAAGACGATAACAAAAATAATCTTAAAAAGTCAATATGTTGTGCTACAAAAGTTAATGACAGAAACGAATTGCTGTGAAACCGACTCCACGTAGTCTTGTCTGCCCTACCCCTAGAGTGTAATTTAAATTCGCGTAGGCGCGGAGGGGCGAGGCGGCCAGCGAGCTGAGGAGCGGGTGGTTTTTAACGCCCGCCGCCGCGGCTGAGGCTGGCCGGCGAAGCCGGCCAGTAAGCCGAAGCTCCGGAGCCCCGCAACGCCGTAGCCGTGACAGAAACCATGCCTGCTGCATGTTGCATGTTCGCTTGCACGCTGCATGCTTGCTTGCATGCTGCATGCTTGCTTGCACGATAAACGATTGCACGATAACGATAAAGATAATCGGAATTTTAATAATCGGAATTTTAATAATCGGAATTCGTATTTTTGATGTTCGGAATTTTCATTATGTCGGACTTTTTGTTATTCGATCTTTTGAAACTCGGTATTTTGAGAATAGTAATTATAAACGTTCGGAATTTTGAAATTTTAGTATTATAAAAATAGGATGAATGATAAATCGGAGTTGAGACAGGACAACGTCTGTCGGGTCAGCTAGTTAAGAATAAAACATTCCAAGGAGTGGGAGATCGTGAGTTCCAATCAGAACTGTGCAACTGACATCAACTGTTCGCAAAGCAAGAACTGTCCAGTTCATATATTAATGCATGCAGTGAGATGAAAAAATAGTAGCGAATAAATCAGCATTGAGTAAAGACGTTTGTTATTTTTCTAAAACACCGTTCCATTATTGCAAAGAAAGTGAACCTTAAATACGTAAACATATGGTCGAAATCGAGCCGGATTAATTAGTGGATGGAACGGCTTGTGGACTCGGTGCGCGAATACAATAGAGGACCGCATTCCTTAGATAAGGATTGAAGTTGTTTACAAGTAATTAGTGAAGACTACTTATAAAAACTTATAAAAAAGTGGTTAAAACATTGTAACGTATTGAGTGTTAGTGCGAATAATACTACGTGGACTATTTTATTATAATTCTTTAAAATGACGACACCAACTCAAGAACAGTCTCAATATTTATCTACGTTAGAAGATGTGGCTAGAATGATACAAAAAGCGCAAGTTAACATAAAAAAGTGTCCGAAACAGCGATTAACTGCAGGCTATGTTAAAGCGAGAATAAAAACTATTGAGGAATATTGGGATTCGTTTAAACAAACGCATAGCTGCCTTATGAAGTGTACACCACGAGAACAGCGGGGCGTGTTGCCTTACTTTCTTAATGAAGAATATTATACGTACGAAGAAATGTATCTCTGTTTACAAGCGGATTTAACCGATCTCCTAACAAACATGGAGTCACAGCAGAGATTATCAGAAGCGTCTAACATGTCTACTTCATCACACGATGGCCAGCTACCGTTTGCTAAGTTACCAAGAATACAGCTGCCTACCTTTTCGGGCAGATATGAAGAATGGCCTACATATAAAGATATATTCACAGCACTCGTACATAACACTTCTATTAGCGATGTGCGTAAGTTGCATTATTTGAAGACTAGTGTTGCCGGCGAGGCAGAGATGTTATTGCGACATATTCAAATTACAGAAAGTAATTATGCGACAGCATGGGAACTACTTCAACGACGTTTCGGTAGCAAAAAGATGATCGTGGCGTCAGTTTTAAAGAAATTTTGCTGTCAGAAAAAGATAAGCAACCCGTCAGCTGCACAAATTAAAGCTTTGCTCGATAATTCGGTAGAATGCATCAACAGTCTGAATAATATGGAAATAAATACAGCCACTTGGGATCCTATCCTAGTATTTCTAGTGGCGCAGAAGTTGGATTCAGAGACGTTAAGATGTTGGGAAGAGGAAGCTTACAAGGAGAATAGCGATGAGTTGTCTACGTGGGATGCGTTGAAAAAGTTCCTCGAGTCTAAGTTTCGTACGCTCGAGCTAATTACTCCCATCATCACTACAGTTGCAAAAGAGAAGACACAGGGTCACAAAGCGTATCATGTCGTAGCAACGGCTACGGAGAACGACAAGGGTGACTCTACGCACACCAATAGTAGTTCATCACCATTTTGTGTATATTGCAAGGGTGACCATTACATCTTTAGTTGTAAAGAATTCGCAAAACAAACTGTGCAACAACGACGAGAATTTGTGAAAAACAAAAACCTTTGCTTCAACTGCCTTATACCGAATCACATAGTCTACAAATGTAAACAAAAGAGGAAATGCCGAGTCTGCGGAAGAAAACATCATTCTCTCTTACATGAAGAAAAAGAAACAACACAAGAGAGTGACACACAAGAAAGTAACAAACAAGAAGAACAAACCGAGAAGGTCACAAGCGCACATTTCTCTAAAGAACAACCTGGTCGTCAAGTATTATTGGCTACAGCACAAGTACATGTTACATCAAGTGACGGCGAAACACATGTACTTCGGGCATTGATTGACCAAGGCTCAGAGGCTTCATTTGTGTCTTCAAGAGTAGTCGAACTCTTGAGACTGAAGAGGACAAGCATCAACGGTGTAGTCTCAGGGGTGGGAGAAGGAAACTTGGTTCCAATAAAGCATGTAGTCGACCTGTCAGTTACATCACAATATAATAGAAAGGAAGTTATTCAAGTGAAGGCTTATGTTTTAAAATCACTATCTGCTAGATTACCTTCAAAACACATCGCGATGAAGTGGCCAGAACTCCAAACCCTACTATTGGCTGACCCTACATACAACACACCGGGCAAAATTGATATATTGCTCGGTGCAGACATCTTTTGCAAAATTATAGAAGTTGGTTTAGTAAGATGTTCTGATGGCATAGTGGCTCAGAAAACACGTTTGGGGTGGATACTTTCAGGTCAAAAGAAAGACAAATCAATTAGCGACGAACACAAAATAACAACACTGCATGTGACAAGTATGGTATCAGAAGACAATGATTTATTAAGAAAGTTCTGGGAAATCGAAACAGGTTTATACAAAAAAAGACAACTACTAACAAAGGAAGAAGAGATGTGTGAAGAAATTTACAAAAATACAACTAAAAGAGTGAACGGAAAATACACAGTGCACTTACCTTTGCGACAAGGAATAGAAGAAACTCTGAAATTATGTGGAGAAACGAAACAACAAGCTGTTTCTAGGTTCAAACAATTAGAAAAGAAATTACAAAATTCTCAGAGTTTAAAATCAGATTATTCTAAGGTAATTCATGAGTATATGAACATGGGTCATTTGAAAAAATCTGACCCAAAAGATGACAACCAATCGATCTATCTTCCTCACCACGCTGTAATACGCGAAGACAAGGACACAACGAAGGTTCGAGTAGTTTACGACGCGTCTGCGAAGGGTTCTAATGGTCATTCTTTGAACGACACCATGATGATTGGCCCTGTATTGCAACCTGATTTACGAAGCTTAATTATTACATGGCGAACACATAGAATATGTGTAGTAGGAGACATAATTAAGATGTATAGAATGATTGATATGACACCAGAACACACAAATTTACAACGCATAGTCTGGCGAGATAACCATGAAGAAAAATTAGAAAGCTTCAACTTGATGACTGTAACCTTTGGGACAGCTGCGGCACCCTATTTAGCTGTACGAACGTTACAACAACTCGCCGATGATGGAGCACTTGAGTATCCTAATACAGCACCTGTAATTAAAAATTCATTTTATACGGACGATTTGATGTCAGGAAGCGAAACTGAAGAGGAAACAAAGAAAATGTGTGAGGAAATCAAGGTCATATTAAGTAAAGGAAATTTTAAAATGCAAAAATGGTCTAGTAATTCGGAAGAAGTATTAAAGTATTTACAAGAGAGCGACAGCACAAACAGTACGAAGGATGGAATAGAGATAAAGCTAGATAAGGTTATAAAAATTCTGGGATTGACCTGGGATAGGAAGGATGATACATTTAAATTCACCATTAACTTACCTGAAGTTCGATGTCCCGTAACGAAGAGATCTGTTCTATCGGATGTGGCAAGGCTGTTTGACCCATTTGGATGGCTGTCACCAGTGATCATCAACGCTAAGGTTTTTATTCAAAAGCTGTGGCTATGCAACTTGGGATGGGATGACGAGCTGCCGTCAGAGTTGATAGATGAGTGGATGAAATATAGAGAAGAATTAATACACCTTCAAAACATTGCAATACCACGTTGGTTTAAAACTACACCGAGTAATTACACAAACATTCAATTGCATGGTTTTGCAGATGCATCTACGCACGCATATGCAGCTGTTACTTACCTTAAAATTATTGAAGAGAACACAGTACATATCACAATCATCGCATCTCGAACCAAGGTGGCGCCGCTGAAGCAAATTTCAATTCCTAAATTGGAATTATGCGCCGCAGCATTACTAGCAGAATTAATCAATGATTTGGTAGACCTGTTGAAAATACCTAAAAACAAAATCTTTGCGTGGACTGATTCAATGGTCGTGATGTCGTGGTTGCAATCTCAACCAAGTCGTTGGCGTACATTTGTTGCGAACCGAGTGGCAGACATAACTCGGATACTAGACAATAACCGATGGAGACATGTTCAGTCTACCGATAACCCAGCCGATATCGCCACAAGAGGCGTAAAAGCAAGCGACCTGGCTTCTTTTGACTTATGGTGGACTGGGCCTGTATGGTTAAAATATAAAAATCTCGATCTACAAACATATGAAATCCCGCAAACTGAATTAGAATTGAAGGGTTCATCATTTCACACAAAGGAAGTCAAACCAATCTGGGAACATTTTTCTTCAATTTCGAGGATGAAAAGAATATTAGCTTACTGTAGAAGATTTACGAAAAGGGAAAAGGAAACAAGAGAAACATATTTAACAGTTAATGAGCTAGACAAAGTATTAGAATTATGTATAAGGTATTATCAGGAATTAGTTTATCAGAAGGATATTGAAGATTTACAAAAGGATGGAAGCGTGAAGAAAAGAAGTTCTCTTATCACACTCGCCCCTTTTTTAGATAAAAACGGGATATTAAGAGTGGGAGGGAGGTTAGAAAATGCCTCCATCGCTGAAATTACAAAACACCCGATTGTAATACCATGTAACCAGCATATAACTAAGTTATTAGTTCAAGAAGCTCATCTTAGAACATTCCATGGTGGGATACAAGCGATGATGGCTTTTGTGAGAACGAGATACTGGGTGATAGGTTTGAAGTCTGCAGTAAGAAAGTGTATTCACAACTGTAAGACCTGTATCTTGGATAAAGCGAAGGTAAAAACCCAGTTCATGGGTCAATTGCCTGCCGTTCGAGTCAATCAACATCGGCCATTTATGAATAGTGGGGTTGATTACGCTGGACCGGTATTCATAAGGACATCAAGAGGCCGCGGACACCATGCAACAAAGGGCTATATTTGTTTGTTTATATGTATGGCCACTCGCGCGATCCATCTAGAAGCGGTCACAGACCTAACCACACAAGCTTTTATAGCCGCATTTCGAAAGTTTGTGGCGCGCCGAGACCACTGTTCAAACTTATGGAGCGACAATGGCACCAATTTCGTTGGCGCTGCCAAGGAATTGAAGGACATGTTCCGGAAGGGAAGGAATAATATCGCGAAAGAAGCGGCTGAACTTCTAGCTAACGATAACACAGTATGGCACTTCATACCACCAAGGATGCCCACATGTGGAGGCCTATGGGAGGCTGGAGTTCAGTCTGCTAAAAGACACCTTTACAGGATAAATAAGGACACAAAATTGACTTACGAGGAGATGTCTACGCTCTTAGCACAAATCGAGGCGTGTCTCAACTCTCGCCCTCTTTATCCAATGGACAATACCATGACGCCACTTACTCCGGGGCATTTTTTAGTTGGTGAGCCCTTGATTTCGGTTCCTGATACATGTTACGAGTACCAACCTGTCAGTCATTTAACGAGATGGCAAATTATTCAAAAAATGACTCAAGACTTCTGGCATAAATGGCGTACAGAGTATCTTAACACGCTCCAACAAAGATACAAGTGGCAAGTGAAGGTTCCAGAGCCTGCTATTGGAGATGTCGTGATTATTAAGGAAGATAATCTGCCTCCCGCGAAATGGTTGTTGGGACGGGTGAAACAAATACATCCTGGAAGAGACAACCTCGTAAGAGTGGTAACAGTCCAGACTATGGGAAACAAGGAGTTAAAAAGGCCTCTATATAAATTGATACCGCTTCCTAAAGAACCAATAAATCAGTGAGCTATGGTGGGCGGTAATTGAATGATTAAGGTTGTGAAGTGCTATTGAAGTGTAAAGATAAAATCAAATGTAAAACATAAATTAAGTTAAAATATTTACAGTCCATTTATTGTTCGATTTGTATGACATGTATTAGTATAGCAATATGTATAGATTAAAAACTAACGTTTTGGTGGGCGGTATGTCCAGTTCATATATTAATGCATGCAGTGAGATGAAAAAATAGTAGCGAATAAATCAGCATTGAGTAAAGACGTTTGTTATTTTTCTAAAACACCGTTCCATTATTGCAAAGAAAGTGAACCTTAAATACGTAAACAAGAACAATAATTAAATAATCGCCTTGCACAGAAGGCAAGACTGGGAAAGGCTTAACATTACCAGTCTAGTCAGTCTAGTCTAGTCTGTTATTGTCTCCCTGCAGGCCAAAAGCCCTCTTCTCATACAGAGAAGGCACGAGCATTGATCACCACGCGCGCTCTAGGCGGATTGGTGATTTCAGACTTATATCACTACATTATAAAAACCAGGTCTGTTCGCGATAAGCAAACTCAACTCTCTTACACTTGGACAATTTTTTTTCACCAGTATTTGAATGAAAGCATAACTGATATTATTTATTTTATGAAAGTAAATGTTATGCTTAATATACAGAATATTTTTCAGTCTGTTATACGAACTCATTTATTTTAGACAATTATTTTAAAAAGCCCTGTAAAACATCGCGCGCTGTCGTTTGCCGATCAATTTCAATGATTCGTGCTTATTTCGTGCATATTTCTTTTTCTGATGCACATAAACAGACCATTGTATTGTACTAGTGTGTGTCAATGCTGCTACGCCATTCTAGCAATCATTTAGATTTTGAGTTGCGCTAAATCGAATACGCGCCCTTAAGGCGCTAACAAGCGACTTTTGCAGATTTTAAACTGACAATCACGTCAAAATGTGTAGTGTAAATGATTTATTAAAAATATATGGTAAACTAGAACATTTTCTTAATCATTTAGTATGTGAATATTTTTGATTAAGTTCATATTAAATAGTTTAATTAAATCGTGAAAACTTTGATAATCACACAAAATCTACCAGGAATATTTAAACGAAACTTTTACTATCTTACAGACAATTTTACTATCTATCTTTTAGTATACGCCTTTTCTTAAGTTAAAGAATACTATATTTTATTTAATGTTTTCGACTAAACCAAGCGAGTTTTGGACGCAGCGCATACGATTCTCTGGTCGCTCAAGGTCGCCGGCGTATATCGTCGCCTTAAGGTTTTGTGTGAATCTGTTGTAATATGACGATAATACCCGTGTGAAGCCGGGACAGATCGCTAGTCAATTGTAAGTTCAGGTTTCCTCACAACGTTCTTCCTACACCGTTGTCAGTGATATCCAAGACAAACTTGAAAATACTAATGGAATATAAAAAATCACCTTAGTACCTACTTGTTCGTGTCGTTCCGAACCCACAACCACGTAATGACAACATTTAAAATTATATCATTATAGGTATGGTCAGCAACAAAAGTCGATTAACACTTCGTATTTTTAAATCATAATTATTGAGCAGAATATTAAATGAAATACGAAAATGATGGAAAATTAACATAGAATAAACTTTTGTCTATGACCTGTAGGTCGATTCTGTAAAATTCGAACAACAACTCGCATCTCACATCGCTATTCACTCTCACTTCGCATAAGGTTCAAAATGACCTTGATATATTTGACTCTTTGATTCGGGTTCGAGTGCAAAACGAGCGTCGAAGTGACGGGGAAATTACCTTACAGAATGCCACTTCTTACGTCATCTCAAACTTTATCTGTAAAAATCTCCCTGTCAATTTAGTTCAACTCGCTGACACGCTCGCAAGGGTGGCGCTAGTGTAAATTCGAATTATCAACCGAGTTTTTAGAATGCCAATCAAGAAACTTACAGCGGATTCAGATTCGAAGTTTAGAATGAGGTCTTACAGAATCACACCCCTGAACCACTGAAAAGTATTGCATCATATTATTTTGTGTCATTTAGATGATATTTATTATATGTAGGAATGTTAATTGACCTTTGTTGCTGACCGTAACTAAGTATATCAATTATTTCACCAGCAACTTTTTTACCAAATTACAGCAATGATTAATATCGATGGTGATTGTACTTTCCCAAACGATGTCTTAAACAGCTTTACATTATTTTATATATTTGTCTCTGGTTTTCCGCGAAGCAGTCCCAAGAGTTGCGCAAGTCCAACTGCCACCGTACCTGTGGAACTGTTCTACCCTCAGGGAAATCAGATTTGTGCAGACGAGCGCTTCTACTTATACACTTAATTTAATTTCTATGGAAGCTCCCTCAAAGATTATTAGAATCGGAGTCACTGCTTTAAAATAACTTAAAATTAATAGGTAGCTTGTTTATCTTTAAAATAACTTGAAATTAGTAGGTAGTTTGTTTATCTTTCAATTCTGAATTCGGTTTACCTTTGTATTATTTTTAATTATATTGACATTTTATTTTTAATTTAATTCTGTGACCTTTTCAATTTATACAACTTGACATTGTTTATTCGATTTATTCTGTGGCAAGTTTTATTTTTTCATCCTAAGTACTTATTATGGGTCTTACCTGAATTAAATTAATTTTATTTATATATTTTTTTAATGATAAAAATCTTATGTAATAGAGCAGGGTTTCTTAAACATTTTGTAGTCATGGATTCCTTTACATTTAAACACACGACAAGTGGACCTTTTGTTGTCAATTCAAATAAATAAATTATTATTATAATATTAAACAATTCCACGAACCCCTGTCAAAGAATATTTTAGGAAAAGAAAACAAGCCTTATTTCGAATTCGTGGCTTGGCCGACTTAACTGGCCTACTGTGGACCCCTGATACACATGTTACAGGCCCCTAAGGGGTTCGTAGACCCCACTTTAAAAACCTCTGTCATATATTGTTTGTTTTTGAACTTTTCCGAAAGGGCTTGACCGATTTTAATGATTTTATTTTGTGTAAATTTGGTAAGTCTAAGAATAGTTCATAGGCAGTTTTTTTTTTAATTTATTGATAGTCAAACGCTTGACCACTATCTCACGTCATGGGAAGCGATGATGCGGTCAAAGATGGAGCACGCTTAGAAGTAACCTATTCACACTTGACTTAAAGACTCCCGGGTTGTAGCTATCAGGAAACACAGACTGGGGCAGGGGATTCCACTCCTTAGCAGTACGCCCAATGAATGTGTATATGGCATAATAACGTTTGCTGGTTCAGCTAGTATATTTATAGAAATCAAAATGGTATAGTTGTCAGAAGCCCAACAATACCTACGTGTTCTGGGTTCAAACCGCAGCAACATTTACTAACACTTTCTTATAAAAGTGTCATGTTATTTACGAGGTAGTTGTCAATAGTATGCCTAAAATAGCCTACAATATAATGAAGAAGCTTCAGCAGTTGAATCTGCCAACACAAAATTAGCGATGTATGTTGTATATTTAGCTACGTATGTTTTGAATTCACGTTTTAATATCTAAAATTGTAGCACGAACCGAATCACCTAACTTTATCACAACTTTCACAAACATCTCTAATATTAACAAGACTACGTCACGGGGAACACAAAAGACATATTTTCCCAACTCTAGCGGTGTTTGAAATTTTAACTTAACAAGCGCCGCCGTCTCTAGAGAGCCGACACTGCGACACTGCAGACACCGGGACGCCGACACTCCCGAGAATTGTGTCGACATCGCATCAGCGGATTACTGACGTGGAAATAGAGAATGCATTTTTTAGGTGAGAATTTCTGATAAGATGTTGTTTTTCTCAACAGCCAACCATTTTTGTTCAGACTGAAGAATTATATTTAAAGGAAAAATATATATAAAAATTCGCAGACCTTACTGCCTAATTAAAGTATATTAAACAATTAACGCCTGCGACCCAACATTGAATTAATTACGAGAACAAGAAAAAATATTTTCCTATTTCAGTCTAATTGTTAATGAATGCTGCTGAAACACCTTCACTCTTTTAAACTTATCTAAACATCTTTTATAAAATATCCTAATCCTCATCAGATCTACCCACAACTATAGCACTTGTTTCAGGGTTGTACATCAACACTAACGATCCGTTTATACCGCTGAGATTTAGGGCTGTCACACACACCGACAGTTGCAGTCGAGTGGCTAGCGCAAGTACTCGAGGCAAGCGGTACTGTAGAGGGGTGGTGAAATGGCGCGACATTTGCATTTTGTATCTTGTAGATGTTGGCTATTATTTGTAAAGGAAAGGATAAAATAATGTGAAATGTTTAATTATTTCAGCGTGAAGACGTCTGTATCTTACTTGAACCAAAAACTACATTTACGGTATTGTACCGTGCAGCTTTTACTGATAGGATGCTATGATATTAAATGATACGAGTCCATGAAGGTTCAACAGTTTATTACACTAAGTTAACGTTAACACCAAAGCTCAAATAGAGATAGTTTAAGAATAATGACAGATGATACTGATAATGATATTGATACGTGAGAACACACGGTGCGTTCGATAACCGACAGTGAACTAAATTGTAAGTGAAAATGAATTATTAATGTTGGCGGATATGATGACGTGGTATGTATAATAATTTCCCAATGTACAGTTGCACCGTACACTACATATTTAGATCACTGAATTTAGTTAAACAAAATGTATATTAGCACTAACGTTGAACCGATGTTGCCAGCTAATAGAAAAGCAACTCAATTAGCGAAAATAGTTCAGTAGTGAAGGTAATAATGTACAAAACAATCGTGTGGTCTCGCCGAGACCGCAGCAAATTGCTTTAAGGTCGCTCACCGGAGCCACCTTAAAGCTTGAGAAATATTATTAGAGCTTCGAGTACCTAATATTAGTCTATGGCAGATTGATAAGCTTGTTAGTTTGTTAGTATATCGTCTGGAACAAAATGCTTAATCTGTCCTGTTGTCGGGCGTTGATAGCTGTGCCACAGTTGTTACTTTTGTAGCTATCATCGTTTATATTGTAAAGATTGTGTAATTCTAAATTGTTCCAAATAAACGTTTTTTCATTTTCATTTTTTCAATGGGCTTAACATGAAAACAAGTAATTAGAAAACACTGTGATCTAGGTTCCTTACCCTATGGAAAACATATCCCATGAAAAAGAAAGTTTTTCTAATAAGTGGTGAATTTTAGATGACAAAACACAGTTTAAGTACTTTATACCTGTTACAGTTTCTCTCGTTCAACGAAACTGTTTAGTTAAAAAAAATACTTTGTAGTTACCACATCATTATAAGAACGTCGAGCAGCAGCTTTCATACATTTAACAAGAAACCACAACGAAATGCGACACAATTAGCAAGTGCAGTGGAACACGAGGTGCTGGCACCGTCTGTGCACGCCCTTACATTTTGTGTTTTCAGCTTGCAAATTCCAATATTTGATCCGAAATGCTGCAACAAGTTTTTCTTTTGTAAATTGTATTTTTGTGGTTTTACTGCTATTGGATGACTTTTACAATTGTTTGTATAATAATTTTGGCCCGAGTGCAGTGGCCTGAAATTTGAAACATTTTATTTATTCTTGATAAATACCTAAAAATAAATTGTGCTATGTTAGTTGAGTACCACTTGTATGAAATTGTCTCAAAGAAGGTTCTCAATGCGAGAGCAATAGAGTTACTAACTTCTTAACTATAATCTTTCTATAATTTTTTTTATTATTTTTTTTTCTTCTTAACAGTCTTTTACGCTGCACACTTGTATGCGTTTTCTTTTTTTTTACTTCTTTTTTATGAATTTTTAGATAATGGTGTGGGTTACATGTGTAGTAACATAAATGTGATATACATTATGTATTTCTATTATGTATTTATTTCTAAATATTGTGATAATTTAAGAGTTTTTAGTTAAGCTTTGCATAAATAACTGCTTTTAGTCCCTAACAAATAAAAATAATATAAGGAGACGTAGTTCACCACATCATTGCTAGAATGTCAAAGACGCTACAATAATATTATTAAGACTGTTTCTAACAAGAAACGTCAACAGAATGCTTCACAATTAGCAACACAAGTGCAGCGAGCGACATGTGGCGCTCACACAGTCTGAACACGATATAACTGTTTCTATTATTACTAAATAGTAGAGCGTATCATTTAAGAGAAAAGAACAACACATTTTGCGCAGCGTGTTGCGGGTTCGATTCCCGCCCAGGGTAAACATTTGTGTGATGAGCACTTGTGTTTGCCTTGTGTCTGGGTGTTGTTTATCTATATTATGTGTATGTATTTAAACAAAAAAAAAATGTATTTGTGTATGTATATCAGCTGTCTGACACCCATAGTACAGGGTCTCCCTAGTTTGGGGTCAGATGGCCGTGTGTGAAAATGTCCCCATATATTATTATTATTATTATATTATTATTTTATGTTTAGGGGCCTAACAGTGGGTTAATGCACGTACCTAATGAAGGGCTGTTGCAGTTGCAGTTAAGTTTCGATCAAAACAACGCTTTTCATATTCTCTACCGCTGTCAGACACGCTCGCGTCAAGTTCGCGTCACGCGAGCGCAATAACGGCATTCTACTGTTGCGCGTCTTTGGTGCGTGCTTCGGAACGCATCATGATTGGTAATATACTATTCGTTTGACGTCTCAAAATGACAGTTAAAAAGCACTAAAATCTGTACTGGGGTATTATTTTAATATTATAATAACGTCATATTCAGATTATATTCAAATATTTAGTGAGTAGCTAATATTTTTTCTCTCATGTGGCTACACCATAAGTAAGTTTGGTAGAGTTTGGTTGTCGTACAGTTGACGTGCTGTTCACGCGCAGCTTACGCGCAGTCCAAAGATTACAAGAATACCGTTTATCACTCAAACTTGAACTTAACTACAATTGCACTACAACTTCATCGGCGCGTCATAAGATTATGTGAATTAGACCTCAGACTGTTAAAGTCAAGTCAAAGTCAAATTATTTATTTCAATTAGACCATTAAAAGACACTTTTTATTGTCATTTCAAGAATTGAATCTAGTTGCCCCTTCCAAAAGGTAAAATAAATATGTGAAAAAATTAATGACAGTTAATGTAGATTAAAGCTTTCTCAACATATTTAGACTATTTAATCGACTTCAAAGTCGGTGGCAATACAAAACAAAGCCACCGACATCCGAAACTAAACTCATGTGTGTTCTGTGCTAAAGTTATTTATCACTTTTTAGTTTTCTTTGAAGGCGGTTCTCTTTTTTCAAAAAAGTTTTTATTTTCCACTTTTCAGTGCCTCATTATCACCCAAATCCATTAAGAAACGGCAACACAGTTAATACAGAGATTGAAAGTTCTCCAAAGATGGAAAGATGGAAGAAACGAAAACGTCTTCTCGGTTTTTGTTGTTTTTTTCAAAGAGCGCTGAATAAATTTCGGTTTGTTGTATACTAAAACCTTATCCAGAATGTAACAAACACTTTTCTGAAAACCGCATCAAAATCGGTTCAGCCAGTCTTTTTTCAAAAAAGTTTTTTCTATCTATAATTTTATCACCTCAGACCAATCAAATGTGTTGTCAACGATGTTGTCAATTTGAGAAAAAACTGTTTGTAAGGAAAACCTTACAAACAGTTTTTTCTCAAATAACTGCTTCGTAGACGTTTTCACTACAACATTATTTGCGAAAACCGCACCTAACAAGAACCTAACGGAACGTTAGGCAATTACTTCGCGTGTTGTGACTTGTGTTAACAACGTCTGCACGCGCCTTAATTGCCGTCTTCATTGTGAACGCAGCACGACTATTATTATTGTAAACGTCAAATGAAATAATTGTACCTAATACTTGGCCATCTCAATTTACTCATCATCAACATCATGTCAACCTTTAGACGCCCACTGCTGGGCATAGGTCTCCCCGAAGAGTGGGTTCAACCGTGATCGATGCATGTTGGCGATTGCAGTAGGTGTTATGGTACTCAGAAGGACATTGCTGCCCATCCTCTGATCAATATCCCTCTGTCGCCTTCTACGACCATTACTTAAATTTTCTCATACAGATTTAATTTTATTATTCTGATCATGCTGATCGAATTTGGGGATTTTTAGGGGCTCGTGGCTAAGAAAAAGCCATGGTGGCTTACCGCGGTCATTCCATGGATGGGTGAGCATAAATACCGACACCTCTCCATGCCTTGGAAAGCATGTAAAAGACGTTGGTCTCGGCTGTCATTCGTAGATCTTTGACAGTCGTCATGGGTAGTCAGAAGCCAGAAAGTTTGACAAGCATTCGTATCTAGGAGTATCGTCTTACTCTGAACTTTTTTTTATAATAATAATTTAATTTGTTTCTCTCAAAAAGGACACTGCTACAATTTGTGTGTTTAAACATGTTTGCCTTAATCTAGGACCTTTGTGAGAGCTGAAGTCTGTACTAGGTTCGGGACCTGTAGGACAGATCTCCAGGTTCACACCCTTTTAAATATTATCATATTTCATATTTGCGGCATCTTAATTCCGATTATACATAATAGGTACAGTTTTCGACACTTTTTATAGAGAGGTACTTAAATCTATAATAAAGGTGTGGTTATATTAAAATTTGTGAAGTGGTATGTGAAGTGTTATGTGAATTGATATTATTATATGATTGTGTGTGTGTGGTGCGTGAATGTGTGAGGGTGTTCTGTGTATGTGCATGTAAGATCTGTGCGAGTGTTTGTGCTTATTAGTAAAAATTTGTGGGAATTAGTGTGATTGAAATTATTTTATGGTTTGGTTATTTTGTTTTACTGGTTTGTTTATTTTACTTTCTGTATTTTCATAGTCCATATTCAGCAGCCAGTTCCTTACAGTAGTTTTACATTTATATTTTACCATTGAGTACATATGTAAGAAACTGGGTTATGGAGGATAGACAGGCAGTCGCTCCATGTATTCAGCTGCATCCGGTAAGACTGGTATAGTCAGGAAAAGGCTAGGCAGATGTTGATCGTGCTGATCAAATATATACACAAGTATTTGGTTTTATTTTGTAGAAAGTAACTAAATAACTGACTGCATTTAAAAAAACAAAACGACTGTGTTATTTGAAGGCGTAAATAAACATGTACTTAAAGTAAAAGAGGTACAAAGAAATTGATAACAAAGAAGACGATTATAAACCTCTAGGGAATAGTATATTATTCACAAATGAACTTTCCCAGCCAACTAAAATGTCTCCGACAAGAAAGCCAGTAGTACAATAATTAGTGAGTGCAGTAGTGTATGCTGTGCGCCCGTCATAATTGTCTAGAGCCAGTCCTTACAATGGAACCACATTCACTTATTCACGCTCATACATTTTGTTCTGCTCGCGAATAATCTTGTGCTAACACTGTCAGTTGTTTTAGTTTGAACTTTGTTTAATCTGGTACCCACGGGAATACCTATGTGGGATTTAAACGTTTATATTAAACAGTGGTGCCCTGTTAATGTCAATAATACCCTTGATTTAAATAACTACTTAATAATAATACAGTGGAGGAGATGTGGGTGCAAAGTGTGGGTGTATTGAATTGTGTCCACTCCTGCGGGAGATACGGGTCCGATGTTATAATTATGTACAAGCGACCCGCCCTGGCTTTGCCCGGGTCGTGTCAACCTTTAGACGCCCACTGCTGGACATAGGTCTCCCCAAGAAAAGGTTCAGCCGTAATCGCCATGCCTGGCCGATGCACGTTAGCGATCGCAGTAGGTGTTATGGTTGGTACTCAGATGGACGCTGCTGCCCATCCTCTGGTCAATATCCCTCTGTCGTCTGCTACGACACCCACGGGTAGAAATGGGGTGATGCTATTTGCGGCCGGCACCACCATATAACTCTTATTGGTATACACGGAGCACGCTACTAGGTGTGACTTTTCCGACATCTCCAATAATCATTGTGATATTTCAATAAATGAACACAAAACAATATCAAACTATAAGTATAAACCTTCCTCTTAAATAACTCTATCAAATGATAAAAGACGGATTAAAATCCGTTGCGTACCTAGTTTTAAGGCGACGATATACGCCGGCGACCTTGAGCGACCAGAGAATCGTATGCGCTGCGTCCAAAACTCTCAAAGTTTAGTCGAACAAATTAAATAAAAGATATTATTCTTCATCTTAAAAAACAGCGTATACACTAAAAGATAGATAATAAAATTGTCTGTAAGATAGTAAAAGTTTCGTTTAAATATTCCTGGTAGATTTTGTGTGATTATCAATGTTTTATCCACGTCAGACACAACTTCACGATTTAATTAAACTATTTAATATGAAATTAATAAAAAATATTCATATACTAAATGATTAAGAAAATGTTGTAGTTTAACATATTTTGTTTTTTAAATCATTTACACAACACTTTTTGACGTGATTGTCAGTTTAAAATATGCAAAAGTCGCTTGTTAGCGCCTTAAAAGATCTAAGCGTTTAGAGTAACCGGAAGACGCAGCGTTGGTAGGCCTCCCACCAGATGGACCGACGACATCGTCAAGGTCGCGGGTAACTGGGGGATGCAAGCGGCAGGTTGCGAGAGTTGTGGCAATCTGTGGCCTTTGTTCAGTGGACGACTTCCAGCTGATGATGATGATGAAGCGTACAGAAAGAAAGATGGCGGCGGGAACTGACTTTGTGTTATACTATGTAGTGATGTTTCAAAAAATCATATTGTTATCATTATTTATACATCAAACTCTTTTATATATTTAGAACACATAAACAGACTGTCAATACGTTTTAATAAGCATAAAATATGTTATTTTATTTTAATTGAACATCAGAAATAAACGGATTATCATTATTTTGAATATCAATATTGAATCAAAAATGGTTGACATATTGAATCAGCATTATTATCGAAACCGTGTTGGGTAATTATGGGAAATCCGGATTTCGGATAATTTATTGTGTTCCGCAAAATGCTTGTTGAACAGATATTTAAACGTATTGTTTCTTTGTGCTCATTGTGTTTGAGATCATATTGTAGTATTCAGAGATATTTTGGACCAATGTTACATTTGATCCTGTCAGTAGATATTTGGAAAGTAATAATATTTGTTAATTAAAGACCACACTGAATTATAATCGTGAAAAGATAAACACATGAACCATCAAACAGTGAGCAAACGTGGTGTCTTAAAGGATATAAACTTTGAAGGTACATCCCCATTCCATCATCGGACGAACAGCGATATGGAGAAAGCGTCATCGCTATATAGTTGAAGTTCCACAGTCTCGAACCAAGCGCTTCCACATTTATTGTGCGAACTGCCAGATTGTGGAATTCACTGCCCACCTTTCTGTTCCCCGATAAATGTAATCTGTGTATCTTCCAGGCACGAGTGAACTCTGCTTCACCTTAAGCCTCATCATCACTTAAGATCAACCACAAACGCAAGCTAATTAGTACAAAAGTACTTAAGTTCTGCAGTAGGACATTATCAGTATAAGCCTGCTTACCCAATCTGGTCTTACACCACACGTTCTCTCAGTATCACAAGAGCCTTTTCCCCACTAAGTGCGACTAAGGCATTATTTTCTACCAAACTTTTCATAACAACAGGAAGCTTATGCTCACTACTGGCCATTTTTGGGCTGATATAGTAATAAAAACTAGCATCAATCTTCTTAATCTTAATGTGTGCCTTTTATGACGTACACTCTGGGTCCTCCGATAATCTCGCGGGTCCATAAAAAAGTAACGCAATGGATCCGTCAACTTTTGACGAGAAAATTAAGTATTCCGAGACGATGAGCTGTAAAAGTCCTCGTAAAAGTTACAGAACGATGTTAATTTTAAGTAGTTTTTGTCAAGGACATGGTAGCTAAGTGTGGACGGCTCTTGAAATTTAATTTCGGCTGGCTTTGAAGACGTGAATGCTGAATACTGTTTAACATTGATAATTGTTAGGAGTTGAGTTATTGGCTGTGTGCCTGATCTTGCATGTGTCCTATCTGGTATTAGCAGGATATTTAGCTTAATAATGTAAAACTGCTATGCGTTTTAGGTCACATACGCGTAAGAGGTTATACCCACGGATATTTATGGAGATACGTAAACGTCTTATCATCTAAGCAATGAAGATAAAAAAAAATAAAAAAATTATTTAAAAAAACAAAAAACCCGACTGCGTGAAAAATTGTTAAACTCAAAAGATATAAGACATCACATAAGTATGTAAGTGAAAACTTAAATATTTTTTTGGTTTTGAATCATCGTGGTTGACAGTGTTCACAAAGGCAGTCGGAGGCATCAAGTTAAAGTTTAGACACTTTCAACGGATTTGAAACATATTGTACATTTTTGATCTTTTTAGTTCTCGCAGTGATTCAATTTAGAATTTAGAAAACTTTACGTCGAGTCTCTTTACGTTGAGCCGAGAATAATACGTGAAGTTGTGTCTGACGCGGACAAAACATTGATAATCACACAAAATCTACCAGGTATAATTAAACGATACTTACACCATCTTACAGACAATTTTATTGTATATCTTTTAGTATACGCCTTTTTTTAAATTTTGAAAGAATACTACTTTTATTTAATTTTTTTTATATTTTTTTTATTTTTTAAACAGAGTTTTGGACGCAAAACTGATGCAGAACGGACGCAGTCTGCGTCCAAAACTTTCAAAATTTAGTCGAAAAAATTAAATAAAAGTAGTATTCTTTCAAAATTAAAAAAAAGGCGTATACTAAAAGATAGATAATAAAATTGTCTGTAAGATAGTGTAAGTTTCGGATAATTATACCTGGCAGATTTTGTGTGATGGTCAATGTTTTGTCCGCGTCAGACACAACTTCACGAGTTAATTAAACTATTTAATATGAACTTAATCAAAAATATTCACTTTCTATATGATTAAGAGAATGTTCTAGTTTAACATATATTTTTTTCAAATCATTTACACTGCACATTTTGACGTGATAGTCAGTTTAAAATCTGTAAAAGTCGTATATCGTCGCCTTAACGTCGAGTTTCTGTACCCGCTTTTCCGTGCACTAGCTATCGGAGGGCTAGGCGGTGCAGTGCACCAGGTCCCCAAGCTTAGCGGGCCCCTCAGCCCCAAACCTTGAACTAACCTAAACCTTAAACCGACTGAACTTTTTATTATTTATTTATATTTTTTCTCCTCCATGTTGTTATGTATTGTCCTACTAGTGTTGTTGGTGGGTGGTGCACAGATATTGGTGTAGCACCAAAAGGTTTAATTATACATTAGTCGCATTTTTGCTTCCAATGCTTCCTTTAATTCTTCCGCTGATGCAAGTTTTAGTTCAATAACCGACATCCTTGGTGATTTTGTGCGTCGGTGCTTCAGTCAATAGAAATACCATTTGTTTAATGTCTGCCATAACAATGTAAGACACCTTTTCTAATGCCAACGTTCACGCCCGTTCTGATTTGTAAGAGTTGGTATAAACCTCAATCTTCTTTCTACCATCTACCCCACTTCCCGGTTTCGTTTTTATCCGTCGCGATAGAATTGGAAAGAAGGAGGTTGTGTTGCTATTTAATTATCGTCGTAGTGATTTTCCTTTAAAAAACATTGCCTCTTCTTCTTCACTTTACGGTGCCTCCCCTGAGTAGGTACCTATTTCCAACACAAGAGAGGGACAGGTCGTTAGGATTAAGTCGAGCCACGTGTCATACCCTAAGATATTAAAACGAGTAGGTTGCAGAGGAAGAACATAAGAGACTAACAGACTCGATGATATGTAAGAGTTCTCGGGAACGACAGGTTGGCTGCCCAAGGTCTGTGTTGAAATCGCCCATGAAGACGCAATGTGCATACACTGACCCTACTGATTCTTAAAGTTGCGAAAGTAGTCAATGGCGGGCGGACATTAATAGACAACACCAAGTAGGGTTTTAACACCTTTGATATGGATAATATCATCCAAAGATAATATCATCATATCAAAGAATATGAAAAACCAACCTCTTCCTTCTAGTGAAGATAATACTTCTGAACCTCTCGGAACCTCTTCAAAGCTGCAAGAAATCGCTAAACTGCCATATTCTCGAAAACCTTTCTTCTTTTTCTCCTACTGATATCATAGTAAGTAAATTATAGTGCAGAGAAACGTTAAAAAACAAATCATAAAACAATTTTTTAATGATACTGGTTTTTAATTTATATCCTGACTGTACTTATTATATAAACTCGACGTAACGGAATTAGATAGCGTAAAATAGCAATAATATTTTGCAAGAGCAATAGACTCTCAGACTCGACGTAAAGGAACTCAACTTAAAGGGAATCAACCTTAATTATTTGTTGTTTTTTAGCATTTCTGATTCCAAATTACATTTAAACAAATAGTTGTATATATATTAGGGTAGGTATTTATAAAACCTACCCTACTCGATAGGTTTAAAGATTTTTTTTTTTTGAAAACACTAATATGTCGCCAAAAATCGGCCAGTTTAATTTTAATAATTTTGATGTACCCAGTGTCACTCACACAATTAAGACGATTGAAACGACACCTTTCAAGCTAAAAACTCTCAGACTCAACGTAAAGGAACTCAACTTAAAGGGAACGAACCTTAATTTATTTGTTGTTTTTTAGCATTTTTCATTCCAAATTACATTTAAACATATAAGTTATTTATATATTTGTAAGCTATTTATAAAACCCTTTATTTTGATACCCCACTCGATAGGTTTTGAGGAAAAATATTTTTATTTTAAACACTAATATGTCGCCAAAAATCGGCCAGTGTATTTTTTCTAATTTTGATGTACCCAGTGTCACTCACACAATTAAGACGAATGAAACGACACCTCTCAAGTCAAAATCCATTAAGCCGTTTGAGCTACAGAGCGTGCCAAAGAAATTCACATACATACATACATACATACACCCGAAAAACATAACCCTCCTTCTGGCGCAGTCGGGTAATAACACGTGATTCTAAATTCACCAATGCAATGATTTGTTATCCAATAAAAAATCTACAAACTCGTTATTTTGACGAGAAAATGTACATAAACAAATAGTTTAATAATCCAAAACTACTATCTACTAAGTGGTCTTAATCAAAACAACGTTATTGTGTATCTCCATCCCAGATTCCGGAGCGCACTGTCTCAGAAATAATCAGTGTAGTACGTGACACTCCTTACAACTGTGTGTCGTACGGAATTCCGCGCCGCTGCGTCCGACGCCGATAATTCCGCATTCCGAATCAATTTGTTCGGAATAACGCGCGTCGGGTGATGGTCGCTCATATGGAAAGGTTCCCAGTTACGGAATGTTTCTGGAGGTATTTTTGTAATACCTCTGGATTCTGAAAAACCAGAGTTCTATTGGCAAATTACATTTAACGCGTATTTGCTGAACCTTAGCCAGGTACCCAATTATACACACATCATCATTGTTCCTCATGTTTCAATTTCCATACAATTGGGGTAAATTTATTACTGTTCATAGAGCACTGATTGGCTATATTTGTGTCAGATTAAGGTCAATAAGTGTGGCTAGTATAGAAAAAAACCTAATGAAAACACCCAATATATTGCCCGACCTGAAAATCGAACTCAGGACTCTGAACCTGCTCATATATAGACCAACGAGGCAATGAGATGTCAATCTTCAAAAATCAAATTAACACCAAGTAAAATACGTACCTATTTTGGTAATAAATGAGAGCCAGGAGTTACAGATAACACTTAGCCTCCAGAAAACGGGAATAAGAAACTGTGCTAGCTATATTTCAAGCCCACCATTCAATTCGTCCAGTCCCATACAACATTAGTTGCGGACAGGACCTTCTGTTCGCTCAGAACCAACACAAAGAGGCGGTTGTTTTCTTACTGTGAAATAATAGGAAAATGAACGCGCTGGGCGAAAAGGGGAGGCGGGTACGACAGGGGGAGAGGGCGGGGTAAATTAATTTTGTTACTATATTTTCTATTCAAGGCGACGTAATGGTGTGAAATTGATTAACGGAGTTTAGATTGGATGTTATTATGACGTGAAAGGGGAATTATGGTGATCATAATTGTATTATGTTGTGTTTCCGTGTCTTGAGACGATATAGGGCTCGGAAAGCTCTCATATTCTTACGACTGTTTACTCAGTATGTATGGTAATGCTATTAAATGTGCGTTAGGTATAACGTAGAGTAATTACAAAATTTCAGAATATCCTAACTTGGTTAATTAAACTTTGCTATCTAAATCAGTGGATCATCCATTAATAGAGAACAACGGTATGCTCTTCATCAACCGCTGATATATTATTTAACGTGCATTACATTTTTCTGGTATTATTTGAACGGAAAATTAAAAAGTAAAAAATAAAATCGTCAATATTTCAATTAGTGAAGATAGCTGCATGAATTGGGTTGAAATCCTTTTACAACCAACCAATTGGGAAACCGATAATTGCAGGTGTCCATTCATCAGTAGATTGATTGATATCTTCTCCCAGAAAACAGTAAAATGGTGAATGCTTTAAATAATAATAATAATAATAATAATAATAATATATTTATTTGCGAAAAACACGGTATACAAAGCTGTTAAATAAGTGTAAGATCCAGCATGTTTTGCTTAGAATTAAAGCATAAATTGAAAAGTATGTAAGTAAGTACATTATTTCAAATCTATAATGTACTTATACGGACAGTTGGTAAGTACCTATAAGTAAATAGAAGCAATTATAGGCCCTGTCGGGCACAGCTAAATTTTACTAAGCAAAAAGCAAAAGAGCGCTTTAATAATTTTCCTTATTTACTTACTTTTACCTATGTAGATCATTATGTTAAATAATACCCTGTTAAGAAACAGATTCCAAAGTACACGTGGAACCATTTAAAAGAAAGAAGCTAAATAAAATAAATCTAAATCGTTTTATAGTAAACTACAATTAACAAGTAAGTCCGTATCGCCACCGCCACCGTCACGGCACCTTGTGAGCGTGTCACGCCATCCACGCTTCACGCCACCTTCACGCCCGCGCCACGTCTCCAGCGTGTTATTGTTGTGTCCCAGCCGAAATTGCTAGCTTTTGTCGCCTTCACGCGCGAATCCACTCCAAATGCTACTAAAAGCGCTATTTCTCAACCGTCGGTAAACGTTCAGGTTGAGCGGATCCACTACCTCCCCCCGATAGGGGGTGAGAACGGGGTGAAATGCATTTAGAACGTTTTTCCCCGTCGTAGTTTGTAGCCAGTGCATTGTCGACCGGACAATAGCACGAAAGCGATTGTTTTCGTCAATTCGATTGTCAACCGAGTTATGATTCGACAATGGACGGTTTTAATTTACTTTTGAGCGTCTGGTATCGAGTCCGCGAATGATACCCTCGGGAACAATGGCGACGGTTTCTTTCTTTACTTTTTTACACTTGAATAAATGTTTTGGATGGCTTTCGGCATTTTGATTGCTTTTGTGTGGTTGTTCAGCGGTTCAGCTTTACATCTGCTTTATCATCTTCATTCGTTAGACAGCTAATTGCATTTATTAAAATTGTTTAACTTTAACTGATAGCTTCATTTGGGACTTCAATGTCATGCTATATTACTAATCCTACTTAATGTACAGTAATAAAAACATTAATTTGTTCTACCATGTGAACAACGTATACAGTTTACAAATTATTCGTTTTATTAGTGTCTAGGTAGCCATTTACTGAACGTTGCGTGACGGACAAAAGGTTAATCATGTAGACATGTTCACATTTACATCGGTTGAAGCATTTCTATGAAATAAAACATGTAATAAACTACGGACCATTGCCTCTCAACAAACATAGACTTATTTACACAGGTCTTTAAATCTAGTTAGAGCGTATACATAAAGAAATTGGACATCGCGATTTTCTTCAATAGGTTTAAATTGGATTTGAATTCAATCTTAGACTGTTTGTTGTGTCAACTTGGGATTCCAATCTAACGATTATAAATTCATTGGCATAAGCCTGACATTTAAGATTTTTTGTGTTCACATCAAAACGATTGAAATCGGCTTTCATTTAAAAGAGATCTTGGAATTTCAAGATCGAGTTTTTAGATAGCTTTATCTTTGATCTTCTTTTGACTTTTGACTTGAACAATAAAGTCTTTGTCCGGCTAATTCTTAATCTGAACTTTGCGCATCAATTTCTCGTCCAATTTGACAATTTGTTCATGTTGAACATTCCACTGTTTCAATGTTAGCTTTGCCTTCACAATCACTGATTTGATCTTAAGGTACGTCAGCCGTGAAATAATCTTTTATGAAAAATATATGTTAAAAAAAACCAACCGGCCGAATGTTTTGGAGCGTTCTGAAGCATTGTGGACTTTGGGATAGCTGTTATCAGCAATTTGGACACACACACGAGTATGAAACTAATTAACCGTCAACCTTTGTCCATTCCGAGTCACAATTACATACAATTAAACGTGGCCTAAAATAATATTGGAGTTAATTTGGACAAAGTTCTAAATGGTGTTCCGCAGGGTTTATGTTGGGACCCTGTAGCATTAAGGCGGGTTGGGGTGTATTCTGACCGCTGGTTTCAATAAAAAGGCTGGAAATTAGCTCGGGTGTCAATTAACGCGGCGATTAATGAGGACCAGAAGGGTGGATGTTTAACTGTGTTTACAAGCTCCGGTGACTCAGTTGTATTGGGTTTAGGCTGCTGTTGTTTGAATACTAACTTTGTTTTTTGATTTCACAATTCTTGTTTTATTTTATACCGTATTTTATAGAGCTGATTGAGTTTTGTGTGTCAAATAAACTTTTACCCACCTGATTTAGAATCCAATCTCGAATTCATGTTTCATTGAAATATTATTATGAATACATAAATTCGTCTTCAGATCACTGGATTTAATGTCCAAGCATGGTTGTCCAAAGTCTTCATCCGCATGACAACTTGGCACTTGCGCACCTTGAAGTTGTAAATCATAGCAGCATGACGGGTGGTCTTACTCGTACTATTCATGTTGCTTCTGGTCAGTTGGGAAATTTAAGACACATTTTAAGATATTCGGACAGATGGGAATCCTTAAACGATGCCAATCATAGCAGAGAGATTCAAAGGACTAGCTAGTAATTTCAAACTGAAACCTCACAATTTATTCTGGCTATTGTCAAGATATTTCCAACATTATATGTTTTCTTTTTCAAGCAATTTAATAAGAAATATTTATTACAAAATTCTTAGACTTAAGAATGTTTGAACTACATAACTTGTCTGGTGTTTCGCTTTTAAGAATTTCTTGCTATGATTCAACACCCTGTAGTATAGATTCTAAGTAATATGTATTTTGAAACAGCAACTTTTTAAGAAACTAGATTAAAATCACAGCTAATATAGATCAGACAAGTTCACAAGGTTTTAAGAACAATTGAGTGAGTTAAAAACCTTGTTAGTGAGTGAGTTTGTACTCAGATCCAAACGCAACTATAATATTCTTTTGATCTTCAGATTCAGAAGTCTAACATATATGAAAGACGTAGTTACATCAAGTTACAAAACCAAGAATGAAGGACTTTCTCCAGTCAAAACTTCTGCATTTGCTTTAACTGATACACTCATACATCGTACAAGTCTACTCAAAAACAATGTCGTTTTAATCAACGAGCTAAGTGAAACAAACATGAAACATTTCACATATACATTACGAGTCGTCTTAATTTGCTGACAATTCTGAACTTAGCATCAAAAAGATATACGTTATTATTTCCGACAGAGAGCAAGGCTTCCGGAGGTTGGTGTAAGATGGAAGCGATTTACAAAGCAATTTTATGAATCTAACAATATTTTGTCAACTGGAATTTACGAGTCACATAATATGGGTTCTTATTCAATCCACAGGAAACAAAGCTTTACCAACCTTCATAGTTTTACCATTGAGAAGAGACGTGTTGCCTGATCGTTAGATTACACTTTAGTTACGGTAGGGCATGCCTAAATGTATGAATCGGACTGTAATGTTAGAACCTCATCTTATTGGTGACAATTTTTACTTCGAGATGTTAAACTGTTCTGGGAGTACAAAAATGTATTAGAAATAGAAAGGACTGATTGCAATGCTATTTTACCTAGTTTGCATTCGGTCCATGAAGTATTTTTTTATGGAACAAGCCCGCCACCCTATTCCCAAACCACACGGAATTGAAGCTCGACGAATTTCGGAAAAACGATTTAGCTATCTTGCAAAATAAACAGGAAATAACCGCGGAGGATTAAGACGACGGAGGACCAAATATATACCTCTTTTAAAACATATTTTCCTTTAGTTTAGTTTGTAACAATCGCCTCTGCCTACACATTAGATCGTTTCCGTTTGCGGAATTACACCAAGCTTCTTAACTATATTCGTGACAAGTCGTATACTCACAAGGCGCCTGTTGCCGTCTCTGCTAATGATTGCTGGCGTGATCAACTCAGATAGGAATTTGAATTAATGTAGAACGACTGTAACAATATTTTATGACAATAAGTTATTTTGGAGAAGGATGTACTCGTATCCTGGTTGTTGACGCCAAACGAATTGTTTTTGCTGATGCTAGGAAGATGAAACAATTGGTAATGACATCTAATAAATGACTGTATTATAATCTGTATCATAGGATTGATCATTAAATCTCTTTTGGACATCAAAAAGCTTATCCGATGACGCAGTTCATAGTAACTGAATATACTGAAGATTTAATAGTTAAATTCAAGAGAAAGTCAAAGTATTCTTGGCTGTAATGAAAAAAAAATTCATTGTTATGTAAAAGTGTTCTTTCGTTACAGTTATGCTTAGATTAACCTTTACAATCTGCTACAATGAGCCCAAAAATAACTGTATCTCATTTAAATACTTTTCTTTTGTTTTATTTTAGAGATTGTGTCTTCTAATCACCATTTCCCTTTCTACCATTTCTTTGCTATCTTCAACTCTCAAAGACAACACCAAGCGGCTTACCATCCTCGCCATTTTTCCCTCCCTACCAGGATCTCTGCTCACTCACTGAGCGCGTGTCGTGAACAAAGAGCCAGTATTTTTAACGACCAATTACTGATGCTTACTGTACGAAGACTTTGACATCGTTATTGAAACCTTTGTCGATGATTATAGAGTTTTTGTCAGTAATTTAGACATTTTGTTCTTTGAAAGCGTTTATGTAAGAGTATTATACAGTTTGGTTCAAAAGTATCAAGAGAAGCATCACTTTAAGAACGTGTCTCTTCTATGTGAAGTTTTGCTGTCAGTCTTTTGTAGTATTAATAAAATAGTGATTCATGTCTCTAAAGCAGTCAAGATTTTGATACAATATTTGTTTTTGCTTGTAAATTATTTCGTCGATTTTTATGCTATTCAAATTATAATAATTTTATCATCTGCCTAGCTTATTACCAACTATTTTGGGCTTGGCTTTCAGTATAACTGGAAGCAGCTGAATACCAGTGTTTTACTGGGTAACACAGTACCCCTAGGAAATAATATAGAATTTCTGGCTTCTGACTACCCATAACGACTGTCAAAGATCTACGATTCAAAGCCGACATTTTACATTGGAAAATATTTTAAACACACTAAATTATTTTTCTTTTCATACAAAAGTATGTATGGATCTCGCCATGATTCTTTCACGAAATTCTGTCACCGATACTCGTAGACAGAAAATTATTTCCTTCACAGAATGAATGTCCCTTCTGTTTGAATTTATCACTTTGAGGATTACTAACCTTTGATCTCCACCCAGACCCAGGTTTAATAAATGTCTACGTAAAGCTTCAGAGACCAGCAACTACCTTTCAATCCATATAATTAAGGCTTCTCGGTATGAAGTGTGGCGAAAGTTACCGAACTCTCAGAGCGAAAACTTTCTTACTCATAATTAACGTTACCCTGCCCCCCGCACCCTTCGCGGGAGGGGATTATGTAGATAATGTAGGATTTTAGCATGTTTTATCACGCTTGTGTTTTCTCAAGGGTTAAGCAGATATGAACAGCGTGTTTAAGGCATTAAGTTTCTTGTAATAAGAGTTTTGATATTTAGACAATTGTTTCTATTCAAACTCAAACTTTATAATAATTATATTAGCTTTTATTAATTTATTTACTTATTAATTGCGACTTCGTTCGCATGAATGTCGCCTATGTGATAGGCATAGGTTACTTGTTTACCCAGAGTTCCAGCTATCTTCATACCAAAATTTCATCAAAATTGGTCCAGCCATTTTGTCGTGAAAACGTATAAATTATATTATTATTATTACACGAAACAATATTACAATAATCTTCAGAATACTGCTATGATAAACATTTTTCAACAAAAGCGTTATAAAACATTATTTTATTCTGATCTCTTATGGGCCAGTTTCAAGATAAAACATAATTTTAAATGACTGTTGCAGTTTGACAGCATTTTCGGCATGTTCTGTATTTTGTTTAATAAATTATTTACTTTTAGAGTCTTCTATACCGCTAAGACCAACCCTTTAGCAAAGAGACTAGAATGCTGTAACTCAACTCAAACACCCATAAAACTGCAGAACGACTTCAAAAATTTTGGTGAAATTCATTAAAATATTCATAAGCATTTTCTTCCGCATTTTACGTCAATGTTGGCAACAAGTGTCAGTTTGTGACTGGCGTTTAATAATTAACGAGCGCCCTCTTGCGGACACCGAGCGCTTCGTTAGCCTGACTCAAATATTTATGGTATTCTATTAGATGGATGAGTTTGTGAGAAGGAATATTATCTACTTTGTGGGATTCAGCAATATTATCTGTCTTATTGTAGGATTACCTATCTAAAACTTGGAATTGTAAATGTTTAGATAATCTAGCCTCACTTTAGGGTCCGTTCCTTTTACAAGCGCCTTCAAGTCTACCTAAAGTTGCCATAGCATAACCTATGTCTTTTCAACCGACTTCAAAAAAGGAGGAGGTTATCAATTCGTCTGTATTTTTTTTATGTTTGTTACCTAATTTCTTTGGACTGTGTGAACCGATTTTGATGATTCTTGTTTTATTTGAAAGTTAGTGCTTCCCGTGTGGTCCTATTTTAATTTGGTCCAGTTCTGTCATACGTAAACCGATTTTGAAAATTCATTTTTTTATGGATAGAGTTTGCTTCAGGGGTGGTCCTATATAAATTTTATCGAAATTGATTCAGCACTTTTTGAAAAATCAACAAATACCCAAAATTTTTACATAGACGACGTTTTAGTTTCATCAATCTTTGTAGTAGTTAACTTTCAATCTCTTCTTAATAGATTTGGATGAGATGGAGGTACTAAAAAGCGGAAAATAAAAAGCTTTTTACAAAAAAGACAACTGCCTTCAAAAACTAAAAAGTGAAAAATAACTTTAGCATAGAACACACATTGACTTTAGTTTCGGAAGTCGGTGGCATTACATAACAACAAACAGAACAAAGCCACTGAATTTCGAAACTAAAGTCAATGTGGGTTCTGTGCTAAAGTTATTTTTCACTTTTTAGTTTTTGAAGGCGGTTGTCTTTTTTGTAAAAAGCTTTTTTCAGTAAAACTTTTAACACTTTTAGATTACTACAAAAAAGTGAAAGTACATTTTATTAAAATACCCTAGGAGAGGTTGAAGTGGTCATCTACAGTTTCAATATAATGTAAATCTGTGAACACTATGTACAATTATTTGAACATAACTTAGCTGCTACATACACTAAGTAGTACATGCTCTAATATAGTGGTTTTAGGCGAGGTACATCATATTCACGTATACTTAAATAATTATTCTTGTAAATGCTAAATATGTACTACTAGCACTTCGCCCGCGACTTCGTACGCGTGAATTTTCTCAAGGATCCCTATTTTTTTTGATAATTCAATATAGCCTATAACACTCAGGGATAACGTAGCTACTTATAGGTGAAATAATTTGTGAAATCAGATGTGTAGTTTCGGAGATAACCCCCTACATACAAACTTACAAACAAATTTTACCTCTTTATAATATTAGTATAGATATACAATTATTTTAGAAATAAGTATAGAGTTTCAAGCCCATCCTTCTTTACACGAAACTACAATTTAGAAGGGGCAAATAAATTCAATTTTTTTTATAATATATGACGTTCTAAAATGCCTTTGAATGGTCTAATTGAAATAAATGATTTGACTTTGACTATGACTGACATACAGCCTTGCGAGTGAATCCTTTCACAATATCACGAACCAATCTCATATAGTCCATAGAATCATCTCTCACAACACTAAAATCAATCATTACTTTCCCAATTATCCCAGTAACATGTAATCCATCATCATGACACACATCAGTCACACTCCAGCCCTTTATGTAATCGTTGAGATGAATAGCGCCATTGATGACGTCATTGTCCGCGTTCATGTAGTATGCTATTAATTCTCACGTATCAACCTGTGGATTAATTACGGAGTTAATAGACGTGAAGATGTTATTATGTTTGGATAGGAGGACGGGATTGGATGGATTGAACCTGTGTATAGATTAGATAGTACAAAAGGAGATAGTGGAAATGATTTTGAATATAGTATAGTAGTGAAAGGAATTCAGTTCAGAAAGAGATGTACGTTTGAAAAGATTCGGTTAATATTATCCGCTGTTGAAAAACTGTTTCCACCTACTAATAAATCGTTCTACTTGATAAATGATTCACCAAATTAGTCAACTAAAAGTGGATTAACGCAAAAGTAGATTTCTATCATTACTGTTATAATGCTTATTCGTCATATTCACAGGCGTAATAGTAAAGTGTTGAGCTCATTATAGTAGAATTAGTTTTGCTCGCCTCTCATTCCATCTCCATTTATTACCATTATTAAAACCCCAAAAACATAAACTAACATTGACAATGGTTTGAAGAATGTCCAAAAATATAGGTATTACCCTCAAACACAATCCTGCACTTTTCATAATTAACCGAGTAATAACAACGGAAATGTACTGGTAAGTTAAAACAGTAGTAAATACTAGAACTGACAGTGACAACAGAAAATAACATTACAGAAATACCAATTCAAATTTAAAACACACAACTACTTTAAAAGAAGAAGAGACATTTATTTTAAGACTAATAAATAATGATAAAAAAGGAGTATCTCGTGGGAAGTAAGAGCCGTACAGATCGATCGAACAGTCGTTATGGATAGTCAGAAGCCAGAAAGTCTGACAAACAGTCTTATCATGGGGTATTGGGTTGTGGAGGTCAGATAGAACTGGAAACCAACTCAAGCTGGAGTTGGTTTCCAGTCTTCAGTTGGGAAAAGGCTAGTCTAATGATGATGAAATATTAAAAAAATATTTAATTTATTAATGAGATGGTGATGACACCAGAATGATTTGTAGAAAAATAATAATACATTTTTTGAAACTGATTGAACTGCTTTTCACAAAAGTTTTCCACAATTTTTCCGGACAAAAATATCATCATATTTTTATCTTCTCACGATCACGAATTCTTCAATCTGCAAAATCGCAGTAGCATCATTATGCATTGTATCCAATTTCGCAACTATGTAGATTGTCTAAGCTGGAACTGGTTACAGACTTACATAACATGATTAAGTTCTACATGTTTCTCTGTACTGTATTCATTTCCGAGGACTAGATTTTCTGCATCTCCCTATTTCGTGTTCACCCGTTGGCAACGACTAGATATCTCGGCTGGATGTTTATTTTTATTTCCTTTGCCTGCCCCGTTTGTGCAAGTAATGGCGCTTTTAAAACTATTGCTATTCGCTCTGTTGTTTTGTGTTATTGCAATAGCAATAGTTGACCAGCTGCGGCTTTGGGTATTAATCACAGTTGAACAGAGGATATGTTAGTAACTCGGAGTCAAACGCCGTGAAAATTTATCGATGTTCAACGTTGAGTTGTGATTGCAGCCGTCACTCTATGGATGAGGTGTTCACATAGAGACACCCGTGCTTCTGGGATTGTTAAAGTTCTGCTCTTGTGTCATACCAGACAAATAGCTATCAGATATCGGACACGTATGTAGTTAATGTTTGCATCTAACTACCTTGCTGTAGGACATTTTCTGACTGACGACTTATCGTAGAAAAATAGACGAGAAGTAATGATTGCGATTTAAAAGGATACCTATTTCAAAGTATTAATTCTAAATTATTCTTAACAATATAATATTTTCATTAATTCTTTATAATTAAATCGCTTTACAATGTTGATAATCAATGTACCTATATTTGTTACAGTCAAAACTTTTAACCGGTTTAAATTTATCCATGCTTCTTAGAAACCAACGACCATATAGCTACCTCAGCTAGTTGACAGAATTGTTTTGGTGCGTTAGATCAAACATTAGGCGCCTAGGGGATTATATGGTCGTTGTTAGAAACCCAATAGGTTGTTTTTGTGACCTTTTTAAAAACTTTTAATTTGTAGTGATTCTTATAAATAAATAAGGTGTTTTGTAAAAAAAAGTTATCGCAGCAAAACGCGTTTTATCTTGATAAGGGTTTAGACTGAAGCCATTCAAAAGTATAATAATAATAACGGAGCTCCCACCTCTATCTTGCCTTAATTGGCCGGTTAGAGTGGAAACTCGCGAGAGCATTCGTGCCCGGCGTAAGGAAGTATTCCAGTAAGACGCTGGTAGGGATCTTGACCGTACTTCCGGGATTGTCCTGATAGCCGTGGAATACCTCTCCACTCCTCTAGCACCTCAAGATATGTTGCCCCCTTGTCGCTACGTCACTTCGTGCTAGCGACTGTTTCAGGGGGCCCATTTAGTGAGTGTGCAAGTCACCCCCTGCTATTTTATCCATGTATACAAACATTGATTCGGCGGGGGCCATAGTCACTTCATAGTTTCAGGTAACCAAGTCACTTTAGCAACCTAGACCCATAGTCCAGTACTGTTAGTTTCCATGTCCTGTAATAGTCCTGCACCAACCGGGGGTTGTCCTTGGGTGCACTTGCATAGTGTATACAGGGATAATCGTCGGTTGGTGTCTTATTTCATATAAAGCTACCTAAGGGGCCTCTGCGAGTTGGCTTCGGCTCCTCGTACGCCTTACAAAGGCCCGGGACCTCTCGGTCCCGAGATACATAAAGTATATAAAATATAATAAAAAAAAAAAAAAATAATAATAATATGTGGGGACATTTTTGTGTTGTTTAGATTCTGATTAGCTAGCTAGCTTAGATTATGTTAAGTTATAGTTATATATAATATCGCATTATCTTTAAGGAATTAAGTTTTTTTATTCAGTTGGAAGACTACATAGAAACTTATTGCCTTGCTAACCAATTCTGTATTCTAGGAAAATTAAATATCAGACTCGTGGAGACTATTCAAAATGAACTTTTTATAATGTCTTCAAGTTTTCGGAACTCATTATTATTTTGTATGAACGATACACGTGTTTCAGTGAAATGATCCTATTCATTTCACGGACACACGGCTCTTTGAGATATTTCCATCAAAGCACGATTCGTCGGAAACTTCTTACATCAATGTACCCTTTGAGAGCTCGTTTTCTCGATTTTACTTAAGAATATTTTCTAGATTACTCCAAAACTTTCTTACAGTAACGTTTCTTTATCTCGTACTTACTCAGGATTAAGTGCGTCAAAACAACACATCGTCACGGTCATGACCTTAACCGTTTTCTTACGTTTATTGTAACCTGTATGGGCAATCCACTCCGCTATCAACATGGCTGACCAAACAATATTTTCACCCTGACCAAGAAAACAAACATGTTTTACCACGGGTCCCTCAAAGGCACTCCAACATCTTACACGACGAAACTTTCAATTTCCTCATAACATCTCAAAAAGATTTAATAACATACCAAAGTACAAAAGATTCCTCAAATCCAGCATACTTCTATCAAGTGCTTAGCAAGTACTACTTATGAATAATTCAGGATATTTGAGAAAAAAAACGGCGTAACTTCTTCAGTCAAGGGTTTCTCGTGTAATAAAGTGTAACTTGGGAGCTCGGCAGTACCGCAGCTTGTATGAAATATTCATGTGGTCGTTAACAAAGTTCTTTGAAAGCGCTTGACAGTGAACAAAAATAAATAGCGGCTGTTTAAAATTTGGAGTGAAGGTCGGCGTACGTGACTGGTGGGGGAGGAGAATGCGTTCATTGGGGAAATGCTTGCAGCATTAAAAGAGGCTCGGAGTTTCTCTGGTGGATAAAATTTGCAATGAAGTCATTCGCCAAAGAACTAAAGTCACCGACGTTGCGCATCGAATTAGCAAGCTGAAGTGGAAGTGGGCCGGCGATGTCTGCAGACGGATAGATGGTAGATGGAGCAGACACGCTCTAAAGTGGAGACCGCGTTTGGGCAAGCGTAGTGTGGGACGCCCTGCGGCACGATGTACCGACGATTTAAAAAGGTGGCTGGCAGCAGATGAATGCGGGTTGCCCAAGACCGGGTTGGTTGGCGATCTGTGGGGGAGTTCTTTGTTCAGCAGTGGACGGCAATAGGCTGATATGATGATGATTAAAAGAGGACAAATACATGTTAGTAGAATAATATACAGCTGCTAACCTAGAGATGCGATTGGCAGTCGACAGGTGTCGACAACGGAATACAAAAAACTCTTAGGTCAGTAGCAAGACTGAAAATGATCAGCATGTCTACTAAAATGGCTGTGATTCATCATTGACTTGATTATTTTGATTGTGACTGATTTTCGTGTGATTTGGCTGTGTGGTGCTGGCCGCGAATAGCATCACCCCATTTTTACCCGTGGGTGTCGTAGAAGGCGACAAAGGGATATTGACCAGAGGATGGGCAGCAGCATCCTTCTGAGTACCATAACACCTACTGCGATCGCTAGCATGCATGGGCCAAGCATGGCAATTACGGTTGAACCCCCCTTGGAGAGACCAGTTATGCCCAGCAGTGGGTCTAGTTTGATATGATGAACCTAGAGATGCATTTGTCAGTCGACAGGCGTCCTGAAAACGGAATACTAAACATGCTTAGGTAATGAAACCGAAAATTATGAGCATGTCTACTATAATGGCTGTGATTCATCATAATATCCTGTATTACATAAAGTTTTAAAACGATAATAATATTTCATTTTATAAAAACAACTTAATATGAGCAACGTGAAACCAAAAAAGTTGACACCATTTTTATATTCATTTTGCTCACCAACAACATTATGTTGTCAAAAGATTTCAACAAAAACAGGCCTGTTGTACCGTGCTGAAATCTTCGGTAGCGTCCGCAAAACAAATTACTGGAGGGCCAGATGAGGGGGGGGGGGGGCTATTGGTTCGTGAAACAGCGTCTATATAATTACACGGACGTCTAATTCTTGCAGAGTCTATTACGTTGAGCAGGCGAACAGAAGGACCATTGCAAATAATCTTGACTATTTGCACTGGTCCTTCTGTTCGCTTCAAAGAACTTGATAAGATTCCAATTGTAAATTCTAACGTTAATAAAAAATGTTTAAACCTTTAGAGCTTCACAAAGAAACAAAACATGCGTACGTAAGTGTATAAAGTTGATGCGTATTTCTTCAGGTTCCTCTTGAAAACATTCATACTGTCGCGCTCTTAAAGTTCGTCGGCTGGTCTTTGGAGTTATAATTATATTGTATTGTAAATAATTTCTCTGAGTGGACTCTGGCAATCGTTTCTAACAAAGGCACTTTGCCTCAAGATTCTGCTTGACTATCCAACCGTACCTTTACATTATATTTGTTTGAGTACCTATACTCAAAGGGCTTTCAGGTCTAGTATTGGACAAAGACAAATAAATTATTCGTTTCTAAAAGCCTGTTTCAACATACATGTAAATAATATTCCTGCTACTAACAAAATAGCTCTGCATTTTTAACAATATGAGATATTTTTTATTTAACAGTAAATAATGATCTATATTCCATTTACAAAAGTTGAAAAAGCTTATTTTAATGCAAAGTTTGGAACAAAAGTACAATAAACATGTTATAGTTACGATAGATGCCGAATTTATTATAATCTATTTTTGCAGCAGCTGATTGTAACCATTTTAATTATTTATCTTATGAAATTATTTGGTTATCAAGTAGTTATAATATTTCGTTGCAATTAAAAAATACAGTGTCAATGATAACAACCTAAAAGAAGCAGGGATAAATAATACTGGGAACGTTATTTGCTTCACTATAATTCTGACAAATTTAAATGTTGTCTAATCTTTAAAAGACTTTTATTTTGTTTATATTATCATACGTCCATATTTTAGCACTATCTTTGATCTATTTATCAAAGTTATGTGAAAACAATTATTGGTGCCGATTCCCTTGTTCACAAACTAAATTAAAATTAGGCATTTGGAAGGACCCCTTGGGGAGGCCTATGTCCAGCAGTGGACGTCTTTCGGCTGAAATAATGATTTGGCATTTCTTACTTCCAGGCAGCTGAAGAAAAGGACGGCGACAGACAATGACTAAGTTAGAAATGTCAAATTAGTTTATCCCATTTTTGAAATAAAATGTTTTGCATTCCTGCTTTTACGAACCTCTTTTTTCTAATTCTATTATAAATGGAGTATAGGTATGTATCTTCCTCATCAACTCAGGTATTTACAACCTGCTTCTAAACATAGCTCTAGTTCCACATCACTCACTCCTGCGTCTTCAGAATCAACCACAGCTACAATTCTAAATCTTATTTTGGACCAACAACAGTTAAATAAATCTCAATCAACATTAACTCACTGTCCGTCGTCTGTCTAACGGCCCGTTAAAATGTAATCTTTTCCGAGCGATCCGGCCGGCAGCCGGCTATCCGACTGTTAGTGAGGATTAGCCGCCTGATAATGACGTATTTGCGGCCGGAGTGACGTCACAGACGGCAGGGCTACCAGATGTCTGGGTTTCAGTGATGGAAGGCTTTGTTTTTCGTAAGGAGAGGATTGGATTGTTTAAAGGTCTTCGACCATCACTTGTTATTTTTAAAATGTAAGATCTACAAATTATAGCGACGACAAAACTGTACAATTAATATTTTTTTAAAGTAATTGCGGGTCGGGGAAAAATTTTGATGCTGAAAAAAGATATTTTAGATTTTTCGTCTGTTTGATTGCCATGTTTGTTGAAGTATCACGCCAATACTGCCGGATAGATTCTGTTCAAATTTTTCATTAATATTTCACATAAGTCTGGTCAGTCTATAGGCTATAAATTATCAGGCTAACTGCTTTGAGGGATAAGCAGTATTGCATTATGTTCTAATTATTTTACCTTTTCACATAAGATTGTAAAAAGGCGAGATAAAATTATGGAATATTGAAGATTTTTTGCAGATTTAAATTAATAACAATATTTTCCTGCGCTTTGAATTGGAAAATTATGTAACTTTAGTGTTCCTAGATTTTGTTGTTCATAGTGTTAGAAGTCTGAACTTTTGAAATTGTTGGCAGATGGCAGATAATGTTCAACGCAACATTTTTACAACTAAATTGATTAAAAAGTCCCATATAGCAATTATAACGCGACTAAATCCCAGAGGCCAGAGTATTCACATACCCTGTTAGCAGATAGTAAATAATAATATTTGGCAATCCTGCCTCCGTAATCCAGTTGTTCGCAATCAGAACACAATTATAGTAACAATGTTACTATGTGTGCCTCTGAACTGAGCATTGATGCACTGATTGTAGCTATTCAGTAGCGTGTTAGTAACGCTTACAAAGCATTCAAATCATTTGGATTTGAAATAGAACTCACAGTTTGAGACGATAAAGTATAAAGTTCTTCCATACCTCTTGTAAGGTAAATAACATCAGATATTTACTACTTCATGGTATTCTTCACGAAATTGTCAAATTTCTTTATATTACATACTCTTCCAGCTGTAAAAAGACAGCCATTATTTTCATGATTGATTTATTTGATGCATTTCACAAAGAATTGTCTTCGACCTCAAAAGAAAAGAACATTCCTAAAAATCATTTGGCTCTTTTGTGAGCCCGAACATCCGTCGATTTAAATCAAAAACTTTGCCGACATGATTTTTCATTGATGGCCTTAAAACGGTTTTAACTTGAAGTCGGGTCAAACAAAAGTCGGACCCGAAGTCGTTTCGCGAAGTGGCTGGCCCCGTAATTTATAGCAATTGGAGTTTTTAATAAAAAGCAAGAAATGGCCGCCCTAGATTGTTAGGGTTTTAATAAAATTTCCGATTATACAGGTATTGGTCCGTTTCGTCCCGGGCTACAAATGTACCCCAGTTGTAAAGTTTGTTCAACTTTTGTTGTTTAACTTTTCCACTGTTTGGTGTGACAGAGTTTAGCACTTTTTGTGGGAGTGTGGTGACTAACATGTTTTGGACATTACACAGAAAAGGTTTATTTAAGTTCCGTTTCAGTGGAAATTATATTTATATTTTTTGTTAATTTCGTTATTTAATTCTTTTTTGTAAAATTACAATAAATGTTTACTCGTTTTAAATTGAATGCGTTTACGAAGTGATTTAGTTATTAATTTGTCTACAGTTTCGAAAAAGTAATATTTTTTGCTTTGCTAAAATAATCTCTGCATTGAATCTAATTTTGGCAAACCGTTCAATCGACTGACGATCTGTAGAAATTACCATCGCTGAATTACTTTCTCGGTAAAGCGCGTTTCCGAATGAAATAAATTTTACAGTTTTAATTATGCATTTTCAGTGATTTGTTTTCCCTGTGAAACTGACAACACTGCTGGTTGCTACCTCTTATTTATAAGAAAGACATTTCCTCTGCAATAGTAAAACACACTGGCACCTAAAAATCAATGCGCTGCCTATAAAATCTTTAATCCAAAGCTTTTATTTGTCGACCCTATCCATTTACAAAAGGAAAAACCTTTATATTTTCTGTTATTTTCACACCGTTATAACCATAACTTCTGGAAAGGTATCAAAGTTTCTTATTACATTAAGTTCTGCACGATTGGGCGACGCAGCACAACATTTATCTTGGGCTCCACTTCCACCTCGGAATCGGGTCCCCGACGAGAAATTTGTTAACAATACTACGGAGAAATGCGATATCGGAATGCCAAAAATGCCGCCTTAGTAATAGGACCAGAAAAATATTGTACCAGAAGGACCAGTTATAAAACGAAAGAAGGTTTGCAAGTATGTCAAAGACAAAACGAATTTCTGACGTCCAAACTATTTTACATTAAAAAGTCATTTATTTTATACTAGCATTGGCTCGCGACTTCGGCCGCGTGATCATCGTGGATGCAGACGAAGTCGTGGATTAAAAAATCTATGTCCATCCCCAGGGTTCAAGCTATCTTCATACCAGATTTCATCAAAATCGGTTTAGCCATTTCATCGTGTAAGCGTAATAGACAAGCAGAGATACTTTCACATTTATAATATTAGTATGGATTTATTTATTTTTTTATGATCTCCAACTAAGATTACATAGATACAATACATCAATACAATGTGTTTGTGTACCGTATACTATGATTCTATCAGAATCTATCAATAGTATTTTTTATCTATTGATAGGCATACGTTTGACCACTATCTCACCTGATGGGAAGCGACGATGCGGTCTAAGATGGAGCACGCTTGCCTAGAAGTAACCTATTCACTCTTGACTTAAAGACTCCCAGTTTTTAGCTATCAGAAAACACAGACTCAGGCAGAGAATTCCACTCCTTAGCAGTACGCACAATGAATGTGTTTCCAAAACATTTCGTGCGTGTGGGTGGGATGTCCACCCTGTACCGGTGGCGCATCGCCGTACGTCTTGTGGTCCGATGATGGAACGGGCTCGGCGGAATTAAATTATGCAATTCCGTCGCACACTCCCCAAAATGCAACCGATAGAAAACCGACAGGCCAGCAACTCGGCGTCGATGCTCAAGACTTTGGAGATTTGACTCGATGAGCCTATCATTGCCTATAGGATGATCCTCTTGGCTCGTTTCTCAATTAACTCTAAGGCATCAAGCTAAAGTCAAAAGAATTATCACCCAATCCAATTACAAGGCAGTCTCACAACCTTCTAACTCGTGCGTATCATAAAAGATGATGTAATAGACTAATAATAAGTCACATAGCTACCATGTCACATGCCTAATAATAGACTAACCTAACTCAAAAACTCAAATTAACCGTTTCTTGGGAATCAAGACTTTTCTTACTTGGTTTATGGTTATAATGTTGTAACTCCGTCTAGGAACGAGATATCGAAAAAAAGCCAAGATAGAAAGATGGATGATGTTAAGACGTATTTCTATGTTTGTCTGACTCATTTTGCTAACTCAGTTTATTACTGAGCATGGGATGTACGGTAGTTACCATGTTTACGGGTTGACCAGAAACATCAGTCAGTTACCAATCCTTTCCAATTCTTTTTCTTTCCTTTTCATTCTTTTTCTTTATTTTTCTTTATTTTTCTTTATTTTTCTTTATTTTTCATTATTATTCTTTCTTTTTCTTTCTTTTTCTATGACGACACGGTTGGCGAAGTGGCTGAGCGATCGAATGCTGCGCAGCGTGTTGCGGGTTCCATTCCCGCCCAGGGTAAACATTTGTGTGATGAGCACTTGTGTTTGCCTTGTGGTCTGGGTGTTGTTTATCTATATATGTATTGTGTATGTATATCAGCTGTCTGACACCCATAGTACAGGGTCTCCCTAGTTTGGGGTCAGATGGCCGTGTGTGAAAATGTCCCCACATATTTATTATTTATTTATTTATTATTATTTATTTTTTTCTTTTTCTTTCTTTTGATTTCTTTTTCTTTCTTTTCCTTTCTTTTTCTTTCTTTTTCTTTCTTTCTTACCTGGTCAAATAATTTTGTTACTCTACCATCACAACGATTCGTACATCACTCTGCCTTTAATATGGCTCATTGAGTTCTAGAAAATGTTTTACTGTGAAGATCGTCGCCTCTAGAACTCAGGTAAAACTGACAGTCTCTTTTAGACTTGGTGTGTCGTATTAACGCCTTATTTTATTGGTACTACGAGTAGTCCGCCACATTATTCGAAACCACTGTAACTCCTGTAAGTCAGAATCAACAGTGGCGACCACCAGAAAAGCGCCAGAGCAATGAAGCTCGACGAGTCCCTGAGAAACGATTCAACTGTCTTGTATCCTGTGACGAAATTAATCAGAAAAAAACAGCGAAGGAGTAAGAATTGATATCTTCCACTTAAGGCGACGATATAAGCCGGCGACCTTGAGCGACTCAAAGTTTAGTCGAAAAAATGCAATAAAAGATAGTATTCTTTAACTTAAAAAAAGGCGTATACTAAAAGATAAGTAGATAATAAAATTGTCTGTAAGATAGTAAAAGTTTCGTTTAAATATTCCTGTAGATTTTGTGTGATTATCAATGTTTTGTCCGCGTCAGACACAACTTTACGATTTAATTAAACTATTTAATATGAACTTAATCAAAAATATTCACATACTAAATGATTAAGAGAATGTTTTAGTTTAACATATATTTTGTCAAATAATTTACACTACACATTTTGACGTGATTGTCAGTTTAAAATCTGCAAAAGTCACTTGTTAGTGCCTTAACGTAAATTATTAACGTCTAAGTACTGTAGGTACATACGTGGTCCTTCGGTCCTGTCGCTATTCGATGCGAACCTTATCTGTAACACAATATTGTGATCAGTGCTGCCCCCTAAACAAGTTCAGGAAGTCTGTTGTGAGGTCAAACAGAGATTCAGAGGATACGCCGTATTCAACTCCATACGGCCATTTTGTGCTAGAAAAAACGTTGTTATTATCTGTGGTATCTATCTATTTGTATTTGCGGTACAAAAGACCAGGAAAACGTTACAATAAAGAAGGAATGGTTGGTTGTTGTCAGCGTTTCTTAAAGAAATGTTGATTCGTTTCCGACTTTGTGACGTTTCTAAAGGATTCTGTATATTTTGATGAATGATGGTTACCTTCTACGGTAGAAGTATTTTTAACTATCCCGACATGATACATATGTTGTTATATTTTTTTATATGCACCTGCCGTGTTATCTCTTCACCACCCTGGGTTGACTGGTAGAGAATGCCTAAGGCATTAAGTCCGCCTTTGTACCTTTGTGCATGAAGTGTAAATAAATAAATAAATAAATACATTTTCTATGTGAATTGATAAAAACGTTTAAGGAACAACAATTTTTCTACCCTTTCTTATTACCGTTTTCAAAAAAAAAACGCGTTCTCACTATAAAATTCTCCTGTATCCTGGGTGCGTTAACAAACATATAAACTCACATACACAAACAGCCAGACTCGGAACAACTATCTGTAAGCCATACCAATATTTGTTCCGTGTGGGAATCAAACCTGCGACACAAAACGCAAAGGTCAATCGTTCAACCACTGCGCCAACCGTGTCGTCGTGTTTGGTGGAGGTAAATGTAAATTAAATATTTATAAGTTCTTAGTAAGAAATCTATAAAATATTCAGCCATGAACACAGGAACAATTCAATTATCATACCTTCTGAATACTTGAAATTCGATTTCAATTCGAAGCGATAGTGATCGCGTCCTAAATATTCATCTCTTCACAACACGTGCTATCTCCGAACAAACATATCTTTCAAAAACACATTATTTGAGCTGAACGTCGCGTCGTGTTGTTTTCCATTTACTTTTGTTTTTCCATGTTCCGTAACTATGATATTCTGTCTTATTATTTTGTTTGCTGTGTTAAATTGTTCATATTACTTTAACTTATTTTAGCGCATCTTAAAGTTATTTATTTCAATCTCAAAATATAACACTATATTTACAAACTTTATAAATACACGGACAATCAATTATTGTTCTTTGACACTTAAAATAATAATGAAACCGGATTAAGTGAAAATCGTGGGTAAGTAAAAGTAAAATTGGTCTCGTTCGGTGCGTGGATTTCATGCCGAAATCCCTTCGAGCCTCGGAAAGCACGTACAGCTGTTGGTCCCTGCTGTCTTTTATAGCTCTTTGACAGTCAATATGGGTAGCCAGAAAGGCTGACAACCCGACTTATCTAGGAGTACCGTGTTACCAAGTTACTGGGTTGTGGAGGTTAAATAGTCAGTCGCTCCATGTATACTTTTCATTACTAAGTTGATCTAGCTACATGCAACGCAACACGTCTTGCAACATCGCGTTACTCCTTAACCCCGCAAGTGAAACTCTATGATGACACCAAACTTCCATGGTGTAACTGAATCTCATAAACCCGTTTGGATGTGAAAACTTTTTATCTTGAACTTCAGTCAAATTGAACTGTGCACGTATTCAGATAGCAATGTTTTTCAAATGTTGTTCACAAAGTATTTTTGTTCTAAACTTATTGCTTTTGGGAGTCTTATTACATTTGGGATGTAGTTTTTATGTTCCGTTTCAGAAAATGCTGATTTTCGTTCGAAGAAACCTTGTTTTTAGATCAAAACGGAAAATATACCAAATACAAGAATGTTTCCACGAATACGGTGTGGAGTCCTGTGGGACTTTTAATGAGGTAACTTAGGTTTATGACTATAAATAGGTACTTGAGACGCCATTAAAACAAACAGGAATGAGTAAATTAAGGAACATTTTCAAGAAGAATACCGGATGGTTAAATTTTAATTACCATTGAAATTGAACCTCAACGAACATAATTATTTATTTAACGACTGTTTTACTCATATATTTACGAGCCGATCCCACTCACATGTTAATATCCATATAAAAAGTCACAGGTGTACAAAACAGTAATCCAACTTTTAAAACATTCCCTCTCCATTACTCCTGAAATATGATACAACACGAGCTTATTTTCGACCTAATTATCACCAACATATTGCCATTACTGCGCGCGTATATTTTACAAGGCCGTCCCCTCTCAACCCTCTGGGGGGGTAGAAACAGTTCGTTACAGTACAAATTGGCTTTTCTCCAGAGTTCTGTATTTTTGTCGGAATAACAACGTCTTGGTGTCCCCAGCCAGATTGTAATTTATCAAAAGACTTATTATTGTTGAAATTAGACGGTTTGTGGAATGTATTTTTTGCTGGAAATTCAGTAGACAGCAATTGCGGGGAATGTTTCGTACAATGTTTGTTGGTTGAAATCAGAGGTCTTTTCGAATGCACGATTGTTAATGGGCTTTGTTAGCCACACAGTGGCACTCAGAGGTATAACTTCCGCATCCTCAGCTGTTTGTAAATAAAACTGCCATAATTCGCTTTTCGTTCCTTTTCATCTTTTTGTTTTGACCTGACAGAGCAAAATTAAAATGGGAAATAAAAAAAAATCTCAATTTTACGAACAACACAGCTAATGTTCAGAATTAAACGAATGTAACATTAAAATAAACAGTTTACAGAATATAATCCACGATTAGGCAGCCGGCCCGGTCTGCAATAATTATGAAAAAGTACCAGAGAACGTGAACACAATCGGATTAGAGAATCCATGTTTTAATTAGTATTACGAATCTGGCTAAACAAAAAGGTCAATTTACATAAGTTCAATTAATTATGTGATGTAAATAGAAAAGGTTTTGGAGAAAAACAATGATTTTTAACTGATGAAGAAAATTACAGAGATGACATTATAGAATTGTTATCTGGAACATCTATATCTGAATAATCTTTCATAATTTTAATAAAGCCGCGGTCGGTCTGTGGATGGGTGACCATCCCTTTCATACCGAGTTTCCTCCGTGCCTCGGAAAGCACGTAAAGCCGTTGGTCCCGGCTGTCATTTGTAGATCTTTGGCAGTCGTTACGGGTAGTCAGAAGCCAGAAAGTCTGACAACCAGTCTTACTAAGGGGTATCGTGTTAACCAGTTACTGGGTTGTGCAGGTCAGATAGGCAGTCGCTCCATGTAAAACACTGGTATTCAGCTACATCTGGTTAGACTGGAAGCCGACGCCAATGTAGTTGGAAAACGGCGACGCAACCAAACCAAAGAACAAAGAACCTTTATTATAAAAGAACATCTACTCATATTATGTACCCATGTTTGCAAAGAAATAAATGATTTGATTTGATTTGATGATGAGGATGATGATGAAATTTAATAAAGCCTAGTGTTCTTGCTAAACTGATTTTCTTTCCTATTATGTACGAGTAAGCGGAAAAAAAGTCAGTTTAAAAAAGCAACGGGGCAGCGAAAACAAACTTTGGTGGCATATACTGATGCGAAACTCTCCGTAAACTCGTGATCTTCATGCCGTTCCGTGGCAATTGACTTTATTCCACCACTAGCTATACTACCAGTCGCTCTGAGGGATAACAGAAATATCATTATAGGTCGGATCCGAAAACAAACAAGATACGTCAAATTCTAAGTGTTTATGATGTCCTTAAAAACAGAGCAGCGATAGCGATAGCGTTTTAGGTTTCAGCTCAGATTATGATACAAAAGGCAGATAGACCGCGCGGAACACTGAGAGTGAAGCCAAAAAAGCAAATACAAATTCATAAGTAAATATCTACAACGCGCTTTGTGCTGTACTGACACGAATCAGTATAGCACGAAACGCCGCATCGTAAAAAAAAAACAAATAAAAATAAAAATACAAATTCAAAAGCGAATACAATCACGAGATTGTAGGTATTCACGTGTTTCAGTAACAAAAAATATAAAAAAATATAGAAATAATTTGACTCTGATACCCTCCAGGCAACATAGGTAGGTAGGTAGGTACTGTTTACCGTGAAACATAATTCATTACCTATTAAAACATTTCTCATACATTAGCGTGTGTGCGCAAAATATTTGCGCTTCCTCCCTCCAGAGGATTTGCGGCCGAAAATATAATAAATACGTAAGAACGTAAGAGGATATTCCTGTTAAAATATGCTCCGATAGGGTTCCCAGATTGTTGGAATGTTTCCGAATTATTTAGTACCACGTGGAACGGATGCTTTAGATGTTTTGTCCAAATTGTAGGCATTTGTTTAAACACGGTTGTGAACGGGCGTTATCAGTAGAGATTGGTCAACTCTTAACTGCCATGGCTTTTATCTTTATTCTCTTTTTCTAGGTTTTGTATTGTTCTTTACCTACAGTGTTTTCGCATATAGAAGCAACAAGAATAAGGTAACCAGTATTGAAACTTGATTTAAAAGAGTGTCCGTGGTGTTTCTTGTTCATTCTTCTCCATAGAGACCTTCCTACGTCTTGAAACGAGCAACTAGCTTCACTTTCTGACTAACTGATCCACTGACACTGACAATTCAAAAATGCCTGAAAATAATTTAACTTTTCATTTGTTTACACAGATCTACTTTTTAGCGTGATAAAAAGTAGATCTGTGTAAACAAATGATGATCCACTAATTATTTAGTATTGATAAGTTTTTTAAGGTAAAACTGTTTTCAAGACTGAAAGGACCAATTTAACGAAGTATTTCCAAAAGCATTTTTAGGTTTCTTGCGTTTCTCACTAATAATATTAACTTATCTTTATAGAGATGGTTCCTGGAATCTAAAATATTTAATCAGAAGAAGCAGCTAACTTCAAATCTTGTATTATTAGTCCCCTGCTGTGCTATAGTTCCGCTTTGCAAAAGCTGCATAGAAATGAATTTAATAATGCATTCAACAATGTCTTGGCATTTTCCAAAAACTTTCGTAAGTCTTATGAGAATAATAATAGAATTGAAGAAAATTATGAAGTAGGTAATTTTTATTACTATACTTGAATAATTGACCAGGGGGCCAAGTCTGCTATTTTTATAAATTCGTCATTCCAACACGATCCCATTGTTATTTTGCTAAAAGTTCGTAATCTGCTAAATTCATAATGGTCAATCATTGGTCGGTCGAATTAAAAGCAATGACTGCACAATGACGTTCTAATGGTAGGTCACTGATCAAAGTAACTGTCCAAATTTTAGCAGATTACCGCCTAAGTCAGTCATTCAGTTGTCATTTTGTACGAGATTACCATTCTATATCATTTCTTTCAATGGCGTGTCAGTGGATGACCATTGGTTAGTCATAATGACGCTCTTTTATTAGTAGATTACCAAACTTGTCAAAATCAACAATTATGATATCAATGGTAGACAATTCTAGCACTATTGTAATAGCAGACTTGAGGCCCTGTACCTAGTAAACTTAGACACAAATATAACAGAACAATAAAAGATTATTCTAAAGACCAAAAGCCTTACTCTGACAAAGCATAGGAAGTCTTAATCAATGGCTTCACATCGCCGTCGACTAAACAGAATATATCATCAATCTCATTTTCCTCATGGCATCAGCAGAGTTCATCGAGCTAACATTACTGTCGATTGAAGGTCTTATCTGTGCGCCCTTTCCTCAGTTTTATAGCCCATCGTATACTATCAACACTGCTACCTATTTCCGTGAGTATGTTCTAACAAATAGTTTGTTAGCGAATTATTTGGTAGTTGGTACAATTGTTTTTTTTTTTTTATTGGTACATAAAGCTGTGTTAGTAATAAATCCTATTTAGATGTTACGATAAACTGTAGAATTGTTTATTTTATTGTCATTGTGTTGTTAGCAAATAATGTACCTGAAACTTATTTCTGATTTTATTGTAACGTAAGAAATCGACAATTCGCACGAACTAAACTTATTGTAAGCTATTCATAATATGTCTTTCTCTCCAATAAAACAAGAATGAGACAATATAAATACGAGCTGTCAATTTAACCAGATCTAAAGTGTTTCATCACACTTGATTTCCCTGTCACTTTGACATTGGCAGAATTGTCGACATCGGTATTGCTTGCCGTAATATAAAAATAGAATAGAATTATAGTTGGTCATGTCAGAACGTATTGATAATAACCCTTTCCTTGCAATCGGGTAAAAAACTGCGAAGTTCAAGAAAAACTAATTTGACATCTCTAACTGTTCTTATCAATCGCCGTCTTTTTTTTCAGCTGCCTGGCAGTAAGAGATGTTAATTGTCTAATGTTGGTTTGAACAAGGGAATCTGTGCCAATATTTACAAATAAATACTTCGTCAAATTGAAAAATTAAATAACAATGATTGTTAGGGCGCTGTCTGAAATAGATAACGATGACATAAAGAAGGATGTTCAAAATAATTAATTTTTAGCGCAAAATTATGGTAAAAAAAAGGATCAAATTTGAACACAAATTCTCAAGTTATACCAACCCTACGTTGAGCCCAAATTCGTACAAAACATTCCGCTTCTATTTGAAAACATAATAATTACTGTTGGCATCATTACGACATGTTGCCTTATGAACATAAGTCCGGTATCATATATTACAAATACTAACAATTAACGTACATGTTTATCATTATAATTGCTGTTAGTATTAAATTCCTATGTTGCGGTAACGTTCTTATTTTTGGAACTCGAAAGTCCTGTATTTTGTTTTGTACTGCCGGTGGATTTTAGAAATGTATTATTTTAACCATTTTGACTTTCTTCACTCACATTATTTTTAATGTAGCATTTTATGCATTAGTTTATAATTATGTTTTGTCGTTTCGTGATCGCGTTATGAATACAGAGGTCAGACATTAAGCTACAATAATCTGTTATATTTATTTTATCGATTTTTAACTTTATCACAAAAAACCAATAAGGTTCATATTCAATTTGGAGACAGTTTGGTTTCTATGGCTTGATGTGCTGGCATTTGTACCTATCTTGTGTTTTCAAGGATAGCGTCAAAGGAATTTTAATGTGTAATGAGTACCCAGTTGATGCCCTGTCTGTACTTAGTAATAGAAAAAATAATTGTTACTCTCTAAGTTTATCTTGGGCACTACACACGTTGAAGGAAAACATTGTGAGGAAACCTAGACTTAAAATTAATATTACTCTGAAATCGCCAACACAGATCTTAATCTGAGATCGATAATCATACCAAGAGTCCTTGGCCCTACAGTGGGCCAATAACAGACTGTTATTGTTATCTGCTATGTTTACAGACGGACAGACAGTAAATGCAGCAGACACGCTTTAGGGTGACCGCGTTTGGGCAAGCGTAGTTTAGGACACCCTGCGGCACGATGCATGGACCGACGATTTGAAGAAGGTGGCTGGCAGCGGATGGATGCTGTCTGTCCAAGACCGGGTTGGTTGGTGATCTCTGGGGGAGGCCTACGTTCAGCAGTAGATGGTAATAGGCTTATATGACGATGACGATGATTGTCATATAGAATTTACTTTTTCTGCTCAATCCTAAAAAAGTATCAATTTTCTCACCCAAAACCACCACCTGCCTCTTCTTCATTACTCGCTCAGCACATTGAAACAAAGATTGTTCAAATGCTTCAACAGAAGTAAAGGAAATTACATCGGCTGAACAAAATTTATCGTCAAATCAATTAGCGGTACGGTCTATATCGGCGTCGCAATTCCGCGATAATTACAATTAAGAATTCCAATTAAGGTGGATCGGAGGTAAAAATTTGGCTAGCAATGGTGACTGGTTCTAAATTTTCTTTGTTAATTTACGTTTTATTTTGAATTTGGGTAAACGTTTTTGTTTCATTGTTTACGTTTTGTAATGACGAAATAACTGTAAACAGTAATTAATTGTTTGAAGATCAAAGACTCGATAATTTGTTCTTGTAAATGTTATTTTGGCTTTGTGTTAGCTTTGGTTTTATCTTTGAGTATTACCAGTTTTAAACTTATAATTATAGAATAATGGAATTTATATTTTGTCAATTTGTTATCGAGGAACTTGACCTAAATTCTTGATAATATTTTATTGGAAAATAGTAGAATAAGCCTCTAGCATTAGTTAATTATTTTATCATTTTCAATTTTCTACTACTTTTTTGTTTAGTTTGTGAGGATGGATTAATGGATGGATGATTACTCTGTCACACATAAACAGCTGAACATCATTCGATACACGTATACACACAATATTGATCTGGCTTAACAGACAGGGTTTTTTATCCTGTTTTTGTAGTCTGGTGGGACAATGTAAGACTGACTTACTTCTGAAATCTACTCAGCCAAATGCAACACGGTTATCTCATCATCATCAGAATCATCAGCCGGAAGACGTCCACTGGTGAACAAAGGTCTCCCCCATAGAACGCCACAACTCTTGCAACCTGTCGCTTGCATCCACCGGTTACACGCGACCTTGACGATGTCGTCGGTCCATGTGGTGGGACGCAAACCAACGCTGCGCTTTCCTGCTTGTGGTTATTGGTTCTTCGTGCGATGTGGCCTGTCCATTGCCACTTATCTACTTGCCATGGTTATCTACTAATTATAAAATCACAATTTCAATAGAATCACCAATAATCTGCACTTGAGCTCGTGGCTAAGTAAAAGTCGCACAGATCGATCAGTCAAAGGTAGCCAGCCGCGGTCGGTCTGTGGATGGTTGACCGTCCCTTTCATACCAAGTTCCCTCCGTGCCTCAGAAAGCAGGTAAAGCTGTTGGTCCCGGCTGTCATTTGTAGATCTTACGCAGTCGTTATGGGTAGTCAGAAGCCAGAAAGCCTGACAACCAGTCTTATCAAGGGGTATCGTGTCACTCAGTAACTGGGTTGTGGAGGTCCGATAGGCAGTCGCTCCATGTAAAACAGTGGTATTCAGCTGCATGCGGATAGACTGGAAGTCGACCCCAATATGGTTGGGAATAGGCTAGGCAGATGATGATGCCATATAGTCTGCGCTAAATACAAAGAAACATTTCCTTCAAAAAAATTTCCTTTTTTTTTTCCACCGAACAATTTAAAACAATCAAAATTTACCTACAGATTAAACAACATGCAACGCGTCTGTGCGAAGTTTTTATTGAAACTCATCATTAATATATTCGAGTGATTGTGTTAACAACACACTGGGATCAATTTGCATTTTTATTAACATGAGAGGAATAATAGAAACGCGTCAATTACGTGGAGTGCTCTGTTGTGGGGTAGGCAGGCGCGTGAACTGGGTGTTGTTGACTTCTGATACTAGCACTTCAGCTTAAAGGTGGACATCATGACGTCAAGGAAGATTAATAGAGAAATAGAATACTGACTATGGCAAAGCTAAAAGCTGATTTTAGTTGGCTTATGTATGCATGAATGACTTTTTTTTTCTTTTTTTTTTTTTTTTTTTTTAAAAAACGTTGCCCCACACTAGGAATTACTCCTGTGTCGTGGGTGCGTTTACAAACATATAAACTCACATACACTAACAGACAGACCCGGAACAACTATCTGTAGGCCATACAAATATTTGTTCCGTGCGGGAATCGAACCCGCGACACGCAGCGCAGCAGTCGATCGCTCAACCACTGCGCCAACCGTAAATGACTGACTTATAATCTGACGTAATCTGCACATCATATCTTATGGGAGTGTATTCTTTCCATAAAGCAATATGTATAATGTTAGATAGTGTACAGGTTACGTCTGAAACTGTTTACGATGTGAACCTTGTAGAAACTAGAATACTCATTTTCTTGCGTTCAAGCATTTCTCAATCATTCCTGCCATATATAGGTATTATACATAGATATACGAGTATTATATATGACAAATTATATGGTATGGTAAATTAGTTATTAGAATACAATGTAATTACACATAATTTTTAGGCTCATTAAATACATATGTCGATTGTAATTCTTGATGCTTGGCAACTGAAGTTTAAGTTCTTAAACATTCTTTTTAATTTAGTTACTAGACGTGACTTAGCACGCGTACATATTCTCTCAGATCCTTAATTATTTTAATAATACGGGGATAATGTAGCTTTTCATTAGCGGAACAATTAACAGAACCGAATAAGTAGTCTTGGAGATAAGCCCGAACACAAACTCTAATTTATTTAGTTAATTAAAAGTTATTTTTTTATATCTTGTAGTTAATTAATAGTTATTATACATATTTATAGTTTAATTATAAATACTAATTAATATTAGAAAAAAAAAATAAAATTAAAAATTAAAAAAAATTATAATAAAAAAAAAATTATAACAAATAATAATAAAAATAATAATAATAATAATAATTGTAATTATTTAATTATTATTATTATTATTTTTATTTTATTTAAAAAAAAAATATACATATTTTATGTATATTTTTTTTTTTAAACGTTGCCCCACAACTGGAATTACTCCTGTATCGTGGGTGCGTTTACGAACATATCAACTCACACAAAAAGAACAACAACAACACAACAACAACAGAACAACACACAACAACAACTATCTGTAGACCATACAAATATTTGTTTCGTGCGGGAATCGAACCTGCGACACGCAGTGCAGCAGTCGATCGCTTAACCACTGCGCCAACCGTGTCGTCAAATGTAGTGATAGTGAAATGATAGTTAATGCTGCCGATAACCGGGCATCTGGTTCAGAACATGTCTATAGAAGATCTACCTTAATGACCTATAACTTTTGCCACGACTTCTTCTGCGAGTAAGTCATAGACCCTTCTAATTCGATCCTGTAGCAAACCCTGCCCGAGTGCTTAATTTCAGCTGCATAGGTCAAGTAGTTTTCGAGTTTCGTGTTCAGCCAGTGGTTGACCTTTCGCTTGTTTTTACCGCTAAACAATATTCCTATTCCGATTTGAACCTTTCAAAATAAGTACAATATTCACACGAAAAATAATAAAGGAAAACCTAACTATTAAACTAAAAAAACAAAGGTAAAAGGCATCAAAAAATTACTCCACATTGCCGCCATCAGGGAATATGCCCAAGAGATTGGCGGCATTACCACGTTGAATGGCAATGCTTATCCTCTGACCAAGGGAAATCAGGTACCTACTGGATCATGGGAAGTGTCAACTAACCTTTTAGACATGGGCTTAAAAAGGAGATGAGCACTCGGACCCCACGACCCGAGAGTTTCAACGCCAAGATCAAAATTAAAATAGTATACAGGAGGCCAACACATCAAGCCAGAACAGTTTGTCAAATTTCTTTGGTTTTTCAACTTTATTACAAAAGTTTAAGGTTCTTATTCAATTGGGATTTGACAGTTTGGTATGGCTTGATGTACTAGCGTCTCAGGCACATAATACTTTTCCTCGTATTGAAAGATTGGCATTCCCTCGACAAAACGTCACAATAGCAAGTTTTTGCGGAATAAACAAATATTATTTTATTTCCACCAACACTCCAAAATAGCTATGGTAAACCAAATGCAAATTAACATAAACAAATAATTACACAAACACAATGAATTTATTTACGGACGCCATTTATAACACGGTTATCGTGACGTCACATATGATGGCGTCACGTCAAACTGTAATATGCGACGTCAAAATATGTTAATACAGAACATTAAATTGACGTCGGTAATATGACATTCTGACGTCGATATTTTAACGTTGACGGTGAATTATTTGCTTTTCGCCCATTTTATATTACGTGGGGTAATAATTTTCTGAGCAGATATTGTGAAGGCAGGAGAAAATGGGGTTTGAAGAGGATTTTATTGACGTCGATTTTATTTTCGTTGAGTATCCAGTCTTGTTCTTTTAATTGGTATTTAATTTTAATAACTTTTACTCACGACTTCGTGAATATCGGTTATCGCAGATGAAGACAAAGTCGCAGATCAAAAAGATAGCCTTTCTTTGGCTTCAAGCTGTCTGTACCAAATTTCATCTAAATTGGTTCAGAAGTTAAACCTTTTAGCAATAGTATTTAAAAAAGTGGCCATCAGATCGGTTAAACTACGCTTGCCGCGGTCTTTCTATGGATGGGTGACCATCCATGTCATACCGAGAGGCACTAAGGGGTTAGTGCCTCGGAAATCACGTAAAGCCGTTGATCCCAGATGTCATGCGTAGATCTTTGACAGTCGTTATGGGTAGTGTAGTCAGATACCTTACAAATCCACCAGTCTTGCCAAGGTTTACCGTGTTACCCAGTAACTTGGTTGTGGTCAGCCAGGCAGTCGCTCCATGTAAAACACTGGTATTCAGCTGCATCCAGTTAGACTGGAATCCGACCCCAATATAGTTGGGAAAAGACGTAATCTTCCCCTCTCTACTTATTCAAAAATTTGCTATGCCCCACATTGACGACATCGAAATTGCCATTTTTAGGGGTCCGTAGCCAAATGGTAAAAAACGGAACCCTTATAGATTCGTCATGGCTGTCTGTCTGTCCGTCCGTATGTCACAGCCACTGTTTTCCGAAACTATAAGACCTATACTGTTGAAACTTGATAAGTAGATGTATTCGGTGAACCGCATTGAGATTTTCACATAAAAATAGAAAAAAAACAATAAATTTTGGGGGTTCTCCATACTTAGAACTGAAACTCAATTATTATTTTTTTCATCAGACCTATACGTGTGGGGTATCTATGAATAGGTCTTCAAAAATGATATTGAAGTGTTTAATATATTATTTTTCTAAACTGAATAGTTTGCGCGAGAGACACTTCCAAAGTGGTAAAATGTGTCCCCCCCCCCTGTAACTTCTAAAATAAGAGAATGATAAAATTAAAAAAAAATATTCTGTACATTAATTACCATGTAAACTTTCACCGAAAATTGGTTTGAACGAGATCTAGTAAGTAGTTTTTTTTTAATACGTCATAAATCGTAAACTGCAATTTACCTTACTTGCTGCTACGGAACCCTCATGGGCGAGTCCGACTCGCACTTGGCCGCTTTTTGTTTCTATTATTTTTTTATTCACCACCTGTAAGTGTACATTATAAATTGCAATATAACATTTGAGAGAAGACTATGCAGATAGTGAGAATTTCAAACAACTTAGGTAGGGTCTCATGCTTCATTAATAAGTTACATCAACACCATTCTAATACCACAACCACTACCAGTACCACTAAACCCACAAACTCCACACCAAAACATTATAAAACGGGGTCCATTCGACCAGTGACTCGATGCCCACTAACTAACATTTCAATTAGCGACACAAAGCGAGACTTCATTACTAATTGTAACTCCCGCTGTTCCGACGACGATAAAATTAAATTTGAATAATGCGACGGACCAAATAATGTCGTTGTTCGGAAGCTCGCGAATGTAGAACATGTGGACGCATAATTATGGATAGAATACTGTGCGGTGATTGTTCCGAAAGAAGATAAGTATTATAATATCGACGACACGGTTGGCGCAGTGGCTGAGCGATCGCCTGCTGCGCAGCGTGTTGCGGGTTTCAATTCCCGCCCAGGGTAAACATTTGTGTGAAGAGCACTTGTGTTTGCCTTGTGTCTGGGTGTTGTTTATCTGTATATGTATGTGTTTACAAAAAAAAAATGTATTTGTGTATGTATATCAGCTGTCTGACACCCATAGTACAGGGTCTCCATAGTTTGGGGTCAGATGGTCGTGTGTGAAAATGTCCCCACATATAATAATATATAATAATAATAATAATTAATATAACACTGTAAAACTGAAATGTCGGTTTGTTTTAGATGATCATAATTCAATATTCATAATAATAATTTATAGTCGTGACGGCCAATGGAACCATTTGCAAGAGCATCGACCAACATCTGAGTAGGCTCTCGTTGGGCAGCTGGATCAAGGTCTATAGAAAGCGGTACTCCTGGACACGGCGCGTCTATTTAGGAGGTTCCTCTCTAAGGAGCCTTGACCACCGGTAGTTAGGACCCTGTTCCGGATACCGGTGGGCTACTATTTTTCTTATTTTTAGAAGCTTTTATTTTTATACAAATACTAGCGGGCCGGGCAGACGTTGTCTTGCCCTGAAAATCGGTACAAAAATCCTGATCTAGCTTACCCTACCCCACTTACCTACTTACTCTACTCTACCAAACTGTACCTACCTATCTATCTACTTACTTACCTACCTATCCAACCAATGTACCTACGTACCCTATCAACCTACCTACACACCTACCCTACCCCTACATACTTACCTATCTACCTTACAAACCTACCTATCCTATCAACCTACCTACCTACCCTATCAACCTACCAATTAATTAAAATATGCAGAATAACTAGCCTCCATCCTTAGATCTATGCTACCCTGGTACCTCTTCACTGCGAAGAGAGCTACCTTGCCGTTCTCGTTTTAGCGCATAAGTTATGCGCTCCTAGTACCACGGTGACAGTTGTGCGCTCCTAGTACCAGGGTGACATACATCTAAGAAGTCCTAAAACTCGACTGCAGCGACACCTACTGGGTCCAATTGTAAATCTAAACCATTCTCAAATCCACTGGAACACCTACAAAAAATTTCATCGAAATCGGTACAGCCGTTTAGGAGAAGTTCAATTTCATACATACGCACAGGAGATTTTTATATATAAGATTTGACAATGTAATTTATAAGTATACAAATTAAGTAAATGAGATTCTTAATTTTAATTATAACTTAAAAAGGTATAATATTACGCCTTCCATAGTATAGGTATATAAAGTTATTATTAAACACCATCGCAATGTAATCTACGCATGTATCAGCAAATAAATAAACTGTGGGCATACTTTATTTCAATAAAAACTTAGTACCTAGGAATATATATACAAAACTTAAATCTAAATAATAATATTATGTACAATTGGTAGAAAAAGGCAGAGAGCTTAAAGGGCATCAAAAAACTCGTCCACATCGTTGTTAACGGGAAACGTGCCCAACAGGCTGGCAGCATTGCCACGTTGTATGGCAATGCTGATTCTTTGATCTAAGAATAGACCAGCCTTCGGGTCACGTGAAGAGTCGACCAGCCGCTTGGCGATGTCACGAAAAACAATATGGGCACTCGGACCCCATGGCCCTAGAGTTTCCACCCCAAACGGCTCAAATATATAGCTTCCAAGAAGGTTATCATATTTGCGCCGTTTGAGGTTTTTGGCACCTGCAGCAGCCGCCCCAGCACAACACGTAGTGCTAGGAAGATGAGATGGCGCAAGGGTGTCGACACATGTTGCGTCCCACACCAAAGGCCTACCCAACTTCCAAGGCATTATGGTCATCCCATCTGGTCTCTTCCCATCGTCGCGTGCCAAGCCATTGGGTTCTAAAATAGCAGGCACCCCGGCGGTGGCAAGAGCACGACGGAGGATGTCATTGATGCTGGCGTGTCGTGCCATTCGGCCTGCGCTTCTACTGCAGGATAGGCCATGATGTCCGAGGCAGTCGACTGCTTCACCACATTGGCAACGATGTGGAGCCCCGCATGGAGCGCCCAGACGCAGGCATGTAGCGAGTCGGAAGGTATTATCACACAGCATAGTACCGATGTTGGGTGACGGAAGTGCCTGAAGCCAGAGGCCCGACTCCCACTCACCCACAGCCAGTAGGCGGGCACGCTCAGCAGAATTGGTGGACGTATTAATTAGATTATTCCGTACCAACCTGCAGAGCGGCTCATCCCACTGTCTCTGGGAAGATGGGTTCACGGGCCGATCTGTATCCGGGCAAGCCACTTTCCAGGCGTTCACCGCATTAGTCAAGCACGGCACTTCAAAGTCAACCAGTGAAGGGGATAAAATTTGTTTGGTTAACTTTTCGGTGCTGTGGACGGAGGACAGGAAAGCCGGTAAGCTGACACTGGAAATTAATTGATCTATATCTTATTGAGCAATACTCTGCCTAACGTCTATTCGAAACTTAGGTAACATAACACAGTAAAGTATTTCATCACTTCTAACTGGAATTTAATAACCGGCGAAAGATTCATAAAGAAATAGTTTTCCCATCCAGTTATTCTAATATCTTTGAATATGAGTGATCGTTGGATTCTTCTGATATTGACATAGATATTGAGAGATTTTTGAACAGGACGTGATTGGCACTAACCACGTGGACAAAGGTTTCCTGACCAGGATACCTGTCTAATGACGCGGATATGTTCCATTTCCCACCACATCAAGCAGAAGATAGAACAGAACTAGGCCAATAGGCACAAAGGGACATTTACAACTGGGAGGAGCCTGGGCAAGCGCCAAGGATTACAATTATTAACTTAATGAATACGTCCTTAAATGTGAGCTGTTACATTTGATTCGGTTTAAGATACTTTATTTCACTCAAAAAGAATAATACAAATATTCATTTCTATGAGGAAAAAATAAATAAATAATAGTTAAAAAAAACTAAAAACACGCTTTTTTTAGAAAACCAAACTAAAAAATAGAAAATAAATTTTAATAAATGTAAATTAAGAAAAGTGTTAAAAATTTCAATAAATATGAATTAATAATAGTGTGAATAAAAAAAAATATTTTATTTTTAAAAAAGCGTGGGGTGCATGGTGTCAATAGTTATAAATATTTTATTGACAGATATGAGTAAGGTGATTATCATTTTGATAATATCTTAAAAAGCACCCCACGCTTTTTTTAAAATAAAATATATATTTTTTTTATTCACACTATTATTAATTTATATTTATAGAAATTTTTAACACTTTTCTTAATTTAAATTTATTAAAATTTATTTTCTATTTTTTAGTTTGGTTTTCTATAAAAAGCGTGTTTTTAGTTTTTTGAAACTATTATTTATTTTTTACTTTTTAGTTTGAAAAATGGAATAATTTTATCAAATTAGTGTATTGTCATCGGTCCTCGATAAATCTAAAAAGTTTGAACGAAATCTGGCCGTTTAAAGTGGGTCAAAATCGCGCCCAAAGAAGTCGGTTACAAACAAACATACAAACATACAGGTGAAGCTAATCGCGAAAAAAAGCGTGTAAAAACACAATAATAAAAACTTATGGTAGTATTTGCAAGACATGGTGCTTAATAGTCTTTTAAAAGTTGGAAGAGATTTTGATTCCTTGATCACTTTAGGTAATTGATTATAAAGCTGTGCTCCCTCATACACAACAGTCTTTCTACCATAATTTGATCTCGGTGCTCTTAAAATTATATGATTAGGTCTAGTTATGCGCTTTTGAACTTGTATTCTTTTTGTAAATGTTATATTTTGTGAATGTAGTCCCTATTTATTATTTTACGCACAATAATTGTATGGCAGATTCCAATAATTTGTATGGCAGAAACGTTTAAACGCACGGAAAATTCTATAGTTTCTACCAGGTCCTCATAATAAACCCCGAATGTCATCTGTGCACTATCTGACATAATATTGCGTTTTTTCTGCCCACAGTCAGGTGTAGACAATTTACACAAAGACGAAGCAACAAGTTTGGGAGAAAAATATAATTCACTCTTTAAGTTCTGTAGTAAATTGGGCAGTACATCTAACACTTCATGCTAGTTAATTATGAGTCCATTGCAGGTTTCCTCGCGATGTTTTTCCTTCACCAATGTCAATGATTTCCAAGATCAACTTAGAAAGTACATATTATGCAATTGATTAAGTCACATTGATACTTGCTGGTGTCCGGTAACTAATCAACAACGGGGCCATCACGACTTGAATTACCAATCCGCCTTAGGCAAATGTGGTGTTAAATTCTCAATAGGAGAAGAGGCAGTTGCTCTGTGAAGTAGCACAATATTATTGGCTGGTTTGTTTAGCACGTTGCTCTGTGCAGAGGCACAATATTATTGACTGGTTTGTTTAGCACGTTGCTCTGTGCAGAGGCACAATATTATTGGCTGGTTTGTTTAGCACGTTGCTCTGTGCAGAGGCACAATATTATTGGCTGGTTTGTTTAGCACGTTGCTCTGTGCAGAGGCACAATATTCTTGGCTGGTTTGTTTAGCACGTTGCTCTGTGCAGAGGCACAATATTATTGGCTGGTTTGTTTAGCACGTTGCTCTGTGCAGAGGCACAATATTATTGGCTGGTTTGTTTAGCACGTTGCTCTGTGCAGAGGCACAATATTATTGGCTGGTTTGTTTAGCACGTTGCTCTGTGCAGAGGCACAATATTATTGGCTGGTTTGTTTAGCACGTTGCTCTGTGCAGAGGCACAATATTATTGGCTGGTTTGTTTAGCACGTTGCTCGGTGTAGAAGCACAATATTATTGGCTGGTTTGTTTAGCACGTTGCTCTGTGCAGAAGCACAATATTGTTGGCTGGTTTGTTTAGCACGTTGCTCTGTGCAGAGGCACAATATTATTGGCTGGTTTGTTTAGCACGTTGCTCTGTGCAGAAGCACAATATTATTGGCTGGTTTGTTTAGCACGTTGCTCTGTGCAGAAGCACAATATTATTAGCTGGTTTGTTTAGCATGTTGCTCTGTGCAGAAGCACAATATTATTGGCTGCGTTGTTTCATTTTGTTGTTTGGTCCAATCAAATATATCCAATCATTGCTTAGTACTGAATTAAGAGCTGTCACTATGATTGCTTAGTGCTATTTCCCCAAACTTATGACTGAATCGAATAATATTATAATCCAACTTGATATTAACTAAAGCAGTTGTTTCCTAATTAAACACTTTAGCGTCAGCTTCAAATATTCTCCCTTAAATACTAATTGTAATGATGTCCGACATGGAAACTTGTTTGCATCACAACCGCCGCCGGTCGAGTCACGCGGGAAATCAACCCCACTTATGATGCGTGTCGCGGTAAGCTTTGTGATTCTTAGAAGGCTTTGTGAAATGAACAACTTTGGAAGAATTTATTTCTTGGACTGTAAATACATACTGTGAAAAATAAGGTAGCTCGTGGCTAAGTAAAATATACCGATCGATCGGTGATAGTTAAGCTACGTTTGCCCCGGTCTCTCCGTGGATGGGTGGCTCGTAAAGCACGTAAAACCGTTGGGCCCGGCTGTCATTCATAAATCTTCTTGTCAGTCGTTATGGTTGTCAGAAGCCAGAAAGTCTGACAATCAGCTTTACGTCGGGGTATCTTATTACCCAGTAACTGGGTTGTGGAGATCTGATAGGCTGTCGCTCCATTTAAAATATTGGTGTCCAGCTGCATACGGTTAGACGGAAAACAAGACGTGCGGATAATAAATTTATAAAAAAATATTTCAATATTTCGTTGTACCATTTTCTTCTGAACAGAATTTATCGATATTTCATCTGAATTCCTAATTCATGAAGTTTTATAAGATTTTTCATTTTTGGGAATGATTTTTTCCGAACTAACGCAAACTCAAAAATATTCCGACCTTGTTGAACACTGAAGTAGTTTATAAATTCTTAAAATGATTAACAAGAAAACTAATAATTTTGGCAATTATATTTTTTATAAAAGTATCGTCTAAGATAGGTTATTATTAAAACAAAATAGGTAATTAATAAAATTGTTCAAAGATGAACGTTGAAATTATAATTTGTTTCTTATAATATTTTGTTTTTGTACCTACTAAAAACAAGTTGTCGACATCGCCTGTCAGATTTGTTTTCTGGCAAAAGAAAAGTTTTAAACGAATTACACGTTTGGATTCCTAAAAGGAAACACCCACCGTTTGCCAGGATTTTTTTAGATAGTTAAAATTTTGGGCAAATAATTTAAAAAAATCTATGAAAATTAAGACTGTAAATGCTGTTAAGCAGAAAAGAGAAAAAAAAGCCGATCAAGTGCGAGTCGAATTCTCACACCGAGGGTTCCGTACAAATTTGTAGTTATGTAAATAGATCGTTTATCACGGGAGATGTAACTACAAATATACAGTTTTCGTTTTTTTTCAATATTTATGTTACATGACGTAGCTTCTTGCCTTATTTCAGGTCCACGGGAAGTACCCCATAGGGTAGGGACTCCCTTTAGAGTTTCAAAATATGCAGCATTAACGGAGCATGCATATACTTATAGTATTTTTTTGATCGCGTTGACTTAGAAGTTTGAAATTTTCACCGCTCCAAGGGATTAAAATTTTAGCTTCATAGCTCCATCCATCCTTGAGACAAAAGATCTTGGCAGACGGACAGACAAATAAACAGGCGGACAACGAAGTGATCCTAGTAAGGTTCCGTTTTTCTTTTTGAGGCACCGAACCCTAAAAATGGTAAGAGCTCCTTTTCAATAATACTTTACTGAGTATTTTATTAGCGCCTGTTTACGCTCATTGTACGAACCGACCGTCTGCACTCTTCTAAGTATTTTATGTTTTAGGACTGAGTACAAAAGTACTCCAAATCCCTATTAATTAGTTTTGTAGTTGGAAGTTTAATTACCTTACAGTTCGCAAAGTATTGGTATTTGCTCCACTTGTTGAGGTATTTCGGCTTAGAGCTGTGTTGAAGTTTGAATAACGTTGAAGTGGCTGCTCAGAACATAATTTTGTTCAAGCCACGAGTAAGTTGGAATAAAAATTTATAGAAGTAAATTTACTCTGTTCTCGGTTTGGGTTTTAACAAAGAGAAGGGATTTTTTATAATCGAAGGTATTGTTAATACTGATGCTGGTAAAGGAAAACAACACAAAACCTGAACTTGTAAAATACTAAAATATGCGCTGAGACGTGGAGACACCAGCCCGTTATACCATACTATACTTAGCACATTCAGAGAGGTCAGTTAATAATATATGTTTATATATATTTTATATAGGTATGTTATATACCTGATATTAAATTATGTAAGATGTGTAGTTTATATATTGGTAAGTTTATCTGTTTTTAATTTTTTTAAATATATTTTTTCATATGCTCCTGCCATGTTATCTCTTTATCACCCTTGGTTGACTGGTAGAGAATGCCTAAAGCATTAAGTCCGCCTTTATACCTTTGTGCATGAAGTATAAATAAATAAATAATAATAAGTCATTAACTTTAATTGCCCAACATAACTTGGAACGCTGTCAGTCAAAAATAATGTTGACATATGCCAAGTTATGTTAGTCAATTAAAGTTAATGATTCATTATTATTAAGTGACATCTCTGAGTGTGGTAAGACTAAAATCGCAAATCCGCCTTTAGCAAGCGTGGTTAAGGCAATACTCATGTCTTCTCTTTATGAGAAGGCAGGTCAGGCAGCAGGGCAGTTCTTCTGCAGTGGAACAGTAACAAGCTGGTATTATTAATTTATTGTTATAGGTAGTCAGAAACCAGACTATCTGACAACCAGTCTTACCAAGGGGTATCGAGTTACCCAGTAACTGGGTTGTGGAGGTCCGATAGGCAGTCGCTCCATAAACACTGGTTTTCAGCTGCATCCGGTTAGACTGGAAGTCAACTCACTAGACACACTTTTTAGTTTTTCTTCTTGTCTCAATTTTTTTCATTTTGTCAATGTCATGCATACCTGTTATTTGCATGGTTACTGAAATGTTACTTTTTAAATGCTATTTTTAAATGTTGATTTTTAAATGCTATTTTCAAATGCTATTTTAAATGCTATTTTTAAATGCTATTTTTAAATGCTATTTTTAAATGCTATTTTTAAATACTATTTTTAAATGCTATTTTTAAATGCTATTTTTAAATGCTATTTTTAAATGCTATTTTTATTTGAATTGTAAGTGACAGTGCTGTTGGTGTGCTTATAATAAATAAATAAATAAATAAGTGGGGAAAGGCTAGACAGACGGTGATGATTATTTGTTAATTATTAATACTGCCTATATATCGCCCGCGGGGTGTCCGTGCTAGAATAGCACCCCCCATTTCATCCCGAGGGTGTCGTCGAAGGCGACTAAGGGAAAATCCGAAAGTCGGATAGCAGCGGCTTCCGTGTGCTTAACAACTTCACTGCGATCCCCAAGACGTCTGCCAAGCGTGGGGATTATGGCAACCCCCCCCCCCCCCCCTCTTATGGGGGAGGTCTTCAGACTGATGATGAGGATGAATACTGTCAATGCATAGTGAAACTAGAACTTCAAAACGATCAATACTCAATATTATAAATGCAAAAGTAACTGTTTGTTAAGCTTTCACGATGAAACGGCTGAACCGATTTTGGTAAAAATTGGTACGAGAATAGTTTGAACCTTGGGTAAGGACTTAGGCTACTTTTTAATCCGTGACTTCGTCTGCATTCACGATAACCGACAATTACGTTGACGGAGTCCGGGTAAAAGCTAGTTAATGGCGTTTCCTAATCCAAACCAATTAACTTGGTCTGTCAAGTAAATGATATTCATAGAGATCTTTCCTTAATTATGAGTTGCTCATTATGTTTGATGTTGGTTCATTATTCGTAAACGTGTAGAGGGGATTGGCCTCAGCATATACCTGTCTACTTATTACATAATTGCCTACCAAGACAACACGCTAAACTTAATAGTGACTAAGCTTCATCATGTTTTTTTCTGAAAATTCGTTTCTAGTCATAAAATTAATACAGTCTTGCCTAAATGTAAATTATATTCCTAAGTCTGGTGTGGCTAACTAGGCGTGGCGAACTAGGTATCCTGTTTCAGACTAAAATAACTAATACCTAGTGTGAAAAAAAAAGTTTGGTTAAGGCAATACAAAACAAAAAAACACAAAGCCACCGCCACCGGTTTCCGAAAGTGAAGTAATGTGTGTTCTGTGCTAAAGTTATTTATCACCTTTTAGTTTTTGAAGGCGGTTTTCTTTCGTTTTTGAAAAAACTTTTTATATTTCGCTTTTTAGTATTGCCTTAACATCCAAATCCATTAAGAAATGGCGACACACATAAAATAGATTGTAAGTCCTCCAAAGATTGAAGAAACTAAATCGTCATCTAAGTATTTTTTTGGGATTTTGTCTGAAAGGACTGGATCAATTTTGAGAAAAATTATATGGGTCCATTTCAGAATAAACCCCATTCGAACAAAAAAAGAATTTTCCAAACCCTTCTATATATGACAGATTTATGCCCGAATATACATAAAAAAAGAATATATATATTATTAACATCCGAATTGATAACCTCCTCCTTTTTGAAGTCGGTTAAAAATAAAAGTAATCAAAGAGTTCTTACGAAACAAACAGCGTAAATGTGTAAAAAAAAGTGGCTAAGTGCGAATCGGAGTTGCCCATGAAAGGTTCCGTAGCAGCAAGTAAGGTAAATTGCGGGTACGATTTATGACGTATTAAAAAAAAAACTACCTACTTACTAGATCTCGCTCAAACCAATTTTCGGTGGAAGTTTACGTGGTAATGTACATCATTTTAGTTTTATCATTCTCTTATTTTAGAAGTTACAGGGGGGACGGGACGACGACACCTTTTACCACTTTGGATGTGTCTCTCGCGCAAACTAATCAGTTTAGAAAAAATATAATATTAGAAATCTCAATATCATTTTTGAAGACCTATTCACAGATACGCCACACGTATGGGTTTGATGAAAAAAAATTTGAGTTTCAGTTCTAAGTATGGGGAACCCCCAATATTTATTGTTTTTTTTTCTATTTTTGTGTGAATATCTTAATGCGGTTCACAGAATACATCTACTTACCAAGTTTCAACAGTATTGTTCTTGTAGTTTCGGAAAAAGTGGCTGTGACATACGGACGGAGAGACAGACAGATATGACGAATCCATAAGGGTTCCATTTTTTACCATTTGACTACGGAACCCTAAAAACGTTCTCTTTGACCATCCATTGCGATAATTGGAAATCATCGATAAAAAAAAACACAACTTCACATTGTTTCAAAATCCAATACAATTTTCAGAAAAGGAAATATCATTTTTATGCTCCTCTATAATATTCGTTTATTGGCCATTCGATAGCTCTGTCAAAAGCATTAATTACTTAATTTCCGTTCCCACAGTGTAAAATGTTTACAGGCTTTTAAAATGGCGTCGTTTGCGCGTTGATCGTGTTCGAAGTTATCCAGGGATTACTTTGAATGCTTTTTATGAGTATTATGATGTAAATGACGGGACATAAACGTAAACAACAATATGGCCGTGATCCTTGATGGCGTGGAGAGCATAGATTTAGTCAGAGTTAATGATAAAGTACTGCTGTAACTGAATACTGTGGTGGATTGTATTTATATTTATTGCTTTTTAGTACTCTCAACTCAAACTCAAATCATTTATTTTAAATAAACCATTTTACATGCACTTTTGAATTGTCTAGGAGTCAGTCAGCCAGAAAGTTTGAGGCTAGTTGCTCGTTCAAACAGTAGGTTTCTATGGAGAAGAACGAGCAAGAAACTCCATGAACACTCTTTTAAAATCAATAGTACATTTTTAGGTTACATCACTCATGTTGAATTTACGGGACACAAATGTGAGAAAAATGTAACAAGTTGTGCAATTAAAAGAGGTCTAGAGACATTAAAGTAAGCATGACATACTCCCAACCGCCAGGGCATATTCAAATGAAAGACATACCTCGTAAATGGTAGCTTTAAAGTATATAGTGCTCACATGTATGTGCTATGCAAAATGATCTGCAGACATCGATTCTATTTTTATTCTGCAGAAAAGAGCCATCAGAGCCATTTACAATCTGCGTATGCGCGATTCTCTAAGGGAACTGTTTAAGGAAATTAACATAATGACGGTGCCTTGTCAATACATCTATGAAAACATCATGTACGCTAGAAAAAATCTGCATCTTTTTGATAAAAGAGGTGACAGACATAATTATAATACTAGAAATAGGGACCAACTAGTTCAACCAGGTTTCAGACTGGCTAAAGTAGATTCGTCTTTCATGGGGTACTGTTTAAAGTGTTACAATAAAATACCTCCCCACATTGTTCAACTAAATGAGACAAAATTTAAGTCTTGTATTAAACGCACACTATGCAACCGAGCATATTATAAGTTGAGTGATTACATCACTGATAAAAATGCTTGGCTGGATGCTGGTCTAGCTCCACAGCCATAAGGGTTCATAGATTAATTGATTAGCATTTGTAACAATTTTTGGAGCTGCTGAAGATGTAGATCTATATTATCTTTGCATTGTATAAACTCAATGTGTTAGTATTATATAATTTTTCGTAGCACATACATGTGAGCACTATGTTCTTTAAAGCTACCATTTACGAGGTATACCTCTCATTGACTTGAATATGCCCTGGCGGTTGGGAGAGTCATGCTCACTTGAATGTCTCGCTGCCGGTGGCGCATGTGTTGGATCATTCGGTTCCCTTCAAAATGGTTGAGCTAAATGGTGCCGATCCATGCGTCATGTTCGTGAACGGACGCCGTCGGTTGGGACTGGTCATCTCTTAGCTGCCTCGGTTATTTTAAATTTTGGTTTGAATTGTTATTATAACTATATTTTTCTCTAGACCTCTTTTAACATGCAAGACGTGTTACATTGTTCTCACATTGTACCCTTAGATTCAACATGAATGATGTAACCTAAATTTGTAAAATTTAACTGATTTTAAAAGAGTGTTCATGGAGTTTCTTGCTCGTTCTTCTCCATAGAAACCTACTGTTTGGAACGAGCAACTAGCTTCAACTTTCTGACTGACTGACTCTGACAATTCAAAAGTACCTGTAAATGGTTTAATTGAAATAAATGATTTTGAGTTTGAGTTGAGTTTGAGTTGATATAATACTAACACATTGAGTTTATACAATGCAAATATAATTTAGATCTACATCTTTATCAGCTTCATCAAATGCTAATAATCAATATGTCGTGATGACCCTGTAGTTAAAACGCCTGCCTCTTATACATGAGCGTTGCTAGTATAGGGGCGAGTACCTAAGTTTTTCTTGGACATAATTTGTGAAGCCTGAATGTATAAAGTCAAAGCAAAATCATCTATTTCACTTAGTTCATTAGAGACACTTTTGAACGTCATTCGAAAGAAAGGTATTGTCAACAACGGCTAAAATATTAGAATCTGCAATCCATAAGAAAGTATTTCAGCAAGTTAGCTCGCAACTCACAGACGCGCAGCATGGATTTCGGCCGACCAGAAATACTACGAGCAATTTATTGAGCTACATGGCGGAAGTGGTGCCGATAGTAGACAGTGGGGGGCAAGTCGATGCTGCGTACTTCGACTTTAAAAAAGCCTTTGATCTAGTCGATAACGACGTGTTACTGAAAAAATTTGCAGGGGTTGGTTTCACACCGCGTTTACTTAAGTTTTTTGCAAGCTACCTGAGTAACAGGCAACAGTATGTTGATTATGCAGGTTATCATACATTGCATACTATACCAGATCTGGTGTAAGTCAGGGAAGTAATCTAGGGCCCCTAGGTTTTCTGTTAGTGGTAAATGACCTACCAAGTGTTGTACAAGATGCTAAGTGCTTACTCTTTGCTGACGACCTCAAACTTTCTCTTCCCATAAAAAAACATCGATGACAGTGAGAGACTGCAGAAAGATATAGACAGAGTGGTAACTTAGAGCAAGAATAATCTCCTGCAATTTAACACGTCTAAGTGTGTGACTATAAGTTTCTCGCGAGCACACGCACCCATCACACACGATTATACGGTGGACGGGGTACCGATGGATAGGGTCACTGAAGTGAGAGACTTGGGAGTCCGTTTCACATCTGGACTAACGTTTCGTGATCACATAATTAAGGTATGCAAGAAAGCATATAGAAATCTAGGATTTGTTCTCAGAATGGTTAAAGGTTTTACTAACATTAAAGCTATAACGACATTGTATAATGCTTTAGTAAGGAGCCAATTAGAGAGTAATGCAGTTATCTGGGCTCCGCATGAAACTAAATATAGTCTCATGTTGGAGCGAGTACAAAATAAATTTATTAGGTACAAATATATGAGGGATTACGGGGTATATCCATTTTACCCATTGATGTATCCAACTCTATTTATCTTAGGTATGGTCGGATATAACGAACTGAGGGTCAGGAGGCAACTCACACTCGTAACCTATATCTTTAAGGTAATTAGAGGGAAGATACACCATGCGGACATATTACGAAGGGTGGAGCTAGTCGTGCCAGACGGGTATGTGGGTCGCCGTCGTCGGCCGCGGTTGCTGGCGGTACCGCGCGCGCGCACTAACTTGCTGCGCGAGGCGCCGCTGACGAGCGCTCTCCGCACTCTCAACCTCATTGCTGATGACGTCGACATATTCTGTTGCTCTTTGGGTGAATTTGAAAGAATAGCTACCTATAAGATTTGCTATGGTAACGGTTAAAATATTTAATAATTATTTTTTTTGTGTTATAGTGTTAGCGTCATTGTTAAAGTGTGCAACAAGATCGCATTGGGTCTAGCCTGTAAGGATATTTGTTTGTTGGGTGAATAAATAAATAAAAAAATAAATAAAATAAATAAAAATAGAATGGAATCTAGTTTACCCGTACAATTAATTTATGTATGAAATCGCTTTTATGCCCGCGGCTTCGCCCGTTTGACAGTTTATATACTAAAACCTTCCTCTTGAATCACTCCATCTATTAAAAATACCTGCATCAAAATCCGATCTTAGCATACATGACATAGGGACAGACAGACGAGGCGCGGCGGGGAACTTTGTTTAATAATATATAGTGATTTAGTTATTACTAGGCAACATTAAGGACGCTGTTAAGCAAATTTAATAGCAGACATCAGTTAACAGATTGGCAACACGAAAAAAATCAATGTAGTCATGTTATATGCAGAACCAAGACATAATAAAAAAAAAAATATATATATAATTTTTCAATATTTAAAAACTATTTCTTACGAACAGGCAGAAAACTTGCTCGTAGTATGCAAATAATATTACTAACAGATATTTTTTGTGTCTACATAGGTAATATATAGCTTTACGTTAATTTAAGTTTGTTTTTTAATGTAATTTAGTGTTAATTTATTACAAAATGGCAAATGGGCATCTATGTTCTATTTTAAATTCTAAGATATTTTGTGTATGTGCATTTTTTATTAAATAAACAATTATTATTTATTTATTTATTTCTAATATTCTTGATCATCATCATCATCTGGAAGACGTCCTCTGTTGAGCAAAGCCGCTGCTGCCCGACTTCCAGATTAATGATGAATATTCTTGATAACTTTACCAAAAAACCATAAACCTAAAGTCAACAACAATTCGCTATTTTAAAAGCTTGCTGAACATAACAATAGCTACCACACTTAAAATGTAAAACACTTGAGAGTCTCCCAAATACGTTTCGTAAGAAAACGTACAGGAAAACTTTACAAAGAAACTCCTTCGGTCAACATAAACAGTACATAGGAGCTTGAAACCAAGTCCTTTCGAGAACAAAACACACTCAGATCAAATATCTGAGCCGAGTAAAGCATTGATAAACATTACTGTCTACTCAAGCGTAACTCTATATTATTAAAAATACAAAATATTATTTCGTAATTTTAAAATTGCTTCCACATCATCTGTTTTTTGGTGTTTAATGAAATTATTCTTCCAAGCGATATTCCACAACATTCAGTTTGGAACTCGAAGCAAAATATATTTTCGTTAAACAATAGATAGTACCGTCACCATAAAATTCACTAGGATGAACGCTTTAAAGTAGATTCGACTATTTTTTAGTTTAAAACGCAGAAAATCGACTCATTTGTGACAACTTCGTCACAATCGTGTCTGCTTTTTGGTCTTGAGATAGGCAAAGTGTCATTGACTTTATAGATCGACTATAACTGATGCTGTGTGAGTGGCTGAACGCTGACATTGGGGGTTAGGCTCGATTCGTGAAATAAAAGAAACTCAAATTGATTACAACTGACTTGAAACATGTATTTTAAGTGTCAAACAACGACTTCGTCCTCGTGAATGTTGATTATCGCGGATGCAGACGAATTCGCGGATAAAAAAATAGCCTGTATCCCCAGGGATCAAACTATCATCATACCAAATTTCATCAATATCGGTTCCGCCGTTTCATCATGAAAACGTAACAGACAGAGTTATTTTAGCAGTTACAATATTAAAGTATGGAAGTATGGATTACTTACAGTAGCAGCATCTGGATTTCCGGATTTACAGCTCTGTCTAGCTCTGAAAACTTTGTGTGATTTTATGTTATGAAATCCGTAAAAAATATGTTCCCCATTTCCCTTTCACATCGCGATCATCGCACAAACATTAACATGTTTATTCCCCGCCCCGCGCTAGTGGGAAGCGTCCTAAATCTTAGCAGGCAAAAATGAAGGCTTTGCGCATTCAACTCACGCCGCACCGATTCTAAGAGCCCTTCTGTCCGACCATTATTATCCTATTTTTCTTGCTCCGCGCTCCACGGTGCCTTTTAGACCCTTGAAAATTCCTGCATTTTTTTCTGTCTATCCAGAGGGTTTTGTTAAAATGTTTCGAGATTAAATGTACGTTTTTTAGGTTTAAGAAAAATTTTGATGAGTAAGGCTGAGGTGGAGTGAAATATTTCTTTGAGAGCGTTGTACTATGTGTAGGTAGTATGTACCTCTCTCATAAACAGGTCAAGCGGGTCAATGTATATAAACAAATTAATCCCACCAGAACATTTTCATGTAAAATGTTGCTAAGACGAGGCCACATGGCTCGCACTGTTTAAAAGTTATCAGATCTCATGTAGAGCAAATCTTCTAACTCTACATGCCCTACCTCTAAAAGCCCTAACTTCACAAACTCTACACTCTACTTAAAATATTTGACTTGGCCGTTTCGTTACTACAAGAACTATTGTTTAACGGAAAAGTAATGAACAGCGAATAAATTTTTCTCCTTACGCCTATGTGTTGGTAGCGAAACGGCCAAGCCACATATTTTAAGTAGAGTGTAGTTTGTGAAGTTAGGGCTTTTAGAGGTAGGGCATGTAGAGTGGACCAATTAAAATGGGACCTGGACCAATTAAAATGGGACCACACGGGAAGCACTAGCTTTCAAATAAAAAAAGAATCATCACAATCGGTTCACCCAGTCCAAAGAAATCAGGTAACAAACATAAAAAATAAAAAATAAATTGATAACCCCTCCTCTTTTTTTGAAGTCGGTTGAAAAGTAGGTAGATAAAATCATTTTATTTCGGACAACTACGAGATCCATAAACTGTTAAAATTGTTAGTAACAGGTTTGCACTTAAACACTATTATTGTTTTAACAAAGGACGAATTAATAAGGGGACTACCCATCAACTAGAACAAAAAAATACTAGAGTATAAGTCTTCTCACAAATTGTTTTACTATGGTGGAAAATACACGCTAAGACGTGGAGTCGCGGACACCAGCCCGTCATACTACTACTACTATGGTGGAGGAAGTATTGGCGGCCACAGCCTTCAGGATGCTATTGGGACTATGTCTTATTACCTGGGCCTCAAGTCTGCTATTACAATAGTGTCAGAATGGTCTATAATTGATTTCATAATTGTTGATTTTGACAAGTTTGGTAATCTAATATAATGGCATCATTATGAAAATTAATGATAGACCATTCTGACACTATTGTAATAGCAGACTTGAGGCCCTGGTTATATGGGTGGTAGTATGGGTTACTGCGAACATTTCAGAGGCACTGCCAATGCGAGGCAATCGCAACAGCATCCTACAAACATTATGATATTGGACGAACATTATGATTGGTTATGTATCGTAAACGTACGTTGATGCACAACTTATACTCGTACTATTGGCTAATTTCACAGTACCTCGAAAATGTATTTGGTAGTAATAGGGTAGCGGCAACAAAGCAAAAACGCAACATGTTACTTTATAAATCACACATCTGCTATAATAAATATCAGGTTTGTGATTTATAAACTAACACATTCCATTTTTGCTTATTGACAGCCAGCTCCAGTTATTAAACTGGGCCTCAAGTCTGCTATTACAATAGTGTCAGAATGGTCTATCATTGATTTTCATAATGACGCCATTTTATTAGTAGATTACCAAACTTGTCAAAATCAAAATCAATGATAGACCATTCTGACACTATTGTAATAGGAGACTTGGGGCCCTGTTAGAGGAGCAATCCAACCCCATAATATATAAAAATGTTTATAAAACAACTCACTTTATAATCCTGTTATAAAACACACATATGACATGTTACTTAGTCAAAGTTAATACACAGAAGGTTGTAGGAAACAAACCGCATTACTAAATAACACTGTGTCTTTAAATACGCGTAGCATTGTTCTACTTACTTAGGGTTCAGTAGCCAAGGCTTCGAATGGGACTCGTAAAGTTAGTTATACTAAGTTTATGGAGTCGATCTGACTAGTTATTTCTGTATACCTGGATACGTAACCGGAACAGTTACCTGATTGAAATTTTCCCAGAACTATAACTATAGCTGCTCGCAAGATAAGTAATAAAAAACAATTACAAAATTTTTTTGTTACACCTTACTTAAAATAGTAGTAGAATAAATTGTATAATAATTAATACAACAGTAAAGTAAACTATTTTAGTCGTACTGTACTTAGTGTGCAAATCTGACTCACACTTGACTGGTTTTTTGTAAAAGCAACACATTCTTTGTGTAATTTCTCTTGCCCCAGACGAGATTCTCGCGAAGGACGGTTGTGAAAATGACACAAGTGTTAATACAGCTTTTATGACAAGAAATTTGTTGTTTTTATTCTGCTTTTGGATAGCAACTACAGACGTGATATTATTTAATTTTAGACTAATTAATATCCTAGATTCTTCAGTTTATGATGCGTTTCTTTATGTGCTTAACCCTGTCTCATCTTTCCAATTCATTTTGTTAAAGTACGGCAGGTTCTTTTACATGTTTTTCTATGACTTATATTATTGAACTCTTTAACACGTTTTTTGTATTACAGGTACGTAGCGGTTTTTAATACTATACGTGGCTGTAGTAATTGGTAAGTGAAAACATTCTTAAAATACTAATAATAACGTCAGGGAACTATACTACGCAATAGGTAGTTTTAGGTGTACAAAGTTCGGCTGTCACAAGCTTTAAGTAATTTATTTGTCGGAAAACAAGATGCTTAGTGCTTTTATAATTTTTGCTTGGCCCACTAAAGCTAAACACAAGCCCTGAAGATGTTATACTACTTGAAAAGTTACTAAACATCGGGAAATAATATAAAGCTACATCTATAGTGGTACATACCTACCACTCTACGGCGGTTAAAAAGATTTAATCGCTAAATTAAAACAACCTGCAATATCTAATCTATAGTTAAGATCTTAAAATTAACAGAAAAGTTTATTTTTGCGAATCTTAAAAGTAGCGGGCCGAGCGTTGCTCCTTGCGGCACCCCCTTTAATTCTGAGAGATAACGTGCAAAAGGCGAGGGTTGCCCATTGTTATTCTATCCCGGTGCCGGGCCGAATTGTCCCCAACACCTACACAAAGAATCGCTTGTGAATTCACTCGCAATACTCCTCATTTTATTGTAAATCTGTGACCGCAATGTCGAATGGCCCTTAGGGTTCCACTGTAGGGTGGATCGTAATAAAATTATGCGCGATTGTGATTGATAGCTACAATTGTTTTAAGTTTGGGAACATAATCTTCTGTTATTATCTCCTTTTGAGCTCCTTTTTCTGTGGGTTTTACTTAATCAAATATTTACTTCAATACTATAATTTGCTTATACCCTTTTTGTATTGTATCGTAAAAAGTGAGCAAATACCAGATACCTTTGTTTTAGTTTACGTAGTTAATGTAGTCGATGAATATGATTCACGGTAAAACTCTAATGTGTTTATGCGCGGTAAAATCTGTGCGGTCGGAGGACCCCCGTACAAAAAAAAAATATATACATATTACGAGCAGGCGAGTGCACCAAAGCGGCTCGATACACGCACACATACACACACGCATTTCGTTACGTGACGATTTCTACTAATTCGCTCTACCCGTAAGCCGCGTTAGGGAACTACGTTCCAATAAAAAACAAATCTGGTAATAATAATGGCGGCACGTGGCGTTCAGTTATGAATAATACTCGAGATTAATATTACTAAGGATGTTTTTGTTTGAAATGTGGTCGATATCTTTCCTGTATCCCCATCATAGGAAAAATATCAAAAAACATTATTTACTAATTACCAAACATAACGTAAACAAATATAAGCAAAGTAACAGAAAACTTCTAACATTTTCCTTAACCCTGATTGACCTATAAATAAATGCCCAACGTATGACACGTGATGTTACTCGTGTAGTATATTTTATATCTTGTTTCCAAAACATAATGGTGTTTAATTGTAGGGTTCATCCTTATTACCATAACTCATGACAAAAAAAAGACATACAATTATTTATGGTGTCTGAAACAGTATTTATTACAGAAAAGCACTTTTATTTTTTAGGGTTATTTTCCAGTAAGTTTATTGTAAAACAGAACAATTTTAAGATGATTTCTGCTGATGACTTATTAAAAATGGTGGAATTGGACTATTGTTTTAGTTTCTACTTATTTTATTTAACACTAATAGTATCTGATAATAAAATTATGGATAGTAAACTCAATTTTAAATTAGATATCCAATTAAAAAATTACAGAAAAGCCAAGTAACAATTAAAAAATTACAGAAAAGCCAAGCAACAAATCACTCGACAAAACGAACCAAGTGCACCACAATAAGCTCAGTCTGAGAAATAAAAATCTCATTCAAGTAGCGTTAGCAAAAGTGAGCCACCATGATCCATACTAATTCTGCCATACCTAGACGTCCGCAGACATTTTTGCCATAAAAGCAGATTTCTTTCCCAACGCTCCTTTTGTGTGGTTAAAGAGGATTATTTTGATAATAATTTACCGTTCTTGTTGGTAATATTGTACGCGTAAATCCTTTTAGTGGTACTATTTCTTTATTTCGACTTTTTATTTTTGTCGGAGCATTCAAATAGAAATGCCTTGTGAATGGATCGCTTTATTTCCGAAATAGTTATAGTGTGTGGGTTTATTTTCGAAATATAATGGATTATTTTCGTTTCCTTTGTGTTCTTCGGCTTGACTTATGTACGATTATGGCACTACAGTAAAATAGGTTTTCAGGCTTTTGTTATAACAGCAAGACTTGACTGTACAAGGAACAGAATTTGAACCCGGTGAATATTATATTTTTGCAATGTTATGACAGCGAAAAGTAATGCGTTCAGTCATTTAACAGAACTGAATTAAAATGAAGGCTATACGGACCAAATAAAGTTACCATTTCCTTTTTATTGGTACTAGGCTCCAAACTTTGAGCTTTACGACTTGAAATTTTATTCTGAAGTGCTAGCGTTTGCCCGTGGCTTCGCCCGCATAAATGTCGGTTATTACGGAAGCAGACGAAGACGCGGCTTAATAAGTAACGTTTTTCCTTCCTTGGGGTTTAAACTCAGTTGGTAAGTACACCATTTTTTCGAAAATCGGTTCCGTAGTCTAGCCGTGAAAGCGAAATAATCAAACTAAGTAAGTTTAACAACAAATAAGCAAACTTACTTTCGCTTTTATAATACTAGCTTCTGCCCGCGGCTTCGCCCTCGTATAGAGAACTGTTATCCATTACCGGGATAAAAAGATCCTATGTGTTAATCCAAGAAATGGTCTATCCATGTGCCAAATTTCGTCCAAATCTGTTCAACGGTTTACGCGTGATTGAGTAACAAACTTACAAACATCTTTACAAACTTTCACATTTATAATATTAGTAGGATTAGTAGAGATTTATGTAAACCTACTTCTTACAATAATTCAATGTTATGTTTTGTGTGAATCTCTGTCCTAAATCGTATTTGTTAATTAAATTTTAATACTGTACGTAAAATACACGCTGAGAAGTGGCGAACACCAGCACGATATACTTACCAAAACATTTTATGATCGTAAAACATAGTTGATAGCTGAAATAAAACCTTTTTGAAATACTTCTGTGTCCCTGATTGAAAAAAAATTGCAGGTCAGAACTAATTCCATTTTCAAATCGATCAGTAAATTCTCTGTAGCTTAGGTCACAGAGTACGTAAGGCAGCGGCGCGTCCGAGCAGAGAGACCGCTTAGAACAAACCGCCATTTTTGTCACGCACACATTGACATTACTTTTATAGGCATTCTCAAGTAGTTTCAAGCAGTCTTCAGACTCGACTGTTACGTGTTGTCTAAATTAATAAATCAGAGATATTGACATTTCATGACGAACAGGAAAATTATGTTATAAAAAAATGCAAAGAGTTCCAACCAGTGTCAATAAAATTTCATATTATTACGAATAAACCCTACAGAGTCAATACAGTAGCAGCCCTAGTGAGTTTAGCAAGTTTAGGTAATTATTTTTGAAGATGGCGGGAGCGGTCCTTCTGTAATCTCTATATTTTGTGCTTAGGTAGAGTTAGATGTTAATTATACAACTATATTAGGTATAAGATAAAGACATAATATGACATTATTTATCCAAACAGAACCATAAGAGGAAGCAGCTACATTGCGATTATCAATAATGATATTCCATCTTTAAAGAAAATTATACGTTGTTTGGAGCAGTTATTTGACCCAATTGGAATAACAAACATGCTCAAATGCTCTTCAGACAAAGCATTCAATTTCCCTGATTTCCTACAACTGCAGCACAGAAATATTTCCATACGGACCGTTTGATCTCCATTCATCAGAATAACTTCACTCGGACGTTTGAAGATGGGAAAAACAATATGAACAGAAAAATGTTCTTCGGAATTCTCTGAATAATTTGGGTTGGGTTTGGAAAAAATGGAAATACGCAATAGTTTTATGATCGACAACTGTATTAATGAGCTTACGATGTAGCCTGCAACAACGGCGCGATCGTTGTTTTTTATAGATGCATTATAAAGTACTCAAGATAGATACCTAAGCATATTCTACAATGTACAGACGCCAGCACATAAAGCCATACCAAACTGTTAAATTATCACTATTGAATATGAACGTTAATCCTTTGCAATAAAGTTGAAAATGTATCAGAGTAATTTGGCAGATTGATGTAGCTTGATGTTGCGCCAGGTAGACCAGCCTTTGGGTCACGTCACTCGGTGATTTTAGATAATATTCTTCCAAACATAAGACGTTAGTAATACACTTGACATTAGTTCTTAAAAAAATGTGCAAAATAAATATTTCACATCGTATAATTAAATTCAATAAAAATATGTTACGACACTTTCCTCTCAAGAAATATTAATAAAATTAAAAGATTCATCAACTCCCATCGATGAATCTGCAGAATAACATCTACTTTTGAAAATATACCTTAAAAATATTGTTTTGTGACTGGTGGTTAGCTTAAAAGCTTTTTGGAAGCTAAAGCTAAAAAAGAGTACAAGGCCTTCAAAGGGTTTTTCCGTACAGTAAGTGTTTTATCCTACAAAAATCTGACCATCTCTGTATAGAAAGGTCAACTCACAATCGATAGCGTTTTACTTCGAATCTCGGCCAAGAATTTGGGGTTTTTGAAGTGGTTAATACCAGTAAGGAGTCTAGAATGTGAACTAATCTTAATACAAAAGTTTCAACTAAAATCGTACCAATCCTAAAAGAATTCCAATTGATAAAGTTAGCTCTATCATTTGAAACTCTGTTGTCGAGTGAGGAACCCCACAAAAGTCGGGGCCCTTAAAAAGGGGCGCTAGGGGGCTGTAAACGAAGGGGGCTGTGAACGATGGCTCTATAAAGAGCAACACACTAAAAGTTTATAAGCCGTAAAGTGTAATTGTAAACTTACTGTATTTACAATTACATGATTTATGGATCGTTGACTAAGATTTACATTTTGTTTTTATGTTTTATTTGTGTGATTTTGCATATCATGTTAATATTTATTTATTTATTTATTTATTTATACTTCATGCACAAAGGTACAAAGGCGGACTTAATGTGTACGGGAATGAACTAAAAACACTATTTTGTGGATGAATAAAACTCTGAAGTCTGCCAATGAATTGTTCTATTTTAATGATTTTTTACAAGAGACTTGTGTCATGTCAGGTTAATTTCAGAAGAAAAAAAATATAAAAATACTAGTAGCAAAAAGGATTTACTACCTCAAACATACCGCCCACCAAGGACCCTTGTTCTTAAAAATAACCGCCCACCGTGGCAGACATAATGAGAATACCAACAACAAGAATACAAAATTTGCCTTGGTGGGAAATTTCTAGACACATAAATAATAGTTAAGTAAGCAATTACCCTTTCAGGAACTGGCACTATACATAGTAATATAAGCTTATAATCTGACAAAACTATTCTAATCCAACTAAACAACTTAATTACATTTTTCAATGCGTAACAGGCAGAACGCACAATTTCGAAGTGGGTCTTTTTAAAAAGGAATTTTTACATTTCAATGTAACCACTCGGGTAAGATTATCAGTGCCTGGGTGTTTTTCAACAACCTTACCAAGAAGCCAACTCGCGGGAGGTAAGTCGTCTTCCTTTACCAAAACAACATCTCCTACTTGGGGTTCAGGTATCTTACTAGTCCATTTATACCTATGGAGGAACTGTGTCAAGTATTCATTAGCCCACCTACGCCAAAAGTTTTGCAACATACCTTGCACTAAATGCCATCTTTTTAGGCTACTTATAGGACTTGCATGATAATTTATATCAGGCACAGTAAGAATTGGCTCTCCTATTAAAAAATGACCAGGAGTCAGCGGTGTGCACTCATTTGGATCTGTGCCATATGCGACTGACAGCGGCCTGGAGTTCAAACACGCCTCAATCTGTGTCAAGAGAGTGGTCATCTCTTCAAAGGTGAGTGTAGAATTACCTATGACCCTTTTTAAATGATATTTGGTGGATTTTACTCCTGCTTCCCACAATCCACCGAAATTCGGAGCGTGTGCAGGAATAAAATGCCACGTTGTACCGACGAGAGCTAAGCTCTGCGCGATTTCCTCAATCAGGTTGGACTCTTGCGCGATTAGCAATTCTCTTAACTCCTTGGATGCTCCAATGAAATTGGTGCCATTGTCGCTCCATAAATCCGTACAATGACCTCTACGCGATACAAATCGTCTGTACGCTGCTAAAAAACCTTGGGAAGTTAAATCACTAACCATCTCCAAATGTATAGCTCGTGTTGCCATACATATAAATAAACATATGTAGCCTTTATAAGACCGATGTCCTCGTCCTTTTGACGTTCTAACATTTATCGGGCCTGCGTAATCGACTCCACTGTGTAAGAATGCTCTGGAAGGGGTTCCGCGAACTGATGGCAGAGAACCCATCATTTGCGTCTTCACAGTGGCACTATTTTTTACACAAGGAACACATCGACGGATATGATGTTTTACTAATTTTTTAACGCCAATGATCCAGTACGCTGACCGTATGTACGTTAGCATGAGTTGTGGTCCCCCATGTAAAGTTATAATATGAGCATCTCTGATGATTAATTGTGAGAAATGGGATCGATGGGGTAATACAATTGGATGTTTTGTTTTTTCTTCTAGTTGAGCCTTTTGAAGCCTTCCACCAACTCTAATTATACCTTTCTCGTCTATATACGGGTTAAGTGTCCTTATCTTACTTCTTTTTGTCTTAACCTCGCCTTGCTGTTTTAATGCTGTGATCTCTTCTTCAAACTCTTGTCTTTGGCATTGCCGAATGCAGCAATTCAAAGCCTCATCGATCTCCCATTTACGTAAGTGTTTAGCCCGATCGGTATCTGTTTTATAATTTAAAAATCGTCTACAATATGCCACAATACGTAACAACTTAGAGAGAGAAGAATATCTGTCCCATATGAAATTGTTGACAGATGAACAATGTGTTATTATTGACCTTTCTAAATCGACTTCTAATGACCTTGGCCTCGGATAATTTATATCCGTTTCCTGTAAAATCTCTGGACCTCGTAGCCACAGATTATTATCTATAAGTTCTACAGGTCGTATTCCTCTGGACGCACAATCGGCAGGGTTCTGATTTGAAGGTATGTGTGCCCATTGATATGCGTCTAACGTTGTAAGAATTTCCGAAACTCTATTAGCTACAAAAGTTTTCCAATGACTTGGATGTTTATTCAACCACGCGAGTACGACCGTCGAATCTGTCCATGCCCGCAATTTAGTTTTGGGGATATTTAAAACTTCTGCCATCTCAACTAGCAAACGTGTCACCAATACTGCACCACACAATTCTAGACGCGGTATGCTTATTTGTTTAATAGGTGCGACTCGTGTTTTAGCCGCAACTAGTGAAACGTGAACGTTACCAGTGACATCAACTCTACGTATATAGACTGCTGCCGAATATGCAACCTTGGAAGCATCGGAAAAGCCGTGTAAGTCTACTGTGACATCACTTGCCCTTGTTCCTAGCCATCTAGGAATTTTGAACTCCGTAAGTTGTGACAGCTCACTAAAGTAAGTATTCCATTCATCTAATAATTGTACTGGAATTTGTTCATCCCAGCTTATTCCCGCTAACCACAGCTTTTGGATAAATACCTTTGCTGTAATCAACGCCGGTGCCAGCCAACCTAATGGATCAAACAACCGTGATATATTAGAAATAACTGTTCTTTTTGTTTCAGGTCCTGCGGTCTTCGAAAGCTTCACAGAGTATTGGAAGATATCATCTCTACGGTTCCAGGTGAGTCCTAAAACCTTCACTATAGAGTCTAGTTTAATTTCCAAATTTTGTTCTAACTCTTGTTCCCTTACTATATCTTGTTCTTTATTTTGTAAATTAATTTCTTTTATTATCCTTTCAACATTACTGGTCCATTTTTGCAATTTAAACCCACCCTTGCTAAGTAAAATATTAATTTCTTTAAATAATTGAATGCCTTCTTCTACCGTTTCGCAGCCACTCATAAGGTCATCCATATAAAAGTCTTCAAGAACCTTTTTTGCAGCTTCTGGAAATGTATCTTTTTCATCAAGTGCTACCTGCTGAAGTGCCTTGACTGCTAAATATGGGGCTGAAGCTGTACCAAATGTTACAGTGAGTAGCTGGAATTCCTGCACTGTATCTTCAGGATTATCTCTCCACAATATTCGCTGAAACACTGCATCATCATCATGGACTCGCACTTGGCGATACATTTTTATAATATCAGCCACTAAGCAAATAGGATGTACTCTCCATCGTATAATTAGATGTCGTAATTCAGGTTGTAATGATGGACCAATCAGTAATGTGTCGTTTAAGGATACGCCATTTACACCCTTACACGACGCATCAAAAACGACTCTCACTTTTGTGGTGGACTTGTCTTCTCGTATGACCGCATGATGGGGAAGATAAACAGCTTCAGACTGCTTATCGTCATTTTCTGGAACAGGAATCATGTGACCTAACTGTAAGTATTCTTTTATAACATCTGTATATCTTATTTTCATTTCCATATTTTTATTTAACTTTCTTTCTAACGACTTTAATCTATTTTCAGCTATCCCACGAAATCTACCATATTTACATGCAGGATCAGCGTCGCGAAAAGGTAATCGGACCACGTAACGTCCATCAGGTGCTCTACGCGTTGTACTATTAAAATATTCTTCACATTTCTGTTGTTCTTCTGTTAACATTTTCTGTGAAATTGAAGAATGATCTGACTCCAATTCCCAAAACCTTTTCAGAACTTCGTCCTCATTTACGGTAGCATTCAAAACTACAAGCTTCGTTTCTGTGTTATCACTTTGTTTATTATACACCAACCCAGACAGTATCCAGCCGAGAGAAGTGCATTGAGCTACTGGAGTACCGGTAGGTCCTTTCAAAAGTCCTTGTTGTATGATCTGACAATAAATTTCAGCACCTAATAAAATATTAATTTTATTAGGCCTATTGTACTGGGGATCAGCTAATGTAATCGTATGTAACTCCAACTCTTGCAACTCACTTATTTTCATAACTGGGAGAAGAGTGGTTATTGATTTCAGTACATATGCTCTGACTACAATTTCAAAAGACGGGTCAACTCTCGATTGAATTTTCAAAGAGACGACTGATTTAGAAGTGATGGTGCTATCTCCACCGACACCTGAAATAATACCATTTACGTGAATCTTTTTTAGGCCCAACATTTGTACTGTTGCCTCTGTTATAAAAGAAGCCTGTGAGCCTTGATCGATCAAGGCTCTGATGACCTGTTTGCCTCCGAATTTCGACTCAGCATTGATTAGCGCGGTGGCTAACAATACTTGACTACTATTTCCTGACGAAAAACATGAGACAATAGGTGAACTTTCATTTGATGACGATCCCGCCGCCACTGGTGAATGCGGGTTGACCTTTGTGACCTGATCATTGCTTTGTTGTGCAACGGTAGTTGCTGAGCTGTTGTTTGGGTGAAGAAGTGAGTGATGACGACGATTACAAAGACGACAATTAATAGAATTTTGGCATTGTTTTACCGAATGATTGCTACCTAAGCAGTTAAAACAAATGCGATTTTTCATAACAAAGTCATGCCTTTTATCAAAATCAATTTTTGCAAACTTTTTACAAAAGCATAATTTGTGAGTTTCTGAACAATATTCACATGCAATAGCTTGATTTGAAATATGAAAAATCTTTGGTTTATTGAAGTGACCTCTGTTTTGTGAAGTAATTGGCTGAATTAAAGAATTTGATTTAGGTTCAATAAACTCTAATGCACGAAAACGACTTTCTAGGAATTTCGAAAACAAATTAAAACTTGGCAACTCATTCGAGTTATCATTTGTGACATGTAATTCCCATTGCTTCCTCGTATCTGGATCTAATTTATAAGTAACAATGTGAATAATAATAATGTCCCATGAGCTCACATCAATTTCCAAATTTTTTAATGCATATAAACACTCCGTTGTAGTGTCCAGCAACTCTTTTAATGCTGTAGCTGACTCGACATTAGAATTACGTTGACTAAATAGTCTTTTCAGAATACAATTTGACAAATATCGCTTGTTATTATATCTGGATTCTAACTGTGACCAACACTGATTATAATTAGCTGCTGCTATAGGTACAAACCTTATCAATTGTTCTGCTTCTCCTGTAAGATGAGCTTTTAAATAATGTAATTTTTGTACTGAATCTAAAGATTGGTTACTGTGCACCAGAGAAATAAATAAGTCGCGAAAGGATGTCCATTCCGAATATTTTCCAGAGAAAATCGGAATAGATATTTTTGGTAATCTAACAGAAGAACCAGACGACATACGTACAGAAACGTCTTGGGTACTCTTAGAAGCTGATGTATCATTGACTGGAGCGGGATATTTACATAAAGCGATCTTTAGTTCCGACTTATAACCAATATAAATTTCCTCTGTCGCCTCATAAATATCACTCACAATACATTCTAAGGATTTTATTGTTGCACTATCTAATTCTAATATTTCGTAGTGATTTTTAGAAAATGCTTGCCAATCTCGTTCCAACTTCTCTAATCTTGCATCAATGTACTGATAAGAGAAACGATCCTTAGGCGTCTTCTTAAAATTAGATCTCGACTTTTCCATAATGGTCTTTAAATTTATTTGCAAATTGCCGTATTTTTCCATTTTTGAACTATTTCTTCAATGATTATAGCATAAAATGTACTCACAGTTATCTTGTCACTCACACACAATATTCCACCTGTTCTTCGGCCACGTCACGCTGCACGCCACCACTGACGTCACGCACGATACGCTGCTGACGACGGCGTTGCCCTGGTTGACAGTACTTCCACTCAGGGTTGGCTGATGACGTCACGCTCCTGGCGCCACCTGATATTATCTCCCTTCTTGGGGGAATCCCTTCCAACACCTGAGTTGCGATCCACAACCCCTTTTTCCCTATCAACTGCCGCGGTGTACTAAGCTAAAAAAACTTCGCCGCAACAGTACTCCCTAGCTAGTTCGAATATATAATTCGACTCGACGGACCAAAATGTACGGGAATGAACTAAAAACACTATTTTGTGGATGAATAAAACTCTGAAGTCTGCCAATGAATTGTTCTATTTTAATGATTTTTTACAAGAGACTTGTGTCATGTCAGGTTAATTTCAGAAGAAAAAAAATATAAAAATACTAGTAGCAAAAAGGATTTACTACCTCAAACATAATGCCTTAGGCATTCTCTACCAGTCAACCAAGGGTGGTGAAGAGATAATATGGCAGGTGCATTACAAAAACTAATATTCAAAAAAGTTAAACAAAAAAAAAATATATATAAACTACACATACATAATTATATCTTGGAATACATATACACCGAAGTAAATATATACATACCTATATTATATATATATATATTATATATATTATATTAATAAACGAAAAGAGTTTATGAGACAACTCTGCTCATTTGTGCTGAAAATAAATTCGCAATTTCTGCTTAAATGCATACAGACTGGTGGCCGTCCTGATATCGAGAGGAAGCTCATTCCAGAGAAGAATGACCTGGATATGAAAGGATGAATGAACAAAATCAGAAGTATGAGAAGGGCAAAGTAAGAGAAGGTTATTAGAAGACCGCAGGTTCTTAGCATGTGAGGAACATAGATATTGAAAGTGTGACACTAGATAAGAAGGAGGGGAGAGAGAGTTGATCAGGGAGAACAATGTTGTCAATGCACGCATACTTCTTCTTTGGCGAATGGGTAACCATTTTAACTCAGACCTGTAGCTTGACACATGGTCATATTTCCTCAAGTTAAAGATAAACCTGATGCAGTTCGATTATAGGGAAAACTAAAGTCTGCACAAGCATAGTTTTCGTCTTTGCAGGCAAAAAGTTCCTCAGACGACACAAGGATCGCAAAGTTCCGTTGGCTCTTTGACTGACACTAGAAACCTGGCTCTGCCAACCAAGTGTCGAGTCCAGATGCAAACCGAGATCTTTTACGCTAGGGCTAATGGGAATGACGGTACTATAAAAAATAACCGGAGGAAGAGAGCTAACCGTCACTCGACCCATCATACGCGAGCTTCCAATTATAATGGCCTGGCATTTTGAGGGGTTTACGGCCACCCCAAATCTGTCAGACCAGTCTTTGATAGCATTCAAGTCTCGGTTTACATCTTCTATAGCGTCCGATAAATCTTCCACCCGTGTAGCTGTATACAATTGAAGATCATCGGCATAAAGATGATACGAGCACCGAAGACAGTGAGTAATAAAATTTGTAATAATAATAATATTTGTTGTATTTGTAGTAATAAAATGTTTAATTTTTTTTATTATTTTTCGGCCTATATGTTCTCACTGCAAGGCAAAGGCCTCTCTAGTCTCATTCTCTCTGTCAAGGGCTATTTGTGACCAGTCTTTGTCAAAAGAGCCTAGATCATCCTGCAATCTCCGCCTGGGCCTGCCGCGATGTCGCTTGCCATGTTAAAGGCCCCATTGGGTCACGCGTGTGGCCCAATGATCGTCTAACATGCGGCAGATGTGTCCAGCCCAATTCCACTTCAGCGAGATAGCTTTCCTAATGACGTCAGCTAGGTAGTATTCCTAATTCGGTTTAAATATGAATGCGTTTTTAACCGACTTCAAGGAGATTATCAATTCGAAAATATATTTTTTTTATGTATGTTCGGGCATAACTCTGTCTTATATAGATTTGCAAAATTCTTTTCTTGTTCGAAAAAAAGAATTTTGCCGTTTCTTAATGGATTTGGATGTTAAGGCAACACTAAAAAGCGAAAAATAAAAAGTTTTTTCAAATACAAAAACCTCCTTCAAAAAACGAACAAACTTTCCCGCTATTTAAAATAAGTAGGTGATTAGGCTCTGTCGGGACTATGTAAATCAAACAGAGAACTGTACAATAAAAACATAGGTTTAATACCGTTTCTACAATCGTTACATGTATATAGATTGTTATAAAGGAATGCCCGTAGTCGACCGTGGTAATGAGCTGAGTGGTGACGGCGATGCGTGTGCAGCCGGGTTCGATACCCCGACCTCGCGCCGTCCCCGGTGTTGCCTGTAGGTACTGTAGCACTTGGTCTACACTTGTACCTTTACGAACTATTGTAGGACTACGCTACGTTAAATGAAAGGTACGAATAACTTGTAGAAGATTATATTAATAAGATTAACGAGAGGTAAGATTTACACGACCTTCGCTCTTAGTCGAGCCGTCGGTCTCCCTGACATAACATGTCATCGTATAAAAGCTATATTCTACATAATTCAAATATATTTCCAGCAGGTTCTAACCATAAACTAAATAGTTATGGCTTCATTACATAAAGCCTTTCTGCTGGGCAAGTCTCTACATCAGCTACGCCCCCTTCATGAATAAAAGGGACTAGTAGCTTTTATTCATGTTCTGAACGTTCTGGAAACCAATACTAGTTTACGACTCAACAAAAATAATTGACTAAATAACCTAATTCCTACCTAATCCTATCGGAAGGTCCCTACTCTAAAGAGGGAAATTACAATGAGGACGTCTCTGTAGAGATGGTTTAATCCATGACGCATGGGGTAATCAACTAAAAGAATTAACGAACAACAAATACGCTCATGCCATCATGTCCAAACCCCACTCTACCAAAACCCTCTCGAAAAGGTTAGAGTGCATCCCGCTAAACAAAATGATATGGTCAAATCCATATCCTCCTTTCTTGGTGACCTATATTTCTTCCTATACAAGGTTTACAATTAAATGAGAAAAAACTAAACTCGAAACAAACTTTGCTCACTTAATAAACCATGCGTGTCATCGACAGCTTACGCAGAGATTATACTCTGTTAGCGTAATTGGCTACGTCAGTGAACGAGGCCTGTAGGAGTCCTATTCTACACTATTACTACTACTATAAATAAACTACTAAGTAAAAAAAGGAATAAGATACACGCTTTTTAATGAAGTCTTGAAATCCAATAGACTTCAAGAAATATGGGCACCATTCACCCATCAGTCTTCAGCTCGTAGTAAATATGAAAATACAAGAAAACACGCATTATTATCATGTCGAAATATTTCTAATCACATACATAACAATACACCTAGCATCAACTGTCCATCATGACAGACCTAAATAACCATGGCAACTATGCTGTATAACAACCAATAATTAATAAAATGACAAATAATACACTACCTAGAAATATTATTGACAAAAAGTTTATATTTAATTATATTTGTCGTAACCTACATATGTCAAGAATTATTATAAACAAGAAGTTTCAATTCAATCGAATCCGTAAAAACTATTATGATACAAAACTGTTTAGAGCTAGGCATAAAAATTAAAATAAAATCATCTTTCAAAAATTGACAATAATAAAATTTACCTAAAGGAGTGTTCATACTACCGAATATTTTCTTCATCAAAGCGAGTCGTAATAAATTATTTTTAACCGACTTCGATGGAATGAGGTTCTCAGTTCGACCTATATATTTATTAATATATTTTATATTTATTTCACTATTCTTTGAACCTAATAAGGATTTCAATTTACTCCGTTTTATATATTTATTTACTACAGCGGGTTGCGGAACCATATTATATAACTTCACATCACGCGTGACCTTACTATTAGCTTTATCAAAACTTTGGCTGTCCGAACCACCATTATACACAATATCTCGCGAGGACTCGACAACAATATTCTCTGGTAACACAATTTGGTTAACCGGAGCACCATCATAATCCATTCGCGACAACTCGACGAAAACATTTTCTTCCACCTCAACGAATGCCTCAACATTCGTCTTGCATTCTACCATCACCAAGTTCTCTTCCTGAACGTCAGTGACAACACTATCTTGTACCTGCTGGTACAAAACATTAACTACTTCTTCTTCTTTCGGCACCTCGACATCAGGTTGCTCTGAAAGATTTCTACTTAATAAAATAATCGGACCGGACTGACCCGATTCATCCTTCTCTTCCTCGTGTTCTAGAGGGGACGAGACCGACTCCTGTGCCTCATTTTCATCTAGGCTGCTCTCTGGGCAGCTAGACACAGCAACCACATCTTTTTCAACACTGCCTGCTTGGCAGCCATCTTTTTCATTTCTCTGGGAAAATGAACCATTAATATCCTCAGACTTGACTTCTTTCGCCGATTCCACTACTGGAATTACGGCTTGCTGCTGTAAGAGTTGCCGCTTCCTTCTAGCGGGCCAATCATTAGCGAATTCTTCCCTTAACTTATCGCAAGTCTCCTCGAAAGACATGCCATCCTTGAAGAACAGTCGGTAGTAGGCGTTTGCAGTACTCTTCACAAAACAACCCAGAAGTACTGGATAACCGGCTTCCTCCCATTCTTTGCGCTGTGCAACCACTTTAAACTGTTCGAGGAAATCATCGAACTCCAAACCCTGAATACCATAATAATAGGGCATATCTTCCCCAGGGAAATAATCACGATCATGACGATACATCGTGGTTTATAATAACATTAGATAAACGACACAAATACTTCTCTTTATTTCCTTTTATGCGATGCCGAAAAATCGCTCGTCTGCACCGCACTTTATAATATAGAACGATTATACGTACAATTCTTCGCTGCTATACCAGCGCAATCATCAATCTGGCCCTATTAATAGGCCTTCCAACTACTCCTGCTGGAATATTAAACGCTCTGGGGGCGAGCACTCGCTTTTCGCATCTGAAAAAAAATCTTCTACCCGGCGCCTGTCGCCAATTTGTAGCACTTGGTCTACACTTGTACCTTTACGAACTATTGTAGGACTACGCTACGTTAAATGAAAGGTACGAATAACTTGTAGAAGATTATATTAATAAGATTAACGAGAGGTAAGATTTACACGACCTTCGCTCTTAGTCGAGCCGTCGGTCTCCCTGACATAACATGTCATCGTATAAAAGCTATATTCTACATAATTCAAATATATTTCCAGCAGGTTCTAACCATAAACTAAATAGTTATGGCTTCATTACATAAAGCCTTTCTGCTGGGCAAGTCTCTACAGTACTCATGCGCCGACAGTAGGTATACTGAGATAATATAGATTGGGATTCTTTATTAGATAAGTTTTAATTGTTGTGATGTTCCGAATCTAAGCACCTATCGCCCTAAGCTAGCTATCTACCAATATGCTTACTACTGTCATATCAATTCAATAACCACAGAGAAAACGAGTCCTTCACTTAAAAACTTACCATCGGGAACCTATTCAGCACAGATTGAAGCCACCATTAACGGTAAAAAAAGAATCTTTGACTCTGTCAAGTCAGTGTAGTGACTAAAGGCCTGTACTTTGTAACAGATCGGTTACAGGTTTTGTTAGCATTTGACCTCGCCTGACCTTTTGGTTTTTTAAATTACTCGTTTCTAAGAACGTTGTCAGATCCTATTACCGGCAAGCTAAGTTCAAACTTTTGCAGCGAAGCCTTATGAAAGTTTGCTTTGAAAATACCCTCCAGTTTAGAATAGAGGGGAAAATAAAACTAATAAAAGAGAAGCATTAGAAGAGCCATGTACAACGTATATTTCTGTTATGCAGCTTTAGAGACTCTTGACAACTTCTACTTCAAAAAAGTTGAGAGCTTTTGTTAATTTAGAAGGTCTTGGTGTTTATAATAAAATAGGAGTCAATTTTCTGTAAGAGTAATAAAAGTCGTAAGTAAAGCTAACTCAAAACTCAAATATTGCTTGAAACTAGTTTCAACCAATCACTTATGTTGCAATAAACTAATTTTAGAAGTAAAAGTTGACAACGATATGATTGGACGAATATTCAGAAACCTGCACAAGATTCTTATCAACTGAAAACTTGATTACTAAGTCTCTTGCCAAGCTTTAAAGTACCAAAAACATTTCCTAAATGGGTTTTTTACATTATTTTACGTAAAAAAAAATGTATTGACACCAAAACACACCATTACTTACCAGGCTAACCTATAAAAAGTAAATTGTTTATCCCCTAACTCCAATTAACAACTACCCACAACCCTCGCTACATGAAACAATCGAAAAATACCTGTCCCACGATCGGGTCCCGTGTTGGGCGCCAATTGTGTTTTATTGGCACCCAACATGGGACTCGAACGTGGGCGTTCGAAAACAAAAGGGGAGATGTATAGGGTCTAACTAACTGCTTGTAGTATCAGCATTAATTGGCAAGTAATTGGCCCTTATAAGCCTCCCACTGAAGGATAATAGATAGCGTAATTGTATTGGGTGTATTTCTAAGTAGGTTACTTTTGTTTTTAAGGTTAGATTTTGGTCATAATAAAAGTAATAGATTTAGCTGGTTGTATGAGTAGTGAGTTGATTATATGATTAACTGCTGCACTATCATATGCCAGATCGATTCTTATTTGGCATAAATATGGTTTTTATACGCATCCATATAATGCCAGCAGTATTACTCTTACTTATTATTTTTTGTTGAAACTTTTTTTTTCAGTGTTGAAAACTATTGCAGGCAGGCTCATCTCTTTGCGGATTTCAATATCTCTGAGCTCTTGTATCAACATTTATTTTGATGCTTGATTTTCAATATCCGAGCCCGACACACAGTTTATAAAATATTGCGAAAATATACTGAAAATAAAATTGAAACAAAATTCCTCATGTACTAGCGGTAAAAGATATTTATGCAGACGTAATTATCATCAAAATGGAACGCTTGTTTAGTGAAAAAAAAAGCTCGTCCACACCTTTATACAGCATATTAAAAAAAATGCTAACCATAGTTATAATAAAGCAAAAGGTTATACAAATGAAGTCTCTAGTATATGGTACGTACCTGATTTATACCCATTCAAAATCACAAAAGGTCATCGTGAGCAAATCAAAGGAAAAAAGGTTTCCCCATAAAAACCGTCGAGTGCAGACATGCAAATGATATCGCTCCCTAACGCGAGCACCATTCAACGAACCGTTAGGGTCCCAATAAGAAGTGCTTACGAACGATCGTACGTTACTATTACCAACGATCGGTAACTATGGAGGAACAATTTTGGAAGCATGTTGAAGCGGCAATGTATGGCAACACATTCGATAATATATGAAAATAGAATAGTGAATTTTGTACCTTGTACCGTACGATTTTAGGACGAAAATTGAACGGTGACAGCTATAAGGGTGTTTGGATGAGTATCTTTTTATATCACTCTAAGACTACAGTAATGAGCCCCTTTTATTTCTAAAAGAAGTTTTAATTATGTTATAAAAAGATATTCTTTTCTTTAATTTTTCCAACTTACCCTTAGATTGGCAAAATTTGTAACGTCTAAAATTAATTTTATGTGAGTGAATAAAGACGGGTCGTAAACTTCATTATCACTCTTTATTTTAAAGAGATAGGCTGAGAAAGTATTATGGGGAGAGCCATATTATGACTGACATTATTTTTTCATGGCTGCCAAGTTTAAATAAGGCTGCGTGAGTCTTAATTCCAAGCAATTTCATTTTAAACCACTCTGTTCCAATTTGTAAGACATTAAGTTCACACAAATCATATTCATTTTTGCTCTCCGCAATTTTACCCGCCACCATGCGTTGCAACGCATTGACATGTTTTTAAGAGATAATATCTGGAAGTACTTCTCTGAATACAAAAAATATTTTACTGATTGAAAGTCTAAAGCTGAGCTTTATGGTGTCTTTAACTTCAATGAGGACGAAGACACGGGTTTAATCTCGTATATTATATTAGTCTTGAACATTGCTGACATCGCACATAGGTATGTGTTGAATTAAAGCAGTATATCCTGTACAATTTTGCCAACTATGACAACGACACTGTTTTCTTGCGAGTGTGCGCACACTCTAGCCTGTCTAAGGTTGCAAACTGGCTAGATTGTGCATTTCTGAACCACTGATGCCAGGTTTCAGTTGAGCCTGTGGTCTTGCAGTATTAATGTCAGTAACTGTTTTTGTTTTTGTCTGTATGTTAAGCTGCTTCCATCCAGTCCTTTCGGAACCTACCTTTCTTTATTTTTCTTACTCCTCCGCTGTTCTTTTCTGATCAATTTCTTTTCGGATTCAAGACAGTTGATTCGTTACTCTGGGAATCGTCGAACTTGATTGCTTCTGCGCTTTTTTCCTCGCGCCACTGTTGATTCTGGCTTAGGAGTTGCAGTGGTTTGGGGACAGAGTGGCTTATACCAAAATAAAATCCATTAGGTGACCCCTATGACTAACCGTGGACGTCCTACGGTTGATATTGTGATGATGATAATGGTGATGAAGAATGTTTAACGCATAATCTGATGTGCGTAGAACTAAATCAAGATTATTTTTAGACAGCAGACAATCTCTATATTAAATGTTTCACAAACTATGTTAGTATCAAGTATCAACTTGAGAATAAATAATTTTGATAATACTAATCACTCATAATTTCAATCAAGAGACATTAATTTAATAATTAAGACAACCTAATTAGCTAATAAGGGAATCGGATTAGCGTGTTTATGTTACTAATTAGCAGGTACATAGGTAATGATGGTGGCATTCTAGGCTTACGTCTAATCTGCTAATAGTGGTAACTGCGGAGTGCAGGAATGCTTTGATCAAGCTCAGATATATGACAGTCGGGAGTATTAATTAAGGACCTGTGTACCTACAAAGTAAATATTGGTTAATTAATATTCGTAGACAGTATTCAGTTTGTAAATATCTAGATGATAATGGTGGAAACCCCGAAAACAAAATTTTCAAGTCAAAAGTCAATTCATTTATTTTAACTAGACCATTAACGACACGGTTTAGACGACACGGTTGGCGCAGTGGTTGAGCGATCGACTGCTGCGCAGCGTGTTGCGGGTTCGATTCCCGCCCAGGGTAAACATTTGTGTGATGAGCACTTGTGTTTGCCTTGTGTCTGGGTGTTGTTTATCTATATATGTATGTATATGCAAAAAAAAAATGTATTTGTGTATGTATATCAGCTGTCTGACACCCGTAGTACAGGGTCTCCCTAGTTTGGGGTCAGATGGCCGTGTGTGAAAATGTTCCCACATATTATCATATTATAAGGTAAAGGGCTTTTTTGAACGTCACATAAGAAAAATTTAATGTGGATTCCAAAAGGTAGTTTCATATAGAGACGAATGGGAAGAAATTACATAGCTACGTATACTCTTTTAAAATAATTTATTGTTAACAATGTATTCTTACATTAATTAAACGTGAATACAAAATACCTTGCATAAAAAACCTCGCAAAAAAGTATTACAAGTTGAGAAATGACAGTTAAGTTATGGTCATAGATACATAGTAGTAGCAGTAGTGGTAGGAGTATAATATTGAAACCGTAGTTTCAACAAACAACAAAATAAAAGAATTATTACACTCAATCTTCGTCCTCCTTTGGTAAACTATTAATTAGTGACAGCGCGAGGTAAGTATTAAGTCTAGACAATATAACAGAGAGAGTCCTAGATCTAAAGAATACCACACCATTGAAAATAGGAATGAAATGCCATCAAATCTCATCTGACAAGATCGTGACCTTTCGGCAATAATCGGTAATGATCGGCTTTTCACGGGCAAAATTAAACTGTCCGGGAACCGATTGAGTTAATTGGAAGGGTGAAAACCGATCTAGTTTCCTGTGGCCAAGAGGCTGGTGATAGTAATAAGATGAGAGCGTTATTACGCCTGATTTTGTGCGTACGGAGACTTTTTTAAAGATACATACAAACTAATACATTGTGACGGCATGGTTTCAGACCAAAGTACCATAGAAATTTATTTTTATTTTGTAGGCCTATAGGTTTTCTGCAAAAGGAGTTTCAAAAGTTATTCAAACTGCGAACGGGCAATCGAGGCATAGCCATTAATACCGCGGTCTGCAACCGCTAATGAATATTATTATGTTACATATATTGATTCTCATCAATTGTACCTACCAGATTTCAAGAACGAAAATCGAAGTGTTAAATAAAAATAAAAAATTAAACTCTTGTCAAATGATCTGATTGGATGTTGATGCCTCAGTGAGTAGATGAGTCAATCACAAAAGTTCACATTTTGATAACTGATATAATAATATGTCGATCTTCATTTCAAAAACCGCGTGTAGTGGTCGCTTTTTTATTTGCCTACTCTCTCTTATGTTTCTGCAAGCCACATTCATAGGAAGACCAATAGTCTACTGAACATAGGTACTACTACTGCATTACTGTGCAACAACTAACAGTAGACACATTATCATAATATTGAATGCAATATTCACGCTACCTGAAACACAAACTCTGCCATTTATCGAATCCATCGAGTCATTAGCTCAACATCAATCAAGATCTCGTAATCAATAGCGATGGGAGACGTGGCAACTACAAGGTTATAAACAGAAGGTCTATTGATTCTATAATATTTAGTAGATTTAATTTTATTGTAAACTAATGTCATGTACACAGTTTGTAGTCAATATTTTTGGCAGATTTGCTGCCAAAAATATTGACTACAAATCAGAAGTTCAATAAAAGTTAGCGACGATGCACATAACAAGTTATTCTAAAAATCTCGTAGTTACAAACGTCACTAATATCACCATAGAAGACGGTAGCACTCATGACATCAACATTAAAAGACCTGCATTTGTTGTAGAAGTTATCAAAAAAGAGGATCACGATGATGTTGATGTTCCTGATCACATCAGTCCTGACAATAATAATTCAAGTGACGATGAACAATGTAACAAGAATGATAAGAAATTTCACGATGTGGAGACGGTAGAGATTTCGTGAAGATGGAATATTCATTTGGTCGTTGTGGGACAGACAGACCTAAGATTTTGAAAACTCTTACAGATACACATAAAGGGACCCTATGTTATTATAATATAGCAGTTATTTTAGACAAGGGTCTTCTACTTAACAACAGGGGGATTCTCAAGTGTACCATTATCAGTTGTCACTTAGGCACTGGTGATATATTTGAGGAAGGTTATTATTGATTGGAAAACCGGTTCAAAGTAGAGCTTTTGCATCCTGTCTGATGTCATCGTAAAGGTAGGGGTAAAGGCTAATAGGCTCTTAGCGCCACCGTCTCCCACGTGTCACGTATCTGGCTATCAATCTAGGATCGGATTGGAAGGCAAATCGCTTGAGCAGTGCAATTCATTTGAGTACGTGTAGCACGTATTGAAAGTAAAGCAATTGTCGTACCTACAATGACAAGTAAAAGATAAAAGTTTTATTTCTATATAAAAGATATCCAATTATGTCAAAAGACCTAACCTGTTATGATAGGTGTCAGCAAGAAAGATTAAAAAGATAGGGTCGGATTCTGTGAAAGATAGTACAATCAAAGGAGGTGAATACTGAGTAACAGCAGGCTGATATGTAAGGAAACGACATATTGCCCCAAAGATAGTTTTATTTCTACTACTATTATTATACCGTATGGGGACCACATATTGTCAATAAATTATACGACGTACTTGTTATCGCCTTTTCTGACGATATACAAAAAATTAACGAAATCGGTCCAGTAATTAGGTCAAAAAGTAGAGTTTTAATTTTGAACAAATTTAAACACTCTGTAGAATTGGATCACTAGGTCAATGACTCAATGAACTTGAATTCCTGTAAGGGTCAGCGCACACCGAGAACAGAGGAGAGCGGAACATTTTTTGAAACCACAAATAAAATGACTAATGCCCGTTTTCACCAACAATCCCTAAATTTTAAGTAACCCCTAAGAGATTTTAGGTGACGGTATCGTTTGTGTTAGTGTCACCTAAAATCTCTTAGGGGTTACTTAAATTTAGGGATTGTTGGTGAAAACGGGCATAGGACTATAGCATACAGTGCAAAATGAAATACACGTCTAAACTTGATGCTCGACCATGCTCGAGCTTGCAAGATGAGTGTTCGAGTATGTGTTCTACATGGGCGACCACGCTCGAGCCACCCGCGTTTAGTTTCATTAGTATTGCCACAGCGGGAAAACTATGCGGACGTATGTTTACTACCCACGGCGCGGCCGGTGTAGGTAAAAATCAACGTCGGATTATGGCATCAAACTGGTCCTGCACGCTCACCTGGCAACCCAGAGCATTTTCAACGAAGCTTGCTCACGGGAGGGGCGACTGAAAAAAATTTTGACTGCTGTCGAGCAGTCAAAATTTTGCTCGAACATGCGAGAGCATTTTGCAGTTTGGTGTGCGCTGGCCCTAACACTGAAAAGCGACGTTGCCACGTAGTGCAAAACTACAAACTATCACGAGTTACGTAGGTACCTATTCTAGTTATTTGCCTAAATGTAAAAATGGTACACCTAAAAGACAAAGTGGAATTTAATGTAACAAATTTTAATTCAACGTTCGACTGTGCAAACTAACCGTGTATGGGGGCCGCGGCCGCGGACCGTGCTACCCGACTTCCACATTCGTTTCGCTACTATTATGAATTTTAATACTGTGACGATACGGCCCACTGCCTCTCTCTCACAGACAGAAGATTTTTAAATTAGATTATTAAATTTTATAATTAATATTGTTTTTTCTTCGGTATATTAGTACCTACTTGGAATTTCCTCTTGAACAACCTCGACCTGCCACGCTCGAAACTTTCTTTTCCAAAAAATACAATTCACTGGGACGCGCCAGTATTTCCTGCGGGTGTACGTCGGCAGCGGTGTCTTTTGACGGCTACCTATAATAGGCGGCACGAGGCACGCGGCTTTCTTCAAAGGCCTTTGAGCGGCGCCGGCGCCGCGCGTGGCAGGCCGGCGGGGGGAGGGGGAGCGCGGGCGCGGGGTGCGCTCGCGCCACGTAGTGTAGGACGTCTGTTATTGACTATTAATAATTATCGATAAAAAAATGTTGTTTAGCTTTAAATACTTATGTGGTGCTAAAGTGTTTTTAGAATTATCGTGCTGTTATGAAAATACTAAAAAAACAATATGCCCTAAGTATTTAAAACTAAACAGCTTTTCTGTTTAAGTGTGTTCTTATTCAATATTATTAAGTAGATTTAGAGATAAAATGAACCACAAAAAATTATGCATTGTTTTACCATGTTACATAGGAAGCAACCTATAAAAAAACTCGTACCTACGAGCTTATTATTACTTATTGATAACAATTAAATTTCTACTATTACTGATCAGCTCTTGGGCGATCGACAGACCCGTTTGATACTCAGAAAGTCACAAAACGTTACTTTCGTTTTTTTTTATTGTTCTTCCAGTTATTGTTAAAAATATTAAAACATTCGAATCACACAAAGATCTTGTATTCTAATGCCTTGTTTAGGTAGCAGATTAGTAAGTGTAAAAATTTATCGATATCGATTAGGACGATAATTACAACGTTGACCCTACATTATAACTTTTATTTTTTTCGCTATTTCGGATTTCGGAAGTTCCGACTTCCGCATTGTCAGTTACCGCGCTACCTCTTCCGGGATAGTGTGTGTGGCTTTCGCAGAGATTTCGTTGAATCTAATTGCGAGCATTGCTTTAAAACGCGATATTAATAAATACAATTACAAAGTTTAATATTTTTTACAGTGAAATTGACACTTATTAGTTTATTAACTACTTGACTTTGTGTGTGTGTAAATTGTGTTTTAAAGTTTTATGTATTTAGTTTTTACAGTGAATTTGACACTTGACTTTTGTGTACGCGTGTCTTTTTAACAATATGCCAAGACAACAGCATTTGTACAGTGCTGCAGAGTATACTGACATGGTATTATTGTATGGCGAATGCAGCCAAAATGCAGCCCTAACTGTACGTACCTATCGTGAGAGATACGGCGCTACTCGCGTCTGCCCTACTAGTGTCCGGACAATCCTGGGAGCTGTCCAAAGGATCAGGGAAAATCAGCACATAGTACCCAACACTCATGAAGGAGTTGCTCCACGTCACGTTCCGTCCTCCTTTGAACAACGGGTCTTAGAACATTTCGATCGGAACCCAACCTGCAGCCTAAGGCAAGCTGGGCGTGTATTTAGAATGAGTCATAGAACAATACATCGAGTGCTGAAAAGGAACAAACTACGACCTTATAAATATGCAAAGGTGCAGGCGCTGCTGCCACGAGATAAGCCGATTAGAGAGTTTCACTGCCACTGGGTACTGGAAAAAATCATGCAAGACCAACGTTTTTTATCAGATGTGTTTTGGACAGATGAAAGCACGTTTACTCGAAACGGCATGTGGAATCGACAAACGATGCGTCACTGGAGCCGTACGAATCCGCATTTATTTAGGGAATCAGCTCATCAATACCGCTTTTCCGTTAATGTGTGGGCAGGTATTCACGGAGATCAAATAATCGGCCCTGTTTTTATCAACGGAAACCTGAATGCACAGAAGTTTCTAGATCTTCTTAACGGACCAATAACCGAATACTTAGATGGATTGTCTGTGGTAGCTTACACGAGGGTATGGTTTCAGTTAGATGGAGCTCCTCCACACTCCGTACTCCTCGCGAGAGAGCGGCTTAACACCATGTTCGGCGAGCAATGGATTGGGCGCTACGGCCCCCGTAGGTGGCCAGCTCCGTCACCCGACCTTACTCCTCTCGACTTCTTTTTATGGGGCTTTATTAAAAATGAAGTTTACTCGCGGGTCTCCGAAACCGAAAATGAACTGCGTAATCGTATTGTCGCCGCCTTTGACAAATTAAAAGCCATGGCTCTGGATCCTGAACGAAATTTGTTGAGCAGGCTTCGGGATAACATTGTGCGGCGGTGTAACTTGTGCATTCAAGAACGTGGTGGTCATTTTGAAAATTTGAAAATTTAAGTTGCTACCTATTCTTTTCGGAACGAATGTGTAATTTTGAATTTATTTCGTTCAGTTCAGTTATCGCGAAATAAATAAGTGGCGGTAAAAATGAACTCAGTGAATTTTATTTTCGTCGCACATTGTCAAATGAATCAAAGTCGGCACTTTGATTTGACGCCGACAAAAAAGGCCGCGTGCATCGTTGCCGCTCTTCGCTCCGGGGTCAAGGTATGTTGTCTAAACAGAGTGTTTTCTTTTACTGAATTTATTTTAATGTTTATTTTGTTTGAAAATTTTACTTTTTTAATTTTCGGTTTTTAGTTTAACATTTAATTTTGCTACACTTTTGTGGACTAGTATTACTTGAGGTTTCATTTATTGCCTATAAGTGAGTTCCATACTGTATAATAATTGTGAGAATTATTGGATGTTTGATACTCTTTCACACACAAACGGCTGATTTGAATTAGTTGAACTTTGGCACAAAGGATATTTTTACTCCGTTTTGTGTACTCGTGGGATAATTTTAAACTGAGCCTTAATTCTGAAGTCTAGGTGGACAGTAGCTAGTAATAAGTTAAAAGTATGGTAATGATGGTAACATTGATCGACCAATAGGGCAGGCTTAGAACTATTTCAAAGGTACACCTCGGCGCAGATTCTAAGATTATATTCATCAACAGCAATGTAAAAAGAAGTGAAAAGAGTTTTAATTTTGGAGTGCTCTTTGAGGCTTTTAATCAGTCAATTGACAGTACTATCAGATGGTCTACCGCTTGACATACTCATAGGCTAAAGACATAAAGCTTCATTGCATTGCATATCTCAAAATATATTTCGCAGCTGTTTTTGTCCAAAAGCATGATATTTTAAAAGTTATCAATGGTAATGAAACGTCGGAAATATCTTTCATTGAAAACAACTTATGAAATGGCGAATGACTTTGAAATCGGCACAATGTGGGTACTCGGAAAATATCTTTCGTAAGTCTGACATCCTATCAGACAAAATTCAACGTTAAAGCTGTTTGTGTATAGTTGAAATTTTATTGTGATTATCGAATGGTACATTATGCTGTAATATTCTTTTGGGATAACAAAAACTGTTTGCTGAAGGGGGAGATGGGCTCCAACGTCGGTGATACCGTATCAATTACAGTTATTAATTTTGCATTTCATCCCGTCCGTTGTTCCCTCGCTTACTCGCAATAATTATTATTATTTCTGAGAGTAAACCCTTTATTGCGCTGGGACAATTTTATAGCTAGTGATATTTACATAAAAAAATATTTTTTAAATTATTTTTTTCATGAATAAGTGAGATTGCAAGGGAGGTGAAGATGAAGAAATAATAATTCTGCTGTAAATCTGATCTTCAGGACAATCACCGCATTGTTTAATCACCGAAATTGAATATCTGATTGGTGATTGTAATCTATTATTAGAAGCCTGGATCACGGCTAGTACACCATGGAGAAGAAGAAAAGTGGTACTACAGAACAGCAAAAAATAATTAGAAACCATGGAAATTACTTAAAAAATCTCATCTTGCCTTACCTTTTTCCAATGATGTTGGGGTCGGCTCCCTTATTTTATATTTTTTATCGTGGGGAAATTTGTATGGCCTATCCCCCGTGGGGAAGACGGGGGGGGGGGGGGAGGTGTGCCGGACTCTTAACTAAAACCACCACGATGTTCCGCAACGGCATCGCCCAGTCTAACTGGATGTAATACCTGTGTCTTACATGGAGCGCCAGCCTGCCTGACCGCCACTACCCAGTTACTGAGTAACACGATACCCCTTGGTAAGACTGGTTGTCAGACTGTCGGACTTCTGAATAACCGTAACGACTGTCAAAGATTTACGAATGACAATCGGAACCAACGGCATAGAGGGGTCTCGGTATGAAATGGATGGTCACCCATCCGTAGACAGACCGCGGCAAGCAGAGCTTAACCATGCCCGATCACTCCGTACCACTTTTACTTAGTCACGACACCCTTCTTGAAAATGTCTAAACATCGGAAAAAACACAATTATTATAGCATAAGACAACAAAATAATAAAAAACATGTCACGCCATATAAGACAAGAAAAACCCGATTTTGCGGTTGAGCACGTCGGCGAGGCAACCGGCCATTTTTCATGAAACAAATGAGCTGCGAAAATGTGTAAACGAGGAATCAGGTTCACGCCGCAACCGATCCAATGGGATATGTAGGGGACGTGATTTTTCCTATTTATATTTACAATTCATTTGCATTAATATTAACGGATGAAAACTCACATCTGATTAGACTTAGATAAAAGAAGGCAAGTGAATGTGTATTATAAAGATTTACAATATTATGGCAACTTAAGTACTAAATCAAAAGTATGTCTGGACGCGGTCGTGTCGGACGATGCAGTGTCGCATGCTTTTACGTTCCTGGTCTCCGCGCCGTGCCGCGTCGCTCGTTAGTGACGTCATTATGCGTCCCTTGTATGTATGTGTGTGAACAACCTCTTTATGGAGCATGATTATAACACTTCTAGATGCAATTGAAATGCAAAGATCAGTTAAAGCAAGGACTTTTTCGGACCCAGATTACGACCTCTAGGCAATCCGGGCTTAAGAGAAAGATTGTTTGACTAGATATAAAGGATATATCAGTATGTAGTATTTACGTAAGTGAGACGTCGGTCGCAGGAGGAAGTCTTGACTAAGGAACCTACAAGGTACTGGTATCCCGAGCGCCGTTGAACTATTCCACCTCGCGAAAGAAAAAGAAAAGAAGCTGAGCTGACTGCCAACCTTTGTAGTTCGGAGCGGCACTAGAAAAAGAAGAAGTACCCACTTGTTGTTAGTAGTGGTATCGGAAGACAAAGTTTAGGTTTCCATTAGATAAACAATCGAACAGCTTCCTGCAGCTGATTAGATGTAGAATGGATATGGATTACGTCTTCATAGAGCTATGGACAAAACCACATATACGAGAAGTCCGGTCCTGATCCAATTTATCCATTGTAGTGTGTCTATGTATAAATAAAACATGTTTGAATGATAATAACCACAAACGATTATAATTTATCTGAAATAAATGAAGTTAAATTGAATTGATTGAATGAGATGATGTTGCCTTGTTGTTTGAAAAGAATATTGAAAGTCACATCAATCCCTTGTGACCAGTGCAGCATGTCTCCTTTCAAACATCTTCTTCAGCCATTATCTCAGTTTTCACTTCTTTTTAGTCATCGTGTCTCTTGGCTTCCCCTGCTGGTCAGCTGAGACAACTTCTAAACTCCAGGCTGCTACTGAAAAACTCCTAATATAAAAACCGAATAACACTTTTTTCACCTAGTAATTGAGCTCAGAACCCCAGCAGTCGTGCCTGCCTGCAACCACTTACCCAACGGGGCTGAGACGACGGTTAACAAATAAATAACACAATACCCAATCATTATCACATGAGGCTGTATCTCCAATTATTACACAATTAGTATCACAATCATATGTTCGCTAACGAGGTGGTACTAATGGCTTTATAGTTGATGCTCAGAGCCGGTTGCCAGATGTTTTATACTGAGTCGGTAATAATTAATGTCTTCGTGAGAAGAACTATAGCAGAAAGAATAATGATGATCCAATGATCTTCATAATCATTATTAGTCTTACTTCAATCTGAGTCATCATCACTTCATCTTTTGGATGGCCACTGCTGGGCATAGGTCTTCCACAAGGGGGGCCGCAATCGCCATGCTTGGTTGATGAATGTTGGCGATCACAGTAGATGTTAAGGTACCTACTCAGAAGGACGCTGCCGCCCATCCTCTGGTCAATATCCCTCTGTCACCTTCTAAGACACACTTAGGTAGATCCAATCCAATCTAATTCAAATGACACTGATTCAATATTATGATTTGAAAAAAAGCATGATGTCTCAGTAAGGTGTAGAAAATGATTTTGGTGAAGTCTTTCATAACTGAAGTAGGTCAAGATTTCATAATGTAGTTCATAGACCATAGACACGATCCCGCACACTCACCTTTCTTCACTGTTAATAAGAAGAAGTTGTTATAGTTCTACCACAGAAACCTTATGAAAATTCCAGAACCGACCAACTCCATCCTATCCCAAATTAATACAATCGGTTGTTAAGCGGTTGCTCTCAACTGGAAGCAATTACAACCGACTCGTTGATTCGAAAAGTTTCCGAATGTAATTTTGTTAGCCGTTTGGAGCCTAACCGGTTTTAAAAGCGGTTAGTATGTGTTTAAAGGTTTGAATACGGGTTCAGTTAATTCCGTGTGTTTTGGTGTATTTGTTGAGACTTGTCGTAGCTTTAGATTTCAGACTTCTTATCTTTATGAAGTTTGATTTGATTGATGAGAGCTAAAAGATTAGAACTTACATTACAAACATGGGTTAAATCATTCGGTTCCATTCAAAATGGTTGATCTGATTGGAGTTGATCTGCGCGTTATGTTCGTGAATTGCCATGGCTTTATTTTTTATTTATATTAAATGTTTTGTGTTACTGTTCACCTACACTGTTTTCACATATAGATGCAACAAGAAAAATGTTACCAGAATTTTGTAAAATCTTGATTAAAAAGAGTGTCCGTGGAGTTTTTTGCTCGTTCTTCTCCAAAAAGACTTACCTTACGTTTTGGAACAAGCAACTAGCTTCAACTAACTGAATCTTTGACAATTCAAAAGTACTTTTATATGTTTAATTAAAATACTCGTAAAAGCTATGACTATGACAGATTTTATAAAGGAGAACTCCATGTCTACGCTTTTGGATATCAAATAATAGGCTTTACCTGAGATACCAGTCGATCTCTACAATCATTTGAATACGCACCCTCAAATCATAGAAACACACCTAGCTATATCAACACCGGATCGTTGCCAATCTGACTCCAATATCAGAGAGGGAATAATTGACAAACCACAGTAACCACCGGAGTAACAAGATTGAAGGCCTTGAGACACGAGATAGATACAGAAGGTCAGTTCCATACAACTTCGTCATTTAGGTGAGAAATGAATATATTAAAGGAAGTTTAAAAGACAGAAATGCTAGAGACAAAAGGTCATAAAGGAAAGGAAATTGGTATGGGCATGTGAAGAGAAGGGAAGAAACACATGTGATCAAAAGAAATATGAATATAAGTGTGGATGGATGGAGAGGGAAAGGAAGGCCAAAGAAAAGATGGATGGATTGTGTGAAGAATTTGGTTGACAGGAGGGAATGGTAGTTGAAAACCTGTTGCGCCAACCCCAAGTGACATGGGACAAGAGCAGGAAGATGAGTTTCATACAATTAAGCGAATATTAAGCGCCATCACAATCATTCAGAATTATATTATTATAACTCAAAATGTCCTCACAATGTATCCCTTGACAGCGATGTCCAAAACAAGATAACATTTAGAAAGTACATCAACATTTGCCTAGCCTTTTTCCAACTATATTGGGGTCGACTTCCAGTCTAACCCGATACTGCTAATTGCTAGTGCTTTACATGGAGCGACTGTCTATCTGACCTCCACAACTTAGCTACTGGGTAACACGATACCCCTTGGTAAGACTGGTTGTCAGACTTTCTGACTTATAGCTACTGTCAAAAATCTACGAATGACAACCAGGATCAACGGCTTCACGTGCTTTTCGAGGTGTGGAGGGGTTTCGGTATAGAATGTCAAACTCATACATGGAATAAATTGTATGAGTTTCACGAGAGGTCACGACCTCGACATCTTAGTACAGCAACTACTAACTAATTGGGCATCCAGCTAACAAATTCTTAACAATATTCACAAACCTCATCTCTCAATTTATTCACACTTCTAAATTATTCTAAATTTTTCACCCGCAGCTAAAATGATTAGCTCCACGAAGCGTATTAACAAACTACAACAACTTTCAATTCTCCCCTCCTCTGGGAGGGCTCGGTAAACTGTTACCTTTTCAGAGGTAAAGTTGTGAGGGAAAACTCTGTTAATATTGAACAAGTCTGTGATAGATTATGCACCTGTGGTGGGTTTGTAATGGATGGAGAGGTGTAGCGTTTGGAGTCCACACTGGTATAATAGAGGTTTGTATTGAAATGTGTACAGCTCCTAAAATAAAGGGTAATAATAAAGTATGTTTATAATTAACAATAACACAAAACAAATATATAATTATGAAGTTGGAAACAAAAGTATATGAAGGTAAAAAGATTACTAAACAACCAGTAATTTTTGTAGTTACGGTTTAATGACTATACTTGACGACACGGTTGGCTCTGTAGCGTTGTGTGTCGCGGATTCGTTTCCCACAAGGAAACAAATTTTTTTTTTTGGCCTATCAATAGTGGTTCAGAGCCTGGCTGTTAGTGTATGTGAGTATGTTTGTAAACACACCCACGATATAGGATAAATATCTAGAGAAAGGCAACGTTTTAAAAAAAAAATGCTACATATTCGCCCAGAATGTTCAAGTTTTTGGATAAACGGTTTTTGCAATTTTAATTACAGTAGTTACAACGTGCATTCCTTAAGTGAACACTGCTGCAAATAAATCTCCTTAACAGTCAGGAAAACAATACACATTGTACCTATTGTTGAAAACACGTGGGACTATAAATATTTTTAGGTTTCTGTTGGTAGTTAGTATCAACAAATTTATTGGCCTACGTTTATCCCTCTCTAATATTCGAATACAAGGCAATTTTACAAAACGTAATGTTAACAGTAACTTCTTAGATCTGTCTTTTGTAGCAAGTACCACCCCTGCCTTCCCAACGCACATTTCTTTACTTTAAACGTATTTACAGCGATCAATTTTAAATTTAATATTTGTAATTATATACGAAGAAGTCAGTCAAGTACGAGTCAGACTCGCACACCAAGAGCTCCGTACAAATTTGTAGTTATGTAAATTGTTCGTTCATCACGGAGATCGAGTCTCGTAGATAAGATTGTAATCGTTTATAATTGTTATGTAACTAAAAATGTATAGTTTTCGAAAATTTTCCTTTACTTGTGCTACATGACATTGCTTGCCAAGATTCATGATTCTTGGTCGACGGGGTTTATAGGTTTTGATTCCCTGACGAGTATCAAAATATGTGGCGTAAACGGGGCATAAACAGCCATATCTTTTGTTTGCGTTGTTGACTTAGAAGTTTGATTTTTACCGCTCTAAGGGATTGCAGATCGACGAAGACAGACGCAGGTTGCAGATTTCAGCTTCATAGCTCCACCCGTCCCTGAGAAAACGGGTTTAGACTAACGGACAACGAGGTGTTCTCTACTTTTGAGTTACGGAACCCTAAAAAGAAACTATGAATTATTAAAAGTCATAGAACAAAAATTGTTGTCTATGATGTTAGTAATATAATCTTGTGACGTTATTACTGTTTTACAAATGATCTTGTATAACAGTAACAATGAGCAAACCCAATAAGAAACTGACTTACCAAGTAACATCTAATTTGATATCGGAAACAATTCGGAACAATTCCTCGAACATATACTTCAGTCAGTTGTTCGGAAGTATACACGCGACTGTACTCAAAGTTTCTCAAGTGTATTACTGAGCGGTGTGTTAGCTGACTTGCTATCATCATGCCATCTGTTGTGTGTTGCCAGAACTTTGATACATTGAATATTAATGTTGTGAAACATTGTTATACTGATTTGTTCTTATAAATGCTAAATTGTCAGGAAAGTTCCAGTGGGGATTTTGATCCAGAAACTTTAATGTAGCTTATTTTATAAAAGTGATAAGATGGAACAATGTCAGATCGCTATTCATAGAGCTTATAATATTGAAATTCAGCATTTTACTTACAAGAAAATCATAGATTTCATAGGTCAAATATATAGCTTGTTCTAGATAAGGCACAGCGATCTAGTGATACATGCTTGCCATGGAATCATCAATCGTTTAAATTAAGCAGATAATAAATAATTCGTGAAAACGAAGAAAAATAATAAGCCTGGGGGTCTACTCTTATTTAACGAAAAACGAAGTTTCGATCGAAATATCGCGTGTTTCCTACCACGGTTCCATTCGTTCCGAAATTTCGTCCGAACGAAAATTGTTTGACGTTTAGAGTCTCTAAACCTACTCTGATTCCGTATTCCGACCGAAAATTTCATTTTGACAGATGATTGTTCGGAATTTTAACCTCAAATTGACGAAACCAAAAGTGTTACCTTTTGATTTTCGTTATTGTACATTTGGGAAGAAAATTGCTTAAAAAGGCTACAAGAGTGCTTTTGATCCAATCTGCTCTTCGTGCAGAACGCTTAGAGCGTAAAAGAAACCGGCGCCGCCTGCACAATCAATTTAGTATTACTGACTTAGAGTTTGTAGGAAATATATACCTAGCCATTTTAAACTAAAAAGACATAAATGGTTATTATTAAGAAGAGCCGATACGTTCAGTGTTAGTAAAAATAAGTATTATGCATATAAATTTAATTATTTTAAGTTATTTACTTACAAAGTTTTAAATCCAAAACAAAACTTGTGAGTGTAATATGTGTATCGCGATTGCGAAGTATGTAAAAAAGCACTTTGAAACATGATTTAATAGCACAACTCAGATATCTATGAACACAACGCTTGAGAAACATACTTAGGAAAAGTTTTAAAATAATTCAAACAAAAATCTCAAGTATACATGTTATGATTCAAAGTCAAAGTCAAAGCATTTATTTCAATTAAACCATTTACAGGCACTTTTGAATTGTCAAGGAGTCGGTCAGTTAGTCAGAGAGTTGAAGCTAGTTGCTCGTTCCAAAACGTAGGTAGGTCTCTATGGAGAAGAACGAGCAAGAAACTCCACGGACACTCTTTTAAATCAAGTTTTTTGCAAAGTCTGGTTACATGATTCTTGTTGCTTCTTTATGTGAAAACTATGAAGGCAATCTAACAATACAAAACACAAAAAAGAAGCAAGATAAAGTCCATGGCAGATAAGAGCTGACCAATCTCTACTGACAGCGCCCGTTCACGAACATGACGCGTGAATCAGCACCATTCAGCTCAACCATTTTGAAGGGAGCCGAATGATCCAACACACGCGCCACCATCAGCGAGACATTTGAGCGAGCATGACAATACTCCCAACCGCCACGTTAATTTTTGTCAAACATATAGGTATTAATATATGTACTTAGTAAATGGCTCCATGGTATTCACATTTACAAAATTTAAATAATGCGATTAGATTGCGATTTGCGTGTGAAGTGTGAATATACGAATATTTTTCGATATCATACGTTACTGCCCATCGTTGCCATCAATTATTACTCTTCAAATTAGTCGGATGACAATGACCGTGAAAGGGTGTTGTAGAATATCTCGGTGAATTTCGTTGAAACTATAAATTGTATCTGTATATTTATATTTTCTGCATGAATATAACAAAGAAATATTAAATAAACCACATTTTAAAAGAACACCTTATTTGTATTTCATCTTCTATTCGTTCACAAAAATTGTCTATGGATCCGAACTTCATATGCGTGTCCAAAAATAAAATAGAATAGGGTCAGTAACGAAATTTCGTTTATATTTCGTTCTTTTGCGAAGTTTCGTTTCGAAGAAAGAGGGTAGACCCCCTGTTACTAAAAGCAAAGACATCATTAACCGATAAAAGTAACAATATCCAAGTCCTACACATACATTAAAAAAGTTTCCAACAAAATCGATGTTCCCCTAAACGCCTATCTTTATAATACAGAAAAAAAAGTCGTGAAACATTTTGTCAACCGTAATTGTTCCCGATTCGCTTCCGATAACTGTTCCGAATCTTCGGGAGTTCAGAATAATGTTGTACAAGTTGAAAGTCGAAAGTGAACAAGAATAAGTTTATTTAGGCGGCACTTAACAGCTGTAGTGGTTTCCAACTGGCTTATGAGCACGTCTTGGCTTTATGGCTAATTGTTAGATCTGTTATTAGCAAAGTTTGTCAACTTTACTCCCACGCAGTTGAAGATTGAAGACTTATATTTCCACGTGTGGAATTGTGAGGCGTTACGTTTCTATGGATTGAGACAGTTAATGATGGTAGGAATAGTATTGATAGGTGTGGTATATACTCTGTGGAATCATCATCATCAACCGAAAGACGTCCAGTGTTGAACAAAGAGCTCCCCTATAGAAAGTTACAACAAGCGGCAACCTGCTGCTTATATCCACCGGTTATCCGCGACCATGATGATGTCTTCGGTCCTTTTGGTGGAAGGTCTACCAACGCTACGTTTACCGGTTTGTGGTTGCCACTCGAGAACCTTTCTTCCTATCAGTTATCGGTTCTTCGAGTGATGTGTCCTGTCCATTGCCACTTCAACCGGCATACTCTGAGCTCTCAAGCTATGATGGTGACCTTAGTTATTATTTTCTCGTTCCGGATTTAACCTTTTGGAATATAAGTACTCAACCACACCAGCAGCATTAAGTCGAAAAGGTACCAGAAGACGCAACGTGGGTAACACTAACCGACCAAATAAAGGTCTCTTATGATGCCTTGGGTATCTCTTAACAATCGCGATAAATGTAGCTTCTTTTTAAGCCTAACCAAAAAAAGATCAAGGTCATGATAATGGAGATAAACCAAATGATTATCTTAACGAATTGGAAATGAAATATCTGTCAACAGATCCTATCACAAATTGTAACAACAGAGTTAGTTATTATCCTACTTAGACTGAAATCTAACCCTAATTCACTTATAAAAGTCTAGATACTTGGATCCACGAGAACCAGAAGCTCCTATTACAAAAGAAAAAGATAACAAAGTTACCAACAGAACTATAATAAAACAATTCCTAGATTATAACCCAAAAGATAAGACAGTTTCTCTCTTACCTTCCTCAGTTGCCTCACGGGTTATTTATGGCATCAGATAAAATAACATAACGTACGACGGCTTATAAAAATGATACTATTCTGATCTAGAATGGGGGAAGTAATGGATTTGCATTTATCTTCAAGTATTAGATTGCACTGTGAAATGGTGATTTTGTATAGGTTTTGGATCTTACAAAGTCAAACCCAGATAATTTATTTCTATAAGATCATTAAGGCACTTCTTTTATGAAGGAATTGAATCTAGTTTATTTATCGGTGGTTTTTTTTTTAATCTGTTTTTATTTAAGGGTTTTTATCTAAGATATGTCAACCCCATTGTACCCTTTTACAAGATATCTTTATTTATTCGTTGGCAGATATTTTTGGGGGATTCCTAAATACATCGGATAATATAATCATACGTACACTGAAATGAAGTAAAACATTAGAAGCTTATACTGAGTTCTTGGTTTGCTTATTGCTCTCTCGCTGGGTTTGTAATCTAGCATTGATATATTTATAGTCGACCAAATATTTAAACTACATTGTAACATTTGAATGCGAAACATTGATAAAGTTAATTATTTTGATAAACCTTTATAATACCTAGGTAATTGAATAGTTATGCAGATTCTCAGAAAATGGAATTCAGACATAATGGAAACATCTACTTAGCGCAACAATAGTAAGTAGGTACACAGAGTGCCTCAGGCATTCTTGGGCATTCTATATTCTGGAAAGTTGCTACTTTCTGAATAAGGGTTTTTGTTTAGAAAATTACCATTTCTAAAGAAGCTAATCTCACGATTTTAACGTTAAAAATATTAAATAGAAAATTTAAATCAATAAGCCATTCCCTATTCAAAGACTATGAATGAATGCATTCAGAAAATCCTTTACTAAAGAAGGCTTTTGATAGAAATTGCAATACCAACTTCCTGCCAACTCTCAAAGGGCGGAGCGTGATTGATTCGACGTCCGACCAATCGATCGTAAACATAATAGTAAAGATGCAAAAGGCCCATTTTACACAGTGATCAATCTTATGTTGCTGATAGGTGCTGCATGGGAAATAAGAATTACTTAGTTATCAGCCTCTTGGTTATTTAATATTTCTATATGATGGCTACAGCAATATTATAATACACACACTATTTATTGTAAATTGTTTTGTATTTTCTCTGAATTAATAATGCCCCGTCCGTGTTGTCCGTGTGGTGTCGGACGTAAAGAGTAGCACCATCCCATATCTTCCCGTGGGTGTCGTAAGAGGCGACTAAGAGACTTACCAGAGAATGGGCAGCAGCGTTCTCTGTGCCTTTGTAACAACCCAGTATGCATACTGCGATCATCAACCCACCTGCCAAGCGTGGCGATTATGGCAAAACCCCCCCTTGGGGAGGCCTATGTCCAGCAGTGGACGTCTTTCGGCTGAAATGATGATGATGAATAATGCCCCTTCTGTCATCTGTCAATTTGCATGCTCTTTTGTTTTTTTTATATCTATTCAATCCATCACTGCAGTTATTAGATGACATGTGTAGTTGTTCGTCCACTGTTTGTATATTAAAATATAATTAATACTTTTTGTTATAAATATGCTAGATTTTAATTATTATCTAGGTACTGCAATGACTATGCCAATTTATGCTTTAACTAATAAAAATCAATGCTTTGTTCTTTTTAAAGTTACTTGCTTTTTTCCTCGTGGATTTTCTTACAAATTCTTAGTTTTGTATACGTAAATATAGTAGTTTAGCACTTAGGAATAAAGGCAGCTTCCTTTTGGTGAAACAATTATTAAAAAGTAGCCTATGTCCTTTCCCAAGGAAAGACATTGGCTACTTTTTCTAAGAAATTTCATTAAAAGCAGTTCAGTTGTTTCATCGTGATAGCGTATCAGACGAGAGCGTTACTTTCGCATTTATAATATTAACTAGCTTTTGTCCGCGACTTCGCCCGGGTAAATGTCGGTTATAGGGATGCAAACAATGTCGCGGGTTAAAAAGTAGCCTATGTCCTTCCCACGGTTTAAGTTATCTTCATGCCAAATTTCAATAAAATCGGTTCAGCCGTTTCATCGAGAAAGCGTAACAGACAGAGTTACTTTCGCATTTATAATATTAGTATGGATGGATAACTATATAAGTATGGATATGAACAATAAAAACTAAAAAAAAATCAAAACAAAAATCATCAACAACAAGTCAAACAACAACATCACCAACCACCCACCCATCAACATAATCATCATCATCATCATCATCATTTCAGCCGAAAGACGTCCACTGCTGGACATAGGCCTCCCCCAAGTGGCGCCATCAACATAATGATCAATCTTTAATATTGTAATCAATTTATGTTCATACATCACAAAGTGGAACTTTTGTATTTCATTAGAGCTGGAGTCTTGTAAACATTTTTCCTTTTTTTATTAAATACTGTTTAGGCCACTTTCTTGAACACAAAGAAGAGATTAAATTCCTCAGGCGATGGACGGCTCTGTATCGTTTCTTATATTGATGAAAAAGTAACGCGCAATGGGCAAACAAGTTCAAGCAAACTTGAAGTGGTGTCAAGAGTGTACTACGGAACTGCAATTATGAGATGTGAATATTTTAGAAGTTAGCATTGAATAGTTTCTTCGCGAATTAATTGGAATAATTTGTAAAATATCGATTTAGATACCACCAGATCATCATCATTATATCAACCTTTAGACGTCCACTTGTTCCCCAAAGGGAGGTTCAGCCGTAATCGCCATGCTTGGCCGATGCATGTTGGCGATCGCAGTAGGTGTTATTGTACTCAGAAAGACGCTGCTGCTCATCCTCTGGTCAATATCCCTCACCTTCATCTTCACCTTCTACGACACCCACAGATAGAAATGGGATGGTGCTTTTCGCAAATACAACCAATCATTGACATACTTTATCAGCTGTCAGAACGCGTTTCCTCAATAGACTTTGTATTACAATAGCAACCTTGGAAGACACGATTAGCAATTTAGCACAATAGCAGATTGATTCGCTGCTGCGCTTCGTGGCGCAATTTTGATTCCCACACGGTACAAAGAATCATGGTAGGATTTGTACAAAAAAAATTAAGATGTTTAGAGAAGTTGAAATTCTAATTCTTATATTCTTAGGTACTTAGAGAGTATCTTCAGGCATTTACAATATTTTTAAAACAGCTCAAAAAAGAGTGAATAGTTTAACGATAAGATCATTATTTCAGAACAAAACAGTAAAGGCGACAGATAGTAACAGTGACACTGACAGCCGCCGTTTCGCAGTTTTTACATTTAAATTGTATCATTTTATGGGAAATAACATCACAAATAATGTTCTTTTTTCCACACACTTGTCACATCACAATTGTCTGCCAATTTTAAAGACCTGTTAACGTCGCTTGTCAGTTTCTTTCTTTTATAACCACGAAATGGGCATCGAGATTAAGTAAAAAAAGTGTTATTTTCATTTCGTAATATTTTAATTATTCGGGGGTTTAAAAATATACTAAGTATATCAAACTACTCCTGGTAATGCATTCTTCACATTGGAAAATATTTTAAACCCTATTGTTTTATTTTTTTCATACATAACGAATGTATGGATCTCGACATGATTCTTTGTATGGCCTACAGGCTCTGATTTTTTGTGTATGTGAAAGTCAAAGTCAAAGCATTTATTTCAATTAAACCATTTACAGGCACTTTTGAATTGTCAAGGTCGGTCAGTTAGTCAGAGAGTTGAAGCTAGTTTCTCGTTCCAAAACGTAGGTAGGTCTCTATGGAGAAGAACGAGCAAGAAACTCCACGGACACTCTTTTAAAATCAAGTTTTTACAAAATACTGCTTACATTATTCTTGTTGCTTCTATATGTGAAAACAATGAAGGTAATCTAGAAATACAAAATATAAAAAATAATCAAGATAAAAACCATGGCAGTTAAGAGTTGACCAATCTCTACTGACAGCGCCCGTTCACGAACATGACTTAATGAGTGAGTTAATATTTTTGAAACACCCGCGGTACAGGAATAACACCGACTTTTTTATTAAAAACAACGTAGAAAAGAGATGTCTTGAAAATATTGGTCAATTGTATCAACTACCCGATTGTTTTGGAAAGGGTTGCTATAATCACTGCACAAAAATGATAATAACGATGTCCTGCCTTTCCTTTTGTGTTTGATTATTAACCGTTTTCAAAAAAGGATGCGTTTCTCAATTCGACACGTATATTTCTTTTTATGATTATCCACCCCACTAAATACCACCCACCCACAACGTTTTTCGTGGCCCACCCATAACTTTTTACAGTGCAGTCCGATTTCGATGATTCTTTTTTTAATGTACCCTATAATATATTCCTCAAAGTAAGTTCAATTTCAATTTGTTTGTTTTTACCGTTTCTTAATTAATTTGTATTATTAAAAATAGGCACTAAAAATCGAAAAAACAACGACAAGGGTTGAGCACGAAGGAACACACTAAAATGTAATAAATAACTTTAACTTCGAAAGTTGGTGACAACACAATATATCAAACAGAACCAAAGCCTTGCGAAATTATTTTTTTTTTTTACTTTTTATTTTTAAGACGGGTTGCCTTTTTGTAAATATGTTTTCATATTGATAATACAGTCATGATTATTACAAACAAACTAATTAATCTGGTCGCATAATTTGTAACATGCAAATTGTTATTTTTTTAATAAATCATTTTATTAAAGTTCATGTATGGCAGTACATACAAAGCCAAATAATAAGGGTGGCTGAGTAGCTATGTTATCCGATTCTTAGATTATTCATGAATAATATAAGGTTCCAATCATAAATATTTTTCCTGGAAGCTACTCTAGGATAGAAGACGCTCTAAGAATTTTATTTTACTTTGACCATTCAGCCAACACAACATTGGGAGCAAACCATATTATCTTCAATCTAAACTCCAAATACAATGATGCATCACCATGATATTGAAGCCAATAAATCTGGCAGAGACTGGTGCGTTAATCTCTCATTTCAATAATCCGGACTGTGAGGGTCCTCGGCAAGGAGGTAATGGGACTATAAATCAGGAGTGACCTCCCGGAGACACGCCGGTTATTAGTTATGTAGCTTGGAGCTTGGGGATGGCTTGGTAGCTTGTACCTTAAGGAGTTGCAATCAGGACTTAAGGACGTTTGATAAGGTCTCATTTTCCTGCAAGGTCATAGGTTATAACTGTTAACGGTGGCATCGGAGTTGTTGAAAAGCACGGATATTGAAAAACATAATATTCAATCATATAAATTCGACAGACAGGACGAAAGTGTAGATTTTTGCGATTTAGGCAGCTTATTATTAATTTATTAAACTTTATGCACATAATGTAAAAAAATATAGTACAAAAGCGGACTTAATGGCTTGGATATTACAGTTGGAACAACGTCGTTATCTATACAAATATTATACAGAGATAAAATTTATTTGCTACTTTGTAAGTACAAGGTGATATCCGAAACTATTCATCCGATTTCAAAAATTCTTTCACCAATTAGTAATCGACTGATGGCTTTCTTTTTATCAAAAATCATTTATTCCAATTAAACCATTACAACCGCCTTCAAAAACTAAAAAGTGAAAAATAACTTTAGCACAGAACACACATTGACTTTAGTTTCGAAATTCAGTGGCTTTGTTCTGTTTGTTGGTTTGTATTGCCACCGACTTCCGAAACTAAAGTCAATGTGTGTTCTGCGCTAAAGTTATTTTTCACTTTTTAGTTTTTGAAGGCGGTTGACTTTTTTGTAAAAAGCTTTTTATTTTCCGCTTTTAAGTACCTCCTTCTCATCCAAATCTATTAAGAAGAGATTGAAAGTTAACTACTACAAAGATTGATGAAACTAAAACGTCGTCTATGTAAAACTTTGGGTATTTATTGATTTTTCTAAAAGTGCTAAATCAATTTCGATAAAATTTATATGGGACCACCCCTGAAGCATACACTATCCATAAAAAAAGAATTTTTAAAATCGCGCACATACTTAATGCAAATTAAATGCGTATACGGTTTTCTCATGGATGCCATTGTCAGCACAGGACCAAATATGGGACTACACGGGAAGCACTAGCTTTCAAATAAAAAAAAGAAGCATCTAAATCGGTTCACCCAGTCCAAAGAAATCAGGTAACAAACATAAAAAAAATACAGACGAATTGATAACCTCCTCCTTTTTGAAGTCGGTTCAAAAGCACTTTTGAACGCCATATAAGAAATTTTTTATCTAGTTGTCCCTTCCAAAAAGTTCCGTATGGATAAGAATAGGCAAGAAACTCCATACTTACTCGTTGAAAATAATTGTATAATATTAAACATTTACAGGAATCCCACATACCGCTATATTACAAAGTATTACAAGTTGAGAACTGACTAGGTAATATAATAACCGGGATGACTAATATACTATAAATCAAACGTAGAAGAACTTATTACAGGTCTATATTAAGACAATATGTCAATTATTGGTGAAATAAATGACCAAGCCTTTACGGCGACTCGTGGTCTCACAGACTCCTGTCATAGTATAAAAACTATCTTCTACATCATTCAAATATAATCGAATCACCTAACTTTCTAGTAGCATCCAGAATGTTCTAACCATAGAGTTTCTAATGGCTATTGCATCATAATCGCCACAGTACACAGTGTTTAAATAAAGGGTTTAGAATGAACTTAATTCAATATTTAGCAAGCTTATCATAACATAAATCTCTCAGTTTATCCTATTTACATAAGTATTACTGCTCGCACCGCCATCGCACACACCGTGAAGGAACATAAATTAAGCAGTGCCCTCGTCGACGCGTTCCCTCCGCCATTAATTATGTAGCTGCAGTTTCAGGGCAGTAGGATTAGCAGTAAGACCTTGTAAAATTAAGATTACTAGAGATTTCCTGTGTTTCCAGCTGGTAGGATTATGTGGCTATAAGCTGGAAAGCTTATGGTTTGTAAATGTAGATGATGAATTGCGAGAAGTACTTTACTATTTGTTTTCTTGTGAATGTTCTTGGTTCTTTTAATTTTATTTGTCGTGGTTTTCAAAAAGGAATCCCGTTTTATCAGTGCACGTTAAGGCCGATAATGATTACAATTTGTGAATATGTTAGTATTATATACTTTTTCGTAGCACATACATGTGAGCACTATGTTCTTTAAAGCTACCATTTACGAGGTATACCTCTCATTTACTTGAATTTGCCCTGGCGGTTGGGAGAGTCATGCTCACTTGAATGTCTCGCTGACGGTGGCGCATGTGTTGGATTATTCGGTTCCCTTCAAAATGGTTGAGCTAAATGTTGCCGATCCATGCGTCATGTTCCTTCTTAGCTGCCTCGGTTATTTTAAATTTTGGTTTGAATTTTTATTATAACTATATTTTTCTCTAGACCTCTTTTAACATGCAAGACTTGTTATATTGTAGGTACCCTTAGATTCAACATGAATGATGTAACCTAAACTTGTAAAATATTATTGATTTTAAAAGAGTGTTGTTCATGGAGTTTCTTGCTCGTTCTTCTCCATAGAAACCGACTGTTTGGAACGAGTAACTTAGTTTCATCTTTCTGACTGACTGACTCTGACAATTCAAAAATACCTGTGGTTATGTATGGTATGGTTTAATTGAAATAAATGACTTTGAGTTTGAGTTTGAATATTTGTAGTCAAAATATATAGCCAGTAGATCGTGTTAGGCGCCCCTTAGATGAAAGGCTGCTATATTTATGTTATGTAAGAATTATCTAAGAATAAGGATAAAATGAATTTCCAAACGTCGACATATTCCACGTAGGTACGTATGTGTATTATGTAGATTCGTAAATGTTTCCTCTGTATATGTGTTTTATATCCCGAACGAGCGTATTATACAATATCTTTAAAATATTGTGTTGTTACAAAGAGGAAAATTCATTCCCGTGTTTTCACGGCGATTCCCGATTCCGTTTTTCAATCGGTTCTGTATTTGTTTTGATTGTAACGATCGTGTATGTAATGGTATAGCGATAGCAGTGTAAACACCGATTTATATTGAAAATGTACTAGCGAAAATTATTTCCGAACGGATGTCTAAATTAGCGAAAACGGGGTGTCCGCTTTCGCTAATTTTAGATAAGATAATGATTATTTATTAGCTTAATATTACCTTATAGTCCAAATAGATAGCTTAGCAGGAGACCTACGGGGTCTTCTATCCGTCAGTGACATAGAAACCGTTAATTTTGTGTCATTTTTATCGTCCAGTGAAGTCAAGTGTTTATCCTATCGTGTGATCAAAACACACAGAAATCTTAACGGCTGCTCTGCCAAATACGTTAGACTTATAAATAGACTTAAAAATCGGTATAACTTTAATAATTTATCACAAAATTATATTAAAAAAAATTATCACTGACTGACAGGAAAGTTTTTTTTTTACTATTAAATAGGCTTGCGTTTGACCGCAATTTACCTGATCTTAAGTGATAATGCGGCACAATGTAACTTAGTCAATATGAGGAGACATCTTTATAATTCCGCAAGTGTACGTTTATACATCACAATCAATGGGCTAATTCACGTAACTAAAGAAGTGCTGTTGCAGTGCAGTAGCAGTTACATATCGATCAAAACAATTCTCTACCGCTGTCAGACACGCTCGCGTCAAGTTCGCGTCACGCGAGCGCAATAACGGCATTCTACTGTTGCGCGTCTTTGGTGCGTGCTTCGGAACGCAACATGATCGGTATTCTACTGTTCGTTTGACGTAAGAAAAAGCACTAAAATCTGTACAGGGGTATTATTTTAATATTATAATAACGTCATATTCATTGAAATTTAATCGATTTTATTCGATTATTTAGTGAGTAATATTTTTTCTCTCACTATAAGTAAGTTTCGTAGAGTTTGGTTGTCGTACAGTTGACGTGCAGTTCACGCGTAGCTTACGCGCAGTTCAAAGATTACAAGAATACCGTTTATCACTCAAACTTGAACTTAACTGCAACTGCACTACAACTTCACCGGCGCATCATAAAATTACGTGAATTAACCCTCAGACCAGATAGACCATAACAATCGCAATATTCACTTTATTCTTACAAAATAATCTGTTCCTTCTTTCTTTCTTTACACACGTTGGTCAATGAGCAAAACATAACGTTAAAACGCGTATACTCATATTTAGTTCCTTAAAATCGTACCGTAACAATATAGAGCATGCCGTACTGTTTCGCAGTCCCGTTTTATTCGGAAAAAAGGAGGACTTAAGTTACTGAAAGATAAAACTACCTCAAAGCACTGACATTCATTGACCCGTAACATAAATTTGCCATAATTAATTTCAGGTCATCATCTGCCTAGCCTTTTCCCAACTATATTGGGGTCGGCTTCCAGTCTAACCAGATGCAGCTGAATACCAGTGATTTACATGGAACGACTGCCTATCGGACCTCCACAACCCAGTTACTAGGTAACACGATACCCCTTGGTAAGACTGGTTGTCAGACTTACTGGCTTCTGACTACCCGTGACGACTGCCAAAGATCTACGAATGACAGTCGGGACCAACGGCTTTACGTGCTTTCCGAGGCACGGAGGGAACTCGGTATGAAAGGGATGGTCACCCATCCACAGACCGACCGCGGTTAGCGTAGCTTAACCTTTGACCGAAATAATTATTAATTTCAGGTATTGCAAAATATTCACAACATTATTCAAATTAGAAATAAACCCCCGTAGCCTACCCACAAACAGTGACATTTGACGTTTCGGAGACCTCACGCTACACTAGCGCCTCTAGCGGCGAATTCATACGCGATAGCCCTCATTACCTCCTCTCACACAGATCTTAACCTTCAATTTCATGGCAAATCAAACAGTAAGATGACGTATAGACCTCCTACAGACCCCCAATATAATATAACACATTTGTCATTGAAAGGGTAGACAGCCCCATAAATGAAAGGTGCTCCCTATAAATCTATGCAGAACCTTAATACGTTAGGGCTTAGAGAAATCGGAGTTCCGTAATCTGCCTTCTAGGTCAAATTCCACCGGGATCCACTATTCAAGAAATTGGATTTATTATAGACGAAATAGAAATCTGTGAATTTGGGCTCCCTTTGAGTTGGTTGATGAATTTATTCATTTTGAATGTTTGGCCGCCATTTTGTGTTTAGTGATTGTGGAATTTGTGCCAGAGCTTGTAAGATCCTTTGAGGAGTTATATAAACGTTATCCATGATTTAGATTTGCTTGGCATTCCATGGCAATCCGTATTTAGAGCGTAGTTATTATAATTTTTATAATGCAATTCGTGTTTTTAGTATTGTTAATGTTATTGTTTGGTTTTTATACAAATACTAGAGGGCCTGGCAGACGTTGCCCTGCCCTTCAAATAAAAAATCTACAACTCGTCTGCAGCGCCATCTACCGGGTCCAATTGTAAATCTAAACCATTCTCGAATCCACTGGAACACACACAAAAAATTTCATCAAAATCATTACAACCGTTTAGGAGGAGTTCACTTTCATACAGAATGTTGCTATTTATATAAATTGGGCATAATCGTTTGCCATACAGCGTGGCAGTGCTGCCAGCTTGTTGGCAGCGATGTGGACGAGTTTTTTGATCCCCTTTGAGCTCTCCTCTCCCATTTATCTTAGAATTGTACCTACATAGTTTTATTAAGATTATTTTTAAGATTTGTATATATTTAGATCAAACAAAATATAATACCTAATATATAAATAATTGATATGACTATGAGTACGAGTATTTAGATATACTGCCAGTCTATCAAAAAATCAAATCAAGTGACTATAACAGTAACCTGTGATCTAGTAAAACGTTTAATTAATTTAAAATCTTAAATAGCAGACTGTAAAATTCCAATTCCAAAATCATAACCAAAAAAAAAGCCACAATTTACTTTCGGCTTAACACAAAACTGTTTCAAAAACCACAAAATCCGGGCTTCTAGACTAATGACAAGATTTGCATCACAAAGAAAGATAAAATTGATCCCTCTTCTATAAAGTCGGCAGAATAAAGACAATTGTATTCTTTGGCTGGTATAAAGAACAATGCCTGGTTTGTATGAAGGGTTGGTGCTCGTAGTATGCAAATCGTTACATTATCATAATGAATCTTGATTTACTGCCTTCTTACGTAATTCTCTTGAAACAAATATTAAGCTGGTGTAAGACGAAACTTGAGTAGGTTCAGACGAATTAGTAGAATGACAGAACAGTAAGTATGATGTCAGGCAATGTTCGCGTTCATGGCAAATAATTTATATTAAACACATCATATGTAATAGGAACATGAAAGATGAATTGAAAAAAAATAAAGTTTAAAAACTAAAACCCGACCACAACAAAAAGTGCTCTAAAAAGTACAAAATAAGAAAATATTTCACACAGAAATCAAGACATACGTACAAAATGGTCAAGGTAAAGCCGTGGTTGCATGCCTGTGTCCCATATGGGTGCGATGAACATGAATTATAATGGCATGCAACCACGGCTTTACCTTGACCATTTTGTACCTATGTCTTGATTTCTGTGTGAAATATTATCTTATTTTGTACTTTTTAGAGCACTTTTTGTTGTGGTCGGGTTAAACTTTATTTTTTTATTTATACCATTTTGGGGTTTAAATACCAGTACTAGTTTTTTTTTAATCATTTGTGACAAGTCACAGCTAAGTATTATATATTTAAAAGGTACTAGTGAACCCCAATGATACCAAACACGGTATGCGTATCTTAATTTATTTTATTTATCTTTCCTTTTTTTAAATAATTTGTGTTAAGTCACAACTAAATATTATATATTTGAAAGGTACTAGTGAACCCCTTTCCAATGATACCAAACACGGTATGCTTGTCTTCATATTTTTTTTTTATCTTGGTTTTTTTGTCCGCCAGAGAGCGCTACATTGGATTTCGTGACACGTCATATAGCCTATAACCAGCGCGGACGATCAAGACGCTTCTAACGATACCTCATTTGTTCAGTTCTGATAAGCAGTTTAGGAGCTATGAGCGAACAGATGAACATACGTACATACATACATACATAGCCTGTCAAAATCATAACCCTCCTATGGCTTTGCCGTAGTCGGGTAAAAAGTACCACTTCATTTATGAGCGATGATCAAAATACTGACTGTTTGACATTGCTACGTATAGTCACGATCATAAATATGTATCATCATCATCATCATCATTTCAGCCGAAAGACGTCCACTGCTAGACATAGGCCTCCCCCGCGTGTCGCCACATTGACCGGTCCCGTGCGACTCGCATCCAGCGGATCCCCGCAACCTTCACCAGGTCATCGGTCCTCCTAGTGGGACGCCTTCCAACGCAACGTCTTCCGGTTCGCGGTCGCCACAGATATGTATATAAATAAATATGTATACAGATTGCAAAATTCAAAAGCAATTTTGGCGTTAAATAATTATTTCAACTCATAGATAAAACCTATTGTATAGTAGTTTGGAATCAAAAATACCCTATTCGTAACCAAATAACATTTTAATCAATAGTTTAGAAAAAAAAAGTTTTTTCAAAAAAAGGAAAACCGTCTTCAAAGACTAAAAAGTGATAAATAACTTTAGCACAGAACACACTTACTTTACTTTCAGAAGTCGGTGGCGGTGGCTTGGTGTGTGTTGTTTTGTGTTGCCACCGACTTCTGAAAGTAAAGTAAGTGTGTTCTGTGCTAAAGTTATTTATCACTTTTTAGTTTTTGAAAGAGGTTTTCTTTTTTTTTTACTTTTTTTTTTCGCTTTTTAGTTAATGCCTTAACATCCAAATCCATTAAGAAACGGCGACACACTTAAAAGAGATGTAAGTTCCCCAAAGATTAAAGAAACTAAAACGTCATCTAAGTATTTTTTGGGATTTTGTTGATTTTCTCAAAAAGGGCTAGATCAATTTTGGTAAAATTTATATGGGACCATTTCGGAATAAACCCCATTCGAACAGAACAATAATTTTGCAAATCCATTTATATATGACAGAGTTATGCCCGAACATACATAAAAAAAAATTATATTAACATCCGAATTGATAACCTCCTCCTTTTTGAACTCGGTTAAAAATCAGTTTAGAATAAGACCAACTGTTTACATGTTTTTGCTCGTGTCTGTAAATTATCTCTACATAGTATTAAACAAATTCGTTTCCCGCCGCCAGATCCTCTGTACTCTTAGACCTTTAAAACAACGCAACAGATATTAATGCGGTTTTCATCAAAATATAGACTGATTCAAGAAGAAGGTACGTATAATTTGATATTGTTTTGTGTTAATCTGTTTAAATATATGACGATAATTACACTCCCCACTGACATTTAAATTATCATCTACATCGCACCCGTGCGACTGTATGCAAAATACGCGCTGAGACGTGGAGTTACACCAGAGGCCTAGTGTGATCTTATATTGGAACTCGATCGCGTTAACGTAAACTCCAATTTGTACTGAAATTGAAACAGCGCAGTCTAGTGGCAACAATGGGAAACACAATTATTCCATACAAACTGACATAAGCGATCGTTTACGTTAACGCGATCGAGATCGAGTATAAAGTCACACTAGGCCCTTAGCCCGTCATATTACTACTGTAGGTCGATTCTGTAAAATTCAAACAACAACTCGCATCTCACATCGCTATTCACTCTCACTTCGCATAAGGTTTAAAATGACCTTTATATCTTTGACACTTTGAATCGGTTTCGAGTGCGAAGTGAGCGTCGAAGTGACGGGGAAATTACCTTACAGAATGCCACTTCTTACGTCATCTCATACTTTATCAGTCAAAATCTCCCTGTCAATTTAGTTCAACTCGCTGACACGCTCGCAAGGGTGGCGCTAGTGTAAATTCGAATTATCAACCGAGTTTTTAGAATGCCAATCAAGAAACTCACAGCGGATTCAGATTCGAAGTTTAGAATGAGGTCTTACAGAATCACACCCCTGCTGTACCCGTGCAAAGCTGAGGCCGGTCGAAATTGCAAACGATTATGGAAATACTGTCTATTAGACATAATTAACTATGTACTTTATGTAGGTAACAAAATCCATTTTTTCAAAACGCGAGTCAATAAATATGTTTAGATGACCTTGCAATATCAACACTTGAAAACCCTAAAATACCAAAGAAAAATATAGGTCAACTCTTTGACCAAAAATAAAACACTTCTGCCTCAACTACTAAAGTCCTAAAATAAAAGGTAGAAAATAAAAAGTCGATCTGTTACTATCACATTAAGGTCTGCCACAATCTTAACGCAATCCCGCGCTCCGGATCCCGTATCTCCGGATCTCGGGGTACAGCTCAGCAGATCACCGGGACGCCAATGAATTAGGTCCCGGGGGAGGCGTCAGTCGTTCGATAATTGTTGGATGGCTATCCGATAGGATGTCCGGGTGATGCCGTGATACTGAGGATATTTATTTTAAGAACGGCGGAACAGTTGCTTTATTTTAGACGCTTTTTAGTCATTTCTCATTTAGTTGCAGTTTTTGTTTGATGAATTTCAATTATTGAGACAGAATCGAGAAATATAATAATACTGGTTAAGCCAACAGACGTTGTCCAGTGAATTGATTTTTAAATTTTCTTACCGTATAACCTTCCCTGGACTTCCTCAAATATTTCAAGACCCGGTCCAGCCGTTTGCGAGTTTTAGCGAGACGAACAACGATTCATTTTCAACCGACTTCAAAAAGGTGGTCAAATTCGTCTGTATGTTTTATTTTATTTTTTTTCTTTTTTGTATATTTGTTACGCGATTTCTCCCGCAAATGTAAAGCGATTTTGATGGATAGGGTATGCCTCAAGGGTAGTCCCATATAAATTTTATCGAAATTGATTCTGCACTTTTTGAAAAAATCGACAGAAAGCAAAAAATTATAGGTACATGGATGATGTTATAATTTTCTCACCTTGTACTTTCAATCTCTGTTTTGACTGTGTTGCCATTTCTTAATAGATTTGTATGATAAGGAAGTACTAAAAAGGGAAAAATAAAAAAGCTTTTTAACAAAAAAGACAACCGCCTTCAAAAACCAAAGACTTCCGAAACTAAAGTGATGTGTGTTCTCTTTTAAAGTTATTTTTCACTTTTTGGTTTTTGAAGGCGGTTGTCTTTTTTGTAAAAAAGCTTTACATAGAAGATTATCGTTATAATGACACATTAAATATTTCATGCATGACTAGACAGCGATTAAAAGCGTTTGCCTGCTAACTTTTGCTGAGTAATAATTACCTACAACTTTTTCTAGTCCCCTCACTTTTCTGTCACATTATTGTCCTCTAACTTGCTTTGTCATCGACTCCCAAAATTGATTTTCCTTTACAAGTTTGATTGCTTCCATTAAAGCCCAATTTATTTTCGATAAGTCAGCTCGCTTTTTCTTTAGTATTTAGGGAGTGTTATATTTCATTGCTTCAGCATTACACTTTATGTTATTTAATCACCTGTCAATATTTCCATCCCGGTAGTTTATAATACCAATTCAGAAATCTGTTCCTAGATCTGGCAATCCAAATCCCTACTAGTCCATCACTACAGGCTGCCGACACGGCTGTTCTCAAACCACCTTGTTAGTATTCCGACGACGGATTAAAATTTGGCTAATTTCGAAGTCCCTTTTGATAAATCGAGATTTTAGAAGATAATAGTCAGTTTTATTTGAGCGTTTAAAATTTGATCGTCGGTTTCTGGATGAATGTCTTGTTGATTTTGAAACAAATCATTATCATCATTTCAGCCGAATGACGTCCACTGCTGGACATAGGCCTCCCCAAGGGGGGGTTTTGCCATAATCGCCACGCTTGGCAGGCGGATTGGCGATCGCAGTATTGTTGTTACAAAAGCACAGAGAACGCTGCTGCCCATTCTCTGGAAAGTCCCTTAGTCGCCTCTTACGACACCCACGGGAAGATATGGGATGGTGCTATTCTTTACGTCCGACACCACACGGACAACATATTACATACATTGAAACAAATAATTGAGGATAATAACTATATTAATAGAAATAAGTTTTTGCTGGTTTCAAAGAACTTGGTTTATGTTTGTTTAAAATAATGACTGATGAAATAAATAAGTCTGTCACATGCTACCAATTACACCTTTTTGCCTTTTTGTTATAATTTTCACAATAAAGTAGGTATGTACTATTGTGTAAAATGTTCAAGTATTATTATATACAAAGTGCAAAGATTTATATGGTAACTAATTGTAACGCCATTTCAATTAGTTCTCTCTTTGTGTTAAACCAAAAACTCAAGACAAATTACTTTGTGTTCCTTGGCAAAGCACCTTTTAATGAAGTTGGGAATTCACGGAGAAGAGCTCCTTGTCAAATCAGCGTTCGCCTCGCTAAGCAGCATTGCTGTTTCAGCTTAAACTTTGTGTATAAAGTTGTGTCGTATATTTGTATTGCTGGTGTACCTACATAATGGTTTCATAGTGTATAAATTCACGCCGTATTCAAGCCGTGTGATGCCGGCTGCGAATAGCACCACCCTATTTCTGCCCATGGGTGTCGTAAAAGGCGATAGAGGGATATTGATCAGAGGATGGGCAGCAGCGTCCTTATGAATACCATAACACCTACTGCGATCGCCAACATGCATCGGCCAAGCATGGTGATTATGAACCCTCTTTGGGGGAGACCTATGCCCAGCAGAGGGCGTCTAAAGGCTGAAATGATGATGATCTTGAAATTCACGCCTTTTTCCCATGATGCTTCTTACATGTTCTCGATATAACGTCTGGTTATACCTACTTTCACGGAGGTTGGAAGTACTACAATGTACCTATGTGCCGCAAATGAGAACCATTTTGAATGACACTTTCTATCTGGTGAACCTATAACGTTAGAAGATAAATCGCCACTTCATTTTTATCTTTTCCATCAACTAAAGATCTAAGACGCTTCTCAGGAAACTGCCCAAACATTATTACCAACCAATCAAAAGGATCGTACACCCAGCACTGTTGGCACTACCAATAGAATTGGCAATTCCGGTGCCGTTAGGAATGGCACTGGAATTGGCAATTGTCGGCCAGCGTGTGAAGACTGGTCTCGTTATTGGCGCAATTATAGCGGTGATGTAACAGAATGGTCAGTTTACTTTTGAGTGTCGGTCGTTGAGCCGTGAAAGTTGAGCGAAGAAAGTGATTTAGAAGCGGGTTAGAAGTGAGTTATTTGTTTTGAATCGATTTAGTACATATCATTGTTTAGTGTAATCCCTAAGGATGGTTGCTAAGCGGTTGTTTGTGAGAATTAAGAATACAATCTAATATTAGTTTCCATCAATTACTGTCACTTATACTTAATGCACTCAGTGGTCCAACGGTCATAAGCCACCAGGAACTGGACACATAAAATAATTATAATAATTGGCGCACAGTGACTGGGTTGTGAAGGTCAGATAGGCCAGATGCAGCTAAAAACACGTGTTTTTAGCTGCATCTGGTAAGATGCTAAAGCTGACCTCAAGAAAATTGGGAAAAAGCTAGGCTGCTGATAATGATTTGGCAGCATTAGAACTGCCCGTCGGTTTCGTGGTCGGAAGCACAATAAGTCTGCCGTCAACCTTTCTGAAACTCATAATATAGGTAAAAATATAGATAGATAAATAAAACCTTTATTCGGAGCACACAAGATACATCACAATACAAAAAATACAAATCAAATAAGGATTAGGACAAAGTGAGGTGTGTGTCTCAAGTTTGCACCAAATGGGAGTCCAGCTCAGCATGTCAGGCAAAACAATGGAGTAGTTTATTAGCAAAACACGAATCCTAGCCATGAAACATACGGCCTGAAATATTTCCACTGCCAGTACCGCGTCTCGATTCACTTAACAATATTCTCGACTTTCTATGGTCCATTTGAATTTCGTTTTTATTTTTCAGTTTTCATTACTTTAAATATTTTCGTATGAAAGTGTGTTATGGTTAAAAATAAAAATGTAATGTTCCTACTTTTATGTGTTTCATTAGACAAGAGCAATAAAGTGGCTGCTCCTTTCCTAGTTGGAATATTCTCTGAACAGGGAAATGCAAAATGAACCCTTAAGACAAATCACGCAAAAGCAACAAACACCAACGACAAACATTCATCCGTCAACCAACATCCAATCAAGTAAATATAAATACATACAGCCGGTAATCAACCACACGGTCTAATTGCGACCGGTGTTGATACTACACCACAAACCGGGATCATACAATACGCAGCTAAACAGAAGGTTAGCTCCATAAAACGAGTGACAACACACACATACACGTATGGCGATTTGCATTCGCTCAAGATCGCCATACCTTTCTATGTATCCATGTGCTTGTTTTTGGCAGCTAACCTTCTGAATCTACATATTTGATGTCGGTACTGACCGTAGAATTATTGTATCATGTTCAGATATATCGAAATTGGAGTATTTGCCCTGAGAATGATTATTGACGTGTTAACGTGGACGCGGATTAGTGTGATTGGTGGATGATTCAAATAACAGGTTGAGTAGCCACCGGGTAAATACAGACAAAATTGGTTTAACTTGAATGTCTTAAGGATGAACAGCACGAAGCTCTTGTGTTATTAACTTATTCGCCGATCGCTTTTCGGCTTGCCAGCTTTCCCGCGAATATTTTTTTTTTCACATTTTCCTGTTGGAAAAATATTTATCCTTCACCTATATTTCCACTTTTTCAAACAATCTTTTTGTGTATCGAAACGCTTGAGAAAATTAGTGTCGATTTTTGTTTTGCCACTGCTTAAAAGCTAAATATTAAATTTCATAAATATATACAGCACCACAAAGCAATAATTAGAACCGCAGCCATTGATAACCCTAAATGGGACACCCATAAAGCCGTCTTCCAAACAGGTTTTCAATCATAGCATCTTGAGATCTAAAGATCTATTGAGTAGAGCGTTAATCTGCCACAAGATGCACTAATGCCTACGATTTGATGCTCGAACTTGTCTTAAGCCTGAGAGTCTGTCAATGATCCTTACAGAACTTTGCTATCGATTATTTGCTTTATGATTGGGTTATCTGTGTGACATTTAATGTTTAGTACGTTGAGATTGTGAAGAAGATTAGTAAAACCTGGAATATGACATTTTGTTTTCATCAATTTTCAAAAATTGTTTTTGCCTTGTTTTCCTGTGTAATGTTGTCGAGCACATATTTCACTTGTTCTATCTTGTAGCCCTATACGTTAGTTATACTGTTTGATATAACTAGCGTACAAGAGCTAGAGTTGGAAGTTTTGGCGTCATCCACCGTACTTACCAGACCTTGTGACAGACTTCTACTTTTTCCAAAATTTGGACAACTTCTTGCCAGGGAAATAGGTACCTACTTAAATGCCCGAGAGGCAGTACAAAATACCTTTGAAGAGTTTGTTGGCTCCCGAACAACAAACTTCCTCAAGAAGGGCATTGAAAAATTACCACTGCACTGGCAGAGATGCATCGATAGCATGGGTCATCATCATCATCATTTCAGCCGAAAGACGTCCACTGCTGGACATAGGCCTCCCCCAAGTGGCGTCACATTGACCGGTCTCGTGCGATTCGCATCCAGCGGATCCCCGCAACCTTTACCAGGTCATCGGTCTACCTAGTGGGAGGCCTTCCAACGCAACGTCTTCCGGTTCGCGGTCGCCACTCTAGAACTTTTCGGCCCCATCGGCCATCTGTTCTGCGAGCAATGTACCCTGCCCACTGCCACTTAAGTTTGGCAATTCTTCGGGCTACGTCGATAACCTTGGTTCTCTTGCGGATCCTCATTTCTGATTTTATCACGCAAGGAAACTCCGAGCACAGCCCTCTCCATTGCCCTTTGGGTGACTTTAAGCCTTCTGATGAGACCCATTGTGAGCGACCAGGTTGCGGTCCCGTATGTAATCATTGACAACACACACACTGGTCATAGACTTTCATCTTGAGACACTGCGGTAAGTTGGACGAGAAGATACCACGCAACTTCCCAAACGCTGCCCAGCCGAGTCGGATTCGACGATTGACCTCTTTCTCGAAGTTAGACCTACCTAACTGGGCCGTTTGTCCCAGGTAGACATAATCGTCTACAACTTCGAGTGTAGAGTCTCCGATCTTGATAGGAGTGGGTGTTATATGGGCATTCAACATGACCTTGGTTTTGTCCATGTTCATTATAAGACCCACTCTTTCGGAAGCTCTACTGATGTGATCGAGCATTGTACTGAGGTCCTCCATGGTCTCAGCCATGACTACTATATCGTCGGCAGGTTACGAGGTCTGGTCCTGAAGTCGGACTGACATGGTGGCGTTTCTGTATAGACACTTCAACACCTCGATATACCGATAGTCGATTTGGCACCGTTGAAGAGACTGCAGTACAGCCCAAGTAACTCGATCGAATCAAATGCTTTCTCGTAGTCCACAAACGCTAAAAAGAAAGGCAGGTTATACTCTTCGGTCTTCTGTATGACCTGCCGCAGCGTATGTATGTGGTCTACGGTGCTAAAGCCTTTTCGGAAACCGGCTTGTTCGGGAGGCTGGAAGTCGTCAAACCTGCGCGCGAGACGATTCGTGATGACTCTTGAAAACAACTTGTAAACATGGCTCAGAAGTGAGAGATGGGCCTATAGTTCTTCAACCGAGCATTGTCGCCCTTTTTGAAGAAGAGTACCACCACACCTCTGCACCATGCCTGTGGCGTTTTTCTCTCGAGTATGACGGTATCAAACAGCTTCTGAAGGGCCTTAAGTACCGGTTTTCCACCCGCCTTCAGGAGTTCGTAATTCCATCATCACCCGGTGCCTTGTTGTTTTTAAGCTGTTTCAGAGCCATCCTAATCTCGTACTGGCTGACGTCCGGGATGTCTTCGGTATTGTGTCGGGTTAGTCTAGCTCTTGGGTCGTTCGCTAGATCTACAACGGGTTTACTGGTTGACGTGTACAACTGCCCATAGAATCTCTCGATCTCCCTCAGAAGCTCCGGTTTGGCGGACACAATCCTGCCATCGTCGGTCTTCAGTTTCGTAAGCTGGCTCTGCCCAATAGCCAGATCCCTTGCCTTGGAGCCTTTATTCCTCTCAATTGCGTCTTTAATACGTTTGGTATTAGAGCGGCGGAGGTCACTCTTCAAGGATTTAGAGATCCATTTATTGAGCTGCCGGTATTTCCACGCCTCATCTGAAGACTGCAAGATCGTCTCACGCCGCTCCTTCATGATCTTGAGAGTACGATCAGAGAGTTTTTTGTTCTTATCTGCACGACGTGTCTTGAAGAACTTAGACCCAGTCGTATGGACAACTTCCACGAACTCGTCGTTGTATTCGTCCACTGAGCTTCCTAGGCACTCGAAACGATTTTAGAGTTCGAGCTGAAAGCGCTCGGGGTTTTGAATCTGGACCTGTGCTGGACGAAGCGTAGACTTCATCAGTCGAGACCTTTCAAGCTTTATATTGATGTTCAATGTACCTCTTACCATGCGATGATCGCTCCCGGTTTTCACCGAATTGATCACAGAGACATCATTGAACATTTGCTTCTTGGTTGACATGATGAAGTCAATCTCATTTTTAGTTGCACCATTAGGGCTCTGCCAGGTCTACTTTCTGTACTCACGCTTTCTGAAGAACGGGTTCATCATATAGAGGCCCTCCTTCTCCATAAAACTAGCCAGTTGGTGACTCTGGCGATTCCGACATCCAAACCCAAATTGCCCCACATGCAGCTCATAATAATAAAATAATAATAATATGTGGGGACATTTTCACACACGGCCATCTGACCCCAAACTAGGGAGACCCTGTACTATGGGTGTCAGACAGCTGATATACATACACAAATACATTTTTTTTTTGTAAATACATACATATATAGATAAACAACACCCAGACACAAGGCAAACACAAGTGCTCATCACACAAATGTTTACCCTGGGCGGGAATCGAACCCGCAACACGCTGCGCAGCAGTCGATCGCTCAGCCACTGCGCCAACCGTGTCGTCACCGTCTAGTTTACCCAGTTTCGCGTTAAAGTCCCCCATGACAACGGTGAAGCGAGTTTTGAAACCATGCATGGCTTTAGAGATAACCTCATACATGGTCTCCACTTCGTCGTCGGGGTGTGCCGAGGTCGGGGCGTAGACCTGTATGACCTTCAGCGAATATCTTGAGGATATTCTGAGTATAAGGTACGTCACCCTGGTCGACACACTCTCGATCTTCACCACGTTGTTCACGAAGGACCTGTGGACGATAAACCCAACACCACCCTGGGACTGCCGGTCACCCTCTCGGAATTAGAGCAGGTTGCCGGATTTCAGGGTTATCGTGTCCTCCCCCTCTCTTCGGACTTCAGATAATCCCACAATACTCCATCGTAGCCTGCTCAATTACTCTTCGAGTTCCGTTATCTTCTCGTCGCCGTCGGTCCGGAGTGTACGCGTGTTGAATGTTGCCAGGTCAAGTCGTCGGTGTAGGCAGCCTGATCCCTTCCGGAGATTCTTCGCACCCCTTGCTACGTCGTGACCTCGACCGCTACCATAGTCGAAGCTAGACGAGCTGCCGGGTACTAGAGGCCGTTTTTGTGTTGCGCTACTAGGGGCCGATAGCATGGGTGCATATTTTAAATGATAAAAATAAAAAAATATTTATAAAAACATTACTTTAACTTTCTGTATACTAAACGGCAATTTCATAGGTAAAGAAAGACCTAATGATTTTTTTTTTTGTCATGAATAAGTAACCGATGTAAGTCCTTCTCTATAAACCTTGTATCAACGTTCATAATCCTATTTCTTATTACTTGTAATACAATTAGTGATGTCTTCTATACGTTTATTACGTCAAGAAAGGCTCTTACAACGCTAATAATCTGTTACATAACGTAACCTTTTGTCATTATCTACTACTTATTGAGTAGTAATTGGATGTCCGGCTATTATTTTCTAATTCTTTTAATGTAATTGGAAATAAAATTGGTGTTATTGCTTTTACGTTAAATCAAAGTCGACCAGCAGTGCCTTCCGTGTACTTCACTGTCGCAGTCAAAGTTTTATTTATTTTGACAACTGAGTCGAAAAACAGGATAAGATTAAATTCACAGAGGGATTGATTTTTACTCACTTTATATTGATTTAATTTGAAGGTTTCAATGACTGATACTTAAAAAGAGTGTCTGTGGAGTTTCTTGCTCGTTCTTCTCCATAGAGACTCCTACGTTTTGGAACAAGCAACTAGCTTCAACTTTCTGAGTAACTGACCGACTCCTTGACAATTCAAAAGTGCCTGGAAATGGTTTAATTGAAATAATGCTTTGACTTTGACTAATTGTGCCTATCGTATTATTAAATTAAAGCCAAAATATTACAGGGTAGTAGTATCAGCTCAATTCGAAAATCGACTCTAATCGAACAGTTTTACGTTAATTTAGTCGTGCTAAGTCTACAGTCCATAATCAAATATATAAAAAACTTGGTAAGTTAGGTAAGATTACCGCAAATAACACAATATTTACATAATTATATTGTTAAGGCCCATAGGTAGCAGTTCTGGTTACATTTATTAGTGCATGGAGGATACGGTACAAGAAAAAAACATAATGTAGGGCAACAAATATTATAAAATATAGAAAGATAATATAATAGGGTCTAGAAAAGTTGGAAAATATTATATGTATTATGTAATTAATGAAGTGAGAAGATAATTATAAATAGCAAATATAAAACAACCACATAAATTATAACAGGACAGTGGTAACTCAGAGGTCAGTTAACTTGATATGTTATGCGAATGGCAGATTTCATGCTCATTAATTAAAACAAAATAACGTAGATCTATTCTCTTCAGCTAAACAAATATAGGGTTCATATCAAATAACTTCCACACGATCCACCAGGGTCTATATTGGGAGCACCCCTTAATCCAACCCGAACCGATCCTCATTAAACTAACGTTTAATTTAAGCCCGAATTTTAACCAAAGGGTTAAAACTAAACACAGTTTCAGATCAACGGTCAGATTATCTAAAGTTAAACACATAATGAATGTTATAACCAAACTTGTGAAATCTGCCTAGTGTATGCGTCACTTGGGAGATGACAGGGTTCCTATATAATTAAAGATTGGTTCAAGTAATTTAAGACTCAGTTTCGTTGGTTTTGAAGATGAAGAGATGTATTAAGATAGAAATGAGCAGACGGATATCATTCCTTATGAAGAGGAAGTTTGTACAGAGATCGATTAATTAACGACAAACGTGAAGACGTTTGTATGTTTGAGGCATCTTAAATAGTCCATTGTTGACTTATAGGATTTAAATGTGAAGCTAAACCCACGAAGAAAAGGCAAGTAGGGTGACAAATTATTTAGACTGTTTCAAGTGTAGTGTAGTTGTCTTTGAATATATTTGAATACTTTCTTTGCTCTAAAATACGAGACTAGCTAACTTATCTTCAAATCAAATCAAAATCATTTATTGTGGATCATACGTGAAGTGTTAGTGACAGGTAAGTATTCTATGACCCGCTTTTAAGCATACAAATTAATGTATGCTTAACCTTTTATATTTAAGAATGAATACAACTGTAAAAATGAGTTTGAAAAAGTATTACAATAAATCACATGACGTTTTTTATTCAAGCTTTTAGAGTGATGATAGCAACTATGGACCGGAGTCGATGGAAGGTCCAGTAACCACGATCTTAGTAATAGATCCTAGTACCTAGCTACTTGTATAGCATACCTAATTATGAAAGTTGATCATCTCAGAAGTCTCGCAAACTCTTGGTTTAGTGACCGCAGTAGATTTGACATTTAGGCAGAAGAATTTTATCATCCATTGTTTTAAATTCCTTAGTCACTTAGTTTATTACGAGCCAAGTTTCTGGAATCCTAATAAAGATAGATACAATAGGATAAAGTTCGGTGTTTTCACTGAAAATATCAAGGTTTTACTAAAAGCAAAGCCAAATTTTCTCCGTTATTTTGGATTATTATAATTATTTCAGCTAATTTACTTAAAATTTTATTCGTCACGTCTTGCGTTTGGTAACAAGACACTGTGTGTATTCCACCTGCATGTCCCAAGTTCCTTACTTCTTGTTAAGTCCACATTTTAACTAAGATAATTTAATTAATTAGTGCAAATAACTGAGTCTTGTTTCTCCGCGCTCTTGCACGTGTTGTGTGTTCGAAGTCTGCCGGGGGATGTTGTTCTTGCATACTTGCTCTCCCGTTAATAAAATTGTTTGGTCTTCCTAAGGAATCTTGCCTTTGTAACAGGCAAGTAGCTTTAACTTCCTGACTAAGTATATGACCCACCATTTGATGATGAAAAACTGCTTGAGATTTAATATTGATATCAATGCTTTTGGGTTCATACCATACAAAGACTTAAGACTCTTATTCAAACCATGTCTTGTGTGTGTCTTGTCATATTCCATTCAAAAATATCATGTTACAGTTCTTGGTTTAAGTTTACTGCCGTACTCAGAGATGCGACTTAAAAAATCAATTAATCTCTGTACCCTAATAAGTATAATCTGGGCATCTGCACGAGTGAACCAGTTCATCTTGTATAGGATGAACACCTTAGGTCGCACATCACCTTATCTTAAGTGGTGATGCTTAAGTGGTGTTATCTTGAGTGCCTACTTACTAGAATATAAAAACAATATTTACTTAAATTGACTAGCACAATATCTCAGCTTATGTGAAGTGTTATAGTTTTTTTTAAAGCGTTCCAATGACCTGTCAAATAAACTTAATTAATTATTTCTAAGTTACGTCTCAAAGTGCGGCAATAATTACTTTTACTAATTAATCTCGACTTTTTATTTTATTAACGTGAATTAATTTATGTTTTATCAATAAAATCAAGACCTAAGGGAATAAGTATAACATTACAATGTTTACAAAAACAAGTGTTTTGTATTGTGTACAAAAAAAGTAGAGATATATGTAGGTATTTTCCAAATAAGTAATTTTCAGTAGAACAAATATAGGTACTAAGCTATTGTATATATTGTATATTGTAGTGAAAACTGGAAAATATATTATTATTTGTTCAACAGTATTTACGTAACATTTGCGTAGGATCATAACTTTCTTACTTTTATATTTAGCGGTGAATATGTCAAATGAGGGGTAGGTAAAGTATCAGATAGTAAAAGAGGAAGGAGCCCATAGGTCATCTAAAAACTCGTTCACATTGATGTCAACAGGACAAGTGCCCAACCAATGTTAATTCTTTGGCCAAAGAATATGACATCTCTTGGGCCACATGAAGAGCCGTTTGGCGATATCCCGAAAAACCATATGAGCACTCGCGCTCAGCTCTGTATCAGAAAGTGAGATTGTTTTTTTTTTTTTGTAAATATAGCAAGTTCTCATAGGTAGGAATCTCAGAATGGCATGCAAACTACATAGTTACATATTTTTGTACTGACACTCAAACACCTATCCTGAGTATCCTGAGCATACAGCCTGAGTCTGTGTTTCCTGATAGCTACAACCTGGGAGTCTTTAAATCAAGAGTGAATAGGTTACTTCTAGGCAAGCGTGCTCCATCTTAGACCGCATCATCGCTTCCCATCAGGTGAAATAGTGGTCAAACGTATGTGGGTTAGAATGGGTGAAGAAAATAAAGTCTTTCTGGTAATTAAACTTTTCTTTTATTTTTGAAAGTAGATCGCACAGTCTTTCGTCTAATCTTAGTAATCTTTCTCATGGCGTCCTCGCATCTCCCCTCCTTCATCCTTTCCTTCCGTTCACTCTCTCTATCTCTTTCACACACACTACACTTGCTCTTTCATACCTCTGGATGCGTTCCGATTCCCACATTCGGCCATCCGACAATCATGTCTGTCCTCAGACATGCACGCTATTCATACACATCACTCTCACACATCATGCATCATTCACATCACTGTTACACATCATACATCATTCACATCACTCTTACCTCATCATCATCGACATGACTCTTACCTCATCATCATCCTCCACTATCGGTCATCTTTATTCATCAAAACAACTAGCACATAATATCATTCAACAAGACAACTTAATAATATAAACATCTTATCTTATACATAACTAACAACATAAGGTACATAACAATGTTCATATTTTATTAAGTGAACACAGTCTTAATTAAACGAAAGTAAGTATTCTACTACACTTAACACCATTAGGATTTTTTTTTATTAAACATAATTTTAAACAAAAAGGTAGGTATTCTTTTCAACTTAACCACAAAACATCATAACAATATTCAACATTGTGTTGTCAGCTTAAACACTATTTTAATTACAAAATAGGACAAGTTAACTTACAATATAAAAGCTTAATGAGTGGTAACATCAATTTACACTTGAAGAACAAATGAAATGAGTTTCTCTAGCATACAGTTGTGAGACTTACAATAAAATACACAAAGCAAAATACAGTAACACTTCAATCATACAATCTCACATTCAATACATCATCTAAAACATTTCGTACTTACTCATGCATCATCAGGCCATCTCTTCATACCATCGGCAGAACAGGAAGTCTTTATTGGACCTTCCACTGTGATGTCATCTTTTTCAACGTCATAGCGATCATTGCGTTTGACTCTAGTGACCCTATATGGTCCTAGGAATTTCAATTTTAACTTGAGTCCTGGGCCAAACTGTGTTCTTTGTATTGCTACTCGATCTCCAACTTCATACTTGGTGCTTTCCTTCCTCTTCTTGTTATAGGTTTTTGTGTTTTCTTCTTGAATCTTTAGTATTTGTTCTTTTGCTCTATTTCTCAACTCTTCTCTTTCTTCATTGAACTGCTCTAAACTTTCTTGTTGTAATAAGTCAATTAAAGGAATATCTTCTTTGCATTTCATCTTAACACCTGTAAGTAATTCAAATGGGCTGGTGTTAATACTTCTCTGGAAAGTGCTGTTTATTGCCCGTTGTAATCTACTTACATGCTTGTACCAAACAGACGCGTCTTCTGCACACAACTTTGTAAGGGTTGGTTTAATAATCCCATGAATTCGCTCCACCTGACCATTTCCACGTGGAACTCCTGTAGTGATCAGTACATGCTGTATGTTCTCATCCTTGCAATACTCCTGGAACTCGTGACTCGTAAAGGAAGTACCCCTATCGGTTATTATTCTTTGTGGGTTTCCAAACATCTGCTGGTGTATTCTGAGTTTGTCCAGGGTTTCACTGCTGGTTGTACTTTTCGTGGGGAAGAGCCACACGAATTTGGTGAAGGCATCCACAATGGTAAGTATATGATTGTATTTCTTCCTTGTTTCAGTCATTGGACCAATATGGTCAAGATGTATGGTATGCAGTGGATCACTTTCCTTCTTGATAGGGTTCAGGAAACCTTCTTGTTTTCCTTGCTTCTTCGTTGCTAGTAAGCAGGGTATACAACTTACTATAAAGTCTTCAATTTTCTTATCTATTTCTTTTATGTAGAAATCTTTTACTATAAGTTCCTTCATTTTTCTCTTTGCAAAATGACCGTTGCCATGCACTCTTCTTATGACTTCTTTTTCCATACTTCTTGGAATTACCAATAGCTTCTGTTCTCCCTTGTATAGAATCTCATTGTCCATCCAGTAGTCTAGGTAGGGTTTTTCTTTAACAATGTCTATAATAGCTTTTAGTCCTTCATCTTGGATCTGGGCTTCTTTAACTTTATCATGAAGGTTTGTCACTACTGCTGAAATATAAGGGTGTCTGCTCAATGCATCTACATGCCTCATCCGTGAACCTTTTCTGTGTTCTATCACAAAATCATACTGATCTAGGAATAATACCCATCTTGCAATCTTGGCTGACAAATCTTTTTTCTTGAGAGTTAAAGCAAAAGCTTGGCAATCTGTAACTATTTTAAAATGTACCCCATATAGGTAATGGCGAAACTTCTTGATTGCTTCTATTATTGCGAGCGCCTCTAGCTCATAGCTAGGATACCTCTGTTGTGCATCGCTTGTCTTCCTGCTCATATATTGGACGGGATGAAGTCCACTACCTTGGTGTAGCTGAAACAGAATCGCTGAATATGCTATGCTAGACGCATCTGTGTGAACTTCCGTAGGCAATTTTGGGTTATAAATTTTTAACACTGGGCTACTCACCAGTTTCTTCTTCAGTAGGTTGAATGCATCGCGTTGGTTATCATCAAAAATAAAGATGGCATCCTGTTTTATCAAGTCGGTTAAGGGCTTCGCAATCTTAGCATAATCTTGTATATACTTTCGGAAATATGAGGTGAGTCCTATGAAACTATGCACTTGCTTTATACTTCTTGGTTCAGGATATCTCATCACTGCATCAGTTTTTTCAGAACTTGGGCTGATTTCACCATTTTGTATACGATGTCCAAGGTATTCAATCTCGTTGCAAATTAACTTAGCTTTCTTCCAGTTTATTTCCAGTCCATACTCTGAAGCAACAGATAAAACTTCTCTTAGTCTCTGCACACCTTGTACTTCATCCTTGGCTGGAATTATGATGTCATCAATAAATATTAGCATAATACCCTTATCTATTAGATCTCTGAATATTGTAGACACAAATCTCATAAAATACTTTGGGCAGTTAGACAACCCAAAAGGTGCTCTCAAAAATTCGAATTGCCCGTGATGTGTCACGAAGGAAGTATAAGGAATAGATTCTTCACTTACTCGTAGGTGAAAGAAACCATTTTTTAAATCAAGTACACTGAATACTTTAGCCTCTCTCAGCTTATCAATTAAGTCTTCAATAACGGGAAGTGGATACTCATCTTTTATCATCTTCCTGTTAATCTGTCTGTAGTCCACACAAATTCTAGTAGAACCGTCCTTCTTTCTAACAAGTACTAAGGGGCTAGCAAACTCTGAAAAACTTACCCTTATTATATTATTGTTCAGCCACTCTGTTACCTGATTTTCCACTAACTCCTGTTCTTTAAGGGACAACCGCCTTGGTTTTTGAGCTACTGGGATGTCATCTTTCAGTATTATCTTGAGTTGTATAGGTACTTCTTTTACTTGGTGAGGTTTGTACTCCTCTACACAGCGTAAAACATCACTTTTGACAGCTGGATCAACTGTTGAACCTACAACAACACTCTCGTTTATAGTAAAACAATTCATTCGTCTCATCCATTCTTCACCACAGGGTAGCAACGACACACTTCCTTCATTCATAATCATCGTTACCCTACAGAGAAACTCATGTCCTAATATTACCGAATACGGCATACAGTCTTTTGGCACTACATGGAATATAATTTCGTCGTAATATTGTCCTTCAATTTTCGCACTAATCGTAAATTTCCCCGTCGAACGCACTTGTTTAAGTCCGAGACCCGAAAGCACAACACCATCTTCTATCTTCTCTGGTTGCCCGATCACGTCGTAAAAGTCGTCTGCCATCAAGTTGACATCGCTTCCGGAGTCTATAAGAACTTTTCCTTCGACATCTTGTATCAAAATACTTAAAATTGGTTTTCCTAGCTTTGTTCCAGGTTTGTTTACAATTTGCATGACTTTGTTTTGACAGCCATGACAGGTGACATTATCTTCATTGTTGTCAGTGGTGCCAACTTTAGAAACATCGTCCATAGTGAACATCGCGCTCTTTGAAGTGCTCTGATTGGTCGGTTTTCTGCCTAATTGCCGTCCGTCATGTTGGCGGCGCTGCAGGTCGTCCTCGCTGCTGGTTGGCCGACGAGTTTGGCTATCGGCGTCTCCCGAATGCTTCCGACTATCTTCGTGTTTTGTCGTCGTCGTGCACTTAGTGGAAATATGGCCGAAACTATTGCATTTAAAGCATTTGAGGCCCTTTTCCTTATGAGGACACTTTTGAGATGAATGATTAAATTCCCCACAGCTAAAACAACGTATTTCACTACCACGGTTTTTTCTTCCAGCACTCGTATTCGTATCTTTATCTTGAGAGGCTTGTCTATTTCGTTGAGAATCGCGTCGCGCTTTCATTTTTTCTTTCACGCACTCATATATTTTTAACTTTTCTTTGAGATCGGCATACGTTGTGACACCATACAATGTTATTTTATTAATTTCTATGTCTTGGATACCATCCACTATGTATTTTATAGCGACGTAGTCGGGAATTTTTCCTCGTTTTCCCAGCTCTTTCATGACTAGTACATAGTCTAAACAACTTTCTTCGGGTTTTTTCTTACGTGCGCTCATCAACTCATGGATGGTTTTTTGGTCAATTGCGTCGGGAAACTCTTTGATGATGGCTTGCTTCAAGTCCACCCACGCTTTAAACGGTCTCTCACTCTTCAGCCATAATGCTGCCGTTCCACTCAGCGACCTCCGAGCAACAACCAATTGTTGCAACGGCGTCCATTCAAATATTTCAGAGTTATCTTCTATATCCTGTATCCAGCGGCTTACTGGGTAGGTACTATCTTGACCCGTGAATTTATTGATTAACTCTTCAGCATATTGGGCAAAAGAAACACCTCGCGCTGCGTCTTCCGCGTTCGGCATCTTCTTTCCAGTCTTCGTCGTAAATCTTTAAAATCGTAAGTCTTTTGAAATTCTTATGCCGGTTGATGGGTTGGGGCGGCCACGTGCATGCGTAGAAGCAACTTCGGTAATCGTCGTGTTCGTCTTGATATTTTCTTCACTCGCTCTATCCCGGACGAGCCCCCAAAATTGTGGGTTAGAATGGGTGAAGAAAATAAAGTCTTTCTGGTAATTAAACTTTTCTTTTATTTTTGAAAGTAGATCGCACAGTCTTTCGTCTAATCTTAGTAATCTTTCTCATGGCGTCCTCGCATCTCCCCTCCTTCATCCTTTCCTTCCGTTCACTCTCTCTATCTCTTTCACACACACTACACTTGCTCTTTCATACCTCTGGATGCGTTCCGATTCCCACACGTATAACGTTATTATAACGTAACGTTTTTTATCAATAGATAAAAACAAAAAATACATAAACATTTTCAGTCAAAGTAACCGTAACCATATTGTGTTAGTTTTTTTTAGTTTAATATTTTAGGTTTTCTTTTTATTATTCTTGTAAATATTGTTGATATGTTGGAAGTCAAAGTAAAAAGAACTAAATTGAAACGAGCGCTCGGCAACCAGTAATTTTTTTTTTTATTCAAAATAAAATTTGGAAATCGCTTGCTCCTACACTATTTTCAGAAGCTGGCAAAAAAAAATCGATTTAAATAAAGAAATCTACATAAAATCGACGTGAGTGTTTAAAAGTATTTCTAACATTCGATCTATTATACGAGTATGAAGTCTCAATTTCCAAATTCAAGCGATTCTGAGAATTTAATCTCATTTTTACACTTTGTATACCGATTGAAATTTAGTTTTGGTTAAAGTGGATACTAGTCATAGAAATACAATTCCAAGAACATAAGGCACCGATTTCCTCGTTTACAAACTAAACTATAATCAGGCAATTGGTATCTCTTACTGCCAGGCAGCTGAAGAAAAGGACGGAGACAGAAAAGAACTAAGTTAGAGATGTCAAATTAGTTTTTAATCAATACGTTCTGAAATGACAACTATATAATTACATGAACATTTTAGATCGACTTAAATTGACAGCTCTTGTCAATATCTGTCTCTTTCTGGTTTTATTGGAGAGAAAGAGATATACATAGCTTAAAATAAGTTTCGATCGTGCACAACAGAATTGGCACCAATATCTCATTGTTTATTTGTGTAACCGACCACAACCGCTAACCTTAGCCAAATAGATTTAGGTAGGTCATTCTGACAGCGACAGTAATCCCAAGCGAACTAGCAGTCATCTGTCACCGGCTTCAGTCCCAACATGACAGCAAACAAGTCGGAACCAGTTCATTACATCATTTGAAGTCTTGTCTACAAATCCTTACAAGGAATTGCACACATAAAGGCTGTAATTAGGCAGAGCTTCCACTGCGTCGACACTGGGACTCTGTTTTGACTTGTATCAAAATAGATCTTTACCTATGAAGTTGCCGTTCAACAATAGGTACTGGCCATTTGAAATGTAATTTATGAATGGCTGGCAATAAATTGAAATGAGTTTTATTTACAAAATATGAAATTCTCTTTTCAAACTCATTCATTTTGTTTATTGATTAGTGTTTTGTTTTCACTACATTTGTATCTTTTTCATCAATATGACGGGAGTGCCCTGGAGACTCACCCTTCAAATTAATTTTAAATTCAATGTAATCACAATATGATTCCAATGTCAACTATGCAGTCACGTGATTCGGTACACTTGAAACAACATTGGATTGAATTTGGGATTGTCTCCACGTTTATTTGATTACACGTGAAGTTAGCTACGTTACGGGCCGCAATTTTATGGTTTCACAATTTTACCTTTACAATTTTCCTTATAACTTTCGAACGGATTGTCCTATCGACTTCAAACCTTCTATACTGACGTTTTCATACATAATCCTACCTTATATAACAAAAATTGCCTTAATATTTACACACAAAAAATCACATTTTCAAGTTACGTAATTATAACGATACAAACATTTGAGACAAAAATTTGCCTTTCTCTTATTGCACTTCAGTTTTTGGTTGCTCACGCCGTTGCTTATTAATTTCTTGCACTTCTCGTTCCGTGGCAGAGTAGTTTCTCTCAGGTGACGTGAGTAATCTGCTTGCATACTCAACGGGGTACTCATCTTCGGTCTCCCCCTGGACCAGAACTGCTCCAAGCGCATAGCTACAGGCATCCTGGCTACTGGCATCGGCCAGCATGTTAACGTGTTCCAGGGTAACACGGATTCTATCGACAAATCGCTCAAAAACTGTTGCTGCCGCCAAAAACGCTTCCGTCACTTCGGAGTCCTTGGTTCCGTCGAATTCAACTTTGCAGGCGGTGAAGGAGCCATATCTCACCGACATCTTTGCTTTTTCCCTCTTTACCGTTGTCGTCGTGCTTCGTCCAGAACGTGTGACGTACCTGGGTTTTACTTCGGCCCCACGTTGGGCGCCAGATTATAGGAGGTGTTCGATGGTGACGTCACACAGGTGAAGAGAAAGACGACGAACGTAGACAGTCAGGAGTTTATTGTTCAGCAGTTTACAGTAGACTTTGTTTGTAGGTTAGGATTTAAAAATAGGAGCAGTCCCAATGCCAAGTCCTAGGACGAAGGCAGGGAACTTTGTCCTCTAACCAAAAACTCAGGGATAAATCCCTATAAACAGTTCACTAAGTCAGCCAAATAGCAGGGGTGTTCTACGTAACCCTTTCCCACGAGGACTAGAATTCGCGGATGCACCTCGCTGCTAAGAGGAGTCGATTAGAATGAATAAATTACAATATCTGACGAGGGTCATTAACTCTCAGAGGATCTTAACACCGCGATTCAGAAAAGTGACGTAAATGCACAGTGACATCTAGTAACATCCTTGCGAACTAATTACAATACAATCAATCAAAGTGCGTTTGCTACGTTCACTTGCTACGTACATTCTTCGATATCGTAATTAGTGACAGGTTTACAGCTTTATACGCAGATGGCGCTAGTGGTAAGATACATAGAACATGAATAACAATGTTTATCGTAATTAGGTTTGTTACACCTCTTACTACTACTATTTACTAGACCCTTTCACTGTGTAAAATCAATTTATCGGAACGTCGATAAAAAGTATGAACATTTTAATTTTGTTGGCATGTGCTGAGATTTGCTGGTCCATAAAAGCTAATAATGATAATACCTCTAAGCTCATGAGTCACTATGATTTAGCTTTGTGTAGAAACATGGTTTATTATAAAGAGGTAAAGTTTAATTCTTATTCTACACTGGACTGATTACAAAAAGAAAATACACTGTCAGAAAGCTAATTTATTGCCAAATGCTATTGGCTATGTAGGTATTATGATATACTTAAATTCTACGCAGACAAATTCGCGGGCACAAACTAGTTTTATTACAATCATCTATGAGCTTGAAGCTCAATTTCTCCTCCTTTGAAATCAACACCATGTTTTCCAACAAAATAACAACATAAAACAATCAATCCTGAAAACAACTTCACAGCTCCAACAAAAGCAAAGGGTACCTTCTCAAAAACATACTAAGAACGGCTTAACAACCGTGTAAAGTCTAATCGACGTCGCCGAGGGGTGTGCAAACGTGTCGCCGGCTTTATTCACGCGGATTCATTTCCGAGCCACGAGTTATTCCGAGATGTTCCGACGCTGAGCGTGTTTGGGACTCGTGTGGATTTAACAAGAAATTGTTGGCTATTTAGAGATGTAGAAAATGGTTTCTAATAGATTTGGCACACAAATTGACAGTATCTCTATTAATATAAAAGCATGACTGCTTTCTGATTGTGTCTCTTTGTCTTCACATAAAAAAGTCCAAGATACGACTTTAGCTAACTTTGTCAGAATTTTACAATCAAGTCATGGTCCACATACGAAAGACGATTGCCTTTCGAAAACCAAAGCCCCTTTCCCTAAATTCGATCTTCCTTTATGCCCCAGAGAATCTGCACCAATTATCCAAATCTGTTGCTATTTCTTTTCGCAACTAATCCAAATAAAAAAAGCCTTGAAACGTTTCATTGTTCCCCTAACTAGTGAGCGAACATTTCCTCCTACTGAAATATCCCCGTGTCAATCCTGCGAGCGAGACATATAGGACTATTACCAAGCCATCCAGTTATTGCCGAGGAGGCGCGGTCATTATCTCAATGTACGCTATACATCGACGCTCGCACGAACACTCTCGAACATTTATTACATTCATTAGCTTCAACTGAACGCGCAATTTGATGAGCCTCGCGTATGGGGTGAGGTTAATTTGCCGGAAGATCTGCCTTCGGTGGACTGTTTTTTAAAAGGCTTCTCATGCTAGAGGGTTGTGATGGGATTTTTATGGGCTTCCTAATGCAAATTTAATTGAAAATGAGGCATTATTTTCGCAATACGGTTAAAGTGATGAAAGACATGTGGGTCGAGGGAAGACCTTTGTCAGTAATATGCATAGACGAGTTTATAATATTAAAAGCTGTTTATGATTAAGTCTTCACGGCGTATTACAAGAATTTTGTAGACTTTTTTCTTGCTCTTTGTTTTTGCGTCCACGTTTTAATACTATTAAATGGATTTCGATGAAAGAGGAAATATTCTTCCTGTTGAAGTTTGGATGAGGTTATAATCAAAGAATAGGTACTACCTACGTAGCCTTGTATTCACTTGCCTTCTTTGTTTAGCATTTTAGGATTATTACTAATTACAATGTTTTGTTCATTACAGCTATACTTACATGTTTATCAACATTGCCGTGAACTGTCACAGGCTGTGCAAAAATGTGGCTCACTTGTGTTGTAAATCAATTTGGCCATTAATAGAGTACTGAATAGTAGTACTAGGTAAATAAAATCAATTTTTCCTATCTGCCTATAAAAATGACATTTACTTTCTGAAATGCCGCTCCAATCAAAACCTTATCTAAAAGTGGGATATCAACACCAATAATTCGCCATCCGATTACATTTTAGCATACAGTTGTAACTGTCGTTAATACGGTGGCGAAAAGTTTCAACATTTAAATGGTTCGAGTTTCTGCGGAGTCTCATTCACAAGTTGGTATGAAACACATTTAGGGTTTATTAATATCTAGGCTTCATTATGAGGTTTTAGTTAAACGTTTTTGGGGGAATTTTAAGGCCTTTTAAGAGCTGAATAGGAAGTACCCTATTAAAATATTAGGAAGCGGTAAGGCAGTCTTTATGGAGCGGTATTTTATTGTTTCGCGTTCGGATTATAACTCTAATTTTCTTTCCGTCTTTCTCTTTCTCATATACCCGTTAGAAAGAGAAGACCACTATATCAAATTCTATTTGGTGTATCGCAGAATCTGGGGCTTGGTGATGATTAATTCAAGGTATTCTGAGTGATGTAGCCCTTCGGCAGTAATAATGGGCCACCCTTTTAGTAAGGTTAGCATATATATAGGCATATATTGAAATGACTCATGAATAAAGAATTTGAACTGCTATTTATTTTTCACAAAGTATCCTGAGTGTCAAAATGTTTGTTGATATAATTGCTAAAATAATAACTGATGTAATATATGTAGATCAAAAAAACTCATCAATTAGTTCCTAGATTCGCCATCGAGATACCACCACATCCCCTTAAGGGTGGGACTCACCGCAAGTCCGGGCGGTGTTTTCCCAGCTGTGAACACACAATCTCTAATGACCATAGGATTATGCATGCCCACACCTTAATTGATTGTTTTGGAAATTATCTAGATTCAGACCAACTTCTGTAATTGTCTTTGTTCTAAAGTAAAGAAGGGTATGGAATTTGTTTACCTTGATGATATTATGGTTTTTCTGTCAAGAGATAAGCTCAACTTTGTGGACGTAATTTGAATAGATAACTTGAAATTTAGAAATAGTTTGTTACAATAAGAAATTAATAGCTGCCTGCTTATATACCCAGGTACTGTGCCCGATAGGCTTCATAATGATAAATATAAAAGTTATACTAACGCCTAAGCTCACATTATGGAATGTAATGAACTCATCTCATGCCTAGCCTTTTCCCAACAATGGGCTTGATCAACTTCCAGTCTAACCGGATGCAGCTGAATACCAGTGTTTTACATGGAGCTGCCTATCTTACCTCCACAACCCAGTTACTGGGTAACATGATATACCCCTTGGTAAGACTGCATGTCAGACTTTCTGGCTTCTAAATACCCTTAACGACTGCCAAAGATCTACAAATGACAGCCGGGACCAAAGGCTTTACGTGCTTTCCGAGACATGGAGGGAATTCGGTATGAAATGAATGGTCACCCAACCACAGACCGACCGCGACAAGCGTAGCTTAACCTTTGACCTATCGATCTGTATAGCCTTTACTTATCCACGAGCTCCTGGAATGGATGGATGGAATGAAATAAAGTATTGAGTAAGTATTAGGATAGAATTTTGGTAAATATAGTCAATGATTAAGTAAGTCAATGGTAAATATAGAATTCTCTGAATCATTAGTTCAAAGAAAATGAAGATCAACAAAAATGTTTTCCTTACACTAAAACGTGTAAGCAGAACATTTATTTCTGTCTTAATTTTTTGTATTCAGTTCTTAAAATACTCTTTTGGACACAAACAAGGTAAAAAAATAACATTTATAGCTGTTCGCTCAGAGATTTGGGAATTCATCGACACTTATTTTAAAACAATGTACATAACTTTGTGACAGATTTTACTGATTGTACCAAAGCATACCAATCCCCAATCGTAACAGAATCAGCACGAAAATTTACGAATCCAATCGACCCGTAATTCAATAAATCTGCATAACGTCTTCATAGCATTCAATTGAACTGTAACTACATTACTCTCTCACCAGGCACTCCACAATGCAATCACTGAACAATACCAGCAATGTATCACGCGTGAATCACAACAATCGCTCCAACATACAAACAATGTGTTATCTTAGCCTGATGAAAGGGTGAAGGGTGACAGCAAACGCAGGTGGAGACTAGCATTATATGGATAGATTCAGAAGGACCATGGGAAGATGACCTAGATACTCGGGAAATCATAACTCTGCTATTGCTTTTGGATGATAAAAAGAAGAGATGGATGTGGGATTGTAAGATGATGGAGTGACAACACTGTGTGATGGAGCAAGCATGAGTGAGAGAACAGGACGGAAGAGTGAGTGTCAGATTTATAAGAGGAACGACGGAAGAAAGATATCGTTAGAAGACGTAAGACAACAAGACGTGTTTCAGTATTTTATTAAAAGAATTATATTTAGTTGACTTGTTTTGAGCCCACACTCCCACATGAATGTTGATTTTATGTTTATAATGGATTGTAGCACCATTATAAACATATAATCAACATTCATGTGGTTGTTGTTTGTTGTTTGTTGTTGTTTTTGTTGTGTATTGTTGTTTAAAGCTAAACTTATTTTAAGCTATTTATATCTCTTTCTCTCCAATAAAACAAGAAAGAGACAGATATTAATAAGAGCTGCCAATTTAAGTTGATCTAAAATGTTCACATTATTATAGTTGGCATTTAAAAACGTATTTATTGGAAAACACGGCGAAGTTCAAGAAAAATCTATTTTGACATCTCTAACTTAGTTCTATCTAGAAGAGATGCTAGTTGTCTAATTAAGTTTAGTTTTCGAATAAGCGAATTTATCGCCAATATCTATTTCAAATTAAACGTAAATTATGACTTTTCAACTGTGTGATCAACAACACAGAGGTCGTTACTTCAGATTTCGGCACTACTCCTGGGATCTTCCACTATCACATGATACACCTGCTAACTTCTATGAACATTCGTTATTGACTCGTAGCAGGTCTTTGTTTTACTGACCTTCACCTAACGACTCCTGACGACTATTTCTCTCGCTCATCATTAGTAAACCTTCTGTCCTTCCTAATTCCTTGGTACTGGTGATTAGTGGCCCCATCTCGCCCAGCTGGGTCCCTCATCCTCCGGGTAGGGTTACCAGAAATATGATGCTCGCCAAAATTGTTTTAAAGGTAGCTTTTGGGTCCGGATTAAAGCAACCGCGGTAAAGGGTATCGGGTAAAAAGCTGTGTTTTCGCAGATCTCGTCAACGAGTGTGTGAAGCTTCAAAAGGGTATTTAGATAATTATGTTTGTTATATTTGATACGCAACTCTTTAGAAAATTGGAAAAAAAAAATCTGTTAGAACATCCTACCTGCCGTAAAGTAACATAATCTCAGCTATTAGAATTAAAAACATACATCATTGTTTACAACGATCTTCAAAAATACAACTGCATATTACGAAAATTATGGTAGACATCATTAACATTTTAATTCCTAAAATACATCTTCATTAGTCTAGTAAAATGCCAACAATCCGAATTTACGAGTATCCGAATCTATTAAAGTAACGCTCATATGCAACAGATACAACATAATAATGACAAGTAGCGAACTGAAAGGGCACTAGACTATACAAAAAACGTGTCTGTAAGAAAAAACGTAAAATATTTTCTTTTTTGCTCGGTCATGTTTGAGACACACCCCAGTGGTACAGCCGAACTAGGGAGCCTCCTTGACCTGTCTCTAGGGAGGTGTTCACACGGCACAGTGCGCGGTGCCACGTTAGAAATATTGTTTCCGAATCACTCCTGGGACTCTTTGTGTGTAACGTTTGAAGGCTTTCACCATTGAACTGAAACGTTCTAGGGTTTTTTCTTATTGGTACGAACAAACTCTCATGATTGAGAGTTCGACATCTTTTATCTTCTTATCCTTAAATCAAAGATATTTTAATAATTGCGTAATAAAATATTATAAGATTAGTATGCGTTGGTCGTTTTTGATGGTTTTGTACTTAGATTATGAAACAAAAGGCAGATAGATCGTGCGGAACACTGAGAGTGAAGCCAAAAAAGCAAATACAAATTCATAAGCGAATACCCACAATCTCGTAATTGTATTTGTTTTTCAATTTGTATTTGTATTTTAATTTGATTTGTATTGGTTTTTTTGGCTTCACTCTCAGTATTCCGCACGGTTTATCTGCCTTTTGTTTCATAATCTGAGGTTTTGTACCTCAAGTTCTCCGAACTAACTTCTCTGTTGAATTTGTTTAAGTTAATTTTGATATTAAAAACAGTAACCTTTCCACGCTTGCAACCATTGGCGTGATCATCACAGTATCAAGCCTTAGAAAATTCAAATCACCGTGTACCTATAAAAAGAAAAGTATTATAAAGTATCTTATAAAATCATCGCGACTATTCTATCTATCTCCTCGAAGGCGTGTAATTTAAGAGGTATGACATATTAGCCATAATCTAAACAAACATTTAGATAAAACACAACATTACCGATAGTAAAAATCAATTGTTTTTCCAATACCGTTTTCTTTTTTTGTACCATTAAATAAAATATCACGTACTTACTGACTACTTAACTGTATTAGAACATCTTTTTATACGTCCATTTAGCGAATAAATAGACTCATTTCTAGTACAATAGAATAACTAAGGACCAATTAATAATTCTTAACAACATGTCCTAAACAGATACCGAAAAAAATAATGTCTTACATGAAGTAGAAGATTATGTTCTTTAGAAAGAATAAAATGTATTTGGAATACAATTCTGTTGGGAATTACTTTTGCTCGAATGGGTAATATTTTAAGGCTAGTTCCTTAGGGTATGTGGAATAAAGGTCTATATTACCTTCACCTGATATTTTATTTATTTTGACTTATTCCCAATTTAGTGACAGGAAGTAATCCGGATTATTTTGTTTCTTTCTTAGTGTTTCAGCAAATATTTCTTGTAAATAGTTATTCATTTAAGTTGGTTTCCATTCAATTTCTCTTTCATCAGAAATTGGAATCAACAATGGCCGTTTTGTGGTTGTCGTTAAGACTGAATGAAATGGAAATGATATTGCAAATGACAATCCATCTAGACATTAACAGGGTATTTCTGTCCGTTTGAGAGAAAAACAGTGATAAGAATCAATTTATTCTTATGTTCATCATTATCAGCCAAAATACGTCCTCTGTTGAACCTAGGCCTCCCCAATAGAACGCCACAACTCACGGAAACTTACCGCTTGCAGCCACTGGTTCCTCTGTTGGTCCATCTGGTGGGAGGCCTACCAGCGCTGTATTTTTATATTTAAGAAACTGTGCGACATATTTGTATCTGCTGTTTCTTTTATCATGATTGGTACCAATTCGTACCCATTTTATCAGATATTGTTATGTCTGTAACTCCAAAATTATTATTGTGTTTCAATCTAACCCACAAAAAGCCTTCAATACCAAATACTCAATCTCCTCTTTTCTTCACAGGTGGAGTGTGGTCCCTCCGCAACCTCTCAATCTCCGTGCCCCGAGCAGTGCTCTCTGGTGAGGGCCAGTCAGCCATCCTCCGCTGTTCCTATGACCTGGAGGATGCTGCTCTGTACTCCATCCGGTGGTATAAGGCCGAGACCGAGTTCTACAGATATGTGCCGCGGGAGATGCCACCGACTATGGTGTTTCCTCTGCCGGGAGCGTCAGTTGATGTAAGTAGTTTAAGATATTGTTCTAAACATACGCCAGCACATCAAGCCATACCAATCTTTCAAATTTTCGAAATTGAATACGAACTTTAATTTTTTAATTTAATTTAGTTCCGCATTGTAGCGTCCCTTATGCGCCGCTTACGGGGCAGCCCCATCAGCTTGTTGCAACTCATTGCGGAGAGAATGGACACTGACAGTTCCTTCAGATGGAGTACTGGACAAGACAGCATGTCGCGTTCCTGATGTGTGTCTGTGTAACGTGTGTGTATTATTATTATTGAATGTTATTTATTAATTAACCCAAACATGGATAATTTATAACATTTCGTAATTTATCTGAAATAAATAATTTGATTGGATTGTTATCATTCCAACTTTTGGTACCTCGTGTCGCTTGTCCAGAGGGCGGTGAGGTAGACCGAAACGTAACGTACCGGATCAACTCTGTGTGGATGAAATGGTGAAAGGTCACTGGAACATCTTGCGACTCACGGATGCCTTTCAAGTTAAAGGGGAAAGCTACAAGTTCGTGATACGGCTTGTTATACTGATGGATCGCAATGTAAAGAAGACGGAAGAAGAAAGATTCGCAGTCGCATTGACAGAAAGGTTGAGAAGGAATCGTTACTCTGGAGGAGGAGGAGGATTAAAACGCATGTGACCAAAAGAGTTATGAATATAAATGTGGAAGACCGAAGAAAAGATGGAGGATTGTGTGAAGAATGATATTATGAAAGAAAAGGAAGTCAGTGATAACATGACGGTTAATAGTCCAGGACGGAATGGAATAAGAAAACATGTTGCGCCGACTCCAGGTAACATGGGACAAGAGCTGGAAGATGCTGATGCATTGTTATTATGTTGTTGGTTCTAAACGCTTGGTATCAATTCTCCTTGCGCCTGAATATTTCACTTCACCTGTACGAGCAGTACTGGCTTGGGGAACTGACCTAAGTTTTATTTGTCGAGAATTTTACTGTTCCAAGATTTTTTGTGAATATTATTTTTCGGTGCATTGTCTTCTTCTATGATATAGGTATTGGAATGGATGGTTTTATCTACTTGTATATCCTTGAATGATGTTTATGTTATGTAAATCAAGGTAAAGTTTAGTTCTTACCCTCAAATCCTCATATATTATGTTATACTAGCCTGTGCCCGCGACTTTGTCCGCGTGAATGTCGGTTATCGCAGATGCAGACAAAGTTGCGGATTAAAAAATAGCCTACGTCCTTCCCCAGGGTTCAAGCTATCTTCATGCCAAATTTCATCGTGAAAGCGCAACGACAGAGTTACTTTCGAATTTATAATCTTATATATAAAAATATTCTGTGCGTGTGTATGAAAGTAAACTCCTCCTAAACGGCTGGACCGATTTTTCTGAATTTGTTTGTGTGTGTTCCAATAGATTCGAGAATGGTTTAGATTCACAATTGGACCCGGCAGGTGGCGCTATAGTCGGGTTGCAGGACAACGTCTGCCAGGCCCGCTAGTATTAGTAGTATTAGTATAGAGTATAGATTTAAAAAATTGGTTGTCTGTAAAGTCGGTTTACGGACGATAGTTTTACGTGGTAACGTTATAAAGAAACATAAATATAACATAAGCAAATAATGGCTTCCGATGAGGTGGGCGGACCTTATCGCTTGTTCCGCGCTCTCGCTTGCATCTTCAGGCCCCGGCGGAACGTGACACTTTTTCGTGCATGCAGCCAGTGTTCATCGATTTATAACACGTTATCACGTCAAAAAATAGCTTAGTTTAGAACAATTTAAGACATAAAATCAACTACTAACAAATTCTAAACTAAAACAAACTGGGTTCCATTTACTTTTGGCTTAGAAATAATATTGATATTTTCTTACTGTTTGTTTTTAGTACTGCCAAAAACAAATAAGTATGATGTAACAATTTTAGATTTCTTGTAGCGAATATCATTAATTATTCATACATTTCTATGTAAAATACTAGTTAAAGTTCTGACTTGATGAATTCATTACAATAGTTATTTCTAATCTAATAATTACTCAATGATACCTTTTAATAAGCTTTCTGAGGCATCCTTCAAATAATAAGCATTGACTAAAGTCTGATAAACAGTTCTCAAAAGTAGCAATATAAAAGCGTTTTGAATTTGCATTCAAATTTAAATTTACATTCAGAATATTTCTGTCTTCAGCTTGAATTCATATTTAATTCAAATTATTTTCCATATTCAAGGAATCTCTCTTGAGTCACAGCTCTTTCTGTTACGTCAAATTATATTTAAAATGCGATCTGAGACCAGATATATCGGTTGGTTTCTTCACTATTTCATTCACTAGTTATGCTTTATTCGACCAAAAGTGTCTTTGTTGGCTTTCAATTTGTAATTTTAGCAGGTTTGTAATGCATTTTGTTCAAAATTGTTGGCATTCGATTTGAAAGGAAAGCCTGATAATGTAGATTTCAGTGTCTATTACTAATAACAGTGAAAAATACCTGCTGGTAAGGTACAATTTGGTTGTAAATTGGTTCAACTGATTCAATGACTATAGGAAGATTTTTTTGTAATAATGTGGTGATGGCCCAGTCGTAAAGGCGTCCGCCTTTAAAGCACGTGGTTGTGGGTTCGTAACTGGCCACGGGCAAGTACCAATGTGGTACTTTAAATTTGTTAAGATATTAAGTTTTAAGTTTATCTTAAACATCATTGATATCGATGAAAAAAAAAACATCGTGAGATAATCTGGACTTATAATAAATGTAAGTCTGGATTCACCAATTCGCTTTGAGCAAGCGTGGTGGGGTGTCCGTGCTAGAACAGCACCCCCCCCCCCCTTTTCATCCCGAGGATGTCGGGACTAAGGGAAAATCCGGAAGTCGGGCAGCAGCGGCTTCCGTGTAGGTACTTAACAACTTCAGTGCAATCCCCAAGACGCCTGCCAAGCGGAGGATTATGGCACCCCCCCCCCCCCCCCTTATGAGGAAGGCCTTTGTTCAACAGTGGACGTCTTTCGGCTGATGATGATGATGATGATGATGAAGCGTGGTGATATGCTTCTGCCTTCTCGCTATAAGTCCTGCAGTGGAAAAATAATAAGATGCATATTTTTTTTAACGTACGATTTTTTTCAACACTTCGCGTTCACATTCTTCTGTGTCGTGGGAGAGTTTACAAACATTATAAACCCGAAATAACTATCTGTAGGTTATACAGATATTAGTTACGTGAATCGGATTCGAACCCGCAACACGCAGAGCAACAGCCAATTTCTCAACTACTGCGCATACTGTGTCGTCATTGATCATTATTTCCCTAATGCTTAAAACTTCTCTTTCTGTCCACCAGTTGACGCAGTCAGATCACCAACAAGTGCGCATAGTGAATCTGAACCGGCGCCTGAGTGGCGACTACCAGTGTGAGGTGTCTGCCGACGCGCCGCTGTTCCACACCGACATACGATCAGCACCACTCACGGTTGTTGGTAAGTCTTACTAACTAAAGCCCGACCGTTATTAAATTTACCGAGGGCTATTAAATTAACGACTTTTACAGATTTTAAACTGACAATCACGTCAAAATGTGTAATGTAAATGATTTGAAAAAATATATGTTAAACTAGAACATTCTCTTAATCATTTAGTATGTGAACATTTTTGATTATATTCATATTAAGAGTGTAATTAACTCGTGAAGTTGTGTCTGACGCGGTCAAAACATTACATTCACACAAAATCTACCAGGTATAATTAAACGAAACTTACACCATCTTACAGACAATTTTATTATCTATTTATTATACGCCTTTTTTTTTAAGTTAAAGAATACTATCTTTTATTTATTTTTTTCGACTTAACTTTGAGAGTTTTGGACGCAGCGCATACGATTATCTGGTCGCTCAAAGTCGCCGGCGTATATCGTGGCCATAACTGTGCCGGTCCTGAGGTAGCTGCGCGGTGCTATAGAAGTGACAGTTGTCACAAGAAAACGCATCAGTGAGCTCTCTCGTCACGCTACCACAGCGTTGTAGCTGCGCGGTGCGGGAGGGGCGACAGTTGTTACAAGATGACGTATCAGTGAGCTCTCGCGCCACGACACCACACTGACGTAACGTGACAGTTGTCACAAGTTGACGTATCAGTGAGCTCACTCGTCACGCCACCATAGCGAGGTAGCAGCGCGGTGCGGGAGGGGCGACAGTTGTCACAAGTTGATGTATCAGTGAGCTCTCGCGTCACGTCACTACACCCCTCCCGCACCGCACAACTACCTTAACAACAGTCTCAGATAAGTGCCCGGGCTATAGTAACTGTTCCTCAGTGGAGACTGACAGAATTATTTAAATACTAGCTTTTGCATTTCACTATCATTGTTTTTAAACCAGACCGTAACACCATCATACCAAGTTTAAGGCAAATAAGGACTTATCTTATCTTGCCTGGGATTCTGTCTGCGTGTTTATAGTCGCACCTACGGTATAAGGAATGCACTTTTAAGTTTTTTTTGTGCTGTTTATACTGTGGGCATAACGGCGCACAGACTGTTGACATTTTGTCATGCCATAATGCACCAATGTCTTTGGCATATGCCAAAGACATTGGTGCTCTCTGGCGATAGTGTCTTGGTACCCTCCAGATAAAAGGGTGTTTCTAAAATACTTGGGTATATTTAAGTAATTTTTATGTTTTTTTACAAATATCTCTAGCCCTTGTCTTTCCGATGGTGGGATACTATCCCAGTGGAAAAAAAAAGGATAAAATGCATGTCAATGAATGTGCAAAATTTTAGCTAATTCCGCTCAGCAGTTAGCGCGTGAAAGAGTAACTAGTCACATATATCTGTGGTAACAGCTTATATCCATACTTATAAACTAGTCGGATACTTTGATAGTATAGCATTATATATACTATAATTGATCGAAGGTTCTACGTCATAGTGAAGATCTGTAATTTAAATATTTCCGGAAAATAAATGATTACCGGATGGCATAGGCAAAAGCCACAGGTACGCCACAATTCCATTTAACAGCCTAACAGAGCACGACAAATCCAAACTACGGTCTATGACTGACAAATTCATAATAGAATACCCCAACAGGTAATTACTATACTCAAAGCATCATTAAGCTCAGTATTAACAATATCTTGTGGAAATCTTTGAGGAACAAGAAACTTCAGTAATAATAATTGTTTATTGGACCGAATTCGACAGTTTCCTCATTGATCTATTTTAGGCAATTCAAACAGTATTATCATTGTTTGTGCTTCACTCCTAGATCTGATATAAATACATTGAAAGGCCGTAATGGAGTACCGCCTGATTCAAATCCTATGCTTCGTTAGAGATGTTTGTAGAATATTGGAATGTTAAGCAGTTGTATGATTATACAAAAACATTGTAAACCCTCCCGATTTGCTAGAGAGCTATGAAACGGAGTATTCTGGTTACGGAATACTACCATCTGTTCCATCACAAAAATAGCTGACGTCACTCGATAAGCTATCACGCTGAAGTGGGATTAGGTTGGACACACTTGCCGTACGTAAGACGATCATTGGGCCAAAAGTGTAACCCAATGGGTTTCTTTACATGGCTAGCGACATCGTGGCTGGTCCAGACGGAGACGATGGGATGATCTAGACTCCTTTGACAAAGACTGGTTCCAAAAACCCCTTGATAGGCAGAAGTGGAAGGGGCTCCATCATACGCAGGGTACGCGGTATCCCCAACATCATCTTAAGCACTATAGCGGAGAGCTGGGACAGTCCCATACTGGGGCATTGGATACGCCTACATGCCACTGTGACGTACAATTAATCATTGTTTTTTTTTCTGCTAGATGTAAATACTAACACTAGTTTCTTAGTTATGTGTTGTGTAACCAAATAGACTTCGTTTGAAAAAAAAGGAATTTAATTTTATTTCTTTATTATTTTTATTACTGAAAAATAACCAATACTTTGTATTCAGATCCACCATTCAGAGCACCGCACATGTCCATCACCGGGGGCAACTACGTCCGTGGTGACGTGCTGAGAGCCAACTGTTCCATCGACGAGTCCTACCCCGCCGCTAACATCACGTGGCTCCTCAATGATCACAAAGTGAGTATCGCGTAAACGAGTTAAAATTATAAGGAGGGAAGGATTGTAAAAGGAGTTGAAATTAAAAAAAAACTGGGTAGCCTTTTCCGAAATATGTTAGGGTCGACATTCAGTCTAACTGGATGCAAGAATTTTGGAAACAGAAAAGTTTTTTTAGAAAAAAGACAATCGCCTTCAAAAAGTAGAAAGTAAAAAATTACTTTAATTTCACAAGTCAGCGGCTTTGTTTCTGTTTGTTGCCACTGAATACCGAAATTAAAGCTTTTTTTACTTTTTAGTTAAATTTTTAATAAAATAATTAATTATTTATTAATTAATTATTAATTTTTAGTTAAAAGTTTATTTTTACGTTTTAGTGTTCATATCATGAAATTTAATTAAGAAACAGTAACACCAAACCAACTTGAGTCGTCGGTTTTTGTATAGAAATAATGCATGAAATGATGGTTTATTCATGGAAACAAAGATGGCATAATTAATAATGAATTAAAATTAATTAAGAAACAGTAACACCAAACAAATTGAGACATCCCTTAATTTTTCATTCTAGAGATGGAATATTTTTATGAAATTTATATTTAGCAACTTTGAGGTATACATTATCCAATAAAAAAGAATCATCGAAATCGGACAACACAAAAAAGTTATGCGTGAAAAATTGATATGTTTCTGTTTCACATCTGTCAGGTATCCTGTGACCACGCAATATATTTTGTAATGGTTGGATAACAGCTTTCTCATCAAGAGTCTCATCTTTCTTGAATGAACTTTCCAACTAACTGATTCAGTCCAACACCAGGAACAACATTGTCCAAGGAAAACCATCATCTTGTGTAAACAACGTCGGAATTTCATTAATATCTCCCATCTTCCCAACCCTTCATATTTCGGATATTAAAAAAATCTTTTAGTGGGCGAGACTGGGGTTTTTGTATTTTTATTCAAAATGGAGGAAAAACAATAGACTGTTATTCATGGATTCTTATTCATTAATAAGAAAGGATGGTATTGTTTATATCTCGGTCTATTGATCTCCTTGTACTCATCTTCCGATTTGATGTTTGATTACCTACACTATTTTGTGGTGACCTAAAGCCTGGGATTCATTTCTGTGGTGGGGTGTGTCCGTATGTGTTATCGCGTGACAACCATGTACACATTTTACGTAATGCTTACAACATGTTAAAAGATAAATAATGAATCCGAGAATATAATGAGTCGACCACATAGATTTCGTACGCAACAAATGAAGCTACAAAAAAATAAAGTTTATAAAACCATTTTGTAATGGTCTCCTCTATTCCTTCCATTTTTCCCGATAAGTGTATTGTGCCTTATCACGCCAATTCCTGATGAACCAGCCAAAGCATTCCGCCATATACTCCTCGGTCTGCCAGAGTTAGTCAGGGCTCCAGCCTTGTCTTATAAATAAACTAGCGAACCGACCCGGCTTCGCATAGGCCTTTAGCCTTCCTCGATAAATGGACTATCCAACACAAAAATAATTTTTCAATTCGAACCAGTAGACACCTGAGATTAGCGCGTTCAACCAAACAAACCAACAAACTCTTCAGCTTTATAATATCTTATTATTATAAATAAATAAGTTTAAGAAAATCATTTGAATATTCGTTTAGAACACGCACCAATAATTTCACCTTTTATAAATGCTTCACTGATTTGTTCAATAGAGCTTGAAAATATTTCTGACTAGCAAATACTGAAAATAAATATATTTTGTTACCTACCTATTGCTAGCTTTCCAGACTACATCAGAAAGAAAAAATGGAGAATTATATCCAACATAAAAAAGCAAATGGTGCTCTTTTACAAGGATCTTCGGTATCAAGGTTGACTATCAATGTAATAGTTACAATTCTACACGATGAAGTTGTCAACATTTTTTTGGAATACTTACTTACGATGAAAGAATCACCAAATTACCTACCTAGATCAACAGTATAAATTATTTATTCCATTGGAAACGCAAAGTCAAGTCAGTAGCCAGTATCTCGATTATAATTATACGGATTGTGTTAAGTCAGTTACTGAATTATTATTAAAGTATTACAATAGACCTGAGAGGTAATTTGCGTAACTTTAATAACGTTTGTATTTTAATTTCAATATCAATTTGTCAAAAATGCCTCTAAATCACCAATATTTTTGACAAGTATTTTACATTGATTGTCGCTGAAGATTGAAGATTGAAAAAAAGACAACCGCCTTCAAAATCTAAAAAGTGATAAATAACTTTAGCACATAACACACATGACTTTAGTTTCGGAAGTCGGTCGCTTTGTTCTGTCTAATGTTTTGTATTGCTACCGACTTCGCAAATGTAAATCGCTTTACATTTATCGGAGAAATCGCGTAACAAATATACAAAAAAAACAACATACAGACGAATTGAGAACCTCCTTCTTTTTGAAGTCGGTTGAAAAGAGTGTCCGTGGAGATTCTTGCTCATTCTTCTCCATACAGGCCTACCTTACGCTTTGAAACGAGCAACTACCTTCAATTATCTGACTAACTGACTCTTTCACTATTCAAAAGTGCCTATAAATGGTTTGATTAAAATAAATGCTTTGATTTTGACTGTGCTGTTACAAGCAATTGCGGCTAAATTTTAAGCGGTTGTAATAAATTTGACATAATAATCAATTATTATAATGTATTTAGTGTAGTTTACCCATTTTTGTTATATTTTTTACTATGCACCTGTCATGTTATCTCAGGGTCTTGGTAGTCAAGGAGTCATGGGTTGACTTGTAGAGAATGCCTAAGGAATTGTATCCGCCTTTGTACCTTTGTGCATAAAGTATAAATAAATACATTGTTCGTTTTCGCTACGTCTCTTCAACATCTTGTCAAACTCGGCAAAAGTAATAAACAACTCTTCAAAATGGTCTCAACATATTACCCACAAGCGTGACATCCACTAATTCTCCCTTCTCTCATCCCATAATAACTGACACGCAGCTAAGCCACCCCTCAAGGCAGCTTCACGCGGTCCAGAGTAACTCCTTTAAGCCTTAAAGCCCGGCTTTAAAGTGGTCTCCAGTGAAACCCGGCTGCGACACTAACCGCCGAGCACGCTAAATAGTTTTAGAACTTCCAACGAACTGAAACAAAAATAAAAGTTGTGAGGTGGAAAAAGTACTGGGATAAGTACCTTTGTATTTATGTTGAGGTTGGCGGACTGAAGGTGGTATTAAACTGCCACTTTCTACATTCCTGCATTACAATTAGAAGGACCATCATGGTTCTTATCACCGTATACCAACATTAAAGTGTTTTCCCAAAATTCATCAATCAGCTTTAGTCTCGACTAAGTTCCTGGCTAAGTAACAGCAACACAGATCGATGAATCATCAGCTACGCTTACCGCGGTTTGTCCGTGGATGGGTGACCATACATTTTACATCGAGGCCCTCCGTATGTCGGAAAGCACGTTGAAGCCGTTGGTCTCGACTGTCATTCGTAGATCTTTGACAGGCGTTATAAGTAATCAGAAGCCAGAATGGTTGACAACCATTCCTACCAAGGGGAAACGTATTACTCACTGGTTTGTGGAGTCAGATAGGCAGTCGCTCTATGTAAAACACTGGTATTCAACTGCGTCCGCTTAGACTGGAAGCCGACCTCAACATGGCTGGGAAAAGGCTAGGCAGGTGAGTCTCGACTAAGTTCTTTAATTTCTTCCAAAATAAATAAAACTTCATAAGGCTCGCTTACTCCAGTCAAGGTTATCTTCTAACTTTTAGTTACTTGCCAATACGTTCCTATTAAAAACATATTTTAATTTAACCTCGTGTTGGCAACTAACTCCGAATTAAGTTGTAAAACTTAACAAGCAAGTAGGCCTACGTCAAAGTTAAATCATTTATTTTAATAAGATCATTTGGCACTTTTCAGCGTCATAAAAGATAAAAATGAATCTAGTTGCCCTTTCCAAAAGGTGGTTTCATATGGAGAAGAATGGGCAAGAAACACTATACACCCATATTTATAGTTGTAAAAAATTACCGTTTATAGTCGACTTCATCTTCTGTCAATGATATAGGTATCAATTCACTCAGTCAAAATATAAAAACTTAACAACTGCAGCCAACATAATGTTTATATGGAAATACTGCCACCTTCACCTGTCTCACACAGGCACAAAAACCATTTTATAGCTTATCCAACTCAAAAATGATAAGCACATTATTACAAACAACAGATCTTGAAGAACTAACTTTTGAACTCTCATCTGACAGATAGCAGAAACTGTATCCTGGAGGCAATCAGACCTGGATTTCAAGGAGCGAGGAGCGTTCAGTAGACTAGAGATATCCATTTTGGAGGCGGAGCACTACAAGATGGGGCTGACATACACCAGCGCGAGCCTCAGCAAGGCCTACCAGGACAATTACTACGGGTTCGAGAAGCAGCCAGAGAAGGAAGATAAGGAGGTTCTAAGGTTTGTGTTTGGAAATATGATTCGGTACTCATCCAACAAGTTTATGGTACGGAATTTTTGGAATTGGATGATGAAAGGTCGAAAGTACTTTTGGAGCTTTTAAAAATTATTATTTTGTATGTGTGGACAATAGGGACGAAAGATTCACGAAGATAGTTAGTGTGAATTCTGCGCTGCGTGTCGTGTGTTCGATTCTAGAACGAATTAAACATTTGACCGAGGTCACAATGGTGATGCGTTCGAAGTGAACTAAAAAAAATATCAAACAATTTCATCATACATTGAATACACTTTTGGACTTAGAATATAGACGTAAATATAAAGAAACATGCAACAAGCTGTTGACTGAACGGCACTAGCTAAATGATAAGAACCGTAATCAAATATTAATATGTTTCTCCTAGATATACGCTGATTCCTCCACCCACGGGTCAGTTCACGCTGAGCTGCATGGCGACTATCTACGACATCTACGTTCGGAAGGGCGTCACCGTCATCATCAAGGAAGATGCTCCTCATCCTGCCTCAGTCACCGGGGAGGACTCCTCAGGTATCTGAAACGTTTAGATGTCGAATGTCATTAAGAAATTGTGAATCATCATCATCAGCCCGAAGACGTCCACTGAGTTGAACATAGGCCTACCCCATAGAACACCTCAACTCTTGCAACCTGCCGCTTGCATCCACCGGTTACCCGCGACCATAACGATGTCGTCGGTCCATCTGGGGGGAGGCCTACCAACGCTACGTCTTCCAGTTCGTGGTCGCCACTCGAAAACCTTGTGAGAGAGTGTGAATATAAGGTGATTTTTGGGAAATCACGACAGAATGCTAGTAGATGTAGTCGTAAGGGCAGGTGAACTCATAATTTATCTTACAAACCTGAAATCTTTGAAAATCTCAGGTCCATTTGAATGGACAATGTGAAATATTTGACTATAGAGATCACATCACTACACAACAGAGTATGCGGTGCCCCTGTATTGGTGAAACTTGATGAACAAAATTTTTAAATATTACCTAATGTACCATGGTGGTGCTGGCCGCGACAGCACACTTCTTCTATGGTATCGGATTAAACGATATGGGAAAGTTCATTATTACCATCATCATTCAACTAAAAGAATTTCAGTGCTGGACATGCACCGCCATGACTAGCAATTCTGTGCTTCCTACATTCAGCAGTTTCCTCCACCTTCTCCTAAATCGACAGTCTATCTTGTGGGTGAGCGGGCAAACTAAAGTATAGATAATTATCATAACTCTAACTAAGCCTACCTCTCTTTCCAGGTACTCCAGTCTCCTACAATGTAGCGCTGACATCGCTGTGCGCAAGCGCCGTGTTGCTGCATACGTTATGATCGGCGCACGCGACGCGTACGCACACACTCAATTAAACTCGCTAATAACGCACTGCGCGCGGTTCTTGTGGGTGAGAGAAGTTAAATGGATTACAGAAAAAGATAATAATATGTTTATTTACGCCAAGACGTATGAACTTCCAAAACCGACCTTATTGCTGCGAAATTAAGAAACTGTCATAGCCAAATTGCTGCCATTGACGTAAGGTTTGCTCTACTTGGTAAGGTAAAACTAGCCAACTCTAAGTTGATAACATTTTCGTTTTTCCTGCATATGACAACATTAGTGTAATAAGTGGACTTCCCCCTAAGGGAAAGAGCCCTGCTTGATCTTGATCTTAATCTTGCCATCCCCACGACCCTTTAGAGCTCATTCCAGACTGATCCCACCGAATATATGAAATGAATTCCCAAGATATGAAGAAGTCCAATGCCTCGATAAATTAATAGGACTAGGAAAGGATTTAAAGAGTAAGGAACTCATAATTACGACGGCCAGTAGTGGTTTTAGAAAGCTAAAACATAAATCTGGGCTGCAAAGTATATAATTATGTATTATTATAAAACTTGTGTTAGTAGGGTTGAAGATCCGCTCCCTTAAAAGTCAATAGACAGCCCCGAAGCGACACCCTTCACCACTTCTTAGATATTGAACTGAGGAGAAGTAGAGGCGCAATACACTCCTCAGCCACTCTCTGTCTGTTTCGTCGTAAGGACTTTAATTATAGGTTTATCAACCAGTGGGCTATTTCACGTAACTAAAGAAGTGCTGTTGCAGTGCAGTTGGAGTTAAGTTTCGACAAAAAATGCGCTTTTCGTATTCTCTACCGCTGTCAGACACGCTCGCGTCAAGTTCGCGTCACGCGAGCGCAATTACGGCATTCTACTGTTGCGCGTCTTTGGTGCGTGCTTCAGAACGCAACATAATCGGTATTCTACTATTCGTTTGACGTCTCCAAATGACAGTTAAAAAGCACTAAAATCTGTACTGGGGTATTATTTTAATATTATACTAACGTCATTGTCATTGAAATGTAATCGTTTCTATTCAATTATTTAGTGACTAATATTTTGCTCTCATGTGGCTACACCATAAGTAAGTTTGGTAGAGTTTAGTTGTTGCACAGTTGACGTGCAGTTCACGCGCAGCGTTCGTTAAACCCAACAAAATTTAACTTAATAAACAATACTTGATCTCTTACAACATCCCACCGGGACATAGCATCTTGATTTTTCCCAAGCCCCCTAAGTTTACTAACCTAAACTTTGACGTCTGTATCCTATAGTGGTCTAAAACCGACTGCCCCTGCTTCGTCTCCTGAATCTTTAAAATCACCACCTTCTCTAAAAAGCTTTATGGCCGTTTTTGAATGATTCTCAGAATTTTTCGGGTGATGCTTGGGACGCATTTAATGTAACTGTGATGTGACTCTGATATTCTGTTTTGCACTTAGAGATCAGATATTTTATTCGTTTCTTTAGAATTTGTTGATGATTTGCATTTGACTTAACAGCTTTGTCTCTAGTTTGTTTTCTGATCAATTGTAAATTAATGAGTTTCTACAGACTATGTGATGGTAGGTGGTGATGGATGGTAGGACGTAGGTACTCCTACGTGACAAACAGTCACAATAACACATACAGATATATAGGTGTCAATTATAAGTGACGCTTGCATGCGTCAACCCTCGGAAGCATTAATATTAAAGGCCAAAGCACACATGCTACTTTTAGCATCGGCGATCAGCGATTTTGCGACTGTATCGATGCTGAATCGCGTTATGGCGACTCTCTGCGTTCGAACGCGGTATCGTAATGGCGCATTCTAGCGACTCGGTCGCTACATTTAGCTTCGACTAAATCGTCGATCGCCGGTGCTAAAAGTAGTTAGTCTGCTGTGGCCCTTATGGCAAATGTTTAAAAACAGTTTCTTTTTAAACTAACTACAGCAAATGGTTGATTACATAATATTGTAAATGTGGCTAGTATCTACACAAATACTATTATAAGGACTATAATTAGTAGATAATAATATAATATTTAATGTACAAAGGTGAGCTTAATAAATTCAGCGAAAGATATTGTAAGTAACCCTATACCTTTACAAAGATAAATGTACCTTAATATGTATACATTAGGGTCAATAACAGGAAAACATTTCAATTTCATTCGAACAGTTCATAAAAGAACAGTAAAATAATCCCTGCTTTCAATCTTTTCTCTCGCTTATTCACCATGTATAAAGCCGTAAGAGTGAAAAGGATAGACCGTGCGCAGTGCAAACGTTACGTAAGGAAACTGAATGTTGTGATAGACACTTAATAAAGCTAATATTTGTACTAGAAAATAAGAAATATTGTATATTATACTTATTTCAATGTTGCAGATTTAATTATATGTGAATATGTAAATAAATTCATTAGTTACTGATGTTTGTTGTTTTATTTTTGACACCAGAGAATTATGAAGATTTCCAAATACATGTTGACAGTAAGTATTATGGGGGTTTGAACTACATAGAACAGTAACACTGTAAGAAGTTCTTTATATTTAGATAATTCTATTAACTGTCAAAAATATACACCGTGGCATCTTAATCGTCATTTAAACTGCAGCCTACTTCATGGTCAATCGAAAGTCAAAGTAAATAAAATACAAACATAATCAAATTACCCGTTTAAGGGTGTTACTACACCAATCGATCGATCGTCGATCGATGCCATCGGTCGACGTTGATCGATTAACCCCGGCGCTAATTTATCAGTTTCTTTCGAAATATATTTACAAGAGGACGCGCAGGTCAGGTAGGTAGCGCGCGAGGCGCAGTTGGGCAGCAGGTGGTAATAGGGGGTGCGGCTAATCAAGCAGCTCGATCGACGTCGAGTAATCCATTCCACCATCGATCGATGCCGTCGATCGACGAGCGATCGATTGGTCTGATAGAAACTGTCGATCGACGTCGACTCATCCATTCTACCATCGATCGACGGTCGATCGATTGGTCCGGTAACACTCTAGTAAGGTAGAAAAGGAGAAAGGAGATCCTTTATTAAATGGGTAATTTTTGATTATGATGTTGTTGTGTTTGTTTGACTGTAGCAGTTAGGATCTCTTCTACGCAGTGCATATACATATTTTAGAACATTGTCCATCTCATAATATTTGAACTACAGATATTAAACTACTAAAATAAGACTTGGCAACAGTATAATATCCGATTCGATAATCACAATCAAAAATCAAGTCTACATAAACTTGGATTTTGTCTGAAAGGACGTCTGACTCAAAGAACCTAGAGCACAGTTAAATCAGCCAGAGGCCTTGTACCTATTGTTTGAAGTCTTGGTAGCGTAGACATCTTAGAAATTACAAAAACAATATTAGGTAAATGGAAATACACTCAAATGAAGACCTATCTAGTCAAGTCTACAATATGAGTAAATTATGCAAAAAATTAAACCCCACATTAAGATTCCCTGTGTCGTGGGATCTAGTTACTTCATTCCTTTATATTACAAGACAAATGCTGATAAAATGATGATGATGCTCATGTAAATTACGAGAAGACACGCTATGTACACTATACTTGTGTACCTACCTTGTAATTTTTTTTTCAGAAATTCCTTTTATCATAATAGACAAACGCTGATATCTTTCGATTGACTATTCTGATCTTCATCTTGCACAGCAAAGAACATTCTCACTAATATCAACTTTGTATTAAAAAAAATCGTGTTCAAATCTGTCTATTCGTTCAGGAGCTACGATGCCACAGACAGAAAAATACGTTAAACTTATAAAGAAAACAGTCGAAAATTTGTCGGGGGTAAAAAATAAATTTTACAAACAATTTTTGAATGACCTTAAGATGGAATGAGAAACGATTCCGCAGGTAGTTTTATATTGATAGTAACTACCTCTTCATGTCGAGTCCACTCTGAGGTCTGTCTCTATCGTAAAGGCACTAAAGTGACGTTTAGTGTCACTGCCAGCTGTCACTTTATTACTCCCTCAGTTTTGTGACACTCTTAGCTCGCACGTTCAGGCGGTTAACTAGTGTTTGAACAAGTCAAATGCTTTCACACATGTTGCGCCAGATTTGTTGAATGACAATCTAAAAGTGTGACGAATCTTAGGATTTCTATCCTAGTTACATCATAAATAAATAAATTAGTTTAGCATTCTATTTATTTTCTCCTATTGACACTATAGGAAGAATATACAATATCTGATTATCTCCATCGTTAAATAGGGTGACTGGTAATTAGTGTACGATACTTTAACACGTGATTGTGTTCATGATAACAAACAACTTTGCCGAAGAAAAAATGTTTTTTGTACTGGTTCACTTTTATCACAATAACACAACAGCCATATGAAATTCACGCGCGCGCACGCCTGTGACCTAAAGTGAACCAGTACAAAAAAATATTTTTCTTCGGGAAAGTTGTTTGTTATCATGAACACAATCACGTGTTCAAGTATCGTACACTAACTACCAGTCACCCTATATATGTACTTGATTATCTCGCTGGCCTAGTGGTTGCCTAGACGACTTACAAAATATGGATCTGTGTCAAATCCGCAGGATGAGCAAACACATTTTGTAAGCCTTATCATTTCAGCCGAAAGATGTCCACTGTTGGACATAGGCTTCCCCCAAGTGTCGCCACATTGACCGATCCCGTGCGACTCGCATCCAGCGGATCCCCGCAACCTTTACCAGGTCAAACGCTATTCATATGGGGGGTTTTGCCATAATCGCCACGCTTGGCAGGCGGGTTGACGATCGCAGTACTTAAGGTTCTTACAAAGGCACAGAGAACGCTGCTGCCCATTCTCTGGTTAGCCCCTTAGTCGCCTCTTACGATACCCACGTGCCACGTGCCATGGTTGTAAGCCTACTCCAATTAAATATTTGGGAAAATGGTAAAGTTAAAGTTAAAACATTTGGCCACCCTTGGTTTTATGGAAGAGAATGCCTAAGGCATTAAGTCCACGTTTTTACCTGTGTGCATGAAGTATAAATACATAAATAAATCAATTTGTTTCCTTAAATGCAGTTATTCAAAAGATGTTAGGGACATTATTGTTTCCCCCGGGAAACATTTCGTCATAAATGGGCATGCAAATATTGGAGCAATAACTCTTTACAAAATGAATATGTCGGATTGTCAGAATTTACTCTGTTAGATTCGGTCATCATGTGGGCAGAAGTTGGGTTTCGTGCAATGCAAACACACTGGGTATAGGGTACAATACACGGCGTTTATGAAAAAATTTAACACAAACTCAATTTAAAATAAACTCAGACTCTGTAGACAGACATATTATTATTAACACTGAAACACAACGAATCGAGTACAGTTTCGGGACGTCTCAGCTCCGCATCGGAGCTGAGACATTCAGAATCCAGTGTCTGATCGCATCGATCAGACACTGGATTCTGAATGTCTTCCTCGCTGTCAGTGGGCTGAAAACATCACGACTTTGTAGAAGCGCGCCAAAAGAAGTGGTAGATCACGTGTTCTCGATAATGGCGGGCTTGCGAGTCGTTTCACGTTCATACTATTGACCGGATACGACAAATATATATTTCAACATTTTTAACATCATGGCTAACTTAAAGCCCGTACGGGTCCATCGGTCAAGGTTAAGCGACGCTTGCCACGGTCGATCTACGGATGGGTGACCATACAATTCAGGTCGAGTTCCCTCCGTGCCTCGGTAAGCAGGTAAAGCCTTTGGTCCCGGCTGTCATTCGTAGATCTTTAGCAGTCGTTATTAGTAGTGAAAAGCCAGAAAGCCTGACAACCAGTCTTACCAAGGGATATCGTGTTACCCAGTAATTGGGTTGTGGAGGTCAGACAAGCAGTCACTCCATGTAAAACACTGGTATTCAGCTGCATCTGGTTAGACTGGAAACCGACCCCAATATAGTTGGAAAAGGCTAGGCGTGATGCACGGACTAAATAAAAAAGGAACTCCACGCCACGCATATCAAAAGTGAAGCACCCAAAGTACGCCGGACCGAGACGCACACATAGATTGGTACTTTCGGCGCGGAATCTTTTGTTTTTCTAGTCCGTGACTATGATATAAATGTGTGCCTGAGGCATGTTTGTACAAACTGTCTGGCTTACTTAGGGTGCTTCACTTTCGATATGCGTGGCGCGGAGTCCTTCTTTTTTCCAGTCCGTGGCGTGATGATGAAAATTTTTACATTATTTTAATAAGCACTTTTGACGGGCCTGTTGGTCTAGTGGTCACTGACCCTGACTGCTAAGCCGGAGGTCGTGGGTTCGATTCCCACCCAGGACAAACTTTGTGTGATGAGCATGATTGTTTGTTCTGTGTCTGGGTGTTTATCTATAATATGTATGTATTTATAAATTATATAAGTATGTATATCAGTTGTCTGGTTACCATAACACAAGCTCTGCTTAGCTTGGGACCAGATGACCGTGTGTGAGTTGTCCCAAGATATTTATTTTTTATTTATTTACTGCATTAGCTGCATTAGAAGATGATATCAGAGTGGTGAGCCTTACCTAGTTACCAATGCTCATTCCTTCTCTATATTACAAAAAGCTTTTACTACCCAGTACATAAATTACAAGCTCATAATTGTTACTAACCAGAAAGCTGACCATATTCCTGTTACATAATACCCTTGTCACCACCGCCCGAGCCGGCCGCCGGTAAATAAGTTACATAAGTTAATAGAAACTTGTAATATGATACTTTCTACCTTACTACCGTTTCTTTGTTTACGATATGAACATCACTCAATAAGAATAAATCTATTTTAATGGACTTCTCAATTTCTGAATACTCGAGTGGCTACCGGAAATTAAAATGGTCATTAATCATGCCATTTACCGTGGCTTGAGAGCAATCATTTTGTTGAAGTTGAGGTTGTAAAGGACTTTACGAGGACCACCTCAATTTATTAAGATGGTGGAGTTACCGTCTCGCCTTCTGTTTTACAAAATATGCAGGAGAACTTTTTGGCAAACACGCTGGTTCAAGATCCAAAAGTTACCAGATCTATGTCATTTTAGCATGGCCGTAATTTGAAGACTAGATAAGGTACACGACGTACGACGTACCTGCTAGATTCAATGCGGGGCCGCATTTAAGGTTACTGATAAAAAAATATTGTAATCACTCACATTCAAGTGTGACTGCTGGATATTATTACAAACCACTAGCTGACCCCACAGAGTTTATCCTATCTCTATCTATTTGTCCATACTTACTACCTACCTACGTACCCTACCTGCCTACCTGCCTACCTATTGTGATGAAATTATGAAATATTTGTGTACACAAATAACACAATTATTATTATTATTATTATTTGTGTAACACAAATATTTCAAGACCAAGGTTAGCCAAATCGGCCCAGCCGTTCTCGAGTTTTAACGAGACTAACGAACAGCGATTAATTTCTCTCATATAGATTATTCGTTATAGCCAGTCACTTTTAGTTGAGTCTACGTTTACAGTGTGTCTGAGATCTAAGTACATAACGGCTTATTGATTGAAAGAGGATATTCTAGCTTATTTTTTTTTTATTCCCGCACAGGGTAAATATTTGTGTGATGTTTGCCTTGTGTCTGGGTGTTGTTTATCTATATATGTATGTATTTAAAATGTGTTTGTGTATGTATATCAGTTGTCTGACATCCATAGTACAGGGTCTCCCTAGTTTGGGGTCAGATGGCCATGTATGAAAATGTCCCCACATATTATTATTATTATTATTGATGTCTGCATCACCGAGGCGATGTGTAGGCAATGTTATAGACCAAACTGTAATATACCTTGAGCCTAAAATTTTACCAATACTCTTCAATCTGAAATGGAGCAATGCTACTTGACGGAAAAAAGTGCATCTTGTAAGGTTGACCGATGGTCTGGTGAACCTCGCGGGAATCCGCTGAATGCGAGAAGCACAGGATAGGAATATTCCGATCTGCCACCCCGCTCTGTCCCCTGCGGGGACGGAAAAGAAAAAGTTTGATTGGTGCTAGGGGGACAGTTAAGACTGAAAAAGTCCGAACTGTCTGCTCGTTGCTAACAAGCGGACAGATCAAACTTTATTTTTTCGATCTGTCCCCCGCAGGGGACAGATCGGGGTGACACATCGGAATATTCCGACAAGTTGATGTGGCGACGTTTGGGGGAGGCCTATATGTCCAGCAGTTGGTGTCTTTTGGCTAAAATAATAATGATAATATGATAATGAATCATAGTATTTGAAGACATTTTGCACGCTCCGTAATAAACTAAGCGTTTACCGTTTAGGTCTTAAATGAGTTAGTCAAATAAAAAGATACGTTTTAACGTCATCCATTTTTCTAATCCGGATTTTTTTCGATATCTCATTCTAAGCTAAGTTATAACATCATGAACCATAAACCATTATGTAAGGCTAGTCGAAATTGCCAAAAGGTTATATGCGATTCTCCAAAAAATCTGGTATTTTTTGTTAGGTCAATCTATGATTATGCATGCGAATTATAACAACTGATTTTATTTCTGACTCAAACTATTCCCTCACTACAATGAAACTCAAGTACCTACTTGTAGAAACGGCAGAAAAATCTTAATAAATCCTTCTTGCGTACTAAGTTTAAGTTCAAAACTTGTTTGCTAACTTGTTAAGTTGAAAACATTTCATATTGCAGTTATGAAGGAAGACGTGCTTCTGGGCTTTCAAAACTTTTTAGATAGTATTCGTGTTTAGTCTTGTATACATTTTAAGAACAGCCGGAGTACTATATCAAAAACCTCACATTGAGTGAGCATGAGGTGAGTTGTCATTCTGGCTGTCACCTCGGTGATATTCGCCGAAGGACATTACAGAATAGCTGCAGATATGAAAAAAAACGCTTTTTACAAAAAACAACCGCCTTCAAAAAGTAAAAATTTGGAAGCCGGTGGCCTTATTTCTGGTTGTTGTTTTGTATTGCCTTTGACTTCCGAAACAAAAGTCATATTGGTTTTGTACTAAAGTTATTTATCACTCAGATTATGAAACAAAAGGCCGATAGACCGCGCGGAACACTGAGAGTGAAGCCACCAAAGCAAATAGATACTACAAATCAAAAGCAAATACCTAACTCGTGATTGTATTCGCTTTTGATTTTGTATTTGATTTCATGATTTGAGATTTATCATTTATAATTAATAAAATCACCAAAGCCTTTGTTCAACAGTGGACATCGTCCGTCTGATGATGACATTGATAACTATAATGTTAGCATAGACATATGCAATAAATGAGCACATGGTTGCGATCTAGTTTTTTAAATCAACCCTGCACTGAATGTGGAGAAAATGGCGGCGTATCTGTTTACTAACTATCCGTAAGGAGACACGAACTACCTAACTGGCATCGAGTGAATCAAGTGATTTGTAATATAAGATATAGCCATTTAGACACAAGACCTACAATGCGATCGGAAACTGTTCTATAAACACAGCTCTAACTATCCCATATTATCTACAACCAATACAATCACAACCCTTACTAACTCCATCCAACTATCACGATATTGTTTGTCGAAATGACCATCAAATATAGCGATACTCAAACTAGAGTGACTCGTAATTCTGTCAGTGGCATCTCAAGAGTATTCCTGAGGCTGGCTGACGTCCAAACTGGGTGTATCTAGGACCCTTCACTGCTCACCGCCTAGGAATAACGAGCACTTTAGATTTCTACACTAGGTTCTAACTTCTTTTTCAATTTTCAACCTTAATCTTGCGTGTTAAGGTCTATTGAGTTAGTTCCCAAAAGTTTCCAAGAACGCAATTGCCAAATTTATCTCTGCAGTTTCTTCAAATGAATCTGGACTTTGAGTTGTAATGTGTAAGTGTTAGGGTCGTGTATTTAGGATTTTTAAAATTGAATGCCATTGGATGTTCCTTGAGTTATCAGGGATTGTGTTCTATTTTAGTACTCGGAGTACACTTTTGGTGACAAATTGATATCGTTTAGCCGATAAAAGTCTATCCCGAATTTCTGGATAAGTTGTTTGTAAATATATCGTCTGTGAATTCAATGTATTTACTGAACTTCTTGATTCAATGAGTTTGTTTTGTTGGATGAGTTATGTCTTCTTCTGTTACGATTTATATCTTTTTCAAGATTGTTAGTAGAAGGTATTACAAATCAATAAATAAGTAACTACCTACACGATAAACACGAACGATTTACTGGAAGATTGAAAGAGTTTAATTCAGATAAAGTCAAAGTCACAGCATTAATTTTAATTAAACCATTTACAGGTACTTTTGAAATGGCAAGGCGTCGGTTAGTTAGATAGAAGTTAAGTTGAAGCTAGTAGCTCGTTCGAAAGCGTAGGAAAATCTATATGGAGAAGAAAAAGCAAGAAACTTTACGGATAGGTACTATTTTCCATCAAGTTTTCCAAAATCATAGTAACATTATTCTTGTTGCTTTTATATGTGAAACCAAAGTAAGTGAAGAGCCATACAAATCAATAAAAAAATATATAAGAAAGATGCAACAGAAAACACTTGTACGAGCATAATATTGCGTTGTATCAAACGATTCGGTTTAGAGTTCAGAGTAATTAGCCCCAAAAGACAAATTTTTTTACACAATTTTAGACAATGGAAGCAATTTTAATATTGATCATGATTACGGTATTGTTACTATCACTGTTTTACATCTTTAAAAATAGTAAAAAATATAACCGCTACAAACTACAATGACAAAATTATTTTAACTTCCTTCATTAACATTAATCTCTTCAAAGTCTTCAGCGTCATAATCGTCAGAAATAAACTAATTTCTATTAATATCATAATCATTCCTAGTACAATCTATCTCTTTATCTTTACAAACAATCTGAAATGACCAGACATGGCCGCAGTCAGCGATATGTAGCGATAAGACAATGTTTTATTGTCCAAGTTAGATGAAAACTGGAATGATTTATTTGAGGTCAGACTGCGGAGACGGGACGAAGCCGAGATTCCACGGGTCTGAGATTATGGATAAATTAACTTTTTTCACGTAAATCTGGGACTAGATAAATGGTGGTGCTTCAGCAAATCTGGTTGTAAGTATTGCGTAAGATGGATGTTAGTTATAAGTTTTGATACTTTAACTGATAGAGATACTGAAAGAGCCAAGGTTTTTGTTGGAACTGCTGAACAGTGGAGCAATCAGGTGGACAATCAAATCAAATTGCTAGAATTTGTGGCTCAATTATTCGACCAGAAATTGTTTACGATAATTCCTGATAATATTGGATGTCTGATCATATGCGTATAATTATGTCAACTATGGGTTCAGTACGACACAATTCATTGCAAATGTGAGTACAGGTCACGTCTTGCAGATAATTGTTTTCAATCTGATCTATACCCTGTTCACAATAAGATTAGACATTTACAAAAACCTTTTTAACAGTCCGTTCAACCGATTTTGACTCATATTGCGTTGGCAGCATGACAAATGGCAACTGCAGTAAACAGTTGTTATTGTAACCACTTTTTTTACTCTAATGTCATCCTTAAGCCTACGGAATGGAAGTCAAAATCGATTGAAAGGACTGTAAAAAAGGTTTTTGTAAATGTCTAATTTTATTGTGAATAGGGTATAGTCTATTTTCTGTCTATTTTCACCGAACATTAGTATTGATTAGCATTAGTCAGCTCAACTTTTTTTTTTGCGAAGGTTAGACAGGCAGACTCTCCGTGTAAAACACTGGTATTCAGCTTCATCTGGTTTGACTGGATTACTAGGAGCCGACCCCAACAAGGTTGGGAAAAGGCTAGGCAAAAGATAATAGCCAGATCAGATTTAAACTTATAAGGGTTCCGTTTTTTCCTTTCTAGGTACGAGCCCCTAAAAACACAATATATCATACATATTACTAAACCTGAATAAAACCACCGAAGACACCGCCTATCTTCAAACTTCTTCATCTAGTTCATACATTTGGAATGACACTGACATTACTTCCCACAGTACATCGCGCACTTACTTCTGAAACCTACCTACTAACGTATTCATTGGAAATATTGAAATCCGGACAGAAATTGGGACCCTCTCTATATATATCATCTTCATAACGATATCGGATAGTAGATTTTTTGGAAGAAAATTCTATTAGACATGTATTTTGTATGAGTTCGTTTCCGTTCCGAAAGTGGTTGTGTTTCGTTTTAATAAAATATTTTTTGTATCTATTTTAGATGATAAAGCGTCTTCCTTATAGTTGAATATTTATTGTTCTTCAATAGTGACTTGTAAAATGCGTTCACCAAAGCCAAATATCACCTGTTTTAACTAAAATATGTTTCCTGAAATGGGATATTTCTCGAATCGTCAGTTCTTTGACACAAAATTAAAAATTATGTCAATTTAGTTGGATCTATTCAGCAGAAGTAAAAGCGAAATTTTAAAGATTTAGAAAGAATAGAAGTATAGAAGCAGTACCAACGCTGTTCTGGCGATGATCGCGAACAGACTGGACTGGACTGGATTGCTGGGTTTACTTTGCTTTGTAATTTTTATTTTTATTGATATCTCTATGTGTCATGTTGCTTAATACTAGAAATAAAGATAAAATAGCTCAACCATTTTTTAGATTATCTAAAGTACACACATCTTTTATGGGGTACTCTGTTAAATGTTACAATAAAATACCTTGTGATATATTAAAACTAAATGAAACAAAATTTAAAAGATACATTAAAGGTAGACTTTGTAAACAGGCATACTATAAGTTAGAGGAATATATCCAAGATAAGAATGCTTGGGAACATGCTGGTCCGGCTCCATAGGACATAATTTAGTATAGACAAAATCAATTGATTGCTAATTCAAATGACTAAATCTAATACTACATATAATATAGGTACATACTATTCTTTATTGTACTTAATAGATTACTCTGGCTCACACACTATTCATTGTTTGTTGGAATAGAAGAAGTAATCGTCTACCGTATTATTAATTGTAAATATGTGAACACTGTGTGTCTATGTTCATAACTTAGCTGTCATTTTCTTAACTTGTGATACTTTGTACATACCATAATATAGTGATTTTTATACAAGATACATCGTATTCACATAACATAATCATTCTTGTAAATGAAAATATTGTAAACACCCTTTTTTAAAAGAGTATGTATGGAGTTTCTTGCCCATTCTTCTCCATACGAAACTACCATTTGGAATGGGCAACTAGATTCAAATTTTACAATATGACGTTCAAAAGTGCCTTTTAATGGTCTAATTGAAATAAATTATTTGACTTTGACTTTGACTTTGCTTGAAAAAAACTTATTTTATTTATTTATGTTCGTGAACGGACGCTGTCAGTAGAGATTGGTCAATTCTTAACTGCCATGGCTTTTTTTTTTCTTTTTTAAATCTTGATTCTTTTATTTTAATGCATTGTATTGGTCTCTACTTGCATTGTTTTCACATATAGAAGCAACGTGAATAATGTAATCAGTATTTTGTAAAAACTTGATTTAAAAGAGTGTCCGTGGGTTTCTTGCTCGTTCTTCTCCATGGAGATCTACACTACGTTTTGGAACGGGCAACTAGCTTCATTTTTCCGACTAAACTGACTCTTTGAGAATTTAAAATTGCCTGTAAATGGTTTAATTGAAATAAATGCTTTGACTTTTCACTTTTATTAATATGTGTAAAACGATTTTACAAAATATACTAGTAGGTAGTCAGTGTTTTAGGACGGGTCTACAGATAAAAAAATGAAAGGAATCGTCGTGTTGTATAGAACTTTCGCCGACATGATTGCCGACCTAGGCTGAAGGTATTAATATAATAATAATAATAATAATATGTGGGGACATTTTCACACACGGCCATCTGACCCCAAACTAGGGAGACCCTGTACTATGGGTGTCAGACAGCTGATATACATACACAAATACATATTTTTTTTTGTAAATACATACATATATAGATAATACATAAAATATCGAGAAGTGTAAGATCTGTTGCTTACCGATAGCTAATATTAGAATTTTAAACCAGCTGATATCCAATAGCTCACACACTAACCCAAGGTTCTGTTTCTCTGAAACCGAGAAATAAAATAAATGGAAGTAGATTTTTGAATTTGTGCCAAAATCCAGCTCAATACTTTTATCGTTACATAGAGAAATGTATGGTGACAGTAACACACGGGAATATAGAGTTTCATGCTTTTGTGTAAGTATAAGAAAATGGAAAAAGTTTCAGACACAAAAAGTATTATTATATATTTGTTAGGCCACTAGAGTGGTTGCAAGCACAACTGCTGAGAACCGAGTCCAGGGTTCGATGCCTGGATTGAGCAATGTTATTAGAATTATCTATTCGGAACTTCTTATCAGGATTTGTGTTCTGTTAATGGCCATAGGCTCGCGTCTAATAGAGAAACTTAAACTTCTTTATCATCATCTGCCCGACTGCATCCACTGCAGTCGGGCTGTAAACGTAAGTATATCAACTCTTTTTTTGGACATGTCCACCAGATTGTTCCCAAACAACTGCAACTCCTGTAAGCCAGAACAGTGGCGACCACCAGAAAAGCGCCAAAGCAAGCAAGTTTGACGAGTCCCAGAGAAACGATTCAACTGCCTTGGATCACGCAACGAAATGAATCTGAAAAGAACAGCGAAGGAGTAAGAAAAACATATTTTCACTTCCCTCCAAATCAAGCAGAAGACAGAACAGAACTAGGCAATAGAATAGGCACAAAGGGACGTTTACAACTGGGAGAGGCCCAGTTGCTAAGCACCACGGATAAATTGACATAATGAATGGGCCCTAAAAAGTGAGCTGTTACATCAAATTTGATTCCAATAATAGGTATGCCATACCTATTATAGGCCCTACGCCTTTACGTACCCTTACGGGGATGCATTCGTGGTGTTGCTATGTGATAAAATTCAAACTTAGAAGTAAAGAATATCCCAAAAATATATCCCCCAAGCATTCAATAATAACAACACCAAAGTTATAATACTTTACCGAGTTCCTGAAGCGACATTTAAAATTCATAAAGAGCCGAATACACTCGATATCAGTGAGCGAGCGGTCCATTAGTTCCGAATCGTGAACACTTGGCGACTAGCCAGTGTGCTGGTCCCTTTAGGAAGTTTGCCGACAACATGTGTGTTAAGTGGTGTAATAATTTGATTAGTTGGTGGATCATACTGGGAAGAATATTTCTTTTTGGGTTTTCGTACCCAAAGAGTCCAAACGGAGCGGATAAGTGAGAGATAATTTTAATAGTAAAATTATCTCTCACTTATCCGACCGTCTAGCAGTAGCACCGCCCTTTCTACCCGTGGGTGTCGTAGAAAGCGACAGAGGATTATTGAAGATGGGCAGCAGCGTCCTTCTGAGTACCATAACATCTACTGCGATCGCCAACATGCATCGGCCAAGTATGGCGATTACAGCCGAACCCCCCTTGGAGGAGACCTACGCTCAACAGTGGGCCGCCTGTCTGTCCTTTTGTTACAGCATCTCTTTTGAACAGTTATAAGGAGACATTTGACGTGTTCATAAAGTGTGTATTACTACGATTGCTAAAACAAATATTTTTTTTTTTTTTGTGGTAGCCCGTTGTGTCCCTCTGTTGGGCAAAGGCCTCCCCCGAGTCTTTCCAGTTATTTTTGTCTTGCGCTGCCTCGACCCAGCCCCCGCAGTAGGCGTCTAGGTCATCTCGCCACCTCTTCCTGGGCCGGCCTCGGCGACGCTGACCATCTTCAGGCACCCATTGCATGGAAACCTTTGCCCAGCGGTCGCTGTACATGCGGCTGATGTGACCCGCCCAATCTCATTTGAGCCGGGCAGCCTTTTTGCTCACGTCTAAGATCCCTGTTTTAGAGCGTAGCGTGGTGTTTCGTATTTTGTCGTTTTATAAAACATACTTAGTAAAAAATTACAATACCACAAATGTGCTTTTTTCGGCGTTTGTGGCTCAATCTTAGTATTGCACGTTCGTTACTGAACCCTTTTTGTGCGATTGCAACTTGCACTTGGTCGGTTTTTGGATTGTTTTTTAACTGAGGTAAATCAATGAAGTTAGTCAATAAAGTAGTATGTTATAATAATAATAGTAACTGTAACTTTATTATCAGGCAACTGTGGCCCATAGATGAAATACACAAAATAATCTTAAACAATATCAAACTAATACATATATTATGAAACCTTATAATAAATCGAAAACGATCGAACGATCGATTCGATTGATTTTATCAAAACAAAATAAGGGCCACGAGGTATTTTTTCATTTTGGTGTAATTTATTAAACATTTACATATTGAAAGTAGTAAAAGAGTTAGAGACGGTGATCAGGAAATCCACAACCAACAGCAACTCATCAACGCTGTGAAAAGGACCTGGGAAGAGATTCCAATGGAAAATGTCAGGCATTTGATTGAGAGCATGCACTCCAGGCTTCAGGACTGCGTAGCTAAACGAGGGGGGCATACCCGTTACTAAAAGATGAGCATGGAGTATTTTCTTTTGTTTTCAGTAACTTTACGTTGTTTTTATTTTTAACATAAAATGTGTTTTTTTCTTTCAAAAGCAAATAAACTTTTTAATCATTATTATTTGAATAAATTTATTGGTCTACATGGTAAAAACAACATTAGTTTTCGTTATGGAGACAAAAAATATATATTGGTTTTATTATTTTCATGGTACAGACAAAATACCTTGTGGCCCTTATTTTGTTTTGAGTAGTGATGGAATAGCGATGGAATAAGGTATATGACGTCGAGACCACTATGAATGTGGATGACTTTAAAAGTCGAGGAAGTCTAAAGATAAATTGTGTAAAAGATGATGATTTAACTTGCTATGCATGATATGACATGGCATCATCTGCCTAGGCGTTGCCCAACTATGCTGGAGTCGGCTTTCAGCCTAACCAGAGGCAGCTGAATATCAGTGTTTCACATGCAGCGACTGCCTATCTGATACAATCCAAGATTGGGATAAAATTATAAGACGATACTACGAAAGAAGAAGTTTCTTGCATCAATTCATCCATTCATTCTAGAATCTATCATAACAAGATTTTTTTGATAGCTAATGCGATAGTACAATTATCATAACATATTCTGATCTTAAATCAATTTTCAACCGACTTCAAAAAAGGAGGAGGTTATCAATTCGTCTGTATTTTTTTTTTATTTCTTGTTTATTTATTTTTTTATTTTTTTTATGTTTGTTACCTGATTTCTCGGGACTGGGTGAACCGATTTTGATGATTCTTTTTTTATTTGGAAGCTAGTGCTTCCCGTGTGGTCCCATTTTAATTTGGTCCAGTTCTGACCATGGCATCCATGAGAAAACCGTATAAGTCTTAAATTTGCATTAAGTATGTGCGCGATTTGTTACGCGATTTCTCAGGCAAACGTAAACCGATTTTGAAAATTCTTTTTTTTATAGATAGGGTATGCTTCAGGGGTGGTCCCATATAAATTTTATCGAAATTGATTCAGTACTTTTTGAAAAATCAACAAATACCCAAAAAATTTACATAGACGAGGTTTTAGTTTCATCAATCTTTGTAGTAGTTAACTTTCAATCTCTTCTTAATAGATTTGAATGAGAAGGAGGTACTAAAAAGCGGAAAATAAAAAGCTTTTTACAAAAAAGACAACCGCCTTCAAAAAGTGAAAAATAACTTTAGCACAGAACACACATTGACTTTAATTTCGGAAGTCGGTGGCAATACAAAACAACAAACAGAACAAAGCCACTGAATTTCGAAACTAAAGTCAATGTGTGTTCTGTGCTAAAGTTATTTTTCACTTTTTGAAGGCGGTTGTCTTTTTTGTAAAAAGCTATTTTAACTATCACAAACAATGCCATTCTTGTGAACTCCCTCCGAGAGCAAAAGCATAAGTCTATCTCACTACTTTGAGCTAGCTATATAAGTCTTGTTGCACCGAACGCAGATGCCTGAATAAGGGCAGCCGATAAGGGCTTCTTTTTGGGACAAGCCCTCCACACTATTCTCAAATTACTGGAAAGCCAGTCAACGGTGGTGACAACCAGAAAGGTGACGAGGCAATGAAACTCGACGAGTCCCGGAAAAACCTTACAATTGTCTAAGATCCCGCAACGAAATTAATCAGAAAAGAACAGCGGAGGAGCAAGAAAAACATATTTTCCACTTTATTTAAGAAAAACATATTTTCCGCTTCCCTAAATGTCAAGCAGGAGACAGAACATGCTATTGCCGCAGGTGAGGGCAGCTAATGATTTGGTGAATAAAACTTAACAAATGCGTATAATATCAAGTTCAAAATCATATTTAAATATAATGTTAGACACCACCCTAACGTCACCCACCTGTAAATGAATTTTTAAATAAATAATACAGTCATTTGTGTAATGGAGATTCGAAGGTTGACTGACTGGACAAAAAACCTGAATAACACAGAAACTTTAAATATAAAATACTAGCAACCCGACCCGGTTTCGCATATAGTCTTCCTCGATAAATAGACTATCCAACACAAAAAGAATGATTCGATTCGAAACAGTAGATCCTGAGATTAGCGCGTTCAACCAAACAAGTAAACTCTTCAGCTTTATAATATCAAGTATAGATTACTTTCTTTTATTCAAACTATAAATTCTTGAGACCAAATAACGGCCACTTCGTGTGCAGTAAGTGTCTTGTGTAAAATATGTATTAGATTATCCTCTCTCACGCCGCAATTAAAAAACTATTGTGTCTCACGTAGATCTGCGTTCATCGGCATATGAGGGGTTAAAGTTATTGTTTTTATACTTGTCCTACCGAAAAAAAAAAGCCCTAGAACCCAAATGCAGTGCCACCTATCGGGTCCAATTGTACAAAATTTCATTCAAATCGGTCCAACCGTTTAGGAGAACCAACACACGTACAGAAGAATTATATTTATATTAATTAAGATATGTATTGTGTTTAATAGGCCTGCGTTGCCTGAAATAAAGGATTATAAATAAATAATAAGACTACAATGGCTTTATACTTACTGCTTCTAAATTTCCAAATTATTTTAATATCTACATTATTAGAATCACAAGCTATAATTACAAAGTAAATTCCACCAGGATTGGAGTTTGTACTTATTTTGAGCGCGGCTCGGGCTTCACAAATAAACAGAGTGAAACAAAAATACATTACATATACAGGGTGGAAGCTATCATCATTATAATTAGGAAAACAACTCGGTTCAACATAAATATTTGATGTTTTTGTTTGAATTTTATGAAATCTGATTACTTTATGGGTGCCTAGTTAGGTGAGTTTTGTGTTTGTTTTTTTTGTAAATAGAGTTATATTTAATACATGCATAACCTCATTACTAACATCAAATGTACTATGAATTTAAATATTTCATTTTTTTTTATAAACAGGTCTAAGAAGGTAATTACATCGTGTTAACAAAAGGAAGCACTGGGTAAGTCAATAAATTGTGCATTGTGAATACAGAGGCGGTACTTACTACAAAATACAGATCTAAAAAAGTTAAAAGGGAATAACCAAACCTTTAAGTCTGTTTTCGGTAAACATTCACCGCCTCAAAGGTGCAACTAGACTACAGTGAATCGGTGTCAATCAATCAATTTTAATCGCAATCAATCGATGTTCGTAGTCTAAGGTCCAGATGCTCTAAAACATCAAACTCAACCACTCATTGCTAAGGTGACGTCTAAACTCCTGCCATGTTATCTCTTCACCACCCTTGGTTGACTGGTAGACAATGCCTAAGGCATTAATTCCGCCTTTATACCTTTGTGCATGAAGTATAAATAAATAAATAAACTCTAAAACATAGGTATACCTAGTGCGACCCTTCTTTTTGTAAGCAGTTAATGAGCACTGTGTCTGACATTATGACTAATTGACTTTACTTGCACTCTAAGAAACGTCCTTTCATTTTCCAAGCATTTTCAAGTAGCTAGCAAAAAAGCTAGATTTATGACCACACTACCACACTTCAAATTACTTTAATATTTTTGCCCAACGTAACACAAAGTCACAACACTCTTTTTCCATCGTATTGGAACCAACGATATTATGAGAATAGTTTATCGTCATGACGACACGGTTGGCGCAGTGGCTAAGTGATTGACTACTGCGCAGCGTGTTGCGGGTTCGATTCCCGCCCAAGGTATTTGTGTGATGAGCACTTGTGTTTTACTTGTGTCTGAGTATTGTTTATATGTATGTATTAAAAATGTATTTGTGTATGTATATTAGCTGTCTGACACCCATAGTACAGGGTCTCCCTAGTTTGGGGTCAGATGGCCGTGTGTGAAATGTCCGCACATATTATTATTATTATCATCATCATTCAACTGAAACACATCTATTGCTAACCATTTCCATTTTTCATGCAGAATCTACATGATTCCTGCGACCTTCACCAGGTCATTAGGTCCACCTACTGCCTACAGAACTTTTGCTCGTATTGACTTGATAAGTACAGGCTCATCATCTGCCTAGCCTGTTCCCAACTATGTTAGGGTCGGATTCCAGTCTAGCCACATGCAGCTGAATACCAGTGTTTTACATGGAGCAACTACCTGTCTGTCCTTCACAACCCAGCTACTGGTTAAGACGATACAACTTACTAATAGTGATTGTCAGACCTTCTGGCTTCTGATTACCCGTAATGACTGTTAAAGATCAACGAATGACAGTAGGGTTTAAAGGCTTTACGTGTTTTCCAGGGCCCGGAGTACAGAACGCACGCACTGCGGCAATTGTAGCTTAAGCATCTTTTTTGTTCCGGTGTGTAAAATCCTCATGGATGTCCTCCGCCCTGAGGCTAGCGGAGGGGTCTGTCAGACTCTTACTGACTAAAAGTCACCCCGGTATTCCATCTCACATCTACGTCGGGGGTCGCGGGAACTGATGATACTTCCGCAACCCCCGACTGGTGCCGTGCACCTCGGAACTGTAGCTTTACCATGACCGAAGATGTTGTACGGTTTTGACTTAGTCACGAGCTACTCTATTCGATGTATTTTTATGATACTGTTAGTATAACCTTTTACCCTTTTAGTCCAATGCTCTGGACTGACCAGATCCGCACCACACTCAGCATGAAGACCACCGAAACGGTTCACTCGAACCGTCCACGGAAAGTTGATTCCCTGATGGATCACGAACCCCAGTATGGGTAAAACGGTGCAAAAAGGAGGAACCTTTAACCCAGAACCCTACAAAATACTGCAACACATCATCTTCCATATTATTACAAAAATATCAGCACTCAACACATTTCTACCCGCTAATATAATTCGGAACCCTTCATCTGCGATCAGTATCGGCAATACAATCCTCCTTAGTAACACAGACACGTGCACGCTTTTAACCTTTAAATAAAATAAAAATGGAACGACAAAGAATAAGATTGTGTAGAAGCGTTACTTTAGATCTCTTTTTTTGGATGGGGCACTATTTGTTGCGGTCACGAACCCTCGAAACCGGCTTCCTAAAAACTAGTAGAGTGCATCTTTTACAGTAACAGTGGATCTGATCGTCTTGAATGTAGTTTCCGTATTCCGGGATCATCATCTGCCTAGCCTTATCTCAACTATGTTGGGGTCGGCTTCCAGTTAGCTGAATACCAGTGTGTTACATGGAGCGACCCGTCTGACCTCCACAGCCCAATTACTAGGTAACACGATACCACTTGGTAAGCCTGGGTGTTAGACTTTCTGGCTTCTCAGTACCCATAACGACTGTCAAAGAAGCACGTAAAGTCGACAGTTGAGACTGGACGGCTTTACGTGCTTTTCGAAGCACGGAGTGTTCATTGGTATAAAATGGATGGTCACCCATCCATGGACTGAGCGCGGCAAGCGAAGTTTAACCATGACCGATTTGTACGGCTTTTACCCGGGGTGCTAGATACATATTGCAGTACAGTCAGTCTGTATGATCGACGTGTAATTGACCTGTTTCAGTTCAGGTGAGGGTCACCGAGGTGAGGCGTGTGGTGCCGTCCGCGAATAGCACCACTCCATTTCTACCTGTGGGTGTCGTAGAAGGCGACAGAGGGATATTGACCAGAGAATGGACAGCGGCGTCCTTCTGAGTACCATAACACCTACTGCCATCGCCGACATGCATCAGCCGAGCATGGCGATTACGGCTGAACTCCCCCCCCTACCCCCCCTTGAGCGAGACAAATGCCCAGCAGTGGATGTCTAAAGGTTGTCATAATTAGTGATAATTCCGACGATATTAGAGTACGCACAAAGGGCTAACATGCATGAGTTGCGCGTCTATACGATTTTCTTATTATATGTCCACATTCTTGGCAAGGGAGCCGATCTATGTGAAGCGTCAAGAGTGATTCGGTTTCGAGAAGGATTTATCTTTATGTTCGTAGCAATTTAGGGCACGTTTTTTGGTGTAAAGTTCACGTGAAATGTGGTTGGGTTTTTTGAGGTGTTCTTAATGGATGTTTCAGTAAATTACTATGGGACTATGGTTTTAATTTTCACAAGTTTTGGTGTTTTTCAGAGTACCAGCAATGTGGTGCCCTGCAGTGAGAGAACTCTCAAGCATTTACTTGCTAGCTGAGATGTTTCACGAAAAATAAAAAAAATAAACCATTTTTAAGCTGCTTTCAAGCACCATTAAAATTGGTGACAAACAAAAAACAGCATAAAATCACAAGTTAAAATATGAGTAGATGCCTATAATTGAACCCCATCAATCAAGGATAATACCAATATTTTTAAAATGTATAATAAATGACCCTTAACAAAGTACATCCATCATGGTAGTATTAAAAGCCAATTCACACGTCATTCGGTTCAGGCCGTGCCGGAGCCGGCACGGTTACCGGACGGCCGGGAGATATTAAAACACCACGGCTTAATAACCGGACGATTATCACCGAAGCGTTTTAACGATTGCCGGGTGGTTTAAGATGAGAACTTTTGGAGATTTGAGTTATGTGATCAAATTAAATACGAAAAGTGTCAAGTCAAATCTAAAATGGCGTAGATCTTCAACCAAAGTGTCACATAAGCGATGTCCTGACAATTGTCAGTTGCTTCATCTTCATCCTTTTATTATCAACAGCTCTTTTGCCATGTGGGGAGCAATGTGCCTTTAAATAACCAAGAGTCATAATCATGCAAAAAGGAAGCAAGAAGAAGAAGCAAAAGTAAGAAGCATGCAAGAAAGTGGCTGGCAGCGGATGGATGCGGGCTGCCCAAGACCGGGTTGGTTGGCGATCTCTGGGGGAGGCCTACGTTCAGCAGTGGACGGCAATATGATGATGATAATCATGCACGAGTTTTATTTTCTATTAGACTAGCTACACGCCCCGACTTCCCACGGGTAGCAGAGCATATAGCCATTTACATACGAGTAGCTCCCAGTCGCCATGATTTTTTCCGCCACCTTCAACAGTCATCGTCCTATTTAAGCACACAACCTTAACAAATTATACACTTAACCTCCCTCATGAATCACTCTGTCTATCGGCGTAAACCGCATGAAAATCCGTTCAGTAATTTTTGATATTATCGCGGACATACAGACAGATAGACGCGGTGTGGGACTTTAATTTTCAATGTGTAGTGACCCGAACCAACCAGGCTATCCTCCTCCAGCGTCGCCCTAAGCCGAAGTGCAAACCCTTCAGGGAGTGCCCTTAGCATGTAGTCGCTTTGTTTTTAATTACGTCCTAAGCTGCAACGCAATTAAAAATTAAGCAACTGAAGGCCTTAATTTATTATAGCATAGCAAGGAAGTCCAGTTTTGTAGCCACCAACATCCTAGGTAGATCTGCAAGATGCTGGTACGAGCAAAATATATCGGGGTGATGCAGGATGTCATGGACTGACGGGCGTGTGTTGTACGTGAATACGAGAACGTAACGGGTAATATTATATTTTAGCTTGAGTCATATTTGTGTCATAATCATTATAACCGGAATGAAAATCAAAATGAGTTCTTTGATCTCGGAGATCTCGATATAAAATGGACGGTCAACACACATAGACTACTTTTATTCTAGCTACCAAAGAAATGCAGCAGGAAAAACCTAGATCTATCGAAACTCCACGGAAACTAATCATATCAATCGATAGGTATTGATGTCCTAGCTAATGAACATCAGATCTCGTTACTTTACGTTAGTGCAGCTTGGCAGTGATCCAAGATAACCAGGTGAGGATTACCGTAAGTATGTTGTAAGTAAGTATACCTATTACCTCAGATTATGAAACAGAAGGCAGATAGACCGCGTGGGACACTGAGAGTGAAGTCAAAAAAGCAAATACAAATTTAAAAGCGAATACCTACTATATCGTGATTGTATTCGCTTTTAAATTTGTATTTGTATTTTTATTTGTTTATTTTTAACGATGCGGCGTTTTGTTCTATACTGATTCGTGACAAGTATAGCACGAAGCGCATTGTAGGTATTCGCTTTTGAATTTGTATATGCTTTTTTGACTTCTGTCTTAGTGTTCCGCGCGTTCTATGCTGCCTTTTGTTTTATAATTTGAGCCTCCTATGTAGATGTGATCGAAAGAGATAAAGTGGTTGTGGTTTTAGGCTTTACTTGGTATAAATCTTAAAATAACGTATCTCATAATAACATATCTTAAAATTACACACCACAAAATTATATTATACTGAAATCACACTATTTCAAAATTACATTTCTAAAGTTACAGATCCCAAAATTTTATTTAGCTACTTCATTTTCTACCCGATTGAATAAAATAATAACTAGTACTGTGTTATGGTACGACGTTGATCGATTAACTCCTGCTATAATCCATCACTAATAATAATCAAGCAGCTCGATTGACGTTCACTAATCCATTCTACCTTCGATCGATCGACAATCGATCGATTGGTCTGGTAGAAACTATCGATCGACGTCGACTAATCCATTCTACCATCGATCGATGCCGTCGAACGACTATCGATCGTATATATCTGGGCCTCAAGTCTGCTATTGCAATAGTGTCAGAATTGTCTATCATTGATTTCATAATTGTTGATTTTGACAAGTTTGATAATCTACTAATATAATGGCGTCACTATGACTTTCTAATGGTCAACCACTGACACGCCATTGAAAGAAATGATATACTTAGGGCGTTTGTGCACTACAAGGAATTTTACTGTCCGGCAGTCCGATTTTGGAATTTAACCTAATCTGAATCTACGAGATTCTGTATCAGACCATAAAAAATCGGACTGGCGGATAGTAAAATTCCTTGTAGTGCACAAACGCCCTTAGAATGGTAATCTCGTACAAAATGAGAATTGAATGACTGACTTAAGCGGTATTCTGCCAAAATTTTGACAGTTACTTTGATTAGTGACCTTTTTTTTTTTTTTTTTTTTTTGCCCGGTGGAAATCCTCATGGACTTCCTCCATCGTGGGGGCGACGGAGGGGCATGCCGGACTCCTACCGGCCAAAACCACCGCGGTGCTCCACCTCTGCCCATGGCCGGGGGTGCGGGATTCGCATTAGCATTCACCGCTCCCCCGACAGGCCATGACCTGCTGTTTTTCAGCAGGTCCCACCTCCCGTGCGACCATTTCCATAGCGGCCGCACCCACTCTCGAGTGGCGCGCGTGGAACACTGCGCCGCCAACTCGGGCCTATCTGGTCGGACGACGGACGCCCCTAGTCCACCGCCCGCAGGCCACCTCTCATGGAGGTCGCAGATCGTTTTGCGCCCTTCTCGGGCGCCCGGTGCGTCTCCTGCGGGAGGGGAGAGAGGATACGGCTTCTCTCTCCCGCTCGGCTGCCTCCTTTGCAGACATGACATCCTCGCAAAAGGAGGCAACCCCGTCCCATGCCCTCTCGCTCTCGACCATCGATTGAACGACGGCCGGGAGCGAGAGATCGCTCCCGCCTAATGCCGCAACGAGGTCGCGGCGCAGCCCTGCCCAGGCTGGGCACTCCTCCAACGTGTGCTGCGCCGTATCCTCCGGGCAAGCTGCACAGTGGTGACACACCGGTATCTGCTCCCGACCTATACGACACAGGTACTTCCCAAAACAGCCGTGGCCAGAAAGTACCTGCGTCAGCCGGAGGTTGAGGACGCCATGCCGCCTCTCGATCCACGCCTCCATGACAGGTCTTATCGCCGCTATAACGGCGTGCCCCGCAGTGGGTTGCGCGAGTCGCGTCTCCCATTCCGCCCTCAGGGCCCGGTGGAGCTCGGACCGCTGTGCCTCGATAACCCGGGGCAGGGGTCTCTCGCCGCGCTCATGCGCCTCCCCGCGCCACCGATGAAGTGATGCGAGTGCTCTCGCCTCCAGGTCCCAAGGCAGGGATCCAGCCAACAGGGTAGCCGCTTCGAATGAGATCGTGCGGTACCCACGAACAATCCTGACGGCCATCGCCCTCTGCGGCCTTCGCAAGATTGCAATGTTGCGGGCCGTCAGGTTGTTCGCCCACACAGGCGCCCCGTAGAGCGCCATTGACCGCACGATACCCATGTACAGTTTTCGGCAGGACGTGTCGGGCCCCCTCAAATTGGGCAGCAAACGTGACAAAGCACCCGCGGCGCCCATTAATTTTGGGGCCAACTGCCGAAAGTGAGGGGCGAAGTTCCATCGACTGTCGAGGACGAGCCCCAGGTACTTCATCGTCGACCCGACAGCGATGGTAACTCCTCCCACGACTAAATTGGATCCCGGAGGTGGCGCGCGGCGGGCCCTATGGAAACAAAGGGCCTCGGATTTAACCCGCGCTACTCCTGCTGTCGCCAGTTATGCTGCGTCTTGGTACGTACTCCCCCGCGCCGTCACCAGCGTGTCGTCGGCGTAGCAGATGATGTTAACGCCATGGGGGAGCGTACCGCGCAACACCCAGTCGTATCCGATGTTCCACAGGGGCGGCCCCAGTACTGACCCCTGCGGAACACCACACGACACCTCTCGCCGACCCCATCCTACTCGACCCGGGTAGACGACGCACCTGTCCGCCAAGTATGCCCCGACAGTACGGCGAAGATAGTTCGGCACCCCGTGATACCGAAGTGCCTCCCTAATGGTACTCCAGGGCAAGGTGTTGAAAGCATTCGCGATGTCTAGAGACACCGCCACCACTGCCTCACCCTGGGACACAGCTTCTTCTGCCAAGGCCCTTACGCGCATGATCGCGTCGACCGTGGAACGCCCATGTCGGAAACCGAATTGGTTATCCGACAAGTCTGGACCTACCCCCGATAAATGTTGGACGAGGCGGTCTGCAACTACTCTTTCAAAGAGCTTGCCCACCTCGTTCAACAACACAATGGGACGATATGCGGATGGTGAGTCTACGGGGCGCCCCTCCTTTTTCAGCAGGACGAGCTTGCCCGTCTTCCAACTCCGTGGAAACTGGCCCCGCTCCAAACAGGCACTAAAGAGCCCTCCCAGTCGACGCCCGAGAGCCTGTGAAGCCAGGACCCAGGCGCGGCCTGGAATGCCATCGGGCCCTGGGGCGGTGTTTTTGGCTTGGAGTCTCATCACCGCCACTCTCAACTGTACCGAGGTCAACTCGGGCACGTCATTATCCTCATCCGCGCCAGGCGCCACGGTGGGCGGATCCATCAACGGTGGCGATTGCTCTTGCCTTGACGGGAAGAGAGAATTAACCACGTTCTCCAGCAGGTCAGGACGGAGACTCTGGGATAGTGGGGGAGCGATGGGGCGAAGCTTGCCTCGCACGGCCCGATAGGGTCGCCCCCACGGATCGCGATCCAGAGTCTCGAGTTGCTCTTCGCGAGACCTGGCTTTCGCCTGCGCTATGGCCTGCTGGAGTGCCTTCTTCGCTTCCCTGTACCTCTGGTACAGGTCTGCCTCCTCGTCCGCCACACTCTGATCGCGGCGACGCCTCCTGCGCAGTCTGGCATACTGGCGCCGAACAGCCACACACGCAGCACGCAGCCTCCCGATATCTGGCGACCACCAGTATACCTGCCGCCTGGCCAGACTGGACCGAGCCCTAGGCATCGCCGTGTCGCAAACTTGCGACATTGCCTTCAGGAACCATGCTGCCTCTTCGTCAACATCGGCAGGCCTGCCCGGTGCTGTCACCCAGGCCTGGACGATTGCGGCTTCTAGGAATAGCTCCCGGTCCAACTGTTTTAGAGCCCAGCGCGGACCTACTACACCGGGGGCCGCTGGGGCTGGGCTAGTGGAGGTCTGGGTGGAGAAGTCGAATCGAATGTAGCGATGATCCGACAACGTCTCCACCTCCTCCATCACGCGCCAGCCCTGAACTCGGCGCGCAATAGTGGGGCTTGCGAACGTGAGGTCCACTATGGAGCCACCCCGCTGCCGCACGCATGTTTGAACGGAACCCTGGTTCTGGATAAGCAGACCATTTTCCACGGCCCACTCTTCGAGCACCCTGCCCCGGGCGTCAGTCCTCGGGGAACCCCAAGCCCTGGATTTGGCATTGAAGTCCCCGAGTATGACTACGGGGCGAGGGTGTCTGCGACTGATGACGGTGCCCAGATTTACTAAAAAGCCCTCAAATTCGGCGAGAGGCCTATTCGGAGAAAAGTAAACCCCAACAACGACTACTTCCCCGAACAGCGCTGCGACATATCCCTGTCCCCTGGCGACATCTTCAAAAGACGGGGAGCCAACTGCGGCCTGTGAAATTAGGGCCACTGAGGCACCGGTGTCACTCACCCAGTCGTCTCTGGGTGGTACAAACCACGGCTCAGAGACCACTGCTATGTTGATCAACCACTGGGCCATGCTCTGTAGCAAAAGATCTTGAGCGCGGGCACAGTGGTTAATATTCGCCTGAAGGAAGCGCAAATATGGGGCCATCAATGACAGTCCATACTGTGCTCCCCCTCTGGCTGCGTCTCACTAGACGCCGAAGTTTGGGTTGGCTGCGAAGGAGCCGAGACTCCCTGGGCAGCGGGCCCACTCTTCCCTTTCATTTTTTTGCCCTTCTTTTGGGAGACGGCACAGGGTTTGCTTCCCGCTTGATGTCCCGCCGGCTTGCCTACCGCTGCACACAGAACACAGTGCGGCGTGGCATCGCACGAGCCGGCAATATGACCAGGCTGACCGCAGCGATGGCAGACAGCATCGCAGTTAACCTCCGAGGTGCACTGCGCTGCAGCATGACCGTTGGCTAAGCAACGGAAGCACCTCGGAGGCCTAGGCAGCAGAAGCTTCACCTGCGCTGACACCCAACCCACCAGCAGCCGGTGGCCGTTAGTCAATTTCTTTGCTGCCGTGACCGGACAGCTGACTACAATCATCCTGGTCCCTCGGAAGCCCGAGCGGATAGTACCTGGCTTCACCTGTTCGGGAGAACAACCCCCGCCACTCGCGACGGCAGCCACGACCTCCTTGACCGTCACAGAGTCGTCCAGGCCCGCAATGCGCAAATCAGCACATAGCGTGGGCCTGGACACCCGGATCTCTCCCTCAGCAAAGGATTCCCTCAACTTTTCAGCAAGGGCGTCCGCTTTCGGCCCGCTGGTGTTACCCGGGATCTCTAGCAGACGAGCACCCGCTGCTGTCTGTTTGCATTGGATGCTCTCGATCCCTAGCTCTGCCAAGTTTATTTTAGCCTTGGCTTTGGCCAAAACCTCGCCATAGGTCAAGCCCTTATCCACCGCCCCGGGTTGCAGCGTGATGACTACTGCCGTAGAACCGGGAGGGCGAAGTGTGGCTGCCCTCTTCCTCCTCTCAGCTTTTTGCGCCTTCTTTTTCTTCTTATCGGCCTTTTTGGCCCCAGCCATCTGCCAGGCCTCCCTTTTTTGGCCGGGCTGAGATTGCCCACGAGGCTCCAGCGACTCTGCAGCCGTTATGGTGAGCGCCGCCTTTGTCTTCCTCTTGTTTTTCCTTTTTTTATTATTATTATTTCCGCCTGAGACAGGTTTCGAGGGTTCAGGTTTCCCAGGGGCCGAAGAAGAGTCCTGAGATATGGTAGTGGCTTGGACTAAATAAGAGGCCTGGTCTGAGGTCGAATCCTGGGAGTTCTTCTTTTTTGCCGCCGTGGGGTTTTGAGCCAAAGCTTGAGCAGGCCTGGAGGAACGCGGTGCTGCAGCTTTTCCTGCGTAAGTTGGCGCCGGCATTTGTGTAAAGTCTCTTCCTGCGCCCAGGGGAGGTCGCAGAATTATGCCTTCCAGCACCGAAAAGCGAGAAGATAGGCTCGCAATCTCCGATCGGAAAAGGCGAAGCATTTCCGACTCTTCAGGCTGGATCGGCCGCGCCTGTTGTGGCACAGTACTGGCTGTGGTCCCGCCATCACAGCGCGCCTGGCGAAGGGCAGCCAGTTCAGCACGCATCTCCTCATGCTCCTTTCGGAGTTCCGTCATCTGTGCTGTCAGGCGCATGTTTGCTGCCTGAAGACGGGCCGTCTCTTCCGAGGCCGATCGCGATAAGAGCGCCTCCGTAGCCTCCAGAATTGAGACCGAAGCCTTCTATAGGGCTTCCTGGTAAGTGCCTTTGAGGCCCTTGGACGCCTTTGCGACAGATTTGATAGCTGCAACGGCGTCGTGAAGCCTCGACTTTAGCTCCATCGCAGACATTTCGTTTGCCTCCCTTTCCGAGGCAGATGGAGCAGATGATCTCTCCTCTGCCATCCTTGCCTCTCTCACAGCAGCCTTTTTAGCCGCCGTGTGGTCCCTCTTGGTAGCCTGGTCACTGGGTTTGGCAGCGTCAGTGGCTTGCCCCGACACAAGTGAATCGAAGGACATGTGGGATCCATCGGAGCCTCCACCATTGCTCTCGCCACTAGGTCTAGGCGTGGCAGTGACGGGACGCTTGGTAAAGCGCCCTTTGGCGTCCCGTGTTGCGCCCGCCGCAGCTGTCTGAGCTGAAGACGATCGACCACGTCCTCGCCTAGCCGTCGGAACTTTAGGAGCTGGCAGGTTGTCCTCGCTGGATGAACCGTCCGTGTCTCTGCGTACGGCTGGGCGCTTCCTCCTCCAGAACTTGGAGATGCGCCTCGCCTCCTCGCCTTCTTGAGCCAAGCAGCTGCCTACTGCAGCTGCCCGCTCCTCCGTGTGCACCTTGGAAGTGGAAAGGACAGAAGTGTCCGTCGCCACGTACACAGCACTCTTTTCCGTCTCACAAATCGGTGTCCGTGATTCATGCCGTAAGTCATCGTTTGTTTGGTTTTCGCCGTTTTTTGTTTCATTTTTGTTTTTCATTTTTGTTCCCACGAGTAGTGAGGAAATAAATGTCCACCCAGACAGAGCCTCATATCATGGGTAAGCCTAATACTGCAAAGGGCGGCAGGTACTTTACAGGTGACAGAATAATTTGGATAAGTTTGTTCTTTAGTAAATAATTTAATTGCATCAGAAAAAGGCTGTAAAATTCCCATAAATCCTACTTTATTTGGACCTTTACGAATTTGAATATAACCTAATACTTTACGCTCTAATAAAGTTAAATAAGCAACTCCAACTAAAACCCCAATAATTAAAATTAATACCCCAATTAAAATTAGTGACCTACCATTACAACGTCTACTAATATTATAAAGCTAAAGAGTTTGTTTGTTTGTTTGTTTGGTTGAATGCGCTAATCTCTGGATCTACTAGTTCGAATTGAAAAAATATTTTTGTGTTGGGTAGTCCATTTATAGGCCCATGCGAAGCCGGGTCGGGTCGCTAGTTTTTCATATTTTCACCTTTTCGTTAAAGTGTATTCTCTTCTAAAATATGTGTCATCTTTTTTTAATGGGTCATACCCGCCACTCTCTTACCTGTGTATAAGATGGAGCGACTGCCTATCAGAACTCCACAACCCAGTTACTGGGTAACACGATACCCCCTTCTAAGATTGGTTGTCAGACTTTCTGGCTTCTGACTACCCATAACGACTGCCATCTACGAATGACAGCCGGGACCAACAGCTTTACATGCTTTCCGAGGCACGGAGGGAACTCGGTATAAAATGGATGGTCACCCATCCACAGACCGACCGCGGCAAGCGTAGCTTAACCTTTGGCCGATCGATCTATATGGCATTTACTTAGCCACGGGTTCTTTCTTTATACTTATTTAAAGGAGGATCGATATAAATTGTGTGAAATAGCAGTTGTACTAAATCTATTTTCGTCCATAACTCGTACCACATACAGCGTTATATTTCAAAAGCCGGTGTTACGTTCCGAGATTATTCATTCGAACGTTTTAATGTCCCTAATGCCGGCACTTCAGTTGTCCGTAAATAGGGAGCAAGCGGAATGAACACCGTTTGTCCAGCACTTTTTATGGACACTTACCTGCGAACAGATTTGTTGGTCATTAAGTAGGAGCTGTTACGAAGATATATTATATTCTGTTTTGTTAAAGCAATCTGCAATTCCGTTAAGTAAGGAATGTTTTGGCATCGTGGTTTGATACAAGCGTTTAGGTAGCACGGTATCTCACGCAAACTTATAAGTCTATCTTGGAAATTAATAAACCGTTTTGATCGAACTTGTGTGTTGCGTCAAGGTATGGAGTTTTTTATACCTTATTCCGACGTACCTCTGTCTGGCAAAGCTCGCCCATAGTTTAGTTCCCAATGCAGAAGCGCAGAAGCATGAGGCTTACCTAGCCTGGGTTGACGCTCGTCACCGTAAAGCAAGGAAGATACCCAGATTATATGGCTCGGGGAACAGAGAGGCGGGCAGTGAATTCCACAAACACCTACTACAAAAACAAAAGGACAATAGTAGCTGAAGTATTTTACCTTTGGTTTGCACGTAGCTGGCTATCTGGTGACCTCAGCGAAACACTGTAGCGAGTGTCTTTTTTTTTTCATTTTAATTATATAAATCACATTATTTATGTTTTATGTTATTCCCGCCTCAGAGCAAGTAAAAAAGGAAGTTGTCCGCAACTCCGCATTAACTTATGGTATAACTCTTTTTCGCTTTGAAAACTAAGACGACCCACTGACCAGATTCCCTGTCTTGATCCACACCACACATAAAAGATTAGGGTACATAATTTTATGATTATCCATGAACTTAAAGTACTACTTTACAATACACTAACACTTTTCATCAATGTTGTCAATTTGAGGCGGCGTCGGTGTCCCTTTGTTTGTCACTGTCACAACGCTAGCGGCATAGACAAGACAAACATTGTGGTAACGCTGGCGTTGGCAGATAGTTGCAACATTAAATAATGTAAAATTATCATTATCACTTTTATTTATTTATTGCGTACTTTTATTTATTTATTGTATTTAATAACTTTATACATATAATTGATAGATAAGTCGGGTTTACATATTCTTTACAGAAGGTTATCCTGCTTATTTTTGTTAGATATTTATTATTATATATATATTTTTTTTTTATTTTTTTACCTTTTAGTCGTGACTGGCCGCCCGTGGCATCTCTGCAAGGCCCTGTCAGAATACCAGCGCTGCGACATTTCATGTCGTAGCATTGTGCTGAGACAGGAGCCTTTTTGGTCTCGTACAGGTTTTATAAGTCTTTTTTTTCATGTTGTATTATTTATTTAACCCTTATGTTTCGGTTTACCTGTACGAGGTTTCAAATAAACAATTTTTCTTTCTTTCTTTCTTTCTTTTCACAGTCTGGCAGTTTGCTGAGTAAATGTGGAAAAAAAAGCGCTTGGTTCGAGACCGTGGAACTTCAATCACGTAGCGGTGACGCCTCGCCGTATCTCTGCTCGTTCGATGATGGAATGGGGAGTAGGAATTAAGTTGTTGTATAAAAATAAAAATCTTGATACATAGAGGACGCAAAAAAGTCTGAAGAGTTAGTGAAAACACTTTTTAAATGTTAATGTTGTGGGATTTAAAGTGTTCAGTAAAGTTTTTGTTTTCTGTTTAAATAAGTAAAGGATTAAATTCATTTAAAAAGAGATAAGAACAATCAATGTGTCTTTTGACCTTTTCTAAAACCAGACACTATTCTGGTCAAACTGTTGTTAAAATGGCATTATTTTTTCAAACATATTCATATTTTACATTACAATAATTTACGCAACTATTTGCTTTAAAAAAAACCCTCACAATGCGCTTGTTAATGAAAAACGGATACTTATAATGTTTCCAAATATACACATACACATTCGGATACTTACAAGATTTTTTTTTGGATTCTATATAATCTAATAAGTCGCACTTTTCAAAAATATATTTCCTCTCTTTTATTAAAAAAAATTAAAAAAAAATAATTAAAAATTTATTTATTATTTACAAGGACCAGATTATAGTACAGATACATTGGGACATGAGAATAATACACAGTCTGGTAAGCGGGTGAAGCGCTGTACTCCTATATAGGCTACTGAGTAGCCTGTGTTTAGGAGAGACAGGACTGTTCCCGTTTAAACAATATACATAAAGGGTTCTCATGACGTAGTACATTTTATAATTAAGTATAATTATCCTGGTAGGTAACAATAACATGCATGCAAAAATAAAGGTAAATGAAAGCCATTGTAAATAGGTAGATTTAGTGTGTGTGTGAGTGCGTGCGTGTGTGTGTGTGTGTGTGTGTGTGTGTGTGAGAGGGTGTTTTATTAGTGAGGGTGGTTACCTCAGGAAGTCTTCGGTTTCTTCATAATTTAGAGTAGATAGGAACAAGCGGACGGTCTTCTTGCATTTAAATATAGTAGATCCGTAAATTGTTTGTTTTTCATTGATTTTATTATAAAGTGACGGACCAAGGTAGGGGAAGAATTTTTTTATAAACTTTTTTCGGACCGGCGGAGTAGGGCAGATATTATTTTTGCGGCGTCTATTTATTTTTATATAGGGTGGTTTTGAGTGTTGCAATAAAATTGTGTGTAAGATAAACTGCTGTCTTACATTGAGTAGGTTGCAGGTTTTGTACAATTCGGTAGTAGGGAAACATATAGGCCTAAAGGTTGCAACTTTAAGTATAGATCTGTGGGCGATCTCTAGAGGTTTTAGTGTGGTTTTTGCGGCTCCATCCCAGCAAGAGATACAGTAATTGAGGACTGATTGGCATAGGGCAAAATATACGTTACGAATGATTGCAGGGTTGGCTACGTGCCGCAAGGTCTTAAATATATAAATCAGTTTGCGTATCCGGCTGGTAAGAGTCGAAATATGTGTTTTAAAATTTAGGTTTCTGTCTAAAATAATGCCAAGATATTTAATTTTTTCCACTAAAGTCAGGTCAGGACATTGACATTGACTTCGAATAGGACAAGAGTGTGCTTTTAAATTAATAGAGCTACTAGGTTGAGCGGTGTTACTGATAGAAAAGATCATAAAGTTAGTTTTAGTAGCGTTAAGAGTCAGTGTGTGTGACAGGAGCCATTTCGTAATGGTATTAAAGCCGTCTTGTGCAGCAGTCTGTAATTCCGTCGATGTGTTTGCAGAAAAAGTGATGGCGGTGTCATCTGCATAGGAAACTATTTTAGCATTAGGAACGTCTAGGTTGCAGAGGCTGTTGATGTACACAAGGAAGAGTGTAGGCCCTAAAATACTGCCCTGTGGTACCCCGTACTCAATAGGCAGCTCTGCACTTTTATGATTGTCTATTACAACTGATTGAGACCGGTCTGACAGGTAGCTCCTAAAAAAGTCAAGTGGGGGACCTCTCACACCGATGCCCTCTAGTTTGATTAAAAGGGTAGAAACAGGGACAGTATCGAAGGCTTTTGCCAAATCTAAAAAGATGGTTAGGACTTTTTTGTTATTATTTAAGTTTTCTGTAACATTATTAATAAGACTGTGAACTGCGTCCGAGGTGGATTTATTTTTACGGAAGCCAAATTGATTAGGGGATAGAAGTTTAAAACGTTCAAGGTAGTGGGTAAGTTGCTTGTTAACAATGCGTTCCAGCACTTTTGATAGGGCACTAAGGACGGCGATAGGTCTATAGTTAAATATTTTTATCTACAAAGGTTACATACTTATGACAGGTCAACCACCTTGAAGCTGTTTTATAAAAGTTCAATTCAATGACCTTTGCTACTTGAAACTAAACCCTTTCAGTAAGTAAGTAAGGCAGAATTTGTAAATAAAGGTGGGCGTAGGGGTCTGCAAAGTAAGTGGAATGATTTTGTTAACATTTTATGTACTTCAAGAATTTATTTCGACTTTTTGCGTAGGTAGGTATAAAGTTTTTTAGTATTTTTGCCTCTTGTTTTTTAACGGTTACTTTAATCACTACACCACTCTCCATATCTATACATATACCTAATTAAATAGAAGCGCGTCAAAACTGTACATTGAATATTTTGAAAAAAAAAGTATTTGATACGACGCGGTCGTGGAACGATTCTGGTGTCGAAAATAGTTTTTAGAACTGTTGTCTATTCGTCTGTTGTACAGGCAATTGAATATCAATTGAATACGAACCTTAAACTTTTGTAATAAAGTTGAAAATATATCAAATAAAGACAGATTGTTGTACCTTAATGTGCTAGCCTCTGTACCTACGGTCTGTTTTAAGAGCGTGTATTCGATTCGTGGCAAAAACTTCATGTTTTCGCGTTTTTCCCAGAGCAATATCGTAATATTGTGACCAGATTATTAGAAGAAAATTACGGTTTTAGAAAGATTAAGTCTTAACTTAGACTGCTGCAGAGTAAAAGCATAATTTTTAACGATGTTTTTTTAAAGCGAAGACAATCCCTTCTTACCGTTTTACGAAAATAAACTTCAGAGTTAACTTTCAGGACGAATACAACCATTACTGTATGCCAAAATATTATGTTTTATGCGTTTTTCCGAAAGGATATACAGTAAAATTACGAAAATATTACTATTATGTATTAAAAAACAATGTTGAAAAAGTACAAAATCGGTTCACTTTGTCAATTTCTTTCACTAGTATTTGAATAAAAACATAACTGATATATTTATTTCATAAAAATAAAGGTTATGCTTTATATACAGAATATTTTTCAGTCCGTTATACGAACTCATTTATTTTAGACAATTATTTTAAAAAACACTATATAACCTCGCGCGCCATCTTTTGTCGATCAATTTCAATGATTCGTGCTCATACTTCCGCGTTCACGCACAAAAACAGAACATTGTATTGTACTAGCGTGTTCTAGCAATCATTTAAAGCAGTCGTGATTTTGAGTTGCGCTAAATCCAGTAATTGGACGACACGGTTGGCGCAGTGGATGAGCGATCAACTGCTGCGCAGCGTGTTGCGGGTTCGATTCCCGCCCAGGGTATACATTTGTGTGATGAGCACTTGTGTTTGCCTTGTGTCTGGGTGTTGTTTATCTATATATGTATGTATTTACAAAAAAAAATGTATTTGTGTATGCATATCAGCTGTCTGACACCCATAGTACAGGGTCTCCATAGTTTGGGGTCAGATGGCCGTGTGTAAAAAATGTCCCCACATATTATTATATAATACGCGCCCTTAAGTCGCACATAGGGTCACGGGAGCAAAGCCGCGGGCACAGCTAGTTATGAAATAAATTTCGTTGCACTGAGTTTATATTCTTTTGGGTTAATCTCAGAAACTACTGGTTCGTATCTGAAAATTCTTACACTAATAAGAACCTTCATCATCCCTGTGTTATAGGTAGCCCTAAGCTAGTATATTGTTATAAGGAGTTTTTAACAAAGAAGACAACCGCCTTCAAAAAGTAAAAAATAACTTTCAATTCGCACGTCGGCGGCTTTGGTTTTGCTTGTTGTTTTGTATTGCCACCGACTGCGAATTGAAAGTTATTTTTACTTTTTGAAGGCGGTTGTCTTTTTTGTTAAAAACTCCTTATAACAATATACTAGCTTAGGGCTATCTATAACACAGGGATGATGAAGGTTCTTATTAGTGTAAGAATTTTCAGATACGAACCAGTAGTTTCTGAGATTAACCCAAAAGAATATAAACTCAGTGCAACGAAATTTAATTCATAACTGGCTGTGCCTGAAGGTTTGGGGGGGTTGGGGTCGGTGCAGGTCTTAGTGGGGCGGGCTTCATTGCCAGGAAACCCGCACCTATAAAATGCTAAGCTGCCATCTGCGTACGCCTAAGTGTGTGAAGCTAGGCTATCAGACGCGCATCGACAAGTGCTTCATACACGTCCACGCCATCGCTAGATTGCCGCCGCAGTCTAGTGGTGGACCTACTTACTATTATCTTGGTAGGTCGTCCCCCCTGGGCAATGCTACGGGTCATAACGAGCTTCACACACTCCATCTGCCTCGTGACCTGTAGTAGCCAAGTATGAAGTGCGAGGGCGAGCCTTTGGCGCCCGATTGTCGTCTGCGGTGTGCTTGCGTACCAAAGACGGCATGTAACCAAACAAACTGGCTAGGAGATGCTAACTCCGAATATAAACTGCAACCGCTGCCTTGTGGAGAGATGTTGGCTCATCAAAGGCTAGGGAGTTACCCCGAAAATGTAACCAGCTCAGAAGATGCTAACTTCGACACCAAAAACGGCACCTACTGCCTTGTAGAGAGATGTTGGGTCATCAAAGGCTAGGGCGTCTACCCGAAATTATGATGTGTAGTGCCTTGGGAAAGCGCTACACTATTTTCCCAACTATCGTAATGAAATGAGTGAAAATAATGAGAATGTTCTGCCATGCAATCCGGCTAGCCCCCGGCGCTCACAGGTATCCGGGCCTGCGAGTGAGAAATTGACTACCGAAGACTGTAAGGGGGTGGGTACCCAGGCCCCCTTACCAGTAAATACTACTGGTCTTAAAGAGAGTAAAAGTAATAAGAAGCTAATACAGCAAGCCTTCCACCCAGGACTATTTCACAATAGACAAAGAAGTTTGTCACTTAGTTCGATAAGGGATGATAACACTGTAATACAACATGAAAAGACACAGCACAATGAGACGAATAACACATACAACAAAGACGTCAATCCTCCTATCTGGCAGAGAGTACCAGTCCAAAGAAACCCCAAAAAGAAAAAAGTATCCTCACCATCACCTGAGAGAATAACTGTTACCAATACATTCAGTGGACTTCCGGTAGACCAGAAAGAAGATGCTACAATACCACGTAATCCACCGCCCATAATCTTGTATGGCATTGAAGACCTCACCAAGTTAACCGAACTGCTAGAGAGTGTTGTTAATAAATCAGACTTCACATACAAAATCATTAACCAGAATCAACTCAGGATTAACTGCGCCACTGTAGAGGTCTACAAAACGACAATAGATATTGTTCGAAAAAATGGACTAATTGGACATACATTTAACAGAAAGGATAAGCGTCCCTATAGAATAGTGATAAAGAACCTACACTACACTACAACAAATAGCGTGATAAAGGAAACACTGGAAGAGACAGGAAATACTGTGATTGGAGAGATAATAAATGCTAAATATGGCAGAGAAAAGAAACCGACATCTACGTTCTTCGCCAACCTCCAACCTGGTCCCAACAACAAGGCTATAAAAAGTATTAAATTCATACACCATCAGTCAGTAATTATAGAAGACCCACGAAGACGAACCTCAATAGTTCAATGTCAAAGATGCCAGCAGTACGGACACTCTAAAAACTACTGCATGAGGCCCTTTCGATGCGTGAAGTGCGCTCAATCGCACAAAACATCGGAATGCCCTAAAAAAGACCGCAACACACCAGCAAAGTGTGCCCTATGTCTAGGCGAGCATCCAGCAAACTTCAAAGGGTGTGAGGTATATAGAGAAATACTAGCAAGGAAGACAAACACACACCGAGAAAACCCTAAACCAGGTGCCGATGACAAGTCCCAGGCACAGAATAAAAACTACTCATCCCATTCAAATAAATCGAGCAAAACCACGCCCGCGGCATATCCTACCGAAATACTGTCAAATCCCAACAACACGCAAAAACTATATGCTGAAGTAACAAAAGCCAACAAAATATCCAAAAATGATAATGTTCCCACAACAAACAAAGCACTAAGTATAGAAGAGATGCTCTTAAAACAAGCAGAAAAATTTGATATGATCCTACAACAAATGAGTATGTTAATAAACCTCATAACAACTCTAGTCACTAAGATGTCGCGATGACTTCCCTCAAGATAGCAACGTGGAACCCAGCGGGACTATCTCCAAATAAAGTAGAGATAGAAATTCTGTTACATACCCACAACATAGACATATTACTAGTGCCAGAATCTCATACAACAGCAAACAGTTGTGTTAAAATACAGAATTATAATATATATTGCACTGATCACCCAGACGGCACCGCACACGCTGGAGCAGCCATTATAGTAAAGTCTAATATCAAACACCATGAGCAACCACAATTCAAAACTGAGTACATACAAGCAGCAACAGTTGCAATAGAAGACCGAAACGGAAAATTTAATGTATCGGCCATTTACTGCCCTCCCAAACATAGCCTAAAAGAGGAACAATATAACGAGTACTTTAATACCCTAGGTTCCCGCTTTATAGCAGGAGGTGATTGGAACGCCAAAAATGTTCACTGGGCCTCCAGACTCACTAATACAAGAGGCAGAGAGCTCAAAAAGAGTATAGATAAAAGCCAGCTCAGGACAATATCCACAACAGACCCAACCAACTGGCCCACAGACCCAAATAAACTTCCGGATGTCATTGACTTTTTCATAGTAAAGGGATTGTCTAGGCTTTTCCATCATGTAGAGACAAGCCTAGACGCAAACTCCAATCATGTTCCAGTAATCCTAACAATTGGCACCACGGTCCTAAATACGGAACGAACCCTCAAATTATACAACAAGCACACAGATTGGTGTTCATTTCGCGAATGTATCGAAGATGGAATCAACCTCAAAATTCCACTAAAAACTGAATCGGATATCGACGTTGCCGCAAGAAATCTCACATCAATAATCCAAGAAAGTTGTTGAAAGTCAACACCAGAAGTCATGGAACGTCCATATCAAAAAAGAGTATACTCGGAAACTATACGGACAAAAATTATGGAAAAAAGGAGACTAAGGCGTATATGGCATACAAGCAGGCATCCTGATGACAAAACAGCATTAAATAAAGCCATTAAAGAACTAAAAACCCTTATAACTGAAGCAGACGAAATCGCCTTAGACACGTACTTAGAGGGACTTACAGCTACTAAAACAACGGACTATTCCCTATGGAGAGCCTGTAAAAACCTAAATCGACCCTTGCACCATAAACCACCGCTTCAGTACCCAAATGGAACATGGATTAGAACTGACCAAGACAAAGCCGATGCATTTGCAAACCATCTTAGCAATGTGTTCAAGCCCAATAACCCAAGACCAAATGAGGATGAATCTGATATGGACATTGTCATCAACCAAGATATACAACTGGATTTACCCCTGAAGTTAGTAACGCCTAAGGAGATAATTAGAAATGTAAGGTTAATGGACAATAATAAGGCCCCTGGCTATGATCTCATTGACAAAAGAGTCCTTCAAGAATTACCACGGAAAGGAATTGTATACCTAACAATACTTTTCAATGCTATCCAACGAATAGGTTACTTCCCAGATATATGGAAAGTGTCACAAGTGATAATGATCCACAAACCCGGTAAACCTATACATGATATCACTTCATACAGACCAATCAGTCTCTTACCGATTATGTCCAAGCTTTACGAAAAGTCCCGACTACAGAGAATGCTACCTGTTCTCAATGAGAGGAACATTGTCCCAAATCACCAATTCGGTTTTCGAAAAGAACATGCCACCATAGAACAAGTGCATAGAGTGTGCAGGACGATTAGAAAAACTTTCGAGAAAAAAGAGTACTGCTCAGCTGCCTTTCTTGATATACAACAAGCCTTCGACAGAGTCTGGCACAAAGGTCTGCTATTCAAGATAAAATCATTACTACCACATACATTCTTTGAAGTACTAAAATCGTACCTTACAAACAGAATATTTCAAGTAAGAGAAAACCAATCCACCTCAAGGTTCCAAGAAATATCTGCAGGAGTACCGCAGGGATCGGTTCTCGGACCAGTACTGTACACCCTGTTTACCTCTGACCTGCCCCAAAGTTCCGAGATCACAATTGCGACTTTCGCGGATGACACGGCCTTACTTGCTTCGCACAAATGCCCGATACTTGCATCTCACATCTTGCAATCCAGTTTGAACGAGACTGAAGAATGGCTAGCAAAATGGAGAATCGCCGCCAGTGTGTCCAAATCAGCTCATATCACATTTTCATTACGCAAACACGACTGCGACCCGGTCACCCTGAACGGCAGTCAACTCCCACACCACGAGTCAGTGAAGTACCTGGGTATGCATCTTGACCGCAGGCTCACATGGAGAAAGCACATTGAAACAAAAAGAGAAGAAATGAACCTGAAATATAGAGGTCTTTTCTGGCTGCTTGAAAAAATTCAAAACTGGCGATAGATAACAAGCTCTTAATATACAAGACCATACTAAAGCCAATCTGGACATATGGCATCCAACTCTGGGGATCAGCCAGTGCCTCCAACATAATGAAAGTGCAGAGGGCACAAAATTATATATTAAAACAAGTTTCCAATGCACCTTGGTTCATTAAGACAACGGAGTTGCATGAAATTCTCAATATTCCAATGGTCAATGAGGAGATAAATAGCCATGGCGACAAATATAAACTCAGACTGCTAAAGCATCCGAACATACTCGCTGGGCAGCTTACTATACCAGAAAGCATTCGCCGATTAAAAAAGCGGCGGGATATTTTTGACGAGAACAGTCAGTGAGAAGCACGACTTCGTAAATAATGGGGCTCTCCAGTGGGAGTAGCACCTTACATGTCATCGGCACCATCCCATCTGCTCATAGTCAGAAAGACTGATCGCAAGATTCAAACGGAAAAAAAAAAAAAAAAAAAAAAACTTTTTGAAGGCGGTTGTCTTTTTTGTTAATACCTTTTTTTTCGTACACGTTTCACGTTTTCGTTTTACATTTTCGTTTGCCTACTTCTTATCGTACAAACTAATTGCGGAACGGTGACATCAAAATAATTCAGTCTTCCCTTAATATATATCCCCTTTAGGGGTGGAATGTTTTTATGAAATTTATATGGGACCAAATTGGAGGTATACACTATCAATTAAATTCATTCATTCATACATTCATTCATTAAAATCATTGAAATCGGACTTCATTGAAAAAAGATATGCGTAGTCAAACATAAAAAAAAATTAAAAAAAATACTCATGAAATGAAATCTACTGGGCCAAACTATATTAAATTTTTATGGCACCAAATGGAAATTATTCCGCACCAAACTAAAGAAGAATCACGTAAGTCGGATCATGAATCTCAGCGTAATCGGTGTACATATATAAAGAAATACCAATCGAATTGTGAATCTCCTCCTTTTTAAAGTCGGTTAAAAATAAAACCCTATACGGATTAACAAACATGCCTACTTAGTGCTTGTTGGTGATGTAAGAATTAAGGGGCTATTAAACGACTTTTACAGATTTTAAACTGACAGTCACGTCAAAATGTGCAGTGTAAATGATTTGAAAAAAATATATGTTAAACTAGAACATTCTCTTAATCACTTAGTAAGTGAATATTTTTAATTATATTCATATTATATAGTTTAATTAATACGTGAAATTGTGTCTGACGCGGACAAAACATTGACAATCACACAAAATCTACCAAGTATAATTAAACGAAACTTACACCATTTACAGACAATTTTATTATCTATCTTTTAGTATACGGCTTTTTTTTATTTTGAAAGAATACTAGTTTTATTTAACTTTTTCGACTAAACTTTGAGAGTTTTGGACGCAAAACTGATGCAGAACGGACGCAGTCTGCATCCAAAACTTACAAAATTTAGTCGAAAAAAATAATTAAAAGTAGTATTCTTTCAAAATTAAAAAGAAGGCGTATACTAAAAGATAGATAATAAAATTGTCTGTAAGATAGTGTAAGTTTCGGATAATTATACCTGGTAGATTTTGTGTGATTGTCAATGTTTTGTCCGCGTCAGATACAACTTCACGAGTTAATTAAACTATTTAATATGAACTTAATCAAAAATATTCACTTTCTATATGATTAAGAGAATGTTCTAGTTTAACATATATTTTTTTCAAATCATTTACACTGCACATTTTGTCGTGATTGTCAGTTTAAAATCTGTAAAAGTCGTTTAATAGCCCCTTAAGTCAAAATGTTATCGATGTTTTCTTCAAGATAATTGCAAATATCCATTTATATTATTAATTTTCTTAATCCGACAACCGTAAGCTTTAGCGAAACTCATTAAGAAATAAGTAGCTGATGAACACGTTCCCAAATAAAAATAGAACATTTATCGTGAGCTGTTAAAGGCATACTCCTCCAAAGACAGTCTCCTCTAAATCTGTACAAAATAAATTATAATTTATTTTCAAAAATATTTTAAGAATGGTGGCACGCAATATTAACGGGGTGATCGTTGGGAGATTCCTTTGTCCAGCAGTGAACGTCTCGTCACCTTTTTAATTTTTTCGATATCTCATTTCGTTTTCGAGATATGATTTTTTTTCTAACCGAAACCGTGTGAAAAGGCCGCACTTGTCACATCTTTTCGTTTTTCAAAAACATTTTTGTTTTTTTTTTAATTTTTCGTTTTTGCATTATGTTGCCCTCCTCAAGACGCATCTTTTGACATCCCAGTCCACCACGTAGTACCAAAACCCCCGCGACACCAGGGCGAAATAACACTTTCGCTGAATATCGGGCATATACCGAAGCAACAGAAAAAACATTTTCAATATTAAAATATCTAGACTTACAAACATCACCCTTAACTAAAACAATTTAAAAGGAAATAAATTAACGGTAAAAAGAATATTTTAAAAACAAGCTTTTATTATGCACGAAAAATTAAAAAAATAAACTAAGACATTCATAAAATTCGTAGTTTCTTAAACTTTATAAGTAACAACCTACAAAAATGTTCAGTTTAACTGACAAACATATATTATCTATAACCAGTATATTAATATTCTTACGCGATCTGAAAGCTTGTCGCGGCCGAGGACTATGCGTTAACGAAATTGCGCGACAAGCTTTTAAATCGCGTAAGAATATTAATATACTGGTTATAGATAATATATGTTTGTCAGTTAAACTGAACATTTTTGTAGGTTGTTACTTATAAAGTTTAAGAAACTACGAATTTTATGAATGTCTTAGTTTATTTTTTTAATTTTTCGTGCATAATAAAAGCTTGTTTTTAAAATATTCTTTTTACCGTTAATTTATTTTTAACTTTTTAGTTGGACATATTCCTTAGTCTATCCATTTCCATTAACGCTTCATTGTTACAAGGTCTCTTTCTAGTTAATTTTGTGCAATCTAATTCTTCAATTTGTAGACCGTCTAAAGACTTAACTCTTCTCAGAGCTACATACGCTTGTCCAGCAGCGAAGAGTTTTGAACCCAAATATACCACGGCATGTTCAACAGTGCTCCCCTGCATTTTATGTACTGTTGAAGCCCAGCATAATACTATGGGTAACATTCTTCGTTCCGCGGTGCCGTGACTATATTTGGTCTGAAACTGCACTGATTTGGGTTGTATCACATGCACACCATCGTTTCCGAAGTTTATACGAACTGATGGAATATCAGTATCGTACATTTGTGCTCTACGGAAGCAGGGCCATATAATTTCTTCGATACATCCGATAGCACCATTCACCAGTCCTTTTGATACATCGGTGTCAATACATACATACATCGGAGTCGGCCGGTGCCATCGGCCATTACATTACCGTTCATCTGCTCCTGTTCGCTTCATACGTTGTTTCACGTTATCGAGCCTTTGACGTTTTGCATCAGTACTTTCATAGGCAAATTTCTGTTGCCGTTTCAATTTTTCCTTCGCCAATCTTCTTTTTTTTTTGTGTTGCTGTTTCTTTTCCCATCTTAGTCCCACGAGTATAGAAGAATTATAGCGTCCACCCTTTCAGAGCTTCGAATAAAAGGGCAAGGGCAAAATATACAACAGGGTGCGCCCTGGTTCCCTGAGGTGGTGTTCATGACATCATATTAGACCCTGATGCCACTCATTTCTCGGCACGGCCTCACCTTAAATTGGGTACTAGAATTATGCGCCACTTGTTTCGGGTTGTACCTTACTTGTGCCTCACGAATACTGTGATCCGTGTTTGATTTTGGAGTTTTCCTTCTCCTAGACTGGTTGCACACCAATGCTATCGACGCCAATCTCGCCGAACTACACAACGTTACCAAAGTAACTTAGGTATACCTTAGTTCAGCACAAACTGTCCACGCGAAGTGGTGTTCCTATGACTATATTCCATCTCCATCATCAGAGCAGCTGCATCGTACCATAATATTATTGTATTGTTATCAAATTTCCGTAAGTATATCAACTTTCAGTTTACTCGGTCCACGAGAAGTGGTGACCCTGTAAATACCGTCCAACTCCATCACCAGACCAGCTCCATCGTACCATATTATCGTATTGTCAACAAAGTTACGTAAGTACACCAAATTTCAACTCAATCGACCTACTGGATCTCGTGTTCCTGTGGCTACGCTGCAACTCCTCATGACACCAGCTCAATGATACCTTGTTATTGTATTGTCACCAAACTTACGTAGTCATACCGAAATTCAACTCAATCGGTCCATGGGAACTAGTGTTCCTATGGGCACCTTCCAACTCCTCATGACACCAGGTCAATGATACCTTGTTATTGTATTGTCACCAAAGTTACGTAGTCATACCGAAATTCAACTCAATCGGTCCATGGGAACTAGTGTTCCTATGGGCACCTTCCAACTCCTCATGACACCAGGTCAATGATACCTTGTTATTGTATTGTCACCGAAATTACATACACATACCAAATTTTGGCTTAATTGGTCCACAGGAATCGGAGTTCCTACGGGCTTCTTCCAACTCCTCATCAGATCAGCTCCATTATACCATATTTTGTATTGTTACCGAAATTACGACGACATACAAAATTTCAGCTCAATTGGACCTCAGGAATCGGACTTCCTATAGGCATCCTCCAACTCCTCATCAAATCAGCTCCATGATACCATATTTTTTTTGTATTGTTATCGAAATAACGAAGACATACAAAATTTCAGCTCAATTGGACCACAGGAATCTGAGTTCTTATGGGCATCCTCCAACTCCTCATCAGATCAGCTCCATGATACCATATTTTTGTATTGTTGCCGAAATTACGAAGACATACCAAATTTCAGCTCAATTGGACCACAGGAATCGGAGTTCCTATGGGCATCCTCCAACTCCTCATCAGATCAGCTCCATGATACCATATTTTTGTATTGTTATCGAAGTTACGAAGACATACCAAATTTCAGCTCAATCGGTCCACAAGAACCGAAGTTTCTATGGTCACCGTCCAACCTCATCATCAGACCAGCTCCATGGTACCATATTATTGTATTGTCATCCAAGTTACGTAGGTATACCAAGTTTCAGCTCAATCGGTCTATTGAAAGTGGTTCAAATCTTCCTTGCAAGATTTGCAAACATACATACAAAAGTGAAGTTAAATAAAAGCTTGTAAAAAAGCTTGTAAAAAAGGCAAAAAACAAAACAGAATCTCCCGATTAAATATCTTAAGCCCACCTGTTTCACTAAACGCTGTTCATTTGTCGCTGCTTACCCCCTACGGAGTACACCTTAATGATAATCGTTAGTATTCCTGCTACACTTCTTGGTACTAAATAAAAATTTGCAATCATTTCTAGCAGATGTTACGGCCATTAAGATGAGCGTGACGCCGCTTAGATTTATAAGTGCTGGAAACACACGCGTGAATATTGTTTGCGGGCACGCGATCAGTATGTTTCGTTTAGTTTTAGTGGCTGTTTCGAGAATATATTGTTATGTCTGTAAGTAATTGGGTTAGGTTACGAGGTATTTAAGATAATTGATGGGAGGTTTAATGTGAAATATGACAGCGTTTGGTGGAATCTTAATAGATGTAGACACGATATGTCACATGACAACCGCTGAGTTCAGATATTAATCACATATTACACATCTATTTAATTGCACTGAAATCTCCTAAGTGCGTGTATAATTGCGAAAGATATTACTTAGTTGATGAACTAGTTTCAGCTTTTACACTAGCTGACTCTTTGTCAATTCAAAAGTGCCTGTAAATGGTTTAATTTTAATAAATGCTTTGACTTTAACTTCTTAATCAAAGTCAAAGGCACAATGTATCGATCTAAATGTAACCCAGTGTCACCTTTAAGGGCTCATACGCACAATGCGTCATTTCAAAGATGGACGCGGATGAATTTGCAGCTATTTACTACATCTCCACACGTTACGTCAAGAAGAAAAAATAAAGAAAGAAGTACTGGAGGCATCCTTATTTGCAAACACGACATGAAAGCAAGCATTTTGTACTATTTTTCGAAGAACTAAAAAAATATAAAGATAAGTTTTTGGATTTATTAGAATGCGCATAAAAACATTTGAATCTTTGAACATTTTAATAACAAGCCGCATTGTGGCTACCCGTATAGTGCGTATGAGCCCTTAGACTAACATAGAAATCATATTCTTATAGTTTCCTGGTCACAAAAGTCTAAAGTGAAAAGATTCTCTTTTTAAAACTGCAATCAAACAAAAACGCATCGGTCCCATTCCAAACATTCTCCCCTAAAACCCCTAAGCATAAAGTCCTAACATCTCATTACGTAACTTTAAAATCTTTCCTCACCATCGCCCGCTCGAATCACCTCGGAATGTGACACGCACGTACAAAAGCCGCGATGTATACCTCCCGGAGCATTGTCTCCTCGCAGATCCGTTTAATATCCGTTCCCTGATCGTTAGTGATTTCCCTTACAAGTTGACAGGGTGAAATGGAAATTAGACATCCTGATATGAGGGCCCCAAGGGTTGAGACAGGGAACTGTGGGGTTGACCTGTAGTGTGCTTGTAAGAAAAGATGTGGGGGATTTTTAAGAGAGGAATGTTTTTAAATCATGCAAACTGATCATTATGCTCTCAAGTAAAATGTGTTTCTTATTAAAACGACTTAGCAAAACTCATTCATTTATTAACAAGATTATAAAGCACTTTAATTGACTTCAATTATTTAACATATTTTAATGCTTTGCTTTGTGTTGACTGGTATTTATTTGCTGGTCAATAAAATAATGTTTTGAAAGATTTTAATTAAAGTGCAAAGAAAGGAATATTTAAAACTAATTTTTATTTTACATGGTCAATTTCAATTTTCAATTACATTAACAGGCTCAAGATGTCAAACCGACAATATCAAACTATAAGGATACATATTCCAGTAAATCGGGAAAGTTACTGGCATGTACGAGTAACTAGCACACTGCGGATACATGCAAGTTAAACTGGTATTACTTATTATATAAAGTCACTTATCTGCTAACTCAATTATTGTCTGACTATTTATTGATTTCAAAGCAACTAAAATCTAATTTAGGACACTGTATTTTAGCCCTGAAAATTAGATTAATTTTCAATTAACTGTAAATTGAAAACTAATTTAATTTAATTTACCGGGCTAAAATATGTAGGTACCGGGTTTTGTACAGAAGTTAACCTCTTGGGCTGGGCCATCAGAGAGACTGCCACCTGGGCACGTGCTGCCATGGGCAACTTGGAAAACTTTAACTTACCACACACCACACTACACCACACCACCAGACACCACCACATCACACCACACCACACCATACACCACACCACACCACAGCACAGCACACTACACCACACCACACACCACCACCACACACCGCCACCACAGTCATGTATTGATGACAAACCAAAATGTGCCCAGCAAGTCAAAGTCACGACCACATGATAGATCGTACTTCTTACGTACTTTCCACAGATATAGATAGACCCTAGATAACGCAAGTATCACGATCTGTATGAAAACCAAGCGTGCCATTTTTTTACTACCTATTATGACGTCACAATATTTTGTATTTCTTAAGATATTACCAGGTATTACTGAGGGTATTATATTAAAAACAATTGTTTCTTAAATGAATTACGCATAATATTAATCACAAAATGACTTACCGATGGAAGGAAACGTTTACTTTATTTTTTTACTTACGATTTTTGTACGTAAGCTAGGCACGAAACTAGGCACGCGAAGTAGTTGCTCTTGCGTTATCTAGGTCTATCTATATCTGTGGTACTTCCATAGAGAAGTAATAAATTCGTAGCTTAGCGCCGACGGAACGTTTTTGCTGTTTTGACGTGGAGGTCAAAAGGTGAAACTGACTCCGTACCCAAGTCTATTAAGTACACTAAATAATACAATTATAATTATATAATACAAGTACAAATACATATTTAAATATATAAAGTACTAGCTGACCCGACAGACGTTGTCCTGTCCCGATCTAGGGGGATGAAAAAGGGGTGAAAAAAGGGTATGAAAAATAGATGTTGGCCTATTCTCAGACCTACCCAATATGCACACAAAATTTCATCAGAATCGGTCAAGCCGTTTCGGAGGAGTACGGGAACGAAAACTGTGACACGAGAATTTTATATATTAGATAGTTTTAATTAGCAATCAGTACTAGTACTAGTTGTACTAGTTTAAGTTTCAATTATGGATCGAAGTTATCTGAATAAATAAATGTTATTATATTATTATATTTTATTATATTATAACCGAAATTCAAGCAAACGATGTCGCGGGCATTAGCTAATAAAAAATATATCATGTTAAGAAGAAGAGCTGTGTAGTGCCGGCTGCGAAAAGCACCATCCCATTTCTACCCGTAGGTGTCGTAAAACTTGGCAGAGGGATATTGACCAGAGGATGGGCAGCAGCGTCCTTCTGAGTACTATAACACCTACTGCGATCGCCAACATGCATCGGCCAAACATGGTGATTACGGCTGAACCCCCGTTGGGGGAGACCTATGCCCAGCAGTTGGCGTCTAAAGGCTGACATGGTGAAGAAGAAGAGAAGTTGGGTCTTGGAATTACTGTTTAAGGCGACGATATACGCCGGCGACCTTGAGCGACCAGAGAATCGTATGCGCTGCGTTCAAAACTCTTAAAGTTTAGTCGAAAAAAAATAAAAGATAGTATTCTTTAACTTAAAAAAAGGCGTATACTAAAAGATAGATAATAAAATTGTCTGTAAGATAGTAAAAGTTTCGTTTAAATATTCCTGGTAGATTTTGTGTGATTATCAATGTTTCACAACTTCACGATTTAATTAAACTATTTAATATGAACTTAATCAAAAATATTCCCATACTAAATGATTAAGAGAATGTTCTAGTTTAACATATATATTTTTCACTACACATTTTGAAGTGATTGTCAGTTTAAAATTTGCAAAAGTCGCTTGTTAGCGCCTTAATGGTGTCTAGCTACTACCAGATTCTCCAACAATGTGCGTAACCCACAATTTGTCTATTCACTCTTTAATGCTAGCTATAAAAGTAACAGCTCATCAGATACAATCGATGTGCGATGCTCGATGGACGATGTGAACAAATCGCTCCGAGGAAGACGGATCGGCACATAATATAGATACTGAATTAACAAATAGATGTAAATACGATTATGTTAGTAGGTTGAATGGGCAGTCGTACGACTTTGCGATTGCGATTTTTTGTAATTAAATGGATTTCATCATTTACTTCTGACATTCCTGTCGTTATCCTAACTGATATTCATCATCATCATGCCAACTAAACGCCCACTGCTGGGCATAGGTCACCCCAAGGGGGGGGGGGGGGTCGGGTCAGCCGTAATTGCCATGCTTGGCCGATGCATGTTGGCGATCGCAATAGGTGTTATGGTACTCAGAAGGACGCTGCATTCGCGACTGGCACCACACGGCTAACTGATATTATAAATGCGAAATTAAGTTTGTTTTCAACCGACTTCAAAAAAGAAGAAGGTTCCCGTTTGGCTGAACCGATTTTGATGCGGTTTTAAGAAAAATGTTTGTTACATTCTGAAGGTTTTAGTATACAACAAATTGAAATTTATTCAGCGCTGTTTGAAAAAATCAGTAAAAACCAAAAAAATATACATATCGAATCATGATTGAATTATGTTATTACAAATAGAGTACAAACCGAATTGTTTGTCAAATTCTAAATACCTAAATGAAATTAAAGGAACTGGGTATGAAATTTTAAACAATATAAACGCACTATATATCTACTACTACCTTTTGCCCGTGACTTCACTCGCGTTTCCGAGCTGGTGCTGTGGATTACACATGTATTGTGTTTAATATCAAACTATTCTTAGGAACATGCAAACATATCCATCTACTATATTATTATCGTCGCAAAGCCTTTCCTTCTTTCTTTCAGTACGTCTCTTACAATGGTCTGCAAAACACCTAAACTTCAATCTTCCGCGTTCAATCATAAAAGATAATAATGTCTATTTAACTATTCAAGAAAAACACGATGCAAATGAGACACACCCCACCACTGACCACCAAAGACATCCCAGTAAGAACAACACAAAACAAACAGCAATAAATAGGATTACGCAAGTCCGTGTTCAGACGGACGACACTGCGACTCCCAGGGGATACGGATGAAGGCAAAACGTCTCATTTTTTAATGGAATCCTACTTAATTGACTTCTTAATAGCCCCTCTAGAGTTCAGGGTGTAATCCTAAATGTTTATTCAGATTTTCAATGAAACGTGGGAAAAATAGAAATGTTTTACCGTAAAATTATATGATCCAGGAAGACGGCGCTATTTTAAGTATCTTACGTGATTTCCTTCGGAATCTTTTGTAAATGGCAGGTCTGTACAAAATGTGAAGTACGATTTTTATGAAAGGAAAAACCTTAATTTATTGCTCGAGATTGGAACTGTGCGTGCTGAATGTCATTAAGCTCGACGCTTTCCACAATGGAGTTATTTACTTTTATTGGTCAACATTGTTAGAAAGCCTTGACGAAGCATGACGATCTGTAGCTATATACATTGGAATTTCTAAAACCAATTATTATTCTCATGAAGAGTTATAGAATATAAAAGGAGCTATTTACTAAGCCTGTGTAAATGGATCAAGGACTTACTTGATCGATAACTAATCCAACTACACAATAAAAAAAAAACAAACAAAGGTATTGTAAAGATTGTATACCGATGCATTCTGGCCGGAAGTAAGCCTGGCCGAAAACTTCCACAAGGAATTGGAATTCAAAGAACCGGTGATTGTTTATTTAATGTGGGTACTTATGTGCTGGGCTCTTACTGTGAACACATCAATTAAATAAGATATCATAATTGATAAGATAAGATAATTATAATAATTTGTTGAATAAGAAAGAAAGTTTAAGTAGCAATTGGCAGGCCACATCGCTCGAAGAACCGATAACTGATGGGGAAAAAAGGTTTTGCGAGTGGCGACCACGAACTGAAAGATGCAGCGTTGGTAGGCCTACCACCAGATGGACCGACGTGAAGTGGCGTTCAATGGGGTCTTTGTTCAACAGTGGACGTCTTCTCACAGATGGTGATAACGCCTGGTACCGATCGCTAATAAAGTGGTCACAATATAGTGGACACAGTAATAAAGTGGACATCTATTTACCTACCTCTGTTTCCTGTAACAAAACAGCGTCAAAAATCACGAAATCGCACATACCTAGTCTCCCGTCTGCATCAGAACCGCGATTGACTTCAACGAATAAATCATCGGGCCCATCCCTCCGAGCGATCAATCACCGGCCATTATACAGATATCATAAATACGCGCGTCACTATTGTGTACATTATTGTATGTTTGTCTGTGGTGATGTTATCTTCATGTGTATTCTAGTTTTGTGGGAAGTGAAATGTATGGAGAATCGATTTGTGAAGGCCTTGGTGGGGTATTTTTCTTGGTGATTTTCTCAATATTATTAAAATCGTTTATAATAGAAATTTTAATAGGGTGGCATGCAGTAGTATTATAGTGGTTTATGTTAACGTTGAATATGTGCTAGGAGCTCGTGGCAAAGTAAAAGCAGTACGAATGAACCGGTCACGATGGCTAAGCTACGCTTGCCGCGGTCAGCCTGTGGATGGGTGACAATCCATTTCATATTCATTCATACCCCTTCATGCCACGAAAAGCACGTAAACCCGATGGTAACTACTGTTAAAGATACACTAATGAGTAACGATCTTTGACAGTCGTTGTAGCTAGTTAGAAGCTAAAACATCTGACAATTAGTCTTACCAAAGGGTATTGTGGTACCCAGTGACTGGGTTGTGAAGGTCGGATAAAATAGGCAGTCGCTCCATGTAAAACGATGGTATTCAGCGACACCGGTTAGACTAGAAACCTTTTTAACCGACTTCAAAAAGGACGAGGTTCTCAATTCGATTAGCATTTTTTTTTTGTGTATGTACACCGATTACTCCCGAAATCCGATTTACGTAATTCTTCTTTAGTTTGATAATGAATAGTTGAAATTTTAACTTAGTTTGGCTTAGTAGTTTTCATTTTATGAACATTTCTTAATTTCTTCTTCATTTATTTTTTTTTGTGACCACGCATAACTTTTTTTAGTGTAGTTCGATTTCGAAGATTCTTTTTTTAATTGATAGTGTATACCTCAAATTTGATCCCATATACATTTCAAGAAAATATTCCACCCCTAAGGATAGAAAATTAAGGGATGACTGAATTTTTTTGGTGTCACCGTTTCGTAATTAATTTGTATGAAAAGAAGTAGGCGAAAAAAAAACCTTATAATAATATAGTTGGGTAAAGGCTAGGAAGTGGACATTTTTGAATATAAAAATAATAAAAGCTGCTTGTATTTTACAATAAATAAAGACACAATTGCCCCAATTACAATAACAAGTGTACATAATGTCCAAAACATGAAAAAAAACTACATAAACCTAAGATTTATATCGTTAGGCTGTACACACACGCAATCGCAATAAATTGGCACCATTATCGCTCGACGAGTGATGCTCAAAATAAAATACAAAAAAAAAACATAATCCTTTTATTTTAAGCGCGGAGCTATCTGGATTGAGTAATGACTATGTACAGTGACGTAAACACGATGTATTGAAGTAACGTAGTTTAAAATAAAATTGGCTGCCATTATCATTTGTTTTGAGAAGTAGATTGTTGTGTCTTTCAGTCTAACCGGATTCTGCCGAATACTAGTGTTCAAAGTCAAAGCATTTATTTCAATATATATATTACAGGCACTTTTGAATTGTCAAGGAGTCGGTCAGTTAGTCAGAAAGTTGAAGCTAGTTGCTCGTTCCAAAACGTTGGGAGGTCTCCATGGAGAAGAACGAGCAAGAAACTCCACGGACACTCTTTTAAAATCAAGTTTTTACAAAATACTGCTTACATTATTCTTGTTGCTTCTATATGTGAAAACAATGAAGGTAATCTAGAAATACAAAATATAAAAAATAATCAAGATAAAAACCATGGCAGTTAAGAGTTGACCAATCTCTACTGACAGCGCCCGTTCACGAACATGACGCGTGAATCAGCACCATTCAGCTCAACCATTTTGGAGGGAGCTGAATGATCCAACACACGCGGCACCATCAGCGAGACATTTGAGTGAGCATGACAATTCTCTCAACCGCCATGCTCATTTATGTCAAACACATAATAATTTACTTAATATATGGCTCCATGGTACTCACATTTACAAAATCAAAATAATGCTGCTTAAATATACAAAACTAAGATTTTCAATGTTACTAAAATGTCGAAAAAGTAATTAAAATATATTTGTGTATAATAATAACGATACTCGTTACTCATGTCAATAAAAAAAGGGGTAGGAAACAACATTCCTCCAATTAGGAAATTCCCTAAACTGCCTGTGGAGCAGGACCAGCATTTAGCCAAGCATTTTTATCATTGACGTAGTCTTCTAATTTATAATATGCTTGTCTACATAGTGTGCATTTATACATGTTTTAAATTGTCTTTCATTTAGTTGTTGAATATCAAGAGGTATTTTATTATAAAATTTTACACATAAAAGAAGTATGTACTTTTGACAATTTGAAACTTGGCTGATCTAATTTGTTCCTATTTCTAGTATAAACACTATGTCTATCACTTATTTTATTAAAAAGATGAAGGTTTTTTCGAACATGCATAATGTTTTCATATATGTATTGACAAGGTACCGTCATGATGTTAATCTGTTTAAACAATTCTCTTAGAGACTCGCGTGTTATATATGGAGTAACTGCCTGTCTGAAAACAACCAGGCAACTAGATTCAAATTTTACATTATGACGTTCAAAAGTGCCTTTTAATGGTCTAATTGAAATAAATGATTTGACTTTGACTTTGACTTTGACCCAGTTATGATACCCCTTGGTCCTCTGACTTTCTGCCTTATGACTACCCATAACGTTGGAGCGAGTCCTGAACAAATTCACGCGCCACCTGTACAGAAATATTTATGGGGTATACCCATTTTACACTTTGATGTACCACGACACTATTCGTACTGGGTATGGTGGGGTACAATCAACTCGGAGTAAGACAGGAGTTTGCACTAGCGTCGTACGTGGTAAAACTTCTCCGAGGCATTGAGCACAACCCGTGGGTGCTACAGCGGTTGCACTTGTACGTGTCTGACCCCTATGTGTGGAGGCGACGACCCCCGCAACTACTGGTCGTACCTTCAGCCAGGACCAATTTGCTGGCCAAGACCCCTCTGACTCGAGCAATTAGCACCATCAACTTTATTCATATTGAAATGGACATATTCACATGTCACTGGAGTGAACTAGCAAAAGGACTATTGTTTACAATTTGCTACAAACAATGTTTTTTAGGATCTTGAATGTACTTATTTTGTGTTTTAATTTTAATTTTGAGTGTGTGACTTGGCTATCGCCTTAGATAATCTAAGGCGATAAGTTAAGTTTACAGGTCTTAAGACCTGTAAGGATAGTTTTAAGGAATTTAAATAAATAAATAAATAACGCTTGTCAAAGATTTAAAAAGCATTTTAATACACATTCTGTCTAAAATCTAAACTAATTCACATAATATACAGAATGTTAAAGAAATTGCGTGGCTAAGCTTCAGGGTGAGTTCAGTATCGATAAAGGAACCCATAATTTAAAAAAAACCTGTAAAAAAAGTTAAAATTAAAAACTGAAAGTTATCATAAGCTGAAGCTAACATAGCTTCAGGGTGAGTTTAGTATCGATAAAGGAACCCGTAAAAGATAAAAAATACCTTTAAAAACGTTTTTTCATTTTATTTATTTATATTTTTCGTGGGTTCCTTTATCGATACTGAACCTACCGCTAAGCTATGGCATGCATTTTCTTTAACATCCGGTATATAGAACACTGAAAATGGAAAATAACAAAAATATTATAAATATCATTACATATTATAAATATCATGACGACACGGTTGGCTTAGTGGCTGAGCGATCAACTGCTGCGCAGCGTGTTGCGGGTTCGATTCCCGCCCAGGGTAAACATTTGTGTGATGAGCACTTGTGTGTGCCTTGTGTCTGGGTGTTGTTTATCTATAATATGTATGTATTTACAAAAAAAAATGTATTTGTGTATGTATATCAGCTGTCTGACACCCATAGTACAGGGTCTCCCTAGTTTGGGGTCGGATGGCCGTGTGTGAAAATGTCCCCACATATTATTATTATCATTATTTAATAAAAAAACAAACCAGCCAAAATAATACTAAGCCGTACAGAGAGAAAAAAAAAACAAACAAAACAACTCACAAACTCCGGAACCTGACGAGATTAAAAACAAAAATTTATTCGGTGTTAAAAAATTCACACACACTCCTCGTAAGTAGGTCCTTGAGGGATGGCGGCTAATGTAATTGGCCAATCTGCGGCGAAGTACCATTGGCCATAAATAATGGCCAAAGTAGGACAAGACGCACATACATTGGAATAAGCGACCGAGATATGGCGGCTTTTTGGCCAATGGAACATGTGGATTGGCGGCCATCTTGTTCACCATTTTGATTAAATGTCTAGACGCAGATTATGGCGCGATGTTGTTCTGTGTATAATAATCCGAGGTTATGTTGGGTTGTTTGTTTTGGGATTATGTATGTTTGGACAGGGTGACGTGGGAAAATAAGAAAATAATTTGGAAAAACATGTGGCCAGTTATTTTTATCGCTTTCAAAATCTGTCCTGTGAACGTGTATAACTGATATCCTTGATTATTTTTTTTTTCAATCTTTTTTTTTAATTTTCTTTTACCTCTTTTAACATCTTACAGTTTTTAATATTGACTGATTGTATGAGAGGCTCCTTATTTCATTGAACATAAAGTCAAAGTCAAATCATTCATTTCAATTAGACCATTAAAGGCACTTTTGAACGTCATAAATTGTAAAATTTGAATCTAGTTGCCCATTCCAAATGGTAGTTTCGTATGGAGAAGAATGAAAAATGAATAAAATCTAAAACACCAATTTATTTCATAAATAAAAGTTGCCAACAAACAAAACCACGTAGATACATTTTATAAACACAAAACACACCAAATATATTTTCACCTCACAAAAATATACCAAAGTCTAACAAACTAACAATCTGTAAGACAACACCCGTGCATAACGAAGCGGCGCTCATTAAAAACGATAAATTACTCGAAGTAATTAATACCTGAGCTTTTAATTTGAAACTCGATAGCGTTAGAGATTTACTGGCTTTGTCATAAGTTGTGATGTGAGGGGAGTAAGTGGTTTTAAACTTAGTTGAGAGTTTGAGCGGTTTTTTGAGTTTTAAAAGGGTTACTAAAAAAGTGCTGGATTTTGTCGCTTAGATAACAATAATAATAACTTTATTGAGCTAAGTTTATTTTATGATAAAGACTAGAGCTTTAAGTCCTTTTGAGTACAAAAGAACTTTTATACTACTACAGAATATAAATTAATGAAAGACTCATAGCATGTTAGTGTAGAACGCAGAGCAAAATCCAGTCCCGTGCTTAGAATTAACCCATAGTACAGGAACTAGTCAAATACTCCGTCCCCGCACCAAAACAAGCTCAAATGGATCATTAAAGTAGCATAAAAGAAGTTGTTCGCCTTCCTGTTTGATGTTGATCGCTAAAGTCACAAGATGATTAAAATATCCAGCGCATCGCACAATACAAAAGCAAATATCAAGTAAAATCAATGACCCAAAAGAATTTTAGTATATTTAGAGAAAATGTAATAAGACTAATTAATTAATTTATGACTTTTTCAATTTGTTGTTAAAAATAATAATAATGGAATGTCAATATTAATTGTCAATGGAATCAATGCCAAGAGCCTCGACCAACATCTGAGGAGGCTCTAGTTGGACAGCTGGGCATATTCGTTTTCTGAATCAAGGGCTTGATTCAGAAAGCGAATACTTTGACACGATGGGTATAGGTAAAAGATATCTTTCTCAGGAGCCCTGACTAAAGAAATAATAATTTAAAATTTTACTAACATAGTTATAAGTAGATAAGATACCCACTAACATAATATGGACTTGTATCATTACTGTGTGCTTGGTTTGAAATAAATATTTTCAATAATATTTAAAATTTCATAAGAGCCTTAGTTACTAGATAGGAACCGAGGCAAACACAGGTGGACTCCCTCCACCCACACTCTCGACGGCAATGAAAAAAATACCGGACAAGTGCGACTCGGTCTCGCCCACCGAGGGTCCCGTTCAAATTCCGTGATTTGGTCACCCATACAATTATGACCGCGAATACCTCGATGATTGATTACTATATTTTTTTTTTGTATTAGTAAAAATGTATAGTTTTCAGACTTTTCCCTGTACTTGTAGTATAAGACGATAGTACTTGCCAAATTTCATAGTTCTAGGTCAACGGGAAGTGCCCTATAAATTTTGATTCCCTTGAGAGTGTCGAAATATACGTTTTTTGCGGCATAAACATAAGTATCTTTTTTTCACGTTAACTTAGAACTTTGACAGCTTCAAGGGACTGCGTAGACTTGAGTATATTATGGTTTTAATTTCAACTCGATACCTCTACGTGTTCTCGGGATAAGGGATCTTGACAGACAGACGGACAACCAAGTGATCCTATAAGGGTTCCATTTTTTCGTTTCGTGGTACTGTAGAGCTATTCTGTGACAATCGCCCTCAGTTACCACCTAGGTGAAGTGAGGTGTCATCCGTCCGTCTGCTTTGTCAATTCCTAGTGTTGGGACGGATGACAGATCACTGGAGCCCAACGAAAAGCTACGTGCTGCGAAGCCGAATACCCCGGTGTATATTTCCCGTCTCCACTACACCACTGACGCGGAAGACATCGTGAAGTACGGACGCCAAAGGCTGAAGTACGCGCCGAGAGTGCAGTTGCTGGAGTCGCATCGCAACGTCAACTTTAAGGCGTTTGTGGTGCGCATACCAACATGCTACCTGCATCAGGTGTTAGATGAAAGCTTTTGGCCACAGGATGTGGTATTCCGCCGCTTTCGCGGCCAAGTGCCACCGGAACGTGCAAAGACATAGTGCAACTAAGTGATACTAACATAGTTTTAAGTTTTATTTACTAACACAATTGTTATATTGTTATATGTATACTTAAGTTAAAGTATTTTTCTATGGGTCTTTGTTACCTGAAAATAAATGGTTTTATTATTATTACTTCACCTAGGTGTTCACCGAGGGAGATTGTATCAGAATAGCACTACAGAACCCTATAAATAACAAACGTTGTTAATATTCACTTATCATCATTACCATATCCATCACGAGGGACTATAGATAGTGAGTATAATGTATAAACCATTCTCTCGAGTCGCTGTATCTATTGGTAAAAGCCGTAATAAAATTAGTTCCGTCGTTTAAAAGATATATGCGTACAGAGGGAGAGACGGCAAAAAAGTGAATTTATTTTACACCATGTAAGTATAGATTAGTTATCAGCTCCACATCATCATTACCACTAACACTCCAAACCCTCACTAACAAGGTTCTCAACTCCACACTTTATTTCGACAGCTCCTTACTTTCATATCTTCTGCCAAAAACCGAGAAACCGTAAACTATCCTCAAGTCGTAGTGAACCGGTCAATATTGGACCGGTTTGTCCTTATTAACATAAGCAGCCATCTTTGTTAGTATCTTTATGAGGGCGTAAAGTAAAGGTTTAATGTTAAAAGCTAAATGTGACAAAGTTGTAGAACTTTGTGTTGTTTTTAAACGTCGATTGTTTACAGCATATAATATGACTGCGAAGTACTTTCGGTAATTTCCTTTTTGGAATAAAGTTTCCTAACGCGGCTTACAGGTAGAGCGAATTAGTAGAAATCGTGACGTAACGAAATGCATGTGTGTATGTGTGGGTGTATAGAGCCGCTGCGGCGCACTCGCCTGCTTGTGCTGCTTTTTATTATTATTAGGTATTTATATTTTTTTTATTTTGTACCGACACGGCGACTGCCGCAACAAACACTATCAAAACTGTACAATAACGATTTTTCCTTTTTTAAAAAAGAAAAGAAAAAAAAGAAAAAAAAAGATAAAGAAAGAAGAAGAAAAAAGTCTTTTCAAAAAAAAAGGAAACCGCCTTCAAAAACTATAAAGCGTTAAATAACTTTAGCACAGAACACACATTACTTTACTTTCGGAAGTCGGTAGCGGTGGCTTTGTGTTTGTTGTTTTGTATTGCCATTACTTTTGAAGGCGGTTTCCTTTTTTTTTTTGTAAAAACTTTTTATTTTTAGCTTTTTAGTATTGCCTTAACATCCAAATTCATGAAGAAACGGCGACACACTTAAAAAAGATTGTAAGTCCTTCAAAGATTGAAGAAACTAAAACGTCATTTAAGTATTTTTTTGGGATTTTGTTGATTTTTACAAAAAGGGCTAGATCAATTTTGGTAAAATTTATATGGGACCATTTCGGAATAAATCCCTTTCGATCAAAAAAAGAATTTTGCGAATCCGTCTATATATGGCAGAGTTATGCCCGAAAATACATAAAAAAAAAATAGAAACATCCGAATTGATAACCTTCTCCTTTTTGAAGTCGGTTCAAAAGAAGAAGGAACTTCGTTTCCGTACGGGGGTTCCCCGACCGTACAAGTTTTTTATTTTGTGTAATATATGCAGTTGCGGCTAAATTATTAGACAGAAGTGATTCGCTAGAGAACTAAAGTCACCGAAGTGGGCCGACCACGTCTGCAGACGGACAGGCGGTAGATGGAGCAGGTATGCTCTAGAGTGGAGACCGCGTTTGGGCAAGCGTAGTGTGGGACGCCCGGGAGAGAGGTCTACGTTCTACAGTGGACGGCCATAGGCTGATATGATAATAATGATGATGTAGCTATATGCAAATTTTAATACCACTGGGCAAAAATTTTAAAAGATAATAAAAATGAGAGAAAAAAAAATCCTTAGGTTTGATCGGACGCCTTAAGAGCGTGTATTCGATTCGTGACGAAAACTTCTTGTTTTCGCGTTTTGCCCATAGCAATATCGTAATGATGTGAGCAGATTATTTAAAGACAATTACAGTTTTCGAAAAGATTAAGTCTTGATTTAGGCTGCTACAGAGTAAAAGTATAATTTTTAATTATAGTTTTTTGAAGCGAAGACAATTCTTTCATATCGTTTTACGAAAACAGACGTCAGAGTTAACTTTCAGGACGAATACAACCATTACAATTTGCCAAAATATTTTGTTTTATGCGTTTTGCCAACAGTATATACAGTCATAAAGACAGCTACAGAGCCAAAATTACGAAAATATTACTATTATGTAGGTATTATAAAACAATTTGAAAAAGTAGAAAATCGGTTCACTTTGACAATTTTGTTTTCACACCAGTATTTGAATAAAAACATAACTGATATATTTATTATAATAATAATTATAATATAATAATAATCGTGCTTATTTCGTGCATATTTTTTTTCTGATGGACAGAAACAGGCCATTGTATTGTACTAGTGTGTGAAAATGTCCCCACATATTATTGTTATTATTAATGCTGCTACGCCGTTCTAGCAATCGTTTAGATTTTGAGTTGCGCTAAATCGAATACTCGCCCTTAAATTTAAATACTTGGGACACTATGTCACTGAGGACCTCAAAGATCATGTAGATATTGATCGTGAGTACAGGGCACTAGCAGCCAGATGCAACATGTTGCCTCATAGATTCGCTCATTGTAGTAACGAGGTCAAAATAACGTTGCTTAAAGCTTATTGTCAAGCGTTCTACACGGGTAGTTTGTGGGTCAACTGTACGCGGAGGGCTCTAAATGCTCTGCGTGTGAAATATAATAATGGCTTCAGGGTGCTGTTGAGGTTGCCTCGGTTCTGCAGCGCGTCTAGTATGTTTGCTGTTGCACGAACTGACGACTTTTACGCCATTTTAAGGAAAAAGACCGCATCCTTAATAAGCAGAATGAGGGCGAGCAGCAACAGCATTTTGAAAACCATAGCCGAGCAACATGATGCACTTATATTCAAACATGCTATCAGGTTGCTCGTGCGGCAGAGGTGAATGTAAATTTTGTCTAATTATTATTAAATACTAACCCTTAGTTCATAAGTTTTTTACTAACCAGTGGACCTTCGTTGTCAAGATAAATAAATAAAATAAAATTATTATTATTAAATAAATTATGGGATTGGGCGGGTCACGTCAGCCGCATGCACAGCGACCGCTGGGCGAAGGTCTCCACGCAACGGGTGCCTGAAGATGGTCGGCGTCGCCGAGGACGGCTCAGGAAGAGGTGGCGAGATGACCTAGACGCGTACTGCGGGGGCTGGGTCGAGGCAGCGCAAGACAAAAATAACTGGAAAGACTCGGGGGAGGCCTTTGCCCAGCAGATGGACACAACGGGCTACTAAAAAAAAAAAAAATATTAAATTTAAAAAAAGGTTTTGTTTCTTGTCTGGTTAAGTGTAGTGTTCTACTACTACGCTTATAAAGATCTAAAATTATGTCAAAATTCAAAAGCTTACTTTGATCTTGAGGAAAACTGTTTTGTGATGGACAGACAAGAAGTGATCTTAGAAGGATTCTGATTTTCCTTTTATGGTCCCGAACCCTTAAAAAATAATTAGTTTCCAAAACAAAAATCATCTTTTGTCATTTTCAAATTATTTTCCAAATCTCTCCAAGTTTATTCATTAATGCACTTTAAAGGGATCTCATTCATACTGATTTACAAATTCAGTAAAGTTTGTTGTCTTCAGGACTAACAAAAGGCGGCTCTCTCTTTGTATGACGAGGCTTCAATCGGATTGGAAACAAAATGAGCCCGAAATTAATTGGTTTGACCTAAAATACAGCAGCTCTAGGACAGCTAACAAAGGATTCTAATGTTTTAGTACTGGTCTAAATCTTAAAGGTCTTCTTAATTAATTAAAACCATAGTTCATCTTCATCTGCCTAGCCTTTTCCCAACTATAATGGGGTCGGGTAGCCGGGAGGTCCGATAGGCAGTCGCTCTATGTAAAATCATGGTGAAAACATGCTTTACATGGAGCGACTGCCTATCGGACCTCCACAACCCAGTTACTGGGTAACACGAAGCACCTTGGTAAGACTGGTTGTCAGACTTCCTGGCTTCTACCCTTAACGACGGCCAAAGATCTACGAATGACAGCCGGGACCAACGGCTTTACGTGCTTTCCAAGGCACGGAGCGAACTCGGTATGAAATGGATGGTCACCCATCTACCGACCGACCGCGGCGAGCGTAGCTTAACCTTTGACCGATTGATCTGTGCCGATTTTTAACCGACTTCAAAAACGAAAAAGTGATAAATAACTTTAGCACAGAACACACATTACTTTACTAAAAAAAAAAAAGAAAACCGCCTTCAAAAACTAAAAAGTGATAAATAACTTTAGCACAGAACACACATTAGTTTACTTTCGGAAGTCGGTGGCAATACAAAACAACAAACTCAAAGCCACCGCCACCGACTTCCGAAAGTAAAGTAATGTGTGTTCTGTGCTAAAGTTATTTAAGTATCACTTTTGAGTTTTTGAAGGCGGTTTTCTTTTTTTTGAAAAAACCCTTCGTCGCATGAATAGATGCTTCAGTGAACTCCTTGCTACAGCCTGGCGATGTGTGTATGCGAGTTGATAGGAATGTTGAATGATGGTCCACGCTCTTGTAGAATATTATAACTGAGACAAATATAAAGACTATAGTAAAGAATTTAAACAATCACTTGGTTGTTTATTAATTTCATTGATTCTTTAACCAGTTACTTATTTCAATACCCCGTCTTATCTCCATCATCATAATTATTATCAGCCTATTGCTATTCACTGCTGCACGTAGGCCTGTCATCTTATCTTACTAATCCATACTTACTAATATTATAAATGCGTAAGTAACTCAGTCTGTTACGCTTGCACGATGAAACGACTGAAACGGATTTGGATGAAATTTGGCATCAGTTTTAATCAGTTTTAATACTACATATTGCTTTTTGCTTCCGCTATTTTTGTTTTATTGCTATTGCTTTTTTTCCATGACTATTGACATGCCTCCTGGAGTCTTGTTTAGCCCCTCGTATTTAACGCAGATCTACGCGAGACACAATAGCTTTTTAATTGTGTCTGTAATTAAGGCATACGAGGGGTTAACTATTCTGTCGGCTAATTGGACAGTTGAGCTCGTGGTAAGTTTTCAGGAATTATTGATTTTGGATATTTAGCGCTGATTGTAATAAAAATCTATTCTAACAATGTCTATTTTTTGGTTGGATAGTGATGTAACACGTTATTTTGATATAATGAATTCATTTTGCGTCATTAATTGAGTTCTTAAGAGATTGTGGGTAGGCTTCTTTCAGCAGAATTACGTAATCCTATCATTGGTAAAAAAATTGGCATGAAATTAGCTTGAACCCTGGGGAAGGGCATATTAAGGTATTTTTCGTCTTTGTTACCTGAAAATAAATGGTTTTATTATTATTATTACGCTACTTTTTAACCGACTTCAAAAAGGAGGAGGTTATCAATTCGAATGTTTATATATATATATATATATATTTTTTATTTATGTTCGGGCATAACTCTGTCATATATAGACGGATTTGCAAATTCTTTTTTTGTTCGAAAGGAATTTATTCCGAAAAGGTCTCATATAAATTTTATCAAAATTGGTACAGCTCTTTTTGAGAAAATCAACAAATTCCCAAAAAACTTACTTAGACGACGTTTTAGTTTCTTCAATCACTGGAGGACTTACAATCTCTTTTAAGTGTGTTGCCGTTTCTTAATGGATTTGGATGTTAAGGCAACACTAAAAACGAAAAATAAAAAGCTTTTTCAAAAAAAAGAAAACCGCCTTCAAAAACTAAAAAGTGATAAATAACTTTAGCACAGAACACACATTACTTTACTTGAAAGTTAACTTAGTACTTAGAAAGGCCTTTACCTTGTAATGGGAAAGTTCAGGCTAATGAATAAACGAAATAATAACAATAGATACCAGGAAAAAGGAATTCTGTTTCCAGCAACATCGTGCCACCAACAGGGGAGGTGAGGGGGTAAAAGATGCTAGGGGGGAGGGTAGCAAATAGCTTCTAAACCTCGCGACACATTTCAAGTAAAACTGCTTGTACAAATTCGCAGGAGATGACTTGAGTGGACTTGACTGAGGCATTCTAGAGCTGGTCATAGTTTGCCGTACCTCGGTCGACAAGAAAAAATAACAGTTTTGGTGAGTGAGTGTTTTGTAATTGGAAACAATTAGCTTGATAGACTTTTGTAAAGCTAAACGATAAATTCACAGTCTAGTCTATTTGTATTTAAATGCTCGAAACGTGTCTTTAATTTGGATATCGTGGAGTAAGTATAAGGCCAAGTTAACGTAATTTTGTGAGAGGTGACGAGTAATTTACGCTTCATGCATGCCTTTTTATACAAAAATTGTTTGTGCCATACGCAAAATTATTGTCCGTTTTAGTTGAAAGTAACAAAAAAAAATAGAGAAAACTTGAGAATGCAGAATATATCTTTCTGCCTATCCCTTTGAGGAAAACAAACGTGTTGTTGGTACAGTAGGTACTAATGATTTTCAGAAAAAAACCGGACAGGTGCGAGTCGGATTCGCTCACCGAGGGTTCCGTACAAATTTGTGGTAATTTATAATTAATGAATTACCTTTACCTTACATTAATAATTAATGGTACATTCATACTAATATTATGAACGAGAAAATAACTCTGTTTATAGTACCTACCCTATAAATTTTGATTCCCTTGCGAGTGTCGAATTGTACGTTTTTTGCGACATAAACGGCAAAATCAAACTTCAGATTTTTTTACAGCTGGAAATTCAAACTGTATGTTTGGGTCTACAGTCCCTACTGTAGACCCAAACATACAGTTTGAATTTCAATTCCATACTCAACGCGTTCCTGGGATAAAGGGTCTTGAGAGACAGACGGACAGACAGACGGTCCGATTTTTTCTTTTGAGGTACGGAACCCTAATATAGAAATAAATAAAAACCCAAACAGCCAAACTGGGCCTGTTCAGCATAAATGCTAGACCACTTGTGCCTGACGCTGGTTTTCAACTGAACCTTTGTGTGTGACGTAGCACGGATATAAACCAGCTTTATTATTTTACAACTACCTTTATGACGAAAAACCATAGCGCGCCACAAGAAATATTTTACTTTGAAACCTCGAAAACAAAACCCAAAGAAACAAAAACACTTCTTCTGGAGCACCTAATTCTGTTCTCGCAAAAAAATTCAAATGTTATTCAAGTTAGTCCCGGAGTCGACAATAAGAGGAGGGAAGCAGAGGGGCAGGAGGGCAGGAGGGGGCAGGTACACAAGTCAAACAATAGTGCTCGTTAGCACAGATGTCATGAGTGAATTTGAAGTATTTTTCTACGCTTCCTATGGAAATTAGTTAGGGCATTACAAGTGGTTTCTGTAGTGTTTTTGTTGTTGTCGTGAAGTAGGTAAGGACTATTTTGTACTGCATTCGAAAACGTGGAACCTTTTAGATAAATATATTTAATAAAAAATAACACACGTGACTTTAGTTTCGGAAGTCGGTGGCTTTCTTTGTTGTTTTATATTGCCACCGACTTCCGAAACTAAAGTCATGTGTGTTCTGTGCTAAAGTTATTTATCACTTTTTAGATTTTTTTTTGAAGGCGGTTCTCTTTATTAATAAAAGTTTTTTAATTTTCCACTTTTTAGTGCCTCATTATCACCCAAATCCATTTAGGAACGGCAACACGTTTAAAACAGAGATTAAAAGTCCTCCAAAAAGATGGAAAGATGGAAGAATCGAAAACGTCTTCTCAGTTTTTGTTGTTTTTTTCAAAAAGCGCTAATAAATTTCTGTTTGTTGTATACTAAAACCCTGTAACACACACTTTTTTGAATGTAACACACACTTTTCTGAAAACCGCATCAAAATCGGTTCAGCCAAACGGGAGATAATCGCGGACAAACATACATACATACATACACGGGTCGAACTGAGAACCTCCTTTTTTTTTTAAATCTGTTAAAAATTGTGGTATTCAAAAATGCCAATACACCATAAATAGTAGGTATCAATTACTTACGACATTAGGAGGAGCTCGTGGCAAAGTAAAAGATCAATCGGCCAAAGATTAAGCTACGCTTGCCGCGGTCATTCCGTGGATGGGTGACCATCCTTTTCATACCGCGACACCACCGTGCCTGGAAAGCACGTAAAACCGTTAGTTTCGACTCTCTCTCGTAGATCTTTGACTGTTGTTAAGGGTAGTCAAAGGCCAGAAAGTCTGACAACCAGTCTTACCAACGGGTATCGTGGTAACCAGTAACTGGGTTGTGGAGGTCAGATAGGCAGTCACTCCATGAAAAACACTGGTATTCAGATAGCTGAATACCAGTGTTCCAGTCTAACCGGATCCGGATCCGGTTAGACTGGAAGCTGACTTCATTATTTAGGGTGTTACTACACTAATCGATCAATACCGTTCGACTAACCAATCGATCGATTGCTGGTCGATGGCATCGGTCGACGTTGGTCGTTTAACCCCGGCTATAATCCATCAGTTTCTTTCGAAATGTATTCACAAGAGGACGCGTTGGCCAGTTCGATGTTGCTCGTAATATTATTACGGAGACGCAAACGTGCAATCAATCAGTTTATTTGTGAAACATAGGTGATTACATAGATTGACGTCGACTAATCCATTCTACCATCGATCGATGCCATCGACCGACGATCGATCGATTGGTCTGGTAGAAACTATCGATCGACGTCGACAAATCCATTCTACCATCGATCGATGCCGTCGACCGACGATCGATCGTTTGGTCTGGTAGAAACTATCGATCGCCGTCGACAAATCCATTCTACCATCGATCGATGCCGTCGACCGACGATCGATCGTTTGGTCTGGTAGAAACTATCGATCGCCGTCGACAAATCCATTCTACCATCGATCGATGCCGTCGACCGACGATCGATCGATTGGTCTGGTAGAAACTATCGATCGACGTCGACTAATCCATTCTACCATCGATCGATACCGTCGATCCACGATCGATCGATTGGTCTGATAAAACGATACGATATTAATATCACCAAACATTCCAATATCAAGCAGACATAAATAAACTTTGTAGGGACACAAACACATACACTCTATGTAAGTGCACGTACATAGATGTGTAGGCGTCAAGTGTCGTTACATAATTCTTCCCCCTTTCACCAGTCCGGTTTTATACTCGAATGATTGTACACGCGTACTAATATTTAAAACTAATGTAAACATTGTGGCCCCGAAATATAGCGGAACTTTTAATCTTCCATCTGAATTTTATTTACCCAACCTGGCCGGACTCAAATAGGTCAACAGTACCTAAAGTGGTGACCCCGACGTGATCTTAAGGCCACAGTGATTTTTGATAATAAACGGGAACTATCCAACTTAAACTTACGTGAGACTTTAGTGATTTGTGAAATGAATACCGGTGTTCCGAACGTCCAAGTTCCACCATCTACGGACATTATGGCCGTAACATTGGCATCACGTATTCCCGAATTTTGGGTGGACCAACCGCGTGTTTGGTTCATTCGTGTGGAAGCTATCCTGGCTCCCCAGAAGTTAAGCGACGACGCCAGATTTGATTTGGTCGTTGCAAAGTTGCCCAAGGATGTGATCGTGCAGCTATCAGACTTTTTGGCTAAACCTCCTGATGCCGGAAAATTCATGGCTCTAAAAACAAAGATGTTGACGCTTTTTGAAGACTCCACAAACAGACAAATAGAGAAACTTATCGGTGAGATGGAGTTGGGTGACCAAAAACCCTCACAACTCCTCCACCGAATGAGAGACTTAGCACGCGACAAAATTCCGGACGACACGTTAAGAGTGCTGTGGCAAGGTCATCTTCCAACGACAGTACGAGCCGTTTTAGCCGTTTCCGACACCAAAGTACTCGACAACTTGGCAGTGATCGCAGACAACGTCGCGGAGGCCACAAGGGTTTCCCAGGTTTCCGAGGTGACCCAGAAGGTTCAGACAACTAAAGAGCCACCCAAAGCGACATCAGACATAGAGCAGCTGGCAGCGGAAATTGCGAAAATTAACGCCAAATTATCTAATTTAGGGCGTAGCAGATCAAGGTCACGACACGGCACACGTAACCCAAGGCGTTTCTCAAGGTCTGCGTCGAGACGTCGTACACCAAGTTCTCCTGACTGGCTTTGTTCCTATCATTTTCGGTACCGCCATAGAGCCCACAAATGCGTATCGCCTTGTGCATGGAAATCCAAGGACGGCTCCAAAAACGATAATACTAGTCAGTCGCGGTCGGAAAACTAGTTCGTGAGGTACAGCCCTCGGCGGAGGTCTGTGCCGTGGTACCCTGCAGCCGCCTGTCCGTCACAGACTACAACTCTGGATTGCGTTTCCTGGTCGATACAGGAGCCAACGTATCTATTATACCAGTAAGCAAAATACTTTTTAAAAAGGTGAAATGTACAGATTATAAATTATATGCTGCCAACGGTACCGAGATTCCTACTTATGGCATAAAGTCGCTTGTTTTAGATCTCAAACTTCGCAGACCGTACCGTTGGGAGTTTATAATAGCTGATATCAAACAGCCAATTTTAGGCGCCGATTTTTTAGCCTTTCATAATATACTAGTAGATGTGAGCCGACGTAAGCTCATAGATCAAGTTACTGAGTTAAACATATTAGCATCAATAATTAAGGTAGAACAGTCATCAGTAAATTCCATTATTAAAAACCATCCATATTACGATTTATTATCTATGTTCCCTGACATTACTAAACCAGCGTCATTCAGAGAAACTCCTACGCATAGAGTGTTGCATTACATCGAGACGACGGGACCCCCCGTCTACGCCCGCGCGCGTCCATTACCACCCGATAGGTATAATAAAGTCAAGGAAGAATTCCGAATTATGCAAGAATTAGGTATCTGTAGGCCTTCTAAAAGCGCTTGGGCAAGTCCGCTGCACGTAGTCCCAAAGAAAAATGGTGAGTTGAGACCTTGCGGTGATTATCGTCGCTTGAATGCTATTACGAAGCCCGACAGATACCCAATTCCAAGGTTGCATGATTTCACTTACATTTTGGCAAATAAGAATATATTTTCAAAATTAGATATCAACAGAGCCTATCACTGTATTAGCGTAGCCCCCAACGACATCGAAAAAACCGCGATTATAACCCCTTTTGGACTTTTCGAGTTTCCCCGTATGACGTTCGGTTTGAGAAATGCAGCGCAGACATTCCAGCGTTTTATGAACAATACCGTGTTACAGGGTTTAGATTTTCTGTTCAATTACTTAGATGACGTCATCATAGCCAGTCCAAATGAAGACCTACATAGACAACACTTAAGGTTAGTTTTTGAACGGTTCAATACTTTTGGTATTACGATAAACTTGAGCAAGTGTTGTTTTGGACAGTCGCGCATAGAGTTTTTAGGACATGAGGTAAGTACGGATGGCATTAGGCCACTTGAAGATAAGGTCCAGGCAATAGTGAATTTTCCCAAACCCGAAACCATAGCAGATTTAAGAAGATTTTTAGGCATGTTAAATTTTTATAGGTCTCATTTGCCAAATTTAGCTTCGTATCAATGTGAACTTAATAAGTATTTAGTTAACGCGAAGAAAAATGATAAAACCAAAATTTGTTGGACGGATGTATCGGAAAACGCGTTTGTGCAATGTAAGTCGGGACTTGAAAAGGCCGTTACGTTGTCACATCCAGTAACAAATGTTCCCCTTGCTTTGATGACCGATGCCTCCGATATTGCTATGGGTGCGGTATTGCAACAAAAAGTAAACGGGTTATGGAGCCCTCTTGGCTATTTTTCGAAAAAGTTCACTCCAACCGAAAAAAAGTATTCAGTTTACGATCGCGAATTATTAGCTATTTATAGGTCTATTAAATATTTCCGTAGATTATTTGAAGGACAACCCCTGACAGTGTTCACAGACCATAAGCCGTTATGTCATGCATTTACCAAAATAGGTAAGCAAGATAACGAAATTTCACGAAGGACGCGTCACCTTCTTTTCATTAGCGAATTTACAGTCGATATTCAACATATTAGTGGTAAAGACAACATTGTAGCAGATACATTATCGCGTGTAGAAACGATTGTTTGCCCGACTGTACTCGATTACCTTGACCTTGCTGACGCGCAACTGCAAGATGAGCATTTATCACGCGTTGCAAATTCTTCCGATAGTGACAGTAACGTTAGATTAAAGCAAATTATATTGCCAGAGTGTAGTAAACCAATTTATTGCGATGTTTCTACCAATTTTGCAAGGCCGTATTTAACAGAAAAATTTAGGAAAATTGCTTTTGACAGTGTCCATAATTTAAGCCATCCTGGTGTTCGCACAACGCGAAAGATGGTTGCAAAACATTTCTTTTGGCCTAATATGAATAAGGATGTGGGTCTGTGGGCTAAGGCTTGTTTACAGTGTCAGAGGTCGAAGGTCAACCGACATGTAATGTCGGGCGTGGGAGAGTTCGCTCTAGCCGGTCGTTTTGAGCATATTCACGTAGATCTTGTTGGTCCATTGCCAACATCTCCGTGTGGATATAGATATTTAGTTACTGTTATAGACAGATGTACTCGCTGGCCAGAGGCTTTTCCTGTGCAGGAGATAACTGCTGATATTGTTGCGAAAAATATTTATGAAGGATGGATAGTTAGGTATGGTTGCCCTATCAAGATAACGACCGATCAGGGTCGGCAATTTGAGTCGTATTTATTTAAAGGGTTAATGCAATTTTTAGGCATTCATAAAAGTCGAACGACACCATACCACCCTCAGAGTAACGGTGCCGTAGAGAGGTGGCACCGCTCTCTAAAAGCCGCCCTTATGGCACGATTACATGACAGCACGACATGGGTAGACGAGTTGGCTACCGTGATGTTCGGTCTTCGCGCAGCAATGCGCACCGATAGTGGAGTATGTGCCGCGCAGTTGGCTTTTGGTAAAGCCTTACGTTTACCGGGTGAATTTTACGATCGCTCGGGTGACAATAATTGTAGTGATCCGTATAGCTTAGTTGAAAAGATTCGCAACACTATTAACAGTTATCGGCCCACGCGAGATAAACTTAGTAGTAGGAAAATATTTGTTCATAAGGAATTACAAAACGTAAGTCATGTTTTTGTTCGCGATGATGCAGTTCATAGATCGCTCAAACCCCCATATGATGGACCGTTTATGGTTTTAGAGCACGGTCCTAAAGTTTTTAAAGTCCAGTTACCAGATCGCGAAGCTCGCATATCAATCGATAGGTTGAAACCAGCTTTCGTGATTAAAGAAATTGATAATTCAGTAGGTAACGTTATAAGTAATGATAGTTATTATAATCGCATAGCACAATCCCCACAGCAGAATTTGCAAACTCAGAAGTACGTGTCGAGAAGTGGCCGTGTGATACGACGACCCGTTAGGTTCACACAGTAGTCGACAATTTTGCCTAGATAGCATTGTGTATGTAATATAACAGCGACATAAATGTTAGGATTATTTAGCGTACTCATGAAATTAAATACTTATTTGTGTAATAACAAGGGAATTTGCACTTAACCGTTGTCTAATTGAGCAAGATTTCCATAACATTTTTGTCTATTATTTTTCTTTAGGGTATAGGTTTATAGATTATAAGATTGCGCGTAAAAACTAGCTATTAGCACCTCTACGTTGCTAGTTGTAGAAAGTTAGTTTTAGTTCTGGAAAAGTTAATTATCTACATTATAAGTACATAGTTATCTAGAAGTGTTCAGAACCACGCAGGAATGTTATGTAGTTGCCGCTCAGATTAAATACATACTAAATACACTTTCATAATATGGTTTTAATGATGGAAGATACCTAATACAGTTATAGATAAGTTAGTATTAGGTTGTTAGTATAGAATCAAATACAATATAATATTAGTGTTACATTTATACGTTTATACCTAAAAAAAACGTAGGCTAGCATACAAGTGTTAAGTTGACATACATATTTTTGATTATTTGCAAAATGGTACAAACAGTGGATGCTAAATTAATGAAATTATATTTAAGAATGCCTAAGCAGTTTTGTGACGCAAGTATATTTTATTTGGTTTTAACACAATTAATTTAGTCAATCGCCGTTTACCGTCGACTTAAGTTAATTGTCGTGTATCATTATGGGTAATACTCCGTCCCAAAATAACGTGGCAGTGGCCCAAGCTCCTGTTAATATAGGGAATCTGACTGAAAAGATTAACTCGATGGGCATTATTATGATGAGTCTTGCTCTTTGTGTGGTTGCCGTAATCATGTACGGCATCAGAGCCCATTGCCATCGCCGCGCCAAACGCTGGTTTCGCCGTGAGATGGCCGCAGTGAACGCGGGTGGGTTAACCACGCCCGTGGTACGAGTACAGACCGTACAGCAGCAGCCAGCCGCCTCCACAACGACTGGGGTGCCCGGTTCAGGTTATGTGTAGTGAGAATGCGTAACAAATAGGCAGCTTGTGATTTGTGTAATTCGGAACAACACAGTGTACCAGTGTAGTAATAAGTTTAGAAAGTTATTCGGTTTACAAATTAAATAATGTACCTTTGTTGCTTGCTAACATGACTGTAATTTACTGTAACAAATCCCAAATGTATGTCAATTTATATAATATCTATTTTTGTTAATAAACTGTAAGACAACATTTGTTATCCATTATCTATGTATGTGCTGAATAATGTATGATTTTATAATTGTGAATTTTTTTGTTTTTTTGAAAAGGGGGGAATGGTGTAGGGACACAAACACATACACTCTATGTAAGTGCACGTACATAGATGTGTAGGCGTCAAGTGTCGTTACATAATTCTTCCCCCTTTCACCAGTCCGGTTTTATACTCGAATGATTGTACACGCGTACTAATATTTAAAACTAATGTAAACATTGTGGCCCCGAAATATAGCGGAACTTTTAATCTTTCTTCTGAATTTTATTTACCCAACCTGGCCGGACTCAAATAGGTCAACAGTACCTAAAACTTGAACACAAATCGTGTTAAGTAACTCGAAGTTAGAAATCAAGTGACTGAGATATTGACGGAATACAATTTACATCTGACACGGATCGCGGCCATGTTGGATTCGTGTGAGCATTCATTACCATTCAACCTTGTATCATCTTTAACACAATGCTGCAATGTGGGAGTTTGTATGTACGATATATACGATTAAGAAACTTTTGTCTTTCTGTAAATTCCAGTATCATCAACATGGTAATCGAACAAACTGATCCAACCCAAAATTGCTCAATAAATTAATCAGGTCAAAGTCATTATTTAATTACTCATTAATTTTATTGTCTATCTACCACTTGATTACCCACAGAGATTACCCCCTACATACAAACAAATTTTACCTCGTTATAATATGAATATTGATTTATAAGTGTCATCATAACAGAAAAAAACTATTACACATATTATACCATCCAAAGAGTTTTCAATGGTTTTGACAGAATTTCAGAAATTTAAAACTAGAACGTATCTTGTATACATATTTTTTGTAACTAAGTGTGAATACATTAATTTGTTTCAGAGCGTACACATTACAGTACCCATATTGCTGTATACATTAATTAGGCACATTGAGTGGATACCTATGTGCGTCATGTTTTATGTGTACAATAATTTGTAACAAAGTATGTACACTTATTTAAATGGGTACATGTATTTGTAACTTTAGGGGGTATACATCTCTTTGAGGTCGACTGTACAACAATCTTCATGCCTCTGTACATCCCAAACTTATGTTTATAATATTATGTTTATTGATAGAAACTATTCATCATCATCTGCCTAGCCTTTTCCCAACTATATTGGGGTCGGCTTCCAGTCTAACCGGATGCAGCTGAATACCAGTGTTTTACATGGAGCGACTGCCTCTCGGACCTCCACAACCCAGTTACTGGGTAACACGATACCCCTTGGTAAGACTGGTTGTCAGACTTTCTCGCTTCTGACTACCCGTAACGACTGCCAAAGATCTACAAATGACAGCCGGGACCAACAGCTTTACGTGCTTTCCGAGGCACGGAGGGAACTCGGTATGAAAGGGATGGTCACCCATCCACAGACCGACCGCGGCTAGCGTAACTTAACCTTTGACCGTTCGATCTGTACGGCTTTAACTTAGCCACGAGCTAAGCTAGCTAGCTATAAAAACTATTAAATATCTAAAATAGTGACTATATTTATTCAAATAATGAAAGTTTGGCAAAATTAGTACCATTTTATTTAAGGAATGAGTGTGAATAAGTTGAATACATGGAAACCCACCACCCCCACCTATTTCTACACATATTTTTTTACATTTTTTATTAACTATGTTATCTCTTACGACCGAATTTCGGTCACGTCGGCCAATTTCAATGGAGATCAGTTAAGTACCTACGCTGAAGAAATTATAGTGCATAAGTGTGTACGCAAACACAGTTGCACTCCCTCTTCCCTCACTCTCATAGTCCGGTGGGACGGCAATCCGACACGACCGGAGAGAGATCAGGCGCAGGACCAACGGCTTTACGTACTTTCCGAGACACGGAGGTAGGTATTACACCGCCTACTTCCAAACTCCAGGCTGTTACTGAGAAATTCTTAATAGAAAAACCCAATAACACTTTGCCGGACCTGGGAATCGAACCCAGGACCCCACGCTCAGCAGTCGCGCTTGCAACCACAAGACCAACGAGGAAGCTCCCCACACCTACACAAGACAGGACCCGATTTTGAAAAGGACAGTCAAAACCTACAGCTGTTGCTCCAAAATGCCTTTGTTGCTATCCCGTATACGGGCCAACAGAGAAGCTGCTTTTTTGCGCAACATCATGTCCACCTTTAGACGGCCACTACTGAACATGAGTATCCCCCAAAGGTGGGTAGGGATAGGGTTTTTGCGCATGATGGCCTGGAAACCATAAGTTTTACACCACGAAGTAGACATAAATCACCACTATAGACATAACAGACCACTACAGCATCACATCAGGAACTATGAAACTGATCATCACAAACCAAAAGAAAATCCATAACTGCGTAACCTTTAACACATATAAACCATCAAGATGCCCCATAAACGAAGCTTCGAGGTACATCAGCATTCTATGCGCCATAAAACCATAAAATGTGTCAAAACTGTGTTTGCCGACGATACGAATTCATAAGCTGTCAGTATTTATAGCTAGCTGGCAGTTTTTATACTAGCTTTACTGCAACCCCCCCCCCCATTCCACCCCTCCTCGTGATTTGGTGACGTTTCATTAAATCTCATTCGAGTTTTATTGGTTAAGTTTCGGTTCAATCTAAACTGTTCGATTTTTGGGGTGCGTTTGTGTTTTGACAACACTTTTAGCAAGGCTACGTAGGGTTGTTGAATGTTTTCATAGTAGAAACGACGTTTTACTACGTTATAAAACGACCAGCTTTTGCCTTTTTTTAGTGTTCCGTACCTCAAAAGGATAAAACGGAACTCTTATAGGATCACTTTGTTGTCCGTCTGTCTGTCTGTCAAGACCCTTTAACTCGGGAACGCGTGGAGGTATCAAGTTGAAATTAAAACTGTATACTCAAGTCGGTTCCTTGAAGCTGTGAAAAAAATTAAACTTATAAGTTAACGTGAAAAATAGATACGGTTTATGTCGTAATAAACGTACATTTCGACACTTTCAAGGGAATCAAGATTTATAGGGTACTTTCCGTTGACCTAAAACTATGAAATTTTCCTACTAATATCGTCTTATAGGTACTACAAGTACAGGGAAAAGTCTGAAAACAATACATTTGTAATTAAATAATATGGTATCAATCATCGACGTATGCGTGGTTGTAATTGTATGGGTGACCAAATCACGGAATTTGAACGGAACCCTTGGTGGACAAGTCCGACTCGCCTTGTCCGGTTTTTTTAATTTTCTCCCCCCATTTTTTGATAGCAAAATATGGTTCAGGAAAAGCATAGATTCCACATCATCATCATCTGCCTAGCCTTTTCACAAGTATGTTGGGGTCAGCTTCCAGTATAATCGAATGCAGCTGATTACCAGTGTTTTACATGGAGCGACTGCCTATCTGACCTGAATAAACACGATACTCCTTGGTAAGACTGGTTGTCAGTTTTTCAGGCTTCTGACTGCCCATAACGACTGCCAAAGATCTACGAATGACAGCCGGGACTAACAGCTTTACGTGCTTTCTGAGGCACCAAGGGATCTTGGTATAAATTGGATGGTCACCCATCCACAGACCGACTGGAGCAAGCACAGCTTACCTTGACTGAACATGAATCCTTCAACTACATCATAACGTAGATTCCCACTGGAGATTTTATTAATTGGATGAGTGGGTTCTGAGATTCTCGGAACTTGTGGCTTAGTAAAGCTATAGGTACAGATCGATTGGCCAAAGGTTAAGCTACGTTTGGTCGGTCTGTGGATGGATGACCAATGACCATCCATTTCACCGAATTTCTTCCGTGCTTCGGCAAGCACGTAGAGCCGTTGTCAATCGTAGATCTTTGGCAGTTTTTAAGGGTATTGAGAAGTCAGAGAGTTTGACAACCAGTCTTACCTAGGGGTACCCAGTGACTGGGTTGTGGAGGTCCGATAGGCAATCGCTCCATGTAAAACACTGGTATTCAGCTGCATCTGGTAAGACTGGAAACCGACCCCAACATAATTGAAAAAACCGGACAAGTGCGAGTCGGACTCGCCCACTGAGGGTTCCGTACATATTTGTAGGTACATATCCATACTTCTATACTAATCCATACTTTAATCTACATAATATTATAAACGCGTTTTTAGCAACATAAACAGCCGTATCTTTTTTTCACGTTAACATAGAGGATTGATTTTACAGCATCAAGGGACCGTAGACTTGAGTATATGGTTTTAATTTCAACTTGAAACCTCCACGCGTTCCCGAGATAAAGGGTCTTGACAGACAGACAGACTGACAACAAAGTGATCCTTTATGGGTTCCGTTTTTTCCTTTTGAGGTACGGAACCCTAAAAAGGCTAGGCTAGAATGATCTAAAGAAATCAATAGCATTAAAAGTAGGACACACTAAAACTACGCCATTATTTACACATACAATAAGGACACCCTGGTATACATATTGAGATTAGTTTTTCTTATTATCCCTATCGACACAATAAATCTACTCAGAAAGCTTAGCACAAAACACATCATATATTAATATTAGCCATCATTCAGTTGCACAAACAACCCTCTAGCATTATTAATGACACCTTCCCCTAACGATAAATTTTACCATCCATCGCTGGCTGTGCAAACAACTTGATTCACTAGATAGTTGGGTAGCGGCAATGTAATTCGTTAAAGGATAGTGTATCGATAGATCTAGACGTGTATGTGGATATTTATCAGTCTTTATGGTAATAACTGTTGGAGGAGAGGAGGGGGGAATGGGGGGTGTTGTGAAAGTGAATGTTAGAAGTTTAGTTTTGTGGAAATTGTTTTCTTTTTTTGAATGTCTTAAGTTTTCTTTCTACTACGCGGTCACATTAACTTGACGCATCTCTGAAATGCGAGGCCCGCATTCCCTTAGCTCGCCCGGCAAGTGTCAGTATGGTCAGCATACGATACGCGCGTCGATAATTTGTCTAGTTTTATGTTGTTGTTATATTGTTTTTGACGAATCAACTCGAAAATGACGAAAATGATCAAGTGAAATGGTCAAGTTAATGTGACCGAGTTGTATATATGTGCTACGGCTAAAACTAGAAGTGCGGCTACACCGAGTTTTAACCGGCTAGAACTAGGTGTACTCAGTAGTAGTTGGTTAAACTTAGGTGTAGCCTACGACCTAGGGACTTGGGGCACCAAACCGTTGAGCAGATGAAGACAGTCGACGTCAGGTCGACGGAGCCCCGCTGGCCGGGTCTCTTATTTCTGTCTGCAGGGTTTAAAGGGCCCTTACCAAACTGAACCTCGGCGTGCCCTGGACGTCAACCATCTTGTTCCGGTTCAAAAGCACAAAAAACAGGCAATTTAACCAAGTGTGCGGCTAATTTGATAGTCATGGTACGAGTAATTAATTATATTTCTTTTGTGAATTTAAATAAAAGTTAAATAATTATTACTGCAATAATTGTCGTCTGCAGTAATATATGAGACCTTAATTCCACAAAATTTATAGCCATATTAGTTAAACATACAAACAAAACAACATTTCCAAAACAAGAAATCAATTCAAACCATTAAAAATATTAACATCGTTAAAGTCTTAGACAAGATGGCGGTGCATTACTCAAATTAATGTAATGTAGTAACAGTAAGGTACGCGCCGCCATTAATTATTTGAAATTGTGAACTGACTTCACAAGTCTCTTGAGAATAAAAATGTAATGGAAATAAGAGGAAAAGAAAAGAATTTATGTTTAGAATTCAATTGTTTCTGTTATATTAATTAGATTGATTGTCGACCCATACTTGCGAAAGGGCTAAATACGTAATGTTGGGTCGGTTTTGGTATAGTGTGTTTTAGAAAATGTTTGACTCTGTGAAACTTCGTCACTGATACTGACTTTTCCGGAGTTACAGTCTCATTTCACATTCACACACTCACATCACATTTATACACACACTTATACCCACACCACAGATATAGATAGACCTAGATAACGCAAGTTTCACAATCTGTATGAAAACCAAGCGTGCCATTTTTTGGACGTCACAATGTAATACGAATGTTTTGTTATCCTAAATTTGGTATTCCCAGGTATTACTGAGGGTATTAGATTAAAAATAATTGTTTTTTAATTAATTACGCATAATATTAATCACAAAATGACTTACCGATGGAAGGAAACGTTTACTTTATTTTTTTACTTACGATTTTTTATCGTAAGTTAGTCACGAAAATAGGCACGAGAAGTAGTTACTCTTGCGTTATCTAGGTCTATCTATATCTGTGACCCACACACACCGCACATTCACCCTCACACACATACACATCGACACCTGCAAGCAAGAACATGGTAACTCACTTTTTAAGACTTTCCAAGAGAGCGCGTCAAGGATTTCAATAGTCCGTCTACGTGTATATAAAGTCTTAATGTGAAATAAACTTGATATTGGTAATCAGTAGGGTCATCTATATACATATAGGTAATAAAACAGTAAAACAACTCAGTCTGTACATTGAATATATTAAAAAAATAATAATTGAGGGGGGTTTAGGAACAGTAATAGAGCACGAATCCAAAAAAAAAATCTGTCTGTTTGTCTGTTTGTTTGTACACGCTAATCTTTGGAACTGCTAGACGGATTTGAATGATTTTTTTGTTGTTGTATAGTTATTAAGTCTGGGCAACATATAGGCTATAATTTATCTTGGAAACTTGAACACCTGATGCAGAACCGCAACAGACCAGCTAAACTATAAGAGATACAAAAATGGTACCATAGCAAAAATTGTTCCACGTGATGAGCATTTTCTGCTGAGGGAATAAATTTGAAGATCTGGAACACCTGATGTGGAACTCTAAGAGCCCAGCTACACCATAACACATTTAATAATGACGTCTTAGCAAAAGTTGTTCGGTCTGATGGGCATTTCCTGTTGACTTATAAAAATTGAAGATCAGAAACATCTGATGTGGAAATCAAAGCTGTAATTTTTTAAATTTCACTATAAAGTTATCACTAATTTCACTGTATATTAAAATAAGCTGGGAGTACCTCCACGCGGTGAAGGCGGTAACAGTTTAGGACTGATTTTTGATGACGATGGTATATCATTGAAAATTTGACCCTACTGGCCAAAACTCCCATTTATTTTTTTATTTTATCGAATAAATATGCCTTTGGGAAATTAAACACTCAAATATGTTATTTGAGTGTTTAATTTCCTTTTCCATTTATCTTCGTGACACGGTAGCCTACCCGGTAACGCAGGGGAGCAGTCACTTAGATTTTAATTGATCAGGTATCTTCACAATAAAACTATAACCATGCCTAGAAAGAGGTCAAATCTTTCCCAATGTTCCAAAGGAGCTAAAAGATTGAGGACCATAAGTTCTCAAGAATCTACCGAAGAGCGTCAGGAGAGACTTGATGCTGTTCGAGAACATCAGGCTGCAACTTGCTCCGTGGAAACCTCTTCAAATCGCGAAGCACGCCTGCGTTCTCAGCGTATTAGCATTATCTACATCCAGATCTCTAGAGACCAGTGAAGAATATGATGCGCGACTGACCGCTGATCGTGAACGTGCATGCATTGTCTCGCGAGTCGGAGACGTTCACGGATAGGGAATTGCTCTTGAGTTCCAAGCGTATCTAGGCATCGACTTCTAGGTCTCGAGAGACAAGTGGGGAACGTGATGCGCGACTGACTGCTGATCGTGAACGTCACGCATTGTCTCGCTAGTCGGAGACGTTCACGGATAGAGAATTGCGCTTGAGTTCTCAGCGTATCTAGGCATCTGCTTCTAGGTCTCTAGAGACAAGTGCGGAACGTGATGCGCGACTGTCCGCTGATCGTGATGAGCGACTTGCAATGTCTCGCGAATCGGAAACGTTTACTGATACAGAATCACGCTTGAGTTCTCAGCGTATTCGCACATCTACTAACAGGTCTTTTGAAACGAGTGATAAACGTGATGCGCGACTAACTGCTGATCGAGATTATCATACATTGCCCCGAACACGCACACAACAAAATATTCATAATCAGTTCGAAAGTTAGAGAGAAAGAATTGCTGGAGTACGGCATGAAGAGATAGAAGAAGAGTGCAACGAACGTTTGAATTCTGATCGAATTCGACATTCTCTGAACAGAATGTCGATGTCATCTAAAGAATCGGATGTGTCTCAAGATATAGCCGTAGGGCATGGCGACCTTCCTTGGGTTGATAAAGAACTGAGTGCATTTACGTATACACCTATGATTGACTACAGCACAAATTCCGCCATCGGAGGTATGATTCAAAATTGTACTTTTTGAACGTCTCGAATCGTCTCGCGCTTCCCGTTGTTTTCACGTTCCCGGGCTCTTAGAATTCGACATCAGATGTTTCAGATCTTCGAATTTGCCGACCCCGTTGTCGCTGGCATAAGCAACAGGATCCGCGTACGAAGTCGCGGGCAGAAGCTAGTATCTAATAAATTAAGTGTTTATTTGATGCAAAATACTTGTCCTTCTTTGGCTAAAAAGTGAGTTACCATGTTCTTGTTTGCAGGTGTCAACGTATACACACACACAGACACAATTCGTAAACTTAAACATGCAAAATAAATCTTTGAAACATCCTAGTACCATATTCTTTTCTTAGTAATTGTATGTCTCAACTTTGTAGTTAATAACCCACAGGAAGCTGTGAGGTACGCAGACACAAGTATCTTTATAACTTACAAACTTACAAACAAATGTATGGAAATAATAAAAACTTGTATTTAGTATTTATTTTAATGCAAGCATACGCACCTGTACACAAATACAAAATTTTGACCAGTCCTAATAAAATAATAATAATTCTAAGCTTATATTATTATTTATTAATTTTATTTAAGTATTTTACAGAAGGCATACAGACCAATATGCCAAGAATACAATGAACAGATAACTAATTACAACCTCTACGTATTATTTTACTGCGGTACTTTATCATAATGTAATTCCAAATACTGATCGTTCATTAATGATATTTATTACTACGAGTGCGTGGAACTTTTTCACAATGAGCTCTCTGGCCTCGATACAAGTTTCACTTTCAAGTAAAAAAACTCTTTTATTCGTTTCAGAAATAAGTCTTCAAAAATACAAAATCCGATAAAAGAAAAACTTTTGTAAAGTATTTAAGTGCCTTTGTTTTAAATTAAGTTCATTACTAACTTTTATGTTTTGTACTTAGGCACTTGTTTTGAATACTTTGATTAGGTACCTATTGTATAAAACTTTTAAGTTACTATATTGTAATTAGAATGACACTTAAGCGCAGATCACCTTCATAACTACATTTAAAACCATTTGATTACTTGAATCTAATTTAAGTTTGAGTATAATTCTGTAATACCTCTCTAAATCAACAGTAAGTATTATCATTCTTGTGTGTTTTATGACCTATGTGTACAATAATAATCGTCCTTTCTTTAAACGTATACAAACAAATAAACTATTGCTTCTGTCGACTCTAAGGACCAAAATTAAAATCTCTATGTAATGGAAAACCATCAATAAAAGGGTTTGGTTACGAGTATTTATTTAATACGTCATACAATGTAAGACTACACCTTACCAGCCATCTTACATTTTTATTTCTAATCTAGTACTGTCAAACTTCAACATGTCAAGGATTTTGGCTACGTTCTAAGAAAGTGACGTGTTCGCGATCCATATGTGTATATAATTGCAAAAAATAATTTTAAATTCATACTTTTAATATTAATATTAATATTAAAAGTATGAATTTAAAATTATTTAATATTAATATTAAAAGTATGAATTTAAAATTATTTTGAGAAAGACATTTTTTTTTTTTTTATTATTTATTTTTTTTTTTTTTCCCTTTTGAACGCCATTGTCACAAATACGTGACAAGCAAGCGCGTGCCCTGTACGACACGGTCACGAATACATGACAGGCATGTCAGATGAATTACTACTCTATGGTAGTACGTTTAGAATCGTACTACCATAGAGTAGTAATTGTAGTTCGGCGCAGAGGGCACGTTTTAGTTTTTTTGACGTGGTGGTCAATAGGTTAAAAATGCGAAAGTAACGCTGTCTGTTACGCTTTCACGATGAAATGGCTAAACCTATTTTGATTAAATTTGGTATGATAATAGCTTGGACCCTGGGTGACGACATAGGCTACATTTTTTTCCGCAACTTCGTCTGCATTCGCGATAACCGACATTTAAGTCGGGGGCTAAAACTAGTGAACAGTGAAACTGGTCCTTCTGTCCCCAATCTGTACAATATGTCAGAATGGAGTCAGCGCTGTCTATATAGCATTAGGTAAATTGCTCAGAAAGTAGGAACTATTTCTTTGTGTTTCCTCCGTATTCACGAATAAATCGACTGCGTGTTCCGTACGTATGTGTTGGTAAAGACTGGCATACACTAGAGTTGGGAACTATAACATTGTATTTTAAGTGTAACGAGTAGTATTATTGTCGTAAAATGTGTATTGCAATTGAAATGAGATCTTTTGTGTTCTTTGTGTTTAAAGATGTTGTGAAAGTTTCTTCAAGAGCGTTCAATTTGGGATCCAAATGTGAGAGTACTTCATGACGTCATTACAGGTAAGAGTAGTCAGGTACTGACAGGTTTGGTAGCAGGGCTAACTACCTAGTATGCTTCCTAACGGGCGCTGTCAGTAGAGATTGGTCAACTCTTAACTGCCATGGTTTTTATCTTGATTATTTTTTATATTTTGTATTTCTAGATTACCTTCATTGTTTTCACATATAGAAGCAACAAGAATAATGTAAGCAGTATTTTGTAAAAACCTGTTCTTTCTTGTTCGTTCTTCTCCATAGAGACATACCTACGCTTTGGAACGAGCAACTAGCTTCAACTTTCAGACTAACTGACCGACTCCTTGATAATTCAAAAGTGCCTGTAAATGGTTTAATTGAAACAAATGCTTTGACTTTGAACTTAATTATAACTCATGAACACTAGCTATTCTTCCAGATAGCACCAGATGTTATACAATGTTATTATACTGTTTACTTTCTTATAAATAGATGGCTTTGTGTAGGTAAGTTAAATAATAAGTGAATAAAATGTACTTTTTTTATTACCTCATCATCATCAGCCGGAACACGTCCACCGTTGAACAAGGGTCTCACCTAAAAATAGATAGTTTAAATAAAATAGGTAAAAGCTTTTTTACAAAAAAAAAAAAACAACCGCTTTCAACATCTGAAAAGTGATAAATAAACACATGACTTTAGATTTGGAAGTCGGTGGCTTTGTTCTGTTTGTTGTCTTTAAGTGCCACCGACTTCCAAATCTAAAGTTAGGTGTGTACTGTGCTAAAGATTTATTACTTTTCAGATTTTGAAGAGGGCTGTTTTTTTTGTTAAAAAGCTTTTTATTTATTACTTTTTAGTATTTTCTTATCATCCAAATCCATTAAGAACCGGCAACACAGTTAAAACAGAGGTACTCCAAAAATTGAAGAAACTATTAAAACGTCGTCTATAGTTTTTTGTGGGATTTAATTAATTTTTCAAAAAGTGCTGATCCAATTTCGATACAATTTATATGGGACCAGCCCTGAGGCATACCCTGTCCATAAAAAAAAACAACGTACAGTCGAATTGAGAACCTCCTGCTTTTTTGAAGTCGGTTGATAAATAAAAAAAATACTCTAACTTATGCTTTGCAATAAGCGTAATTGTTTGAAAAATCTAGTGGATACAGGTCCTTACTATCTATACCCGTTTCTCCGGGATGGCTATAAAAGTAGCCATAAATTTTTTTTAAATAATCTGTGGTGGCAACTTTTAGGACCGCCGCCATTTTTTTTTAGTTATTTTAATTATGTCCAATTTACTTCATTTTTTTACGTAACACATTATACTTCCATGCAATAATCTGTGGGGTCTTGAAATTCCGCTCACTGTGGTATATGACAATACTAGACGAGAATATCAGGAATATTTATTTATCTGTATCCTTTTTCTGTCAATCAATCATGTCGTTCATTTGTTATTGTTGGCCGTGTGAGTGATAAATAAGTGTGAAATATTAGCAAATATCGAAAGAAACCAGGTAAAAAACTATTTGTGTGTGATGACAATAATATAAGGAATAAGAATTAGTATAGGATTCAAGTGGGTGAGTCAAATAAATACGTAATTTCTATATTTTTCCTCTACCGGTACTTAACCTAAAATTTTTTATGTTGTTTTGGTATAATTACGTTGATTTGTTCTATGATTCCTTCACATCATCAGGCAAATCATCAGGCAAATATTATCTAAATGATTATTCAATCCATTGAATAATAAAAAAAATAAAAAATAAATTAAAATAACAAAAATAAGAATAAAAATATTTAGTCATGGCGCAAAACTTCTGTTCCGTTAACCATTTTTTTCTAAACTTGGGATGCTTGTAAATAAAAACATTGTGGTAAACATATGTGCTTTTATTTATTTGTTATGTTAAGAATAATCATACCATGCATTTTAAACCTAAACATATACAGGTTGTTGCATTCATTTATTTACTATAGCCATTTATTTATCAAATATATGATACAAATTCTCATTGTCTACATTTACAACCTATTTATAAATAAACTAATTAATGCCAGTCCAACGAAACGTACATCCACTTAAAGCCCAGTTCATTCCCATTAAAATAAACATTTAAAGTCTATACACCACTCAACAAACGAAGGCGTAAATCAGCTTTGTTTATAATCATCTGGCCCGGCCGGCGCGCGGTTGGCGGTTGCAGATAGCACCTCATTCGCTACGATGCGCTATCTCGCTCTAACCCGGAGAAACGGGTATTTACTTATATTATAAATAACATTCGTCTTAAAAAACTTGAGTCGATATGTCACTGCCATGTAGCAAGTTAACAACTTCGCTATAAACAAATCAGATTATGATTTTAGATAATAATATTATGATGAGATTTTTTTGTAGTTTTCGACAACTGTTCCCATTATTTCAGCCATTATTATTTTTCCTCAAGCTTGTAGCAAAGTAAAACTTGCCGCGATCTGTCTGTGGAGGGGTGGAACCCCATTTTTTACCGAGACCCTCTGTGCCATGGCAAGCACGTAAAGCTGTTGGCCCCGCTGTCATTCGTAAATCTTTGACAGTCGTAGGTAGTCAGAAGCCAGAAAATCTGACGTATCGTGTTACCCAGTACCTGGGTTGTGGTCTGACAGGAAGTCACTGGTACTCAGCTCGTCCGGTTAGACTGGAAGCCGACAACGGGAAAAAAATGATTATTGTTTTTCCTGACAAGTTCTCTAATCTAAGCGTTTGTTACTAAACCACTTTTCACCATCTTAATAAAGTCATTACACACAGAACGGTACTTATACCACAGTATAAATATTAACACAGTAAGGTTAAACATATTACAGTAGCGACACGCGCCGCCTCCCTCCAAAACACAGTTCCTCACCTCTTCCCGCGTTGAACGTGCTCTCGAAACTGCTTTTAGTTTTCGCGCCCGCGTAGACACGCATACACACGCACGTATTTGTACAGTCTGTTATTTTGATAGTAGTGTAGGTAATTAAATCGTTTCGTTTGTATAGAGTGTCGTAGGTGTGCCTATACACACAAACATTTCTTCAAGACCTTATTCAGCTTGTCAATACTTAAGCTGAACATCTAAAGAGGGTCGGAGTGAGCTGCACTCACGTTTATATTAGACAGTTTGCCTGTCTGTGGTCGATATTGGGTACCGTTGTCAAATTACTGTTGAATGAGGCCTTGAGATCTGTTGATCTTGAATGTTTAAGTAGATAGTGTTGTTCGTGTTTCATTTAGACTTTTTTTGGGTATTTCGGGTATTATACAGTACTGTAGTTGTTTGACGGCTTTTATTTATCCTGTATTTCGGGCAACTAAGGTCAACGAAACACAATACATTATCTTATATATAAAAATCTTCACTGCATGTGTATGAAAGTGAACTCCTCCTAAACGGCTGAACCGATTGTGCTGTAATTTTTTGTGTTCCAGTGGATTCAAGAATGGTTTAGATTCACAATTGGACCCGGTAGGTGGCCCTGTTGTCGGGTTCTATTTTCAGGGCAAGACAACGTCTGCCGGGCCCGCTAGTATAAGTTTAAAAACAATAACTATAAATGTGTGTGCTATAAGTATGTGAGTGTGCAGTGATGGCGTCGTGTTACGCTGCGAGGAGTCGCGTAGCTGACCGCGAAAACGCCGATACAGCATACCTTTCGGCCAAAACTCTTCCTTGAGAAAGGTCACTAAATGTTAAGCTGGAACGCGCACCACGAACGACTTGAGATTGGTGTTATGGCGCACCTCCAACTTCTCCACCCTCAAAGTCCAGTTGGTCTTCACCCGTAGGTACTCTACAATGTCCTCAGTCATCCTTTTCCCCCAACATTTCCATTTTTGTGAAACAGTTTTTGACGATTCTTAAGTACCGGTAATATTGTATACCTACTCAGTTAGTAGCTCTCTAGTCCTAAAACAATTTTTGACAATTCAAAAAGACGTAAAACGTGTCTTAGATGCTACGAACAGAACGTTACTTACCGATATTAATTTCACCATTTACACCAACCACAACAAAAAACATGGCTTTAAACAAACACAATACGGACCACTCTAATCCCGTCTAAAAATAAAACGATCCTAAAAGCCATAGGTAGTTTCTGAAACCATTTTAACAGGAAAATGTGTCTAAAAAACTCTATACATAGTCGAAAAGAAATTATTTACGAAATCCATTTCCACTATGATAGTATGAAAAGAGTCATGTCTAAGGGATATAGGACCCTTCGTCAAAATGAGATGAAATTAATATAATCTCCTTTTTTTCTCATAAAAGGGAATTCACAAAGTTATCCACCTATCCTAGCTAAGCGATAATGAACTCTGTCGTCGCAATCATAAGAGCGTGTTCACTGCATATGTTTTTAAAGGAGGTATTGTAAGAAGAATAAATCTTAGCTCGATTTGAATAACAAAAGTGAATGAAATGCTCTTTGATTCTGAACGGCCAGTGATGGTAACAGCACTGAGCTATTGTTGAGGGCTTCAAATAAGTTTTTATGTCATAAAAAGTTTTTATTCAAAGCCATTTTTGTGGGTACTTGAGTGTGAAGGCTGAAATGTTTCTGACAATTTATGGAAGTCTGTAAATTATGGTCAGTAGTTTTATTAGTAAGTTTTAGTTTTCAGAGCGCATGCGTTGCCGTGGCCCGTCTGGAAAACTTTAAACCGAGAACTCCACACCCAGGTCGGACGTAGCGGAAACAATCTTCACAGGTAGGGGTTCATAGATGTGGCCAATCTTTAGTGCCTATGCGGCGTCTCTTAACTAACCATGGTCCACCTTCTATCATGCGTCGCATGCCCTGTCAGCTGGTCACATGAGAACCTAATGACTGAGTCAGCGGATGATGTTGCCGTTTGTTGAATACTGGACCAAACAAGGAATTTGACAAGAACAAACACAACAAAGACATACATACATACACATCAACACACGGGTTAGATTAATATCTGTGTTTACCATCGACATGCTAAGAAGTAGCTGTAGTTTTAGTTAACCTATTGACCGCCAATTTTTAAGAAAAACTTTTTAAGATTTATTAAAGAGATAAAACGATCAGAACAGCATAAGCTATTTCAATTTTTTCGCTACATAGTGATGTCCTCCATTTCCACATTTCCGATTCCTCATTTGACAGCTTTATTGTGGAGACAAAGACTGTCAAAGTATTTAGGCCTACTATTTTCTTATTTACGTGGACTACAACATTCTAACTTTTTGACCTAAATAAAAAGCCACCATCAAGAATCGTGTCGCGCCTTATGGGAGTAGTTACATAAATACGTCATGACCCGCTTTGTGTAATAGAAAGTGGGGCTCCCCAACTACAATACGAGATTATTATATTTTACGACCTTTTTTCTGACATGTACCAATGTGGTTTTAAGGGTTTAAGGTACAATAGACTTATTGGTGGAGAAAATTAGTGTGTAAATACTTCAGTGTGTTTGCATGCAGTTTGATGTGGAAACCATTTAGTGAGCAAACGCAGTGATCAATGCTCATTCCTTCTTTACATAAATTATAATAATACTAGCCTATAATTGTAACAATAACCAGCCTATAATTATAATCATACCAGCCTATAATTATATTAATACCAGCCTCTAATTATAATGATACCAGCCTATAATTATAATAATACCAGCCTATAATTATAATAATACCAGCCTATAATCAAAATCATACCAGCCTCTAATTATAATGATAGCAGCCTATAATATTATAATGATACCAGCCTGTAATGATAATAATACCAGCCTATAATGATAATAATACCAGCCTATAACCACTGCGGGGCAAAGGCCTCTCCTCATTCAGAAAATGCACGAGCAATATCAATATCACCACGCGCGCTTTCGCGCTTTCGCGACGTTTTCATTCACCGATGTCAGTGTCCAAGACAACTTTAGAAATACGTATGAATTGAAAAAATCACATTAGTACTTTCCCGGTTTCGTACTCACTACCTCATGCAGGATAGGCAGGTGCCTTGACTACTGGCACATCACGACATTTTTGTATAAGAAAACGTATTTTTCCAGCAGTGGTTCAACATTTGTTTGCGAAAAGAGGAAGCGTTAAATTTCACCGATCAATACATCAGATAACTAAAATCTACTCATCATCATCATCATCATATTCATCATTTCAGCCGAAAGACGTCCACTGCTGGACATTAGGCCTCCCCCAAGTGTCACATTGACCGGTCCCTTGCCACTCGCATCCAGCGGATCCTCGCAACCTTTCGCAGGTCGTCGGTCCACCTAGTAGGAGACCTTCCAACGCCACGTCTTCCGGTTCGCGGTCGCCACTCCAAAACTTCTCGGCCCCATCGGCCATCCGTTTTACGAGCAATGTGCCCTGCCCACTGCCACTTAAGTTTGGCAATTCTTTGGGCTACGTCGGTAACCTTGGTTCTCTTGCGGACCTAATCTAAATCCTACTACTACATCGGAATCTGTAGAAAAATCTAACAAAAATTACAAAAATCTAACCTTTTCGTTCCCTATTCTACCTACTCGTATGTCACAAATTTAATATGAGCGTGGCGTAGCAATTACGCATTCGTTTCTTTGTTCCATGTTGACAGTCGTACACTCCTGTGTGTACTTACCCCCGAATATTAAACACCATGTACCACTGTCACTTAGTATACTTAGAGGAGCTCGTAGAAACCCTATAGATTGATCGATCGTGATGGTTGAATTACGCTTGCCGCGGTCGGTTTGTGAATGGGTGACCACTCATTTCGTGCCGAAACACATCTGATTCCGCGGTGAAAACTGTTTTAGGTATTGTGTGACTCGATAAAAACTGCGCTATCGCCACTGAGTGACAACATAGGTGAAGCGAACTATTATTACGTCAGTATTTTAGCGAATACCAAATACATACTTTTAGGATAGATAGATAGGCTTCGAATTTGCGGATGAGTTCTTACATAATTGCACTGCAGAAGCCAGTAAGTCTGACAACCAGTCTTACCAAGAGGTATCATTTACCCAGTAACTGAGTTGTGGAGGTCCGATAGGCAGTCGCTCCATATAAAACACTGGTATTCAGCTAAAAAAAAGACTAAGCAGATGATGTACTTAGAGTAAATACATTTGTTTCCACGAAAAATGGAAGGGTCCGAAGCTTAAGCTTAGCATTAAGCTATTCCAAACTGTCAAATTTTCTAATTGAATATGAACCTTAGTCTTATGTATTAAAGTTGAAAAACCATCAGAGAAATTTGACAGACTAGGGGAGCTTGATGTGCTGCCCTCTGTTAATTTCCTTTGAATAATAAAATCTAGTTTTTCAGGGTCAGAATCAGAATCAAATAAAGCATTCTGATTCTTATTACGTAACCGAAGGGAGCCCAACGGTATCCTATTTAGGTACTAAGCCTTTCGCTGTTCGTCTGTCTGTCTGTCAGCGCGCTGTATCTTTTGAACTGTAATAGGTAGACATTTGAGAACACAGAGTGTGAATATAAAAACATGTAAAAAAAATAAAAAGCGTTCAAAATCTAGTTTAAAACTAATTTCAAAATTCCAAAATCCTTTCAAAAATGTAGGTGAAACAAGCATTTTTTACAGATTGTAACTGAGATTAGAAAGTAAAAGTAAAAAAAAAAGTAGAGTTTCCCCATAAAAATTGCACGGTACCCTACAGAACCTTAATCTTGTAACAATAAATGAACTCAGCTCTCCGATCCATTTCAGTACACAAGCCTCACAACTGCGCCAAAGTCCGTACAAAAGGACCAAAAAAAACTCCTTTTTAATATCATCCCGAACTATACAAACATCCCTTTCGTAGCTCTACAAATATACACAGTGTAGTAGAGACATTTTTAATAAAACTCTTCCATATCAGGGAACATCTCTACATTATGTAGAGCACTCACAAAGCCCCCTTTTGACTCTATTTAAAGCGTTACCTGCTCTATGTTATCGGATTTATTTGTCACTTACTTTCTCGTGCGGGTTTGGTTGGGGTATTTTTATATTTTGTGTTCAAGGAAACTGTGCTTGGAATTTTAAAAATGACGTGCGATTTTGTTACATTTAGGAATTAAAAATCACGCTTGACTGAAAAATGTTATTTAAGGTGGGAGGGGCTTGTGGCTAAAAAAGCTTAAAAAGCTGTACGAATCGATTGGTCATGGTAAAGCTACGCTTGCCGCGGCAATCTTTGGATGGGTGACTATACATATAATACCGAGACACCTGCGTTAGAAAGCACATAAAGCCGTTGGACCCGGCTGTCAAACTTATATTTTTGGCAGTCGTTATGAGTATACATATAATAAAATCGTAGCGAAGTCAAATTGTACATTGAATATTTTTGAAAAAAAAGTAATTTTTGCGAGGTCGGGGAACGATCCTAATGCCGAATACATAGTTTTTTGGATTTTTGTCTGTTTGTCTGTTTGTTAGTGTTAGTATCACGCCAATACGGCCGGATAGATTCTGTTCAAATTGTGAATCAATATTCCACATAGGTCTAATTAGTACATAGGCTATAAATTATCACGCTATTTACTTTGGGGGATGAGCAATGTTATGGGTAGATGAGTGAGAAACCGGAGTCTGACAACCAGTCTTACCAAGGGGTATCGTGTTAACCAGCAAATGGGTTGTGAAGGTCAGACAGGCTGTAGCTCCATGTAAAACACTGGTATTCAGCTGCATCCAGTCAGACTGGAAGTTGACACCAACATAGTTAAGGTAAGGTTAGGTAGATAATAATTTAGTAGAATATTGATACAATATTAATAAACCACAAAACACGAAATACTATCCATGAACCTAACAATACTAATTATCGAATGCTCGCAGAATATAACATAGCAATGAATTCCGATTGCCAATAGTAGTATTTTAATTAAATAATACTGGAAATGCACCACCAAGTCAATTAGAATCAATTGATCCCAATAGAACAACCACAATGTTTTATAATTAATTGAAATACGTACCAACGTAAGCCGTGTGGTGCCGGCCGCGAATAGCACCACCCCATTTCGACCCGTGGGTGTCGTAGAAGGTGGCAGAGGGATATTGACCAGAGGATGGGCAGCAGCGTCCTTCTGAGTATCATAACACCTACTGCAATCGCCAAAATGCATCGACCAAGCATGGCGATTACAGGTGAATGTTCAGCCCCCTGCTTTCCCTTGGGGAGACATATGCCCTCAGTGGGTGTCTAAAGGTTGATGTGATGATAATGGTGATGACGTATCCGTACAACTAAGGGGCTGACACACATATAAATGCGGTGCACCGCAGTGCCGCAAAACAACTCGCCGCTGATCGTTGCGTCGCGGTACCGCGTTGTAAAGCGTATTTTTCGTGTGATCGTGAACGTTGCTGGATATGTGTGATAACACAGCGCGGTGTGTCGGACGTCGCAAATGTATGCGTCCGGTGGGCGTCGCAGCTGTGTTTGGAAATGCACCAGTTTTATTTGTATCAGCCCTAAATTTCATACTTCAATACTATTGTAGGCAAAGAAGCATGTTGAGAGTGTGTGAAAGACAGTAGTAAACACTATACATACTAGAAAAGTGCATGATCCTTGTAGTAAATGTTTGTATGTTACCTTATGTCAGTTTAGTTAGTCGGCAAACTCTTCCCTTGATTGTCTTTGGGAACGCGTGGAAATGTTGCCACTTGTAATTATATCTTTAATTGTGTTTGTCTGTATGTGTAATATTTTTGTTTTCTGTTTTTTTTTTTTTAGACACGCTATTTTTAATAAATTTATCTCCTTTTTATATAATATATGTTTAATATATTATATTTTATGATATTCTTTATGCGCGCCGTGCCGATCAGCGTCTTTTCGTGTGCCTCGGAACTTTGAGTAAATGATGTTTATTTATGGTTCCGAGACAACGGCATCCCGGCCGACGCTGAAAATCAGCGCCGTGGTTCGTGCCTTGTTGTGCGGGCCAGGCATTATGCTGAGCGTTGGCCGTTTCGCGCGGGGGTGACGCATGTCTTTTTTTTTACAATTTACATATTTAGTTATAAGTTAATACTGTTATATATTAAGTGCGTCGCTTTTCGCGTGAATAAATGGCTTTTCTTTATTTCTTTCTTTCTTTCATGTAGAAGAAACCAGGGCGTGCAGCTACGAGTAGCAGCTCATAATTAAAGATGATCATAGGTAAGAGAGTGCTACAACATTGGACTCAGGGTTGCTGTAAAATTGCCCATTGTTCTTTTATCAGCTGTTTTATATAAACCTACAATTGGTGTATTAGTGTGTGTGTGTGTCTACTGACTGATTTGACTGTTGACATGGCTCTTGAAGTCATATCTCTTTGTATAACTATTGTGTACATTAACTGGACAGTTGAGCTTATACCAATGTTTGATGTAGGTATGTGCTGTTGGTGTACTACACTTTATTAAATACTAGCAACCCGCCCCGGCTTCGCACGAGTAGCAGAGCATAGACATCTACATAGCTCGCAGGCGCCATGATTTTTTCCGCCACCTTCAACAATCATTGTTATATTTCAGTTAATTTACGCAAAACTTTAAAAAAATATACACTTGAACCTTCCTCAACCGGTGAAGTGGTGATGAAAACCGCATGAAAATCTGTTCAGTAGTTTTTGAGTTTATCACGCACAAACAGACAGACAAACAGACTTCGTTTTATAATATGTAGTACTACGGTTAAAAAAGCCGTTAAAGCGTTTTTTAGTAACAAACATCTAAAAACAAAATATAAAATAAGTAACACACACTCTATAAAAAATATAATGGGTATTATTCCGTCAAAAGATATTTTCCAAAGGTTGGTTTTATGATGTAAACGTTCATACGTAACACACGCTATTAACTTTGTAACACATTCCCTCCCACACAACTTTATCTTTGTTAACGCTGTTTGCAAAACCAAAGTTCTTTGGTAAATATTTTTCAGTCACCGTGTAATTAAGGTAAAAAACATTCTATTAAAAAAGTTTTCACGAAAACAAAGATTTTCTTCCTTCAGGGTCAATTAGGTTAAAGGTAGGAAAAATATCTAATATTCTCTCAGTCTGTTTGTGCCAGTCAGGGCATCTGCGACCATTGATCTTCGCCCTCACGAAATATTTTAACGTAACGTGTCGTATAAAATTAAATGTATTTTGAATTCTAAATGCAACGATCCTATTTCCGTAAGTCTTATATCCTTAAGCAACAATACTCTAGCGCATGGAAGCAGAATTAAATAATATGTGCAAAATTTAAACAATATTATGAGCAATGAAAAAAAATCTTCCACATTGACAGTCAACGGTCCAAAAGGCTTAAAGGCTGGCAGCACGGAATAGATAAATAGAGTTTATCTGTTCCGTGGCTGGCAGCAATGTCACGTTGTATGTAATACAATTCTTTGGCTCAAGAAGACCAGCCTTCGGGTCACATGAAGACTCGATCAGCCGCTTGGCGAAGTCCCGAAAACAAAATGGACACTCGGACCTCATTGCCCTAGTATTTCCTTCCCAAACAGTTCAAACATAAAGCTTCCAAGAATCCGGTTATATTTTGTTACTTGAGGTTTCGGCACCTGCAGCATCCGCCCCAAAACAATACCTCGTGCCAGGGAGATGAGATGACGTAAAGGTGTCGACACATGTTGCATTCCTCACCAAAGGCCTACCCAGCAGTCTATACCTATGACATAGAAATATACAATCAAAATAATGAAATGTAACAAATACAAGTCTCGCATCGTACTCCTTTCCCCGAACACAGATATGTGATCTTGTGTAATACCAAGTCATTACTAATTTTTGTTGGAATCTATGGTACCACCTATCCAACAACTGTTTTTTTTTATTATTATATTTACACACTAATGAAATATCGATCGATAGACGTGCCAAGAGGCTCATTAACAACGACTCCCTGGTTAGGGCTAAGCTCCAGAGCCTTGAACATCGCCGCACCGTTGCTAGCCTTTGGGTCTTTTATCGGGTACATTTCGAAGAGTGTGCTTTGGAATTGCACAATTTAATTCCCCTATCCTCGTTCCATCAGCGGACGAGCAGAGAAGTTCCACGGTCTCGAACCAAGCGCTTTGACTCCACATTTATTGTGCGAACTGCCAGACTGTGGAATTCCCTGCCCGCGTCTCTGTTCCCTGATAAGTATAATCTGGGTATCTTCAAGGCACGAGTGAACCGGTTCATCCTAGGCAAGCGTGTTCCAACTTAGGCCGCATTATCACTTAAGATCAGGTGAGTTACGGTCAAACGCAAGCCTATTTAATAGTAAAAAAATAAAAATAAAAAATATACAGAACTTGTAAATTTTGACAAATATTATGTACAAAGTAGGGACATCAAAAAACTCGTCCACATTGCTCTCAACGGGTCAAGTGCACAAAAAGGTAGCAGCATTAACATGTTGTACATGAAGTTTGTTTGTGTTCTGATTAGTTCCCTACTAACATTTAAAGTTACCGTATCAATATTATACATCTTGATCTAAACTATAATAATGAGTTGGCAATCGACGACGATAAATTATCCATCAAACACATATTTCTCATTAATTCAGTTACGTTAGCGTACATCATGTCAATATTATTCAGGCCAAAGCTAAACGTTCCAAACCTTTTACTAATTGAGACATCCGCTGAAAGACATCTCGAATCTCATTAACGTACGATGGATATTATAATATACAGAGCACACAAGCTAACACGAAACTATTATACCCCGAACTGAGCTCCTAAAATATTACAAAGGCCAAGCAAATCTCAGCTGCATTCTGAACCATTCACTTTGAATAATTGAATCAGTCTGACGGAACCCCGTACCTGCTGTTTTACGATTCACTTGGTAATTATTCAGACGGGCATCGCCCGGGGAACTCGTAGTTCATGAGACATCAACTGTGTTTCGTGCATCATTTATTTGATAACTTTGTTCAGCGTTCTGATGTTTCAAATGAAGGTATTTAATTATTTTGGTTGGGACTGTGATATGAATCAGATTATTTAATTGTTTTAGTTTCATTATTATTTTAATGGTCTTTTGGGTGTGAAAATGTAGTAATTGTCTAGTGGTTAAGGCGCCCACCCCTGATGCACGAGGTCGTGGGTTCTCAACCGGACCCTTTTTAGGGTTCCGTAGCCAAATGGCAAAAAACGGAACCCTTATGAATTCGTCATGTCTGTCTGTCCGTCCGTATGTCACAGCCACTTTTTTCCAAAACTATAAGAACTATACTGTTGAAACTTACGCGCAAGTTTACCTAGTCCGTAATGCTCAAGTTTCAGAAATAATGTCTCGTGATTTACTTTTTATTAAAGTTATTTTTTTCTTTTTACATGAGTACCGAAATACCTGCCTTCTTCCCTGAAAGATGCACAGTAAAGTAAAACTAAGCCTGTATAATTATGATAAAAATGTACCAATACATTTTTACACGGCAGCGCATTTCATAATAGAATAAAATGGGGTCACAACTTAGTAATAGTCTGTCAGCTCGGCGCGGTACAAAGCAACTAATTGTACGAGAGATTCAGTACGGCAGCTTTGCTCTGCTACAAATAGCGCGCTGTGTGTACTCAGCTTTAGATTTAGTGCCGAGCAACTAGCACGAATGAGTGGAGCTATGAGCTATGTAACGATACCTTGTGTTTGTAACAGAAGAGAGAGAAATGATTTTTGCCTGTATTAGGTAAAGTTATCTTATTGATCTAGTGGAGAAAAGCGTTACTATCGAATATGAGGTCCTGAATTTGATGTCGGCTAAAGTTTTATTTAGGCCTTTGAGTATGAATACCCGGATAATACATATTATTATTTACTCGTATTTGGTATCGGTGTAATAACTTAGCTGTCATTTCTTAACTTGTAATACTACGTACATACTACAATAATGGTTTTTTATGCAAGGAACATCGAATTCGCGTATAATCAATAATAATAATAATGTGTGGGGACATTTCACACACGGCCACCTGACCCCAAACTAGGGAGACCCAGTACTATGGGTGTCAGACAGCTGATATTTATTTATTTATTTATAAGGTTCGCCAACAATTGTTTACACACACATACAGCTACGCGTATTTAATGCATAAAATAAATTAACAGTGCAACAATTAATTAAAGGCAAACACCACATTCACAATACAAAAAATCAAAAAGAAAAGCTAACTTACAAAGTGATAAGCGCTAATTATTTACAATTAATAACAATTGCATGAATATAAAATATGAGACTGAAAAAAAAACAAAAAAAAAATACAACATTGAAAATATTGGTAAAATTGATAATATTGATAAAACTGGTAAAATTAATGAAATTTACAAATTGGCAAGTGATAAAATTGATTTAAATTAGAAAATATGGATATATAAAATTGACAAATTGGTAAAAATTAATACATTAATAAAATTGATATAAATTACAAAAAAAAATCATGATAAAACTGACAAAAGTCGTAAAACATTATAAAGTTCATTCAATTAACAAAATTTGCAAAACAATTTTTTCATGGACAAAATACATACTTACATTGATAAAAACTGGTAAAATTAATAAAATTTATAAAATTGCCAAATGATAAAATTGATTTACATGGGAAAATATGGATTTATAAAATTGACAAATTGGTAAAAATTAATACATTAAATATACATACACAAATACATTTAAATACATATGTATATAGATAAACAACAACCAGACGCAAGGCAAACATAAGTGCTCATCACACAAATGTTGGCCATGGGCGGGATTCGAACACGCAAAAAAAAAAAAAACTAATTCACACTGTTACTCTTTCACTACAAAACGGCTAAACTGAATTTAATTAAATTTGGCATGAAGATAGCTTGAACCCTGGAAAAGGACATAAGCTACTTTTACTTTTGATCCGTACGACAAGAAGACATTCATTGTTTTTGCCATTAGTATAAAAAGGACCACAACATTCCCCGCCATATTTTTTACCCCGAACTCTATTTCTAAGGGACATATTGCAACAAATTGCATATTTATGAGGCTCGCTCAGAAATGCGGCGGATGATAAATATCTAGCGGATGTGACGTCATGACACACGCTTCCTCTGCAGGTGAACTTAGCGCGCTCAAAGACGTGGTTTAGTTAACACGGGGACGATACGGTTATGATACGATTTGACTGAAAAAATACCTACTTACATGTTAAAATCATCATCATGTCCTCCATCATCAACTATTAGACACCCATTTCAGGGCATAGGTGTCCCCCAAGGGGGTTCAGCCGTAATCACCGCGCTTGGCCGATGCATGTTGGCGATCGCAATAGGTGTTATGGTACTCAGAAGGACGCTGCTGCCCATCCTCTGGCCAATATCCCTGTCGCCTTCTACGACAAACACTGGTAGAAATGAAAATGAATGAAAATTTTTATGATTTAAAATTTTAAGGTTGACTTTAATGTTTAATTTATGTGTAGAAATGGTTGTTGACATGGTATTGACGAAATGTATAATTATTTATTATTTTTAAATTATTGATGTAATTATTATTTAAAATTCAAATGTAATTATTTTATTGTATATTCTGTAATTGTGTAATGTAAATTCAGATACAATTTTCTTGTTAATGAATAAATGACTAATGACTAATGACTAATGGGGTGGTGCACACATGGTCCATATACAAAGAGATAAATATTTAGGGAAAAACAAATGGTTGGAACTTCCATTTTATTTGTTTTACTTTGAATAACTTCACAAATTGAAAAAAAAAAAGTTAATTTTCAAGCAACAGGACTCATAGAGGCATCATAGAGAAACTACAAAAAAAAAAACAAGAAACAAACAGACCAACGCTTATCGAGCAACAATATACCTACTACAACAATGCCAGATGTACGGGCAATCATCGCCAGGACAGCGTTGGCACTGCCCTCACTCTGCGCACCAGGGACGCGCACCGTTATTTTGGACATGGTATGCTACAGTCCGATATGAGGAGATCCGTAGATGAACCAAAGTTATAGACATAGCACAGCCAATCAGTAAATTGAAGTGGCAGTGGGCAGGGGGTTCTTGAATGAAGACCACGCACTGGCAAACGCAGTGTAGGACATCCAACCACAAGGTGGACCGTCGACCTGCAACCCGTTTCCAACCGGTCCTTTTGAAAATTGGAGCCCTATGTCCAACAGTGGACATCTTACGGCTGATATGATGATGATGCTACGGTCAATCGGAGCAACAATAAACTCAAGCAGTTGTCATTAATTAATTGATAATGAACTCCGCTGCTGATCGCCGACGGCGACGCATAGACGCCTTTAAAATGAGGCGCTGTAGGAAGATGCTCCGAATCCCCTGGACAGTGCTTAGAACTAACCAATTGATCCACAAAGAGCTCAAACTGGACCAAAAGCCGAAGTTCTCTAACTCATGTCTGTGGAGAACCTTTGAGTTCTTAGGTCACATCGCTCGTAAGCCCGGTAACCACGAAAATAGAAGGCAAGTGACCTTAGGATGGATTCCAATGCGCTGGACTGAGTAGATCCGTACCACACTCTACGCTGCACGGTCCTGAAAGCCGGAGCAGACGGCGTATCATGGTCCGTGAAAAGTTTGTTCTTTGGTGGGTCGCGAGCATTAGGGGAACGACGCAGGGAGGTGGAACGAAAACTTAATGAAACAGGGTTGAAAACTGCATGCAAGATAATCATATACCAAACAAATCTGGGTAAACATTCACCGGTTTCCAGGATGACCCAACAGTACAATGCTTTATCATGCACATCTTTTCTAATACTCTGGGTAAATATAAGTCACTAATTCGTACACAGTTAAAATTAATGTAAGTGTTGGACTGCCTGACTAGCAATTTTTTTTTTTAGCTGTAATTTTATTTGTCTGTAAGCATAATTTGTTATAGTATGCTATCTTCGCTTTTTAACCTTTATTTTTATTCCATTTAAATTCTAAATTATCCATTACCTATTTAGCTTAACTGTTTGTTATGTATTGCATGATGTGGTCTCCTTTAATTGAGGAAGCACTTAGATTTATGTTCTTGTCCTTTATTATATAGCACGTAAGGTGTATTCTTTGTTGGAGATCCTATTAAAATAAAATAAAAAATAAAAATATACCGCGTCTAATTCTAATAATAATGTAACACGCACATAATTTGTGATGTATTTTCGCAGTGTGTGTATTTTAATTCAGTGTTAAATAATAAATTAAAGCGGCTCTAGCACATTATGGCTACACGATTTGCTGACACGACGCAATTTTCGACAGATGTTGTATTAATTCTGGGATAAAACATTACAGGCTAGTGTAAGGACATAATTTTGAATGTTGTAAAATTTTAATATTTTTTTAAATATTTCTGAATCGTGAGATGTAAAAATGGTAGAGTTAAATATTTCATTCGGAGTATGAAATATTGCTGGTGATATATAAATGTTATATTTTTAATATACTCGTGAATAACACTAATAACATCCGTTAGTGAAGAGATGTTAATAAAGTTTCTCACAGGAGTTGTACTTGAAAAATACTTTTCAAATTGTTTTAAGCTACAACCGTACATTGTCTAGATGTTGGGTTTATTCTATGTGGTTGGAAAGAGGAGAATAAATGAAATACACGAGTATTCAATAGACTATTCAAAAGTGCTTGACTTTTTTTGACTTTGACTTTTTTTGACTATTCAAAAGTGCCTGCAAATGGTTTAATTGAAATAAATGCTTTGACTTTGACTTTGAGTACGTTACTAAAGTATATTTCACTGTTACCAAATCAAGTACCTGACGTTGTTTACATAAGTAAGGCTAAATGCGCTTCTGACATCAAGTGTGATTTGATTGCCGCGAAATAGATAGATGTGTGTCGTGAATGTTTGAGATTTTGTGAGATGATGGACAAAAGATGAGTTTTTTTTTGTGTTAATTTTATATTACCCGTTATTTACTTTTTATTTGTTACTTTTATTACTACTTTTTTTTCTCTTTTATATTTTTTTATAGTAAAATGTGTACTTTTTTATTTTTTTTACTGTACAATTATTTGGACTCGGTCTGTTATGTTGTATATGTTTCTTGTAAATAAATAAATAAGGTGACAGAACACAACTTACATACACGGCGCTGGGCAAACGACTAGCCGCCAAACTGTTTATCTACTGTAGAGACTACAGGCAATAATGCTAGCGATGCAAACCGCCAACTGCGCGGGGAACATTGCGTTAAATGCTGTGTTATTTACAGAATAATTATAATTCTTAAGTCAGTTAGTTTATCTTTTTGATTTTTTAAATTGTAAATGTGGTCTTCTGTTGCTCTTTAAGTTTTCAATTCGGTTGTTTTTTTTTTATGTATGTACATCGATTACTCTGAGATTTATGATCCAATTTACATGATTCTTCTTTAGTTTGATGCGGAAAAGTTGCCATTTGGTTCCATAAAAATTTAACATTGTTTGGCCCAGTAGTTTTTATTTTATGAACTTTTTTTTATTTTTTAAATACTTATATTTATGTTTGACCACGCATAACTTTTTTCAGTGTAGTCCGATTTAGATGATTCTTTTTTTAATTGATAGTGTATACCTCAAATTTGGTAAATTTCAAGAAAATATTCCACCCCTAAGGGTTGAAAATTAAGGGATGACAGATATTTTTTGGTGTCACCGTTTTGTAATTAATTTCTATGATTAGAAGCAGGTACTAAAAAGTGAAAACAAATTTTTTTTACAAAAAGACAACCGCCTTCAAAAAGTAAAAAATAACTTTCAATTCGCAAGTCGGTGGCAATACTAAACAACAAGCAAAACCAAAGCCGCCGACTTGCGAATTGAAAGTTATTTTTTACTTTTTGAATTCGGTTGTCTTTTTTAGCATGTAATTTTTGTTACACATTTATGTGTAAACAATTGTTGGGCAACATCATCATCTGCCTAGCCTTTTACCAAGCACGTTTGGGGTCAGCTTGTAGTCTAACTGGGTGCAGCTGAATACCAGTGTTTTACATGGATCGACTGCCTGGCTGACCTCTACAACCCAGTTACTGGGCAACACTCTTTGGTAAGACTGGCTGTCAGACTTTCTGGCTTCATTACCCAAACAACTGTCAAAATTCTACGAATGACACCCGCGACCAACAGCTTTACGTGCTTTCCAAGGCACGGAGGGGTCTCGATATGAAATGGATGGTCACCCATCCACAGACCAGCCGCGGCAAGCGAAGTTATTAGCCTTGAACAATCGATAAGTACGGCTTTTATTCCACGCGCCCCGACTTAATAAATGAATAAAAAAATGAAAATCATCAAATTAAAGTTATTAATTATGTAGCTATACATAATTTTAAATGTAAGATTCCTCGTGTTTTGCAAATGTCACAAACTTTCAGAGCCACTTGTCGATAACTAGATTAATATTAAATTTTGAGCTTTTACCTTTATGAACTTCTAGCGGTATCGTCTAGACATTAACAATAGTTCAGGCACCAAATAAGTACGTAACAACGTAAAATGAAAACAGTTTTCAATTTCAATTCACGAGTCAAAAACAGAAACCACATTATACCTGAAATTTAAATTAAAAAACTTTCTTAACTAGAATTTACAAACAGTACAAAATAATATTTAGAACTTTTCAAAAGTTCTTTTTTTTAAGCCTCGACGAAAATGTAGTGGTGTTCGAAGTCAAAAGGTGCTCCCACACCGCAGTTAAATGTTCAAATCAAATGTCTTTATACAAATCATAAAAATCAAAATAATAAAATTATTTACAATTCAAGGAAAAAGGCAGGGAGCTCAAAGGTCATCAAAAAACTCTCACTCCACATCGCTGTCAACGGGACACGTGCCCAACAGGCTGGCAGCATTGCCACGTTGTATGGCAATGCTGATTCTTTGACCCAAGAATAGACCAGCCTTCGGGTCACGTGAGGAGTCGACCAGTCGCTTGGCGATGTCACGAAAAACAATATGGGCACTCGGACCCCATGGCCCTAGAGTTTCCACCCCAAACGACTCAAATATATAGCTTCCAAGAAGGTTATTATATTTGCGCCGTTTGAGGTTTTCGGCACCTGCAGCAGCCGCCCCAGCACAACAATGTCTTTATTGCATCTCAATACTCAATATATTTATTGTTCTCAATACTCAATATATTTATTGCATTCACATGTGAACTTAGATGGTTAGTTTTACAGAAACGAACATTGTGAACCCTGTCGGGTACATCAAGAGTAGGAGAGAAGAAAAGGTCTTTTGTTTGACTATTTAGTTGATTGTAACTGCTGATTTATTATGTTATTATAAACTTATTTTATTATTTCTTCCGTATGGTGTTGGACGTAAAGAATAGCACCATCCCATATCTTCCCGTGGGTGTCGTAAGAGGCGACTAAGGGACTCACCAGAGAATAGGCAGCAGCGTTCTCTGTGCTTTTGTAACAACCATACTGCGATCGCCAACCCGCCTGCCAACCGTGGCGATTATGGCAAAACCCCCCCTTGGGGAGGCTTTTGTTCAGCAGTGGACGTCTTCAGGCTGATGATGATGATGCAATGCAATACATGTTGTACAACAATTGTTGTATGACTTAAAAAAAATTGAAACAAAAATTATAAATTGTTAGTGATGTTATACAACTTCTTGTAACAAAATGTTATGCACCTTACAACATGATGTAACAAATTATAACTTTTGATGTATAGCATCATTCGAGCGACATCCGGGCGTTAGTTAAAGGACGCGGAGGTGTTTGCTCGCACGCTTCATTTGCAGTGTACCTACTCTGTCACGTACACAGCTGTAGCACAGTATAAATATTACTACCGTACAGTAGCAACACGCCCCGCCTCCTTCCGAAGCACTGTTCCTCACTTCTTCCCGCGTCGAACGTGCTCTCGAAACTGCTTTTAATTCAAGCGGCGCGTAGACACGCACACACACGCACGTATTTGTAAAGTCTGTTGTTTTGAAGTAGTTGGACAATATCTACTGTCATCTATTGTCTTTTAATAATCTATGTTCTCTCTAGTTGTGCTTGTCTGTGGCCTACACCCGTCACTGCTCTCTCTGCTACTCTGTGACCGTAATGGCTTTCCGTTGTTCTAACAATAAAATTAAATCATCTTAGCCGGACAAGTTTAAGTTTTTATTCTCTATTCAAACTCCCAGGATCCTATCTATCCGTCTAGTAGTGTAGGTAATTAAATCATTTCTTTTGTATAAATTATCGTGGTGTGGCTGTAGTAATTTCATTCGATGCAATAGTGAACCACGCGTTATGTGAGAGAAATGTCTGGTTTTCTTGGTTTTACACCTTCATCGAAAGGTAGACCCACACTGACGGCTACAGAATGTAACACGATGTTATACAACGAGTTGAATCAGTGTGGGAGCGTTTATAACATATAACATTCTTAACATGTTGTAGGAGACCGTTACACACTGTTAGTTACAATTTGTTATCGTGCTAAATAATGTTTATAACGTTATACCACCTTAACGTGTGTATCTTTGTTTCTGTGTGTCTGTCTGTGGCATCGTAGCTTAACAACGGATGGAACGATTTGGACGCGAACCACTAAAAAAGTGGTGGACCTCTTAGGTCCTCCGAAGGGACAACGCTGAATCATAATATTAATAGGTACTTGAAATAAAGCAAAAGGGGCAATAAACACATTTATTTTTCCTTTCATCGAACAAAGGTTAAGCTGCGCTTGCCGTGGTAGGTCTATGGATGGGTGCGCATCCATTTCATACCGAGCTCCCTCGGAAAGCACGTAAAGCCGTTGGTGCTGGCTGTCATTCGTAGATCTTCGGCAGTCGTTATGGTGTATTCAGTAGCCAGAATGCGTATTTCCTAGGGGTATCGCGTTACCCAGTAACTGGGTTGTGGAGGTCAGATAGGCAGTCACTTGATGTAAAACACTGATATTTAGCTGTATCCGGTTAGACTGAAAGCCGACCCCAACATACTTGGGAAATGGCTAGGGCGATGACGGATTTTAATTTTTTTAAATTTATTTTTTCTATTACAATGTCTGTAGAAGGTAAACAAATACCAACTAAAACTTCGAAACTATAATAACTTTAAAGACGATACTTAACCAAATTACAATATACCGTCATACTCATGAAACATGATAGACTGAATCACATTAAATTACTTCGTAACCTTAGCGCTACGAATAATGTAGTTACGTAGCTCCGTAGCCACGTAGCACCGTAGCGTCGTAGCAAGTTCTACGACGCTACGCCGTAGAGAAGAGCGTAGCTAAGTGGAGTCTACGACAAAGGCTTTCGGTTAAATAGTTTCATTGTTGTTTTGGAAATGTTTATAGTTGTAATGTTAAGCTGTTTCGTTATGTGAAAAGTTATAGTTAAGTAGCTACTTAAGATCATATAGATTTTGGTTTAATAGAAGCTGAGTGCGAATAGTAATTAGTCTTAAAGCTATCATTTACGAAGTATACCTTTCATTGACTTGAATGCCTCGCATGTGTTGGATCATTCAGTTCCCTTCAAAATGGTTGAACTAAATGGTGCCAATCCGTGCGTCAATATTCGTGAACGGGAGCCGTTGGTTGGGACTGATCACTTCTTAGCTGCCTCGGTTATTCTAAGCTTATTTTGAATGATTTATCACGAAAAATATAAAAATAAACTAAGTTATTATGTTATATTTTTATCTAGTACTCTTTTAACGTGCACGGCTTGATACATTGTTCTCACATTGTACGTAGATTCAACAAGAATGATGTATCATAATTTGTAATATTATTGATTTTAAAAAAGTATTCATGGAGTTTCTTGCTCGTTCTTCTCCATAGAAACCGACTGATTGGAACGAGCAACTAGCTTCAACTTTCAGTACCCTGAAAATTCAAAAGTTTATTTGAAATAATTGGTTTTGAGTTTAAGTTTGTTTATTTCATTTTTTTTTTGTTATATCTTCTAGTTACTTTCATAGATAATCAGATCACACAAGACAGACAGTTGTTGTTGTTGAAGTGTTGTTGTGTTGTTCTGTGTGTGTTGTGGTTTCATCTAGTCTTGTAACAAGACAAAACCGTTTTGAACTGGTCTCCACACGACCATTTATTGTGACACATATATATACTATCAACTAAGTTTTTGTTCTTACAAAAACAAAAATAATTTACAACATAATCCTCGTAATTTTGACGTGCTTTGATATACTATAATTACGAGTATCACAAGATATGCACAATCAAACAGTTCCTCTCATCACAGTCTCCAGTTAATCTATATCACACAACGACTGTTGACTAAACAAATAAAACCGGTCGATCTGTGACAAACTCGCTACTGCACAAGTTTCTTAATTTTTTCTCTAAGTAAGTAGCTTGAACTGGGGTATGAATAGGACAAGGTATAATTTAATTGTGTATTGTTGATACAACAATTACTGTGGTCAATAATTTTCTACTACTAACTTCGATATCAATTTTAAGATTACTTTCAGAGCTATTCAATGCGATTTGCCTATCGATACTAATTGTAAAAACCACACGGACAGACAGATAGAGTTCCTTGTTAAGGGATTTATACGATTAATAGTTATTGATTAAAGGCAACTGAAATACAACCAGCAGGCAGTTGCAAAATATCAGTAAATACTTAAAAAAAACGAAAATATTATTATTATATATATAAGTATATGATAAATGACAATGCCAGATCCTGCCCCACCCATTTACAGAAAATGTAATTTAATAAAATAATTGTAATGATCATAGAATCTTATTATAATAAATGGTTTTGCTTTAGAACTTGCAATCTTGCGAACTTGCGTTCTTGGTTTGTTTCCACGAGACAGGCTCGAGTGTGGAGTTGTGTGGAGTTCATTAGCAAAATGCTTCCTTTGTGTCTTATATTTGTTTTTTTTTGAGACCCTAATTGATAATGTAGACTATTGTAGATTATAAGGAAATGTAAAGAATTTTTTTGTTGGCAAATGAACAACATTATTATTATTACTTGCGGATTACAAATCAATGCTAAAACGAATGCAAATACAGTTTTTTTTATTTAAACAGAAACGGCAAGTTCTGCAGTCATTAAGACTAATGTTTAGTTATCAGCAATTAATAAGTAGTAAGATGCTACATATTGCAAGCTTGTACATGACTTTTATTGAGTGGGGCAAAGTTCTATAAAGTTTCTGGCATTGTCCTTTATTATATACTTAATAATCCTTACTTACGACACTACCCACTACACTTACTTGTGACTAACTATCAATGATCAAAGATCAAACTTTTATTTATTTCCTACTAGCTTTTGCCCGCGACTTCGTCCTCGTGAATGTCGGTTATCGCGTAAGCAAACGAAGTCGCGGATGAAAAAGTCATCTATATCCTTTTCCAGGGTTAAAGCTATCATACCATATTTCATCAAAATCGGTTCAGCCGTTTCATCGTGAAAGCGTTACAGATAGAATTACTTTTGCATTTATAACATTAAGTATGGATGTATGGAAGTATGCATTTGGTCACAACTCACCTGATCTTACAAGTAAGTGATGATGCGGGTTGGCCTTGGAAGAACCGGTTCATTCGTGCCTTGAAGATACCTAGATTATATTTATCGGGGATCAGAGAGGTAGGTAGTGAATTCCACAGTCTGACAGTTCGTACAATGAATGTGGAAGCAAAGTGCTTGGTTCGAGATCGTGGAACTTATTTATTTATTTATTTTACTTCAGCCATACACTGGTGATGCTTCGCCGCATCTCTACCGAGTCGAAAAATGTCGAGTAATTGTACCATATGTCATCACGTGTATTAACATTTGATACCTACTCGTGTACTCTATATCTTATTTATACTTTCTGCTACCCAACAAGGGGGAGCGAATAGGATTAACAGGATCAGTAAGCAACGAAGTAAAGTTGTACGAACTGGCTTTATTAGTACAGTCGCGTGAATGAAGGTGGAATGCTGTCGACTCAAATTTGTATGTGTATATTTAGTGAGTTATGTAAATATTTTTACCGTTACTAAGTGTTGATGCCTATGCGTGTTTCTTGGGTCAGGTCAATGACAATGAATAATACGTTGCGTGGATTACAATTGAATCTATTTAATTTACTTTATTACAAAGATATATGTAGTATGTATGTTAGTCACTTTTCACTTTTTAGCGCGTTGTGAGCGAAAGTTTTTTTTTATAGAAGAAGTAACCACTGCGCGTCGCTAGTGTCGCGCCCGTCGCCCCCTCTCCCGCGGCCCCCGCATCCTTTCTTGGTTGTGTTGCGATGCGCCACCGCCGCGGTGTGAGGATTGATAAAGCGCGGCCACTAGGTGGCGTTGTATGTTTGATTTGTAATCGTTGACATGCCCCCGGCCTTGGAAGCACCAGGTTCCAAAGAAGTTTGGTCTTCGTCTGAATGCAGAAGCGGGCATATCTTTGGGTATGATCTGCGTATGATACCCGCCTCTGTTCTGATGGTGGCCACGCGTGATATGCCATCCTTGCCGGCAAACGTTTCCAATACCCGTCCGAGGCGCCATCTCAGAGGGGGCAAGTTGTCGTCCTTGACCACGACGAGAGCACCAGGGGTGAGTGCGTTTTGATCGATCTGCCATTTCGCCCTCTTCTGAAGCTCCGATATGTATTCGGTAGACCAGCGACGCCAGAAGTGCTGCCTTAGTTGCTCTATGCGGTCGAAGCGCGGCAGGCGTTGTGTAGCCTTCGCGGTGAGGTCTAGGCTGGCAGGTGCAGTGAGTGGCCGGCTAATCAGGAAATGAGCAGGAGTCAAGGGAAGTAGGTCATTTGGATCGGTGGACATTTGGAACATTGGTCGGGAGTTAAGGACAGCCTCAATTTGTGCCAATACCGTACTCAACTCTTCGTACGTCAAATGTGCGTTACCGACAACACGGCATAAATGCGATTTACAAGACTTGACTCACACCTCCCACAACCCGCCAAAATGGGGCGAGTACGGCGGGATAAATTTAAATTCTATGGAATTTTTAATCGTTGACACTAAGAAATATGTACAATAAAAAGTAATTCTGGCATACTCACAAAAGTGTAATATTTGGATTACGTAATTAACCAGAAGTAAGGTCACCGACATAGCTCTCAGAATATGCAAGTTGAAGTGACAATGGGCAGGCCACATCGCTCGAAGAACTAATAACCAATGGGGAAGAAAGGTTCTCTCATGGCGACCACGAACCGTTTGACGCAGCGTTGGTAGGCCTCCCACCAGATGGACCGACGACATCGTCAAGGTCGCGGGTAACCGGTGGATGCAAGCGGCAGGTTGCAAAGGTTGTAGCGTTCTTTGGGGGGAGGCCTTTGTTCACACACAACAGTGGACGTCTTTCGGCTGATGATGATGATGACGAATTAACCTGATCTTTTAATTCACTTAGCATCTTACTAATATTATAAATGTGAAAGTTTGTGAAGATGTTTGGATGTTTGTTACTCAATCACGCGTAAACCGTTGAACAGATTTGGATGAAAATTGGCACATAGATAAACCAATTCCTGGATTAACACATAGGATACTTTTTATCCCGGTAATGTGCTCCCTTGGGATAATCGTTCTTTCTACGCGGGCGAAGCCGCGTGCAGAAGCTAGTAATTATAATATAGTATAACGGGCTGGTGTCCGCAACTTCACGTTTCAGCGAGTATTTTGCGTACAGGTGGGAAGTAAATCATTCGATCCACCCCAACTCCCGCAGTATGCGGTAATTTCCGAAGAGAATAGATACTAGTGCCCATTAACTAGACAATAACCCTTAAGTCGCCCTTTATGACTCTCACATAGTCACTTCTGTGAGAGTCTCTTCTTGTTCATACAAAGAGTACTCCGTTATTTTCCGTGATCACTCGGTAATTTACTTGGGGGGAGGGCTTGTGGCTTATTTAAAGCCGTACGAAACTATCGGTTATCGTTAGACTATACTTGCCGCGGTCGGTCTGTGGATGGGTGACCATCCATTTCATATTGAGGCCCCTTCATGCATAGGGAAGCACATAAAACCATTGGTCCTGCCTGCCATTTGTAGATTTTGGGAGTCGTTATGGGTAGTCAAAAGCCCAGAAAGTTTGACAACCAGTCTTACCTAGGGGTATCGTGTTATCCAATAACTAAGTTCAGATACGCAGTCGCTCCATGTAAAACATTCTTATTTAGCTGCACCCGGTTAGACTGAAAACCGGCCCCAACATAGTTGAGAAAAGGCTAGGAAGATGATAATGACTCAGTAATTTACTTTATTCATTGTTTGTCAGATCTACTTACATTTACTGAAAACATAATCAACTAAAACTTTTGTACAACTTACACTTATTACATTTATTTTAGATTAATTAACTATTTCCACTCACTGACAGCCTTACCCACAGACAAACAGACAGATAATTAATTAATCTTAAAAACAATAACAGACATGTTAATAACAAGCTATTCTTAACCCCTCCACCATCGCATTGAGTTGTTCCAACCCTCCTGTGAAACAAGTTATTCTCCAACCCCCTTCTCCCTCCGTCCTCCCCTGAACAATTAGCCACTGCATTAAAACAGAGGGAACTCGTTAACATCGCATCGTTTCTATGATGCTGTACTTGAGTAATTTGTTTTTTATGATTGAGATGACAACGATGGCGACAAGAATAAAAAAAAAATATTTTAATAGTTTAGCTACATATTATAAGTAAAAATGTAATAAAACATATTGGTATTTCAAACTAACGAGTTTTGAAATGGATTTCAGTGTGCAAAATCAATTCACAAAACATTGTTCTTCTTCACAACTTAATTCCCCCATCTCCATTTCGTCATAGGACGAGCAGAGATACTGCGAATCATCACCGTTATGTGGCTGAAGTTCCACGGTCTCGAACCTAGCGTTTTGCCTCCACATTTATTGTGCGTACAGCCAGACTGTGGAATTCACTGCCCGCCTGTCTACTAACCAATACAAGTAATCTGGGTATCTTCAAGGCTCGAGAGACCTAATTATCCTAGGCAACCGTGCTCCACCTTAGGCCGCATCATCACTTACGATCAGGTGAGTTGCGGTCAAACCCAAGCTTATAAGAATACAAGAAATAATGTTTTTTATGGTAGCGCGTAATGGCGTGGTGGCGTGGTGTTTAAGAGCCGTAAGTGTTAAAAAAAAATTAGTTGTCTGCAAAGTCGGTTTACGGACAATAGTGTTACGTGATAACGTCATTAAGAAACATAATGGCTAACATATGTAACATAAGCAAATAATGGCTTCCGTCGAGGTGGGCGGAGCTTAGTGCTTGGACCGATCGTGCCTCTCTATCGCTTTTTCCGCGCTCACGCCCAGGCTCAGGCGGAACGTAACACTTTTTCGTGCGTGCAGCCGGTGTTCGTGTTACGTGATAACGAAACATAATGGCTAACATATATAACATAAGCAAATTATGGCTTCCGTCGAGGTGGGCGGAGCTTAGTGCTTGGACCGATCGTGCCTCTCTATCGCTTTTTCCGCGCTCACACTCAGGCTCAGGCGGAACGTGACACTTTTTCGTGCATGCAGCCGGTGTTCATCGATTTATAAGACGTTATCACGTCAAAAAATGTTGCAGAAAATTCGACTCATGTAATTGGGTGAACAAACTGGCTCCTATAATACAGGAAATGTACTTATACCTAACGTAGGAATCAGGGTCTCACTATTTTATGTCAATAAAGAATGTATTGTAGTAGTCATGGCTAAGTTACGCTTGCTGAGGTTGTACCATGGATGGGTGACCAACCATATCATACCGAGTCCCCTCCGTGCCTCGGAAAGTGAAGCCGTTAGTTCCAGCTGTCATACGTAAATCTTTGACAGTCGGTAAGGGTAGTCAGAAGCCAGAAAGTCTGACAACCAGTGTCACCAAAGGGTATAATAATAATAATAATAATAATAATATGTGGGGACATTTTCACACACGGCCATCTGACCCCAAACTAGGGAGACCCTGTACTATGGGTGTCAGACAGCTGATATACATACACAAATACATTTTTTTTTTTGTAAATACATACATATATAGATAAACAACACGTATTGTGTTATCCAGTAACTGGGTTGGAGATCAGACAGGCAGTCGCTCCATGTAAAACACTGTAATTCATCTGCATCGGGTTAGAATGGACGCCGTCCCCAATATAGTTGGGAAAAGCCAGGTGATGGGAGGAACTTTTATTTTTTACCTCGTTAAGGGATTTCGCATTGTTGATAATAACTTAATTTTAAATGTTGTCACTATTGATACAGAAGCCATTCCATCACAGCAATGTCACAAAGTACGTAAGACTGCGTCGCGCCCGAGCAGAGAGACCACTCAGAACAAACCGCCATTTTTCGCACACACACATTGACATTACGTTTATAGGCAATCTCAAGCAGTTTCAAGCAGACTTAAGTCTCGACTGTCACGTGTTGTCTAAATGACATTGACATTTCATGACAAACAGAAAATTGCTATAAAAAAATTGCAAAGAGTTTCAACCAGTGTCAATACATTTTGTCACAAATAAAACCTACAGAGTCAATAGTCTGACAAGTTTAGGTAATTATTTTTGAAGATGGCGGGAGCGGTCCTTCTGTAACCTCTATATTTTGTGGCAATGTCGCTAAACAATCGTCACTAAGTCCTGAGGCGATTTACACCTAACAACTGATGGTCACACACAAGCAGAATGAAAAATGCGCTCACTGACTGCGTCAATAACACTTGAAACTGATACGCCAATAGACAGTGGCAACTGCGTGTGATTCGTCCCATCAATCAACTGTGACGTCATACGCTGCTAATTGGCTCACACAGCCTGATTGCGGATGTCAGATTGGCTAACATAGGCTCAGTTTAGTTTAGACCGAAATGTTTGACTAGGTTTGCGGTGTGGGTTTATTGTGGTAGCGTCCGTTTGAGATACAGTGTAAGTGCAAATTAACTTGGATAATTAATTAAAAAGTAGCCTATTCTTGTGGTTCAAGCACGTAATAGAAAAAACAGGTAGAAGTGCCCACGCAGTTAAACGCGTGTCACAATTAGGAGCTCCCCATAAATATGTATTTTATTCTGTTTTTAGTGGCTACAGAAATACATCATCTGTGAAAATTTCAACTGTCTAGCTATCACGGTTCATGAGATACAGCCTGATGATAGACAGACAGACACACGGACAGTGGAGTCTTAGTAATAATGTCCCATTTATACCCTTTGGGTACGGAACTCTTAAAACGACTGCAACACTACAATGAAACGCTTTGCAGCTAAATGTTTCCATGGACTTATTTGGGATTTTGACTAAATTCTAAAGTCTGCACAGGCAAAGTTGAGGGCAAAAACTAGTTTAAATTAAATAATAAATAGACCTTCAACCACTCTCTTAAATATTAATATTTTTAATTATGACTAAGCACACAAAACACGCTTCTGTGTCGCATGCATCGCCAAATTCATAACATTATGTTGTACAATGTAATAATGTGTTCACAAATGTAAAACTTGGTGCAAAATAAAATAAAGGCTAACAACACATTCTCATTATACGTTTCAGTGACAAAGCGTGTGAAAGTGGACGGTTTTAATACGAACGAGGAAATTTTAATACGGTCTTTTTATCCGTCTGTTGCAGTTGGAGGGTTGGTGTGAATTTTGAAAGTTATTATACATCGTGAGGAAACCTGGACTTATCTTCTATATAATAAAAATTGGTTGTCTGTAAAGTCGGTTTACGGACGATAGTTTTACGTGATAACGTTCAATAGAAACATAATGGCTAACTTAGATTACATAAGCAGATAATGGCTTCCTTCGAGGTGGGCGGAGCTTATTAGACTCAGGTGGAACGTGACACTTTTTCGTGCGTGCAGCCGGTGTTCATGGATTTATAAGACGTTATCACGTCTCTCTCTCACGACTCACTAACAATAGAGGGGATCTGGCGCTCGTCGGCCGCTGCCGCGGCACTGCTCGCTACACTTGCTTGCCATCGCGCTTTAATGGTCACAGTTCTAACCGAATCCAACCGATTTTCTCAGTGGTGTAGTGGTGGTAGTGGTGGTAGATCTCTATTATCACGTGTGCGGACACACGTGATAATAGAGATATAAGGTAAAATATACCAAAATATACCAATCGTTTGGGTTTGGTTAGAACTGTGACCATTAATTAACCTTTCGTATGCCGTAATTCGTAAATAGTATCGTAATTCGTAATCGTATGCCATAAATAGTGATAATCATTGAATGTTACTGGATGTTTAGTGTAGATACCGCATAAAATAGAATAGAGCAGTAATTTCCAGCAAGATCATATTTTACTTTACTGCTCATCTTTTTCCAATATTTTTTGTTGAATCTTAAATTCTTTTATTAAACAAATGCTTGCTAGACTAAAAACCGGTGTCCCCTTGTTTCGCAGACAGAAATTTCATAGAATTTCGTTTCCCAGAAAATGTTTGACATAATATTGGGTTCTCGTATTTTTATTTCGACTATTATTGTTTCAAAGACTATTTACTTCATTGAAAAATATTTCACAGAAACACAATTCAATGAATTTTTAATCACCGTTTTTTGTTTAACAAACTTATCAAAAAGTAGAATTCTTTTTTAACGAATATTGTTTGTTTGTTGGTTGTATTTTTCCATGGAATTTATTTCAACGAAAATGTTTAGATATAAATAGACAAAAGAAAGAAAGAAAGAAAAATGCGTTTATTGGCATTATTATAAAAAATTAAATACACCTTAAAACTATAAAATACAAAAAAAAAAAAACAATGATTATTAATGCCAAAAGGGCCTCAGCTCAGCATAATGTCAGATGACAACACAAAGTGCGCCACCTGACGCTGATTTTCAGCTGCAGCCTACGAGTGCCATACGCTAGAATATTAAATACAGGGAGGTGTGTGTCCGTTTAATAAAATAAAGGAGACAATTAAAAGTGATACTACTCATATTAAAGAATAAACGTAAATAAATACCCATTATCTGTAATGCATTAAAAAATTGTAAATATTTAAACAAAACATATAACATTGGTAAAAGTGATAAAATTGGTAAACGGTATAAAAATGGTATTTAAGATAAAATTGGTAAACGGTATAAAAATGGTAAAGTGATAAAATTGGTAAAAAATATAAAATTGACAGCTAAAAGTGTTAAAATTGGTGAAAGTGATACAGTTGGTAAAAATCCATTAAAAAGATAAAAACGGCAAAAAAAAATTATGGAAGAAATTGTTCAAATGGCAGATATGTCAGCTCGGTCATTTTCAGTGTCTTTTTGATGTTTTAATAAGAAATCTTTTAGTTTTAATTTAAAAGTCGAACATCCTTTACTATGCTTTATAGGAGGAGGGATATTATTCCAGCATTTAGTAGCTGCATAACGAAAACTGCCTCTAAATGCCGCAGACTTGTGCCGGGGGATACAAAGCTGTTGAGAACACTTTCTTCCCTCACCGATTTTGTGTCTTCTTGTCCACGATAGCTTTTCGAATAAATAAGAAGGGGAGTGAGACTTAATAACACCAAAGAGTAGGCACGCCAGGTGGAGTTTACGTCTAGCTTTCATTTTTAAAATGTTGTGCTTATTGAAGATCGGTGTGACATGTCCCCTAAAGGGAACTTTAAAACAGAAGCGTGCACAGGCGTTTTGAAGTCTTTGAATCATTCTTTCAGTTTTTGACAGTAGACGTTGGCCATACACCGTGTCAGCATAATTTAACTTTGATAAAACCAAAGACTCTACAACCAAGACTCGCAATTCTTCACTGAGATAGGGACGGGCTTTGTATAATATCTTAAGTCTATAATAGCAATTACGGATAGACTCAGACACGTGTTTGTGAAAACGAAGTTCCGTGTCCATTATAAGACCTAGATTACGCGCTTCGCTCTCCCATAACTGTCACGCAGCCAGCACAGGGTTGAATTTTACTTAACTGGTTGTCGGTTCCAAAAAGCATGTACTTGGTTTTTGTAGGGTTCAAGGCAAGCGTGTTTGCATTGGACCATTGTACTATATTTTCAAGATCTCTATTAAGATCGTTTAATGCTTGTTCATAGTCTTCCGGCTTAAAAGATATATATACTTGTGTATCATCGGCGTAAATATGGTATTTGCATTTAAAAAAACAAAAATATTGTCTTAAAAAGTCAATATGTTGTGCTACCAAAGTTAATGACAGAAACGAATCGCTGCGAAACCGACTCCACGTAGTCTTGTCTGCCCTACCCTAGAGTGTAATTTAAATCTGCGTAGGCGTGGAGGGGCGAGGCGGCCCGCGAGCTGAGGAGCAGGTGGTTTTAACGCCCGCCGCCGCGGCTGAGGCTGGCCGGCTAGCCGGCCAGTAAGCCGAAGCTGCGGTGGTGAGCGTGAATACCATCTGCGACGATAAGCTCGCGTGGGACCGCCGGAGCCCCGCAACGCCGGAGCCGTGACAGAAACTATGCCTGCTGCATGTTGCATGCTCACTTGCATGATGCATGCATGCTTGCATGATGCATGCTTGTTTACATGCTGTATGCTTGCTTGCACGCTGTATGCTTGCTTGCACGCTGCATGATTGCTTGCACGCTGCATGCTTACACGCTGCATGCTTGCACGCTGCATGCTTGCACGCAGCATGCTTGCTTGCCCGCTGCATGTTTGCCCGCTGCATGCTTGCTTCCACGCTGCATGTTTGCTTGCACGCTGCATGCTTGCTTGCATGCTGCATACTTGCTTGTACGCTGCATGCTTGCTTGCATCTTGCATGCTTGCTTGCATCCTGCGTGGTTGCTTGCACGCACGCGTAGTAAGTTTGGTTAGAACTGAGAGTCCCGTTCCTGGGAATACGTTTTATATTAAATAAAAAATATAAGGATAAAGAATATTTGATTTGTTATTCTATGATATGATTATTCTAACAATAAACTTTATGTGAAACAAAAATCAATGATTTGAAAATCTTGAAAGTAAGTATTCTGCGTATTGATTATTCTAAGAAACGAAATTATTAGAAAAAAATTATGTGAACCGAAATTCTGTAAAACTATTAGCTATGAAACAACGTACAACCCTAAAAACCATGTAAGGCTCTGTTTAATAAAAACCCCTTTGTCTCATCGAACAAAAAAGACAAAAGAAAGCATTATTATATTGATTCTAGGTATAAGAAAAGATACCAAAAATAATAATCAGCTGTTTAGCTAAGGCTCATTTACACCGGGAGAATTTCTCGCTCGTCGCGAGAAGCTTGAAACCATACCAGATATCCCCGGAAATTATCGCTTGGAAGAAATGGAAAAGAAATAGAAATGAAAACTATCGGAGTTATATCCCAGGGTAGTTTTAATTTCTAATTCTTTTTAAATATGAATTGAATTTTTATTTCTAAAGCTCCTTGTATATAAAGAGCTTTTCCCGAACTATGATTCGAAAACTTCAATAAAGTAGGAAAGGTAATACTGGCTTACGTATTGTAAATGCTTAAAAATACATTGTTACGGATATGTTTTGTTTACACGGACACTAAGGCAATTCGACAACACGGTTGGCGCGGTGGCTACTACGCTTCAGGTCGCAGGTTCGATTTCCCCACGGAACAAATACTACACGTAGTTTTGAATCTGGTTAATTGTGTGAGTTGATATGTTTGTAAATGAACCCACGAAAGAGGAAAAGATCCTAAGGTGGGGCAAAGTATATTTAGAAAAAAGAATCATGCTCCTCGATATTATATACAATCGTTAAAACCTACTGTTTACACATCGATTTACTGTTTCAATAATCGCATTTTCGATGCGAGTAACTCTCCCTGTGTAAATGAGCCTCCACAGCCGGCCTCACTCCGACAGCAACACGAAGTGCCAACAAGTTGTAATGTATTGTATTGTGTCGCTCTTTCAGAGTCAACCCTGCAGTTTGAGGGTTAACTAGGTATGAATTTTGGTGTTCTTAATTTAAGTAATGTAGTTTTTTATGGAAGTAACTTTTTAGGAAAATTCGAGGAGGTGTCTAGTGGTTTTTTAGAAGAGTCATTTACTAAATTGCACACAACATATTTACTTAGAAGATTTTAAACACAATGGTTTTTAGGGTCCGTCCGTCTGCCCGCCCGTTATAGGCACGGTAACGTGATCAATAGTATTTTTTATTTTGAAATGCACCCTCAGATTATGAAACAAAGGCAAATAGACCGCGCGGAACACTGAGAGTGCAGCCAAGAAAGCAAATACAAATAAATTCAAAATCGAATATTTAAAAACACAAATAAAAATACAAATTCAAAAGCGAATACAATCACGAGATTGTCGCTTTTGAATTTGTATTTGATTTTTTGGCTTCACAGTTTTACGCGAGGCTTTGTTTCATAATCTGAAATTGAACAAATACTTTTCCTTCGCCAAAAAATCCCTCCTAAAATGCCTTATCAAAATGACTCAAAACCATACATTCTGCAATGCCACAACAAACCACGTTTTTCCTCATCTTACTTACAAAAACCGACAACAAGCGACTGCAACTGTATTAACCCCCTATTCGTCGCTGACAAGTAAAGGACTTTACAGTCGAGACAACTAAAGGACTTAACAGACGCTACAGACATCGGTCCGCGGTACTGCGGATTAGCGGTCTCCGATACAAATGGTAATTCACAGTACATTGTTGTACAGTCGACGACTTCAAATGTTTACCAAGCATTTTTACACTTTAATTTCGTAACACATTTAAAATGACCAACCCTCGTATATAATATGTCGCCACGAAGATTATTCGGCCGTTAAATAAGTTAATTATTGTTACCTATATTGATTTACTATAAACTAATTATCTTAATTCTTATTACAAATGTTTAATCATTACCAATATTTAGAGAAGTTTTATGTTTTAAATAAATAACGTCTGATTTAGTTGGTAGTGAGTTTGACAAGAACATGACTAATTAAATCTGATAATGCTACTAAAATTGATTACTGATTACTTTAAAATAACTTGTAATTTTGGAACATTGTTTTGTAAATAGCAATACCTAAAACTTATTAAAAAGTAGTGTTTAAACGTCACCGGTCATTTTTGTGGTAAAGTTTGCCTGTGGCAACATTGTGATTGTCGTTTGCCTTTGGAGGGGTAAACGACTTAATAAAAGGCGCGACTTGAGCGCGGAGCTCACTTTTGCTGCCGATTTTTGGAAAGGAAACATTGTGAGTAAAATCTGTGTCTGTTTGATTAAAAATTATTGATTTTAAATGATTTCTTTGTTTCTCTTTATTTACTGAATTTCATATGTTTGCCTTGTACTTTAAATGTAAAATCCGTTGTACCTATAGCAGAACTGCTGACCAGAATAGGGTCGGCGGTTCTGCGTATTTTTAAAAAATAACCGCCTGTCTCATCTTCGACAAATATAATGATAATTCTACTTCCAAATACTACAAATGCGAAAGTTTGTGAGGATCAATGGATGATTGGTTATGACTACTTGGTGAGGACTATTTAATGCTTAAACGGCGAAACAGAATTAGCTAAAATTTGGAAACCGTATAGTTAAAGATTTAACTTAACACAATATATTTTAATTAAATTTTTGTGTTCCTATGGGATTGATATTAATTCTGAAAACTACGCACTCGAAGTTTGGGGCAAAAGGTAGTTTAAGAATATTTTGTCAAACATCAAGCAATGGTTATTGCAGTAGGTATATTTTTAAAATGTAAAAGCTTGTTATAATGAATGTGTTACGTCAATATTTAGGTGTTGTTTCATTAATGGTGGCTTACTAATGGTGAGTTACACTCTTTCGCTTTCTTTTTGATACAAAATGTAGGGGATGGCAACTCAACGTTAAACAAAGTACACGTACACGTTCTTTTTACAAATTTGACATGATAAGTTAAGTTACACCGTTTATTTATCTGGTGAACACATTGAGTCCGCGACAGTACATCCACTACAATGCCAGTATCTGTCGATTCTCAAGTGTTCGCTCGCTACCAGGGAGTCGGTAGAATTGAAACGTAATCAGATGCTTGGCAAAGGAGTTGGACTGCTACCAGAAATGTTCAATATCTTTGATTAAGTCCAGTTTTTGGGTTATGTGTGGGTTTCTGGTTTAAATAAATTTTATTTGAATAGAAATTTATTGACGATGATGATTTTGGCAATGTCAGTTGGTTGGTTGATACAGGGGTTTCTTTTTAAATGGGACATTTACAGATACAAACTTATGTCAAGGGTAAATGCCTTGTTGGTTCAGTGGTCGCTATGCGTGAGGTCCTGGGTTTGATTCCCTGGTCAGGTAAATTATTATTGAAATTTTCAATTGCAATAGTCCTAAGTCTGGATTCCTGCCTTTTGGAACTTTGAAGTAGTCGCAATCTTATGTTAGCTTGTCATAGTATGTTGTGGTTATATTACAAAGTTGTTTAAACAAATTAATAATTATCATGACGGTACCTTGTCAATATATATACGAAAACATCATGCATGTTTGGAAAAATCTTCATCTGTTTAGTAAAATAAGTTGAGATTGGTCATCTCTAAACTTTTTTATTTATTTATTTTTAATTAGTGTGTATGGAATTTCTCTTCACTTACATTATTTTCACGAAGCAACAAGAATAGTGTAACTAAGATTTTGTAAAAGCTTGATTGAAAAGAGTGTCCGTGGAGTTTCGGTCGGAAAGATTTATTATTACTATTATATCATTTGTCAAGCGGGCAAAGCCGCGGGCATTAGCTAGTTTATAATATTATAAGTATGAATTTAGCCTATGCTTTGGCATGTGATTGTGTTGATGTATAAAATAAAATTTAACCACCTATTTTTATCTCACTCAGTTCACAAATGAGCTACAAACAATTAAAGTGAAAACTACAGAACTAAGTGCATTAATTCGAAGATTAGCGTCCTTCGAGCTCGAGTTCGGAACTGGCTGACACCTCGGGACGAAGTACTTGTATACAGTGGAATAGTGAAGTGATAGTGAGGTTATAGTAGAAGTTTTACCAACAGTTGTTCGTGTAGTTTCAAGTGGCGTCTTGATACCAATTGAAACTTTGGATAATAGCACCTATTTGGCAATAGAACGGATAGTGATATCAACCGCACAAGAACTGTAGCAGTTTCTGATTAAACTGAGACTATCCCTTTCAGATTTCCGTACCGTTATTAAGTTGTAGGTTCTGTTGCCGCGAATAGCACCTCCCAATTTCTACCCGTGGGTGTCGTAGAAGACGACTGAGAGATAATTACCACAAGGCAGCAGCGTCCTTCTGAGTACCATAACACCTACTGCGATCGCCAACGTGTATCGGCCAAACATGGCGATTACGGCTGAACCCCCCCTTGGGAGAGACCTATGCCCAGCAGTGGGCGTCTAAAGGTTGACTTAACGATAATGAATAATTTGTAAATGTCGTGATAGCCAAGTGGTTAAGGTGGCCTCAAATGCAAGAGTGTGTGGGTTTGATACCGGGTAGATACCTATGTAATATTTTTAATTTATATCGACAAAAGACAATCCCATTTACGATCCTCGTAAATGGGGCTACCTCGACAGAGCAGCAGCAGGGTATGCATGTAACGCCGAGTTGCAAACCATGCCCCACCTCCTGTCATGTCCTCTTTGCCCCAAAACATGCGATCGGAGTGGATTATGCGCAACCATCGACGACGCAGTGGAAGTGGCTAAGTTCTGGGCCAAACAAATTTAAAAGACTGTGTTACAAGAATTCATCATTTTGTGCTTTCTTAGTTTATCTCGGACATTATTGACATCGGTGATGGAAAACATCGTGAAGAAACGGCTGCTATTACAATAGTGTCGGAATGGTCTATCATTGATTTCATAATTGTTGATTTTGACAAGTTTGGTAATCTACTAATATAATTGCGTCATTATGACTTTCCAATGCTCAACCACTGACACTCCATTGAAAGAAATGATATGTTACAAGAATTCATAATTTTGTGCTTTCTTAGTTTATCTCGGACATTATTGACATCGGTGATGGAAAACATCGTGAAGAAACGGCTGCTATTACAATAGTGTCGGAATGGTCTATCATTGATTTCATAATTGTTGATTTTGACAAGTTTGGTAATCTACTAATATAATTGCGTCATTATGACTTTCCAATGCTCAACCACTGACACTCCATTGAAAGAAATGATATTATAGAATGGTGATCTCATACACAATTACAACTGAATGACTGACTTAGGCGGTAATCTGCTAAAATTTTGACAGTTCAGTTTGATCAGTGACCTACCATTAGAACGTCATTGTGCAGTCATTGCTTTTAATTCGACCGACCAATGATCGACCATTATTATTTTTAGCAGATTATGAACTTTTAGCAAAATGACAGTGGGATCGTGTTAGAATGACGAAATTATAAAAATAGCAGACTTGGCCCCTAGGGGCCAGGGGCCCCCAGGGGGACAGTAAACATCATCATCATCAGTCAGTATATCGATCCCATCAGTTTTCGAGCGCTATGTTTACCTTAGACATACTGTCCAACTTCGATAAAGAGGTCGCCCGAATAATCCAACTCAGACGGGCAGCGTTCGGGAAACTACGAGATACCTTTTCGTCCAAAATTCCACAGCGCCTAAAGACTTTACCTAAATTAATTGAATTATGTTAGATCAATGTTATCCTTCACAAAGTTCTAAAAATCAATAACCTAGATTTAACAATACCAAAATTCGTGACAGAACACCAAAGTACATAGATAGGTAGGTACCAGGTAACCAGTCTCCACAAATCCACTTATCCCGCACTCCAATCCAACTTCACAGACAATTAAACTCGCAAGAAACTTATTTCTATATAAAATTACAGCGTACACCCCTTCTCACAAGTACCGTCGCAGATTGTAGGGAGCACATACAAACTGTTGGACACACGCGTTCGCCTCCCTAAGTACTTGATAAGTTCATTTTTACACGGTCCATTGGATGAGTAGTGGTTTTAAGGTGACATACGGTTAGAATGTTCGGTTTACAAAGACATGGACATCCATACTATATAGGGTGACTGGTAATTAGTGTACGATACTTAAACACGTGATTGTGTTCATGATAACAAACAACTTTCCCGAAGAAAAAATGTTTTTTGTACTAGTTCACTTTAGATCACAGGCGTGCGCGCGCGTGAATTTCATACGGCTGTTGTGTTATTGTGATAAAAGTACAAAAAACTTTTTTCTTCGGGAAAGTTGTTTGTTATCATGAACACAATCACGTGTTTAATTATCGTACACTAATTACCAGTCACACCCTGGGGAAGGACATAGGCTATTTTTTAATCCGCGATTTCGTCTGCATCCGCGATAACCGACATTCGCGCGGACGAAGTCGCGGCCAAAAGCTAGTAGTCTATATACTGGTACATAAAATTTTCACTCATTCATTTCCCCCATGCCTCGAAAAGCACATGTCGCCGTTGGTCCTGCTTGGGATCTCTCTCCGGTCGTGTCGGATTGTCGTCCCACCGGACTGAGAGTGAGGGAAGAGGGAGTGTACCTGTGTTTGCGCACACACTTGTGTACTACAATATCTCCTGCGTACTTGGCTAATGTTCAAACAAACTCGGGATGAAATTTGATATAGAGAATATTGTTAATTAAATATCATCTCTACACAGTATAAAACAAAGTCACTTCTCGACGTCTATCCCTCTGTAGAACGCTTAGATCTTAAACTACGCAACAGATTTGAATGTGGTTTACAACAATAGATAGAGTGATTCAAGAGAAAAATGAATACGTTTAATTAATTTGATGTGGTTTTGTTAATATATGACGACAATTGTTCAAGATGTCGGAAGATCGAAATCTCCTCGAATCGAGGCGACTGAGAGATTTCATCGAAAATGTTTCTTATTCGATTAAAATGAATCACTTACTTCACTTACTGACACTACTTACCACACGGACATCACATATTTTACATTTATTTATGTAGGATCAGGAGCGATCGAGGAGGAGTGCCGAGCGGTATAGTGCATCGTCAGGAGTATGGGCGTTCCCATTATTCCATTAGGGATAAACAAGACCTGTAAAAACAATTACACACTACATAAAGAAAACACAATACAAATGGTAATTAGTAACAAGAATAAAGTAAGTTAAAGGTACAGCAACAACACAGTTAATCGAACAGGGTCCCACAGTTCGTACAGCGGTTAAGCCACCCAATGATGAAATAACAAACCCTTAAGGTTTACAGTTCATACAGCACCCTAAGCCACCCAATGATAAACGAACAAACCCATAAGGTTTACAGTTTGTACAGCAACCTAAGCCACCCAATGATAAACGAACAAACCCTTAAGGTTTATATTTCGTACAGTAGCATAAGCCACCCAAATACAAAGTGTATCGCCCGCTAGCAGCAAGCCTTTATAGCTATGTGAATATACAGCAGCGCTGTACCAGGTAAACCGACAGTATTGTCGAGAGCAGGAGCTCTTTACTGAGTCGTATCCGAGGATCGACTGCCATACTTACGGAGTGCACGCTCTTTTATAAGACGATGCCCCCACCTTGCAACCTCTCCATACAAGTCTGTCCATTGGCGCACGGAAGTGCGTCACGCGTTTACTTGATACAAAACACTAAAATGTGCTAAATCTAATAAGATCTCATTATAAAGTAATCAAATAACACAATTATAATTGTCATGAATAAACAATAGTGATTTCATAAAATAATTCGTTTTACATTCAAAGTAACGTGTCAACAATTGTTTTGAATAAAACCATCGATAACAATTATCGAAATAAAGTAACTACAAATCAATGTACATACACTGAGTAGGTACTCAATAAATCATGTTTCGAATTACTAGACAATAATTGTTAGTAAAATCACATACATTATCAATAAGAAACACAAATCATAACAAATTTAGTTAACTACCCACAATTGTGGGCGTGTTGCGGGTTCGATTCCCGCCCAGGGTAAACATTTGTGTGATGAGCACTTGTGTTTGCCTTGTGTCTGGGTGTTGTTTATCTATATATGTACGTATTTACAACAAAAAAATGTATTTGTGTATGTATATCAGCTGTCTGACATCCATAGTACAGGGTCTCCCTAGTTTGGGGTCAGATGGCCGTGTGTGAAAATGTCCCCACATATTATTATTATTATTATTATTAAAGCTTACAGCTAGGTACAAAATTAAGATAGTAATGGTGAAAACGATAAGGTCAATTAAAAGTTTTCACAGATAGAAAATACATATTCATAGGTACAAGAAGGTAGAAGACAGATCTTAGTTATACAAAGTTACTTTGTATAAATAAGATTGAAAGAATAGAAAAAGTAAGATCATCAGATAAACTATGCTATGTTTTCGAAAAAGAAGCTACACAGAGTTTTTTTAAAGTTTAATGTTGGTAGTATTGAAAACATCGAAAAAATATTAGTATCTAATTTGCAACCGTGCGAAACCGGGGTGGGTAGCTACACTTGTAAAATAAACAACTGGTGGTTTGTGGGTGTAATATAAAACACTGCTTCAGGAAATATAGGTCTCATGGTTGAAATTGAAACCACTAGCACTAAATACCATCCAAAACTTTTAACAGTACCAAGGTAGACAGAAAATTATGATTGCTGTTAACGTAATCATTATATGTATATAGATAAATATATAAATCATCAACACATTCTCTTTATTCCGCGTATCTCATAAACTCATGTATTCACTCATAAACATCAAGATTACACTCACACTCCCTCTCACATTCACTCATTCACCATGTCACTTAACACAAAGAGAGGTACAGACCACTAATTTAGAACTTTAGAGTATTAATATTCCTTGCTTTGTAAAATGCAAACATTTAAGAACTCTAATCTAATGTAACTCGAGGGGATTGGCACTGTTAGCCGAAATACAGGTTCCTCCTAGTTCGGCTGCAGATGTTAAGATTTTTTGTGTACTTTTCTTTTTATCATAGCACTTAACTGTAACTAAAACTTAGTACTGTTTTTTTTATGAAATAAAGATTATTATTATTATTATAAAACTATTTGCCCATAATGTAGTTCAACTTTACCACCCGTGTGTCACCAACACTGCTTCCCCTCCCTTCCCCTCGCTTGCCTATCGTCTAGACAAGCCAATTAATATTTATTGTCTGCTAATAGCCATCACATTGTGACCTACTTCGAATTATTTTGCTTTTAGATTTTTACAATAAAATAGGGATATTTATTTCTGTGTTAAGACGGTAAGCAGATAAAACTAGAGTATGTTGAAATTATTTGTTAATGGGTCCAAGTGGTACTTAAATGTGAATGGCTGGAGTGGTGACAAAGAAATGGAAGATGGATTGTATGAAGAATAATATGAAAGTGAAGGGAGTCAGTGGTATTTCGACCAGTTTTTCTAGTAGCAGAATAAAGTTTGGATTAGTGCCCACATTATGGCAATAGACTCGGCGATTTTAGTCGCGCATCACGTTCATCACTCGTTTCAAAAGACCTGTTAGTAGATGTGCGAATACGCTGAGAACTCAAGCGTGATTCTGTATCGGTAAATGCATGTCGCTCACGATCAGCGGACAGTCGCGCATCACATTCCGCACTTGTCTCTAGAGACCTAGAAACAGATGCGTAGATACGCTGAGAACTCAAGCGCAATTCTTTATCAGTGCAGTCGTGCATCATATTCTTCACTGGTCTCTAGAGACCTGGATGTAGATGCCTAAATACGCTGAGAACGCAGGCGTTCTTCGCGATTTGAAGAGGTTTCCACGGAGCGAGTTGCAGTCTGATGTTCTCGAACAACATCAAGTCTCTCCTGACGCTCTTGGGAACTTATGATCCTCAATCTTTTAGTTCCTTTGGAACATTGGGAAAGATTTGACCTCTTTCTAGGCATGGTTATAGTTTTATTGTGAAGATACCTGATCAATTAAAATCTAAGTGACTGCTCCCCTGCGTTACCGGGTAGGCTACCGTGTCACGAAGATAAATGGAAAAGGAAATTAAACACTCAAATAACATAAGCCCAAAGGCATATTTATTCAATAAAATAAAAAAATAAATGGGAGATTTCCACGTCAGATGTTTCTGATCTTCGATTTTTATAAGTCAACAGGAAATGCCCATCAGACCGAACAACTTTTGCTAAGACGTCATTAATGTATGTGTTATGGTGTAGCTGGGCTCTTGGAGTTCCACATCAGGTGTTCCAGATCTTCAAATTTATTCTCTCAGCAGAAAATGCTCATCACGTGGAACAATTTTTGCTACGGTGCCATTTTTGTATCTCTTATAATTTAGCTGGTCTGTTGCGGTTCTGCATCAGGTGTTCAAGTTTCCAAGATAAATTATAGCCTATATGTTGCCCAGACTTAATACCTATACAACAACAAAAAATCATTCAAATCCGTCCAGCAGTTCCGAAGATTAGCGTGTACAAACAAACAGACAAACAGACAGACTTTTTTTTTGGATTCGTACTCTATTACTGTTTCTAAACCCCCCTCAATTGTTTTGTTTTTAATATATTCAATGTACAGACACAGTTTTTTTACTGTTTTATTATATGTATAGATATTATATACATGCTGAAATTTTTGTGGATTTTGTCTATATATCAGAAAACGATAGTTTTAAAATTGTGGAAAACTAGCGACCCCAAACCAATTATAATGATACAGTGCGAACGGCTGTTTGCGCCAGGTCCTGTGTTAACGAAACACAATACTTACCTAAAAGTTATTCCAATATTCCCTTCACACTTTTAAGGGTTTAGGACCGTTATAAGAGGAGCTGATGCATATTTTTTAATTATTTGAAAAAATAGAACATTTTTATTTTTTTACTTTAACTCTATGAATCGATAGTACTACCATACCCGCGACACTCCATAGAAATGAAACGATATAATTGCCTACACTAATACTAAAATAATAGACTATACAGATACGTGCGTGAGTGTGCGTGTCTACGCGCCGCGCGAACAATAACGCAATTTCCAGAGCTAGTCGTTCGACGCGGGGAGAGGTGAGGAACGGTTTCAGAGGGAGGCGGAGCGTGTCGCTACTGTACGGTGGGCCGGGACACATAAACACGATACGACGTCGTGTCGTACCACGATACGACGTCGTGTCGTACCACGATGCGGCGTCGTTTCACGATGCGACGTCGCGTCGTCGTGGGAATCTACGACGAGCATCGTAAAAAACTACGTCGCGACATCGTAAAGTGCCACGACGTCGCGTCGTAGAAACTCACGAAGCGTTCCTGTGTCAGTGCCACAGTTGTTATTCAAAATTCAAAGAAGAAATGGGTGGATCCAGTATCTTCTGAGTTTCTGTCTTTTCTTTATCCGTCTTCTTAACAACAGCAGGAGCAGGACGCGTCTAGTGCGGTCCATTTCTCGAAATTAACTGCAACAATTCACCCTGCATTGTATCGACGGCGTCGTGCCGTGTATCGTGGCACGTTACGATGTGGCGACGTAGTTTTTTACGATGCTCGTCGTAGATTCCCACGACGCGACGTCGCATCGTGAAACGACGCCGTATCGTGGTACGACACGACGTCATATCGTATTTATGTGTCCCGGCCCAATACTTATACTGTGGTACTACTGAGGGCAAATCGTTCAGCCGCGGGAAATGGACCATTTAGATTTCAGCCTGTATATAGTTTTTATTAGTTTATTTTTGTGTCCCACTAATAGGTGAAGACCTCCCCTTTCTCCTTCCAAACTTCCCGATATTGTGTGATTTCTACCTACGTTAGTCCCGCAAATATGGTCAGATCGTAACACCACCTTCGTTTCGGTCGACCTAGGCGGCGATGTCCTCCTTCAGGTGTCCAGTGAGACCATCTTTGCCCATCTCTCCGGATGCATTCGCGCAAGGTGGCCAGCCTACTCCCACTTCTGCCTGGCTGTTTTTTCTCCAACGTCTGCCACTTGAGTTATGGAGCGCAGGGTTTTGTTTCTAACGCGATCCATTCGCTTGACACCTATTATGCTACGCTCCATTGCTCGTTGGAAAATCTTGAGTTTGGACTTCTGTGGCTTCGTTTTGTGCACTGTAGGTTAGGATGGGCAAGATGCACATGTCGAACCCAGAAGGTACCATTGTACCAAGGTACCACTGTAAAAAGTAATACTTAACATATAAGAGAAAAAAAGGAAAACATAAATACCAGAAAGATTAATTTAAAGCGTAAAAAAATTATTTCTCATCATTTCCATATTATACTTATATTCCTCTTCAGACATACCAATAGTACCCTCAAATTATTTAATTTGGTCACACACAAATTTAATCACCATTCGGAAGCCAACTGCGGAATCCCCGTGTAACCACGCCGCCCGTGTTCCCGCAGACTATAAGGTGGGGATTACAGAGGATCCAACTTGTGAACGTACACAACACTGTTGTATGCATGTTGTATGGTTAACATGCTGCAGGCAGTATAAGATAGTCGGCGGTTTGGTAAATCGTCTAATTGTATTAAGTAATAAAACAAACTAGGTATATTTTTTTAATTTTTGATGTTGCAAAGCGTACAGGTAATAACAGCTACATTTTTACTTACCAATATAAACTTTTATGGATAGAAAACAATTTCATATATCTAAGAACTGAGAACAAGACAAACCGGCATTACTAGCCAACATTTTGCAAAAAAGAGAAATATTAACATTTTCCTCTTCCTCTCCAATTTTATCTGACCAACCCCGTTTCTATGATTTCGCGATAATCCTAAATGAGCTTATTATTCATATTAGTGTTTTTTTCGGCCAAAAAAAAACATAGTATTAACTAGTAACAAAAAAAAACTTTGTATTTCGCATACTTTGCTGGTTTTAGGCATGTGCAAATCTACCCAGTGTCTAACAAAAGTATTTTCAAATTAAATAATTAATGTTTTCAGAACGCCATTGGAGCTCCCACGCAACCTGCAATTGAAGCAACTCTTTTCCAGATGACGCCATAATAGTCATCAAACTGGCTTTCTGCGAACATTAAATGCACTGCAAAAGCGTGGAAGTCCCAGCATCCTAAAACCATTATTATATTAACTGCTTAACTATTTATACTTGTTTAACTTTGATGTCTACTTAACAGTCCGTTAAGCAGACGCAATAGTTAAAAAATCGAAAGTAATCTTATTAAAATCATTGAACAGATGGAGGATAATCCAAATACCACATTATAAAACAATAAAACATAGACTATTGAGTTCTAACCGACACACAAGGGTTAACTTTTAAGAAAACGAGTCCAAAAGGTACTTGAAAGCAATAGGGCACTAACCTGACAGTAACTATACATTATAAATATACGCAACGACCCATAAACGGTCCACTGCCGGTAATAGGCATCCGGGAATGGGCTACAGACCGCTATAAGGAACTGTTGCGTGCGATAGAATATTTGTGATAATCACCGGGTACCAGGTGTATGTGAGATAAAGTAACAGTGAACTAGTTTTGAAAATGTTATTGAATGTTGGATTTTGTTAACGCACGACTCTTTTTCTTCGAGTCCGTGGTAAAAGTGAATCTTTATTTATTACTTCGTCAGCGTGAATGTTGGTTATCGCGGATGTAGATGAAGTTACCGATTTAAAAGTAGCCCATGTCTTTCCCTAGAGTTCAAACTATATTCACACCAAATTTCATCAAAATCGGTACAGCCGTTTCATCGGGAAAGCGTTACAGACAGAGTTACTTTCGCATTTATAATATTAAAGTAAGTATGAATAAAGTATGAATTTCACTAAAGAACTAGGGCCTAGTAAGTAGTATCAAGACATATTAATTGCAGCATCAGTGACATTTAAGGTGTCCTCTAAAGTGCAGGTGTAGAGACACTTTGGTCACTGTAATAACTGGACCATCATCTAGTCAGGAGCACCGCACTCATACTGGGTGTTGGTGGAATCTAACATCCTACATTTTGCTAGGTTATGTTTATCAGCGGTCTACATGATTAAATATAAAATAATGAATGCTTACTGATACTTTGGTCAAGCCAAGTTTAGTCCGTGTGGTGTCGGACGTAAAGAATAAGTAGCATCATCCCATATCTTCCCGTGGGTGTCGTAAGAGGCGACTAAGGGACTCACCAGAGAATGGGCAGCAGCGTTCTCTGTGCCTTTGTAACAACCATACTGCGATCGGCAATCCGCCTGCCAAGCGTGGCGATTATGGCACAAACCCCCCTTGGGGAGGCCTATGTCCAGCAGTGGACGTCTTTCGGGTGAAACGATGGCTTTGGTCAAAATCATTAATTTATTAAAATTTTATGTTTGTTCTGTCAAAACGAAAAATGGGAGACATAATATGGGTTGGCTATATTAACGCTGATAATTTTAAACCTATTCTTAGTATAAGTTTAAACGTAAATTGAATTACTATTACCTACTGGATAGGTAGTAATGTAACATCTTTGGCGTATTGATTTAGTTTGACATTTATTAATTACGTTATTGAAAGGAAAATTTTAAGTCCTTTGTCGTGCAGTTTAAAAATACAGTCTGATAAGAAAATGTTGTTGTTAAGAGAATGTCCTACTTTTTTCGATAGTCCATTCCATACTATGTCAAACCTGGAGTTCAGGTAAATAATACATCAGATTACTCCATCCCAAATTATCAGGTATCTATAGTTGCATTGTCATGTCAACAATCCTCTTCATCGAAAAAGCCATTATTAACAAAGTAATCACCAATTTGTACAAATCCCCACTAACCCGCAATTTTCACCATAATCATCATTAACGAAATATTGAACTTAAGGTTTGACAATTGCAATAATGAAGTCTAGGTAAGACCAAGAAAGTCCGACTGCCAATAGTGCCTGCGCCATGAATTTCCGTCGATGTACATTGTGTGCGGCGGTTATTAGAAACTAAGCATCAAACCGGACAATGTCTGCTAACTGCAACTAAACCAGTTTATGTACTAACTTTTTATTTCAGCATAGTTGGTTTAATAATAATAATAATAATAATAATAATAAGCCCCCTAAACAACCACACGTCCTGATTGACCATCCAAATCACGTGGGGGGCGGACACACGAGCGAGAAATTACTGTCGTGGCTAACGTGGCTCTGGAAACCCACTTAAAAATGGAGACACGTTCAAAGAAGAAACGCATAGGACCGCTGCCCGGGGGCGATCGCCGGGGCGCACCTGGAGCTGACGCTGGGTGTCTCAGCATGCGAACCGTCAGCGGTGAGGAGTTGAACAGGCGGGCTTCCACCGACAAAGATGTTACAGCCGAAACCCCAGACGATGGTGACAGACTGACAAATAGGACAGACACCCCTATAGAACCTTATAGCCCAAGTACAGTGTCATACACACCCTCAAGAACTTCGTCACCATCCATACCATCATCACCCCCAATAACTAATTTAAATTCAGTATCACCCACTCCGGTCTTGAATGTTGCGCGGGAGGTAAGTACCTTTTTACCCGCGTCCACCAAGGCTGGGAAAGCAAGAGTTCGCATGAGATGGAGCAAAGATGTTAATATATTCATCATGCGAACTTACTTCTACATTACGAAATTAGAGACAGATATGACCACCTACAGAAAACAACTGCATGAACTTTTCACACGACAATACCCAGAGATAAGCGTATCAGAACAAAGAATATCAGATCAGAGAAGAACTATCGTTAGAAATAAACTTATATCCCAAGAAGAATTAGAACAGTTAAAAGAAGAAATAAGAAAACAATTAGAACATGAATCAAATGATATTACAGACGTTAACACTATAACACTTCCACAAAACATAACTGTAGAAACTTTACAACAACAGTCACACCAATACACTCAACTCCAACTTATTACACAATCCCAATCCTACAATTCGCAAGCATACACTCAATCATCACACACATCCACACAAACCGAGCATATTACACTACTGCTAGAGAATGACATAGAGACCTTGCCCATTGTAGATCAAAATCTTATAACAGACACGTATGTCCAAGAAATACATGACAAGTTCACAACAACACTAACACAATACTCTGGAATGGATCCAGCAGTTCGACCAAAACTACCTAAACTTAAATATAGTCCTAACCTTTTTCGTTTAGTTAATTTATTTAACGAAACTATACTTAAACAATTTATATCCAATGACACACAGCTCATAGACATACACACACTTATATATTGCACAGCTGTAGTCATATCGGAAGAACTCAACTATAAAATCACAGAACACACAGGGAACACAAGACGACGACACGAAATAAAACCACCATGGCAACAGAGACTAGAAAATAGTATAGAAAAGTTAAGAGCAGACTGCGGTAGACTTACACAATACATTAATAACAACAGGTCAAATAAAGTAGTTAAGAGGGTTGAGGCTATTTTTAAGAACAATTCTACACACACTAGGCATGAGAATAGCAACCGGAAACCAGAAGAGTTTTTAGATACGCTCAAACAAAAACTAGCACTTAAGGTTCACAGACTTAGGAGATATATGAAGGCACAGAAGCGCCAACATGATAACGGCATTTTCGCTACCAATGAAAAAACATTTTATAGAAACCTACACAAACCACACACTGACACAATAACTGAAAACGACACAGACACACCTACAAAAGAACAACTAGAAACATTCTGGTCTAACATTTGGGAAGAGCAAGTAGAACACAACGACAAAGCATCATGGATAACGGAAGAAGAAGCAAAATGGAGAGGCATTGACGAAATGGAGTTTGAGGAAATAGCAGAGGCCGACATTACACACATCACTTCCAGATTACACAACTGGAAATCACCTGGAATAGATAAAATACACAATTTTTGGTACAAAAAGTTATTTTCATTACACAAAATAATAGCAAAAAATTTAACAGACATTATATTAAGAAAACAGAATACACCCGACTTTATTGCAACAGGAATCACTTACATGCTACCTAAAACTAAAAACTCACGTCAGCCTTCTCAATACAGACCAATCACATGCCTACCTACTATATACAAAATTTTAACATCAGCAATCACAAAAAGCATTAACTCACACATTGACCGCCATAACATAATAGCAGAGGAACAGAAAGGATGCAGGCGGGGGCACATGGGATGCAAAGAACAACTGATTATTGACTCTACTATACATAAACACGCCACAACAAAAAACAGAAATCTTCATTGCACATATATTGATTACAAAAAAGCCTTCGACAGTGTTCCTCATTCCTGGTTAATAAAAATTTTAGAGATCTATAGAATAAACCCGAAAATTATTGATTTTTTACGCCTAATTATGCCACAGTGGAAAACAACACTACAGATAAATTGCAGTTACAATACCGTCACCACACGACAGATATCAATAAAAAAAGGTATCTACCAAGGTGATTCCTTAAGCCCATTGTGGTTCTGTCTCGCACTAAACCCTTTATCTCATTTGCTGCAAAACAGTAAGACCGGATACTGCCTCAAACACACTACACATGAAACAACAATATCACACCTTATATATATGGACGACATCAAATTGTACGCAAAATCAGAAAAAGATATGAAACGTTTAGTAGAAGTAACAGCAGAATTCAGTAGGGACATTAACATGCAATTTGGTTTAGACAAATGTAAAACACTTCACATTGTAAAGGGCAAAGTACGACCTGGCGACTATGTAGTAAATGACACGGACACTATAACAGCAATGGAGCCGACTGATTTATACAAATATTTAGGGTACACTCAGTTGAAAGGAATAGACCATGTAAGAATTAAAAATACAATAACAACAGAGTACAAGAAAAGACTTAACGCCATCTGTAAAACCCAACTCTCGAGTAAACATCTCATTAAAGCCATAAATACTTTCGCTATCCCTGTACTGACGTATTCATTCGGAGTTATAAAATGGACTAAAACAGACACTGAACAATTAGAACGAACTACACGCACTACACTCACGAAACATAACCACCTACACCCTAAATCTGCCATAGAAAGACTCACCATCAAACGGCAACATGGAGGCAGAGGCCTAATAGATATCCAGCACCTATGGCAAAAACAAGTTAGTCGGCTAAAAACATTCTTCCACACAAAATCTCGCACTAGCGATATACATAAAGCCATAGTCACAAACGATCTCAACTACACACCACTTAACCTACACGAGCAGACAGATACACCAAACAACACCAATGACGACCGACAGAATCAAAAAATTGAAGATTGGAAGAAGAAAGTACTTCACGGACGACATCCTCATGACCTAGAGCAACCCCACATAAACACAGTAGCATCAAATAAGTGGCTCAAAATAGGTATTTTATTCCCCGAAACTGAAGGATTTATTATAGCCATCCAAGACCAGATCATTAACACAAGGAACTACAGAAAATATATAATCAAAGATCCTACAGTAACCAATGATAAATGCCGGAAATGTCACATTCAACCGGAAACGATACAACACATTACAGGCGCATGCACTACACTTACACAGACAGACTACACTCACAGACACAATCAGGTAGCCAACATCGTTCATCAAAAACTGGCACTCAAACACGCACTCATACAAAACACCAACACACCTTACTACAATTATACTCCACAAACAATCTTAGAAAATACCACACATAAACTCTACTTCGACCGCGCTATACTAACCGACAGAACCATCCATTATAATAGACCGGATATAACCCTACAGGATAAAATAAATAAAGTTACTTACCTGATAGACATTGCAGTCCCCAACACACACAACATACAGAAAACAATCACTGAAAAAATAAGTAAATACACAGAGCTGAAGGAGGAAGTTACTAGAATCTGGCGGCAAGAAAAAGTATACGTAGTCCCAATAGTCCTTTCCACCACAGGCGTTATTCCAAATCACCTTCTCCATAGCCTGAAATTATTAGATTTTAAAGAAACCCTCTATGTAACCCTACAAAAAGCTGCAATATTAAACACTTGCAGAATAGTCAGAAAGTTCATGCAGATAGAAGAACACGAAATAAATCCTCATCACAATACACCATCATGAACACACAATCTACACACCACACGCTACATTTTCTTGGCTTTGGCCCGTAAATGTAGCTAATACCAGCCTCGAGCTGAGAAGAACAAACAACACACCTAAATAATAATAATATGTGGGGACATTTTCACACACGGCCATCTGACCCCAAACTAGGGAGACCCTGTACTATGGGTGTCAGACAGCTGATATACATACACAAATACATTTTTTTTTGTAAATACATACATATATAGATAAACAACACCCAGACACAAGGCAAACACACTTGTGTTTGCCTTGTGTCCACATGTTGTGTAAACATTTGTGTGATGAGCACTTGCTCATCACACAAATGTTTACCCTGGGCGGGAATCGAACCCGCAACACGCTGCGCAGCAGTCGATCGCTCAGCCACTGCGCCAACCGTGTCGTCAAAAAAAAAAAAAAAAAAGTTTGCAAGATTAATAACCGATTGAATAGTAGAAGCTTTATTTTTACCAGTATTTACTTCATTTGTTATAGAATTTCTTCACACACATCTCTCGGCACGTCGATAAAAGGACTGTCTTTCTTATTATATACTGAGGTAAATAATAACACTGGTTTCAGCTGCATCTGGTTAGACTGGAAGCCAAGCCTTTTCCCAATTATGGAGCGACTGTTAGGTACTGGGTAACACGATACCCCTTGGTAAGACTGGTTGTCAGGCTTTCTGACTTCTTCCCATAACGACTGCCAAAGATCTACGAATCTACGAAAAAAGTGACGACACGGTTGGCGCAGTGGCCGAGCGATCGACTGCTGCGTAGCGTGTTGCGGGTTCGATTCCCGCCCAGGGTAAACATTTGTGTGATGAGCACTTGTGTTTGCCTTGTGTCTGGGTGTTGTTTATCTATATATGTATGTATTTACAAAAAAAAATGTATTTGTGTATGTATATCAGCTGTCTGTCACCCATAGTACAGGGTCTCCCTAGTTTGGGGTCAGATGGCCGTGTGTGAAAATGTCCCCACATATTATTATTATATTATAATTACAACTCGTGGGCTTGACGTGCTTTCTGAAACACAGAGGATGATGATCACCCATCCACAGACCGACCGCGGCAAGCGTAGCTTAACCTTTGACCGGTCGATCTATTTAGCTTTTTCTTAGGCAAATGAGTCTATGTTTTATTTTTTTTCTTTGAATGCCATTATCTTTCTTTCTTTCTTTTGTTTTAAAAAACGTTGCCCCACACTAGGAATTACTCCTGTGTCGTGAATATAAAGTCACATACACAAACAGCCAGACCCGGAACAACTACTTTTCTGTAGGTCATACAAATATTTGTTCCGCGCTGGAATCGAACTCACGACACGCAGCGCAGCAGTCGATCGCTCAACTACTGCGCGAACCGTGTCGTGCGTAAATTCAATCAATAATTTTAGTGTAAATATAAATACAACTGGTTTGTTTAAACAAATCTTAAGCCACCGCGACCGGTCGTTGTAAAACTACCGCAAAATTGTTCTTACTATTATTTTATTTAGCCCATACTGGCCCACTACTGGGCGCGGGAGGCCTTTTTCATCCATTCCTACCATCGGTCTCGACTTCGTCTTGCAAGCTGTCCAAGTTGTTCTACCCATCTCCTATGTCATCTACAGGGCCTCGTTCCGTTACTTCGAGAGAAAAGAAAAAGAAAAGAAGAAAGAAAAATTGTTTATTTGTAAGCTCGTACAGGTAAACACAACATAAAAAATAAACAACACAACAAACAAACAAACAAACAAAACAAACAAAAAAACAAAAAGAAACAGAAACATTCTTGCCGAAAAAAATCTTTAGCTATTTAAGCATCTCAGCTTTCTTGGAGATGATCTTAATGTCCTTTACAACCATAGATGTAAGAAGAAGATAAAGTCAAAGCTTTTATTGGAATTAAACAATTTACAAGCACTTATAAATTGTTAAGGAGTAAGTTAGTCAGAAAGTTGAAGCTAGTTGCTCATTCCCAAACGTAGATAAGTCTCTATGGAGAAGAACGAGCAAGAATCCCACAGATATTTTTTTCTAAGTCTGGCATGATTTCTGGGTGCTAACCCACCGATCTCACGCCTGTGTAAAAACCTAAATAGTTGCAGTGATCTTACTGATATCATGACAGCATACGTAAATTTTATAAAATCATCATTGAGCACTATTCTCACAATCAATGATCTCTTTATTTAATGTATTTTTCTAATTTTAATTTTAATTATCTCAATTTAATTTATGAATGTTATTGTTATTTATTGTTATTGTAATTAAAATTTAATTTATGTTATAATTATTGTTAGTTGTTACGGAAGAATTATAATTGTTTATATAACTGTAAATATATATATATATTGTTTTATATTAATATATACACTTATATTATTAGGTATTATGTAAAACCATAAATTGCGCATGTTGTGTTAGCCTTTAAGTAATTGTTGCACTTGTAAATGTACTATTAGGAAATTATTGTTAATGTATTGTGTAAACAATTGTTGGCTAACCTAAATAAATAAATAATTTCCTGGTTTCATAACATTTCTGTGACACAATCTTTCACCTATTTTATTATTAAAATAAATAAATCCAAATAAAAGCAAGCCATCATGAATTCCACTCGTGCTGTCAGCGATTCGTAACAATAAATACGTACGAGTAAACGTCAAGCGGCACGATACATTGCCGGTTATTTACTGCCGTTCTGTATGGGGCTCAGCTGCAGCCAGCGATGGACGTTTTTCGTTGTAACTGGCAGGCTTTTAATAGGAGTGCTGTATAGTGCTGTGGAGAACAATTTGTTCTGAAGAGGAATTGAATCAATTTGAATGATCTTTGTGGTGTAACGTTGGGAAAAAAGAGCTCTGTGGAAAAACGTGCGGTGTCTGTTTATTAACGTCAATTTTCTCTGAAGCCGTTTGAAGGTGATAAGAGTTTTGGAGTGTTGACTAGGACTTTGCCGTGTGGTGCTGGCTGCGAAAAGCACCACCCCATTTCCACCCGTGGGTGTCGTAGAAGGCGACAGAAGGATATTGACCAGAGGATGGGCAACAGCGTCCTTCTGAGTACCATAACATCTACTGCGATCTCCAACATGCATCGGCCAAGCATGGCGATAGCGGGTGAATCCCCCTTGGGGGAGACCTCTGCCCAGCAGTGGGCGTCTAAATCTTGACATGATGACCAAGATTTCGCTTGATTTTGTATTCAAAGCCCAAATGCATTTCTTTAGCTGTCATTTAAAGGTCGTCAAAATGTTGATAGAACCGGCCAAGTACGCAAGAGATATTATAGTGCACAAGTGTCTGCGCAAGCGCAGGTGCACTCCCTCTTCCCTCAGGGTGTTATTACACCAATCGATCGATCATCGATCGATGCCATCGGTCTACATCCACGTTGATCGATTGGTGTGGTAGCTTTGGCTGATCGACGGTTACCGTTTGACTAACTAATCGATCGATTGCCGGTCGATGGCATCGGTCGACGTTGATCGATTAACTCTGGCTATAATCAATCACTAATAATAATTAAGCAGCTCGATCGACGGCGACTAATCCATTCTACCATCGATCAATGCCGTCGATCGACGGTCGATTGATTGGTCTGGTAACACCCTAACTCTCATAGTCCAGTGGGACGGCAACCCGACACGACCGGAAAGAGATCAGGCGCAGGTCCAACGGCTTTTCGTGCTTTCCGAGGCACGGGGGTATTACACCGCCAACTTCCAAATTTGGGGCTGCTACTGTGAAATTGTTTATAAATCAATTACACTTTGACCGACTTCAGAATCTAACCTAGGACCCCTCTCTCAACAGTCGAAAAATGTTACTAAAAAAAACCTAAATAAATAATAGTTTAAAAAAACTGAAAACACGCTTTTTATAGAAAACCAAACTAAAAAATAGAAAATAAATTTTAATAAATTTAAATTAAGAAAAGTGTGAATAAAAAAAAATATTTTATTTTAAAAAAAGCGTGGGGCGTCAATAGTTATAAATATTTTATTGACAGATAAGAGTAGAGTGATTATCATTTTGATAATATCTTAAAAAGCACCCCACGCTTTTTTTAAAATAAAATATTTTTTTTTATTCACACTATTATTAATTTATATTTATTGAAATTTTTAACACTTTTCTTAATTTAAATTTATTAAAATTTATTTTCTATTTTTTAGTTTGGTTTTCTATAAAAAGCGTGTTTGTAGTTTTTCTATTATTTATTTTTTACTTTTTAGTTTGAAAAATGGAATAATTTTATCAAATTAGTGTATTGTCATCGGTCCTCGATAAATCTACAAAGTTTGAACGAAATCTGGCCGTTTAAAGTGGGTCAAAATCGCGCCCAAAGAAGTCGGTTACAAACAAACATACAAACATACAGGTGAAGCTAATAAAAAGCGTGTAAAAATGAAATATACGTCGGGTCGTCAGGATTTAGTCCGTTAGATTTAGTCATCATGTTAACACACTGGGTATAGCGTACAATACACGGCGCGGTTTATTAAAACTACAATTTAACACAAACTCAATTTAAAATAAACACAGACTCAAATCACTCTAAAACTCTTAAACACAACAAATCGAGTACAGTTTCGGGACGTCTTAGCTCCGATGCGATCAGACACTGGATTCTGAATGTCCTACTCGCTGTGGGTTGGAAACATCACGAATCTGTAGAAGCGCGCCAAAATGCTGGTAGGTCACGTTTTGTCGCTAATGGCGGGCTTGCAATTCGTTTTATATCTGTACTATTGACCGGATACGACATATAAATCTCAAAACAAAATAATTTGCACTACTACATTCTATAAACAGAACGTAGAAGCTAGCACATGACTTACGAAATTCACCTCCAAAGCCTCATACAATCGCTTTCTTTCCTTCACTCCACCGTAGAAAGAAAAACACATAAAAATAAAAGAAAAACAATAAATAAGCTACTTAACAGATCAAATGGTGACTGAAAGATTTTCCGACGGAGAGTCAGCAACACAGATAGAAAATATATCAAACAGCCGTTGAGTCGGCACGAATCACTATACATATTCGTACAGAAGTTTAATTTATTTTTTCAATTTTTTTTTTTGTATTGTTATAGGCATGCGTTTGACCGCAACTCACCTGATCTTAAGTGCTGATGCGGCCTAAGGTGAAACACGCTTGCCTAGGATGAACCGGTTCACTCGTGCCTTGAAGACACCCAGATTATATGTATCGGGGAATAGAGAGGCGGGCAGTGAATTCCACAGTCTGGCAGTTCGCACAATAAAATAAAACGATATAAGGTAAAAGCCTCCACTTTCTCCTTGTCCTTCTTTCTTTTAATTTATATAAAGAAAAGAAAGAAATACATTTGTTCAAATAAAAAGAAATACTGCAAATATTTTTACTACCATTATATATATATGTGGGGACATTTTCACTCACGGCCATCTGACCCCAAACTAGGGAGACCCTGTACTATGGGTGTCAGACAGCTGATATACATACACAAATACATTTTTTTTTTTTTTGTAAATACATACATATATAGATAAACAACACCCAGACACAAGGCAAACACAAGTGCTCATCACACAAATGTTTACCCTGGGCGGGAATCGAACCCGCAACACGCTGCGCAGCATTCGATCGCTCAGCCACTGCGCCAACCGTGTCGTCATTGTTTGAGCTAGTACATGTTTAAAATTAAAACACATTAATAAAAGTCTTGTTAAATATCATGCTGTAAGATAAACTGATTTATTTTAACAATATTATTTTTTCCATTTGTTTTTCTCTCTTCTTTTACAAAGAAGAAAAATTATGTTACTTAAGAACTTACAGCTCGACCGGTTTAGCAGTTTTTTTTTGTTGTGTTCGTAATTGTCAGGACAAGGTTTGTATGAAAAAAATGTTTAGAAATTCACCGTAAAAATCGATAATTTGGGTTTAATTTATTGTATGAAAATCTCAATAAAATTGTGATGTTCAGTTTCATTAATAAATTACACATGTGCAAAGACGGAATAGGTTGTTAGTTTTCACATAACTCTGTGTTGTCTGAGTGGTACTTCTGCACATTTTCATTGGTTCTAGTAAAAGTATGAATAGTGATCATTTTGCGTCGGGCCACTTTAAGAATTAAAACACATCGTCACTCGAGCGACTCTATCAAAAGGAAGCTTGCTGAATAGGGGAGCTCAGTTCGGACTGTGTCTGTGGTACGAGTTGGTAGATGTGGAGTATTTCATAACACGATTTTGACAGGGCTATTTAGGGTAATTTGTAGTTAGTTAATTTTTTACAACGTATTTATTCACCATACGTGTTGGTACAATTTCGGTTGTATAGAAAAATACGTAATTATTTATTTTGACTTAGTCATAAAAATATAGACAAGTCAATATTTGGGGTTATACTTCCCAGATACAGGTTTTACCTAGTTTGGAAGTCAGAAATTCATAATTATAGCTAAGCATAGATTTTAAATATGTTTTTAGTTTCTAGTACCTAAGTATTTCTGTATTAAGCTAAATTATTCAGATAAAATAAACATTATTATTATATTATTATTGCAGTTATAATACAATATAAATTAAAAAGAATAGCAATATTGTTACATTATTAGATAAATTAAAAAAATACTATTAATACCCGAGAGTAAAATTATGATTAGATTTTTATTTATTTTAGTATGAGTATGAAGGTGGTTTCTTATAGATGATTTTTTTTTTAAGTTGAAAGCAATTGTTGGTTTTCAGAAAGCTGATATATTTTGGCAAACCTGTTAATGTTAAGATTTTGGTATCCATCATGTCGCTTCGTTTGTTAATATAATTTTGATCTTGTATAAAAATACTGCACTACAACTCAAGACTTTTGACAGTATTATTTTAAAATCGTAAATAAAAAAGTATTAACCCAAACGAGTATTATGACGTCACAAAGAAGAACGCATCAACACCGCAGCAGCTTGAGCCACCTTCACACAAGATTCCATTTCCCGCAAGGTGCAAACCTCCCCGCCTTCGCCCCCTCTCTTCACCCCCTCTTCTACCCTCTCGATACAGACAGCGTACACAGGTACACGTATGCTAATGCTGAATGCGATACTGCACCGATATCGGAAAGAGTTAAGAAAGTATAGATAGGTCATTTATATTTCTTGTTTACCTACTTATAAAAATGTTTGTAAGTTCATCTCTCATGTCATAAATATATGGCTATGCTACGAGAATCATCTATGTTTTTTTATACCACCCCATTTCTACCCGTAAGTGTCATAAAAGGTGACAAAGGGGATATTGACCAGAGGATGGGCAGCAGCGTCCTTCTGAGTACCATAACACCCACTGCGATCGCCAATATGCATCGGCCAAACATGGCGATTATGGCTGAACCCCCCTTGGGGGAGACCTATGCCCAGCATGAAAAACAACACTTCACACACACATACACACCGCTATCTCCACTACTATACCATCACTATTACATGAAAATATTGCTTTTCATTTTTAAATAACGAATACAAATAGAAACCTTACTGGTATTGACCATAGGGTATAGGTTGCTGCGGTTCGGACAAAACCATAAAATCATGGAAGGAATAGTAAAATATACTAAACCTACATAATGTTAGTGGCTCAAACTCCTAACTTTATCACACATGAAAGTTTATAAAAACACTTAAGTTGAGTGCATGGTATGTTGTTTCACGACACAAGCCGAGTACAAACAATGCATCAATAACAACAAGTAAGTTTGACAGTCTGTAGCCGGCCTTAATACGCTACACTTCGTTGAATTAAAAATAATAAGAAATTCAGTATTTTTTTTTGTACCTGAGAAACACGCTTTTCATTATATTTAAGAAAACAAAATACAAAAAGCATTTTGAATTTATGACTTAATAATTTTACAGCTTAAAGAAAAAAATACGATATGAATAAGAAAATTGATGAAAATTCCAAAGTAAAAAAAGACATTTTCTTTCTTACATTTGACAATGACTAAAATAAAGTACAGTGCTTCACTCAAGTGGTTGTAAAATGTAAAAGATTGGTTGCTAAAATTAAGGTTCTATTTATTATTTATTTATTTTATTTTGAGACCATATAGACACATAGAACTTACGTAGTACACATCATGTCAACCTTTCGACGCCCATTGCTGAGCATAGATCTCCACTTTTATAAGTAATATGCAGAAACTAGAATCAATTCAAAGTAGATTTTTAAAATTATTAGTTAACAAGAAAACTAAAAACAGCTGTAAAGGAGACTATAGTAGGTTATTCAAAATATGTAAAATTCTACCAGTTACCCTTAAACATAAATACATATTATTAGTTAATAGCCATGGCAGTCGGGATAGTGACGCACTGGTTTCTAACAAGTATACTACCAGGTCGATGACAGCAGGTAAATATGGTGTACCCAGGGTTAGTAATTACTATGGCGACAGAACTTAAAAAAAACGCGTTCCCTATTTATTGAACACTTTGCCTGCTGACATCAGACAAGAAGTTAATAAAGTAAAATTCACACGTAAACTTAAAAAATATTTACTAGATTCTATGTAAGTGTAGGTTTTAAGTATATTACATAGGTTACAGATGTACCTGATAATAGGTTTAATTTTAGAGAGAATCAACCATCTCACAGTTAAACTGCGTAAGCAGTTTTGTGGGGCAATGTACGTAGTTTTAAGAACTTTTTTAAGTGAATAAAACATTCATTCATTCATTCCCCACAGGGAGGTTCAGCCGTAATCGCTATGCTTGGCCGATGCATGTTGGCGATCGCAGTAGGTGTTATGGTACACAGAAGGACGCTACTGCCCATTCTCTGGTCAATATCCCTCTGTCGCTTTCTACGACACCCACGGGTAGAAATGGGGTGGTGCTATTTGCGGCCGGCATTTCACGGCTTGTACGTGGTATACATGCGTAGTATAATAATTTCAAACCACAATCTTTCACATGTAAACAATAAAGCACAATTAGTGAAACGCATTGGCATTGATAGAAGTTCTTTGGTCAGCTTCAGTAAATACAAAAAAAATCCTTAGTCAAAATATGTTTCATATTTTTTGATTGCTGGTGCAAAACCGATCGATTTCCAGATGTGACAGTAAAGTATTGAAAAGTATTGTGTTACGTATGCAGGATTCGTTACACCTGTAAGCACTTTGCCGACGTGAATGGTAAAGAGGCCAGCACATCAAGCTACCAATCTATTAGGTTTTCAACTGTATTGCAAAATTATAAGGTTCATATTCAATTGGGAAAATTTGACAGTTTGTTATGGGTTCATGTGCTGGCGTCTGTACATGCAATAGAAGCCGCTGTCTCAGATTATTTTAGTTGATACCAAGGAGTTTTGACCGGGCTTCGAAGTTCACCAATAAAATTGAAAGAAAAGAATTGGTTGTCTGTAAAGTTGGTTTACGGACGATAGTTTTACGTGATAACGTCATGAAGAAACATAATGGCTAACCTATATAACATAAGCAAATAATGGCTTCCGTCGAGGTGGGCGGAGCTTATTGCTTGGGCCGATCGTGCCTTTCTATAGCTTGTTCCTCGCTCTCGCTTGCACGCTCAGGCTCAAGCGGAACGTGACACTTTTTCGTGCGTGCAGCCGGTGTTCATCGATTTATAAGACGTTATCACGTCAAAAAAAAATCCATAATAGTACCTCGGGTTTCAAACTCCATTTGTATTAAAACACATTTCCATCTTCAACTATTTACTTAACGCCTACTTAGTTCGTTAATTATAATAACTACACGACTTAGAGCGACAAGTTAGGAGCACAGTATTGTTCCCAAGCGTCTGACAAGTTGGCACAACTTGTTACTGCTTGCTAACTAAGTGAATTGTGTCGCTTGGTGGAGGCGCGTCGTATGCAACAAACAATGTATCAATAACACAAGTTTGAGAGTCTGTAGCCAGCCTTATTGTAATGCACTTGCCTTTAGTTTGTGAGATTAGTTTTAAGGTATTGTTTGCTGTTTATGGTGAATAGAGAATGTTACAATCGGCTCGTGCCTCAATGAAATTCGTCAAAATAAATACCTATATCTAATATATAAAATTCTCGTGTCACAGTTTTCGTTCCCGTACTCCTCCGAAACGGCTTGACCGATTCTTATGAAATTTTGTGTACATATTGGGTAGGTCTGAGAATAGGCCAACATCTATTTTTCATCCCCTTTTTTCACCCCTTTTTCATCCCCCGTAGATCGGGACAGGACAACGTCTGTCGGGTCAGCTAGTAGGTTAATAAATTCATCTTATACCTTCACCATCCTTGGTTTACCGGTAGAGAATACCTATAAGGTATTAAGTCCACCTTTGTAGGTACCGTTGTGCATGAACCAGTCTTAGGGCGGGTTGCGTCAACTAACCATTACTGACCGGTAATAGTCAAAAATGGCGCTAACTATCGTCAAATCAGAAAAACGGGTTGTTTCACGAAATCATACGTCATAAAGTTACTATTACCATAACCGACCAGTCATCGCAATTTTGTGTTGTCAAACAGCTACTTTCAAACATCAAAATATTATGGAATCTCTTTTAGAATAACTTTAACTGACGGATTTTTATGTCATGAAACAACCCGTTATATTTAACGTACGTTAAACATCATCAGTCATAGTAAATTTTTAACCGTCCGTATGTAACGTTAACCGACTGTTTGAAACAACCCGCCCTTAATCTATCGTGTTACCCAGTAACTGGAATTTGTAGGTTAAACAGGCAGTCGTTCCATTTTTTTTATTTTTTGATGATCTCAGAAGCGGCCTTAGATGGCTTTCACGCCATCATGCGCAAGCGATGCGCCTCCATCATGCGCAGGATACGCGACAGCCCCAACAGCATCTTGAGCACTCTGGCGGTGGTGGGACAGTCCTATACTGGGGCATTGGGTACGCCTACTACCACTGTGGTGTATATTTTTTTTTTCTTGTAGATGTAAGTACTAACACTAATTTCTAAGTTATGTGTTGTACAGTCAACAGCAAAAGTAGATGATCAATATCAGAAATTCAATACTAATGAACGGAGTTCGCGTCAGAACTGTGTGGCGTCGAAGTGATTCAAAAGTATGTGTGTGACAATCACATACACATGTAAGTTACCCTCTACATTATTATAATCTATGTCATTAAAGACACCTTATATACCATATTATTATTGTAATAAACTCAGTATATTCTCAGCAGTCATTGGTTTCATTTACTGTCTTTGCCTACCGTACACACACAATCATAATGACGGTGCCTTGTCAATACATCTATGAAAACATCATGTACGCTAGAAAAAATCTGCATCTTTTTGATAAAAGAGGTGACAGACATAATTATAATACTAGAAATAGGGACCAACTAGTTCAACCAGGTTTCAGACTGGCTAAAGTAGATTCATCTTTCATGGGGTACTGTTTAAAGTGTTACAATAAAATACCTCCCCACATTGTTCAAGTAAATGAGACAAAATTTAAGTCTTGTATTAAACGCACACTATGCAACCGAGCATATTATAAATTGAGTGATTACATCACTGATAAAAATGCTTGGCTGGATGCCGGTCTAGCTCCACAACCATAAGGGTTAATAGATTAATTGATTAGCATTTTTGTAACAATTTTTGGAGCTGCTGAAGATGTAGATCTAAATTATCTTTGCATTGTATAAACTCAATGTGTTAGTATTATATAATTTTTCGTAGCACATACATGTGAGCACTATGTTCTTTAAAGCTACCATTTACGAGGACTCTCGACCTCTCATTGACTTGAATATGCCCTGGCGGTTGGGAGAGTCATGCTCACTTGAATGTCTCGCTGCCGGTGGCGCATGTGTTGGATCATTCGGTTCCCTTAAAATGGTTGAGCTAAATGGTGCCGATCCGTGCGTCATGTTCGTGAACGGACGCCGTCGGTTGGGACTGGTCATCTCTTAGCTGCATCGGGTATTTTAAATTTTGGTTTGAATTGTTATTATAACTATATTTGTCTCTAGACCTCTTTTAACATGCAAGACGTGTTACATTGTTCTCACATTGTACCCTTAGATTCAACATGAATGATGTAACCTAAATTTGTAAAATTTATCTGATTTTAAAAGAGTGTTTATGGAGTTTCTTGCTCGTTCTTCTCCATAGAAACCTACTGTTTGGAACGAGCAACTAGCTTCAACTTTCTGACTGACTGACTCTGACAATTCAAAAGTACCTGTAAATGGTTTAATTGAAATAAATGATTTTGAGTTTGAGTTTGACATACTTTTAATAAATAAACTAGTAATAAATTATATAAACTAGTGTTAGTAAATTTGTATTGAATTTCTGAGTTTGATCGTCTACTTTTGCTGTTGACTGTACTAACCAAATGGACTATGTCTGAAATAAGAGAATTTAATAATTATTAATTTGCAGGTACTTTTGAATTGTACGACGATCAGACGATCAATCTGATCAGTATATAAAAGTAAAAATCTAAAATGTTGTCAAGTCTACTCCATACATAGGTCTGTATCTGATTTTTCCGCTTATATAGTTCGGCGCAGCGATGCCGAGGGCGCATTAGAATCAGTAGCACTACGTATACAACTGTGTGTAGTGCTCTGTATCACTCATCTTCTCTGTGCCAGTGACCCAGCATCCGGGGATACAATCTCAAAGAGATTTGTGTGATACATTTTGAAGCTATGTTCGTGGATGAAGACGGTCAGCAATACGACGAATATTTGTAGTAATCAGTGTAATGCCGAACGACCTATGAGCCCGTCTTCATCTGCCTAGCCTATTCCCAACTATATTGGGGTCAGCTTCCAGTCTAACCGGATGCAGCTGAATACCAGTGTTTTACATGGAGTGACTGCCGATCGGACCTCCACAACCCAGTTACTGGGTAACACGATACAACTTCTTGTTAAAACTGGTTGTCAGACTTTCTGGCTTTTGACTACCCATAACGACTGCCAAAGATCTACAAATGACAGCCGGGACCAACGGCTTTACGTGCTTTCCGAGGCACGGAGGGAACTCGGTATGAAAGGGATGGTCACCCATCCACAGACCGACCGCGACTAGCGTAGCTTAACCTTTGACCGATCGATCTGTATGGCTTTAACTTAGCCACGAGCTCCTCCCCGACCTATGAGCCCGTACATCACAAAATTGGTGCCCTGAAATGGCAAGAGGGGGCCGCGATAGACGACGAAAGAGATAACCGGACGACTCGGATGGAGACATACCGAAAAGTTGAGACTGGTGGAAAGAATGGAGGGAGGCTTATGCTCTGCAGTGCAGGTGCAGGTGTATTTTATTTTAAGTATATAATGTCAATAAGCGCATTTTTCTTTTCTTTCAGTGGGACAGTACGGGCTAAATATAATAATATTAATAATCAGTGTCAATACTTCGACTTAACATAGTCAGCCAGACCCAACCAGTTGCCGCGCAATGACCCATGTTAGTAGTGGGTAAATTGTACCAAGTTTAAGGAAAAAGGTTTAAGGTTTTGTAGAGCGTTGTCTTTGTCACTTATACTTGTATGGTCTGTTTCTAAAGCTCGATATAGCATACATTGGGTAAATGACACCATTAGCTAATCAAAATAATAATATTATTTACAATTCCAAGAAAATGGCAGGCAAAGGGCATCAAGATACTCGTTCACATCGCACCCAACAGTCTGGCAGCATTGCCACGCGGTATGGCCATGCTGATTCTTTGAACTGAGAATAGACCAGCCTTCGGATCACGCGAAGAGTCGACCAGCCGCTTGGCGATGTCACGAAAAACAATATGGGCACTGGGACCGCATGGCCCTAGAGTTTCCATCCCAAACGGCTCAAATATAGAGTTTCCAAGAAGGCTATTATATTTGCGCCATTTGAGATTTTCGGCACCTGCAGCAGCCGCCCCAGCATAACACGTTGTGCTAGGAACACAGATATAGATAGACCTAGATAACGCAAGAGCAACTACTTCACGTGCCTAGTTTCGTGCCTAGCTTGCGTACAAAAATCGTAAGTAAAAAAATAAAATAAACGTTTCCTTCCATCGGTAAGTCATTTTGTGATTAATATTATGCGTAATTAATTTAAAAAACAATTATTTTTAATCTAATACCCTCAGTAATACCTGGTAATACCAAATTTAAGAAAAACAAAACATTGTGACGTCATAATAGGTAGTCAATAAATGGCACGCTTGGTTTTCATACAGATCCTGATACTTGCGTTATCTAGGGTCTATCTATGTGGCTAGGAAGATGAGATGGCGCATTGTTAGTTAATAATTTCAAGATCGTCCGATCTTGAAAATATCTCGAAATAAAATACTTGATTTTAGCCCTGAAAATCCGATTGATTTCCATTTACTGTAAAATTAGATATTAAATTGCTTTGAAATCAAATAATTGTCAGTTCAATGGGTAAATGAGTAACTAGAACTGGCGTCATAAAAAGAAATTGCTATACAAACCATAGGTACGGGGAATTACGTCTTGACAGCTTACGAAAAGTACGTCAATTGATTGGCTGTGTACCCTATTACCAAAATGACAGTTTTTTTTTTATCGTCTTCCTACACTACCTCCTGTATCGTAGATACGTTTACAAACGTGTAAACTCACATACACAGATCACAGGTACAACTACCTGTAGCCCATAGGTACAAATAATTGTTCCGTGCGGGAGTCGAACGCAGCGGAACGATGTGCCAACGATATTAATAACAATAAAACACTATTTACAGTCTCGTAATCAAAACAAAAAAATTACATGCACGTATAGGAACTTTGAGAAACATAAATAACGTTGAACACATACAAAGAATACACATTATGTTGTACTATATCTTGACAAATACGTAGGTATTGGTAGCGAGTTAACCCTGGTTTGCACGGATGCAATGTAGATACTAATGAGGTATCAGAGCGGAGTTATTAATAATATTACACAGAACAATATAAAAGTATATGTTCCCTTTTTCTTGAATAACTCTATATATTGATGAAAACTGCATTAAATTCCATTGCGTAGTTTAAAAGATCTAAGCATACAGAGGAACCGACTGCGTGAAGTGAATTTGTTTTATACTGTGGCGATATGTGTCGCACAAGATAAGTACTACAAACGACGTTTCCTAGATACAACCGTCGGGCAGTAGCCCACCAGACACAACACCCGTCAGGGGGTCAAGTCTGCTATTTTTATAATTTCGTCATTCCAACACGATCCCATTGTCATTTTGCTAAAAGTTTGTAATCTGCTAAATTCATAATGGTCGATCATTGGTCAGTCGAATTAAAAGCAATGACAGCACAATGACGTTCTAATGGCAGGTCACTGATCAAAGGAACTGTCAAGATTTTAGCAGATTACCGCTTAAGTCAGTCATTCAGTTGTCATTTTGTACGAGATTACCATTCTAAATCATTTCTTTCAATGGCCGAGTCAAGCGTGTCACTGGACCATTGGAATATCATAATGACGCCATTATATTAGTAGATTACCAAACTTGTCAAAACCATCAATTATGAAATCAATGATAGACCATTCTCACACTTTCGTAATAGCAGACTGGAAGGTCCTGGGCCTCAAGTCTGCTATTACAATAGTGTCAGAATGGCCTCATACCTCTAAACTACTATGTTATTAATTTATTGAATTTAATTAATTAAAAATAATTTGCCTTTGAGGCAGGAGGCCTTTGCCCTGCAGTGGGACAATATAGGCTGAAAATAAATAAAATAAATAAATAAATAAAAATAATAATAATAAAGAAATTAATAGTATTTGAATAAAACTCTCTAACCCACAAACTATTTGTTAAGTAAAAAAATTTCAAAGTGTCCACCATGCCGCGATGGCAGATTTATCCACAAACCCCTATAACAAAGCCACACAATTTCCGCACAAGTACCAGGCTCGCATAAGTGCTAGTAGCTAAACTAATACATTCGAGTGTACATCATATTACGTCGTCAGCTTCGTAATATATGAACATGCTCGTATTTGCATCCCGACGTCCGGAATGTGAGTACGTTATTAGGGGACAGTAGTTTGTGTGTAAAGAGCTTTCTCTTTATAAGTTTTGTTCAAGATTCAAGATATTTTATTTGTGCAAACCTGATTGTGTCTAAAGATTATGCAAGATGGCCAGTTCACGAAAGATCTGTCATGTTTGGCCTTTCAGGCGTACAAATACTACCACAGCAACCCACTCCATAAGCCATGGCAACCCACTTCATAGGCCACGGCAGCCCAGTCGATACGCTACGGCAGCCCACTCCATACGCTACGATAACCCACTCCATACGCTACGATAGCCCACTCCATAAGCCACGGCAGCCCACTCCATACGCCACGACAGCCCACTCTATACGCTACGGCAGCCCATTCCATACGCTACAATAGCCCACTCCATAAGCCACGGCAGCCCACTCTATACGCTACGGCAACCCACTCCATACGCTACGGCAGCCCACTCCAATGGCCACTGCAGCTCACTCCATACGATACGGTAGCCCACTCCATACGCCACGGCAGTCCACTCAATACGCTACGGCAACCCACTCCATACGCCACGGCAGCCCACTCAATACGCTACGGCAGCCCACTCCATACGCTACGATAGCCCACTCCATAAGCCACGGCAGCCCACTCTATACGCTACGGCAACCCACTACATACGCAAAGGCAGCCCACTCCATAGGCCACAGCAGCTCACTCAATACGCTACGGCAGCCCACTCCATACGCCACGGCAGCCCACTCAATACGCTACGGCAGCCCACTCCATACGCTACGATAGCCCACTCCATAAGCCACGGCAGCCCACTCTATACGCTACGGCAACCCACTACATACGCTACGGCAGCCCACTCCATTGGCCACTGCAGCTCACTCCATACGATACGGTAGCCCACTCCATACGCCACGGCAGCCCACTCAATACGCTACGGCAGCCCACTCCATAAGCCACGGCAGCCCACTCTATACGCTACGGCAGACCACTCTTTAAGCCACGGCAGCCCACTCTATACGCTACGGCAGCCCACTCCATAAGCCACGGCAGCCCACTCCATACGCTACGGCAGCCCACTCCATAAGCCATGGCAGCCCACTCTATACGCTACGGCAACCCACTACATACGCTACGGCAGCCCACTCTATAGGCCACAGCAGCTCACTCCATACGATACGGCAGCCCACTCCATACGCCACGGCAGCCCACTCTATACGCTACGGAGAGATCAGAGAGTTGAGCTAGTTTACGTTTTGGAACGAGCAACTAGCTTCAACTCTCTGATTAACTGACCGACTCCTTGACAATTCAAAAGTGCCTGTAAATGGTTTAATTGAAATAAATGCTTTGACTTTGACTTTGACTTTGACGGCAGCTCACTCTATACGCTACGGCAGCCCACTCTATACGCTACGGCAGCTCACTCTATACGCTACGGCAGCCCACTCTATACGCAACGGCAGCTCACTCTATACGCGACGGCAACCCACTCCATACGTGTCGGTAGCCCACTCCATACACTACGGCAGCCCAGTCAGCCCAGCTGGACAAAGGATTAGTCAGCTAAACTGCGTGTCCAGGGTGCGCTGGACGTTTGGAACCTATTTATGAATAATTTTCATGCAAAAAAAAAAGAAAAAGATAGATATAAAAACCTGGCCAAGTGGGAGTCGAACTCGCGCACGAAGGGCTCCGTACCATTATCTAAACAACATAAGACTGTAGGTACCTATATTATAACCTTTTTTAATTTCGAGCCAAAAACCGGCAAAAAATTACGTTTGTTCTTTTGGAGGCCAGACCCCCCTAAATATTTATTTTATTCTATTTTTAGTTTTTGTTGTCATATCGGCAACAGAAACACATCATCTGTGAAATTTCAACTGTCTAGCTATCACTATAGGGTCTATAAGCTAATAGTTTGACTTGAATATGCCCTGGCGGTTGAGAGTTTGTCATGCTCACTTGAATGTCTCGCTGATGGTGTTGGATCATTTGGTTCCCTTCAAAATGGTTGAACTAAATGGTGCCGATCCGTGCGTCATGTTCGTGAACGGGCACCGTCAGTTGAGACTGGTCATCTCTTAGCTGCCTCGGTTATTTTAAATTTATTTTGAATTGTCTAATTTCATTGCCACTAAACCTCTTTTAACGTGCACAACTTGTTACATTGTTTTCACATTGTACCCCTAGATTCAACATGAATGATGTAACCTTTTTTTTTTTTTTTTTTTTTTTATCGTGGGGAAATCCTCATGGACTGTCTCCCGTCTGGGGAAGACGGGAGGGTGTGCCGGACTCCTACCGGCTAAAACCACCACGGTGTTCCTCGACTGACCTATAAATTTCTAATATTCTATTGATTTTAAAAGAGTGTTCATGGAGTTTCTTGCTCGTTCTTCTCCATAGAAACCTACTGTTTGGAACGAGCAACTAGCTGCAACTTTTTGACTGACTGACTCCTTGACAATTCAAAAGTGCCTGTAAATGGTTTATTTGAAATAAATTATTTGAGTTTGAGTTTGAAAAGAAGAAGTCATGATTAGACACAGATATAACCCTATGTGTTAAGGTAGCGTATTCGATTTACCGCAACTCAAAATCTAAATGAGTTCGTACAAAGAACTGAAAAAAATTGTGTATATTGAGCATAACCCTTATTTTCATAAAATAAATTATACATACCCATATCATCAGTTATGTTTTTATTCAAATAATGGTGAAAAAAAATTGTTGAAGTGAACCGATTTTGTACTTTTTTAATACTGTTGTTTAATATCTAATAGTAATATTTTCGTAATTTTGGCTCTGTTATGTACTTTGAGACTGTATATCCTGTTGGCAAAAACGCATAAAACATAATCATTATTTTGGCATACTGTAATGGTTGTAATCGTCCTTCAAGTTAAATCTGACATCTATTTTCATAAAACGCTAAGAAAGGATTGTCTTCGCTTTAAAAAACTATAATTAAAAATTATACTTTTACTTTGTAGTTCCTTAAATCAAGACTTAATATTTCTAAAACTGTCATTGTCTTTAAATAATCTACTCACATCATTACGATATTGCTCTGGGCAAAACGCAAAAACATTAAGTTTTCGTCACGAATCGAATACTCGCTCTTAACTAATTTTCTACGATCATTTTATACAAATAAGTCGCCATTTATCACACACGTAGCAAAAACAAAGTACCTTTGCCGTAATGTTCACCTGTGTAGGAAAAAAATACTATTCTGTGTAACAACACGTTCCTAAGAAGTGTAAACGTATTAGCGGCGGTTTGTCTGTGTCTGTTTGTCACTTTTTGTTCTCATTAACGTGAAACGTGTACTGTTATCTCGTTCCTCATTGTGGAAAGAAATGGTTGAGGTTTTGTGTTGCTAGGTGGAAAGATTTTTTTCGTGGTAAATAATGTTCTGTTTAATTAGGTAAAATTTAGTGTTGCTATTTGTATTTCCATTAGAAAAGAAGTAATTTTTTATTACATGTTTTATCTTCACACTGTAAGTAAATTCTTGTTATCATTAAATTCTTTGAAGTAGTGATGTGACTATTACAATTTCAAATGTACTTTTTAATTTTATTATGGACATGACAATGGTGAAGGAAAACCTTGTGAGGAAACTTGGACTTATAAGTTTAAGGCGCTGCCCCGACCAAAACCTTGCGGCGTTTTTCTTCATTATTCAGGGGCTATTTACTCAATTATTAAGAGTAATAAACTACATCCTAAAAGCACATTATTAATGTTCGATATCTTATCATCACATTCCACGTTCTTATTCTTTTTTTTATGTGTCCTAAATACAGTTTAAATGTCCCTGTAAAAAAAGTAAAAAATTACTAAAATAAATGATAATATGTATCTTTTGCTAAAGTTAAAATTGCCTTCATTGGAGTTTTACACTAGACATAGATAATTTGAAAATCGATATAATTCACGTTTTATTTTATTTTAAAAGATCGTTCTCTTTTTTTATAACAATAATTTCATAATTTGTGCGATTTCTAATTCTGCGGCAAAGAGGAAACGTATGCTCAAAGTTACTTGGTCAGGGAAGCGCCTTAAAATCGCCAACCCACCTTGTGCAATCGTGGTGCCTTCTCTGTATCAGAAGAGACCTTTGCCCTGCAGTGGGGCAGTAATAAGCCCGTAATCCTATTAAATAATCATTAAATTAGGTCTTAAAGCGTTTTCTTCATTTACGAACAGGTGACAGAAGCATTTTTAACTTATAATTTCGTCATTATTCATTTATTATTATAAGTCAGTAGGAAAAGTATTTTAAATTCTAATTTTGTTGAAACCGGGATTTGAACTTAAACTCATCACTTGACAGTCACCTTTGTAACCTCTAGACCATGGCAAACCCGCGGTCAATAGTAGTACAATTCAGCATTTTGTTTATAATGTACTCGTATTATATCAGAAAAGGATCATAATTCTCTATAATATATTCATACAATCCATTTGATATACCAAAAACACATGTTATCCGCAAAAATATATCAATCCAAATATGTTAGTCTGTTGTTCCACCGCATCCGCTAGCGATAAAATATCGTCGCGCTTCGTAATTTAAATGTCGTTCAATATTTTATGAGTGACGTATCAACTAGTTTACGAGTGATCCCCCTGTTGCCGCAAATCTCTCGCATGTTATAGCGTGGGGTGGGGTCAAGGGGTTAGCGGGTTCGAGTTAAACATTGACAAATAGACCTTCACCTAATGAAAATGTCCCAGTACTGGCTGCTGCTCTGCGTGTCGGGTTCGATTCCCGTATGCAACAAATATTTGTATGACATACGTATATCCACTATTCTACATAGTATAAAACAAAGTTGCTTCTGCCCCTCTGTAAGCTTAGATAATTATTTATCTTTTGAAATACGCAACGGATTTTAATGCTTTTTTTGTCAATATATAGATAGCTAGTGATTCAATAGGAAGGTTTATTATAATTTGATATTATTTTGTGTTAATTTGTTGAAATTTGACGATGATTGTCCAAGATGTCTTATGAAATGAAGCCAATTAAGAGCTTTTACCGAAAATACTGTCTTATAATTTTGAAATACAACAAACGGATGTATGTTGGAATGTAATATTATTAATCACTCCACATTGACTTCACTTAAGTATCTACATTGTACCAGGGGGCCAAGTCTGCTATTTTTATAATTTCGTCATTCCAACACGATCCCATTGTCATTTTGCAAAAAGTTCGTAATCTGCTAAATCCATAATGGTCGATCATTGGTCGGTCAATGGTCTCGTAATAGAATTGTGTTATAATGACATTGTCAACAAATTTGAACATTTATTCATGCCAGATTTCATTTATATATATTTTTACATATTATTTAAAAGTGTTATAAGCAATCTGAAGTTGTAAGAAGTTCGTATACTAAGTCAGTCATTAATTTGTCATTATGTACGAGATTACCATTCTATATAATTTCTTTCAATGGAGTGTCATTGTTTGACCATTGGAAAGTCATAATGACGCCATTATATTAGTAGATTACCAAACTTGTCAAAAACAACAATTATGAAATCAATGATAGACCATTCTGAAACTATTGTAATAGCAGACTTGAGGCCCTGAGAAGCTGGTGTGGATCGCAAGTGAGATAATAGTAGTAGTAGTAGCAAGACGGGTTGGTGTCCGCCACTCCATGTCTCAGCGCGTCTTTTGCGTACAGGTAGGAAGTAAATATAATTCGATCCACCCGAGCTCCCAAAGAAAGGCCAGCAGCGCCTTGAGTTCGCTGGCGATATTCCGTAGGAAACTAACGACAACTGCCCCATTATGTACTACTCTATCTCTACCTCTGTCACTCGCACCACACCTCAAACTACATGCGTCTCGTTTCCGCGCTGTCATACCATATTCATGGGATTTAGAAATGCAGCATTATACCGACACATGTACAAGTTGCGTTGTTTTATACGCACTAAAACTGACGCAGTATTATAACAAAACATAAAACATGTTGTTTTCACCTGACAGATGGAGAAAGTAAGAACAGACAACAATGATTTCAGTTTTTTTGTTAAACCTGCGGTGCTGTACTATAAAATCTTTTCTCAGTAAATTTAAGTGAAGAAGTCAGGTTAGTTCTCGACCACAAATCGTTTGACGCAGCGTTGGTGGCCACTAGATGACGGTCCATGTCGGATGATGGTCCAACAGTGGACGTCTTTCGGCTGATGATGATGATGATGAGGATGAGGTTGAGGTGAGGTAATCCCACAGTAGTTCCATTCTGAATCAATAAGTGAGTTGTCATCCGACTAGGACTAGGGATTGACAAATCACTACAATCAAATTCGAAATTTTAATTAGTTCTGCTAATTTTCAAACAAAAAGATAGTTTCACGTTTGCTTTTTAAAATTACAAAAGCCGAGTAATACAAATAAAATGTTCGATATAAATAGCAGAAATTAATATAAAACATCGATTATGTAACAGGTCAAGCCACGCTTGCCGCGGTCGGCTTGTGGATGGGTAACCATCCATTTCATATGGAGTTCCCTCCGTGCCTCGGAAAGCACGTAAAAGCGAGCGATTCGTAGATCTTTGGCAGTCGTCATGGGCAGTCAGAAGCCGGAAAGTCTGATAACCAGTCTTACCAAGGTGTATCGTGTTACCGAGTATCGTTATCATCTATACTTATATATATATTTTATATATATGTATAATATTATAAAGCTGAAGAGTTTGTTTGTTTGGTTGAACGCGTTAATCTCAGGATCTACTAGATCGAATTGAAAAATTCTTGTTGTGTTGGATAGTACATTTATCGGGGAAGGCTTTAGACATGCGAAGCCGGGTCGGGTAGCTAGTTATTGATATTTCTTTTTTTCCTACCTAACACACGTTCGTCTGACAAATAGACACACTAAAACCTTAGTTTTGTATTATGTAGCAGCATTATTTCAATTTTGTGAATGTGATTACCATGGAGCCATTTATTAAGTAAATTATATATACTTATGTGTTGGACATAAATAAACATGGCGGTTGAGAGCATTGTCATGCTCACTCGAACATCTCGCTGATGGTGGCGCGTGTGTTGGATCATCGGCTCCCTTCAAAATGGTTGATTTGAATGGTCCTGATATACACGTCATTTTCGTGAACGGGCGCTGTTAGTAGAGATTGGTCAACTCTTAACTGCCATGGCTTTTATCTTCATTCTTTTTTTATGTTTTGTATTGTTCCTTACCTGCATTGTTTTCACATATAGAAGCAACAAGGATAATGTAACCAATATTTTGTAAAAACTTGATAAAGAGTGTCCGTGGAGTTTCTTGCTCGTTCTTCTCTATAGAGACCTACCTACGTTTTGGAACGAGCAACTAGCTTCAACTTTGTGACTAACTGACCGACTCCTTGACAATTCAAAAGTGTCTGTAAATGGTTTAATTGAAATAAATGCTTAGACTTTGACCCAGTAACAGGGTTGTGGAGGTCCGATAGGCAGTCGCTCCATGGTATTTAGCTGCATCCGTTTAAACAGGCAACCGACCCCAATATAGTTGGTAAAAGGTTAAGCAGTTGATGATCGTTTACGATTGTAATGCTTTGTCAAGTCTCAAACAAGCATCGGGTTAGAGAACAGTTCGGTCAGTGGGTAGTCTTAGGGGCGTTTAGTTCGTTCACTGAGGGTGACTGTTACAGAATAACATAGGATTGACACCTCATCTCTAGCTCATTTCTTCCAATGTTTACAGAATAGACCGACAAGAGTCTTTGTTAACATGTAAAACATATTGTACAGCTGTCCTTAGTAATAATAAAATAGTGTTGTATAATTTTATACCCCCACAAGCTTTCCAAAGAACCATATTAATTTCAGGTTTTTCGGTTTTTGCCTATCAAACTGTTTATGCCTTTTTCAGCAAGTACCTAAATGAATTTCATAATATTTTTTTTATCCATTATCCCCATAACTGTTTAAAAACCCAAAATCTAACGTTCCCATGTCCGGACAATCACGGCGCGTGTATGAAACATTCACGCGATCCCGGGAAGCGGTCCCGGGCTGGAATAATTGATGCGCCCAGCACTACAACAAAGAATAATAGGTGAATATTTTAGGAGGCGTTTTGTGAGGCCAATGCCATAATAAAGGTGGGAAATAGAAGGTCCATCTATATCAATGTTTCTGAATGAATGTGTGCACCTATCTTGTAAGGTTGTAAAATGTGGGTCTTCGCAGACCGCTTTACTTTACTTATTTGTCGATGCTCAATTGTTTTACCATTTAAACTCTTCGTCCGCGTAAATTTTCTTACACATCTCTCATTTCTTGAAAATAAAATATAGTCTATAGCACTCAAGCGTAACGTAGCTTCGTATTAATGGGCGATTCGATTGTTGAAATCGGATTAGTAGTTTCGGAGATTATCTGCTACCTACATACAGACTTACAAATTTAACCTCTATAATTAGTAGCCCTGGAGCCCTGACACAGCCAGGCAGAGTCGCGGAGGTGTGCTTCCTCAAGAACTGGCGAGATGAATCACAACATCGGGAGAAAAGTAGGGAATGGGGGAAGACCTTTGCCAAAGAGTGGAACAGAAATATGGCCAGCAAAAAAATAAATATTAGTATAGACATTATTAAATTTTCTAATTTTTTTAATATTTTTTAAGGAAAGATAAAAATATTTTGTTAGTAAAAGTGTGATAAATAATTTATAAAATGTATGTTTAAAACAAATATTTTTTTAAATTGTATTACTTACGTAGATAATATGATTATGAATATTAATACTATTAAACCATGCAATTGAACTTATATTACTATAAACTATATATAAATAAGATCTATACTTGTAAATCTGTCAAATGCATGAAATAAAAGGCTTTTTTATTTTATTTTATTTATGAGTTGGTTTTCTGTACTCTCCTGTTCAGGGTCTCTGCTTACCATTTGTGCATTTCAATGGAGATTGAATGGAGCTCATAACCAGCAGGGTTTACGATGATGTCGATGAAGGCAGCTTCATGATTGTTTCTCTGAACTGAAGACCTTTTTGTAAGGAGTACAGCAGCAGGTGCTTTGAAAAAGAGTCACGTTTTTATGAAAAAAAAATTACAAGTGTTTAGGATTTTTTGATTAATTTAGATAAATACTAAGTCAATCTTTTGATCGCCGCAGTCATTTATAGATGGCAAAATGCAGCCCAGCATGCCCACAGTCACGACTACATGACAGATTCGTAGCTTGCCGCCGAGGGCACGATTTTGCTATTTCATGGCGGTTAAAAGGTTAAGTAAGTACAGAGACCAGCAAAGTAAATTACAACAATCGGTCAAAGGGAATTGCCGTTTTCGGCCGAGCGTATACATGTTGCTCAGTAAAAAATATTTTAACGAATAGATATAATTAATTCCTAAACAATTATTGATGTAAACCTCGTAGCAGGAAAGTATTCCGTAAATGAAGTTGTGATAATAAGTAATCTCGCCGATTGCACGCATAAAACTCCGCCATCTTTTAGTTGTAGCCTTGGAGGCTTCATTCTGGGTTACCACATAAATAATAATGCGATTTAGAAATAAAAATCGATTTCTAATAAGTACGTTTAAAAAAAATCTGATCAAGTAATTTGGTATATATTTTTTTTCAATCAATCAACTTTTTTCAATTAACTTAATTTTCTCACCACAATAATAAATTAAAGTTGGTCAGATTCGATAATTAAATACACAATAATTTAGGTACGCATATTGTGGGAGACTGGTGTCTAAGCCAGGCTCGTTGCCTGTGTTTCAGGACTCCAGGATCACCTTTACATTTTCATTTCTTAAATTATGTATTAAGCTGACAGAATGTAGTAAGGAAATCTAGGTTAAGTATTCGAAACGGATGTTAGTAGATGTGTAATAAGGGTGATGGGTGATTGTGTGGGTGTGTGAGTGTGTGATTGTGTGTTTAAGTAATTATAAGGATATCTTCTGTATTATTCCAATTTAATTTTACTAGCCAGTCAGTTAACCTCTTTTTGCATTTATTTTATATAGAGGAACTTAACTTTAGTAAATATCGATGGACTAAAATAAGTAATGATTATTTCAATGACAGTGCATATACATGATTAGGATATCACCTTTTAGAAAAAAATTGCTGGTGTTATTAGACTCCACTCTTCCACTTAGCTGTTTACTGTTTAAACTTGCAAAAATGAAACACAAAACACAAAAAAAACCCCATAAAATACCCAGATAAGGTTAAAAAACTGATCACACAAAAACGAACTCAATTAAATAGAAACCTTAAAGCCGCTAAAAAAACAAATTTCAATAACGCGTATGTCCAAAAGGAGAATTAACCATAGCAACGATACGGGCTTAGGGTCCATTTACACGAGCAACTTTAATTGCTAAATTGCAATATTGGCTAAATATATAGTGTGCTAGCACACATTCTTGTAAATGCAAATTGTAAACATTATTTTTTTTTTAAAGAGTATGTATGTATGGAGTTTCTTGCCCATTATTCTCCATACGAAACTACCATTTGGAATGGGCAACTAGATTCAACTAGCTTAAAATTACAATTACTTATACAATTACTTTTGAACGTCATGTTCAAAAGTGCTTATTGAAATAAATGATTTGACTTTGACTTTTTGACTTTGACACTTGACCCGCGATTTTGTCCGCGTATTTTTTTTTAAGATTTCCTAATTTTTTAAATTTAAATATATAGGCAATGTTACTCAGGGATAAAATAGCTTTCGATTGGTGAAAGAATTTTTGAAATCGGACTAGAGTTTTTGATTTAAATCGTAACAAACAAACAGACTAACAAACAAATATTTCCTCTCTATAATATAAGTCTAGACTAGCCTTTGCCCTGACTGGACTTGGCGTGACTTGGCGTGGACTTAGAAAGCAAGCCAAAGTTCGAAATTATCACACAGAAACTTAGAAACGGAATCAATATATAAATCCGATGTGTTAAGTTAAATCTATGTGCCATGTGTGTGTGATTTATGTGCCAAATTACAGGTAATACCATTCTGTCATTTTGAAAGAGGAACAAACAAATATTCATTCATTTATTCTCACAAGCTTTCGGGTTTATAATTCAGTGAATCAAGTTCTTTTATGTTACTGTAATGATCCATTTGAGCTTGTTTCGGTGCGGGGGCGGAGCATTTGCCAAGTTCTTGTAATACACTGTCAGGTTAATTTCTAGCACGGGACCTGGGTCTTGCTCTGCTCTCCACTCTAACATGACATATGTCGCTTTCATTTATATCCTGTAGTAGTATATAAGTAATTTTGTACTCAAATTGTTTTGCTCAGTAAAGTTATTATTAATTATAGTAATTAGGAAGGATAGTAGGATGATGTCTGAATAACATAAAGCTAAGATGCTACTGTGTAAGTAGCATCTTAGCTTAACATATTAAGCGATATTATAACAATACCAGCCTATTTATTGTCCCACTGCAGGGCAAAGGCCTCTTCTCATAAAGAGAAGGTACGAGCTGTGATTTGTAAGTTAAGGTAGATTAGTGATTTCAGACTTATATTAATTGAAAACCAAGTTAAGGTTTCCTCATGATGTTTTCCTTCACCGTTGCCAGTCATGTAAAAGATAACTTAGAAGGCACATTATGCAATTGAAAAAGTTACAACCTGGGAGTCTTTAAGTCAAGAGTGAATAGGTTACTTCTAGGCAAGCGTGCTCCATCTTAGACCGCATCATCGCTTCCCATCAGGCGAGATAGTGGTCAAACGCATGCCTATCAATAGATAAAAAAAAAAAAAAGTTACATTGGTACTTGCTCGAGCCCGATTGCGAACCCACAACCTCTTGCATTAGAGGCGGAGGGCCTTAACAACTGCGTCATCACGACTAAACATGATCAATACAGGATACATGGAGGATTGACAGAGGAAAGAAATTGAAACATTATTTTAAATTACATTTTCAACCGACATCAAAAAAAGAAGGAGATTTGCAATCAACACGTATATTTTTTTTTACATTTAACTACGCGTAACTTTTTTCAGTGATGTCCGATTTCGATGATACTTTTTTTAATTTATAGTGTATTACTCAGTTAGTCGTTGAAAGTCCCATAATAATTTCTTAATAATATTCTACACCTGAAGGTAGAAAATTAAGGGATGACTACAATTTCTGGTGTCATCGGTTAAGAAGTAGGCGCTAAAATGTGAAAAAAATTTTTTTTTACTAAAAAAAGACAACCGGCTTTAAAAAGTAAACATATCTTTAAACTCGCAAATCGATGGCAATATAAAACAACAAACAAAACCAAAGCTAGTTTAAAAAAAAATATTATTGCTTCGCATCCTCTAGCAACTGTTGCTGGGAAAATAATTGCAATTGCTCGTATAGAGGCAGCTTTAGAAGGGTAATGCGGGGTCGGTGGAGTACAGGGGGGGATAACGAACCTCCGCTAGCCATATGGGGCTCGGACTTTGAATATTGCATGTAAATACGTACTTCGCTGTTGTGGCTAAATTGTGTAGTACAATTTTACCATAAAAATATTTGTGGCAATGGTAATAGAGCTTTTATTTTACAAAACACTTATACTAAGGAAAAATAGACAACTGCCTTCAACTACTACAAATTAGAAAAATAACTTTGATTTCAGCAGTCGGCGGCTTTCGTTTTGTATTGCCACCGACTTCAATATCTCTTCACTTCACTTCTTCAAACTGAAACTCAAAGCATTACGCATTTATTCATTATATTCATTGAGCATTTATTTCAAAAACCATCTACAGGCAGTTTTAAATTGTCAAAATCTTGTCACCCGTATACCTACTTTAAGTAACATTATCACAAAAAAAATATAAGTTATCCCCTAATTTTCCGCCCTTAGAGGTGGAATATTATCATGAAATTTATATGAGAACACCCCTGAGGCATACCATCGATTAAAAAAGAATTATCGATATTAATCTACACTTTCCGGAGATATCACGTGACATACATACAAAAATAAACAGTCGTATTGAAAACCTCCTCCTTTTGTTGAAGTCAATTAAAAAGTATCGACACCTCTAATTGGTTATATGGAACATTTAATTCACGAAGTTTTTTATTATTATTTTATTCATTCAACTTACAGGAAAGATAGTTAAATATATTAATGAAAAGTTATTGTGTTCATAAATAGTGCAGAACTATAAAAAGAGTGGAGGAGGGGTAGTAAACTATGTTTATCAAGATAAATGTTACAGTTGCAACTGTCATACTATTATACAATATATTATCGTACCGTTGCTGAACTGTCACATAACTAAATGGATAGGTATTTTTCATAATCGCCTTTATTAGAAAAAAACTTTATAACAAAAAAGTATTTTTTTTTACTTTTTGAAGGCGGTTGTCTTTTTTGTGGAAAAGTTTTTTTCTCGCTTTATAGAGCCTACTTCTTATCATACAAATTAATTACGAAACGGCGACACTAAAAAATTTAAGTCATCCCTTACATTTCTACCCTTTGGGTGGAATATTTTTTGACAACTTTGAGGTATACCCCCACAATTAAATAAAGACCAAGTTACGCGTGGTCAAACATGAAAAAAAATATACGTGACGAATTGAGAACCTCGTTCTTATTTTGAAGTCGGTTAAAAATAATGGTGGCATTAGGTTCTACGTCGAACACATATTTGATGGTAGATGCGCTGCGCAATGTTCGCGTAGCGCTAGAACTGTCAAACAGATAGTAAAACATCCAGCCTTACACACTTAACATATGATGCGTTAGTGCGCCAAGCATACTAATTACGAAACGTCAGACACATCTTCCGTTGGATGTGCATCCACATGCACATCCAACGGAAGATGTGTCTGACGTTGGAGGTTTCTCTCTCTCTGGAGCCCTGATTACCGGTAGCTTTTGTTTGTGCACAAACATAGGTGCAATCTCTCTTCCCTCACTCTCATACGTCGATGGGACGTCAATTCGACACGACCGGAGAGATATTACAAGCAGGACCAACGGCAATATGTGATACCGAGGCACGAAGGTGTCACTCCACCAACTTTCAAACTCCGGGCAAACCCAATAACACTTTGTACGACGGCATCAAACCCAGGAGCCTCTAGCCCACCCGAGTGCCCGAGTGACCTCTCGATCCCAAACATCGTCCTTGTGATGGCCCAGAGCGAGAGTGCGTGGGAGGCTTTCGCCTCGCCTCGTGCAAGACGTGCTCGCAAAAGAGGCGGCTGAGAGGGTGAGGGAAGCAACTGCCTCGCTTCCCTCCAGGAGAAGACGCACCGGGCGCCGGAGGGCGCTTAATGACCTACTGCCTCTACGAGTTGCCGGTGGTCGACATAGGGGCAGCCCACCACCCGACCAGATGGATAGACAGGATTCGGCGGCGCTTAGACCGTTGAGGTCGACGGGACCCACCTACATCATAGGTGGGTCATAGCCTGGCAGGGGCGCGGTGCATGCGTTAATGAATCCCGTACCCCCGCCCATAGATCGGTCGAGGAACACCGTGGTGGTTTTAGCTGGGAAAAGTCCGGCACACCCCCCCCCCCCTCTTCTCTAGACGGGGGACAGCCCACGAGGATTCACCACATTAAAAAAAAAACGACCTCTAGCTCAGCAGCACTTGTGACTATGAGACCAACAAAATAGTTACTATTAATTAGATACCAACCTAAAGAATTCAACCGCTGAACATTCCAAATTCAAAAACATCCGCCATCTTGCTCACAAATCATGACAGCGTCTTCAAATTAAACTCTCAACTACCTTCATGCAAAAAGTTCGCATCAGCACAAACTAAGCGATTCTTACATTAAGTCGGAGCGCTCCGAACAGTCGGCACTGTGGAACAGTGGCAGTATTCGAACAGTAAAAATGTAGCGTCATGCATTATGCATTCACTGCGGTGCGTCGGCTAAACGCGGCTGACTGTCACACCGCAGTAGAACGTGGACAAATTCCAAAGTAACACCTCTAATTAGTGTAGTCGATCGAATATTATAAAAACAAAACGGGTTCATACCTGAAAGCCAATAATTCTACGAATTAGAAATGTTCAAAATGTAGTCTCAAAACAATTTTCATTTCAGCGGCAATTAATTAATGTCAATATTGTCAAAAATGTAGGTAAATACAGGCATTTTTGACAGATTTTGACTGAGATTTGAACGTATAGCATAATTGCCTCAGAATTAGCAGAATAATGTACTTGACACCACTAATCAATTGATATAGTTTTAATGCGATGTCAAAAAGCGATCCTTCAATAAATTTTGTATGACAATAGTTAAATGTGACGTCACTAATTTGCGGACTCAATTGACTAACTTTTAATTGATTTCAAAGCCACTAAACGTAGGATTTTACAGATAATTGAAAATGAGTAGTGTCCTAAAAGTATTGGGATACAATAAGTTCCTTCATCCCCGAATTTTCGAACAACCAAGTCTTTCCATCATATCTTTAATGGTCACGGACAACCGAACATGCCGTGTAACATGACAATGTAAATACTCTACACTACGGTGTCACAGCTGTCCTTAGAGTTGCTCTAATGAAATTGTCCATAAATCTCGAATATTGGACTGGCGACATGCCTAACTATGGTGTTCCCCTCCCTTCTGCCCCCCCCTTGTTACTGGAACTCGAAGCGCTCCACTTTCTTACGATATATGTCGCGAACCTACATAAATGTTGTTTTCCCGAATCTTTAGCTGCGTTATGGAGGATGTTATGGCGAATATGCCCGTTACTCGGATCCAGTAAATATTTCCGGGTTGTTTGAAGAACGGATTAGAATGGAATTGATTACTTTATTGGAGTGGAGTCGATTTGGTTAATGTAATTGTTTTTGGAAAGAGTCTATGGCGTGGTAAACGGATTTGTTTATACAATCAACACCGGAAAAGTGAATACTGAGATTCTTTCAAGTGTCACTCCATAAAATAAACACCAGATACCCAGATCATTGTCAGATGACTTTTCCATCTTGACAGTTTCGTTTGCTTTTGAAATTATCTGCGTAAGCCTTGTGCATATAGCTCATTGAACAGCAAAAAGAGGTCAACTCTAAACGGGCAATCATTTTACGTTCAGAATTATAATGATCGATTACATGAGAACGTACAGACGCCAGCACATCAACCTATACCAAACTGTCAATTTTTTTCAATTGAATATGAACCTTAACCTTTTGTGATAAAGTTGAAAATCTATCAAATAAATTTTACTGATTGTTGTAGTTTGATGTGCAGGCCTCTGTACCAACACTAACGTATGAAAAGACTTATGGCATAAAAAGTTAATCACAATAATATTAATCACCTTCTTATTATTTTTCCATTGCAGGATCAAGGCCTCTTCTCATTAAAAAGGTCCCTTGTTCAAGGTGGATAAGCAATTTCAGACTTATATCAATCAAAAGTCTAGGTTTTCTAACGATATTTTCCTTTGCGTGTGTCAATCGAAAATATATAAAAAAACTCTCTTCTTCTTTATTGTTCTCCTCCTTTCATCTTGTCAATAACATGTCTCGAACACTGGTCCGAGATAAAGGAGACTGAATCGATTACATACAATCTTGGGCCTAAAATGTAAAGATATGAAAGTGTTGTGAATTAATAGATTCAGACCTGTTAGTCCCTTGCTGAAAATTTTATAAGTTTTGGCAATCTGAGAGCCAAGTTATTAGGTTTAGTAAAAGTAAGGTTATGTCACAATCTTTATGTATCAGCTGTTTCCTGAAGTGCAAAAATAATCTATAAACACTAATTTTGCAGTGGCTGAGCGATCGACTGCTGCGCAGCGTGTTGCGGGTTCGATTCCTGCCCCGGGTTAATATTTGTGTGATGAGCACTTGTGTTTGTCTTGTGTCTGGGTGTTGTTTATGTATATATGCATTTATTTAAAATGTATTTGTGTATAGCTGTCTGACAACCATAGTACAGGGTCTCCCTAGTTTGGGGTCAGATGGCCATGTGTGAAATGTCCCCACATATTATTATTATTATGTCTCGAAAACTAGTCCGAAATAAACTTAGGAATACAGATGAACGGTAAAAGTGACATTGGTATTTATCCGGGATCGAATTCGCAGCCCTCGTGCATAAAAAGCCGGTAAGTAAAAAACAAAAGAAATCTTTATTGTCAAAACACATTTTCACAGTGTATAACAACCCTAGTTTCCACACTATGATTCCCTGTGCCGTGGAGAATAGTCTCCTTCATCTTAAAAAAAACCGGGTAAAAAGATAGGTACACAGAATTATTCACAATTACTAACGGGCCCGGCAGACGTAGTCCTGTACTTAAAATAAAAAAAAATCCTTCAACTCGACTGCAGTGCCACCTGCCGGGTCCTAAACCATTATCGAATCCATTGGAACACACACAAAAAATCATCAAAATCGGTCAGCCATTTAGAGGAGTTCAGTCACATACACAAATATAAAGAATAGGTATCGGTAACATTTTTCGAATATAACAAAATAACACTATCTATTCTAAAATCCTCATGTACCTACTTACAAAGGCTCATAAGTGCAAGTCCACACCACCAGAGGCCAGTCTTATCCAATCATAGCCAGCAATGTACCGAGACTGTTAGCAACGCCGCGCTATTGGAATCTCACGCCAACGAGAAAATCTGGTAGATGTGGTGGTAGATGGTTTTCTCTGGAGGAGGAGCTAAGAGTGTATTGGATCCCTCAGTTTTATTATTTTATTTTTTAGCTGTAATTTTGGGGTGCGCCAAAGTTCACCTAAATTTTCAACTCCGATAATTGGAAATCCGAAAATGTTCTTCCTAACATTTTTCATCCTAACAATCACAATTCCTAACTACTTTGTCTCTAATGTTCATAATTCCCAAGCATTCAACTTCATAATGTCAGTAGCAATAAACATCTATTATACTTTTATTTGTTTTCCTATATTTTCTCAAAATAACCATCTTTTACACTATTATTCAAAGTCATATCTTTTTTGTTTAGATTTCTTTTTATTCATAATAATCAGTATTATATACATTAATTTTGCGTAACTTTATTTTCACATATCATGTATAACAGTGTCCCCTTGTTTCGCAGACAGAAATTTCATAGAATTTCGTTTCCCTGAAATTTTTTGATAATTATAATATTTGGTTCTTGTAATTTTATTTCGACTATTAACGCTTCAAAGACTATATTTTACTTCACATTATACAATCTTCTTATTTATTTTTATTCACGTTTTCTTGTTTAACAAACTTATCAAACAGTAGAATTATTTTTTTAACGAATATTGTTTGTTCAGTGTATTTTTCCATGGAATTTATTTCAACCAAAATATACCTATATATACAATAACTAAAATATTGTCTTAAAAAGTGAATATGTTGTGCTAGAAAAGTTAATGACAGAAACGAATCGCTGCGAAACCGACTCCACGTAGTCTTGTCTGCCCTAACCCTAGAGTGTAATTTAAATCCGCGTAGGCGCGGAGGGGCGAGGCGGCCCGCGAGCTGAGGAGCAGGTGGTGAGCGTGAATACCATCTGCGACGATAAGCTCGCGTGGGACCGCCGGAGCCCCGCAACGCCGGAGCCGTGACAGAAATCATGCCTGCTGCATGTTGCATGCTCGCTTGCATGTTGCATGCTTGCTTGCATGATGCATGCTTGTTTGCATACTGCATGCTTGCTTGCATTCTGCATGCTTGTTTGCACGCTGCATGCTTGCTCAAATTAAAACTATAAATATCATCTTCTACCCACATATATTTTTTATTACATTTGGTAAATGTTTCTTTCTGAGTATGAGTGAAAATATTATGGTAATTATGTTTAGGGATAGAAGCGTTATGATAAAAAACAGTAGGAGTTTAAATATATTTACATTAACGATATTATTAATTACAATTTTCGGAAACATGAGTGTTATGAACATCGCCGGTAGCACTACAAATAATATGAATGAAAATTTTAGGATGATAAATTTTAGGAAGAGTGATCATTCGGATTACAAATCCTTAAGAAGTACAATTTCGGGTAAAGAACTTTAGGTGAGCCAATATGGACCCGTAATTTTGTTTTGTTATGAGTTATAATGTGGCTGACATGGTTATGTGTAATAACCAAAAGCCTTTAAATAATAAAGATTAAAAAAAAAACTCCAAACCCAAAACCCACGAATATTTACAGACTCCTCCAGTCTGTAAATATTTGTGGGTTTTGGGATAGGTTCAGCAAGTTCACCTTCGAATAAGTTCCAATCAAATTATTTAGCATATCAATTTTTCATAGCTAAGTAAAAACCATACGGATCGACCTCTTACGATGGTTAAGCTATGCATGCTACGGTCTGTAAGTGGATGAGAGACCATTCATTTCAGTCCGGGACTCCTTCGTGTTTTGGAAAGCACGTAAAACCATTGGTCCCAGCCGTCATTTATAGATCTTTGACAGTCTTCATAGGTATTCAGTGTTACCCAGCAACTGGGTTGTGGAGGTCAGATAGGCAGTCGCTCCATGTAAAACACTGGTATTCAGCTGCGTATGGTTAGACCCGAAGCCGACCCCGGCATATTTGGGAAAAGGCTAGGTAGATAATGATCAAAAATGAAATTCCGATCCATTTTTTTTTATATTTCTGATGACTAGTGTCTTTGGCTTAGTGAAGATTCGGACACAGTATATTCGGACACGTGTCCGAAACGATATTTTTTGACTAATTATTCAGACACCAATAAAAAAGCTGTTTTGTACAGTCAGATAAAAAACTTCCAATCATCATCAAAATCATCAAAATCGGTTCACCCAGTCGAAAGTTCTGAGGTAACAAATATAAAAAAAAAATCAGTCGAATTGATAACCTCCGTCTTTTTTGAAGTCGGTTGGAAACAAAAACAGTTTTTAACCGGATTTTATCGTTGGAAGTTTTTTATCTAACTTTACAAGACAGCTTTTTATTGGTGTTCAAATAATCAGTGAAAAAAATCGTTTCGGAAACTGTGTCCGAATCTTCAGCAAGCCGTGTCGCGAGGTGTCGAAAAAAGACGAGGAGAAAAAGGGCTAAGCTTACAAATTTGTAATACCCTAAAGACAAACATACATGCAAAATTACAAAAAGCTTTTTACCAAAGTCCTAGACCACAGCAACTCGGCATTTCTCCCAAAAAGGAGTTCCCCAGTGTGATTACTTTTTCAAATCAGGTGCAGATTTATGTTCTACGTGTTGCGTGAATATTTCATGGCATGGAAGGCTCCTTGGCACAAAACCTAGCATTAATACGAAGAAACCTCGATTTGTACTGAGAAACCCTAGGGAATGGTAGTTTGTAGTCTGTAGCTCATAATCTGGATCCTAACAGTATTATGTTTAGTGGTAAATGTTATTATGTATCAAAATAATGTAGATGTTGGGATTCCGTACCTTCAAAGGAAAAAACGTAACCATTGTATTTAGGATCACTTTTGAAAGGGGTTTTATTTTGCAATCAATTTGTAGTACAATATTTTTAAGAATAATAAAAAAGAAAACCTAAAATAATAATTTCTCTATAGCTGTCCGGTATTTATAAGTTGTTTAGTACGAAGTAATACGGCTTACTCATAGTAAAGCCTTAGGTCTCTTGAATGACGAACGTAAGTTAATATGATGAATGTGTGGGAAACACAGCACGTCCTTGACCCCCCCCCCCCTCCTGCGCAGGCGCTGCTCCCACGGATAACAATCACCACTTCTGTCCAAATGGTACCTGAGTAGGTACAACTAACAAAACTACCACAATAAAGCATCATAGAATTCGTCCACATCGCCGTCATCTGGAAATGTACCCAAGAGACTGGCGGCATTGCCACGTTGGATGGTAATTTGTAGTGTGTCGATAATGCTTTTCATCATGAATATATGATAGATCTCCTAAAATAAAAAAATCTCGCGTCGTGTTTGTAATTCCTCCGAAACGGCTTAACCGACTTTTTTTGTATATTTCTTACGCGATCTGTCCGGCAAATGTGAACCGATTTTGTTTTTTTTTTTAATGGATAGGGTATGCCTCATGGTTGGTGCCATATAAATTTTATCGAAATTGATTAAGCACTTTTTGAAAAATCAACAAAATCCCAGGAGCTGCTTTTTTATGACCTTTCTTGTGTATATTGCAAAAGGGTCAGCTTGTATTATTATAAAAGTCTGGATTTGGACATCTGTCAAGTCAATTCCACAACCAAAAAAATCTGTTTCTTTAAATACCACATCCTATCCTCTCTCATCCTACTCACAGCTGTCAATGTGTCCCATAACCCCTCCCCCCCTTCTTCCCCCTCACCCCCTGTCCTGAACCTCTCATAGTGTCCTCGTTACTGTCTGAACGGACTTAAATACAAGTTTACAACGCCACCGCGCCGCTGCACACAGAAATATACTATTTTATTTAGGTACCTTTTAGCTCTTGTTTAGATGTCTCGAGTGTCTTCTGTAGAGGATTTTCGTAGGAAGTAATAGAGAAAAATCTTACGATACATGTGTTACAATGTAATACAATTTAAGGTTGATATTAATATTATTAAACCACCAGTTAAAGCCGTTGGTCCCGGCTGTCATTCGTAGATCTTTAGCAGTCGTTATGGGTAGTTAGAAGCCAGAAAGTCTGACAAGCAGTCTTATCAAGGGGTGTTACCCAGTAACTGGGTTGTGGAGGTTCGATAGGCAGTCGCTGCATGTAAAACACTGGTATTCAGCTGCATCTGATCAGATTGGAAGCCGACCCAACATAGTTGAGAAAAGGCTAGGCAGATGATGATGATTGATGTGATTAGTAATTTTACCGACATAAGTGGACCGACGACATCGTCAAGGTCGCCGGTAACCGGTGGATGTAAGCGGCAAGTTGCCGCTCGTGGCGTTCATTGGAAGAGGCGTATGTTTAACAGTGGACGTCTTTCGGTTGATTTCATTTTCCTCAGGTATGAAGCCATCCAAGGCGTCTCGCCATCTTCCTTTTTTTTTTTTTTTTGCGCGGTGTAAATCCTCATGGACTTCCTCCATCGTGGGGGCGACGGAGGGGCATGCCGGACTCCTACCGGCCAAAACCACCGCGGTGCTCCACCTCTGCCCATGGCCGGGGGTGCGGGATTCGCATTAGCATTCACCGCTCCCCCGACAGGCCATGACCTGCTGTTTTTCAGCAGGTCCCACCTCCCCGTGCGACCATTTCCATAACGGCCGCACCCACTCTCGAGTGGCGCGCGTGGAACACTGCGCCGCCAACTCGGGCCTATCTGGTCGGACGACGGACGCCCCTAGTCCACCGCCCGCAGGCCACCTTTCATGGAGGTCGCAGATCGTTTTGCGCCCTTCTCGGGCGCCCGGTGCGTCTCCTGCGGGAGGGGAGAGAGGATACGGCCTCTCTCTCCCGCTCGGCTGCCTCCTTTGCAGACATGACATCCTCGCAAAAGGAGGCAACCCCGTCCCATGCCCTCTCGCCGGAATCCCATCTGACTGTATCAAGGCTCCGATCTTGCGATATGTGGGCTCACAGCTTAGCCGGCATCCAACAGACATGGCCCGCCCAGTTCCATTTTAGTTTTGCAGCTTTTTGAATGCAGGGAATGGTGCTCTACCAATTCCGTCCCACTGCCGTTTTGCTCCCACTAAAAATGGCAGAAATGGCTAGTTAAAAAAAAAGTTGACTGCCCAAGTAGTCGACCATTCCCCCCTGTTACCTGCACACCTGAGGACCTAATGACTGCGTCAGTGGACGGCGTTACCGTAGCTGAATACTGAACCAAAAAAGGAATCTGACAAGAACAGACACAACACACACATATTTTTTATAGTCTCAAGCCAATAGGCTTGCGTTTGGCCGCAACTCACCTGATCCTAAGTGATGATGCGGCCTAAGGTGGAGCACGCTTGCCTATCATGAACCGGTTCACGCGTGCCTTGAATATACCCAGATCCCCTGTATCGGGGAATAGAGAGACGGACAGTGAACATACATACACATCCACACACACACCCACTCACATCATGATAAAGATGTTAATTTAAAATCCCGAAAGAAAGAAGAAAGAAAGAAAGAAAGAAAAACCATTTATTCACACGGAAGTGACGCACTTAATGCATAACAAGCTTAAAACTAAACAATAATATTCTAAAAAAATATAAAAAATAAATAAAATACAAATATATCCCTAGTCGGAACCACGCGTCACCACCGCGTGAAACGCCCAACGCTCAGCATAAATGCCTTGGCCCGCGCAGCAAGGCACGAACCACGGCGCTGGTTTTCAGCTTTTGCTAGATACTAGAAAAAACAATCTTTATATGTCTTTTTATTGATATATGCTTGTTAAAATTCTCAGACATGTAACTTGTATTGCTTAGATATTGATAGCTCTTCGCGTGGTCGGAGCGGGCGGAGATTTATCAATAATGTAAGATATATTGCTTGAATATTACAAATGCAAAATAAATTTAGTACAGGTTTGAAAGAAATATCAGAATTGTAACAAGCACATTATAATAATTGATTGTTTAAAATTTAACTACCTAAATCAATGGAGTATATTTCTTTCTCTTCTTTAAATTTCTTAATGCTTTTTTTATGTACCCGAAACTAATAAACAAAATCGTAATACATAGTTTCTTAACTATCAAATTGGAATGCTCAACTAAACTCCAAAAACTAAATAAGTGCTGAAAGTATTTCAAGTTTACGCACGAAAAGTAAAAAGTAATTAGAGGTATAACTTGTCTGAAGCAGACCAACTATCGGGTTAAAGTGAAACTTTTAATTGACCGATTCTCAAAGTTGAGCGTCTTTTGAAGGTGTCTGAATAACTTAACTGAACTTTTGTTGATTACTTCTCTGTCGAGAGTGGAATGGAAAGTGAAAGTTACAGAGGAAAGAGATAAAAATGTTAATGTAGGTAAATACCAGCCTATTACTGTGAGCATGAGCGGGTACATGTTAGAATTTCGAAAATTAAAAAATCTTCAGTTGAAATGCCAATGTTCAAAATACAGAAAATTAATTGGATCGTAATATCGAAAATTTTTATACCTATGTCTAAAATGTCTAACATATTATTATACTAGGCTAGACTTAATAAAAAACCAACAAAAATAAAAAATTACACATTAATAATTGCCCCACTGCTCGTACCCGGTTGCGAAGTCACAATATCGTGCATGAAAGGTGGGCTTCTTAACCACTGGGTCACCGACCTTGTATTTTAATAAAGACTTGGAAAATAAAAGTAGTTTGACTTAATCACAGATGATATAATCCTAACGTACTTAATAAAACCCTTGAATAGAATACTTAGTGCCTTGTTGACAGCTCCGACAGCTGAAGTTGAAGGGATCTTGAGGTAATCTGACCATTCGGGGGTTGCGGAATTATGTCCAGTTCCCGCGACCCCCTGATGTAGGTGTGAGATGCAACACCGGGGTGGTTTTTAGTCAGTAAGAGTCTGACAGACTCCTCCGCCCGCCCCAGGGCGGAGGAGGACATCCATGAAGATTTTCGACCCCGGAAAAAAAATCTGACCATGGTCGATCTTCTATCCTTTGCCGCATACCCTGTCACGTCAATGCCACACGGCGCGGCGTTGACGTGGCTAAATACTGGGCCATACAAGGAATCTGATAAGAGCAAACTCAGCACACACCAATACAAACACACTCACATGATATCTGTGTTTGCCATTCACACGGTAATAAGAAGAAGGTAAGCTGTCATCCCACATAATGCTTCTTCTACTTTTCGCATCGACGATACATTTATACTTATAATAATACTATTGAGGCTCAGTGCAGGGCCACGTTTATTACTGCGTCAGAGGCGTTGTTCAGACGGTCAATTTCCGTAATTAAAAAAGTTTGAAGTCTAGTTACAATCTTATCCCAGCGACAATCAATGTTAGAGGTATTTTTCACAGATTGAGACAAAGATGGTGTTGACTTATGGTACAGATACGTGGTCTTTAACTGCTGGCCTCCTACAGAAGCTCAAAGGCACACAGCGAGCAATGGAGAAAGCTATGCTCGGAGTTTCTTTGCGCGATAAAATCCGGAACGAGAAAATCCGCCGAAGAAATAAGGTTACCGACATAGCTCTCAACATTTGCAAGTTGAAGTGGCAATGGGCAGGCCATATAGCTCGAAGAACCAATAACTGATGGGAAAGAAAGGTTCTCGAGTGGCGACCACGAACCGGAAGACCTCCCACCAGATGGACCGACGACATCATTGAGGTCGTGGGTAACCGGTGGATGCAAGCTGCAGGGTTTCGCTCGTTGTGTCGTTCTGTGGGGGAGGCCTTTGTTTGGAGTGGACGTTTTCCGGGTGATGATGATGAGACAAAGATGTGATCGTTCAATCACGGGAAATGAACCTTAGATTATTAAGGGTAATGTTACGTTACCTGCGATGCTATACTGCAACAATCTATTTCGGTGAACTCTAATCGAAGTGAGCTGTCACCCAACTCGATGCTAGGGCTTGACAAAGCATTACAATCATAATCGAGATTTCATATTTATTTCTACTATTTTTATCAACTAATCGAGAGTAATTGAAACGCAAGTAAAATGTTGTGTTTTAATTAATTGAATATAGTACTTGAGGATGTACATTATTTGCTGATGGATTGCGTCAAGAGGCAAGAAGAATTCTAAGTTAATCAATGAGTTTAATTTATTTCACGTAGATTTAATTCAATCAGTTTTAGCACAACCGACGGAAGTCAGATGTTTCGAAAAGATTTAGCGAATTGGTGTACCGTATTGATTAGGATTCTCCTTTAAATAATTTAAGTTTAAAGACCAGCCCTTGGATCACGGGAAGTGTCAACCAACCTTTTGGAAATTTCTTTAAAAATTAGATGAGCACTTGGACCCCACGACCCGAGGGTTTCAACCCCAAACGGCTCGAAAATAAAGTTATCGCTTAGGATACTATACTTTAGCCGTTTGAGGTTTTCCGCAGCCGCAGCAGCAGCACCAGCACAGCACGCTGTACTAGGAAGATGGGATGGCGCAAGAGTATCGACACACGTAGCGTCCCACACTAAGGGCCTACCCAACTTCCAGGGAAATAATGACATGCCGTCCGGTCTCTTGCCATCGTCGCGTGCCAAGCCGTTGGGCTCCAAAACAGCCGGAACGCTGACGGCGACGAGAGCACGACGGATAATGTCATTAATATTCGCGTGCCGCGCTATGCGACCCGCACTCCGGCTGCACGACAGGCCGTGGTGGTTTTTACCTCGGACAGAGGTTAAGCATTGCCATCCAACGTGGCAATGCCGCCAGTCTCTTGGGCACATTCCCAGTTGACGACGATGTGGGGGAATTTTTTGATGCCTTATTGTCTTAGCTTTTCTTTTTGTTTTAATAGTTATAGGTTTTCCTTTTTTTATTTTTTCGTGTTAATATTGTACATTGTATAAAAAGAGTTTAAAGTATTGTTTTTTATTAGTCTCTATAAGACATGATGGGGTTAGCGTATCCATTGGGATAAAAAACACCAATTATATCTATGAAGATATTAAAAAAACGAATAACCTTTTAATCCGCGATTTTGCCTGCATCCGCGATAACCGACATAATTTATTGACATTAACCACAATTTTAATTTATTATTAATATTGTTTTTACTGTACAAGACCCCAAATTATTATGCAAAAGTATTACTAAAAGCTATAAGAATCTAAAAATCAGCATCAAAATCTACCCTGTTCCACGTTACTCAGCAAAATTTTCCCCTAACAAAACTTATTCCAAAGGGTTTTTAGTTTCAATATCCGCGCAGTATATCGGTGCTCTGTAGTCGAGGGGGCCAATCAAGTGCCCTTATGAATTATGTACAAACTACCCTCGTTCGGCATCATCCCTAGTGGAAAACACCTTTGTTTTGTTTTGTGCTGAGCTGAAAAATATTACCGGGGTTTTGGTGTAGTGGTTCAATAGTTTGGCGTTGAATTTAAATTTGGGGTTTGGTATAATGATCTGAAATTATGATTAGGGATTAAAAACCGACCGAGTGCTATGCTCGAAGTTTCTTTGTGCGATAAAATCCAGATCGAGGAAACCGAACCGAAGAAGTAGGGTCACCGACATAAAATCTCTCAGAATATGCAAATTGAAGTAGTAATGGGCAGGCCACGTCGCTCGATGAACCGATAACCGATGGGGAATAAAGGCTCTCGAGTGGCGACCACGAAGCGAAAGACGTATCGTTGGTAGGCCTCCCACCAGATGGACCGACGACATCGTCAAGGTCGCGGGTAACCGGTGGATGCAAGCGGCAGGTTGCAAGAGTTGTGGCGTTCTATGGTGGCTTTTTTTCAACAGTGGACGTCTTTCCGCTGATGATGGATTAAAAAACCTCATCTAAAAAACGAATACTACTCAAAATATTTTTCACACCACCTGCTCGACAATGTCAAATTATATGTCCTGTACCTAAAGTAAGTCATTTAAGACCTAAGGTCTAGCAGGGCAATAATATATTGTACTGAATTTCATTATGACCCGCTGGTCATTAATGTTATTTGAATTTGCAGCATAAAGTAAGAATCGCATACGAACATTCACCATTAAGATCTGCACTAAAAAATAAATTGTTCGAAAATCAAACTGGCCATCACTAGTAGAATATAAAAAGAGGCGCGAATACTGAAAATTGCTTTGCTTTGTTATACAACAAATTACATATCTGTAAATTCTCACAAAAATGTCAAGTGACGATAGTGATTTGACTTCGGAGTACAGTAAATCCGAAGCCATTGGCATTACCAACAATCTACTCCTATATCTAGTACTATTGCTTTTTATTGTCTCTTAGATGGTGTGAAAAGTAGAGTATGCTCCACGGGGATAAAGGTGCCTTCGTCTTGGGCGAACTTGAATTCCACGCTACACTCAGGATTCTTCGTTTTGCTCGGGATTCAATACGGCGCCCGCTACATAAGACACTACTTTATCCCCTTGGTGCATAATCTACTAATTTCTTCAAATATAATTTGATTAGTCTTTCATTAGATTTTTAAGTTGTTATTCGTTTGAAAGTTAGAGAAGAAATTATCATGAAAGAGCAGGGTGGTTGAGATTATTGTCATCTACACTCAAGTGTCTTGTTAATAGTGGGGCGCGTGTTGGATCATTTGGTACCCTACAGAATGGTGGTTATCCACGTGTCTTGTTCCTGAACGGGCGCAGTCAGCTGAGACTGGTCATTTCTTTACTGCCATAGCTTAGATATACCTTTATTTTTGAATTGTTTCATATTGTTTTTTACCTTCATTGTTTTCACATGTATAAGCTACATTATATGGATAATAATGTAACTAGGGATTTTGTAAAAACTTGATTTAAAAGTAGTTTTTCTCCATAAAGACATACGTACGTTTTGGAACGAGCAACTAGCTTCAACACCTGATTAACTGACCGACTCCTTGACAATTCAAAAGTAAATGGTTTAATTGAAATAAATGATTGTTTTTTACTTTAATCTATTTCTGTGGTTAAAAAGGCAAAAGATTTAAACGCGCTGATTTTTTTTTTAACCAACTTCAAAAAAAAAGGAGGTTATCAGTTCAATCCGTATGTTTGTATGTATGTATGTATGTTTGTCCGCGATTATCTCCCGTTGGCTGAACCGATTTTGATGCGGTTTTCACAAAAGTGTTTGTTACATTCTAGAGAAGGTTTTAGTATAAAACAACTAGAAACTTTTAAAGTGCTTTTTGAAAAAAACAAGAAAAACCGAGAAGACGTTTTCGTTTCTTCCATCTTTCCATCTTTGGAGGATTTTCAATCTCTGTTTTAACAGTGTTGCCGTTTTCTTAATGGATTTAGGTGATAAGGATGTCTCCTAGACAAAAAACAACACAACCAACAAACAGTTCTCTTTTTGAAAAAAGAGAACTGCCTTCAAATAAACTAAAAACTGATAAATAACTTCAGCACAGAACACACATGACTTTAGTTTCGAAAGTCGGTGGCAATACAAAACAACAAACAGAACAAAGCCACCGACTTCGAGCGCCTGCCTATCGGACCTCCACAACCCAGGTACTGGGTAACACGATACCCCTTGGTAAGACTGGTTGTCAGACTTTCTGGCTTCTGACTACCTATAACGACTGCCAAAAATCTGCAAATGACAGCCGGGACCAACGGTTTTACATGTTTTTCGAGGCACGGAGGGAACTTGGTATAAAATGGATGGTCACCCATCCATAGACCGACCGCGGTAAGCGGAGCTTCACCTTTGACCGATCGATCTGTACGGCTTTTACTTAGGATCCGTAAGGAAATTCATACTTGCGGGAAAGTTAGTGCACAATAAAAAGTATGTTCATTGTATGCACAGAGACATATTGTTATGCAGATAGTTCATAAAATGCAACATTGCAGTTAAGCAGGATTTTAATTTCCAACAGTGTAAACAGAATGAGAAAAGACTACGCGGAAATGTCGTTACAAGTAACTTTTATTTGGACATTCCTTTGATGAAAAACTTTTATTACATTTAAATTAAAAAACTGCTCAAAGGATTTTTTGTTCTGTATTTTTGGCAATTGGATAAAGTACGTTAAAATTGTGTTAATTTCTAAATTCCTTTATTACATTTTATCTGAATAACAAAGCTTACAAATAAAAATATTAAAATTATACAATTCCAAGAAAAAGGGAGGGGCGAGCTTTGTGTTAATTAAGTTTATTATCGCGCACACGCCTCACACTACGCGGAAGATCGGTCGCCCTTAAGCTGTTGGTTGGCTGGCGGTCATAGATCTTTGACAGTCCTTATGGCTGATCAGAAACCAGAAAGTCTCACAACCAGTCTTACCAAGGGGTATAGAGTTAGCAGTCACTTCATGTAAAACGCTTTCTTTTAGCTGCATCGGTTAGACAGAAACCCAATCCTGACATAGTTGGGAAAAGGCAAGGCAGATGATGAAAGAATCATGACAGGATTTGTACAAAAAAAATGAAGATGTTTAGAGAAGTTGAAATTCTAAATTCTTATATTCTTGGGTACCTAAAGAGTATCTTCAGACATTTACAATATTTTTAAATCCCCGCAAAATAAAGTGAATAGTCCGTTTACTGTCGGTGAAGTAAGGTCACCGACATAGCTCTTAGAATATGCAAGTTTAACTGGCAATGGGCAGGCCACGTTGTCGCTCAAAGAACCAATAACCAATAGGGAAGAAAGTTCTTCGAGTGGCGACCACGAACCGGAAGATGCAGCATTGGTAGGCCTCCCACCAGATGGACCGACGACATCGTCAAGGTCGCGAGTAACCGGTAGATGCAAGCGGCAGGTTGCCGCTCGTTGAGGCGTTCTATGGGGGAGGCCTATGTTCAACAGTGGACGTCTTTCGGCTGATGATGATGATTAAAAACTTCATGTAAGAAATGATTACTACTTAGAATATTTTTTGTTAATTTTATTAGCCTTTTGTTAGGTTCGTAAGTTATTATGCGTTTGACATGAAAGAGCAATGGCGGTTGAGAGTATTGTCATACATACTCAAGTATCTCGCTGCTGGTGGTGCGCGTGTTGGATCATCTGGTAGCCTTCAAAATGGTGACTCCTTGACACTTTAAAAGTGCCTGTAAATGGTTAAATTGAAGTAAATGCTTTGTCTTTGACTTTAACGTAAATTCACATAATTTTATGACGCGCCGATGAAGTTGTAGTGCAGTTGCAGTTCAAGTTTGAGTGATAAACGATATTCTTATAATCTTTGAACTGAGCGTAAGCTACGCGTGAACTGCACGTCAACTGTATGACAAACAAACTCTACCAAATTTACTTATGGTGTAGCCACATGAGAAAAAAAAAATCGATCGATTACATTTCAATGAATATGACGTTATTATAAATAAATAAAATAATACCCCAGTATAGATTTTAATGTTTTTTAACTATCATTTTGAGACATCAAACGAATAGTAGAATACCGATCATGTTGCGTTCCAAAGCATGCACCAAAGACGCGCAACAGAAGAATGCCGTTATTGCGCTCGCGTGACGCGAACTTGACACGAGCGTGTCTGACGGCGGTATGGTGGGTCTAAAACTATACCACTCACCTAACCTAACTTAAATGATTCACCAACCATAGAGGGGATAGGGCGCTCGGCATCCACTGCCACGGCACCGCTCGCTACGCTCGCTTGCCTTCGTGTTTTGATGATCACAGTTCTAACCTAACGATTTTCTCAATGGTATGGTTTCAGACCCACCAAACCACCAGGGGTATGGCCAGTGGGATAGTGGTTCCGCAATGGTATAATAATTATAGCTTTTATCAATCAAAGATAACGTAGCTTCCTGTTACCGAACGATTTTTTTAAATCGGACCGGAATCGGTCGATCGTAGAAAGATCGGAGTGTCGGAGATCAGAGGACTAATTCACGTAACTAATGAAGTGCTGTTGCAGTGCAGTTGCAGTTAAGTTTCGATCAAAACAACGCTTTTTGTATTCTAGGGGTATGGCCAGTGGTATGGTGGGTCCGCATCATATTATCATCATCATCATCATTTCAGCCGAAAGACGTCCACTGCTGGACATAGGCCTCCCCCAAGTGGCGCCACATTGACCGGTCCCGTGCGACTCGCATCCAGCGGATCCCCGCAACCTTTACCAGGTCATCGGTCCACCTAGTGGGAGGCCTTCCAACGCAACGTAAAATACGTACGTATCATATTATATTAACAATAAAATAGGCATCCGTACGATCGGACAAACTTGCGGGAAAAAGCTAGTACATAATAAAATGTGTATGTTCAATGTGTGCAGGGAGACATGTGCATCCTTTATGATCATTGCATTTCTTAGTTCATAAAATGCAACATTGCAGTCAAGCAGGATTTTAATTTCCAACAGTGTATTCAGAATGAGAAAAGAGTATGCGGCAATACCGTTACAAGTAACTTTTATAGGACATTCCTTTGATGAAAAAGTTTTATTACATTTAAACTAAAAAACTGCTCAAAGGATTTTTTGTTCTGTATTTTTGGCAATTGGATAAAGTACGTTAAAATTGACGTTAAAATTGTGTTAATTTCTAAATTCCTTTATTACATTTTATCTGAATTAAACATAAAGCTTACAAATAAAAATATAAAAATTATATAATTCCAAGAAAAAGGGAGGGGCGAGCTTTGTGTTAATTAAGTTTATTATCGCGCACACGCGCGCACGTTAGGCCTTAGGCACACTGAACGGAAATTCCGCGGTTAGTCAGAAACCCAATCCTGACATAGTTGGGAAAAGGCAAGGCAGATGCTGAAAGAATCATGGCAGGATTTGTACAAAAAACATGAAGATGTTAAGAGAAGTTGAAATTCTAAATTCTTATATTCTTGGGTACCTAAAGAGTATCTTCAGACATTTACAATATTTTTAAAACCCCGCAAAATAAAGTGAATAGTTTAACGAAAAACTCATTATTTTAGAACGAAACGGCGACTGACAGTAACACTGACACTGACAGCTACCGTTTCGCAGTTCTTACACTAAAATTGCATCGTTTTATGGGAAATAATATCACAAATAATGATTAACTTTTTCTACACACTTGTCACATCACTTGTCTGCCAATTTGATAGATCCATTAACGTCGATTGTAACTTTTTTTTATATAAACACAATATGGGCATCGAGATGAAACGAAAATGTGTTATTTTCATTTCGTAATATTTTAACTATGCGTGGTTTTAAAAATATGGTAAGTATATCAATCTACTCCTCGTAATGTATTCTTCAAATTATAATAAATATTTTAAACCCTCTAAATTATTTATTTTTTTCATACAAATGAATGTATGGATCTAGCCATGATTCTTTAAATAGTTCTTATAACTACTTAAAAACCTTCGTAATACTGGCTGGTCGACTCATCACGAGACCAGGGCCTCAAGTCTGCTATTACAATAGTGTCAGAATGGTCTATCATTGATTTCATAATTGTTGATTTTGACAAGTTTGGTAATCTACTAATATAATGGCGTCATTAAGACTTTCCAATGGTTAACCACTGACACGCCATTGAAAGAAATGATATCGAATGGTAATCTGGTACAAAATGACAATGGAACGACTTACTGGCGGTATTCTGCTAAAGTTTTGACAGTTACTTTGATCAGTGACCTACCATTACAACGTCATTGTGCGACCAATGATCGACCATTATGAATTTAGCAGATTACGAATATTTAGCAAAATGACAATGGGATCGTGTTGGAATGACGAAAAAATTTTTTTTTTTTTTTTTTCTTTCTTTTCACTAGAGCACTTAGAGCACTTACCCCATTGATAACGATGAGGACGTATCTTTGATGCCCGTTTAAGAAAAGGCTAAGGAGATGATGATAGGGCATCAAAGATACGTCCTCATCGTTATCAATGGGGTAAGTGCTCTAAGTGCTCAAGTGTTATTTGCTCAAAACTAGACCAGCGCTCTGTCTGGGGGCCAAATCTGCTATGTTTATAATTTCGTCATTCCAACACGATCCCATTGTCATTTTGCTAAATATTCGTAATCTGCTAAATTCATAGATACCCTTGTTAAGACTTGTCACCAGACTTTTTAGCGTCTAACTACCTTTAACAGTTGTCAAACATCTACGAATGACAGCCGGGATCAACGGCTTTACGTGCTTTCTGAAACACGGAGGGTTCTATGTAATGTATGGTCACCCATCCATAGACCGACCGCGGCAAGCGTAGCTTAACCATAAACTGCATTAAGGCCATGCGTTCACGAGCTTTTGATGCCCTATAATGCCCTTTTCTGATGTACTCTAGCTTCTGCCGCGATTTTGCTAGCGTGAATTGTCTTACCGATCACTATTTTTTGATGGAAAAATAATACTCAATCACGGACTAGAAAAAAAAGAAGGGCTCCGCGTCACGCATATCAAAAGTGAAGCACCTTAAGTACGCCGGACCGACGCACACATAGATCGGTACGATCGGTAAGTACTTTCGATATGCGTGGCGCGGCGTCCTTTTCTTTAACCGACTTCAAAAAGGAGTAGGTTATCAATTCGAATGTTTATATATTTTTTTAATGTATGTTCGGTCATAACTCTGTCATATATTGACGGATATGCAATTTTTTTTTGTCCGAAATGGTTACATATACATTTTATCAAAATTGATTCAGCTCTTTATTAGAATATCAACAAAATCCCAAAAAAAATATACAGATGTTTTAGTGTCTTCAATCTTTGGAGGACTTACAATCACTGTTTGAAGCGTGTCGTCCGCTCCGCACATCCAAATCCATTAAGAAACGGCAGCACACTTAAATAGATTGTAAAACCTCCAAAGATTAAAGAAACTAAAACGTCGTCTAAGTAATTTATTTGGAAATTTGTTGATTTTCTCAAAAAGGGCTGTATCAATTTTGATAAAATTCGGAATATACTTCTTTCGAAAAAAAAGAATTTTGCAAATCCGTCTTTAGATGACAGAGTTATACACATACGTGAACATACATAATAAAAAAAATATGTAAACATTCGAATTGGTAACCTCCTTCTTTTGAAAGTCGGTTAAAAAGCGGAACATAAAAAGATAAATAATAATAATTATTATTATTTATTTATTTAAATTGACAACAAAGGTCCACTGGTTAGTAAAAAAACTTATGAACTAAGGGTTAGTATTTAATAATAATTAGACAATTTACATTTACGCCTGCCGCACGAGCAACCTGACAGCATGTTGGAATATAAGTGCATCATGCTGCTCGGCTGTGGCTTTCAAAATGTTGTTGCGGCTCGCCCTCACTCTGCTGATTAAGGATGCGGTCTTTTTTCTTAATATGGCGTAGAAGTCGTCAGTTCGTGCAACAGCAAACATACTAGACGCACTGCAGAACCGAGGCAACCGCAACAGCACCCTGAAGCCATTATTATATTGCACACGCAGAGCATCTAGAGCCCTCCGCGTACAGTTGACCCACAAACTGCCCGTGTAGAACGCTTGACAATAAGCTTTAAACAACGTTATTTTGACCTCGTTACTACAACGAGCGAATCTATGAGCCAACATGTTGCATCTGGCTGCTAGTGCCCTGCGCTCACGATCAATATCTACATGATCTTTGAGGTCCTCAGTGACATAGTGTCCCAAGTATTTAAAAAAAAAGAAATCCGACTTTAAAAACTAAAAAGCGATAAATAACTTTAGCACAGAATACACTTTACTTTAGTTTCGGAAGTCGGTGGCGGTGACTTTGTTGTGTTTGTTATTTTGTATTGACACCATTTTGAAAAAACTTTTTTTCTAGTCCGTCCGTTACGATGTAAATGTGTGCATGAGGCATGTTTGTACAAACGGTCCGGCTTACTTAGGGTGCTTCACATTCGATATGCGTGCCGCGTTGTCCTTCTTTTTTTTTTAGTCCGTGTACTCAATGATAACTAAGCTTCCTATTTTAAGAATTAATTTAGAAATAATTTTTAGAATCAAACCAGCAGTTCCAGAGATTGGCGTGTTCATACAAAAATAGCAAACATACTCTTGAACTTATTATTAATAGTGTAAAGAAAATATTTTTATTATTCACAAGTTTTGTATAGTAAAATATTTCATTATGAATTTATTCAATGCTTTCCCTCATACTAAACCTACATCCATATTTAATCAGTCTCTTTGAATCACAATCTTCTATAACATTCCTCTCGTAGAGAATATCTTAATTCCGTCCAGTTGAGCTAGGACGCTTCTCATCTCGCCACTCCAATCCAGCGTGAGGATATTGGGACATTGCCAGTTCGAAGACTCGCCCCCTTCTTGGGGGGCGGCCTTACCATTGGTGGGGCGAGTTACCTTCGAGAATAGCTCGTTTTATAAGTGAAGTGGGGTTGCACTTGAAACTATTCTACCGTGATATCTGCTACTTAACTGGACCTGAAGAAGGTCATAGGAATTTACTGGATGCGATAAGCTCAGCGCTGGTCGATTTGGTGAAGCTTTGGGAGGCCTTTGTCTAGCAGTGGGTGGTTTTCAGCTAAAATGATGATGATGATGACAAAAAACAATTGGAACAAAACTAGAAATCTGCAGTGCTATGGTGTTAATCTCCCTCGGTGAACACCTAGGTGAAGTGAGCTGTCACCCGATTGTAGTGCTTTGTAAATCCCTAGCATCGGGACAGATGACAGCTCACTTCACCTAGGTATTCACCAAGGGAAATTGTAACTGAATAGACATACAGTAAAATCAATTTGAGTATTGAACAAAGTCCATAAAATTATAAAGCAAAGTCATTTGTTCTGATTCTGATTTACAATAAAAACATGTCAACAAATGAAATAAAAAGGAAAAATGTAACGAACTATGAAAATTAACAAACAAGAACCATTATTAAATGGCTTATGTTTAACGAACCTCCAGATCTAGTAAATGATCACCAAAAATAGTTAATGAAAAAAAAACAAAAATAGTAAATGATCACCACAAAAATAGTAAATGATTACCAAAATTGTGTTTCCTAAAGTATTGTAGAAATGTATGAGTTTGACTGTAAAAAGCGATTTGGTTCTGGCAAGGTAGGGGGTCACAGTTCCAACCTAACCTTTTTTTTTTTTTTTTTTTTTTTGATACGGGGTGGAAAATCCTCATGGATGTCCTCCGCCCTGGGGCGGGCGGAGGGGTCTGTCAGACTCTTACTGACTAAAAACCACCTCGGTGTTCCATCTCACACCTACGTCGGGGGTCGCGGGAACTGGAGATACTTCCGCAACCCCCGGCTGGTGCCGGCCCGCTGCAGCGGGCCACTTCTCGGGTCAGGGGGGGGAGTGAGGTGTAACCTAACCATATCGAACCCGCCGCCGGGGGGACATAAGGGTCAAAAAGACTTTGGTTTAATAGCACACTACTTAAGATTTGGTGATCATTTACTACATTTGGTATTCTAAAGTATTTTTGGTGGTCATTATTTTATTCCCTTATTAAATGAATACAAATAAGGTATAATGACTAAAGTAAAACGGAATGAAATGCATGTGACCAAAAGAGTTCTGAATATAATTGTGTCCTCTCCCTCTCCATCCAGAGAGGGAGAGGAAAGCCGAAGAAAAGATGGATGGATTGTGTGAAGAATGATATGAATGAAAAGGGAGTCAGCGAAAGCATGACGTTGGACAGGACGGAATGGAAGAAGAAAACATGTTGCGCCGACCTCTCGTCGAATCTCTCCTTTAGGAACTCATAAATGTTGAAGAAGGCTTTGTAATACTAAGTAAGTCATGAGTCTTCTTTTATTTTTTTTTTTGTTTACTAATGATAGGCATACGTTTGACCACTATCTCACCTGATGGGAAGCGATGATGCGGTCTAAGATGGAGCACGCTTACCTAGAAGTAACCTATTCACTCTTGACTTAAAGACTCCCAGGTTGTAGCTATCAGGAAATACGGACTCAGGCAGGGAATTCCACTCCTTGTATATTATTAAACTCCTTTCAAAGTCTTTCCTGCCATAATGTAAAAGCGATTTAAAAATATAAGTGGGTCAACCACGTCTGCAGACGGACAGATGGTAGATGAAGCAGGCACGCTCTAGAGTGGAGACCGCGTTTGGGCAAGCGTAGTCTGGGACGCCCGCAGGCACGATGGACCGACGATTTGAAGAAGGTGGCTGGCAGCGGATGGATGCGGGCTGTCCAAGACCAAGATCTCAGCAGTGGATGGCAATAGGCTGATATGATCATCATCATCTGCCTAGCCTTTTCCCAACTATATTGTGGTCGGCTTCCAGTCTAACCGGATGCAGTTGAATACCAGTATTTTACATGGAGCGACTGCCTATCGAACCTCCACAACCCAGTTACTGGGTATCACGATACCCCTTGGTAAGACTGGTGGTCCGATTTTTCTGGCCTCTGACTACCCATAACGACTGCCAAAGTTCTACAAATGACAGCCGGGACCAACGGCTTTACGTGCTTTCCGAGGCACGGAGGGAACTCGGTATGAAAGGGATGGTTAACCATCCACAGACCAACCGCAGCTAGCGTAGCTTAACCTTTGACTGATCGTTCTGTACGGCTTTAACTTAGCCCCGAGGTCCTCAAGCTCGCAATATGCTGATATGAAAAAAGTAAGTGAAATATAAATGACATCAGTCTCCACTTTCACACAGGTGGTAGGGGCAAGATTTGATTTCGCATGATGCAGCGGGCGGGTGGTCGAGGGTGTCTATTTGTCTAATCCAGCGCCGACTCGCGGTCATACCTCTCGCAGATATTTTACAACATTTCTTACTCGAGTATTCATACATACATGTTTACATTACATATATATGTGCAGTATTTTGTTTATATGACGAATAAAAATGTCGTATGATTTGGTTTTATAGGATTCCTGTAAAGGCTTTCTTTTGGACAAACAAATTTAGATATACGCATAAGACGATTTAGTTGGTGCAGTGGCTAAACGAAAGGCTGCTGCGCTGCATGTCGCAGGTTTGATTCCCGCATAATGCAAATATGTGTATGGCTGACAGGTTTCCGGTTCTGGTTATTTCCATGTGTAAGGATACAGGAGAAATTCCAAGTATGGGGCAACGATTAAAAAAAGATTAAAAAAAAGATTTTTGGAAATCAAGGACTGTCCTTACACTAATGACTAAAAATTTGGTTGAATATAAAGTATCTTTTTATCGCCACTTCGTCTGATTGACAGTTATCGCAGATATAGACAAAGGCACGGATTTAAAAAAAAAAACCATATTATCCTTTCTTTGGGTTCAAGCCTAGCCGGTGCCAAGTTTCATCATAAACGGTTCAGTAGTTCAGCCGTGAGAGCGTAATACAAAATCTAATTCACTTTCGCATTTACACAACAGGATGCTTTAGGTTTACAAATCTCTAATTTGTTCAAAAGTGCCTTATTATGGTCTAATTGAAATAAATGATTTGACTTTGTTACCTACATTATCATCATGTCAACCTTTAGACGCCCACTGCTGGGCATAGGTCTCCTCCAAGGGGGGTTCAGCCGTAATCACCATACTTGGCCGATGCATGTTGACGATCGCAGTAGGTGTTATGGTACTCAGAAGGACGCTGCTGCCCATCCTCTGGTCAATATCCCTCTGTCGCCTTCTACGACACCCACGGGTTGAAATGGGGTGGTGCTATTCGCGACCGGCACCACACGGCTTACCTATTATAAACTTAATATTATATGATACAATGTTACATCTACAAAAATAATGTGAAAAATTGCTCAACTACTTTAATACATCTCAGCAGCATAAATATACAAGTCCTATATCTTCCCATGGGTGTCGTAAGAGGCGACTCACCAGAGAATGGGCAGCAGCGTTCTCTGTGCCTTTGTAACAACCATACTGCGATCGCCAACCCGCCTGCCAAGCGTGTCGATTATGGCAAAACCCCATCCTTTTGGGGGAGGCTTATGTCCAGCAGTGGACGTCTTTCGGCTGAAGTGATGATGATGAAATACACTTTTTAACCATAAATCGATCGAGTAAAGTGGATAGTAGCGCTGAAGTAAATGCCTATCCAATCTTCAAGGAAAAAGGTAGCATTTACATTCAATCGAGACCCCTTCAGCCATTTAACACAAAACCCCTTTCTTACATCACTGAGGAAGTCTTAAAAAATAATGTCCTCTGTAACATGTAAGTTGCTCATGCATAACAAATTGTCGTATCCATAATTGTTGAGATCCAAGTGGAAATCCTGATAATTCCGACCAGAGTCGGAAAAACAAAATTTATGAACTCTGCTGCCCCCCTAACTTAGCTGGCGTGACGCCAGGACTGGAGCTTCGAAATAAGGGATGTGTTGAATAAAGATTTCATTAAACATATCACTAGCAATGGGGTTTAATATTATGTATTTATTACTATAGCTTTGGCTCGCGACTTCGTTGACGCGGTAGCCTAGGGCGATCGTAGTGCCCTGTCGCAAGTCAAGTAGTTTTCGAGATTTTACGTTTAGTCTGTAAGTGTATGAGTGACCTTTTGCTTTTATTACACACTAGGAATTTCTCTTGTATTGTGTGCGCGTTTACATACATACAAACTCATATACGAACTCAAACAGCAACACCTTGCTTGGAAAATCCTCATGGATGTCCTCCGCCTTGGGCGGGCGGAGGGGCCTGTCAGACTCTTACTGACTAAAAACCACCCCGGTGTTCCAACTCACACCTACGTCGGGGGTCGCGGGAACTGGAGATACTTCCGCCCCTGGTGGCGCTAATGCGGGTCACTTCTCAGGTCAGGGGGGGGAAGGAGGTGTTAGACTCCCCCCCGGACGTCTCAGAGAGGCGCGCGTGGAACATTATGCTTGTATGGCTTATAGCAACTACCTGTATGCCATGCAAATTTTCCATGCTGGAATCGAACCCGCGACCATGTCTATCGGACCTCCATAACCTAGTTACTGTGTAACACGATACCCCTTTGGTAAGTCTGGTTGTCAGACTTTCTGACTTTTGACTACCCATAACGACTGACAAAGATCTACAAATGACAGCTGGGACCAACGGCTTTACGTGATTTTCGAAACACGGAGGGGTATGAAATGGATGGATTTATATCGCCAATAATATTTTGGCATATCCACCTCGATTCTATGATCTGCGACGAATATAGAACAACACGTATTTATATGATAAATGATAATATTATAAATAGGAAGTATATAACGGTCCATATTCAAATGGACTTGAGTTGAATGAGATTATTTTCTCCTTTTATGTGCTTCATCAAGCCGTGGTGATAGCAGATAGGTACCTAACCTTTTAGCAAAGTAAGAAGTCCAGGCACCAATATTTGTTCATAATCATCATGTCAACTTTTAGACGCCCAATGCTGGGCATAGGTGGAGCCTTTGGAGGAGCCCAATGATAGGCTCGTCGAGTCAAAGCTCCAAAGTCTTGAGCATCGACGCCGAGTTGCTGGCCTGTCGGTTTTCTATTGGTTGCATTTTGGGGAGTGTGCGACGGAATTGCATAATTTAATTCCGCCGAGCCCGTTCCATCATCGGACCACAAGACGTACGGCGATGCGCCACCGGTACATGGTGGACATCCCACCCACACGCACGAAACGTTTTGGGAATACATTCATTGTGCGTACTGCTAAGGAGTGGAATTCCCTGCCTGAGTCTGTGTTTCCTGATAGCTACAACCTGGGAGTCTTTAAGGCAAGAGTGAATAGGTTACTTCTAGGCAAGCGTGCTCCATCTTAGACCGCATCATCGCTTCCCATCAGGTGAGATAGTGGTCAAACGTATGCCTATCAATAGATAAAAAAAAAAAAAAAAAAAGAAAGCCCAAAGGGAGGTTCTGCCATAATTGCCATGCTTGGCGATGTATGTTGGCGATCGCAGTAGGTGTTATGGTACTCAGAAGGACGCTGCTGCTCATCCTCTGGTCAATATTCCTCTCTCGCCTTCTACGACACCCACGGGTAGAAATGGAGTGGTGCTATTCGCGGCCGGCACCACACGCGGGCGGGGAGACCTATGCCCAGCAGGGGGCGCCTGAACTAAAGGTTGACATGATGATGATGACTGTAAATAAAAACTTCCACAGAATTAACGTAGTAAAGTGAATGTTAAGTTATAAAAGGAAATAAAACTATTCCCGTAACAGAAGGTTAAAAGCGAGCTAGACTAGATATTAATTCAATTTGTGTTGTATCTGCGAGTAAATTAAAATCCTTCGCAATCCGAGCTGCATGCTCTGCTTCGGAACACAATTATTCATACAAACTCTTTTATTTTAAATATTGTACCGTTTTTATTACTGTTCTTTGTTATTTCTCGAACGTTAAATTGTATTTAATTTTCAGTTATTTTACTAAATTTATGAGGTAATAATTTGACCGTATGGTGTCGGACGTAAAGAATAGCACCATCCCATATCTTCCCGTGGATGTCGTAAGAGGCGACTAAAGGACTTACTAGAGAATGGGCAGCAGCGTTCGCTGTGACTTTGTAACAAAGATACTACGATCGCCAACCCGCCTGCCAAGCGTGGCGATTATGGCAAAATCCCCCCTTGGGGGAGGCCTATGTTCAGCAGTGGACGTCTTTCGGCTGAAATGATGATGATGATGATGAATTGAAGATTCGTAGATTGCCGTTGGTCCCGGCTGTCATTCGTAGATCTTTGACAACCGTTATGGGTAGTCAGAAGCCAGAAAATCTGGCAATCAGTTTTACCAAGGGGTATCGTGTTACCCAGTAACTGGGTTGCGGCGGTCAGATAGGCAGTCGCTCCATGTAACACTGGTATTCTGCTGCATCCGTTTAGACTAGAAGTCGACCCTTACTTAGTTGGAAAAAGGCTAGGCAGATTATAATGATGAGTTAGAGATTTCTAGATTGTTCTGTACTATAAACAAATAATAGATTAAAAGAAAAAAAGAAAACCGCCTTTAACTCAACGACTGTCGGGCGAAAGTGTTGAAGGTCAAACCTCCGCTGCTTATGTCGGACTGTGTAACATAAGACATTCGAAAGGTTAAGATCTAGAAAGTAATAAATAACTTTAGCCTAGAACACACATTACTTTTCCTACTTTCGGAAGTCGGTGGCGGTGGCTTTGTGTTTGTTGTATTGCCACCGACTTCTGAAAGTAAAGTAATGTGTGTTCCGTGCTAAAGTTAATTATCACTTTTTAGATCTTAAAGGCGGTTTTCTTCTTTTTTTTAACTTAGCATCCAAAAACATCCAAATCCATTATGAACCCGCGACAGACTTAAAAGAGATTGTAAGTCCTCCAAAGATTGAAGAAACTAAAACGTCATCTAAGTAACTTTTTGGGTTTTTGTTGATTTTCTCATAAAGGGCTGGACCAATTTTGGTAATATTTATATAGGACCATTTTGGAATAAACCCCTTTCGAACAAAAAAAGAATTTTGCAAATCCGTCTATGTATGACTCAGTTATGCCCGAATATACATAAAAAAAAAATAAACATCTGAATTGATAACCTCCTCATTTTTGAAGTCGGTTAAAAAGAGAATGTATGTTGACTACTAGGTGGTGTTGAGGGGATATATTAAAGTGAATTAGTAAAGGGTATAAGATAAATGTAAGTGATAACGCGGGGAGGGCCGCCCTTGAAGAAAGACACACAGTAATTACATTGATGATTAGAAATTTTCTTTCCACTGCGTCTGCTTAAATTTTCTCATGGAACTCTAATGATGGGTACACACGTGTACATGCTCGATAAACTTGCTCGATCTCGAGCAAGTACGATCGTGTGTACCAGGCATTTTGGTTGGCTTCGAGCATTTGTCTTGAGACTTGCATGGTACACACGTTCTTATTTGCTCGAGATCGAGCAAGTTTATCGAGCATGTACGTACGTGTGTACCCACCCTTACTTTTTGATGATACAATTTATACTATGTTACTCGCTGATAATAAACCTTTATGGTGAAAGATTTTTTTGAAATTTGTTCAATACTTTTTAGTTTACATGCATTATACATTACAAACAAAAATATAAAGTTTCTCTTCATAATATAAATTTCCTTTAAAATAGGTAGTGTAGTATCGTATATGGTGCGCTTATATTAGCGTGGCATGTAACGTGATTTGTGTCAGTCTATGATGTTTAAAAGCTTTAAGAATCAAACAACATTTTTTTTTGTACAAATTATAAAAAAAATGTTGTTTAGAGAAGTTGAAATTCTAATTCTTATACTCTTGGGTACCTAAAGAGTATCTTCTGGTATTAAGCATATTTTTAAACCCCCGCAATAAATATGAATGTTCAAAGTGAATAGTTTAACGAAAAACTTATTATTTTAGAACGAAACGGCGGCTGATAGTAACAGTGACACGGACAGCCGCCGTTTTGCAGTTCTTATACTCAAATTGCATCATTTTATGGGAAATAATGTCACGAATAATGATTATTTTTTTCCACACACTTGTCACATCACTTGTCTGTCAATTTGATAGATCCGTTAACGTCAAGTTAGCCAATTTCTTTATTTTTTTGTAAACACAAAATGGGCGACGATATAAAACGAAAAAGTGTTATTTTCATTTCTAAATATTTTAATTATGCGGGGTTTCAAAAATATAGAAAGAAAGAAAGAAAGAAAAAGCATTTATTAGCCCGCACAGGACGAAACACACAAATAACAACAAGGTTTACGTATTATTACAAAATAAAAAATAAGAAACGAATCGGTCCTGTACGATGCCAAAAGGCCCCTATCTCAGCATTGTGCTGTAACATTTAAAAATGTCACAGCGCTGATATTCTGATAGGGCCCAAAGTGATGCCACGGTCAAATACGGATATAATAAAAAATAAATAGTGTAAATGAATAAACAAATATAAATACATGTAAAAAAGTAAATTAGAGAAAACAGTAAATAAGAAATAATAATAATTATTATATCTACACCCAACGTAACCATACCTTTCGTCAATCTGCGCGATGGGATGGCCGATAACTTTCGTTTTCATTCACTGGCAAAGTGACAAGTGGTACTGGCAACACTGACGAACAGAGACGGACGCGGGCGCAGACATACTTATTTATTGTTATGGAACGTAGTATAACACTAATAATATGGTAAGTATATCACTGTATATCTACTCCTGGTAATGTATTCTCCGCATTGGAAAATATTTTAAACCCTCTAAATGTTTTTTTTCATACAAATAAATGTATGGATCTCGCCATGATTCTTTGGATTTTAAGAAATTAATTTTCATATAAAAGCCAATGCCTCACACTAGTAATTAATTACATATTATGTATCGTGGTTGCGTTTACAAACATGTAAACTCACACACACAAACGACTAGACCCGTAACAACTGCTAGTAGACCAAACAAACATTTGTTTCACGCAGGAATCGAACCCAAGACACGCAGTGCAGCAGCCAATCGCTGTGCTGCTATGATGTTCTTCATCATAAGGTACTCGACTGAACTTGACACTAAAACCCTTAATTTGCATACTAACGGTATTCAGTGTACACGTCTTTAGCTAACTTACCGCAAATGGTCTGACATAGAACAGGGGTGTGATTCTGTAAGACCTCATTCTAAACTTCGAATCTGAATCCGCTGTGAGTTTCTTGATTGGCATTCTTAAAACTCGGTTGATAATTCGAATTCACACTAGCCCCACCCTTGCGAGCATGTCAGCGAGTTGAACTAAATTGACAGGAAGATTTTGACAGATAAGTGTGAGATGACACGTAATAAGTGGCATTCTGTAAGATAATTTCCCCATCACTTCGACGCTCACTTTGCACTGGAACCCGATTCAAAGTGTCAAATATGTCAAGGTCATTTTGAACCTTACGCGAAGTAAGAGTGAATAGCGATGTGAGATGCGAGTTGTTGTTTGAATTTTACAGAATCGACATACAGTCGTAGCTATCAGATGTTAGAAGACATTCCTATTGTTTCAGATATTGCATGCAATCGCCATTCTATTGTCAACTTTAGAATTACGTAACCTAAGTTCATCTTAAGTGGCCAGTTAGTAAAAAATTACCACAATAAATGGTCACAATTCAATTTGAACTTAGTGATATATGAAATTAAGTTTGTGGTTACAAAACTTGTTAATCACTCTGAATTCGAGTTAATTGCTGACACAAAAAGCATGAACTAAGACAGTTTGTAACTCAATTAATTAGTGAACACCCTGAGAAAGGGTGTTACATGGGGTTGACTTAGAGTATTGATAAGACAAGCTTCCATACTAATATTATAAATGTGAAAGTAACTGTCTGTTACGTTTTTACGACAAAACAACTGAACTAATTTTGATGAAGTTTGAACCATGGGAAAGGATATAGACTACCTTTTATCCTGTGAATACTTCTGCATCAACGATAACCGACTTTCACGCCGACGAAGTCGTGGACAAAAGCTAAAGACTATAAAGTAGACAAGACATTTATTCAAGACAGTCATTAGTTCAATATGTGCCTATATTCACTGCAAGGCAAGGATCCAGAATAGAGAATTAATATAAATGGATTACGAAGTTTACACACTTCATCAACTTCATGTTGACTTTCGATGTAAGTTTGGAGTGTCTTTAGATAACCTTGAGAGTACATTATTGAAACATTATTGCGAACATTATTAAGTCAATATTATTGCTTTAGTAACACAACTATTAACCGCGAAACAAAAACTGGGTATTCCAATTTAAGTATTTTTTTTTTTCTACTAGGCTTGCGTTTGACCTCAAGTCGCCTGATTGTAAGTGATGATGCGGTCTAAGTTGGAACACGCTTGCCTAGGATGAACCGGTTCACTCGTGCCTTGAAGATACCCAGATTATACTTATCAGGGAACAGCGAAGCGGGCAGTGATTTCCACAGTCTGGCAGTTCGCACACGTTCGCATAAGTAATTGTGGAATCAAAGCGCTTGATTCAAGACCGTGGAACTTCAATCGTATAGCGACGACGCTTCGCCGTATCTTTGCCTTGTTCTAAAACACATTTCAAGCAAAGTATTTGAAATGTTATTTATAAATCAAATCACAACAGATGTACAAACAAAAACAGGCGCATTAAAATTGCATCAGCGTATTCAGTTTTCGTTGCGCTCTATCGCCTGGATACTTAAGGGGATAGAAGGTGGGTTTTCAATCAACAGCGTCTTCAAATTGGAAATTTGCAGAATTGATGAGTTCAGAATTCATTACGGTACCGTAGAGCTGCCGTAGAACAAACTCGATTGATTATAATTAGTGAAAGGTGTCGCTAAACGGTGGATTGTTCCGGGAATCTGTGGGGATGGAGGACGGAGGATAGTCAGGGAAATGGCTGTTGTTCCCACGATGAGGGGTTCTAAATATGAGTAGGGTAAAATTGGGGTTTCCAGATCAGATAAGATCTGAAAACCCCAATTTTCACTAATTCGTCATTTCATTCATTCTAAAATTGAATGAATGAAATGACGAATGAGTTTTCGTTATTCATATTTTTTTTATTCTGATTCGATCCACAGTTTTCACCATTCATTCATTAATTCAATCTAATGTGGTAATTTATTAAAAATCTAAACAAGTATATCGGGTATCAATGCATTAACTAATTTATCAATGATCATACAACCGATGTTTATGAGCAGTCTTTATATCGATAACTTGAACAAACATACAAGTATCTTTATCATCTTGAATAAAATATGTGTGTTTTCAGTAGACCGTACCAGTGTTAAAGGCTTATTTACATGCAAGTTTTCAATTGTTAGTTCACAGTACCATCTATAAAGCACATTAGAATTCTGATAGTTGAATGCGCTCACATATTTTCCGATGTCATCTGATCTTATATCGGATTTCTGTCGCTGCGATGCGTCGCTGTCTATCAATTGATTATACGTACTTAGGTATGTAAGTATTACTTAGATGAAGTGTAGAATTAATCGAATGTAGATGAAGTATTGATTGTTGTATTAAGAGGTGCATGCCTACATCAACTATTTAATTTTATACGTGTTTTATAATGTAGGTATAGGTCTTTTATCTCACGAAATGATGTGAATTATTAGACTTACAACCTTACCCTAATAGACTGAAAAGTCACATGACGTCGTTTCGTGATTAAAAGAACTATAGATGTGGGTGCTTATGTGAAAGGTAAAATAAAAATACTTTATAATTTAATATGGATTAGATTTATTTACGACATATTATTTGATACTTTTCCAACAATTTCTTTAACCGATTTATAAATATCGTCCATGAATATGTTTTTAACTACATGCTGCACACACAATTCGGCGTCACAATTACAGAGCGAACCTATGGCATCAGGAAAATGTTCCACATCATAAACTTCAATCCTGATCACTTTAGCACCACGTGTGAGTTTTTTTACACAGGTGAATGTAGCTGTTGAACATCGCTTGAGCTGTTTGCTGCTGGTGCCCTCCAGATTCAGTTGTTTTTCGTTTTTCTGTCCTACCACAGTATTCATAGGAATGAAGTTGAAGAGGTCGTTCTCGGAGTCCTTAAAACAAAAAATATTGAATGGAATTAATGTCGCGTTGTATTAGGTTTTTGAAAACGAATGAACGAAAAATGATTCGAAAACTCTGATGTCAAGGACCTAAAGTATGTTAGAGCTGCTACAATAATCAAGCAATTAATATCGTTTTATATGTAGATAAAAATAATGTAATATTTTAAAAATACTGTTAAATAAAATATTAACACTTACCGACATTACGCAATGATACCGTTGTTAGCCAGTCAGGACTCAGCAGGAGCAGAAAATTTAATAATCGATTATTAATGTATTATTTCAATTTATACATAGTTTAATTTTAATCTATAGAGTTCAAAGTCGTACATTTTTTTGTTAGATGTTGATACCTAGGACAAAAATGGTATGGTGAAATTGAAACCTCAAGACATCGCGGCGCCAAACATTTTATTGTTTACTATAAATACATATTGATAAAATAAACACTACTGTACGTTTGTTCACTGTAATTTTTTCATACATTTTATTGAGAATATTCGGCAAGCAAAGCCATCGGATGTAATTGGTACGTCTAATTTGCAATGTAAGTTCTTTTTATATAAGGAGATGGATCAAAACAAAAGAGCAATACGACATACTATTGTAACGCCTAGGTTTGCCTGCTATTATTATTTTATTCTTCAAACTAATAATTGTTAAATCACCAAAAAAAAATAAAGGTAATGTTCACCGGTAATGTCACCGTCTTTTGCTTAACACAGTCGGGTAAATTCTCTTACTGTGTTTTATTAGTATAGAATACATTAATAATAGATAATAATGTAATGTTCTAATAAAATAAATATAATTTAAACGAAGTCGCGGTATTTAACTTATAGTATGTAAGACTTTGACTCTTGTTACTATACCTAGTCCAATAATAATGTAAACTTTAGATCTCATTACTTAAGGTTGAGATTTGTAGATTGGTTATGATTGCAAAGCATTTGTCGTGAAGAAGTCCTGAGTCAGGATTTTCGGGTAACGCGTGCTTTCCATATATGGAAAGCACGCGTGGATCCCCGGCTATTTAAGTGCTGGAGAATGAATTAGGGACATCACTTCAGCTACCAGGAGCTCCAGATTAACATCAAGTACCTATTTACAAAGAAGCAACCTGCAATAAGGAAAATGTAAGTAGTTCTTTAATAAAATATACATTAACTTATTTTTTATTATCGCAGTAGTAGCAATGTATTGTAAGTAGTTGCAGCTACAGCTAAGCGCCAAGGGGTTCGATCCTCCGAATCGGGCAATGAGTTATTATTCCTAATAGCAATAAGTCTGCTCTTCTATTCATTATGTTATACCGTTAATTTAGCACGTTATAGTATTATCGTTTAAAAGAGTGTTATTTCTGCGATGGCTATGTTTCAGTATTCTGAAAAGATGTATTTCTATATAAGATAGATAGATAGAGATTAATAGATAGATATACAATAATAAAATAATAATTAATTAGAGTAGTGTACCAATCTGACAGTGGGATGTGTGCTGGAATAATCATTTGATTGTACATATTAATATTCATTCATTTGTTTCACTTCATTTCAGGTCGCACGAAAACGCTGAGACCCTTTTTCCCTCCGACGTCGAGGAGGAACCTAGGGTTCCTAAAAAGAAGCGCGACGGGCGAAAAAGGACGCACACATCAACTCGCACGACGGAGCCGGCACGAGGGTCATGGTCGTCATCGTCGAGAGCAAGTCCGATGCCAGGGCCGTCCACTTCCGCGACGCCTGCCATGCCGTTGTCGGCGCCACTGCGGTCCCGTCCATCAGCTTCAAAGAAGCCGAAGAAGTGCACGTCATACGATCTGTTTGGAACCGATAGCGAGGACGACGGCAAAGAGGTCCCTGCAGTTACTGGTAAAATACCGTTACCATCTTATATAACACGACGCCTTGCAAACGGTCATTCGCGCCAAACCTACGAAAACAAGCCGGGAACGCATTATATTGATTTAAAAATATACCGGTGCGATGAAATAGAAAAAGTTCCGCCAATGAATAGGTGGCGCCAAGCGATTGTCACGCTTAAAAATCAAACATTTGACAATACAGATGCTTGGCAACATTTGTCTAATTTTATAATAGCTTCTCGAAAAGAGTATGCTAAGTGCCCACCAACATTCGTTAGTAACTACTATTAAAATAGTACTGAATTAAAAAAGCAGGCACTTATCCCAATATAACACATGCCTATTCATTTTTACCCTTTTTTTATTTACTCTCTTGTAATAGGTAACTAATAACATTATTAATATTTTTATATTATTATAGTTATAATCAAATCAATATAAATTATGTAACAACAATAAATAAGTGGATCGCGATTACATTAGGTATTATCTAAGACAGACACTATTGATATACTTAGATGTTTTTAAATAATATAAATATTATATTTTTTATGTTATCTACAAATGAATGAGAATAAGTAGATCTAAGATGTTAATCTAATAAAATGCGATAGCAACCTTAAGCGGTATTTACATATAAATAAATCATGTAATCGGTTATAGAATTAATAGTACCTAATTCATATTACATCAAATGATTTAATGTTCCTTGTTTTATTTTTCTTTCTTTCTTTCTTACAGTTACACCTAGACCAGGAATCAGAACAAATAACAACGATATAATAATATGTCAAAAATGTCACATTGAAATACCTAAAATTGAATATCAGTATCATTTGAGAACGAATTTGCATAAATCTAATTGTATACTAAAAACTGAAATTGAAAATATCGATATAATAGCCACGGCTTTTAAAAAGAGAATAATAAGTTACAAACTGAATCCGTCAATGGAATACCTAACACCCGAGGAATTCCTAATGGATAATCAGCATAAGGTCATAAGACTAATTAACGATTGTTTGTTAAAACATAATTGTGTTAAACTAAACTTTGAGCTTTTCGCTTATTTCATTCTTCCAAAATCTGATGAGCAACAGCTTAAATCATTTAACACAAAATATGAAGTTGTATTTAATAATAATACAGATATACATGAATTATATTTGAAAACAATAAATACATTTGACAGAAAGCTCTCAGAGTTCCAACATCGTGAATCTGGTTGGTCTTGTTACTTTATAAGTCATCTAGAAATTAACATTAACAAATACTCTCCTTTGAAAGGTGGCACTTATATAGATTTGCCGCAAGTAATAAAAAAAACTAGAAGTTGTTTAAATATTAAAAACAGCGATAACAACTGCTTTTTATGGAGTATTGTCGCAGCATTATATCCTAACCAAATGAATGTTTGCAGAACAAGTTCATATCCACATTTTTCAAAAGTTTTAAAAATAGATGGTCTATCAATCCCCCCATCATGTAAAGATATTAAGATATTTGAAAATTTAAATCCCCACATAAGTATTAATATATATGGATTAGATTATAAAAACATGGTCACTGGTCCTCTATATGTGACAAGTTTAAGAAAAAACCAGCATGTCAATTTATTGTACTTTGAACAGAAAGGTAACGGGCATTATTGCTTAATAAAAAATCTATTGAGATTGATCAAAGGTCAAATAAGTAAGCATAAAGGTAAAATGTATCTATGTGAGACATGCTTACAAGTTTTCGCGAGTCAAACGAAATATAGTGCCCATAACAAGTGTCCCAATATTTTGACAATGTTACCTGAAAAAAATAGTATTCTTCAATTTAAGAATTTCGAAAGAAAACAAAAAATTAACTTCGTTATATACGCCGATTTTGAAAGTCTTTTACTAAACTGCAACATAAATGTAACTGAAAATACTCGTACCTATAAGGTTCACGAACCTTCATGTTTTGGTTACTATATTTGTTGTTCACACAATACGGATCTGAATAAGTATGTTTCTTATAGAGGAGCTGATTGTGTAGAAGTATTTATAAAATATTTAATAACAGATTTGGAGTACATTCACAGTATCTTGTTAAATAAAAAACCCATGACACCTTTAACTAAAGATCAAGAAAATGACTACAAAAATGCCACTACTTGTCATATCTGTAATTATTTGCTCTTTGACGATAAAGTAATGGATCATGATCACATCACATCACAATACCGAGGCGCAGCACACTCTCATTGTAATTTAATATTAAGAGTTTGCCCTTTCGTGCCTGTTATTTTTCATAACCTATCCGGCTATGACTCTCACCTATTTATAAAAGAATTATCAAAGTATGAAGGTGCTTTTAAAATTATACCAAAAACCAAAGAAAGGTATATGCCATTCACAAAAGTGCTCCATACTAAGAATGCATTAAAACCGAGGTCTATTCAAGTTAAGTTCATAGACTCTTATCAATTTCTTAATTCAAGTTTAAGCACATTAGTAAATAGTTTAAATGAAACCGACTTTGTTAATTTATCAAAAGGATTTCCAGATATTAGTTATAATCAGTTAAAGTTGTTACGACAAAAAGGAATTTATCCCTATGATTATATGAATGCATACTCTAAATATACCGAGACTCAACTTCCATCGAAAGTTTGTTTCTATAACAGTTTGATTGGTCACCATATTAGCGATGATGAATACGTACACGCACAATCTATTTGGCAGTCATTAAATATTAAATCACTTGGAGAATATACAGATTTATATTTAAAGACCGACGTATTACTTCTTTCTGACGTATTCGAAAAATTTAGACAGACTTGTCTGGATCATTATCAACTTGATCCAACGTATTACATTACTGCACCTAGTTTAAGCTGGGATGCGATGTTACTGTACACAGGCGTTAAATTAGAATTAATTCATAGTTTAGAAATGTATGAATTTTTGGAAAAGGGAATACGTGGAGGCTTGGCACAATGTTCTCTTCGCCATGCTCAAGCTAATAATAAATATTTACCAAATTACGATGCTTCTCAAAAATCAAGTTATTTGGTTTATCTTGACTGTAACAATTTATATGGTTACGCAATGACAAAGAAAATGCCTATTTCAGATTTCCGTTTTTTGACAATCGATGAGATTAATACAATAAATGTGTTATCAATATCAGATGATTCTGAATATGGATATATTTTAGAAGTTGATTTAATATATCCTGAGACTTTACATAGTACGCATAGTGATTTACCTTTTGCGCCCGAGAGGTTCACACCTCCTGGAGGCAAAACACCTAAATTAATTGCTAATTTATACGACAAATTTAACTATGTAATACATTACGTTCATTTAAAGACATGTTTAGTAAATGGACTAATTTTGAAAAAAATTCACCGTATTTTAACTTTTAGACAAGAAAATTATTTACAAAAATATATTGACTTGAATACTACATTGCGCCAAGCTTCAACAACCGTATTTGAAAAGGATTTTTTCAAACTCCTCAATAATGCTATATTCGGAAAAACTATTGAAAATAGACGCAAACAGGTTAATGTCAAATTAGTTACTATGTGGGATGATTACAATAATAAAACTAACAAGCACCACGGTGCAGAAAAATTAATTGCAAAACCAAACCTGAAAAGTATTGCGATCTTTTCAGAAAATTTTGTTGCTATTCAATTATCTCCTGAAAAAATTATTTTAGATCGCCCTATCTACATTGGGTTTACAGTTCTAGAATTCGCAAAGGAACATTTGTATAAATTCCATTACAACTTTATTACAAATAAATATAAAACTCATGCGAGACTGTGTTATACAGACACAGACAGCCTTCTTTATTTTATAAATACAGAGGATGTTTATGAAGATATAAAAAATGATGTCGCAAAATTTGATACAAGTAATTTTCAGATTGATAATTGTTACAGCATGCCAAGAGTGAATACTAAAATTCCAGGACTATTTAAAGATGAACTCGGGGGTGACATCATAAGCGAATTTGTAGGACTGAGAGCTAAACTATATTGTATAATCACTTCAAAAACTCGTATCACAAAAGCAAAAGGAATAACTAAAGCTGTTACTAATCAATTAAAATTATCTCACTACAGTAAAGCTTTAACAAATAATGTCAATTTCAAATGTAAAATGAATATAATTAGATCAGTCAAGCATGTACTGTACTCTCAAGAAATTCATAAAGTAGTATTAAATAGAAATGATGATAAAAGACAAATTCTCACGAACCTAATTGAAACTTTACCTTGGGGTCACTGTGAAACTTTATTTTGAGAATTAATTTATAAATATAAATAATGTTTGAATGGTTAATTGTATTGTTATTTCAGTCTTTCTTTATAATTAGTATAAGTATAGCATACATTTTTAATTTAGTGAGTAGTTGTGTTGATTGTCGTATTTAAATATGTAATATTTAAATAAAACTTTTATAACTGATGCATGATTTTTATTCTTGTTGTACCTTGTGTACCTTAGTGTTCTTCATTTAAATAATCTATAAGATCACTAATCATGAATATAAGTATCATACTAACTTATTATTTACAGCAGGTGGATGGATGCCCTATAATAATAATAATAATAAACCCGCAGGGCAGCTTGTGGCGAGCTGTTGGGCAGTAGCGACCCCACGGACCTGATCTCCCGGGAGAAGTCTTGTTCCTCATCTCTGGCTTGCCTTTCAATAAGAGCATTACAAAAGCCTGGGACCTCTGGGTCCCGAGATACATAAAGTATATAATAATAATAATAATAAGCCAAAGTGCTGAGTAAAAATAACACGTATACGAAAATGATAATAATAATACTTTCGCTTTACATTTGACATGAAAATGTTAGGTAAACCAATCTCAATCATTTATTTTTTTTATTATACTTGGGGTTTATATATCTATGTATGGGTAAAATTGAATTACTAGTCAAAATGAAGTTGATTAAACAACACACATCACTTAATGTTAACCATATAAATCTTGGTGACTCTAATAACCACATAAGGCATAGCATTCTGTTACCAAATACGATTCGCTGTATAATATGTGGTCCATCGAATTGTGGAAAAACAAACGTAGTGCTTAGTTTATTGTTACATGAGAATGGTCTAAAATTTCGAAATCTTTATCTGTACTCGAAAACTAACTTTCAACCAAAATACAGGTTCTTACGAGAAGTTCTAAAGAGAGTGCATCAGGTTAAGTTTCATGAATTCAATGATAATAAGTCAGTTATAGCCCCGGATGAAGCACTAACAAATTCTGTATTTATTTTCGATGATGTGGCATGTGAAAATCAAATAAATATTCGTAATTACTTCTCTATGGGTAGACATAAGCAAATCGATTGCTTTTATTTATGTCAAACATACTCTAAAATTCCGAAACAGTTGCTGCGTGATAATGCAAACTTTCTTATAATATTCAAACAAGACGATGTAAACTTGAAACATATTTATGAAGAGCATGTCAGTTCTGATATGTCCTGGAATCAATTCAAGAATATGTGTAATACAGTTTGGAGAGAGCCATATAACTTTGTTAGTATTTGCAAAGACTCTTCATTAAACAAGGGAAGGTACAGACAGAATATAGATAGTTTTTTTAAATTTTAAGCGAAAATGTTTACTTAATTATATAAATCCTTAATATATAAATCTAACTTAGTATTCTATCTTCTTTGCTTGAGTACACTTGTTATAATACAGCATGGAAAAGAATATTAAAATAGAATTAATGAAGTCTGTAGACTCCATAAAGAATAAAATAAAACAAATGAAGAACCAGGAACACTCCATGAACGTGTCACTTGATAAAATGCTAAAAACCGTCACAGATCCCCTTAAAGCACTAGTCGATTCGAATATATCAATGGAAAACAAAATAAAGTATTTAAAAAACACAACATCCTCAAATTCTGATGACATTGAATTGGATGACATTAACACTAGTTCATCTACGAAGTTTGAAGACTGTTACGACCCAAAACTGAATTCTGCACAAGTGTTCAAAAAGTCTCCTACAAAAGAAATACCGGATGATTTCGAAATTTCGCTAGAGGGGCGTGACATCCATGGTATTTATGATGGTGTAAATGTCCCGTTTGGAATAAGAAGTGAAAACAAAACATTGCTAATGGGTAAATCAGTAGTCTCATTTTCTAAAATCGATAGTTTGAATGACGACAGTGTCATTTTAATTAAAGTCGGTGACAAATCCTACAATTTAACTCCTGGCTTGAAAGAACTTTTACTTCGAAAAAAACCTGATTTAAAATTAATATCGAGCAAAGATAGACTTGTCTATAAGGACATGTTGCATTATACAAATGCTCATAAGAGAGATTTTAATCCTGGTGGGCAAATAAGAGGCGATAAGGGAATAAAATATCGTGAAGTAATCAAACCATTATTTACCGAATCGTTAAATGAAAATTTTCACACTGGGGGAAGCTTACCAACCCTAAAAAAATACAAAAATAACACTGACTTGGTATATTGGGATGACCCTAACGAACTGGTTGAGAGATTGAAACTATTAGTTGCTTCCAGAGATGCTGGCAACACAAACCATGATAATGAAATTTTATCGATAGTTGAGGAATTGAAAGAAGCCGGCATAATTAAAGAATAAATACTCGGCATGATAAAACTATCATTCAGTATTATAGATGGATTCAAAACAAATATACTGAATTGTGAACATGAGCAAAACCGATGTAGTAAACGAAATTCATAAAAATGCGAGGGTGAACTTTCCACGAAGATGTGTTATTATGAAAGATATAGATGACCTGTGGCAAGCAGATTTAATCGATATGCAATCAATTTCAAAGCAAAATAAAAATTACAGGTTTATTCTTGCTATTATTGACACATTTTCGAAATATGCTTGGACTTTTCCTCTAAAAAGTAAAACCAAAGATGATGTATGCAACTCTTTTAAGAAATTATTGGATAAAGGTCGTGTTCCTAGAAATCTGCAAACGGATAATGGAACAGAATTTTACAATAATCAATTTCAAAAGCTTATGAAAACTTATCACATTAATCATTATTCAACCTTCTCAACAAAAAAGGCTTCAATAGTTGAGCGATTTATCAGAACATTGAAATCAAAAGTCTATAAGGAATTTAGTTTAAGAGGCAGCTACAATTGGATAGATAGAACGCTTAATAATGTTATTTACAAATACAATCACACTTATCATCGGACAATTGATGAGGTTCCCGCTAATGTGGATAATATTAATAAAAAGCATATATTAGAAAGGTATTCAAGGTTGGTAAAAAATCATAATATTAGAAGCAAATATAAAATTGGTGATTATGTGCGTATCAGTAAGTACAAAGGAACATTTGAGAAAGGTTACACTCCCAACTGGTCTACAGAAATATTTAAAATTCGAATGATACAAAATACAACTCCTATCACCTACTTAATAGAAGATACAATCAGAGGTCAGCCTATTTTAGGAGCATTTTATGCGCAAGAGCTTCAAAAAACAAAACATTTCAATGTCTATTTAGTGGAGAAAGTTCTTAGAAGAAAAGGTAACAGGGTTTTAGTAAAATGGTTAGGTTTGTCTTCGACTGAAAATAGTTGGATTGATAAATCAAATATAATACTATCATAAATGTTATAACATTAGCTAACGACAACTCAAATTATAAGTATTTAATAAAGTGTTCAATTCAAATTCATCAGTCTTATAATGTGTATTGGAGAGCGTAGTCTTCTCAATTGGATTATTAATCACTTACCTTTTGAGATACACTTACCAGGATACAATTATTGTGGTCCTGGTACAAAATTAATTAAAAGGCTAACACAAGGAGATAACGGAATTAATAAATTAGACGAATATTGCAAAGATCACGACATTGCCTACCATAAATCATCAAAGTTAAAGGATCGACAGGAAGCTGATTTAATTTTGTTAAATATGGCGAAAGAACGAGCAGTTGCTTCGGATGCGAGTGTAGGTGAAAAAATTGCAGCACGCTTAGTAAGCCGAGCCATGTCGACCAAAATTAAAACTGGTTCTGGTGTGAAAAGTAGAAGTACAAACTGCTATCTAAAAGTTACACCTGGCAAAGGGTTAAAAAGTAAATTAAAAAATGTTATTGCCAAAACCAAGAGACACATGAAAAAATTCAAGCCAAAAAGTAAAAAAATGGCTATAGAATTGGCTATCGCCGCAGCCAGAGAATTAGTTGATGATTCATCTATTAAACTTCCTTGTGTTATTCCTATACCAAAAACTGGTGGAGTATTGCCGTTGATTCCTATTTTTGCGGGATTGTCAGCGGCAGGGGCTTTAGCGGGTGGTGCAGCTGGTATTGCTAAAACCATTAACGAATTCAAAATGGCTAAAAAATTGTTCGACGAATCGAAGAGACACAATGAAAAAATGGAAGCTCTTTGCATTGGGAAAGGATTACACCTTAAATCGCATAAAGATGGACTTGGAATTTTTGTATCAAAAGAAAAAAACTAAAATATCGGCTACCCAAACGAGCCTTAACTAACTTTGACATTTTGAAATATGGAAATAGTATTCCTTATTTTAGAGGTGTCTTTATGAGAGATGAGCTCCCTAAATGTCCTTTTATAAAAGAATGCGGAGTTATTAATTTAGATAGTTCTAAAAACCCTGGATCTCATTGGGTAGCCTACGCAAAACATTATGATTATATTGAGTATTTCGATAGTTACGGAAATCTTAAACCCCCCAAGGAATTTATAAAATACATAGGGCCTAAAATACAATATAATTATGAAAATATACAACGTGATCACCCCTTTAATTGTGGACATCTATGTTTGGATTTCTTAAAGAGTTTTTGGTCTAGTCAAGGAATAAAATGAACAGGATCTTCTTTAAGACTTCAGTGTGGAAGCATGTCTACTACAGTTACCATCTCTGGAAATAAATCTGAATTGGTTTCGTATTTTCAACCCCCTCTACAACTATCTGAACAATACGAGTGCGGTTTGCTATACTTTTCAGTATTAAATTCTAGGCCGAATGTGAGCATCAATAATAGCAATCTGTCTGTAATCAGAATCGAATGTGATCTTGTTCACGGTTCATACTGCAACGGATTACCAACTCATTTTGTTCATGAATTTGTATCCGGTACTGTTCCAGGTCACCGATATATAGAAATACCGCAAAACGTTATTTACTTTCCAGTGAATAAAAATCTAATTTCATCTATAACTGTTAAGATTGTTGATGAACTTGGTTACTGTATTAACTTTGGTGAAGAACATATTCAAATACGTCTTCATTTAAGAAAAACAAAATGATAGTATGTTATAAAAACACTCCAGTGAAAATCAAACGTCTTATTCCATCTACAACCATTAAGGTGCATAGACGTAAGAAAAAAGTGAAGAAATTGAGTGAAGCAAATAAAGATTTTCTTAAAGCTCTAGGTTTTAAAGTATGAATATACTACAAATTACTGAATCACCCCACTTCGATAGTTCGATTGAAAGCTATGAAGTCCACTCATACAATCCCTACACTAACAGCTTTAGAGAAAACGATGAAATTAGAATCCCCATACATCAGCAAGACATATACGTGTTACCATCGGCCAGTTCAATTTACATCGAAGGACAGGCAAAGCTGTTCGGAAAGGATGGGAATCCGATCAAGAAAGCTGTTACGTTCACTAATAACCCTGTTATGTCTTTGTTTCAAGACATCAGATACGAAATGAATGGTATTGAAATCGATCGTATAAAAAATTCAGGAATAACGTCAACAATAAAATCGTACATCTCATTAAATGAAGCAGAAAATAAAGTTGCAGCATTATGGGGTTGGAACTTAAACGGCTTTCAAACTGATGGACATTTTAGTGCTGTGATACCGTTAAATAAAATTTTAGGGTTTGCAGAGGATTACAGTAAAATTGTGATAAATTGTAAACACGAACTAATATTGAATAGAAGTAACTCTAACTTAAATAGTGTTGTTCTTACCGATGATGTCGTTCAATTTCAAGTAGACATACAAAGAGTTCAATGGAGAGTGCCACATATAAAAGTCTCAGATCGAGAACGATTGACACTTTTGAAGCATTTAGAAAGAGATAAACCGGTTCAGATGGCTTTCAGAAATTGGGATTTATATGAATATCCTTTACTGCCTAAAACCACAAAACATTCTTGGTCAGTAAAGACTGCTTCACAATTGGAAAAACCTCGATATGTCATTTTTTGCTTACAAACTAATAGAAAAAATAATAAAACTAAAGACAGTTCATTATTCGATCATTGCGAAATGACAAATGTAACGCTCTTTTTAAATTCACAATATTATCCTTATGAACCTTTGGCTTTAAAGTTTTTTGAGAACAAATACAGTATATTATACGAAATGTATGTGAAATTTCGTCAGTCTTATTACAACTGTCCGGTAGACCCGCTGCTTAATCTAAAGGACTTCAAGGAAAAGGCTCCTCTCTTTATTTTAGATTGCTCAAGGCAAAACGATAGTTTAAAAACTGGTCCTGTGGATGTACGATTGGAATTTGAATGTTCATCGCCAATACCAGATAAGACGACTGCATATTGTTTGATCATAAACGATCGACTTATGGAATACAAACCACTCACCAACATTGTACGACGGTTATCATGACTGCTATTGTAGATATTCAAGGATTTCGAACAGAAACAAACGAATTTATATTAAAAGAAATCGCTATATTGTCTAACAAGAAATTACAAGTATTTTTAATTAAGCCACCATTTCCATTTTATGATTTAACGAAAACAGAAAGAAAGCAAGTAAGTTGGATTGAACGTAACAGAAAAATATACTGGCGTGAAGGATTTATACCCTATTGTATTCACCAGCATCTGATTACTGATATCTTAAAAGATAAATGTATCTATGTCAAAGGTTCTGAAAAGATCTTGTGGTTAAAACGTATATTAGAAAATAGTAATAGTAATATATTTAATTTAGAAGACAAAGGTTGTTCTAGTTTACAAAGCCTGTTCAGTCAATATAAATATTCTCCAGATTTGTATAGCTGTATTTATCATGATTCTGTATGTGCTTTAACAAATGTACTTTGTTTATACAAATGGTGCTCTGATAATAAAATCATAAAATAAATGTTTGTTTTTAATTTTGTATTTCATTTTATTAAAAGTATTTACCCCCTCCCCTCCCACTGACCCATATTAAAACGTTTATAAGTTGTTAGCTACAGCTTACACCTTCATTATTATTTCATGTATATCAAGATTTTTAAGTGTATTTTAAAGAACATGTGTAATAATAAATATAACCCGCGATATGACATATACCAAGTAAATAAACGGCGTTTATTTTCATTTAATCATTACTGGGCAACCGCTGATTCAAAGAAAGCAATTGTAGTGGAAATGGCTGACGCTGGATTTTTTTACTGTGGCAATACTGTGAATGATTTAGCGGCTTGTTTTTCATGTGGAGGTGTTATAGAAAACTGGGAAATATACAATGATCCTTGGATGCAACATACAATCAATTTTCCCAAATGTTTATATTTGAATGCAGTGAAAGGAAGTGATTATATTACAAAGTGTCTGACTCAATTTTTGATGTAAATATTGAAATAATAAGTTGATCCGACTGTTAAACCTTTTTTAAAAGTTCTTAATAAAAATCATAAAAATAACGTGTAAGTATTTATTTACAACATGCTATACATTATCCTAACTGTTTTTATTTGAATTTTGTGAACGGAAACGACTATATAATTAATACACGCATCTCCATCGCAGCATTAGACTTTTATCATCGTCGCGCGATAGATCGATCTTAATTATAAAACTAACTAATAAAAAACGTAAATATTTACTTTACCACGAGAGATAATAAATTGATATTACCTATCTACATCATGGTTTGTTCAGAAGAATTTGATTTCGAAAGAATTTCTAAACTTATTTTCAAGAATGCTAAGGGCGAGATAATATTTACTCAAGATATGGCTGATCAGAAAATATTGGACGCTAGTTCACCACACCATCACAACCATACAAACGGAGCAGAGCAAGATTCAGTAAAATCTGCCATTGAAAATAGGCAAACTTTAACACTAAAAACTGCTCATGATGAGTTCCTTACAATAATTCGAAACAATGGTGGTTTTGTATGTCTGTGCGACAATCGAACTGACTTCGTGAGATAAAAGACCTCTACCTACATTGAAATTGCTAGAAAAGTATCAAATAATATGTTGTAAATAAATCTAATCCTTATTAAATTATAAAGTATTTTTATTTAACCTTTCACATAAGCACCCACATCTAATAGTTCTTTTAATCACAAAACGACGTTATGTGACTTTTAAGTCTATTAGGGTAAGGTTGAAAGTCTAATAATTCACATCATTTCGTGAGATAAAAGACCACTACCTACATTATAAAACACGTATAAAATTAAATAGTTGATGTAGGCATGCACCTCTTAATACAACAATCAATACTTCATCTACATTCGATTCATTCTACACTTCATCTCTAAGTAATACTTACATACATTATAATAAAAAAGTAATGAATAGGTAATGTAAAATTGAATTAATGAAATGACGAAGTAATACTTACATACACTATAATAAAAAAAAATAGTGACTAAGTAATGTAAAATTGAATGAATGAAATGACGAATGAGTGAAAATTGGGGTTTTCAGATCTCATCTGATCTGGAAACCCCAATTTTACCCTACTAATATGATTTATTACACGATGGAAGAATCATCATGATAAAAATCTACAATTTCATACAAAAATGCAATCATTACTTACGCGGTCAAAAGCAAAAAATCATTTTTGCATTGAACGCCATCTAGTGTCATGTATAAAAATCATATACACGCTTATCGGCAGAAAATATTTTTTGCTTTTCTAACAATTTACCAGTAATTAAAAAGGAGTGCATAATGAGTACAAATTTTTACACAAACTTTATGCCAGCTGGAATTTTAACGTGGTCGTGCTGGGAAGGAATCTTGCCAGCACGACCTGTATATTATCTGCGATAATTGAGAGGTATACAATTTCTAATTAGTGCTATAAAAGTTTTTTCAAAAAAAAGAAAACCGCCTTCAAAAACTAAAAAGTAATAAATAACTTTAGCACAGAACACACATTACTTTACTTTCGGAAGTCGGTGGCGGTGGCTTTGTGTTTGTTGTTTTGTATTTCCACCGACTTCCGAAAGTAAAGTAATGTGTATTCTGTGCTAAAGTTATTTATCACTTTTTAGTTTTTGAAGGTGGTTTTCTTTTTTTTGAAAAAACTTTTTATTTTTCTCTTTTTAGTGTTGCCTTAACATCCAAATCCATTAAGAAACGGCAACACACTTAAAAGAGATTGTAAGTCCTCCAGTGATTGAAGAAACTAAAACGTCGTCTAAGTAATTTTTTTTAGGAATTAGTTGATTTTCTCGAAAAGGGCAGTACCAATTTTGATAAAATTTATATGGGACCTTTTCGAAGAAAGGAAGAATTTTGCAAATCCGTCTATATATATCAGAGTTATGCCCGAACATCCATAAAAAAAAAGAAGAAAAAAAAAATATTAACATTCGAATTGATAACCTCCTCCTTTTTGAAGTCGGTTAAAAATAGTACAAATTCAAATAATTTTATTACCATTTAAAGTTATAATGAATGCGTTCATGGTTATGTTACGAAGTACAACACGAGAGGTGTCTATTACTGAAGTTTGATATGGGTTGCTGTTGTACTGGAACTGGAACTGGAACTAATAAATAATGGTGACACGATTGGCGCTGTGTATCGCGGGTTCGAATCCCGCACGGAGCAAATATTTGTATGGCCTACAGATAAGGATCGGGTTGTTCCGGGTCTGGCTGTTTGAGTATGTGAGTTTATATATTATGTTTGTAAACGCACACACGACACAGGAGAAATTTCAAGTACGGGGTATTTTTTTAAATACAAATGTTTCTAGTTACTTAAAAACTGTAATTCACTGATTAGCATTATCATTAAAATAATACTACTACAGCTTAAACTAAAAGCATATAAAACTAAAATATGCGTTATACTTTCACGGTTAAAAGCACTATCGTTATATAAAACGCGAAATAATTGCACTGATAATCTCTAAGCACCCCATTCAGCAGTGAATGCAGACCACAGCCCCATTTCTGTACCACGTCGACCACGCGGCTATGCCTGGAAGTGGCTCTACTACCATTATAAATATTGTGTACAGGGTGACTGGTTAAACGATGGACATTTGAAACGTTGGATCATTCGGTTCCCTTCAAAATGGTTGAGCCAAATGATGCCGATCCGTGCGTCATGTTCGTGAACGGGCGCCGTTAGTTGGGACTGGTCATGGAGCTGCCTCGGTTATTCTAAATTTATTTTGAATTGTTTGTTATGATTATATTTTTATCTAAACCTCTTTTAACGTACACGACTTGTTACATTGTTCTCACTTTGTACCCTAGATTCAATATGAATGATGTAACCGAAATTTGTAACATATTATTGATTTTAAAAGAGTGTTGTTCATGAAGTTTCTTGCTCGTTCTTCTCCATAGAAACCTACTGTTTGGAACGAGCAACTAGCTTCAACTTTCTGACTGACTGACTCTGACAATTCAAAAGTACCTGTAAATGGTTTATTTGAAATAAATGATTTTGAGTTTGAGTTTGACACATTACAGGACCCAAAGTGTACCTACGGGGGTCCCGTATATCTGTCTGTCACGAAGGACTGTATCTTTTCCATTTATTACAAAAAATATATTTAGCAAGCCGTTTTTCGTCATTAAATGCATGTAGCTGTGGCCATTTTTATTTGCTTTCAATGAAAAGGCCAAAATCAATTACATTGCTATACATATAAAAACCTAATGCAAAATGTGTTAATTTTTTATAAATGACCTACACTAATATTATAAAGAATTTTTGTATGTTTGTAACGAATAAACTCAAAAACTCCTGGTCCGATTTAAAAAATTCTTTCACCAATCGAAAGCTACATTATCCCTGAGTAACATTGGCCTCTGTACTCTCCTTCTACCTCTCTATCAAGGGCTATTTGGGACCAGTCTTCTTCAAAGGAGTCTAGATCATTCCGCCATCTTGGCTTAGGCCTGCCTGTCGCTTTCCATGTAAAGGGACCCATTGGGTCATAATATTAGTATAGATTTTTGCACACAATACGTTTGAGTACCGAGTCACTCCCGCAATACACACACATAGAAACAAAACGATATAATTGCCTACACTACTATTAAAATAACAGACGTGAATGTGTGTGCGTGTCTACGCGCCGCTCAAACAAAAACGCAGTTCCCAGAGCAGTTGTTCGAAGCGGGGAGAGGTGAGGAACTGTTTCATAGGGAGGCGGAGCGTATCGCTACTCTACTAATATTTATACTGTGACCGAGGTATCTAGTCTAACCAGTCACCATAATATAAATTGAAGTAGAGCCACTTTCAATTACCTATTTGCTTGATTTATTGAAGGTTTAAAAAGTCCTGGCGTTAACAAGTACCTATGCATATGTAGCAAAATAGCGTTAGGCAAAAATATGGTAAAACTGGAAGTTATAACAAGTTCGCGAAGTTTCTTGATACATGAGTTGTGGTGATAAATGTTGATAAATTATGTAATCAGCGCTCTCGAATGTGTTAAGATTTCGTTTGTGATTTTCGAGGTCTTTTTTCATGAGTGATAAACAGGAATCTTAGGAATTTATCAAAAAGTTAAGAGGATAAGAAATTCTGTTATAAAGTGGTTGGAAAAGGTCAAGGTATTTAGGATCTATTTTTAACCGGCACAGAGCTTTTAGTCTCTTGTAAAATAATATAGGAGAATATCTGATAATCTTATATAAAAAAATCTTCTGTGCGTGTGTATGAAAGTGAACTCCTCACAAACGGCTGTACCGATTTTGATGAATTTTTTTGTGTGTGTTCCAGTGAGTTCGAGATAGGATTCGAATTCGCGGGTGAATTCTTACAGAATCGCACTGCTGTATTGTATACCTACCTATGATCCACAATAAATATATTGATTGATTGATTGATTGACCAACGAGGCAATCAAAATAACAATGTTAATGAACTCAGAAAATTACTTGCAAAAACTCGTTAAATCTTTTAGTTCTGCTAACCACATAAAGAATCTAGTGTAAAGCGAACTAACTACACAAAGAAATTAGTTTTTAATCCGAGCCCAAGTTTGTGGAACTTGCACAAGACACTAGACTGCAAGTCCCTGCAATTTTTATCGTAAGAAGTTTTAATCTTAGGAAGAGTGATCCATTATGGTCATCTGAGCTTTTTATGATGGTCAGGATTTACGGGTAGACGTGAACTAATTGCTTTTGAGAATTGTATTGTTAGATAGCTTTTGTGACAAGTAAAATGGGTTTACAGTCGAATAATTAAATAGTTTGTAAGTTTCGTGTATACTACGCTTAATGAACTTACAGTCTGAAATAAATGAATTTTGCAATACCGCGTTCATTCTTTTTTTTTTGCTGAAGAGGCTAAGAATTGACTAGTATTTTTAATATAGACAAGGACAGCCAATTGATCACCATGGGTTGTGACTTAAAAAGTACATAATTATTATGAAAGTGTCGTAACGACTCAGTGGTCTGAGACTCTATCTCTCCTGCCTGAGGTTATGGGTTTAATACCGGCCAAGTGCCAATGTGATTTAAAAATGGAAAAGAAAACTAAACAGCTGGTACTTGCTTTGCTTTGGCACTGTATCGGCGTAACTTGCTGAACCAAATATTTTAAATAATATCCTCTTATGTACCGTGTTTCTGGAAAATAAAGACATTCCATTCAATTTTTTACATATTTGAGATTTCAAATCGCTTGTCCGTATGGTGCCGGACGTTAAGAATAGCACCATCCCATATCTTTCCGTGGGTGTCGTAAGAGGCGACTAAGGAACTTACCAGAGAATGGGCAGCAGCGTTCTCTGTGCCTTTGTAACTACCATACTGCGATCGCCAACCCGCCTGCCAAGCGTGGCGATTATGGCAAACTCCTCCCCCCCCCCCCTTAGGGAAGGCCTATGTCCAGCAGTGGACCTCTTTCGGATGAAATGATGATAATGATGATCAGATTGCAACTCCGTGTTACAAGTTCTAAAATCAATGTAATTTATTTGACACTGAAATGATTTAGTTATTTAATCTACAATTCAATTTCAGCAGCAACTACAAACCAAACCAGGTCACTATGGTGTATATTCTCTAATAAATAACCTTTGTCGTTCTCTACATCCGGGATCCATCAGAACAGCATTTATCTGCGTCAGATCGCACGTGGAGGTGAAATATAGCTGTCATCTGGTTGGTGGACGGTAATATAAATAAATATGGCTGCTAAAATTGGGGGGAGGGGGTAAAGGAGTAAGAAACAGGTTCTTCTCGATAAGCTCGACGAATGCAGATTAAAGTTGAATGAATTGATTTGGTTAGCTCATGCACTCACAGAGTGGATGTTGAGCGTCTTCAAGTTAGTAAGAGAAGTCGCACTATTATCCTGTGGAGGTACAAAATGTTTGGGAGACAATGAAATCTACTATGATTAATCAATGATTATATTATACACTTAGAAGCGATGCAAGGCAATTGCCGGGGTTTCACTTAGTCACGTACCACCCAGTGTCGCGGCTACACGTCAGTATCGCTCGTATTCACACATAACCGACGTAACAAAATATGTATGTTTATCTTTTTCTAACAGGTATACGCTGTATGCTTCTGTCCTTTTCTTCGCACTGTATAGTTGTATGTGCCTACTGGTATTTAGGCGATTAACACACGGCACCGCGCACCGCCGCGGTTGGCGGTGAAGCGGATCTCATGTCGCATTGATCTCTATTAAATCCGTCGATGCCTAACACACGTACACCGCCTGACCGCGCGTTCGAGCGGTGCTCTCACCGCCACCGCCCCTCCGCGCGGCCGGCCGCGCGGAGGGGCGGTGCATCACACACGGGGCGCCGCATAACCGCGCGAATCATCGTGTGTGCAGAATGTGTTGCAATTTAAAAATAATTTCTGTCTAAATTGTATGTAATGTAATTAATATTATAATAGTCCCTACAAGTATACTATTCTGCCCCACTCTTGCGAGCGTGTCAGCGAGTTGAACTAAATTGACAGGGAGATTTTGATTTACATCTCATTAAAAATAAAAATAGAAATAACTATAAATTAAATTGACAAAATAAAATAAATAAATTAAATTATAAATTATAAAAAAAGGTCAGAATCATTAATTCATATAATTTCATATAATTTGTTTAAACTGGTCAAATCTGCGTTAAATCCAACCGCGCGGACAGGCGCGTAAACCGCCTTACCGCGCGGGGTACCGCTACGAAATCCGCTTTACCGCCACCGCCCTCCGCGGCGGCGCGCGGTGCCGTGTGATAATCGCCTTAGTGCGCCGTTTTAAAGTGCACTAATGTATGACGCGTCTATTCATAATACGTCATTGTGATTAATACATAATTTTTACTTCAAATAACGTCGTATAGTATGAGGAGCTCTTGGCTAAGTAAAATCCGTACAGATCGATCGGTCAAAGGTTAAGCTACGCTTGCCACGGTCGGCTTATGGATGGGTGACCATCCATTTCATGCTAAGTTCCCTCCGTGTCTCGGAAAGCACGTAAAGCCGTTGGTCCCGGTTGTCACTCGTAGATCTATAGCAGTTGTTATGGATAGTCAGAAAGTCTGGCAACCAGTCTTATCAAGGGGTATCGTGTTACCCAGTAACTGGGTTGTGGAGGTCCGATAGGCAGTCGCTCGATGTAAAACACTGGTATTCTGCTGCATCCGGTTTAACTAGAAACCGACCCCAGCATGGGAAAAGGCTAGGGAGATGGTGGTAAATAATATATTTACTGTCTATTTTTTTTAAAACCTAAACGGTCACGTTTTCCCATACACAGTCATATTACTGCAATGCATAAAACATTTTGAAGCATGCCACAGTGAGTTTTTTATTTCGTTCACTAACCAAACCTGTCGAAAACGCGTTGCTCTAGCACAAAATAAATCGGGTGCGGTGTCCGCGTCGCGGTGCATCAAACGCACGGACAAACAACTGTCGGCCAGCATCGGCCAGTGTCAGCCACTGCACGGTGGGTTTTTGTGACCAGCTGTGTAAATAACGAAATGAAAAAGCTTTTAGAGAAACTATGTGAGAACTAAACTGGAAGGTCACAATCAGAACCTGGTTCCGAATGCTTTATTTGTAAACTAGTACTTTGGCCACGACTTCCCTATTTTTTTATCCCTAATTTTTTAATAATTTATTTATTTTAATTGTAAACAATATTCTTTTTAAAAGAGTATGTATGGAGTTTCTTGCCCATACGAAACTACCATTTGGAATGGGCAACTAGATTCAAATTTTACAATATGACGTTCAAAAGTGCCTTCTAATTGAAATAAATGAATTGACTTTGACTTTGATTTATTATTTTCTTTTCTTTTTTTTCTTTTTTTTTAACTAGCCTTTTTATAGCACTCCGGGATAAGGTAGTTTCATATTGGGGAAAGAATTTTTGAAATTTGGAACGAGTGAACCGGCAAGCGTGCTCCGCCTTAAGCCCTTATTACACTTGGCTAAATTAAGTGGACTAAATTCAGTCGCTACTGGATTCAGTAAAGTATAATCGCATTCAGTTAGTAAGTAGTAACTGAATTCAGTAGCGACTGAATTTAGTTGACTTAATTTAGCCAAGTGTAATAAGGGCCAGACTAAAGCCCTTATTACAATTGGCTTAATTAAGTTAATAAATTTATTAATTACATCATTATTCAGTTGAGTGGCGACCAAACGCATGCCTATTAGAATCTAGAACTTTTACAGGCCTGTAAAAGTCAAAGTCAAATCATTTATTTCAATTAGGCCATTAAAAGCACTTTTGAACATCATATTGTAAAATTTGATTCTACTTGCCCATTCCAAATGATAGTTCTCTTTTAAAAACTCTTTTAAAGAAATAATGTTTACAATTTGCATTTACAAGAATTATAATATGTTACGTGAATGAGGTAAAAACCCTTATCGGTTCCCTTTTCTGCTATAATACAATATGCAATGTATTCCATAGAATCCGGAAAATTCAATCATAATACAGAAAATCACTGAGTAAATTACACACTTTTTCCACACGAGACAAAAAAGAGCATTATTCTCTCCAGAGACCTTTTAAAAATTCCTCTCAAAAATAAACTGTGTACCCAAAATGCCGTGACAATCAATTAAATGTGAAGTCTCCACCTGCGCTTGACTCCGGACCACCCGGACAGTTTCGGACAAGGGAGGCCGGACACCGGACAGAACCGCTCAAAAAATAATCACTCACGCGGGACGATTAATAACTTGTATGTGGGGCTATAAAAATGTTGGGAGGTGTAAGTTGTAAGCGATAGCGGAGAATTTATTACGGTTAGGAGGTAGTTGATATTGTGGTTGTTCCAAATTTAACTATTTACAAACATCGTTCACCGTTTGTACAATTATACCAGTTTCATTAAACAATGTTACTGTGTGTTAAATGTACAAATAAATAACCATTATTATTAAATTCAGTTTGGCTAAACCTTCTTTTAACAAAAGACGGCCGTTGATAAGACAAAATGAGTTTCAGAAAAAGAGTGTTGGACAGAGATCACACTCTATAAGAACGAACTTTTTGTAAACCCCAAATTACTTTACTAAACGCAGACTACTCTAATGACTGAATGTATTTTAATTAAGTTGGTCATCATCATCATCCTCATCATCATCATGTCAACCTTTAGATACCCACTGTTGGGCATAGTTTTCCCCCAAAGACCTTCACCTGTGTGGTTCATCCAACGTCTTCCCGCGATTTCTCCCAGGTCGTGTTTACGTTTTTTTAGGTTTGGCAAGTTTGATAATCTACTAATATAATGGCGTCACTATGACTTTCCAATGGTCAACCACTGACACGCCATTGAAAGAAATGATATAGAATGATAATCTCGTACAAAATGACATTTGAATGACTGAGTTAGGCGGTATTCTGGTAAAATTTTTGCAGTTACTTTGATCAGTGACCTACCATTACAACGTCATTGTGCGACCAATGATCGACCATAATGAATTTAGCAGATTACGAACTTTTAGCAAAATGACAATGGGATCGTGTTGGAATGATAAAATTATACAAATAGCAGACTTGGCCCCCAGGATCATTGTGCCCTATTGGTCATCGGCTCTACGGGCAATGTGCCCAGCCCACTCCTACTTGAAATAGAAGCAGTGTCTAAATTATTAGTTCATTAGTAGTAGTAAGTTGTAAGTAGTGGTATTAGTGTGTTGTCAATGTGGTGTTTGCCTATTAGTAAGTGATGCACAGTAAATTTAATGTAATTTTTGTAGCTTGTAATTTTTGCTTAATTATGTGTAAGCCATTAGGGCCTCGTGGTTGAGTAAAAGCCGTTTAGTTACCGGTAAATAATTTGGTAAAAGATTTGTAGTGACACTACTTCATACATTTTTACATGCGCGAACTTCCCTTACTACAAAATCTCTTGCCAACTTAGGTACGTGCCGATAACTATACTGATCGACCGGTCATGGTTGCCGCGGACGATCTATGGATGGGTGACTATCTATTATATACTGAGACCCCTCTGTGCCTCGGAAAGCACGTAAACCCGTTGGTCTCGGCTGTCATTCGTAGATCTTTGACAGTCGTTATGGGCAGTCAGAAAGTCTGACAACCAAGTCTTACCAAGGGGTATCTTGTTACCCAGAAATTGGGTTGTGGAGGTCAGACAGGCAGTCGCTCCATGTTAAATACATACTGGTATTCAACTGCATCTGGTTAAACTGAAACTGGAAACCAACATAATGGAAAAATACTGGGCAGATGATGATACTATGAATAAATAATTGTTGGTGAACCTAATAAAATAAACTCAAACAGAGACGCACATTTTGAAGGAATATATACCTAAATTAATCTCCGCTACTCTCGTGGCCACACCGTCACGCTATGGTGAAACGTGACGCGTGCACGTGACGTCACTCACACTCCTCACATTTCACGCATTGTAACATAACTTTGATAAAGATTCCTCACGCCTACCATTTGGCAGGTTTTGCTTTAAAATTAAGTCAAAACTCTAATTTGGTTGAAATGGAAAAATGGTTTTGTTTTTAAAGGCTAAAGCGACATGCGAAGAAAACCACTGTTGCTCTGTCTTCCATTGAAACTAGTCTGTCTCCCTCAGTATGCGCCACCATACTCTCAGGTATTATGCTATTTTAAAGGTAACATGGTAATTAATATTAAAAATAGTGTAAATAATACTAACAGTTATACTTCGCTTGCATGAAAGATTCATTTTAAAATGTATTGCTCTTCATTTACATTGTTTTTACATATAGAACCATTTTGCATTTCGTAAATTACGTTTTTTAACGAGCAACTTCCACTTTTGTCAAATAAACAGAGTCCTAGACAATTTAAAAGTGCCTGTGAAGATATAATCCTTTGACGTCGAGTCGCGCCACGTCGAGTCGCCGCTACGTCGAGTCGCCACTACGTCGAGTCGCCGCTACGTCGAGTCGCCACTAAATTGAGTCGCCGCCATGTCGAGTCGCCGTCACGTCTACTTGTCCTTCTAAAATTTCCTTTTGCTTTTTATTTAAAAAAAAATCTGCCTAGTGCCGCCACGTCGAATGTGACGAAACGTACAGTGAACGAAATAAATGATTCAATTACTACGAGTACAGTCTATTAATTGGGAATATATGGGTTGACTTTAACTTAAGTTGCACATAAAAAGTGAACTAAACCAGCAGTGCTATTCTGTTACAATCTCCCTCGGTGAACACCTAGGTGAAGTGAGCTGCCATGCGTCCCGCTGCTAGGGATTGACAAAGCATACAGACAGATGACAGCTCACTTCACCTACGTGTTCACCGAGGGAGATTGAAACAGAATAGACATACAGGTATCTTTATTAAGAAGGTCGATTGTTGAAAGCAGGTTTTATTACACAGATATAGAAACCGCTACATAAAACAGGATAATTTCGTTGGTTTAAGAGAAGTTTCTTCAAGTCTGTTCTGTCCTGCGTCCTAAAACGGTTAAGATTCTCTTAAACAAAGTCTTTGTTTATCAGAATAAAAAGCAAAAACAAAAAATTGTCTTCAAAACTGGGTTAAATAATGCAAGACAATAGACACGACATAATGTGAAGCGTCCCACCCGTCCTATTTACGTCAGGGGTCCACAAAAGTAATTTAATATTATGATTATGTTATGAAAGGGGCGGTAACAGAATGTGGAATGTTTTTCTTTAGGGTGGACACTTCTCGCTAAGTTTAAAATAACCTGAATTAAGTAATCTGAAATCTCAAAGAGATTACTTTTACTGTTTTTAAATAAACGTTGCCCTGCACTAGGAATTTCTCATGTGTCGTGGGTGCGTTTACAAACATATAAACTTACATATACAAACAGTCAGACCCGGAACAAATTTCGTGTGGGAATAAAACCCAAGACATGCAGAACAGCAGCCAATCACTCAGCCACTGCACCGACCGTGTTGTCAGCGCTAGCTCCTACCGTAAGCTTTAAAGGTGCTTTGCAGTTATTCGACTAAATTCTATGGTTAAGAAATGATTATTGCAATGAATTATTATCACATTCTACAGAGTTTTTAGAATGCCAATCAAGAAACTCACAGCGGATTCAGATTCGAAGTTTGGAATGAGGTCTTACAGAATCACACCGCTTAACTGTGCTCGTAAACGCAATATCGAACCAAAGTATTCTGTGCCAATAGATATAGTCCAGTTAAATCACCTCAGAAACTGGGCATTAGACAAGAGGCACCCGCATAAACATGTATTAAGCAAAAAAAAACATATTTGGAACTTTATAATGCTCACACAACACACATAAACACATGCACATATAACTACGAAATTACCTAATTACATAAACATTACATTCCAGCCCCCGTACATCAAAACCTCATCGAGGAAACGATCGCAAACTCATTACCCTGGAACCCCCAACAACACGATATCACAAAACCAATAAGAACATATTAATGAAAAAGAAACGGCAGGGGAACGAGGTGATCGTCGTTATTATGGAAAAGTTTTTAATTTAGACAGGGAAGAGGCAGGCAAGAAGCAGGGGAGTCCCCAGGGAAATATCCGTGGTAACCATATTGAATGGTAGAATGTCCATACCGAACGGACGATGAGCGTTTTGTTTTTCTGCGATTTCTTATTGAATTGGTGGAGCGTGTTGTGTTGTGGGCATATTTCATATTGGATTGGGGAAGATATATTTATGTAATATATATTCGTCGTGATATTCTTCAGAGTTAGCAACTTTTTCTGTAATGATTTCAGAGTGGAAATGGAATGTTGAAGAATTTATCTGAAAGATTGCAAGTGTTGGTACTGTAAGGCTTACGGGGCGATCAGCCTTATGGTACTAGTCTTATTATTTTGGGTATAAATTAACGAAGGTAACCGAATTAAAATACTAACTATATTGATATTCAACGTTAGTACTAGTACGAGGTCAACAATCGCATTGATATTAAAATAAGCATAACGATTCTAATTTCAAACAGATTTTAGAATAAGTTCAGAGTATTTAATTTACATTAAACATTAAGGGCGGGTTGCTTCAACTAACCATGACCGGTAATAGTCAAAAATGGCGGTAACTATCGTCAAATCAAAAAAATGGGTTGTTTCACAAAATCATACGTCAAAAAGTTACTATTACCATAACCGACCAGTCATCGTAATTTTGTGTTGTCAAACAGCTACTTTCAAACATCAAAATATTATGGAATCTCTTTTTGAATAACCTTAACTGACGGATTTTTATGTCATGAAACAACCCGTTATATTTAACGTACGTTAAACATCATCAGTCATTTTAACCGTCCGTATGTAACGTTAACCGACTGTTTGAAACAACCCGCCCTTAGTCTAATGCTTTCGACTAGGTGGCATTACGCATACGACCTATACAGTGCCTACTAAATGGTAATCTAGGTACTAAAAACAAACAGCGGGGCTAATGGGTACACAGTATGGCACAAAAAAAGAAACAAAGTAAGACCAAACTTGATTTCTAGATAAAAAAAATTGCCACTGACTTTAACGTCAAGGCAATCCAAAAACAATTGAATTTCACGTAACGAAACCAAATCTTCAAGCACCAGAAGAACACAATCCAGCAATATTTCAAGACAGTACGTTGTCAAATCACAACGTACGACGCACATAAATAAGAGCAAGAGAGAGATGTCACGCGTGCAACATCCCTCTGTAAATAAATCATGGTCACATCCCCCTGCGAAGCGCCGCGAAAACGGTTGGAAAACACTCGCGAGGATGCCGGCTGAATGCAGATAGGGAACGGAATGTACGGAGAAGAAGTTGGCATGGAAACGGTGGAAAAGAAAGATAGGTTTTCAGTCACGTTGGCCATTCTTTACAACGACCTGTTAACTGGAGATATTATAGTGCATAAATGTGTCCCTTTGTGCCAATTCAAGGTCATGGCACGTTATATCGGCACCGCAACTGCACAGCTGCAGTACGGCATCGCGTTCGCCTCGAATTTAGGCTAGATGCGAGCTCGCAGACCGCGCGCCTGCCGCGAGGTGCAAGCTTGCTGTCACCGCGAACACACCTTACACGTTTTCATATTGTCTCGGTTTACATTGCGCAAACTAGGAATAACCGCTATTGCTCTCGACGAAGAACAGGAAAATAAAAGGAGAAGGAGATATTGGGTGCATAATTTGTTAAAATAAAGACTAGCAGAACGCAGCGACGTTCTTTCGCTAGCGTCTCGGAGTCGGCGCGCTGTAAGCACACGGTCCGCTCGCTTGCAACGCGCCGGCTGCGAGTCGAGTTGTATGCTAATGGCAAGCGTGCTGACTGCCCCCCGTTGGCTTTTTCATATTGACATAATGAAATATATTTTACTACACACGATTTTCGTCCGTGTGGTGTCGGACGTAAAGAATAGTACCATCCCATATCTTCCCGTGGGTGTCTTAAGAGGCGACTAAGGGACTTACCAGAGAATGGGCAGCAGCGTTCTCTGTGCCTTTGTAACAACCATACTGCGATCGCCAATCCGCCTGCCAAGCGTGGCGATTATGGCAAAACCCGCCTTGGGGAGGCCTTTGTCCGGCAGTGGCCGTCTTTGGGCTGAAATGATGATGATGATGATTACACACGATTTAAAGCTCTAATTTGAATGACAAGTTAAATGTTGGTTTAGAGCGGTGCCGTTGCGGTGCCGGGTATAGTGTGCCATGACCTTTAGCCTAATTCTGTTCTGTTACCTGCTGGATATGGAGCGAAGTGGAAAATATGTATTTCTTACTCCTCCGCTGTTCTTTTCTGATTAATTTTGTTGCGGGATCCAAGACAGTTGTAATGTTTCTCCGGGACTCACCGAGCTTTTCTGGTGGTCGCCACTGTTGATTCTGGCTTTCAGAATTTGCAGTGCTCTGGGAATAATATGGCGGACGAGTTCTTTTTTTTGCTAGCCGTTTCTTACCTGCGAAAGGCCTCCCCCATTTCACTTATCCCATAAAAAAAGTTTGTGCGAAAACACAGGTATTAGCTCGTCCAGCGCTGAACCAACAGCTTCACCTGCTTTCCAACTCACGAAAACTTCTACAACTACCAACTTCTTAACTCCGGACAGAACATCAAAAAGCCAGTTTTAAAAAAAAAACGCCCATAATCTACTCGCCAAAACTGTAGCTGAAGTAGAGGTATTTTTGACAGATTGAAATAGAGATTTAGTATATTGCGAAAAGTTAAAGTTATGAGAATTACCCCCTCTGATTACATTTCTAACGTTGCCTCCAATTCCATAGGTTCCAAATTAACCACCTTTCTAACCTCAAAAATACCATAATAAATCGAATCAAAAACCCCAGCGTTTCCGTCCATTTTTTCCTCCCGTATCTTCTTCTGAAACTATTCTCCCTCCCCCCGCGAGGAAGCCACTCCTGAATATGTGAATGTCTGATGTAATGCGAAAAATCAACTCGTGATCGTTGTTTGGGCACCAAGTGTGGGCGAAATTGACTGCGGCTTGCCAACTGTATTTAGACAACGTTCGGTCTAGAATTTTTGAATGATAATGTCTTTTCTATGGACTAAAATCACGGTGGAGGAAATCCGTGAAGTTTGTTTTATACTAAATGTTACATTCTGTATGATTGTCGAAGAAATTGCAAACACTTTTATTTGTTGGTCGAATCAATATCTTTTTTTTGTAATTATACAAAAAAAAACCGGACAAGTGCGAGTCGGACCCGGTCACCGAGGGTTCCGTACAAATTTACATAGCCATACTAATATTCTAAATGAGAAAGTAACTCTGTCTGTTATACTTTCACGACAAAACAGCCGACCCGAGTTTGATGAAATTTGGTATGAAAATAGTTTTAACCCTGTGAAAGCACAAAAGGTACTTTTTAATCCAGTTGGTCGATTCTGTAAAATTCGAACAACAACTCGCATCTCACTTTGCTATTCACTTTCACTTTGCATACGGTTCAAAATGACCTTGATATATTTAACACTTTGATCGGGTTCGAGTGCGAATTGAGCGTCGAAGTGACGGGGAAATTATTTTACAGAATGCCACTTCTTACGTCATCTCATACTTTATCTGTCAAAATCCCTGTCAATTTAGTTCAACTCGCTGACACGCTCGCAAGGGTGGTGCTAGTGTAAAATCGAATGATCAACTGAGTTTTTAGAATGCCTATCAAGAAACTCACAGCGGATTCAGATTCGAAGTTTAGAATGAGGTCTTACAGAATCACACCCCAGGACTTCGTCTGCATCTGCGTTAACTGACACCCACATGGACCAAATCGCGGACAAAAGCTCGTTATAAATAAAGAATTTATTTTTTATGATTTAATTACAAATGTATTGTTTTCAGACTTTCTACTATTTACAGTATACAATGATATTACTTGCCAAATTTCATAGTTCTAGGTCATCGGAAAGTACCCTATAAATTTTGATTACCTTGAGAGTGTCGAAATGTACGTTTTTTGCGACATAAACGGCCGTATCTTTTTTTCACTTAGTTAACTTCGAGTTCGATTTTTTCACAGCTTCAAGGGACCGTAGATCTTTACGCGTTCCCGAGATAAAAAGGTCTTGACAGACAGACAAATCCTATAAGGTTTCCGTTTTTTTCTTTTGAGGTACAGAACCCTAAAAATTATCTAGCTTAAAAAACTAATAAGCAATTGAACTCTCACGTGATAGATTATGTGTTAAAACTAAAAGTAGTGTCCATTTAGTCTTTTACACAAGCCCGTAGCACTTTCTTAGAGTCTGATATAATTTATAGAAACACTATGTTCATGTGTTATTATGTATAGCTCAACATTGTTACTATTGTTCATCCACATTGTACACTACACATATTCAAAAGGTTTAGTTCTAGTTGCACCAAGTCTGTGTTGTCTAGTAGCTGGAAAACTGGGAAACTTTTGGGTAATAATGGTGACAGATTCCATTTTAGGGTCACGGTGTAGATCGTAATTGTATGTAAATGTATGAACATGAACAAATAAAGTAGGTACTTTATTTTGAAATTGTTTGATTATTTTGACGTCGCTTGGTTTAGCACAGTGCAAAAGTTTGATACCTTAAGTAATGAACTTGAATAATCCAATTTACAGGACCTAACATCTCATACTATAGGGTATATGATTTAACGTCTTTCATAATAAATCACTCATGGTCATTACAAACTGGGATAAGTCACCTTTTCCCAACAATAATAGCTTCAACCTTGACGTACATTTACGATCCGTAGCCTAGCGTTCCATTTCACGCAGTTAACTCTTACGATTCGCAGAAGATTGATGAGCCTCACCATGTTTTTTTCTGCCGTCCCCAAACGAGTACGGAGGCATCTTGCCGTCAATCTGACTTACAAACAGATATAAATAATTCGAGTGTTTTTCTGTTTAGGTTACGGGGTATTTTGGCTTCACTGGAGAAGGGGCTGTATTGTCCTTAAACGCCACAACCAAAGTTGACGTTATAACATATGCACACATTTAGCAACAGACGAAAATATTGCTCATTCTTTAAATTTATTTTCATTGGCATTTTTAGAGACATTTTTAAACTAGCATATGAATATCGTTTTTATCTGTGAATAAACCAAATTTTATTGCATATAAAATACTGTTAAAATATATTTTGGGCTCAATCCATACTTCCGTACTATAATATTATAAATGCGAAAGTAACTCTGTTTGTAACATTTTCACAACGAAACGTCGTACCGATTTTGATAACGTTTGGTATGAAGGTAGCTTAAACCGTAGGGAAGGACATAGGCTACTTTTCAATCAGTGACTTTGTCTGCATCCGCGATCGCCGACATTCACGCAGACGAAGTCGCGGGCAAAAGCTAGTACAATGTAAATAAAATATAATTTCTTCAACAAAACACTGTAACATCTTGTTTGGTAAATTTTGTAATGTAGGTACTGGTTTTATTGACTTTCAGAAGGTAAGTCTTGCAGAGCCGATGCTGTAGCATTTAACTTTGAGATTTGTATGAGTGAACTAGAATCACTCTTTCTAAAAGTCGATGTCCTTATTAAACACCCAGGATCTGCAACTTAAAGTTAAAACAACAAAACAGTAAAATCGTAACCAGTCTATTTATTCAAAGTGGTAACCCTGTGACGTGTCGTATCCACCCCCGGACGAGGGGGATGTTGCTGTACACCCCTGGCTGCTCCCTCATCGCACATCCGACCCCAAAGGACACCAGGCCCAGGAGCTTGCCGTTGCTGATAGCTGGACCTCCGGAGTCACCCTAGGAATAAAGGGATAAAGATAAAGTTAAGTTTCGTCATCATGTGCCTAGTCTTTTTCCAACTATGTTGAAGTCGGCTTCCAGCCTAATCAGATGCAGTTGAATACCAGTGTTTTATATGAAGCGACTACCTATTTGACCTCCATAACTAAGTTGCTGGATAACACGATACCCAACGACCATATAACCCTACCCCTTGGTAAGACTGGTTGTCAAAATTTCTGGCTTCTGACTAAACATATCTAAAACTAACTAACTAAAAATAAAAATTATCTATTTAAGTATGTATTTAAAATGTATTTGTGTATGTATATCAGCCGTCTGACACCCACAGTACAGGGTCTCTCTAGTTTGGGGTCAGATGGCCGTGTGTGAATTGTCCCCACATATTGAATAAAATAAATAAAATTAAATAACTACTTTCAAAGATCTATGAATGACAGCCGGGACCAACGGCTTTACGTGCTTTTCGATGCACGGAGGAGTCTCGGAATGAAATTTAATAAATGGTCACCCATTCGCGAATCGACTGCGGCTATGAAAAGTCTACCCAATATCGGTTGTCAGTTTTCTGGACCACTTTTACAAATTAGCTTCAGTTTAACCCCTTTCAAGAATAATATCGTAATATAAATCAGCCTCTATACATATCACGTCGTTTGACGACACGGTTTGCGCAGTGGCTGCGCAGCGTGTTGCGGGTTCGATTCCCGCCCAGGGTTTACACACAAGGCAAAGACTTGTGTCTGGGTGTTGTTTATCTATATTATGTATTTAAAATTTATATTTGTCTATTTATATCAGCTGTCTGACACCCATAGTACAGGGTCTCCCTAGTTTGGGGTCAGATGGCCGTGTGTGAAATGTGTCCACATATTATTATTATTATAAAAATGTGCGTAGGGTCATTACATAGAGTCATGTCTGACCCAGACATAATCCATACTTGCATACTTAATATTATAAATGCGAAAGTAACTCTGTCTGTTACGCTTTCACGATGAAACGGATGAACCAATTTTGATGAAATTTGGCATGAAGATAGACTTAAGGACATAGGCATTTTTTCCGCGACTTCGTCTGCATTCACTATAACCGATATTCACGCGGACGAAGTCGCACGCAAAAGCTAGTAAAAAATTATAATTATATAAACAAGACACACACAAAAATGTAGTAAGTGAGAGAGAGAGAGAAATTGAAGGTGTGTGAGTGTGTGTATATAGGGTGACTGGTAATTAGTGTACGATACTTAAACACGTAATTGTGTTCATGATAACAAACAACTTTCCCGAAGAAACATTTTTTTTTGTACTGGTTCACTTTAGATCACAAGCGTGCGCGCGCGTGAATTTCATACGGCTGTTGTGTCATTGTGATAAAAGTGAACCAGTACAAAAATCATTTTTTCTTCGGGAAAGTTGTTTGTTATCATGAACACAATCACGTGTCTAAGTATCGTACACTAATTACCAGTCACCCTATATATGTGGTATGTGTGTATGTACCTATGTTGTGTGTGTATGTGTGTTATGTATCATATGTCATAATATGTAATAATATAGAATTACCTGGCAAGAATCCTTGGTGCCGTTGAGGAAGCCAGCGCAGAACATCCTCGGAGTGACCGTCTTGTAGTTGTTGAGCGGGAGGGACTTGCACATCTCGACAGACATCACCGGTACGCGGACCCGACGCACTATGTCTTGCATTACGCGTTGCTGTGTTCAGAAAGAAAAATCTTTAGTCTTCATCATCATCTGCCTAGCCTTTTCCCAACAATATGGGGTCAGCTTCCAGTCTAACCGGATGCAGCTGCTTTTACATGGACCTGCCTATTATACCTCCACAACCCAGTTACTGGATAACATGATACCCCTTGGTAAGGCTGGTTGTCAAGACTTTTTTGGCTTCTGACTACACATAACGACTGCCAAAGATCTACAAATGACAGCCGGGGCCAACGGCTTTACGTGTTTTACGAGGCATGAACGGAACTCGGTATGAAATGGATGGTCACCCATCCACAGACCGACCGCAGCAAGCGTAACTTTACCTTTGACGGATCGATCTGTAAGACTTTTAAATAGCTACGAGCTCCTCATAAAAAATCTTTAGTGTGTCATTTTTTTTTAATGAAATTTAAGTAAGAATCAAAAGAGACTTCGATTCAATAAAGCAAGGCGAGCAATACACTACATACTCTTGAGGGAAGTAATCTAACTTAGTGGAGACCGCGTTCTAATCTTTCTCTTTTCCTTTGAATTCAGTTTTTACAGCCATTAACAAAATTCAATTTAAAAAATTACCAAATAAGTACCTTATACTTCGTATGCCCCCACCCACTGACTGACACCAGTTCGCCTTCCTTGATATCCTCCACATTACCTATCGCTATGGGCCTAGAGCTGGGGGTGACGGGGATAGCCTTCTCCAGCAGGATCAGTTGGTAGTCATAGTCGTGGGTGTGAAGATTGGTGGTGTTCCATAGGGGGTGGATGAAATGTGCACAGATGGCGTACTTCGTGGCCAAGCTTCTCTGCGTCGAGCCTGCGAGGACGAAGGATTCCTTCTCTCTAAAAATAAGGGGTTTGTGTTAGATTTGAGGAGCAAGAGTCACTATCTTCCTGCCCCTGTCCCATGTTACTTGGTGTCGGCGCAACATGTTATCTTCTTCCATTCCGTCCTGTCAATAGTCATGCTATTGCTGACTCCCTTTTCTTTCATATCATTCTTCAGATAATCCATCTCTTCTTTGTTCAATAACTCTTTTAGTCATGATTCCTCCTACCTCTTCTAAACACACCAAGACTTAAACGCCTCCTCTTTCAACTTTTTAGTCACTGGCGTCACTATTTCTCACTTTATTCATTCTGGTCACTCCATGCATCTATCTCAACATTCTCATCTCCCCTACATGCAATCTCAAACCAAGAGCTACGAGGAAGCAAGATTACAAGGGAATAGTTATGAATTTAATGGGACTTTTACGAAGAGCCGTATTTTTGCAAAACCGTTCCTGAACTCGTATCAGTTTTCCGGGATTTGCTAGTTATATTTAACTTTTGGATAAAATCATGAATTCTACTAATGAAACCCTAAAACGAATTAAGTATTATTATTTGAAAGGTCCTGGATTAACATTTAAAATCACTTCAAAGCCTCTCTCTGTTCCAGTAGATTATTCGAAACCTTAATGAGATTAGCAGGATTATAACCATACACCTCGTTTGCCAGTAAATATTTCCCTTTCCTTATTATAATATTTACATATATCTCATAGACCTAAGTACCACAGTCTTCTAGTTTTGGTCCTGTTTTAATGTTACAGATATACATCATAAGAGGCAGGAAGGTCGGTTACGCTGGTATGGTCAAATAATGCATAAGGCAAGAGAGTCAGATGTCGTCCGCCAGCTACCTAGACTAGAACCATCTCCAAGGACATGACGACGCTAGGCCCAACGCCAATAATGACTCAAGATCGCAAGAAGTGATGAACAAGTCTCAGGAGGATCTCAATTAGGGAATGCGCCAGGGAATAATGATGATATATTGTAGTCCTCCTGATAGATAAATAACGGCGACCCTATGATATGATTTCCAAGCGTAAACCCTAATAATGACATACTATAATAGAATTCGTTTGTCGAATTGAAACTTTAAGTAGCATAATGGTTAGAAGTAGTTATAAAAGAGAAAAGCAAGTAAAAGTGCGTTTAAACAAGGAGTGTTGGATAATATTAGCTGACAATTTTCCCCTAAGTACCAAGTTTAAATTTGAACTTGAATAAGGAATTTAGTCATAACAACGTATGAACTTTCATAGAACTTCTAACAATCATTATTCAGATTTTATTATTTTTTGCAGAAATATAAAAGCTGTAAGAAAGATGAAAACAGATGTAACTAAAGATCGATATACTGACCAAAAAGTAAAGAATACTCACTTACAATGCGCGGCTGTGATGACCCACTCTGGTGCTATGATGGTCCCTCCACAGTACAGGCCGTAGAGTACTTGGTAGGGAACCTCTTTTATAGACACCTGGTTACCTCCTACTATCCTCCATTGGACCTGGAGATAGAATACCCTATGGCTTAAGAGTATTAGGAGAAGTTGGGATGTCTTCCTTCTAACCTTATCCTAATTTATTTAGAGTCACGTGTTTTCTAGACTACATAGAGTAATGTAACCAGGATTTAGTAAAAGCTTGATTGAAAAGAGTGTCCGTGGAGTTTCTTGTTCGTTCTTCTCCATAGAGACCTACCCTACGTTTTGGAACGAGCAACTAGCTTCAACTTTCTGACTAACTTACTTGACTTTTTGACAATTCAAAAATGCCTGCAAATGGTTTAAAGGAAATAAAAGCTTTGGCTTTGCCTTTGATGCATTATATTATACACCACTTTCTTCCTATTCACATCATTATTTACAACTATGCATTCATCTTTTCTTAAGTATTCAAGCAATCAAGAATTGGTCACAATGTAAGTTGGGGATGCCTACGTCCATTATGGTTTGTTCTCGGCCTGACTCTATGGCCGTCATCATAAGCCTGACCCTTACATCGACAGGCCCTTCTGCTTCTGGAGCTTCCTCATCCCTCCCGATCAGCTGCTCAGGAGTCATGGCCTCATGGAAGTACATGTAGGTTCGAGGTGGAACTCTTCGGGTGACGTAAATCCGCCAGTATTGAGTGACGCAGTCTGGAGACAGGCGGCCGAAGTATGTCCCTGGAAAGGTGATGGATGGGTGTAAGGCATACATGGTCAGTTCTACCTACAGATTTGTTTTTGACCGACTTCAAAAAAGGAGAAGGTTCTCAATTCGTCGGAATCTTTTTTTATGTATGTTTACCGATTACTTGAAAACGCCTGGACCGATTTATATTTTTTTTTTAATCAAATACTAAAAAATAATAAATACCTTTAGCACTGCACTGAACACACATGACTTTAGTTTCGGAAGTCGGTGGCAATACAAAACAAAGCCACCGACTTGCGAAACTAAGGTCTTATGTGTAAAGTGTGTGCTGTGCTAAAGTTATTAATACCACTTATTAGTTTTTGAAGGCGCTTGTCTTTTTTGTAAAAAAGCTTTTATTTTAACGAAATCTTTCTTCAAATTCGATCACTAGAGACGACCAAAATTACGACTATTAAAGGAAAATGCTTAAACTAAACTGTTTAATGGTAACCAAAGTAACCGGAAAGGCTTCTTAGTTTGCTAAAGAAAGTTATAATATTTTTTTCCTAAATAAGAATTCATAGTTGGTAGATAATTTAATCAATTCGGTTTGTTAAAGTTAGAATCCTCGCTGTCTAGGGTTTAGTGATTTAGTGATCGCCATCTAATATTAAACAATATTTTGATTGTAACATTGACAATGACAGAATATATATTTATACTGACAATGGCCAGTTCTGTTGTGCACGCACTAAATTAATTTTAGGCTATTTATGTCTCTTTCTCTCCAATAAAACAAGAAAGAGACAGATATTAATAAGAGCTGTCAATTTAAGTTGATCTAAAATGTTCATACAATTTTAGTTGTCATTTCAGAACGTATTGATTAAAAACACTGCGATGTTCAAAGGAAAAACTAATTTGACATCTCTAACTTAGTCCTTGTCTGTCGCCGTCCTTTTCTTCAGCTGCCTGCTAGTAAGAGATGACAAGTTTCTAATTTTAGTTTAGTTTGTAAAGAAGGAAACCGACACCAATGACTTATTTGTATTGTATTGTTTTTATATGAAAATTTTAAATTTATTATAATTCTGGAATAATTTTGTGATTTGTTTTATTTTTAATTTTATTGACATTTTATTTTCGTTCTAATTCTGTGACCTTTTTAATTGATATGACTTTTGACATTGTATTTCGATTTATTGTATCAATATTGTGAAGTTTTGTTATTTTATGTTATCTAGTACTTAAGTAATTATGGGTCTTGCCTAAATCAAACGAATTTTATTTTATTTATTTTAAACTCAGTAAAAATACAGCGGTTTATAGTTCTTGTTTAAAAAACATGTCAATCTGTCAAATTATTGTTCAAATTACAGTTTGTAACTATTTAAAATGGGCCTTGCAAAAATCAAAACACAACCGAATCAAAAAGTTGAAAACATTATATTATAATTTTTCAAGCAGTCTTTAGTTATTTTGCTCTAACTCAAACTCAGATTTCTTGCCACAAATTATGATCTTTGATGGATGAATGATGGACGTACTTTAACGACTCTATTAGGTACTGTGGACCAACCTGGTTCAAAACTCAGAAGTAAGGACTTTGGATACAAGAAACACTTTATTAACTTTAAAATCAGCTTTATTACTGTGATTACAGCAGTACAGTATTATAGTTTAGTTTGGCGATATAGTAGAAGTGACTAGCACCGATGTCGAAGCACGAATGGTCAGGTAATGGTGGACATCTCCCTAAAAGCCCGCTGACTATTGTTGTTATTACCCGCCATTTTACTTGCTTGTGATTGGTCGTCAGTAACTATCAGTCTCGACCAATCACATGATGTTAATACAACTACTTTTGATCATACAATTTCTTCTAAATTATTGTAATTAGTCAACTTACTAAAATATTTATAACAGTCCTTACCTACAATTAGTGTTGTGTTAGTGTTATACAAATACTAAAATAATGAATCCAATATTTATTTTCCATTAGCATTCATCACAACGTTTTAATAATACAATTTCTCATTCATTCGTTTAACACAACCATAGCGCCTAATTAACGTTAAATTAATATTTATTTTACAAACTAGAGACACGCTGTGGTGGTTGTTTAGTAAGAACTTTTCAAACGACTTCAAAAAGACGACAGAAAGAAGACAAAAAGACTTTTTTTTTGTATATTTGTTACGCGATTTCTCCGGCAAATGTAAATCAATTTTAAAATTACTTTTTTTATGGATTGTGTATGTCTCAGGGGTGGTCCCATATAAATTTTATCGAAATTGAAACGGCAGTTTTTGAAAAAATCAACGATATCCCAAAAGAATTACCTAAACGACGTTCTGATTTCTTCAATCTTTGGAGTTCTTTCAATCTCTGTTTTATCTGTGTTGCCATGTCTTAATGGATTTGGATAAAAAGGAGGTACTAAAAATAATAATTTTCGTCTTTTTTCTTGATAAATAATTAAGGTTTAAGAACTTTAATTTATAATACGAATTACCTAACAATTATTCACTTACTGAGAAATTCGATTTATCTAAAATATAACGATAAGTATCAAGTAGGTAGGAAAGATGTCTGCCATTAGAGTGCTAGGAAAATACTAATACTACGTGGGCAGCGGCAGTGGCCTGTGGGTGGTAGTTAATTAAAAATAAATCTTTTTAACCGAGAAACATTAAAGATAAGAGAAGGCTAGGATAGAAGTAGGCCTACCAGGTATCAGATATCTCATCCAAAATTAACGTTTTGTTCTCTACTTTTTTCTGGTCGAATAACTTTATTTCCTCATTCACAACATTAACTCAATGCAAATCTAGATTAAAATCTACTTTGAAGAGAAGTAAAAAATATGTGTAGGTAGAAATGTCACGATCTGAGTAAACACAGATCTAATTATTTAATCTACTAGCGTCCTGCCCCGGTTTCGCACGGGTAATTATTATCAGAATTTTTTCAATCAATTTAGACAAAACTTCAAAAAATTATACACTTTAACTTTCCTCGTGAGTCACTCTGTCTATTGGCGAAAACCGCATGAAAATCCGTTTAGTAGTTTTTGAGTTTATCGCGAACTGACAGACAAACGCGGCGGAAGCCCTTGTTTTATAATATGTAGTGATAGTGATGTGTAGTGATACTAATATTGTAAAGCTGGGGATTTGTTGTTTGTTTGTTTGAACGCGCGTGACTCTGGTCCGAATCTAAAAATAATTTTGCTAATGCCATGTGGTGTCGGACGTAAAGAATAGCACCATCCCATATCTTCCCGTGGGTGTCGTACGAGGCGACTAAGGGACTCACCAGAGAATGGGCAGCAGCGTTTTCTGTGCCTTTGTAACAACCATACTGCGATCGCCAACCCGCCTGCCAAGCGTGGCGATTATGGCAAGACCCCCCATTTTGGGGGAGGCCTATGTCCAGCAGTGGACGTCTTTCGGCTGAAATGATGATGATGATGATGAATGAGAAGCTATGTTATCTTTGAGTAGGCACTATTGGCTATATTTTATTAGATAGCACAATATCTTTAAATCTAAACATGATCTTTAAAAAAACTGGTCAAGTGCGAGTCGGAGTCGGGCACGAATGGTTCCGTACTGTTATCTACAACATTAGACATCGAGCAAAAAAACAGCAAAAAATCACGTTTGTTGTATGGGAGCCCCTCTTAAATATTTATTTTATTTTGTTTTTAGTATTTGATGTTATAGTGGCAACAGAAATACATAATTTGTAAAAATTTCAACTGTTTAGCTATCGCGGTTCTTGAGATACAGCCTGGTGACAGACAGACGGACGGACAGACAGCAAAGTCTTAGTAATAGGGTTTCGCTTTTACCCTTTGGGTACGGAACCCTAAAAAAAAGTCACGGGCAAAATCTAGTAAGTACTATCATCCATACTTCCATACTTAATATTATAAGTTCGAAAGTAACTCTGTCTGTTACGTTTTCACGACGAAATAGCTGAACCGATATAGATGAAAGAACAATGGCAGCCTACATTGTTTTAGTTGAGATTAAATTCCTACGTATTTAAATTAAAAAAATCTTATTTAACTCAGCGTCACTTTCTGAACTAGTTTGTGCAAGATTTTTTGTTCGAGAAGGCCGAGAATAATAGATATTTGGTCATCAACTTTTGTAGGTTATGTCTATGGTAACTTTTATAATCCAAATTAACGAAGTAAAAGGGCAATATCGCAATAGTATTTTCTTTACCTAGTTAATTCAGAATGAAATATCTTGTAAAATATTGTATAAGGTTGGTAATCCCAGTTGTAATGCAACATGAACATCAATATCAACTAATCAACAGTTGTAAAAATATTATTTTTACTCTGTGTGTCACTGACAGATCTGTCAATTGGTCAATTACCAAGCTATTTGTTTTAGATTTTGGTTACTAGTCTTTTTGCCGGTCATCAATCGAAACTAATTTATTTATTTTACACCACAGTATTTTTACCTACCTGCACAACCACTTACACTTATAAACAAACTGTATTGTTAATTAAATTACCCCTTTTAATTGTAATAACATACTGATTACAATACTTGTATGCTGTACTTGCTGTCACTTGGCAGAATAAATATAAAATGGCAACACGAAACTTTAATGAAAAAGTCAAATAAGTTTTCATTTAATATAATTTTTTTATCCGGCCCTAACTGGTTAATGTGATACTTTGAAAAATCGTAGAAAAATGATGGAATTTCTTTCGTATATAGTCACTTTTAGACGCTCAAATTTAAGTCAGCTAAGATTTCGCCATTGTTCTTTGGTATTGAAAAGATAGCTTAAACTCAAAGATAGGACATACACACTTTTTATGATTGATATAATTTCACGACTTCGTCTGCATTCGCGATAACCGATGTCCACGCGGACGAAGTCGCGGGCAAAATCTAGTATCTATTTAATAATTTTTAGGAAGATCTGACATAGTCTGGAAAGTGTGTTCAAAGTCCTCAGCATAAAACAATGAAAACAAGACTTAAAAAACTTGAAATTTCAGTAAAAAGATTTTCACAATAATAGTCATATCCCGCGGCATTTCTTTGTACACTTTACCATTGTAGTGCTCAAAGAACTCAATCTACCCTCAGCCGGAGGCGGTGTCCGCCATCTTTATTTTTCTAAGTTCTTTCACAAAACGAATGAATAGAGGAAATTAGCTAGCATTGTTTTAAACCAACTAAAGAGGTGAGTTCTTATTTTTTTTTGTGTTTTGTTTTAAATACAATCTATACCTACCAATATTATAAAGAAATAAAATTGGTTTGTTAGTTTGTATGTTTGTAAGTTTGTATGTCATGTACCTACCACTCTCAGATTATAAAACAAAAGGCAGATAGACCGCGCGGAACACTGAAAATGAAGCCACCAAAGCAAATACAAATTCAAAACCGAATACCTACAATCTCGTAATTGTATTCGTTTTTGATTAAATTAGTATTTGTTTTTTTATTTGTTTTGTTTGACGATGTAGCGTTTCATGCTGACTCGTGTCAGTACAGCACGAAGCGCGTTGTGGGTATTCGATTTTGAATTTGTATTTGCTTTTTTGGCTTCACTCCCAGTGTTCCGCGCGGTCTATCTGCCTTTTGTTTCTTAATCTGAGGTTCTACCACAAAATATAAAGATTACAGAAGGACCGCTCCCGCCATTTTCAAAAACAATTACCTAAACTTGCCAGACTCACTAGGGCTGCTACTGTATTGACTCTGTAGGTTTTATTTGTGACAACATGAAAATTTATTGACACTGGTTGGAACTCTTTGCATTTTTTTTATAACAATATTTTCCTGTTCGTCATGAAATGTCAATTACTTTATTTATTCATTTTGACAACGCGTGACAGTCGAGACTGAAGTCTGCTTAAAACTGCTTGAGAATGCCTATAAACGTAATATCAATGTGTGCGTGGTAAAAATGGCGGTTTATTCTAAGTGGTCTCTCTGCTCGGGCGCGCCGCGGCCATAGGTACGTACTTTGTGGTACTACTTATCTGAATTTAAAAATTCTATCACCAACAGGTAGCTACTTAGAGATTCTTGAGAAAAGTCGCGGGCATAGTGTTAGTAATTAATAACACCAGCCTATAATAGTCCCACTGCAGGGCAAGGCCTCTTCTCATACAGAGAAGGCAAGAGCTGATCACCACGTGCGCTCAAGGTGGACTGGCGATTCCAGACTTATATTAATTACAAGTCCTGGTTTCCTCACGATGTTTTCAATAACTTTTACAGTAAATCTTACATCCTTCTTTAGACTAAAAGATATACCAGTGCTCTTCAAAACAATAGTCTAACAATAGCAATATTTGATATATAGCAATCATTTGATACGCATACGTTTGACCATTATCTCACCTGATGGGAAGCGATGATGCGGTCTAAGATGGAGCACGCTTGCCTAGAAGTAACCTATTTACTCTAGACTTAAAGACTCCCGGGTTGTAGCTATCAGGAAACACAGACTCAGGCAGGGAATTCCACTCCTTAGCAGTACGCACAATGAATGTGTTCCCAAAACGTTTTGTGCGTGTGGGTGGGATGTCCACCATGTACCGGTGACGCATCGCCGTACGTTTTGTGGTCCGATGATAGAACGGGCTCGGCGGAATTCATGACTATTCTAAGCATAAGTATTTGACGCACAGTAGTTCATTGTCCTGTTTTTGTCAGTTAGCAATGTTATACATTTGGCATATTGAATTCATCATCATTATCATCGACCGAAAGATATCCACTGTTGAACATAGGACTCATAGAACGCTATAACGAGCGGCAACATTGACGATGTCGTCGGTCCATCTGGTGGAAGGCCTACCAACGCTGCCTGTCTTCCCCTTTCTTCCCCATCGGTTATCGGTTCTTCGAGCGATGAATGCCTATTTAATTATTTTGTCATTTTTATATTCATTTATTTACATTTCTACAAGGTTTACAAAGATGTAACAATCAGGCTTAGAGCTATGATCCGTTGTAGACCCTGTTAGGGTAATCAATAATAGTAGGTAACTTAATTAATTGAATTATTGAAAAATTGAGAGTCGACTTGTTTGTAAAACTAAGCACAAAATATTATGTTTTTTTTTCTCCGTACCTATAGCCAATGAACCAATGTCTAAAAAAACAGAACTACCCACCATTTAAACAGTTGACAAGTCCCAACACCAAACACACACATACAATACACAACACACGAGTAATATCACACATTTGAAATAAAATAAACAGATTATAAAATTAAAAAAATCTCTATAAAACAAACATGGCTGTTTTAGTCAAAGGCAAGGACTTAAATAATGAAGCGAAAACATCTTGTTATTACTACTGTGACTGATGATTAGTTCACGGCTTTTAAATACTCAGTGATTGAAATAGGTGATAAAACTGGCCTAGAGCACACCTCGGACACTTCATACAAAACTTGCAAAATAATTACCTATTACTACTACAAAACCAAATGACGTCTGTACACGTGCAAATGTGTGCGTGAATTTTAGTAGGGTTGAATCAGTGGGATGTCGTGGCGTACAAAATAGCGCGAAAAGTGCAGCGCTTTGCGTCGGGTGAACCGAACGACGACGGAACTACCCGAACGTTTCGAGCATTATTATGAAGTGATCTTGTCCGAGCGTTCAATTATTTATTTCTTAAAGAAATAAAATAAATGATATTTGATTTTGAATACTCGGATTTGTAATGACATAAAAGTAATATTATAATATTTATTATGTAAAGAGGTTTATTTATTTATCAATAATGGTAAATTAAGGTACCTACCTAATTTCAAAATATGGAATTCACGATCGCCCCCGGGTACCATTACGCGGCAACGCAATTTTTTTTTTTTCATTTATTTCGGAACCAGTCCATGTCCATACATGTTAAGTTCAAAAGTATTAAAAATAAAAATTAAGAATTAATTAAAATATTACAATAATAATAATTGCAATGGGGCGACGCGACAAAGTTAGTGCGTAGGGTACTACTTTTCAATTCCAAGAATGAATAGAACGTGAAAGAAAGGGACATAAGTACATAACTAAGACAATAAAGAGAGAGAGCAATATTAATAGCTGGTAATGTTGGTATGTTATTATTACGGAAGTTTTAATTGTATTATTATAAAACGACGAAAACTTGGAAAATACCTAAATGAATCATCGAGATTAAAACTAATAAATAAAACTTAAAACAAAATAAATCGCAAAATTGTGTGTTTGTGTCAGCAGTACCTACAGCGCTGCAGTTCTAGATTACGATTTTGAGCGCCCTGGCTAAAGAGCGGCGGTTAGCCCCTCCGGTGCGGGGTCGAGGGTGCGGTATCTGATATAGCGCGGGGAAGGGAGTGTCCCTTCTGTACGTAGTACTATTAAGTATTCTGTGCCTAGAGTGACGTTATACGGTGTAAACAATACTGTTTACATTGTAAACAGTAAAGTCAAAGTCAAATCATTTATTTCTATTACACCATCAAAAGACACTTTTGAACGTCATTCACAAGTTAAATCTAGTTGCCCATTCCAAAAGGTAGGTTAGTGTGGAGAAGAATAAGCAAAAAATCTCCACAAATACCCTTATTTTCTTTAAAAAAATCTATACTAATATTATAAAACTGAAGAGTTTGTTTGTTTGGTTGAACGCGCTTATCTCAGGATCTATTGGTTCGTATTGAAAAAATCTTTTTGTGTTGGATAGTCCATTTATCGAGGAAGGCTATAAGCCCATGCAAAGCCGGGTCAGGTCGCTAGTATTAAATAAAAAACCACTACTGGTACAGATAGCATCATCAATTGTTTACCCCTTATTTGAAGAAATGTTAATGCGTGGGGGGTAAGCAGTTGATAACGCTGTCTGTACAATACTAAAGTAATCAAACTTATACAAATGAGAGCTAAATTTGTTATGTTATACATGGTGCTCACATATTTACAATAGGCATATTGTGTTTATAGACGATCGTCCTAGGTTGTCGAAGGAGTGATCTCCTTACATTTTAAAAGACAATTAATCAGTGGGTGAGCTACAGTAAGCACTGAATGTAGAATTAATGTGAAAGAAAAATTTAAAAATAAATTGTTTAATTAAACTGTCAACCAGTTGCGTGAGGGCAAACAGGCAAACGGCCCAGTTGATGTTAGTTGTCACCGTAGCTTATGGATGCTTACAACACCAGAGGTGTAGTAAGGTGTTGTAAGCATCCATAAGCTACGGTACCATACTCATTGCCAACCCTGCAGAAACCTTTTGACACCCATTTTGAAGACACCCAGATGCTGTATATTCATAGGAAGTCCATGGCAGGAAGCTCATTCCACAACCTGAGCGTACCTCGGAGGAAATATCTCCAGTGTTGTGTGTGATTTTGTCAATATATTATGCAAGTAGGCCTAGCGCATACATACAACTCCTACATCGACTAAACTTTTTAGTCGAGTTGTGTACTTCTCGTGAATTCCACGCAACTAAACTTTTTAGTCGAGTTGTGTACTTCTCGTGAATTCCACGCAACTAAACTATTTAGTCGATGTAGGTGCGCATACAATTGATTAGTCGATCGTCGATTTTTTTTTTCTACAAACCGGCCTTTTTTCTTTCGTCAACGTTCAAGACTATGTGCTAAGGTGCTACATACAATATCCATTAACAAGAAAGTTCTAGTTTGTGTACACTTCCTCCCATAGTTATTTTTTAGATTTATGTCTGAATACTCTTTTAGACTCTTTAAGTAAAGTGCAGATTTTTTTTCTACGCTATTAATAAACTGCTCCTTGTCATCCGTAATACATAGTTCCCGCCATAGCGACGAGCGACGTGGCACCGCTTCAATGTGAGACTGACAATCGCGGATCGACTATTTAGTCAATATTATGTGCATATTAATACACTGCAATACAAATCAAGCTTTTGATCGATAGTTGTCCAACTTTATAATCAAAAATTTTTTTTTTGTCGAAAAAATATCGTGTTGACCGTTTGCGCAAGTTCTGTGATCGCAGTACATTTCTATAAACTTATGAAACACAACAAAATAGTTGTTTAAGTAAAAATTTTATGTATGCGGTAGCCCTTACTCGGATGCAAGAAAGTTGATGATAATTTTTTGTGAGTTGTATGTAAATTCACCCTTGATTTTTTTATTTACCTTTTTTTCATGCCTGTCATCATAAACTAATCTTAAGTTAACTTACAAAAAAAAAATAACTAAATATATACATATTATTATGTATAAATAATTTTAGCCTCATGGGACATAGTCCGACCCAGAAAATTATGCAAAAAGTCTAAGCCTGACTTACCTCAGATTCGTTCCTGACGGTCTCCACTAATATCACCCACGATACAGAAAATAAATTCATAGTGTAGGGCAAAGCTTTTAAAAAAAAACCGGACTAGTGCGAGTCGGTCCCGCCCACCGAGGGGTCCGTACATATCCATCCATAGGTACTTCTATACTAATCCATACTTAATCTACTTAATATTAAAAATGCGTTTTTTTGCGGCATAAACGGCCGTATCTTTTTTCACGTTAATATAGAGGGTTGGTTTTTTTACAGCTTCAAGGGACCGTAGACTTAAGTATATGGTTTTAATTTCAACTCGATACCTCCACGCGTTCCCGAGATAAAGGGTCTTGACAGACAGACAGACAGACGGACGGACAACAAAGTGATCCTATAAGGGTTTCGTTTTTACCTTTTGAGGTACGAAACCCTAAATAGGCAACTCTCTGATTAATTCCTCCCAATAACTCATCATAATAATTATCTTCCTTCAGGAAACAATCACTGAGGACAGAGGTTCACTGTTGGACCCCCTGTTGGCCTGTTGGGCCTTCTCATTGGCGCGCCATTTTTCCCGGTCCTCCTTTCCCTTCCATCGGTTTCAACTATGAGCTACTTCTTGCCAATCCTTTCAAGTTATCCCATCATCATCCAAGTCTCCTTCGTGGTCTATTCTAATTTATTTGCGGTCGGCGCATCATATAGTGGCGAAGTGCATCTTTTATTGTGAACTTAAGGAGGCAAGCGAAAACATGGTGGACAGCTCCTCAGGTATAAAGATGTGCTAAAACGTCACTTTGATAAGCGCGACTTAGACCCGTCTCGGTAGGAGCAGCAAGCCGCTCAAAGACTTGAGTGGACGACTTTGGTTAAAGACAAAGTTCATGACATTGAATTTCAGCGGTGCCTTAAGCTTGATGCTAATCGTGACCGATTGAAAGCCCGACCACCCGCGGCAATTAACTTTAATTATATAGATAGGGAACTCACATGCCCGCAATATGCGAGGATCTTCTCAAAGAATCTTGGTTACATAAGCCACATGCGAGCTCATGAACGACAACTGCTGAAGCAATCGCCATAGCCGAAATCGATCAGATCGCATCATCATCAGCGCTATTATCTCAGCTCTAGTCACCCGTTCCCAATTATATTATCATCATCATATCTGGTTACTGCAGTCCACTGCTGAACGTTGACCTCCCCCAGAGATCAGCAACCAACCCGATCTTGGTCAGCACGTTGCAATACGCACCTTCTTCAAATCGTCGGTCTATGGTGCCACTGGGCGCCCCCAGTACGCTTGCCCAAACGCGGTCTCCACTCTTAAACGTTCCATCTACCGTCTGTAAGTTTGCAGGCATGGCCGATCCACCTCCACTACAGCGTGCTGATTTTACGCGCAATTTCGGTGACTTTGGTTCTCTGCCGAATTATATTAGGTATTCATAATAATCCGTACAGTGACCTATACTTTGTTTGATCCATATTAGTACTCTTATCTTCGCGAAACTTTGAAAAGAAATAGTTCATGCGGCCAAAATGTCAGCCAATCAGGAAAGAGGTAAGCGGCTGATCACCCAGGCTGCGCTGACGCATGTAAAAAAAGACCTCCTTCATTGAAATTTTATACTAACCAGACGAAAGAACGAATCTTTAACAAGGTTGTTACCTACTCCCATTAATGACTGCCGTTTCAAATTAGCTCGTGATTAATTAGCTCATGCTTAGATATGCACACTTTGCAATTAATCGATGTGTTTTTCACATTAGCACGTTTTCCGTAATCAGTAACAAACAACGCATTGACAACATTTCTTAACCAACAGTTAATCAATCATCCCAATAATACTTAATTAAGTATTTTAATTTACCGCTTCTAACTTTACCCTGAAAAATCCATTAATTTTAATGAAAACTCCAGTTAGCGTGTCTAACGTATCTGTGAGATTATTTTAATTTAATCATTTCTTTATATTAAAAATAATAAAAATAATCGGCGCGCGCGCATGTCTGCTGAATGTCACTGTTTCGACGCGGTTAGCGTTTTACCATAATGAAGTAAACATGACGTGTTATCACTTAGCGGAGATTTAAAACACAGGGGTTACGCAATAGCAGTTGTTATTGTTACAGTTACAGTACAGTGTTTCACCTCTTTATTGTTACAGTACCAAACTACCGTTGCAACAACAACAACATGCGTTGTATTAACGTACGCTGTAGCAACGTGCGTTGTAGTAACATGCGTTGTAGTAACACGCGTTCTATTAACGCGCGTTGTAGCAACATGCGCTGTAGTAACGTGCGATGCTAACGTAATGTGCGTTGCAGTAACGTGCGTTGTAGTATCACACAGTCGTAACAATGCTAATACATTTCAATTGCTACATTCGGCTGATAAAAACAAATCATGTTATTTCAATACATCGTTGTTCACGCCTATCGATTGCAAATAATGTGTGTTATTAATACATTTACGATCATAATATGTATTAGTGTTAAAATTATTTACGCATGTACTTTCATCTTGTTATGAGTCGCTGTGACTAAATGTAAAACAAATTGAAATAATGTTATTATTTATAGTATTTAAAAAATAGTTGGGAGGTACGGTCGAACAAGCTAATTGGTTTACAGGAAAAAATATTCATCTTTCTAGTACACTAATATTTAGTTCGTAGGTACCAGGGATACCTACGTGCTCGAGATAAGAAAATGGAATAAAATAAAATATTGTGAGTGTAGTAGAAACATGAATATTTTTTCCTGTAAACCAATTAGCTTGTTCGACTGTACTATCATGATGGAAAGAAGAATATGTGAGCATATTTGTGTGTGCATTTTAAGTTTTAAAATAATTTACAAGGTTTGTAATCTAATTAAATTATAATCGCCAAGTTCTGAACCATTATAGTTTATTAAATAATTTTGGTAAAATGCACTCCGTTTGTTTCTATGAAATGTACTTATCTAACAGTGTTGTACTAATCAAAATAATTAAAAAGCAAACCAAACTCGCACAATGAGAGTTCCGAACTAAACTACACTGAGCAGTCCTATAAATTATAGGTTTCATTTATCCTTTTTATGTGTATCAAAACTTTATTGACTATATTTTTTTATTTATTAGAAGCTTCTACCCGCAACGCAAAGCTTTTGTCCGTCGTCGTGTATGCAGACGAAGTCGCGAAATGAAAAAGTTAAAAAAAAAGAAAACCGCCTTTCGTATTGCCACCGACTTCCGAAAGTAAAGTAATGTGTGTTCTGTGCTAAAGTTATTTATCACTTTTTAGTTTATGAAGGCGGTTTTCTTTTTTTTGAAAAAACTTTTTTTTTTCGTTTTTTAGTGTTGCCTTAACATCCAAATCCATTAAGAAACGGCAACACACTTAAAAGAGATTGTAAGTCCTCCAGTGACTGAAGAAACTAAAACGTCGTCTAAGTAAGTTTTTTTGGGAATTTGTTGATTTTCTCAAAAAGGGCTGTACCAATTTTGATAAAATTTTCTTACAAAATTTCATCAAAATCAATTCAGCCGTTTCGTCGTGAAAGCGTAACAGACAGAGTTACTTGACATTTATAATATTAGTAAAGTAATAAAGTATTGAGTATAGTATGGAGTACGGATAAGTTCACAATAATAATAAATAACTTAAGCCCCTCAAAATCGAAAAACATAATTTAATTTTTTTATTTATACTTAAGCATTATTGATTGAGTATCTATTTAGCTTAGTATTACAAATAAAGGTATTTCTCCTTATAAACTGCCAAAAATAAAACATAAATACACGGTCAATAGCACCCAAATTAGCAAAACTCAAAATACGATAGCCAACGAAAAACAAAGAAATTACTATACACCGTACTTCCTCCACGATATTATAGAAATGATATGAATTCAACGAATAAGTCACGAATCAATTTCCTCCCTGCATGAAGGCAGTAAATCGCGCCATCCCCTCTGGCGGGTGCGTAGGGAGGGGAGGGCGCTATCTTGTAACGCAGATAACCGCCGTTTGTTCGACAGCACTATCAAGAGGATAGGGAGGGACAAAATGTCTAAAAACTATGATAATAATTATGTTAATTTTTTTTGTTTCCATTGTTTGACGAGAAATTTAATTTCACGTGACGTGTTTATCCATCTGCCTAGCCTTTTCCCATGTTGGGGTTGACTTCCACCTCCAACTAACTAGTTGCAGCTGATGAGTACCAGTGTTTTACATGGAGCGACTGCCTATCTGACCTCAAAGTCAAAGTCAAATTTATTTCAATTAGATCATTAAAAGGCACTTTTGAACGTCATAAAAAAAAAGTTGATTCTAGTTGCCCCTTCCAAAAAGTAGTTTCGTATGGAGAAGAATATATAATATAATATAATATATAATAATATATAATATAATATATAATATAATTTATAATATAATATAATATAATATAATATAATATAATATGTGGGGACATTTTTCACACACGGCCATCTGACCCCAAACTAGGGAGACCCTGTACTATGGGTGTCAGACAGCTGATATACATACACAAATACATTTTTTTTTGTAAGTAAGAATGGGCAAGAAACTCCATACTTACTCTTTAAAAAAAATGTGTACAATATTTTGCATTTACAGTTTATAGTTCCCACAACAACCAACAAGCCAACCTCTTGGAAAGACTAGTTGTGAGACTTTCTGGCTTCTGACTACCCATAACGACTGCCAAAGATCTACGAATGACAGCCGGGACGCGTATTGCCAAACTGTATACTGACCCAGACACCCGTAGTCTGTACTGAAATATATCGTGCTCATTAAAATCACAAATAAATTGGAGCAAAGTGCATACGAGCTCAGAGCAATCTGAGAAGGTATGCATTTTGCTCGCAACAAATTGGAGCAAAGTACATACGAGCTCAGAGCAATCTGAGAATGCATGCATTTTCCTCGCTTGTATGTAAAGCAAACTGTGACACGCGAATATCTGTATTCTGTAAAAGTAAGTTATTAATAATTCACTACACTCGTCGGTAAAAGTAATATGTTGTGCTACCAAAGTAAATGACAGAAACGAATCGCTGCGAAACCGATTCCACGTAGTCTTGGCAAATAAACATGATATTCGGTGTCCCCTTGTTTCGCAGACATTATTTTTCATAGAATTTCGTTACCCAGAAAATGTTTCACATAATATTTGGTTCTCGTATTTTTATTTCGACTATTATTGTTTCAAAGACTATTAACTTCAATGAAAAATATTTCACAGAAACACAATTCAATGAATTTTTAATCACATTTTTTTGTTTAACAAACTTATCTAAAAGTGGAATTCTTTTTTAACGAATAATATTGTTTGTTTGTTGTATTTTTCCATGGAATTTTTTTCAACAAAAATGTATAGACATAAATAGACAAAATCAAAAATGTTGTCTTAAAAAGTCAATATGTTGTGCTACAAAAGTTAATGACAGAAACGTATCGCTGCGAAACCGACTCCACGTAGTCTTGTCTGCCCTACACCTAGAGTGTAATTTAAATCTGCGTAGGCGTGGAGGGGCGAGGCGGCTCGCGAGCTGAGGAGCAGGTGGTTGTAACGCCCGCCGCCGTGGCTGAGTAAGCCGAAGCTGCGGTGGTGAGCATGAATAGCATCTGCGACAATAAGCTCGCGTGGGACCGCCGGAGCCCCGCAACGCCGGAGCCGGGACAGAAACTATGCATGCTGCATTTTGCTCTAGTATTTTAAAGCAAAATGTATATTGATTCAGACACTCTCTGAATAGGTATACAGTTTGCTCTTCAACTACAAAGGCAAACTGCAATCGAACTCAGAGCAACCCTGATCTGGGTCAGTATACAGTTTGGCAATACGCAGCCGGCACTAACGGCTTTACACCTTCTAACGACCAACGACTTGACATCGGTACCTTAATTCCTGGATTCTTACAAAAGAATAACCTAAGTTAAAACTGTTCAGGAATCCAAACACACAATACATTAAAACATTTTTCACCGCCAGAAACAAAAAAAAAACTCACCTAAAAACTTGTTCGAGAGTTCGCCATTGTCCAAAGTACATTTATAAAAATATCATTTTGGTACTCGCCGGTTTCGTACCTGATTCCAAACCATCTCGTCATACGATGTTACTAAAAAACATTAAGTAGTATTAATTCGAGTGACGATACCCAAGTACGTCTAGCACTCACTGGGGAGTGAACCTTGCTCGACATGATTCTCTGTCCTGGCTTAGTCCCTAATTAAAAAAGTTACTTTTTACCTTTATCTCGAAAATGAGCTTTTCGACTTTGAAATGAGACAGAATCAGGACATTGGATTGGAAAACGGATGAAATAATGGTTGATATTGAGCTGTCCAATGTCATTAAAGAATAAAACAAAAGATTTTGGGAAATTGAAGTAGGGTTGGACCAGATAACAGTGTCGCATGTAGAAAACATTGCGATTGTTTATTTTTCCGTCTGCCTAGCTTTTCACAAACTATGTATGTTGGGATCGGCTTCCAGACTAACCGGATGCAGCTGAATATCACTGTTTTACATAAAACGACTCTGTACCTGACCTCCACAACACACAGAGCTGATTAATACGATTCATCTCGGTAAAACTGGTTGTTAGACCTCCTGGCCCTTCTGACCTTCTGGCTTTAGACACGACTCGTTTTGTGTCGTGGGTTAGTAAAAGTCTTAGGAATCGACTGGTCATAATGGTTAAACTACGCTTACCTTGGTCGGTCCGTGGACCTACCGATAGCAGCTAAATACCAGTGTTTTACATGGGGCGACCGAGTACTAATCTGACCTTCAAAACCCAGTTACAGGGTAACACAATACTACTTGGTAAGACTGGTTGTTATAACGACTGTCAAGGACCTACAAACGACCTTTACGTGCTTTCCGAGGTACGGACAGGTCTCAAAAAGCAATAAATACCAATATTAGTACAGATGTACCCGGTTGTTGGCAAGTCTCGCCTCTTATTACATGGCACTAAAACTTAGCTGGTCAGATACAGACACACCTCTACCTATCTATTTGTATACGTAAAGCAGGATAGTGTGAGAGTTTTATACCCTCCCCTACCCTTGTTCGTACCAGCCTGAGCCTGTAGCTTTAAATTCGTCCCTAAATAATAGCAATCCGATCCAGCCTGTCCCTTTGCTGTCCTCTCCCAGCGACGCCCTAAGCCAAGGCTCGTATCCCACAGGGGGTGCCCTTAGCGTGTAGGTAGTCGCTTTGTAAGTTTTTTGCCCTGGCTGGAGGCCTTAAATTCACTTTAAGACTCCACAGGAAAGTCCGGTTAAGCAGCCGACAACCTCCTAGGTTGACCTGTTAGATGCTATTCCGAAAAAAAAATAGTTTTGTGTGTTCACGATATCCTTCACTAATTTGTGATTAATTTGTATTTTATTTTATTTTATTTAGTTTTGATGTTATCTTTGGTTTTACTTTTAGCTTTTTAGCCGCTCTGTCGCTTTGTATGCATTTGTGAATGTTATGTATACCTATTGGTGTATACATTAGAATTAATGTACTACTTTAAATTACTGTTAACTAATGTTGGATGTATAAGTGCTGTTGGTGTAAGTACCTACTTTATTGAATAAATAAATAAAAGCTATGTTTAACGAACCTTTAGATCTAGTAAATGATCACAAACACTGTGTTTCCTAAAGTATTATAGAAATGAATGAGTTTGAGTGTAAAAAGCAATTTGGTTCTGGCACTCGGCGGCCGCTGCCGCGGCTCGCTCGCTCCACTCGCTCGCCTCATGCGTAAGGGGTCACAGTTCTAACCTAACCATGTCGGATCCGCCCCAGGGGGGACTTAAGGCTCAAAAATATTTTGGTTATTTTGCACACTAAGATTTGGTGATCATTTACTACATTTGGTACTTAGTATATTTTTTTGGTAAGGGAGCTTAAGATCCTAAAGGATTTTTTGGTGGTCATTATACTATTTTTTTTTTATTCTCATAAATAAATACACTTTGTCGTGTGACTATGAACCCACGCGGTACACTCTGCCGATAACAGTAGCGACAAAGTTTAATAATTGCACAGACTTGTCGAGATAACTGAGGGAATAATTATTTCAAGCATTTTATTTGTTACGGTGGGTTTTTGTTTACCTTTCCTGTATACTGCCTATTATAATTTTTTGCAGGTTCAACAGAGTTTGTTGCACATAATCTTAACTAATAATTTATACTATCTAATTATTATAAAAATCTTGTGGCATAATGTTGACCGATCTTTCTCAAATTTCTTGTGTATATTTGGTAGGTCTGAGAATAGGTCGTAGGCAATTTTTTTAATTTATATAGCAAAACAACGTTTGCTGGGTCAGCCAGTCAGTCAGTCGGTCAGCAATAATATTATGAAAAGGTAAAAGAATCATGGCAAGATCCATACATTCATTTGTATGAAAAAAAAAATTTTTGAGTGTTTAAAATATTTTCCAAAGTGGAAAATACGTTACCAGGAGTAGAATGATATACTTACCATATTTTTAAATCCCCGCATAATTAAAATATCTTCATGTTTTGTGTTTATAAAAAAAATAAAGTGACAAGTGACATTAGAGGATCTATGAAATTGGCAGACAAGTGATGTGAATCGTTGTTTACAATGCCGTTATTAAAAAATACATTTCTTAATCATTATTCGTGACATTATTTACCATAAAACGACTGACAGTGTCACTGTTACTATCAGTTCAGTTTCTGTCAGCACTGTTACTTTCAGTTTCAGAACGAAACGGCAGTTTCGTTCTGAAATAATGAGCTTTTCGTTAAACAATTCACTTTTAACATCCATTTTTATTGCGGGATTTTATAAATATTGTTGCCTGAATATATTCTTTAGGTACCCAAGAGTATAAGAATTAGAATTTCAACTCTCTAAACATCTATTTTTTTTTGTACAATGCCTGCCATAATTCTTTGTTTGTGTATAGAGGGTAATCTTTGAAACTAGTAAAAATTGTTTGCCATGGGAAGTTACGTTATTCCTGACTACTATAGGCTATATTTTATTATTATATAAATTGGAATCCTTATGAAAAGGCTTATGTTTAACGAACCTCCAGATATAGTAAATTACCTCCAAAAATAGTAAATGATCACCAACATTAACCAAAGTATTGTAGAAATGTATGAGTTTGACTGTAAAAAGCGATTTGGTTTTGCCAGCGGCAGCGTAGGGGGTCACAGTTCTAACCTTACCTATCCATGTCGGATCCGTCCCAGGGGGGACTTAAGGGTCCTAAGATTTGGTGATCATTTACTATTTTTGGTGGTCATTATATTATTTGGCGACTAAGATTTGGTGATCATTTACTATTTTTGTTGGTCATTGTATTAACTGGTGACTAAAATTTGGTGATCATTTACTATTTTTGGTGGTCATTATATTATTTGGTGACTAAGATTTGGTGATCATTTACTATTTTTGGTGGTCATTGTATTATTTGGTGACTAAGATTTGGTGATCATTTACTATTTTTGGTGGTCATTGTATTATTTGGTGACTAAGATTTGGTGATCATTTACTATTTTTGGTGGTCATTATATTATTTGGTGACTAAGATTTGGTGATCATTTACTATTTTTGGTGGTCATTGTATTATTTGGTGACTAAGATTTGGTGATCATTTACTATTTTTGGTGGTCATTGTATTATTTGGTGACTAAGATTTGGTGGTCATTTACTATTTTTGGTGGTCATTATATTATTTGGTGACTAAGATTTGGTGATCATTTACTATTTTTGGTGGTCATTGTATTATTTGGTGAATAAGATTTGGTGATCATTTACTATTTTTGGTGGTCATTGTATTATTTGGTGACTAAGATTTGGTGATCATTTACTATTTTTGCTGGTCATTATATTATTTGGTGACTAAGATTTGGTGATCATTTACTATTTTTGGTGGTCATTGTATTATTTGGTGACTAAGATTTGGTGATCATTTACTATTTTTGCTGGTCATTATATTATTTGGTGACTAAGATTTGGTGATCATTTACTATTTTTGGTGGTCATTGTATTATTTGGTGACTAAGATTTGGTGACCATTTACTATTTTTGGTGGTCATTGTATTATTTGGTGACTAAGATTTGGTGATCATTTACTATTTTTGGTGGTCATTGTATTATTTGGTGACTAAGATTTGGTGATCATTTACTATTTTTGGTGGTCATTGTATTATTTGGTGACTAAGATTTGGTGATCATTTACTATTTTTGGTGGTCATTGTATTATTTGGTGACTAAGATTTGGTGGTCATTTACTATTTTTGGTGGTCATTATATTATTTGGTGACTAAGATTTGGTGATCATTTACTATTTTTGGTGGTCATTGTATTATTTGGTGAATAAGATTTGGTGATCATTTACTATTTTTGGTGGTCATTGTATTATTTGGTGACTAAGATTTGGTGATCATTTACTATTTTTGCTGGTCATTATATTATTTGGTGACTAAGATTTGGTGATCATTTACTATTTTTGGTGGTCATTGTATTATTTGGTGACTAAGATTTGGTGATCATTTACTATTTTTGCTGGTCATTATATTATTTGGTGACTAAGATTTGGTGATCATTTACTATTTTTGGTGGTCATTGTATTATTTGGTGACTAAGATTTGGTGACCATTTACTATTTTTGGTGGTCATTGTATTATTTGGTGACTAAGATTTGGTGATCATTTACTATTTTTGGTGGTCATTGTATTATTTGGTGACTCAGATTTGGTGGTCATTTACTATTTTTGGTGGTCATTATATTATTTGGTGACTAAGATTTGGTGATCATTTACTATTTTTGGTGGTCATTGTATTATTTGGTGAATAAGATTTGGTGATCATTTACTATTTTTGGTGGTCATTGTATTATTTGGTGACTAAGATTTGGTGATCATTTACTATTTTTGCTGGTCATTATATTATTTGGTGACTAAGATTTGGTGATCATTTACTATTTTTGGTGGTCATTGTATTATTTGGTGACTAAGATTTGGTGATCATTTACTATTTTTGGTGGTCATTATATTTATTCCCTTATGAAAATTCACGCGGACGAAGACGTGGGTAAAATACCTACTAGATGTTTATAACGGGGAAAAATGGTTTGTTTTAGCGAGGTAATATTATCTAGAAGTACTGTATGTCTATTCTGTTACAACCTCCCTCGGTGACCACAGGTGAAGTGAGCTGTCATCCGTCCCGATGCTAGGGATTTACAAAACACTCAATCGGATGACAGCTCACTTCACCTAGGTGTTCACCGAGGGAGATTGTAACAGAATAGCACTACTGGTCCTGTATGTCTATTCTGTTACAATCTAGCTGGAGTAGGTTCACGGCAGGCACTTTGAGCTTAATAAAGATAATTTTACACAAGTGTGCGTGAGTGACATGATGCTTGAATTTCTGTGTTAACAGCCGCGTAAGTACCCACTGACATTAAAATAGAATTTAACGCAATTGGAATGGATTTTCTCACTTTTTTGTTGTTTCTTGTAAGCTGTTAATTTCTTTATCTTTATAGAGATCTGTGTTCATATCCAAATATCGATTTTATGTTCAACTTGTTTGTGGTTATGCTGGCTACATTTTAGATTTATTTTTTACTGGTAACATTTTATAATAGTTTTTTTTGGTTTCCCTTGTCTGTGTTAAGTAAAGTGCAAAATAATGACTTCGATTCATATCGCCAAATAGCGTGCATAAAATATCGTGATAATAAAATGATTTTCTTTATATTTCACCAAATATTTTATTTATGTTCTCGCCACGAACAATCCAGCTTTTCCTTTATTTTTACAAAAGACTATAAATGATTGAATAATATGAAGTCGGTTATCTAATCTTAAAGATTTAGTCTTCCAGATAGTCTTCAAATTGAATCTTGTTGAGAAAATGAGTTAGGTCAAATATAAAGAATAAGTTTTCATTTTTTATGAAACAAAGAAAAAAAATGCTCTAGATACTAGAACTACGTCTAAAAAGTAAAAAAACAGTAATGTCTAGACCAACTATAAGGTCACCTTTTTCACTTAACGAAGAAACTTAAACTTCCTTTTACACTTTAAATATTTTCCACCATACACGAACAGTAACTTTTACATCTCTCAGTAAAAACAATATCGCCATCTTGAAAAAAGAGGAATACTAGGAATATATCAAAGGCGGTAGTAAGTTAGTAACACAAGCGGCAGTTAATCGCTTTGATGTCGCCGCCCGCATGTGATTGGCTGACCGGCACTGTGGTAGTTCGCACCTGTCAATTAGACGTGACATACTGCCAGGAAGGATGGCCAATAAAGGTTTTGTGGGTCGCTATTAAATCTTGGGAATGACAATTGTTGAATGAGGCTTGACCAAGGGCCTTATGTTGTAGTATACGTGTTAACTTTTGATGTAGTATTGACTATATTTTAAAGGGTGAGAATACATACTTACATGAGTATTGGAATAGTCTGTACCGATGTGATAGACCAACTAAGCTTAGTTTTTCTTACAGGAGCTAACTTACAGTCTCTCAATATTTTTTTTTTTTTTTTTTTATCTATTGATAGGCATACCTTTGACCACTATCTCACCTGATGGGAAGCGATGATGCGGTCTAAGACGGAGCACGCTTGCCTAAAAGTAACCTATTCACTCTTGCCTTAAAGACTCCCAGGTTGTAGCTATCAGGAAACACAGACTCAGGCAGGGAATTCCACTCCTTAGCAGTACGCACAATGAATGTATTCCCAAAACGTTTCGTGCGTGTGGGTGAGATGTCCACCATGTACCGGTGGCGCATCGCCGTACGTTTTGTGGTCCGATCAAACTAATTGAATTTGCTATTATGATACATCCAGTAATAAAATTTGAATCCACTAAATTCAAAACTTAAACTTAAAATAAATTTATTTACTAGTTGACCCGACAGACGTTGTCCTGTCAATCGATTTTTCAATTTTCTATTTTTTATTTATTTATTTATTTTATTTGGCTCTTCAACAATGAGTACACTATAGCATGTAAAATGGTACATTCAAACTTAAGTCTAAGTGCCCCATCACTTATAGAAGAGCACTGCATGCACTACATTTTGCGCATAAACCACGATTTAAAAAACCATAATGGAAAAAGTAAAAACAGTGAAAAGAAAAAGGAAATAAAAATTAAAACTAGGAATTATACATATTAAGATAGGCAAATACTTGCGACAGATAACCCGACTATTGGCTGACTTTTCTATAAACTTTCCCTGTACTTCCACAAATATTTCAGGACTAAAATTAGCGAAATCGGTCTTACTAACGGTCAGCTAATTAACTACGATTCATTTGTATTATACCTATAGATTTATTTACAGCGGCGTATGGGTGCATTTTTTTTTTCAAATTCCTAAATTTTTTTTCATACATAACTACCTAAAACAACAAAAAAATAATTATCCAATTTGGTGCAGTCATTTAGAAGTTACGTGCGTACAGACATTTCCGCGACTTTGTTTTATTCTATGTAAGGATTTATTTATTCACTTGACATACAAATATCCTTACATGCTAGACCCAATGCGATATTGTATGAAAAAATATAAAAAATATAATTAAATAGTTTCAATGTTGGTACCGTAGCAAATTCTAAAGGTAGCAATTTTAAAATAGATCAGCGTGAAAATTATGAAAATGTGAGACATTTTTGACATGAGTTGGTACGTTTTAGTCAAAGTCAAAGTCAAATCATTTATTTCAATTAGACCATTATAGGCACTTTTGAACGTCATATTGTAAAATTTGAATCTAGTTGCCCATTCCAAATGGTAGTTTCGTATGGAGAAGAATGGGCAAGAAACTCCATACATACTCTTTTAAAAAGAATATTGTTTACAATTTGCGTTGACAAGAATTATAATATATTCTGTTACGTGAATACGATGTACCTTATATAAAAATCATATATTATAGTATGTACAAAGCATTACAAGTTAAGAAATGACAGCAAATGATGTACAGACACATAGTGTTCACATAATTACAATTAATAATACAGTAGACGACCACTCCTAATCTAACAAACAATGAATAGTGTGTGAGCCAGAGTAATTTATTAAGTACACAAAATAATACAATTATAATTCTAAAATACAAGTACAAATACATATTTAAATATATAAAGTATAGTTTTAATTAGCAATCAGTATGATTTTGTCTAGACTGTAGATTGTCCTATGGAGCCGGACCAGCATGTTCCCAAGCATTCTTATCTTGGATATAATCCTCTAACTTATAATATGCTTGTTTACAAAGTCTACCTTTAATGTATCTTTTAAATTTTGTTTCATTTAGTTTTAATATATCACAAGGTATTTTATTATAACATTTAACAGAGTATCCCATAAAAGATGTGTGTACTTTAGATAATCTAAAAAATGGTTGAGCTATTTTATCTTTAATCCTAGTATTGAAATTATGTCGATCACTTAATTTATTAAAAAGATGTATATTTTTTCTTACATAAATAATATTTTCATAAATGAATTAGTAGTGTCATTAGTACATGTGAACACATTTATGCGTATCTTTAATAAATGTAATCATCATCTACCTAGCCTTTTCCCAATTATATTGGAGTCGGCTTCCAATTTAACCGCATCCAACTGAATACCAGTATTTTACATAAAGCGATTGCCTATCTGACCTCCACAACCCAGTTACTGGGTAACACGGTACCCATGTAAAACTGGTTGTTAGACTTTCTGATTTCTAACTACCCATAACGACTGTCAAAGATCTACGAATGACATTTAGTACATTATTATAACACAATAAAATTGCTCGTCTACTATCTCATTCATCCAGATTGTGTGCCAAAGTCAAAGTCAAAATCAAATCATTTATTTCAATTAGACCATTAAAAAAGGCACTTTTGAACGTCATAATAAAAAAATATAAAGTTGATTCTAGTTGCCCATTCCAAAAGGTAGTTTCGTATGGAGAAGAATGGGCAAGAAACTCCATACTTACTCTTTTAAAAAAAAATGTGTACAATATTTTGCATTTACAGTTTGCAGTTATATAACTATACGTGAATACGATGGACCTTGCATAAAAACACTATATTGAAGTATAAAATAAATAATAATAATAATAATAAATAATAAATATCTTGGGACAACTCACACACGGTCATCTGGTCCCAAGCTAAGCAGAGCTTGTGTTATGGTAACCAGACAACTGATATACATACTTATATAATTTAGAAATACATACATATTATAGATAAACACCCAGACACAGAACAAACAATCATGCTCATCACACAAAGTTTGTCCTGGGTGGGAATCGAACCCACGACCTCCGGCTTAGCAGTCAGGGTCAGTGACCACTAGACCAACAGGCCCGTCAAAGTATGTACAAAGTATTACAAGATATAGAATGACAGCTAAGTTGTATACATAGATACATAGTGTTCACATATTATTATTTACAATTATTGTAAAAGTAGACAACCACTCCATACAATTCAACTAACTATGAACCTATGAACCAGTGTGTGACCCAAAGCAAGAATTAAATATAATGTGTAATACTAAGTATAAATTAAGTAGTTTTAATTAGCAATCCGTTTGATTTTGTCTAGTATTAGTAGCCATTTATTAGTATCTTTCTCCTAACAGTTCTGTCCATCCGCTCAATCCGTGTGTCCTGCACGTATTTGTGGTGAACGGGGTCGATGGAGTGGAGATCTCAGACGCATACTCCAGTAACCACTCTTGAGCCTTACGGGTGTCTTCAAGCTGAGAGGCATGTCTATGTACCGTTGAGAAAGTTTATTGTTTTTCATCCCTTCTACTCGAAAAGTGTCGTTTTGTTCTTCTATAAGCGGGAGCAAAGTAGCTCTTTTCTCCACTAGAGATTTTAGCGGGTAGTAATGAGATTTGAATTTCGAACATGATATGAATCGTTCATTGAAATCAAACGCAAATTGTATAAATTACTGGCTGTAAGTGTTGGCTGTACGGTGCTAAATAAATCCACAACTGCAGCAATCCCAAATAAAACAGTGACGAAAAATTTTCATTTCTCAGGTGTATCAAATATTACATTTCTGTATTTTTTTTAAATTAAACTTTTTCATTAATTAGGTACTTAAAAGTGTCTGTTATTTATTTTCTCATAGAAGGAGATGAAAAGTAGAGTATATGACTCAATATCAAAAATATTTTACCCTCAGGTGATATACTTTGAATCCCTCGCTACGCTCAGGATTCTACTTTAGAATCCCTCGCCGTAAAAATATTATTTTGCTCCCTTGTCATACAATCTACTATTCTACGGCAAGGGCGCTATTTTGAATCAAAGTACATCGCCTGAGGGAAAAATATTATTGCTCTCGAGTCATATACTATACTTTTCATCTCCTTTTATAAGAAAATAAAAGATTTAAATACGGGATAAATAAAATAGTAATAATAAATAATTAATTGATTGAATTTATTTTAAGATTTTACGGTGCGGATTTCGTAGGTATTAAGTTTTGTATGACGTTATTAGCTTCTATTTTTATTGCTTCAGAAGTTAATGCACTATCACTTTCAGAACTCGACGTAGGACTCATTTTTTTGTAAAATACAATAAAGTCCGTAAACAGCGCGCTTTTGTTTTTTTTTTAGTAACCGTGCCTCCCCGCACCGTGCAGCCAACACTTACAGCCAATAATTTATATAATTTGCGTTCGATTTCAATGAACGATTCATGTTCCAAATTCAAATCTCATTACTGCCCGCTAAAAACTCTAGTGTAGAAGAGCTACTTTGCTCCCGTTTATAGAGGAACAAAACGACACTTTTCGAATAGAAGGGATGAAAATATTATTTTGCTCCCTTGTCATACAATCTTCTATTCCATATCCTTTACTTTCTTGTCATACCTACATGGGCACCAACTTCTTTTTAATGTTATTAGATGGCTTACACTTTATACTATAAATTTTCACAGTAATATCTACACACTACTAATTTTCAACAACATTAACTGCAAAAGCTTTTCACTTAAATGCTTTCACAAATACATTACCTAAGTAATTCATTCTCCATTTATTGTAGGTCACACCGTTTCTAGTCCCTAAATATTTACGATCCCTGTAACAGTGTTTCCCTAGTACAGACAGCAGGAGAAGTTGACACTATTTATTTTCCAAAACCCTAAAAGCGAACTTTTTATATGTAACTCACTTGTACAATTCAAAATAAATGTCCAGGTAATAAGTTTATATTTACGTAAAATGTGTTAGACTTTTTTGTCAACCGTACCTTCCCTGACATTAAATAGGATACTTTTATGTCACAAACGGATTTGCCGACAAAATTGGAACAGGTAACGTCGACAGAAAATAATTAGGGATCTCTTTATGACCTGTGTTTTAATTTATGAAAGCATATTTTTTGTAGTCTTTTTATTTTAATTATTTTTCCTTTTTGAAGTCGGATACTGTTTCATAAAAACACCCTTCCCTGATTTTTTTGTCACACTGTATAAAAGATATCGTTATTATGAAAGGCAAATTTTTCAAAGCCAGATAATGTTCATAAAGTTTTAATTACTTACAACAGAACTTTGTTCTTTAATAAGTTGTTGTCATCAATTTGAATGGCCAAAAACGACCAGGGACTTCTATTTCCTTGGGTATAACATCACGCTTGCATTGCCTGAAGGGGCAGATAGAGGTGTATATATTAATATGAGCATCAATTTTTATTTGATTCGATATATCATGAGATGGGCTAAGGCTAAGGAAAAGGTCATACGTAGATGTTATTATTAATCAGAAGCCTGAAAGTCTAAATATAAGCACAATGCTTCTAATTTTAAAATACTTCTAAAACAAATTCAGAATGTTTAGAAGAATCATTTAGTCAAATGCTTTCGCGCATACAACTTTTCTGTACCTACTAGTACACCAGTTGTCTTTGGTACTGTAGAGACTTTTTAAGAGGTTTAGCCATATTCAACATAATTTTTGATAGTTTATTCATAAGAGATAAACTCTGTTTGTATTTAGAAGGGCAGTCCGCATCGAGGGCTGACGAGACAATGTACCAATAAAATAGAATTAATATTACAAAACAATTTTATTATTCAGAATACGAAGTTTATTATTCTGCATTCTTTTTATGCCAGTTTCATCGTACCCTTATCCAAATACAATACACAATATTTAACCTAACTGACGTAGGCATGTTCCACAAAATATTATCTCAGCCAAACCGTGTCGAAGCGAAGGTTCTCTCCAAATTCAAGGCCACTATTAAATTATTTCTTGGAGACTTCTGACACACCCCTTTCATAAATGGTGCAAGTCTTCACCTGCCCTTGACTAGAGATTCTTCACATTCGGTCGAAGTGGTTTTCTTCATCACTAAGACAAATTTTTTACATGAAAATAAATATAACTAAATCTGAGCCTATGTGCAAGAGTAACAAGTTAGTTTTGTACTTACAATATTGTTCATGAAACAAGGCCACAGTAAAGATATCTAACAGTATTGTCACTCGTTTAAGGTCACGCGCTTAAGTACCTACGGCTCGCTTTCGTTCGTACGTCCAAAATCCAGTCGGGTTGCCACGCGCTCGCTCAAGTGTACGTACATACTCCAGAGAACTTTTTTCCGATACAGTTTAACTAATAGTTCCTTACGATACTACGACCGCAGCTTTAATAATGGCTAATCGTGCATATTACAGTGTAGAGGGCTGTCAAAATAAAACAACCAACAAAAGTCTATCCTTTTTTAAATTACCTAAGGAGGAGGAAAGGTAAATATTTTGTATTTGTTTGTTCTCTGTTGACTCTATTTTTTTTATAATAGGGATCGTAATAGGTAGATTATATTTACTACTTTACTTTGGTTCTTTTATAACAAGAAAGTTTTATAATAGTACGTAATTATAAGTAGGTATTGATTTGATCAGACATTTTACTTATTATTTTTCAAAACATACTTAAAACCTTTTGTGTAATCATTTCATAATCATAGACAGCCCTAGCGTTGTGTAATTTGATGCAAGGATCGCCCGACACCACGGCAGACGACGTAGTAGATACTCTCGAGCGTGTGCGTAAGGTACATTTTAGCGCGCACGAGCGGCTGTAATATTTTTGTAGGCAGTTATAGCGCTAGGTATCTATCTTTTTCTATGGAGTGAACTATCTGTTCCAAAGGAACTATTAGTTAATCTGTGACAAGGAGACAAGGCACACGAATATGCTGACCCTGGATGGTTTTCCGTTCGTCTGTCCAGAAGCCAAATATTGGTTGCTTGTCATTGTTTAACTATTGTCTCCTGTTGACAGTTGAGCTCATATTGAAGTATTTATTTATTTATACTTCATGCGCAAAGGTACAAAGGTACTTTGGCATTCTGTACCAGTCAACCAAGGGTGGTGAAGAGATAACATGGCAGGTGTATAGTCCAAGTTCAGTTAAGTCTAATTATTTATTTCAATTCCACCATTATAAGGCACTTTTAAACGCCATTTACATGAAAAATTTAATCTTGTTGCCCCTTTCTCAAAAGGTAGTTTTGTTTAGAGAAGAATTTAGGCAAGAAACTTCAAAATTATATAATAAAAATTTGCATTGGCTCAGATTATGAAACAAAAGACAGGCAAAAAGCAAATACAAATGCGAATACCTACAATCTCGTGATTGTATTCACTTTTGAATTTGTATTTGTATTTTTATTAGTTTTTTTAACGATGCGGCGTTTCATGCTGTACTGACTAGTGTCAGTACAGCACGAAGCGCGTTGTAGGTATTCGCTTTTAAATTTCTATTTGGTTTTTTGACTTCACTCTCAGTGATTCGCGCGGTCTATCTGCCTTGTGTTACATAATCTGAGGGTACAGGAATCATATTATAATTAAAGGTACAAAAATGTACAAAGTATTACAAGTAAATACAGCATACATGGCGTTCACATATTTACAAATATTTAAACAGCCTCTGTATTTCAACAAACAATGAAAAAGTGCAGAGCAATTAAATTTTTAATGCTACTAGTTTGAACCTACTCGGATATTATAGTAAGTATTTACCATCCACCACCTCTCACTAGTTCTACCATGAAGTAGCGTGGCTGTGTTCCAGTATACAGAGTATGGGTACCAGATTGATTACAGGCTCATAAGAAACTTCGCATTTGTCTCTGGAATGGAAATGAGACAATTTACTACATATATGACACTCAAACCCAAAACAATTTATTTAAGAGAAACCATTTACAAGCACTTTTGAATTGTCAAGAACACAGACAGTAAGAAAGTTTAAGCTAGTTGCTCGTTCTAAACAGTAGGTTTCTACGGAAAGAACGAGCAAGAAACTCTTTTAAAATCAACAGAATATTACAAAGGAGTTGTTGCAAAATGTATGGAGCCTGGGCCCAGTCTTTGTACTCCATATTTAATAATAAGGAAACACATTTAAAATAGTTCTCAGTTGTCCAATTACTTTAACATAGCTTTGTGAGCAGGTAAAATACAAGAAATTGCACTTGAAATTGCAACACACAACAAATACAGTCATGGCGGTAAGCTGTCATTTAGATTGATTAATGACGTATGACATTTATAAATCTGATTTTCTGCGGCGATTTGTGGATACCCAGGTAAACAGATGGGAAAGAAACAGTGTTAAATTCAAAAAACGAAAGGGAGGTTGTTATAAAGTACTGTAGAAACTAGAAACAAAACGAGACGAAAGTGACTGAAGTGACACTGTCAGCTGACAGTTCTCTTTCTATTATCAATGGTCGATCTATGGTTTATAGAGTAGCTAAATCTGAGTGACGCCATGTCGAAAATCCGTAAAAATTATTATTAAATTATCAATTTACTACCACAACAGTATACATTTAAATGATTTGTCTGTATTTTTCCCGGATTCTACGAATTTTTCTCTCTTTTTTGAAGTGGTGAACATACACTGGGCCCAGAATGAAACATGTCCTTTAGGTTACATCATTCTTGTTGAATCTACTTGACACAAATGTGAGAAAAATGTAACAAGTTGTGCATGGTATATAGGTCTAGAGACAATCATAAACAATTCAAAAACTGGTTCGCCAACCAGCATTTCAAAATCAACTCGGCAACATCAGACAAATGCTGATACATTATTAACGAGTAACTAACCATAATAAAATTATTATAATGTAATTCAAACTCTGGTTTGTCAAGAACAAGTTAAATCAACATGTAACGGTACGGTTACATAGTACGTTTACCAGCGTTTGATCAATTAAGCTAAACGCACATTATACTAATCAAATATTTGTGTTCGCTATTCAGGATAGGTATGTTTGCGTACTATGTGCGGTGACTGGGCAAGATTTGGATGGAAGAGCTGATAAAGCATCTTGTTTAGGATAAGAAATACATAGAGATATGAAGTATACAGGATTAACTTGACTATGGTCCCGGCCGGCTTCGCATGGGCATCCTCGATAAATGGCCAACACAAAAAGAATTTTTCAATTCGAACCAGAAGATCCTGAGATTAGCGCGTTCTACCAAACAAACAAACAAACAAATAAACTCTTGAGCTTTATAATATAGAAGATTTAAAAATTTAAAATTTAAATTAAATATTTAAATTTCCGGGACCGGTCAATGTCGCGACACTTGGGGGAGGCCTATGTCCTTCGGCTGAAATCATGAAGATGATGATGATATTTAAAATGTTGAAATAAACGTTTTTCTTTCACCACACTTACTCTTGTCACATTTAAAACCTTCTTTTTCTACCTCGGGCAAAGCCATGCTCAAAACCTACTAAGTACAAGATAAATGTACTCGTCATGTCAACCAAAAGACGCCCACTGATGGGCATAAGTCTCCCCCAAGGGGGATTTCAGCCGTAATTGCCATGCTTGACCGATGCATGTTGGCAATCACAGTAGGTGATAAGCTACTCAGAAGGACGCTCCTGCCCATCCTCTGATCAATATCCCTCTGTCGCCTTCTACTACACCCACGGGTAGAAATGAGGTGGTGCTATTCGCGGCCAACCAAAAAAGAAGTACTACTAAAGCTAAACAATTTGGTTTCTTGTTTGAACGTGATAATCTACGAAAATACAGGATAATTTTGAAAATCCTTTTGATAATAGAAAGCTACCTTATCCTTGAGTGTTATAGGGTCTATTTTACTATCAAAAAACAAGGGACCGTAGAAAAATTTACGCGAATTTACGCGGGAAAAAGCTAACAATTAAATGAACAGCAAAGTAGGCACGCCAGTATGAACACTAATTATTTAGACAACAGCTATTTAGACGTCTTTTTAATCCTGAAAGTAGGTCAAATTAATCTGTTCAGCTCCAAAAGACCTTTTTTTAATTTATTCTCGTGATTTATACCCCGCCTTCAATTACGTCAGCGTCCCTTTCCGACTAAAGAACTAAAATTTTCTTTCCATCAGCTAAATCAACAAGTTACGCAAAGTGAAACAATAGAGAGCCCCGACTCCGCCCGTCCTCGTCAACACCAAATTTCTAAGCGAAAGGGAGGATTCTTGAGGGTATTTGCACAAAAATAGCACTGAAAATAATTTCACTTATTGTTTCAAAGGAGGCAGTACTTGGGCAAAGAATAGTTAGAGGTATGAGGGCTGGGTGGATCAGTATTTATGCCTAATATTGTAGGAGCTCTGAGAGGCACCAGTTTAATTCAAAATCAAATTATTTATATCATAGACAGTCGTGGAGTGGGCCCGAACAGCTCTTAGCTTAAGGGATACTGAACAGCCATATGTGATGTGCAACTTTTCGGCATACAATAGGTAGGGAGACCTAGGTGGGTTGCAACAAAGGTAAGTTGTCACAACGCCATTATCTCGGGAACTGTAGCGAATAGAAGTATGGCAACAACGCATTTCAAACCTTGAACACGGATTAACTAGTAGTCTTGAGCTCGGTCTGGTAGACTTGCCAGTACCTACACGTCGCGGCCGCCAGGTGAAGAGGTGCGGAGATACTGCGTCGGTGGTCAAAATTGTACGAAAAGTAGGTTTTTTTATAATTTTTTCGATACCTACTGATTTTCATTTTTTGTTCCATGTTTATTTTGTGTTCTGATGCAATAGAGTACACTTCATTCAGAGACTGCTGGACGACATCCAGCTCTGGATTTCTGGCGTTGGTATAACTTCCATCATGGTATCGTCTCTGTGGCTTGGTGTTTGAGGATTAGGTGCAGGTGCAGGTACGGAGACGAGTGTGGGTTCCCAGCTGAAGGGACTGTTTGACATTGTGATTGTGATACAAGTTACTTAGTTCTTAATAACTTCTAAAAATACATTTCCACAGTAACGATTTCCACATAAATATTATGTCTACGAATGACAGTTTGCTTTACTACCGATGATAAAACTATGTTACGATTCAGTAAATCATTATCTATTTATATAATAATAAATCTTCGACAGGTCTGATCGCAACGATTATCAAACAACATTGACGATCTGCCAGTAATAATACCGTCGCAATCGGACCAGCCATTTTGGAGATTAGCCGAAACAAACAGATAGACAGACAAACAAAAATTGTAAAATGTGTTGTTTTTGGTATAAGTACTTTGTAAACATTTATATGCATTTAGTAAAAAGTTGTTATTTTAGTTGTTTTATAGATCTTTGGCAGTCGTTATGGGTATAGTCAGAAGCCAGAAAATCTGACAGCCCGTCATACCAAGGGGTACTCGTGTTACCCAGTAACTGGGTTGTGGAGGTCTGATAGGCAGTCGCTCCATGTAAAACACTGGTATTCAGCTGTACCCGGTTAGACTGGAAGCCGACCCCAATATACTTGGGAAAAGGCGACGCAGATGATGAGTAAAATGTTGTTATTTTGACACTACAAACAAAATACTTTAAGTAGTTGTTTACCCCGCTTTATGGAGTTTATTTTAATTTCATATTAATGATATTGTAGGATTATGGTTACATCGGTGACCCCGACGTGATGAATGTTAGTGGTAATAGTAGGACTAGTAGGTCACTACAATGTACTAAAATACTAACTAAAAAACTAATACAATAAGGCATCAATAAATTCCTCCACATCGCCCTCACCTGGGAATATGCCCAAGAGATCACTGGCAGCACTGCCACGTTGTATAACAATGCTTAACATCAGACCGAGGTAAAACCAGCACTTGGATCACTAGATTTATAAAATAATAAAATAAAATAAAATAAATAAAAATAGTTTATTTCTCACCAGCTAGCAACAAGGATTACAACATATTCAATTTATTCAACATAATTTGTGGTGGTAAAGGGAGGTTAACGTAGGGTTTTGACTCTATCTTCTGAACTAGGCGAGGCCTGTGTCTCAGAAGATAGCATTCAGTTGACCATTTATAATTTATAACCTAAAAACATGGTGTGCTACTATTTTAATTGATTAATAACATAAAAAGAGAGAAATAAAAAGACAACAAACGGTACGGTACTGAATAAAGTGTGTGTGTGTGTGTGTGTCAACCAACCTTTTGGACATATCCTTGATAAAGTGGTTAACCTAAAAAGAATACCGTAAACCACTGTTCTTGGCTCTGAAACTGTTGAAATTCGGTGTCTCATCTGCACTCCATTTTAAAGTTATTCTTAGGCAGCGGGTTCTCTAACGAGGGGTCGGCGCAAGGGTTATTTGCACGAGATTTGCCTGATTCTACTCCCGCACACTGTTTCGTGTTTACTTTTAGACGTTTTTCCCTTTTTATAGGGGCTGCTATAGACACTAGAGATTTGTTTTAGATTAATTTGATGAGGGACATTGGGTGTTAATAGAATTAAAGTCGTAAGCTAATTTTTTCGGGTTCCACGTTGCCTTATAACGATATTCGGGGTAAGGGTTGTGGGAATTAAACTGGATAGGCCTGACTTTGCGTTTTGTGCGGACTTTTGCCTAAAAACGCTTGTGGTTGGTTTGTGGCACTGAAACAATGTGTAATTTGTAATAGGTACATTGCAACAAAAAAACTGGCACTAGTTCTTTAAATACTAATAAAAGACACTAAACAAAAAGAAATAGGTAGATATGTACTAAAAAAATGTGAAAGCAAAATAATTATTAATGATCGAATTACACTTGTGAGCTCAGCTCCAGTAAAAGCCGCACTGATCGATCGGTCAAGGTTAAGCTATGCTAGCCGCAGTCGGTCTTTAGATGGGTGACCATCCATTGCATACCGAGTTCCCTCCGTGACTCGGAAAGCACATAAAACTGTTGGTACGGTTGTCATCCGTAAATCTTTGGCAGTCGTTATGAGTAGTGAAAAGCCAAAAAGTCTGACAACCAGTCTTATCAGGGTGTATCGTGTTACCCAGCAATTGGGTTGTGGAGGTCAGATAGGCAGTCGCTCTATGTAAAACTTTGATATTCAGCTGCATCCGGATAGACTGTAAGCCGTTCCCAACAAAGTTGAGAAAAGGCTAGGCAAATTATAATGATGATGTCAATGCTTAATTTGTCGTACTTTGGTCCTATTGTAGGACTTCCTGGTATTTATTTTATGTAGGTACATCGCCTTTATGTATTTATTTATCTAGGCCAACAGCCTGCTTCTATACAGAAGCAGGCTGTTCGCCTGGATAAGAAGTTGGCCTGGTCATCATCATCATCATCATGACAACCTTTAAAGGCCCACTGCTGGGCATAGGTCTCCCCCAAGGGGTATTCAGCCGTAATCGCCATGCTTGGCCGATGCATGTTGGCGATCGCAGTAGGTGTTATGGTACTCAGAAGGTCGCTGCTGCCCATCCTCTGGTCAATATCTCTCTGTCGCCTTCTACGACACCCACGGGTAGAAATAGGGTGGTGCTATTAGCGACCGGCACCACACGGCACTAACGCTGCTGCCACTAACGCTTAAATAATCAGTCTCGAATTTAGGTATACAGTCGCCAACCACAGACTGACTGGCGAATGCATAGTTATCTAGAAGCTAGATAAAACATAGACAAAATATGCCACAACAACAACACAACAACACAAACAACAAACAACAAATATACAACAACAAATACACAAATACAAATAGAACAACTAATTGTTTTATCTTGTAAATGACGATCGAAAACACCTTTAGGTCTAATGAAAATAATGATTTGCTTTTCACTTGACATGACTCTATAATTTGTGTTCCTATTTAGTAAAGCAAGTAGCTGAAGTTTACCACCTCATGGTAAAATAATTATTTTACTATAGGATGGTAAACTAGCCTAGCCCTTCATGGCACAGGGTGTGCCCACAACAACCTGTCATACACTTTTACAATATCCGCACCAAAAACTATCCCACATTTACAACATGAGTCGCCTAAAACATTGTACCTATTCTCCTAATTCAGACGCAGTAATTAAGTCGGCGCGCATGTCATTCATAATTATGAGGAGGACATTATGCTAATCGAATTAGAGTAGAATGTAGCCCGCTGTAACACTTTATTAAAGTTTGGGACACATTATGCGACAATTTCGGATACTTTTAACAAAAACCTTACGCACAAAACGCTTTGGTGACACGCTCATTGTGAGTAGGAGATCATAAGTCATAACTTCTTTATTTATGAACAATAAATTGTATCTAAAATTTCATGGTATTTATAAAAAACATAATTAAGTTACTTAAGGAAAAAACACGTTAAATATCACAACAATGCATAATAATACGACATGTACGAATTTCGTTATTGATCTTCAACAGCATAAAGACACTGAGGACACATAATTATGTTTATGTTCAAACATCCATATCCGTGCTTCACAATATTCAAATTAGGCTGTACCTAGGAACGTGGATGAGTTTTGGCTAGGAAAGAAAGGCGTGTTTGCTACCCGGCCGCACTGCAGTGTGCTGTGCCAAGGTCGCTGATGGGGCAAAAGTGTAATGATCAGAACGCTAATTGTCGTGATTATAAAAAAATCCAAATCTATTCGCAATCTCGTCTCAGATTTTTTTGACATTGACTGTCAATGTCAAAAAACTGTAGGGAAATTAGGATACGATTTCTGACAGATTGAGACTGTGGTTAATAGAATGTAAACGTTCCTAAGGGTTAATAGAATTGTCCCCTTCCCTGGCTGCATCCGCTACATGCTGGTGGTCAGGATACCCGTTCAAGCCGTGGATACTGGCTGGGTGACGGAAGCCCGGGCTTGCACTAATAAGATCATAACAATCATAAGCGAATCAATAACTGAACAACTTGCTGGCGTTTCTTAATCATAAAAAATCTATCGGCAATCTTGACCCCTAGGCACGGCAATGCTGGCTGACTATGTGAGTTGCTGCTCGAGAGCTTGAGGAAGTAAAGAGGAGGAGGGGTCTTGATGAAGAAGCTGCATAAAGGCGGAACTGAGGTTCTCGCTCGGACGAATCGTACGAACAGACAGTTTTTGTGTCTGTTGGATTTTAATTTTTTATAGGACCAAGTCCACCACACTCTTCTCAAACCACTGTGCAACTTCTGAACGCCAGAACCAACAGTGGCGACCACCAGAAAAGCGTAGAGGCAATGAAGATCGACGAGTCCCGTTAAAGGGATTCAAGACAGTTGTATTGTACGATGTATGTGAAAATAAATTAATCACCCCCGTCCCCCGTCGTTTGTTGCGCTTGCTGCTCTTTTCACAGACGGACGAGGAACTATCAACCCTGTGCCTCATACCTTTAGAGAGAGAAATAGAACAATCAGTTTATTAAAAATTATATACATGTAACGACAATGCTATCAGGCAATCCATCAGCATAACAGGCAAATTATGTAGGTTATTTAAACGAAGGCGATCTATGGGTGAGTGCGTGTGCGCAGCGTTGGAGCGAACAGTAAGGCCCGCGACCAACTGACTCTCTTATCTCTCCACAGTTCTCGTCGATATCGTCACGCTGCTGCTGTCAATGCATTCAGGGTGTTGATGGGGTTGCCGCGCTACTGCAGTGCTTCCGGCATGTTCACAGAAGCGGGTATAGATGGCTTTCACGCCATCATGCGCAAGCGATGCGCCTCCATCATGCGCAGGGTACGCGGCAGCCCCAACAGCATCTTGAGCACTATAGCGGACAGGTGCGACAGTCCCATACTGCGGCATTGGATACGCCTACATGCCACTGTGGCGTATACTTAATAATAGTTTTAATTGTTTTATTTTCCTGGTAGATGTAAGTGCTAAAACTAGTTTCTAAGTTATATATTGTACTAACCAAATGGACATTCGTCTGAAATAAAAAGAGTTATTATAGTTATTTGTTATTATATTCCCGGTTCTGGAGACCTTGGCAACTTTAAAATTTAGCTTCATAGCAATGTAACTTTCTGCCTTGAACTCAAATTTAAGAGCGCGTATTCGATTTGTGATGAAATCTTCATGTTTTTGCGTTTTGCCCAGAGCAATATCGTAATTATGTGAGCGGATTATTTAAAGACAATTTACAATTTTAGAAAGATTAAGTCTTGATTTAGACAGCTACAGAGTAAAAGTATAATTTTTAATTATGTTTTTTTAAACCGAAGACAATTCTTTCATATCGTTTTACGAAAATAGACGTCAGAGTTAACTTTCGGAACGAATACAACCATTACAATATGCCAAAATAATTTGTTTTATGCGTTTCGACAGTATATACAGTCATAAAGACAGCAACAGTGCCAAAATTACGAAAATATTACTATTATGTATAAAAAACAATGTTGAAAAAGTAGAAAATCGGTTCACTTTGATAATTTTTTTTCACCAGTATTTGAATAAAAACGTAACTGATATATCTATTTTATGAAAGTAAATGTTATGCTTAATATACAGAATATTTTTCAGTCCGTTATACGAGTTCATTTATTTTAGACAATTATTTTAAAAAGCACCGTAAAACATCGCGCGCTGTCGTTTGCCGATCAATTTCAATGATTCGTGCTTATTTCGTGCATATTTCTTTTTCTGATGCACACAAACAGACCATTGTATTGTACTAGTGTGTGTCAATGCTGCTACGCCGTTCTACCAATCGTTTAGATTTTGAGTTGCGCTAAATCGAATAGGTACGCGCCCTTAAGTAGAAAATTTTAAAATCCATCGTTTGATACTTCCATACTACAATAATGTTCAAAAATATTTTATAGTCGGGGTTGGTACAGCGAGGCAGACGGCAGCACACGGTGATCCCGAAGATCATTAATATAATGTCGCTCTTGGCGGCAACTTTACGCAACCTGTCATCATAGTCAACCCTCAACTATATTAAACATTCCCTATTAATATCTTTTCCTAAAACAAAATAATCTAACATCAACCAAAAGTGACAACTCCATATATGTACGTCTCTTACTTCCGTACCCAAACGAGGAGAGACAAGGGATCGCTGTCCCCAAAACGTCAGGTTTTTGTGAGCGACACCCCTAGGGTCAATGCTTCAACATGTAACTTATACGCGTTGGTGTTCATTTCTAACTTTATGAAATAGTTTTCGGTACATTTTGCATAGTGTGTTATGTTGGGTGGGGTGGCAGAGGAAGCGAGTGTAGTTTTGTATTGGCACGATTGCACGAACCTTCTAAGAATGACCTCCAATGAAAAACTTCACATTTGGGGGTTATCTGATGACACTGATCTTCAGTGCCTATCTATGCGACGTCTGTCCGCAGACCACCACCTTCTATCTTTCGTCGCATGTCCTATCACCTGCACACGTGAGGTTATCGACCACGAATCTACACGGTTGTAAACCACCAAGGTCATCTCTGCCAGGGCGCGGTTGGCCAACGCATAACAGTCGCTTTAGCACAGTATAAATATTAGTACTACCGTATAGTAGCGACACGCCCCGCCTCCCTCCGAAACTGTTCCTCACCTCTTCCCGCGTAGAATGACCTCGAAATTGCTATTAGTTCCAGCGGCGCGTAGACACGCACACACACACACTTTGTACAGTCTGTTATTATGGTAGTAGTATAAGTAATTAAATAACTGCGTCAGCGAATGGCGTTGCCGTGGCGAAGTTCTAAGCCAGACAAGGAATTTAGAAAAAAAAATATAGGTATTTATAATTTAAACGACACTCTATAAAGCCTGACCTTAAACCTATACTTGAGCCAAAATAAATACATTATTGTTCTGTGGGCGGAACAAACAAGGGAAATGTAGTGTAGAGGTAGATCACTCAAACACTACACAAACCTTCTCTTTTCCAGCAGCTTCCTAACTTCAGCTTACTCCCCGCTAACACAGACACCCAACCCAAAAGGGTTACTATTTACATAATAATCATTTTGAACTCAATAGCGAGAACATCTCGAATGTAATTAGCTAACGACCCAGAAATTATGATAATTATCATAATTGTACCGTCTCGTCAAGTTGGCGCTCTATGCTAATACTAAGTGGTTCTGGAGGTTACTTATGTACGTATATATGGGTTAGATAGGTACCTACAGAACATCACGATTTTAGTGGGTCATCATCTGCCTAGCCTGTTCCCAGTTATATTGAGGTCGGCTTGCAGTCTAACAGGACGCAGCTGAATACCAGATGGATACGATTTTTTGACGACACGGTTGGTGCAGTGGTTGAGCGATTGACTGCTGCGCAGGGTGTTGCGGGTTCGATTCCCGCCCAGGGTAAACATTTGTGTTATGAGCACTTGTGATTACCTTGTCTGGTTGTTGTTTTTCTATAGGTATACGTATGTGTATTTGTTTATGTATGTATACCAGCTGTCTGACACCTATAGCACAGTCTCCCTAGTTTGAGGTCAGATGGCCGTGTGTGAAATGTCCCCACATATAAAACGATACACATGGACATGATACATGGAGTGACTGCCTATCGGACCTCCACAACCCAGTTACTAGGTAACACGATATACCCCTTGGTAAGACTGGTTGTCAGACTTTCTGGCTTCTGACTATCCATAACCATAACCACTGTCAAACATCTACGAATGACAGCCCTAACAACTTTATGTGCTTTCCGAGGCACGCAGGGGTCTCGGTATGAAATGGATGGCCAGCCATCCACAGACCTTTCTTCCCCATCGGTTATCGGTTCTTCGAGCATATTCTGAGAGCTATGTCGGTGACCTTGGTTCTTCGGCAACTTGAGGACTTGAATGTGCGCCAGAGACTTCTGTCTCCAGAAAACGCTGTTATTAGAAAGAGATAGCAAGCCCAGAGCATACGGCAGTGTACAGTACCCACACCTTTCGATAGGAGGCGCCATCAATCAAGACTCACTACTCATAAAACAACTCTTCAGCTTGATAACGAAAGCAAATTATTTGTAAAGGTCAGCTCACACCAATACCTGCATAGACCAGGTGTTTCGCGGTGCGCATTCGAGATCTCACACTGAAATGTGTACCCACTTGTGTAGTAAATAAAGTTCTATATTACATCGCTACCTTGAAAAGAGCGCGCTTCGTCGCGTCGCGTCTCGCTGTAAGCAGAGTCATACTTAGGACAACATGTTGCCCTTATCCCATGTTACTTGGGGTCGGCGCAACACCATGCCACTGGCCACAATACCCCTGGTGGTATGGTGGGAGTAAAACTATACCACTTACCTAGCCTAACCCAAATGATTCACCAACAATAATAATATATAATAATAATAATCGTTTATTTAATACAACGTCACATTTACAAATACTTATCAATATACAATAGATCGCGATTGCATATTTGCCTGAACTAGGTTAAACCTGTGCTTCAGGCTAGAAAGTGCTTACTATTTGTTATAATAAATTAACGCTAAATTACAATAAAACTTAAAATAAAGTTACAATAGAGGGGATCTGGCGCTCGGCGGCCGCTACCTTGGCAACGATCGCTGCGCTCACTCGCCTTCGCGCTTTAATCGTCACATTTCTAACCTAACCCAAAACGATTTTCTCAGTGGTATGGGGGATGGCCAGTGGTATGGTGGGTCTAGGGAATGCAATCTCGTCTCGCCGAGATCCCGATCTCGCGAGATCCCGGCCATATTTTACGAGATTGTATCTCGTCAAATTTCGTACGAGATCTCGCGAGATAACGAGATCGACAAATGCAGCGTGACGAAGTGTATTTCATAGCGCGGCTGCCCTCAACTGTGGTTCCCACAAGTGTTGAGGCAGAACGAGCTTTTTCAGCAGCAGGGTATTTGGCATGCAAAATCAGAAGTCGTCTGTCAGATGATACTCTCGATATGATGTGTTTTTTGAGAAGCGATTTTCAGACAAACTAACTTGCCTTTCCGTACCTTGATAACTTCATCTGACTTCTACTTTAAACTTCTTTTATTTGATTAATACGATCTCACAACATTTATTTAAGAACTTGTGAAGTTAAGTTTTTGTTTTGTTGTATTTATTATAGATAATTATTGTTTTGTTACCAATATTGTAAGAATTTGAACTGATTAGCTACAGTAGGTATAATAATTATAGACATAAACAAATGTTATTAGAGTTAGAGACAAAATAATAAGTACTTTGTTGATTTTTAAAATAAAACTTACATTATTTTTATAACTAAGCAACGCAGTTTCTATTTAATAACATATCATGTCAATTACTAGTTCTTAAAACAAGCATTTGCATATGTTTTAATTGCGATTCTCCCAATCTCGCGAAATCCCGTAATTTGCGAGATCTCGCGAGACTGGGTTTTGAGTCTCGCGAGATCTCGCTAGGCGGAAATCTCGTACGAGATTGCATTCCCTAGGTGGGTCCACCTGCAACACGTTTTCTTCTTCCATTCCTTCCTGGCAACCGTGATGAAATCACTGACTCCCTTCCTCTTTCTTATTTTCAACCGACTTCAAAATGAAGAAGGTTCTCAATACGACTATGTTGTTGTTTCTTTTTTTTTTTGTTAGTAGGTACATATATTTGTTACGCAATTTTCCCAGCAAATGTATATCGATTTTGGAAATTCTTTGTTTGATGGATAGGGTATGTATACCCTATACCCTGTATTGAATTTACAGGGGACTACCCCTGAGGTATCTCAGGGGTGGTCCCATGTAAATTTTATCGAAATTGATTCAGCACTTTTTGAAAATATCAACAAATACACATTACACAGACGTTTTCGTTTCTTCAATCTTTGGAGTAGTGACTTTCAATCTCTGTTTTAACTGTGTTGTCGTTTCTTTATGGATTTAGATGAGGCGGAGGTACTGAAAAGCGGGATATAAAAAGCTTTTTTACAAAAAAGACAACCGCCTTCAAAAACTAAAATGTGTTCGACGACACGGTTGGCGCAGTGGCTGAGCGATCGACTGCTGCGCAGCGTGTTGCGGGTTCGATTCCCGTCCAGGGTAAATATTTGTGTGATGAGCACTTGTGTTTGCCTTGTGTCTGGGTGTTGTTTATCTATATATGTATGTTTTTAAAATATATTTGTGTATGTATATTAGCTGCCTGACACCCATAGTATAGGGTCTCCCTAGTTTGGGGGCAGATGGCCGTGTGTGAAATGTCCCCACATATAAAAAATATATATATATATATAACATTAGCACAGAACACACATGACTTTAGTTTCGGAAGTCTGTGGCAATACAAAACAACAAACAGAACAAAGCAACCGACTTCCGAAACTAAAGTCATGTGTGTTCTGTGCTAAAGTTATTATTCACTTTTTAGTTTTTGAAGGCGGTTCTCTTTTTTACCCGACTGCGCTAGAAGGTGATGTTTTTGTAAAAAAGCTTTTATATAATATTCATAACTCTTTTGGGTCACATGAGTTTCATACCTGCTCTTCACATTTCTATACCAAGACAATCGATCCACTTTTAACTTTTCTGATCGAACTTAGGACAACAGAATAAAAATAACTTGAGTATGTAAGTATATAAAAAGCGTATATTTCCAAAGTACAATAGTGTTCTTATAATAAGCTTTCATAACGGCTGCAGTAATACTATCTCATGACAAAGTATGATACGTGTTTTATGTTATAAATGTACAATTTTCTTCCCAATTAAAGTTACGAGTTGAAAAACTCTATGAATATCAATGTTATTGAGAGTATACAGTAAACGGCACGTCCACAGTCAGTTTCACTTTGTCAGCGCCTTCGTTACATCATTCTAGTGTCACTAATGGCGTGCTGTTGACCGTACATGTAAAAAATAATTTATAATCAAATTCGGATAATACTTTTCTCCATACAACAATTATTTTATGCTCGAGTAGTATTGAACCAAAATTTGACAGAAATATAGTTGAAAATGGAGTGCAAGATTATAAATTCAGCTCGAAACTATATTCTGCAAACGAATTTGAACTCTAATTGTGACTTGTATACGTTCTTATTTTGTTTTATATTTTGAATAATTTCATCTTCTTAGTGGCTTGCATTACTTGGTGTTAAAATAATTTAAACGACCGGTTCAAATATCATGGTTATATGGTTTATTTTAACATTAAACTTTTTTTTTTCTAAGACTTGATATATAATAAGTATATAGCGTGGCATTTAACTAGTCTTACAAAAGTAGCCCATTCAATGTATTCGACATAAAATACCTCAAGACGCGATTAAAAATTGCTACCATTAATTAGAAAAATGTTTGTGACGATCATAAGCTCGTAAAAGCCATCATCATCTCAACCTTTAGACGCCTACTGCTGGGCATAGATCTCCCCCAAGGGGGGGTTTAGCCGAAATCGTTATGCTATATTTGAGTGGGTAGTGCATTATTTATATTTTGTGTAACTGTCACTCCAGTCTGCGAATATACGCTGCGCTATCGACTGAGCGACAACTTGTTTGATTAAATCCCAAGTAATTGAGGTACCCCCGCAACACATTTGTCACTATGCAATGGCCGTGTGGAGCCGCGAATAACACCACCTCATTTCCACCCGTGGGTGTCGTAGAAGGCGACAGAGAGATATTGACCAGAGGGTGGGCAGCAGCCCGTAAAAGTATGAAGGAAGAATGGGAATGAAATGGGTTTTAAATACTTACAAACTGCTACGTTTTAACAGGGTGTTACAAACTGCGTTACGAGTCATACGTATATTGAATAATATTATCATATTTAATTTTTCAAGCTCAGAGTCACGCAGAGAGCCATGGAGAGAGCTATGCTCGGAGTTTCTTTGCGCGATAGAATCCAGAACGAGGCAAATCGCCAAAGAACTAAGGTCACCAACATAGCTCTCAGACTATGCAAGTTGAAGTGGCAATGCGCAGGTCACATCGCTCGAAGAACCGATAACCGATGGGGTTAAAGCTTCTCTCCTGGCGACTACGAACCGTTTGACGCAGCGTTGGTAGGCCTCCCACCAGATGGACCGACGACATCGTCAAGGTCGCGGGGAACCGGGGGATGTAAGAGTTGTGGCGTTCTATGGGGGAGGCTTATGTTCAACAGTGGAAGTTTTTCGGCTGGTGATGATGATGATTTAATAATACAAATTATTTGATTCTCTTTTTTTATTGATGATGATTAGTACTCATTGGATACTTGGATACAAGAGCGCCCATCCCGTCATATTTTCCATACAAACGCTCGTACGCGATTACGGCGTTATAACCAATTATTTTCCAAATATTTTGAACACACAGGTATCTTGTGGTTTAAATCTAGATTTGTATGAAGCCAAAAATAAACTTTTTTGAGAAACAAATTCAGTAAACAAATCTGAAAATCGTATTTTTTGCACAATTTTATCTGAACTTTGGCCGTTCATAACGCACTCATACATTGAAAAAGTAAAAAAAACAGCTTCATAGAAACCTTGCACATGTAATGGAGATTCTAAATTACAAACATTTTTACCAAAAACTTGTAAGGTTTTTTAAAAAACACGTATGTCCTAGAACAAGTTTTGTGAAATTTCTGCGCGCCAATTTTCCTGTGATGTTATCGCGTTGTCACTCACTCGTTTGTTTTCAAGCTCTGCGTTGGTAGAAACAAAACATTTTTCAATCACGCTCGCGTTGAAGTTCGTTCGATGGGGAAGGGCGCTCTTAAGTGAGCTGTCGTTTTGAAGACGATGAAAATGCCAAATATATATACGCCAAAACATAAAACTTGCCAACATTATGAGTTTAATTCAATAATTTAACAAAAATAACCAATGATTTCTTACATAACAATTTGTTGATCACAGACGAATATAGACCTTAATGCTACATCACCATCTTCTTGCCCTTGTCCTATGTTGCCGCTAGCACAATCCACTCCAGTATGTCTATGCTGTTACAATCTTCCTCGGTGAACACCTAGGTGAAGTGAGCTGTCATCTGTCCCGATGCTAGGGATTTACAAAGAACTACAATAGGATGACAGCTCACTTCACCTAGGTGTTCACCGAGGGAGATTGTAACAGAATAGACATACAGGTAGCACTTTGCAGTCTCTGACGTGTATAGATATACATATCTTACATCTATAGACCTTAAATGCTACAACTTACAGTTTATTATTATTTGTCCCTAGTATTGGACATGTTACTTTGTTATTCTAAGCCAAATTCTGATGACATTTATTTTAATTTGATTAAAAATTATGTTATTGATCAGGTATTGAATTCTCGAAATAATTCACACGAAATTAATTAAATAATTTAATGGTTGTCATAAGGCTTAATTGCGATGATTTTACTATGACATACAAAATTTATATTCACTGAACTGGTCTGAAATTAACCAGAATGGATGCAGAAGTTGGTTGATGGTTGGTAGATACCTATTTCTATCAGGGGAAATAATTTAATGGTTGTCATAAGGCTTAATTGCGATGATTTTACTATGACATACAAAATTTATATTCACTGAACTGGTCTGAAATTAACCAGAATGGATGCAGAAGTTGGTTGATGGTTGGTAGATACCTGTTTCTATCAGGGGAAATAATTTAATGGTTGTCATAAGGCTTAATTGCGATGATTTTACTATGACATACAAAATTTATATTCACTGAACTGGTCTGAAATTAACCAGAATGGATGCAGAAGTTGGTTGATGGTTGGTAGATACCTGTTTCTATCAGGGGAAATAATTTAATGGTTGTCATAAGGCTTAATTGCGATGATTTTACTATGACATACAAAATTTATATTCACTGAACTGGTCTGAAATTAACCAGAATGGATGCAGAAGTTGGTTGATGGTTGGTAGATACCTGTTTCTATCAGGGGAAATAATTTAATGGTTGTCATAAGGCTTAATTGCGATGATTTTACTATGACATACAACATTTATATTCACTGAACTGGTCTGAAATTAACCAGAATGGATGCAGAAGTTGGTTGATGGTTGGTAGATACCTGTTTCTATCAGGGGAAATAATTTAATGGTTTTCATAAGGCTTAATTGCGATGATTTTACTATGACATACAAAACTTATATTCACTGAACTGGTCTGAAATTAACCAGAATGGATGCAGAAGTTGGTTGATGGTTGGTAGATACCTATTTCTATCAGGGGAAATAATTTAATGGTTGTCATAAGGCTTAATTGCGATGATTTTACTATGACATACAAAATTTATATTCACTGAACTGGTCTGAAATTAACCAGAATCGATGCAGAAGTTGGTTGATGGTGGGTAGATACCTGTTTCTATCAGGGGACTGTGGCACAGGCCCGTGTGGAAACAGGGGACTCCCCTGGGGTGTAGGTATCTTAGTTCAGTTATTATGCTGCAATAAGTATGTCCGTGGATAAAAGTCACGAAAGTTTATTGTAAGTTGAATAGTTAGAAAAGTATAAGAATTATTTGCTTATTTTTGTTTTTTAAAAGTTAATGTAATTATCAAATAAACAAACAAAGCAAAAACAATATTCCTCATTAAATTATGTAAATCTTACAATAAAAAAACATCTTTAATTAACAGTTACAAAAATAAAGTGTAAGAAAAGATGAGTGAGTAACATGAGTTCATCCTTTGCTAATCAATTACATCATTTTTACCAACAATTCAAAATATACTCAAGCTCACATTTTGATTCAATTCTTCTATCGTGCCTTTATCTAATATTATTATTTTAAATTTAATAAAATCCGTATGTACTATATGTTTACAGTTATTAACACTTGATTGTAATGCATTTTTCTAAACAATATTTTGCATTTTACAATCTTTAGTATTTCAATAGGGTATATTACCAAAAAAAAATCTAATTAGTCCGTCAGATAGATTTAAAAAAAATATCTAACACGTGTTTTTTCTTTTTTCACGTAAACAAAAAATGAAGACGATACAGTGCGTCGAAAACTCGTGTGACATCGTTATGTCAGTACACTTTTACTGGCGAAGTGACGTCACAAACACCCACTCATGATCTTTGATGCGTTTTATCTTCGTCAGTTTTTATTGATTTGATAAAATAAAAAATACGTATCAATTATTTTTCAATAATCTAACTGACGGACTAATTAGATTTTTTTGGTAAAATACCCAATTTGCGTCGATATTTCTTTCACTATACGACTAATATCCAAGATTTACAAAATAGAGATTAAAAAGAATTAATAACATTCGATTTTCTTCGTGATTTAAATAATTTTTGTCTAGTGGTAATAAAAATAGATTTACTTTTCTTTGTAAAATTGGAAGACGGAAAATGTTACGAAACTGAGTTTTACGATAAGTAGTTAGGACAAGTGATCTTAAAAAGAGTACTTACTCAGCACGGATCAGCATTCTTCTGAGCATTATTCTCTATCTCTTTCTACACCTTAGGTACTTAAGTGGTTAGAGCGAGAGATCCGTTCGCAAGCATTCTCATTTTTTGTGCGAGTGGAATTGTCACTCTAATGACTGGCTGTAAGCCTTATGAGTGACAAAAAGGGAAAAAGAGACAGAAACATACTGATTCGTACGTGTAAGTGAGATATCATCCTTACCAGCAGTCCGGTTACAAGTCACTCCAGTGATTCTGGTGATTAGACGTTGGTAGTCTGATATGCATTGCATTCAAAAATGGTTTCTAAAAGACATCACTAAATCTAATAGCTGTTGTGATTGGTCGACAGAAATATCAACAACCAATCAAATTTGTAGTTTCCAGACATGACAGTCAAATTTAGGGCCGATATTCGAATAGCCAAATAACTTTTATCTGATTAATAAATACTACGTTTTGACATAATTTTCTATACAAAAGCTGTAAAACGACCATATTTATTCTTAGTTATCGATTTGACTTGACAAGATTGACTTTAAAAAATCGATCTTAAAGCGAATTCTCTAAGGGATATTTTAGTTTGCATTTATAGAGAGTCTTTATTCAAATTCATTGAAAGTTAAAACAAATATTTTCAACACCGGGACCAGAGATAAATGTTGAAAGACATATTATTATCATTCTTCATTAGAAGAATCACATCACAAATAATCTTACGTTTGACACGACGATCACGTCTAGTTTCTCCCAAAGGTGTAGATTTTTCCCTCATTCCGCTAATATGTAACGGAGAAGCATTTTGTTTTGGCAATATGCTCCCTATTAACGAAATTTGAGGGTACCCTACACTCCTATCTGTACCTTCGAAGCCTAATGGTATGTACTTTAAAACATTATATACACTGATCAGCCATCATAACGTCAAGACTATCTTCATCAGAATTTTCATAAGTTGGAGTCCCTCCGTCCTCCTGTTGCGTAGTGTCGCAGAGTGCTTGTTCATGTATCCTCTCTAGTTTGGCTTGTACGTCGCCCAGAAGGGCCCTCTGAGAGGGCTCGGAGGCCCAACAGGATTCCATGACCTCCCAGCAATCGTCTGTAAAGTGGGGGAGGCGTTCGGGGCGAAGGCCTACGAATGGAAAATGTGGGTTCTGATTATTAAGTGAGCACTTTACTTTTGTTTTTGAAAAATATCAAGAAGAATTACATGAACCGTTTTAACTAAGAGAGAAGATTAAACATATATAGAAAATCGTTTAAGTTTAGAAAAATGAATTCAATAAAGAAGTTTCCATTTTTTATTCATTAAATATAAAAAAGTAATTTAATTAAAATGAAACAGAAACGTGACAAAATCATTAAAATATCTCTAGAAATTAAAAAAATATGGGACTTTCAAGTTGTGCTTGAAAATATGCGCGCGGTGTCACTTGACCTAAACGACGCGGCTTTTATTTTCTGATTATTTACTAAAATACGTAAACTTCAATAATCTATTTCTCAGTAATTTATGATTTATTTCAAAATAAAAAAACAGTGATTTATTAGTTTTGATCTATAATTTTAACCCCCTATGAAAAGAGAGGGGTGGACTACTTCTTCCACCCCTCGGTCGATGGTGGACCGTTGTGGGATAGTTCATGAATCTCTTGGGTCCCCCGTCGCAACGAAGCTTTGATCATATTACTTAATACTTCAAATCGAGTAAAAGTACTATCAAACACATTTATTTTTGACGTGAATACGTCTTTAAAATTACTTACATTTTGGAGGCTAGTCAAAAAAAACGATGATAACAAAATTGAGGGATACAGTTTGGTGTTGTAGCTTCATATCTATCATCTCCATTATAAATTCAATTACAGCATTGGATAGCCAAAGAATCAAAGAATTAATTACGCCAAGTGAGGACAGTGACGCACCGCGCGCGGGGGAGGGGGAAGCGCCGCCATTTCGTGTTAATTTTACTGTGTATCGAGATTTACACTTAGTATAACTTTTGACTCGGAAGAGCTACGACGTTCGTTTAAGTTTCAATCGTTAGGTCTCGTCAAAATCTATCGATTGTATAAAAAACATTGGTGTAAAATAGTGACTGTGAGTATAAAAAGGTGTTACAATTAACAAAATATATAATGTCGGCTTATACGCGTCCAAAAGTCAAATTCAAACACAGGGATCGTATACGGTTGGAAAGGGTTTCTCAAGAGCAATCGAATGGTACCAATAAAACACCATAATGACGGAGTCAAGTAGTGCCGAGAACGTGAAAGAATGAATGCGGCCGAGCGGAACAACGACGGTCCAGTACATCTGCAGCTGGGGCGGTTGAAATTATGCAATTGGAAGAAGAAATCACTTCTATATCGACACTGGACTGTGTAGGCATCGATTGTGTACGATCGTCGATTATGAAGACACCATTTTTAGTTCGTTCAAAAATGAATATGAGATACATACACGGCCGTGTCCACGACACAGCATCACCCCGATTTTTTTTTTAATTTAATTTAATACCGTTACGTTAAATATAGCGTTGCCAGCATAATGAAACATGCTCATAGTGAAGGGACAGATTAAAAATACTTAAAGTAATCAAAATAGCGTACCTTTCTTGACTTTACTCCACAGTTGTTCTTTGTTTCGGAATGCTTCAAACGCCGACGGTAGCGTTATGTTACCGGCACACACGTACCTGTAAATATATAATAATAATAATATGTGAGGACATTTCACACACTGCCATCTGACCCCAAACTAGGGAGACCCTGTACTATGGGTGTCAGACAGCTGATATACATACACAAGTACATTTTTTTTTTGTAAATACATACATATATAGATAAACAACACCCATACACAAGGCAAACACAAGTGCTCATCACACAAATGTTTACCCTGAGCGGGAATCGAACCCGCAACACGCACATGTACTTTATTAACTCATCTTATACGATCAAAAAAGATAGAAAGAGATCACTGGGGAGAGATGGGCTGGGTAAAGGGGCTCGTGTCTAAGTCAAATTCCTACGTATCGTTCAGTCATGATTAAGCTACGAAAAAACTGAAACTCTACTTTTTGACCTAATTACTGGACAGATTTCGTAAATTTTTTGTATATCGTCAGAAATGGCGATAACAAGTATGTCGTATAATTTATTGCATATATAATAATAACTTTATTATCAGGCAATTGTGGCCCATAGATAAAATATACAAAATAATCTTAAACAATAACAAACTAATACATATTAAAACCTTATCAACTATAAATAAATATATCCTATTTCACACATAAAGTTGGCGTCGTGTGTCCCGCGGTGTCAGCAGGTAGCCGGCCTCGATAGCGACGGAACACAACACCTTTCGGCCAAAATTCCGCCTTCGTGAAGGTCGACAGATGTTCAGTTGGTACTCTCACCACAAAGGAGTTGAAGTTCACATTGTGGCTCGAGGCCAACCGCTCGACCCTCAGAGCAAAATTCGACTTAATTCGGATGTACTCTACCACCTCCTCAACCTTTGTAGAGTAGACCATTGAGGGGTTGTCCCTTGGAGAGATATATGTGGTCCCACAGATGTAGATAGACCTAGATAACGCAAGAGCAACTAGTTCGCGTGCCTATTTTCGTGCCTAACTTACGATAAAAAATCATAAGCAAAAAAAAGACAACCGCCTTCAAAAAGTAAAAAAATAACTTTCAATTCGCAAGTCGGCGGCTTTGGTTTTGCTTGTTGTTTTGTATTTCCACCGACTTGCGAATTGAAAGTTATTTTTTACTTTTTGAAGGCGGTTGTCTTTTTTGTAAAAAAAAATTTTTTCGCTTTTTAGTGCCTACTTCTCATCATAGAAATTAATTACGAAACGGCGACACCAAAAAAAAAACTGTCATCCCATAATTTTCAACCCTTAGGTCTGGAATATTTTCTTAAAATATATATGGGACGAAATTTGAGGTATACACTATCAATTAAAAAAAGAATCATCGAAATCGGACTACACTGAAAAAAGTTATGCGTGGTCAAACATAAAAATAAATATATAAAAAATAAAAAAAATGTTCATAAAATAAAAACTACTGCGTTGGTAGCATGACAAATGGCAACTGCAGTAGACAGTTGTATTGTAACCACTTTTTTGCCTCTAATGTCATCCTTAAGCCCACGGAATAGAAGTCAAAATCGGTTGAAGGGACTGTAAAAAAGGTTTGTGTTTATGTCTAATTTTATTGTGAACAGGGTATAGGTCTATCTATATCAAAGTCAAAGTCAAAGCATTTATTTCAATTAAACCATTTACAGGCACTTTTGAATTGTCAAGGAGTCGGTCAGTTAGTCAGAGAGTTGAAGCTAGTTGCTCGTTCCTAAACGTAGGTAGGTCTCTATGGAGAAGAACGAGCAAGAAACTCCACGGACACTCTTTTAAATCAAGTTTTTTACAAAGTCTGGTTACATGATTCTTGTTGCTTCTATATGTGAAAACTATGAAGGTCTGTGTCATCTGTGTATGGTCCCCATTGTGTATATAATAATAATAATAATCATTTTATTTCGGACAACTACGAGATCCTTAAATTGTTAGTAACAGGTTTGCACTTAAAAACTATTGTTAGTACCTTAACTAAAGACTAATTAAAGAGAATACCACCCACCACCAGAGCAACAAAATACTAGGGTATAAGTCTTCTCACACATTGCCTCACTATTGTGGAGGACATATCGGCCGCCACAGTCTTGAGGATGCTATAGTGACTGCCTCTTATTCTACTCAGCAGCGAGGCCGTATTTTGCGGATTATAGCATGAAACCCATCGGTATGGGTGCTCGTACACATAGGTGCTCACCAGAACAGTATCCCGAAGGCGTAGACGTCGACGGCGGCGTCGTACCCGCCGGCCAGCAGCTCGGGCGCCATGTGCACGGGCGTGCCCACCACGGAGCCCGACATCAGCGCCTCGGCGGCGCAGAAGCCCAGGTCCGACAGCGCCGCGCGGTCGTGGGGGTCCAGCAGCACGTTCTTCATCTTGATGTCGCGGTGCACCAGGCCCAGCGAGTGCAGGTAGCGGATGCCTGACGACCAAAACTATATTAAAGGAGAACCTGACTGCGAGACTGAGATTTGATTCATGTCTGTCTCTATGCTACTCGTGCCTCTCACGGTGCCCTTTGCGTGTAGTCGCATAGTTTATAAAATATTTGCCCTGGCTGAAAGTTTTTTCACCATAGTGAGGCCGGTTAAGCATCTCCTAGGTTAACCTGCGAGTTATAGCCAATTCGAAAAAAAGAAACTGGTTGGTTGACTGCACGGTCGAAACTACTGGAACTAGTAACGTGACATTTTACACACGACTTCGTTTTGCGATGTAACCGAGCACTAAGAAAGGATTTCGGAAACCCTAATGGGGTAACAGTTCGATTGTAAGAAAAATCTTATTTCTTGGGTCAATTTAAATCGTGGCACGAGTGCAAACCGATGTAAATAATAAACTTTGACGATAATTATTTTTTTTTACTACCACACAAACGGGTTTAAAGAGCATTGAGTTTATAAGAGAAATACGAAATCGCGATGCGGGCGGAGTCACGGAAAAAGTACTATTTACAACTGACACATGTAAAAAATATTACTAGCCCATTTTGTTCCATTAAAGGACAAAAGGTTGATTTCAATTTTTATTTTATGACCTTCAAAAATACCTGTTAATGGTCTATTGAAATAAATGATTTCACTTTGCCCCTGACTTTAAGGTCAGAAATGAGTATATTTGTGCCAGAGACAAAAATCTTGAAAGGGGAATCGTTTGTTTCTTTAAGGCCATGTGAAAAGGAGGGATGAAACGTATGTGACCAAAATAGTTATGAATAAAAATGTGGATGGGTGGAGAGGAAGAAGAAGGTCGAAGAAAAGATGGATGTATTGTGTGAAAGAGAAGGGAGTCAATGATATCACGACGGTTCACAGGAAGGAATAGAAGAAGAAAAACGTGTTGCGTCGACCACAAGTAACATGGGACAACAGCAGGAAGTTGATGATGACCTAAGTTCGGATTTGCTTTGAACGAGACATGATGCGCTTTTTAAGATATAGAGGAACAAAACGACACTTTTCGAATAGAAGGGATGAAAGAAAATTTTGATGTGAAACATCTATAGTCGCACGTAAAACCGATTTCTGGCGTGGCGACGCATGCCGTGGCGACGCGTCGCCAAGCTATATGATGGTATATATATACAGTCTATATGCAGTAGTGTGTACGGTGTGGCGACGGTCGCCACGCTATATGATGGTATATATAGGGTGACTGGTAATTAGTGTACGATACTTAAACACGTGATTGTGTTCATGATAAAGAAAAAATGTTTTGTTGTACTGGTTCAGTTTTATCACACTAACACATCAGCCGTACGAAATACACGCGCGCGCACGCCTGTGACCAAAACTGAACCAGTACAAAAAAAATTTTCTTCTGGAAAGTTGTTTGTTATCATGAACACAATCACGTGTTTAAGTATCGTACACTAATTACCAGTCACCCTATATATACAGTCTATATGCAGTAGTGTGTACGGTGTGGCGACGCGTCGCCATGCGCAATCGACTGTGCGATTACCGAAGTCACTGATTAAACGAATTAAGTAGTCACGATTTGAAATAAATTTGTAAATTTTTGTATTTAATGAAAATAAATGTTTATTCAATAAATAGTCATCATTATATGGAAAAAAATCATAATATTTTATTTTATCATTATGACATATTTAGTTCCTATCACAATATGTTCTTTTCTGCATATTACTTTTACAAAATAATGTCGATGTTTCACATCTGCCAGACGTCCCGTGACGGCAAATTTTTTTTTTTCAATCACGCTCGTTGATGTTCGGCCGCTAGAGAAGGGCGCTCATAACTAAAGGGGGGACAGGGTTTCCAGGTCATGAATGTGAAATTTCCCCAGAACTGATTTTATTTTTCCCCAAAAAGATACTATTTAGTACAATTTTCCCCCAAATTAATTTTGCACTTAGAAACAAAATTATGATACCTAACATGAATAATTGTCCTTATACTCTATTATTAATTTGGCAAGCTAAATAAAATAAACTTATTTAATATTTATCTTTGCTCTTTATTCGTATAGTCATCCATTCATTACTACCCATAATTCGTACTTCATTGCTGTCCACATTTCGTGATCTTGTATACAGCTACTTCTTCTGATTTAATTTTTTTTTTTGCGTATTCTTTGTTGGCATAAATTTAATGCATTTTGAAAATTGAAAATAAAGTGATCAGCTGTTGTAGTTAACATTTTATTTCGGAGTTTATTTTTAACTAAATTCATTACTGAGAAAGTCAGAAAGCTCTCTCAACACTCGCATTAGAAAACGGTAACCACAAAATGTTGGTTACGAACTTATATTTAGGTATAATATATCGTTAATCTATGGAACGTCTGAATTAAAAGTTTGTTTCAGCTTTTCCCCAAACTTACGCCAAGAAATAATTTGTTCTTCAGAATTTTCCTCACAGTTTTCATTCCCCCAAACATTCCCCAAAATTTTTATTTTTCCCCAAAATGGGGAAAAAACCCCCAATCTGGAGACCCTGAGGGGGGAAGCTGATGATGCTGGCCTCACCTTCCACGATGTCCCTCGCGATCCTCATGCGCGTGGCCCAGGCCAGGCCGGCGCGCACGGCGGCGTGCAGGTCGCGCACCTTCCGCTCCGACAGCAGCAGCACGCAGGGCCCGGCCGCGCTGTGGCGCTGCACCACGGACCCGAACAGGGGCACGATGCGAGGGTGAGCCGGGATGCTCCTGCGCAACATACATTTTTGACGTGATAACGTCTGTTAGCGGCTAATCAGCGCCCCTAGGCATCCTCATGATTAAGCCCGTCACAGACGTAGCTATAATTTTAAAACCACTCTACAAGCCTGGCTCCAAAGTCAAACATACACCGCCACAGAAGCTCTCTTTGAGGTACCAGTCTAATCACATACATCCGGAACCCCGCAAACAACACACATTTACACACACACATTTGCACACACACACACACACACACCTACACCTAAACACCTACACCCTCATACACAACCTAACTTACTGTAGCTTACTGTCTTATTTACTCATAAATATAAGCTATCAAATAATGTAACTAGGAATAGGTGGGAACCTGGTGACCTGTATTACAGGTATTACTACCTACCACAGGCACCAGCGATCCACAAACAGAACTTATTGTTTTTGAAAAAAAAAATGTTTGTAATTTTTGGCTTGTGGTGAGAAATAAACACTTTTTATTTTATTTATTTATAATATATATTAATATACGTCAGATGTAGCTATAATTTATATTAATATACATCAAACGTAGCTATAATCAAGGCATATTACGATCAGCTATAACATATATTTTTACTACGTCACCAAAATATGTGGACAGATATAGGGGTCCATATTGACTCACTAAAGTTCTTTACCCGAAATTGTACTTCCTAAGGATTTGTAATCCGAATGATCACTCTTCCTAAAATTTTTCATCCTAAAGTTTTTATTCATACTATTTGTAGTGCTACCGGTGATGTTCATAACACTCATATTTCCGAAAATTGTTATTAATAATATCATTAATGTAAATATATTTAAACTCCTACTGTTTTTTATCATAACGCTTCTGCCCCTAAACATAATTACCATAATATTTTCACTCACACTCGGAAAGAAACATTTACCAAGTGTAATACAAAATATATGTGGGAAGAAGATGATATTTATAGTTTTAATTTGAGGGTATGATTATTATTTGGGGGTATGCTTTACATAACGTACTGAGTTGTGTCTATTGCTAAGTTCAAACCTACTGAGCGTGCGTGCAAGCAAGCATGCAGCAGGCAAGCAAGCATGCAGCAAACAAGTAAGCATGCAGCATGCAAGCAAGCATGCAGCGTGCAAGCAAGCATGCAGCATGCATGATTTCTGTCACGGCTCCGGCGTTGCGGGGCTCCGGCGGTCCCACGCGAACTTATCGTCGCAGATGGTATTCACGCTCACCACCTGCTCCTCAGCTCGCGGGCCGCCTCGCCCCTCCGCGCCTACGCGGATTTAAATTACACTCTAGGGGTAGGGCAGACAAGACTACGTGGAGTCGGTTTCGCAGCGATTCGTTTCTCTCATTAACTTTTGTAGCACAACATATTCACTTTTTAAGACAATATTTTAGTTATTGTCTATTTATATATATTTTCGTTGAAATAAATTCCATGGAAAAATACACTGAACAAACAATATTCGTTAAAAAATAATTCTACTGTTTGATAAGTTTGTTAAACAAAAAAATGTGAATAAAAATTCATTGAATTGTGTTTCTGTGAAATATGTTTCATTGAAGTAAATAGTCTTTGAAACAATAACAGTCGAAATAAAATTACAAGAACCAAATATGATATGAAACATTTTCTGGAAATCGAAATTCTATGAAATTTCTGTCTGCGAAACAAGGGGACACCATTATACATGTTATGTGAAAATAAAGTTACGCAAAATGAATGTATATAGTACTGATTATTATAAATAAAAAGAAATCTAAACAAAAAAGATTTGACTTTGAATAATAGTGTAAAACATGGTTATGTTGAGAAAATATAGGAAAACCAATAAAAGTATAATAGATGTTTATTTTAATAATGAAACAAACAGGAATAAAAAAACATAATACTGATTACACTCTGGAGACTTCCCGTGGTCTCTTAAGTACTAATAAAGAAGTTGCTCAGGAATTTGCAACATTCTTTACCGATATTCCTATTAAAACTACTGAAACTTTAGATTCTTCGCCCTCACTTGCTTTAAACTTACTAAGTTCGAATGTTTCAGCATGTCCCACGGAATTTAAATTTAAACATATAAACCCTGCAATCGTTATTAAAGCTTTTAAACAACTCAAGATCAAGGGTACTGAAGATTTATGGGGGATGTCTACTAATGTTTGTAAATCAATTATTGAGACAGTGGCGCCCTATTTAGCTTTCATTTTTAATTTGTGTGTAGACCAAGGGATCCCGGATCTAATGAAGTTCAGCAAAGTTATACCACTTTTTAAATCCGGCGACTGCAAAGACTCTAATAATTACAGACCCGTTTCAGTTTTGCCGGTTTTTAGCAAAGTGTTTGAAAAAGTAATGCTTGATCAAATGCTCAGTCATTTTAACTGTCACAAAATTTTACATGATCAACAGTATGGTTTCACCAAAGGACGTTGCACTACTGACGCCGGTGTCACCTTAATCAAGCATATATTTAAGGCTTGGGAGGATTCTCAAGATGCTATTGGTATCTTTTGCGACCTCTCCAAAGCATTTGATTGCGTGAATCACGAAACACTACTCTTAAAGCTTGAGCATTACGGACTGGGTAAACTAGCGCTTAGCTTAGTAAAATCATATTTGACTGATAGACTGCAACAAGTTCAAGTAAACGGTGTAAATTCATCGGGCTTAAAAGTAAAAATGGGGGTACCGCAGGGCTCAATATTGGGTCCGTTCCTCTTTTTAGTTTATATAAACGATTTACCTTATTTGCTGAAAAATCAACCACAAATGGTGTTATTTGCTGATAATACTTCCTTGATATTTAGAGTTAATAGACGGGCACAGCACCATGACGACGTAAATGACGCTATGCTTAAGGTTCATAATTGGTTTACTGTAAATAATTTAGTATTAAATGAGAAGAAAACTAAATGCATAAGATTCGCTTTACCGAATGTTAAAAGTAGTGAATGTAACGTTGTATTGAAAAAGGATATACTTGAATTCGTCGAAAAGACTGTTTTCCTAGGGATTACGCTTGACTCAAAGCTGCAATGGGGTCCTCACTTAACATCTCTTGCAGAGCGGTTGAGTTCGGCCGCTTACGCTGTCAGAAAAATCCGGCATTTGACAGACGTGGATACCGCTAGGCTAGTATATTTTAATTATTTTCATAGCATCATGTCCTACGGTATCTTGCTTTGGGGGCGGGCTGCAGATATTGATTCTATTTTTATTCTGCAAAAGCGGGCTGTCAGAGCCATCTATAATCTCAGCAGTCGCGAGTCTCTAAGAGAATTGTTTAAACAGATTAACATCTTGACGGTACCTTGTCAATACATATATGAAAACATTATGCATGTTCGAAAAAACCTTCATCTTTTTAATAAAATAAGTGACAGACATAGTGTTTATACTAGAAATAGGAACAAATTAGATCAGCCAAGATTCAGATTGTCAAAAGTTCATACTTCTTTTATGGGGTACTGTGTAAAATTTTATAATAAAATACCTCTTGATATTCTACAACTAAATGAAAGACAATATAAAACATGTATTAAACGCACACTGTGTAGACAAGCATATTATAAATTAGAAGACTACATCAATGATAAAAATGCTTGGCTAAATGCTGGTCCTGCTCCACAGGCAGTTTAGGGAATTTCCTAATTGGAGGAATGTTGTTTCCTACCCCTTTTTTTTATTGACATGAGTAAGGAGTATCGTTATTATTATACACAAATATATATTTTTATTACTTTTACGACATTTTAGAAACATTGGAAACCTTAGTTTTGTATAATTTAGCAGCATTATTTCAATTTGGTAAATGTGAGTACCATGGAGCCATATTTTAAGTAAATTATTATGTGTTTGACTTAAATGAGCATGGCGGTTGAGAGAATTGTCATGCTCACTCAAATGTCTCGCTGGTGGTGGCGCGTGTGTTGGATCATTCGGCTCCCTCTAAAATGGTTGAGCTGAATGGTGCTGATTCACGCGTCATGTTCGTGAACGGGCGCTGTCAGTAGAGATTGGTCAACTGTTAACTGCCATGGTTTTTATCTTGATTATTTTTTATATTTTGTATTTCTAGATTACCTTCATTGTTTTCACATATAGAAGCAACAAGAATAATGTAATCAGTATTTTGTAAAAACCTGAGTTTAAAAGAGTGTCCGTGGAGTTTCTTGCTCGTTCTGCTCCATAGAGACCTACCTACGTTTTGGAACGAGCAACTAGCTTCAACTTTCTGTCTAACTGACCGACTCCTTGACAATTCAAAAGTGCCTGTAAATGGTTTAATTGAAATAAATGCTTTGACTTTGACTTTGACTTTATTGCTACTGACATTATGAAGTTGAATGCTTCGGATTATGAACATTAGAGACAGAGTAGTTAGGAATTGTGATTGTTAGGATGAAAAATGTTAGGAAGAACATTTTCGGATTTAAAATATTATCAATATCAATTATCGGAGTAAAAAATTTAGGTGAACTTTGGCGCACCCCAGATATAGCAAGGCATATTAATATAAATTTCAAAAATGTGAATCAAGCAACGATCGCAGCCCGTATACAAGTAGAAAGATTGTGTAAATTGGCACATTTGTAATGTAGCAAATTAAGGTGAAAGTGCTGCCCGAAAATATATCGGTGCGTAAACTTACTGAGTATTTCTTTGTCCTACGGTCTGATACACGTCTTATAAATCGATGAACATCCTCTGCACGCACGAAAAAGTATCACGTTCCGCCTGAGCATGTAAGCGAGAGCGCGGGAAAAACGATAGAGAGGCACGATCGGCCTAAGCAATAAGCTCCGCCCACCTCGACGGACGCCATTATTTGCTTATGTTATATATGTTAGCCATTACGTTTTATTATGACGTTATCACGTAAAACTATCGTCCGTAAACCGACTTTACAGACAACCAAAATATTTTTTGACGTGTAAACTGAGACTCAAACTCAAAACCATTCATTTCAATTTAACCATTTACAGGTACTTTTGAATTGTCAGTCAGTCAGTCAGAAAGTTGAAGCTAGTTGCTTGTTCCAAACAGTAGGTTTCTATGGAGAAGAACGAGTAAAAATGTCTGTTACGCTTTCACGATGAAACGACAGAACCGATTTTGATGAAAGGAGATGTCCACTTTTTGTATGGAAGTTGGTTTTTTATTTAGAGATAAATTTAACCAGCATCAAACTGCACTAATATAAAAGCGACAAAAATACGGAACTTGAAACCACTGAAATAATATTTTTAGACCCCACCAATGAAGAGAAAAATAATAAACTATTAAATGTAAGTACATATAGTTAATTTGAACATGGCAACCCAAAAAAAACCAACCAAAGAATCATCTGTCAGATACAAGAAGCTTATAGTTAAAAGTGGAGCCATCAATCTACATACTTAAGAGAAACCAACTGTGGGCAGACGCTCCCTTTCTGAATGCATATGTTACGGCTAATACCCGAAGTGCGGCTACACCTAGTTTTAGCCGGTTAGAACTAGGTGTAGCCACTTACTCTTGGTTAAACCTAGTACGAGCCGATTGTTTTCGGGTAAAACTAGGTCTAGCCTTCATCATGCCGGCTACAACTAGGTCCAGCCATTCCCTGTTGGATAAAACTAGGTATATCCGATATCATTCCGGCTAGAACTAGGTCCAGACAATCCCTGTTGGATAAAACTAGGTCTATCCGATATCATTCCGGCTAGAACTAGGTCCAGACAATCCCTGTTGGATAAAACTAGGTCTATCCGATATCATTCCGGCTAGAACTAGGTCCAGCCATTCCCTGTTGGATAAAACTAGATGCAAACAAGTTGAAACAAGTAACAGGCGCCTGGCTCACGCGAGACGCGTCGCGCTCGCGCGCCCCTGCCGCCCCGCCTCCCGTACACCCGCGTTTGCCCTTGCGCTTTGAGTTTAGTACGCGTTGTGCCGTTGTACAAAACAGACGTACTTTCTTGTTTTTGCGCACTCATACGTTCGAATTCAGAATGGCTATGAATGAAGACCTACAGACTATGAAGTCAAGTTTTTTGGAACAGTTTCAGTGTTTATTAGCCACAAAACATGGTGAAAGTCAAAGCTATATGAATGATGTGCAGTATTCCAAGTTTATAGAAGACGTTAAAGCTGCCAAAATATCCACGAAACGTTCTACGTTACAATATCGCCGTTTGAAGCGCTTCGATGTTTGTTGTATTGGCGACATCGAAAAGTTAATTTCTCCTGTGTCGAGCACCGAAAATTCCGAAAATATCAAATATTTTGTCAAGAATGAAGACTTGTTTGATGTTCTTCATGAAATACATCTGTGTGTTGGGCACGGCGGAAGAAACAGAATGGTTGCAGAAGCTAAAAAGAAGTATGCAAATATTACTCAGGAGGCGATTCTTTTGTATCTTCGTTTATGTAAGCCATGTTAAATGAAACAAAAATCTACCAAAAAAGGCCTTGTTGTAAAGCCTATTTTATCCAGCGAGCTAAACAGCCGTTGCCAAGTAGATTTGATAGACATGCAGACAAACCCAGATGGTGACTACAAGTTTATACTAGTTTATCAGGACCACCTCACGAAATTCGTACAACTTCATCCGTTACAAAGTAAGACTGCGGAAGAAGTATCAAAGAAATTACTTGATATATTTTGTATCTTTGGATCACCCTCAATACTTCAATCCGACAATGGCAGAGAGTTCGCGAATCGAGTTGTGGAAAGTTTGACGCAGATGTGGCCAGGTTTGAAGATTGTGCATGGGAAACCACGACACAGCCAGTCACAAGGTAGTGTTGAACGTGCCAATCAAGACATCGAAAAAATGCTTATGACTTGGATGGCTGACGAGAACTGCCAAAAATGGTCAGAAGGCTTACGATTTATTCAGCTAATGAAAAATAGAGCTTACCATCACGGAATTAAAAGATCGCCGTACCAGGCAATGTTCGGTTCTGATGTAAAGGTCGGGCTGAAATCATCTGATCTACCACCTGAAGTCCTTGCAAATATAGAAAGTGAGGAAGATCTTGAGAAAATTCTTAGATAGTTAGTTGATGATGAGAGTGACGAAGCTACTAAAGAAAATGAGCCATCAAAAGAGAATGAGCCATCAACATCAGGAAGTTGCCAGAAAGAAATCGAAATGACATATTGCGGGCTCTGTGACCAGAATGAGGAGAAAAAATGTAAGCTGTGTGAAAAGAAACTAAAAATTGACACTAACAGGAAAGGCGCACAGGAAGGTTTGGTAAAACAAGCTATAAAAATGACGGCTTCATCAAATGAAAAGTTTCCCCCATGTAAAGTCGGTGATACAGTCCGAGTAAAAATTCCTGACGTGGACAGAGGTAGAGGCGACTTTCCCAATGTGTTAATGGTTGTACTTGAATGTAACGACAAGGGGTTATACAAATTAGGAAACAAATACGGCACTATAACAGAACTATTTTCAAGAAATCAGTTCACTGTGTGTGACTCAAAATTTTTAGATATTGACATGGTTTCACCCGAAAAGAAATCACTACGCCAAATAGCCAATGCACAATCGACCTCTGGTGGGCAAGGCTATAAAAGATGCCACTGCAAAACCAAATGTGGCAACAAAAAGTGCCTCTGCAAAGCTGCTGGTATTTTGTGCAACTCAAAATGTCACTCAAGTTTAAGTTGTTCTAATAAATAGTTTATGTTACTTCATAAAAGTGTGATTTATAATTATAATAACATTCTTTAAATTATAATATGCAACTACTTATTGTCTGTTGTTAAAAAAATGTTCCTGATTGTTCCTATTATATTAAAAATTGTACTCCTAATAATTTGTGTTAATTATTACAATGTGATTTATAAGAATAAAAAACTCTCTACGTTTCTTTTTATTGGATGTTTTTTTAATATCTAAAAAAGCTCTGCCGATAGCATGCCAGTTACAACTATGTACAGCCAATCCCTGTTAGATAAAACTAAGACACGCGCTGCTGCTGCAGACGCTGTGAGTCACACTCGCTAGTAGACCTGCAGTAGATCAGCAACACCTGGCGCTCACAACCTGCGCGCGTGCCTCGCTATGCCCTCCACCCCGCGCCGCTGCTGCAGATGCTGTGAGTCATGAGTGTGACGCGGGGCGGAAGGCTTGGTGGGACACGCATCTAAGTTTTATCCAACAGGGATTGTCTAGACCTAGTTCTAGCCGGAATGATATCGGATAGACCTAGTTTTATCCAACAGGGATTGTCTGGACCTAGTTCTAGCCGGAATGATATCGGATATACCTAGTTTTATCCAACAGGGAATGGCTGGACCTAGTTGTAGCCGGCATGATGAAGGCTAGACCTAGTTTTACCCGAAAACAATCGGCTCGTACTAGGTTTAACCAAGAGTAAGTGGCTACACCTAGTTCTAACCGGCTAAAACTAGGTGTAGCCGCACTTCGGGTATTAGCCGTAACACATACATAAGAACGAGACAGTGATGTGTTTTCTTTATCATATGTATGCATTCAGAAAGAGAGCGTCTGCCAACAGTTGGTTTCACTTTGGTACCTATTTAGAGTGTTGCCTTCTTTGTCAGAAATGACATTGTTAAAGGGTCAAATTCATACCAATATTATTTAATGTTAATCTATGTGTATGTATCGTTTAGTAGACTCTATTATCATTTAGCTCGGTTCTGGGTAAAATATTGCAACTTGCAGATAAACATTCGAAGTACCTAGTCAAGAATCATAAAAGACAAAGACATGTATTCGTAGGATGCGGTTTTCACTAAGTAGTTGTTCAATATAGAGCGCTTTTAGTCGTAAAAGGTATATGCTACACTTTTCTCTGACAATAACGCATTTCATCTCATTTCTCATTATTTATTATGGTAAATCATCTGATTACATGCGTTTTGTTTACATTGTCAAACGTATTGACTGATAGTGTCGGTCAATAATTGATTTATGACTTACTGGTAGACTGACAGTGACATTTCAAGTTTACTTCTTTTCCGGTGTGTTCGCTTTATTATCCTTGATGTTTGGAAAGGTTTGTTCGTTTTAAGCGTAAATTCACACTTAAATAAAAAACGATTTTTCTCAAAATTGGAGGTCTTTAAAAATTTATTTTATAATTAGAACAGTTCGTTTTTGCAATGTCTATCCACATATATTTAAATTATCCTGGTCAGAATTTTTGATAAATAAAAACATTTTTGGACATGTCCTAACGGTCATACCACAGTATGAAGACAGCTTGAACCCTGGGGAAGGACGTAGGTTACTTTTAATCCGCGACTTCGTCTGCATCCGCGATAACCGACGTTTGCGCGGACGAAGACGCGGGCAAAAGCTAGTAGGCTATTATATATGAATCAATTGATAATAAGTGAACAATTATTTAGAGCCGTATTACTCATGTTATAAGGTTTCCGTTTTATTGCCACTGAGGACTCCCTAGTACTGCTAGTACGTAGTTTTAAACACAGAACAGAAAACATATCGAAATGTGTGCTGGGACACATAGTAGAAGTGAAACTTCAACGGACAAGTGGAAAGATACGCGATATTATCGTCTACCCCCTCCACAAGGCTGTCACGAAAGCCGCCGTGGTATTACTAGTACTTTATATTCATACCTGGTGTAGAAGAACTCCATGGCCAGTTCCCGGTAATGCCTCTCATCAGCCGGCAGCACGGACTTCACGGCGACCGTGGAGTGGCCGCCCCACCCCCCGCGCACGCTGTACACCACGCCGTACTGCCCGCGACCTGCAAGCACGACACTCTTAAGCCTAGTTTTCACAGGCCTAGTAGCTGACCGCCCAGTAGTGAACCACTGCACATTCTGCTGTCTATACAGTATTGTCACTTTCCCGACGTGTTCTCACTACTGGGTCTGCATAGGAGGCAGCAGTACGCTGCTACCTACTGTGTTACTTGTTCTGGCTTGGTGTTGCGTTTTCACGAGACCAGCAAAATGGCTGATCAGTACGATATAATTCGAAAAAATATACGACTATTGGGTATAATATTTATTTATTACTCCTTGATGACCATTTGATGGAAATTCTCAAAAGCCAGAAGAGAAAAAATGAATAAACATGGACAAGAGTGTTGGTTACAGAGGAAAAAAAATTGGAACAACTAGGTATCTAGTTGCGTTCGTATGGAGCGAATGAGTAGCAGTAGCTGTCCTAGTGGGAGTGGGAGGAAGGCCAGTGGTTTCGCGGACCCAGTAGCTGCCAGACAGTAACTGTTCTACACTGTCCGTCAGCTACTGGGCCTGTGAAAACAAAGTTGAGCCAGTAGTGAGAACAAGTCAGGAATTTTGGATACATATTACACAATTTTTTGGAACGAAGTCCCCTAACGCGGCTTACAGGTAATGAGAAATAGTAGAAATCATCACGTAACGAAATGTGAGTATGTATGTGTGCGTGTATCGAGCCGCTGCGGTGCACTCACCTGTTCGTGATATATTATTATTTTTATTTTATTTTTCTGTACAGACACGTACGTAAGGAACATCGTTCCTTACGGGGGTCCCACAGCCGCACAAGTTTTATTTTTTTATACATTGTTAAAATATGTTAAGATAAAGTATGTACTATTGACAATGACAGTACAGTATAGACAGTAGAATGTACCATTGCTGACTACTTACTGGGTGGTCAGAAACATGGCCTGTGAAAACCAGGCATTTTACTACTTAGCTGGGTTAAAATGATGGAGGGTAGAGGAAAGGAACACTATCCCATATGGGAGGAAATTTGAAAAAGTGTCCAGCTCTAAGCAGTAAATAACAGTTACAAAAACCGCCAAAATGACGTTAGCGCTGGCACAGGGTATGGTATGAATGTAGCAGTTATTGACGGATTGAAGTATTACTGAGTTACCGCCATAAGTAGCACATTTTAAAGGACACTTTTTTTATACACAGAAATAGTGCTCTTTACCTCTACCCTTCGTATCTAAAGCAAAAAAAAAACTTGACCAGTTTTCTTTGATGCTTTAATAATAAACTAATCTCCGAAAAAAAAAAACCAAATTGGATGAGTAGTTCATCCGATTTCGATTTTTTTTTTTCACCAATAAGAAGTTACTTTATCTCTGAGTGCTGTAGGTTGACATTTTATTATCAAAAAAATTAGGGATCTGTAACAAATTCACGCGGAAGAAGTCGCGGGGATAAGCTTGTAATGTTATAAATATGTTGCTTGTGTTTATTTTTTTAATAAATTTTTGTTTGTATAAGGTAAATTCACTGATAGAAATATACTTTATCGTCAATTGCAACAGGCTATATTTTAAGATATAGTGACTTTTATGCGAACGTACTGACGGCCAGAAACTAGTGCTAAATATTTGTCTTACCTATTTCTCGGCCTAGTTCAGGAGTGCCGTACATAAGTAGATCACACATGGATGTACTTTCTAGACACAGTCGAGCGAACGTTGGCGCGTACCTATAATAAAAAAAAAACCTTTATAATAACCTGACTTATTAGAAGTTTTCTGTAGTTCTAATTTTCTTCCTGTTCTTCTTTACGATATGTCCTAGAACTCTGGAACTATCTAGAAACATTCATCGTCGTCACCATGTCAACCTTTAGACGCCCACTGCTGGGCATAGGTCTCCCCAAAGTGGGGTTCAGCCGTAATCGCCATGCTTGGCCGATGCATGTTGGCGATCGCAGTAGGTGTTATGGTACTCAGAAGGACGCTGCTGCTCATCCTCTAGTCAATATCCCTCTGTCGCCTTCTACGACACCCACGGGTAGAAATGGGGTGGGGAGTTAGTTGAGTTTTGAATGCGAAACTGCGAACAACTGTGGACGAACAGATAAACAGATAAACACATTAACGAAACGAACGAACGAACGAACGAACGAAGTGAACGACGCTAAAATAATTCCTAAAAGTTGCTTATTACTATATTTGTGACTGTTTAAAAATTGTTAGTGTTTTGGTGTAATTGATATAGATTCAAAACCCCGAGAGCTTTCAGCTCGAACTCCAGAATCGTTTCGAGTGCCTAGGAAGCTCAGTGGACGAATACAACGACGAGTTCGTGGAAACTGTCCATACGACTGGGTCTAAGTTCTTCAAGACACGTCGTGCAGATAAGAACAAAAAACTCTCTGATCGTACTCTCAAGCTCATGAAGGAGCGGCGTGAGATGATCTTGCAGTCTTCAGATGAGGCGTGGAAATACCGGCAGTTAAATAGACGGATCTCTAAATCCTTGAAGAGCGACCTCCGCCGCTTTAATACCGAACGTATTAAAGACGCAATTGAGAAGAATAAAGGCTCCAAGGTAATTGCAAGGGATCTGGCTATTGGGCAGAGCCAGCTCACGAAACTGAAGACCGACGATGGCAGGATTGTGTCCGCCAAACCGGAGCTTCTGAGGGAGATCGAGAGATTCTATGGGCAGTTGTACACGTCAACCAGTAAACCCGTTGTAGATCTAGCGAACGACCCAAGAGCTAGACTAACCCGACACTATACCGAAGACATCCCGGACGTCAGCCTGTACGAGATTAGGATGGCTCTGAAACAGCTTAAAAACAACAAGGCACCGGGTGATGATGGAATTACGGCCGAACTCCTGAAGGCGGGTGGAAAACCGGTACTTAAGGCCCTTCAGAAGCTGTTTGATTCCGTCATACTCGAGGGAAAAACGCCACAGGCATGGTGCAGAGGTGTGGTGGTACTCTTCTTCAAAAAGGGCGACAATGCTCGGTTGAAGAACTATAGGCCCATCTCACTTCTGAGCCATGTCTACAAGTTGTTTTCAAGAGTCATCACGAATCGTCTCGCGCGCAGGTTTGACGACTTCCAGCCTCCCGAACAAGCCGGTTTCCGAAAAGGCTTTAGCACCGTAGACCACATACATACGCTGCGGCAGGTTATACAGAAGACCGAAGAGTATAACCTGCCTCTCTGTTTAGCGTTTGTGGACTACGAGAAAGCATTTGATTCGATCGAGACTTGGGCTGTACTGCAGTCTCTCCAACGGTGCCAAATTGACTATCGGTATATCGAGGTGTTGAAGTGTCTATACAGAAACGCCACCATGTCAGTCCGGCTTCAGGACCAGACCTCGGAACCTATCCTTCTGCAGCGAGGTGTGAGACAGGGAGACGTCATATCTCCGAAACTGTTCACCGCTGCATTGGAGGATGTCTTCAAGTTTCTGGACTGGAGCGGGCTAGGCATCAACGTCAATGGCGAGTACATCTCTCACCTTCGGTTTGCCGACGATATAGTGGTCATGGCTGAGACCATGGAGGACCTCAGTACAATGCTCAGTGACCTCAGTAGAGCTTCCGAAAGAGTGGGTCTTAAAATGAACATGGACAAAACCAAGGTCATGTTGAATGCCCATGTAACACCCACTCCTATCAAGATCGGAGACTCTACACTCGAAGTTGTAGACGATTATGTCTACCTGGGACAAACGGTCCAGTTAGGTAGGTCTAACTTCGAGAAAGAGGTCAATCGTCGAATCCGACTCGGCTGGGCAGCGTTCGGGAAGTTGCGTGGTATCTTCTCGTCCAACTCTATGTACTCTATGACCAGTGTGTGTTGCCAGTGATTACATACGGGACCGAAACGTGGTCGCTCACAATGGGCCTCATCAGAAGGCTTAAAGTCACCCAAAGGGCAATGGAGAGGGCTATGCTCGGAGTTTCCTTGCGTGATAAAATCAGAAATGAGGATATCCGCAAGAGAACCAAGGTTACCGACGTAGCCCGAAGAATTGCCAAACTTAAGTGGCAGTGGGCAGGGCACATTGCTCGCAGAACAGATGGCCGATGGGGTCGAAAAGTTCTAGAGTGGCGACCGCGAACCGGAAGACGTTGCGTTGGAAGGCCTCCCACTAGGTGGACCGATGACCTGGTAAAGGTTGCGGGGATCCGCTGGATGCGAGTCGCACGGGACCGGTCAATGTGGCGCCACTTGGGGGAGGCCTATGTCCAGCAGTGGACGTCTTTTGGCTGAAATGATGATGATGATGATGATTTATCCTGAACCTCAGCTCAAAACAATATTCTGAAGCGTACTTACTTTTTCCTAATAGCTAGTTTGATATCCTCGGTGTGGTGCAGCCGGCCCGCCAGCGCAGACTCTAGAGACGTGAGCGCAGATTGATACTTCTCGTGCGCCATACTCAGTCTTTCTAGAATCTGTTATTAACAAAATAATTATAATAACTAAAAAGTATTTACATGAATAGCTTGTATAATATCCTAGCTTCTTGGGGGTCAAACGAACCCTTAATTAGGCCCTGAGCGATAAATCGATCTAGATAGGTTTCAGTTTAAAAAAACACGAAAAAAAAAATCCGAGCAACACTTGGTCGACCAGGTACTTACAGTTTCATAGGGCAAGACAGTAGGTAATCTTTGAGATTTCTTGTTTAGTCAGTGAGTGAACGACCTTCTGCTTTTATATATGTCGCAGAGAAATCTTGCAAATGAAGATTTGATCAAATCCCTAAGGGAGACGATGAATTCCCGGAAGATGTTAAATTAACAACTTTGTGAGGTGATTGCCCTAAAAGAAGTAATTTTATCAAATCTCTTAAGAGCGCGTATTCGATTCGTGACGAAAACTTCATGTTTTTGCGTTTTGCCCAGAGCAATATCGTGATCGTGATCGTTTATGTGAGCAGATTATTTAAAAACAATTTACAGTTTTAGAAAGATTAAGTCTTGATTTAGACAGCTACAGAGTAAAAGTATAATTTTTAATTATGGTTTTTTATAGCGAAGACAATTCTTTCATATCGTTTTACGAAAATAGACGTCAGAGTTAACTTTCAGGACGAATACAACAATTACAATATGCCAAAATATTTTGTTTTATGCGTTTTTCCAACAGTATATACAGTCGTAAAGACAGTAACAGAGCTAAAATTACGAAAATATTACTATTATGTATTAAAAACAATGTTTTTTTTCACCAGTATTTGAATAAAAACATAACTGATATATTTATTTTATCAAAGTAAATGTTATGCTTAATATACAGAATATTTTTCAGTCCGTTATACGAGCTCATTTATTTTTAGACAATTATTTTAAAAAGCACTGTAAAACATCGCGCGCTGTCGTTTGCCGATCAATTTCAATGATTCGTGCTTATTTCGTGCATATTTTTTTTTTCTGATGCACTCAAACAGACCATTGTATTGTACTAGTGTGTGTCAATGTTGCTACGCCGTTCTAGCAATTGTTTAGATTTTGAGATGCGCTAAATCGAATACGCGCCCAGTGAAATGATGATGAACAATGAGTCAATCTACGAATGACAGCCGATACCAACTGGTTTACGTGTTTCCGAGACACAGAGGGATCTCGGTATGAAATGGATCGTCACCCATCCACGCATCGCCCGCAGCAAGCTTAGTTTCACCAAGACCGATCGATCCGCATGGTTTATATGGGACACCACCACACACACCAGTGACCAATAATTCCTAAACAATTTATTGAAAACAACACTTTATTTTCGCTCTGAAACTACAATTCAATTAACTGTTAAATTAGATATTTAGTACTTTGACATCTACAAGGTGTAACGTTAAACACGCAAAACCTCAGACACCCCAAATGATTTTTAATTCAATTAACCTAATACTGAGAGAAAAAAAAACAAAAAAAAATATTTAAAGGTTTTATGTGCTGTTTTAGTTTTACCAAGACTCGTATTTGCATTGAAATAAGAACTATTATTATCACGCGTATGAGAAAATTTAAATCCCATCTTTTATCGAGTAGCAGAACTACAGGTATTCAGGAACATTTGAGACCATTCTACATTTTCCGAGATGGTTAAGTGTCGTGTTGCCACATTCTAGACCATTCCCGTTTATGCTAGAATGTTCTCGAATATAGATAGATTGATAATTTAATTTATTTAATGCAACCAAAAGACATCACAACACAAAACAAATTAACAAAAATCAAATAAAGGTTAAACAAAGTGCGGTATGCGTCCCAAGGTTGCACCAAATGGGAGTCCAGCTCAGCATGTGTCAGGCAAATGTACCTGACCGACGCAGTATGTACTGGAACTATCTAGAAATCTGATCGTATAAATAGCGGGCAGCCAGCGCTGGCAAGGCACTGAAATCCGATCCAGCCTGTCCCTTTGCTGTCCTCTCCCAGCGACGCCCTAAGCCGAGGCTCGTACTCCACAGGGGGTGCCCTTAGCGTGTAGTCGCTTAGTTTGTAAGTTATTTTGCCCTGGCTGGAGGCCCTAAAAATAATAATTTTTAAGGCACCACAGGAAAGTCCGGTTAAGCAGTCGATAACCTCCTAGGTTGACCTGCGAGATGCCATTCCGAAAAAAAAGAAAAAAAAAAGCTGGCAAGGCAGTTGGTTTTTGGATGCGAAACTAAAAACTGCGACCATTACAGTTTTTGTGACTATTTAAATAAACTTTTTCTTTTTGGTGTAAATTGGTGTAACTTATTTATGATGAGCTCGTGGTTAAGTAAATGCCGTATAGATCGATCGGTCAAAGGTTAAGCTACGCTTGCCGCGGTCGGTCTGTGGATGGGTGACCATCCATATCATACCGAGTCAATCGTTGATCTTTGGCAGTCGTTATGGGTAGTCAGAAGCCAAAAAGTCCGACCACCAGTCTTACAAAGGGGTATCGTGTTACCCAGTAACTGGGTTGTGGTGGTACGATAGGCAGTCACTCCATGTAAATCACAGGTATTCAGCTGCATCCGGTTAGACTGAAAGCCGACCCCAATATAGTTGGGAAAAGGCTAGGCAGATGATGATGATGATGATGGTGTAACTTATTTATTCCGAACCCCCCCTAATTGTATAAATTCCCTGCGATATATAAACCCGTGTTGCCTCATACCTGTGCAGAGATGAGCCTGGCGAGCCGGTGCGGCGACAGCTGCTGCAGCGCGCCGGCCGCCACTCGGCGCCGCCACAGAGGACTGAGCACGCAGCACGCTTCTTCTTCTTCTCCGCCCACCAGCCGCAGTCTGTAGCAAGCATTGGCAACCTTGTCATTTATATCTAGTGTGCATGTTGCGTTCTTGTGTTGGCTCATATCAAGAAGCTTATAGATACAAGTGGAGGCAACACTCTAAATACCTAAGTGAAGCCAACTGTGGGCAGACGCTCTCTTTCTAAATGCGTACATAAGATAAAGAAAACATATATCACTGTCTCGTTCTTATGTATGCATTCAGAAAAAGAGCATCAGCCCACAGTTGGTTTCAAGCTTTTGTTCTAAGTGTTGGCTCCATTTACCTATATCTTCATGGCTCATATACACAAAGGAACGATCCGTAACTTGTGTTCGTGAATGAGCCTCATCAGTCCGACCTGGTCAGTGGACCTGTCTTAGTATTTTTTTTTTTTTTTTAATAAATTTATCAATTATTCTACTAATTTTAATTATGAATTCTATTATTATTTTATTACCCCCCTCCACCTTTTTTTAGTCTTGACGAGCAAATTTCTAATTTCCCTTTTTGGTCAGACAATACTGACCCAAAAATGCATGTAAATGGTTTATTTGGAATAAATGATTCGAGTTTAAGTTTACACATAAATTAGCTTTATATTTATACTATATTTTTGGATTCGATTTTAAAGCAAATATCTGCTAGGCAACCTTAAGATGGTCAGAATTTAAAACCAAGTCGTCTCCTACCCATTACAGGTCCATACTCACTTATGAAGGAGTCTCCTCAAGGACTCCAGCAAACTCCTGAGGACCGGGAAGGTGGCGCAGGGCGAGAGGTCCACCTGGCACGCTACCGACAGTAGCTGCCTCATGGCCTCGCTGGCTGGTCTACCGCCGAGCTCCTGTCGGCAGGACGATTCTAGAGATTCTAGACATCTGGAATGAGAGTTTGTTCTTGATCATAAATACATCATCTGCCTAGCCTTTTTCCAACTACATTGGGGACGGCTTTCAGTCTAACCGGTTCCTACTGATACCAGTGTTTTAGATGGAGCGACTGACTGGTTGACAACAACCCAGTTACTGGGTAACACGATACCCCTTGGTAAAACTGGTTGTAAAATTTTCTAGCTTCTGACTACCCATAGCGACTGTCAAAGATCTACGAATGACAGCCGAGACCAACGTGTTTACATGCTGTCTGAGACACGATGGGGTCTCGGTATGAAATAGAAGGTCACCCCTCCACAGACCGGCCGCGACAAGCGTAGCTTGACCATCATGAACGTCGATGTCGATCCATTCGGTTTTTTCAACCATCAGAGCATAAGAAAACAAAAATTATGAGATTACTTTTATGATTATACCGGAATATATTAATGTTTTGCGTTAGACCACGCATTATCAACAAAACGGGTTGTCACGCTCAGCCATGTACAAAAATGGATGGATGGATGGAATGGATGCTGGAATAGAAATGGACTACAAAAATGGAGAGGATGACACATATTAAAAGGAAAATATCTGACCTCTGCAACGTTCCGAAGTACGTATCCTTGAGACAATCAACGAATTTCGCTAACTTCAAACTGATCTTCTGACTCAGTTTAGAGAGAACTGGAACAAAAGACAGCATTTTTTTTAATAAAAACATTACATTCCGTCCTTTTTGATTTGTCAAGGAGTCAGGTAGTCAGAACGTTGAAGCTAGTGGCTCGTTCCAAAACGTAGGCAGGTCTCTATGGAGAAGAACGAGCAAGAAACTCAAGAACACGAACACTCTTTTTAATCAAGTTTTTACAAAAACATGGTACATTACAAAATACCTGTTGCTGTTGCGAAGAGCAATACAAAAGAATTAAAAATAATAATATTGATAATCGGTAATGTTGTACATGTATTAAGGGCGCCATTCCCAGCAAAACTATCGTTAACGTGAGCATGATTGATTTTATTTTGTTTCATTTATTTAACGCAATGTTCGAAAGCAAACGCGTGAGTGAGAACGCGGTAACATCGCACGAAAATTGGAGAGCGGAGATTTCACAAAACTTGTTCCAGGAAATAAGTGTTTTTGAAAAAGCCTTAAAAGTTTTTGGTAACAATGTTTGTAATTTAGAATCTTCCATTACATGTGCAGAGAGAACATGATGCCATACCTGTCTGCTGCACATCTAGAGACGCTTGCTTGATGGATATGTTGACGCTGCTAGTACAGGGAGTGGTACTGTCGCTGTGCAGGTGGGCGGGCCAGCTGCCCAGCGCGGTGGACAGAGAGAACATGATGCCATACCTGTCTGCTGCACATCTAGAGACGCTTGCTTGATGGATATGTTGACGCTGCTAGTACAGGGAGTGGTACTGTCGCTGTGCAGGTGGGCGGGCCAGCTGCCCAGCGCGGTGGACAGAGAGAACATGATGCCATACCTGTCTGCTGCACATCTAGAGACGCTTGCTTGATGGATATGTTGACGCTGCTAGTACAGGGAGTGGTACTGTCGCTGTGCAGGTGGGCGGGCCAGCTGCCCAGCGCGGTGGACAGAGAGAACATGATGCCATACCTGTCTGCTGCACATCTAGAGACGCTTGCTTGATGGATATGTTGACGCTGCTAGTACAGGGAGTGGTACTGTCGCTGTGCAGGTGGGCGGGCCAGCTGCCCAGCGCGGTGGACAGAGAGAACATGATGCCATACCTGTCTGCTGCACATCTAGAGACGCTTGCTTGATGGATATGTTGACGCTGCTAGTACAGGGAGTGGTACTGTCGCTGTGCAGGTGGGCGGGCCAGCTGCCCAGCGCGGTGGACAGAGAGAACATGATGCCATACCTGTCTGCTGCACATCTAGAGACGCTTGCTTGATGGATATGTTGACGCTGCTAGTACAGGGAGTGGTACTGTCGCTGTGCAGGTGGGCGGGCCAGCTGCCCAGCGCGGTGGACAGAGAGAACATGATGCCATACCTGTCTGCTGCACATCTAGAGACGCTTGCTTGATGGATATGTTGACGCTGCTAGTACAGGGAGTGGTACTGTCGCTGTGCAGGTGGGCGGGCCAGCTGCCCAGCGCGGTGGACAGAGAGAACATGATGCCATACCTGTCTGCTGCACATCTAGAGACGCTTGCTTGATGGATATGTTGACGCTGCTAGTACAGGGAGTGGTACTGTCGCTGTGCAGGTGGGCGGGCCAGCTGCCCAGCGCGGTGGACAGAGAGAACATGATGCCATACCTGTCTGCTGCACATCTAGAGACGCTTGCTTGATGGATATGTTGACGCTGCTAGTACAGGGAGTGGTACTGTCGCTGTGCAGGTGGGCGGGCCAGCTGCCCAGCGCGGTGGACAGAGAGAACATCTCCGACTCGTTCTCCACGAGGATGTTGTTGAATTGAGGGGAGTCCTCGTCTGGAGGCTGGGGGGACTGGTGAAGGAAAATAAAATATGATGGTGTCGTATTTGGTGATGAGGTTAGAGATATTATTTATTTTGTAAATTGTATTCCTCCGAATACCCCGATATACAAAAAACAAGTGAAAGTATCCACCCAGCTATCCCGCGTGTGTCACAATTATGCGAAAAATATGTCAAATAATATCAACCTTCGCCAGTTGTAATAAGTCTTAACTTCGTAACGTTGTTCATAACAACAAATTCAACTTTGACGAAAAACTTATAATATGTTGTTTATACGAAGTTAAGATTTGGTCTGACAGACAATACCCGCACTAATGCAACCCATACTATCTTAAACTATAAACATTAATCTGTCCACACTATTACGTAGTTTCAATATTGTGGTGCTATAATAAATATGACCTTTGTCACATTACTACCAGCAATAACATATCACTATAATATGTATAGAGGCCAGCATATCAAGTTACAACAATCTGTCAAATTTCTTTAATAGATTTTTAACTTTATTACAAAAGAATAAGGTTCATATTCAATTAGGAAAATTTGGCAGTTTGGTATGGCTTGGTGTGCTGGCGTAGCCTGTACATCTTGTTTGTACATCCAAAACGTATACTTAGAATAGATTAAAAAAAAATGCGTTAAATATTCAAAATCATTGCAATTATATTCTCTAAAAGTGGAAAATGCTTCACTAACCTTAACCTTCCCATAAGAACCCGCATAACTTTCATCATTGGTTTTAATTATTTCATATTCATCAAAGTTATAGTTGTCGTAGGAGACAGCTTCCTCGCCGTCGGATAACTGTTCGTGGACGGCCCGGAGCCGGAGGGAAACCGTGTCCGGACTGCTCCGGGAACGGGAGGACGAGTAGAAGATTGAGTTGGAGACGATGAAGCCTGGGTCTTGATGCCAGGGGAGATCTGGGGAGAGAAAAGGTGAAAATTCCGTATAATTCCTTAAACTAATTAAGCAAATTTGCAACATATTTGACCGAAATAGGGTTGATTTTTAGTAATCGTACTTTTTAAATTTACCAAAAACTGTAAGAAATCTATATTCAAGTCTGGTTACAAATCTTATACTTTTCTGGTAGCTTATGTATGAATGAATCTTCCGAAAACCAATTCATTAATGGCCAATACTCAAAACGCTACTCAATTTTAAGATGCTGTTAAGTCTCTGCTGTCTCTGTCACTTGATAAATGATAGCATTATAGCACGAAGTACGCGCGGCTGCGGCGCGCCCGCGCAGAGAGAGAACAAACCGCCATTTTCACACGCACACATTGACATTACGTTTACAGGCATTCTTAAGCAGTTTCAAGCAGACTTCAGTCTCAACTGTCACGTGTTGTCAAAATCAATAAATAATGTAATTGACATTTCACGACGAACAAGAAAATTTTGTTATAAAAAATTGCAAAGAGTTCTAACCAGTGTCAATAAAATTTCATATTGTCACAAATAAAACCTACAGAGTCAATAGAGTAGCAGCCCTAGTGAGTCTGGCAAGTTTAGGTAATTATTTTTGATGGCGGGAGCGGTCTTTCTGTATCCTTTATATTTTGTGGTTATAGCGTTTTGAGTACCTATTTAGCTATTAGTATAATTTTTGATCGAAGAGCGAAATAAAGTCGTCAAGTTATAAATAGACTAGATTTCCTTCTGCAAAAAAAAATGTATCAAATTACCGATCACTCAGTATCAATCTCACACATCTATTAGTAAATTGATAAAAGATCTTTAATAGCTCTAAGTACAGACGCCAACACATCAAGCCATATCAAACTATCAAAGAATCATGGCGAGATTCATACATTCATTTGTATGAAAAAAAAAGTAATTTAGAGGGTTTAAAATATTTTCCAATGTGAAGAATACATTACCAGGAGTATATTGATATACTTAGCATATTTTTAAATAACCGCATAATTAAAATATTACGAAATGAAAATAACACTTTTTCATTTCATCTCTATGCCCATTTTGTGTTTATAAAAAAAAAGAAAGTGACAAGCGATGTTAACGGATCTATAAAATTGGCAGCCAAGTGATATGACAAGTGTGTGGAAAAAAATAACCATTATTTTGTGATATTATTTCCCATAAAACGATGCAATTTCAATGTAAGAACTGCGAACGGCTGTCAATGTCACTGTAACTGTCAGTCGCAGTTTCGTACTGAAATAATGAGCTTTTCGTTAAACTATAAACTTTTTTTTGCGGGGTTTTAAAAATATTCTATATGCCTGAAGATACTCCTTAGGTACCCAAGAATATAAAAATTTGAATTTTAACTTCTCTAAACATCTCATTTTTTTTTGTACAAATCTCGCCATGATTCTTATCCCAGTTGAATATTAACCTTATACTTTTGAAATAAAGTTGAAAATCTATCAAAGAAATTTGAAAGATTGTTGTAGCTTAATGTGCTGGCGTCTGTACATTTAAGAATTTATTGGTCACAAGTTTACAGAATTAGTAAGCACAAAATAAATCTAAAAAAAACACAGATTGGCTTGTTAAGCAGAATTTGTGTGCAATGGAGTAGCCCTAGACCCCACACTAGGATACCCTGTGTCGTGGGGTCTAGTATCCTCGTAGTTGGTGAGACATAAAGTGCACGTAGTGGTTTACATTTGGGTTCTGATTAGATAACATAATAATAAGCAACGGTATCGCAACTTAGTTACTAATTCAAACTTAACTTAACTTAACTTAACTTAACTTAAGTGGTGTGTATGTGTGTGGATGTTTGATATGATTGTGTATGAGTTAGTATGTTTGTGTTATAATGTGTGTGATGTGGGTGAATGTAAAGTGATATGATTTTGTGACTGTAGGGGTGTGTTTGCGCATGTTTATGTGTAGGATGTGTTGTGTGTGGGTGAGTTAACGCAGGGGATTTATATCAAGGGAATCAGGAGAGCTTCAGTGTTACATTAAAACAACATACCGTCGACACTCCAGTCCATGTTATTGACTTCAGCCCTCATTTCCTCCAGTACTTCCTGCATGATCTTCAGTAACTCTCGCTTCTTGTCGCCTTCTGAGAACTTCTCGTTTATAGTCTGTGAACATAATATAGCAACGGAAATATTAAATGTAATATTTTATTTAAAATAATATAGAAATAGAGTTAAAAATTGCATGCATGAAACAATTCCGCACCGCATTTAATACCTAACACGGAATCACGCAATTCTCAACTATATTTCCTACAATACAAAAAATTATGGCGAGATCGTTGCATTCATTTGTATGAAAAATAAAAAACATTTAGAGGGTTTTAAAATATTTTCCAATGTCGAGAATACATTATCAGGAGTAGATTGATACTACTTATCATATTTTTAAACCCCCGCATAATTAAAATATTTCGGAATGAAAATAACATCTTTTCGTTTCATCACGTTGCCCATTTTGAGTTTATAAAAAAAGATAAGCAAGTGATATTTAACGAATCTATCAAATTGACAGACAAGAGATGTGACAAGTGTGGAACAAAATAATAATTATTTCCCATAAAACGATGCCATTTCAGTGTAACTGCAAAAAAACGTCAGGGTCACTGTTACTGTCAGCCGCCGTTTGTTTTGAAATAATGAGATTTTTGTTAAAATATTCACTTTTAACATCCATTTTTATTGTGGGGTTTTAAAAATATTGTAAATGCGTGAAGATACTCTTTAGGTACCCTTAGAATTTCAACTTCTCTAAACATATATTTTTTTTGTACAAATCCTGCCATGAAGAACCATGGCAGGATTTGTACAAAAAAAATATATGTTTAGAGAAGTTGAAATTAATTGCAAATTAATCAATAAACTTGCTTATCCGTAGATGGGCGACTATCCATTTTCATACCAAAACCCCTTCGTGCCTCCAAAAACACGTAATTCCGTTGGTCTCGGCTGTCATCGGCAGTCGCAGATCTTTGGCAGTCGTTAAGGGAAGTCAGAAGTCAGAAAGTCAGACAACCAGTCTTAGCAAGGGATATCGTGTTACCCAGCAGCTGTGTTGTGGGGGTCATACAGGCAGTCGCTCCATGCAAAACACTGATATTCAGCTACAGAGTTGTTCCTTTTACGTTATCCGATTTTGTATGACATACTATATATAAAAAACAAAAACTTTTTTTATTTTTGATGGGAATATTTTTTTCTATGGACGATGTAGTATTACTAGGTAAAGGGAACGCCTTTCGTTAAGAGCGGCTATCCCCATCGGCCAAACTTCGACAAGAGCGTGATTGAAAACATGTTTGTTTCAACCAACGCAAAGCTCAAAAACAAACGAGTGAGTGAGAACGCTATAACATCGCAGGAAAATTGTACATGTTTTTGAAAAAGCCTTACAAGTTTTTGGTAATAATGTTTGTAATTTAGAATCTCCATTACATGTGCAAGGTTTCTATGAGGCCGTTTTTTTTTTAATTTTTCAATGTATGAGTGCTTTATGAACGGCCAAAGTTCAGATAAAACGGTGCAAAAAAGCTGATTTTTAGACATATTTACTGAATTGGTTTCTCAAAAATGTTTATTTTTGGCTTCATACAAACCTAGATTTAAACCACTAGATACCTGTGTTAAAAATGATTGGAGAATAATTTATTATAACGCTGTAATAATAGCGTTTGTATGGGAAATATGACGGAATGGGCGCTCTTAATTAACATACCGTACATTTAACTTACCTCGTACAACTGCTGTTCTTGCCTGGCTACATACTGTATCTTCTTAGGAACCACTTGTAGCTCACGGGCCATATCAAACGAAGCCAGGATGAATTGCTGCAGGAGTTTCACGTGGACCTGTCATTTAAAGAATTGTATATACTCAAATACTCAAAAAAAAACATGTTATTTCAGCTATGAGAAACAAAACATAAATGTAAAACGCCACTAATGCCGTGATAAACTTACTGCACCAAAGTACCCTAAGGCCCGGCACCCATTTTCGGCATTGGCACTTCGAGGCGACGCACAGTGGTCTGGAGAATTATTGTCATCATAAAGGGCTAAATCTAACTATAATATAAGTAAATAGATCGGCAACGTCATTTAACCACGGCAAAGCTTTGAAAACTCACATTTCGAAAATACAAAATTTCAAAAATTTGCTACGTGCGAAGCGGTACCTAAAGGTACATGAATTGTATGTCATCTTGATCGCCGTGTATGGGACTATAGCTCGTGTGAGCACCAGCCTAACAGCTCCATTAAGTTTCGAAAAAACGTACTTTTAGTGTTTTCTCCCATACAAAAAAAACACAAATCTTTTTTCTCTCACGCGTATTGTGACTTGTACCACAGATGATATAATACTAAAGTACTTGTACCATCCATAAGTTAATAATATGTAAAGGGAGGTATACCAGAGCCATTACAATTTTTATTGGAACGAAGTTCCTTATCGCGCGTTGTGAAAGGGGGCTAGACGGAAAAAAATCTTACGAAAAGTTGTCACGACATGCTATAATAAGCTAAATTGAATCGTTACAACTGTCAAATAGAGTTCATTATTAGTTGAATGGCGGCTTTTCTATGAAAATATTGGAGCGAATTAAAACCTTATTTTTGCTATTTTTATTACTTCACAAACGCAGACAATTCGAACAGAAAAATTGAATCGTTGGAACTGTCAAATAGAGTTCATTATTAGTTGAATGGCGGCTTTTCTATGAAAATATTGGAGCGAATTAAAACCTTATTTTAACACATTAACCGTGAAATTCGGTTGCACATAGCTCCTATTGTCCGGTCGGGCACCAGCCTATACGTTTCTCAGAATAATTTAATAATTTTATCATACCTAGTTTGGTAAAATTTCAATTTTTAACCGTTTACGTTTACAAAATAAAGTCCGAATTCGCTTTTCGTAGAATATGTTTATGTATTTAAAGGCGGCGCGGCGAACTCTTTGAACTAGGTACCTACGGCGATATGTTTAGTACTTTTATCATTGGCGAATTATTTGTAGTTGTAAGTAGGTAAGTGAGTAGGTACTCTTTTGCTAGAAAAAGAAAGGCAGGCAGGCGTAGGTACCTATAGGTGCTATAGGTAACCTATTTAAATAAATTAGAGCTATTCACAAACACAGTTTTAATCAACTTTGGCTTAATTAAAAAACTTACCTATTAGGTATAAAATTTACACTTCCCTGTATCGAAGCAACTGCTCAATATGGAGTCCATTTCGCTCGATACATAAACGGGCACGTTTAATTAAATTGTCTTTTAATTACATTATATTTGTTAATAATAAAAAAATATTATTATAACTTAAAAAAAATAAAATTTTATTACAATTCCTTCACTAATTAATCGAAAGGAACTTCGTTCCATCCGGGTGTCCCTTGACACCTCTCATTTTTTTAATTCTTTACTTTAAGTTTCTATGAGTATGGAGCTCGATTTCCAGACCACTGTGCGACGAATAAAAGTATCATCATCATCATTTCAGCCGAAAGACGTCCACTGCTGGACATAGGCCTCCCCAAGGGGGGGTTTTGCCATAATCGCCACGCTTGACAGGCGGGTTGGCGATCGCAGTATGGTTGTTACAAAGGCACAGAGAACGCTGCTGCCCATTCTCTGGTAAGTCTCTTAGTCGCCTCTTACGACACCCACGGGAAGATATGGGATAGTGCTATTCTTTACGTCCGACACCACACGCCAATAAAAGTATAACTTAAGAGTATGGAGATAAAGTTGAAATTTCAATACACGGCATGACAAAGCGTAAAAATATTAAAAAGAAAGTGGTGGTACCAACTGCCCAACAGTCTCTTCCCTCACTAAATCTTACCAAACAGACACAGAAACCAAGTGTCCTGAAACCCATGCAAGTAACCAACACTGGTTCCTACGCGGAAGCTGTAAAACAAAGGTCACAGCCTTTGAACCTAGAGGATAAAATTAATCAGATCTTAAAGTGTATAACCTCATTTGACAAAAGATTAGAGAAATTAGAAACCAGCACTAAAACAGCTGTTTTAAATAATCAAAATGAATAACACTCTTAAAATAATGGCGTGGAATTCTAATGGGCTCCTCAAACATCAAAATGAGTTGCAGGCGGTCCTAGACACAGAAAATATAGACGTGTGTTTGGTCTCCGAAACGCACTTCACTAAGCAATCTTTTGTCAAATTTAGAGGATACCTGGTATACAATTCGCTCCACCCTGACAACTCTGCTAGAGGAGGTAGCGCAGTTATAATCAAAGACAGCATTAGTCACTATGTGCAGTGTAAATATGAAGAACAAGATATTCAAGCCGTAGCAGTATCCGTTAAAACCAAATTTTGTCACGTGTCCATTGCATCCATATACTGTCCTCCACGGCATATGATAAGAAAAGAGCGATATTTACATCTCTTTGAACTATTAGGCCAGAGATTTATCCTAGGTGGCGATTTTAATGCTAAGCATACGCATTGGGGATCAAGACTTACTACATCTAAGGGAAGGCAGCTCTTGAGTGCAGTTAAGCATACACATTCCGAAGTTAGGAGCACAGGTAAACCAACGTACTGGCCCACTGACCACCAGAAAATACCGGATCTTATAGATTTCTTTATATGCAAAAATATATCCGCCAATTACATCAGTTTGGAGGAAGGTTTTCATATGAACTCGGACCATTCTTCGATAGTACTAATGCTTAGCCAAAAAGTCTTACTCAAAGAAAGCCATTCAACCCTGGTTAATAAGTTCACAGATTGGGAAAGTTTTGCCCTTGATCTAGATAATATTATCGACCTTAAAACTCCGATAAAAAAGCAAGATCAGCTTGACTCAGAAGTAAACAAATATATTGTTAACATCCAACAATGCGCGTGGAACAACACACCGCAATTAAAATGTAAATATAAGGGATTTGTCTATCCTAAGGAAATTGTGGATTTACTATCTGAGAAAAGGAAACAAAGGAAGCAATGGCAACAAACAAGGTGCCCGCGACATAAAACATCACTTAACAACCTAACGAAACGATTAAAGAGAAAAATTCTTCAATTTGAGGACGAGTCTCTGAATACCAACCTCCTGCAGCTAACCAATGACAAATCAACGGATTACTCACTTTGGAAAGCGACAAGAAATCTAAAAAGGCCGATTATACAAATACCGCCCATCAGAGATTGTGACGGAAAATGGGCCATAAGCAATGACCAAAAGGCGGTAAGGTTTGCTCAACACTTAGAAGAAACTTTTCAACCTAATGAAAGTTCGATTGAAATACTTGAGAGTACAAATTTGTCACAAAACCAAAGAATTAAGCTTGTGACTCCTAAAGAAGTAATGAGAGAAATTCAAAATAATATTAGCTCGAAAAAGTCTCCAGGTTACGACCTCATTACAGGTGAAATTCTAAAACACCTCTCGCGCAAAGCCATAGTAAAGCTTACCAAGCTTATTAATGCTGCATTTATGCTAAAATATGTGCCTGAGTCATGGAAGGTTGCTGAAGTCATTATGATTGCAAAGCCTGGGAAACCACCCCATGAAGCATCATCATATAGACCTATTTCTCTGTTGCCCGTGTTATCAAAACTATTCGAAAAACTGTTATTGAAACGGTTAAAACCAATTATAGAAGATAAAGGCCTCATTCCAAATCATCAATTTGGCTTTAGGGAAAAACACTCAACAATAGACCAGGTACATAGAATAACTAATATCATTGAAAAAACGCTTGAAAATAAGGAAGTTTGTGCCACCGTGTTTTTAGATGTCGCGCAAGCTTTTGACAAAGTATGGCATAAGGGTCTAATATTCAAGCTCAGACGCATGCTACCAGAATTTGCAGACATCCTAGAGTCGTATATAACTAATAGAATGTTTAGGATACGGCAGGACGACGCATATTCCGAGCTAAAAACTATAAAAGCGGGTGTACCTCAAGGAAGTGTGCTAGGCCCAATTTTGTACTTGTTGTACACCTGTGACATCCCAGAACTGGAGAACAACACCATTGCGACTTTTGCAGATGATACTGCAATTATGGCCACCGGATCAAGCCACAGAGAAGCAGTAGAAAAAGTTCAACTAGCTGTGAACAAAGTTTATGACTGGACACAAAAATGGAAGATCAAACTGAATGAGTCAAAATCAATTCACATTGACTTCACGAACAAACTCTTGGACTATCACCCAATCTACATAAATGGCATGCAAGTGCCTTATGCTAATACAGCCAAATACCTTGGCATAACTCTCGACGCCAAATTGCGTTGGAAAGCTCATGTCAAAAAGAAAAGACAGGAACTCGACATACGTTATAAAAGTATGTATTGGTTACTCGGAAGGAAATCCTGTCTATCAATACAAAATAAAATAACTATATACAAGCATATTCTAATGCCAATTTGGACGTATGGTATCCAACTTTGGGGCTGTACTAAACAAAGCAATGTCAAAATAATCCAACAATTTCAGAATAAAGTACTCAGGGATGCTGTTAATGCACCCTGGTACATTAGAAATGACGACATTCACCGTGACCTTAAAATGGAATCCGTCACCAACATTATCCAAAAATTTGCTGAAGCCCATGAACACAGACTTCACCGACACGTGAATGTTGAGGCAATTCAGCTGCTAGACAACACAGACTTAGTGCGTAGGCTAAAAAGAACTAAACCTTTTGAATTAGTGTAGTGTACAAAGTGAATGAATAATAGTAACAATGTTGTGCTATACATATAACACATGAACATAGTGTTTCTATATATTATATCAGACTCTAAGAAAGTGCTACGGACTTGTAAAAAATTCCATATGGACACTATTTTTAGTTTTAGTTTGTCACGTAACATATTAAGTCAGAGATAAATTGCTTATTAGTCTTTTAGGCTAGATCGTAATTAATTATTAAGAATTTAGTTCTTATTAATACAGTACAAAAAAAAAAAAAAAAATGACAAAGCATACCGCGGTATCTTACGACGGTTAACATTGAAATTTTAACTTTATTTTCATCCCATTAAGTTATGTTTTTATTTGTCGCCTAGAAGTGCCGATGCCGAAAACTCTAAAGAAGAAGTGAGTATCTATCATCAATTCGAAAAGAAGAAGCCCTGAAAACAATTCATTTTCAATTAACTGTAACTGTATCAAACAAATAGCCATACAAATATATGGTGAAAATTGCGTTTTGACAGTTCATAAAGTTAGTAATTTACAATCTTACCTCACTCAACTTCGTGCAATATTCCAGCAGGTAAGTCTGCAGACTATCCGCAGCGAACTTCACGACGGTGCCCAACAAGCCTATCCTAGTCTTAACAGTCCGCTCCTCTTTGCTCTTCGCACAAGTTTCGCCCACGTTCTGTGTGGCGGTGCTGAGGAATGCGAGGGGCTTGTGGTCGACTGTACGCAGGAGATCGGATTCGTCGAGGAGAATGCATTGGCTTTTTACGTGATGCTTTTGGGGTGGTGTTGCTGAAATAAGGTTTTAAAAGATAATTATTATTATTAAATGAAATCGATAGATATAGATAAGGTTTGTCTGTCTTAAATTCATACTTAATATTAGAAATGTGAAAGTAACTCAGTCTGTTAGGGTGTTACCAGACTAATCGATCGATCGTCGATCGACGGCATCGATCGATTTGGCATTTGAATGATTTTAATAGACTTTTTATGATGTTTCTGGTTGTTGTACTCATTAGAAACACTCAATACAATCATCGTTCTAACGATTGTAAGGGACTAAATTATATAGCATGTACTTTTACTACAAAAACCGGACAAGTGCGAGTCGGACTCGCCCACCGAGGGTTCCGTTCAAATTTCGTAATTTAGTCGCCCATGACCGCGCATACCTCGATGATTGATTACGTACTTTAAATAAAGAATATATTTTTATGATTGAATTACAAATGTATAGTTTTCAGACTTTTCCCTATGCTTGTAATATAAGACGATATTACTTGCCATTTTCATAGTTCTAGGTCAACGGGAAGTACCCTATAAATTTTGATTCCCTTGAGAGTGTCGAAATATACGTTTTTTGCGGCATAAACAGCCGTATCTTTTTTTCACTTACGTTAACTTAGAAGTTTGATATTTTCACAACTTCAAGGGACTGTAGACTTGAGTAAATGGTTTATTTCAACTCAATACCTCGACGCGTTCCCGAGGTAAAGGGTTGACAGACAGACGGACAGACACACAGACAGACAGACGGACAATAAAGTGATCCTATTTAAGGGTTCCGTTTTTTTGAGGTACAGAACCTAAAAATAAAATATATGTAAAAAATAAATCAATATTTTTTAAAATAAGTAATAATTCTTTAAAGAACAATAGGGTAGTTTACTCTATATGAGAAAAAAAACTATAAATATGTTATTGAGACAGTTAAGGCGTAGAGCAGTCGGAAAATGTAAGTTTTAGTTCATAAAATAACAAAACAAATTTTTAAATTCAATTCAAAGTTTTTAGTATTTTTAATCTGTTATAAAACACCGTGAAATAGTAGCGGCCATGTTATTACGCCATACGACTGTGTAAACAAAAAACTGTCAACTGTCAGTCAACCGATTGGCGTAATATAGGCTTTGTACTTTTATTTTTTTCGTAACCAACGTATTTTTTCATTATTACACCTATTACAAAATATGCTTTTAATTATTTTTAAATGATATACAATTATCATATTTAATACTAGCTGTTGCCCGCGACTTCGTCCGCGTATATGTCGGTTATCGCGGACGCAGACGAAGTCGAAGTCGAAGTCGAATAAAAAGTAGCCTATGTCCTTTGTTGGGGTTCACACTTATCCTGTACCAAATTTCACACAAATCGGTTCAGTAGTTTAGGCGTGAAGAAAAGACAGACAGACAGACAGACAGAGTTACTTTCGCATTTATAATATTAGTTAGGAAGTTAGGATTAGGATGAGCTCATTTAATACAAAACGAACTGACGTCATTTACGCTCAGCGTAAATTACGTCAGTTCGTTTTGTTTGAAAAGTGTCTCAATGAAATTCTGTAGTGCTAATATGCCACCAAAAACGCCATATTGCCATATTGCTAAGAGGCGTTTTTACTTTTAACATCATCATCATCATCATCATAGGGTTATTATGATGATGATGATGATGATGTTAAAAGTTAAAAGAAAAGATGGATGGATTGTGTGAGGAATGATATGAATGAAAAAAGAGTCAGTGAAAGAATGACGGTTGACAGGACAGAGTGAAAGCAGATGATGTAGAAAACACTATCATTTACTTCAACGTAACCATTTACCACTTTTGAATTGTCAGGTAGTCGATCACACAGAAATTTTAAACTATTAAGAGGAAATACCACGGGCTAGAGAATTGAAAATTAGGTATTTGTAAAATCTATTGACGTCGCGCGATGCCCGAACACGAACCGCAGAGCGCGATAGAGACAACTGCAGCTTTGACCGAAAATACCTATTAAAAGTACACAAAATCAATGATTCGTAGTCCCTTGATTTCTTCTCCAAAACTTAACCGATTTAACTGCTTTTTTCATTAAAAAATAAAGAAAGGCTTTTGCCGTGTTCCTATGTTTTCTATTTTTTATATAATCAAGTCAAATTTGTTTTCTGAATGTTTGAACACAGCGGAAAATCATGCCAATTTTTTGGGTTTTTGAATATTCATATCTCTTTTAATAATAAATTTATGAGAAAAAGGAAAACATAGGGACATGCCAATAGTAGCCATGGATATTTAAAAAAAAAATAATTGATCTACTGGCATTATCCAGGGAGGAAACAGGGGACTAAGTTTGTATGGAAAAACGGCCCTTGTGTTTCCTCTTAAGTTGCTCGTTAGAAACAGTAGGTTTCTATTAAGGTCAAAAACGGATTTTTATACGGAAAAATAGACAGGTCATTATGGCAAAAAGAACAAAATAATGGCAATAAGTAAAAGATAGAACAGCAAATGTAATACTCACACATCATCTCCCATTGGTCCATTAAGTCGTTCATGAAGGCGGTTTGCTCTTCAAACAGTCTTTTATCCTCTCCTTTTTGTTTCTGATCTGATTTCTGTGGGTCTTGACTATGCCTGGAACTGATTAAACATATTTTATAATCGACTTCAAAAAAAAGGAGGTGGTTATAAATTCGGATGTTGTGTTTTTCTTTTGTGTATGTTCGGGATAACTCCGTCATTTAAAGACGTTTTTTTTTGTTTGAAAGGGGTTTATTCTTAAATACTCCCGTATAAATTTTATCCAATTTTTTTTTTCTTTTTAAAAAAAATCAACCAAGTCCCAAAAAAATTACATAGATGACGTTTTAGTTCCTTCAATCTTTGGAGGACTTTCAATCTCTGTTTTAACTGTGTCGTCGTTTCTTTAAGGATTTGGATGTCAAGGCGATACTAAAAAGCGAAAAATAAAAACATTTAAAAAAAAGACAACCGCCTTCAAAAACTCAAAAGTGATACACTTTAGTTCACACTGTAGACTTTAGTTTCGGAAGACGGTGGCAATACAAAACAACAAGCAGAACAAAGCCACCGTCACCGAGTTTTCAAAACTAAAGTAAGTAATTTGTGTTCTTTATCACTTTTGAGTTTTTGAAGGCGGTTGTCTTTTTTTTGAATAAAGATTTTTTTTATTAAAGTATACGACGAATGCTACACGCTCGATATTTATCGCGATATGTGGATCTCGATCCAGGATCACGATATTTATCGAGCGCGTACACGTACGATACAGATCGCATCAGTTCGCTGATAAATTTGATTCAGCAAAGACGTGCCTTTTGCTATTGCAATAAGTGACAATATAAAAAAAAAGTTTGTATTGATATCATATTAGCATCAGCGTCATCATTAGATTTTAAAGAGTTAATTTTTACAATTACGTCTATGATTGTTGCGGCTGATTTTATCTTTTTAAATATTTGCAGCAGCATCTCATAAGCGTTGGCTCTTTTAACTTTATTTAAATTATCGTGACTTGAGCTGTCCCAAACCCTAGGTAGCGTCTCCAACATAATTATAAATTGTTTTAAGCAAAAACTGATAGCTCGTTAGACCTACAGCGGGGGTCGCCGTCTCGTTCAACGCGTCCTCCCTAATCGCTAACAGGATTCTTACTGGCACGACGATACTTAAATACAGATCGAAGATTTCTGGATTTTTAGAAATCTGGCGATCTATATCACGATCCTTGATACGTTATACTACACACTCGATAAATATCACGATCCTGGCTCGAGATCCAAATATCGCGATAAATATCGAGCGTGTTGCATTCGCCTATGGATGGATGTGTGAAGAATGATATGAATGAAAAGGGAGTCAGTGTCAGGGCGGAATAATAATATGTAATAAATAATATGTGGGGACATTTTCACACACGGCCATCTGACCCCAAACTAGGGAGACCCTGTACTATGGGTGTCAGACAGCTGATATACATACACAAATACATTTTTTTTTTTTTTGTAAATACATACATATATAGATAAACAACACCCAGACACAAGGCAAATACAAGTGCTCATCACACAAATATGAAAACAAGTATTATGGGAAAAGGGCAGGAAGACGATGATGATTTCAGAAGAAAAAAACTTGTCCTTAAATACATTAAATATGTCCAATAACAAAAAAAAAATAATTTATAGGCGAAGCTGGGTCGCCTGCTCTGCTAACTAACACAGATAAGCTGAAACTAACCTAAATATCCACTTCAAAGCATCCACATTGATCCTCTTCTCTGGCCTTCTAGTCTCTTCTGTGGTATCTTCTGCTCGGTTCATGTCTTCGCTGTTTGAGAAGAGAACGAACAACACTTGTGAGTTGGGGTTGATCTCCTTTATTTGATGGAGATCTAGGCAGTTCTGTTGATAGAGAAATGATTATACAGAAAAGCTGAAGAGTTTTTTCCGTTCATTTAAACGTGCTTATCTCAGGAACCGATCCGATTCCGTTTTTGAGTGCTATGGACTATATTTCATTGTCAAAATGGCGAGGACGAAGTCGCGGGCCGAAGCTATAAATAATAAAATTAATACAAAAATCCTCACCTCACCAGAGAACACAGCCGGCTCTCTACTGCCACTCCACACCCTCTTCACCTCACTCTTATCCCCATCCCCATTATCCCTTTCCACACTGTTTCCCCCCCTCGCCATGGAATACAAATTAAACGTATTCCAAAAGTCTTCCTCGCTCCTCGAAGTAGTCATGGTCCCAGATATATTCTCACTAAAAACATTTTTCCCAATTTTATCGATTCCATAAAGATAAACTGGGTTAAAATTTTTCAATATACTATCGCGTTTTGAATAAAGGTCTGCATGTAGTTTCTTCAGGGTTTGGAGGCTGGCAACTCCTGGGTCTGCATCCAGGTCTGGAGGTAAGATGATTCGGAGACCATCCTTAAGGAATTGGTTGTTTATTTCAACTTCTAATATTGTTGTGAGATCAGTCTTGTCTTGTCTTATTAGGTCCTGAAAACAAACACCAATACATCATCATCATCATTTCAGCCGAAAGACGTCCACTGCTGGACATAGGCCTCCCCCAAGTGGCGCCACATTGACCGGTCCCGTGCGACTCGCATCCAGCGGATCCCCGCAACCTTTACCAGGTCATCGGTCCACCTAGTGGGAGGCCTTCCAACGCAACGTCTTCCGGTTCGCGGTCGCCACTCTAGAACTTTTCGACCCCATCGGCCATCTGTTCTGCGAGCAATGTGCCCTGCCCACTGCCACTTAAGTTTGGCAAATCTTCGGGCTACGTCGGTAACCTTGGTTCTCTTGCGGAAATCCTCATTTCTGATTTTATCACGCAAGGGAACTCCGAGCATAGCCCTCTCCATTGCCCTTTGGGTGACTTTAATTGCCTTCTGATGAGGTCCATTGTGAGCGACCACGTTGCCACACCAATACAATGAAATATATTTACTTGCAATTTTTTTTACATTTTATATTTATTTATTTTATTAGACTAATAACATTATAAAATCAATAATATATAACTAAATTGCTAATTACAAGCCTCCACAGATGAATACAAAATGATTACGACCTCATCACAGTATATAGGTATATCATTATTTTCTTTATTTTCTCAGTATTGGCTAATTACGTTCAATCTTCATCAAAAAATTACTTTGCTAAGAGCTTCCTTGCTGTGCTTGCTGTGTATGCAAGGAATAATTCTACGATAGTGTAATACTGCCATAGTTTAGTATTGCTGATATGAGCCGTGTGATAACAATAACCTCATTTCTACCCGTGGGTGTCGTAGAAGACGACAGAGGGATGTTGACCAGAGGATGGGCAGCAGCGTCCTTCTGAGTACCATAACACCTACTGCGATTGCCAACATGCATCGGCCAAGCATAGCGATTACGGCTGGGCATAGGTCGCCCTGAGGGAGGATCTTGAAGAGACCTATGCCCAGCAGTGGGCGTCTAAAGGTTGACGATGTTATTTAAAATAACTAAAATGTTATTCTGACTTTATATTCCACAACACGAGATTTTATTTTCTTTTCCTTTTTGTCTTCACTGAAACTGAATAAAGAGCTTATCTTATTCTAAATCACTGTACAGACGGCACATCAAGCCATACCAAGATGTTTTTCCCAATTGAATATGAACCTTAAAGTTGAAAATCTAATGATTGTTTTAGCTCGATGAGCAGGCTGACCTCTGTACATTGTAATTAGTCTGTGAGCTATCTTTAAATATATTTTTTTTCTACATCTATTACTTTAAATCTGGTCTCACCTCAACAGGCAGTGTATCCCAGGGCCTCTTATTGCACTCCAACTCCTCAACCAGCTCAAACTCTGAGTTGCCGAGGGTAAGGTGTACCTGTCGCTGGTTGCTGCTACCGTATTGTATGCGGATCTGAGGACCAAACACGGGAGTTATGACAAAGACTATGATTTCCATCGTCACAACTACTTAAGGCGCTACCCCGACCAAAATCTTTTATCTTCGTTATTCAGGTGAAATAAGAAAAATAAACTACATCTAAAAGCACACTATTAATGTTCCATTTTCTATCATCACATTCCACGTTCTAATTACTTTTTATGTGTCTTAAATACACTTCAATCTCCCTGTAAAAAACTGGACAAGTGCGAGTCGGACTCTCTCACCGAGGGTTCCGTACCTACAAATTTGTAAGTACATACCTATCATACTTTTATACTAAAATAGGTTTTTTGCGGCATAAACGGCTGTATCTTTTTTAACGTTAACGTAGAAGGTTCATTTTTTTACAGCTTCAAAGGACTGTAGACTTTAGTATATGCTTTTAATTTCAACTCGATACCTCCACGCGTTCCCGGGCCGACTGGGTGGTGGGTGGTGGAGAGAGATAAGGGGTCTTGACAGACAGTCAGACGGACAACAAACTTATCCTATAAGGGTTCCGTTTTTTCGTTTTGGGTTTAAAGAACTTTATTTCTCATAAGAACTTAAATAACAGTTCGCTTAAAATGAGATACATATGTGCTTATAATTATTAATATTAGTTACCTCTAGGGTGTTGGAAACATTGTATTAGCATAAGTACTTATTCAGTTTTATGTTATTTCAAGTGTTGTGATGTATTGCCTTAATCTATGTTTAAATGTGTTTACATTGTCACTTTTTTTTATATCTTCCGGCAAACTATTGAACAGCCGTACTCCTTCAACCAAAATCGTTTTTTTGCCATAATTAGTGCGCGCTTGCGCCGGTTTCAACTGGATTTTGTTTTTATTCCTTAAGTTGTATGTTATGTTTTTCTTATGTAGTTGTATGTTTGATTGAACAGACTTGGTGATGATTTTTTTAATAAGGACGCAAGTGCAGTATGTGTATATATGCTTTATATTGAATAGTTTGGTCTTTTTGTATAGTATTCTTGTCGGAGTTAAATAATGATAGTGAAATAGTGTTTTTATGATTTTGTTTTGTGTTCTTTGTAGTGGGTCTAGGTAAATTTTCGCGGCTGACCCCCATAATTCAATCAAGTATTCAAGGTGAGATTTAACCAGGGAGTTGTATATTATTTTACGTACTTTTTTTGGAATGCAGTTTGAAACTTTACGTAATGCTGCTAGTAATGACATTAACTTTGTTTTGATATGGTTGATGTGAAGTTTCCAAGTGAGTTTGTCGTCTACATGTAATCCTAAATATTTTTCATAGGTGGATCGTTTAAGAACTACTTTATCTACTGTGAGTGGTGTAAATTTTGAGGTACGAAACCCTAAAAATTACTAAAACCATTACTAACATGTATCTTTTGCTAAAGTGAACGTTCTATTCATTTAAGTATTACACTAATGGATAGATAATTTAAAAATCTGTATAATTTCTGTTATAATTCAGGTTTTATTATTTTTTTCAAAAAATCGCTTCTCTTTTATTTTAAAAACAATTCCTAAAATTCTGTGGATTCTGATTCTGAGGCTAAGAGGGAACGAATGCTCAAGGTTATTTGGTTATGGAAGCGCCTTAAGATCGTACTTCTTCTCACTCACCCATCGACATCCTCTGGGCGGTGGGTCAGGTAGCAGCTGGTGTCCTAAGAGGCAGTGCAGCAGCCGGGCGCGGGCAGACGGTGACGTGCCCAAGATGACCAGCGCAGTGGAACGGAGAGACTGGGTCCCTACATCCTGGACTGCTGTGAAGACTTCTGGATCTTGGAAGAGAGAAGTTTGGTTACGTTACTGGTGGTCAAGCAATGCTGTCCGTATGGTGTCGGACGTAAAGAATAGCACCATCCCATATCTTCCCGTGGGTGTCGTAAGAGGCGACTAAGTGACGTACCAGAGAATGGGCAGCAGCGTTCTCTGTGCTTTTGTAACAACCACACTGCGATCGCCAACCCGCCTGCCAAGCGTGGCGATTATGGCAAAACCCCCCATTTCTTGGGGGGGGGGGGCTATGTCCAGCAGTGGACGTCTTTCGGCTGAAATGATGGTCAACCAATGGCTAGGTTTACTATCAGAATCGTAATGGCGTTAGTAGCGTGACTGATATAGTAGCAGTGTATAGTATAGTGAAAATATATTATTTTCTTTAAGTACATGTAGTTAACCTATTTATGTTTTTTTTTACTACTTAGTTTCATAAAACTGGTTTACATCCGTAATACGTCACACCCAACGGTCCAGTTGAAAACCAGCGTCAGGCACAAGTGGCCTGGCATTTTATGCTGAATTGGGCCAGTTTGGCGCAGCCGTGGGGCACACAATAATGTTTTTTTTTATTTCATTCTATGTTTTTACCTTTTTTTATTGTTTTTGTGTGCACATGGTCTGTGTCAATAAACGTTTTTCTTTCTTTCTTTCTAGGATTCTAAACACCAAAAACTTTGAAATGTTTCAATGTCACCGCCTGCGTAGCCATTTCCCAACTGTGTTGGGGTCGGCTTCCCGTCTAACCAGATGTAGCTGAATACCAGTGTTTTACATGGAGCGACTGCCTATCTGACCTGCATAACCCTATTACTGGGTAACACGATACCCATTGGTAAGACTGGTTATCAAGACTTTGAGGTTTCTGACTACCCATAACGACTGCCAAAGATGTACGAATGACAGCCGGGACCAACGACTTTACGTGCTTTCCGGGTCACGGAGGCAACTCGGTATGAAATGGATGGTCACCCATCCACATACCGACCGCGGCAAGCGTAGCTTAACCCTGACTGATCGATCTGTATGGCTTACTTAGCCACGAGCCTCTCCGACCAGACTTCTAAACACCAAAAAAAAAGAGATGTTTCAATGTCTTCCTTTCATCATTGCAGCCGAAAGACGTCCACTGCTGGACATAGGCCTCCCCCAAGTAATTGGGGGTTTTGCCATAATCGCCACGCTTGGCAGGCGGGTTGGCGATCGCAGTATGGTTGTTACAAAGGCATAGATAACGCTGCTGCCCATTCTCTGGTGAGTCCCTTAGTCGCCACTTACGACACCCACGGGAAGATATGAGATGGTGCTATTCTTTACGTCCGACACCATACGGACAGTCTTCCTTTCAATATCATCATAATTTTTGTCTGGTTATAATAAGGTCCCACTGAATTACGGTATAGGGAAGATTATTAGAAAGCGTAAATAAACTTTAGGGCCAACGGCTTTACGTGGTTTTCGAGGCACGAGGGTGTTAAGACCACCAACTACTAAATTCTAGCCCGGAGTTATTTAAAAAAAATCCTGATGGAAAAACCTAATTATACTGCCTGACTTGGGCCGGGGGGGGGGGGGGGGAGATAATAAGGAGGATAGGAAAAGTATGAAAATTTTAAACATAGTCAAACGCCCATGAAGCTTTTAGAATCTCTAGGAGGGAGGAGGGGGAACTGCCCTTCCCTGCCCTCCCCTTGGCGACGTCCTAGCGCAGGGCTCCTTACTCAGCAGTTGTAAGGCCAATAGGCCACTATTTTTGACTCTTCTAAGAAGCTGCGGCTGCTTATCAGGGCCGCAAGTCTGCTATTACAATAGTGTCAGAATGGTCTATCATTGATTTTATAATTGTTTATTTTGACAAGTTTGGTAACCTACTAGTATAATGGCGTCATTATGACTTTCCAATGGTCAACCACTGACACGCCATTGAAAGAAATGATATAGAAAGCAATGGTAATCTCGTACATGACAACTGAATGACTGACTTAGGCGGTAATCTGCTAATTTTTTTACAGTTCCTTTGATCAGTGACCTACCATTAGAACGTCATTGTGCAGTCAATGATCGACCAGTATGAATTTAGAAATTTACGATTATAATAGCAGACTTGGCCCCCTGATGCAGTGCAAGAAATGTCCTTTACTTGCCCTTTATTTGTCACAAACTCACAACCACAGAGTAATATAATAAACCTCTCACAACGCCAGCGGCATAGACAAACAATGTGGAAACACATTGGCCGATAGTTGCAACATTAAAAAAAAAAAAGGAAAAATGCTATATTATGTATTCACTTTTATTTATTTATTGTTTTAATAACTTTATATAATTAATAGTTATGTCGGGTTTACATATTACATATTTTTTACATAATGTTAGCTTGCATATTTTTGTAGATATTTATTATTACAACTTTTTTATTTATTTTTTACCTTAAGTCATGACTGTGGCCGCCCGTGGCATCTCTGCAAGGCCCTGTCAGAATACCAGCGCTGCGACATTTCATGTCGTAGCATTGTGCTGAGACAGGAGCCTTTTTGGTCTCGTACAGGTTTCATAAGGCTTTTCTTTTTATGTTTTATTGTTTTATATAACCCTTTTTTATGTTGTGTTTACCTGTACGAGGTTACAAATAAACCATTTTTCTTTCTTTCTTTTCTTTCTTTCTTTACCACAGTCTTATTTTTCTCACAAAGAAAATTGCGTAATATGGCGTAACCAGTTTCCTTCTTTAATCTATTTATAAATGCACAGCACTCATAATGGTCCGGTGACCTCACGATGACGTCATTTTAGAGCTAATCAATAATTTTATTACAAACCATTTGCATTCAATACTTACATAAAATAATTTTATTACAACCATTTTGACAGGAAAAGGAGGTCTTAGGTTTAATAAATTAATTAGTTCTATCGGGCTATTCTAGGCGCGATAGGACCAGCGTCTTGTAAATATATTTTAAATATTTTTCCTAATTTGTAATACCTAGTTTTTATATGTGAGCACCAATTTATTCACGTTGAACAAATTCCTTTCCTAAGTGGTTCTGCGAAATTATAATAAAATATACCACTTGATATTCTACAACTAAATGAAAGACCTTTTAAAACATGCACTAAACGCATACTATGTAGACAAGCATATTATAATAAGTTGGAAGATTACATCAATGACAAAAATGATTGGCTTAATGCTGGTCCTGCTCCACAGCCAGTTTAGGGACTTTCCTAATTGGAAGGTGATGTTTCCTACTCACTATTTATTGACATGAGTAACGAGTATCGTTATTATTATTATATATTAAGTCTTTACTTTTCACACTTCATCTGACAAATAGATAGTACATTGGAAACCTTAGTTTTGTTTCATTTAGCAGTAGCATTATTCCAATTTTGTAAATGTAAGTACCATGAAGCCATTTATTAAGTCAATTATTGTGTGTTTGACATAAAAGAGCATGGCGGTTGAGAGCATTGTCATGCTCACTCAAATGTCTCGCTGATGGTGGCGCATGTGTTGAGACTTGAGTCATTCCGCTCCCTTAAAAACGAGCAACTAGATTCAACTTTCTGATTAACTAACCGATTCCTTGACAATCCAAAAGTGCCTATAAATGGTTTAATTGAAATAAATGCTGTGACTTCGATGATAAAGAGAGTCAGCTAATTGCTAAGTACTTCAATTTCTAAGGCTCGAAGGACCAGAAAAATTACTGCAGTATTTATTTAAGTCACATTTAGTAGAACTTCAAAGTGTACCTACACGGTCAGTTGCTGGCAATCAAAGAGACAGGTTTTATAACTCAGAGTATACTGAATGAAAGTAGGTACTGTAAAGGTTGCAAGCATTTAGCATACTGGTCGAAACTATTACATGGCTTCGTCTAAACACTCTCAGCATTAAAGGTTTTTCATATTAGAACGTAAGTCTTATAGTTTTATGTCAAAGAGATTGTAAAGCCGGCTGCCTTTAGAGGCAGACGTATTATTCTAAAATAGAGAGATTATAACGAGAGTCCCTCTTTCATTGAAGTTCTTCTTTTTGAGTAGAAGAGTTCAAGTTTGAGTGATAAAACGGTATTCTTGTAATCTATGAACTGCGCGTGAACTGCACGTCAACTGTACGACAACCAAACCACAGTAAAGATATCTACCAAACTCTTCCAAACTTACTTATGGTGTAGCCACAGAGAAAAAAGATTACTCACTAAATAATCGAATAGAAACGATTACATTTCAATAATATGACGTTATTATAATAATAACTGCTTTTTAACTTTCATTTTGAGACGTCAAACGAAAGTAGAATATCGTTCCGAAGTACGCAACAAAGACGCGCAACAGTAGAATTCCGTTATTACGCTCGCGTGACGCGAACTTGACGCGAGCGTGTCTGACAGCGGTAGAGAATACGAAAAGTGTTGTTTTGATCGAAATTTAACTGCAACTGCACTCCAACAGCACTCTTTTAGTTACGAGAATTAGCCCACTGAGGGCCTATTTCACCATCTCCAAGTAAAGCGTTGATTAGTTACTTCCCAGTTAAAGTTAATTGCCAAATAAAAGTTACGAGTATCTTTTGTCAATTTCACAAACGAAAACAAAGCTTCGAGTAACAACTTACTGGTTAAGTGAATGACATAACAAATCATACGTTGCATTCGTTCAATAATACGGTAATGTTACTCGTCAAACGTTGTTAACAGATGTTGTCAATTGTCTCGTGGTGTTTTTGTGTCTGGTTTGGAAAGCGCGTGAAGCATGTGTGATTTTTGTTTGTTACTTTACTTACGTATATTTTTTTATTACCATGGATAAAGTTAAAAAAGATAGAAGTGCAAACTTTTGATATCGCTTATATTTTGTTTTATAAAGTTAAGTACTTGGTTTACTGCATACATCGATAGACGAAATCTAGCAAAAAAAAAACAGGTTCATCTAGGTCCGTAAAATAATCAACACGGAATTTAAAAACACGACTCCCAGGCACTCATTGCATCTTAGAATGTTCTAATTCTAGTAAATTCCAAAATGTTCGAGTAAATTGATGATAAACCTAGTCAAATAAATCCATTTTATTAATACATTTTATAATAATCGTTGATGTTATCTGATACCTACACAAAATGACAACGGACACTTAAACCGTCAAGTAAGCATACTAATCGGCAGATGTCCTGGCAAGTAAGTTACGGGTCAGTTAATCTTATGATTAGTGTTACTCGAACGTCGTGAAACTAGCACATGATGTTACGGGTGACTCTGACGGGCGGTTAGCTTACTCGACACTTTACTTGAGGGTGGTGAAAGAGGCCCTGAGTATGATAGCGAGTAGGTTGGACTGTCCATAAGTGCGACACTGCTGTGACAGACAAGTTACATAGTGTCGTGTCCCACATAAGAGGCTTTTGTAATGTAATAATTCAACTGAATTTGTTTGTTTGTATTTATTTGTGTGATTTTTTTAATGTTTTTAATATGGGTCTGAGGACCTGAAATAAATGTTTTTTTTATTATTCAAAAAAAAAAGTTACTCCTTACCAAAGTGCAATATATCGGCGACATCGTGCAATGCGCGATGTGTGTCGCGCACGAGACCTCGCAGAGTGCGCGTACGCACAGCCACACGGCGCGACCACACGCCGCCGCCCGCCATCCCCGGCGCCCCCTGGCCGACTGGGTGGTGGAGTGGATTGCATGCGGCGATACCTGGAAGGGAGAGAAATAAACCAATATAAAAACTTGAGAGGTGTCAAGGGACGCCCGGATAGAACGAAGTTCCTTTCGATTGATTAGTAAACAATAGTTTATTATTATTTACAACTAGCTGACCCGCCACGACTTCATTCGCGTGGTATCCTACCCCTACCTAACCGATACCCCCACCTCTATACCACCGATACCCTACCCAAACCCTACACGACCAATACCTACCCCTACCCTACCAATACCTACACCTACACTACAGTACCCTACCCTACCCCTACCTCTACCCTACCCTACCCCAACCCTACCCCATATTTTTTCACCGTTTAAACCTGGACTACGACAAACATTTCAAAACCAAAATCAGCCAAATCGGCCCAGCCGTTCTCGAGTTTTAGCGAGACTAACAGCAATTGATTTTTATATAATATATAGATTAATAACTGGCTTGCTTTCTATGAGAGAGAGAGAGAGAGAGACAGACAGAGAAACACGCGCACGCCGCACGGATTACAACTATAGCAAAAAGTGTCGACTTTTGGTCTTAATTTTTTCCGTCTAGCCCCCTTTCGCAACGCGCGTTATGGAACTTCGTTCCAATAAACATTGCGTTCTAAAACGGGTATATATTAGACGTAGGCAAAATGGCTGCCAGGCTTAAGTGGGATTGGGCGGGTCACGTCAGCCGCATGCAGAGTGACCGCTGGGCGAGAGTCTCCACGCAATGGGTGCCTGAAGATGGACGGCATCGCCGCGGACGGCCCAGAAAGAGATGGCGAGATGACTTTCATCCTCCTTCCAGGAGGAAGGACTTGAGGGAGGCCTTTGCCCAGCAGTGGGACAGCACAGGCTAAATAAAAAAAAAATAAACGAGGTCTAAGAAGGAACATTTGTTTTAAGAAAGAAACAACTCATCTACTGTAATAGTAAGGAACCAATGGGAATACCCAAATGTTCGTTAGGATGTCCGTAACCATGACAACCACTCCCTTGATTAATGCATGATTTAATTATTTAACTTATATAATTAAAGTTAAGTGGGAGTGGGACATGAATACCTTAATAGGTTATCTCCTTGGGGATTGTTAGAAATGAGAGGCCCGTGGGGTATCCAGGCTAGAATAGCACCCCCAAATTTCATCCCGAGGGTAAATCCGGAAGTCAGCGGTCCATTTTTTGCGACATTAACGGCCGTATCTTATTTTCACGTTAACTTAGAAGTTTGATTTTTTCACAGCTTCAAGGGACCGTGGGCCTAAGTGTATGGCATTAATTTATCTACGCGTACTCTCAATACATCTACGCGTTCCCGAAATTAAGGGTCTTGACAGACAGACGGACAACAAAGAGATCCTATAAGGGTTCCGTTTTTTCCTTTCGAGGTACGGAACCCTAAAAATGATCGCGAGTCGGACTAGCATATGAAGAGTACCAAACCATCGCACAATATAGGAAACTAAAGATCTACCAAAAAGCGCTGAAAAAAAAACAAGTTTTCTAAATTACAAGTGAAGCTGTCAGGAATTTTTTCACCAGTACCGTGGGTGCGATAACACAACCACACATTACCAGTTAGACCCTGAACAACTACCTGACCTATAAAATGTAAAGTTTTACTTGAATGTAATACAAGAGCCAATACTTATTTTACCTAATACTCGTAATGTATTATGATGCTGGTATCATTATCGTAAAAATAAAACTCCAAGCTTCATTTTTCATAACGACAGTCACAGATTATACAAGCCAAGAAATACCGATGTGTTTATGATTGTACAGACGCCAGCACGTCAAGCCATACCAAACTGCCAAAGAATCATGGCGAGATCCATACATTCATTTGTATGAAAAAAAAATAAGAGGGTTTAAAATATTTTTCAATGTGAAGAATACATTACCAGAGGTGTGATTCTGTAAGACCTCATTCTAAACTTCGAATCTGAATCCGCTGTGAGTTTCTTGATTGACATTCTAAAAACTCGGTTGATAATTCGAATTTACACTAGCGCCACCTTTGCGAGCGTGTCAGCGAGTTGAACTAAATTGACAGGGAGATTTTGACAGATAAAGTATGAGATGACGTAAGAAGTGGCATTCTGTAAGGTAATTTCCACGTCACTTCGACGCTCACTTCGCACTCGAACCCGATTCAAAGTGTCAAATATATCAAGGTCATTTTGAACCTTATGCGAAGTGAGAGTGAATAGCGATGTGAGATGCGAGTTGTTGTTCGAATTTTACAGAATCGACCTACAGGAGTAGATTGATATACTTACCATATTTTAAACCCCCGCATAATTAAAATATTACGAAATAAAAATAACACTTTTTCGTTTCATCTCAATGCCCATTTTGTGTTTATAAAAAAAGTGACAAGCGACGTTAACGGATCTATCAAATTGGCAGACAAGTGATGTGACAAGTGTGTGGAAAAAAATAAACATTATTTGTGATATTATTTCCCATAAAACGATGCAATTTCAGAGTAAGAACTGCGAAACGGCGGCTGTCAGTATCACTGTTACTGTCGTTCTGAAATAATGAGCTTTCCGTTAAACTATTCACTTTTTATTGCGGGGTTTTAAAAATATTGAAAATGCCTGGAGATACTCTTTTGGTACCCAAGAATATAAGAATTAGAATTTCAACTTCACTAAACATCTTTATTTTTTTGTACAAATCCTGCCATGATTCTTTTCCGAATTGAATATAAACCTTACAATTTTGTAATAAAGTTTAAAATCTATCAAATAAATTCGACAGATTGTTGTAGCTTGGTATGCTGGCATCAGTACTGTACTCTTCAAAGTAATTACGAAGCGGTTTTAATGTGAAAATCACGTCAAACAGAACTACACTAAACGCGTCTAAACTATGACTCATACTGTTATTAACGCCAAGTAAACCGTTGACCAACCGCATTACGTAAATTTTACAAAAAAAGAACCGCAAAAATGATGACAAACAGCCACAAAAACTTCTACAAGTACGTTTAGTTCACACTCGGTACACTGAGTTCGGCGCAAGCGCAACTAATACGTTCTTTATCGCAGAGTAAGTACAGAAGTACCGGTACAATGACGCGATAAGAAACTCACACAGTCAACTCTTAAACAGTACATTAAACCCGCGGTACTACAATTTAATGTCGTTGATAGTGTAACGTAGACTTGATGAAATCGGGGAAACCACGAGTTATAATTATGGTAACCATGACAACCGATACATCATCATTGGATCCCTGAAGGCTACTAAAGATAAGGTTTCTGGACAAAATCTTGGTTAGTATAAGCATTCCCCACAGAGACATGCCCCAACAGGCGTTACCCACGGTGGGTTCTGGTACGGTCTCTTAAGAGGAAACTGAATCTTCTCTATCTGCTGGTGAGTAACCACTGGGGTAGTTTTAGTGAGGTAAGAATTCCACACTCCCCGGTCTTATCCCTAGATCGGACGATGATAGTAAGTAAGTCATTGATTTTGCTAATACGGGTACAGTACATGGTGAAAACAGTTCAGTCATATTTTACCAGTAGGCATGCAAAAATTATAATTTGACTCTAAAACAAGAAAGGCTTAACAGATACAAGAATAGTTTTCAATCACAACTTATTTAGATCATTGTAACACAATAAGATAGGCAGCTCAACAGACTTTTCTCTCTACGTTATTCCAATATGGTGGTGACCTTCCTAATCTTGGACCATCAAGGGGCCTAAACAATGTTATTTTAACCCGCCACTTGTGACGTGAATTTGACTTTCTTCTTTGGTGACGCCGGTCCTAGGCACCGGGTTTTTCAACCTAAGGTTTTTTTTTAAGCAATACTCCATGCTACTTTTACTCGGTCAAATATTAAAAAGACATGTTTTTTTTATCAATAAAACAAAGATGTATCATAAAAAAATAACGTTTATTAGTCTTTACTGTATTATACTTATACCACTGAAAATTATCGAATTTTTTTCTAGACTTACGTTAAAATATAGAAATTGTAACAAAAATATTTTTTTTATTGCTAAATCAGCCTTTGGCAGTCTTAAGACGTTAGGAACTATAAAAATAAAAAAATAAAACAAAAAAACAAAATCCTGCCAACAAATTATACTTTGACTATTTGACTTACGTAGTCTGTAACCCAGGTCTCACGCACCGGGTTGGCTCCAAAACTCCAAGAAATACGTGCGTGTCGCTGGCGCGGGGTGGACTAACGGTGGGGGACGCGCAATGACGAAAGTACACGAAATCACTACTTGATTCTATAGCGGATAAAAAAGTTATAAGACTTTTTTGAACTACCCGGTCTTACAGACATACACGTCACAAATGGCGGGTTAATATGAATGAGCGAAAAGTCGAGACCGATGAAAGGAATGGAGGGAGGTCTATGTGCTACGGTGGATCAATCCCTCCACCTCCCATGGCCTCACCGACATCAAGTCATATGGGCCGAAGCTCAGGAAACGACTCCAACTTTAGGGCCTCTTACAGGTACTAAGTTATAGCGTGGTGTATGGATTCTAATATGATTACTTGAATCAAACGAACTTCACTTAGTATAGCTTTGTAGATAATCAAACGTGTGCCCGCGAAGGGGTCAGGCTAAGAACTATCTTTCTGTCATAAAAAACAATACAATTCTACGATTTGAACTTATTCTAATTATTCTAGAAGGATGCAGAGTGTTTAGCTGTTGAAGGTACCTTGTATGCTAAAGGCATGCAACCTTTACAGTACTAGTATTACCGCAGTAGCTTCTTGACTCCTTTACTCCTGCAGTAGGACAGTGCGGGCTAAATATAATAGTAATAAGTTCCATTGACGGAGTTTTCAACGCTCTCAAGTTTTCCAATTTTGTGTTCTATACGTTTATCGATATTAAACCGGTCCTTCGTCACCTATTTTATATTGTGTCACACTCGTCACGCTAATGATTGATATAATGAGTCATATTTCAGCCCAGATTTTGTAATTCACATGTGTTTAACTACGCCGTTTGATTTCTCGTATGAAAGGACCAGATGCTAGATTTCGTGGATAGTTTCAAGTATAAAGAATTATTTTATTTTTATAAGAGTACAGTCTAGATTTAAAACTATAATAGTCTTGAGCTTTGGGATCATAATTCCGTGCTAACGAAATTTCCTTTCTGTAGTGTATATCAGATCTTTTTACATCAAAAGAAAGTGGCTTGTTTCGCAGTTGCAACAAGGAACACTAATTCCGTTAATACCTTGCCCGTTTTGTTTTCTTTATTGTTCTAAGCTGTATATTTATGTACTCAATAATTTCCATACAATTTGAAGCTATGTATGTGTCAACTTTCTCTTCTTACCTCACAAACGTGACTAGAAGACGGTACTGCTATTATCTAAGTGGCTAGATACATTAACCTCTGGAAACCTATGTGATAAGTACTAATTGACATGTTTACTCTGTTATCATAATACATTTTCATTTTGTTTCTGCTTATACTCATTTTTATATTTACCTTGGGATCTAAAATGGAGGTCACTTTTAGGGTTCCAGCCTTTGACAAGAATTTTGTGTTCTTACAAAATTACTTTACTGCTTAGTAATAAAATAGAAAAACGCGTTAAAATGTCTTTATCTAAACGACTTTATGACCTGTAGATAGCCAGGGATGATTAGGTAAAGACTGCAAAACGACATTCCCACGCTAGGGCAAATATAAAAGGTCAAATTGTTTGAATAAAAAAATACGCCTTAGTGTTTTTTTCTTAAAATAGCATAAAGCTACCATAATTAAACACTAAAATCGAAGAACTACAACACTATATTAAATACTAGCACTTTGCCCGCGACTTCGTCCGCGTGAATTTTCTCAAGGATCCCTAATTTTTAACCGACTGCAAAAAGGAGGAGGTTATCAATTCGAATGTTCATATTTATATATATATTTTTTTTATGTATGTTCGGGTATAACTCTGTCATATATAGACGGATTTGTAAAATTCTCTCTTTGTTCGAAATGGTCCCATATAATTTTTACCAAAATTGATCTAGCCCTTTTTGAGAAAATCAACAAATTCCCAAAAAAATTACTTAGACGACGTTTTAGTTTCTTCAATCTTTGGAGGATTTACAATCTCTTTTAAGTGTTTCGCCGTTTCTTAATAGATTTGGATGTTAAGGCAACACTAAAAAGCGAAAAAAAAAAGTTAAAAAAAAAAGGAAAACCGCCTTCAAAAACTAAAAAGTGATAAATAACTTTAGCACAGAACACACTTTACTTTACTTTCGGAAGTCAGTGGCAATACAAAACAACAAACTCAAAAACACCGCCACCGACTTACGACTCTCACTCTCTTCCCTCACTCTCATAGTCTGATAGGACAGCATACCGTCACGGCCGGGGAGAGATGAGACAGCACCAACGACTGTACGTGGTTTCTGAGGTATAGGCGTATCACACTACCAACTTCCAAACTCCGGACTACCTACAAAAAGTATGAAAATAATGTGATGTGAAACGAACGAACAAACGTGTGTGTGATACGGAAGCCATTTCTGCTGTTGTGACCTCTTTGTTATGATCTTAAGTTAAGAACTCAGCAGTTTATTTTGATGTGGGCATTTTTAACTTTTTATCGGATACAGAACATCACCCTTAAATATGACCAATCAATTCTGTTACACGCTGTATAACTATTGTAACTTTAATCTACATAAACACAAAACCTCATAAACTGGTCCTTTCTCACTGGTCCTAACTGATATGGTCCTTCGAGACCGTAATAAACTTCCCAGACATTTATTACGTGGAAACATTGCAAGGTCAACGCAGGCTGCGATAACCCACAGGACAACTACCTTGAGACGGAACAAACAAACGTCACTGGGACAAAAGTAAACAAATCACATAGTAACCTTATTTTTAATCTTGGTTTGATAGTTTTTAATTGATGTTCAGAGAAAAAATTGTGTCATCACATTGTTTATAAAAAGGTTTGCAATAAAAACATCAAAAGGGTAAAGTTTATAAGGCATATCTCATTTAAAAATGACGATATCTTAAAAAAAAAAACGAGGTTAGGGTTAGCAGGCTAAAGAGGTATTTTGCCTAGCTGGGTATCGAACGGAAGAACGGAACGAAAAACGTCAAACGCTGAATTTGTGAACACAGGTGTTACAAAAAGGTCTTCTCTGTAGGTATACATTTTAGTCAGAGCTCTAGTCCTACCAATGAAAATTTGCAGTAGAATAAATTGCTAGTACCTGAAAAGCACCCCAATGCACCGCCTGCAGTTAGCGATAACTGTTTTGAAGTTAATACATCAAAACTTTAATTGACGAATCGACAACAAATCTTCACACAAAACAAATTTTTGGAAAGGGCAACCAGTTCAATTTTTACATTATTTAAAGACAATTATCAGTTTTAAAAAGATTAAGTCTTGATATAGGGAACTACAAAGTAAAAGTATACATTTTAATTATGGTTTTTTAAAGCGAAGACAATCCTTTCATAGCGTTTTACGAAAATAGACGTCAGAGTTAACTTTCAGGACCAATACAACCATTACAGTATGCCAAAATATTATGTTTTATGGGTTTTCCAAAAGGATATACAGTCTTAAAGTGTACTACAGAGTCAAAATTACGAAAATATTATTATTATGTATTAAAAAACAATGTTGAAAAAGTACAAAATCGGTTCACTTTGACCATTTTTTTTTACCAGTATTTGAATAAAAACATAACTGATATATTTATTTTATGAAAATAAAGGTTGTGTTTAATATAGAGAATATTTCTCAGTCCGTTATATGAACTCATTTATTTTAGACAATTATTTTAAAAAGCACTGTAAAACATCGCGCGCTGTCGTTTGCCGATCAATTTCAATGATTCGTGCTTATTTCGTGCGTATTTTTTTTTTCTGATGCACACAAACAGAGCCTTGTATTGTACTAGTGTGTGTCACTGATGCTACGCCGTTCTAGCAATCGTTTAGATTTTGAGTTGCGCTAAATCGAATACGCGCCCTTAACTAGCATTTCAGTCGTGTGGTGCAGGCCGCGAAGAGCACCACCCCATATCTCTCCGTGGTGGGTGCCGTAGAAGGTGACAGAGGGATATTGACTAGAGGATGGGCAGCAGCGTCCTTCTAAGTACCATAACACCTACTGCGATCGCCGACATGCACCGGCCAAGCATGGCGATTACGGCTGAACCCCTTTTGGGGAAGACCTATGCCCAGCAGTGGGCGTCTAAAGGTTGACATGATGATGACAACATTTTCTGGTAAAATATCCATTTTTATGCGGAACAGCCAATTTTTTTATTTTGTCATAAATGACAGCCGATTTTTTTATATTGTCATAAAAAATGACGTGATCATGGTCGTAATCCATTTGATCAATTATATCATAAGCACAATTATTTTAAGTATGCTAAGGATTAAGTAAGTGGATTTTTATCAGATAGGACCAGTAATAATAGACTATCATGTGTGACAATCAATGTTGTGGTATTTAAGTACCTAATTAATTCCAAAATACTTATTACAGTAACATCTAACTATTATCTTATGTAATAAACTAGTTGTAAGATAACAGCGGAGAAGCTGAAGAAATAAGCAAGTTTAGTATGTACTATCGAGCAAACTTCCGCAAGCTCACCTTTAAGGCGATAATCGCCTGGCACGGCTCTGGACTCGATCGCCGTATGCATGCGTTTTGACCAATAAAAAGGAAGCGTGTTTTAGTTGTGTTGATCGGAATACAATGATGTGTAGAAGTTGACACTCACACTAGTGTGTAGAGGCGCACATTAGTGAGCTGCGTTCCCTAGTTTGTGGGATGTTTTTTCAATGGACACAAATTCTAATTGTCGTATCGGTTTCAAACTATGATACGGCCAGCGTGAACTCTTTATAAATTACTAGCGGCTCTTGCCGCTTTCGCAAGGGTGGACGTTTATTTTTATACATTTTGGGATAAACGTAGAGTAAATGTCTTTATGCAGGAAATAAGTAGTTTTATTTTTTTTTAATTACCATTATATTTTTCACGGCGTTTTTTTTCTATTAGTATTTTGTTTAGCTTGACATTTTTAAATCCGTAATATCTTTTGAATGGAATGTCCGATTTCAATGTTTCAAAAACTAATCTACAGGTATTTAAACAGTCTTCAATACGAGATGTTTTATTTGAATAAGTATTAATACAAAAGGTATGGATAACATGGTTTGATTTTGGTCGGTGATTTCTATCAACTTTTAACATGTAAAAAAGTAGTTATAGTGGCATAACTATAATATTTGGACATTTTCGCGAAGTATTTTGTAGATTATTTTATTTTGTAAAATGTTTGTATGTTCTTTAATATTGTAGAACATTGTTTTGTTCTATCATCAGTAGTTTCCGCAGCGCATGCGGTGGAAAACATTTTAGGGCAATTTTTTTTACACCTTAGGGTCAAGTCACACCGGAATGTCAGCGCAGCGGCCGGCAGCTTGCCTGCAAACCATTTTCAACTTTATCTCTAAACGTCAAGGCATAGTATCGCTTCGGAGGTCATCGGCTCGCAGAGCCGCGCGGCGTCACGAGTTGCCAGTCGACGTATGCAAATCTTTAAGCGATACTATGTCTTGACATTTACAGATAAAGTTGAAAATGGTTTAACAGCGAAACTGCCTTCCGCTGTGCTGCCATTCCGGTGTGACTCGGCCCTAGGATACCTTATTGAAGTTTTAGTTGGGATCTCTAATTTTTTCAACGAATAAATATAGCTTATGTTACTCAGGGATAATGTAGCATTCTAATGAATGGTGAAAGAAATTGGTTTAGTACTTTTTGAGTTAATTCGTTACAAACAAACAAAAATACAAATCTTTTCTCTTTATAATATTATTATGATTGTTGACAAGAAGTAATTTCGTACTCATAGTAATATAATATGTTTGGCGTAGAAAATGTATTATTGGTATAACTTTATTTTAATTAGAAAGTATCAACATTCCACAAAAAATATTTTGTACTAAGATATGTAAACTAAAGAGTGTCTTTTTAGGTTTGAATTTTTTTTTTATACATACACTAATGGGTACACCTCTGCCTAATCCTTCAGGGATTATTTATTTTATATAGTTATGTATTTAAATATTTCATCTGTATAGTAAGAAATGTTTGTATGATAGGCTACCGGTTTTAGTCTTAGTGTGATATATGCACTGGTTGCTTGTGGGTTGTTTAAAATTCACTTAGGATGTGCCTTTAAAAAAAAACAATTCAAATTCAAACTATAATTTATTTTATAACTACAGATATATTAAAAATTAGCATTAAATAAAAATTTACATATTATTTAACATACTTGTCTTGCCACGCAATCAGCCTAACAGATTGTTCATATGAGGTAACAAATAACACAACTATAATAATATCTAATTATTAACATAAAAATATTAAAATATATTTTTTAAATCATACATATCTTTTATTAATAAATTATTTTATTTTAGCACACATACACATATTATACATTACTCTTACTTTATTACATTATTTATCAAATACTAGCTGTCTCCCGCGGTTCACCCGTGTCTTTGGTTACTGCTCCGTGATGAGCATGATATTTACAACCTGTTCCAGAAATGCGTAGCCACATTTAAAGGTGATGATCTGCAGTATCTGATAGAGAGCCTATACACATATCAAACTATACTGAGTTTTGGTGTTACTTTGCCTCATCCAATAAATCGATATATTCGGAAAGTTATCGAAAACTTAGGACAGTTTATTTTGATATATATGTGTATAGACGTATTGTGTATGTGTTAAGTATGAGCACCCATTTATGGAACACGTTGTATAGTTTATAATATTCCTCATAAATCTAGCTATCATATATTATACAAAAATAATGACTATATTATATTATCACAATAGCACTGATAGTTCCAGATATTAACGCGATTAACAAACAAACAAAAAAATCTTTAGCTTTACAATATTATTAGTATACACATTCATTTATATTAATTATATAGGTGACTTAAAAATAATTGGCACAATCATTTGACAAAATAACATGATGACAATCATTATTATGGAATTAGAATAATACAAATTAGAATGATATACACTAAAATACGGGGTGTAAAAAAACACATCACATAGCCGTTAACTACGCATGCGCATCAAACTTAGTAACATTAGCATTACTGACTTTTATTTTTTGATCCGGAAAATCAGTTTGTGGTAGCACAAGAGCATTGCTATAATCATTCAAAACGTTGTAGTTTTTGTTTTAGTAAAAAAAAACTTACAAAAATGTTGTAACTTTGACCTATAATATCTCCGGAACCAGAAGGTTTCCAGGTATGGACCAAGGCTAAAAAATTATCACAATAATATTGGTAGAACAAGTAGGTATCTTTCGGTTTCATTAAATATCTCTTTACACCCTTTACACCACTGTGAAATTTTAATGTGTTTTTCCTGCAGCGAAATGATATTATCTTGTTAGAAAAATTCATTTTTTTATTAAAATAAAAAATAAAATTGTGATTAAAAAAAAATTCAAAGTGATCTCTTGAACCATTTATTATTATAATGATAATAGGTGTATTTTTTTATTATTTTTTGGAAACAAAAACATTTTTAATGTTTAAAGTTTGCTGTATGTTTTGATAGTACTTAACTGAGAGCAAATCATTCTGCCGCGGGGAAACAACCATTAACATTTCAGAATGTATAATATATTATACAGGTGGTCTCAATAGTGACGTCATAGATTAATATATTAGATTTCTCGTGCCCAGGCTTATTCAAAAATATTCCACGGATGTTTCCCGATTCTTGATTGTTACGAGTTATATATTTTTTTTTAATCTTTTGAAAACATTTATGGGTATAGCTTTAAAAAAAAATGTCTTTTTTACACGCCTTTTTACATTCATGTTGCTTTGAAAATTTATACTTTGAATATAATATATATTTAATAAAAGCTAATATTAAAAAAAAAATGTTTGAAGTAAAAGTTTCGACTGTGTATCACTCGAACGTAAATTCGAAGATGATTATTTTATATCTGAAATAATGTGTCGTAACAATAATAATTGAAAAAAAAAATGTAAAATAATCGCATAAAAAAAAGAGTTTTTTGAAGTGGACCCCTTAACTCGAAAACTATCAAGAATCGCAAATCATACATGAGGTATTTTCGAATACCTCTGTGCATGAAGAGACAATTTTTTTAGGGTCACTATTTGGACCATCTGTATGTTAAAATTAAATTATTACGAAAACTAATATTTCGTCGCTGCTCCTCCCGCGTCTATTACAGCATCGCACCGGTTACGCATCGACCTAACCAGGACTTCGCACAAATTGGAACCCCTTAATGTCTCCCAAGCTTGTTCGCAATGGGTGACGAGTGCTTCTTTGGTTCTTTCTGCCCTATTATCCCATTTCTGGACCATTAAACCCCATAAATTTTCAATGGGGTTTAAGTCTGGCGATCGGGGGGGCCATGGCACTGTTTTAATTTGTGGTTGCTCTCGCAACCACTCTCGGACAACTAGCGCACGGTGTATCGGGCAATTATCTTGAAAAAAATAAAATTCTGGCACCTCCATTTCTGGATACACCGTGCGCACAGTTGGCAACATAATATTTTGAAGGACTTCTTTATATGTGTGGCCGTTTGCCCTCCCCGGTATAAAAGCAAGCTCGCCTGGTCCAGCAGCACTCATCCAGCCCCACATATTTACAACAACTCTTCCCGATTCAGCATTTGGGGTTACATTTCGAGGTTCGTATCTTGTGTTATCTATACGCCATAAATTCCGACGACCTTGTTGGCTAGACCTAAAGCTCTTTTCATCGCAAAATATGGCGTAAGAAAAATCGAAGTCTCTGTAGTCCCGAGCGAATCGTACACGAGCAGCTTTTTGCTCCTGTGTCAAAATATTTTTTTTTGCGGGCCGTCTGTGGTGGACTCCAGCTCGATGTAACTCGTTCCGGATAGTTTGCATTGATACGTCATACTCTTGTGCGAAATTGCGAGTAGGTGTGAAAGGGCTTTCTTGAAATGTAGCTAGCATATTTCCTAACTGACCTTCGCTTATAGCCCGAGGTCGAGGTGCACGAACGCGCTGGGTCATATCTTCTCCTTCTTCATATCTTCGCACCCCACGGCGCACCGTGGTTCTCTGTAAAAAAATAATAATAATTAGCATCAAATTGTCACATAATATTGTCACATAAAATATTATGGCAGTCTTAACTTAATCCTTTTGCACACACAAAAGGATTACTAGTTCATAACAAATAAACCCTAACTTTTTAAATATCTATTGTTCTTCTTCACACATTCTTATCTGTATTTTGTATGGGTAGTAAACCACAAACAAATATTTATCTACGGCATTATAGTAAATTCCAATGTTGTGTGAAACTCTCCCAAGCAAATTTAAGCTTTATTTTTAACACCATAAGTGCGGTAACCCAATTTGAAAATGCAGTGATGACTTGAAATGAAGAGCCATTGTTTAGGTGTTGAAAGATTTGTTATCGGGTCATAAAAGGCCCGAACAATGTCTTTGAATGTGCCGATATAAAAAAAAGACAGGACAAAAACAAACTTCTTGACTGCATCACTTATTATATTGAAAGTAAAATATTTGGAATATCTAAACGTAATTTCTTATTTAATTATTTCAAAATTGTAATAACATGTTATGTTTTATTTATATTTATCATTAACTAGCGATCCACACCGACTTCGCACAGGTGTTACACATCTTTAAAATTCTTGCCTTTGCTCTAAAATAATATGCATGTGATAAATGATATAAGTATTTGATGAGTGAAAACCATATCAAAATCCGTAAAACATTCAAATATAATATTTATGAATTGAATTACAAGCGATGTTAGCAATGTTTTGTCACAAGTTTTAGGTTTAGCATTGTATTTTTTTCTGAACCAAAATAATATGAATTATTAAACATTTTGTTTGTAAACTACAATTTAATCTGTCAAGCATTGTCGTCGGGCCGATGTCGGCTTTAGAAATAATAACTTTTAATTGCCTCTGTAATTACGGTAACTGAAGAAAAAATTGAGATCTACATATATAATAATGCAAACAATGAAAATATAGCACAGTGAACGAAACCTATACTTGCCCTTAATTTATTTCTATTAACTCTCTCTGGATTTAAAAAAAATATAACTTACTTGTAAATTCAACTCCAGCGCAATTTGGGATATATTTAATCCTTGTCTATGCAAGACAATGATCTCATTCCTTTCGTCTTGATTGAGGTTTCGGGTTGTCATGGTTATCAGCAAAACACAGCCCACAGTAGTCACAATACACAGTCCAGGACACGAGCAAAGGTCAAAAAGAGTTCCACGATCACAGTCCGGTATACAAAGCAGAGGTCACAGTTGGGCAGGCAATCAGTCCGATAGAAATAAACAGGTCGTAGTAAAATAAAATTGCGAAACGAGAACAGGAAGCGTGAACAATTAGCGAGATGCAAATTGGCACTGGTTAATGGTTGTTAATATTTTTTGTCGCACGCACGCAGTAAGTAAGCACTCACACAAATACTGGGTGGCGCAAAAGTAAAGACCCTATTTGGTTCAGCTATAACATTTTTTCTAAATTAGAAAACTAGATTTAGATTTTTTTAAATGTATATTTGTGCCATTAAATTTCGTACCATTAGGATTTAAAGATGATGTCTTTTAAATGGTGACCTCCAGAGTTGATACACATTTTCCTTCAAAATTGGTTATGAGTGACGAAGCGCATTTCCATCTCTCAGGGCATGTCAATAAGCAGAATACTCGGTTCTGGGGCACTGATAATCCGCGCATTATTCAAGAAACACCTCTACACCCACTAAAAGTTACTGTATGGTGTGGCATCTGTGTTGACAGAGTGATCGGACCCTATTTTTTCGAAGACGCTGGAGGCAATGCGATTACTGTCACTGGAGAACGCTACAGAACCATGTTACGTGAGTTTTTGATACCCAGTTTGGACGAATTGGGGCTGGAGCACATCTGGTTTCAACAAGACGGCGCTACGGCACACACAGCGCGCGACACTATGGACTTAGTGAGGGACGCTTTTCCAGGCCGAGTTATCTCTCGTTTTGGCGATTTGCCTTGGCCTGCAAGATCACCCGATCTGACCAGTCCAGACTTCTTTCTTTGGGGTTTTTTGAAATCTCGGGTGTATGTGAACAAGCCACAGACTCTCGCAGCTCTAAAAGAAAACATTCGTCAAGAAATAACGAACATATCGCAGGAAGTGTTACGGCAAGTTATGCAAAATGTCATAAATAGGGCTCAAATGTGTATCAACTCTGGAGGTCACCATTTAAAAGACATCATCTTTAAATCCTAATGGTACGAAATTTAATGGCACAAATATACATTTAAAAAAATCTAAATCTAGTTTTCTAATTTAGAAAAAATGTTATAGCTGAACCAAATAGGGTCTTTACTTTTGCGCCACCCAGTACTTATTGTCTCTAATTGGGTAGAGCAAGGAAAGGGCGTGGTCTGTCACTAACTGCGCTTCCGCAGAAAAATTTTCTTAAGTGAGCTTGCTTAAGTTTTGCCGATAGTACCTATGCGTAAACATTTTTATGAAGTTAGTTACAGATACAGATCTGATTTTAGCAACGAATACTCAATACTTGATTACATTCCACAATGTGAACTTAGGTGGTAATTAGATATAGATCATTATGGACCCTGTCGGGCACAGTAAATCAGTAGGAGAGGGGAAGCTTATCATTTAATATTATTAAAGCTAACAGACAGCTCTAATGTAAAAATGAAAAGACTCACTTCATTCGAGCGTGAGTTGTCAGAGAATAACGGAGTAGCTGAAGAAATAAGCAAGTCTAGTACGCGCAAAGACCTTTGTGAAGTTAGCTACAAATGTCATTTTCAAGGGACACACTTCATGCGAGTGTAGTACTTATGAAAATGAACAACTTTAGCAACGGGACCTACACTGAAGTACGAAAAAGAAAACACGCTTTTGTAGATAATCTACACTGATCTGCCTATACTCCGTTCACAATAAGATTAAACATATACACAAACCTTTTTTACAGTCCGTTCAACCGATTTTGACTTACATTGCGTTGGTGGCATGACAAATGGCAGCTGCAAAAAACAGTTGATAATGTAACCACTTTTTTGCCTCTAATCTCATCCTTAAGCCAACGGAATAGAAGTCAAAATCGGTTGAAGGGACTGTAAAAAAGGTTTGTGTAAATGTCTAATCTTATTGTAAACGGAGCCTTTTATTGTAGCCTTTTCCTAGATACATTTATGTTGGGGTCGGCTGCTTGCAGTCTAAAGGGGTGCAGTTGAATACCAATGTTTTACATGGAGCGACTGCCTGTCTGGCCCCCAGAACCCAGTTACAGGGTACGATACCCCTCGGTGAGACTGGTTGTCGGACTTTCTGGCTTCTGACTCCCCATAACGACTGTCAAAGATCTACGAGTGACAGCCGGGACCTACGGCTTTACGTGTAGGTATTTCGAGGCACGGAAATAATTATCGACTGTACTGTCTGTATGTACAGTACGCAAAAGAGATAAGTATCCATGTCGTCGGGAATAGTTGAAGATTTCTAAGAAACCAATGGGGGCTTTCAAATGAAATTTTATGAAATCATTGAACTGTTTATTCTCTATAAATTGTATTTTATTTTATTTATAAAAACCTATCGGTTTCTAAGTAAACTTCAACTGTTTCCGGCGACATGGATACTTATCTCCTTTGGTGACCGTACGCACTCTCTATCAGGGCTACTAAAGCCCTTTTTAGTACAGCCATTTTTGTAATTAAGATTCATACTTAATTGAGTGCGGGCTGTTTCCACTCAAAACAAAAGATTTTTGGCAAACAGTAGAAGGTGAACAGGTGAAGCTAATAAAAGAGTGTTAGTAAAAAAAAATTGTTGTTCCGTAAAAACTGTAATATTTACTACACAATAGGTTGGTACTTGAAAAAAATATGGACAATCACCATTTTTTAAATTTCAGAGTTGATTCCTTTATAAAAGCGCTAAAAATTATTCATGTTTCTGTTGTCATTTACTGTGCCTTCACTCTCTTCAAATTGTACCTGCCATACTATGCATCTTGCCAAGGTTAAGCGTCGCACTTAAGATTAATACCCATGTCTCGCCTGTTCGTATTGTTTTGTCGGCTCTGCGAGGGCAACACCTGCAAAACCTTGATTTTTACAGGATTCATAAGTCCAAAAATAACCCAATGACTCAGGCATTGTATTCAGCACGACCAAGTGTGGAACAGACAATATGTTGGGCTCTAAAGTAACGTTCCTATTATCTATACTAATATTATAAAGCTGAAGAGTTTGTTTGTTTGGTTGAACGCGCTAATCTCAGGATCTACTGGTTCGAATTGAAAAAATCTTTTTGTGTTGGATAGTCCATTTATCGAGGAAGGCTATAGGCCCGTGCGAAGCCGGGTCGGGTCGCTAGTTGAGAATAGAATTGAAGTTATTATTGTAGCTAAGTCCTTAGGTCCGCATTGGTCCATCTGACTAAACGTTAGGCCTTGAGTGCGAATCTCAGGTTTTGTAAACTGATATTGGGTGATTCACTAGCTGCGACCTGCTGTGTCACCTGCATTAAAGTAGGTATTTATTTTTTTTACCACCTGGTCAGACTATCACTCGAGTTTTTTAAGTGTCCACAGTTTTGTTACTCACACCAGAAAAATAAAGTGTACAATTCTCATGTTAGTTGATGAGATAAAAATAACACATTCATAATCGCAATCAGTTTAATTTTGACATTTCGGTAATATTACCGAAATGTCTTTCTACTAGATAGCTTGAACACGGCAATGTATATACATTGCCGTGTTCGAGCTTGTGTTCGGTGTGATTTATCAAACAATGCAAGCAATGAATTGCTTTGAATTGCAAAAATTAAGGCGCTAACAAGCGACTTTTACAGATTTTAAACTGACAATCACGTCAAAATGTGTAGTGTAAATGATTTGAAAAAAATGTATGTTAAACTAGAACATTCTCTTAATCATTTAGTATGTGAATATTTTTGATTAAGTTCATATTAAATAGTTTAATTAAGTCGTGAAGTAAAGTCTGACGCGGGCAAAACATTGATAATCACACAAAATCTACCAGGTATATTTAAACGAAACTTTCACTATCTTACAGACAATTTTATTATCTATCTTTTAGTATACGCCTTTTTTAAGTTAAAGAATACTGTCTTTTATTTAATTTTTTCGACTAAACTTTGAGTTTTCGCTCAAGGTCGCCTGCGATTGTGTTTAACAATTACGACAACTTCATTATCGCATCGCAATCAGTCGGTGAGCGGTTATTGGGCATATCCACGACCTATTAAAAAAAACACTAATTGATAGTAAATAAAACATCAACAAGGAATTGGGGAATACCACATCAGACTAGTGACTCTAGCTAGATTGCACAACGACGTCCATTGATCTGAGTCATACTAAAATAATAATTATAAACTTTACTGCTAAATACTATACCTACATTAACTATCAAATGATTAATTTGAACACTAAATTGTTCAAGCAATAATTAACACTGTTTACTTCTACTTTTGCGTTATATAAAACAACTAGAACATTTCCCGCGACTTCGTCCGTGTCTATTTTCTCAAGGAACCCTATTTTTTTTCAAAATATAGCCTATGTACACAGGAACAAACAAACAAGCAAATCTTTCTGTGTTACTACACCAATCGATCGATCGTCGATCGATGCCATCAATCGACATCGATCGACGTTGATCGATTGGTGTGGTAGCTTTGGCTGATCGACGGATACCGTTCCACTAACTAAACGATCGATTGCCGGTCGATAGCATCGGTCGACGTCGATCGATTAACCCCAGCTATAATCCATCAGAAATAATAATCAAGCAGCTCGATCGAAGTCGACTGATAAATTCTACCATCGATCGATTGGTTTGGTAACACCCTAATAGATATAGATGTCGGAACGGTTGGCGCAGTGGCAGTACGAGAGACTACTGCGCTGCGTGTCGTAGGTTCGAATCTCGCACGGAACAAATATTTGTATGACCTACATATAGTTGTTCCAACTGCTTTACGTGTTTTTTGAGGTAAATACTTAATAAAGATTAAGTATGGTCTTTTCATAGCGATGTATAATTAAAGCTTTATTTTAGATTATAGAAATAGGAACCTATGGTATTTTTAGGACTTTTGAAAACTGCTTTTTTCTTGTTTACCTACCAAGTCCCAAAAGTGGCTATTTTTTGTTAAGAAAAGATTGCACTCATTGATATTTTTTCAGATAAGAATCATTGTTAACACATAAACATAAAACAAAAACATAATGTTATACAAGTCGGGGGAAATTTTATTTTTTTTATTTTTGGGGGATACCCGGTATTTTGCACTCTTTGATAATTTTACTGATAACAATTATAATTATTATAGGTACTTATACAAAACTTACTCACGGAACAAACTAAATGGCAAATTTTTGAATTTTTATTACATGATATCAATATCTAGCATTACACAGAATCTATTCAAAATTTATTCAGAGACTGATTATTCGTAAAAGATAAAAATAATCTTGATAAGACTGCCACATAAGTAATACACAAGTTTGTCACCTACTCACCATGGTAAGAAAACGTACCAAGGATCTACACCAAAGACTGTGGACCGAACATGGCGAGTGCAGGCAGGCCAAGGAGGCAATTCCTGCTATTGAGGGCCGCTTCACGAGGCAAGCCCTCCGACTGTCCAAACAACAGCTACATGCGGTCACAGCCGCTATAACTGGTCATGGGTATTTCAATAAACATCTTTTCAACCGACTTCAAAAAAGGAGGAGGTTATCAATTCGTCTGTATTTTTTTTTTTTTTTATGTTTGTTACCTGGTTTCTTTGGACTGGGTGAACCGATTTTTAATGATTCTTTTTTTTATTTGAAAGCTAGTGCTTCCCGTGTGGTCCTATTTTAATTTGGTCCAGTTCTGACAATGGCATCCATGAGAAAACCGTATAAGTTTTAAATTTGCATTAAGTATGTGCGCGATTTGTTACGCGATTTCTCCGGCAAACCTAAAACGATTTTGAAAATTCTTTTTTTTATGAATAGGGTATGCTTCAGGGGTGGTCCCATATAAATTTTATCGAAATTGATTCAGCACTTTTTTTTAAATCAAAAAATACCCAAAAAATTTACATAGACGACGTTTTAGTTTCATCAATCTTTGTAGTAGTTAACTTTCAATCTTTTCTTAAAAGATTTGGATGAGAAGTAGGTACTAAAAAGCGGAAAATAAAAAGCTTTTTACAAAAAGACAACCGCCTTCAAAAACTAAAAAGTGAAAAATAACTTTAGCACAGAACACACATTGACTTTAGTTTCGGAAGTCGGTGGCAATACAAAACAACAAACAGAACAAAGCCACTGAATTTCGAAACTAAAGTCAATGTGTGTTCTGTGCTAAAGTTATTTTTCACTTTTTAGTTTTTGAAGGCGGTTGTCTTTTTTGTCAAAAGAGTCACAGGCAGTCCACTGTGCAGAGCCTGCATGGGGGCAGACGAGACAGCAGCCCATGTGCTTCTGAACTGCCCTGAGGTCGTTTCATACAGGGCAAAGTACTTCGGTCAGCCAGGGAACATGCGGGAGATCGCCAGCGACGTCAAGGCGCTGCTGGTCTTTCTTGGGGAGCTCGGGTGGATCGAATGATTTACTTCTCACCTGTACGCAAAATACGTGGAGTTGCGGACACCAGCCCGTCATACTACTACTACTACTACTAAGTAATACACAATACTTTTTCGCATTCACTATCTCATTCATGGATTGTGTGAAGAATGATATGAATGAAAAGGGAGTCAGAGAAAGCATGACAGTTGACAGGGCGGAATTAAAGAAGAAGTTAAATTGGGACAAGAGCAGGAAGATCAGGTAGATGATGATTATGTCATTTTAAAAGTTCCCGAAGCAGACCAATTACCTAATTAAGTAAACAATTACTGTGAACTAGAACTACAGTGTGGATACCTTCAAGCAATATTCTGCTGACCCAAATTATGGTAAGAAAGGTTAAATATAAAAATATGAGAAACAATACATTATTTCAATAACAGCTGTGTCATAAGTTAAAAGACGGAAGGTGCAAGGTCCTTCCACTAAAAATAAAAAAATGTTTACACAACTGTTCAAACAAAATATGCTTAATAATTGAATTAAATGTCATTTGACAAAACTGTCTAGTTACATAACATTTCAATTCTAAACAAATTGAAAATTTAAAGGAAAAGAAGGAATATCACTAACCCGATGTTCAGAATAATATGATGAAAGAGGTCTGCAGAGGGAATTTCTAAACATCTATCCGTATAGCTTAAAACCGTCCAACATAGAGTGATAGTGGATAACGCAACAACCTCATGTAGTTACGACCCTCACTCAGAGGAAGCCATGACAGACTAAAATATCTTGAGAGGGTAACGGAGCAACCAGTCGACAATGTTCTCTGCTCATGTAAAGCAGGTGATCTAGCACCTAATTTCTCCCTGATCATGTCCACACTTGTCACACTTGGGCACTACTATATCTGCTGCATACTTGCCCAACCGAAAATATGTTGGGAGAATATTATGATGCTCTCCGTACATACACATACTTACATAACTAAAAGGCAAATATATCCATACATTTGAGACATAATTATACCATCTCATTTTTAGGGTTCTGTAGCCAAATGGCAAAAAACGGAGCCCTTATGGATGCGTCATGTCTGTCTGTTTGTATGTCACAGCCACTTTTTTCCGAAACTATAAGAACTATACTGTTGAAACTTGGTAAGTAGATGTATTCTGTGAACCGCATTAAGATTTTTCCACAAAAATAGAAAAAGAACAATAAATTTTGGGGGTTCCCCATTCTTAGAACTGAAACTAAATTTTTTTTTTACATCATACCCGTACTTGAGGGGTGTCTATGGATAGGTCTTCAAAAATTATATTGAGGTTTCTAATTTCATTTTTGTCTAAACTGAATAGTTTGCGCGAGAGACACTGCCAAGGTGGTAAAATGTGTGTCCCGCCCCCCCTGTAACTTCTAAAATAAGAGAATGATAAAACTAAAAAAAATATATGATGTACATTACCATGTAAACTTCCACCGAAAATTGGTTTGAACGAGATCTAGTAAGTAGTTTTTTTTTAATACGTCATAAATCGTAAACTGCAATTTACCTATTATTCAATGCTGCTACGGAACCCTTTATGGGCGAGTCCGACTCGCACTTGGCCGCTTTTTTTTCAAAAAAACAAATAATTAAACATCAAAATGAAATAGCAATAAAATGATAAAATGCATTGGTTTGTAAAAAGCATTTTCGTTAATTGCTCTTTGCATAGTTAATTTGTTCCAATTGCACCTATATTCAATTTTGTAGCAAGTATTAATATAAATTTAAAAATGAATCAAATCGTTTTCGGCTGATAATAATTCCAGTAAAAACCACTAGCACTATTTAACTCAGGGATCTCTAGAAGTGTATTACAATCAGTGTTGCTAGACATAGAATCATTGATTTGAAACTGAAAAGTCTCACATGGTACAGGCTCTCAGGCACTGTCCTACTTTTAAGAATTTTTGGACAGAAGACGAATCAAGAGTTTTTATGTTAAAACTTTTAAAGTAAAAGCAAAGAAAGCATCTGTACCTCTTAAGTGTTGATAATACCGCATAGATAGCAACGGAGGTTTGACCTTCAATATTTTTCGCCTGATCATCAGAGTTAAAAACAGTTAGGTGTACAGTTCAATAAAAAAAGAAAAAATTAAGTGTAATATAATAAACAACATACTTAGGTAAATGGTTCATACACTTCTTATACATAAAATACTTTTAGTTATTATTATGTAAGAGCAAATTATCTTACACATATATTTATCATATTTTATTGTTTTAGGTATCACTAAAAAGGTTAATAACACTTCTCAACTATTCATGTTTACTGTTAAGTGGAACCTAGAGGTCAACACGCAAAATTGTGTGTTCAACCAAAACTGTAAATAAATAAGATCCTATACTCAGCGACATCTCATAAATTATTGCATTACCTACTTAGTCTTAAATAGGTTTTATTAATGTTACAACATTAACAGAAAGCTGAAAAAGCAGTTGGAATAAACTATGACAACTAGCATTAATACACAAAATACCTGTCTCTAAAGGAAATGTCACTTGTAAAACTTTTACTTTTATTAAACATTTTGTAACTTCACATGCAAACATCAATCTTATATCCACCAAAATTGGGAATATTATTCTATGCACTTCAAAGGCATTCTTACTGCCCCAAAAACCAGTTTACCCGCTTTATTTATACACAATACGTGCTACATCAACCGGCCTGGAATGAACAACGTATATTTTTTATCGAAAATGGAGGTAAACATTAAAATTGTTGCAGAATTCGCGCTACTGAAAATATTCAACGGATTTGAAGCATTATGATTTGGTCGACTGTAGTTTGCGATCATAAATATAATTGAGGATGTTACGGGTTGTTGTTACAACATAAATACACTTACCACGGTAGTGAATGTGTTCAGAAAACTTTATAATCCAATTACCAACTGTTCTTGGCACATAACTTGATTATCTCGTATTCAGTAAGTCACAAAGTAATCGTTATGACTCTAGTCAGAGGTTTCACCACACTTTTAGTGTTATTATTACACCCATTATGTTTTGAAACGAAATTAGCACAAGGAAAGGAAATCCAAACAAAAAAATGCAAACAGACAGCCTCCTCCACCTGACGTAGTGACATTGACATTTCTGTGTTGCCATAGTAAGGACATTAAATACCTTGAATAGGTACATTTCGTTGTCATAATTTCTACATAATTAATAATTGCTTTACTGCCTACGAGAACCCAAGAATGTGTCTAAGTAGTGATCCAGACTCCAGAGTAAAATATTTCTGATAATAATATCAAGCTCAAAGAAGACAAATTGAATTTATATTGAAATATTCAATTTAAATTTAAATTGTTTATTCCCCGTTCTTCTCTATAATATAAAAATAATGATTCGATTATTCTAAAAACATGTCTTTTTAATCAGTATTTTAAATGAGATCCTACGAAATCCCAAAAAAGCAGGAGACTTCATTCGTGTGCAACATTATTAAATATCACGTTGCGTTTGGTTATTGCATTAAAAGCGACCACTAATGTCAACAAGTTGTAATTTAAAATTAACTTTTTTAGGTATTGTAATTTATAATAGAAAACCTCAGTCGTTCCTATTTTTCATTTAAATATAAGGCTTAAAACCATTGAGTTCAAAATTTAAACGTCAATCTTTAATCTGTAACTAAAGCAGAAAATGTGTAGGAGGTAGGTACGTATTATTTACTAATTAATAAATTATCATAAGATCAAGATTTATATGAAAGAGCAGCTGATCCCTGACAGCCAAAGCGCCACCTGTACTTGACAAACAGAAACTAAACTTATCTGAGATAAGAACCATTAAGAATATTCATCCGCTAGGTGTCAACTGATGACCTAGTTCCCTCGCCTAGTAAAAATAGCGGTCGACAATAGCTCAAACACTATTTTTAGTGCGTATCTAAAAAAATCTTAAATCACACATTGTTATCTCGGTTGTTTTTTTTTAAACATCACTCGAATACCGTCCGTGTGTCTGTCACGTCGTGGTCCGTAGCGCGCAACTCACAAAACCTACCTATACAACATAAGTGCCACTGTAATCGATAACACCTCGCGTTACAGACAATCAGTTGTTTTTTCGTGAATACCAGTGCCCTTTTAGTTGCCGCTAGAGATTTTAGTTTAGTAAACAAGGGAACATGTTAAATTAGTGTTTTAAAGTGTTAGATACAATGGAAAGTGTTAAGAGGTACATAAGGAGCGAGTCTGCGAGTTGCGCTCATATGGTTGAAGAAAGCACGGCCAATAACAGGAAGACGGCAGACCCTCACGAGAAGCTGAAGGCTCTGCTGAACTCTCCTGACGATGATACTGACGACACCTTGCCTCCGTCAGACGCTCCAAAATTCGGGACAGTTATACACAATAGAATTTTTGTGGGAGGTTTCTCTTTGACCACGACTGATGAGGACCTGTGGAAGTTCTTCTCAGGGTTCGCGACCGTCACGGCAGCCCGGGTGATCTACGACCGAGCTGGTGTCTCCAAATGTTATGGTTTCGTCACGTTCGCGAGCCCCAGGGTCGCGAGGCTGATCGTCAAACAGGTTTGTCTCTTACTCTTTATTGAAAAACTTTTCAGCAACAATGTTGGGTGTATCCGAACGTTTAATTAAAAATCGGCGAGTTTAACTCATGGTGGTGGCGAATGATACTTTTTTGAATGAAAACTGGGACGAAAATTGTTTGGTCCCATTGTTTCGAGGGACAATGAAAATCTGAATTTGTGGGACAGCTCGATATTTTATTATCTGTCAGTCTTACTGTCTTTTAACAGAATTATTTAAGGTAAGTGTAGCTACTTATTTACATAGTACACGGGAATATTTTTGGCTGGGCGATGTTCTTTGTTTAGACTTGTGATACGAAATTTTCGCTCGACTTTTCGAGGCGTTTTCCTTCCAAACATGAACAAAACATCTCATTGTAAATTGTCTGATTAGATACCTTTTAAATAGGAGACGTTAACTAGAAAAATATTTTATTAATTTTCTACGCTTTTCCATCTGGTTTTTGTGAGATGGAAAATGCGAGGAAATGGGAGGTCGACCATCACAAATCAGATGGAAAGAAAGCAACCAGCTACCGTATTTTTTTACACTTCGACATTGAACTTCACTGCATTAATGATAATGTATGCGATAACACAATAATATCTAAAGGAGTTGTTAGCGATAAAGAAACAACACGACGTTTGAATGACAGATTTCTAACCGAGAATTGGAGCACAATGGCTCAAGGAGTTATGTTATCACTTTATCAGATAATAATATGATATTTTAGCACTATACCATGTAGGCTTAGCAACATGTCATTAGTGCACGCTTTAGTGATAACAAATAATCGCGTGTGTACTATAGATTTTTGCCATGTGGTCGCTTTCCGCCGCCCGCGACAGTCCGCGAGCGTCTATTACGTATACACCTATTAAAATAAATTCTGATCCTACAATAAACCTTTGTTTGTAGTCAGCATTGTTTGGATACCCGATTTAAAGTCGCCTTGTGTCTCTTCACCGTGTGCGTTTCTGAAAACATTTAGGTACATAACAAATACAAAAATTAAAATCATGCTGCCACTGTCGGTTACAAAGATTCGGTTACCTAGATGTTAAGTAGGTACTTGTTTTCAGTTGAAAAATATCGGACGTTTTCAGTATAAATCATCTATTTACGGGAAGATTCGTCACTAAGCTTGGTACAGTTACAATCTGAACGTTGCTGATGGGATCATCGAGCTTAACTATCATCACAAAATTCTTAATAGTACTACTATCGTTATGTGGTTATTGGCCTATTAAAGGAGGATGTTGTTCATCTCCTGATAACTTTTGCTACTGGGCTTAAGGGCCCCGGTTTCCGTACCTACATTAGATATCCAGCCGTAATCTGGTTTGGAGAATTTAAAAACCGGATCTGTAGCAAGCGTGTTGGCACCTTTTGTCTAGGTTGCCTTTTGTGATACCATTTCTGTAAAAGAATCCCCGGTGAACTTATGTTAGGTGAGTTAGAGATGAGCTGTCAATCAACATCACAGCTCACTTAATCTTGAGCTGTGAGGTTGATTGACAACTGAGGAAGTTTTTTATAGAATAGACCGGTAGATCCACTTAATACCAATAGTATTTTCCAATAAGACGCCATAAACCCGACCTTCGGCTATTCTATATCCAGCACTTTTCAGCAGCTACCATAGAAACCCTTCGAAGTTCGTCGCTCCACTAAACCTGCTTACTGACCCTACGTTTGTGCAAGCTCTTTGAATGCCTACCTAGGTGTTGTAAAAATATCGTTTTTTTGCTGATAGTCGTTCATTCATGATCGTTTTTCGATTAAGTAATTCATTTATTCATTCAATAAAAATACGAATAAGTAGTTCGATAAGTAAAAATACAAAATAGATAGTCCGTTCAGTAGAAATACGAATACTTAGTTCGTTCAGTAAAATATGAACAGTTCATTCAGTAAAAATACGAATAAATAGTTCAGTAAAAATACGAATACTATGTTCAGTAATAATAGAATGGTTCGTTCAGTCAAAATATTAGCCAGTCAGCGAGACGTAAACTCATCCGTACCTACTCTCTCTCCGATAATTCATAGTATCAGCCCATGTATTCTGTAAAAATCTACCTCGTTAAATTTAAAGTCAGTTTGAGGTTAGCTGTCAGTCCGTAGCATTAGCTAGGATGATGCCAAGTTCATCATCATCACCATCTTAGCAGCCTAATGCCGTCCATCGCTGAACGTAGGCCTCCCGCAGAGATCTCCAACCAACCTCTTGGGCAAGGTCTTGGGCAGCATGCATCCATCCGCTGCCAGCTACCTTCCTCAAATCAGAAACATTTATTTTTGTAAACATAGGTAATCGTCGCTCCATCGTGCCGCAGGGCGTCTCACGCTACGCTTTTCCCAAACGCGGTCTCCGCTCCATCTACTGTCTGTCCGTCTGCAGGCGTCCAGTTCCTCTTCAGTTTCACATTAAGTTCACTTTACCCATATTCACCGAGTGGGGTTTTTACAGGATAAACCTCCAGGACTGCTATGGTGACGGTGAGGAATTGTTATACATACTTAAAGACCTATGTAATGTAGTGTGCGGATGCGGACCCATTATGCCACTGGCCACTAAAAAAATCGTTTGGGTTAGGTTAGAACTGTGACCATTAAAGCGCGAAGGCGATCGAGCGAAACGAGCGATGCCGCGGCAGCGGCCGCCGAGCGCCAGATCCTCTCTATTGTTGGCAAATCATTTTTGTTAGGTCAGGTGAGTGGTATATTTTTAGACTCATCATAGTGGTATGGTGGGTCCGCAATGGTCATTTATACCTATGCGTAGAGAACAAGCCACAATGATGGCGCCCACATAATGCGGACCCAAAACAAATTCAGATCAATAATAACATGATCCAACTCTCAGGTCTCTCTAGGTTAGTCACGGCCAATATTTGCATAAAACGTAGGAACATTTTCTACCGTATCTTGATATAGATCAATCAAAACAGTTTTGGATCTGACGTGTAGATAAGTCGAACGCATTTTGTGTGCGAGCAGCAAGAATACAAATGTTTTTTTTGATAACTTAGTCGCTTGGTTCTAGTGATTGAATTTTGATGTTCAGAAGTTTTGGAGGAATGCAGAATGGTTGTCATTTCTAAAATCCTGAAATCTCAGTTAATTTAATGAAAGCGTAATTTTCAAGAAACGCGGTAAAATCAAAATTGTGGTTGTAAATACATAAATACCTATACGATTTAAGTGTTTTCTTGGGATACGAATTCTCATCCCACTACGTTCCTATGATGATGAAGATATTATTTGCTTAGCGACAAACAGAGCTTATACTGGTTAGGGTTCCGCACCTGGAATAGAAAATTCGTAAACCTTTTTTAAGACAACTAAAAAAGTTTTCTGAGGGGCTGTCACAGACGTTTTCCAAACTTTTTTTGGTCGTTAATATTCAGATCAAGTAAAAAAATATAATCTAAGAAAAAATGTTATCCATACTAATACTTATAAATGTGAAAGTAACTCTGTCTCTTACGGTTTCACGATGAAACGGCTGAACCGATTTTGATGAAATTGGGTATAAAAATTGCTTGAATCCTGGGGAAGGACATAGGCTACTTTTTAATCGGCGACTTTGCCTGCATCCGCGATAACCGACCTTCACGCGGACGAAGTCGCGGACAAAAGCTAGTTAATAATAAAAACACATTCATTAATGTTATTATTAATGTTATTATATCGCACTAAGTACATACTTCCTATTTAAAAGAGCTTGCAAGTAAGGATCCTTAAAATATAGGTAATTTTTAATTTAGTGGATTTCGTAATCCCACCCATTTTGATTTTAATAGGGTTATTAGACATTGAACCAAAGAATACAGCTGATTCAAAATCCATAATTATCTGCAAGTTAATAACATGAAACAAGTAATGCTTCATAGTTCCAGTTTAATCATACTTCTGTAATAACAGGCACGCTCATACGAGCTGTTATCAAAATGAAAATCGTCGAGTCCCGAAATACTCCGAACATTCACGATGATTGACGAACCAAATAACGTGGCGTGGTGAAGGCTTTTGTACTGAGGACTCGTGTCGAATACTGTTTCAGGAATATTCTGTGTAGCCTTTCGATTATTTCAGCGGTTTCTTTTAGTACATACGTAGTAATTGTAGTAAGTATTGTAATCGCCATGATTACTCTATCAGGAGATTCAATCAAATTTTAATACAGAATTTACATAATTATTCCATATCATCACATGCGTCGTCTTTTCCCAACTATGTTGGAGTCAGTTTCCAGTCTAACCGGATGCAGCTGAATAAGTACCAGTATTTTACATGGAGCGACTGCCTGGCTTGACCTCCGCAACTTAGTTACTGGGTAACGCGATACCTCTTTGTAAAACTGGTTGTCAGACTTTCTCACGTCTGACTATCCATATGTTGGAGATTTTAATTGTTATTTTGCAACACCAACATTAAATGTAAAACCTTATGTAAATAGTGGCAACACTATTCTCTTCCATCTGCGACACTGGTACAATACAGACGTAAATTTTATTACTTTGCCATCTTTTATATCTCTTTCCTCGGCACAACGTACCAGCACCTCATCAGCTACCCAACACCTAATCACAAGCTACACATTGGTCCCCCTTCCATCTGCGACACTGGTTCAATACAGACGTGAATTTTATTAGTTGCCATCTTTTATTTTATCTTCCTCAGCACAACGTACCGTGTGTGTGTGAGTGTGTGCGTGCGTGTGTGTGTGTGTGTGTGCGTGTGTGTGTGCATGTGTGCGTAGAGTGGTGACCTAGGGGAATGGGGGTGTACTTGTACCCAACACCTAATCACAAGCTACACACCATAATGACTGTCAAAGATCAACGATTGACAGCCGGGACCAACGGTATTAGGTACCTACATGATTTCCAAGGAACGGAGGGGGTCTCGGTATGAAATGGATGGTCCCCTGTCCTTGGAGCGACCGCGGCAAGCGTTAGCTTAACTTAAGGTGCGCACGGATTATAGGCAGCCTCGCCCGAGGCACGCACGGCTGTGTGTGTATGTCGCGCCTTCGTGGTTCGACCCGAGGCAAGTTGCCTCGGCCTGCTGCCTCGTGATGTTTTAATTGTGTACCGAGGCAGCCCACACACGAGCCGTGCGTGGCGAGGCTGCGCACCCCGAGGCTGCCTCTAATCCGTACGCACCTTATGACTCGATCCGCACGGCTTTTATTAAGCCACGAGCCTTTCGTCATTATTCCGTATTTTATTATTAAATGACTAAAACAACTTGTCAGGTGGCGGACTGGATACATAAAACGCGGCGGACTATCAAGTCCTTATTTTAAAAAAAATAAAAACTTTTTGCAAAAAAGACCACCGCCTGCCTTCAAAGACTGAAAAGTGAAAAATAACTTTACCACAGAACACACAGGACTTTAGTTTCGGAAGTCGGTGGCTTTGTTCTGTTTGTTGTTTTGTATTGCCGCCGCTTTTCAGACCTCCGTCTCATCCAAATCCATAAAGAAACGGCAACACAGTTAAAACAGAGATTGAAGAAACTAAAACGTCTATGTAAAATTTTTGGGTATTTGTTGATTTTTTTTTAAAAGTGCTGAATCAATTTCGATAAAATCTATATGGAACCACCCCTGAGATATACCCTATCCATTAAAAACAGAATTTCCAAAATCGATGTATATTTGGCGGAAAATCGCGTAACAAATATACAAAAATAAAACATACAGTCGAATTGAGAACCTCCTTCTTTTTGAAGTCGGTTGATAAAATAAGATTGAATAGTTATGACTAAATCAGCCAGTCAACAGCACGAACTTGTAAAAATTGCTCAAGTCTTTGTAATCTAGCCAGTCAGCAAGGTGGCAGATTTACTGACATTCCACGGCGCGCCGAAAGTATCTAAGTTCCAACATCAAAGTATCGCCTTTCATGACGACTAATTTTATTTCTCCCGATCAAATTTCAGTCACGGTGGCCAATTTCAATGAGTAGTAGCCAAGTATGTAGGAGATAATATTATAGTGCACAAAGTGTGCGCAAACCTCCTCCTTCCTGCCTTACTCTCATAGTTCGATGGCACGTCAATCCTACACGACATACTTCTAAGTTAAAGTTGCCCGCCCACGTCAGACTTGTTGTAGGACCGATTATCGGATCGGTCAATTATTTCATAGTTTTGCGAGACTGACTTTTTGTGTGACATCTGCGTTGGTATATTGGAGTTCATATTATTATGTTCCATTTCTCTCCGACAAAACATCGGTCACCGATTGTCTGACGTGGGCGAAGACCCTAATGCAACGGCTTTACGTGCTTACCGAGGCACAGGGGTGTCACACCAAAAGCATCATGGCGAGATCCATACATTCATTTGTATATAAAAAAAAGATTTAGAGGTTTAAAATATTTTCCAATGTGGAGAATACATTACCAGGAGTAGATTGATAATACTTACCATATTTTGAAACCCCCGCTTAATTAAAATATTTCGAAATGAAAATAACACTCTTTCGTTTCATCTTGTTGCCCATTTTGTGTTTATAAAAAAAAATTGGCAGACAATAGTGATATGGCAAGTGTTTAGAAAAAATAATCATTATTGTGACATTAGTTTCTATAAAACGATGCAATTTCAGTGTAAGAACCGCGAAACGGCGGCTGTCAATGTCACTGTTACTATCAGTCGCCGTTTGGTTCCGAAATAATGAGCTTTTTGTTAAACTATTCTCTTTTAAATGCGGGGTTTAAAAAATATTGTAAATGCCTGAAGATACTCTAGGTACCCAAGAGTATAAGAATTTCAACTTCTTTAAACATCTTTATATTTTTGTACAAATCCTGCCACGATTATTTTTAAACGCAGGCCTCCTACGGAGAAACTCCTAATGGAAAAACTTTCAGTTTCACTCAATAGTGGCGTTTGTGACAAATCGAAGTCAATCGGTTTTTAATTTACCCCTATGTCGACGCTTGCCCATCCTCCTTACATCCCCTACTTCCATTTTACGACACCAAAATGAACAAAGAGTGACCTATTCTTTGCCGGAAAATAATAAAGCTACTCCTTTATCCATGACCTTTATGGAACCTTGGCAATATTCCGAAAAGCTCAAGGGTGAGGCAACATAGAATACTGTACAAAATGACACAAACAAATGTTTTATTTTTCGTTGAAACTGGCAGTCGTTGGTTAAAATCTTTTGCGACACACAATCTTTTCTGAATTTCTATCAACTGTTGTATTACTAAACTCGGATTGGTCTTGTCGATGGTCTAGGAGGTTGCAAGCGCTATTGCTGATCATAAGGTTTTATGTCAGATGAAGGTGCAGCGCAGACGACAGACTATTCGTGACGCACTTTTTAGTCTGTGAAAATAGAACCTATGCAATTATATGCAGTAACGACGCGCAAAAAGTCCGGCGCACAAAAAATTCTCTATTTCTTCTTCTTTTTCTGTACTTCATGTACAAAATAATACTTCGCGATCACTGCACGATTTCCATTGCGTCTAGCTCTGCCGACAGAATGATCGAAGATGTGCGGCGTGTGTGTTGAGTCTGTGAAAAATCCGCGACCGACTTTTTGCGCGCCATGCAGACTTTTTATGCGCCGCAGACTCGATCGCACAAAAAGTGTGCCGTCTGCGCTGCACCGAAGTGTTATTGTACTCTTCCACTTGAATTCTCAGTAGCCGGAGTCTGGAGCTGTACCAGACAACGTCTGGCGTCTGGGTTGTTATTGTTGTTATATGGTAGTTGGCTCGTCTTCATTACATGGGACTTAAACATCATCATCATCTGCGTAGCCTTTTCCCAACTATATTGTGGTCGGCTTCCAGTCTAACCGGATGCAGCTGAATACCAGTGTTTTACATGGAGCGACTGCCTATCGGACCTCCACAATCCACCACGGTGCGTGCAGGTGGACCTGGCACGCTACCGACAGTAGCTGCCTCATGGCCTCGCTGGCTGGTCTACCGCCGAGCTCCTGTCGGCATGAAGATTCTAGAGATTATAGACATCTGAAATAAGAGTTTGTTCTTGATCATAAATACATCATCTGCCTAGCCTTTTTCCAACTACATTGGGGACGGCTTTCAGTCTAACTGGATCCTACTGATACCAGTGTTTTAGATGTTTTAGCGACTGGTCGACCACAACCCAGTTACTGGGTAACACGATACCCCTTGGTAAAACTGGTTGTCAGACTTTCTGGCTTCTGACTACCCGTAACGACTGCCAAAGATCTACAAATGACAGCCGGGACCAACGGCATTACGTGCTTTCCGAGGCATGGAGGGACCTCGGTATGAAAGGGATGGTCACCCATCCACAGACCGACGGCGGCTAGCGTAGCTTAACCTTTGAGCGAACGATCTGTACGGCTTTAACTTAGCCACGAGCTCCTGGGACTTAAACATGAGTGTCAAATTGTTTTTCCTTATGGTTCCTTCCTCACCTTTTCTTATTTAACCAACTTCAAAAAGGAGGTTCTATGATCCACTGTATGTATTTTCTTTTCAACCGACTTCAAAAAGAAGGAGGTTCTCATTGGTCTGTATGTTTTTTTTATTATTTTTTTTTTGTATATTTGTTACGCGATTTCTCCGTCAAATGTGAAGCTATTTTGAAAATTCTTTTTTTAATGGATAGGATATGCCTCAAGGGCAAATTTATATGGGACCACCCATATAAATTTTATCCAAATTGATTTTGCACTTTTTGAAAAATTCGACAGAAAGCAAAAAAATATACGAGTACATGGATGATGTTGTAATGTTCTCACCTTGTACTTTCAATCTCTGTTTTGACTGTGTTGCCATTTCTTAATGGATTTGGATGTTAAGGAAGTACTTAAAAGCGAAAAATAAAAAAGCTTTTTCACAAAAAAGACAACCGCCTTCAAAAACCAAAAAGTGAAAAATAACTTTAAAACAGAACAGACATGACTTTAGTTTCGGAAGTCGGTGGCAATACAAAACAACAAATAGAACAGCCAAGCCACCGACTTCCGAAACTAAAGTCATGCGTGTTCTGTTTCAAAGTTATTTTTCACTTTTTGGTTTTAGAAGGCGGTTGTCTTTTTTGTAAAAAAGCTTTTTTATGTATGTTTATCGATTTCTCCGCCCATTTTAGACCGATTTTCGAAATTCTGTTTTTAATACGTTATGTAGGTATGCCTCATGGCTGCTCCCTTACAAATTGTACCGAAATCGGTTTAGCGCTTTTTTGTAAAGTCAACAAAATCCTATGAAGTTTTGGATTGTGGTTCCCTTCAGCAAAAATTTTGATAAAGACTTTCAATCTCTGTTTTAACTGTGTTGCCGTTTCTTAATGGATTTGGATGATAGGAAGGTACTAAAAACGAAAAATAAAAACCTTAACAAATAGACGACCGCCTTCGAAAACTAAAAATTGATAAAAAGGAAGTCGAAAGTTGATGGCAATATAAAATATACAGAACAAAAGTCGCCGACTTCCGAAACTAAAATCGTATGTGTTCTGTACTAAAGTTATCTTACCTTAGTTTAAGTTACCTTTTTAGTTTTGGAAGGCGATTGTCTTTTTAAAAAAGGGTTTTTTTATTTTTTATTGTAAATTAGGTACTTACCTAATTTATTAAAAATACTTACTTTCCGTAAAATGTACAAGGTTTTTAATGAAAAAAGTAGGTACTTACAATGTAGTAGTGTCACCAGTCACTTTGGGTATATTTCTCAGATGACGGTGATGTGGAGGAATTATTTGATGCCTTTTAATTCTTCTTCTTTCTTTTTTCTTCTTCTTTTTTTTTATTTTCCTATTTTTTTGGTAAATATTGTAAATAGGTATGTACATAAATAACCTAACAAACCTTATTAATATGATTTAGAAAATGCAGGAATGCTTCGTTCTCTCCTATAATCATAATCTCTGGATCCGAAACCCAGCACAGTATTATCTGAAGACAGTTCTCTTTACTTGTTTTTCTAATAAATCTTATTTACCATATTCAGTGTCAGGCATCGGTAGTGGGGGTGGCGGTGTTGCCAGCCTTTTGAGCACGTTTCCAGTTGCCAGTAAAAATGTTCGAATAAAAGTGTTATTTTGTGTGAAAAGAGGCTTCGTCTTTTTTATCTGGGAGGGAATTGGGAAAATTCTTTTTACTTTTATTACAGTCGTAATAAAAAAATGGTGCCATTTATTTTGAGTATTCAAAATTCATTTTACCGTTATCTTAATAAGAAAGTACTAATATTTATAAGACCTCAAACGGCGAAAGTATAGTAACCTTGGTTCGAACGTTATTTTCGAGCCGTTTGGGGTTGAAACCCTCGGGTCCTGGGGTCCGAGTGCACATCTTCTTTTTAAGGAAATATCTAAAAGGTTGGTTGACACTTCCCGTGACTCAAGAGGTGGTTTTTACCTTGGTCAGAGATTAAGCATTGCCATCCAACGTGGCAATGCTGCCAGTCTCTTGGGTACATTTCCAGTTGACGGCGATGTGGACGAATTCTATGATGCTTTATTGTGTTAGGTTTTTGTTTTTAGTTTAAGACTTTAGGTTTTCTATTTTATTATAAGAAATCGATATCTTACCTAATATTATTAAATTGTTATTATTATTTATTATACGTAAAAATAATAACACTTTACTAGATTATTTTATTTAGTGTGTTAATTTAAAAACTGTTAGATTCGAGTCATTTTCAAATTAAAAATAGGACTATTCTTTAAGCTTTTTTCTGTGATAAGTATAATTTGGGTATTTTCTAGGCAAGAGTAAAGTGGTTCATTCTAGGCCATCGTGTTCCACCTTAGGCCGCATCATCACTTAAGATCAGGTGAGTTGCGGTCAAACGCAAGCCTATCTTAAACTTATTGGCTAACAAATATAACATAAGCAAATAATGGCTTCCGTCGAGGTGGGCGGAGCTTATTGCTTGGGTCGATTGTGCCTATCTGTCGTTTGTTCCGCGCTTTCGCTTGCACGCTCAGGCTCAGGCGGAAAGTGACACTTTTTCATGCGTGCAGCCAGTGTTCACCGATTTATAAGACGTTATCACGTCAAAAAAATTGCGTTTAATTTTATACATCTATCGCTATGACTTATCACTTATTTATAGGATTAAAGTTTTCAAACAAAACATTATGTGCGAAACTGGTGCTAAAATAAATTTCAATGTCAGGCCCTCATGCTAAGTTTGCTCTCAAAAACTGCCAAAATAATAATATAATCATGCGTCTTCCTTAATCCCAATGTATCAATCCAAACATGTTTTCTGTAGTTTTCTTAAATACTGTCAAAATAATATCAGGGTGTATTCTGTTTGATACCTGTAGGTCATACAAATATTTGTTCCGTGTGGGTGGGGTGAAGGTAAACTGTCATCCTACCTAATGCTATGGATTGATAATATAACTCATTTCGAACTCGCTATGAAAACATATTACACAGGGTGTCCGGTAATTAATGGATAACCTTGGTATAGCTTATATTAGAACTTATGGCCATTCAGAAAAAAATTGGAAAAAAAAATTACGAAAAAAAAATCATTTCTAGTCGTAGTACAATAAAGTAAATAAGTTCTAATATAAGCCATTTCAAGGTTATCCATTAATTACCGGACACCCTGTATAAAAATAAAATAAAAATAAAAACAATAATATTATGTAGTTATAACTAAAAAGAAAACAGAGAAAGAGGGGTAGCTCAAAGGGCATTGAAAAGCTCACTTAAAAAAAGAAATATAGAAAAATGTGTTTTCATCCCACCATCTCGGAAAGAGTATTTTTAATCTTCAATATCTGAGTGGAAAAGCCGTTTTTATTCTCTAGAGGATAAAGTAAATTTATCTTCAATATCTGAGTGGAAAAGCCGTTTTTATTCTCTAGAGGATAAAGTAAATTGAATTTAGAACATCGTGTGCACTAAGTTTGTGAATAAAAAAAAACATTAAACCTATTTACTGCTACCTCTATGGTGCCGAATATATCATACAACTTTTTTTTAATTTGTTAAAAACTCAGACTTTGTAAACGTTTTTTTGTTTTTGCATTTAGTCATTTCCTCGCTGAGGTGGAATGAAAAGTTACGTGTTGCACTCGAGTGCAAAGATTTTTCACCTCGTGCTCTTTTGATTCCCTCGCTAACGCTCAGGATTCTAATTTTGAATCACTCGCTGCGCTCGTGATTCAATTTTAGAATCCTTCGCTTGCTCGGTCATCAAAATTGAACACGCGGTTAAAAAGCAACTTTGCACTCTTGTATAACAAATAACTATTATTGGCCTTACTATAAAAACTATAAAATACAGAAAACGATGATGATGAATGCTAAAAGGGCCAGCTCAACATAATGTCAGATGACAACACAAACTGCGCCAGTTGACGCTGATTTTACGCCATAATAATAAAATAATAAAATTATCCCACTGCAGAAAAAGGCCTCTTCTCATATAGAGAAGGTGGATTGGCGACTTCAGACTTATATTAAGTCCAGGTTTCCTCACGAGGTTTTCCTTCGCCAAGTCAGTGATGTCTAAGATGGTCTAAGAAAGTACACATGATTTGGAAATGTTTTATTGTTATATACTAGCTCGTGCTTAACCACTAGGCCATCACAACATATTTTAGTACCTACTAATAGCTCATCATCATCATCATCATTAGCCGGAAGACGTCCACTGTTTAACAAAGGCCTCCCCCCATAGAACGCAAATTAAGATGTAATGAAAGGATGAGATGATTCATTGATTCGACTTACAGAGTGTAACAATTTACAAGTTTTGGCACAGATCGAATGTGTCTATTATTGAGCCAGTCTAATTAAGTAATCGCTAACTAACCTAGAGTGGTTTGTGACACATGACGAGGATTAGTTGAGGAGGATTGGATAGCTTTCCGATCTACAATTATCGATGTTTTAGTGTAATTAGGTATACGAGTAGTGGAACAATAGAGAAACGATCAATAGATGGTGTAAAGGATGATATCTATAATTATGGTTAGAAAAGAGGTGAATATACTGACATGGTACTAAGGCGAACTGGGCCTATTTGACGTCTGGCCGCGGTCGAGTCGATGATCGGCAGCGCAGAGTCCTGGGTCGCGAGACTGCGGAAAGGGAGAGAGAGAATACTACCTCCCAGAAGAATTGCAGCAGAAGGACTGGGTTTCGGAGGGCGGAACTAGCCCTCTTCCAGCTCCCCTAAGTGAGACATGACACACGGGGACGTCTGTCGCACCCCACACACATCAGGACCATGAGCTGTTGGTATTCCCCACTGCTCAACTTTGTGCAGTTGAGCAATCTAGTTGAGCAGTGTCCAGTAGCGGTGGCGACGCGTAGTGTTCCACGCGCGCCCCTCTTACACGTCGCGGGGGCAGTCCAACACGTTATCCCCCCCCCCCCTGACTTGAGGAGGCCCACAGAAGTGGGACCAGTTGGGGGTTGCGGAAGTACCTCCAGTTCCCGCGACCCCCGACGTAGGTGTGACATGGTCTGACAGACCCCTTCGCCCGCCCTAGGGCAGAGAACATTTATAAGGATTTTTCACCCCAGAGCAAAAAAAAAAAAGGCCTGTGTGAGTGTGGGGTACAAAACACTGTTGTATTTTTATAATTTTTAACCTTTTTTGTGTTTCGCATGGACTTCTTCTCCATACGAAGTTACCTTTTGGAAGGGGCAACTACATTCAAGTATTCTTATATGACGTTAAAAAGTGCCTTTTAATGGTCTATTTGAAATAAATGATTTGACTTCGACTTTTTTGGAACATTTTTTCTTACTTTGGGCGTTAATAGAAATGTTTCTAAAAGAAGATGTAGGGTGTGTTAACCCAACATTAAAGTTTGTCAATGCAAATGTAAAATGTAATATGCAGAAAATGTCAATTAAATGCAAAGATTGTCAGTGAATGCTCAACGGGTAAGAATCTAAATAAAAATGCAAGTTGTCCGACCCAAACCACTAATTGAACACTAATTAAATTATACAATAATGCATCATCTAGCTTCCGCCGTACGTCAATGCACTCCCAAATGTAGGTCGCGATCAAAGTGCAAATACGCGAGCCTACTAACTTATTGCATTAAAAATATATGATTATTTTAAAACCATGTACGTTCACCGTACAGAAGACTTACTGCGCTGACCACCATTGGACCTACTGGAAACGACGCAAGCAGTGGATAACACTGTCTGTACAAAGATGATGAAAATCATTAACATTTTTCATTGTAATAAAAAAAAACTCAGCAAAACTATCTGTGTGCGGGTTGGTTCCTTGTTAATGTATAATTTTATAGAATAAGGCCTTTATGATGATAATGACATTTTGTTGTTTCAGTAAACTACTCTCACCTTTAAAATTAGAATACGTGTTCTTTAAAAGGTGTACATAGGATAATACTATACAAGGAGTTTATGGGTAGGGCGTAAAACATAATGAACTATACAACTAATGATTTATTAACAAAAGGCTGCCAAGGCTTCGCTACTTGTCACAATATTTCAACATGATTGAGTTGAATGGTGTAAACTAATGAACTGAGATCGCAAAGTAGCCAGACCAATATTATTTCAAGCATAGCTGACATTTTGAGAATCAATAGAAAAATAAATAGTTAAGAAAATGTACTAGCCTGTTTCAATGTTATGTTCGTGAACGGGCGCTGTCAGTTAAGACAGGTTTGGAACTGCCATGGCTTTTGTCATTATTTTTTTAACATTACATGTTTTGTATTACTCTTCATCTACATGAAGCAACAAGAATAATGTAACCAGAATTTTGTAACACTTGATTAAAATCGTTCTTCTCCATAAAGACCCTACGTTTTGGAACAAGCAACAAGCTTCAACTTTCTGACTAACTGACTGATTCTTTGACAATTTACAAGTGCCTGTAAATTATTCAATTGCTTTGACTATCTTTTCATTCTTTTTTTGACGTCTTTTTGACAAATAATCAGCCATGCCGAAATGACGTACCTATGTTTGGCTACTTTGGAATCTCAGACCACAATTGCAATTATTTTACATTTGGAAAAGGACAAAAAAATAAGTTGCAATGCCTATTAGCGATCTTATGTTCAAAACCAACCAACCAACCAACTGGACCTTGAGGGTGGGGAAGTTGGAGGCGCGCCATAACACCAATTTCAAGTCGTTCGTAGTGCTCGTTCCGACTCAACATTTGGTGACCTTCCTCAATGAAGAGTTTTGGCCGAAATGTGTGCTGTATCGGCGTTTCCGCGGTCGGCTACGTGACACCTCGCAGCGTAACACGACGCCGTCTCTTCGTGTGCAGTAGTTTTTAAGTTTATTGTTTTAAAATATGTATTAGTTTATAATTATTGTTTTTATGCTTATGTATGTATTGTGTTTTATGGGCCTTAGTTGCCTTAAATAAAGGATTAATAATAATAATAATAAAATGGTTTTCATGAAAATATAAACAGAAAGTTTAACATCCCTCGGGCAAAATGAGATACCTATTAAAATACACCCATGGTGCAAAAACGTAACCAGATTTTTATCTCGATGTCCAAATACTTTCAAGCTCGGTGCTTTTCAAAAATCTGGAGCAAAAATAATTACCTGAAATACTCTACGCTTTTTTCTCGGCACAAAAAGGTTCTATTTACTTTTTTTTTACGAACACGTCTCAAATATTACTTGCAGTCATTTTGCTGATCATGAATTCCGAATTGATTCCGAAAACATATTATTTGTGGCTGTTAACACTGTAGTAGAGGGATTCATTGGGTTATGCGTTTGGTCCAATGATCATCTGACATGCGGCAGATGTGTCCAGCCCAATTTCATTACAGCATGATAGCTTTCCGAGTGATGTCATCTATAATACATTAATAGCTGATAACATCAAATAAAAGAGGTATTTTTTGTTTTCTTTACATCTTTTCATATGGCAAAGTGGTACCAAAAAGTTGACTTTTTGGTACTACTTTAACACGAGCCAACCAACCACGAGCCGACCAATATACCTACTTGGGAAAAGGCTAGGCAGATCGGAGATATACCATCGCCAATTTATGGGGGTGAATATCAAACCTCAAACCTCATTCTCTTCGCATTCTGTTTCCATGAAACAGAATGCGAAGAGAAACGCTTCACATTTTTTTAAATTCGGAAGTTACTTTTTGGCCTTTTTCCTCAACTCCTATCTTTGATCCCCCCTAAAATGGTGGCGGTATATCTCTGATCTGCCAAGCCTTTCCCAAGTATATTGGTCGGCTTCCAGTCTAACGGGATGCAGCTGAATACCAGTGTTTTACATGGAGCGACTGCCTATCGAACCTCCACAACCTAGTTACTGCTGGGTAACACGATACCCCATAATACGACTGGTTGTCAGACTGCATCGGACTACCTACAACGGCTGTCAGTGGTCTACGAATGACAGGCGGGACCAACGGTTTAACGAGATCCACACATAAATAAACACATATAAAAGTTCCCTACATAACACGCAATGATGTCAAAGATATTTTTACCCCGAAAAAGGGGAGAGATTAGAACGTCAGACAGGTGGCAAGTCTCAACCCATGTCATTGTCAACCGTGACGTCATATTAAAAAAGTACTTTTTTTACGAAATGAGGTTGGACACATTTTTTGGGCCTGTTTCGAAGCAAAAGTTTTTCGAAGGGGCTACAGTGTATAGATTTATAGCTATGTAAAAATGTAAGTGGAATTGGTTGTGGTTTCTTTATTGTTAGAAAAATGAAACAGGAATTACTTATGTTTTACTTTGAAATTTTAAATCTGAGAAAAAGCTCATGATACACTTTATGGCAGATAAAAATCTTGAATTATCTACACTTGAATTACTTTTAATAGAACTTATTAACGAAGACTTGGACGAGGGATAGATCTAAAACCTTTAAATGCGCAGTTCTTGTTTCTGAATCTCGAAAATGGCTCCAACGATTTTCATGAAATTTTGTATACAGGGGGTTTCGGTGGCGATAAATCGATCTAGCAAGGATTCATTTAAAAAAAAAACACGAAAAGAAAATCGGTCGCCCAGGTACTACTAAATAAACACAACATAACCTCAGAATGCAAGTGCCTAGAAGTTTTTTCTAGTAAGTAGCATGAACCTACTGCACGACTGCAAGAAATTTGCCAAAAGACAGAGCAAATTCCTAGCCAAGAACCATTCGAGGTTTAAAAACTCCCCCAGAATTGGTCGCAATCCAGAATAATAACAAATGTTCGAGCTGAAACGGGTGACTCTAATACTCCTCGGATTTAATTATTAGTAGGTACAGTCAACAGCAAAAGTAGATGATCAAAATCAGAAATTCAATACTAATGAACGGAGTTCGCATCAGAACTGTGTGGCGTCGAACTGTGTGGTGTGACGTATTCGATTCGTGACGAAAACTTCGTGTTTTTGCGTTTTGCCCAGAGCAATATCGTAATTATGTGAGCAGATTATTTAAAGACAATTTACAGTTTTAGAAAGATTAAGTCTTGATTTAGACAGCTACTGAGTAAAAGTATAATTTTTTATTATGTTTTTTTAAAGCGAAGACAATTCTTTCATATCGTTTTGCGAAAATAGACGTCAGAGTTAACTTTCAGGACGGATACAACCATTACAATATGCCAAAATATTTGCGTTTTTCCAACATTATATACAGTCGCAGAGCAAAAATTACGAAAATATTACTATTATGTATTAAAAAACAATGTTGAAAAAGTAGAAAATCGGTTCACTTCGTCAATTTTTTTTCACCAGTATTTGAATAAAAACATAACTGATATATTTATTTTATGAAAGTAAATGTTATGCTTAATATACAGAATATTTTTCAGTCCGTTATACGAACTCATTTATTTTAGACAATTATTTTAAAAAGCACTGTAAAACATCGCGCGCTGTCGTTTGCCGATAAATTTCAATGATTCGTGCTTATTTCGTGCATATTTTTTTTTCTGATGCACACAAACAGACCATTGTATTGTACTAGTGTGTGTCAATGCTGCTACGCCATTCTAGCAATCGTTTAGATTTTGACTTGCGCTAAATCGAATACGCGCCCCTAAGAGCGCCCATCCCGTCATATTTCCCATACAAACGCTCGTACGTGGTTACGGCCGTATAACAAATTATAATCCATTCATCCATTGTTATCCAGTGAATCGTGTGACGGATTGAATCAAAAAAAGGATTATAAATAATAATGTAACACCATACTCAAAAACGTAAAATTAGTGTATCTGTCGTCAAAAACTAATTAAACAATCATATCAAAGTATTCAAGTGCAGTGAACAACCAGAATAATAACAAAAAAGTGTAAAAAACTAATAGTTAAATGACTTGTGTTTTTGTGATTGAGTGCAAAAATTTTTTCTGCATGAATCATAGTAACGACTTTATTGATTTCAAAATAAAAATACGAAACAACCAGTGGACAAATTCGCAACAATAATTAGTAGTTGCGTGGCGTGAAATTTAACAGCTGTGCCTCTTGAACGTCTGACTGAGGGATCAAATCCCGTTTACACAGTATTCTTTTTGTGTCATGTTATTTGCAAATTTTTTAAACTACGATCTCAAATAGCATTATTTTTCATAAAAATTGAAAATTACATAACAATTTTTTTAAAGAAAAATATTAAAAATAAAATCAATAAGATGGAAAATATTACTTATAGAAATAAATTATCCAGGTCACAATCACAAACTAACTTATTGCATTCAAGTCAAGACATATTAAATTCCACTATGCTAGATTCTACTATGATGAGCATACAGAGTGCTACACAAACTAGCAGTCAATCATTTGTGGAGGATTTCAGACAAGAAATGAATGCAATTAAAGAAAAACTAAAAATTGCTGACAAAGAAATAGATAATCTTAGTTGTGAAAATTCCAAATTAAAACAAGAGTTACAGGATCAGAAACGACAAATAGAAATACTGAAGGAAATCACTAACTCTACTCCACAACTCAAAAAAAGCAATTCGACACCCATCTCAAGAAGGGTTTTGAATATGCGAGTAAACACTCCCCGCCATTCTCCTCTACGTTTAGCTAGAAGTATTCTGCAAAAAAGGACACCGGAGCAACCCAGCAAACACACAGCACAGCAGAATCAATTGGAGAGCGATGCTCAGATCCAAACGGACACCCCACGTCATTGCGGTGGAAAAGGAACGTGTAAGGGAATTCAGCGCCTGTCATCAGAAGGTGAACCAGTTGAGAACCAGAGCAGCCGCTACAGAGTGGTTATACTGGGAGATGGTCAGGGACGTGGCTTGCGTGACGTACTGCAGGATCTACTAGGGCCTAAGTATGCGGTAGTTTCCTATCTAAAACCAGGTGCGGCATTGAGCGAGGTTCTGCACTGCCCCAAGAATAAAATCAACAACCTGACAAAAAACGACTACATTATTGTATTAGGAGGATGCAGCGATAAAAATCCCTATGAAATCGACATAAATCTACACCGTTGGCTAGCATCAACTGCGAATACGAATGTGATCATCTCGGAAGTACCCAAAAACAGGTTTTTACAAGAATCGAAAATTAACTATTTACTTAGGTTTATTTGTAATAAGTATAAAAATGTACTGTACATGGATATGAACTACACTAGATCATTACCAAGTGGACGAAATTATGTTGTAAACCTTGCAAGATCACTATTAAAAGAAATACTATGTTTAAATTACCATTTCCAACTCTTTCAATATGAACAAATTATTCAAATCAAACGTAACAAGTCCTTTGAAAACAAATATGTCCAGGTTAACTTAGATTCTGAAAAACATATTATAGTCAATAACTTAGATGATAAGAATCAAACAGCTGAGAGAGAGATAAAAACCCCTACAAATACTTTTTTTCGTGAATAAAAATGTATACATTATGCATCAAAATATTGCAGGACTCCTAGCAAAATCTGACATGCTCACAGTGTGCCTACATGAGTTATTAGAAAAAAAAATACAAGTGGACCTATTATGTATTACAGAGCATTTCATGATGGAAGGCTATGAAGTCCATCTCAATATACCTAATTACAGTTTAGCTGCAAGCTTTAGTCGTAAGGAAAATAAAAGAGGTGGTGCTTGTATACTCATCAAAAATGGTCATCAGTGGAGAGAATTACCGAAAATCGCTAAATTATCTATAACGGGTATTTTTGAATGTTGCGCCATAGAACTTATAAACTATAGAATTGTTATTGTATGTATATATAGAGTACCAAATCCAAGTAATTTTGATGAATTTATGAGTAGATTAGATATATTATTACGTGTTCTGATAAAAAAATCATTTAAAAATGTTGTACTGGCGGGTGATTTTAATATAGATATATTGAAGAAAAACAAACAGACTCTAGAATTTGAAAATGTATTATTGAATTTTAATTTAAAATTATCTATACGTCAAGCTACTCGTTTAAAGAGCAAGACATGCATCGACAATTTTGCGCATAATTTTAATAAGTGTCGTAAAGCTATAGTTTTGGAACTGGCTTTGTCTGACCATACGGCACAACTACTCAACTGCCCGATTAGCACCGCAAGCACTAGAAATCAATGGCGGACAACTAAACGGGACTATAGTAAAGAGAACATAGACAAATTTAAATCCTACCTCAATTGCCTGTCGTTTGCTGAAGTATATGAAACTAAGGACCCAAACATTGCTTACAATACCTTTACAGAAATGTTTTCATTCCTATATACACAGTGCTTCCCTGAAATTCTTATCTCTGTAAATGTGAAAAGAAGGCCTAGTTGGGTCTCTCGTGGTATTAAAATATGTAGCAAAAAGAAACGTCAATTATTATGGCGTTATAGACAAAAACCTAGCGAACTAAATAAAAATAAATTTAAGAGTTATTCAAAATTGCTTAAAAAAATAATTTATTTAACTCAACGCGCACAAAATACACATAAAATAAAAAAATCAAATAATAGATCTAAAACTACGTGGGAAATAATAAACCAAACAAAACTAAACATACCAAAACACAATATAGACAAAATTCGATATAATAATGAGACTGTAACTGACCCCAAAATGATTGCCAATATATTTAACGATTATTTTATAGATAAAATCAAGCCTATGACTAGCTCGGCAACCACAGCTACTAAACATATTTTAGCCAGAAAAGACTCTATGTTCATGGCCCCAAGTCTACCACCTGATATATTAAAAATTATCATGAACTTAAAAAATACTAATAGTGTAGGATACGATGGCATAGGTACAAAAATTGTTAAGACTGTAGCATATGAAATATGTAGCCCCATAAGCCACATTATTAATTTAAGTATCAGTGAAGGAGTATTTCCGAAAGCTCTAAAAAAATCAATTGTTAAACCACTGTTTAAGAAACAGGATAGGGAGCTAATAGAATTTTACAGGCCAATATCATTGATACCCATATTTTCAAAAGTTATCGAAAAGTATATTTGTATGGAACTTAATAACTATTTAGAAAAAAATAATTTACTCTGTGATGAACAGAAAGGATTTAGAGAGAAAAAAACAATTAACTTGGCCATATACGACTTCCTACATACTGTTATGACAAACATGGATAAAAATACACCAGTCTGTGCCATATTCTGCGACATGACACAGGCTTTTGATTATGTCCAACATAATATATTACTAAATAAACTTGAAGCATATGGTATAAGAGGAAACATACTTAATCTGATACAAACATACCTACATGATAGAAAACAAGTAACGCAAATTAGTAGAATAAATATGAGCTCCAAACGTGAAGAGATGTTCACGTCATGCGAGCGTACAGTCCCACATGGAGTTCCGCAAGGCAGTGTACTCGGACCACCCATGTTTACACTCTATATTAATGACTTCCCTAAATCCATTAAATATCCCATGACACTTTTTGCGGATGATAGTACGATAACGATACCATGCCATGATAAGAATACATACGAAACGGAAATAAATAATACAATTATTGAAGCGGTAACGTGGCTGAACAATAATAATTTGAAAATTAATATAAATAAAACTTTGATTATGCACTTTAGCCAACGATCATCATTATTCTCTAGTCTTGACATCGAATATAATAATAATAAAATAAGGACATCTAATGTTACAAAATTTTTAGGCCTAACAATCGACAGAAACTTAAATTGGAAAGCTCATATTGAGGCTCTAGCCAAAAGAATAAGCAGTGGTGCATATGCGCTATATAAACTATCACGTACTTTAAATATTGATGCGCTATTAACGGCCTATTATGGTTTAGTTGAATCCGTCATTAGATATGGTGTTATCTTCTGGGGTAACTCAACCGATAGGGATATCATTTTTAAAAGACAAAAGCGCTGCCTTAGGTCTATGTTTAACCTCAAAAGTACCGATAGCTGTAAAAAATATTTCACTAAATATCATATATTAACATTACCTTCACTATATATATTGGAAATAGCAATGTTCGTGAAATTAAATCCACATTTGTTTCCTCGTATGGCAGACAGATTTCCAAGAAATAGACGCGATGATAGCAAGCTTTGTGTGCATACGTCAAAAACTGCACTTATGCGCAAGAGTGTTTTTTGCATGGCACCAATTATCTACAACAAATTGCCCAAAAGTTGGAAAGAGCAAACTGTACCTAAACTCAAACAATCATTGAAGTTGTTTTTGGCGCAAAAAGCATATTATAGTATTACAGAATTTTTAAACGACTCATTGTGATTATTATAAATAAAATAACTTGTATAATGTAAATTGTAATTGTAAATCTTACTATGATTTATTTTATTCGATTTCTTTAAATTCCGATCATTGTAATGTGTATTTATTGGTCATAGAAAATAAATAAATAATAAATAAATTTGTATAATGTAAATGATTGAATATAATTTTGTTTAACTGTGACTGAAATGTATAAGTGTAAAATTTAAAAAGATTTGTTTCAATAATAATTGTTCCTAAAATATTAGCATGCCATGAGAAGTGGCAGACATGTCGTGACCCACTCATATTTAAGATCTTGCATGCATGTATTATCCTAATTCTGTATGTATACTGTACATGTTTGAGCTAATAAAATTTCTTATTCTTATTCTTATTCTTATTCCAAATATTTAACCACACCTGAAAATCAGCTTTTTTGCAGTTTTTATCTGAACTTTGGCCGTTCATAATGCACTCATACATTGAAAAAGTAAAACAAAAACAGCTTCATACAAACCTTGCACATGTAATGGAGATTTTAAATTACAAACATTATTACCAAAAACTTTTAGTTTTTAGTAATTTGTAAGTTTTGTGAAATCACCGCGCGCCAATTTTCCTGCGATGGTTTCGCGTTCTCACTCACTCGTTGGTCTTCGAGCTTTGCAATGGTTAAAACAAAAAAAAATTCAATCGCTCGCGTCGATGTTCGCCCGACGACGATGTGTGCTCTTAAGCAACCATGGTGATCAATTTTGCCTTCTCTGTATGAGAAGAGGGCTTTCCTCTGCAGTAGGACAAATAGTCTGGTATTATTATTATCACATCTAACTCCCAATCAATCCAAAAATCTTTTATCCTACAAAAATACGAAGATCAAACACCTTTCACGTTCACCATCAAAGAGGGGAGAGTGGGGGGGATCAAGAAAAATGCCTTCAAAAGCCGCGAGTGACACTCAAAGTCACGGCATCTCAAGAGCCTGATCCTCGACCTGAAGTGGAATGTCTACAGCGCTTGAGACAATGGCTGTCTTATATGTATTCATGAATGTATTTATTTTGTGGAGGGTCGGTTTATTCAAGTGGGTTTTTTTTTTACTTAGTTTGTGTTGAAAATTGGTGTAGGTATTATATTAGTGTTTTAATAATAGGTCTTAAAATAATATGAAACTCATTATAGTAGTACATTTTTTTAAGATTTGATTATTATATTTGCATGTATTACTACTTAAGTACTTTTGTGAGTTACTTCACACATGTCAATGACATTTTACGGTTAACTAATAAAAAAAAACTTTACATAGTATAAGGGCTCTCGCACACGGGCCACCGGCCACAACCACAAAACGTCGCCACTGGCATATTTCCTGTAATTTTCATATATTTTATATGGACTCGCCGCACACGGTTGGCGACCACACGCTACAAATCGTCGCAGCTTGCTTCTTGTGGCCCGCACCGGCCACTAAACGCCGACACAAAAATCCGCCACACGCCACTTGCGCTATTCCTAACCCTTTTCTCCCTAAACCTTCTTCGTCAGAGTTCATTATATGGGTAAAAAAAGTAGCAGCCACCGACCGCAGGTGTCGACCATCGGCCACAAGTGGCTGTCGCGCGCTTCAGCTACTTTTGTGGCCGTTTCTTGCCTCTTGTGGCGGCGTTAGTGGCTGTCGCGTGTGGCCCGTGTGCGGCGACCCTAAAACAAAGTCGATTCCGCTGTCTGTACGTTTAGATCTTTTAATGCAAAATATACGTATAGCTTGTATCTACATTGCACCCGTGCGAAACCGGGGCAGGTCGCTAGTTAAAAATAATAAAATCCTTAATAACCATATCCTACGCATAAAATAGTAACTTTGCTTAAAGGTACAAATCGATACTTTCAACTTATCTTTAGTGTAGGTATATTGATGACAATTTTTTTTGTATCATTTCTTTGTATTCGGCAACACCACAAAGTACGCAAGGCTGCGGCATCTTTATATTTTGTATTCGGCAACACCATCCGCTGACGTAGTCTTTAGGTCTTCGCGTGTACAGGTGACAAGGCAACTAAATATAAAAGATTGACAAAAAAGAAATATTAATTCCGAGAAAAACCCGATTAGAAGCAAAACGTAGGTAAACCTTTTTATAAACATTGCAGGTTGCATACCTCCACAAAAAATCCTCGAACCCCCATACCTTCACATTAATCTTCATAAAAGAACCATAACAGACCGCACCCCGCGATATTTTCGTAATAAAAATAAAAATCCAAATAATTTTCGTGGTCGAACACTTATAAACGTAGATGTGGTTCCCGATATCGTCCGAAATGAAATCCATTTGTTACCGGTCGCGTGCGACGGGTAAATAATACTGTAGGTGCGTTGGGATAGGTCTCACTGTTAGCGGAAACCTTTAAGTACAGCGTTTTGAATATGAAATTAAAATTAAAAAAAAAAAACAAAAAAAGTAAAAAATTTTTTTTCAAGTCAAACCATTTATTTTAATTAAACAATTTACAGGCCCTTTTGAGTTCTCAAGGAGTCAGTCAGTTAGTCAGAAAGTTGAAGCAATTACTCGTTCCAAAACGTAGAGGTCTCTAGAAGAACGAGCAAGAAACTCCACGGACACTCTTTTAAATTAAGTTTTTACAAAATACTCGTGCATTATTCTTGTTGCTTCTATATGATAATAATAATACTTTATTGACGTAATAGGTTACAAAAACTTTTTTGAAGTCTCTTGACTCCCGAAATCCCGAAGTAGGTGTACCTGTATGTCAGGAGATATACCTTTAAGTATATCTATTATGTGAAAACCGTGTAGTTAAAAAGCAATACAAATCATTAAATTTATTATTTAAAAAGCAATCATTAAAAAAAGTAAGATAAAGACCTTACCTACTATGGGCGCACCATAGACTGCGCCCGATCACAAATATGACGCGTGGATCAGCACCATTTAGCTCAACGAATTTGAAGGGAACCAAATGATCACTGCATCCCTGTCAAATTGTATGAGATTGATATAGTTAGTATGATGTTTATACGTTTAGCACTAAACGTATGTAGCGATTAGTGGTACAAGGGGGCCTTAATGTTAACATTATGTAATTATAATAATAATTACTTTATTTTCATGAGGAGCTCGTGACTAAGTTAACGGCGTCGGCGTGCGTATCGATGTGTCATGGTTAAAATTAAACATCGAACGGGTACCCGACGGATTCGGCAGTTTTTTAAGATGTGGCCGGGTAACGGGTAATAAGGCGGGTACCCGACAGTGCCGGGTAATTTAGTGAAGAAAAAATAATGACTAAAATATGAATTGGAAAAACATTTAATATGCAAAAACACAAATGGTTCTAATATATTTAGTACTAGCTTTTGCCCGCGACTTCGTCCGCGTGAATGTCGGTTATCGCGGATGCAGACGAAGTTACAGATGAAAAAGTAACCTATGTCCTTCCCCAGGGTTCTAGCTATTTTCATACCAAATGTCATCAAAATTGGTTGAGCCGTTTCGTCATGAAAGCGTAACAGACAGAGTTACTTTCGCATTTATAACATTAGTATGGATTTGTAATTTAAAATTGGCAAATTATGATGTAAAAACACCAGTTTCTCAGCACGATTGACATCAAGCCGAACTGCAATTCACGTGACACAACATGTCAGCGCTGCCGGGTACCCGGCGTTAGCAATGTTGGGTACTGGACTGTCGGGTACCCGGCTAAACCACTATCCGTCCCATGTATAGTTAAAATACGCTTCCATGGATGATCCATTTTACACCGAGACCTGTCTGTGCCTTGGAAAACACGCAAAACCGTTGATCCTGGCTGTAGTTCGTAGATCTTTGACAGTCCGGGTAGTCGGAGACCAGAAAGTCTGGCAACCAGTCCTACCTAGGAGTATCGTGTTACCTAGTAAGTGGGTTATGGAGGTCCGACAGGCAGTCGTTCCATGTAAAAATTGATATTCAGCTGCAACCGGTAAGACTGGAAACCGACCCCAATGTAGTTGGGAAAAGGTTAAGTTGACCATTTTATGTTCATAATGTCAATAATTTGATTTTGAAGAAAAAGGCTTTCGAATTATGTTGAAAGCTCTAAAACAATAATTTATCAATTTCCAAACATAATTATTATCCTTGACTATTCATAAACTGTTTGTTATGCATAAATAAATCGCTTTTTTAATTGGATTTCATGTCGTGTTGGTTGATGATCGTGTTGACTTGTGAAAAACGAGTGTGATAGGTAAATATTTTTAGGGTCTGGTGCCACCGCAAGGGCAGGGAAGCTTCGGGGTTACAAATTGATATAATTGGAACAAGTTGATGAAATCCCAAGTGGATTGCCTGATGTAAAGCATTACACCTTTTGCATCTTTGGATTGTACGGAAGCCAGCACATCAAGTTACAACAATCTGTCAAACATCTTTGATAGATTTTTAATTTAATTACAACTGAATAAGGTTTAAATTTAATTATTTAAACCTTATTATTATTAAAAATTCGACAGTTTGATATCCATCTGTACCTCACGTATTTTTTTCTTCACAAATTATTGTAAACAATTTTTTTCCTATAGGTACTCGCTGTATATTAAGTAGTTTCCAGCCCATTTTTTACATACTTTTACATACATACAATTAGATGCAATTCTTTTTTCTGTAATTGACTTTCAAAAGTGCCTTTTAAATGTCGTTTAAATATTTTTTTTTATTACCCCTACTATAATATCTAGTACTTCTTACAATGGGATGTTGTTTATTTATTTATACTTCATGCACAAAGGTACAAAGGCGGACTTAATGTAGGCATCCTCTACCAGTCAACCAAGGGTGATGAAGAGATAACATGGCGGGTGCATAACAAAAAAGTAATAATTAAAAAGTTACGGCTCGGTATCTTATGCCATGTAGATACTCAATACAATAAATTATGTAAAGTTACCAAAAATTCCTACCTGCCTATTAAATTATGCCTAATAAATTATTCGACGCTCTCAGTCGCACCCAACCCTTACCTGGCCTCAGATAGAAAGGACGGTAAACCAGCTTAGTTAAATGAAATCTCAGATTTGTTTTATTGGCTTTGTAAAAAATGTCTTGCTAGGTACCGGGAACCGCTACATTTGTTTCTGTCTCATATATTTCAGGAGGCTTTTAGCTGCGTAAGGGGAGAAAAATGGGAAGAATTGTACCGTGCCGTTTTACTGAGAAAATCATTTGAGCAATCGATTTATCTTTGGCAATTTTGGATTTGACCTAAAATATAATACATAAAATTTCGTGTTATATATAATGTTTGTTATCGAACTTATCCAAAACGGCTACCATGATAGGTCTGAGAATAGGTCGTAGGCTATTTTGTTTTTGAACGTTTGCCGGGACATCTAGTTTAATAAGTAAAATTCGGTCATAAAAAAGATGGCGGAAGGAGCTCCCAATATTGTGTTTTGAGCTTGAACTCAATTTTGAGTTGTTTCCTATTAGTTTAAAGCAAAAAATAATAAGAGACCTTTGCCTTGAAGTATAACAGACTGCGGAATTCACTGCCCGCTTCTCTGTTCCTCGATAAGTATAATCTGGGTATCTTCAAGGCACGAGCGAACTGGTTCATCCTAGGCAAGCGTACTCTACCTTAGACCGCATCATTACTTAAGATTTCAAGTGAGTTGCACCTAGATGCAAGGCTATTAGTATAATAATTAAAAAAAAACAACACCCGAACATGAAGGTAGAATTCAAAATAGTAATATTTCCCTCGTAGAGGAGCTCATAGCTAAGTTAAAGCCGTACAGATCGATCGGTCAAAGGTTAAGCTACGTTAGCCGCGGTCGGTCTGTGGATAGGTGACCATCCCTTTCATACCGAGTTCCCTCCGTGCCTTGGAAAGCACGTAAAGCCTTTGGTCCCGGCTGTCATTTGTAGATCTTTGGCAGTCGTTATGGGTAGTCAGAAGCCAGAAAGTCTGTCAACCAGTCTTACCAAGGGGTATCGTGTTACCCAGTAACTGGGTTGTGGAGGTCCGATAGGCAGTCGCTCCATGTAAAACACTGGTATTCAGCTGCATCTAGTTAAACTGCAAGCCGACCCCGATATAGTTGGGAAAAGGCGACGCAGATGATGATGAATAGGTATTTCCCTCAAATATAATTCCGAGAGCAAATCGCTGGGAACACTTGTGGTTACTACGTCGTAGCTGTTGTGATGACGTCACCGCTACGATAACTACGCTTTCGTAGTAGGTAGGTAGCCGATTACATTACTCACTTAAGGCGACGATATACGACTTTTACAGATTTTAAACTGACAATCACGTCAAAATGTGCAGTGTAAATGATTTGAAAAAAATATATGTTAAACTAGAACATTCTCTTAATCACTTAGTAAGTGAATATTTTTAATTATATTCATATTATATAGTTTAATTAATACGTGAAGTTGTGTCTGACGCGGACAAAACATTGACAATCACATAAAATCTACCAGATATAATTAAACGAAACTTACACCATCTTACAGACAATTTTATTATCTATCTTTTAGTAAACGCCTTTTTTTTAATTTTGAAAGAATACTACTTTTATTTAATTTTTTCGACTAAACTTTGAGAGTTTTGGACGCAAAACTGATGCAGAACGGACGCAGTCTGCGTCCAAAACTTTCAAAATTTAGTCGAAAAAATTAAATAAAAGTAGTATTCTTTCAAAATAAAAAAAAGGCGTATACTAAAAGATAGATAATAAAATTGTCTGTAAGATGGTGTAAGTTTCGTTTAATTATATCTGGTAGATTTTATGTGATTGTCAATGTTTTGTCCGCGTCAGACACAACTTCACGTATTAATTAAACTATATAATATGAATATAATTAAAAATATTCACCTACTAAGTGATTAAGAGAATGTTCTAGTTTAACATATATTTTTTTCAAATCATTTACACTGCACATTTTGACGTGATTGTCAGTTTAAAATCTGTAAAAGTCGGTTAATAGCCCCTTAAGGGCGCGTATTCGAATGAACGCAACTCAAAATCTAAACGATTGCTAGAACGGCGTAGTAGCATTGACACACACTAGTACAATACAATGGTTTGTTTGTGTGCATCAGAAAAAAAAATACGCACGATATAAGCACGAATCATTGAAATTGATCGGCAAACGACAGCGCGCGATGTTTTACAGTGCTTTTTAAAATAATTGTCTAAAATAAATGAGCTCGTATAACGGACTGAAAAATATTCTGTATATTAAGCATAACATTTACTTTCATAAAATAAATATATCAAATACTGGTGAAAAAAAATTTTCAAAGTGAACCGATTTTCTACTTTTTCAACATTGTTTTTTAATACATAATAGTAGTATTTTCTTAATTTTGGCTCTGTAGCTGTCTTTATGACTGTATATACTGTTGGAAAAACGCATAAAACAAAATATTTTGGCATATTGTAATGGTTGTATTCGTCCTGAAAGTTAAATCTGACGTCTATTTTCGTAAAACGATATGAAAGTCTTCGCTTTAAAAAACCGTAATTAAAAATTATACTTTTACTCTGTAGCTGTCTAAATCAAGACTTAATCTTTTAAAACTGTAAATTGTCTTCAAATAATCTGCTCACATAATTACGATATTGCTCTGGGCAAAACGCAAAAACATGAAGTTTTCGTCACGAATCGAATACGCGCTCTTAATCCTGCTTGAACTTTGAGGATACAGACGTGTGAGCGACCTCCAACGGGAGAAAAATTCTACTGATTCTATTCTTTCTAGATTTTAATCGTGTCGTAGTGCATTTTTGTAGGAATAAACTGGACTTTTTAATATTTTAGAGTGAGACAAGTGAGGACATTTCACACACATAATAAAAGTTAATCATATTTTTGAGTACTTTAACCCCTTCATAGATTACTGGTGAATTGAAAGTCAGCCTGAAAAAAAAGTAAACGAAAATTACCAAAAAAAACCACATTCAAATCGGTTCACCCGTTTAAAAGCTACGGTGCCACAGACACTCACACAAACATAGCGGTCAAACTTATACCACCCATCTTTTTAGTCAGGGGTTAAAAAGAAGGTAATTCTTAACAATTCTGCTGTGGATTGCCACACAATAATATTTTTTGACTTCATGTAAATCGTGTTTAAAATAAAGAATTTCATGCGGATTTAAAATGCAGTCAGGCTAAAAGTGATTTAAAAAGAGATCCATAAAAAGTATATGAAAATAAAATGTAATAAAACACACACAAACCGATACTTTTGTCTTTCCTGCACTATAAATAGTTCGCTCCATACTTGAATATTCGCCTCACTATGAATTGTAACATTCCATACTGCAGCAGAAACTATGCGTTCAATTTCATAAAATAAAGTAAAAATGTTGAAAGCGTTTAACTTTTTGAAGTTGCCTGCTTTTAACAATGCAAGAGAATCCATTAAAATATGCTGAAAGATTATCGTTTCAGTATATTGGTTCAAAATAAAGCTGTTTATGGAACAACTTGTTTAAAGAAGTACCAGTATCGCGATTCTGCCGCTAAAAAAGTAAAAAAAAGAAATAGAGAAAGAATAACATTTTGGCAGTTAAAAACTACGTTTCAGTGCCTGGTCTTTAACTGTTGGCCTCCTATAGAAGCTCAGAGTCACGCAGCAAGCCATGGAGAGAGCTATGCTTGAAGTTTGTTTGCGCGAATAAAATCCAGAACGAGGAAATATGCCGAAAAACTTAGGTCACCGACATAGCTCTCAGAATATGCAAGTTGAAGTGGCAATGGGCAGGCCACGTCGCTCGAAGAACCGATAACCAATGGGGAGGAAAGGTTCTCGAGTGGCGACCACGAACCGGAAGACGTAGCGTTGGTAGGCCTCCCACCAGATGGACCGACGACATCGTAAAGGTCGCGAACCGGTGGATGCAAGCGGCAGGTTGCCACGAGTTGTGTCGTTCTATGGGGGAGGCCTTTGTTCATCTGGGGGCCAAGTCTGCTATTTTTATAATTTCGTCATTCCAACACGATTCCATTGTCATTTTGCTAAAAGTTCGTAATCTGCTAAATCCATAATGGTCGATCATTGCTCGGTCAATGGTCTCGTAATAGAATTGTGTTATAATGACATTGTCAACAAATTTGAACATTTATTCATGCCAGATTTCATTTATATATATTTTTACATATTATTTTTAAGTGTTAGAAGCAATCTGAAGTAGTAAGAAGTTCGTAAACTAAGTCAGTCATTGATTTGTCATTATGTACGAGATTACCATTCTATATCATTTCTTTCAATGGACTGTCATTGCTTGACCATTGGAAAGTCACAATGACGCCATTATATTAGTAGATTACCAAACTTGTCAAAATCAACAATTATGAAATCAATGACAGACCAGTCTGACACTATTGTAATAGCAGACTTGAGGCCCACGTGGACGTGTTCCGGCTGATGATGATGAACATTTTGGCATCAGCTTACGTAAGGTATGCAACGTTGTTGTGTTCAGGTAAAACTGCAAACGTGGCCACGAAATAATCTTACGTTTTTTGCAATTTTCAGCTCAGTAAGTATTGTAATAAAAAACTTTTAGTGAACACCGTGTAACCGAATATGTATATAGACAATTATTAAAATCTGGCTTACTGGTTGCAGTGGTTTGTGAATAGTGTAGCGGGCTTCTGTAACATCATTTGGGCCCGTCTCTGACGTCACTCGTCTTGTTACCTTGGTATTGGTTTGTGTGTATTTTTATTTGATGTTGGTAGTAACCCCCGCATATTGCAAACACATGTTGTCTTCATAATCCATCTTCCTATTCCCCATATTTTCATAAACCCCTTTTCAACATCTGACAGTATGTTGTTGTGTGTTTTCTCATAAATTCGCTTTAGTTCGTTGTCCTAATTATTTTTCCAATACAGTGGTGACTGGCGAAAGCTTTATTGCCAGCGTGGCAATATTATCGATCTGATGGCCGTTCTCTTCTGTCGAATCATGCCTTTATCTGGTTTTAGTGTGTAGGTAGAGGCTATTAGGTGTTTCCTTTTTGTGGATTAGGCTGAAGTTAGATATTACCTTGATATCAGCCTAACAGGTACATCATATTTGGTACCTAGTCAGTTTTTTTATGCAGAGGAGTTCGTATCTCAGTAAATGCTATACAGATCGATCGGACATGGTTAAGCTACACTTGCCGCGGTCAGTCCGTGGATGGGTGACCATCCAATTCATCCCGAGACTCCTCCGTGCTTCGGAAAGCACGTAAAGCTGTTGGTCCCGGCTGTCATTCGAAGATCTTTAACAGTCGTTATGGGTAGTCAGAAACCCGAAAGTTTAACAACCAGTGTTACCATGGGGTATCGTGTTACCCCGTAACTGGGTTGTGGAAATCAGATAGGCAGTAGATCAAAGTAGCCAACCGGTTTCTTTTTGTAAAAAAAGTGTTTTTTTTTGCTTTTTAGTACTTCTCTTTTTCTTTTCGAATCGATGGTTTTCCTTTATGCTAGACTACTTGGGCCCAGTAGGTAGCCACATTTATCGCAGCATCAGTGGCGTTTTTAGTACTTACTTCTTATCATCCAAATTAATTTACCATCCCATAATTTTCCACCTCTAGAGGTGAAATATTTTTATATGGATTAATTGTATGAAGACGATGATTTTTATGCGACATATTTTGAGATATACACTATCCATTTTAAAAGAGTCACCCTCCCCTCCTTATCTAATTTCCCACTTTCAATATTTACATTCTTCACACGCTAAGAATTTGCGGTCTTCTACTAATCTTCTCTTGCTGTGCCCCTATCATACCTCTGATTTTGTCCACTCTTCCTTTCATATCCAGATATCAGGATGACCACCAATATAGGCAGAGTCATCTCATAAACGTCTTTTCTTTTTGTTTATATGTAAGTATATCTTCTAATCTTCTAACATATAAAATTCTCGTGTCACAGTTTTCGTTCCCGTACTCCTCCGAAACGGCTTGACCGATTCTGATGAAATTTTTTGTGCATATTGGGTAGGTCTGAGAATAGGCCAACATCTATTTTTCATCCCCTTTTTTCACACCCCTTTTTCATCCCCCATAGATCGGGACAGGACAACGTCTGTCGGGTCAGCTAGTACATATGTATATAAAATACATATATATATATAATCAGTTATGTATTTTGTTTTTTTAATATTCAGCCTACATAAGTTGTTCTTTTTAACTATGGATCTGCCATGTTATCTCTTCACCACCCTTGGTTGACTGGTAGAGAATGCCTACGTCATTAAGTCCGCCTTTGTACCTTTGTGCATGTAGTATAAATAAATAAATAATAAATCAGACAACATGGTCAAACTTTATGCATGGCCAAACATAAAAAACATAATATATTATACACATTTCGAATAAAGAACCTCCTTTTTTGAAGTCGGTTAAAAACCAGACTTGTGCCACAGTGATTAAGGTACTTATTGTCATAAAACTACGCATCTTCTTAACTACATATTTCTCGATTAATTTTAAACATTACAACCAGATTAAAATGATATACCTAGGTATGTCGACTCTAGGATCTAATCTATCTAGCATTTGTCTATAAGTTCGTCCTTGAGACACAGACAGGGAAACGAACCTTTCTAGATAATAACATAAATCTCTGGCGGAGGCGCCAGCAACACTTTTTTCTTTATTTTGTAAGTCTGTTACCAAGTAAATACCTTAGACATTTTCATCAGTCCAGTGTGTTCTAGAATTTTTTTTTAACTTTGAGCCTTTTTTAGTATAATAATGGAATTATGTTTTATTTTTTCATATTATGCTTTAAAAAAAAAACATGATTCATCTCTTCATTATATTATAAATACCCACACTTTCATTTGAAACACAAGTATTTCTGTAAATTATTTATTATTTTATTTTATTTTTTACCTAAATGCTTTGTGACCTTGACGGCAACAGATTGAAAATTATTTCTCTTCTATTTGTAAACGTCTCCATTCTCACTAAATGATGACATTTTCACTATTGTAAAATTAATTACGGTCACTACCAATTCAATTTGCAATTAGAGAAAAATTATATAGATTTCGCGCCAAAAAAAAAAGAAAAAGAAAATAAAAATACAAAACAAAAAAATTGCAATTAAAATCTAAGATAAAAATGAAGAAAACCCCCGACACAGTATACCTCGGGTTCAAATCGGTCCAGCCGTTTGAGAGCTCTGATTCCACAGACAGACATGCAGATACTAAGTTAAACTTGTAACACCCCTCTGTTTTTGTTGATAGTAAAAAATATACTTAGAACAGCAGCTCTCCTCTGCCCTCTTCTGAAGCAAATATTTGCCCTTCTCAAATAATTATTATGTTTCTCTAAAGTCCATGTTCTGGAAACTTGATATGCGATTTTGTCTGTGTAGAGTTGTATTGTAACTCAGAAAAAAAATATTGTATAATTTTTCAGTGTTAGTATAATTTTTAATAGTGTTTTTCCACAAAACATTGCAAAATTTTACTGATACTGAAGAATTGGAAATTAGGAACGTTTTGCGAAAGGGACAAAGTGACATTTTGCGAAAGAGACATTCTGAGAAAGGGACATTTTGCGACCTATAGACATTTTGAGAAGTAAGCATTTTGCGACTGAGCATGTTCATATGTCACTGCAGGGATTCAGGCGAATATTAGCGTCAGGTACCTATACTATACTTGCCTGACATATGCTGAGCTGGACTCCCATTTGGTGCAACATTGAGACGCACACCGCACTTTGTCTAATCCTTATTAGTATTTTATTTTGTGTTGTGTTGTCTCCTGTGTGCACCAAACCAATGTTTTATCGATTCGTTTATCTGTCTACGAGTACGTACAGGTTCATGATGCTCAGTATCAAAACATTTATTTATTTGTTTATGCACGGCACATTAATATGTATTTACAAAAACAACAACACAAAGTAATCACAAATCTTCAACACTGTGTAAATACATACATCACTTTTATGCATACACAACATTTGTATTAAAAAGTAAACATCCTCTTACAAGTAATCATAGGGAGTACCCACTTCCACGTACTTGGAACCTCAGATAGTTAACCAACAAAAAATAAAAATCCCTTTGAGTGGTCGGAACAAGTCTCGCAATTTGTCAAAGAAAAATATGAAACGAAACTCAGAACGAAACCAGAACCCAACGTTTAATTACGTCTAGCCTTAAAGCTAAAAACAGATACAATCCTAAAATTCAGGCCATCATTAGGCTATCATTTGAAATAGCCGTAGCATAAAAATAAGGCCTCTCCCACCTTCCACTTTCAGGCTTAACCTTTCAGCGGCCGTTTGACATTTAAAAGGTGAACATAAATACCATTGAGTGTTACTTAATACCGCTATAACAGCAACTCGTTAGGGATATTCTTTCGTTGAATAAGAGTTTAATTTTTGTAAGGTTCGCATACGTCGGATAATGTGTGCACAATAGTCATTGCATTTAAAAAGGTTATAGATACGTTTTTCATTTCAGTACTGGAAATTTCAAACTCGGATCATAGTTCCTTACACTTGAGAGATCTTGCTATTTTCTGTAAACAAATAAGTATAAGCTCATCTTTAAGCATTCTTTAATGAAGTAAATTATTTTGTACATGTTATATTATTTCTGCGCATTATTATTTCACTGCATTATTAGTAAAGAAGCAGTTTTACCTATTACCAACACATGAAGTTTATAGGTAGACTACCTTCTGCCGCGACTTTGTCCGCGTCAGTCAAGGTAATCCCAATTAATTCAGTCCTGTGTTGTAAAACTATTGTATTTTTTTTGTATTGTATGTAAATAGTAGAGAGAGAGAGTATTCATTCTCTACTAAACACATGTGTGTGTTTGCGCAACGGATATCGAGTTTGCGCACATACTAGTGCAGTATAATATGTCTTACCACACCTTTTTTTCACTATAAAGGAATATTTTGTTCTAAACTGACGACTTCTACTCAGTTCATGAACTACTAACCTGCCAAAGATGAACTTCATAAGTCAAGTAGTTTTCAAGATTTCGTAATTAGTCTGAGTGAATGAGTGACCTTCTGCTTTTAAGTTTCGCAAAAGGAGCAACGCTACAGTTACAGTTGGAGTCAATACTTAAGTAGGGCAAACAATACTAATGTTTACACCCCCCCCGCCCCCAATTATTAAGAATCATAAAATATATTTTCGTGTTTTAATTTTTAAGGACGCGAATTAATCAGCGATGAGACGGGGGGGGGGGGGGGTGCCCACATTAGTATTGTTTGCCCTACTAGCTAACTGCGATAATACTTTAATTCAAACGTAACGTACAAGCCAAATGTATACTTGCATATACTTATACAAATAAATAAAATTATTGTATTGTTAAAATAACGGTTTTTTACAAAATGCATTATAAGAAAGTATACAACTCAAAACCAAAAAAGTTTTATTTTTATTTTGCCTGTGTGTCTTTCTGGCTGTTTCTTCCGGCTAATCTCTAAAACGACTGGTCCGATTTTTTCCTTTCACTGGCAGATAGGTAGCTGATATTACAAGGAGTAACCTAGGCTACTTTTATTATAGATAAAAAAAAAATAGTTTAAAAAAACTAAAAACACGCTTTTTATAGAAAACCAAACTAAAAAATAGAAAATAAATTTTAATAAATTTAAATTAAGAAAAGTGTTAAAAATTTCAATAAATATAAATTAATAATAATAAAAAAAAATATTTAAAAAAAAGCGTGGGTGCATGGTGTCAGTAGTTATAAATATTTTATTGACAGATATGAGTAGAGTGATTATGATTTTGATAATATCTTAAAAAGCACCCCACGCTTTTTTTAAAATAAAATATTTTTTTTTTATTCACACTATTATTAATTTATATTTATTGAAATTTTTAACACTTTTCTTAATTAAAATTTATTAAAATTTATTTTCTATTTTTTAGTTTGGTTTTCTATAAAAAGCGTGTTTTCAGTTTTTTAAAACTATTATTTATTTTTTACTTTTTAGTTTGAAAAATGGAATAATTTTATCAAATTAGTGCATTGTCATCGGTCCTCGATAAATCTACAAAGTTTGAACGAAATCTGGCCGTTTAAAGTGGGTCAAAATCGCGCCCAAAGAAGTCGGTTACAAACAAACATACAAACATACAGGTGAAGCTAATAAAAAGCGTTTAATAACGATCCGCGCGTAACTAATAACCGTTAATCACGCGGATGAAGTCGCGGGCATCAGCTAGTATGGTAGGTATATAGAAAGATGATGTACTCACATAACAGCCCGCTTTGTACCGGCTTTATCAAGAAAACACGCGCCATTATTGATGTGTACATACCCGTGTGATGCGTTTATAATGAGAAAAGCTTCCCAGAACGTGCAGCCAGCACATTTTCATTATGACGTAGTTTACAGCGTTTTTATCGCGGTACGTGTAAGGGTAATGAGCAACTTGCGTGCAACTGGGAATGGCGCTTTGACGAGTAAATGGGTGTGCACCCTTTTTAACCGACTTCAAAAAGGAGGAGGTTCTCAATTCGGTTGTTTTTTGTTTTTTATGTATGTACATCGATTACTCTGAGATTTATGATGCGATTTACGTGATTCTTCTTTAGTTTGATGCGGAATAGTTGCCATTTGGTCCCATAAAAATTTAACATTGTTTGACCCAGTAGTTTTCATTTTATGAATATTTTTTTATTTTTTATATATGTATTTTTATGTTTGACCACGCATAACTTTTTTCAGTGTACTCCGATTTCGATGATTCTTTTTTTAATGGATAGTGTATACCTAAAATTTGCTCCCATATAAATTTCAAGAAAATATTCCACCCCTAAGGGTTGAAAATTAAGGGATGACAGACTTTTTTTTTTGTCGCCGTTTCGTAATTCATTTCTATGATGAGAAGTAGGCACTAAAAAGCGAAAAAAAAAATTTTTAACAAAAAGAAAGAAAGAAAAAAAGAAAGAAAGAAAAATGGTTTATTTGTAACCTCGTACAGGTAAACACAACATAAAAAAGGGTTATATAAAACAATAAAACATAAAAAGAAAAGCCTTATGAAACCTGTACGAGACCAAAAAGGCTCCTGTCTCAGCACAATGCTACGACATGAAATGTCGCAGCGCTGGTATTCTGACAGGGCCTTGCAGAGATGCCACGGGCGGCCACAGTCATGACTTAAGGTAAACAAATTATAATTAAAAAAAAAAGTTGTAATAATAAATATCTACAAAAATATGCAAGCTAACATTATAACAGTAAAAAATATGTAATATGTAAACCCGACATAACTATTAATTATATAAAGTTATTAAAACAATAAATAAATAAAAGTGAATACATAATATAGCATTTTTCCTTTTTTATTTTTTTTATTTCTTTTTTAATGTTGCAACTATCGGCCAATGTGTTTCCACATTGTTTGTCTATGCCGCTGGCGTTGTGAGAGGTTTATTATATTACTCTGTGGTTGTGAGTTTGTGACAAACGAAGGGACACCGACGACTCAAATTGACAACAAATAAAACTAAAAAAGTGTAATATGTGTATGTAGTATTATGATAAGTTCATGTTTAATAATTATGTACTGTAATCTCTTATGTGTGGTGTGGATCACGACAGGGAATTTGGTCAGTGGGTCGTCTTAGTTCTTAAAGCGAAAAAGAGTTATTCCTTATGTTAAAGCGAACAACAAGTATTATTAATAACATAAAGCGGTATACGGTGATCTGTATGATTAAAAGGAATAAAAGAAGAGAAGACACTCGCTGCCGAGTTTCACTGAGGTCAGCATTCCCAGCTACGTGCAAACCAAAGGTAAAATACTTCAGCTATTATAGTCCTTTTGTTTTTGTAGTAGGTGTTTTTTATATTTTAAACTAAAGGTATGGACTGTTTTTATAGCACGAAAAGGAGGTGGCAAATCGTTCCAGCAGCGAGTGGCAGCAAATTTGAAACAACCGCGAAAGGCAGCCGTTCGATGCGTTCCAGTTAACATAAGGTAGGTGGACGCTCTGGTTTTGATTTTGTTTACATCACGCGACCAAGCTAGCTTATTATGTAGGTAAACCGGTGTTTTAGTGAGAATTACGCCAAAGAGCAGGGTAGCCAGATGGAGTTTTCTCCGTGCTGACATTCTCATCAAATTACCCTTGTTTAAAAAAGGAGTGATGTGGGATCTGGGAGGGACATTATAACAGAACCTGGCACAAGCATTCTGCACTCGTTGGTTCAGTTTCAAAAAAGACAACCGCCTTCAAAAAGTAAAGTAAACGCCTTCAAAAAAAACTTTCAATTCGCAAATCGGTGGCAATACAAAACAACAAGCCGCCGACTTGCGAATTGAAAGTTATTTTTTACTTTTTGAAGGCAGTTGTCTTTTGTTTACTTAAATACAGTTATGAAGTTAGCCGTGTTGCTGATTATGTCGTTTATATATTTCATCATCATCATCATCATGTCAACCTTTATACGCCCACTGCTGGGCATAGGTCTCCCTCGAGGAGGGGTTTAACCGTAATCTCCATGCTTGGCCGATGCATGTTGGCGATCGCAGTAGGTGTTATGGTACTCAGAAGGACGCGGCTGCCCATCCTCTGGTCAATATTCCTCTGTCGCTTTTAACGACACCCACGGGTAGAAATCGGGTGTTCGCGGCCGGCACCACACGTCTTCGCTTGCTTCATTTTTATGGAAAAAGTGTTCACTGCCGACGGGCAGTGAACACTTTTCGTCGAGACGTCTCTATTCCCCGATATACAATATGGAACTCACTTCTATGCAATAAATGAAACCTCAAGTAATACTAGTCCACAGAAGTATAGCAAAATTAAATATTAAATTAAAAACCGAAAATTAAAAAAGTTAAATTTTCAAACAAAATAAATATTAAAATAAATTCAGTTAAAGTAAAACACTTTGTTTAGACAACGTACCTTGACCCCGGAGCGAATTTTACATTTAGGCAAATAACTAGAGTAAGTACGTAACAGCGTCGTGATACTTTGTAGTTTTGCACTACGTGGCAACGTCGCTTTTCAGTGTTAAGAGGATTCAAGTTCATTGATTGATCTAATGATCCAATTCTACAGAGTGTTTAAATTTGTTCAAAATTTAAACTCTACTTTTTGACATCATTACTGGATCGATTTCGTTCATTTTTTGTATATCGTCAGAAAAGGCGATAACAAGTATGTCGTATAATTTATTGCATATATGTGGTCCCCATTCTGTATATAATCTGGGTATCTTCAAGGCACAGGTGAAACGGTTTATCCTAGGCAAACGGGTTTTACCCTATAGGTGAGTTGCGCCTAAACGCAAGTCTAAAAGACTATAAATAAAACAAAAACAGCATGACTGCTGGTTGAAGAGTCTACGGTCTGCAGTCGCGCTTGCGATCACTAGACCAGTGGGTTAGGCAATAGATCAGGTAGGACCATATTTCCTAACCACAAGACCTAAATATCTTTATAAAACCCTATGTAAGTACCCTACCCGATCACTTTGGGCAAAGTAATCACAAAGTTAAACTAATACCAACGAACCTTTTACCCTGTATGGGTAGACCCTGAGATAAATCTCCTTCTATTAGACCCTTCGTCTTATTTTTGAGGGATTTTTACCAAGTTTTTAGAGGCTAAATATTTGGTAAGCCTTTTGTGGGTAACTAATTTTGTAGTGTTTGAGTTCGGTAATTGTCTGTGAGCGGTAAGGACTTTCCTGTGTTTTTTATCGATTTTAAAATGGGTATAAATATAATGATCACCAAAAAATACTTAAGGATCTTAAGCTCCCTTACCAAAAAAATATACTAAATTATACCAAATGTACTAATTGGTCACCAAATCTTAGTGTGCAAAATAACCAAAATCTTTTTGACCCCCCTGGGGTGGATCCAACATGGTTAGGTTAGATTAGAAACTGTGACCCCCTACGCCAGAATCAAATCGCTTTTTACAGTCAAACTCATACATTTCTATAATACTTTAGTACTACTATTTTTGGTTTTATTTTATTTACTATTATTGGTGATCATTTAGTAGATCTGGAGGTTCGTTAAACATAAGCCTTTTAAAAACTGACAATCACGTAAAAATGTGTTGTGTAAATGATTTGAAAAAAATATATGTTAAACTAGAACATTCTCTTAATCATTTAGTGTGTGAATATTTTTGATTACGTTCATATTAAATAGTTTAATTAAATCGTGAAGTTGTGTCTGACGCGGACAAAACATTGATAATCACACAAAATCTACCAGGAGTATTTAAACGAAACTTGTACTATCTTACAGACAATTTTATTATCTATCTTTTAGTATACGCCTTTTTTTAAGTTAAAGAATACTATCTTTTATTTAATTTTTTCGACTAAACTTTGAGAGTTTTGGACGCAGCGCATCCGATTCTATGGTCGCTCAAGGTCGCCGGCGTATATCGTCGCCTTAACATCATTCTGTATTAAAACAATAACTTGCAGTTGACTACACATCACCTTTTTAGGATAGTGTTAGGATAAGTAGAAGAAAGTAGGTGATTACACGCTGCTCGAACACACCAATTTATTATTTTAGGACAATATAAAATCACTTTAATAAGTGTTTTTTTTTGCTTGGATATCTTTGGTCATCATCACCATCATTTCAGCCGAAAGACGTCCACTGCTGGACATTGGCCTCCCCAAGGGGGGAGTTTGCCATAATCGCCACGCTTGTCAGGCGGGTTGGCGATCGCAGTATGGTTGTTACAAAGGCACAGAGAACGCTGCTGCCCATTCTCTGGTGAGTCCCATAGTCGCCTCTTACGACACCCGCGGGAAGATATGGGATGGTGCTATTCTTTACGTCCGACACCACACGGACTTGGTTATACTTTGGTTTACTTTGGTTATTACGCTGTGTTAAAATTTGTCCACCTGTTATAATGGGACCTTATATTGTACAACTTAATTCCCCCATCCCCATTCCATCACCGGACGAGCAGGGATACGGCGAAGCGTCACCGCTATACGGTTGAAGTTCCACGGTCTCGAACCAAGCGCTTTACTTCCACATTTATTGTGCGAACTGCCAGACTGTGGAATTCACTGCCCGCCTCTCTATTCCCAGATACATATAATCTGGGTATCTTCAAGGCACGAGTGAACCGGTTTATTCTAGGCAAGCGTGCTCCACCTTAGGTCGCATCATCACTTAAGATCAGGTGAGTTGCGGTCAAACGCAAGCCTATAACAATATAAAAAAAAAAATATTAGCAAGCCGCTGTGTCGGTGAAACTTGCTGAGCCAAATATTTTTAGTAATATCCTCATATGTACCGTGTTTCTGTCAATAAAGGTAAGTCCATTCTATTCTATGCCAGAGTACCCGTTTTCGACCTTTAAAAGTATTATTCACGAAATAACACATGCTATAAGTCATTCATTACGACAGGGGACCGGAACCGTCTCTTCTAAACACAGGTTACTTCGTAACCTATCTAGAAGAACGGTATTTTACCCACTAACTAATTAAGGAAACATTATTCCTGTTTTATATCTGCTTTGTTATTACAATCTGATCTTTATTTTAGCAATTAATCTTTATTATTATGAACATGTAACATGTGTTAAAAGTAATTATATGCATTTCATCATCATCTGCCAGTTACTGGGTAACACGATATCCCTAGGTAAGACTGGTTGTCAGACGGTAGTTCTAATATTATACTGTGGTTAGACTTTCTGGCTTATGACTACCCATAACGACTGCCAAAGATCTACGTATGACAGTCGGGACCAACGGCTTTATGTGCTTTCCGAAGCATTGAGGGAACTCGGTATGATATGAATGGTCAACCATCCACAGACCGACCGCGGCAAGCGTAGCTTAACCTTTGACCGATCAATCTGTACGACTTTAACTTAGCCACGAGCTCCTCAATAAATGCATTTCAATAACAATAATGAATGTAGAACCTCTTCAAAAGTCCAAAACCCATCCCAAAACTGACTGAAGTATAATACAGCTTAACCTCGCCAGTCGATCAATACTCGTTTTCCTAAGTAACTATTTACGAGCCTACTGAAACTAAAAATATACCTACCAATAGTTATTCCGGCACTTTCCATTATTTTCCTCTTTCCACAATCTCATATTACTAAAACTAAAAGTAACATTTCCATTAATATTGAGTACAAATACTAGTGAAACAATCATAAAAACTAAAAGTATGAAAGACCGGCGGCCATTTAGCGCGGACGCAAAGCTTTCAAAAACAAAGCATTACTTCAGGGCTGGCTAATGTAGTAGCAGATTTACAAAATGGGGTTTTTAGGTGGCGAAATATTGAATATGGACTCTATTTAGATAGTGTTTAGTGTCTTTTTCGTACTGGGCTAATGTGGAAGTAACAGATTTTTGTGTTTTAAAAATGTGTTCTAATTCTGGTCTTAAACTAGTGACCTGCCCCGGTTTCACACGGGTTTATCGTCCTATTTGAACCGATTTATACAACAGCTTATTAAATTATAAACCTCAACCTTCCTCATAGTCTCGTCTATGCCTCGCTCTATGTGCCTATAGCTCTTGTCTTGCTCTATGTCTAGTGGCGAGCGACTGGACGAACCCAGTAACTGAGTAACAGGATGCCTCTTGGTAAGACGTGGTTGTCAGACTTTCTGGCTTCTAACTGGTATGGGTCATTACCCATAACCCATAATGACTGCCTAAGATCTTCGGTATGGTGCCGGTTACGAATAGCACCACCCCAGTTCCACCCGTGGGTGTCGTAGAAGACGACAGAGGGATATTGACTAGAGGATGGGCAGCAGCGTCCTTCTGAGTACCTACCATAACACCTACTGCGATCACCATGATGGCCGATGCATGTTGGCGATTACGTCTGAACCCCTCTTTGAGGGAGACCTATGCCCAACAGTGGACGTCTAAAGGTTGAAATGATGATGATGAAGATCTACGAATGAGTGCCGGTACTAACGGCTTTACGTGCTTTATTTTATTAGGGACAACCAACAGCAGTATATAAAACAATTGTACGGAACCGCACATTATTTTGTAAACTCACGCCGCCGTGCATTCTTTGCGCTCAGCATTTCGTAACTATCATTTAAGGTAATTTGTATAAGTAAATTAATTCAATAAATCAGTGTTCAACGGACATTCGCGGTGGTCGGTTTTATTTCATCATCATCCCCATAGAATCGTACCTTCGTCATCATTAAGTGTCGGGATCCCCTACATTTATTTTGGTCCTTCGAGATTAGAATCAGGACCTCGTCGCGGACCTTTGAGCTAGCGCGCGCACGGCTCAGTAGCTAACTAACGCTTAATCTAAATACTTATTAATAGGAGTAGCATGTACACTGCTAACGACGTTATCCAGGCGCGCATCTAGACCTCAAAAAAGTTTGTGGTCACCACATACTTATTTGAGGGCACCTTTTTGTTGCTTGAAGTTCGACAAAGTGCGAGTCGGACTATGAACGCACGGTAATCATTGCATCCCTAAAAAGGAGACTTACAAAGTGTGTGTTGGTTCGACCGAGACTTTGTACATTGTACCTGCGGCGGGCAAAGCTCTGAGGCAAACAGTTACTGTAATAAATTCACAATTAGCTTTCAAAAATTACAAAGGTTGTCAGGCGAAAAATGTTAAAGGTCAAACCTCCACTGCTTATGAACCTATGCGGTGTCATACACTAGAGAAGTATAACCTGGAATAACACATTCTTTTTCGTGAAAATTAGGGTTGTGGGCATGCACATCGTGCCCACAATGGTGCGTAACGTTATCCACAAATTAATAAAACAGAATAGCTAGGTAGCTGTTAAATGACTACCGATTCAACTTATCCTTGTGTAATTTATAAATCAAATCAAATCATTTATTTGCATAGAATGTAGGTATTGAACATCAAGTTGTTATTAAAATATAGAGAGCCGGGTACATTCTGCCTGAGTTTTGGCATGCAAAATTTAATAAATAAGTTTATTCAATAACATAATACAATATTATAGTTATTATTAGGTTGAGAAGGAAAAACAAAGATACAAATACAAAAAATCTATAGTATCCTAATATGAATGTGTGCTTTTAGCACAGTTAACACCATAGGTTGCACAACATCTAAATTAAACAAAAATAAAAAATGATATCAAGGCTTGAGTGTCAGGCAACTCACATTGTCAACATGCATATCCTCTGCTGGTTCATAAGCATACCAACCAGCAGAGGCACGAAGCTCCTCCGTGCCTCCCGGTATGAATTGGATGACCCATCTCATGATTAACAAACCGTGACAAGCTTAACTTACCTTTTACCTAACCATTAGCTCATATCATAACCTTTTTATATAAATAAATATCAATTAACGCATGTATGAAAGATCAGCATTGAAAACGGCTCGACCGATTTGGCTGATTTTTAATTTACTGTGTTCGAAATTGTTAAGACAATCAAACTCAAACTCAAAATCATTTATTTCAAATAAACTATTTACAGGTACTTTTGAATTGTCAGAGTCAGTCTGTTAGAAAGTTGAAGCTAGTTGCTCGTTCCAAACAGTAGGTTTATATGGAGAAGAACAAGCATTAAACTCCATGAACACTCTTTTAAAAAATCAATACTATGTTACAAATTACGCTTACATCATGCATATTGAATCTAGGGGTACAATGAGAGAACAATGTAACAAGTCGTGTACGTTAAAAGAGGTCTAGATAAAAATATAATCATATTAAACAATTCAACAAAAGAATAACCGAGGCATTGATTGTATGAAATATTTTTTTTATAAACCACTGTATCAGTCGGAAATTTTGATACTACTTTAGTAAATAGTACCCACGGATATCTATGATTGTACCCGTGCAAAGTCAGGTCAGGTCGGATCGCTAGTGCAAAATATTCAAATAGCCATGTATATTGATATTGACGTGAAGACTCTTCAATGACGATAACAGTAAAGGAAACATCATGAAACATTCTAGCTATATTATCCTTCCATTTTCAGAAATGTCTTGACAAACATTATTGTTTGTATCGCCGCGAGCTTGTTTATCCAAAAACTCTCTTAACTTTATTCATATAATATTTATGCGGGATCACATAACCAATAGATTCACATCACAAAAGTTACTGTTCACTGGTACCTTGAACTATAAAAAAATGGGATAAGTTTGTTTGTTTGTTTTACTTATCATCTTAACGGCACGTTCTAAAAAGTATTATAATGGTTACTTGGTAGTTTTTGTCCTAAACATTTTATTACTAAAGAATACTAAACTCATTCAAACATCATCTGCCTTTATTTATAATTTTTGTTGCGCGGTGGAAGTCCTCATGGACTTGCTTCATCGTGGGGGTGACAGAGGGGCATACCGGACTCTTACCAGCTAAAACCACTGCGGTGTTCCACCTCTGCCTATGGCCGGGGGTGTGGGTTTCGCATAAGCATTCACCGCTCCCCTGACAGGCCTTGGCCCACTGTTCTTCAGCGGGTTCCACCTCCCCGTGCAGCCATTTCCATAACGGCTGGCCCACTCTCGAGTGACGCGCGTGGAACACGGCGCCGTCAACTCGGGCCTATCTAGTCGGACGACGAACGACCCTAGTTCACCGTATGCATCCAAACATCATCTGCCTAGCCATTTCCCAAAAATATTGGGGTTGGCTTCCAATTTTACCGGATAAAACTGAATACCAGTGTTTTACATGTGTCTGACCTCCACAATCCAGGTACTGGGTAACACGATATCCCTTGGTAAGACTGGTTGTCAGACTTTCTGGCTTCTGACAACCCATAACGACTGTCAAAGATCTAGGAATGACAGCCGAGACAAACGGCTTTATGTGCTTTTCGAGGCACTGAGGTATCTTGGTACGAAATGGATGGTCACCCATTCACGAACCGACCGCAGCGAGCGTATTTTGACCTTGCCCAATCGTTCCACCATCAGGTGACACACCCCTCCGTGTCGCGGAAATCACGCGTAAATCCGTTGATACCGTCTGTATTTCGGAGATCTTTGACAATTCGTTATGAGTAATCAGAAGCCAGAAAGTCTGACAACTAGTCCAAGGGATATCATGTTACCCTGTAACTGGGCTGTGGAGTTCATACAAGCAGTCGCTTCATTTAAAACACTCGAAGCTGACACTAACATGGTTGGGAAAAGGCTAGGCAGATGATGGTCATTATGTCAACCTTTAGACGTCCACTACTATAGATAGTGCAATCCACGAAGACGCGCCCCACCAAATTTTGGTTTACGGGATTTTCGGATTTTCGTGTCGCTCTGTCCTGATTAGTCTATTCATTGTAGTGTGCGCGTGCACTTATAGGTAATTAGTGTGTACCGATAACACTCAAACATTGACGGAAGCTTGCACACATATACTTTGAACGGTTAGGAGGTATAGTGGGGCGCGTCTTCGTGGATTGCACGCACTATAGGCATAGGTCTTCCCCAAGGGGGGTTCATTCGTAATCGCCATGCTTTGCTTTGCTGTACTCGGAGAAGGACGCTGCTGCCCATCCTTTAGTCAATATCCCTCTGTCGCCTTCTATAACACCCACGAGTAGAAATGGGGTGCTATATGCGGCCAACAGATGATGATCATTATTATCTCTCGGAAAAAAGTCTTGATCGGTTTAATTACTGTCTCTCTCTCTCATGTCTTACTCTCTTGTATGCCTAAGAGAGAGAGTAATTAAATAACAACAAAAAATATAAAGAAACATGTTCATAAAATGTTTTAAATCCTCAGTAATTTTCTTCTTAGTAACAGCCCTGTTTCAAGCCTGTTATTAAAATAAAACCGGCAGTACGAGTACCTCTAACTTTCATTTAGGTATTGTCATCTCCTTTTATTTTCTCTTTCAGTACCGCACATAAATCTGTGCGAAGTTTATATTTTATACGTTTTTATTTGAAAAGGGTTTTTAATGTAGGACTGAAGTAAAACTGAGCCGTACTGATGAGAGTACAAAGCTGACTTTTGCAACTATTATTGAGCCTACGGATGGATGCTCTTACGTGGTAGTAGGTACATCATTTAAAACAGACTTCAAAAAAGGAGGTTCTTAATTAATCTGTGTGTTGTTTTTTTTATCTTTGTTACGCGATTACTCCGGAAAACGTTAATCGATCGACGTTTTAGTTTCTTCAATCTTTGGAGTACCTCTGTTTTAACTGTGTTGACGGTTCTTAATGGATTTGAATGATAAGAAGGTACTAAAAAGTGATAAATAAAAAGCATTTTCACAAAAAAGACAACCGCCTTTAAAATCTAAAAAGTGATAAATAACTTTAGCACACACACATGACTTTAGATTTGGAAGTCGGTGGCAATTAAAGACAACAAACTGAACAAAGCCACCGACTTCCAAATCTAAAGTCATGTGTTCAGTGCTAAAGATATGGTTCAGATAGTTGCATATGTCACTACATATTTTATAAAACAATGTCCCCCATTGCGTCTATCTGTTTTTGTAAATTGTCTGAAATATGGAGATAATTGTTGAAGGTGGCGGAAAAAATAATTCTTCCGATTTTTTCGAAATCAACAATTAAAAATATTATGTAGGCTTGCGTTTGACCTCAACTCTCCAGAAGTCCTTGAAGATACCCAGATTATACTTATCAGGGAACAGAGAGGCGGGCAGGAAATTCCACAGTGAATTACACAATTATCGTGAATATCATAAATTACTTCGCCTAGTGGTGAAAACGGTATGGAAATCCCTTCAGTAGTTTTTGAGCATATTGCGAACCGACAGACGCAGTGATGGACTTTGTTTCATAATACATATTATACATCAAGTAGTGATTTGACTTTTACATTTTCAGCTTGTTATTAATATGTTTTGCGCATTACCTGCGCAGTCCATTTTGTTTGCTAACCACGTATCCGGTCGTAGCGTGGTCGCGGGTCACAGTGGATGACCCCGCCGCCATTTTTATTCGAAGCAAAGCTAAGTACCTAAGTGAGTAACTAAACCGTGGCTAGCAGTGGATCACCGCATTTATGTTAATTATGAGCTTAAGACCTATTTTCACCATGTTAGTTACTTTAATCGTCTGTTAAAAATAAAAACAAAAGTATATTTGGTGGTAGGTATTTCTATACCTACCACGGCGGGTTTCTACCCGCCGTGTGGTGCCGCGAATAGCATCACCTCATTTCTATCCGTGGGTGTCGTAGAAGGCGACAGAGGGGTATTGGCAGCAGCGTCCTTCTGAGTACCATAACACCTACTGCGATCCCCCCTTGGGGGAGACTTATGCTCACTAGTGGGCGTCTAAAGGTGAAGGGATGTTACGGAGGTGGTTTTATCAGAGCCGGAGTCGGAGTCAGAATTTTAAATTTGGTTTCTCGGAGTCGAAGTCGGAGGTGGAAGGCAGAGTCGGAGATGGAAGCAGAAGAAAGATGTTTTAAGAAGGTCCGGCCTAATCAAATAAAATACTTAATACAAATATTTTTCAGCCAGTTTTTTTACTAATTTCATTTAAAAAATAATAAACCTACACAAGTGTGGACAATAAAAATAATCATGTTTTCGATAACAGTTACTATAGCAAATTAAATTAAATGAACATGTCTTCGTGAATATTCTTATTACCTACATGTTATTTGTTTTTTTTTTATTTAGGTTCAATATAAAGAGTACCTATTATATTCTAAGAACTAATTTCTAGAAGACTCTTGTTAAGTTTATAAACAAACTTTTAATAGATTTCTTTTTTTTTTTATTCTAAAGGCTTGCTTTTGGCCGCAACTCACCTGATCTTGTGTGAAATCTTGGGTGATGATGCGGTCTAAGGTGAAGCACGCTTGCCTAGGATGAACCGGTTCACTCGTGCCTTGAAGATATCCAGCAGTGCTATTCTGTTTTCCTTACTCATAAAATCCATCAATACGCTACACTACAGTACTGCCTCACTCATTCTCGATAATGTAACTGTCAATTGTTTTTGTCTATTCCCTGTGGTGTTCACTGAAACCACTAAACCACACTTTCGCGCCGTACATAATTTAGTGTGAGTATGACATACAGGATGAAATTGAAAACATACGACAAATTGAAATGATAGGTTCAGAGACGGTTACTTAATAATTTATTTCAACGTGTTCCAAAAAAAAAATTGCATATCTACATTTTTTTTTGTTAACTTAACGTTAACTGTTTAAAAAAACTTTTTAACAAAAAAGACAACCGCCTTCAAAAAGTAAAAAAATTACTTTCAATTCGCAAGTCGGCGGCTTTGATTTTGCTTGTTGTTTTGTATTGACACCGACTTGCGAAATGAAAGTTCTTTTTTACTTTTTTTTAAATTCAAATTCAAAACATTTAATTCAGACTTTTTGATCAGAAGCAAATTTTTTGAAGGCGGTTGTTTTTTTTGTTAAAAAGTTTTTTTTTTCGTTTTTAAGCGCCTACTTCTTATCATACGAATTAATTACGAAACGGTGACACCTAAAAAATTCAGACATCCCTTCAATTTCTACCCTTAGGGGTGGAATATTTTCTTGAAATGGGACCAAATTAATATATATATATTAATACACTATCAATTAAAAAAAGAATCATCGAAATCGGACTACATACACTGAAAATACTTATGCGTGGTCAAATATAAAAAATAAAAAAATGTTCATAAAATGAAAACTACTAGGCCAAACTATGTTAAATTATTATGGGACCAAATGGCAACTATTTCGCATCAAACTAAAGAATCACGTAAATCGGATCATAAATCTCAGCGTAATCGTTGCACGTACAAAAAAACTATCAATCGAATTGAGAACCTCCTCCTTTTTAAGTCGGTTGAAAATGTCTTCTAATCGAGGATTAAATAACTTCGTTTGCACTATTTAGTGTTGTAAATGTCATAATATCATTATAGTGTTCAGCTTTTATAATAATTACCCCTTAGAAGGGCACTGATTTCCGAGATACTTACAGGTTTTTACCAAGTTGTCCAAGAAGTCAGAAGAATTTCAGGTTTTTGCCAAGTTTTAAGAAGTCAGAAGATGATGATGAGATGTTTTTTATTCATACTGCCACACTCAGAGACGTCACATAATAACAGTGAATCATTAACTTTAATAGACCAACATAACTTGGCACATGACAACAACATTAAAATTTTGTCAATCTGTCATATTTTTCTCTGACAGCGTTCCAAGTTACATTGGTCAATTAAAGTTAATGATTGATTATTATTGAGTGACGTCCCTGAAAACCGCAGTTAGGAGTATCCCGTAAAGGGCTATATTATTTCGTCCAAATAAACGTTATCCATACTTCCATACGTTCCATACTTAATATTATTAACGATTCCAACGACATAACTTTTACGCAGCTCCCATAACTTAAGAGATATCGTCGATTTTAAAAACCGGGGCGTAATCGGGGCGTGACCGCCGCGTAGTACTATGACAGATCCGCCATTTTGAAAAAAAATGGCTAAATATACGAAGGGAAAGAAAAAAATGCGAAAGTAACTCTGTCTGTTACGCTTTCACGATGAAACGGCTGAACCAATTTTGATATAATTTGGTATGAAAATAGCTTGAACTCTGGGGAAGGACATAGGCTACTTTTTAATACGCGACTTCGTCTGCATCCGCGATAACTGACATCACGTGGATGAAGTCGCGGGTAAAAGCTTGTTATTAACATTTATTTTATATTGCAATTTAAAATGAGTCAGTTTCTGAACTTCCCATTTTAAGTTGTCGTTTTAATACAAAATTTCTTTTAAACCTTTCATTAACAAGGACTTTTAGGGCTGATTTTTCAATAGTCAGATAACTTTTATCTGAGGAATAAAAATAGCGGTTTGACATATTTTCTATACATAAGCTGTCAAACCGCCATTTTTATTCCTCAGACAAAAGTTATTTGACTATTGAAAAACCGGACATTAGTCAAATAAACCTGTTTACTTACAGATTGTTATCATTTGTGTAATTGTTGACGTTTGGCAAACCGGCAAAAGTAACGATTCGTACTAAAATAGGAACGAAGAGAAAGAAATGTGTACATGTTGAACATAAGCCTCCTCACCGCCATAATCCCCACGCTTGGCAGACGGATTAATATTAACCGAAGTGTGTCAGTAGAGTACTGTTACAAACGGGGGTTTGGGATAAATAATCTAGAACAATTTACACAGAAACAGTCACAAATACAATAATCAGAAACTTATCAGAATCACTTGAGTGTCAATCACTTCGTTAGTGTGCAGTAGTTTACAGTTTCGCATCCAAAACTTAACTAACTCGCCAACTTTTTTTTTTTTTTTTCGGAATGGCATCTCACAGGTCAACCTAGGAGGTTGTCGGCTGCTTAACCGGACTTTCCTGTGGTGCCTTAAAAAAAATATTTTTAGAGCCTCCAGCCAGGGCAAAATATCTTACAAACTAAGCGACTACACGCTAAAGGCACCCCCTGTGGGGTACGAGCCTCGGCTTAGGGCGTCGCTGGCGGAGGACAGCAAAGGGACAGGCTGGATCGGATTTCCATTATTTAGGGACGAATTTAAAGCTACAGGCTCAGCGGCGCGGGCTGGCACGAGCAAAGGTCGGGGTGGGGACGAATTTGAAAGTTATTATTTACTTTTTGAAGGTGGTTGTCTTCTTGATAATAAGCTTTTTATAACCGAAGTGTGTTTAGCATATACGGTCAAGAATGTCGCAACACGACACTTAACCACTTAGAAAAATGTAGAAGGGTCTTGAATGTTCCAGAATATCTAGTTTTAATAATAATAATAATAATCATTTAATTCAGGTAACAAGACCCATACAATATATACCTTATAGACTAACATACATAACTAAATTACATTACTTGTTAGTTGGTATAGTATCTTATGCCTATGTTAGTTACTTCACTTCACTGTGAGATCGTGTGGCACTTGTCCGCGGAAGCGACGGAACACCACACCCTTCGGCCAAAAGTCCTCCACCATGACGAGCTGCATATAACACGTTGGTAACCGCACCACAAACGACCTGAAGTTGACGTTGCGATGCGAGTCCAACAGCTGCACTCTCGGCGTGTAGTTGATCTTTCGACGCACGTACTCGACGATGTCCTCCGCCGTAGTGGTGTAGTGGAGGCGGGAGATGTACACCGGCGTGTTTGGCATCGCGGCACGTATGGTTTTGGGCTCCACGGGAGCCGTGCCGTAGCGGTTCTCGGAGGTTCTCAGACGGCGCTTCCTTCTTTGCACCGTTATAAAACCATCACCATCAGCCTGTTTCGATGTCACTTCAGGCACGGAGACGGACGTTTGTGATGACGGATCATCCAGAGTACTTACGGTGACCCTGGCGGGATGACATTTAGCTGACGCTACAGACACAGACCGCAGTTCAGTAGGCCGAGCAGCGAGAGCGGCGATTCGAGGAGGAGCCGCGGGGGCGGTGGCAGGGCTGTGGGGCGCGCTCTGCAGGCTTATCAGTCGACGGCGGTGGCGAAGACAAAACTGCTGACGCGAAGCTTGCCCCCGATAAATCGTGGTTCACTCCGCGACGCGTATTGTTCGATGCACTCGATGGTGACCCAGATTCCGCTACCGCTTTACGCAATTGAATGACTTCATTACGCAAGTCAGCGACGTTGTTTTGGGATGCATCCAACCTCTTCTGCACATCCACTAATCTTGCCTTGAGAAATTCAATGTCTTTCAGCAGGCTGGTTACATCGACGTGGTCAAAAGTGACTGGAGGAAGCTTGCTTAAGTCCCTCGCCACAAATGCGGGCACGTCGTCGGGATCGGTCTCCTTTAGCAGCGTGATGATGTCTTGAATGCTTCGCCTCGTCCCGTCACGCCGGCGGGATACCATCTGGTCGCTCTTGTTGAGCAACTGGTACAGAAGCTGCTTGGCAGCAGCAATGTTCTCTTCACTGAAATTCGTCGCACAGATCTGGATTGATATTAGATGGCGCTGGCGTGGTGTTTTCCGCCGTACCAACCTACATGACAGTGCTTATGTACTACCATTACTGCGTATGCATACATACATACACATAGATACAAGCACTGGTAGATAAGCAGCGGTATTCTGTGAGAAACGACTCTCGGTAAATTTGGGTTAAATAACTTTGAGCTGAGTTGAAAACAAATCTATACAAATAAATAAAATTGCCGTGTGTCGTGGGGTGCCGGCCACGAATAGCACCACCCCATTTCTACCCGTGGGTATCGTAGAAGGCGACAGAGGGATATTGACCAGAGCATGGGCAGCAGCGTCCTTCTGAGTACTATAATATCTACTGCGATCGCCAACATGCATTGGCCAAGCATGGCGATTACGTCTTAACCCCCCTTGAGAGAGACCATGCCCAGCAGTGGGCGTCTTAAGGTTGATGAAGAGAAAGAAGAGAAAATTAAATTGAAGTGTCTGTTTACAAAGTCAGAATTACAGCTTTTTACTAAATGTGAACTCTGAAATGGCTGGACCGATTTTGACAGCACTTTCTCTGATAGATAGCTGATATTATAAGAAGTAACATAGGCTACTTATATTTTTGAAAAAGATTAGGGTTCCGCGAAAACCCCGCTGATCGTCGAAGTCAGAAGTCGCGGGCATCAACTAGTAAATAGATAAATGAGCTACTAAAGCCTAGTTATTGATCCTAACTTTGGTAAAGTATCTTTTATAACATCAACATAAACTTCGATGTTACTCCCACAAAATCTTCCCAACTTGTTTTATTTTCTATCAAAGATAAATAAAATAACTCCCAAAACAAAAGTTGTAAAAGTCTTAAGTAAATTAAAAACGATAGATTTAAGTATCTCAGCTTTCTTGTTCGCTTTACGAATGCCATAAATTAGGTAAGGAAGGTGAAGAATGTTTAGTAATAAATTTGTTAAGAGTTGTGAACACGAAGCTATTTTTGGTTAAGCGATGGCTTCCGTATTTTAAGGTAAATCAATCAAAGTAAAAGGGTGTTTCTGTGCCTACCTTTTCCTGCTACAAAGCAGCTTTGCTGTGGTCCGATGAGGGGTATAGGGTGATATTAGATACAGACACATGTGATATTTCGAGGAGCTCGTGGCTATGTTAAAGCCATACAGATCGATCGGTCAAAGCTACGCTAGCCGCGGTCGGTCAGTAGATTTTGTGTGATTGTCAATGTTTTGTCCGCGTCAGACACAACTTCACGAGTTAATTAAACTATTTAATATGAAAATAATAAAAAATATTCACATACTAAATGATGAAGAGAATGTTCTAGTTTAACATATATTTTTTTCAAATCATTTACACTGCACATTTTAACGTGACTGTCAGTTTAAAATCTGTAAAAGTCGTTAAATGCTTCCCTTCATGCTTTCTTGGACGCCAAGCCAAGAGAGCATTAGTTTGTGATGTGTTCGCAAACAAATGGAAGACGACCCATGTTTGGAGTATTGTGAGATAAGCGGGTGAATGTCGTTAAGTATATTTTCTGTCTATAACTAAGGTAATTGGCCAATTGCCGTTTTATGTTAAAGTAAAATAAATAAATACATAGTCTCTGGTATGGCAGTGTGTCTGGAAGGCCTCTGGTTTTGCTCAGATGTCTATAGACTGCGGTTATCAGGTAAGCCGCAGAAAGCAGAAAATATGTTTTAATAACTTGTGACTTTTAGATTCTAGAAATATGTTGAATTAGGTTTTTTTTTCAATCCTAGGTCCTTCAAATAAACGATAGGCAGTCAACAAAAGAGACAATACCTATCATTACCAGTAATTAAAACTCTTATTGAACTCTACAATTATATTTTTAACATTTAAAAGAATCACGGTTTTATTCTTCTGAAGTAGGTCATATTTGAGGAATAACACATACATACATTGGGTAGGAAACTATGTGAAAAAAGATGAAGTAAAGTTGTTACATTTCTAGAACGTGTTCATTATTCTAATTTGTACCTATATCTTAATGACATTAGAGTTATATAACGCTCACCCGTGAATTGTAAAGACCCTACCCCTACGAAAATATAACATCTTTCTGACGATCTGTCAGTACTTATATTGTCATAGAGGTGGGTGGGTATCTTAGTTTAAGTTTGCAATAAACCAGTATGTCGTTGACTCACGTATGTAAACATCGTAGCGCTCGGTTCACAGTAGCTGACACTTCGAACGTCAGACACGTAAGGCGTAACCGTCAGATGACGTCACCGTAAGACTTGTTGCTCATGTGTGCGTGAGACTAGTACTGAATAAAATATGAGCTCACATGATTACGCATCAATTCTTGTGACGAATTGGCACTCATTTCTCTTTTTTTTATTTTCTTGTTTCATTATGCCTATTGAAAAAATATAATCGTTTAATTTGAGTTCAAAATACTCGTAAAGGCCAGCAGCGTATATTCGTCAAATGAATCAGTAGGTACGGTCACCAAAGGAGATAAGTATCCATGTCGCCGGAAACAGTTGAATTTTACTTAGAAACCGATAGGTTTTTATGAATAAAATAAAATACAATTTATAGAGAATAAACAGTTCAATGATTTAATAAAATTTCATTTTAAAGCCCCCATTGGTTTCTAAGAAATCTTCAACTATTCCCGACGACATGGATACTTATCTCTTTTGCGTACTGTACATAAAGCTATACGAAATAAACGATGAATTAAAAGTTCCTATCCAAACTAAAAACCAATGCAAAGATTCAATCTTAAGGGCGAATTTAGCTAAACTTTTGTGCCTAGAATAAGTATTTCACCAGTGGACGTAAAGTTGACGTCCAACCGTTTTTGTATGGATTCAAAATGACAATTTTAGTTTGGAAAAGCAGTCAAAAATTCAACATTCACACGTTAAGATTTATTATTCACAGGTAAAAAACTTCGCTGAAATTCGCCCTAAGTCCGGGGTATATCTAACCGCCTACAATTGACCTTTCACCAAGCATCATTTACAAAACAAAATATATTAATAAAAATCGTAATAAAATTGTTTTGTTCTTTAACGACAGCACAATCTCAACAACAAAGTATTATAATCTTAAAAGTATCAAAATCCTTCCCGTAAAATTCTAAGAAAAACATCGTCAAAAGATTTTCTTAAATATCCAAGAACCCGATGACCTTTGTGTAAGTTCGCTTTTAGGGTTCTGTTCCTAAAATGGACTTGAATAATTGAGCAAGTACCTATCTCTGTCCGTATACACTCACTTCTGTAGTCATGGGTTTAGTACGACACGAGTAGTAAGGGTCTTCAGTACGTAGCCACAGTATGCACCTTTGCCGCATCGAACCGTCAGTACCCTGTGGGTCCAATGTAACAAATGCCTTCATGTTGCTGATTGGATTGCCTTGCTACTGCAGTACGTCAGCAATGTTTGCTGAAGCTCAAGTGGACGGCTTTCAAGCCATTATACGGAACATCGCTGATGCGAAGGGTGAGGGGCAGTTCCAACAGCTACCTGAGTGTTGTTGCAGAGTACACCCATAATCCTGTTTGGAGGCATTGGATACTCGGTGTTATGCGGCGTGTGGCAGTGATTCGCAAATATTCATGGTAGGTTAGAATAAGAATACTAACATAGGGGGTAAGGAGGATTGTTACTCACACAGTTGAGTCTTTGTTACTTTTTAAATAAAGATATTATTATTATTCACATTCATTTATTTTATATACATATTAAATTACATTTTTAAATATTCATCAAACAAAAACAAAAACATTTAAAAATATAAAAAGCTACCGGCGGTCAGGGCTCCAGAGAGAGGAACCTCCTGACAATGCGGGCCGTGTCCAGAAGTACTGCCTTCTGAATCAAGCCCTTGATCCAGCCGTCTAACGAGAGCCTCCTTAGATGTTGGTCGAGGCTCTTGGCAATTAAGCCACTGGCTGTAACAATTATCGGCACAATGATCGCTGAGTCCACATTCCACATGTCGACAACCTCATTATTATTATTATTACGAATCAGTGCTGCAGGGTTTCGGCTGGGCCTGTTACCTTGTAGCAGTGATATCATAAACTCACAGATGTAGATAACGCAAGTATCACGATCTGTACGAAAACCAAGCGTGCCATTTTTTGACTACCTATTATGAGGTCACAATGTTATATTTTTCTTAAGATATTACCAGGTATTACTGAGGGTATTAGATTAAAAATAATTGTTTTTTTAATTAATTACGCATAATATTAATCACAAAATGACTTGACGATGGAAGGAAACGTTTACTTTTTTTTTTTTTACTTACGATTTTTGTACGTAAGCTAGACACGAAACTAGGCACGCGAAGTAGTTGCTCTTGCGTTATCAAGGTCTATCTATATCTGTGCATAAACTGCTTTTGATTCTGTTTTTGTGTCCGTGTTACTAACGTAGTTTGTAAGTATATTGTTGCTAACTTAACACTAATGAGTCTTGTTGCTCGAAATGAATAATAATAATTATTATTATTTTAAGGATGCATATATTATAGGCTTGTGTATAAGTTACTAACATAGCTTTAAGTCATCTCGTTGTACAGTCAACAGCAAAAGTAGATGATCAAAATCGGAAATTCAATACTAATGAACGGAGTTCGCGTCAGAACTATGGAGCGTCGAAGTGATTCAAAAGTATGTGTGTGACAATCACATACTTTTAATAAATAAACTAGTAATAAATAATATAAATTAGTGTTAGTAAATTAGTATTGAATTTCTGATTTTGATCATCTACTTTTGCTGTTGACTGTACTACTAACAGTCCTGTGGCAGCGCAGATGTACTGCGCGCGCCGCTTGACATCACGTCGGGGTCACCACTTTAGCGAATACACATTTAGCGGGGTTTATTGTGATGCCATATTCTTCCAGGCGCCTGTAGTACAACTTGACGATTTGCTCGTGGCTGCAGAGGATGAAACAACAGCTCGAGAAAACCTCAGAATTGTACTACAGCGCCTGGAAGAATATGGCATCACAATAAACCCCGCTAAATGTGTATTCTTGTAACAGTGCTGATAAGAAGCGCGCCCGATGTGTACAACGACGAGCGCGCTTCGAGTAATTTATTGCGATGTACCCACTCATCAGATTTGTTAAAATAAGTAATTATGTACTAGCAACTAATAACTGTACACTTTGTTTCTCACTAAGTGATTACCAATGTAAATCTTTGAGAAATAAATGATATTTTAACCGTAACCGTAAATGTGCATTCGATAAAAGTCCGTGGACCGAAAAGTAAAAGTGAAATAAATGTTTTGGTTTTGTTTTTTTTTAATATTTGTGGCATTTTTAATATCCTCTAATGTGAAGGTGTAGGCAATTTAGGCACTGTAGTAATTAGGGCATTGTCTGGTCAAGAGCAATGCACTCACACTGGATAAGGATCAGACCAAGAAGCAATATGATAATAATAAGAGCAGTAATATCAATAATTTTCATAGACAACTCATCATCATCTGGCTAGCCTTTTCCCAAGTATATTGGGGTCGGCCTCCAGTCTAACCGGATGCAGCTGAATATAATATATTTTCATAGACAACTAACAAATTAAATTAGTATAGTGTTATAATTTCGGGCGTCATTTTTTATCTTGCACGAGGCTTGCGGTCTGCCCGTGGTAGCCATCCATTTCAAACTGATACTCCTTTGTTTATCGGAAAGTACGTAAAATCGTTGGTCCCGGCTATCATTCGTAGATCTTTGATAGTCGTTATGGGTAGTCAGAAGCCAGAAAGGCTGACAGCCAGTCTTACCGAGGGGTATCGTGTTACCCAGTAACTGGGTTGTGAAGGTCAGACAGGCAGTCGCTCCATGTAAAACACTGATATTCAGCTGCATTCGGTTAGTCTGAAGGCCGTCCCCAACATAGTAGGGAATAGGCAAGGCATACCAATATAATAAAATTTAGAAAAAATTAAACTTCACGGAAAAAAAATAAATGAAGACCCCGCAGAAAACCAACAATCACCCAGATGAAGTCGCGGGCATAACTGCGGGCTAAGGAATAAATCAGAAAAAAAGAAAAGTCTAGAATTTTTAGGAAAGCTCTAATTTAGCTAAAGGTCGGGACTTCAATTCAATACATTCATTTTATTCAGTAAAAATGTTGTGCCAAAAAGGTTTACACATATTGACATGGTTCCATTAAGTACTTCTTCATGTAATGTACTTATTGAAGAAATGACCTTACGTTAGCTGCTAAAATATAGTGCTTATATACAATGGTTCACTTATGCCTTTTAGGAAAAACAACCAGATTAAAATAAATCTTGTAAACTTAAAAGATCATGGGTGCTCCATACAAAAGTATTCAGTTTCTCGTCAAATAAAACAATTTAAAAATAATACGTATCACGTACGTTTTATATAGTAGTGGATACATTTCTACCCGTAGGTGTCGAAAAGAAGGTGACAGAGAAGACCAGAGATGATATCTGTGATGATATATTACGGTGATTGACCAGAGGATGGGCAGCAGCGAATTTCTGAGTAGGTACCATAACAGTTACTTAATTACTGCGATCGCCAACATGAATCGGCTAACCTAAGTTACTACTTAAGGCGACGATATACGCCGGCGACCTTGAGCGACCAGAGAATCGTATGCGCTGCGTCCAAAACTCTCAAAGTTTAATCGAAAAAATTAAATAAAAGATAGTACTCTTTAACTTAAAAAGAAGGCGTATACTAAAACATAGATAATAAAATTGTCTGTAAGGTAGTAAAAGTTTCGTTTAAATATTCTTGGTAGATTTTGTGTGATTATCAATGTTTTGTGCGCGTCAGACACAAGTTCACGATTTAATTTAACTATTTAATATGAACTCAATCAAAAATATTCACATACTAAATGATTAAGAGATTGATCTAGTTTAACATATATTTTTTTCAAATCATTTACACTACACATTTTACGTGATTGTCAGTTTAAAATCTGCAAAAGACGCTTAATAGCGCCTTATGGGCGCGTATTCGATTTACCTCAACTTAAAATGCCGCCAGTCTCTTGGGCACATCCCAGATGGCGGCGATGTGGAGAAATTTTTGATGCCTTTTTATATTAGTTTTTAGGGTTCCGTACCTCAAAAGGAAAAACGGAACCCTTATAGGATCACTTTGTTGTTCGTCTGTCTGTCAAGACCCTTTATCTCGGGAACGCCTAAAGGTATCGAGTTGAAATTAACACCACATTTTAGGTCCACGGTCCCTTGAAGCTGTGAAAAAATCAAACTTCTAAGTTAAGGGCGCGTATTCGATTTAGAGCAACTCAAAATCTAAACGATTGCTAGAACGCCGTAGCAGCATTGACACACACTAGTACAATACAATGGTCTGTTTGTGTGCATCAGAAAAAAAATATGCACGAAATAAGCACGAATCATTGAAATTGATCGGCAAACGACAGCGCGCGATGTTTTACAGTGCTTTTTAAAATAATTGTCTAAAATAAATGAGCTCGTATAACGTACTGAAAAATATTCTGTATTAATCTGTGTGTGTGTGTTCTGTGTTTGAGTTGCTCTAAATCGAATACGCGAAAAAACGAAAAAAAAAAAATATTATTAATAATTATCAGTTATGTTTTTATTCAAATACTGGTGAAAAAAAAAATTGACAAAGTGAACCGATTTTCTACTTTTTAAACATTGTTTTTTAATACATAATAGTAATATTTTCGTAATTTTTGCTCTGTATATTATGACTGTATATTCTGTTGGAAAAACGCATAAAACAAAATATTTTGGCATATTGTAATGGTTGTATTCGTCCTGAAAGTTAACTCTGACGTCTATTTTCGCAAAACGATATGAAAGAATTGTCTTCGCTTTAAAAAACCTAAAAAAAAAAAAAAAAAAATACTTTTACTCTGTTGCTGTCTAAATCAAGACTTAATCTTTCTAAAACTGTAAATTATTGTCTTTAAATAATCTGCTCACATAATTACGATATTGCTCTGGGCAAAACGCAAAAACATGAAGTTTTCGTCACGAATCGAATACGCGCTCTTAACGTGAAAAAAAGATACGTCATACGAGGGATACGGGTTTATGTCGCAAAAAACGTACATTTCGACACTCTCAAGAGAATCAAAATTTATAGGGTACTTTACGTTGACTATGAAACTATGAAATTTGGCAAGTAATCAATTTCGTCTTATACTATAAATATAGGAAAAAAGACACAAAACTATACATTTGTAATTAAAACTTAGAAACATATTTTCTAAGTTTTAACTACAAATGTATAGTTTTCTGTCTTTTTCATTATTTATAACGAGTCCTTTGTCGCGCGATTTGGTCCGTGTGAATGTCAGTTATCGCGGATGCAGACGAAGTCCCGGATTAAAAAGTATCACAAGTGCTTTCCCAGGGGTCAAGCTATTTATATACCAAATTTCATCAATATGTTCTAATGTTTAGTGTATATCTTTTGTTGGAGATCCTAATATAAATAAATTAATAAAATCATCCGTTTCATCGTGTACGTTGTACGGAACTCTCGGTGAGCGAGTTCGACTCGCACTTGTCCGGTTTTTTACACTTGGTTTTCTGCATTTAAAAATCTTTACTAGGTAGGAAAATTTAAAACACCTTGAACTCAAAACTTGCTGAACCCTATAGAAAGAATTCCATTTCGCTTGACCGATTTTTGAACAACAAAATCATTGAATCGGCTCTTTGCAAAAGTCCGAGCGAATATTGCTTGCAGACATTGTTGCCAAAGTTTCTTGTGAGACTTCACGAGTATATTACAAGTCTCACAATGTAGAATTTGAAGTACACTCGATTCTTGACGCTCCACTCAATCGAATGTATGAATATGATATTGTAAAAGTTTTTTAAGACCAGTGATGAATGTTTTTTGGGAAGACGAAAAAGTTTGTATGGACTCGTTTGGGTCAGAAAATTTGTTGTAAGTTATCTTGAGTAAGTCTATGGGTTATTCATGTATGTTAATGCTTTGGACAGAAACGATTCTGCAATACTAATATCTTTAACATTTAAATAACAACATGGCTTGATCTTTAGACATACAATATTGTATAGAAGGCGAATAATGCCCCGTATTTGCTGAGAAACAGCATGTTGCAACAACATTGGAAACAATAATTACGGTTCCCGCTTTATAACCGGTTTTGGAATTAGAACATGCCTATATAATTATCGTCATGGATCTGCACGTCCATAAGATAAATAAAAAACCAAAAAAATATTATGTGGCCACCTTTACGGAAAACAAAAGATTATTGACAAAGAGTATGCTAAAGCGGTCCACACTTTTTATTTTGTCGTAATTAACGACATTTACTTGTATTCTTAGCAATTTCGCGATTTACTTGTAGTTGTGACAATGTTAATACAGGTAAAGCGTAAAAACAAGTCTAAGTTTAATTCCTAAGAGTCGGAAGAAGTAAGAATAGTACCTAACTATATATAGCATTCACACAAAATCTAAAACAAGAAAAAGAAACATAGGAAACTCTTATAACCAAAGAAAACGTTAGTATTTTCTTACTTAATAATTCAGACGGCTCTAAAGATTCGTCACAATCTTTTGCGGAACAAATCATCGAAATGAGGTCAGATATTGAGAAGAAATAATCTTAATGAAAATCGATACGACTCACTCAGAGTTATTTGTGTCCTTGTTATTTCTTTGAATAAGTTATTGGCGTAAGCTGAGAATCCCAAATTCTGTAATAATCCCTCCGGAATGGACATAGCTAGAACATTCTGCTAAAGGATTTCTTACAGCGATTGTTTAATTACAATCAAGTCTAATTAAATATATGTCTTCAAAGGGAAGGTATGAAATAGTAGAGATGTTGTAGACATTCCAATTTCACGCTCAATCTCTGGAACAATTAATTAAGTAGGGGATTGGACCAAATCTTTTGTTATTTGGGGTCGACATCTACACTTTTACACAGATGTTTTAGACGATTAGATAATTATAAAACCGCATCTTTTTTACAAACTGTTACGTGGACCTAGCACGAGTGCGCTGCCGTAAATGGATTAGGTTTGAGTCGATATTGAGAAATGGAAATATTGCATTATTGTTAATTTTTTTTTCTTTGATATTAATGTTAATTTTCATGTGCGAAACGGATATATCCTGTTTAGAAATCGATCGAATTTATGTTAAGGCTCTAGACAGACGGACCGTATTTCAACTGCAGTCCAACCGCAAATTGCAGTTTGGATGCAGTTTTAATGCAGTTGACACGACTGCAATAAAACTGCAAACCAAACGTGCACTCCGATTGCAGTCCAGTTGTGTGTTGGTGTGGCGTTTGGTTTGCAGTTCTATTGCAGTCGTCACAACTGCATTCAAACTGCATCTGAACTGCAATTTGCGGTTGGATTGCAGTTGAAATGCGGTCCGTCTGTCTAGAGCCTTAGTTTACTCTGTACGATCGTATTAAGCCCTCTAATTCCTATTTTATTCTGTATTTATCATAATCCTATGATAAAAATTGCGCAATAGCTTCAATGAAAATATAACATATATTCATTGTAAAAGTTGCAATTTCGATATGTTCATGTATTCTTCACATACTTCCATCAATACAACGTTTACGTTAATGTGTGTCGTTACCCAAACGCATATTTCCATTAATAACCAAAATCAAACGAGCGCAAATCAAATCAAAATTCATAACGCGAATACCGAACCCATTTCCTCAACCCCGCACACCTTTTTATTCTCCTCTACAACACTTAAGTACATCGTACCCTCTACTATTACCATCAAATGGTACTATTTAGGTCGAATACCATTCGTACACTTCCGGTCAGTGCCATTCATAATCCGGAATGGCAAATCATTGACAGCGGAAAGCACTTTCACCAGCTTCACCCCTTTGTACGAACCAGTGAAGGTCGTACAGGTATAATATGAAAACGAGACAATAAATACCCCTGTGTCGATATTTTTTGTTCGATTTTAGGGGTGAAATGGGGAAAGGTTATCGTCAGGGGTCCACAAAATTTAGGAGTGCCTTGTAACGACTGTGATAGGCTGATATTGGACGGAGAATTGTTTTTATTGAGTGGTACGAGGGTGGAAAAGAATGATAATTTATTGGTTGTTTTAGATGTTGTGGCTGAAAATAACACAGCCTAAAGGTGGTTTTGTTTTTGTGACAGTCACTCAGTCCTAGTTGAAGCCAATTGATTTCCAATAAACTAGCTAAGGTTCTAATAACAGTGGAGCGGACACTTCAAACAGAAGGTACACTAGAAAGAGAGATTATTTCCTGTCACAAATACACACAGTTTTAAGCTCTAAACTTTTACTAGAAGCTTCTTGATTACAGCTAAACCACAAACAGCTTCACAAACAATCGAATTTATACTCACTCCATTTCGTTTACTCAAATGAGTCAGCTAGAAATCGCTACTTCTGATCAAAACTGCCTTTCCCGCTAATCAACAATGCTTTTGTGTTGAGTTTCCACAATTTGATAAAACCAATTATCGGCCACAGTTCACAGAATGTCTTGTAGACAATGTTTTTGCAAACAAATTATACTTGCAAATCGTCCTTGGGACGCCGGATTTTGGGACCTTCGGCTAATTTTAGCCGAACCCTGTTTATTTATGGATGGCGCTTAGCCGGAAATGCATGGTCGTCTGTCCTGAAAGGGTAGATTTGTGCCATTTGTTTAGGGTAGTGTGTCACGGACTGCCATCTAATCAGGGTTTTGCAGAGCTTGTTATTTTGAAAATGGTTGTTGACTAGATTTTGTACAACGCTTTGCGATTACAAAATATTTTCTCTCTTTGTCTTTCTTTTTTGTTTTAATTTGTGTTATGGATTTTGCATTTCTTGTGATTACTGATTACGTGAATTCAGAAATCAGAAAAGAATACGTAATGCGCATTTTAAACGAACATATTGTGGTATTACTTTATGATAAGAAAAACTTTGCAGCAATGACTAAATTTTACTTACAAAGATAGAGCGCAACAAAATTTTGGAATTATCCTCATGAAACAGCTACCATCACAATTACCTACACACGACGAATGTCGCATCCCATACGACATATCTCATCACACAGCGAGTGACAAAGCCATTAATAACATACCTTAAGAGATTATATTTCTAATGAATGTTCTCTCGTTTCCTCCAGAGTGGCGGCGTGATGTTCTCTCCGCTGGGACGTCTTCGAGTGGCGCAGGCTGTCAGAAAACAGGTGAATATTAATTAGTTACTGTTGGATTAATTAGGGAAGATAGCCTGATAACAAAAGGAGAAATGACCTGTCATTATAACGAGGAGGCGAATGACGTTGATGGTATCATTAGAGGAATAAACGAAAATTAGGAGAAGGAATAGCATGTAGCATTGTTTTGAATGCGTTGCAGTAAACTGGAGATTTATCATCAGTGATTTTGTGTGAATAAAGGATACTAACAGTGCTCTAGATATTGAAGAAATTTTAATTATGTGTTTCAGAGAAAATTTGTTTCTTTTTTTACCGTAACAATACAACTGTCGTGGTTTGAAAGTTTATAAAAGGGGTGTGACGATCTGGTCATGTTTGCGGGATAAATGTGAACAAAGACTGTACAGGAACGAGAGGTTTGAAAGGAGAAAGAGGAGGCCTTTGCCCAGCAGTGGGACATAAAATAGTTTATTAAAAAAAGCAATGCAAGTACTATTTACCATAAGAATAATAATTGGTGTCATCAACCGTCACTGGCGCGAAATTCTTCAACAGGATGACTTTAAGCGAAGTTCGTCTACTTCCAGATGAGTCAACTGCCAGTCCTGGGCACAGAGGCGGCTCCTCTGCAGGCTCCGCTCTGCTACCAGTTGCTTTGTGCGCCACCTCTGGCCCCGCTGCAGCCATGCGCGCCCTGTGAGATGCCGCCACCACCATACGCTGTATACCCGATGCCGTTTGATAGTAAGTGGACTAAAATAAATACACATTTCCTAAGTCAAATGTAGTTCAAATGTAAAATGCTGTGTAACATCTTGACCTGTAAACGCGGCAATGGCTTTTGAGGGCTTTTGATTGTGGGTTTAGTTTTTTGTTTTTGGTTTGGTCTTGTTCATTAATATGACAAAGATTTTACCAAGTATTATTTACTATACGTACTCGTTGTTCTAATGTGTGTGTGTGTGTGTGTATGTACTAAAGAGTAATAGTGTAGTAGTAGCCGTAGTGAATAGATGATCTGTGTAATGTGCTTTACAGCTTTAAGTTGTGCTAATTCACAATTTGACCAGTAATTATAAGCCACAGGTTGTTATTCTTTACAAATTATTTGATATTTATAGAGCCATGAATTTTGAATTACATTGTTGACTGTACCAACATAATAAAAGATTCCGGAGATTTCAAACGATATTTTGTAGGCAAATCAATCAAACCGAGATCATTTTTTTATTTAAAGTATTTACTATAAAACTCACAACCGTCTGCTTATTCATCTTTAGCGTTCTCTTTCTCTTCAGCCACCCCAGCAATCTACGGGCCACCAGCACAGTATGCCCTGGTGCCAGCTCCGTACAGCACTCCGTGCTGTGAGCCCTCGTGCTGTGCCCCGCTGGACAAGCAGCCCCGAGTGCCACCACCCCCTCTACACCCCGCGTTCATCTACTAAACTCACCCCCGAAGAAATATATTGAAGGCATTGAATAACATCTGAAATTAAAGGTACAGATGTTGTTAGAAAGAGTTGTGTTAAATAGTAAGAAGTTACAATTGATAAATATGATGGACCTAATACAGAAAATGTAAGTGATTGACTCAAGTGGGTCGCAACAAGTAAGTTGGCAATAATGTGAACAACGAAAATATACTAACAGTAGTAACATAATAAGTAGAACGTCAGATTGACAGAAAAGTTAGATCTAAAAAAAGTACAAGATATGAAATCTTTTCATGATAAGGTTACAATGGTGATGCTTCTTGTTTCAAAGATAACGTAGTATATGTTTACCCAAATAAAGATTTGTCTATCTTTAGAACCATTTCCCTCACTTATCTAATTCAAAATTTTACAGGCTTTAGTAATATTTTGTATTTCAATGTCTTAAATATATTTCTTCATCTGACATCATTCGCGAAGAAGATTTATTTACTAATTATATTCAGCTTCTTCGATGTATTCCATCTTGATTGCTCAAGTCTTCCAATCCAGTTCATGCTCATCTATCTTCAATACATTACTGCTCTATAGAGAAACTATTTGTGAGAGATTGTCTGTGACTAACCAATGGACGTCAAACAGAGAGATGGAAAAGTGTTCAAGTTCTCGGATTTGTTTCGATTTTTCTGAATGTATGATCGCTTTTATTTATTAGATTTAAGATATTTAGCTTCAAACTGGTATAATTAAGAAACCGTGGATACGTGCTATCGTTATTATTATAGTGAATCTTATTGATGTATCAAATTGATGTTTAAATAAAAAAACATTCCTCATTCGGTGGCGTGACTTGCTTGCAATATTACAAAATAAATTATTATATCATCCAAAAACGACAATTTACTTTTCACATGTAATTGCAGCTATGTAAACCTATTTATTGGATTTCGATTCATAATAAAACAAACAAATGATAATATTTTAGAAAGAAATTAAAATGAATCTGTCAATATTGTTAGTTTGTGGTGATCTGGTGAAAAGCTCTGGCAAGATCAATTTGATACATCTTTAGTTCTCACATTATTAATGTTAAAATATCAAAAACTAAGGTGCGGATATCTCTATCGGACTAACTAGGTGTATTACCGTAGATATATTATATTCTGGATGTTCAAACTTCTTAAATATTACATAAACTTGGTAAAATGATGATCATCTCGTAAAATGAAGTAAGTGATTGAGCTATTACGTAGTTTTTCATATCCGCACCTGAGTCACGCATTTTAACATATTGTTTAATAATACAACAAATGTGCGATATGTGCACAACGAATTAAGCACAAAATCGATTAGTTGCTAGTTTTAGATGACGTTACCTCTGATAAAAGACAGATTTGTTATTGCTTGTTATCCTTAAAAAGGATTTTTGTTTATCCTTAGTGTAAGATTGTTTTTTGGAACCCCCATGTTGGTGTGTAGGCGTCTTGGAATCGGAAATCGGAATAAACATTTTGATAGAACAATTTGTAGAATAATCAGTACGTGTATTTGAATAAGTGGATATCGGTGTAAGAGAGATATATCGAAATATGTAATTGCTTGTATGAGCTATAGAAGAGAAGATAGTTAGCGAAGTATTTAGAGATCTTTGGCGATTGGCGGCTTGCCTACTTAACGAGGGACCTAGTTTGAAGATAATAATAGTACTTTTAGAGTCAGATTTTAGTTTCATTTTCAAGACGCCTATGACCTTCATGATCTAGAACAGAGAAAACAAAAATATTTTTTAATATTATTTAGTTTTTACATGTTGCTGTTGAAATAAACTGGGGTCCAAGATGTGATAAGGAAATGTGAAATTCAAAATTGGTTTAACATTTTGAAGGTCACATTTCTAAACCCGTTATTGTTGTGTTGGAAATAAGAGTTAACTCAGTTTTTATGCACACATTAAACTTGCTATCTTATAACATGTTTGAGTAAGATAAAATACTGAACTAGAAGGTTGTCCAAAAGAAATAATATGAGAATCCTATGACGTTAATATAAAAGAAAATACTGATGCTTAATCAAATGAAAACATCATCGTATATATTTTACTCAGACATGTTAATAAAGCAATCACTTATAAAAAAAAAATCTTTAAATCTTATTGAAAGAACAGCACTCCTGTTCTCCACAAAGTGATTCACAATAGACTTCAAATGAACCCATAAAGCAATGAAATCGTCAAGTATGTGATACGGAATAATTTGAGAAACGATAGCAGTAGTTTCATTTAGTAGCATTAGAGGTGGATTCTTATAAACATTCATAGTTTACATGACCCGTTGCATCGTCATAATATTAACATAAATATTGAAGAATTTAAATACTTTAAAGATAAGGTCTCTTGCACATGTGATAATTTCAGTGTCACGCGAGTTATTAGTCCTGTCGTGAATGTGTTTCGAGTGTGTGGCTAACCTAAGCTAAAATTCTTTCTGATGCAATTGGGTTTCCATATTAAAGTACCTACCAGAATAATAATAGGACCAAACAACGATTCCCATTCAGTCAGAAATGTGTAACAATCTTCGCGTCTGTGTAGACTAGTATATCACAAATCTCTATACGTAAAATTGTTGTACTAATATTAATCATTTTGATATTGTATTCTATCACTTTTTATGGCTGCTATTTGTGTGAGGCTGTGGTGAATGAATTTGCAGCCATTTTTACTTAACTTCTCTATTTTCATGTCAAAACCGAACCATTTTATTGTCATAAGTATATCTTATAATTTTATTTAATATTTCGATGATCACTTGTTAGAAATAATATAATCACGTTTCCTTCATTATTGTGTCTTGTTTTGTTGAAACAGTTTATCAGCAATTTCTTTATCTTTCATTGATTTGTAAGAAAACTGCCAATTGCTAAACATTTATAAAAACTTTTGCTACAAGTATTCTATCAGCAAGTTCATTCACCTGAGCGCTGTCGGTGTGGTCTTCTGCCTTTAGACTTAAGGCTTTTGTCTCAATTACTATTGTACATCATAATTATACGATTAGTGTTACTGAAAATGCTGTCAATTTATTGTCTTGGATTTTTACAATATATGTATTTATTGTTAATGTTAAGTATAGTACTTAATGCGATGCTTCGCTCAATATATCATTTGTATCTTCGTGTGCTTGTAACTTCAGTTCCTCGTATTTGTGTTACCTCAGAAGTAAAGTTTATATCTAATCTATTGTCGTGACATAATCTATCTATCATGTTGATTCAAGTGATGGAGTATTTGCTTGTGATTGTTGAAGGGATAGGTCTTTCAGTGAAGACGAAGAAAAAGAGGAGAGGAAGAGGGCTTGAGTCTTGAATAAAGGTGGCAGAGAAAAAGACGAGAGAGAATCTGAACGGTCAGATACACAATCTGAAAGTACGCTGGTTTTTATGGTACGATGTTGAACAAAGTTCATTGTAAATCGCTTAAAGTGGATCAGTAGAGCACTCATCGTATACATTTCGATGTTGCACTATCGTTGTTTTGAGTACAAGGAATCTATATCCAAGCTAATCTTAAGATCTATCTTTATCACTTTCATTGCTTCTCCAGTTTTTGGCATAAATATATAATACTTTCAACTGCAGCCAGAGTTGGCACTTGTTTTTCTGAATAATCATTAAACTGTTACCATTTTCTAAAAAAAAATATCGTGTTAATTCTTTATGTAATTTTTTTTGTATCTTGTATCTAAATCCGAACATGATTTAGTATTTAAATGTAATCTGCTTTTAGAAACTCTTCTTTCAAAGGCAGACATCAATATAATAAATTAAGAAAATGGGAAATCGTTTTTTTTTGCCAAGAACAGCCAGGTGATAAAAGAAAGTCCCTCTTTTCTATATTTATGCCAAAAACTGCCACTACAAACATAATACGTGGTTTAGAAACATACTGCCTAACATATCGGATAACGAATCACTACGCTAAAGTTAGTTATTTTTTTTATAAATGTATATAATCTCTTGCTAGGTGGTCATAGTTGTGTGGACGAATGTAATTTAGACAATATTAATGTAATTATAGGTAGGGAAGATAAATGTGTATTTATTAAGATTGTCACTTATCTTAGGGTCGGCTTAGTATTGTGAATCGTCTTTCATAAAAGGCTTTAGTTTGAACGAAGCTTAAGTTTTTCTAAAGAATACAAACAACTACGTTTGAGGTTTTGAAGAAAACGTGCACTAGAGTCAGTTCTATTTAAGAGTCATCTGTCGCAATTTGTGAACTGTAGTTATAATTATCTTTAGTCGGAAAGCTGTCAATAGCAGTAGTGACACTCACTGTATCACTGTCGGTATTCTTATCATCATCTTGATTATCTACTGGTTAGATTTTAACTGTGACGGTTGTATGTTATTGCCTGAAGCTTACATTTTCAGGATTGCCTTTGATTTTGTATCTATCTTTATCTAATTTTACAACCTTAAATTTTATATGAAAAATGCTTATTTCAGCAATGGATACTTAAAAAATAATCTCTTATTTCTTCATACGTGTGTATTATTAATTCTTCATAAAAGAAAATCTCCTGATCCTTCCTAACAGTGTCCACATCATTGAATCATGACTTACAGGGACAAAGACAATACAGTTGTTTGTTTGTAGTTATTTTCGTAGAATGGTCATCATGAGATGGTTCGTTACGTCCACTTATAATTTGCTTTAGCGGGTAGACAGGACTAGTGGTTATGCTAAAATAAGTCTTAAGTTCTGCTCGATTGCGTGACATGGGCGAATACACAACCAACACAGAGAGAAGACATTTTAGAAGTTTGAACTGGGTGGAGAGCCTAACATAAACTCTATAGTAATTTTCTTTAAGCATGTATGATCTTCTGCATAAGTATGCCATCATTACGTAAAGTCAGATGAGCTTCCGCTGAGTTATGTTCCTCTTCATGAGGTTAAAAGATTTTCTAGCGTTATTGCGATTATTATGCAATCGAGCAAAACGAAATCTACTTCTAAATAAAACTCTCGATGTTTACAAAAACTGAAATATCCAAAAAAAAAATATAAATTATTAAATATTACTTATATTAAAAAGTAAATATTAATCGTAACTTTTCTCAAATCCAGTGTCCGCAACAAAAAGCTTAATAACTTAAATAATAAGTTACTTCTAGTGATCGTTTAAGGATTGTCCAAAAACCAGGCATCTGTGAACGTTTTATTGATTTTGTTCAATTTTCGAATTGTATAACGTGCTGTTTGTGTTGTATAGTGGCGTTATGATGGGGAAGATTTAATTAAAAATCTTTTCAAAATAAATAATTAATAAGAAAAATTTTAAAAATCTTCACGAATTTTAAATAAAACCGTAAATATCGCAAGATTTTTTTAAATAATTATGCTGTAAAAGAGTCATTAACATACTCCATTTATCACTAAATAAAAATTAAAAATGTTGATGGCTGACTGAAGAATATGAATAATAACGTTACGATAATGATAAATTTTGACATGTTAAATATACTTATGGTTTAAATTATAATTTTTATTTCAATTTAATAATAAAAAAAATACATGGGACTGAAAAATAATAATGAAATCGTGGCGTCACTGTCCAAGCGAACACATTTTTGATAAAACCTTTACAAGTTTGTAGTCCAACGTTTTTTGTTACGATAGTTTTACCCTTTTTAGAAATACGTATAACGCGAAATAAAAGAATATTATTTGTTGAATATAGAAAATATTTCATAGCAATATTTTTATTGTTAACTACTTTTAAGGTGCCCTCATAAAAGCTATGCGACATAGTAAACGGCTTTTTATATATCGACCAGTGTTTAGTGTGTATGGCACATAATTATTATTATATTATTAATAGTGAGTTTAGAAAACTATTAAAGTCACTTATCAAGCTGTCTTTATACTGTATGTAGCAGAAATATATATTCTATCCTACTCTATTCTATACTTGTTAGATTGTGACTCTGTATATTTCCTAATAACTATTAAGCGTGGACAAATTTTAATGTCGTTAATTTCTATGTTTAATAATAGTAATAGAATATCTTCAATAATTATAATTATTATTAAAATAAGTTACGCGCGCTATCGTGATCATTATTCAATCATTACGCACATAAGTAAAAATAATAATATACGAATTAATTATAAGTAATAATAATAATTACACCATTGTATCATCGAATGTAATTGTTGATTGTTATATTATAATTATTATAATACATTTATTGTCTAGTTATTATGTATGTGATATTGTTATTGGAATAATAGATATTTTAAATGCTATTATAGTAATTTATCTATTATCTTTCTTGTTGACTTGTGTGTGTAATAGTGTTACTAAAATAAGACATTAGATGTAAATGAGAATTTTAATAATAATTTCAGAAACTGGTGCGAAGTATTCGTGGTAATAAATAAATATCAACCATAATAACTGCTTGATGTGTTCTTGTAGGGATAAACGATACATCTTTGGACATACAGCCTTTTGTCATTGGAAGTCAGATTTAATTACCATATACAATAAAAATATTGTTTTAAAACATGAATGATTATATATAGAGTCTGTGTTTATTTTCGATGCTATCATTTTGTTTTGTAAAAGCTTAAAACAAAACATTCTTGTTTTAAAACAATATTTTTAACATCTCTATAGAGTCACCAAAATACAAAAAAAAAATGTTCTGAAAATAATAATCGTAATTATTAAAAATAAAATAATAATAATTATCATTATTACTACAAAGTTGTAATTTCAAAATAATGCTTGTATGTAAACTTAGAGTGATCTCACATGAAAAAAAACATATGGACAATCTATTTTACAAAAACTATATTTCCTGGAAATTGTATCTACTAGAGTTTTTCTTTGTAAAAGTAATTTAGAAGCTCTCATATCACTTGCAATCTGCGAATCACTGTGAGAGGGCAGGTCATGAGCTCTCATTGATAATATTATCCACCAGAGGCTAACGAAGGCAGCTTAATATTATTTAACGTCCCGGCTACTATGGAAGCCGAGTCAAAGAACAGAAAAGAAGATTCTCGAAGTCTCCAAAATCCAGAAAATATAATGTTGTTAGTTACCAATTACTTTGAAAAGCACACGTATACCTACTTTCTTTATGAAATTAAAGGAGCATTATGCACAAATCTCACGCTCAGTTATAAACTGACCAATTACGGTTTAGTTAAAAAATTAGATAAACAAAGAGACGTTTACATCATACATGTTTCTATCTCGGATTTTTTTTGTTATTTAGTTTCTAGACGGTGTTACGACATTATAAACCATCAGCCATTATAGAAGGCAAGTCATGATTGCAATAACGTTTCTTGCGATTCCCTAAAAAACCGTTCTTTTGAGTTAGGTCTATTACTAAGCATGCAAAATGTGGATGATGTTAACACTTATTCTACCTGGAGTTGCGATGCCCAATTTTTGCAAATTATTAGACGTTCTTGATTTACGAATAAAACATTATATTTGGAAATTCTTTTTAAAGCTGTCCCACTAAGACCTAGACACAATGGTATTAAACAGCTGTGGTCAAATTATAAATGAGTGCCCAAGACCCCTTCTATAGAGCTAAGTACAATAATTAATATAATATTGAAGCAATAACGAATAAATTAAAATAAGTCACGTGTAATAAATATAATTAATGTACAATTTGTTGTTTTCTTTCTGTATCCTAAGTAATCCTAATTATTATTAATCTTTTATTTTAAAAGAGCCTTCATAAGTGGTCCAGGACCCACGTGGGGCGAGTACACACACTCACACACACACACAGTGTGTGTGTGTGTAGTGTTGTGTTCCAGAACCTTGATTCTGGAATATAGAGGGAACCCGTATCCAGCCACCCCACTGCTTTTTTTCAGTTGAAATCATGGCAATGTTAGCTAGAAAATAAATGTAATCGATAATTTATTATTATGTCATGAGTCAAGCCATACGAAACTGTCAAATTTTCCCAATTTAATATGAACCTTATGCTTTTGTAATAAAGCTGAAAATCTATCATATAAATTTGACAGATTGTTGTTACTTGATGTGCTGGCCATTACAGAAGGACCGCTTCCGCCATCTTCAAAAACAATTAGCTAAACATGCCAGACTCACTAGGGCTGCTACTGTATTGACTCTGTAGGTTTTATTTGTGACAATATGAAATTTTATTGACACTGGTTAGAACTCTTTGCAATTTTTTATAACAAAATTTTCAACTGTTTGTCATGAAAATCTAGATTACATTATTTATTCATTTAGACAACACGTGACAGTCTAGACTGAAGTCTGCTTGAAACTGCTTGAGAATGCCTATAAACGTAATGTTAATGTGTGCGTGCGAAAAATGGCGGTTTGTTCTTACGTACTTTGTGCTCAAACGGTAAAAGTCGTAACTATCGCCACAATAAACAGTGATTAGTAAAAGATCGTAACACTACGAAGAAGAATTGAAGATTAGAAACAGAATTAAGTTTAGTAGCATAAGCACTAGGGGAAAACGTAAATTCCTTTCCTTCATTTCAGAATCTGTCTAGTTGTTCTGAACTATAGCGAGTTTAAATATAACTGTTCAGCCTTATATTTATTAATTTTCAAATCAGGAAAATTACCTATAATTTAGTTAGCATTGACTTAAACGACGTTAGTATACATAAATAACTGAAACAAAAACATAACAAATAGGTAAATAACATTATTAAAACCTACCACCTACTGGGGTGTGATTCTGTAAGACCTCATTCTAAACTTCGAATCTGAACCCGCTGTGAGTTACTTGATTGACATTCTAAAAACTCGGTTGATGATTCGAATTTACACTAGCGTTACCCTTGCGAGCGTGTCAGCGGGTTGAACTAAATTGACAGGGAGATTTTATAATAATAATAATAATATGTGGGGACATTTTCACACACGGCCATCTGACCCCAAACTAGGGAGACCCTGTACTATGGGTGTCAGACAGCTGATATACATACACAAATACATTTTTTTTTTTGTAAATACATACATATATAGATAAACCACACCCAGACACAAGTGCTCATCACACAAATGTTTACCCTGGGCGGGAATCGAACCCGCAACACCTGCGCAGCAGTCGATCGCTCAGCCACTGCGCCAACCGTGTCGTCGAATTTTGACAGATAAAGTATGAGATGACGTAAGAAGTGGCATTCTGTAACGTAATTTCCCCGTCACCTCGACGCTCACTTCGCACTCGAACCCGATTGAAAGTGTCAAATATATCAAGGTCATTTTGAACCTTATAAGGTTGTGATGTGAGATGCGAGTTGATGTTTGAATTTTACAGAATCTACCTACTGAAGGTACTTGGCAACAATACATGCTGTGTGCACAGGTGCCCCATCGAGTGGCCCTAAGTCTTACCCATAACAACACTCAGAAGACTGTTGCCGCTGTTTTGCGTGTATCTGGTCCACAAATGCAGGTATAAAAAGCTTGGCATTATGTTCTGAACAGTGTTAATTTGACGTTGCTGCTGATCTTGCTAATTTACGGGCCAGCATGTTGCATCTTACGTCCAATGCTCTGCGCTCTCTCTCCATATCACAGTTATCCGTCCCATCCACCGTAACCCAGTGACCGAGGTACTTAAGAGGAAATACCACGGGCTAGAGAATTGAAAATTAGGTATTTGTAAAATCTATTGCTGTCGCGCGATGCCCGAACACGAACCGCAGAGCGCGATAGAGACAACTGCAGCTTTGACCGAAAATACCTATTAAAAGTACACAAAATCAATGATTCGTAGTCCCCCTGATTTCTTCTCCAAAACTTAACCGATTTATCTGCTTTTTTCATTAAAAAATAAAGAAAGGCTTTTGACGTGTTCCTATGTTTTCTATTTTTTATATAATCAAGTCAAATTTGTTTTCTGAATGTTTGAACACAGCGGAAAATCATGCCAATTTTTTAGGTTTTTGAATATTCATATCTCTTTTAATAATAAATTTATGAGAAAAAGGAAAACATAGGGACATGCCAATAGTAGCCATGGATATTTAAAAAACAAATAATTGATCTACTGGCATTATCCAGGGAGGAAACAGGGGACTAAGTTTGTATGGAAAAACGGCCCTTGTGTTTCCTCTTAAACTGTTTACCCTATTCAGAGTTATACCACATAACGATACTGATAACTGAAGGTACTATTTCATTCATAGGTATTGTTTTGCGCCATTAATACTATAAGTAGTACACATTATTTTCAACAGCTTCCTGAGCGCACTGATTGACGGACTCATTAGCACCAATGTTGTTAAAAGACACTCCTGCTTTATTAATCAACTTATTCATATAAATAATGAACAATTTGGGTGACGTCAAACCCTGGCTTACCCCACATTCTAACCTGTAAACATCGCAGATGCATACTCACTGAGATGCACAGAACTCTGTGAGGTGGGCAGATGCCCACCTTACAGTGTTCTCTTGGGTTCCATACCAAAACTTGAGCACATTCAATTATTTCTGGCGGCAAGTTAGCTTCACCCGACAGTTTGTTCCATAGGATGTCATACGAAACTAGATCGAATGCCCTGGATAAATCCAAAAAACACGCATAAACAGGTGGCTCTCTCCCAGTGTAATATTACATGAGTCATAAGTCACATGGTACTTTTTAGCCACGCCACATTTGTTTTTTGAATTGGGGTTAATAAGAATAAATGTACGTGTACGTATTATTGTTCACAAGAATAAAAAAAGTACTATAAAGATTCGGGAGATATTTAACAAAATCGGTGGCGCGGCCAGAAAGCCTGCTTCCTAGCCACCGCGTATAATAGTATAATAGCAATAGTAATAGGCTATTTACGTACAAACTCAATGGTATACCATATTTCAAGGATTGACAGAAAATAATGCAAGCTTTATAAAAATCTACCAACATGCCTTACAAAGAAGACTGGGGTAAAGTGGTTTATAGATCAATTTATTTTTGTGATATATCTCATCATACTCTTATGCTAAGGTCATAAATTTTTTACCGAATTTAGAGAAAAACAGTACTTTTAGATTAATAGTACAGACTGGATTTTTAGACGGGCAGTAAAGGCCGGTACTGTTAACGACAAAAGTAAATTAATTTCTTTTTACTGATTATTATTGTTATCATCACTACATATTATAAAACAAAGTCCCCCGCCGCGTCTGTCCCTATGTATGCTTAGATCTTTAAAACTACGCTTTAATAGATGGAGTGATTCAAGAGGAAGGTTTTAGTATATTATTTGTAATTTGGCATCAGCTAGTTTTTAATAAGTTAAAGGTAAGACGTCTCTGAAATCGGTAAAGGAAAATGTAAGGAAACTTGGACTTACAATTAATATAGTTAAGTCTGAAATCGCCAACCTACCTTGATCAGGTGTGGTGATCAATGCTCGTTCCTTTTCTGTTTGAGAAGAGGTTTTTATCCTGCAGTGGGACAATAATAGGTTGGTATCATGTATATTTTAAGTAAAAGATGTAAAAAGACACACACACGGCCATCTGACCCCAAACTAGGGGGACCCTGTACTATGGGTGTCAGACAGCTGATATATTTTAAATACATACATATATAGATAAACAACACCCATACAAGGCAAACACTAGTGCTCATCACACAAATATTTACCCTGGGCGGGAATTGAACCCGCAACTCACTGCGCAGCAGTCAATCGCGCAGCCACTGCGCAAACAGTGTCGCAAAAAAAAAAATCAAAGTCAAAGTCAAATCATTTATTTCAATTAAACCATTATTTAAAGGCACTTATTCCTATTCCAAAAAGGTAGTTTTGTATGGAGAAGAACGGGCAAGAAACTCCATACTTACTCTTATTTAATTAAGAAAAGTGTTAAAAATTTCAATAAATATAAATTAATAATAGTGTGAATAAAAAAAATATATATTTTATTTTAAAAAAAGCGTGGGGTGCATGGTGTCAATAGTTATAAATATTTTATTGACAGATATGAGTAGAGTGATTATCATTTTGATATTATCTTAAAAAGCACCCCACGCTTTTTTTTAAATAAAATATTTTTTTTTATTCATACTATTATTAATTTATATTTATTGAAATTTTTAACACTTTTCTTAATTTAAATTTATTAAAATTAATTTTCTATTTTTTAGTTTGGTTTTCTATAAAAAGCGTGTTTTTAGTTTTTTTAAACTATTATTTTACATTTTCGCCCTTTCCCTGGTCCATCCAGCGACATATCGTTGCCTTAACATCTCTTCGTAGGATACTGAACAAAAACTATAATTATCGTTATTCATTTGTTATGTTAATATTCAAATTAGAACGTTGTCGATCTTTATTTCTCTTTTTGAAATTAAGGTAGGTCAATGATCGTTATTACTTCGTTAAAACGATTTGCATTTACTTACCAAGCCATCATTATAGGTTCGAGCTCAAACCGTTTCCCATCATTAAATTCGACAATACACGGTGACAACAGGTTATTGTTATAACCTTGAACTTTTACATTTTCACGTTGGTTACCCCCGAGTTCTATGGGTCTAATCTGATTAAGCACGCGCCTACAATTGGACCTAATAGGTAATTACTTTTGTTTTAAAAAATGATTCGAGTAAATAAAAAGGTACTTGGTAGGTAAGAATCTTTTTATTTACTCGAGTCATTTTTCAAAGGATAACCGCAAATAATGTGGTTCTATTTCTATTTTCTATCCGTTGGTGTATAAAAATGATCTTTAATTTCGGAAGTCGGTGGCAGGGATGTTACGGAGCTCCGACTCCGATTCCGATAAGTCGGAACTTCCGATTGATATTACACATCTGGTTCCGCCTTCGGCTCCGATACTTTAAATCGGAAGTTTTAATCGGAGGTCGAAGCATAGCGGCGGTCGCGGTCAACACGTATGAACAGGTTTTTGCAGGTCGCGCAGCCCCACTCCCCGTGTGCTTTCTGTCGTCGATTACGTACTTACTATTTCACTCCTTGTTATGCAATCTTGATGAAGGTTTGTTATTGTTTTGTGGTTGCGCGACGAACGTGTCAATTAAGTATTGAGTTATCTACTAGTTTGTGTAACTGTGTGTGATTTGGATTTTTGGACAATGAAGCCAAAATCTAGTTTTATATGGAACTACTTCAGTGAAGTTAGTGTAAATACGGCAAAATGTAAACGTTGTGAGAAGACGTATTCCCGAAAGGGAGGTACGACTTCTTCTTTAAAAGTCATCTCAAATCTATGCATGCTACTGATTATGAAGAGTTAATTAAATTAGAAACAGAGAAGAAACCTACAGAACAGCCTTCAACTTCAACGCCTCTTCAAGAGGCAAAAAAACAAATTACAATGAAAGAAATTTTGACTAAAAATCAAAAATGGTGTAATTCCAATGCTAAATCAATGGAAATAGACAAATTGATTTCTGAAATGATCGCTTTGCAAGATCTACCCTTCAATTTCGTAGAAGGTATTGGATTTCGACGACTTCTTCAGTTCATTGCACCGAATTACCAGTTAAGGGGTAGACAGTTTTTTACCGAATATATTTGTGGTGAGTTATATGCAACAATAGCAAAGAAAATAAATGATTTGATAAAACAATTTGAGAAAATCTCATTTACTACAGACATTTGGAGCGAACCAAGTTCGAATGTATCGTTATTGAGTCTAACAGCGCACGGAATAACTGATAACTTTAAGAGGATAAAAGTTATTTTAAAATGCCACACTTTCGACGGTAGACATACAGGGGACTTAATACAAGAAAAAATAAATTGTATGTTAATTGAATGGGGCATAAGCAATGATAAAATTCACTGTATTATTCGCGATTCTGGATCGAACATGATAAGAGCAATGAGACTCGCTGGAATACCTGATATCAGCTGTACCGTACATCAATTACAACTATGTGTGCGAGTTACGTTAGATTGTGACGAAGACATCAAAAACTTATTAGCGAAATGCAAAAAAGTTTCGACGCATTTTAATCATTCCCAAATAGCTCAAAGTGAACTACATAAAATACAAAAAGAACAACTTAACCAAGAAGTTTTAGGTGTGGTGCAAGAATGTAGTACACGGTAAGTTCTAAAATTACATTATTTATTAATCCAAATATTTACATTATGTTGTGTATAAGCTTTAGTACATATGTTACTTTATTTAATACCTACCTAAACAATAAATAAATTCGAAAAACAAAAACTGTAAGTAGGACTCGAACCCACGGCCCACCAGTCACAGTTATTTAACTATGACAATGACTGCACGGTTGACGTAGTGGCTGTGCAACTGGCTGCTGCACAACGCGTAGCGAGTTCGATCATAAAATGTAATTTTTTAAGTTGTTTTTTTGTGGAGGGACAAACCATCCCTTTCGTTAGGCAAAACATTAACTGTTGACTAACCAACGATTGACGTTTTTTTCACGGTATCTAGAACTTTGTGATGTTGTGTCGTAGATATGTTGAAAAATTAAAACATTTGTTATTATTAGTACACAAATTAGTTAAAAATGCGTGAGCGAAGCCCGGGCACAGCTAGTTATAAATAATTTTATATAAATATGGATTTATTTTGTATTTATATTAGTTATATTTACACTAGATACTTAGTACCTATTTCAAATTAAATTATAAATTATTACTGTCACTTAATTATGATAATATTACTTGTTACAGGTGGAATAGTACATTTTATATGATGGAGCGAATGATTAAAATACAGGATTCACTATGTTTGTACGCGTGTAAATTCAATATCACACAATTATCTCCTGAAGAATGGTTGCAGCTCAAAACACTAGTAACTATACTACGACCTTTTGAAAAGATAACCCGCAATATGAGTGACAGTAATACGAGCATCTCATCAGTGATTCCATTAATACACACACTAAAGCATACTTTACAAATAGAAGACAGTAAACCAGACACAAGTGAAAAATTCAAAACAATAATAAAATGTGCCATCGACCAATTAAATTCAAGATTTGGAGACCTTCAATTGAACAATTACTTTGCAATAGCTACATACCTAGATCCTCGATATAAAGCAAATTTTTTTAACGAAGTTATTAAGGAGAAAGTTGAAACCGAATTGATGACATTACTTAATGCTGGAGATGAAGATAATTCTAGAAATATTACTGAAAATATTAACGTTCCACCAGAAAAACGGGCAAGAATGGCTTCACCAGAACCTACCACTAGTAATGTCCAGACAATATTATCCAATATTTTGTTGAGTAGCGATGATGACGATGATAATATTGATAATTCATCCAACCAAGTTTTTGACAAGTTTCTTATATTTAAAGGTTTAATTAATGAGTATATTAGAGAAAAACGTATACCTATCGGTGACGATCCCTTATTGTGGTGGAAAGTAAATGGAAATACAAAATTCCAATATCTTAAACCTATTGCTCGCCAATATTTGTCTTGTCCACCAGGCTCGGTAGCTAGCGAGCAACTTTTTAGTGGTGCTGGCCTAATATACAGCCCACTAAGAAATAGACTGGATGGTGATAAAGCTTCCAAGCTTTTATTTATTAAATATAATATGCTACTTTTAGAGTCAATACATCAGATTTAACTCTTTTTTTTATTTTTAAGAAATTCTGAAAACCATATTATTATGACATTCTTATTTTAAATAGCTGTCTGTGCTGAAACATAATTATAATATTTTTTATCGTTTTTAATAGAAATTAAAGAGGCTGATTACATTATGTTGTATTTTATTATGTATCCTTAACACATCTCTTTTTTGTCACCATCTCAGACTCCGACTCCGATTCCGGTTCCGGTTCCGGTTCCGGTTACGGTTCCGGTTCCGGTTCCGAGTCCTATAAACTAAATTTAAAAGCTCCGATTCCGACTCCGATTCCGATAAAAGCACTTCCGTAACATCCCTAGTCGGTGGCAATACTAAACCACATATAGAACCAAAGCCGCCGACTTCCGAAACCTACCCGAGGACCAAGGATCGTACCTATCTACTTACTTACTATTGATTGTTTTGGAACTTGGAACGAACTCCAAGTTAAACTAAAAGAAAACTTTTACATTCGAATAAATTCTTATTCCACAAAAAATTAAATTAAAAATTTAAAAAAACCCCCAACGCAAAACATAAAAGCGATTATGTAAAAAGTAAAAAATAATACTTTTGTTGAGCCATCAAATGTTTGTTCGTTGAAATGGCGCTATAATGTCGCGGCGGGGTACCGCTTAAGTAAGTCAGTCCCTCAATTTCATTCATTGTCTATTAATTTACCAGCATTTCCGACCAATTTGCTTCGATATTATCAAATTTTTGTTGCTAATCTAGTTGTTAATCTTGTTGCAAATCTAGTTACCATCAGTTCGCTATTTTAGATATTTAGTTATTGCTTTAAACTTAGCGGTACCCCGCCGCGACATTATAGCGCCATTTCAACGAACAAACATTTGATGGCTCAACAAAAGTATTATTTTTTACTTTTTACATAATCGCTTTTATGTTTTGCGTTGGGGGTTTTTTTAAATTTTTAATTTAATTTTTATTTTAAATTTTTTAAATGTAATTTAGTTTGGTTTTGTGTGGTCAGTGTGGTCACCTATAATAATATGTTTGAAAGCAAAGTAAACATCCGGTATGCGTCTAAGATCCCTACCGCAGCAAACAAAAGAGCTGATAACTTTAAAACTGCTGAACCGATTTTGATGAAACATGTCTAAGAACCATCGCTAGAGAATCTACTTTCAAATAAAAAAAACCGCATTCAAATCGGTTCACCCGTTAAAGAGCTACAGTGCCACAGACAGACACACAGACACACAGACACACAGACACACAGACTCACAGACACACAGACACGTCAAACTTATAACACCCCTCTTTTTCGTCGGGGGTTAAAAATGATGTTAACAATATTTGCATTAACAGGAATTATATAATATACGTACATACGTGAATCAAAGTCAAAGTCAAAGCATTTATTTCAATTAAACCATTTACAGGCACTTCCGAATTGTCAAGGAGTCGGTCAGTTAGTCAGAGAGTTGAAGCTAGTTGCTCGTTCCAAAACGTAGGTAGGTCTCTATGGAGAAGAACGAGCAAGAAACTCCACGGACACTCTTTTAAATCAAGTTTTTACAAAGTCTGGTTACATGATTCTTGTTGCTTCTATAAATATGTAAAAACTATGAAGGTAATCTAACAATACAAAACACAAAAAAGAAGCAAGATAAAGTCCATGGCAGATAAGAGCTGACCAATCTCTACTGACAGCACCCGTTCACGAACATGACGCGTGAATCAGCACCATTCAGCTCAACTATTTTGAAGGGAGCCGAATGTAGATCACACACGCGCCACCATCAGCGAGACATTTGAGCGAGCATGACAATACTCCCAACCGCCATGTTAATTTTTGTCAAACATAAAGGTATTAATATACTTAGTAAATGACTCCATGGTATTCACATTTCCAAAATTGAAATAATGCTGTTAAATTACAATACAATGTACCTTGCATAAAAAACACAATATTAAAGTATGTACAAAGTATCACAGATTTAGGAATGACAGCTAAGTTATGTACAGAGGAGCACATCAAGCTACTACTTTGATAGATCTTCAACTTTATTACAAAAGCATAAGGTTTATATTTAATTGGGAATATTTGACAGTTAGGTATGGCTTGTTGTGCTGGCGTCTGTACATAGATACATAGTGTTCACATATTTACAAACGTTGAAACAGTTGACGACCACTCCTTATATTTCAACAAACTATAAATCAGTGTGTGAACCAGTATGTCTACTCTGTTACAATCTCCCTCGGTGAACACCTAGGTGAAGTGAGCTGTCATCCGTCTGTCTGCTTTGTCAATCCCTAGCATCGGAATTGATGACAGCTCACTTCACCTGGGTGTTCACCGAGGGAGATGAACAGAATAGCTCTACAGAGCAGTGTTTATCTCACTAGTGATTTCTTTTTTGGATCCTTAATTTTTTTATACTGAAATATATAGGGTGACTGGTAATTAGTGTACGATACTTAAGCACGTGATTGTGTTCATGATAACAAACAACTTTCCCGTAGAAAAAATGTTTTTTGTACTGGTTCACTTTTATCACAATAACACAACAGCCGTATGAAATTCACGCGCGCGCACGCCCGTGCGTGAATGTCGGTTATTGGGAATTCAGACCGAGTCGCGGATTAAAAAGTAGCCTATGTCCTCCTCTAAGGTTTAAGCTATTTTCATGCCAAATTTCATTAAAACCAGTTAAGTTGTTTCATCGTAAAAGCGTAACAGACAGAGTTACTTTCGAATTTATTATATTAGTATGGAAGTATGGATTAGTATGATTAGTATATTAGTATTAGTAAATTAGTAATTAGTATTCGTATATATTAGTATTAGTATGGATGTAGTATGGATTTTATGTACGGAAGTATGGATGCATTCAGGGATAACGTACCTTCGTAATGGTGTAATATTTATTAGATTGAATGAGTAGTTTCGAAGATTATCTGCTACTTCCAAACCTTGCCTCTTTATAATACTAGTTTAAATAAGATGTTATACTAGTTTGTATAGGTGCAATAACGAATGTTACTCTATATCCGTGAATGTAACCTATTCATTAAATACAAACTATTGTAAAACTATTTTTTTAAGAGAAATTGTTGTGTTTTTCTTGCCTATTCTTCTTTTCCATACGATACTACCTTTTGTAAGGGGAAACTAAATTCAAATTATTATTTATTTATTTTTAAATGTTGTTCAGAAGTGCCTATGGTCACATTGGTGTTACAGTTATGGTCTAATTAAAATAAATGATTTGACTTTGAATTTCATAATAAAGTTGAGATTTTCCATTGTCTTCATTCCAACCTCGAATCAGTAAATGGAACGATACAGTTAACTGAACCACATCGTTAGTTAACTCACAGTTAGGCCCGTTTAGTCTGCAACATAGAGTGGGAGTGGGTCGGTCCCACTGCGTCGTACGTCGCACAGAATTACCACCACTGCTATCCCCATTTGACTATTCATTGGCCGCAATCCAGTTATTGGGGATGAAGGAAGAATGGATGTGGCAATTTTGAGGATTAAATTAAGCAATATTTACATGAATTGCCGTGCCGAGCCGTGTGGTGCCGGTCGCGTATAGCACCACCCCATTTCTACCCGTGGGTATTGTAGAAGGCGACAGAGGGATACTAACCAGAGGATGGGCAGCAGCGTCCTTCTGAGTACCATAACAGCTACTGTGATTGCCAACATGCTTCGGCCAAACATGGCGATTATGCCCAGCAGTGGGCGCCTAAAGGTTGACATGATGATGATGATGATGACATGAGTAGTAAATAAGAAAACTTAAAACTAAAAGCTAATACAGTAAAAAAATTCCTCCACATCGCCGTCTTTCGGGAATGTGTCCAAATGACTGGTGGCATTACCATGGTGGATCAAGATAAAAATCAGCTCTTGGATGGATCAAAGAAAGTGTCAACCAACTTTTTGGACAATCAAGTTGTATTTGAGAACTTGCCATTTTAGTGTGAATACAGGAAGTGATGTGGAAATCTCAAGGAATGAAGTGGTCTTATTTATAAATAGGTAGATTTTGTCTTTTTTTTGTAAGTTTACGATCTTTTAATTCTGTAGTTTTTCTACATATAATACCTATGTGGTAAAAACACTGGTATTCAGCTGGACTGGAAACCAACCCCAATATAGTTGGGAAAAGGCTAGGCAGAAGTTGAGATTTTTTTAAAGACAATATATTTGTTCAGTAATCAAGTCAAACTTTTGACGGTAAATACTTAATACGATTAAACTTTTTTCTTTTCGTCCTCTTTCATCTTTAGATATTCCTAAATGTAATAAATGTTTTCATTACTACTTGACTTTTACAACAATGTAATGCCGTATCCATTTGAACAATACTCATAGACGATTACAAGCGTGCTTGTCTAAAGGCTCCTCCTCATTATTGTCGGATTGCTGTTATTTCTCTATGTTTTCTTATTGTATTCGACAAATTTAAAACTTGAGCAAGTATTTAGTAAGTATCTAATAATGAATTAAATTCCAAAACTTTGATTATACTAATTTAAGTAATTTATGTTTTGTTGTCATCATTTACAACTCTGAGATGCCATGAAATTAGTGATTTCATTAAACACTAAACTTATTTTTTAATTATGTGCATACAAATAATACCAGCCTATTTCTGTCCCACTGCTGGGCAAAGGCCTCTTCTCATACAGAGAAGGTACTAGCATTGATCACCACGTGCGCTCAAGACAGATTAATGTCAATCAATTAAACACATAGAAACTCAATATAATTTGAACACAAACTGGCCTCACGTAACATGTTTATTTGTTTATTTAAACTTCATGCACAAAGGTACAAAAGTAGACTTAATACTTTAGGCATTCTCTGCCAGTCAGCCAACGGTGATGAAGTGATAACATGCCAGGTGTATAGTAAAAAGATAAAAGAAATACACACATAGGTAAACTACACATGCATACGTATGTAATATAACATAGACTTATATAAATGTGTTTTCTATAGATTGCAGGAAGATTGATATGAAAGAGAAAGAGTCAGTAATATCAGAACGGTTGACAGGATGGGATGAAGGAATAAAACATGTCGCCCCGACCCCAAGTAATAGGGGACCAGGGCTGGAAGATGAAGATGATGATATGTTTCTATATGGAATCCCATTTTTCTAGTTATATGTGTTCTGTGCTAAAGTTGATTATCATTTTTAGTTTTTTGAAGGACATTGTCTTCCTATAAATGTTTTTTGAGACTTAAGAGTGCGTTATTGGCATTCAGGTTTTCGTTGACTAGTAGTTGATCGTCAAAAATGGGATTCCACATAGAAACATATCAGATATGTTTCTATGTGGAATCCCATTTTTGGTGAACACGGGTTCTTAGGGCTTAATTGGGTCCTAACAATTTTCCACTAGGCATTAAAGTTCAAAGACCGATGTTACAAAAAACCTAATTTTTATACACTGTATGTGAACACAGCTTTACAATGCGCGACGCAGCTTACAACACAAGCTATGTAAATCCTCAAAAATATTATTTTTAATTTATCGTGGTCAAGTTGACTTTATTATCTTCTTGCTTTATGATGCAAAGGATTTTTGTTTAGCTTTATTTTTACTGGCAATATGTGCTGTTACTGTATGCCTTGTGTTTCTTTTTGGAGTTAAAATGGTGTCAAGTTGTGAGCTTGGTGGATGAAATCCATTGTAATGTAACAAGGATTTTGTAAGAACTTGATTTAAAAGAGTGTCCGTGGAGTTTCATGCTCGATCTTCGCCATAGAGATCTACCGTACGTTTTGCAACGAGCAACTAACTGACTCTGACAATTCAAAAGTGCCTGTAAATGGTTTGTTTGAAATAAATGCTTTGATTTTTGAGTTTTATGGTTTCTATTAGATAATTTTAATGAGTTTTTGGGACTTAGGTTTGTCCTATATTCAGATCTTGGTTGACTGGTAGAGAATGCTTAAGGTATTAAGTACACCTTTGCATTAAGATCTCTAAAATTTTCTGCTGCGCAGCGTGTTGCGGGTTCGATTCCCGCCCAGGGTAAACATTTGTGTGATGAGCACTTGTGTTTGCCTTGTGTCTGGGTGTTGTTTATCTATATATGTATGTATTTACAAAAAAAAAAAGTATTTGTGTATGTATATCAGCTGTCTGACACCCATAGTACAGGGTCTCCCTAGTTTGGGGTTAGATAGCCGTGTGTGAAAATGTCCCCACATATTATTATTATTATAAATGCATAAAACTTCGAATAAAATTCAGTAGGTGAATAATTACGTGTTAGTTACGCTGGCAAAAGATAAGGGTTTCACATTATCCAAATAAGTACTATCCACAACAGTATGACAGTCATTTGGAAATGCACAGAAACATACTAAAAAGTCCATCATTCCTCTCGTAAAAACTCATTCATTCCAGTACTTCCAAACCAACTACAAATGACATATACATTAAGCCATTAATACACTCATGTACAAAGCAGTAAAATATGTAAAAGTGTGGCCAAAAATGTCCACTGTGCAGAGGCCGTTAAACCCGAACTGCGGGGTAACGACCCCTACAGAGCATATGTTCGACACTGCCTAATAATGGGGAAGATACTTACTCCTTTTATTTGGTACAGATTCATACTTGTACAACTACTTGTTAAAAATACGTGGACGTTTACAATCAGTTGGAAAGATTACAAAAAAAAAGTTTTAACATGTTTTGCCTAGAAAGGCGGGCAATAATAATATAGGTAATTCAAACTACAAACAAAATCATAAAGTTACCTTAAATCTAACTTCTATATAATAAAAAATAATTGCTTTTCGTTAGTCTCGCTTAAACTCGAGAACGGCTGAGCCGATTTGGCTAATTTTGGTCTTGCAATATTTGTAGAAGTCCAGAGAAGGTTTAAACAGTGAGAAAATTATAAAAAATACGAAAATAATGGCTAGTCATAGGGACAACGTCTGTCGGGTCAACTAGTTAATAATAAAAATGTCTTAAGTACATCATCTCTCTCATCAATAGTCGGCGACATTTTAGAGTAATTTATTAATTAAAAGTCTCTTCATGCTTTTTATAAAACTTTTAATATTTATATCTTTGTAAGCCTTTGGTGCCTTCACTACACTCTTACTCTTCTCTTACTTAAGGGCGCGTATTCGATTTAGCGCAACTCAAAATCTAAACGATTGCTAGAACGTCGTAGCAGCATTGACACACACTAGTACAATACAATGGTCTGTTTGTGTGCATCAGAAAAAGAAATATGCACGAAATAAACACGAATCATTGAAATTGATCGGAAAACGACAGCGCGCGATGTTTTACAGTGCTTTTTAAAATAATTGTCTAAAATAAATGAGCTCGTATAACGGACTGAAAAATATTCTGTGTATTAAGCATAACATTTAATTTCATAAAATAAATATATCAGTTATGTTTTTCAAATACTGGTGAAAAAAAATTTTCAAAGTGAACCGATTTTCTACTTTTTCAGCATTGTTTTTTAATACATAATAGTAATATTTTCGTAATTTTGGCTCTGTAGCTGTCTTTATGACTGTATATACTGTTGGGAAACGCATGAAACAAATTATTTTGGCATATTTTAATGGTTGTATTCGTCCTGAAAGTTAACTCTGACGTCTGTTTTCGTAAAACGATATGAAAGAATTGTCTTCGCTTTAAAAAACCATAATTAAAAATTATACTTTTACTCTGTAGCTGTCTAAATCAAGACTTAATCTTTTTAAAATTGTAAATTGTCTTTAAATAATCTGCTCACATAATTACGATATGGCTCTGGGCAAAACACAAAAACATGAAGTTTTCGTCACGAATCGAATACGCGCTCTTAAGAGCTGTTTAAGCCCTGTTAATCAAAGTCTCCGATTATCACGTTGACTTCTTTTGGAACCTTTTGAAGAGTTCGGAAATAGTTGGAGATTCTTTATAACAAATAATACCTAATCTTCTGCACTCTCTTACCTAACCACGATGTGTACACTTAAGGGGTAAAGCCGGGTACTCACTAGCGAACCGTACTGTTACCTAAAAACATACATACATACAAACAAGAATAACGTAAAGAGGAACCTAAACCCTCCTACACCTATACTTTTAACTCTGCCGGCCTTGTGGCCGGGTATAAAACAAGAAAACTCGGTCTGGCGAGTCAATCAGGGCACACGCGAGGAAATAGTTTTTAAAGGTTCGCCGTTATCGAAATCGTTAAGGAGGATTATTCACATAAGATATAATAGATAGACAAGTAAATTTTGAAAAATAATGCAGGAAATTTATTGCAAAGTTGACGCACAAGTCATTGATCAGAACTTCAAATGTTTATAAAAGTTTCAACACAAACACATGTTGTTGAAACAATGTTGCACACTGAATATATCTGCCTAGCCTTTTTCCCAACTATATTGGGGTTGGCTTCCAGACTAACCGGATGCAGCTGAATACAAGTGTATTACATGGAGCGACTGCCTATCGGACCTCCACAATCCAGTTACTGGGTAACACGATACTCATACTTCTTAGTAGTAAGACTTGTTGTCAGATATTCTGGCTTCTGACAATTCGTAACGACCGGGACCAACGATTTTTCATGCTTTCCTAAGCTCGGAGTTATCTCGGTATGAAATGGATTATTACCCATCCACAGACTGACCGTAGCAAGCGTTAACGCACTTGTGACAAAAGATGAGAGGCTACTACCGTATTTTGAAAACAGCAACAGGATAATGTGATGAAAGATGTCCCTTAGTGAACTTTAGGTGAGCTGTTGTTCCACCTAATAGGTGCAGAGGCAGCGCATCAAGCTAATTAAGGCATTAAGTCCGCCTTTGTACTTTTGTGCATGAAGTATAAATAAATAATCTGTAAAATTTTTTGACAGATTTTCAACTTTATTACAATACGATAAGGTTCATATTCAATTAGGGATTTTTTTTACAGTTTGGTATCACTTAATGTGCTGGCGTGTGTACTAGTTGACAGCTCATCTTCAAGGTCACTTCACCTAAACTCACCGAGTGAGATTTATACACAATAGCACTACCCACAGGTGACTGCGATCACTGATCTATCAGGCAAGGTTAGTGGCAGTATTTCCTACTCTATAAAGCGTTTTTTTATAAAGACAATATTTTTTATATACTACTAGTTGTTGCCCGCGATTTCGTACGCTTGAATTTTCTTAATGACTAATTTTTTTGCCTAAAACACTCAGGGGTAGCTTTATATTGTTGAAATATTTTTTTAAATCGGATGTACAGATGTACCTATAACTTTTAAAATTCCTTTTCTTATGGATAGGGTATGCCTCAGGGGCCCAATTCTACCCATGGGATGATGGATCGGTGATGTAGAAAGTGACAGAGGTACATTGACCAGAGGGTGGGCAGAAGCGTCCTTCTGAGTAGACCATAACACCTACTGCGATCGCCAACATGCATCGGCCAAGCATGGCGATTACGGCTGAACCCCTTGGGGGAGACCTATGCCCAGCAGTTGGCGTCTAAAGGTTGAAATGATGATGATGGTGATGCCTCCGGGGTGGTCCCATACAAATTTTATCGAAATTGATTGAGCACTTTTTGTAAAATCAATTAAATCCCAAAAAAAACTACATAGACGACGTTTTAATAGTTTCCTCAATGCCGGTTCTTAATGGATTGGGATGATTAGAAGGTACTAAAAAGTTGTATATAAAAAGCTTTTTTACAAAAAAGACAACCGCCTTCAAAATCTAAAGTCATGGTGTGTACTGTGCTAAAGTTATTTATCACTTTTTAGATTTTGAAGGCGGTTGTCTTTTTTGAAAAAAAACTTTTTCGTTTTTTATATTAGGGTACTAGCTTCTCAATTTCTTCATTGGATCTTAGTAAAATACATGGTAAGTCACGAATATATACAATCGCCAATTACAGGCCAACCAGCATGTTAAAAAATAAGATAAAACATAGAGAAAAAGAAAATACTTCTGAAACTAAGATTATTCTGGATCTTAAATTAAAACATGAATTTAAATTGTGCCTAACTGAATAATTTTATACAGAAACATGAATAAAAAAAATAATTTCAAATATAAATTGAACAAAAGACTAAGAAATACGTAAGTTATAGCAGTTGTAACTTTTAATATTCTGTAAAGAAAACTTCATAAAACAGGACACTTATAGACAAACATACAAAACCTACTTGGACCTCTGCCCAGCTCTGAAGCAGAAAGGGCGTGAATTTGCCATTTTAAAATAAGCATACGCATTGCGTATTTTATTGAAGTTGCTCGCATTCTATTGCTACGCTTAGCTACAAAATAAAAGTACTAAATGATAGTAGCGACTGGAGCGACATCTATTGTAGCGATGCACTCAACTTGTACCCCCCACACACACCCTCTACTCCTATCAATCAGTACTGTAGCGCAAATGTGAAAAATCGAAAAAAACCGTCGCGGAATCCGCCTGTAGACTGCTTTAGAGAGAGACAAAAGTTGTGTTAGAAGAAGGGAAGAGAGAGATGGAGAGAGGATAGTCTAAATTATTGTATTATACATAATAATATTCGGGTGGTTTAATGTATATGGTATGTTTTCAGAAGCAAATTAGTAGACTGATTTAAAATGGGGTTATGTGTTTTTGGTGGTGGGCTTAGCAGATATAAAGGTGATGTGTTCTATTCACGATATTTAAACCAACAACGTTATTTATTTAATTAGATCATGTAATTCGTCGAAGTACGTCCAGTGTGAGGGAACTTCTTAAAAATAATTTCAGAGCTGAAAAATAAATAGCAGTTGACATTATAAAAAACTTTTTAACAATAAAACAACCGCCATCAAAAACTAAAAAGACTTTTAGAGAAAATTGACCAAATTTTCCGCCATACCTTAACATCTGTTTTACATTTCGCTCATTTGGAGCGACAGTGACACAAGTGCAAATTTGTAAATTTTACACTACGCCAGTTTTAAGATTTTTTCGTAACACTAGTGAAGATTTTGACATTTTCTTACAGCTAATTACTATCTCTATATTTTATTAGTTTGAATCCTGGACTTTAAAATAGACTCTTGTCTTTTTTATTACCCAATGCATATCAATGTGAAAAAAAAACATTTTCATTTTAAGACTTACAGTTGTGTCGTTGTTACCCTAGGAAAAGAAAGTTTGAGTAGATATGACCTTTGTTATATCTTATAAAATGAAATCAATTTCGATTAATCAAAACAATTTTGTTTTATTTCAATAAAAATTAACAATGTCAGGCAGTGGTGACATAGATATACACTTAATAGGAACCATTTAATACTTAATCTAAAAAAGATAGCATACAAAATAAGTTTTTTATCCGTCTTATTAATTGTATGATACGTCATTGTATCCACAAAACTGTTTTCACTTCAAGTTAATAGTGTCATAAAGTACAATTGCGTCTTTGTAGCTCCGATACTTTAAAACAAAATTTGTCATATTTACCTTAGCGGCGATGTAGCTCCCTGACATGTGCACACTTTACGGGGCGCCCGGCGCAACTGACTGTTCGGCCGTTGTCGCCCGGTATCCGCGCGCCAAAATGGAATATTTCAACAACGTCTTTTCGCGCCTTAGCGGGCGTTTTTTGAACTAACAAATGTGACATTTTCACTCCTAACGTAGATTATTATGCAGATATTTTTGGTGTAATTAGGTCAATTTCGCATTTTTTTGCAGTTGTGTCACTGTCGCTCCAAATGAGCGATTTGGCAATGGACGACCGTGTTTGGGCCCAAGCTACTCTACCTATTCGTATGGAGGGCGTCGGCGTCCACAATATTTCATGTATCGGTTTGCCTACATTTACATCCTCGGTCCACGGCACTGAAATATGAATCAGGAATGTTCTAGCTCCTACACTGGTGGTTTTTGATGTGCCGTGCTTCGTCGAGGCCATGGATGCCTGGAAACTTGCTTGCTTGAGCACTGATTTACACGACAACCTATCTTCTCAGAGGCAGTGGGATGAGCCGCTCTGCAGGTTAGTACAGAATAATTTACTTGTCACTTCTGCTACTACTGCTGTCTGCTGAGCGAGCGTGTCTACTGGCTGTGGGTAAATGAGACTCAGGTCTTTAGCTTCTGGCACTTCCATCGTCGAACCTAGGTACCTACTCGTACTACAATAGTTTTCAACTTACTGCTTCCCTACGCTTAGGAGCTTCCTCCTGTTCTTCTCATTGCTGTCTCAGTGGGGAAGCTGTCAACAGCCTGGAAAACCACGGCCTGTCATGCAGCCGGAGTGCGGGACGCATAGCCGGGCACTCGAATATTAATGACATTATTCGTGGTGCTCTCGTCGCCGTCGGCGATCCAGTCTTAGAACCCAACGGCTTGGCACGCGACGATGGCAAAAGACCGGACGGAATGTCTCTATTTCCTTGGAAGTTGGATAGGCCATTAGTGTGGGACGCTACGTGCATCGATACTCCATCGCGATAGCGGAAAATGGGATACCATCTTTCTAGTTCAGCGTGCTGTGCTGGTACAGCTGCCGCGGCTGCAGAACATCTCAAACGGCGAAAGATCAGTCACCTTAGTGTTAACTTTGTTTTCAAGCCGTTTGGGGTTGAAACTCTCGGGTCGTGGGGTCCGAGTGCTCATCTGCTTTTTAAAGACTTGTCCAAAAGGTTAGTTGACAGTTCCCGTAATCCAAGAGCTGGTTTTTACCTTGACCAGAGGATAAGCATTGCCATCCAACGTGGCAATGCCGCCAGTCTTTTGGGCACATTCCCTGATGGCGGCGATGTGGAGGAATTTTTGGTGCCCTATTATTTTAGTTTTTCAAAGTCAAAGCATTTATTTCAATTAAACCATTTACAGGCACTTTTGAATTGTCAAAGAGTCAGTTAGTTAGTCAGAAAGTTGAAGCTAGTTGCTCAACAATACACATAATTTAATCTGAATATTTTTTATTTTTATTATATAAAATATAAAAAATGATTTTAACTAAAAAAGTCATGAATTCTTATTTTTAAAATTTTATGAAAAATGTGCCGCAACTTTTTAACACCACAAAAAATATATCATGGTCTGAAAACCTAACATATACTGCAATACTATAATCGTATTGTCTCCATTTTCTTAGAGGACGCTTCGAGCGAGCCCACCACACACCCCTGCAACTGGCTACGCTCCTTCACCAAAACCTACCTTACTCTTTTTAAATAGAGTCGAAAATTAACTGTCATTTTTTGTCCCTTAAGCCTTTTCGTCTCAACCTGTCGATTGCCGAGACCCGACGGCGCGGTCGAAGGAAACCTCACCACTTAATTTAGGGTTAAAATATACTTCACCCGATTCTGGTTAGCGGGGGGAGGGGGACTCAAGGTCACATGGGCTCGTCCCGACACAGTCAAGTCATTGGACTATTTTGGGTAAGACGGGTTGGTGATTATGGAAACTGGTGTTGAGTTTCCAATTTAAAATAAGTTTTCAGATGGTACTGAACTATTCCTGGACCGGGTCATTGATGTTTTTTGGGATAATGTCTTAATCACCACAGTTGGCTTTACCAAGTGTGGTGATTTAACTGTAGGATTTTAGTAAGAAGTGTATCTGCAAATGGGTACAACAAATCTGTGACATAGAATCAATTCATAGCGAGATCCATGCTGTTTGCCAAGCGTGGCGATTATAATATTGTGACTTCTGCTTTTGATCAAATAACAAATTGGTTTACTTTTTATCTCTTGCATAATATAGGTAATAATTATTTTCATTTTTCAATCTATCCAAATATTTTTAGTACCTAGTTAGAAGTATTAAGTACTGTAGGCTTACCATAAACTTTCAAAATATTGGCCAAGTACAGGGCAGGTCAACTCGACAGAATGTTAACTTGACAGGTTTTGTGTTGGTACCATGTGCCTGCCCCGCTAACCTGCATGAGGTCAACTTTTGGCCTGTTACATAGTCTCTGGTCAGTAAGCTGGCAGCACAGATTAAGTAAGACTATTAAAAACAGACGTTCTAAAATACTTCAACGGTAATTACGGTTTTTATACAAATGAAATATGTTTCATGATAACTATTTAAAATAAAAAAGACTATTACCGTATTGCTATTACTTCCACGCGAACCAAGACGCAGGTAGAAACAAGTCACAATATTAAGGCTGCGTTTCCACCAGAGATGGGATGTGTAGCGAGAAATCTGTGTGAAACTTGCCGAGTAAGCGGTAGCTCAGTACAAGTTAGGACAATGAAGCGATGTCATTGGTTATTATCACACATACGAGTATCCCTCGCTACACAACCTGGCACATCTCTAGTGGAAACGCAACCTAGAGTAGAACTATGAGTGCTGTAACACCGCTGGACATCCAAACTACCCTTCTCACACAGAAAATCATAAGAAATTATTTCATACTATTACTTACTACTATATACTGCTCTCCACGAGTCCTGGATTCGATTTCCAGGTCGGGTAGTCTTATTGGGGTTTTCTAAAAACTGCGAAAAAACAGAAAAGGAAAGAATCCTGTTTACAAATAAATAAATAAAAAGAGTAAACTACCTGTTATGGTAGATGTAAGATACAGAAAATAAATAACCAACCGACCGAAAATAAATGACTTAGCCTAACTTAGTCTGGCTTTTTCTTAGCCTTGAGCTCGTCTCAAACCAAAAAAAAACACAAATCTAACATAACAATGACTATCACTACATATTTTAAAATTGAAATTGAGTTTGTTCGTTCGACCGGATCTCTGGAACTACTAAATTCTTTTGCGAATAAGAAGCTACTTTATCCCTGAGTGCTAAGTTTCATTACTAAAAAAATATTAGATCATTAAATAAAACACACAGAAAAAATGGCGGTACAAGATACAAGATATAAGATATTTATTTTGGTAAAACTCATGTTTTACCATAATAAATATCTATATATGCAAGATGTTACATTAAACAAATAACTTGAGTCGCAGTCATGTTTTTCCTTAATGGCTTACAAAATATAAATGGTTAAAAAAAAAATCAAAATGTCAAACAATATTTCAAATATTATGTCTTATCAAAGTTTGTTACTTGAATCATAATCAAAGATAAAATACAGTAGTCCAAATGTTTCAAATTTAATTTATAATAATAATAATAATTTATAATTAATAATGAAATTTTAAAGATAAAATATAATATTCAGGGTTATGTTAGTTTATCAGTCAAAAACTCGTTAGTGCTGTAATAGGCGTTCTCTAATAAAACCTTTTTTTAACCTATTTCGAAAACTAGTAACAGATATAATTCAAAAAACAGTCATTTGAAATTTATTAAGCTGAAACAAATGCAGGCGAATAAAAAGCATTTATGTAAACATAATGAATATTAAATGAACAAGCGACCCTTGGGTATAAATTACTGCACACTCCGTGTGTCCAGACATGTACAAACGTGTTCAGGGACAGACACAGCCTAGTACTACAGTGTCCCCCTGGATACAGTTTTATTAAAAAGCCGTTCAAGAACTTGTTTCGTTCATATGACTTTTAGTGATTTTTTGGGATCAGTGAAATCAGAAAGCCTATTCTTGTAATTAAAACGTTCAAAATGAAATCGAAATTTCATCTCTTATGACGACACGGTTGGCGCAGTGGCTGAGCGATCGACTGCTGCGCAGCGTGTTGCAGGTTCGATTCCGGCCCAGGGTAAACACTTGTGTGATGAGCACTTGTGGTTGGCTTGTGTTTGGGGTGTTGTTTATCTATATATGTATGTATTTACAAAAAAAAAAATGTATTTGTGTATGTATATCAGCTGTCTAACACCCATAGTACAGGGTCTCCCTAGTTTGGGGTCATATGGCCGTGTGTGAAAATGTCCCCACATATATTATATTATATATATTATTATATCTGAGCTACAATTGCGTCAAATTATTATAAAAGTTACCCACGACGGTGTTCGACGTAATATATGGTTTAATTATTCCTTTTTTTATAAACTGATCGTCGCTAGTCGTGGTCACAGTATTTATATTCATATTTCTATTTACAAAATATTATATTCCTATTACTGATAATGTATGATCACTTCACTTTATTTTTATTTTTAATAATAATAATAATAATATGTGGGGACATTTTCACACACGGCCATCTGACCCCAAACTAGGGAGACCCTGTACTATGAGTGTCAGACAGCTGATATACATACACAAATACATTTTTTTTTTGTAAATACATACATATATAGATAAACAACAGCCAGACACAAAGCAAACACAAGTGCTCATCACACCAATGTTTACCCTGGGCGGGATTCGAACCCGCAACACGCTGCGCAGCAGTCGACCGCTCAGCCACTGCGCCAACCGTGTCGTCAGTTTTTGAATTATATACCTTTTTAATATATTTTTTTTTGTGTAAACAGGAGTCAAGGGTAGCTGAAAACCAGCGCTTAGCAACCCCTTAGGAGGGACCTAAGCTTAATGCTGATGCACCTTCTGCTTCCGGTATTATAGGTCTGTGTATGTACTACTACTAACGGTATTACTGGAGACGATAAACGTTTATTATATTCTATTCTATAAGCCATGCTACAAGTATAGTAAAACTAGGTACAGTCAGCAACGAAAGTCGAATAACACTTCAGATTTTTAAATCATAATTCTTGAGCCGAAGGAAATATGGACAGGATAGAAAATCAAGATAAAAATAAACTCTTGACTATGATATATGATATATGAATATTGTAAAGTATTACTAACTTCGTATTTTAATTGTGTATTTTTAGAGGATATGAAAATGTAATAGTGTTAATCTACTTTTGTTGCTGACCGTACCTATACCACGGTATAAAATAAAATAACAACTTACAATATTTCTATAATTATTGTGCAGCTTGAACAATATACCAGGAACCGAAAGAATAGAATTTTATTTTAGAGACGCCAGTGATATCTTGGGGGAGGCCTTTGCCCAGCAGTGGGACAGTATAAAAAAAAAATTTTTATGTCGGGATGACTCAGTGGTTAAGGCGAGCGCCTGCCTCTCATGCATGGGTTTGCAACCGAACACGTGCAACCTACATGACTTTGTCCATTTCATATTCACTTTCTAAGTTTATCTTGGCGTTGGTGAAGAAGAAGACTGTGAAGAATCCTGGACTCGTGATTAATTTTTTTTTTTTTTGAACACAAAACAGAATACAGGCAATACATTACATAGGTTATACTGAGTATTAAAGTTTGGGTCAAGTTAGTATTCCTGAAGGTACCCAACAAATAACTATTTAAAAAAGTAAACAAGGCTTATAAAAATCTACACGTATAATAAAATCGTAGCGACGACGTCAAAACTACATTAAATATTTTTGACAAAAAGTGATTGCAACGAAATCGAAAAACAATTTCGAACATGATGACGGCGAAAATATATCGATCCCGTTAGCTGGTCTCTGATTACAAGATAATTTCCAACGCTCTTGATAATAGACAAGTCGAAGCTACAATGTGAGGTGCAATATTAAAACAATATCTCCTAAAATTACGTTTCATTGGTTTAGAAACGAAAAATAAGTGAATTTCGTCACGCCAGGCATAGCAGGTGTATTAAAGTCATACCCGTCTTTCCGCCAGATGTTAAGTCCTAGGCATGGCGCTACCAACCAGTCACAAATCTAAACTCCAAGCGTCTACAAAAAAATCCTTATGAACAAAATTTACTATTTCAACTTTCAGCAGTCACGCCTGCAATCAATTCACTAGCTTGGAAAATTATCATCATCATCATCATCACTACAGCTTACTATTGGTCCAATGTTGGACATAAGCCTCCTCTATAGCGCGCCATTTTTCCCGGTCCTTGGAGAATTATGATGACATAGAATTCAATACTCATTCCTTAAGTCGCACTTAGGGCCATGGGAGGTCACCATCAGCACATAAATAGGGTTCCGTCCCCACTTAAAATACCTCAACAAAACCCTCCCTATGTAACGCCTGTTAGACTAATCTACCTGCCCTCACTACTAAATCACAAAACACAATGAACACAGACACAACCAATTCCATTCAAAAGAAATACATTTTAAAGAACTTTTCTTGCTTAAGATTTATACAATATGACCAGAGCATCAAGTATACAATCCCATGATAATATCCCCATGCAGTTTGTTTTATTTATGGCACTAAAATACTTGACAGACTTATGTATGGCCGCTTTAGAAATTATTACTCTCACATTAAATTCGTAGCTGTTTGCTACGAATATGCTACGAATGTACTACGAGACTACGAGTCGTTCGTAGCGACTCGTAGAGGGTCTACGGCGTAGAGGCTTATGTGAATCAAATTATAAGTTAGTAAGGGTACTAGTAACGGTCTATGAGTTAGTGTTTCAGTTAAAATATTTAACTATACGTTAATTACATTTTCCTTATTGATGCGGTAAAGGAAAAATCTTGTCTTTTCACGTATGAGTTAGTAGAGGTCATTGCCCTAGAGCTGGGATGGTATAAAAAGCTGAATGTTCGAGGTTTCATCTCACTGAGGTCATAATGAGGAGTTTCTAAAGTCACTATTTCCCAGCGAAACATGTTTTTTATAACATTCCAAGTTCAGAAAAGCATATTTTGTTTTTCATATTTTTTATTATATTTATTCCTGCATTAATAGCTTACTTTTCTGCCTCTAATAAGAAGATAAAGAATAAGATTCAGTGAGCTTTGTGGCCACATTTATTTATACAAATTCTACGTTGTTTAATTTATCAAGTACCTATTAACGGAAATAAGTCCTAATTAGTCCTATTAGTATAACTGCTAACAACATTTTCATTCGACCAATCAACTCAGCTTACCAATGTTTACTTTCAAGAAAGTTATATTTGAACTTAGGCCGCAGGTGTCAGTTCTCAGCATCCTACATACCCGTTTGAGATAATACTGACAGTATCTACCAAGTCTTTTGTTTGTTTCATAAAACTGTAGATTACCATCTTCTAAAAAACTTGTAAATCCCTTTTCCTAAGTCATTTTTTATGACTAGTACACGATAAGTGGCTTAATATCTTTATGCATTTCTCTCGCAGACTTCTGAGAAGCGTGCGTCAAAAGTATATCTTTATATATTCTGTGAGTGTGTGATTTAAGAGCCCAACTCTATTTTCCGGGACGAGGGGAAACATTTTGACTTCATTAACATATGTTGGGTAATGTGGTATCTTACTCCAATAATCTCATGATATAAACGACTTTGTAAAAGACATGAAGGAGACACAGGCGAAATTCTTCAAATAAACTTTAATATTATGCGCATATAAGATGCATGGTAATGTATTTCATCAAAATATTTTAGGTTATTGCAATGAAAAATTCATATTTTTTCGTGAAAGTCAAGGCAAATAAAATGGCGTTGGTTAAGTTTATGATATCTAAGATCCTGCCATCACAGGACTTAGAGAACATAGTTTCTTCTCCGTCTCGTCTCTACGAGTCATAATTTAACATGAAAACGTGCCCGTCGACCAAATGAAACATCTATATTCATGCTCTATAGCCTTCTAAAATACGAGGACGCCTAAAACCGTTACGATCGACACAACACACGAACATACACAAATGATCTGATTAAATTCTTTTGAGTGGAATTCTTTTTGACTAAATTGCATTCGACGAGCGGCGAGTCAAGCAGTAGCCAATGAGGGCTGATACCATTACTGCCTGACTCATAGCCAAAAAAGAACACGATGCGGCATTCCAATTGCAACTGTGTCTAGTATTTTCTCCCGATTATCAGGGAGCGTTTGAAGGATGCAACTGGGGGGTGGCGCGGAGGGCAGCGGCGGGGGAACGTGCGCCGCCCAGTCGAGCCGAGGCCGCCGCGCACACCGCACGTGAATGTCGCGCTAGAAACAACCAAATGAGTACTCCGCGAGACCAAACGCGAACCCCGTTCACCACGAGACGACCGGCCAGATACTGTTGACTGTGAACAATTTGTAGTTTAACTTAATTAATCGACTAGTATAAGAGTGTTTCGGACTGTACCGGTTTGTGGCTAATGTGAGTTGAGATCTTGAGGCGTGTGGCTGCGGATCACGTGCCCTACATTTGGGTGTCGTCGCCGGAACGCTCAAATGCTGCATTTTTACGTTTATTTACAACCAGGCAATGCTTCTGTAGTGCTAGTCTTATAGCCTTGCTTCATACGTAGTTAAGTAGTCCTAGTGTTATTACTGTCATTAAAGTGTATCGTCTCGTAAAATGTTGATGTCATCTGTATCGAACGCATGCGATCTCGCAAAGCATTTGCGATTTTGATTATGTAGTATTCATGTATCGGCTTAGTGCGATTAACTCTGATCAATAAATCGTTCAAACACTTTTTTCATGTTTTTAGTACTTCCCCATTAGTATCTCCTCCCGTTCGTTTACCGAAGACTAGCCAGTCTTTTGCACTGAATGTCTTTGCGTATATTTATGTGGCGTAGCCGGTTACGTTGTAGTTTCAGCCCTATTACTAGTGTTTAGAGTCTAGATTGGGATGGGGAGCTCTGAATAGAAACATTAAACCCGAATGTCTGTAAATTCACCATCTTATTTCTTCATTTTTAGTTAGCTCCTCCGCAATGCTTCGCTAGTGGCTATATACATTTCACTATGTGTAGTTTTTGGAGTGTGTAGTTTGTGTAGTTTAAGTGACTTTGTATCGGAGTACGTGAGCGATGCACGTGGTTACCTGAAGGTAAATAATTGCTCCCACGTGGGCTCAATTAACCTCCCCGTGGGGTCGGCACGCACACTTTCACTGATGGAAAACCTGTACAACTAACTGTTGTTACAAATACAACCATTTACTGACGTCACCCTCTATTTGGTGACAATAATTACTGATTGTCGGGTTGATTACTATTGACACTTTTAACAGTAAATTCGGTTCATTTGTATTTTAAGGCGGATTTTAACTTTTTTGGATTTGTGGAGCGGATATTATCAGATCGAAACCAATTTTTTTTTCTTTGAAAAGTGTTATCTAATATTTTCTTTTTCTTGAATTATAGACTGACGAAATATATTGAAATTAAGCAAATAAGGTGGACTTAGAGCTATGAAAATTCACCCAGAGCCATGACCATCAGTTTTATATACATAGATGAATTAATATTCTATTCGGATCATTTGGTAGAACACATTAGATACGTGGTGTGTGTGCGTCTGTGCGTGAGGGTGTTTGTGTCTGGCGGGGTGGACGGGTGCGGAAGGGGTGTGGGGGTGTGTGAGAGTACCCCCGGCGGCGCGGAGGGGGGGTTGCGGGCCGGCACATGGGCGAATGGGCGATCGATGCGGGGCGCGTTGCCCGCGTATCATTTGCGTGCCACAGCTCTGCTCCCCTCTCCCCGGATTCCTTCGATGACCTACAGAGTCCAGGATCCCGACGGATCCCGTCAGATCATTTGTATTATATCGTTGGGAGCACGTGATTCTCACATGGCTTCTATTTTAGAGGTTATTCTCTTATGTCATGTCTATTAGCAATTATGTTTTATTTATTTAACTGTAATTGGTTTGTTGATTGCGTTCTTGTATCTTGTGGGATATTGGAATCGTTAGGGGTTATTGTCAATATTCAATGAAGTCAATTACTTTGATAATAGTCCATTCTGATAAATCTTTTTAGTTTCGACAGCTTGGGAAACTTCAAGTTAACGTACCTACAGTAATTATAATTAGTATTGAAACTTCAAAAGTCATGATTTGGGTTTACTTTATGTACCTATCACTTAACCAGAATTAAATACGAGTACAAATAAAACTTATAAATTACAACAATGTTATTATGTACCATTTCAAAAATAGGGAGCTCTTATGGCATTATAAAACTCCACAAAAATCTTGTCAACGGTACGTGTGCCCCAAAAGCTAGCAGCATTGCATGGTTGATGTTGGCGGCTCGTTGTGCCCGGGAGTGCAATCTGTTTTGTGTACTGTATGTGTGAGCGAGAGAGGGGCGCGCGGGAGCGGGACGCAGCGTAGTTAGAAAAAATATAGAACATTCCAGTGCAAATTCGAGGCCCACGCAAGCCGCACGCTCCTTTCTCGCAAATCTGATTGTTAAAGTACTTCAGCGATAAAATTAAACGGCAACAATTCAATATAAAATCTGCGTTTGATTCATTGGTCCTTCAGCCGGATCATTAATTTATTGATGTACCACACGCCGCCGCAGAACAAAATGGTCAACACGCGTAGTACCACCAAAAAGCTAAGTTATCGGAAGGATGAAAAGCAATTATCGACCAAAGAGGATGACGAAAAATCGAAAGCAATCGATTCTTCAAGTGTTAAAGTAGAAGAAAAATGCGAACACGTGTCTCAGAAATCGAAACATTCGAGAACAAAGACGTCATCATCGTCGGTAGTTGCACAAAGAAAGAAGCTCGAACTGGACGCGGCGACGGAGAAAGCTCGAATTCAAATGGAACTCATAGACAAGAAGTTAGCCGCTGATATGGCGGCCCTTGATGAAAAATACAGTCCACCAGCGTCGGAATCGCAAGGTAATGGCAGGGACATAGAGGAGTGGTTGGAGCGCAGCCAACACGAACTGGAGAAACAGAGGGTCAACGCACAAGGAGCATCCACAGGCCCGCTGTTACCGCTGCTGCCGGAGGGCGGCGGCACTAACGGTGCAGTTCAGCAGTTAGCCAGCGCACTCAAGGATTTAGTCACCGCTTCCGTTCCCACTAGCCACAATGCAAACCTACTCAGCCGCCTCAGCACACCACGTGAACTCCCTTTGTTTACTGGTGACCCCATGGAATGGCTGTTCTTCAAAACTGCATACCAGGAGTCGACAAACATGTGCAACTTTAGTGAGAGGGAGAACTTATGGCGTTTAAGAAAATGCCTCCGCGGTCCCGCGAAAGAAGCAGTGTCCGCTCTGTTAATTAGTTCGACATCGCCTGAAATAGTCATGTCAACGTTAGAACTACAGTTTGGAAACTCAGACATTATTATATCAAGAATCCTACACGACGTGAAAAAGTTAAATCCACTACCACAAGATTACCATAAAGACATAGTGCCCTTTAGTGTGAAAATAAAAAATTGTGTTGCTTCGGTTCGACAACTCGAACGACAAGAGTACCTACAGGGTGTCGATGTAGTCAACATGGTGCTAACTAAGCTGCCTACCGTGCTGCTATCAAAATGGGCAGACTACAGTTATCCTTTGATAAAGGAGCAACATAAATGCAGGCTAGACATATTAAGTGACTTTTTGAGTGAAGAAGCTATGAAGATAGCTACGTGTAGTGCCGGTTTAATGAACATTCGATGGGACAGCAAACGTAAATATCACAGTGACAACGAGCAAACTGTGTTGTTACAAACTGAAAAACACGAACAAAGTGCTAATGATAATAAATGTCGCTTCTGTCGTACATCAAAACACGATTTGATAGACTGTAAAAAGTTCAAGAAAACGTTACGCAAAAATCGGTGGTCGTATGTGAAACGCTCCGGGTTATGTTACAAGTGCCTGATATCAAAACACGATAGGCAAACGTGTCCCGCCGCTGCATGTGACGTCGACGGGTGCGCGGAACCCCACCACCGCTTGCTGCATTTTGTGCCGAGTTCGCGCCAAAGTAATAATAACGTAACAGAGGCGGCGCAACCTGAATCCAGTGTCACTAAGACTGAAACCGTTACTCACGTCAACTCAAACAATAATAATTGGTCAGTGTTATTAAAAGTAGTGCCGATAAACATTCACGGACCTAACGGCGTGTTCAGCACGAGCGCGTTACTCGACGACGGCTCGACAGTGTCAATGATAAGCGCTTCACTAGCATCGCGCGCCGGAGTGAGCGGCCAGAAGCAGGCAATGCGAGTACGTGGTGCATGGGATAACACTGAACTTTTGTGCGACACTGAACTAGTGGACTTGACTGTGTCTAATACACTCGGTGAAAAATATAACCTCAGTGCACGTAGTGTCAATGAACTAAATTTACCTAAACAAAACTTGGCCTCAGTGAAATGTGAGAACTATGACTATTTACGCAAGCTAAAAGACGTCCTGAGTACTGGCCAACTCAAACCGGAAGTGCTAATTGGGCAAGATAATTATCATTTAATCTTACCTTTGGAGACAATAGTAGGCGGACGGAACGAGCCATGCGCCACCCGTACTGTCATGGGTTGGTGCCTCCACGGCGTCGTGCCAAGTAGATACCTACCAACGCGCATACACCATTCCACGTTTTTCATCACTGAAGATAATGAAAATACTTTCGCGGACCGCGACTTTCACGATCTTCACGAAGACGTTCAACATTACTTCTCCGTCGAATCTATGGGAGTTTCTTCTATTAAACCACGGCAGAACTCTGAAGAACAGCGTGCCTGGAACCACCTGGAACAAACATCTACACTAATAAAAGGCAGGTGGCACGTCAGCTTACCATGGAAAGATAGCAATTGCACGCTGCCTGACTCGTACCCTAACGCGATGTCACGACTACGAGGTGTCGAGAGAAAGATGAAGTCCAGCGCAAGCTATGCTACGCGATACGAAGAACGAATCGAACATCTCATCTCCAACGACTACGCTTCTGAAATAAATAGTAAATCTAGTACATCTGATATTTCAAGAAAAATATGGTACCTACCTCATTTCGGGGTCGATAACCCCAACAAGCAAAAGCTAAGATTGGTCTTCGATGCCGCCGCAAAATCAAATGGAGTGTGCTTGAACGATTACATTTTGAAAGGACCCGACTTACTTATTTCACTATACGGAACCATGCTAAGATTTCGTGAAAACAAAATCGCTGTAACTGGTGATATAAGAGATATGTTTCTTAGAATAAAAATTATGCAAGAAGACCAAGATGCATTACGATTCTTGTGGAGAGAATCACCGGACAAACCATTAAAAACATATGTTATGAGTTCGCTTATATTTGGTGCTAACTGCTCACCCTTCGTAGCACAATTTATTAAAAATAAGAATGCCGAACGGTTTAAGTCATCTATGCCGAGCGCTGTGCAAGCTATTTGTAAACAACACTACATGGACGATTACATCGACAGTGTTGAGGACGAAGAAACGGCAATCAAGCTTGTGAATGACGTCACACACGTCCATAAACAAGGAGGTTTTGATATAAGAAATTGGACGTGCAACAGTCAAGCCGTGTTAAATACATTGCCACAAGAAAGTCTACGTTCGACGGATGTGACGTTCAAGGTTGGACAAACAGAATACGACGGTGAACGTACACTAGGATTAATTTGGAATCCAAAAGACGACTCATTAAGATTCGACGTGTCATTCAAACGTATTCCACCTGCTATTATCACCGGGCAAAAAAGGCCTACGAAACGAGAAATGTTAAGTGTTGTTATGTCAATAATTGATGTTTATGGCTTTCTATCGCCATTTACAATTAATGGAAAAATCATTTTGCAAGAGACATGGCAACTCAATATCAGCTGGGATGATCCCGTTAGCGATGAAATTTACGTAAAATGGCAAAAATGGATTTGTTTGTTAAAATCACTGCGTGACGTAAGATTACCTAGACACTATCTAGCGGCTGCCACTAGAGTGAGCGAGACAGATAATCAAACCAGCGTGCGGCTATCGTCGCACCTTGAGCCTACGAGTGCTACGGCTACAGCGGAGTCCAGTGCTACGAGCGTAGCAGATACTACATGCGCTACGCAGGTTACGTCGCACGTGCCTAGTAACAGTGACAATAGAAATATTATTACGCCGCCGCCGTGTGGTTATAGGCACCTGCAGATGCATATATTTTGTGATGCCTCAACAAAAGCTTACTGCGCCGTCGCTTATTGGAGATGGATTGACGAAGAGTTAAACGTGCGCGTGGCATTCATCGCTAGTAAATGTCGTGTCGTGGGGAACAAGCCAATTACTGTTCCACGTTTAGAACTACAGGCCGCAGTATTAGCAGCTAGACTAGCGGACTCGATAAATAAAGAGCATAAGATGAAACCTGAGCGACGAGTATTCTGGAGTGACTCAACAACTGTGCTTCATTGGATAAATAACACCGCCCGTAATTATAAAATATATGTGGCAAATCGTTTGGGCGAAATTGACGACCTCACAGAAAAGGGTGAATGGCGATATGTACCCACTAAAATAAATGTCGCCGACATTGCTACAAGAGAAAGCTATGACTGCTTAGTTTTACAAAAGGAATGGATGCATGGACCTGCCTTTTTATACCGTGACTGTGCCCATTGGCCACAAAATATAATTCAACCTAAAATAGAAGATTTACCGCAAGAATGTTTAACTGTCATGCTACAAAATGAAACTGTAAACTTACCAGTACCTGAGCCTACACGATTTTCATCATGGCTACGCTTACTGAGATCTACATCAAGAGTACTTACCTTTGTTGATATGGGATTGAAGGCTATAAATAAATTAGAGCGTCGAGATGATGACGTCATGGATAGGTCTGAGCGCCTACTGCTTACTTACTCACAAGTCCAGTCGTTTAGTGAAGATATCGCCTTGCTGAAAAATTTAAAATCAATACCTACTACTAGTAAATTACTTACCTTGTCACCTTATCTTGATCACCATGGAGTCCTGCGAGCTGGAGGGAGAATCGATGCTGCTGCAGACGTGCTACCTGAAACTAAAAGACCTGCAATATTAGATGGACGAAATTATGTAACCCGATTGATTATACGTCACTACCATATCAACGCCGCGCATGGAAACCAAGAGACCGTTGTCAATGAAATAAAACAAAAATACTGGGTTATCAAGTTGCGACCAACGGTTAAAAATGTAGTAACAAAATGTATGCTGTGCAAATTAAGAAAATGTAAGCCCGAAATACCAAGAATTGGGAACTTACCTCAAGCAAGGGTGGCTCACCATCAGCGCCCATTTACATACTGCGGAGTAGACTTGTTCGGGCCAATGGAGGTCACTATTGGTAGACGTCATGAACGAAGATATGGCGTGCTGTTCACATGTCTCACAGTGAGAGCTATTCACATAGAAACTGTTGCCACGCTGACGACTGACTCCTTCATTATGGCCCTTCGACGCATGGCCGCAAGACGCGGATGGCCCCGGCATATGTATTCTGATAACGGGACTAACCTTAGAGGAGCTCACGCTGAACTGAAAAAGTCAGTTACAGAGTTGGATGAGGAAATAATGAAAAACGAGGCTGAGAATCACGGCACCAAATGGTCGTTCATACCGCCTGCTAGTCCTCACTGGGGTGGGGCATGGGAACGACTCATCCGTAGTGTGAAGACGTCGTTGAAAATCATACTGAAAGAAAGAACTCCACGGGAAGAGGCTTTAACACATTGTTATGTGAAGTCGAAAATATAGTAAACAGTAGACCACTGACCCACGTTTCAGTGGAACCTGGCAGCATGGAAACCTTAACACCAAACCATTTTCTACTTGGGACATCTTCGAACTCACCGCAGCTCGGCAAATTTGACGATACCTGCTTATTCCTAAGAAAACAATGGCGAATATCCCAGCGATTAGCAGATATGTTTTGGAACAGATGGGTAAGAGAGGTACTACCTGACCTTATACCTCGGAAAAAGTGGAACAAGGAGCAAAGACCGCTGCAAGTGGGAGATCTGGTATTTGTAGTCAATCCAAACGGCCCTAGAAACGTGTGGCCAAAGGGCGTAATTAAGGAGGTATGCCCTGGGAAGGATGGACGCGTCAGGGTAGTAAGAATACAAACGAAATCTGGACTGGTGACGCGATCCGCCCCACGAGTCGCTCGAGTGCCTTTAGATGATGAGTGCTGTTAACAGCACTGGGGTGGGGAATGTTGGCGGCTCGTTGTGCCCGGGAGTGCAATCTGTTTTGTGTACTGTATGTGTGAGCGAGAGAGGGGCGCGCGGGAGCGGGACGCAGCGTAGTTAGAAAAAATATAGAACATTCCAGTGCAAATTCGAGGCCCACGCAAGCCGCACGCTCCTTTCTCGCAAATCTGATTGTTAAAGTACTTCAGCAATAAAATTAAACGGCGACAATTCAATATAAAATCTGCGTTTGATTCAGTTGAGTAACTTCAAAGTTACTCAACATTAAGCAAATGTTACACAAAATTTAAAACTGCGTGATTACTAAAATTTTCTACTAATAATTACCCAAACAGTATTATGCTTGGGTAATTAATGATGCATGTATAATATATCCGTCAATGGGTGACCAGTACGATTGAACCGGTTGATCATTTTTGTTGATTGATTGCAACACCTTGTCACACGTGTCCTGTGTCGTCATAATATTTAATTCTTAACTCATCTTACCTATTTTATATGTGTATAAACTATCACTTTTCCCGCAACTTCGTGCGTGATTTTTCTTAAGTAACCCTATTTTTTAAACAATAAAATCTAGCCTATAGCGCTCAATGATAACGTAGCTTCTGAAGCGAAAGAATTTTTACAACATCGGGCCAGTAGTTTGGGAGGTTTGCACGTTCAAATAAACAAACAATCTCTACAGCTTTATTACGTTCGTACAGTTATACTGATCTATCTTATCTTTAGCAACTGTTGTATGAATCACTATGTGTTATAATTATGTAATATGTATTATATTATGTATAGTGATGGTTACATTTACGTAGATTAATAATGGCTTTAATAAACTGTAACTTGACCTTAATATTTTAAGTGACACTTAGGCTATTTTAGCAATACTACTGTTCGTTCAGTGGTCGAAATTAAACAGGATTTTTGATTAATTTTCTTTTGCATATATTTTTAACTATGTCGGATCTGTCTCCTTGGTGCATGTCATATTCTTAAGAACTGGGTACAATGTGTACTGTTCACGTATAAGTTAACTAGTATGTGCTCGCGTGTTCGTCCACTTAGAAGTACAAAATACCATAGAACATATCCTAATGGTGTAACTACACCATTCGATCGATCATCGATCGATGACATCGATCGACGTTGATAAAGAAACAGAAAGAAAAGTCATTTATTCACGCGAAAAGCGACGCACATAATATATAACAATAATAACTTAGAACTAAACATGTAAATTCTAAAAAAAGATCGATCGATCGATTGGTGTGGTAGCTTTGGCTGATCGATGGATACCGTTCGACTAACTAATCGTAATAATCAAGCAGCTCGATCGACGTCGACTAATCCATTCTACCAGCGATCGATGCCGTCGATCGACGATCGATCGATTGGTCTGGTAACACCCTAAGACACTCGACAATACTGTAGCTTTAGATCAATATATCATTGAAATCTTTTTTGAAAATACTCTTAACAACATTTGATTTGATTTTATTAGAAGAGAGATTAACAGATATAGCAGAGTATCTGGTTTTGGAAAACAAATGATTAGTAAATTGAATGATAAGTTTATTTATTATTTTTTTTATTATCAAATAGGCTTGCGTTTGACCGCAATTCACTTGATCTTAAGTGATGATGCGGCCTAAATTGGAACTCGCTTGCCTAGAATGATCCGGTTCACTCGTGCCTTGAAGACACCCAGATTACACTTATATTCTTGGTTCTTGATATCTTGCTACATCTTTCGATCTTGTGGCGATTTCAATCAATGTATTGGGTAATTTATTGGGCATAAAGACAGAAAAACCAAAGACATGTAAATACTATTTACAAGCACTTTTGAATTGTCAATGTGTCTGTTAGTTAGTCAGAAAGTTAAAGCTGGTTGCTCAGTCCATAACGCACGTAGGTATCTATGGAAAAGAATGACCAAGAAACTCCACGGACACTCTTCTCAATAAATTTGTAACCCTAAACATTTCTACTGCCAAAAACAATACATTTTCAACAAAAGCCAATTAAACCTGCCTCGACAAAATTTACAACATCCGTGAACATCCACGGTAACATTTCCCTTCATCCATATCAAAGGACGATCTCATTTACCTAATTTAAAGGGTCACTCTCCATTGACGGGGGTATTAATGCCCTCGTGAACCATCCTTATTTCCTTTCCCGGTTTATTCGGGAATTTTGTGTAACGGCGTTACACAAAATTATTTGGTTGAAATTTTCACGGTAGATACTCTTTTCCGCACCATTATGGGATTTGTTAAGCGGTGCAGCAGGAAAATGGTAATGATTCTGAAGGTTGAATGGTTTTTATGTTTAACTTAATACGTTAAAGGATTCTCATTCATATTATAATACATTAGAGTTGACCTTTCCATGCTTTTGCTTTAAAAGTATTTATACTTACGTGGTCGTGAATCTGAATGATATTGAGTCTGAAATATGCAGCCTTATTTATTTGAGATATTTACCGTTCGTTTACTGAAAATATTATTTGGAATATCCTGCCTAAGTGTAGATCTGATAAAGTACGTTAAGATATTTAGGGCATACTGAAAGTTTCTGGATTTTGATAAATAAGACTAGATATAAGACTTACAATACATTTATTGTTTTTCAAAGTAGGTATATCCCTCGCAATGTTGTCGCTAAAATCACTGTACAAAGCAGTTGGACCAATCTTCCTTAGGAACCTCTTCAATGGCTTCATGGAACGCATTCACTGCTGATTCAGGGCTTGTAAAACGTGTGCTTCTAAGTTTGTCTCTGTGTGCACTCCTAATTATTCAATGATAAAATATAACTTCTAACACTCAGTGTTAAGGCGACGATAAACGCCGGCGACCTTGAGCGAGAGAATCGTATGCGCTGCGTCCAAAACTCTCAAAGTTTAGTCGAAAAAATTAAATAAAAGATAGTATTCATTAACTTAAGAAAAAGGGCGTATACTAAAAGATAGATAATAAAATTTTCTGTAAGGTAGTAAAAGTTTTGTTTAAATATTCCTGGTAGATTTTGTGTGATTATCAATGTTTTGTCCGCGTCAGACACAACTTCACGATTTAATTAAACTATTTAATATGAACTTAATCAAAAATATTCACATGCTAAATAATTAAGAGAATGCTCTAGTTTAACATATATTTTTTTCAAATCATTTATACTACACATTTTGACGTGATTGTCAGTTTAAAATCTGCAAAAGTCGCTTGTTAGCGCCTTAACGGAGCTTCATATTAGAGAAATAGTTTTCTGAATTAGACCTGTAGTTTCGGAGTTAATGGCACTCAAACAAACTCTCCTTATTTATAAACATACATCGATGCATCGTAATTCAATATATCATATTTCACCTACTTTTCGAATACGCCGCCATCTTTTATTGTCCAGACATCATAAAACGAATGAAATGAAACAAAATACATCATAACTACACAATTACGTAACAATATGTCGTCAGCAGAACACACGCTCGTAATTCACGATCCATTAGGCTGGTCTCGTGTGTATTGGGTTCAGGTAAAACTATATTAATCATTATAAAATCTTTTCAAGAGAAAAGACAAGTATGAAAAAGATTGTTTATTTTGTCTATAAACCAAACTAGCACTTTGCCCGCGACTTCGTCTGCGTGAATTTTCTCAAGAATTCCTATTTTTTTGTAATGAAATGTAGCCTATGTTACTCAGGGATAATGGAGCTTTAGATTGGTGATAGAATTTTTGAAATTGGACCAGTAGTTTTTATGTTTATTCGTTACTAGCGACCCGACCCGGCTTCGCATGGGACTATAGCCTTCCTCGAAAATGGACTATCCAACACAAAAAAATCCATTCGAACCAGTAGATCCTGAGATAAGCGCGTTCAACCAAACAAACAAACTCTTCAGCTTTATAATATTAGTATAGATTAACATACAAAAATATTAATCTATACTATTTATCTATACTAGTATTATAAAGCTGAAGAGTTTGTTTGTTTGTTTGGTTGAACGCGCTAATCTCAGAATCTACTGGTTCGAATTAAAACAATCTTTTTGTGTTGGATAGTCCATTTATCGAGGAAGGCTATAGGCCCATGCGAAGCCGGGCCGGGTCGCTAGTTAAATAATATAGATAGTCTAGTCAATGCGTTTATTCCAATCAAACCAATTAACAGACAAACATTAACTACTTTTAAATTGTCAGTTAGGCAAAGTTGAGACTTGTATCATGTATGTATTTTTGTATGAAGTCTCTATTAGTTGTCCGTTCCAAGATGTAAGTAGGTTCCTATGGAGAAGAGTTTTTATTATAGAAGTATTTATTATGTTTTTTTTTGTATATTAAGTGTGTAAATATGTATTTTGAGTGTAAATTAGAGCTGCCCGCGACGTCAATGCGCCGCTAATGCGTGAATGGCGATTCTTCTTCACCATCAGCCGGAACACGTCCACTGTTGAACAAACCTCTGAAGTATCTACTCTGTCTACAAAAATTATAACACTGATAGGAAATTATACTACTGCCGAATGTCATATAGAACGTTTTATGGTACCTATTCAAATTCAAAGACAAAGCATTTATTTCAATTAAACCATTTACAGGCACTTTTGAATTGTCAAGGAGTCGCACAGTTAGTCAGAAAGTTGAAGCTAGTTGCTCGTTCAAAACGTAGGTAAGTCTCTATGGAGAGGAACGAGCAAGAAACTCCACGGACACTCTTTTAAATCAATTGTTTTACAAAATTCTGGTTACATTATCCTTGTTGCTTCTATATATTACGTGAAAACAATACAGGTTTAAGTAAAAAAAAAACATTTAAATTAATCCATTTTAGATCATAAATTACATTTAAAATTGGACACTCACTACTCTACACTTACTTACTCTACTAGTCTATACTTTATTACTACGCGGATAAAATCGCGGGATAAAGCTAGTATATTTAATAAACTTACGATAATTACACCAACATCCATCGCAGTCTTCACTAATCCTTACAGCCTCTTGCCAATTCCAATTGATATGAATATCTCAAGAATTATTCGTCCGAAGACAGCGACTGAGCCCGACCTGATTATAATGTCTAGACTGAGAAGATACAGATCGATAGGCACACTGGCTTCCTTGTCGGTAAGCCTAAATCATAATATCTAGACTTTTTTCTAGGATGATTTAGTATTTATTTGTCTGAGAAAGTTGCGGCTTGAAATGAGTGGCTAGACTTTTCTTTCCTGCGTTTTATTACTTCAAGAGAGGTGAATTGCTGTTATTGTTTGTGTCAATTTACAATATAATACCATCCTATAATTGTCCCACTGCTGGACAAAGCCCTCTTCTCATACAGAGAAGTCACGAGCATTGATCACCACGTGCGCTCAAGGTGATTTTGGTGATGTCAAACTTACATTAATTGTAAGTCCAAGTTTCCTCACGATATTTCTTTTTTTCTTTTTATTTAAACCTTGCCCCACACTAGGATTACTCCTGTGTCGTGGGTGCGTCTACAAACATATAAACTCACAAACACAAACAGCCAGACCCGGAACAACTATCTGTAGGCCATACAAATATTTGTGCGGGAATCGAACCCGCGACACGCAGCACAGCAGTCGATCGCTCAGGCATCGCTCCTTCACCGATGCCTATGATGTCCTAGATAAACTTAGAAAGTGCATATGAATTGAAAAAGTTCAGTGGTTCTTGCCCGGAAAATGATTCACCAACAATAGAGGGGATCCGGCGCTACTCTCGTTCGCCTTCGCGCTTTAATGGTTACAGTTCTAACCTAACCCAAATGATGCATCAACAATAGAGGGGATCCGGCGCTCAGCGGCCGCTGCCGCGGCACCGGTCGCTACTCTCGTTCGCCTTCGCGCTTTAATGGTCACAGTTTTAACCTAACCCAAACTCGCATTTTCTCAGTGGAATAGTTTTAGACCCACCTTGCCACCAGGGGTAGTGGTATTCTGGGTCCACACACCATACAAATAACATTAGTATTTTAACACTCATGTATAGATAAGGTAGTGTTTTTTTAAAGTAATCATGCTTAAAACAGGCGGAATAACTCGTGGCTAAGTAAAAGCTGTTCGGTTCGATCGGTCGAGGTTAAACTACGCTTGCCGCGGTCGGTCGGTGGATGGGTGACCACCCTTTTTACACCGAGTTCTTCGAAAAGGACGTAAAGCCGTTGGTCTGGGCTATCAGTTGTCGATCTTTGACAGTCGTTATGGGTAGTCAGAAACAAGAAAAATCGGACAACCAGTCTTACCAAGGGGTATTGTGTTACCCAGTATCTGGGTTGTGGAGGTCAGATAGGTAGTTGCTCTATGTAAAACACTGGTATTCAGCTGCATCCGGTTAGACTGGAAGCCGCGGCGGTCTCAACATAGTTGCGAAAAGGCTAGGCAGATGATGATACGAATTAAAAAAAATAATTAAAATAATTCCAATAAAATATATGATACCTCTACAAACATGTGTGGTTAAGGTGGTGTTTTGTTAAAGAACTCATCGCTAATAACGTGTGGTTATCAGAATTATATCATAACTTTTCCAAAAAATAGCGTATGCCACGGATTTCCCCCCTACCCTATGATTTTCAGCTACTGTAAGTTGTCAATTAGAATACTAAGGGATTTAAAAATCCATGGTATTCACTGATGTGGATAAAATTCTCCTCCACCTATATACTTTCATTAGTAAGCAAAATATCGGGTTCAACATTCTTTGAAAACGAAATAATATTCTTTCCCTCAATGATCAGTTCCCTGCACCTCTACTCACCCCCGTTTCTCATGTGACGTCATTCCTTCTTTGCATACCTTCAATCCTGATCTCATTAAGAAACTTGTGAACTCGTCGCGAGCCACTGAATCCCAAAAGTTCCCAACTTCAACAAACTTTATGTAAAGTTTTTTTCAATGTCAACAAACTATAATAGGTAGATACGGATCTGTAAGTGAATTGTTCTGAGGTAAACAGGTAGTAGTTTTAGTTATAGTAAGACGTGGAGTTTATTTAATGGTTGTTTGAATTTGGGGAGCGTGAATACCTAACATTTTGTTTCATCTGTTTTCGTAAGGCCGTAGTACAGCTATTTCAGGCTAAAATCAATAAAGGATGATACTGACTTTTCCAAAAATTGCCTTATTTTGTTTTTGTTTTCTCGTTAAGTTTCATAAAATGAATTGAAATAGGTCAAGGATTATTTTTTGACTTAATTCGGCCATTAAAAGGTTCAAACGTTATTTACAAGATAGATATACTCCGTTTACAATAAGATTAGACATATACACAAACCTTTTTTACAGTCCGTTCAACCAATTTTGACTTATATTGCGTTGGTGGCATGACAAATGGCAGCTGCAGTAAACAGTTGTTATTGCAACCACTTTTTTGCCTCTAACGTCATCCTTTAAGCCTACGGAATAGAAGTCAAAATCGGTTGAAGTGACTGTAAAAAAGGTTTGTTTTAAAGTTTAATCTTATTGTAAATGGAGTATAGGTATATATAGAACATAGATTTATTTATTACTGATCCTATAGACGTTGTCCTGTCCCTATCTACCTACCTACCTACCCTACCCTACCTAAACCTACCTATCTACCTAGACACACTACCTAGGTAATGCAAATATATTCAAGGAATATAAAAAGGTTTATACAAACTTTTATCCCCTATATCACCCACTTCGGGGTTGAATTTTGAAAAATCCTTCCTTAGTGGATGCCTTCGTCATATGAGGAATACGTGTACGAAATTTCAATTATCTAGCCTTAAGGGTTTGGCCTGTGCGTTGATACATCAGTCAATCACTTTTGCCTTTTATATATATAGATTGCACTGATTGTAGGTTATTACTATGAGTTACTAAGCGCCTGGTACATTCTAGCCACTACTGCATGCAAACTCTTACATAATTAAATAAACTTCACGGACTAATAAATTTAAAAGATTACAGTTTATCTGCAAAAAAGAACTGACATAAAATAATAAAATACACCTGTACACAATGTATTGCATGCTTTACATTGCTCTCTTCCAAAACAAATAATTTTCACACCAGAAACAAAAGCCATTTCCTTGCAATATTTTTTACTTAATCCATACTTCCATACTAATATTACAAATGCGAGAGTACCTCTGTGTATTACGCTTTAACGCTGAAACGGTAGCCGTTTCAGCGTTTAATTTAAATAAAAAATAAAAAAAATAAAAAAAAAATAAATTAAATAAAAAAAAAAAAACAAAAAAAAAACAAAAAAATAAAAAAAAATAAACAAAAAAAAAAAAAAAAAATAATAATAATAATAAAAAATAGTAGTAGTAGTAGTCTATATTGTAATAGTATTTTTTAATAATAAAAATTAAATTAATTAATTTAATTTAATTAATTAATTTAATTTAATTTTTTTTTATTATTTTTTTTTATTTAATTTAATTAAATTTAATTTTTATTTAATTTTTTTTTTAATTTTTTTTATTTATTTTTTATTTTTTTTGGTATAAAAATAGCTTGAAGGACATAGACTAGGTTTTACTTCGTCTGCATCCGCGACATTGACGCAGACGAAGTCGCGGGCAAAAGCTAGTATTACATAATTTGATGGGTGAAGCTAGTATTACATAGTCAACCGAAGTATCTTTTTTTACACCATGTATAACATCACAAACGTTGGCAAAGGTGTCCGATACACTCACACTCGAAATGAACCTTAAACATCAGAACATAGTGGTCGTAACCTTGAGACACACGGTGGTATCTCAAGTTCGAATCCTGGGCGTGAACCGGCACTGTAAACATCAGCACGTTATTTATTACCAGCGATAACATTCTGACAAGGAAGAAAAACATCGGACCAACGCTGGGAATTATTAATGCTACGATGTAGAGTATAGGGTGTATTGTAATAGTTACCGTTTGTACATCTATCAGCCGTATGGTGCCGTCCGCGAATAGCACCACCCAATTTCTACCCGTGGGTGTCGTAGAAGGCGACAGAGGGATCAGAGGATGGGCAGCAGCGTCCTACTGAGTACCATAACACCTACTGTGATCGCCAACATGCTTCGGCCAAGCATGGCGATTACTGCTGAACCCCCCTTATGAGAGACCTATGTCCTGCAGTGCAATTCTGTAAGAATTCCCTCGCGAATTCGAATACTATCTCATTTCCGATTTCACTTACTAGAAGTGAAAAGTATTTGGTTTTCGATTAAATAGTAACGAAATAATAGTTCGCTTCACCTATGCCAGCACTTAGCGCTAGCGTAGTTTTCATCGAGTTACAGACTACCTAAAACAGTTTTCACCGCGGAATCACAAGTGTGATCTGAAGTGAGTTCTTACGAGTAACATAGCTGCAGTAGGCGTCTAAAGGTTGACACGATGGTACATCTATACTTACGTACTTTCTAAATGACAATGCCAGATCCGACCCCACCCATGTACAGAAAAAGTAACCCATGTACAGAAAAAGTAACCCATGTACAGAAAAGTAGTGAATATAGAACCTTTCTATAGTAAATTGTTTTTCTTTAAAACTTGCGCATTACGAAATACCTACCCACAAAATACAAACTCATTTTACCTAAAATATAATTTAACCTATTATCAATGTCATTATTGTTTTTAGATTTAAACGGAAACCGCAAGTTCTACAGTCACTAAGACTAATGTGTAGTTATCAGCAATAAATAAACAGTAAGATGCTATATATTGTACATGACTTTAATTGAGTGGGGCAAAGCTCTATAGAGTTTCTGGCATTGTCCTTTATCTTGCATATCATTGACATCGGTGAAGGAAAACATCGTGAATAATTAATATAAGTCTGAAATTGCCAATCCGCTTTGAGCGCACGTGGTGATTAATGCTCGTGTCCTCTCTGTATGAGAAGAGGGCTTTGCCCAGCAGTGGGACTTGAGTGGTATTATTATTATTATCTATACAAATCAATAAAGTTGAAGTGTCTGTTTATAATGCTTAAATAACAGCTTTTTACTACATGCATGTGTAAATATATACGTAACATATTATATAAAAAAAGTTTAAAAATTATTGTCTGTTTGTTTGTGCCGCCTAATTTCTAAAACGACTGGACCGATTTTGACGGCACTTTCACTGGCAGAAAGCTGATCGTACAACGAGTAACTTAGGCTTTTATTAAGGAAAAAAACTAGGGTTTAAAGTTAAAATCCCGTTGATTTGCAAGGTATCTTAAACTACGGTTATCGAAAAAGAATTTCTAGTTACACAGTAAACGACAAATTTAATAAGAGGTTAAAAATAAAGAACAATCATAATCATTTACCATTGAACATTAATAGTATTACAAAATCTAATAATATTGTAAAATCCTACTCAAGCATAATTATTAGTGAGTAATAACTGTAATAATAAGTATGAACCTAAATGCTTGTTTGACAAATGTATATGACTAAGTTCTATGGATCTGTATAATTATTTATTTTATGACTGAATTTATACCAACACTTATAGCGAATCCGTATGGTGTCGGACGTAAAGAATAGCACCATCCCATATCTTCCCGTGGGTGTCGTAAGAGGCGACTAAGGGACGTACCAGAGAATGGGCAGCAGCGTTCTCTGTGCCTTTGTAACAACCATACTGCGATCGCCAACCCGCCTGCCAAGCATGGCGATTATGGCAAAACCCCCCCATTCTTGGGGGAGGCCTATGTCCAGCAGTGGACGTCTTTCGGCTGAAATGATGAATGATGGCGAATAAATCGACTTTCACGCAGCCGAAGTTGCGGGCATCAGCGAATAACAAATACATGTAACCCGCCCTGACTTCATATAGTTGCAATGTAGACATACAAACTATAGGAATAAACCTTCCTCTTGAATCACTCTATCTATTGATAAAAACCATATTAAAATAGTTTAAAAGACCTAAGCGTAGAGAGGGACAGACGGTGGGAAGTAAATTTGTTTTATACGATGTATAGATTCGGTACTCATCATCATCATCAGCCTGAAGACGTCCACTGTTGTCGCAGTGGCTGAGCGATCGACTGCTGCGCAGCGTGTTGCGGGCTCGATTCCCGCCCAGGGTAAACATTGGTGTGATGAGCACTTGTGTTTGCCTTGTGTCTAGGTGTTGTTATGTATGAATTTACAAAAAAAAAATGTATTTGCGTATGTATATCAGCTGTTTGACACCTATAGTACAGGGTCGCCCTAGTTTGGGGTCAGATGGCCGTGTGTGAAAATGTCCCCACATATTAATATTATTATTATTGTGAACAAAGGCCTCTCCCATAAGAGGGGGGGTTTGCCATAATCCCCACGCTTGGCAGGCGTCTTGGGGATCGCACTGAAGTTGTTACACATGGAAGTCGCTGCTGCCCGACTTCCGGATTTTCATTTAGTAGCCTTCGACGACACCCTCGAGATGAAATGGGGTAGAGAGTGGGGATGAGATTCGGTACTATTAGGAGCTTATTAGGTAGATACTAATTCTAGTCTGCTAGTATAATAGGTATGGTTTTAAATTTAATAAAAGTTTTGGGTACATAGGTACGTTGAATTTAAGCATAATATTTGGTTTATTTATACTTCATGCACAAAAGTACAAAGGCGGTTAGGCATTCTCTATCACTCAACAAAGACTGCTTGCTATTGGAATTCCAAATAGTAATAATTTTCTGCGAGCCAAAATTCAATATTATATTTAACAATAAAAAAAGTATAGTTTTACAAAACAAAATACAATCACAACATTCAAAACTGTTAACATCAATCATACAATTTATTTCACAAAACAACCCCTCTATTCTGTTTTCTAAACTATCTTAATCCAGCTTATCAAAGAAGTCAATGCAATCGACGCTGTTCACAATTTTCTCCGAATTCAGCGAAAAGAAAAAAAAAACAAAATTAAAGTATTTTTAAGAAACAGTGACTCAAGGTGACCGCTATGACATTGGCGCAGACCGTCAAACGATTGAAACTTCATATATTAACTATTTATTTGAATGTCCCACGGTTTGGTTCGCGACAGAAATTGAATACTAAAATCTAGATATCGACTTGATTTAGTTTAGTTCTACGAGTAGAATCTTAATACTGGTAGAATACTGCCTCGTTGCTCGTTATTTCTTACAAAGACTTAGTTAAAAATATAACTCTCTTTGCCCAAGCAAGGAGATATATTTTTATCTAGTACTAGTTTCGAATTCCTGAGTAATATTAATGACAATAATTTCTTCTTGGAGTAGTTTGCTAGGAGTGAGTAGTTTCCTAGTGTGTACTTCCTATTTCTCATCTAGTTAAAGATCCTGGATATTGTTTTGTTAATAATATCATCATCTGCGTCGCCTTTTCCCAACTATATTGGGGTCGGCTTCCAGTCTAACCGGATGCAGCTGAATACCAGTGTTTTACATGGAGCGACTGCCTATCGGACCTCCACAACCCAGTTACTGGGTAACAAGATACCCCTTGGTAAGACTGGTTGTCAGACTTTCTGGCTTCTGACTACCCATAACGACTGCCAAAGATCTACAAATAACAGCCAGGACCAACGTCTTTACGTGCTTTCCGAGGCACGGAGGAAACTCGGTATGAAAGGGATGGTCACCTATCCACAGACCGACCGCGGCTAGCGTAGCTTAACCGTTGATCGATTGATCTGTACGGCTTTAACTTAGCCACGAGCTCCTCCTTTTGTTAATAATATACGGTATGTTAATTACCGAAAGTCGTTCCCTTTAACCAGTAATACTACATCGTCCACAGACATTAAAATAAATAATCCCATCCAAAATAAAAAAAAAGCTTTTATCATACACAATCGAATACGTAAAAGAAACTCTCAACAAACATTTTTGATACGGTTACCTATCATAAGGTCGAAAAATATTTGAACGAATTTCATTTCACCTAAAACTTTTCAACTTTTCTCGTTTCGTATTTTTTTACTTCATCGAAGTCACGTCTGCCACTGTATCAGTTGACCTATTATCAATTCGCTTTTTTTCGTTGCTCCGTCGTTTCGTTTTTACCGAAGTAAACTTAGCCGAAATAACATTTGTTCGAACATTCGTTATACCACTGTTTTAATTACCATATTTCACCAAACGCCTAGAAGAAAATATGTATGATATTGAGTCAATGATAACCGGTACTCCACCAGAAAAAAAAATACGTCGTTAAAGAAACGAAAAATCAAAAACTTTACAAAATTAAAGACAATTTGAGTGAAATTAAATATTTGAAAGAGCTTTCAAAACTAATGTATTTATTACAGTGGCGTTTTAGAGAGCTTATTTCAGATTAGTTTCCTACTATTTTGTTTCGTTAATTATTTAACGTAATGGCACTTAATAAAACCCCAGTCATCCCAGTAAGAAGCTTGCAAACAAAGATTCTTGCTTCGAGCATGCAGCATGCAAGCAGGCATTCAGCATGCAAGCAGGCATTCAGCATGCAAGCAGGGCTTGCTGGCCGGCTTCGCCGGCCAGCCTCAGCCGCGGCGGCGAGCCTTCAAACCGCCTGCTCCTCAGCTCGCGGGCCGCCCCACCCCTCCGCGCCTACGCATTCTTAAATTACACTCTAGAGTTAGGGCAGACAAGACTGCGTGAAGTCGGTTTTGCACCGATTCGTTTCTGTCACTAAATTTTGTAAAGTATTGACTTTTTATGACACTATTTGAATTTAATGTTGAAAATGCTACCAAGTAACCGGCTACATATTTGAGATCAAATAATATTCCGAAATGTTGTTTTGACGGGGTGAAAATATAGCAAATAAATCATTTGGCAAATAAAAATAGTTCAAAATATACTTCGGCCAATAGGAAAAAGTTATTTTGTAAATCGGAGAAACATAGTACGGTAAAATAATACGTATGACACATGATACTTCGATGATCTAAAAATATGTCAAATAATGCATATAGCAAAAAAGACGTCGGTCAATAGTTTTCGGTAAAATGAAATTCGGACAAAAATAATTCGGAAAAGTGATCGGTTCCCTTTTGATACTTATTTGACTAAAAAAAATTGATTAAGGAGCTCGTGGCTAAGTTAAATCGATCGGTCAAAGGTTAAGCTACGCTAGCCGCGGTCGATCTGTGGATGGGTGGCCATCCCTTTCAAAGTGAGTTCCCTCCGTGCCTCGGAAAGCACGTAAAGCCGGCCGGCTGTCATTTGCAGATCTTTGGCAGTCGTTATGGGTAGTCATAAGCCCGAAAGTCTGACAACCAGTCTTACCAAGGGGTACCGTGTTACCCAGTAACCGGGTTGTGGAGTAGGCATATGATGAATACTTATTTTGATTAAGCTGATATTTTTCTTTAAATCTATTAATGATGTAGATTAACGAGTTTAAGGGAACACACTCTGTTATTTAACTTACTTTATAGTCTTTTATAACATAGAGGGATAACGTGGCTTCCCATTGACGGAAGAATTGTGAAAATAGACCAGCAGTTCCTGGTATTAGCCCAAATGAACACATACTAAACTTCATTACAGTAACTTTTGTATACAATACGCCCAATACGCTATTTCGACACCTGTAGGTCGATTCTGTAAAATTCAAACAACAACTCGCATCTCACATCGCTATTCACTCTCACTTCGCATAAGGTTCAATATGACCTTGATACATTTGACACTTTGAATCGGGTTCACAGGGAAATTACCTTACAGAATGCCACTTCTTACGTTATCTCATACTGTCTGTCAAAATTTCTCTGTCAATTTAGTTCAACTCGCTGACACGCTCGCAAGGTTGGTGCTAGTGTAAATTTGAATTATCAACCAAGTTTTTAGAATGCCAATCGAAAAACTCACAGCGGATTCAGATTAGAAGTTTAGAATGAGGTCTTACACACCCCTGCAAGCAGGTACATGGTAACTCACTTTTTAGTCAAATTAAGGTTAAAATGTAATTCAATTTAAAATTGATTTCTCTTTCTTTTGATCTAATTCACGAGTTTGTACGTCTTTTCGTTTACGATTTAGAGAGTGTAAAAAATTGTAAGTAAGGTTTACTAAGTGTATTTTACTAGTTGCGAACACAATTCAGCCCATTCATAATACAGTAAGTAACATTTCGGATATTGTATATCAGACATGTTTATTTTTCGATAAACAGTTTATTATACAATACTATGTCCTAAGCATTACGATATGTTAAAATATTTCATGGTAACTCACAAAAAAAAACAAAAAAGGGCAAGTATTTTGCTTCAAATAAACACTTAATTTATTAGATATGACCCTACTGATTACCAATATCAAGTTTATTTCACACTAGGACTTATATACACGTAGACGGACTAGTGTAATCTTTGACGCGCTCTCCTGGAAAGTTTTTTACCATGAAAAGTGATTTACCATGTTCTTGCTTGCAGGTGTCGATTTATTAGAAATGCGTTAAATAATGATAATGAGCTGTTGTATGTCTAATCTGTAACATAAACAAGCAATAAAAATAATGTAATCAGTATTTTGTAAAAGAGTGTCCGTGGAGTTTCTTGCTCGTTCTTTTCCATAGATGCTTATCTAGGTTTTGGAACGAGCAACTAGCTTCAACTTTCTGTCTAACAGGCCGACTCCTTGACAATTCAAAAGTGCCTGTAAATGGTTTAATTCAAATAAATACTTTGACTTTGACTTCTATGTTATCGGACAGTAATCAAGGGTCACCTCATGATAAGTAATTATTTTTTTAACCGACTTCAAGAAAAAGGAGGTTATCAGTTCGACCCGTATGTTTGTATGTATGTATGTTTATCCGCGATTATCTCCCGATTGGCTAGACCGATTTTGATGCGGTTTTCAGAAAAGTGTTTGTTACATTCTGGAAAAGGTTTCAGTATACAACAAACAGAAATTTATTCAGCGCTTTTTGATAAAAAAACAACAAAAACCGAGAAGACGTTTTCATTTCTTCCATCTTTCCATCTTTGGAGGACTTTAAATCTCTGTTTAAACTGTTGTGTCATGTTTGTGTGTTCTGTTTGTTGTTCTGTATTGCCACCGACTTCCGAAACTAAAGTCATGTGTGTTCTGTGCTAAAGTTATTTATCACTTTTTAGTTTTTTTTTTAAGGCGGTTCGCTTTTTTCAAAAAAGTTTTTTATTAGGCAAGTCTTCCAGACTCTCCTAAACCACTGCAAGTCTTGAAAGTTAGCCTTATAATCCGTTATACTAGGCGCGTTTCCCATTGTGCCTATTGGTCTAATTCACTTGTCTCCTGCTTGAAAAGAAGTGAAAATTACATTTAGGTATTTATTTATTTGCTCTCATGCACATCACACATTTTACAATATAATTATTAAATTGTCGATTTTTGCACATGAAACCTGTTAGGGCACTGCGAATAATAAAGTTGGTTTGCTGTTGAGTTTATGAGCGTACATGCTGCGTCATAATTTTATGAGGTTTGCCTAACATATTACAAACAATTTCAGAAATAACAGAATTTAAAAAATAATAATACATGTCTAGAATTCGTTATGATGTCCAATTTACAGTAATAAACCTTATACTAGAATACACATTAAGTCGAATTTAATCAAATTGCATGAATAAAAAGTAATAATTACAATCATGTCATGTCAAGTTATAAAGTACTAGCGACCCGGCCCGGCTTCGCATGGGCCTATAGCCTTCCTCGATAAATGGACTATCCAACACAAAAATTTTGTTTTAATTCGAACCAGTAGATTCTGAGATTAGCGCGTTCAACCTAACAAACAAACAAACTCTTCAGCTTTATAATATTAGTATAGATAAGTCGTGCCTAGGGCTTGCAATCCGGAAATCCGGATATCTTTATTATCCAGATATCCGCCGATTTTCAAATCCGGATTTTACTTGCATCACCATCCGGATGCAAGCATTTGCTTTCTCCTCCGTTGTTCTTAATGTCACTTGGATTTGAGACAGCTGAATCGTATGTCCGGGACTTGTCATTATATATCCATTACCATAGACAAAAGACAAATGTGTCATGTTCTTGTATGAGAAGTAACACCGGTACCAGGAGCCTTCAAAACTGAACATCGCAACGCGGAAATATGTTTGGTGGTATACTTTCCAGGAACTAGCTCTCGGCACTCGACTCAAACATCCTGGGCCTCAAGTCTGCTATTACAATAGCAATGGTCAACCACTGACACGCCATTGAAAAAAATTATATAGAATGGTAATCTCATACAAAATGACAACTGAATGACTGACATAAGCGGTAATCTGCTAAAATTTTGACAGTTCCTTTGATCAGTGACCTACCATTAGAGCGTCATTGTGAAGTCATTGCTTTTAATTCGACCGACCAATGATCGACCGTTATGAATTTAGCAGATTACGAACTTTTAGCAAAATGAGAATGGGATCGTTTTGGAATGACGAAATTTTAAAAATAGCAGACTTTGCCCTCTGCTTAGACGTCAAGGTTTGTCATCATAAGCACGCGTATCTATACTCTATACATACATACAAATACCCCCCATTTCTGCCCGTGGGTGTCGTAGAAGGCGACAGAGGGACATTAACCAGAGGATGGGTAGCAGCGTCCTTCTGAGTACCATAACACCTACTGCGATCGCCAACATGCATCGGCCAAGTATGGTGATTACGGCTGAAACCCTACTTTGGGGAGATCTATGCCCAGCAGTGGGCGTCTAAAGGTTGACATGATGATAATGATGACATACAAATAAATAAAAATTTTAATGTCTGTTTGTAATGTCAAAAATACAGTTTTTTATTAAATGCATGTGAAAGTATGGGTAACAAGCTTTTGCCCGCGACTTCGTCCGCGTGAATGTCGGTTATAGCGAATGCAGACGAAGTCGCGGATTAAAATGCCTATGTCCTTCCCCAGGGTCTAAGCTATTATCATCCCAAATTTCATCAAAATCAGTTCAGCCGTTTCATTGTAAAAAACGTCACAGACAGAGTTAGTTTCGAATTTATAATATTAAGTGTGGAAGTATGTATTAGTATGGATAAAGTATGGAAGTATGGATATGTATGGATTATCCACCGTTTGTAACAACCATACTGCGATCGCCAACCCGCCTGCCAAGCGTGGCGATTATGGCAAAACCCCCCCATTCCGGGGGGAGGCCTATGTCCAGCAGTGGACGTCTTTCGGCTGAAATTATGAAAAATGATGGTCCACCGTTTGTACAATTATACCTACCTATTTGTCGTTCATCGTATGTGCAAAAAATAACTTTTATTATTAATTATTATCATCTCAACTACTAAAAGGTTATGAAATCTAAAACGTTACACTCAAGGTGACCGCCCCGACATTGCCTGCCCCATCGTATAAATGACAAACAGTCCCAAAGAGGTCATTTTTTCTTTTTGTTCTCTCATTTTTTAAGATTTTTCTTCAGATTATTTTGATATATAGAAAGTAATATAATTTCTGATATGACAGGCCTTGTCACGCGAAATCTTTGCTTGGTAGATGAAAAGTTGATTGGTGTTTGATTTGATGTACGTACATATTGTTGATTAGAATTATACTTGGTTGAATTTTCTACCGCTGCGCTGGGCGAAGTTCAGATATTTTTTTATTACTAATGCAGAATTCTTTAAGCGTCTCTTGGAATAAGACAACTGAATCGTAAAAAAGTATTAAGGCCAACCCGTCATATTTCCCACACAAACGTTCGCACGTGATTATGGCGCTATATTTCGAACACGCAGATATCTTTTGATATATATTTAGGTTTCTATGTAATAAACGATAAACTTTTATGAGAAACAAATTCAGTAAAGACGTCTGAAAATCAGTTTTTATGTACGGTCACCAAAGGAGATAAGTATCCATGTCGCCGGAAACAGTTGAAGTTTACTTAGAAACCGATAGGTTTTTATGAATAAAATAAAATACAATTTATAGAGAACTAGCTGACCCGACAGACGTTGTCCTGGCCCGATCGACCTAATGGGGGATGAAAAAGGGGTGAAAAAAGGGGACGAAAAATAGAAGTTGGCCTATTCTCAGACCTACCCAATATGCACAAAAAATTTCATCAGAATCGGTCAAGCCGTTTCGGAGCAGTACGGGAACGAAAACTGTGACACGAGAATTTTATATATTAGATAAACAGTTCAATGATTTAATAAAATTTCATTTGAAAGCCCCCATTGGTTTCTAAGAAATCTTCAACTATTCCCGACGACATGGATACTTATCTCTTTTGCGTACTGTACATATTTAATCTAAACTTTTTCCGTTTATATTGAACTCATATATTAAAAAAGTAAAGCAAATATTGTCATAGAAACCTTGCACATGTAATGGAGATTCTAAATTACGATTATTTTTACCAATAATTTTCAAACAGTTTGACTTATACTAATTATAAAAGCTCGTCATGTACAGTCGCCGTCAGATATATTGTAGCAGACAAGGTGACCAAATACTTTAAAATAATTTAAAAGGTCAATAAGTTCCATACTCTACAAGTTACCATTAATATCTGAACATTCATTAGTTCATTAATATCTGAGCAGATGCTTGTCAATAATTTCTATACACACAACTAACCAAAAATTTCCTTCAATTTTATTTTCTATTATTCATCTACACCAACAATGTATTTTTCGTATATTTTACTATGCGTTGTAGGTTTATGAGAATGCGTCGCGTCGTTTGTGTCAGGCCCCCTCTCTCTCTTCTACGAAACGTCTGCCGGCAGAACTCAATAGACGTATTAGGGGTGTAAATATGAAATTGCCGTTTTGCACTGAAAAATTCAATTTTTTTTTTAAGAGCGTTTATTCGATTCGTGACGAAAACTTCTTGTTTTCACGTTTTGCTCAGAGCAATATCGTAATGATGTGAGCAGATTAGTTAAAGACAATTACAGTTTTCGAAAAGAAGTTTTTTGAAGCGAATACAATTCTTTCATATCGTTTTACGAAAATAGACGTCAGAGTTAACTTTCAGGACGAATACAACCATTACAATATTTCAATATATTTTGTGTTATACGTTTTTCCAACAGAATATACAGTCATAAAGACAGCTACAGAGCCAAAATTACGAAAATATTACTATTATGTATTAAAAAACAATGTTGAAAAAGTAGAAAATCGGTTCACTTTGTCAATTTTTTTTCACCAGTATTTGAATAAAAACATAACTGATGTATTTATTTTATGAAAGTAAATGTTATGCTTAATATACAGAATATTTTTCAGTCCGTTATACGAGCTCATTTATTTTAGACAATTATTTTAAAAAGCATTGTAAAACATCGCGCGCTGTCGTTTGTCGATCAATTTCAATGATTCGTGCTTATTTCGTGCATATTTTTTTTTCTGATGCACACAAACAGACCATTGTATTGTACTAGTGTGTGTCAATGCTGCTACGCCGTTCTAGCAATCGTTTAGATTTTGAGTTGCGCTAAATCGAATACGCGCCCTTAAGGTCAAATATGTATATTTATTTTATCAAAGTAGTCACCGTCATTGTATATTCATCTGTCTGCGTAGATACACTTAACGTTGTAAGTGTTCAGGTATTTTTGGTTAGTTGTTTGTATATAAATTATTGACAAGTATCTGCTCAGATATTAATGAACTAATGAATGTTCAGATATTAATGGTGTGTATGGAACTTATTGACATTTTAAATTGTTCAGAAGTATTTAGTCACCTTGTCTGCTATAATATATCTGACGGTGACTGTACGTCACTATAATAACTCGCTATAATACATATTAATATACGTAGCTATAATATATATTATAGCTAGCCACCACACACGTTAGCTATAATATAATAATATATTTTCGCCGTTATAACGTCTGCGGTCGTGGTTTGTTCCACATTTGTGAAATATTTATTAATATGCCTTGCTAATCTGTTCACATATTTTGGCGACGTAATAAAGATATATATTATAGCTGCGTCTGTGGTCACTCAAAGATTACTATAGAAAATATATCGTAATACGCCTTGCTATGAATTATATAATTTTTTTTTTCGCGATTTTGATTGAGATGTTTGTGAAATAGTCCTGCGAAAGTGTATGTGCACGTATATTATAGTTACTATTTTTAGAGTCTACCTACTCTTTAAGGCTGCGCCGAGCAAAATAATTCAAAACAGTCGTCACTGTTAAAGTGATATAATCAATACTTTTACCATAATTGCCATAAAAAACATGTAATGAATACCACAGTGAATGTGTTAACCGATTATCGTTGGCAAAAAATAAGAATGCTGTTTAATTTAATAAACAAAAATACGTAAAGTTGTACAAAAATCTTAAAAAAAATCTCGTATTTAGTTGAGTTTTGTTAGTAAACTGTATTTTTTTTTCACAAACTTGAATTCATATTAATCTTTAACATTCATACTACAATTTGTAGTTTTTACATTTTCGAAATGTCGCTTAGTCATTTTATTATTAATTTTTGTTTTAATTGACGCGCTGTTTTGAATCATACATACATACGTTGCGTATGATTCAAAACAGCGCGAAAAATTAATAATAAAATAACTAAGCGACATTTCGAAAATGTAAAAACTACAAATTGTAGTATGAATGTTAAAGATTAATATGAATTCAAGTTTGTGAAAAAAAAATACAGTTTACTAACAAAACTCAACTAAATACGAGATTTTTTTTAAGATATTTGTACAACTTTACGTATTTTTGTTTATTAAATTAAACAGTATTCTTATTTTTTGCCAACGATAATCGGTTAACACATTCACTGTGGTATTCATTACATATTTTTTGTGGCAATTATGGTAAAAGTATTGATTATATCACTTTAACAGTGACGACTGTTTTGAATTATTTTGCTCGGCGCAGTCTTAACCCTAAAGGTTGGGAGAGGCTCGCATCGAATAGGTCGTCTTGGCGCTCTACTATAAGTAAAAATGTAAAACAATTTGAGCAAAAGCGACTTGACACTTTGAACGAGAAGCGCCAAATACGTAAAGAAAGACCTAAACCCTCCTACACCTATAGTTTTAACTCTGCAGGCCAACTTTACTGCATTCGTTGTGACCGGGTATTTAAAACCAAATTCGGTCTGGTGAGTCATATTAGGGCACACGCAAGGAAATATTTTTTTATAGAGGGTCGCCGTTATCGATATCGATAAGGAGGACTATATATATACTCTTTAAACTAAATGTTACTGTCATATCTGCTTATATACATAACTCCGCTGCTAAGAAAAATCCTCAGAAGAGTTATACTTCAACCAGACAGAACTATTCATCTTGGATCAAGATCATTTTTTTACAGTTACACCCACAAATATTGTCATAGCATTTCAAAACCCAACCGTTTTCTCACAAACAAACCATATGAAACCCGTCACATCCCTAAAACCCTTAAAACCATGTTTATTCATCCGTTACGATCCAACGCATAACTTTGACAATATAAACTGGCACTATTTGGTGCCACTGGCGCGTAGACTGGCGGTGGGTACTATTGGTACCAATAGTGACAACTGATGTATATACGTTTGTCCGAAGACCATTAAATTCGTAATAATGCGATGCAATTGCAACGCTGAGTCGTTGTGATTTCACGACAGTTAGGGCTGGCACGCGGGGGAGAAATGTTTCTTTATTTTTGTTGGTATTCATTTTTCTTATAAAAACTAAACGACCTCAAACTGCGAAAGTATAGTAACCTTGGTTTGAACGTTATTTTAGAGCCGTTTGGGGTTGAAACCCTCGGGTCGTGGGGTCCGAGTGCTCATCTTCTTTTTAAGGAAATGTCCAAAAGGTTGGTTGACACTTCCCGTGATCCAAAAGCTGGTTTTTACCTTGGTCAGAGATTAAGCATTGCCATCCAACGTGGCAATGCTGCCAGTCTCTTGGGTACATTTCCAGTTGACGGCGATGTGGACGAATTATATGATGCTTTATTGTATTAAGTTTTTTTTTAGTTTAATACTTTAGGTTTTCTTTTTATTATTCTTGTAAATATTGTACATACTTAAAAACAATAAATAAAGTCACTTTTAGGAACTTCCACATTCTAACCTAAGTCTCAACGTGCCAAAATGTACACTATTTTAGTAATATTTCTGACAATATTTTGATTTTTTTTTTTAATAACTTTGGTCCGCACTTGGAATTACTCCTGTGTCCTGGGTGCGTTTACCAACATATAAACTCACATACACAAACAGGCAGACCCGGAACAACTATCTGAAGGTCATACAAATATTTGTTCCATGCGGGAATCGAACCCGCGACACGTAGCGCAACAGTCAACCGCTCAACCACTGCGCTAACCGATTTACACACACAGATAGATGGCGACTAGATTTTAAGTGAATTGGCCGTCTCCGTAAGACTCTTTGCAAAATATAGAAGTCTTTTTGCGCGAAATAAAGCCGAAAATATTACTTTATAACACTAAAAAAACACTTTTTGAAAAACTCCCCCTTCATATTTAAATCCTCCACCCAACAATTTAGCCTCTAAACTTGTAATACTGACAATACGAACTATTGCCACGTTAATCTCCGCGACAGAATCAAACTTTTGGCCGCGACTTCCCACTTTGAAAGTCTCCACGTGACGGCACAAGACCTTCGCTATCCTATACAACAACACAGGTGGTTGCTCTTTCACGTGATACAATTCTTGAAGTCTTACTTAATTGGCGCCTTAAGAAAATTTGACAGTTAGGTATGGCTTGATGTGCTGGCGTCTGTACGTATGAAATTAAAAAAGTCACATGAGAGAAATGGTTTAATTGAAATAAATATTTTTTATTTAAAGCCTTTCCCTGACCAAAAAACCTTAAGCATTTGTTCCCTCTTCGCCGCGCATGAGATACAGTAGCGAATACGCTTAGATTAGAGATTTTTTTTTTATAAAATGACACTTTGCGATTTTAAAACAAAAAAACAATCTAGCAAAATGTTCATTAATATATTGCCTATCCATTAGAGTTAGTAGAAAATCGAAATAATGGTTACTTGGCGAGAAGATGCATGTTTTTAATAATTATTTCTCATTTCTGTGGTTTCGTTGTGATGAGATTAGTTTAATATTATATTTCGTAAACAAAAATTAAGATCTACCATTTTGGAGTCAAGATCATATAGAAATTTAATGTATTTTTTATTTGTTGATATTTCTTTTGGATAAGAGGTCCGAAAAACTGCACAAAAAACGGCTAGCGCTGCGTTTTGCACAGGGACGCTTCTTAACTTTCAGACCTAATACTGACCTCATAACACAAACTAAATTAAAACCAATCTCACACATAACTGTCAACCCTAAGTTCATCTGAGTGACTTAATATCTACAGGATGCGGTTGTGTGCGTCTCCCCCCTTCTTATACTCCCCTTTGGCAAGCTCCACAGTATACATACCCGTTATGTACTGTACTATGTACTCTATACGCATTTTAACACTAGTTTATATATATACAAGGCAAAACCACTAGTACTGTTTGACCGATTTGGCTGCAACACAGTGGTGTAATGCGTTTGAGTGCCTTCGCGATTTATGGGCAGTGTAACCAAAGATTTATAGTTAGTCTTTGGTGAAAATCAGTTGACGTTAAGTGGTAACTGAGTGGTAATCGAAATGCTAGACTGTGGAGCTATCCGCCTCTCTGTTCCCTGATAAATATAGTCTGGGTATCTTCAAGGCACGAGTGAACCGGTTTATCCTAGGCAAGCGTGCTTCACCTTAGGCCGCATCATCACTTAAGATCAGGTGAGTTGTGGCCGGATGCAAGCCTATTCGTACATTAAAAAAAAGCGGCCAAGTGCGAGTCGGACTCGCCCATGAAGGGTTCTCTAGCAGCAAGTAACATAATATAAAAGTTCTTGTAGTTCGTTGTAACTTTGATCGATGTTTTATATTTGAGTTGATTGAATAATAGGTAAATTGCGGTTTACGATTTATGACGTATTAAAAAAAAACCACTTACTAGATCTCGTTCAAACCAATTATCGGTGGAAGTTTACATGGTAATGTACATTATATATTTTTTTTAGTTTTATCATTCTCTTATTTTACCACTTTGGAAGTGTCTCTTGCGCAAACTATTCAGTTTAGAAAAAAATTATATTAGAAACCTCAATATCATCATCTCAATGTCTCAATGTCATCATTTTTGAAGACCTATCCATAGATACAACCCTCGTATGGGTTTGATGAAAAAAAAAAATAATTTACAATTTAATTATTAATAATTAAAAACAAATAAATTATGTAATAATAATAATTATATAAAACAAAAAAAAAATGAGTTTCGGTTCTAACGGAACTACTGCACCCTAAAAATCAAATTAGTTTGCGGTAAACATCTAAAATCAATACTAGAGATACATCAGCTCAGTTTTTAATTTAACTACGCACATATAAATCCTAGACCTTTACAACCGTTGGTCCCGACTGTCATTCGAAGATCTTTGACAGTCGTTATGGGTAGTCAGAAGACCACCCGGGTACTCTTATCTTATCCAGTTTTACTAAGCAGTATCATGGTGCCCAGTAACTGTTATGGAGTCAGGGGGACCATTCTACTAACTTTTCATCATCATCATAAGTCGAAAGCCGTCCACTGTTGCACATAGACCTCCCCTATAAAACGCCACAAGTATTGCAACCTGCCGCTTGCATCCCCCGGTTACCCGCAACCTTGACGATGTCGTCGGTCCATCTGGTGGAAGGCCTAACAACGCTGTCCGGTCTTCTCTACCTGTTACCGGTTCTTTGCGCGATGTGGCCTGCGCCATGTGGCGGCAAATTACCTATCGCGCAAAGAAACTCCAAGCATAGCTCTCTCCATGGCTCGCTGCGTAACTCTGAGCTTCTCTAGGAGGCCAGCAGTTAAGGACCACGTTTCTCTGCCATATGCCATCACTGATAACCAACTTACTACCTTTTAAGAACGTTCAAATCTCAGTCTTAATCTGTCAACAATACGTCTGTTTACGTACATATTTGACACTAACTGTCGCTCAGATGAAATTGATTAGATTTTGTTTGACATTTTTAATTAGTAGAATTGTCTTTTAGACAGACAGTAGTTCCATGTAAAAAGTAGCTCCATTCTGGTGTATCCGGTTAGATTGGAAGTCGACCCGAAAAAGATAGAATATGCAGATGACAAGAATGTCTGAAAACGAATATATTGCAGAATAACCATATTTAAATAAAACAATCAGAATATGAGTATTCATACATAATATATTTACAAAGGTCATTCCAAGTTCTAATAAACCGCTTTAAGACTATTGATGGTTTTACAAAAAAAACCTTGGTACAGTTTTGATTGTGTAACCAAAAATATGAAATAGGTTAATTTTGTACCTCAAATTACATAATACCCCAATATAGCAAGGTAATTGTTTGTGTATCAGGTCAATCTTTGACCTCACCTATTGTTAAACAAATTCTATACTCATAACAAATGACCTTGTCCACAAAAAGCCCCGTATCCATTTCCGTGTAGCGGCCTACGCCGTAGCATTGTCTACGCCGTAGCCGGGCCTACGTCGTAGCACCACGCTAAGGTGAAACATTTTAGTGTGATTTATTTTCTTGCTGTTTTAATTAAATGTTATTATAAAACACACCGTATTTCTGTATGTCTGTTAGGGTGAGGTTATAGCCTATCTGATGGCTTATTCAATGAAACAATTTAACCAAATCTGAAGTTACAATAAACTGTGACTAAAGTTATAATAGTTAAGTTGGTTTGTAGCGAGAGCTTGGCTACCCTAGCGCTGGACAATTAACCCACTTTCTTATGAAAATGACATCGTCCCATTTTTGCGAATCTTCCATTCGTAGAGATTATTTTTTTACAATGACACTGCAAGTTTTAGTTTGAATATGCAGTTTTCCAGGAAATGTCGTTTAAAGTAATTTTTTATAACTTCTGTTTGTCTCAAATGGTTGACTAAATTGGCTTTTGATACAAATTTTACTTTAATTTTATAGTACATGAGTTTATTTTTGAACGGATAGATAGGTAGTATGCAAATGCATACAAATTTCAACTCTATAACTGTTGCATTTCAGTTTATTATGATCTAATCAATGAACAATACTCGAGTCGAGTCGTTCAGGAAAAAATATTATTATAAACACCGGAATTAATAATTATACGTGAATACGATGTAATGATAAAAACCACTATTCTAATGGTGAAAGAAGTTTTAAAATCGGATCAGTTGTTTTTTAGTTTGTTCGTTACAAACATACAAAAAACAAATCTTTCTTTAATAATAACTGTAGAAATACAAAATGTTACAAGTTAAGAAAATACAGCTAATTTAATAATATGGATGGACATTAATAATATGTGGGGACATTTTTCATACACGGCCATCTGACCCCAAACTAGGGAGACCCTGTACTATGGGTGTCAGACAGCTGATATACATACACAAATACATTTTTTTTTGTAAATACATACATATATAGATAAGCAACACCCAGACACAAGGCAAACACAAGTGCACATCACACAAATGTTTACCCTGGGCGGGACTCGAACCCGCAACACGCTGCGCAGCAGTCGATCGCTCAGCCACTGCGCCAACCGTGTCGTCTAAGTTATGTACAGATAGTACGTAATTGTGTGTGAAATAATAAATGCACACAATTTACTTTTCTATTTCTGATGCTCATTTCATTTTCAATTAATTAATGAAATCGCCTTGAGCGTACAGAAAAAAAAGTTCCCTACCTAATCAATAACATAAAACACAGTACTTAGACACCGAACATAACACACACGTAATCTCAGTGCCGGACACACGACGTGACCCGTGCCCGGACACTTCGGACACGAGAGTATTACTCATACGACAGCTACAACTTAAAATCTGGGTCAAACATCCAAGTGTCCGGCGCCCATTAGGGTCATCATTTTTAATCTGTTCACACTAGTACATCTATCTTCTTTCAGTTTATGCTTTTTTTTGTTCTTCTGTAAAAGGGGTTGGTAATTATAGTTATAATTATGTTTTAAATATTGTCCTGTTTAATTTTATTTATAACATACGTACATAATTATTTGGTTTGTTCCCACTCGTTCTAAACAGTTCTACGGTGGAACTAATGGGATTTTTTTCCCCAATAGTCTTACGATATAAGGTGGTACAAAATAATAAAACTAATGGGAGTCTTTGTTCCCACTTGTTCTACTTGTCTTTTATTTATTTATTTATTACATTTGGGAAAACAAACAGTAGTATATTAAGCACAAACAGTGTTGTCTTAAACTTAAGAAATATACTACCCAAACATTTTCTACAGATTACTATAATAAAAAAAAAACATTTCAACTGTTAACTGTAGCAGGACTAACTTAATAAAAATTATTTAAAAGAAGAATAATTAAAAGATAAATATAATTTAAAAGATAAACGATACTCTATAAAATATGTGACAATAATAAAATAATAAAACAAAACAAAAACAAATCATGCATAAAGTTTCATACAGGTTCGTAGCCTTTACACATTAGTTTTTAGTTTATACAGTCTTACGGTAGAACTAATGGGAGTTTTGGTTCTCACTAGCACTAAGTTTAAGTTACACTTTTAAATGTTAGTAAAAAATAAAAATTATTAATATTATGAAAAACTAGCGACCCGACCCGGCTTCGCCTGGGCCTATAGCCTTCCTCGATACATGGACTATCCAACACAAAAAGATTTTTTCAATTCGAACCAGTAGATCCTGAGATTAGCGCTTTCAACCAAACAAACAAACTCTTCAGCTTTATAAGATCAGTATAGATACGTAGTATCCCACCAGTATGGGGAACAAGGTCCTAGCTACAGGGGTTAGAGCAAAGTTCCAGACAGAGAAGAACCTCCTAACATTTTGGGTTGGAGTGTCCAGAAATACTGCCTTCTGTGTCAAGACTATTATTTAGCATGTGGTGATAATTTTTGGGTTTAATAAATTATTTAGATTCAAAACATAGACTGTTATGACATAAATATAACTCATAAATATTAGTATTGTAAAATTTAAAACAAGGGGCCGCCCTCTCGGGGTAGCTTGAGGGCTTTAAAAAATAGTAATGCGAGTGATATTTCAATGCAAAAGGTACACATTTAATAATATTCAGCCGTCTGTGTGTATAGTTATTAAGATACAAAAATAAGCATAGCGTTTACAAATACAAAAAATATTATTTTTTCATTCAAAAGTATTCTAACGCAAACATTTCGCTCTTCAAAAAGTAATAGTTTCGTAAAGTACAATTTAGAATATTATTGTATAAAGAAAACAATATAAAGTTGCAAAATAAGCCATTATCTTTTACTTTTACTATGATTCAAATCAATACAGGGAAAACTTGACTTATTACAATCGCCTGGCATAATACACTATTCAATAAACTTTTATTATGACACAACAGCGTTATGGTTGTAAAACTCGACTATTTGATCAGTGCAGTAAAACCCAGTTATCAAAAGATGGGACGAGTTACGCAAGCTGGTCGTATAATTTCTGACTTTCAATGCTCATACTTTCAATGCTCATGCCTTCTTTTCATGAGGAACGACCTTTGAGCAGCAGTGGGGCAATAAAAGACGGTTATTATCATTTCAAAAAAAGTTATATAAACATTAAGCTAAGGGTATAAAGTAGTGTCTTATGTAGCGGGCGCCGTACTAAATCCCGAGCAAAACAAAGGAATCTAGCGTTAACTCCCGAGCAAAGCGAGGGAGTTAAGACAAGACTCCTGAGTGCTGCGTGGGATTGAAGGTCAACCAAGACGAAGGCACCTTTATCCCTGAGGAGCACACTCTACTTTTCACACCATCTACGAGACAATAAGCAATAGTACTAGAATCAAAGTATTTTAATTTGTGTTTGTATTATTGGAACGAAGTTCCTTATCGCGCGTTGTGAAAGGGGGCTAGACGGAAAAAAATTCTTACGAAAAGTTGTCACGACATTTGACATTTCGTCATTCATTTGATTTAAGAGCCATCTATTAACGTTATTGGCGCAACTGTGCTCTTCGAGATCGAATTACGAACGGCCAATAGATGGCGCAGAAATAATTTATTGGTCTTTCTATCTAAATAACTACGCATTCTACTAACATGTTAGAAAATGTTAATCTTTAAAATTACTTACTTACAATGTAAGCAGCCATAATAACTTTTCATTCCTCGCTTTTTTTTTGCCCTGGCTTAAAGCCACTTAAATTCACTTTAACGCATCACATTAATTAGTGAAGGAATTGTAATAAAATTGTAATAAAATTCCTTCACTAATTAATCGAAAGGAACTTCGTTCCATCCGGGTGTCCCTTGACACCTCTCAAGTTTTTTTATTAATATTCTACTCGTGGTGGCCAGTTCGATTTTCGTACTATTTATTTTATGGAATTAGTACTACCTATCGTAAATGTTCGTATGCGATTTCTACTTTATGTTCCAAATTCAAATCATGACCAGCGGGTCATAATGAAATTCAGTACAATATTATTGCCCTGCTAGACCTCAGGTCTTAAATGACTTACTTTAAGTTAGGTTTGCATGACATATAATTTGACATTGTCGAGCAGGTGGTGTGAAAAAATATTAAAATAATGTAGCAAAGTTTCCAAGCTACTGGTAGTGGTCAGGGTTTCAGAGAGAGGAACCTAACAGTGCGAAATGTGTACAAAGATACTACCTTCTGAATCAAGCCCTTGATACCCATCCACGGATGGACAGCGACAATGTAGCTTAACCATGATTGATATATCTATACGGCTGTTACTTAGCCCCCCCCCCCCACTCCAAACTGCTTTACTTTTAATATTTTCCATACTAATGTTATACAGAGGAAACTCTGGAAGTACCAATTACTAAAATTCTTTCACTGATAAAAAGCAACACCTTTGAATTCCAAGAGAACGCTGCTACCCATTCCCTGGGGAGTCCCTTAGTCGCCTCTTACGACACCCACGGGAAGATATGGGATGTTGCTATTCTTTACGTCCGTCACCATACCTACGGACAACTAAAAGTCAAACACTTAATGAGAAATTTTTCAAAAATATAATAATAAAATATCTGGCCGACCGAGCTTTGTTCAGTATGTTTTTTTTTTTGGCAAATCGTCTTTTTTAAAAATGAAACCTAGCTAGATCGATTTCTCGCCCCCGAAACCGAGCATACTAAATTTCATGAAAGCGTTGGAGCCGTTTTCTATAAGAATTGCTCGTTTACAGTTATTCGATTTTTGAGCAGAGCTGGAAATACGTGTATTAAAAGAAGGCAACATACTTAACAGGATATTGAAAGTAAAAGATTCATGCGAAACAAAAATCAATTCTTGTGGATAAATTAAAAACATAAACCAGGGTCGGTCTTAAAATTTGTCAATAACATAAGATTTCAACTGAGTTTTAGATATTTGCAAACTTTTAGAGGTTTTCATTTCTCTAGGTAGTTTATTGAACATTTGTCAGTGCTCCTTCGTACATAATATTTGCACAAAACGGTGCGTTCCGAAAGACCACCATAAAGCAGGAACTAGTAATGTATATTTTCAATAACAAAACGGTGAGTACCAAAGGACCAGCATGATCCCCAACTCAAGAGAGATTCCCTCACCATGATATTATTATGGCGGCATATTTCTAGTTCCACCCGAAGTGAACTCTTCATGTTTCCCGTAACATTTAACTATAAAACTTTTGGTTTTCTCGCGGCTTTTCCTCAACCGTTTGGTTAGTCGTAAACCTTGTGCATGTTCGTGACTATAAAATTCATAAACTATGTCACTTACTTATTTTACTCGTTTTTGTTCGTAGGGTTTTGGCTGGATCTATGTATTTGGTCCTCGGAGCCTTAGACTGGTGATGAATATCACTATTTCTTCTGCTGTTCTCCCAATATACCTACCGTGTGAGAGACACTATGTAGCCGAAAATTTTTCCCATCACAGATATCATTGTTTTGCTGTGAACGCCGCCGTGTGGTGCCGGTCGCGAATAGCACCACTCCATTTCTACCCGTGGGTGTCGTAGAAGACGACAGATGGATATTGACCGGAGAATGGGCAGCAGCGTCCTTCTGAGTACCATAACACCTACTGCGATCGCCAACATGCATCGGCCAAGCATGGTGATTACGGCTGAACCCCTCTTGGGCTCCCCCAAGAGGGGTTCATAGGTCTCCACCTATGCCCAGCAGTGGGCGTCTAAACGTTAACATTATAATTTTTTATGCTGTAAAAGGTACTAAGAATCTTTCTGGCTACAGAGATATTAAAGTATTATATGTTACTATCTACTACGATCATTTTTTTGGGTCAGAACCTATGCAGAATCACCCACCAAAATCACAATCGGAAATTCATTCCTAAATAATTGAGATTCGATCTAGCCTGTCCCTAAGCCGTGGCCCGTACCCCCAGCGACTACAAGCTAGGGGGGTACCCCTTAGTTTTTAAGTTTTTTGGCCTGGCTGGAGACCCTAAATTCACTTTAAAGGCACCACAGGAACTTAACCATGGTCGTAACTAACAAGTAACTTAACTTTAAATATTCCACGCCCTCTATATTGTTGCATACACCCGTAAGCACAATGTTTTATGTACAGACAGCGACATCATTTGCTAACCCCCTATGCGAAGAAATTTCAGCGCGCGGGGGGTTAGCAGTTGATGGCGTTGTCTGTACTTTACATAAACTGATTTTTCACACCAAAAGTAAAAGTTGTTTTCTTGCCATAATTTTTTACTCAATGTTATTATTTACTTTGATGAGCAGTATGTGTAGAAAACTATCTGTTGTATCTTTTTACAAAAGTCATAGTCCAAGTCAAATCATTTATTTCAATTGGACCATTAAAAGGCACTTTTGAACGTCATAGTAAAAAAATATAAAGTAGATTCTAGTTGCCCATTCCAAAAGGTAGTTTCGTATGGAGAAGAATGGGCAAGAAACTCCATACTTACTCTTTTAAAAATAAATGTGTAGGTACAATATTTTGCATTTACAGTTTACAGTTATATAACTATACGTGAATACGATGGACCTTGCATAAAAACACTATATTGAAGTATGTACAAAGTATTACAAGATAAAGAATGACAGCTAGGTTGTATACATAGTAACTGTATTTGGTGTTGGTGCAGCATATCTCTTTCTCTTTCATCCTTGTCTAAAAACCACCATCTTAATAGTCACCCCCATTCTAGAAACTATGGATGGATGTATGAAAGATGAGAATCTTTGATGGAGTGATGACATATTGTAAAGAAGAAAGAATACCTGGAAACAAAAGACTATTATATATTTTTATTTCTCTTAAATCAAAAGCTGAAAAGTCTAAAAATAATAATAATTATGTACAGAGGCCTGCCCATCAAGCTACAACAATCTGTCAAATTTATTTGATAGGTTTTTAACTTTATTACAAATCTATAAGGTTCATATTCAATTGGAAAAAAAACACAGTTTGGGATGCCTTGATGTGCTGGTATCTGTAAGTATTTACAGTATAACAAGGGGGAAAAAGCATCAAAAAAATTAAATAGAAAAACTTTACTTAATATTTTCGTCCTTAAATTATCGTCATCAGCAAAATTAATACTCGTTGACTGAAGCAAATAGAAAGATGCTGTCGACCTTCGTTTTGACGGTCTTTCTTAAGTGATTGTGAGATGTAATATTAAGGGACACACATACAGTCCTCCATAGTAGTGACCTCCGAGGTCTAGGTTTAGCAAAAGACATGATGAAAAACTTCAAAAAAAAATCAACATGAATAAAGTCGTTTTCACAATAAAAAAGATAATAAAATCGTAATAAAACATTTACGACTTTAAACATCTCGATACAATCATTCTTTATACAATATCAAGTAACGACTCTATGCGCGACTGTCGAAGTCAAAACTGGGGTAATGTTTAGTACCATTTAGCCCATAAAAGACCCCCTAATTTGCCCAAAAGCCACCAGGTGGCATAACAATCGAAATCGTTTTTTTATAACCGATTACCCATTTCTACGATCTGCCCCCTTGTAAAATTATGCCCCTAAAAAAATGACAACAGTTATAAAAGAGGAATTTTTAGCAACTTTACCATATTAGAAATATATTTTTTCCCATGCCATGGGGTTTACGATGTCAGTTTACGATCCAAGGTTTTACGATTTTTTTATATATACCCAGACGGAGTTATGGGTGGGGTAATGATAACGGTTATCAGGGTACTGACAATCGGCAAATTATTATCGATTCATCGGGAGAGCGCGGGTGAAGCCGGGGTGAAACGTGATGGGTTCACCGCCATAACTTTATGATTAACAACATACGGTACACGCAACGTGTTATTCATGGTAGGGGAACATGTTTTATGTGGTATTAGGATGTTTTTCACACGTTGGTCCTTTTGCTTAGATTTGTGTTTTGCGTTTCTGTGAGAACGTCTTATAGAGACCTCGTTTTCCTTATCCTGAATTTCGTAATACGGTTACAGCAGAATTTTATCGATTCAATTTATAACCTACTCGCTTTTGCCGGCAAAATTTCTTACATCATCATATGCCTAGCTTTTTTCCAACTATATTGAACTCGGCTTCCAGTTTTGCCGGTTGCAGCTGAATACCAGTATTTACCCTGGAGTGACTCCCTGTCTGACCTCCACAATCCAGTTACTGGGTAACACGATACCCTAGATGAGACTGGTTGTCACACTTTCTAGTTTCTGACTACCCATAACGATACTCAAAGATCTACAAATGACAGTCATGTCCAACGGTTTTACGTGCTTTCCGAGGCACGTAAGGCGATGTCCTAGGTGAGCGACCGAACGCGACACGACGCAACACGACGCGACGCGACGCGCACCTATCAATATCTAATTTTCAAAAACCTATTTCTATTGAGGAGAGGTTGATATTGACTTTACTAAAAAACACTGGTACTTATAATAGTAAATATTTAATTATTAATAAACTATTGTGTCGCGTCTCGTCGCGCAAAAAACAAATCCGCACTTGCCGCGTTGGATCGCACATTGATTATGGCGACTACGTAGGCCACAAGTACATACAACGACTATTTGACATTTACGCGTCGCGTCGCAATATCGCGTTTGTCGTTCACGTAGGACAACGGGTCCGGGTCTCAGTGCATATTCTTACGGATCTATGTATATTTATAATTTAATAAACCTGACACAGAGCATATAACCTTCTTACATGATTCCTCATACTAGTGGTAAAAACAATATGAAAATCCGTACAGGAGGACCACAAATTCTTCCACAAATTATTGCAAAACTTTAATAGCGCGCAGGATAGTAATAATGATGATATTCTTGAGAATTCATAAAGCATAAAGCTTAATTTAAAACCATTTTTAAATATTTATTTAATGAAAATCTGTCATCCTGTTTGTGTTGAGATTTGCGCTAAAATCTCGTAAATACGGTGACACTACATTTTTATAACAAACATCTATACTTCTATACTAATATTATAAAGCTGAGGAGTTTGTTTGTTTGGTTGAACGCGCTAATCTCAGGATCTACTGGTTCAATTGAAAAAATATTTTTGTGTTGGATAGTCAATTTATCGAGGAAGGCTATATAGGCTATGCGAAGCCGGGTCGGGTCGCTAGTTATTGAATATTACCGTGTTTCGTAGCTAAGTAAAAGTGTATAGATCGAACAGTCATGATGGTTAAGTTTGTGGATGGGTGACCGTTATACCGATACACTTCAATCTGTGCCTCGGAAAGCACGTAAAGCTATTGGTCCCGGCTGTCATTCATAGATCTTTGACAGTCGTTATGGATAGTCAGAATACAGAAAATCTCCCAAACCAGTCTTACCAAGTATCGTGTTAGGGTTGTGGAGGTTAGACAGGCAGTGGCTCATGAAAAACACTTGTATTCAGCTGCATCTGATTGGACTGGAAGTCGACCCTAACACAATTGGGAAAACGCTAGGTAGATGATGATTGAATATTGCCTAGTGTTACTTGGATCAGGTCCATTTTTGACATAATTCCCCATCGAAATTGGAGGTTAGAAGACGTGAATACTAACACTCTACAATTGTATAGCTACAATAACATTGAATCACTACTATTTCTCCTAAGTACTTAGCCAGGTGGACACTCGTAATATGATAACTGAGTCCCCACTCTACTTACAAATGTGCGTGGGAGTACAACAGCTGGTGCCAACTATTGTTTTATAGCAATAATGACATAACCATACTTAATACATCACTTTGTTACTGAGTGTAAAGTGGTTTTTTTCTTATCATAAAATTGATGAAAATGATTTTTATTTGAAACTGCATTAAGTAGGTACTAAATGATAGGAGCTCAGAATACGTTTTTTTATAAATAATAATAAAAATACCAGCCTATTATTGTCCCACTGCATAGTTAACTCTTCTTCTGTTCACGTGCGCTGAAGGCGGATTGTTGATTTCAGGTTAGATCACGACGATTCACGATTTTTAATTTCAAAATTAAATTACTTTATTTCAGGTAAAACCCATATTACATAGAATATAATAAAATTTCACAATACTGCCACAAAATAGATCTGAATAAAATGTCAATACAATTAAAATAAATGAATGACTAGGTAAAAATCTAAAAAATAAAATAAAATGTTAGTGCGATTAAAAATAAATAACCGAAGATTAGAAGATACAAATTGACACAGGATTTCATATTAAAAAATAATCAAAGAATATTAAAAAACTAATAACAAAAAGCTTATATTAATTTTATATAGAAAGCTAAAACCAGCTTTAATTTTTATAATATTTTTGTTTTTTTTCTTATTAACGTGTTCCTTTTAGTCTGTGGCCAATAAACATGTTTTCTTTCATTCTTTCTTTTCTTTCTAACAGCCAAACCTTATGATTTATTTGTTATCCTCTTCGTTTAATCTGATTGAGTAGGCTGATTATGAAGACGTGTTGTAGTTTTACCTGAAAACATAATCTAATATGTTTTTTTTTCCAAATCATTATACCTACTAATCATTATACTAATATTGTAAATTAACTTTTGCCCGCGACTTCGTTCGCGGGAATGTCGGTAATCGTGTATAAATAGCCTAGTCCTTCCCCAAGGTTCAAACAATTTTCATACCAAATTTCATTAAAATCCGTTCAGCCGTTTCATCGTAAAATTGTAATAGTTAATTTCGTCATTGAAAGTGTGAGACTTTCTTTCGCCTTTATAATATTAGCATGGATATGCATAAGTAGGTAAAGTCAGTTGTTTTTTTTTAAGTCTGTTAAAAATTATTTTACTGATAAAAAGGTCTCTATTGCCAAATATCATCAGATATGTTTTTGTTATATATAATTACGACTTCCATGTAGACAAAGTCTAGTTATTTGTTATAACTCATTTCGTATATCCACTTCAACTGAGCGCAATATGCTTGAACTAGAAGTAGGTTTGTGCAACAGTCAGGGTTCGAATTTACGACCTCAGGCTCGCCAGCCCGACGCCTTTAACTGCTGGACAGTCAATTTAATTGCAGTTAGCTACAGCTTCACATTGGGTGCATTCTGATAATTATTTATGAATGTAGTAAAAAGCTAGATAAATGTTTGTGTACATTTTATTACATTATTATTTGTTAATTTACGTTAGTTTTATTAACTTCGAAATCGACCGAACATGTATAAATCTTATCCTGGGAATAAAATCACTCATTACTCTAGAGTTACAGAACTTTTACCAAATTTGAATCCCAAAATAACTATCTGAGAATAAATTGCTATAACACCAAAATGCATCATGTAAACAAGTTATCCGAGATTAATAATGGCGGCCGCAACATTACTAGCTTATTCACGTGAATAAAATTGCCAGTTGACACCATTATAAACCGGCAAAATTATAAAGACTTAAAATATTGCGTTCCGGTTTCTAAGCAGCTTAAGGTATTTTACCAAAAAAAAATCTAATTAGTCCGTCAGTTAGATCATCTAAAAATATTGGATACGTATTTGTAGTTTTATCAAATCAATAAAAACTGACATCATCAGATAATGAGTGGGGGTTTGTGACGTCACTTCGTCAGTAAAAGTGTACTGACATAGTGATGTCACACGAGTTTTCGACGCACTGTATCGTCTTCATTTTTTGTTTACGTGAAAAAAAAAACACGACGTGTCCAATATTTTTTGGAAATCTATCTGTGGGACTAATTAGATTTTTTTGGTAAAATACCCTATTGTATTTTTATTTTATTTACTTCACATGAGATTCAACATTCATTCATCATCTTAAGAGTAACAATACCTTGCCTACCTAGGGTACCTACCTATTGGCTACTCTGTGTTTGTGATGGAAAAATGCAAACAAAGTTATCTGAGAGTCAGACTAATGAGTAAAAATATTCTAGGGTCAGTTACTCTGGTATAACATTGCATTTGGTGAATACTCCCAAGAACTATTATTTCTTATGTTTAATTAGTATCGTATATCTATACGTGTGAATTTCATGATGGCGCAGTAGTCAAGGCGCCCGTCTCTCATGCTCTCATGCATGAGGTTTCAGGTTCGATACCGGGCAAGTACTAATGTGACATTTCCAATTCATAATTATGTAATTTTTTTTTAGTCTTATTTTATTTAGGGACTTGTAGTCACAAATAAGACCACGCCAGCCCCATCGTAACCAAAATATGTAAGTACTTATTCTAAATTATTAACTATTTTATAAACTAAAATGGTTCCTTTCGACAGAGGCGCTGACAAAATAATTTGAAAAATACCTACATCTATCAAACTTATTTTTAACCGACTGACTGACCGACTTTTTTTTACTATTAATTAGGCTTGCGTTTGACCGCAATTCACCTGATCGTAAGTGATAATGCGGCCTAAGTTGGAACACGCTTGCCTAAGATGAACCGGTTCACTCGTGCCTTAAAGATACTCAGATTATACTTATCAGGGAACAGAGAGGCGGGCAGGGAATTCCACAGTCTGGCAGTTCGCACAATAAATGTGGAGTCAAAGCGCTTTTTTTGAATAGTCAAAGAGTCAGTTAGTTAGTCAGAAAGTTGAAGCTAGTTGCTCGTTCTAAAACTTAGGGTAGGTCTCTATGGAGAAGAACGAGCAAGAAACTCAGATCAGATCAGATCAGAGCCTCTCTCCCAGCCGTAGTTTTTACACATTCCACCAACAAGTGATGGACGTCCTCCACAGCCACTCAGTACAGTTAGGGCTGGTACTTATATCAATGAGATGTCTAAACTTGTTAAGTGGAGCGTGCCCAGATCGTAGCCTATGAGCTATTACAACAAATTTCCTATGAAGAACACGGAGAGGTTCACTTTGAATCGTTCGATACCAGATTCCCTTTTCTAACGATCTTTGATTAAAATACTCTTGCCAATATTATTGTGGTATATAATTTTATATTTATTATGTACTTTCTAAGTTTAATTTGGACATTACTGACATCGGTGAAGAAAAATATCTTGAGGAAATCTTTACTTACACTTTAATATAAATCTGAAATCGCCAATCCACTTCGAGCAAAATAATGCCTTCTATTTATTAAAAGTGGTCTTTGGTATTACTGGGTCTTATCTGTAAATGATGTACAGTCAGCAAAAGAGATAGGTATCCAGGGTCGTCAGATATAGTCAAAGTTTACTTAGAAACCGATAGATATTTTTTAATAAAATAAAATTAAATTAATAGAGAATAAACATTTCAATGATTTAATTAAATTTCATTCGAAAACATCCACAGGTTTCTAAGTAATCCTCAACCATTTCCGGTGGCATACCTATCTCTTTTGCTGACTATACATGTTTTGTTGTTTAAGTAATTAATTTTATTTGTGAGATGTGTAAGTCTAAATGGTAAGTTTCGTGAACTTGGACATCAGTTGCACAGACTTAAATGATATTGGCTAAGTACGCTTCTTTTCAATATTTTTTCGAAATCATGTTCCACTGAATTAAAATCGGGAAAACTCGCGGGCTCAAGCTAGTTTTGAAGAAGTATCAAAAGGACCACAGACGGTTTAATATGAGAATGCGCTGTAAATAACGCAATTCGTACGATTTTTAAATTATCAAAAGGACCATTCTATATTTAGTGAATGCGTCGAGCAACATAAGCCCGGCATTAAATCAACTAACATTTACATTTCAACCTCTAATGTCTATTTTAAGCACACTGTCTGACGTCACGGCCTACTTACCTGGGGTCAAATGAGGTCAAACTTTACTTAGACTGGCATAAATGTCTAAATTAGGTAAAGTACGTAGTTAGAGGTGAAATAGTTTTGAGACTTTGAGACATGTTTGTTAATAAAGAACTGTTTTAGTGACAAATTATAGATGAAAACAATTACCAAAGTCTTACAGCTGAAACTATTACATTCTTGGTCCTTAGTTCCTAAAGCTTTAGAAAACGTCTCAAAGGACCAGTTAAAATATTCGTAATTTTTGTGAAATAGTATCTAAAAGTAAAGGATACAAGGATACATTTTCGTTATCTATCAAGGAGCACGATGTTTTCAAGTTTTACAGACGTCTAAACTTATCTATGCTACATTCTTACGAGTGTGTCCAGTTTTTTTTTATCTATTGATAGGCATACGTTTGACCACTAACTCACCTGATGGGAAGCGATGATGCGGTCTAAGATGGAGCACGCTTGCCAAGAACTAACCTATTCACTCTTGAATTAAAGACTCCCAGGTTGTAGCTATCAGAAAACATTAAGGCAGGGAATTCCACTCCTTAGCAGAATTACGCACAATGAATGTGTTCCCAAAACGTTTTGTGCGTGTGGGTGGGATGTCCACCATGTCTTGTGGTCCGATGATGGAACGGGGTCGGCGGAATTAAATTATGCAATTCCGTCGCATACTCCCCAAAACGCATCCGATAGAAATAGATTGTATGATTGGCTTTCTTAGGTCTATAAATGAAATGGTGAAGGAAGACATCGTGATGAAACTTGGACTTAAAATAATTAATATAAGTCTGAAATTACCAATCCGCATTGAGCGCACGTGGTCATCAATGCTCGTGTCTTCTCTGTATGAGAAGAGGCCTTTGCCCAGCAGTGGGACAATTATAGGTATTATTATTAATATAATAAGGTTGTATTTCCCTTGTCAGCCAGAGTCTCTACAATACTTACCTACCTATATAATGCTTCTACCCTCGGTTAAATAAAATGTTCGCCTATTTATTATAGGCGTGACTAAAGTAATTTGTAGCATTATACGATACACCTGGCAATTGTTTACTATTACCTCGATTTAGTAGAACCTTGCTTGTTGTGATTATAATTCAGTTTTTAACCTTTCGAATGTCTTATGTAACACAGTCCGACATAAGCAGCGGAGGTTTGACCTTCAACACTTTCGCCCGACAGTCGTTGAGTTAATGTAGGTAGGTAATAGTGCACATTTTTTTAATATAAATTTTTAATACCAGTTTTTTTATGTGTAGGAAAATCTTTCTTTGCCACTCAAAGGTTAATTAGTATTTAAAACTTTACAGAAATTAAGAACGTTACAAAAACAGTTATTGCTTTATTTTACACTAGCAATTTGCCCGCGACTTCGTTCGCGTTTTTTTACGGATTCTTAATTATTTTCAGACTCAGACAGAGTTAGCATTGCTTCCGATAATTGGTGAAATAATTTTTAAAATCGGTTCAGTATTTTTTGAGTTTATCTATCACAAAAAAACATACAAAAAATCAAATCTTTACCTTTTATTTTTATTTATTTTATTTTATTCATTTAATGCATAGACATACAATACACAAATATAAACAAAATAGTCATAAACTAATAGGTATATATTAATTAGGCAAAAAGAACACATAGAGCTCTACAATCACATATTATTATGCCAAAAACTCTTGCTTTTGGCATAAATATGTATATTAAATTCTGAGCGACTTGAATCTTTAGAATATTTAAATATTTAGCATCATAAATATTTAATTTGAATAAAAATGCAAGTTTTGAAAAAATCAGGAACATTACATAATTATAGAATTTTGTTGTAATTTCGATGTAATCGTAATTATAATTACATTATTCGTCTTTCCGAGTCTCAATTATTTTATCTTATAAATGGCATCCAAAGTTGTATTTCATTAGTGTTATTGAAATAAAATAATAATTTTATTTTCCATGATTAAAAAAAGCCGCCTTCAACATCTAAAAAGTGATAAATAACTTTAGCATAGTACACACATGACTTAAGATTTGAAAGTCGGTGGTAATTTTTTTTTAATGATTTTTTTTTATCTAAATCCATTATGCAAAGCAACACTGTTAAAACCGGGGTACTCCAAAGATTGAAGAAACTAAAACGTCGTCTATGTAGATTTTTTTGGGATTTTGTTGATTTTTCAAAAAGTGTTGTATCAATTTCGATAAAATTTATATGGGACTAGCCCTGAGGCATACTCTATCCATTGAAAGTAGAATTTTCAAAATCGATCCAAATTTGACGGAGAAAACACGTATACAAAAAAAAAACATCATACTGAACATCATACGAATTGAGAACCTCCTTCTTTATTGAAGTCGGATAAAAATATAGTTTTCTAGATAAAACTCTAGAACTCAAGAACCCAAAATAACAGAAACCTGAGTACCCAAAAAACATGTAAAAACTTTGGGGAACACATCATTAGGGGGGACACCCAAACACAAGTTTTCATAGGCTAGTGTGGGTGCGTCGCGCCGCCGCCCTGCGCCGAGACCGGGCGGCGCCGCCCAAGGCTGTCTGTCGCTAAGGCTAAGGACTGGCCAGCCTGCAGATTGATTAGGTTTATAGGTCCTGACGGTTTTTTTTTTATTAAAATCCTGCGAGAGAGCTTTTGATCGTTTACAAGATAATTTTGCATACTTTTTTAGCATATCATTTGCAATCTTTGAATGTCTGGTTTTATGTATATATTTTTTTTTACCAGCTACTGGCTAAGTAAAACCCGGTTGCCGCGGTTGGGCTATGGATGGGTGACCATCCATTTCGTACCAAAACCCCTCCGTGTCTCAGAAAGCACGTAAAGCCGTTGGTCCCGGCTGTCATTTGTAGATCTTTGGCGGATTTTGTGGGTAGTCAGAAGCTATAAAATTTAACAACCAATCTTATTGTATTTTTATTTTATTTTATTTATTAGGTCTACCAACAATTAATTGTTTACACTAATTTACAAACAAAAATAAAGCATGCGTTTAAACTCTACACAGTACAGTCAACAGCAAAAGTAGATGATCAAAATCAGAAATTCAATACTAATGAACGGAGTTCGCGTCAAAACTGTGTGGCGTCGAAGTGATTCAAAAGTATGTGTGTGACAATCATATACTTTTAATAAATAACTTGGTAATAAATTATATAAATTAGTGTTAGTAAATTAGTATCGAATTCCTGATTTTGATCATCTACTTTTGCTGTTGACTGTACAACCTGTACCCTTCAAAATGGTTGAGCTAAATGGTGCCGATCCATGCGTCATGTTCGTTAACGGACGCCGTCGATTGGGACTGGTCATCAGCTGAATTGTTATTATAACTATATTTTTCTCTAGACCTCTTTTAACATGCAATACGTGTTACATTGTTCTCACATTGTACCCTTAGATTCAACATGAATGATGTAACCTAAATTTGTAAAATTTAACTGATTTTAAAAGAGTGTTCATGGAGTTTCTTGCTCGTTTCTCCATAGAAACCTACTGTTTGGAACGAGCAACTAGCTTCAACTTTCTGACTGACTGACTCTGACTATTCAAAAGTGCCTGTAAATGGTTTAATTGAAATAAATTATTTTGAGTTTGAGTTGAGTTTGAGTCAACAATTACTTATAGGTAATGTGTGTAAATAAAATACTACATGGATCTTACCAAGGTTACCAAGCAACTGGGTTGTGGTGGTCAGATAGGAAGTCACTCCATGTGATGTACTGCTATTTGTAAACACTGTTATTCAACTGCATCCGGTTAGACTGGAAGCCGACCCCAACATAGTCCAGAAAAGCCATGATCATGATTATTCCATTTTATACCTTAATACAAATTATATTTTTTAATATTCAAATACAAAAAAATACATAAAACTACTCTTTTTGCTTTTGACTTGCGCTCGCGCATCATTATTTAGTTTATATCCAGTCTTGCTCGCTTTAGTTTTTAGCCACAAGTACTTAATGTAATTTCCTCTTACTCTTATTGCAAAGTAATAATAAACTAGTGCAAAGAAGTTAAATAAAATCGCTTCATTTTTGTTTCCGTCTTTCTAAACAGTGCACCCAAACAGATTGTGTCGACGGCGATGTCCGATGTACTTGTCAGGAACAAACAGCCGACAGAAAAGATCGTGAAGTTCGGGACTGTCGATGCGTCCTCTAAGAGCTTTACAGGCGACTGTGAGCTGTTGAAAGCCTCGTCTAACCTCCAACGAGTTGAAGCCCAAATCTCCTAAGAGGTAGTTAGTAGGGTACATGAAAGGTTCTAATTGGTTTACAGGCAAAAATATTCATCTTTCTACTACACTCACAGTTTATTTATTTATTTTATTTTTATATATTTAGTGCGTAGGTACCAGGGATACTTACGTGCTCGAGATGAGAAAATAGAATAAAATAAAATGTTGTGAGTGTAGTAGAAAGATGAATATTTTTGCCTGTAAACCAATTAGCTTCAATAGTATTACCCAGGTAAATGTCTGGGTACAGTCAAACAAGTTACTTGATGAATAAGATTGGAAAATGAATTGCCAATATTCATTTTTAATGTAAGCGTTAGAAGAGCAGGTTCCTGCGCGCAGAGGTTAAAAGGGCAACACAGCCGCTCGCCGCACGTCGCATACCTAGAATAATGAAAACAAACTTAGTTAAAAGATAAAGTTTGACGTGATTAGTTTTTTTTAACCGACTTCAAAAAGGAGGAGGTTATCAATTCGAATGTTTAAAATTATATTTTTTTTTTATGTATGTTCGAGCATAACTCTGTCATATATAGACGGATTTGCAAAATTCTTTTTTTGTTCGAAAGGAGTTTATACCGAAATGGTTCCATATAAATTTTATCAAAATTGATGTAGCCCTTTTTGAAAAAATCAACAAATTCCCAAAAAAATTACTTAGACGACGTTTTAGTTTCTTCTATCGTTGGAGGACTTACAATCTCTTTTAAGTGTGTCGCCATTTCTATATGAATTTGGATGTTAAGGCAACACTAAAAAGCGAAAAATAAAAAATATTTTCAAAAAAAACGAATACCGCCTTCAAAAACTAAAAAGTGATAAATTACTTTAGCACAGAACACATATTACTTTACTTTCGGAAGTCGGTAGCAATACAAAACAACAAACACAAAGCCACCGCCACCGACTTCCGAAAGTAAAGTAATGTGTGTTCTGTGCTAAAGTTATTTAACGTCATATTAGGAAAACTTAATCTAGTTGCCAATTCCAAATGGTAGTTTCGTATGGAGAAGAATGGGCAAGAAAGAGTACATAAGTATGGAAAGAAAATGTTTACAATATTTTGTACTAACAGAAATTATACGTGAATACCTTGCATAAAAACCACTGCGTGCGATTCGACAGAGCGGCCACGGCGCCACCTCAAAAAAAAAACTATTCCAAGACTATGCAAAATTCTGTAAAAGCTGATTCCCAAAACCACAAATTTGTCAAAGTTAAAACTATAGTTAAAAAGTTACAAGGGTTTGAACCCGCGCGGCCACGGAGATCTCCAAAACATGCTAGATCGGTCCCATAGGGCAATCTACATTCTCCACAAAATCAAACTGATTGCAAACTGAAAGTTAAGTATGTGTTTTGTTATTACTTTTGTACTTATAAATTACTCACACATGTTGAAATATGAGGAGTGTTCGTCTACAGTTTCAATATTTGTAAATATGTGAACACTATGTGTCTATGAATATAACTTAGCTGTAATTTCTTGTCACTTGTGTTTGCCTTGTGTCTGGTTCTTGTTTATCTACATAATATATATACGTATGTATTTAAATGTATTTGTGTATGTATATCAGCTGTCTGACACCCATAGTACAGGGTCTCCCTAGTTTGTGGTCAGATGGCCGTGTGTGAAATGTCCCCACATATTATTATTATATTATTATTTCTTAACTAATAATACTTTGCAGATACTATAATATAGTGGTTTTAATGCGATGTACAATCGTATTCACGTATCTATACTCATATTATATAGCTGAAGAGTTTGTTTGTTTGTTTGTTTGCGTGAACGCGTTAATCTCAGGATCTACTGGTTCGAATTGAAAAATTATTTTTGTGCTGGATAGTCCATTTACCGAGGAAGGCTATAGGCCCATGCGAAGCTGGGTCGGGTCGCTAGTAATTCAATAAATGCAAAATATTGTGAATATTTTTTGGCTTATGTTTAACGAACCTCCAGATAAAGTAAATGACCTCCAAAAATAGTAAATGATCACCAACATTTAACCAAAGTATTGTAGAAATATAATGAGTTTGACTGTGAAAAGCGATTTGGTTCGGGCATAGGGGTAGGGGGTCACAGCTCTAACCTAACCTAACCATGTCGGATCTGCCCCAGGGGGCACTTAAGGGTCCTAGGATTTGGTAACTAAGATTTGGTGATCATTTACTATTTTTGGTCGTCATTATATTTATTCCAATATTTAAAAAAAAAATAAGTATGTAGTTTCTGCCCATTCTTCTCGATACGAGAAAACCATTTGGAAGGGGCCACTAGATTCAAATTTTCTTATATGACGTTTAAAAGTGCGTTTTAATAGTATTATTGAAATAAATGTTTTACCTAAGACCTTGACTTATCGGCTTATAGTGAACTTCATTTACAGTAACACAGTGTACACATAAACATTACATGAATTAGATACTAATAATAATAATAATAATGAATTTAAATTAAATTAAAATTAATTAATTTAATTTAAATTTTTTAATCCCGCGGTACTAAGGAGCTGCTCCTGATTGACATGGCCATCAGTCAACAGGTTCGCCGATCCCGAAAAAATCTGTCGACATGTTGGATAGATTACAAGAAGGCCTATGACTCTGTGCTGCATACATGGCTCATGAGGGTGCTAGAGTTGTACAAGATAGATACCACTCTGCGCACCTTCCTGATGTCGTGTATGGGGCAGTGGAGGACGGTCCTTCGCTATCCAGGATGTCGACATATCCAGAGGAATAGTGAACCGATAAAGATTGAGCGGGGTATATTTCAGGGTGACAGTTTGAGTCCACTTTGGTTCTGCTTAGCCTTGAATCCTCTAAGCACACTGCTGGAGAATTCAAGTCTAGGCTATAGATTGAAGAGAGGAGGTCAGGTAATATCTCACCTCCTTTACATGGATGACCTAAAACTCTTTGCCACCAACAGTTCACAGCTGATGGAGCTACTGAAAGTAACAGAAACTTTCAGTAGCGCCATCAGGATGGAATTTGGCGTGGACAAATGTGCGGTCATGCATGTCAAGCGAGGGGAGATTGTGGAATCTGAGGGAGTTCAGCTTTCGGATTCCATAAACCTTAGATCCCTCTCTTCAATTGAGACCTACAAATATTTGGGTATGGCGGAAGCGTTGGGCATCAATGCTGCTGACATGAAGCAATCGTTGAAGGAGCGCTTCTTTGGCCGCCTGAAGAAAGTATTAAATAGTCTTTTGTCAGGCGGAAATAAGGTGCGCGCCTTCAACGGGTGGGTCATGCCGGTCTTGATGTACTCTTTCGGCATACTCAAATGGACTCAAACGGAACTCGATGCCCTGGACAGGAGAGTCCGTACATTGTTGACAGCGTATCGGATGCATCACCCACGGTCATCGGTAATGAGACTGTATATCCCGCGGAAGTGCGGAGGTCGTGGCTTCTTAAATGCTAAGACTCTGCACAACCGTGAGATATACAGTCTCAGGGAATATTTCCTAGGAGCCGACGTGGGGATGCACCGAGATGTAGTTGCAGTGGACAAAGGCCTCACCCCGCTCTCCTTGGCTAAAGAGAACTGGTGCAAGCCTGTAGTGCTTGAGACTAATGATCGCGAGGAGGTTTGGAAGAGTAAGGAGCTTCACGGACGCTTTTTCCGGGCCCTACACGGGCCCGATGTCGATTTCTTAGCGTCCGTATCCTGGCTACGATTCGGTGATCTATTTGGAGAAACCGAAGGTTTTGTGTGTGCAATTATGGACGAAGTTATTTTGACGAATAATTACCGGAGATTTATTATGAAGGATGGCACGGTTGACATTTGTCGGGCATGTCACCGGCCGGGTGAATCAATCCGTCATATTATTTCTGGATGTTCTCGTCTTGCTAACGAAGAGTACTTGCACAGGCACAACCTTGTGGCCAGGATTATCCATCAGCAACTTGCTCTGAATTACAACCTCGTGGAATCAGAAGTTCCATACTACAGGTATGTGCCCGATCCAGTTCTTGAAAATGGCAATGTCACATTGTACTGGGATCGATCCATCATCACTGACAGGACTATTGTAGCCAATAAGCCTGATATAGTGGTGGTGGATCGATTGGAGAGGCGCGCAATGATTATTGACATAGCTGTTCCTCATGACGAGAACCTCATGAAGGCCGAGAAAGACAAGCAAATAAAGTATCTTGACTTGGCCCATGAGGTTGTCGACATGTGGAATGTGGACTCAGCGATCATTGTGCCGATAATTGTTACAGCCAATGGCTTAATTGCCAAGAGCCTCGACCAACATCTAAGGAGGCTCTCGTTAGACGGCTGGATCAAGGGCTTGATTCAGAAGGCAGTACTTCTGGACACGGCCCGCATTGTCAGGAGGTTTCTCTCTCTGGAGCCCTGACCGCCGGTAGCTTGGACCCTGTTCCCGATACCGGTGAGGTACTATTTTTTTATATTTTTAAATGTTTTTGTTTTTATATGAATATTTAAAAATGTAATTTAATATGTATATAAAATAAATGAATGTGAATAATAATAATATGTGGGGACATTTTCACACACGGTCATCTGACCCGAAACTAGGGAGACCCTGTACTATGGGTGTCAGACAGCTGATATACATACACAAATACATTTTTTTTTGTAAATACATACATATATAGATAAACAACACCCAGACACAAGGCAAACACAAGTGCTCATCACACAAATGTTTACCCTGGGCGGGAATCGAACCCGCAACACGCTGCGCAGCAGTCGATCGCTCAGCCACTGCGCCAACCGTGTCGTACACTTGTTTACTTGTGTACAGTTGTCATTAACTCTTTTATTACTCCACGTGTCTTCAATGACCTACATGTTTGTATCGCAGGTAAGTACAGATGAACAAACTATTTGGTGGTCAGGCAGATAAATTGTCTCATTGGTCTCGTAGTGGGCCTCAGCTGAGCGTAGGGTCCTGCGTTCGATTGCCAAATCGGGCAGTGTTGTTGGGTTCTTGTATTAGGTTTTTTTAATAGCAGCCCGTAGTTTGGAAATTGATGGCGTGCCACCCCGTGGTTCAAACAGCGCATAAAGCCGCTGGCCTCTCGCCTGATTTTTCTCCGGTCGTGTCGGATTGCCGTTCCAACGGAATTTGAGAGTGAGAGAAGAGGGAATGAACTTGTGTTTGACCAAACACTTGTGCACTATAATATCTTCTGCATACTTGGCTCTATCGAAATTTGACCACATTGGAAGATTATTATACTAGCACTTGTCCAAGACTTCGTCCACGCAGATATCGTACTTCTCTTACAAAGTCCCCCTTTGAGGGGTTATTAAAAAAAGTTTTTTCATAAAAAAAGAAAACCGCCTTCAAAAACTAAAATGTGATAAATAACTTTAGCACAGAACACACATCACTTTACTTTCGGAAGTCGGTGGCAATACAAAACAACAAACACAAAGCAACCGCCAAAGAGATCTACGAACGACAGCCAGGACCAACGACTTTACCCTGTGCTTTCAGAGGCACGGAGGGAACTCGGTATGAAATGGATGTTCACCCATCCACAGACCGACTGCGGCAAGCATAGCTTAACCTTTGACCGATCTGTATGGCTTCTACTTGCCTCTTCACTGCCGACTTAGTATACACAGGGTGAAATTTAACTCATGAGCAAATTTTTAAAGAGTGACTCAGTCCATGAACCTGAACGTGCTGTTTAATTTGGCCCCGTAATGAAAGTGTCCATTACGGGGCCAAATTAAACAGCACGAAATAAAAATTCAGCGGTTCCATACAGAAGAGCAATAGGTACTCGGCCAAAATGTATGGAACAGCTGTTATTTTTTTCGCGCTGTTTGAGTTAACTCCATAATAAAAGTTGTTCAGGTACATTTCGGAGAGTGTGCTTTGGAATTGCACAATTTAATACCCCCATCCCCATTCCATCATCGGACGAGCAGAGAAACGGCGAAGCGTCACCGCTATACGGTTGAAGTTCCACAGTCTCGAACCAAGCGGTTTGATCCCACATTTATTGCAAACTGCCAGACTGTGGAATTCGCTGCCCGCCTCTCTGTTCCCTGATAAGTATAATCTTCAAGGCACGAACGAATCGGTTCATCCTAGGCAAGCGTGTTCCAACTTAGGCCGCATCATCATTTAAGATCAGATGAATTGCGGTCAAACGCAAGCCTATTTCATAACAAAAAAAAGATTCGTGGTCTGAGTCACTCCTTACAAAATTTGCTCATGAATTCAATTTCACCCTATATCTGTTTACCCCAGGGTAAACATTTGTGTGATGAGCACTTGTGTTTGGCTTGTGTCTGGGTGTTGTTTATCTATATATGTATGTATTTACAAAAAAAAATGTATTTGTGTATGTATATCAGCTGTCTGACACCCATAGTACAGGGTCTCCCTAGTTTGGGGTCAGATGGCCGTGTGTGAAAATGTCCCCACATATTATTATTATTATTATTATCTTCAAATTCGACAGCAATGTTCAAGATCGCGATAGCCCTATTTATGTGCCAAAATGATCCAAGTCGATCTTAAAACAAAGATCGATCTGGCTCATTAAACCTCTATAGTACTTAGTAGTACTCTAAGACATAAAAGTCCTCAGTTCTATATCATAATAATGTGTCTGAGGCGACCGACGCGACCTTCGAAAGGCTGTCGTAGTAAACAAATTGTGGTGAAACTGTGACTCACTGTCTGTAGAATAGTAAATACTAGAAAATAGTGGGATTAGAATGTTCACACGTGAATTATATGAGGCTGTTTTCGCCTCACAAAAGGGCAAAAGCCCCATGTAAGGAACGAGTTGGTTCACGACTGTTGCTTAGTGTGTTGGGTATTTTTTTTATAATTTATTTTTAAGGTCCCGTACCCAAAGGGTAAAAACGGGACCCTATTACTAAGACTCCACTGTCTGTCTGTCTTTCTGGCTGTCTGTCACCAGGCTATATCTCATAAACCATGATAGATAGACAGTTGAAATTTTCACAGATGATGTATTTCTGTTGCCGCTGTAACAACAAATACTAAAAACAGAATAAAATAAATATTTAAGGGTTACCATACAACAAACGTGAATTATTGCCATTTTTTGCTCGATGTCTAATGTTGTATAGATACGAGTCCGACTCGCACTTGGCCAGTTTTTTTTTTAGTTTTGTTCGAGTACGTACCTCAGCTCAGCTGATAGGTACAGAGGCCAGCACAGCAATCTGTCAAATGTCTTTGATAGATTTTCAACTTTATTGCAAAACGTTAGGGTTCATATTCAATAGGGTATTACACCCATTTTTGAAAAGTGTCTCAATGAAATTCTGCAGTGCTAATATGCCACCAAAAAAAAACACAAAATTTTTATTCAATCGATAAGTGCCATAAAAATGCATCAAAATTTTCAATTTTCAAATTTCGCGCGTAGTTTGATGAAAACGCCTTTTACTGGACGCCATATTGCTCGGCGTAAATGACGTCAGTTCGTTTTGTATCAAATGAGCTCATATTAAATATGATAATTGTATATAATTTAAAAATAATTAAAAGCATATTTTGTAATAGGTGTAATAATAAAAAAATTACGTTGGTTACGAAAATAATAACAGTACAAAGCCTATATTACGCCAATCGGTTGACTGACAGTTGACAAGTTTTTGTTTACACAGCCGTATGGCGTAATAACATGGCCGCTACTATTTTACGGTGTTTTACAACAGATTAAAAATACTGAAAACTTTGAATTGAATTTAAACATTTGTTTTGTTATTTTATGAACTAAAACTTACATTTTCCGACTGCTTAATGCCTAAACTGTCTCAAAAACATATTTATAGATTTTTTCTCGTATAGAGTAAAATACCCTATTGGGGAAAAATTGACAGTTCGGTATGGCCTGATGTGCTGTCGTTTGTACCTGCAGGTAAATGATATTCATGACATGACATTCAGAAAATAAGAAAATTTTGATTATTATTTGTTGCTCTGGACAGAGAGGGTTGGAAAGAAGAAAGGGAGGCCTTTGCCCTGCAGTGGGACAATATAGGCTGAAAATAAAATAATAAATAATATAATTATTTGTTTGTATGTACGTAAAAGGCTCAAATAAAAATTGGGTCTTTGACGTCCTATATCTCTAAAAACAGTGGATTGAAATGACCCTAGCAATTAGTAAAATATGTGGTGCAACCATTGAGTTATATGTACGGTGCAACTCTGTTGGGGTCGACTTCCAGTCTGACCGGATGCAGCTGAATACCAGTGTTTTACATGGAGCGACTGCCTCCTATCGGACCTCCACAACCCAGTTACTGGGTAACACGATATGCCTTAGTAAGACTAGTTGTCAGACTTTCTGGCTTCTGACTACCCATAACGACTGCCAAAGATCTACGAATGACAGCCGGGACCAACGGCTTTACGTGCTTTCTGAGGCACGGAGGAAACTTGTAATGAAGTGGATGGTCACCCTTCCACAGACTGACCGCGGTAACCGTAGCTTAACCTTTGACCGATCGATCTGTACGCTATACATGTATGATACTTTCAAGTTTTCAAAGCTTTCAGCGCTGAATTCAGCGGTTCAATACTTCACTGCATGTGTAACGGAGCCTGAAGTTATATTAACAAACTTATGCGCGCTCTTCTCATTCATTCCCCTTCAAATTATGAACCAGGAGTATTTGCAAAAATCCTGTCTTATTCCTGCCATTGGGAAAACACTCTTATGGAACCAAAAATGTGGTCGAAATTGCATTGATAGAAAAAAACTTGAAGTCCACAGAATTCCCTTGAAGTTATTCGTTTATAAACCAGTTTCTTTTCTTTCTTTTCTCTTTCTATATATTGATATATTTGGTTAATGTAATGGTCGACGATGGGTCCTCTTGTCAAATGTTCATATATTTGGTTGTTTATGAAGATTGCAGTAAATTTTTGTCTGTTGAAGTAGTGGAAGGCGGCATATGGAGGAAGTTTTCCAATAGGAAGATGGGTTTGAAGAAGGGTCTGTGATTGGATGCATGATTTTTGGGTGAAATATGATTGTTAGTGAAGGTAGAGGGAAGGTCTACATTGGCGCGACGAGAAATATAAATTACTTAGTATTGCCATATAGGTGTACGAATCGTTGGAATATGGTAAAGTTTTAAGTGACTTTGAATGCCAAAAATGAATGAGATTCCAAGATCATCCATCATCAGGTGTAATTCAAATTGGAAATATTTCTACCAAAATAAACCAACCCACGTTATTAATTTCCCATCTTTCGAAGTAATCATACATTTTAACACATTACAGTAAGTAGTAATTAGTTTGGGATTTACATAGGATACGCCCACAGATATAGATAGACCTAGATAACGCAAGTATCACGATTTTAGACTACCTATTATGACGTCACAATGTTTTGTTTTTCTTAATTTTTTTATTCCCAGGTATTACTGAGGGTATTAGATTAAAAATAATTGCTTTTTAAATTAATTACGCATAATATTAATTACAAAATGACTTACCGATGGAAGGAAACGTTTACTTTACTTTTTTACTTACGAGTTTTGTACGTAAGCTGGGCATTTTAAACTGATGATCACGTCAAAATGGGTAGCGTAAACGATTTGAAAAAAAATATGTGTAATTATCATTTGGTATGTGAATATTTTGAATTATGATTATTTTAAACAGTTTAATTAATTCGTGAAGTTGTGTTCAACGCAGACAAATTTATAATCACACAAAATCTACCAAGTATACGTACACATTTTATTTAATTGTCTGTAAGATGGTTTAATTATCTATTTTTTTAGCGCATACGATTCCCGGGTCACTCAATGACGCCAGCGTATCTCGTTGACAGCTGAGCTGAACTAGTTGAAATGGCACACATTGGGGAGCTTTTCCTGTCATGCGAATTTTCGCCCGCACGCGGATCTGGCCCGCATGCAGGCTGCCTGCATCCTATCATTTCATACATGTTTTTCCTATCATGCGGGTAGCACGCGAGCGGAACGCCGATTGGCTGCGGGCAGGCAGCCCGTGTGCGTGCTAACCGCTTTCGGGCGGCGTTCTTCTGCCTTCAGTGTTGTTTTTTCTGTGACGCGGGGCACACATAGTCATAGTACGCATGAGTTTTATCACTGGTGACACACACGACACTGCAGCGGCAAACGAAATCTTTGTCCTGCGTGTGGCGAGGAGCGTGTTATCACCCACATGCGGACCAGATCCACGCGCGGGCGAAAATACGCATGACAGGAAAAGGTCCCTTATGCAGCTTAACACTTTCGATTATTTTTATCCCGTTTTGTATTCCAATGGAATGATTTACTTCACAGAGTTGCTAAAAATCGAATTTAGAATATCCCGAATAATCATTTGTTTTACACATGTCTCTAAATGAAAGGGCTGATTTTTAAATGGTCAGGTACAGTCAGCAAGGCCTAAGGGGCGCGTAAAACAAAAAAAACTTTAAAAATAAATTTTGTTACTAGTGATCCATAAATAAAATTCAAACATAACGATTATTATAACAATTTTTCTACATCGGACATTGCATTTTTATCATTTTTATTATCTTCATTTACACTCTCGTCTGATGTGTCGTTTGGGTTAATAATGAATCTTCGTTATGTCATCAAGAACACTTCTTTACGCAACAGTACAAGAGGACGCACCGCGCCTCAAGCCGGTTGCGTCGCACTCTAGGCCGACGTCACACCTACACTATCTACGTACACTCACACAAATGCAAAGCTCAGCTTACGCAGACTGTGTATTTATCTGACGAATAAATATGACAGCTTGACGTTCTTTCTAAAAGAGCTATCAAACCGCCATTTTGATCTGACGATTGAAAAATTGATCCTCAATTAAGCATTACTCACCTTGGTAACCTAAAAAGCTTCGATCAGACATAAGCCAGACGGCATAAATAATTCCACAGAATCCCCCTTATACTATTTCAATACTAAACCGAACAATTATCATGACAAAGCCCCAATAGCCGTAAATAGCCCGGATATTGTATAGAAAGGCTATTTATACATAGAAATAGGGCTTTTCTCATCTGTTTCCTAGTAAAATACTGCTTTTATTCTATAGAAGCAATGTATTATGTTTTGTCGGCTAAAGTTTTTTGGTGATGTGATTATGTAATAGTTCTTTGGTATATTATGTTTATGAAGAGGAAAGGAACGGGATTCGGTTGAAAGTATTCTTGTTGGTTTCGTAACTTAGTATCTAGTGACACTGTAACTCAAAATATCTTATATACCCGACTAAAGCAAAGCCGTATGCCGTAGCGCCTAAACTACTGAACCAATTTTGATGAATAAGTTATCATTTAAAATTACTAATTATAAATAATTAATCTATACCTACTAATCTATACTATACTATTACTATATCCATACTTCCATGCTTAACGCCTTTAGTACACCGACGCGTTCATATGCGGCAGCGAAACAACGAAAAAACTGTCAGTAGTACTTTTGGTAGAATTTCGCATACGCTATGTCTCGCTCTAGCACTAGCTACATGAAATATTTGTGTCCTTGTCGGTATTGTTGTTATTATATATATTATTAATTAGAAATTATCCCGAATTATATGCAGTTGGTCACGCAGATTATAAAAATGCGTACAAAAATAATAGTTAAAAAAAAACTAAAAACACGCTTTTTATAGAAAACCAAACTAAAAAATAGAAAATAAATTTTAATAAATTTAAATTAAGAAAAGTGTTAAAAATTTCCATAAATTTAAATTAATAATAGTGTGTATAAAATAAAAATTATTTTATTTTTTTTGTTATTTGTTACACGATTTCTTCGGCAAATGTGAATCGATTTTGAAAATTCTTTTAATTAGGGATAGGGTATGCCTTAGGGGTGGTCCAGTATAAATTTTATCGAAATTAATTCAGCACTTTTTGAAAAATCAATTAAATCGCAAAAAATCGGCATAGAGGACTTTTTTAATAGTGTCTTCAATCTTTGGAGTACCTCTGTTTTTACGTGTTGCCGGTTTTCAATGGATTTGGATGATAAGAAGGTACTCTAAAGTGATAAAAAAAAGCTTTTTCACAAAAAAGACAACCGCCTTCAAAACCTAAAAAGTGATAAATAACTTTAGCATAGTACACACACATGACTTTAGATTTGGAAGTCGGTGGCAATTAAAGACAATAAACAGAACAAAGCCACCGACTTTCAAATCTAAAGTCATGTGTGTACTGTGCTAAAGTTATTTATCACTTTTTAGATTTTGAAGGATGTCTTTTTGTAAAAAAGCTTTTTTAGATTTTGAAGTCGGTTGCCTTTTTTAGTCAGGGAATCGTCTGTATCCGCGATAACCGACATTCACGCAGACAAAGACGCGGGCAAAAGCTTGTTAATTCATGAATAATCTACATTATAATACAATTAACAATTGTAAAATATATACACCAGCTTTTGTCTGCGACTACGCCCGCGTGAATGTGGGTTCTCGCAGATGAAGTCGCGGATTAAAATATAGCCTATATACTTTCTTGGGGTTAAAGTTTCATACAAAGGGCCGATTGTTCAATCCTCAGATAAACAGTTAGATAGTACTTATTAGACAGATAACAAAATATTGCATTTTTCAATAACGGCCCTAACTGGGGAATAAATTTGTCTGCCCCTTGGACGGCCATATAAACGTCTATTCAATAGATACAACTAGATCCATTGACCTTTAGTTTGAAGTTATTTCTTCTTTTGCCAAAGTAATATCAAAATTATGGAAATTTTCGATGCTGTTGACGATGTGGCAATTGAAGAAGAGGTTATGTATGAATATTTAAATACTGAAAAGAAACAAATAGTAATCAGACCAAGACCTGACCAGTTTGCTATGTGGGATTCAAAAGATGAGAAGATGTGGGAAGGAAAGATGATGATGATTAAATTAATTCATAATTATTATTACCTTGTTCATTCATTTAATTATTAGAATGAAATTAATGAATTAATAATGATTATTCTTCTTTTTAATGAGTTCAGCAGTATTGAAATCAGCAGCGCGCTCTCTTTTCTTTTATTTCGATTTTATTTCTTATCAAAATAATAACTACTCAGTCACTGACAATAAACCAAACTACAATATCACCAAACACGAGAAAATAACAGATGTTAGGGATGCACTATGAAAAAAAAAGGTCGAATAAAGGAATGCCAACGCAATTGCTATCCTCTTCTAATACACATTATACCGTATGCGTGTTTGACGCTCGCACAACATTACAGTGAAGATGGCAACTAAAATCCACAGATAACTATTCGATTGCTATCTGGCCATTGAAAAATGCAACTATTTTAGTTGTCGTTTTAACAGTCAGTTAAGTTTATTCTCTAGGTAGTTATTTGTTCAGTTATTCGATGATTGAACAATCGGCCCTAAGTTTCATAAACATCAGTTCAGCCGTTTTATCGTGAAAGCGTAACAGAGTTACTTTTGCATATATTATCTAAGTATGGACTTAAATTAGTCCTGTTAAAATTCACAGTCCATCATGTCCAAAATAATCAACCAATTGCCTAATCCCCTTCCCATTTACCCCCTTAAATCTTTCCTAGCAATAAGTCTAAGTAGCCATTTTCCCATCCCAGCCTACAAGTCTACTGGCAACACTATATCATTTTAATAGTACACTAAAGAATAACCAACATTCCCTCGAATGCAGTAAAAACATTAATCTAGAAAATTTGGCATCCACGTTGTAAATTTTAATAGGATATCTTTCAACAATGGCGTATGTCCGTGGTTTATTTCGTGGCAAATAAAAATATGTTTTTCACGACTTGTTTTGACCTGACAAATATGGCCTATTCGTCATTGGTTTATCATTAAAAGAAAATAAAAGCAAGAATTCATCACGTACCAACTCTGCTGACTCCAAAGATCAGAAGCTGGATAAGAATCATAATTTACGTAACGTAGTCTAGATCCAGACTTTCAGTGCGATCTGTTTGCCTAGACACTATGTAAACACTGATGACGTCATTGTTACGCGTGTATCCTTCGAACAAATTACTGTGATTAGTTCTTTACTGGTTTATAAGTTAATTGTAACGAACAAAAAACATAATTATAAGAATAAATGATTTGATTTTATTTTATTTGATTTGTACTAAAGAGGAGCTCGTAGCTAAGTTAAAGCCGTACAGATCGATCGGTCATAGGTTAAGCTACGCTAGCCGCGGTCGGTCTGTGGATGGGTGACCATCCCTTTCATACCGAGTTCCCTCCGTGCCTCGGAAAGCACGTAAAGCCGTTGGTACCGGCTGTAATTTGTAGATCTTTGGCAGTCGTTATGGGTAGTCAGAAACCAGAAAGTCTGACAACCAGTCTTACCAAGGGGTATCGTGTTACTCAGTAACTGGGTTGTGGAGGTCCGATAGGCAGTCGCTCCATGTAAAACATTGGTATTCAGCTGCATCCGGTTAGACTGGAAGCCGACCCCAATATAGTTGGGAAAACGGCTAGGCGATGATGATTTACACTAAAGTTAGAAACAAAGAAAAGATACTAAAAATGACAATTTCTTCACGAGATAGTGAAACACATTACAAGAGATTATATACTTATTATTATATATGTGGATCATTCAACTCCCTCCAAAATGGTTGAGCTGAATGGTCCTGATTCACGCGTCATGTTCGTGAACGGCGCTGTCAGTGTCAGTAGACATTGGTCAACTCTTAACAGCCATGGTTTTTATCTTGATTATTTTTTTTATATTTTGTATTGCTAAATTACCTTCATTGTTCTCACATATAGAAGCAACAAGAATAATGTAAGTAGTATTTTGTAAAAACTTGATTTTAAAAGAGTGTCCGTGGAGTTTCTTGCTTGTTCTTCTCCATAGAGACCTACCCTACGTTTTGGAACGAGCAACTAGCTTCAACTTTCTGACTAACTGACCGACACCTTGACAATTCAAAAGTGCCTGTAAATGGTTTAATTGAAATTAATGCCTTGACTTTGACTTTATAACAGAACCTAAAACTAAAACAAGTGCATTATATTGTAGAAAAAAAAATCGGCGGGCAGCACCCGAAAGAAAAGGCAAAAAGACAAAGGCAAAGAAAGGAAAGGAAAGACAATTGAAAGGGACGATCGTATTTCTTGGTATGGGCATGTGACGAAAAGAGTTATGAAAATAAATGTGGTTGGATGTCTCCACCCAACCACATTTATTTTCATAACTCTCGGAAGAAGGCTGAAGAAAAGATGGATGGATTGTGTGAAGAATGATATGAATAAAAAGGTTCAGTAATAATAATAATAATAATAATAATAATTTATTTCAATCAACTATGGATCATAATACATTTAAATTGAAATTGGAAATTCTACATAATATTAATAAAACACAAAATTAAAATAATAAATTAACCCTAGTCTGTAAGTGAACCATGCAGCAGTGGTTCACGTACTGACAGTCAAAACGTTCTGCAAATGCGCTCAGGATACTGTTGGGGCTGGCCCGCACCCTACGCACCAAGGATGTGCACCGCTTGCGCATGATTGTGTGGAAACAATCCACACGCGCCTCGGCAAACATCCCCGACGCGCTACAGAAGCGAGACAGCCCCAAGAGCCCCCTGAACGCATTGTTGTATTGGACACGTAATATCATGTCATTGTCATGTCATCACGTAGTAATATCATGACGATTGACAGGACGGGATGGAGGATGAAGACATGTTGCGATGACCCCAAGTCTTAGTAACATGGGGTAAAGGCAGGGAGACGATGATGACTAAGGGCGGGTTGCTTCAACTATTCTTTACTGACGGGTAATAGTCAAAACTGGCGCTAACTATCGTCAAACCAAAAATATGGGTTATTTCACAAAATGGTGGCCTTAACGTACGTCAAAAAGTTACTATTACCATAAGTTAATTTTGTGTTGTCAAACAACTACGTCAAACATCAAAATATTATGGAATCTCTTTTTGAATAACTTTGACTGACGGATTTTTATGTCATGAAACAACCCGTTACGTTTAACGACAACAACATAATTATTCATTTTAAAACATGATTTAATTTCTACAGTATTCATTCTAAATACTCTAGAAATTAACGGATCATGGCAGAATTTGTACAAAAAAATAAAGATGTTTAGAGAAGTTGAAATTCTAATTCTTATACTCTTGGATACTAAAAAGAGGGTCTTTAAGCATTTACAATATTTTTAAAACCCCGCAATAAAAATGAATGCTTAAACTGCATAGTTTAACGAAAAGCAACAAAACGGCGACTGACAGTAGCAGTGACACTGACAGTAGCCGTTTCGTAGTTCTTACACTGACATTGCATTGTTATCTAAGAGAAATAATTTCACTAATAACAATTTTTTTTCCACACACTTGTTACTTTCTTTTTTTTTAACACAAAATGGCCAACGAAATGAAACGAAAAAGTGTTATTTTCATTTCAAAATATTATATGCGGGGGTTTAAAAATATGGAAAGTATATCAATCTACTAGTTCAGTTCATTCTGCACATTGGAAAATATTTTAAGCCCTCAAAATATTTTTTTTTTCATACAAATGAATGTATGGATCTCGCCATGATTCTTTGGAGGATTTAGCAATTAATATACCTTGGCAGTTAACGTGTTAAAACTCAATATCAAACCGGCAAGGAAGACACAATATTTAGGGAGTTAAAAAATTCCGTGAGTCATGGTCAGACAGCAAATTCGTAGCAGACATAACATTTTAACACGCCAATACTTAAGTATTATGTACAGCGGTAACCCCTTCAAGCCATACCAAACTGACAAATTTTCCCAATTGAATATGAACCTTATGCATTTGTAATTAACTTGAAAATCTATCAAAGGTTATACTAAGTTGAAACTGACATCAAACAGTTAAATCACATTAAACTTGAACCAATAGTTCGTCCACTTATGTAACGTATATAAAATTCTCATAATCACGTAATTCCTTAGAACATAAATCACGTAATTCCTTAGAACTGTTGTCTAAATATATTGCATGTATCGATCGCCCTATTGTCTATACGAGCCGTGTCAAACAGCTAATTTTTAATACTAGCTTTTGTCCGCGACTACGTCTGTTTGAATGTCGGTAATCCCGGATGCAGACGAAGTCGCGGATTAAAAAGTAGCCTATGTGCTTCCCCAGGGTTCAAGCTATCTTCATTCCAAATTTCATCAAAATCGGTTCTGCCGTTTCATCGTGAGAGCGTAACAGACAGAGTTACTTTCGCATTTATAATATTAAAATATAAGTATGGATTGATTACTCATTAGTTATATTACTAATTAGATATATTAATAACTAGCGACCCGACCATGCATGGGCCTATAGCCTTTCTCGATAAATGGACTATCCAACACAAAAATAATTTTTCAATTCGAACCAGTAGATCCTGATAATAGCGCGTTCAACGAAACAAACCAACAAACAAACAAACTCTTCAGCTTTATAATATTAGTATAGATAAAATATAGCCCACTGCACTCAGGGATAATGTATCTTCTTATTATCTAAATAATTGACAGAATCGAACCAGCCGTTCCAGAGATTAGCACGAAAAAACCCAACATTAATCCATACTTCCATACTTATACTTAATATACTTATATTTATTTTACTTATCAATTCAATTCAATTCATTCATTTATTGCATCAAATATGGTAGGTGCACGGAGTTCTTATTTAGTAACACACATTTGGCCAATATATAGCATGCAATAGTACAGGTTTATAACTGACTTCAAAGGAAAAGGAGGTTCTCAGTTCGACCCGTATGTTTGTATGTATGTATGTATGTCCACGATTATCTCCCGTTTGGCTGAACCAATTTTGATGCGGTTTCTAGAAAAGTGTTTGTTACATTCTGGAGAAGGTTTTAGTATACAATAAACATAAATTTTGAAATCGCTTTAAAAAACAACAACAAAAACCGAGTACACGTTTTCGTTTCTTCTATCTTTCCATCTTTAGAGGACTTTCAATCTCTGTTTTAACTGTGTTGCCGTTTCTTAATGGATTTGGGTGATAAGGAGACATTAAAAAGTGGAAAATATAAACTTTTTTGAAAAAAGAGAACCGCTTTCAATAACTTAAAAGTGAAAAATAACTTTAGCACAGAACACACATAACTTATGTTTCGGAAGTCGGTGGCTTTGTTCTGTTTGTTGTTTTGTATTGCCACCGATTGTACTTAATTTAATTATTAATATTTGATTTATTTTTCTCTTTGGCATTTCTTATTTTGAGATGTAGACAATTTTCAATATAGTTAATTTTTTGACATGGGAATTTTATTATTTTGTTATTATTTTATCATTTTTAACATTAGTATTGTCACAAAAAATTGCATGCCGAAATGAGTAGGTGGAATATGTAGGACTATTGTGTATTTGTTATAAAATCTGTAAAATACCATATTTCTGGCAAATAAATGAATCTGAATTTAAATGAATCTGAATCGCGTTTTAGTTTTTGAAGGCGGTTCTCTTTTTTCAAAAAAGTTTATTACAGTTAAGATATTAATTACTAGGTGACTATTTTTTTTTTCAATTTAAGTCTACATAACAGTTAAATATGTCTGTGCTTTATAGTATAAAATTTACGGGGACACTTTTGAAAGAACTCAACTATCGAATAAAAACACTCGTCTAACAACCACTTCCACAACGCACGACAAAACTTATTAAAGGGTAGTTGAGTAATTGACCTATGTAACACATTACAAAATAATTAGGGAAGCCATATAAACGCAGCTCCACCGAAAAGTTCTAGCTTTGGAACGGGCATTCAAAATCTAAATTAGGTTTCCTTTTGTTTGTGTTATCTTTCCGTTCAAATAGTTCAAGATTGGACCTCACAAACCTGGCAACTTCGTAACTATAAATGCCAGGGGACCGTCAGTAGATTGTGCGACTTGAATATAGGCTTGCATAATGTATACTAATCCATCCATACTTCCATTCTTTACACTTTCACGATAAAACGGCTGAACCGATTTTGACGAGATTTGGTATCAAAATAGCTGGAACCCTGGGGAAGGACATAGGCTACTTTTTAATCCGCGACTTCGTCTGCATTCGCGATAACCGACATTCACGCGGACGAAGTCGCGGGCAAAAGCTTGTTGATAATAATTATTTAGTGATTATAAATACGAAATTGAGTCTGTTTGTAACACTTTCACGACTAAACTTCAGAGACCCAAGAAATGCTGCGATAGGCTACTTTTTAAGGCGACGATATACGCCGGCGACCTTAAACGACCAGAGAATCGTATGCGCTGCGTCCAAAACTCTCAAAGTTTCGTCGAAAAAATTAAATAAAAGATAGCATTCTTTAACTTAAAAAAAGCGTAGGCTATAAGATAGATAATTAAATTGTCTGTAAGATAGTAAAAGTTTCGTTTAAAACTTCCTGGTAGATTTTGTGTGATTATCAATATTTTGTCCGCGTCAGACATCTTCACGATTTAATTAAACTACTTAATATGAACTTAATCAAAAATATTCACATACTAAATGATTAAGAGAATGTTCTAGTTTAACATATATTTTTATCAAATCATTTACACTACACAATTTGACGTGATTGTCAGTTTAAAATCTGCAAAAGTCGCTTATTAGCGCCTTAATCCTCGATAACCGATATTATACGTGACGTGATACGTGGACGAAATGGCGAGCAAACGCCAGTTAAAAATAATTATAACACTACGATGAATAATCACATGTTTGTGCAAGCCCTAATCAGGGGTTTTCAGCTCGTTTATGTGACAACCCCACATTACAAACTTACCCTACTATTAAATGTAATTAGGTGACTATTATTTTGTTGCCGGATGTGTAGGTGGGGAAATGAGGTGTTATTAGTTCACGAAGTACCTACCTACCTACTGTTAAATATGTTGAGTGATGGTTCCACGACACGTGTACAACGTGTGAAGCAATAATGTATTATTTTTGGTGTGAAAATGATACTGAAAATAGTGTCATAAAGTATTTTTGGTTGCGTCTCAAATACAATAACACATCAAAATATGACTACGCTATGAAAAAAAAAATGAAAATACAATTAATTATGTTTACATTAATTGAATCTCAGGTTTATATGGAAAGTATTTGGACTTAACCCATTTTTGGGCTCAACTCATTTCTGAACTTAACTCATTTTTGGACTCAACCTAGTTTTGGACTCAACCCATTTTTGGACACAGCCCATTTTTGTACTCAACACATTATTGGACTCAACCCATTTTCTGTACTGGCTTCTGCTCGTGACTACGTTTGCATAGACTTCAGAATTAACAAACGTCCTAAATTCGAGGACGATTACACAACAACGGAATAATTTTAAAAATATACACGCTACGCTAATGTTAAAAGATTTAGTGTAAGGTTTCTTGCCCATTCTTCTCTAAATGAAAGTACCTTTTGAAAGGGGCAACTAAATTCAAAGTTTCCTATAAGCCGTTCAAAAGTGCCTGTTTAATGATTTAACTTTGACTTTACGCTTCGAAACTCGTTTTGGACTTGAAAGTTTGTATGGATATACTGCGCAGTGTGAGGTAAACACTCTTCATCATCATTGTTATCATCAGCCGAAAGACGTCCACTGTTGAACATAGGCCTCCTCCATAGAACGCCACAAGAAGTGGCAGGTTGCTGCTCCTATTGAGTTGAGGCCAAAAATGGGTTGAGTCCAAAAACCTTTCATGTAAACTTCAGTTTCAATTAACGTAAATAGTATATTCGTTTAGTATAGTTTAGTTTAATTTAGTATAGTATAATAGTTTTTTTTTTCTTGTAAATATTGTTTACACTTATTTTTTCAAGTAAAAACCGCGTATCCTTTATCTTCCCTTAACATCGAGTCAGGGTTAAAACCACCAGTAACTTGATACGTTATTACCAAAAAAGTACACAACATCGTGATTTCAATTAGTAGACGATCCATCAACTCGCTCCTAATCTAGATTGAAAAGATTTAGAGGTCGTTGACTTTTTGCTGCGATGGGTACTTAGGGTAAAACCAGGATAGTTGCCCCAGGTGCATAGTTGCCTCAATTGTAATTAAACTCTAGTTTCGTGTATGAATCACATGTTATTTTATTTATTTATCGAGAGACTCTACCACTACCACTTTGCTGAAGGTGTTGCATGTCTCTGTGCCATTGTATGGGAACGCAAGGTGCGATCAAAGTTTTTGCGGGATAAATGTCCTCTTTACCGACGGGGCATGTCTCGTAAACGTTATTTATATGGACTAGGCAACTATCCGATGTAAGGGTTAGTTGTCCTAAAAGGGAATCACCAGAGTCGGCTAATCGTGAACAAGATGCCCGGTAAAAACTATTTTTACTAAACAATGTTATAAATTCTTAAAGAAATATTTTTGCACATCACATCGTAGCCAACTACACGTACAAAAAGTCGAACTAAAGAATATTTAAACAGTCTCCACCAGTTAAAAACCATAGCCATTTGGTTTGGTTTGTCTGTAAAACGAGTACGAAAATAATGTTACACCGCCTGCCCACTTTTTAGATAATATTTGAATAGTCTATGACTCTGAATAAAGTAGAAATAAAAACTAATAGTTTTATTTTAACCACCTTATTAAAAGCCTATAATGTGTAAATAATCAGATAATATCAAAATACTACTGGCAAACAATATATTATAGAAAACAATACGCTTCTTACAAAGATTTTACCCGGAGAGGTTTCAATTTTTCACATGCCAGTTGAACCATATTCTTGCATCTGGCTACAACAAAATAATAATATTTGCCTACCTATATCTAAGTAGTTATTAAAATGCAAGTCATTTATTAATAAAGATCATGTCCACACTTAGCCAAATCACCCTAAGAAACTGAGCAATTCCCTTTATTAATTTATTAAACTTTATGCACAAAAAAGAAAATGAAAACCGCCTTCAGAAACTAAAACGTGATAAATAACTTTAGCACAGGACACACTTACTTTACTTTCGGAAGTCGGTGGCGGTGACTTTGTGTTTGTTGTTTAGAATTGCCTTTAACATCCAAATCCATTAAAAAACGGCGACACACTTAAAAGAGATTGTAAGTCCTCCAAAGATTGAAGAAACTAAAACGTCATCTAAGTATTTTTTTGGGATTTTGTTGATTTTCTCAAAAAGGGCTGGATCGATTTTGGTAAAATTTATATAATAATAATAATAATATGTGGGGACATTTTCACACACGGCCATCTGTCCCCAAACTAGGGAGACCCTGTACTATGGGTGTCAGGCAGCTGATATACATACACAAATACATTTTTTTTTTATTGACCATTTCGGAATAAACCCCATTCGAACAAAAAATATTTTTGCAAATTCGTCTATATTATGAAAGAGTTATGCCCGAACATAAATAAAATATATATAAACATCCGAATTGATAACCTAGGTCGGTTAATAATGTAAAAAAACATTGTCGGACTTAATGCCTCGGGCACTTTCTACCAGTCTACCTTAGGGTGATGCAGATACCAAACCAAAAATACTTAAAAAAAAATAATTAGAAATAAATAAATTGAGGTTGACCCACGAAGTGACCCCTATAGTGATCTAATTTAAATAAATGATTTAAATGACAATGCCAGATAAAATAATTGTAATGCATATAGAACCTTTCTACAGTAAATTGTTTTTCCTTAGAACTTGCGGATTACGAAATACCTACCCACAAAATACAAACTCATTTTACCTAAAATACAATTTAACCTGTAATCAATGTCATTATTGTTTTTAGATTTAAACGGAAACCGCAAGTTCTACAGTCACTAAGACTAATGTGTAGTTATCAGCAATAAATAAACAGTAAGATGCTATATATTGCACATGACTTTTATTGAGTGGGGCAAAGTTCTATAGAGTTTCTGGCTGATTCTCCTTTGATTTTCTAAACTGCTTCAAAAAGACTGTATCATGTGGTACCTTGAAAAAAAAAGAAAATCATTATTTATGAACCCGATAGCGTGTTAGTGGGCAGTGTTATTTTTAATCGGGATGATATTAATAGTCTCGCCCACTTTGATTATGTTAAACTCAAGGTCAGTATAAGTTTTAACATGTTGGTGGGCCTGTAAGATCTTATGTAATATAGAAGCTGTTGGCAAACCCAAAGAATCATCATCATCATGTCAACCTGACGCCCACTGCTGGGCATAGGTCTCCCCCAAGGGGAGGTTCCGCCGTAATCAATATTCTTGGTCGATGCATGTTGGCGATCGCAGTAGGTGTTATGGAAATATTGACCAGAAGATGGGCAGCAGCGTCCTTTTGAGTACTCTTGGGGGAGATCTATGCCCAGCAGTAGGCGTCTAAAGGTGAAGATGATGATTATTTTACCTTATGGAATGCAAAACATTATTATCATCTTGTTCTGTGCTAAAGTTATTTATCACTTTATAGTTTTTGAAAGCAGTTATCTTTTTCGTAAAAAAAGGTTTTTGTTTTCCGCTTTTACCTCCTTATCATCCAAATCAATTACTTAGCCCAGTTAACAGAGATCGAAAGTTCTTATGAAAACTTTTGCTACAGGGAACCACAAGCCAAAACGTCGATATATTTTTTTTTACGTCGTGATATTTTCGAAAATGTGACAAATTTATTTTTATAAAAAAATATATATGACCATCCCTAAAGCATACCGTGTCCATTATAATATATATATTTTTTTTTAATTAAACATACGTGCATAAACATACAAAAAGAACGTAGTTGAACTGACACCCCCTTTTTTTGAAGTCAATTAAAAATCTAAATAAAAAAATTAAGTAAATTGCATCCATAGAAAGCCGACGCGGGCCGCTAGATTTCAATAAAACTCTTTTCCTCCTAAATCTTCCTATTGTTCATAATATGTGTCTCCGTTCCCCCGTATCCTCTATTTTATGGTGTTGCTATGGAACAAGTTCGAGGCCCGTAACTCTTACAACAACTTTATGAATAGGCTTTTTGTGCCCGAGTAATGGTGCAGTTACTGATGATGGAAAGACCTTTATCTGCCGATGGAGCGCGTTTTAGATTTACTATGATTGCGTTATAGTTTAAAATAATAGTGTTTGTTAATCGACTACAAACAAAGGAGGACGTTCTCAATTCAACTGACTGTTTTTAGGGTTCCGTACCTCAAAAGGAAAAAACGGAACCCTTATAGGATCACTTTGTTGTCCGTCTGTCTGTCTGTCAAGACCCTTTATCTCGGAAACGCGTAAAGGTATCGAGTTAAAATTAAAACCAATTACTTAAATCCACGCTCCCTTGAAGCTGTGAAAAAATCATACTTCTAAGTTAACGTGAAAAAAAGATACTGCCGTATATGTCGCAAAAAAACGTACATTTCGACACTCTCAAAGAAATCAAAATTTATAGGGTACATTCCGTTGACCTAGAACTATGAAATTTGGCAAATAATATCATCTTATACTATAAATACAGGGAAAAGTCTGAAAAATATACATTTGTAATCAAATCATTAAAAAATATATTCTTTATTTATAACGAGCTTTTGTCCGCGATTTGGTCCGTGTGAATGAAGGTTATCGCGGATGCAGACAAAGTCCCGGATTAAAAAGTACCCTATGTGCTTGCCCAAGGTACAAGCTATTTTCGTACCAAATTTCATCAAAATCGGTTCAGCCGTTTCATCGTGAAAGCGTAACAGACAGAATTACTTTCTCATTTATACTAATATTAGTATGGAAGTATGGATATATTATGTACCCTACCTCCAAAATTGTACGAAACCCTCGGTGAGCGAGTCCGACTCGCACTTGTCCAGTTTTTTTATAATTTTTCTAAATATTTCTTCGACAATTGTAGAACGATTTTGATAATTATTTTTAAATGGGTAAGGTACGCGTGCCTCATATATTTTTTTAATTAATGGAAGTTTTCCTCCATTAGGGATGAAAAATTTGGGGATGACTTAATTTTATTAGTGTAACATTTCTTATTGGATTTGGATGACAAGTGGGTAGAACCAAAGCGAAAAATGGAAAAACGTTTTTTACAAACAAGGCAACAGCCTTCAAAATCTAAAAACTGAACTACAAAGGACATATGACTTTAGTTTTAAAAGTCGATACGAAACACCAAACAGAACAAAAGCGGCTGACTTCCGAATCTTAAATCCATACTATAATAATATGTGTATTTCGTGTGGAAGTAAGTTTGTTTGTTTATCAGTTAAATTTGGTACAGGCTCTTGAGCCTAAAGAAAGGCTACAGGCTACATTCACGCGGGTGAAGTCGGAGGCGAAAGCTAGTATGACGATAAAGGTAGCTGAGTCGGTTTTATGCAAGTAATACTCTACTCAATTGACGATATGTGATATGACCATGCGTTTTTCATAATTATTATTCAATTCTGTTAATTACACCGTTTTGACAAAGTCAAAGTCAAAGTCAAATAATTTAATTCAATTAGACCAATATAAGGCACTTTTGAACGTCAAATGAGAAAAAAATTGATTCTAGGTGCCCATTCTAAAAGGTAGTTTTGTATGGAGAAGAATGGGCAAGAAACTCCATACTTACTCTTTTAAAAACGATGTTAACAATATTTGCATTTACAGGAATTATATAATTATACGTGAATATAATTACATAATTCCTGTAAATGCAAATATTACAATATTCTTGACATTATCGTAGGTACTTTAGCTTCAGAGACATTGCCTGCGATGATATTTAATTTATTGTACCTATTACTCTGAATCTGTTATAATTATTTTTAAATGGCTAATGTATTACCTATTATTTGTATTATTTATTGAATTAATAGATATTATTGTTAAGTATGTTCAAATGGAAATTGTTATGTTTATTTTTTATTTATTTATTTATTATGATTGATTTCAGACACAATGTAAATTGTTATTTCAAAGTCAAAGTCAAAACATTTATTTTAATTAAACCATTTGCAGGCACTTTTGAATAGTCAAAGAGTCAGTTAGTTAGTCATAAAGTTGAAGCTAGTTGCTCGTTCCAAAACGTAGGTAGGTCTCTATGGAGAAGAACGAGCAAGAAACTCCACGGACACTCTTTTCAATGAAGCTTTTACAAAATCCTGATTACATTATTCTTGTTGCTTCTATTGAATATATTAAATTAAATTGAATTGAAAAACTATTTTTAACTCACAGTGATTTGAAAATAGTAGCTACGTTGCATTTTTTAGGGTATTAATGAATACGTGATCAACTCTGAAATATTACTATAATTATCACTATCACTTCTTTAATATTATATATGCAAAAGGTCTGTTACGTTTTTACGACAAAACGACTAAACCGATTTTGATGAAATTTGGTATTATCTTCATACCAAATTTGCTTGAACTCTTGGGACGGCCGTAGGCTACAATTTAATTGGCGACTTTGGCCACGATAGCCCACATGACTGCAGCGCCACCTACCGGGTCTAATTGTGAATCTAAACCATTCTCGAATCCACTGGAACACACACAAACAATAACATCAAAATCGGTCCAGCCGTTTAGGAGGAGTTCACTTTCATACACACGCACAGAAGATTTTTATAAATAAGACTAGCTGACCCGACAGACGTTGTCCTGTCCTTATCTACCTACTTACCTGCCTATTTACCTACCCTACACCTGCCCTACACCTACCGTACACCTACCCTACACCTACCGTACACCTACCCTACACCTACCCTACACCTGCCCTACACCTACCCTACACCTACCCTACAAAAGTTTTTTTTTTTTCTCTCCGTAAGAACCATCTTCGTACTTCAAGGAATATTATAAAAAAAGAATTATCCAATTTGGTCAAGCGGTTCGCAAGTTATGCGCTTACCAACACATTTAGCGATTCATTTTTATATATAAGAGAAGAAGATATATAGTAATAGATTTAAGTAGTTTAACTACATTGATATTTTATCGAGTGTTTCTATGTTAATTGATGTAATTGGTATATTACCGTGTTAATTAACTATAAAATAAATAAATAAATAAATAAATAAGTCCCCCGACGCGCGTTTTCTGTTTGTTTAGAAAGCAGAAACCACTGTGCTGATTTTCATAATCACGGTTTTCACTAATAGAAAGAAGAATTATCTAGAAACAATTTTAGCTAGTTAGTGTAAAACGCGTGAAGCCGGGTCGATTCGCTAGTGAAAAATAAATCAGCTGTAAAAAGGCATTAATACTTAATGATCCACGTGTTACCTCTAAACCAATAACAAAACATTAAACAAACAACATTAAAGCTAAACTCGCCCCAATTTCACCCCCAACCTTCGAAGTCAGTACAAACAAAAAGTTCTCAATTAAACGAGAAACAATAAACAAATATACTCCATTATAACTGGAAGTAAAACATCCATTATTGAAGAAAACAAAATGAAATGTTTTGTCTTTTTTTTTCCATTTCAAGTTTTTACCGACCTTTAGAAGTTTGAAGGAGAAAATTTCACAAGTTTAAAAATGGTGTCGGGTTAGAAATTTAAGAGATTTTATTTTTAAAGGAAGGAAGGTTAGTTTAATTCAAATTCAAATCTTTATTGCACTCATGTGTTCACAAGGTCTTAATAATAATGATTAAACAGTTCACACGGACCCTGTCGGAATAAAAAAAAAATGAGTAGTAGGACAATTCAAAACACATAAAAATATAATATATTAATTAGAGATTATTCAAAGCTCATTTAAAATAAATAATGTCACAAATTAAAATCAAATAAATCACCTACAAGCTAAATTAAAATATAATAAAATAATATTCAGTATCATCCCAATTTGGTATAGTCATTAAAAAAATCGTTTAGAGAATAACAGCATTTTTTCACTAATAGTTTTTGATTAAGCTATGCTTTACAAGGCCTGTCTGTGGAGGGGTGACCATCCATTTCTTACCGGTACACCTACGCGCATCGGAAATAGCGTAAAGACGTTGGTACCGGCTGCCATTCGTAGATCTTTGACAGTCGTTATGGGTAGTCAGAAACCAGAATGTCTGACAACCAGTCTTAGCAAGGGGTATCGTACCCAGTCGCTGAATTGTGGAAGTCAGACATTCAGTCTCTCCTTGTAAAATACTGGTATGCAGCTACATCTGATTAGACTGGAAGTTGACACCAACACAGTTGGCTTTCAAAAGTTGCATTGGTTTAGGAATAGTGACGTGCTTGCTCCAAAAACATAAAAAAAAAACAACTACCTTCGAAAACCAAAAAGTGATAAATTTCTAAAAAAGTTTTTATTTTCCGCTTTTTAGTATCGCCTTAACATCTCATTAAACGGCGACATAAAAATCAGAGACTGAAAGTCCTCCAAAGATTGAAGAAACAACGTCATCTAAGTATATTTTTTGGGATATTGTTGATTTTTTCAAAAAACGCTCAATCAAGTTCTATAAAATTTATATGGGACCATTTCAGGAATAAATCCCTTTCGAACAAAACAAGAATTTGTAAATCCGTTTATATATGACGGAGTTATGCCCGAACATACCTACATAAAAAAAATACAAACATCCGAATTGATAACCTCCTCCTTTTTGAAGTCGGTTAAAAAAGAGACTTAATTTGTTTTAAGCCAGTTAATATTGAGCTTTAAGCAGTCAGTACATTTCCTCTTTTCTTTTACAATTAAGGTATAAAAGCATTTCAACCACAAGCATTTCAACAACACATTTCATCCCCAAATGAGAAAGCATTTTTTAAACTCAACCAAAGTTATTGAACTCTCATTGGCCCACTTTCGAGTCAAAACTTTCCACTCCATGAATAACGTTCCTAGTTCGATTCTCGTGCAGTGCACTAAGCTGATTCAACGTTATTGTGTTGTAAATCATATTACAGTTTGGGTTGCTTTTTGTGCTGATGTTTTAATGTAAGCAAAAGTTTTGTGCGGGGCAACATTTTGGTAAAATTGTAACTTGTTAAAGTAAGTTCGTTCGAGATTTGGTTTAGATGACCGTATTTTGTTATTTTTTACGAAGTTCAGAAAAGAAGGAGGTTGTGAATTCAATACTTAATTTTTTATTTTTATATTTGACTTCGCATCACTTTTGGCAGTGTAGTCCAATTTAGATGATTCTTTTTTTAAAGGATAGGATATAACTCGAAGTTTGTCCCATAAATACATTTCATGAAAATATTCCACCCCTAAGGGTTGAAAATTAAGGGATGACAGATTTTTTTAGTGTCGCCGTTTCGTAATTATTTTCTATGATGAGAAGTAGGCACTAAAAAGAGAATTTTTTTTTTTTAGCCAAAATGACAACCGCCTTCAAAAGGTATAAAATAACTTTCAATTCGCAAGTCGGTGGCAATACAAAACAACAAGCAAAACCAAAGCCGCCGACTTGCGAATTGAAAGTTATTTTATACCTTTTGAAGGCGGTTGTCTTTTTTGTTAATTTTTTTTTTGTTTTTATTGAGCATCCTACTAATATTATAAATGTGAAAGTATGTGAAGATGTTTGGATGTTTGTTACTCAATCACGCGTAAACCGTTGAACAGATTTGCATGAAAATTAGCACACAGGTAGACCATTTCCTGGATTAACACATAGGATACTTTTTATCCCGATAATGTGTTCCCTTGGGATAATCGATCTTTTTTACGCGGGCGAAGCCGCGGGCTGAAGCTAGTTAATAATATTAAATTATGACGCCACAAGTTGCCGCTCATCTCACAAGTTAGAAAACTGATATTTGATATGGTGTTTTATTTTGGCTACATTTATATGCTCTTTAGTATATCTGATTTTTTTTAATTTCGTTTTTAGGATTTATTTGATAGGTTCAAAATATAATTTTGAACTAGTATTACCAGTATTTAAATTTCTTGTCGTTTCGTCGTCCCCACTTTGTATAAAGTGTAACTTCGGCTACTTTTATTTTAGAAAATGAATAGGGTTTCGCGCTAAAAAAAACCCCACTAATTACCGACAATACGCAGACGAAGTCTTATCAGCTAGCTATCATACACTTATTAAATTGGTATACCAACCAACAACGTACAAACTAAAAAGAAAAACAGATGTGAAATCTAGATCCCAGACCTAATTATATACTAACACCCACATAGGTATAAAGTTAGCACTTCTAAATGTCTACGTCTAGGCAATTCCCCTAATGACGAAACTAGAACATCTTAGCAATATCTGTTCCCAGATGCGCACTGGATGTGGGTGTACCCATAAAACGTTTTAGGTAATGAGTTCTTAGCTAAGCTTTTAGTGTAGGTTTGCTTGTGATACTTGTACTGTTGAAACTTTTTTACAAAAGAGACAACCAGCTTCAAAAACTAAAAAGTGATACCTTTAGCACAGAACACCTTCATAATTTTAGCTACGGAAATCGGCGTCGTTAGCGCCGACTTTCAAAACGAAAGTTTTTTCTTTTTTGGTGTGTTTACAAACATATAAACTCACATACACAAACAGCCAGACCCGGAACAACTATCTGGAGGCCATGCAAATATTTGTTCCGTGCGGGAATCGAACCCGTGTCACACAGCGCAGTAGTCAATCGCTCAACCACTGCGAAACCGTGTCGTCAAAAGAAGAAGAAGTCAAATGTGTTCTGTGTGCAAAATTTATTTTTCGCCTTTTAGTTTCTGAAGGCGGTTGTTTTATTGTTAAAATGTTGTTTTACAAAATAATAAATTATAAATTGTGCTACAAAATAATAATCATTAAATCGATCCACAAATGACGGTATATTTCATAACAAACATACAAATAAAACGTACCATTGAATTGAGAACCTCCTCTTTCTTGAAGACGCCTAAAAACTATTGCGAGTAATCATAAAGAAGGATTATTCTATACCACGAACATCAATTATTCTTCTTTCAAATCTTTGTTAAAATGCTCTGCTTACCTCACGGAACATAAGTATTTTAGCTACGTATATAGCATCGACATATAAGCAATAACATTTGACATTTCAATTCAACATGGCCGACCTAGTTCTAAAATTACGGTTCGCAAACTTACGGTAATAAATATTGGAAGTTAAATTGCAAAATATAACTTATGGCGCTTTCTAAATTTGTTAGTTGGTGAAATGAAAAGTCTAATTTTCTGCGTGTTCAAAAGTTACTATCTCTACCGCATCGTAACATGAAAGACATATACTTACTAATTAAAAACTTACAAATTCGAGTCGCATTCTTATGTCAACTATGTCGGCTTCCATTCTAACTGAATGCAGTTGATTGATGATTGACCAAAGGGCAATGGAGAGGCCTACGCTCGGAGATTCCTTGTGTGATAAAATCAGAAATGAGGACATCCGCAAGAAAACCAAGGTTACCGACGTAGCCCGAAGAATTACTAAACTTAAGTATGAGTGGGCAGGGCACAATGCTCGCAGAACGGATGGCCGATGGGGCCGAAAAGTTCTGGAGTGGACCGAGAACCAGAAGACGTTGCGTTGGAAGCCCTCCTACTAGGTGGACCGATGACCTGGTGAAGACTGCGGGGATTTGCTGGATGCGAGTCGCACGGGACCGTTCAATGTGGCGACACTTGGGGGAGGCCGATGTTCAGCAGAGGACGTCTTTCGGCTGAAATGTAAAGACTGTAAAAACTAGAAAAGTAATTAGAATTACCGCTTGGTACAAAGTTTAGCCAGTAAGTGGTTAATCGCGGGGTTGACTAACCTGTCAATGATGCATCCCTTCTTTCGTCGAGTTACAACAATCTATCAAATACCTCAACTTAAAGTGAAATAATAATAATAATAGTAAATTCATTTTCTCATCACAAATGTTGCAGGTAGGTACAGGAAGTGCTTAAAACTAATATAAAAAGGATTAAACATTTGTGAGAGACTGGAGCCCGAAAAAGGTAATGAATACCTGTGTTACGGGTAATAATATGATGATTGTTGATATAGCGGTTCCGCATGACGAGAACCTCGTGAAAACCGAGAAAGATAAACAAATTAAGTATCTTGACTTGGCTCGCGAGGTTGTCGACATGTGGGATGTGAATACAGCAGCCATTGTGCCGATAGTAGTTACGGCCAATGGACTCATTTCCAAGAGCCTCGACCAACACCTAAGGAGGCTCTCGTTGGGCAGCTGGATCAAGGGCTTGATACAGAAAGCGGTACTCCTGGACACGGCGCGTATAGTCAGGAGATTCCTCTCTCAGGAGCCCTGATCACCGGTAGCTTGGACCCTGTTCCCGATACCGGTGGGCTACTATTTTTTTATATTTTTAAATGTTTTTATTTTTTTTACTAATATTTAAAAATGTAATATAATATGTATAAAAAATGAATCAATGTGAATAATAATAATATGTGGGGACATTTTCACACACTGCCATCTGACCCCAAACTAGGGAGACCCTGTACTATGGGTGTCAGACAGCTGATATACATACACAATTAATACATTTAATTTTTTTTTAAATACATACATATAAAATAGGGAATATTACGCGAAACTCGGCGCAGAGGGCGCCACTAGTGGCAGTTTGTTTACATACAGTAAACAAACTGCCATGGAGCATGCTTGTTATATTATGTTATTAATTGTCATAACTAGGTCTTTTGTGAAAGATATCAAGGTTTTAATTAATCTTATTTACCTAACTGTACTTTAACTATATTATGGTATTCTACGGCCATTTGAAAGTGGATTCTAGGTTAGGCTTAGAATAAAATCATATTTGGTTGTCTTACATGATAAATGTGAACGTTATTCTGTAAATGCGACTATCTCACCTGAATACCTAACCTGAACATATTTTAGAGCGATTTTTAGCTGCTTCCCAAAGTTTTCGAACATTTTTAGAAAATAATGATTCCCGTTATTTCTACATCTAAATACACAGCACTGATGCATTATTGTATAATATAATACAGTTCCCAATTTTGAACTCAATTAAAGACAGAATTTTACGATTTTCATCACGCTTTGAACGACTCGTCGAAAAACTGTTTACTGTTTACGCTAGTGCTGCACTCTGGTGCCAAAACATTGCAGTATTATCCCCTATTCACCGATGTTTTTTATATATTTAATAGAAGACAATTTGTGCCTATTGGCCTAGTACTGTTCTGTCTCCTGCTTGATTCGGAGGGAAGTGGAAAACATGTTTTTCATCCCTTCTATTCGAAAAGTGTCGTTTTGTTCCTCTTTAAGCGGGAGCAAAGTGACAAGTTTTCACAGGTATAAAAGTAAACAAAGACATAATTATATAGGTTAGTAGACAGACTCTAGACCTCTTTTAACATGCAAGACTTGTTACATTGTTCTCACATTATACCCTTACATTCAACATAAATGTAACCTAAATTTGTAAAATATTACTGATTTTAAAAGAGTGTCCATGGATTTTCTTTCTCGTTCTTCTCCATAGAAACCTACTGTTTGGAACGAGCAACTAGCTTCAACTTTCTGACTGACTGACTCTGAAAATTCAAAAGTACCTGTAAATGGTTTAATTGAAATAAATGATTTTGAGTTTGAGTTTGAGAATAAACTTGACTATTGAAAAAGTTGACTATTTTAGGTTCTCAAAGAAGTGATTGCAAAGAGATTTGTTTAACTTGTTCACATTAATAGGTACACCTATACTCACTTACAGTTGAGTAAAGCAAAGAAACAGTAATTTTTATTCCAGAATTTTCCTCAGTTTGCTCTTCACAGACAAAAAGCCTTGATCTTTCGTTTTTTATGTACGTAGACCAAATATAACGGTGAAATGAAGAATCGAGGCCTGCCTTTAATAAGCATCGCCCACGGAATGACGAGTGTGTTATCCTTTACAAGGAGGTTTTAGTTCTAGATGAGTCAAAGTTTGGGGGGTGAGCGTGCCGAGCTCAAGGATTTCCCATTTATGTTTGTACAGATAAATGAACACTTAGGTGTAGGTATTAAGAACAGATCACTTTTAGTAAATCGATAGCATCGGTTTTTTTTTTGAACGAATTTCTCTAACGCGGCTGACAGGTAGTGTGAAATAGTAGAAATCGTCACGTAACGAAATTCGTGTGTACGTGTGCGCACTTGCCTGCTCGTGATATATTATTATTTTTATATTTTTTTTTCTGTACAGACACGTACGTAAGGAACGAATACGGGGGGCCCCGACCGCACAAGTTTTTTTTATAAGAGGTTTTCTCTTAAAGTACTGGTTCGATTACAAAAAACATTTCACTGATGCTACACTATAGGCAAGTGTCATAGCACATAATGTTTCAAGGTATGTTTGATTACTTAGCTAAAAAGTCGTAATCAGAAAAGCTAGGTCAGTTTAATAATAAGTTATATTCATGTGATGTCAGTTATCTGTATATTTTCATGTATTACTTACGGGGGTGATGAGATCAAAATATTAATAAAATTCATTTATGAATAAAGATTTATTAAAAAAAAAAATTACTATTAAATATGCTTGCGTTTGACCGCAATGCACCTGATCGTAAGTGATAATGCGGCCTAAGTTGGAACACGCTTGCCTAAGATGAACCGGTTCACTCGTGCCTTGAAGATACCCAGATTATACTTATCAGGGAACAGAGAGGCGGGCAGGGAATAAATAATAAATAAGCTATTAATGTGAGTGTTAAGTAATTAATAGTTAATGATTATTCGTTGGGAAATAAGTTTAGCTTAAACTGAGGAGTAAGAACAAAATTACAACTGTACCTAAATTACGTGTGTGTTAAGTTTGTGTTCTAATATAAAGTAGGTTGTGTTTTTTCCTGAATAACTTACATCATAATAGATATTGAAATGATTGACCTTTGCAAACATTTTCTTTATCTTAAACCCGGAATCAAATCGTTTCATCCCCTGTTCGTTCTAAATGTCACATCTAGTCTTTCCCAAACATCTTCGTATTTCAGACAAGATCTCTCCATTAATAGACAATTCGGTATAAGTATAATAAGTATATAGATACAACGGAGTATATAATAGAAGTCCCTAAGGTTTCAGTTCAGTCCTATATTAACTTCAATGAAAGGTACAAGTGCGATAAATAAAGTGGTTTTAGTAAAAGTGGTTTGTTTTAGAGTTATTAATAGAGTGGTTGTTGCATTTGAAAGTGGTTGTTTATAACCGGTAAGTGGGTGTTTTGTGTTTTGGAGTTAGTTGTTGGGTTTAAGTGTTGTTTACATTTTATAAGTTTGAAATTGGAAGATTTTAAAAGATTTGATCATTCTGCTCCCTTCAAAATTGTTGAGCTGAATGGTGCTGATCCACGCGACATGTGCGTGAACGGGCGCTGTCAGTAGACTTTGATCAACTGATCTTAACTGCCATGGCATTTATCTTGATTATTTTTTAAATTTTGTATTGTTACATTAGAAAACAGAGGTAAGAGGAACAGAGTGCAAAGTTCCTCTTCCTCCATTGAAAAGGGAGGATCCTCCGACGGGTGTTGTGTCTGGTGGGCTACTGCCCGACGGTTGTTGTCGGGATTTTGTATATTATATGCTAATGTCGCGGATAACTCTGCTTGCGCGTTCTAGGAAATGTCGGTTGTAGTATGATTCATTGCGATAGATGTCGCTACACCTTCATTATTTTCAGATATGCAACAAGAAAAATGTAAACAGTATTTTGTAAAAAATTGATTAAAAAGAGTGACCGTGAAGTTTCTTGCTCGTTCTTCTCCTACCTACGTTTTGGAAAAAGCAACAAGCTTCAACTTTCTGACTAACTGACCAACTCCTTGACATTCAAAAGTGCCTGTAAATGGTTTAATTGAAATAAATGCTTTGACTTTGAAAGAATTAGAAAACTTCAGTTAGTATTAATAGATAGCCATGTGCTAGTCTAATTAAAAAAACCGGACAAGTTCGAGTCGGACTCGTTTACCGACGGTTCCGTACAAATTTGTAGGTACATATCCACACTAATATTAATATTATAAATGAAAAAAAGACAACCGCCTTCAAACAGTGAAAAATAAGTTTAGCACAGAACACACATTGACTTTAGTTTCGAAATTCAGTGGCTTTGTTCTGTTTGTTGTTTTGTATTGCCACCGATTTCCGAAACTAAAGTCAATGTGTGTTCTGTGCTAAAGTTATTTTTCACTTTTTGAAGGCGGTTGTCTTTTTTGTAAAAAGCTTTTTATTTTCCGCTTTTTAGTACCTCCTGCTCATCCAAATCTATTAAGAAGAGATTGAAAGTTAACTACTACAAAGATTAATGAAACTAAAACGTCGTCTATGTAATTTTTTTGGGTATTTGTTGATTTTTCAAAAAGTGCTGAACCAATTTCGATAATTTTTTTATGGAACCTAAAGCATACCCTATACATAAAAAAAAGAATTTTCAAAATCGATTTACGTTTGCCGGAGAAATCGCGTAAGAAATCGCGCACATACTTAATGCAAATTTAAGACTTATACGGTTTTCTCATGGATGCCATTGTCAGAACTGGACCAAATTAAAATGGGACCACACGGGAAGCACTAGCTTTCAAATAAAAAAATCATTTTTAAAATCGGTTCACCAAGTCCAAAGAAACAAGGAAACAAACATAAAATAAAAAAAAATACAGACGAATTGATAACCTCCTCCTTTTTTGAAGTCGGTTGAAAAGTAGGTAACTCTGTCTGTTACGCTTCCACGATGAAACGGCTAAACCGATTTTGATGAAATTTGAAAACAGCTTGATCCCTGGGAAAGCACATAGGCTACTTTTTAATCCGGGACTTCATTTGCATTCGTGATAACCGACATTCACACGAACAAAATCGCGGACAAAAGCTCGTTATAAATAAAGAATATATTTTTTATGTTTTAATTACATTTTTTTTTATTAAAACATATAAAACATAATACTATAAATACAGGGGAAAACTATACATTAAATGTATAGTTTTCAGACTTTCCCCTGTATTTATAGTATAAGACAAAATTACTTGCCAAATTTCATAGTTCTAGGTGAACGGAAAGTACCCTTTAAATTTTGATTCCCTTGAGAGTGTCGTAATGCACGTTTTTTGTTCAGTATTTTTTTTCCACGTTAACTTGGAAGTTTGATTTTTTCACAACTTCAAGGGACCGTAGACCTAAGTACATGGTTTTCATTTCAACTCGATACCTCTACGATTTCCCGAGATAAAGAGTCTTGACAGACAGACAGGCAGACGGACAACAAAGTGATTCTTTAAGGGTTCCGTTGTTTCTTTTTGAGGTGCGGAACCCTAAAAATAACAAATATTACTCTACTGCCAGTAACAGTATGATTGCCGGCTATGCTTCATTCTCCTTTGAATGTATAAAATGTATAGACGCCAGCACGTTAAGGCCTACCAAACTGTCAAATTTTCTAATTAAATATGAACCATAAGGGCGCGTATTCGATAGCGCAACTAAAAATCTAAACGATTGCTAGAACGGCGTAGCAGCATTGACACACACTAGTACAATACAATGGTCTGTTTGTAAGCATCAGAAAAAAAAATATGCACGAAATAAGCACGAATCATTGAAATTGATCGGCAAATGACAGCGCGCGATGTTTTACAGTGCTTTTTAAAATAATTGTCTAAAACAAATGAGCTCGTATAACGAACTGAAAAATATTCTGTATATTAAGCATAACATTAACTTTCATAAAATAAATATATTAGTTATCAGTTAGTTAGTTAGATCTTTTTATTCAAATACTGGTGAAAAAAACTTGTCAAAGTGAACCGCTTTTCTACTTTTTCAACATTATTTTTTAATACATAATAGTAATATTTTCGTAATTTTGGCTCTGTAGCTGTCTTTATGACTGTATATACTGTTGGAAAAACGCATAAAACAAAATATTTTGGCATATTGTAATGGTTTTATTCGTCCTGAAAGTTAACTCTGACGTCCTTTTCGTAAAACGATATGAAAGAATTGTGTTCGCTTTAAAAAACCATAATTAAAAATTATACTTTTACTCTGTAGCTGCCTAAATCAAGACTTGATCTTCTTGAAAACTGTAATTGTCTTTAAATAATCTGCTCACATCATTACGATATTGCTCTGGGCAAAACGCGAAAACAAGAAGTTTTCGTCACGAATCGAATACACGCTCTTAAATAATATCGTGTAATAAAGTTGAAAATGCGCCAAAGAAATTTGACAGATTGTTGTAGCTTGATGTGCTCTGTACACAAACTTATCACATTTCGTAAAATATACCGTCATAACGTCAGTTAACCCTAAAGAAAAACGCAAAGGTGCATTGCATACACCCTCGCAACACCATAAAAGATAATAGCAAGGAAATAAAACTCCATAGAAAAATCTATAAACAATTTGTAGTGTAGGAAAAAATGGAGAACCATTAGGATGCCCATTAAATATAATGTAACGATATTTCTTTGCTATGTTTAGATAATGATGAAAAAAACGAAGGAGGGATGAGGGGATGTGCGAGGTGTAAAAAACTCAAATCACATAGGCTGTACTTAGTAATATTGAGTTAAAATGATACAAACGATATGGAAGGAATATTTAGAGGATAATTCATTATAATACCTATTTGAAAATTATTAGCTAATTTATTTGTTCTTTTTTTAATTTATAATGTTTTGATATTATAAAAAAAAACAAAACAAATGCGAGTTGCACTCGCCCACCGAGGGTTCCGTACAAATTTGTAGGTACATATCCATACTACTTCCATACTAACCATACCTACTATCCATACTTTAATCTTCTTCAATCAACGCGTTCAATGCTTTAACATTAATTCTCTGCGCGACCGTCGACTGATACAAGATCTGATGTTCCTCTTCAAACTATTTAATAATATATTAGACTGCGATAGACTGATTGAGCGAGTCGGGTTAAAAGTTCCTTTTAGAATACCTAGATATCCTATAACTAGCTTATTTCACACTCATGCATCCAGGACCAATATTGGGGTAAACTCACCACTAAATCTTCTTCTTCTTCTTCTTCTCTTGCTGTGCCCTTCTCATACTTCTGATTTTGTTCACTCTTCCTTTCATATCCAGTCCATTCTTCTTTGGAATGAGCTTCCTCTCGATATCAGGATGGCCACCAGTCGGTATGAATTGAAACGGAAATTGCGGACATACTTTCGTCACAAGTAAGCAGAGCCATCTCATAAACGTCTTTACTTTTCTTATGATATAATTATATATGTCGGCGCAACTACAGAAGTGCATCTGTTATAAGGATCAGAATCGCTGTGTTTAATGATTTAATTAGTTAATTAATTACCAACTGATTACTTTGAGTTAATTACGATGTAAAATTAACGTTAAACAACATGTCACCATTTGTCGTATTGTAATTCTAATATTTCAATACTTAACCTAAAACTTGAGTACACGTGCACGAGCCTTATAAATACGGCTGCACGCCAGTGCTCAGGGCATTCAAGCTCGAGCCGCCGGACAGTGCGGACCTCTCTAAACGTGGTTATACTGCCCGTTGAATAAACCAAGTTTGTAACAAGTCAAGAAGTTTTCATTTAATGACCCATAAGTGAGTGATCATCATGACGACAACATTTGTGACGTCAGCTATGGTGACGTCACCCTTGTAAAGAACGCTACGGAGGACCCTACTCCGTCATCAGAAGTGGGATAGGCTCCATTGCCTATCTAATCATGGTGTCGTGCGAAAAGCTTCAGGAGTCATGTCCATGACGTCACTGGATGCTACGGATCGCCACATCGGAGTGTTAACCAAGAAGTGGGTGACGGTATTACTCCAGGAATCGGCCGAGCGGTTAGACATGTTGAAAGGGGCGTTGCAGACCTCGAGAATGATTTGAGGATGACCCCGCAAGGTTACCCATGACCAGCAGCGTTGTACCCCACAATCTGGTGATCAGTTGACCGTATCGGCGGGAAACCAATCACATACTGAGAACGGCTGCAAATACAGCCAAACCACGACCTATAAGGTGAAGATGACCCAAAAGATAAGTAACTCAATTCAATAATTCCAAATAACCTTTAACGCTAACTTATCTACGAGAATCTTCGAGAACTGACACTTAAATTGGACTTGAATTTGACCTTACTTTAAATTGATTTTGACTTATCTACGAGAACCTTCGAGAACTCTACGAGAACCTCCGAGAGTACTGACTTTGACTTGACTTTGATGTGATTTTAACTTGACTTTGACTTATCTACGAGAACCTCCGAGAACTCTACGAGACCCTCCGAGAACTCTACGAGAACCTCCGAGAACTCTACGAGAACCTCCGAGAACCTCCGAGAACTCTACGAGAACCTCCGAGAACCTACTAACCTTATAAGCATTGATAATCTGGAACTTACAGATGTACTACTCAAAGAAAACGTTTCTATTCTTGCAGGTATCACAACGACAATCTCCGAGAACCCTATGAGAATCCCCGAGAACCCTACGAGAATCTCCGAGAGCTCTACAAGAATCTCCGAGAACCCTACGAGAATCTCCGAGAACCCTACTAGAATCTCCGAGAACCCTATGAGAACCTCCGAGATCCCTACGAGAGCCTCCAAGAACTCTACGAGAACCTCCAAGAACCTCCGAGAACTCCACGAGAACCTCCGAAAGCTCTACGAGAACCTCCGAGAACCCACTAACCTTATATCACAACGACAACCTTCGAGAGTTCTACGAGAACCTCCGAGGACTCTACGAGAACCTCCGAGGGCTCTACGAGAACCTCCGAGGACTCTACGAGAACCTCCGAGGACTCTACGAGAACCTCCGAGGACTCTACGAGAACCGCCGAGGACTCTACGAGAACCTGCAAGTACTCAACGAGAACTTCCAAGAACCTCTGAGAACTTCCGAGAACTCGCTAACCTTATAACACAACGAGAACCTTCGAGAATCTTACGAGACCCTCCGAGAACTCTACGAGAACCTCCGAGAACTCTGCAAGGACCTCCGAGAACTCTACGAGAACCTCCGAGGACTCTGCGAGAACCTCCGAGAACTCTACGAGAACCTCCGAAACCTCCGAAAACACACTAACTTTATATCACAACAAGAACCATCGATAATCCTACGAGAATCTCCAAGAACCCTACGAGAATCTCCGAGAACCCTAAGATAACGTCAGAGCACCCTACAAAAACACAGAGGACCGAGAAGAGAGGACCGGACAACGAGAATCAAAGAAGGCTGGTGCAGAGCGCGCACCGCCTGTCAGTATGGCCGTGTCGGCGCAACTACAGAAGTGCATCTGTTATAAGGATCAGAATCGCTGTGTTTAATGATTTAATTAGTTAATTAATTACCAACTGATTACTTTGAGTTAATTACGATGTAAAATTAACGTTAAACAACATGTCACCATTTGTCGTATTGTAATTCTAATATTTCAATACTTAACCTAAAACTTGAGTACACGTGCACGAGCCTTATAAATACGGCTGCACGCCAGTGCTCAGGGCATTCAAGCTCGAGCCGCCGGACAGTGCGGACCTCTCTAAACGTGGTTATACTGCCCGTTGAATAAACCAAGTTTGTAACAAGTCAAGAAGTTTTCATTTAATGACCCATAAGTGAGTGATCATCATGACGACAACATTTGTGACGTCAGCTATGGTGACGTCACCCTTGTAAAGAACGCTACGGAGGACCCTACTCCGTCATATATATAAATATACATAAATATATTTATATAGATATATATTTTATTAGTTATATAATTTTGTTTATATACTTTACCTATTTTGTTATATTTTTTATATGCACCTGCCGTGTTATCTCTTCACCACCCTGGGTTGACTGGTAGAGAATGCCTAAGGCATTAAGTCCGCCTTTGTACCTTTGTGCATGAAGTGTAAATAAATAAATAAATAAATAGACTTAGCAGAGAGATGAACTTATTCACAAATTCTGTACCAGAAATTGATATATGCCATGATACGATCAAAGTTTTTAAAACCAAAATATTGGAGTCCCGAAAATTACAACATAACAATTTGCTGTAACTTTTGATTTACCTGTTTCTCTGAATATTTTTTTTTTTTTGCAAATATGTTTTTGATGTCTACAAATCCATCCATTTTTATGCACGTTTCTTTTTTACAAAGTTTTAGTTAAGTACTTTTTTGATTTATGTTACAACTTTAGTTAAGTTCTAGAATAGCTTTTTTGTTTTTTAAGTTTTCAGTTACTATTTAAGTTAAGTTCTAGAATAGTTTTAGTTTCTGAAATATTATTATTTTTATTAGTGTTGTCTAAATTTTTAACATGCTGGTTGGCCTGTAATTGGCGATTGTATAAGTCCGTTACTTCTAAAAATTATACCTAAGATGTAATGTATACAGAAGCTGTTGGCAAACCTTTAATAATAAATAAATAAATCTTCTATCTTCTAATATTATAATTGCGAAAGTAACTCTGTTTGTTACGCTTTCACGATGAAACGGCTGAACTGATTTTGATGAAATACAAAATAGCTTGAACCCTGGGTAAGGACATAGGCAACTTTTTAATCTACGACTTTGCCTGCATCCGCGATAATCGACATTCACGCGGACGTTATCGCGGGCAAAAGCTAGTAAGGACTATATTTTTTTATGATTTAATTATAAAAGTAAAATTTTCAGACCTTGCCCTGTACTTGCAGTATACGATAGAAGATAGTTCTAGGTCAACGGGAAGTTCCCTATAAATTTTAATTCTCTTGATAGTGTCGAAATATTCGTTTTTTGCGGCATGAACGGCCGTATCTTTTGACAGTGATTTTTTTACAGTTTCAAGGGACCGTAGACTTGAGTATATAATCGGACAGACAGACAGACGGCAAATAAAGTGATCCTATAAGGGTTCCGTTTTTACCTTTTGAGGTACGAAACCCTAAAAATAACTGATGTCATTAGGTAAGGTGTCACGTGAAGTGGAATAGAACTGGACACATCTGCCGCATGTCAGACGATCTTTGGGCCAAACGCGTGACCTAGTGGGTCCCTTTACATGGCAAGGGATATCGCGGTAGGTCCAGGCGGAGAGCCGGGATGATCTAGACTCTTTTGGCAAAGACTGGTCCCAAATAGCCCTTGACAGAGACAAGTAGAAGGAGGGTAGAGAGGTCTTTGTACTGCAGTGGGAAAATACAGGCTGAAAAACGAAAAAAAAGTTATTATTATTAAAATATAATAATAAATAAAATAAAAGACAAGCAAATAAAGTATATTGACTTGGCCCATGAGGTTGTCGACATGTGGGATGTGGACTCAGCGATCATTTTGCCGATAATTGTTACAGCCAATGGCTTAATTGCCAAGAGCCTCGACCAACATCTTAGGAGGCTCTCGTTAGACGGCTGGATCAAGGGCTTGATTCAGAAGGCAGTACTTCTGGACACGGCCCGCATTGTCAGGAGATTTCTCTCTCTGTAAGGGCTCCAGACCGCCGGTAGCTTGGACCCTGTTCCTGATACCGGTGAGGTACTATTTTTTTTAATTTTTAAATGCTTTTATTTCTAAATGAATATTTAAAAATGTAATTTTATGTGTATTTAAATAAATGAATGTGAATAATAATAAAAACTTTACAACAGCACAAGACTAAGTACCTACAAGTATTATTATTAAATTATTTAAATATTGACTTAACAATGAAAAATTACAGATAAATGGTATCCTAATGTCATTTGCACGCCATGCAGAATATACTGAAACCACCTATACGTATAAAATGCTCCATATTTTTGCAAATTAGAAATTATTTTGTTTTTTTTTTTTTTTTGATTGATTGCTGCCAGTTAGTTAGTAAGTCAGAAAGTTGTCATTCCAAAACGTAGGGTAGCTCTTTAAGGAGAAGAACATCATTTGTTGATGGAGTGTGGTCAGAACAATGATAAGAGAGAGGCTATTTTTAGGCAGTTCAAGCTAAATAAATTAGATGTAGGTATATTTCATAGTATTTTAGCAACTCCTGGGTCCGACGTAGTTAAAATGAGTTATAGTTTAGTTTCTAGAGATGTATGAATAGCTTGTAAGATGTATAATTAGTTAAGGGTTCGATGGAACTGACATGTCGTATAGATAAAAAGTTCCTAAATAAAAGAAGATTAAAAAAAAAAAAAAAAAAAAAACGGAGAAGAACGAGCAAGAAACTCCACGGACACTCTTTATAAAATCACAATTAATAAAAAAAATGTTTGGAATCTCTAAAGGGAAGGGGGGCGACCTCCCCTCCCTGCCCCCTCCCTGCCCCCTCCCCCCTTTGCAACGCTCTTGCCACTGACTTTACATTTTAAACTTTACGATCAAAATTATTTCTGTACACACCATCTTCTCAAATCACTGAACCCTTTATCAGAAGTTTGTTAAAACATAATAAACTTTATGTTAGGAAAACAAGTGACAATGTTGCCTGGCAGAGATGTCGGGATATATGAGTTAACTTCATTACCTTTAACGTTAAAGTATGTTTCATGGTTATGAGATATTTCCAAACGGGTATAAATATAATGATCACCAAAAAATACTTTAGGATCTTAAGCTCCCTTACCAAAAAAATATACTAAATTATACCAAATGTACTAAATGGTCACCAAATCTTTAGTGTGCAAAATAACCAAAATCTTTTTGACCCCGCTGGGGCGGATCCGACATGGTTAGGTTAGGTTAGAACTGTGACCCCCTACGAATCCAATCGCTTTTCACTGTCAAACTCATACAGTTCTACAATACTTTAGGAAACACGCGAGACGATGAAGCCTTCGAATTTCTCATCCAATAAATTTAATGTTTCCCGTGCTGTATGGCAAGTGGCGCCGTCCTGTTGGAACCACATGTTTGTGAGATTCATACCATCTAACCTAGGCCATCAAAAAATTGTTATCATCGTCCGATATCGGTCGCCATTGACAATGAGCGAACGCCATAAATTGGACGCAATGCACGGAACGTTAGGCGAATAGAACACTGATTTTGATAATAAATTTTAACAATTTCTACGCGTTGTTGAAGCGTGTGGCGTTCCATGGTGAAATGTCACGACTAAATATGTGTTCATGCCAAATTTGACAACTATCGTTTTACCAAGATGGCTGCTATGCGCTGTCAAAGTTCGAGCGTCCTTATTGAAAAACCCTTTATAATAAATACCGTACCTACCTATATACTTTTATATGCATTTAGTAAAAAGCTGTTATTTTGAAATTACAAACAGACACTTCAATTTTATTTATTTGTATAGATATGTTTCTGTCTAATATCGCCCTTATCGTACAACCTGTGGCTGTTACAGAAAGGTCAAATTATTTATAACCACTAAGTACCAATGCGTGGGATGACCCCCTGGGACTTTAATAATATCTTATTTATAAAACAATGTTTGATTTAGTATATTGACATGGTTGTCTAGCAGTGAATAGGGTACGACCTTCGATTTTATAATGAAAGCGGTTATTCCATTTTAGACAATTTTTTGAGTTTTCCAAATTCTTAGGATGGACAAATAAATTGAAATGTATTTTTTGAACTAGCTTTTGCCCGGGACGTCGTCCGCGTGAATGTCGGTTATCTCGGATGCAGACGAAGTCACGGATTGAAAAGTAGCCTAAGTCCTTCCCAAGTGTTCAAGCTATTTTCATACCAAATTTCATCAAAATCGGTTCAGCCGTTTCACCGTGAAAGCGTAACAGAGTTTTTTTTTTAATATACCTTATAAGGGGAAATTTCACACACGGCCATCTGACCCCAAACTAGGGAGACCCTACTATGGGTGTCAGACAGCTGATATACATACACAAATACATTTTAAATACATATATATATAGATAAAGAACACCCAGACACAAGGCTCATCACACAAATGTTTACCCTGGGCGGGAATTGAATCCGCAACACGCTGCGCAGCAGTCGATCACACACACTGCGCCAAACGTGTCGTCAATGTGAGTTACTTTCGCATTTATAATATTAAAGTATGGATGGATTGTTTATATGATTATGTTTTTCTTTTAACGTGCACAACTTGTTACTTTTGATGATGTTACAACCTAAAAAATCATGGCGAAATCCATACATTCATTTGATTGATTCATTGATTTGATTTGATTTGATTTGAATAACCAGGAGTAGATTGATATACTTACCATATTTTTAAAACCCCGCATAATCCAAATATTTTGAAATGAAAATAACAGGTTTTCGTTTCATCTCGTTGTCCATTTTGTGTTTATAATAAATAAGTGACAACTGACATTAACGGATCTGTCAAATTGGCAGAGGATATGAATCCTTGTTTACAATGGCGGTGTTGAAAAAGTATATTGATTAATCAATATTTGTGACATTATTTCCCATAAAACGGCTATCGACGTCACTGTTACCGTTTCGTTTTGAAATAATGAGCTTTTCGTTAAACTATTGACTTTTAAGATCCATTTTTATTGCCGTGTTTTAAAAATATTGTAAATGCCTGAAAATTCTCTTTAGGTGCCCAAGAATATAAGAATTATATTGTATTGTTGTGTTGTGTTGTTGTTGTTTATTGTATTGTTTGTTAATTAGAATTTCAACTTATCTTAACATCTTTATTTTGTTTGTACAAATCCTGCCATGATTCTTTGTAATATTATATTATTTTAAAAAAGTGTTCTTAGTTGGGCTGTTTGGAACCAGCAACTTGCTTCAACTTTTTGACTTACTGGCTCCTTCACAAGTCAAAAGTCTTTGTAAGTCGTCATATCGTCATCGTAAATGTAGTCAGAAACTAAGAAAGTCTGACAACCAGCTTTACCAAGGGGTTTGTGTTACGTAGTAACTTGGTTGTGGAGGTCAGATAGGCAGGTGCTCCATTAGACTGGACTGGCTTAGTTATACTGGAAGCCGACCCCAAAATAGTAGGGAAATGGATGCAGATGATGATGAGGGAACATGGAAATATTTATTACATCATGCAAATAAAGTACCTATTTTCTGAGTGATCGTTAACGCTTAGGTAGGTACACTGTTTGATAACACTATGGCCACACAACACAATTTACTTGCGAAATCAAAGTCAAATATTATTTTCCAATCACAACATTAATTGGCATTTTTGAACGTATTTTATAAGAAAAATTGAATCTAGTTGCCTCGTCCAAAAGATAATTATGTAGTTTCAAGAAAAATCACCAAAAAACTTCAATACTTACTCTTTTATAAATCAAGTGTTTTATAATATTTTGTTTAAGTACAGGAATTGTAATAATAGTGATTTTTTTTATTAAAATTCAAAGTTTCTTTTACAGTTCAAAAGAAAGGGACAAACAGGCAAGTTCCGTTTGGACCCTTTGGCCACGGAACCCCTAACAATCTCAACCAGCACCATTTTTACGCCAATGTTCACCACACCCCAAAATAATTAAGTTCATAAATATTTGAGTGGCTAGCACTAATAAAATTAAAAACCTCCCCACCTGGGGATGGGGTGGTCGTCAGTTGAATAGGGTGCTTTTCCACCCCATTTCCTTGTAAAACTTTTACTAAAATGTGTACGGTTTCCTGATCATATCTTGGGATTTAAACACTTGGGCGCATGAAAGGATAAATAGATAGATGGTTGGATGATGTATGGATGTTGGATGTTTGTTACTCTTTCCAGTTTAAATAGCTGAATGTAATTAGTTGAATTTTGACATGCATAAAGATATCAAGTGATCTAGCCTACCTTAAAGGATATTTTTATCCATATTTTTGTTCCTGTAGTAGGTACAATTTAGAGCTTAATTCGGAAATCTATACATACATAGTCGAACGCAGAAACTAGTATCAAAAGAAATAATATTTTTTTATTTTAAAAAGTACAGTGATTATTCCTCATGAGTGACATCATTAATCGCCATTCAATTGTGTTCTCACAGTAATAAAAAAAATGGGTGCGTGTACTTATGTACGAGCGTGAGAAGTTATACTTCTTTGGCATTATTAAAAAAGTATATAAGCACAATTTGAATTGTAAACAACGCCATCTCGGCATCCTTCGGCAGTAAGTAGTTCAGCATGTACGTCAGAGATGGCGTTGTTTACAATTACTCCCGTGAGAATTTTGTGCGACGCTGTGCGCGCGCATGCGCGCATCGTAAAATTTCACTCTCATAATTTTTTCATAACGCGCCTAAAGAAGTATAACTTCAATAATTTCATCTAAATAATCCATACGAATCTCTGATACTTCCATACTAATATTATAAATGCGAAAGTAACTCTGTCTGTTACGCTTTCACGATGAAACGGCTGAACCGATTTTGATGAAATTTGGCATGGAAATCGCATGAACCCTGGGGAGGGACAAAAGCTACGATTCAATCTGCGACTTCGTCTGCATCCGCGATAACCGACATTCACGCGGACGAAGTCGCGGGCAAGCGCTAGTTATACATATTTTCAATAATAGGTACATTCATTACCCTTTTTTAATTCATAGAAGTCGGTGAACAAAGACATTTTCGTCACCTCTGTGCAGGAAAACATCGTGAGAAAACTTAATATCAGTCTAAAATCGCCAATTCGCCTTGAGCAACTGTCAATACTCGTCGCTTCTTTGTATGAGAAGAGCTTCTTCTGCACTGGGACAATTAATAGGCTGGTATTTTTTATGTGTAAACTTCTTAGAGCTCGGTACACTAGCTGGGTTTACTTAAGATTAGGACACAATATTTTTGGACACAGTGTCCGAAGCGATATTTTTTTGACCGTGATTCGGACACCAATGGAAAAGCTGTTTTGTAGCTCTAGCTGAGACTTCGAGAGCTTTAGACACGTAAGCGTCAGATGACGTCACTGTAAGAATTGTTGTTCATGTGTGTGTGACACTGGTACTGATACGAGCTCACATGTTCATACATCAATTCACTTTATTATTATTATTTTCTGTCCACACTTTCTTTAAGTACTTAGGTAGGTTCTAAAATAGACAGTTACCACGCAAACGAGAAAGCCTAAATAAAACAATAGAGTATCTAAAGTTTGTCTACGTCGAGACCTAAAAGGTTTTCATTGAAAAGCTTTTAGTGTTTCAATAAAATGAACCCTCTAATGCTGACGGTCTATTGAATAATATTAAAGTTAGTTTTAAGTGGATGGTCCTTTGAGTCTAGTCTAAAAGATTATTAATATTAAGGGTATTCAGTGTATTTATAGAAATTCTATGTTTTGCAATTTAATAATATTCATCTTTGTAAATTAATTGTATTTAGTTAGCAAAACTAAATACAATTAATTTACAAAGACGATTAATTTAAACGACGTAAAAATTTTAGGCATAATTGTTTCTTTTTTTACGCATAAGTTTAGGATATATTACTATAACGCTAATCAGTCAAATTACTTTGATAGATTTTCAACTTTATACCAAAACAATAAGGTTTATATTACAGCTTGGGATACCTTGATGTGCTGGCGACTATAATTACATTGTCATGATGCATTGCATTCGCTATAGTTCGCTGTGTTGCACTGTTGGGCTCGTGGCAAAGCACAGACAAAGTACCGTAAAGATTGATCGGTCATAGTTAAGCTATGCTTGACGCGGTCGAATCGTAGATGGTGGAGGTGGCTATCGATTTCGTGCCTCGAAAAGTACGTAAAAGTCGTCGGTCATTCGTAGATCTTTCACAGCTGTTACGGTATGCGTCAGTAGGCGATGGTGGGGTATCGAGTTACCCCGGTATCGGACCCCAGACCCCGACCCCGGTATCGTACCTCGGTATCGGACCCCCACACCGATAGGCAGTCGCTACATGTAAAACACTGGTATTCAGCTGCATCCAGTTAGACTGGAAGCCGACCCCGATATAGTTGGTAAAAGACTAAGATGATGTACATAAAACTGTAATTGTTGGTTAGGAATGTACGTACACATTAGGCACCTAATATAAATAACTACACAAACACATATTCAACTTAATATAGAAACAATATGAATAATGTAACCAGTATTTTGTAAAAACTTGATTTAAAAGAGTGTCTGTGGAGTTTCTTGCTCGTTCTTCTCCATAGAGAGCTACGCTACGTTTTGGAACCAGCAACTAGCTTCAACTTTCTGACTAATAACTAACTAACTCTTTGATAATTCAAAAGTGCCTGTAAATGGTTTAATTTAAATAAAAGCTTTGACTTTGACTTTGATTTGAGATTGTGGATTTGCAAGTTACGTCAGAACCAAGCTCAATTGAAGAACTAAAAATAAAAAAGGGATAACCCTTTTTAGTTTTATATATAACCATAAGGTTACTTAGAAAACTAAAAAGCATTATAACAAGCAAACTAGAAAGTAGGCCATGATTACATAACCTACAATTTGTCTCCAACACACTTTGGCATAGATATTTCACGGCTGCAGTCTACCCTTGAGTCTATTACGTATACCTACCGCACTGGCGCGAGCGTTACAGGGTTTTTATTTTTTATTTTTTTTATTCTGCATTTATTTTAGGGACTTTTACGCACAGCGTATGCCAGTCCCATCGTACCCTTATCCAAATACTTCACTACAAAATTACAAATTACCTACTACTACATTTGAATTACATTACATTGTATTACAATTGTACATTGTATTACAATTACATAAAATTACAATATTTGGGCCATAAATTTGAACAGAACCTTCGCTCCGATACTACTTGGCTGAGATAATATTTTGTGGAATATGCCTACGTCAGTTCTGTTCAAATTCAAGGCCACTATTAAATTATTTCTTGTAGACTCATATCTAGCACACTCCATTAATAAGTGATGCAAGTCTTCAATGACCCCACATTCTTCACAATTGGGCGAAGTAGTTTTCTTCATCACGAAGGCAAATTTTTTACATGGAATTTGACCAGATCTGAGTCTATGTGCAATAGTAGTTAATTTTCTACATAAATTAATGTTCATGAACCATCCATCGCGTGTCTACATAGAACGCCTTGAATTACTAAACTTATTGACAGGTGGTTTGAAAAATGATTTATTGGATGCTAGTACTTTGCCCGCGATTTCGGCGCTTGGATAACTTGCCAAGAGTGGTGATTAGTGCAATTTCTTGTTGAACCAGTCTTTGGGAGGTCATTAGTGAATAATCCCCAATGACTGTATTTTATTATAACCTCAAATAATAATAGGCTCAATAGGCTTGCGTTTGGCCGCAACTCACCTGGGGGCCAAGTCAGCTATTTTTATAATTTCGTCATTCCAACACGATCCCATTGTCATTTTGCAAAAAAATCCTAATCTGCTAAATTCATAATGGCCGATCATTGGTCGGACAAATTAAAAGCAATGACTGCACAATGAGACGTTTTAATGGTAGGTCACTGATCAAAGGAAAACTTTAGCAGATTACCGCCTATGTCAGTCAATCAGTTGTCATTTTGTACGAGATTACCATTCTATCATTTCTTTCAATGGCCACCACCACCATCCATCGGAAAGTCATAATGACGCCATTATATTAGTAGATTACCAAACTTGTCAAAATCAACAATTATGAAATCAATGATAGACCATTCTGACACTATTGTAATAGCAGACTTGAGACCCTGATCTTAAGTGATGATGCGGCCTAAGGTGGAACATGCTTGCCTAAGATAAACCGGTTCACTCCTACCTTGAAGATACCCAGATTATATGTATCGGGGAACAGAGAGGCGGGTAGTGAATTCCACAGTCTGGCAGTTCGCACAATAAATGTGGAAGCAAAGCGCTTGGTTCGAGACCGTGGAACTTCAACCATATAGCGGTGATGCTTCGCCGTATCTCTGCTCGTCCGGTGATGGAATGGTGATGGGGGAATTAAGTTGTGCAATCCCAAAGCACACTCTCCGAAATGTACCCGATAAAAGACCGATAGGCTGGCAACGGCGCGGCGGTGCTCAAGGCTTTGGAGCTTAGCCTTAACCAGGAAGTCGTTGTCTATGAGCCTCTTGGCACGTCTTTCAATAACTTCCAACGGCAGATCCATCCCTGAAGTTGAATATCAGCTGTCTGACACCCATAGTTCAGGGTCTCCCTAATTTGGCCTTGTGTGAAATGTCCCCACATAATTTATAATAATAAATTATTATTATTCTGCGCAACAAAAAGCACAATTTAAAAATATATAGTAAAAAATAATTCAAAACTTAATAGTTCCATGCAGCAACACGGTAGCGAAAAACCTAACATTTAAAGCAATAAAAAAACAATGATTAGTGGTCGAGTGATGTCTGCATATTCTATTAATTGTAAATTTTCCAAGATTCTCTTAACTTCTTCAACATTATCGCCCTCTCTGTTCCACTAATAGAGATTAATCCTCTCTTTCACACCACTCTTCCTTGTTTAGTGTCAATCTTGACATACACAAGTTTAATGTCATCGACCCGTCTTGCCGTCGGACTTCTTACCCAAATTTTGGTCCTTCGATCCGAATACAAGAGGAAACCCCTCAAACGATAACCCATAAAAAAATCAAAGCAGACTCATCGATAAAATAAAGTCATAAAACAAAAATATACAGAACACAGTCGAACAGACGAAAGTACCAATGGCACTAAAAGTACCGTAAACAGCACTAAAAAGTGCCGGCTTCATAACGAGACCTTTAACTAGAGTTAAACCGTGGTACCAAGGTAAAACTTGACGTGAGAGTCAGTCATAAAAACTGTGGTAGCGGCGCAAGGTATGGGCGATTAGCGGTTTTGAGCAATAAGCGTAAATGAAAGGAGACGTTACTTAAATAACCAATAGGATATTATTATTGTACAACACATCTCATCTCTGGCGTCTGTACATACGAAATATAAAAATATACATAATACTTGCCCGGTTTCAAGCCTGAAACCTCACGCATAAGAGACGGGTTCAAACTCAAACTCAAATAATTTATTTCAAATAAACCATTTACAGGCACTTTTGAATTGTCAAGGTGTCAGTCAGTCAAAAAGTTGCAGCTAGTTGCTCGTTCCAAACAGTAGGTTTATATGGAGAAGGACGAGCAAGAAACTCCATGGCGCCTTAACCACTGAGCCATCACGATGTTAAATCGCTGATATTTTTTATATTTCATGCATCCACATTCACATAAAAATCCACAAACCCGCTTCATCGTTTACCTTATCCCATCCCCGGGAGGGTGTCACCCTATCCTTCCTGTCCTTGATATAATACTACTATAAATCAAGCGAAAGTAACGGATGGCCTGCTTCTCTGCTTACCCGCTTTACTTCGTAAATTAATGGAATCATTACGTTTGGTGTCACCGTGCTGCTTGTGTGACCTTGAATTTGTTTCCACGTGTTGTTGGAACGTGTAGAGGAGCATTCAAATCTTCTGTTGAACCTACTGTGGTAGTATGATTGGTCTCCTTGCGTTCAAAGATGACTTTTAAATCTGATTCTTAATTATTATTCTCTCTTATGTTTATTATTATTATATCTCAATATAACTAACCGGTTAACAAAAATAATCGCTTAATAAAACCATTGCAAAAAATATGACTTTGCCTTTATAGAATTTTTTCTCCGGGCAATCGGGGAATAATTAATATACTTATGTTTTAGCTTCGACAGTGACACTCAATAAAAACACTAAAAAATAAAATAAAACTAACCGGTTCTTTCTAACACGTAGCACACAGCATTGCCACGTTGTATGGCAATGCAATCTTTAGCATTGCCGTACAACGTTGCAAAGAATAACCTTTGGCCAAATAATAGGGCAGCCTTCGGGTCACGTGAAGTGTCCACCAGCCGCTTGGCGATGTCCCGAAAAACAAGATGAACAAGTGATTCCCTTTAATTAGGTTACAGGTTGTCATCTCATCTACCATAAAAATACATTGTCTTCAAAATCCATGGCGATTTGCGCACGTTTTTTATGGCATCTTAAACTGGGTCATCAGAGGAAAATGCCATTAAAACCTTAATTGACTATGAACGGTTTTAACTTTTCAATTACATTAATGAAATATATTCGTTTGACCCAGTTACATATTTCGACGGACACTGGGGTGCTTGGAGTTAAAATATTATAGTTGAATATTATAGATTGAGAAAAACGGATTAACACACTGTATTGCCGGTTGCAGGGATCCGCTGGATGCGAGTCGCACGGGACCGGTCAATGTGGCGACACTTAGGGGAGGCCTATGTCCAGCAGTGGACGTCTTTCGGCTGCAATGATAATGGATGATGATTGTCGGTTTCGTCCGATTAGTTTCGATGGTATACGGCCACCGTTCTCAAGGAGTTCCACAGGATGACACACCGGCCGCATATTGCACATGACTTTTATTGAGTGGGGCAAAGTTCTACAGAGTTTCTGGCATTGTCCTTTGAACTGAAATTAATACCATATACTTAGGTCCAAAATCGTACATTTTGAACTTACTATGAAATTTGGCAAGTAATATTGTCTTATAATACAGGGAAAAGTCTGAAAACTATACTTGTACATTTGAAATTAAACATAAAAAATATATTCTTTATTTATAACGAGCTTTTATCCGCGATTTGGCCCGTGTGAATGTCGGTTATCGCGGCTGCAGAAGAAGTCCCGGATTAAAAAGTACCCTATGTGCTTTCTCAGGGTTCGAGCTATTCTCATACCAAATTACATCAAAATCGGTTCAGCCGTTTCATCGTGGAAGCGTAAGGTGCAGCGCAGACGACAGACTATTCGTGACGCACTTTTTAGTCTGTGAAAATAGAACCTATGCAATTATATGCAGTAACGCACACGACGCGCAAAAAGTCCGGCGCACAAAAAATTCTCTATTTCTTCTTCTTTTTCTGTACTTCATGTACAAAATAATACTTCGCGATCTCTGCACGATTTCCATAGCGTCTAGCTCTGCCGACAGAATGATCGAAGATGTGCGTCGTGTGCGTTGAGTCTGTGAAAAATCCGCGACCGACTTTTTGCGCGCCATGCAGACTTTTTGTGCGCCGCAGACTCGATCGCACAAAAAGTGTGCCGTCTGCGCTGCACCTAACAGACAAAGTTACTTTCACATTTATAATATTAGTATGGATTAGTATGATTAAGTACCTACAAATTTGTACGGAACCCTAGTCTCGGTGAGCGAGTCCGACTCGCACTTGTCCGGGTTTTTTCTGATTACTTTCATTGTGGGATTCAAGACAGTTGCATCGCTTCTTCAAGATTCTTTGAGCTTCATTACTTCTGCGCTTTTCTGGTGGTCGCCACTGTTCATTCTGATTTACAGGACTTGCAGTGGTTTTGCAAAAGTGAGGAACGCATGACCCGTTAAAAAAAAAAAAAAACTATTTATAATTTACTTCCCATTAAAACTTTTGTTTATATTTTGTTTTAACATTTATTTTTGTTTGTTTGTCAAAGATGTTGGAGTGTTGAGGTCTGACTGAACGGCTAAACGACAGAACAGGCAGATTGCGTGTCTGACAAGTTGTGGCTGACTTCAAACGGATCGTCTGACCGTCTAACTTCAGAAACCATACTTTTGCGGACATCGGTATCTTAAGGTTAGACCTGTTAATCTAAATTATGCTCTCAGTCGCGAATTTAAAAAAATAAATGTGATTTATCTATACTTATAGAGGTAAAATGTATTTGTTTGTATGTAGAGGGTAAACTCCAAAACTACTCATCCAATTTCAGACATTCTTTCACCCCTGAGTACTATGGGCAATATCTTTAAGAAAATTCACAAGTTAACAGTTTCAAGTGTTCGGTTCTCAACAGTTTTCATTTATCGCTTAGATATTTGGATTATTTCTTTGACTAGTTATAATAGGCTTATGTTTAACGAACCTCTAAATCTAGTAAATGATCACCAAAAATAGTAAATTTAAATAAAATAAAACCAAAAATAGTAAATGATCACCAAAATTGTGTTTCCTAAAGTATTGTAGAAATGTATGCCTGTTACAGTGTGACTGTAAAAAGCGATTTGGTTCTGGTTCACAATTCTAATCTAACCTAGCCATGTCGGATCCGCCCCGGTGATAATTTACTACATTTGGGGTTTAGTTTATATTTTTGGTAAGGGAGCTTATGATCGTAAAGTATTTATATGTGGTCATTATATTTATTCCCGTTATAATATACCTTCTTTAAAAAATGTTTTATCAGTATTTTTATCATTAGTTGTGTCTAAAATCGCAAATCCAACTAAACATGGGTGGTCATAAATTATCGTGAGAAGAGGCCTTTGCCTTGAAGTTAGTATAATTATAAAAGCTGGGTGTTTATTGATATAACAAGGTTATTTGTGGTACATTAAGTGCTCAGGAAGTATCGATATAGGAAAAACAAAACAAGAAACACGTTGTACACACAAATTGTTGGGTGAAGCCCTGTGTGCTAATTCAGGTAACTAAAGAAGTGCTTTTGCAGTGCAGTTGCAGTTAAGTTTCGATCTAAACAACGTTTTTCGTATTCTCTACCGCTGTCTGACACGCTCGCGTCAAGTTCTCGTCACGCGAACGCAATAAGGGCATTCTACTGTTGCGCGTCTTTGGTGCGTGCTTCGGAACGCAACATGATCGGTATTCTACTATTCGTTTGATGTCTCAAAATGCCAGCAGATATTTTAACTAAAAGTTTAGGGTATGTCTTAGACCGCATCATCGCTTTCCATCAGGTGAGATAGTGGTCAAACGTACGCCTATCAATAGATAAAAAAAAAAATGTAAAACATAAATATTTCACAGATAACCATTTTAGCTGTTTTACAGTTTTCGTAATCTAGTTTGTTTTTGGATGGTTTTTTGATTTTGTTAAGCGGAGGTGTTAAACTTATAACACAATCTATAAACTATTGTTACTACTTTATGGTATTGTACTCTATGGTACCTTTGTCTGTGCAATGTTTTCTAGAAATAAAATATAGTTAGTCTATGATAAACAACACACTGCGTATTATTTAACAAAAAGCACTAAAATCTCTACTGGGGTATTATTTGAATATTATAATAACGTCATATTCATTGAAATGTAATCGAATCTATTCAATTATTTAGTGAGTAATATTTTTTCTCTCATGTGGCTACACCATAAGTAAATTTGGTAGAGTTTGGTTGTCGTACAGTTGACGTACAGTTCACGTGCGGCTAACTCGCAGTTTAAAGATTTTATGAATACCGTTTATCACTCAAACTTAAACTTAACTGCAACAGCCCTACAACTACATGGGCGCGTCATAAAATAACGTGAATTTGCCCTCTGTTCTTCTAGCAGCATTAAAAAATACATCTTTACTTATGTACCTCTACAAGTTCTCAATTTTAATTAAGTATTTTTAATCACGCAATACTATGATTATCATCTACTAAGGAAAAGAGTTGCCTAGATCTATTCAAAAGACCGACAATTAAGTAAAATAATTTAGTTTTCATATTTTGAGTCTGGCAACCCTATCATGGTGTTTAAAGATGTTGACAACGCAAATATTTCGCTGGCAGAGCTTTGTACACACCACTCTTAGTAGCAAGCTCTTCATATTTTGGTTCTTACTTTAAAAGTCGAGATTATCTAGTTTTTAGTTTGAAATACTGTAACTATGTAAGGATTGCTTTTTTCGTACAGAGATTATTTATAAAGATTCTGAATTACATAGCAATGAGATTTTTATTCCCCTGGGCTCAGATTATGAAACAAAAGGCAGATAGGCCAAAAAAGCAAATACAAATTCAAAAACGAATACCTACAGTCTCGTGATTGTATTCGCTTTTGAATTTGTGTTTGTATTTTTATTTGTTTTTATTAACGACTAGCTTCTGCCCGCGACTACGTACGCGGATCCTGTTGCTTATGCCAGCGACAACGGGGTCGGCAAAATCGAAGATCTGAAACGTCTGATGTCGAATTCTAAGAGCCCGGGGACGGGAAAACAACGGGTTGCGCGAGATGATTCGAGACGTTCAAAAAGTACAATTTTGAATCATACCTCCGATGGCGGAATATGTGGCGTAGTCAATCATAGGAGTATACGTAAATGAACTCCGTTCCTTACCAACCCAAGGAAGGTCGCCATGACCTACGGCTATTTCTTGAGACACATCCGATTCTTCAGATGATATCGACATTCTGTCCAGAGAATGTCGAAGTCGATCAGAATTCAAACGTTCGTTGCGCTCTTCTTCTGTTTCTTCATGCCGTACTCCAGCAATACTTTTTCTGTCACTTTCTAACTGATTATGAATATTTTGTTGTGTGCGTGTTCGGGACAATCTATACTATAATATTATAAAGCTGAAGTTTGTTTGTTTGTTTGGTTGAACGCGCTAATCTCAGGATCTACTGGTTCGAATTAAAAAAATCTTTTTGTGTTGAATAGTCCATTTTCCGAGGAAGGCTATAGGCCAATGCGAAGCTGGGTCGGGTCGCTAGTGTATGATAATCTCGATCATCAGTTAGTCGTGCATCACGTTCATCATTCGGTTCAAAAGACCTGTTAGTAGATGTGCGAATACGCTGAGAACTCAAGCGTGATTCTGTATCGGTAAACGTTTCCGATTCGCGAGACAATGCATGTCGCTCACGATCAGCGGACAGTCGCGCATCACGTTCCGAAGCAGATGCGTAGATACGCTGAGAACTCAAGCGCAATTCTCTATCCGTGAACGTCTCCGACTCGCGAGACAATGTATGAAGTTCACGATCAGCGGTCAGTCGCGCATCATACTCTTCACTGGGCTCTAGAGACCTGTATGTTGATGCGTAAATACGTTGAGAACGCAGGCGTGCTTCGCGATCTGAAGAGGTTTCCACGGAGCGAGTTGCAGCAGCCTGATGTTCTCGAACAGCATCAAGTCTCTCCTGACGCTCTTCGGTACTTGGGATCTTATGATCCTCAATCTTTTAGCTCCTTTGGAACATTGGGAAAGATTTGACCTCTTTCTAGGCATGGTTATAGTTTTATTGTAAAGAAGATACCTGATCAATTAAAATCTAAGTGACTGCTTACCTGCGTTACCGGGTAGGCTTTCGTGTCACGAAGATAAATGGAAAAGGAAATTAAACACCCAAATAACATAAGCCCGAAGGCATATTTATTCGATAAAATAAAAAAATAAACGGGAATTTTGGCCAGTAGAGTCAAATTTTCAATGATATACCATCGTCATCAAAAATCAGTCCTAAACTGTTACCGCCTTCACAGCGTGGAGGTACTCCCAGCTTATGTTATTTTATAAGATACAGTGAAATTAGTGATAGCTTTGATTTTCACATCAGATGTTTCTGATCTTCGATTTTTATAAGTCAACAGGAAATGCCCATCAGACCAAACAACTTTTGCTAAGACGTCATTCCTATATGTGTCATGGTGTAGCTGGGCTCTTGGAGTTCCACATCAGGTGTTCCAGATCTTCAAATTTATTGTCTCAGCAGAAAATGCTCATCACGTGGAATAATTTTTGCTATGGTACCATTTTTGTATCTCTTATAGTTTAGCTGGTCTGGTGCGGTTCTGCATCAGGTGTTCAAGTTTCCAAGATAAATTATAGCCTATATGTTGCCCAGACTTAATACCTTTACAACAAAAGAAAAATCATTCAAATCCGCCCAGTAGTTCTAAAGATTAGCGTGTACAAACAAACAGACAAACAGACAGAATTTTTTTTTTGGATTCGTGCTCTATTACTGTTCCTAAACCCCCCTCAATAATTTTTTTTTAAATATATTCAATGTACAGACACAGTTTTGTTACTGTTTTATTATATGTATAGATGCAGCGTTTCGTGCTATAGTGACTCGTGTCAGTACAGCATGAAGTGCGTTGTAGGTATTCGTAATAATGTTCCGCGCGGTCCATCTGCCTTTTGTTTCATAATCTGAGCCCGTGGAGTGTAAGTCTAGAATAACACCCCCCCATTTAATCCCGAGGATATCGTCTAAGGCGACTAAGGGAAAATCCGGAGCAGCGGCTTCCGTGTACTTAACAACTTCACTGCGATCCCCCAAGACGCCTGCCAAGCGTGGGGATTATGGCAACCCCCCCCCCCCTCTGGGGAGACCTTTGTTCAACAGTGGACGTCTTCCGGCTGATGATGATGAGATTTTTATACCAAAATCATCATCCTCCACTACCACGTTATTAAGTTACTTATTTATTTATAAAATTATAAAACTAACATTTCACTACACTTACACACATTCCCCTAAACGATTCCTTTATTGTGCGAGTATACTGCGCCACTCTTGACATCGTTTTCTGCAGATACAACCAATGTAACCTACTATTTTTCATTTGTGTGAAAATGCTGGCGTGTGATTCTGTTAGACCTCATTCTAAACTTTGAATCTGAATCCGCTGTGAGTTTCTTGATTGGCATTCTAAAAACTCATTTGGTAATTCGAATGTACGCCACCCTTGCTAGCGTGTCAGCGAGTTGAACTAAATTGACAGGCAGATTTTGACAGATAAAGTATGAGATAACGTAAGTAGTGGCATTCTGTAAGGTCATTTTCCCGTCACTTCGACGCTCACGTCGCACTCGAACCCGATTCAAAGTGTCAACTAGATGAAGGTAATTTTAAACCTTATGCGAAGTTGAGAGTGAATAGCGATGTGAGATGCGAGTTGCTGTTTGAATTTTACAGAATCGACCTACTAGACAACCACCACCATGACCATAACACAAGTTAGATCTTTCTTTGGATACCAAAGTTCATAAGAATGCTTATTACACTAATTGTTACATAATTGCAATACGCTATTTAGTATGACGCATGGTGTTGTTTGTACGAACAGGTGCGTACATATTATACAACATAACATGTTATATAACTTATGCAATAGTGAACATCACTGCAGAACGACAAACGACAAAGTCATATAAAATTGTTATATTTCATTGTATTTCTAATGTATACAGTATTGGTATAAATTGCAATGTTGAAAAACAATGTTACATAATGTAGACGTGTTACAAAACACAAGTTACACGACATGCTATTTATCAGTACCTACGCATATTATTTGTTCAATAAAAAAAATCTTAATCTTGCGGTTAGCTCGTGGCTAAGTTAAAGCCGTACAGATCGATCGGTCAAAGGTTAAGCTACGCTAACCGCGGTCGGTCTGTGGATGGGTGACCATCCCTTTCATACCGAGTTTCCTCCGTGCCTCGGAAAGCACGCAAAGCCGTTGGTCCCGACTGTCATTCGTAGATCTTTGGCAGTTGTTACGGGTAGTCAGAAGCCAGTAAGTCTGACAACCAGTCTTACCAAGGGGTATCGTGTTACCTAGTAACTGGGTTGTGGAGGTCCGATAGGCAGTCGCTCCATGTAAAACACTGGTATTCAGCTGCATCCGGTAAGACTGGATGCCGACCCCAATATAGTTGGGAAAAGGCTAGGCAGATGATGAAATAAAATCTTAATCTTAGTCTTAAAACTTACTTAACAAATTTCTTCTTTTTCGATTAGAGACGCTAAAAATAATCAGTTTACACCTTCTTTCCTATGAACAACTTTTAACTAAACCTGCAGTGCAATTCTGTAAGAATTCACCCGCGAATTCGAATCCCAACTCATTTCCGATTTCAAAAATAGTAACGAAATAATAGTTCGCTTCACCTTTGTTGTCACTTAGTGGCGCTAGCGTAGTTTTCATTGAGTTACAGACTACCTAAAACAGTTTTCACCGCGGAATCAGGAGTGAAAACTGGAGTGAGTTCTTACAGAATAACATAACTGGTCCTTTGCTCCCCAGGCCCGGAGATGTCGCGTTGGCGCGGCTTCGATGGCGCGGGGTAAACGCGCGCCGCGGCTAGGCGCCGATGCGCGCCTGGCTCGTCGTGTGTGCGGCGCTCGCGCTGGCGCCCTGCCGAGCGACCGCTGCGCACTCCCACCAGGACCCTGCGCGGCTAGAGCGCATCAAGTCACAAATATTAGCCAAGGTACGAATCTATGCAAAAGCTCAGGGTCTCAAGTCTGCTATTACAATAGTGTCAGAATAGTCTATCATTGATTTCAAAATTGTCGATTTTGACAAGTTTGGTAATCTACTAATATAATGGCGTCATTATGACTTTCCAATGGTCAACCATTGACACGCTATTGAAAGAATTGATATAGAATGATAATCTCGTACAAAATGACAACTGAATGACTGACTTAGGCGGTAATCTGCTAAAATTTTGACAGTTCCTGTCTCCAGTGACCTACCATTAGAACGTCATTGTGCAGTCATTGCTTTTAATTCGACCGACCAATGATCGACCATTATGAATTTAGCAGATTACGAACTTTTAGCAAAATGACAATGGGATCGTGTTGGAATGACGAAATTATAAAAATAGCAGACTTGGCCCCCTGATTATTTACGTGGAGCGTTGGTAGCTCTAAGGGTCAAACAAGGCTTGGTATTAGCAATTAAACTTCTTTGGGGTAGTGAACGGTTACTATCGTGAACTGTATCAAAAACGCCTTCAGCATTTGCTTCGCTCTTCGCTCTTAATTATGAATGACAATACTGACAGTTGATTGAATTCCAATTAGCCGTTTCTTTGACTTCTACAGAAGCTTCAGCAGAAAGAAGAAGAATCCTTGTAATTTATTCACATTAAGGTGTATTATACATGTCTGCTCTTAATATTTTGTTATCATTACGATTTTGTGTATTTAGCTGGGGCTCTCAACGCGCCCGACGCCACTAGGGGCGCCGCCTCGCGACGTGGTGCGACAGATATTAGCACGCGCCGCAGACCCGCGGCCCCCACCCCACCACCACGACTCAGACACCGAACACGCCATGAGGGAAATCATCGCGATAGCACATAGAGGTACCAACATTCATACAGACAGAGAAATACACACACACAAGTACATGTTCAAATTGGTGCAGGAATAAATGCACGATGTGACGATGACAAAAACGATTTAATGACGGACTTATGACAAATAAATCTATAGCTAGACATGTACACAAATAGTCGAGAACGAGAAATAGACAATATACAAGTAAATACTAACAGACTCATAAGAACACGCCATAGTGTGTCATAGTGCCAAGCAATGAAATGGTAAAATAGACAAACTGACAGACGAGACAAGCAAGTTATTAATACGTAGGCACAACCAGACTAAATATTACTTATAAAAAATAGTGTGTCATAAGTATGAATACAAACTAAGCAGAAACGAAATATCACATCTTTGTGACTCACATCTACTAATGATTCGGCTTCAAGGACCAAAAAGCCTTCGCAGCAAAAAAAAACTAACAATATTTATCTTTTCCTTTTAGATTTTTCTATCGTAAAAACCATAAAATAAATTAACTCAACACCTTCCCACAAACAGAAATATTTTTAACTAACTTCTATCCGAAAATAAGTTAGCAAAGTTTCCAAAATGGCCGCGGAGTGGTTCCACTTTTAAAAACAAGAACTTCAACAACTGACGGTTCTAGAGTATGAATAAGTCTGCTTTATTTAGAGGAGATCTACAAAATATTGAAATGTTTTATAAGACCACGAGTGTGAACCAATTCGTAAAGTTTTTATTCACCTATTTAGTAGTAAACAGTTAAAACTTGCTATTACTTTTTCTGTTTATATCTTATTACTAAGTCTGTTTATTAAAGAATGGGTTTACGCCAATACTATCAGAATAAAACTCGTTCATCACACTTTTTGAATACCCACTTATTGGCACATAAGAATAATTTATCTAGTAATAAATCGTAAAAAAACTGTAACAGTTTCATTAAATACAGACACAAAATATCAGTTACTATTTTGTGTGTACCCCAGCAACCACATTACCACTCTATAGCTAATTCATACTACAAGTAACTTGTATTTTATTGTACCCCAGAAATGGGTCACAAACGTCATTGGCAAGTCTATAACGTCCGCTTGGGGCAATAACTAGCCAATAATATAACGTCTAGACTTAGCCATTCGAGAGCCAATTATGTGCTTTGGCATAAATACTGGCTAAACCAGACCGATCTAGATTTTTTTAGACAAAAATTGCGTGATAGACATTGGCTGTTCATCAAAGTCTGGGATACTGGGATAGTGACATCATTTTGTTGTATAATCGTCTGGTACACTTAATAACTTGGATTCTACGAAAAGTTTTGTTTAGTTCGCTGAGTTGAGCTCGTCTAGTTTTTCTAGTTCGTTAAATATCATATGAGCGTCTGCGAATTTTGTTCGATAAAATACAACACACAGTGTATAAAAAAAGTTAATAATAAAATTTAACAAATAATGATTCGGTATTGTTAAAATCGATTTCTAGAACTAATTCCTTAATTGAAGCGACAACGCCATTGAATTGTAAAACATAAACGGAAAGCTGCAAAGCAAATAGCTAAACTAATAATTAAACTTGTCTCAAAATAACGAAATTGTCTATCTAATAATGGGACTAACAGTGAACCTGAAGTTATTTCAATTCACTAACACTGCGAACAAGTATGTTTTCCATCACTACTAGCGCCTGAATCTCGTCTGGTTGGTGATCACGTTTGGCCTACTGTGCGGTATTTACATATTCGATTTGTGATTCCGTCGTTATCTGTCCATTGTCTGGGCCGTCAACTTGAGGACTGAGCTTGGCACTCGTTGTACATCATAAATAATCATAGTCCATGATAGATACTACAACAATTTGAGGACTTTTTCCTTTTTCTCTTCGTAAGATTAATTCCTGGTCCTTCGGTACTTGTTTTAATTTTGTTTGTAGGTTTTGTTGGTATTTGTAATTTATGTTGATAATTTATGTTTCCTGACGTTTTTATTTTAATTTTGTACTTACTGATTAATTTATGATGCCCTCTGAATTATTGGCTGGTAATTCTTGGGGAATCAAATTACTTCGTTGCTTTTGTTTATTTAGTGACATTGAAAGACTACTTGGAATAATGACTACAAGACACTTACTTACTAGGCTACCTACTTTTATATAAAACAAATTCTATAAAATCATTATTATGCAACTTCTTATTACAACTTATGAATATTCTGTTTTATTTTATTGTTAATTGTTTTCGAAATGGCCCATCTACTTTTTTAATGAACCTTATTATAATACGAATCATTGTTATATTGTTTTTTAATTAATATACATTATTGTTAAGTTTCTTGCAAGTATATTTTCAGATCTGCTGTACTTTCAGAATGTAAGACGAAATTGAAAATGTAAGTATACTTAAAAAAATATGATTTAATAACATGTTCAATATGCTTAATGATTATGGTTATTTTTCAGGTTCATTAAAAGGGCGGCTAAATGGACCTTTCGAATAAGTCGGTGAGTACCTAAAGATAAACATTTTAATTATAATCTAGCAGATTATCTGTACAATACAAATAGTCTACGCAATCCTTACTAAAATGGAGTTAAATTTTTCTAAAACGAACGTTCAATTTTCTCCCATTTTTAAGGTTCCGTACCTCAAAAGAAAAAAACGGAACCCTTATAGGATCACTTTCTTGTCCGTTTGTCTGTCTGTCTGTCAAGAATTTCTATCTCCAGAACGCGTGGAGGTATTGAGTTGAAATTAAAACCATATACTCAAGTCCCTTGATTCTATAAAAAAGACAGCCCTCTATGTTAACGTGAAAAAAAGATACGACCGTTTATGTCGCAAAAACGCATTAATAATATTAAGTATGTATATTAAAGTATGGATTAGTATAGAAGTATGGATATGTACCTACTAATATGTACGGAACCCACGGTGGGCGAGTGCGACTCGCACTTGTCCGGTTTTTTGGAGTAACTGTAATGATTCTTGAAATTTAACGCTGATTAATTTTACATCTATTCTGAGAATAAGTTTTGGGTGTAAATTAAACTATAGTTGATGTATGGTAATTTAACCCACTCGGTATTATTGAATTAGTTTGACATAATAAACTTAATATAAAGAAATTGTGCATTGGTTCGTTTTAAAGAACCTTGCTCAATTCACAAGCTAAAAAAAAGTCAAAAAATTAGTGGGCGCTGATTCTTGTTTTTCACAGAACAGAAACAAACTACAAATGTAAAAGAAAATCGGACATATTTACCTCATTCGATTTTTCCAGTAACAGCATAGTAGTTAGTTTGTAAGTGTTTAAAGGTACATACAACTACATTTTATGAAATATCCTTCAAAGTTACGCCACAAAGCTTCGATACCTTGCTATGTTACGTATACATTCCTATGGGGTTATGCAACCGAGCCATTTGGGCGTTCGCCAGGGAGCCCGATTTTCTATCCAGAGCCACATAACGATTTATGTCATACTTTTTAACCGTTTTCAAAATGCAAAACCTTTTCAAATGGGAAATTGGAAATGTCCTAGATGTATTGAGAGGATGTTTGTAGACATTGCGTAATCAATTGTATTTTTTTTTTACAATTTTTTTTTTTTTTTTGGGATTATTTTTATAGGGGATCTGTTCATTTAAAATCGCATAATTGCAACTCGTAATAATTTTCTCTGTTTCTCTTAAGGTGCTCTTACACGGCTATCATAAATGCAGAAATGCAGCAGTGTCTGTACAATTACCATAAATTGCCGAGACGTCATAGTTAATCAAATTTACAAAAATTGCTCAATCGCAATTGCAAAAATGCACCATTAAAAATTCAGTTTATAATGTGCTCAAATATTCGCTGTATAAAATATGTAACGAGTATTTTCCATTTATTTTGTAAGTTAATCTATGAGACAACTGACTAACGTCCAAGCTAAATGTTAAAAACTTTGCTTTGAACAATGCTTGTTTAACCGCTGTGTGAGAAAAGCGTGGAATTGTATCTATGTAACAATTTGCATTAAGATCATTTCTTGCTAATGAAAACAAAAATTATTATGCCAGAAAAACGTCAATACTCAAACAAACGTCCGCTTAACAGTGTGTAGCTTGCCACAAAAAAATAGAGCCAACTCTAAGCTATTAAATCCTTCTTAAAAATACCCATTCTTCACAAAAATGCATCCCTTCATTTTAATGGCCATAAGAAGAAGATGAAAATATAATTTGTCTCAAATGCCTGCTTGAAAAAGGCCAAGTGCCTACACTTGGGCTAATAAATAATAAAAGGATCACTAGTGGAGGCCATTGCCATACATTTTGGACTAAGCTACACTGAGAGCGGAGAAAAAAAAGCTTAAACGGAGCGATTTATAACAACCGAAGACTTACAGTGTTCAGCCTTCTCTTTTCAAAACGTGGTCCTTCGAGGCGGTTTTTCAAATACACATATTTCTCGCTCCGCTATGCTCGTCCCCGCTTTCAATGCGACTGCAGCCTTATAATTATGCGACGCATTCTTTACATCGTCGGCGATATATCAAAAATTATGCCTTTTGCAAGGCTATAAAATTTTAAAGTTAAATTTCTGCGCTTTGCCGATTTTAAAAGCGGCAGAGCCTTGGGCAGATCTTTGGCGCCAATTGTTGCCTCTGTTCCATTATTTGGAACACTAGTCAAGTATTATTATTTGGATTGTATAACAATATTAAGTAATTATTTTAAGGGGTTAACAGAAATAGAATATAATTATATGGATATAATTTAAATTATGGTTAAGTTCTTCTTCTTTTCGAATAGATGGTTTTTTTTTGTTAGACTACTTGGGCCCAGTAGGTAGCCACATTTATCGCAGCATTAGTGGCGTCTTGACCTCTAAGGTGCAGGTGTGGAGGCACTTTAGGTACTGTATTAAGGTTAAGTTTAAAAACGGGCTAAAGTGATTATTGTATTAGCCATAGAATCGTTAATTACCTGTTATGTTTACATTTGCTATTTTTTCTTTCAGCACAAGTCGACTTCATAATTGGCGCTGTACAAGATGTTGTAAAACTCAAGCTAGTTTCTGCTCGATGCACTAGATGGCGCTGGCAACCTCTTCGTGTGGTACCGAGGTAAGTTATTGATAAGTAGTAACAGATTTAAGTATACGTTTCGTGTCACAGTTTCAGAAAATAGATTCTTGTTACTTCAGCAAGGAACTTGTTGACATTACTGTTAGCAAGTCCAGGGGTGTGATTCTGTAAGACCTCATTCTAAATTTCGAATCTGAATCCGCTGTGAGTTCCTTGATTGACATTCTAAAAACTCGGTTGATAATTCGAATTTACACAAGCGCCACCCTTGCGAGCGTGTCAGCGAGTTGAACTAAATTGACAGGGAGATTTTGACAGATAAAGTATGAGATGACGTAAGAAGTGGCATTCTGTAAGGTAATTTTCCCGTCACTTCGACGCTCACTTCGCACTCGAATCCGATTCAAAGTGTTAAATATATCAAGGTAATTTTGAACCTTATCCGAAGTGAGAGTGAATAGCGATGTGAGATGCGAGTTGTTGTTTGAATTTTAAAGAATCGACCTACAGTAATAGGTACAGCTACTAATCAAGGCCGATGGACCGACGACATCGTCAAGGTCTCAGGTAACCGGTGGATGCAAGCGGCAGGATTCCGCGAGTTGTGGCGTTCTATCGGAGAGGCCTTTGTTCAACAGTGGACGTCTTCCCGCTGATGATGATGATGATGATGATTACCAATCAAAACAAATGATGAACACCTCACTTCACCTAGGTGTTCACCTGAGGAAGATTGTAACAGAATAGATATACAGTAGAGTTATTCTGTTACAATCTCTCTCGGTGAACACCTAGGTGAAGTGAGCTGTCATCCGTTCCGAAGCTGGCTTCGAGCACAATTATCTAAGATCTAAGGAAGCTAGGGATTGACAAGGTAAACGGACGGATCACAACTCTCTTCACCTAGATGTTCACCGAGGGAGATTGTAAAAGAAAAGACATACAGTCGATGTTGGTTAAGGAATTTAAATAACTATAAAGCAAAAATTAAGTAAGTAAAAATTATTAACTTTATTGTTAAAAAAAAAGCGTGGGGTGTATATTGTTCCATATCAGATCATTTCAATGGTACCTTATTATTGCATTGTCATGTCATGTCATTGACAAGTGTGAGAAGTTTAGAAGTTTCAAATTGATCCAACGTTTTGTAGGGGATGAAAATCAAGTTAAAAAAATCTGATACCTACATACATACGAAACTAATATAAGCGTGTTCAAAACCGGCAGCATCGCTACGTTGATGAATCTGATTCCTTGACCCAAGAATTGCCCAGCCTTCTGGGGGCCAAGTCTGCTATTTTTATAAAATTTTTTTGTTAATTTCGTCATTTAGACACGATCCCATTGTCATTTTGCTAAGAGTTTGTAATCTGCTATATTCATAATGGTCGATCACTGGTCGGTCGAATTAAACGAAATTACTGCCCAATGACGTTCTAATGAAGGTCACTGATCAAAGGTCACTGGTCAGTTGTCATTTTGTACGAGATTACCATTCTATATCATTTCTTTCAATAGCGTGTCAGTGGTTTACCATTGGAAAGTCATAATGACGCCATTATATTAGTAGATTATCAAACTTGTCAAAATCAACAATTATGAAATCAATGATAGACCATTCTGACACTATTGTAATAGCAGACTTGAGGCCCTGGTCACATAAACTATAGTAGTTTAGGTACTAACCACACTTGGCTTCAAACCTTTCCTCTCCGAAACTAGTCCTTTAACCTCCGTACCACCACGACGCCAGGATGTTAAATAATATCAATATGTGAGAGAGATAACGAGTGACATATCTCTCATTACATTATATTGTATGCAGAGTGATTTGTGCGAAGTACATCGTTATCAGTAACGGTAATTAATTGTACTTTTGAACTTTAATTAAGAGTTTAATTAAGGACTGTCTTTTGTTTACTGTTTAAGACTTTACTCCGGTCTCTAAGGGCGGGTTGCTTCAATAGTTGAAGCAACCCGCCTTTTACTACTACAACTTTACTGACGGGTAATAGTCAAAAATGGCGGTAATTATCGCCAAATCCAAAAATGGGTTGTTTAACAAAATGGTGGCCTTAACGTACGTTCAAAAGTTACTATTACTATAACCGATGCTTCATCCACCAGTCAACGTAATTTTAGTTGTCAAACTGGAAGGCCAAATAACTTTAACTGACTGTTTTTATGTCATGAAACAACCCGTTACATTTAACGAGCGTTAAACATCTCACGTCATAGTAATTTTTAACCGTCCGTATGTAACGTTAACCAACCGTTTGAATCACTTCAGCTTACTAGTAATCCACTATTGGACATAAGCCTGCTTCATGACGCGTCATTTTTCCCGGTCCTGTCCTCTGTCTTCCGCAACCTTCCACCACCAGCTACCTTCTTCAGGTCATCGGTCCATCGGTCTGAAGGGCGTCCCACGCTGGACCTACCGATTCGCGGTCTCCACTCCAGGACAAGTTTACGGGTTTTCATTCAGGAATAACAAAACGTTGAACTATTCCATCAGAAACATGAATCTATGTTTAAGTTTTTTCAAGTGACATTATGAATATTGATTACTAGTCATCCGCCCCGGTTTTGTACGGGTTGCAGAGCATAGCCATCTACATAGCTCTCAGTCGCCATGTTTTTTCCGCCACCTTCAATAAACATCTTCGTACCTACCTACCAACATAAATGGGTATCATCAAGGCACGAGTTAAGCGTCACCGCTATATGGTTGAAGTTCCACGGTCTCGAACCAAGCGCTTTGACTCCACATTTATTGTGCGAACTGCCAGACTGTGGATTTCCCTGCCCGCCTCTCTGTTCCCTGATAAGTACAATCTGGGTATCTTTAAGGCACGAGTGAACCGGTTCATCTTAGGCAAGCGTGTTCCAACTTAGGCCGCATCATCACTTAAGATCAGGTAAGTTCCGGCCAAACTCAAGCCTATAAGAAAATTAAAAAAAAAACCCGCCTAGCTACTTCAAGAATGCATTACATTTTAGTACACTACCCATTTGCATAAAATTTTAAGACCTAATATAACTTAGCACATGCAAGCAAGCATGCAGTATGCAACATGCAGCAGGCATGATTTCTGTCACGGCTCCGGCGCTGCGGGTCTCCGGCGGTCCCACGCGAGCTTATCGTCGCAGATAAGTTTTACGCTCACCACCGCAGGTAGCCGGCCAGCCTCAGCCACGGCGGCGTAAACCACCTGCTCCTAAGCTCGCGGGCCGCCTCGCCCCTCCACGCCTACGCGGGTTTAGATTACACTCTAGTCGTAGGGCAGAGAAGATTACGTGGAGTCGGTTTTGCAGCGATTCGTTTCTGTCACTAACTTTTGTAGCACAACATATTGAATTTTTAAGACAATAGTGAATAGTTCAATAGTTTTATGTGAATTAAATTTATGCCTAAACAAATTAGCTTTTAAGATAATTATATGCCAAACTAGTTATGCCAAAGTATATATATAAGGAAAAAGAACATTATGCAAAAAAAGGGATCCCACAATATTACTATAAAAACCGTTTAAAATAAAAGAGCTGTCTCCACTTCATCACACATACAGGAATATTATACGTTCACAAATATCGCATACATCATAGTATTATAGCGTCGTAAATATCTGTTGTTGACTATGAGCAGTCCTATAGATCCGTGGAACCCGTAGTATCCACTGCTCATACATTATATTACTACATCGGGATGCTTAGTAAGCGAATATTAATCGTGGACACACCTGTATTTCCTAAAAGGGTAGGCAGGAATAATGTGCGTTTGAAGTCGTGATGGTCCAGTGGTTAAAGCGCCTGCCTCTCATGTAGAATGTTGTGGGTTCACAACTGGGCACGAGTAAACCAATGCTACTTTTACGGAATAATCTAATTAATATGTCCACTAATTCTGCTGAGCGTGCCCGCCTACTGGCTGTGGGTGAGCGGGAGTCGGACGTCTGGCTTCAGGCACTTCCGTCACCCAACATCGGTACTATGCTGTGTAATAATACCTTCCGACTCGCTACATGCCTGCGTCTGGGCGCTCCATGCGGGGCTCCACATCGTTGCCAGTGTAGTGAAGCAGTCGACTGCCTCAGACATCACGGCCTATCCTGCAGTAGAAGCGCAGGCCGAATGGCACGGCACGCCAGCATCAATGACATCCTACGTCGTGCTCTTGCCACCGCCGGGATGCCTGCTATTTTAGAACCCAATGGTTTGGCACACGACAATGGGAAGAGACCAGATGGGATGACCATAATGCCTTGGAAGTTGGGTAGGCCTTTGGTGTGGGACGCAACATGTGTCGACACCCTTGCGCCATCTCATCTTCCTAGCACTATGTGTTGTGCTGGGGCGGCTGCTGCAGGTGCCGAAAACCTCAAACGTCGCAAATATAATAACCTTCATGGAAGCTATATATTTTAGCCGTTTGGGGTGGACATTCTAGGGCCATGGGGTCCGAGTGCCCATATTGTTTTTCGTGACATCGCCAAGCGGCTGGTCGACTCTTCACGTGACCCGAAGGCTGGTCTATTCTTGGGTCAAAGAATCAGCATTGCCATACAACGTGGCAATGCTGCCAGCCTGTTGGGCACGTGTCCCGTTGACAACGATGTAGACGAGTTATTTGATGCCCTTTGAGTTCCCTGCCTTTTCTTAGAATTGTAAATAATTTGATTATTTTGATTTTTATGCTACTTTTTTATGTACTTTCTTAGTTTATCTTGGTCATCATTGACATTGGTGAAGGAGAACATCGTGAAGAAACCTGGACAATTTAATAAAGTCTGAAAGCACCAATCTGTGTGTGTGTATTCAACCTTATTTTCTTAGGGTAATAATAATAATAATATAATAATATTATTTATTTTCAAAAAAAAAAATATTTTCAAAAAAGCCATTTATAATTTCGTCCATCTCAAAGAAACATAAAAAATGTCAAAATACGAAGTACAACACTATGCATTTTTGAGACAGAGTGAACGTCTGTGTCCGTGCTAGTATAATAATAATAATAATATGTGGGGACATTTTCACACACGGCCATCTGACCCCAAACTAGGGAGACCCTGTATTATGGGTGTCAGACGGCTGATATACATGCACATATACATTTTAAATACATACATATATAGATAAACAACACCCAGACACAAGGCAAACACAAGTGCTCATCACACAAATATTTACCCTGGGCGGGAATCCAACCCGCAACACGCTGCGCAGCAGACGATTGCTCAGACTGTGACCTGTGTTACAGACACAGGCACCTTCCACTTACAGTTCATTCACATTTTGCAATACCTATGAGATAAGCCGTGTGGTGCCGGTCGCGAATAGCACCACTCCATTTCTACCCGTGGGTGTCGTAGAAGGTGACAGAGGGATATTGATCAGAGAATGGACAGCAGCGTCCTTCTGTACCATAACACCTACTGTGATCGCCAACAGGCGTCGGCCAAGCATGGCGATTACGACTGAACCCACCTTGGGGGAGACCTATAATAATAATAATAATAAACTTTATTTCACAAAAACAAAATACAGATTTAACACGTATTCTAAAAGGACATTTCAATGAGCTTAGGTAGTAACACAATTCAATACAAATCAAAAATCTGTACACAATATGGAAATCCCTGCCTTTCAAACTAGGTAAATAACCTGTATCTTGAGAGACAGTGATTCAGCTTAAAATGTGATGCTATGATTATATACATAGTAGACTGCGTCGATCTACCTGGGCGATTGAAGATAATAAAGCTAATTTAAGTTTGTATTTTATATCTGATGTATGTGTGCGTGTGTGTGTGTGAGTGTGGGTGTGTGAGTGGGTGTGATGTTGTGTGTGTGTGTTGTATGTGTTTGGAGACATGTATATAGTTAAGCGACGTATTTAAGTAAGGATTCTGTTTGTAAATAGTCCTGTTCCAGTCAGTGAACGGAAATTGTTTTATTTCCGTTCACTGGTTCCAGTAGCCATACCATTAATTTTGATTTTATTTCATATTTATTTAGATCAACAATGCCCAGCAGTAGGCAACTAAAGGTTGACAATATGATGATATATAAGATAAATTTTGATTTATATTAGATAAAAGGCTTTGACAGTCCGCCACGAGTGCTGATAAGACGATTTAGCTACAAATATATGTAATAATTAGACCTGCCTAACTTTTTCCCAACTATGTTGGGGTCGGCTTTGAGGGGCTCGTGGCTAAGTTAAAGCCGTGCAGATCGATCGGTCACAGGTTAAGCTGCGCTAGCCGCGGTGGGTCTGTGGATGAGTGACCCTCCCTTTCATATCGAGTTCCCTCCGTGCCTCGGAAAGCACGTAAAGCTGTTGGTCCCGGCTGTCATTTCTAGATCCTTGGCAGTCGTTGTGGGTAGTCAGAAGCCAGAAAGTCTGACAACCAGTCTTACCAAGGGGTATCGTGTTACCCATTAACTGGGTTGTGGAGGTCCGATAGGCAGACGCTCCATGTAAAACGCTGGTATTCAGCTGCATCCGGTTAGACTGGAAGCCGGCCCCAATATAGTTGGGAAAAGGCTAGGCAGATGATGATGTTGGGGTCGGCTTCCAGTCTAACCGGATGCAGCTGAATACCAGTTTTTACATGGAGCGACTGTCTATTTGACCCAACCTAGTTGTCAGACTTTCTGGCGAATACCCATATCGACCTTCAAAAATTAGATTAACACGTAAAACCGTTGGTCGTGGCTGTCAATCTGTCATTCGTAGATCTTTGACCGTATTCAGAAATTATAACGAAGTAATAAGGAAAATAGTATTTCAATCTTGTAGATTGATCTCCTCGGTTCTGTAATCACATAAAAGTGATTGGAATACCTTACAACAGCGTGTAATGATAATTCTCCAAACTGAATTTCAGTCACGGCGGCAGCCAATTTCAATGAAGACTAGCCGAGTTCACAGGAAATATTATAGTGCACAAGTTCATTGTCCAATGGGAAGGCAATCCGACACGATCGGAGAGAAATCAGGCGAAGAACAAACGCCCTTAAAGTCCTTTCCGAGGAACGGGGTTGTTACACCGCTAACCTCCAAAACCGGCTGCTTCTTAAAAATTTCTTGTGGAAGGTCTGACTGCCTGACCTGAGAATCGTACGCGCTTACGGCCACGAGACCAACGGAGGCAGTCACGCTACGTTCGATATGTTCTTAACTGTATATGCCTCAATAAACTTTCAAAATTCGAGCTACGCTAAAATGGCAGGCGTTGGAAGTTATTGATAGACGTCCCAGCTCCAGAGTTTTGAACATCGCCGCACCGTTGCCAGCCTATCGGTCTTTTATAGGATACATTTCGGAGAGCGTGCTTTGGAATTGCACAACTTAATTTTCCCCATCTCCATTCCATCATCGGATGCGCAGAGATACGGCGAAGCGTAACCGGTACGCGGTTGAAGTTCCACGGTCTCAAACCAAACACTTTGCTTCTACATTTATTGTGCGAACTGCCAGATTGTGGAGTTCAGTGCCCGCCTTTTTGTTCCCCGATAAATTATTTGGGTACCGTCAAGGCACGAGTGAACCGGTTTATCTTAGGCAAACGTGCTCTACCTTAGGCCGCATCATCAGTTAAGATTGGGTGAATTGCGGTCAAACGCAAGCCAGCAGCAAGAAGATAAAAAAAGAAACATAGGTCGACACTGGGATATCAATCCATGCTGACGATGAGATGAACTTAGGTTACTAAGAAATATTTATAGCCTTTTCATACATTACTACTATCAAGTTCAAAATACTCATAACTATCTTTTACGTCTAAAATTCGCGTTGTTCGGTACCTACTGTTTGAGTTCAATGCCGTTCATTGCCACTTTTGAAATGATTATCTCTCTAATTTTTTTTTTGTTCTGCTGATAAATAATTACGCATGTCTTTTCATTCATTAGTTTAGAGCTCATTATTTAATTATGTTGTAATTTATATAAGTTATAACGTAGATATAATTTTAGGCAAATGTATTTTTTAAAGAATCGTCGGAGAAGTAGACTGGGGCTTGGTTCACTCTTATTGAAATAGGTCTGGCTAAGCCCTGAGGGTTTATTTATACTTCATGCACAAAGGTACAAAGGCGGACTTAATGCCTGATTAGCTTTCTACTAAGATTTCTAGATCATCTTAGAGTTCAATTTGAAAAGTGCTGGTAATTTTCTAGAGTTCAGAAAGTAGGCCATCCAAGGCCAAACTAGCTGCCAAAAAGCTGGGAGTCTTCGCAAAGGTGCGAAAGTACTTCACGTCGGAACAGCTGCTCAACTTATACCAAGCACAAGTTCGATCGTGCATGGAGTACTGTTCGCACCTTTGGGATGGATCAGCAAAATACCAACTGGAGGCATTGGAAGTCATCGATAGACGTGCCAAGAGGCTCATAAACAACGACTCCCTGGTTAGGGCTAAGCTCCAGAGCCTTGAACATCGCCGCACCGTTGCTAGCCTTTCGGTCTTTTATCGGGTACATTTCGGAGAGTGTGCTTTGGAATTGCACAATTTAATTCCCCCATCCCCATTCCATCATCGGACGAGCAGAGATACGGCGAAGCGTCACCGCTATATGGTTGAAGTTCCACGGTCTCGAACCAAGCGCTTTGACTCCACATTTATTGTGCGAACTGCCAGACTGTGGATTTCCCTGCCCGCCTCTCTGTTCCCTGATAAGTACAATGTGGGTATCTTTAAAGCACGAGTGAACCGGTTCATCTTAGGCAAGCGTGTTCCAACTTAGGCCGCATTATCACTTACGATCAGGTGAATTGCGGTCAAACGCAAACCTATTTAAGTGTAAAAAAAAAACAAAAAAAAGCTTTTTACAAAAAAGACAACCGCCTTCAAAAAGTGAAAAATAACTTTAGCACAGAACACACATTGACTTTAGTTTCGAAATTCAGTGGCTTTGTTCTGTTTGTTGTTTTGTATTGCCACCGACTTCCGAAACTAAAGTCAATGTGTGTTCTGTGCTTAAGTTATTTTTCACTTTTTGAAGGCGGTTGTCTTTTTTGTAAAAAGCTTTTTATTTTTCGCTTTTTAGTACCTCCTTCTCATTCAAATCTATTAAGAAGAGATTGAAAGTTAACTACTACAAAGATTGATGAAACTAAAACGTCGTCTATGTAAAATTTTTGGGTATTTGTTGATTTTTCAAAAAGTGCTGAATCAATTTCGATAAAATTTATATGGGGCCACCCCTGAAGCATACCCTATCTATATAAAAAAGAATTTTCAAAATCGGTTTACGTTTGCCTGAGAAATCGCGTAACAAATCGCGCACATACTTAATGCAAATTTAAGACTTATACGGTTTTCTCTTGGATGCCATGGTCAGAACTGGACCAAATTAAAATGGGACCACACGGGAAGCACTAGCTTCCAAATAAAAAAGAATCATCAAAATCGGTTCACCCAGCCCCGAGAAATCAGGTAACAAACATAAAAAAAAAAAAAAAAAAAGAAAAAAAAAAAAACATACAGACGAATTGATAACCTCCTCCTTTTTTGAAGTCGGTTGAAAAAGGCTTTTGTATTAATAAAGAAAGTACTCAGTTTACAGTTGCTTCACTGCACTATTCAAAATTTGAAACTAGCTGCCTGTTCCAGCATCGTCCGGTTGCAATTTTCTTTTCCAATTTCCTAAATTTTATTCATACAAACCTTGTACTGGCAATACCGAACATAGCAAAAGAAGAATTATCCAATTCAGTGCAGTGATTCGGAAGTTATGCGCGTGGATACATTTCGGCGACTTTGTTTTATACTATGTAAGGATTCCAAAGACATTCGTAAATCTTTGACAATCGTTATGTTTAGTCAGAAGCCAGAAAGTTTGACAACCAGTCTAACCGAGACGTATCCTGTTACCCAGTAGCTGGTTTGTGGAGGTCAGATTAGCAGTCGCTCCGTGTAAAAAAGCTTTTTAACAAAAAGATATCCGCCTTCAAAATCTAAAAAGTCACAAATAGGTTTAGCACATAACACACATGACTTTAGTTTCGGAAGTCACCGCCAGAACAAAGCCACCGTTGTTTTGTTTGATGTTTTGTATTGTCACCGACTTCCGAAACTAAAGTCATGTGGTTAAGTGCTAAAGTTATTTGCCACTTTTTAGATTTTGTAGGCGGGTGTCTTTTTGTAAAAAAGGTTTTTATTTTTCGCTTTTTAGTACCTCCTTATTATCCAAATCCATTATGAAACGGCAACACAGTCAAAACAGACATTGAAAGTACAAGGTTGGAGAAAATTTAAACATTATCAAAGCATATTTTTTTGTTTTCTATCGATTTTTTCAAAAAGTGCTGAATCAATTTCGATAAAATTTATATATGACCACCCCTGAGGCATACCCTATCCATCAAAAAAGAATTTTCAAAATCACTTTACATTTGCCGGAGAAATCGCGTAACAAATATACCTAAGTACAAAAAAAAATATCATACAGACGAATTGAGAACCTCCTTCTTTTTGAAGTCGGTTGAAAAATAAGGGTACTTAACCCTTCATTATCTGCCTAGCTTTTTACCCAACTGGCCCAGAAATCATTTTGATCGTAAATAAAGCCATTATAAAGTCAATAACTTGGTCCCATATAAATTTTATCGAAATTTTTGTTTGATAATTTGATTAAGCACTTTTTGAAAAAATCAACAAATACCCAAATATTTTACATAGACGCGTCTTAATTTTTTCAATCTTTGAGTAGGTAGTTACTTTCAACCTCTGTTTTGACTGTATTGCTGTTTCTTAAGAGCGCGTATTCGATTCGTGACGAAAACTTCATATTTTTGCGTTTTGCCCAGAGCAATATCGTAATTATGTGAGCAGATTATTTAAAGACAATTTACAGTTTTAGAAAGATTAAGTCTTGATTTAGACAGCTACAGAGTAAAAGTATGATTTTTAATTATGTTTTTTCAAAGCGAAGACCATTCTTTCATATCGTTTTACGAAAATAGACGTCAGAGTTAACTTTCAGGACAAATACAACCATTACAATATGCCAAAATATTTTGTTTTATGCATTTTCCCAACAGTATATACAGTCATAAAGACAGTTACTGAGCAAAAATTACAAAAAATATTACTATTATGTATTAAAAAACAATGTTGAAAAAGTAGAAAATCGGTTCACTTTGTCAATTTTTTTTCACCAGTATTTGAATAAAAACATAACTGATATATTTATTTTATGAAAGTAAATATTATGCTTAATATACAGAATATTTTTCAGTCCGTTATACGAGCTCATTTATTTTAGACAATTATTTTAAAAAGCCCTGTAAAACATCGCGCGCTGTCGTTTGCCGATCAATTTCAATGATTCGTGCTTATTTCGTGCGTATTTCTTTTTCTGATGCACACAAACCGACCATTGTGTTGTACTAGGGTGTGTCAATGCTGCTACGCCATTCTAGCAATCATTTAGATTTTGAGTTGCGCTAAATCGAATACGCGCCCTTAATGGATTTGGATGAACAGCTCAACTGACTAATTAGCAGACACAATAGTTAAACAATTGACGCCAGACTCCTCGCGTCTTCTGTACAGATGAAGAGGGAGATACTAAAAAGCGAAAAATAAAAAGCTTTTTAACAAAAAAGACAACCGCCTTGAAATTCTAAAAAGTGATAAATAACTTTAGCACAGAACACACATGACTAGTTTCGGAAGTCGGTGGCTTTGTTCTGTTTGATGTTTTGTATTGCCACCGACTTCCGAAACTAAAGTCATGTGTGTTCTGTGCTAAAGTTATTTATTACTTTTTAGAATTTGAAGGCGGTTGTCTTTTTTCTTTTTTTTTTATGTTGCGCGGTGGGTATTCTCATGGATTTCGTCCATCGTGGGGGTGACAGAGGAACATGCCGGACTCTTACCGGCTGAAACCACCGCGGTGTTCCACCTCTACCTATGACCGTAGGTGCGAGATTCAAAGGGTAGAGTACCTAGGTATTATGTATAATAAAGCAAAGTACACCAACAAATGAATAAGGCACGTGTTTATATTGTGTTCTTGACATTAATACCTCGCTGTTCCCAAGTGCAAATAGGAATATTTCTGAGTGAGACCCCCACTTATCGCGCTGATAACCCGAACAACGCTCTCTGCCACAGTACAACGGACAGCGGTGTAGTTGTCATGCTAAAGTATACTTGGACCGTGTTGGTTTAGCATTGATCATCATTTTTAACATAGTTATTGACTTACATTATTTTCTTATACTCACAAAATCTACAGGGATAACTTATCGTAGTTAAAATATATGATACTGAAATTAAGTCAAATCATAATCATTTATTTGTTTAAAATGTGTTAGGTACATAATAATTATTAAGTGTAAAGACATATTTCGCCATGTGATGCTGGCATGCAAATATCTACAGGTGCTTCAACAAATCAACATCTTGGATCTCGCAACGGATTTATTAAAAAAATAACAGTTCTACGTTGTTAGTAATATTTTAAAGCGTTTTGTTTGAACGCGGTAATGCCTGAAACAGCAGCAAGCGAGGCACGTGGAAGCCCATACTCTGTCTTACTACTATATATTGCATCTTGAAAACCTTAATAAATAAATTTGAAAATCCTTTTGTTAGACACTGGGTAGATTTACACATGTCGATCCGGTGCCTAAAACCAGCAAAGTATGCTAAATAAAATGTTATGTACATTTTACTACTAACATAATTTTTAAGTTTTTTTTGTTACTAACGCTATGGTTCTTTGACCGAAATAAATTCTAAATAAATAAATAAACTACTTAGTCAGATTCTGAAAATACTTTTGATAAATAGGAAAGTACGTTATCCCTGACCGCTATAGGCTTTCACAAAGTCGCTTTAGAGATGAGATGATGTGAGAGATGGTGATGGCGATGTTATGAGATTATCTTTGGGGATGTTATAGGTAATCTCTGAAACTTATCATTCGATAAAACTGATACCTGATAACCGATAGAAAGCCACTGTATTGCCGAGTGGAAATGTTTTTTGGTACACTTATTTGAGTTCCATGCAGACGTAGACGTGGGCAGAAACTACTATGCGGTATAAAAACAGTTAAAAAAAACACATTCATAAAAACACTTTGATAATTACTAAGATAAATTACCAATAGGCTGGCAGCATTGCTACATGCTACTGGCGCTGCCCTAAGGTAACGTGAAGAGTCGACTGGCAGTCGACAGTCCTTAAACTGGACTGAATTGACAAGCTTAATACTGTTGAAGTAAGTCTGCATTCGTGCACACCTCAATCACAGCCAAAGCATGTATTTCAATTAAAACATTAAAGGCATTTTTGAATTGTCATACAGTCAGTTAGTTAGTCAGAAAATCGAAGGTAGTTGCTCGTTCCATAACGCTAATAGGTCTTTATGGAGAAGAACAAGCAAGAAACTCCACGGCCACTCTTTTTTATCAAGTTTTTACAAAATTCTGGTTACATTATTCTAGTTGTAGGTAGGTAAAATCCAAAACATTTACAAACAAAAAAACATAAAGATAAAAGCAATGGCAGTTAAGAAATGACCAATCTCAACTGACAGCGCCGGAAAAATGAAGGCAAATAACAGATTTCGTGTAATATACACTTGTAATCAGCTAAGAGAGGATAAATAACACGATATGCTCAACAATATCTTCTGCTTCTTTTTTTTTCGAATCGATGGTTGTTTAGTATTTTATTGTGTTATATCTTCTGCTTACTTGGCTCGTCTCTAGAGATCCGATCTAACCTGTCCCTTTGCTGCCTTCGCCATCAGCGATAATCAGCCCTAAACCGAGGCCCGTACCCCATAGATTAGCCCCGTAGCCTAGCCGTAGCGTATTTAGCGTGTAGTCGTTTTTTTTTTTTGCCCTGGCTTGAGGTCTTAAATTTACTTTAAGGCACCACAGAAAAGTCCGGTTAAGCAGCCGACGACCACCTATGACTTAATAATAAGGAGGAGGGGGTTTCTCTCTCTGTAGCCCTGACCGCCATTAGCTTGAACCCTGTTCCCGATATCGGTGGGCTACTATTTTTTTATATTTTTAAATGTTTATATTTATTTTTATTAATATTTAAAAATGTAATTTATAAGTGCGTCGGGGATGTTCGCGGAGGCTCGCACAGATGGTTTTCACGCCATCATGCGAAAGAAAGCGGCCTCCTTACTGCAGCGCCTGCATGGTAGTGACAACAGCATTTTGAAAATGATTGCTGCCAGACCGGATTGCCCCTTCCAGAGCCACTGGGTGGGGGCTGTCTTAGGTTTGAAATTGTAATTAAGTAAGTAATTACGAAAACTAACAATACTAACCTATTTACATAAGTAATATTGTTACTAACACCAAAATACTAACACAACTATGGACATTAGTCTGAAATAAAGGTTTATTTATTTATTTATTTTTATAAGTATAAATGATTAATAAATGGTGATAATAATAATATTTATTTGCATAAAACATGGTGTACAAAGCCGGTTTAAAAGATATTAATGAGCATACATGATGCAAGAGGAAAGCAAGAGGCAAGAGGTTGGGAGCTGCTTGACCTAGGACCTAGGTTAACCTGTGAGATGCCAATCCAAAATAAAAAATAAGGCTGATTGTTGCTATTGAGATTGGCCGCTGTGACCGAAATCACGTTGTAAGATTATAGTTTTCTGAGAAAACTTATTATCGTTCTTTATCCGTCATTTCCTGCTTCTTTGGCCAACAGATCAACGTTTCCAAACTCGTGTGAAACCAAACCTTGAACACATCACAATATTTAATCAATATTGCATAAAATTACTAAACATTTCTTCAATTAATGAGAACCACCACGTGCATCGCATCCGGCAACGTTTAGATAAAATAGTGCAAACACATACAAAATACAATGTTGCTTTATTGTTACAATCATTAATGTTTTATCAATTTGTTGATGTTTCTGTAATTAATTGAGTGATAGATGCGGATACCCAGCCTATATTGCCCTTGCATGATGTCGTGTCATGCAAACCAAAGGGCTAGTTATATCCTGCTTTCTTAGCATTGCCTTAGCTGAGCCCGTGGGGTGTCCTTACCAGAATAGTACCCACCCATATCATCCCGAGGGTGTCGTAAGGGAAATCCTGAAACCGGGCAGCAGCGGATTCCATGTACTTAACAATCTCACTGCGATTCCCAAGACGCCTGCCAAGTGTGGGGATTAGGGCAATAAAATAAGGGAGGCATTTGCCCAACAGTGTTCGTCTTTCGGCTGAAGATGATGATGATGATTCTTAGCAGTGGGTAGATGAGACCATTGACTGATAATTCCAAGGCAGGACTTCTCTAAAAAGCACTTGATTTTAGCCAAATAGTTAGGCAATTTTGTTAAATGGGTAAAAAAGAAAATATAATACGGCATTAAAAAAATCCTCCACATCGCCACCATCTGGGATTGTGCCCAAGAGACTGGTGGCATTGCAACGTTGGATAGCAATGCTTGGCCAGAGGATGCCAAGGTAAAAACCAGCTCTTGGATCACGGGAACTGTCAACTAACCTTTTAGACAAGTCATCAAAATCAAAAGGAGATGAGCACTCGGATCCCACGTTAGCTAATTTGGTCAAGGTCATTGTGATACAAAATGTTGACAGCTCATAAAAAGTAGGTATGTCTTTTAATTAGTGGTGATAACTAGCCAATTTCGAGTGGTGTTTTATCTACAATACCCTTACGTGACTTGTGATTTGTATCCAGGGGGCGTTTCTAGTAACTTTTAGTTAGTTTCTTAACCATGTTGGAGTCGACTTTCAGTCTAACCAAATGCATTTGAATACCAGTGGGAGTTTGTGATTGCTTTTAACTGACTTCAAAAAAAAAAGGTTATCAGTTCGACCCGTATATATGTTTGTATGTATGTTTGTCCGCGATTATCTCCCGTTTGGCTGAACCGATTTTGATGCGGTTTTCGGTTTTCAGAAGGTTTTAGTAAACAACAAATAGAAATTTATTCAGCGCTTTCTGAAAAAAAAACATCGAGAAGACGTTTTCGTTTCTTTCTTTGGAGGACTTTCAATTTCTGTTTTAACTGTGTTGCCGTTCTTTAATGGATTTGGGTGATAAGGAGGCACTAAAAAGTGAAAAAAAAAACTAAAAAATGATAAATAACTTTAACACAGAACACACATGACTTTAGTTTCGGAAGTCGGTGGCAATACAAAACAGCAAACAGAACAAAGCCACCGACTTCCGAAACTAAAGTCATATGTGTTCTGTGCTAAAGTTATTTATCACATTTTAGTTTTTTTTTTTGAAGGCTGTTCTCTTTTTTCAAGATAGTTTTTTTGTTATCTATCTTCTCCTTTTTTCAACCGATTTCAATAAAAGAAGGAGGTTCTCAATTCAACATGTATATTCTTTTTTTTATGTTTGACCACGCATAACTTTTTTCAGTGAAGTTCGATTTCGATGACCCCATATAAATTTCATGAAAATATTCCAACCCTAAGGGTAGAAAATTAAGGGATGACTGAATTTGTTTGGTGACATCGTTTCGTAATTAATTTGTATGATAAGAAGTAGGCACTAAAAAGCGAAAAAAAAACATTTTTACGAAAAAGACAACCGCCTTCAAAAAGTAAAAAATAACTTTAAATTCGCAAGTCGGTGGCAATACAAAACAACAAACAAAACCAAAGCCGCCAACTTGCGAATTTAAAATTTATTTCTTACTTTTTGAATTCGTTTGTCTTTTTGTATTAAAAAAACGTTGCCCCGCACTAGAATTTCTCCTGTGTCGTATGTGCGTTTACAAATATTATAATCTCACATACATAAACAACCAACAAGTTTTAAGGAAAACATACAGCGCTTCTGTAAGAAGGTGAAATGAGTGTAAGGTTGTCAATGACAGATCTCACTTCACCAAGGGAGATGTTATAAAATAGACTAGCAGAATTAATATTTGTAAAAACTTGATTTAAAAGAGTGTCCGTGGAGTTTCTTGCTCGTTATTCTCCATAGAGACCTACCTACGTTTTGGAACGAGCAACTAGCTTCAACTTTCTGACTAACTGACCGACTCTTTGACAATTCAAAAGTGCCTGTAAATGGTTTAATTGAAATAAATGCTTTGACTTTGATAATGGTATAAACTGGCCGATGGAATTCGAATTCAGTCCCTCCAGCTTCACAACCACTAACCGAAATGACAAATTATACATTGTAGCACAATTATTAATCACATGCATGATAGTGGATGTTTATTGTTCAAGAACATTGCTCCCTCGATACGCAGTGAACAAATAAACAAATCTTTATTATTTTCTTTGTTCCCTATTATTATTTTTATGTACAGAATTATTTTGTAGCTAAAATTAGATGCAGAGATGACTGTGCATATTCATTGCTATGCAGCTCTAAAAGCCAATTCTACTAATCAGAAACGTTGTGGGGTACAACCATTTTACCCTTCGATGTACCCCGCTCTAGTCGTACTGAGTATGGTGGGGTACAATCAACTCGAGGTGCGACGGGAATTTGCACTAGTGTCGTACATGGTGAAACTGCTCCGAGGTATGGAGCACAACCCGAAAGTGCGCAGCTTGCAATTGTACGTGCCCGTCCGCACTCTTGTACGGGTCCGGTTGGGCACTGAAGGGTGCCCTACAGAACCTTAAAAGTCGTTCGAATTTACGTTAAGTTTACTCCACACGCTCCTGCTAAGTTCTCTGGTACTGGTCTTTTTCAGGGTTCCGTACCCAAATGGTAAAAACGGGACCCTATCTAAGTATCTCATAAACCGTTGAAATTCATTCACATTTCAGCTAGACAGTTGAAATGTTCACAGATGATGTATTTCTGGTGACGCTATTACTACAAATACTGAAAACGGAGTAAAATAAATATTTAATAGACCCCTATTAAATATTTATTTTACTCCGTTTTCAGTATTTAGTAGTCCCATACAACGAACGTGATTATTTGCCGTTTTTTTGCTCGATGTCTAATGTTGTACCTATAGATAATAATACGGAATCCTTTGCGCGTCCGACTCGCACTTGGTCAGTTTTTTTTAATAGCCTATGCTGTCCCACTGCTGGGAAAAGGCCTTCCCCAGGTTCTTCTAGGAATATGCTAAATAATAAATGACCAAAGTTTACTTCAAGTAAAAGCTATAATCCTCTTTTGTTTTGAAGCTGTAAATATTTATTACCGACTGTAGTAAGTTGGTTGATGGTTCAAACCCCTGATAATCTCTTTTAATGGTTGCCAAAATTCTTAAACTTTCAATTTGTTTTGTTACCGCGACGTGCTATTGATTACATTGTGCTTAGTATTATGGTAACACCTAAAACTTTCTTAGTAATTTTAACCCAATGGATTCATCATCTCAACCGAAAGACGTACACTGCCGGACATAGGCCTCCCCGAGGGGGGATTTTGCCATGATCGCCACGCTTGGCAGGCGGGTTGGCGATCGCAGTATGGTTGTTACAAAGGCACAGAGAACGCTGCTGCCCATTCTCTGGTAAGTCCCTTGGGAAGATATGGGATGGTGTTATTCTTTACGTCCGACACCACACGGACAACCGACCTAATAGATTATTTAACAATTAACATTAGGTGTCTGTAGAGGATTTCGTAGATTAAACTACGCTTTCCGCGGTCGGTCCGTAGATGGGTGACCATCAATTTCATACCGAGACGCAAGAAAGCACGTAAAGCCGATGGTCCGGTCATTCGTAGATCTTTGTCAGACGTTATGGGTAGTTAGAAGCCAGAAAGTTTGACAACCAGTCTTACCTAGGAATATCGTGCAGTAACTGGATTGTGGAGGTCAAATAGGCAGTCGCTCTATGTAAAACACTGGTATTCAGCTGCATCCGGCTGACTCCAATATAGTTGAAAAAGGGTAGGCAGATTGATGATGACATAAGGTGTCTGTAGCTACTGTTTAGTGAGAACATCTCTTTTCAACCGACTTCAAAAAAGAAGGAGGTTTTCAATTCGACTGTATGTTGTTTTATTTTGTATGGGTAATTGTTACGTGATTTCTCCGGCAAATGTGAATCGATTTTGAAAATTATTTCTTATGGACAGGGTATGCCTCAGGGGTGGACCCATATAAATGTTATCGAAATTGATTTAGCACTTTTTGAAAAATCAACAAAATCCCAAAAAAACTAATAGACGACGTTTTAGTTTCTTCAATCTTTGGAGTACCTCTGTTTTAACTGTGTTGCCGGTTCTTAATAGATTTGGATGATAAGAAAGTACTAAAAAGTGATAAATAAGAAGCTTTTTTACAAAAATAAACAACCGCCTTCAAAATCTAAAGTCATGTGTGTACTATGCTAAAGTTATTTATCACTTTTTAGAATTTGAAGGCGGTTGTTTCTTTTTTTTTGTAAAAAAGTTTTTTTAAGGTTCTTTTTAAAAGGATTTAAACAGAGCTTAACTATCCAATTAGCCGACACAATAATTATACAATGGCAATATGACTCCAAAAGTCGTGACAACAGTTAAGGGGATCCGTTTGACTGTTTACTCGTAAGTATGGTGGTGCGAGACGCTTCGTCTGCACGCGTCCTTTTTTCAGCTTTGCTCTTGCAGTTAGGAGATCAAACGAAGCTTTCACTCATGAAGTAAACCCTCAGCTATATTGGAATCATCATAAAAATAATAGTCTAAAGATATTATAGAGTCGCTGTATTACCGTCATTTAAGCATAGCGGTTGAGGATAGAGCGAAGAATATGTGTATGATATAATATCTCAAGAATCACAGTTCATAATGATATACCTACAAGTCATTGGAGTTTTATCAGAGACGAATAAGCTTCGAGAAATCATAATTATCATCGTTGCACATGTGACTTAGGGGTTTTATCTTAAACTCGATTAATTTCACGTTTTTCAAAACGGATACAATATACAACGCTTGTGAGTAATATTACTTAACTATATTGTAAAAAAGTTCATCAGTTTTCCAATGTAAGTAAGTGTGAAAATGTCACCCTCATTCTGACGTATAGGTACTCTTATATTTGACACCGGGTTGAACAAAGCTAAGAAACTGAATATAGCTTATAAATTGCAAATCAAAATTAAAAAATCAAATCAAATCAAACATGGGTACTTATTAGATACATAAGTATTTAACATATTTTTCCATGTTCCGCCGACATGGGCAATTGGGAATTCCATCCTTCGGACTCGAAGGACCAGTTCAGTATTTCACAGAAATTGGTTTCTAAATGGCTGAGCAATTATCTTCGCCATGCTCTAGCTACGAATGACCTGTAAAGTTTCTGGAAAAGTCAGGATTTTAGGTTCAGTCTCCGAAGTGGCAACGACGATGGAAAAGTTCAATTTAAATCCCAAGTGATACCATCACTTTAACTACTTATTTATTTAGGATAACATGAAATATACAAACAGTCCTGAAGAAATATGGATAACCCTACGACAGCTAAACATTTAACCACCACACCCCAATTATCTACCTATATTATTAGGTACTCGAGGACAAAAGCTTCCCCCAAACATAATTACGTCAACTTTCAATGGGGTAATCTGAATATACGGCGAAACAATACTGTCTAACTTTAGAGATTACCGTATATCTTTATCTTTATTATAGCATTAGTTTATGTTTTTGATCTGCAGTGGGTCTGATACAGACTAGTCACGTGTTGACACTATTGTCGACAGTAAAGAAATTGCATGAAAATGGAATAACATTTCCGTACCAAGGAATTAATATTAAAGATTTTTTCCTCGCAAGTGTGTTGAAAATGAGGAATTCATTATTACACCATCCACTCCACTTAGGCTGCAATCCAGCCTCGAGTTTAATACCAAATTTAGTTCACTTGTATAATAATGTTGTTTTATTGTACACCCTTAGCAAATTATTATAATATACTGTTGCGTTACATATGGTTTTGTATTTATCTTTTTAGTTCGCCATTTATAGAGGCATCCTTTACCTCTTTATTTGATTTTGTTTTTAATTTCTTGATACTGAATTAAAAGCATGATAAGACAAAAGAGGTAAAGTAGCAATGGCATAGAATTGTTTAAGACGCAAAAATCACGAAAATCACAAGTTTCATTATTTAGTACGTTGACATAAATCCTTTAATAGAACACTAAGTTCTTTATTGCATAACAGACAAACAAAAATGACATAAATAACTTACTGCAATGTTATTGGAATATTTAGATACATCCTTGTAACAGTTTAGTAGGTAACATTTACGGATTGTTTTGTTGCTCCCGATTTGTGAACTAAGAAATTAGTCACTCAATTACAAAGTAGTCGCTTTATCTGTTTACTTATTAGCAAATACCTAATACATTACAATATTTGTATATTACGACATATTTCTAGTAACTGGGTTGTAAAGGTCAGATAGGCAGTCGCTCCATGTAAAACACTGGTATTCAGATGCATCCGGGAAAACTGGTAGAAGACCTCAAATAGTTGGGAAAAGGCAATATGGCAATAAAAGGCAATATATAAAGGAAATATGTCGTAATATCATCATCTGCCTAAGATGATGATATTACGACATATTTCCCAATAAGACAAAGAATAGGTATACTACAGCATGTAGTATCTTTTCTTTGTGCCAGAAGCAAACTCAAGCTCAATCTTCTAGTATCTTCACTCCTACTTCTGTAAAAATAATTTGACAAAGTTTTTACTTGACAAATGCTTTTATAGTGTACATGTGCACTATGTGTGTGTGTGCATGTGTGTGTGTGTGCTTTGTGCGTTTTTTTTTTTTTTTAGTGTACATGAATTTTTAGATTATAAATTGTAAGCTTTATTTATATTAATTTTTTTATTGCACGGTCATTTTAAATTTAAATTATAATTGTTATTATTACTGTACTCTACCATTGTTGACTTAATTTCTATTGACATTTATGATTATTATTATTCACATTTATTTATTTTTCATGAGTAAATTGACATTTATTGAAGTTAATAATAACATTAATGGGATTATCTAGATAATGTAAATGATTATGATCAATAATTAATTAATTGAAGTGTCTTATGTAACTCTGTTTTATATTTGCACGCCGAAATTAAAGGCAGAATAAGAGAACATTTCTGTACATTTTACCAACCTTCTGTACCTTATTTATGCAAATAAATGATTTTTGCTTTTTTTTACATTTTTGTTTTTTTTTTAATATTCCTCGGTGAATTCAACTGAAGTCCTATCATTTTAAATTCACAGCTCATCTCAAACTTATTTATTATTTATTTATTTATACTTCATGCACAAAGGTACAAAGGCGGACTTAATGCCTTAGGCATTCTGTAACAGGATGGTGAAGAGATAATATGGCAGGTGCATAATTAAAAAAACAACATAGGTAAACTGAATTCTTATACAAATATATATCATCATCTGCTTATCCTTTTCCCAACTATATTGTGGTCGGCTTCCAGTCTAACCGGATGCAGCTGAATACCAGTGTTTTACATGGAACGACTGCCTATCGGAACTCTACATCCCAGTTACTGGGTAACACGATACCCCTTGGTAAGACTAGATGTCAGACTTTCTGGCTTCTGACTACCCATAACGACTGCCAAAGATCTACAAATGACAGCCGGGACCAACAGCTTTACGTGCTTTACGAGGCACGGAGGGAACTTGGTATGAAAGGGATCGTCACCCATCCACAGACCGACCGCGGCTAGCGTAGCTTAACCTGTGACCGATCGATTTGGACGGCTTTAACTTAGCCACGAGCCCCTCCATATCGAATAAACAAATATATGTAACTAATATAATACATACCATTATACCTTGATTTCTCCTTAATTCTCGTAAAGACATTTTTACAGAACACACCGGGAAAGGCTGGTACAATTGACGACACGGTTGGCGCAGTGGTTGAGCGATCGACTGCTGCGCAGCGTGTTGCGGGTTCGATTCCCGCCCAGGGTAAATATTTGTGTGATGAGCACTTGTGTTTGCCTTGTGTCTGGGTGTTGTTTATCTATATATGTATGTATTTAAAATGTATTTGTGTATGTATATCAGCTGTCTGACACCCATAGTACAGGGTCTCCCTAGTTTGGGGTCAGATGGCCGTGTGTGAAATGTCCCCACATATTATTATTATTTATATTATAATTGTTACTACTGGCAATTTTTTTCTTTAAAGTTCAAACGTTTTGTTCAACTTACAAATTGCATTTACATTCAATAAATATATCGGAACAACCCTTGGTAGACAAGCATTAATAAATCTAAGGGTGAGATTCACTGATTGCACTTCGCAGTGCAGTCACTGAACTTTCTTTATTTACTTGGTAAAGCTTAACATTATATTTCTTACACATTCCGTTCTTAAAAAAAGAAGTAGAAGTCTAAAAGTTTATTATTTCGGTTAGTTTAAGTCATTTATTGATTCGCTGTTTTTGGTCCTTGGGTACATACTAATAAGACAGATTACATTAATAATCATACTGCACTAGTGCACCTAATACAAAGTGTAATAATCGTTACCCACACGTGTAGGTATTCAACCCGGAGCTTCAATTACTTATAACTTATCGATAATAAGTCGTAATGAACGCATTAGCTTATTTATTTTACACATTTGTTTGTATATTTTTATCTTAACCCCCGATGAAGAGTGAAGGTTTCCATTTAACAAAACAAACCGTCACATGAGTCCTTTGGAGACCTGGACGATAAAAAGATAACTTTTGTTTGCATTATTTTGCTCAATCATCTTTATAGCTCAAACAAGATTGTACATCCCGGCTTAAGTCCTTATTACACTTGGCTAAATTTAGTCGACTAAATCCAGTTACTACTTACTACTACTACTTACTTACTGAATGCGATTACACTTTACTGAATTCAGAAGCGATTGAATTTAATCGACTTAAATTAGTCAAGTGTAATAGGGGCTTTAGCGCCTTGCGTACAGAATTTCAGTCACGGCCAATATCAATGGAAATTAACCAAGTAGTCAGGATATATTATTGCACAATTGTGTGCCAAACACAAGGGAAGAGGGAGTCTTCCCTGAGTCCAATAATCCGATGAGACAGCAAGCCTACCCGACTGGGGACAGATCAGGCGTAGGACAAACGGCTTTAAATGTATTTTGTATTCTTCTGCTTAGCCCTTTCCCAACTGTTGGGGCCGGCTACCATTCTAACCAGATGCAGCTGAATACCAGTAGTTTACATGGAGCGAGCGCATCTCTGCCTGTCTGACGGGGTTCCCCGTGGGGTGTCCGGACTAAAGTCAAAGTCAAAGCATTTATTTCAATTAAACCATTTGCAGGCACTTTTGAATTGTCAAAGAGTCAGTTAGTTAGTCAGAAAGTTGAAGCTAGTTGCTCGTTCCAAAACGTAGGGTAGGTCTCTATGGAGAAGAACGAGCAAGAAACTCCACGGACACTCTTTTCAATCAAGCTTCTACAAAATTCAGGCTACATTATTCTTGTTGCTTCTATATGTGAAAACAATGTAAGTGAAGAGAAATCCAAACGATCTAATTAAAAATAAATTAATATAAAAGCCATGGCAGTTAAGAGATGACCAATCTCAACTGACAGCGCCCGTTCACGAACATGACGCGCGGATCAGCACCACTTAGCTCAACCATTTTGAAGGGAACCGAATGATCTAACCCACACGCCACCATCAGTGAGACATTTGAGCGAGCATAACAATGCTCTCAACTGCCATGCTCATTTATGACAAACACATTGAATAAATAATTGGCTCCATAGTTCTCACATTTACATAATAATTGAAAAAGTGTTATTGATTTATACAAAGCCAAAATTTCCAATCTATGTAAGTATTTCGACAGATAAAATATAATAAGTAAATAATAATAACGGTACACGTTATTCATGTCAATAATAAGGGGTGAGCAACATAATTTTCTTGCAATTAAGAAATTCCCTAAAGATGCTGTGGAGCAGGACCAGCTAGAACTAGAATAGCACCCCCCCCCCCCCCCATTTCAACCCGAGGGTGTCGTCTAAAGCGACTAAGGGAAAATCCGGAAGTTGGGCAGCAGCGGCTTCCGTGTGCTTAACAACTGCGATCCCCAAGACGCCTGCCAAGCGTGGGTACTATGGCAATCCTCCCTCCCGCCCCCCGTTATGTTGCTCAGTTTCACGATTTCCTCTGGTCAAACTGGTCAGGCTTTTGGCTTCTGACTACCCATAACAAGTTTGAAATATCTCCGAATAACAGTTGGGACCAACAGCTTTACGTGCTTTCCGAGACACGACCCCTCCGTGTCTTCGTATGTATCAAATGGATGGTCCACGGACCGAACGGGATAAGCATAGCTTAACCATGGTCTTTGTATTGTATGTCTTTGTATTATACAATATATCATCGGGAAAGCTTACTATAAAACATAGTCCTTCTAAAAGTCGCTGAAATTGGCCAAGAGAAATATTGCCTTTATTTATTGTTACTATCACACAATGGGATCCTGCTAATCTCATCGGCATAATCCTTTAGTCGCCGTTTATGACTTTCACGGAAAGAACGGTTGGTCTTATTTTAACACATTGTGTTTCTCATAAAAATATTTAAAACTATTGCTGTTTTTCCTGTAAACGAAGGGCTTAATAGAAATAATTGTTTCTTTTCTCTGTAAACCGTAGTAAAATATATTTTAAAAATTTAATGTAGATATTAGCTAATGACTACGACTCACTTTGCTCTTTTTTTTGCGACAAACTCACAGAAGATAAAATTGACGAATTTTTGTTGCCAAACAATACTGATATTATTTTACTAAAGTAAATCGTATCAAAGTGGTTTTTATTTAAATTTAATATCAGTAATAAACTGTATTTGGCAAATAAATTAGGTATTCTACTTTATTTTATCCTAGGTAACAACATTTTATTCATATTTCATTTTCAAATCAAAAAATGTAGTTAAATGATTTCCTCTGATAGCCTAGTTCTCATTTTAGTTCGATTGTATTCTTTATTTCGTACAATTTTATCAATAGGTTTTGAACCACAAATTTTATTTTAAAAACGATAAGGTGCAGGCTTTTTATCGCTTATGCACCAAGCGATACGTTGCTTATTCTCTATTAAATGAAATTCTAACAATCGACGCGAAAACTATCCTATAATCTACAATAGTACAATACCTATTGACCTATGACCATAAACTTATCAATAACAAATATTCTTATTAGATTTTGTATCCACAATTTGGTGGCTCCTGATTGGTCGAGCACAAACATCTATAAAAGGGGAAGTCATGGACGACTCCGGCGCATTTACCTACAGAAGCAGGTAGCCGAGGGACGTATTATTGTAACAATAAATAAGACTGATTTTATGTGTTGCTTTTACCCCTTTCAAGATGGGGAAAAGTAGTATTAGCGTTTTAAGTGTTATATTATTAATTTCCGTTTTATGGAAACCAACATACGCCAATGGTGAGTGACTTTTTTGGTCCTTTCATATATTTTTTTTTTGGTCTTTCGATCCAGCTTGACTGTGTATTTTTTAAATTTTATTAGAAAGTTGTATTATAATTTAAATTTTGGAAATTAGCTTTTTAAAAGCTCTCGCAGTCTAGGTTCTGAAAAGTGGACGAAAGATAATTATGTTCTCTCTATAATAAGAATTTTGGTTCATATATTTTATAAAACCTAAAATCGTTGGGACTTAAATTTTATTGGTGAATTGGTGTCCATAATAGGTACACTGCTGGTTTACCCGTTGGTGAAAACATGCGTTAAGTTATGTATTCTTTAAAACTACAGCTTATTGTAATTGAAACTATTTATTATAATAACTAGTAGAGTAAAACAAACTACTTTTAATTTAATTTCCTAAAAGCTACAACAACACAGCACAACACACACACACACACACAATACAGCAACACAACAGCAATACAGTTACATTTCCATAAATTCAAAAGCTAACTCACAGGCTTTGTGCATCTATACTAATATTATAAAGCTGAACAGTTTGTTTGTTTGGTTGAACGTGCTAATCTCAGGAAGTACTGGTTCGAATTTAAAAAATCTTTTTGTGTTTGATAGTCCATTTATCGAGTAAGGCTAAAGGCCCAGGCGAAGCCGGGTCGGGTCGCTAGCATTGAATAAGGTTCGAAATATCTGTTAGTTATTTTAGTCTGCAAACCTTCTTAAAATGCATAAAACAAATTGCCGTAAGGAACGTATTTAACTGAATCCATTTCATCAACCACTAATTACAGTTAATTATCTTCTAATATTATGAAATACCTAAAAATAATGCTTTCAAATCTTTATCTACTTTTCTTTATCAGAACCGCAAGCTATCAATATGTTAGCAAAAATAAAGATCCCAAAAAAATACCGACTCCAGAAAAACAAAAAAAAAAGAATTCAACTCCAAATATACTTTCAGGATATAAAAATAAATCTTTTTTGACACAAACTCATAAAACATTATCAATAATTACATCGTTCAACTATTACTGTCTTTATCTTTGTAGTTATTAAATTAATTAGGTAATCATTACAATAAATTACGGCCAATGATTAAATTATTAAACTTAAAATTGGCCATGAACTTAAACTCTTTAATTTTATTCAGTAAGATAAACGAATGTATTTAAATATAAGTAACGTGACTTCAAAAATTAGTAAAGTAACAGTTTTTAAGCTCAGGTATTAGCACAAAATAGGAATTATAACAAAGTTTAACATAATTATCATTTCTTAAGAAGACGTAAACGACACAAGAGTATTTGTAAAAAAAACAAATAAGTACCTACTTAAAAAAAACGACAAGGCTTAGAGCTACGAAAACTTACAACAATTGTCAGTAATTATTAGAGATACACCAACGTGAAACTTCAAATAAAAGCATAAAAGTGCTATAGATAAGGAACGTGATCTAAATTACAGACTGAATTCTACCTACAAAAAACAGCCAGCATTTCGCAGAACCAACCTCATTAGATAGCAAAGGAAAAAAACACGATTGTCAAAAAAAAATGCGTTAGGTACAATGAAGAACAAAGTGTAGTTAACGACGACGATAACGTTGACAATTATTATTTGCTGCAAACATTGATACCGCTCATCTTTGACCTGAGATTGTACTATCTCTCGCTCCAATGTCAGTAACGGGTATCAAGTCATAGGTATAACATAAATTTGCATTAATTGTAGCTGGATGAAACTTTTCTTCAGTAATTTCTTCCAGAGGGTAGGAAATATTATTTGTTTTAAGTCTTCTTTCATCTTTTTTGCTTTAAAGAAGATTAGGACGATGATCCTGATGACTCTTCTAAGAAATAAATCATTGCATAGTTTCAAATTTTAGATTCTTTGTTTTGCTTTCTTCTTTAAAAATTACATGTTTTACGTGTTTTTTACGAAAAGAAAGAATATAGTTTATTTTTCAACAAATCTCATCTTAGCTTACAGAATTGATTTTATCACCAAAAAGCCTTGACAATGGCCACTGTTCACCGATGATGAAACACTTATTTATATCACTATTAATGATAACATTTAGCGCTCTTTAGCTTAAAATGATCAGAACTGTGCTTATCAAACCTTTTGTTCTTTGTTATAATATTATTGTATAATTGACCGTTGTGTAGTCTTTTGATACGTATGTGGAAAGATCATAATGATCAATAGGTGAAGGATGGTCTTCTACAAAGTCGGAAGATAGTGATAAAAGAGTTAAAGGGACTGAGTTTTAAGAGTAGGAGATAAACTTTTGGATAAATGACAATCCTGGCTTGTACTACTCCAAAAACATCACATTAAACAGAATCGAATAGATGAATTGTACTTCTTGACTGAAAAAAAGATTATAAAATTGTCCTCAAATTAATATCGTAGTTTTTCCCGTCGCCAGTACGTCAATTATATGCATCCCAACTGTATACGGATGTGTCAGTTTAACGATCACTCTTAGATAAACTGACGTTAAGAGCTTTGTTCCGTTCCCGGTGCATTATGATCCCGAATTCATGGCTCTGTATGAAACCATTTGTTTGGCCTTTATGAATTCATGTTTTGAACTTTGAATCTAAAACAGTTTGTATCGGAAAATCAAAACAAATGACATTGATAATAAACCATTTGAGCTCATATGGACCAAACAATTTTGTAGAAGAATCCTTTAGGTAGACTTGTTATCTTCAATTGGTTTGGTCTCTCCTTCAAACTTTACATCGTCAACATCTGAATTAACGTCGAGGTCTTAAAATAACAGTCCGGACTCAAATATTAGTCGTATATAATTTTAATTTGGAGGTCATTGTGGTGGGTCGCCAAACTGTACTCCCAACTTGTCCCCTTTGTGGGGCAAATTGAATAATCGGCTGTTTATCGAGAGGGACGATCGTGGTTGAGAGGGAGTGTTCCTGCGTTTGGGTGACAGACAGAGAGAAAAGCTTTCTAATTGAAAAAAGACAAATCATGGTCATGGTTCCTAATTTGTGGGAGATTGATTGTGTGGTTGGAGTTATAAAATATGTCAGTTACTGTTAGAGATGCTTTGATTCTTTGTAAAATAAGTTCCATCAGAATTAGATGTTCAGTATCTAATTTATCCACTACATTCAATTGAACTACCTAGATTTTCATGACGAGACCAACTCCTAATTGATTTTTTATATTTCTTGGCGTTTTTGTATGTTTTACAAGCATGAATCAAATTCCGTGAAGTTCTATAAAATCGTTAAGAATCTTTACTCTTGCATTAAAAACGCTACCTATAATAATTCGTATTACCTTCTTACTTTCTAATATCCCTAGATAACTGAGAAAGTCTTGAAGTCACATATGTTCCATATCTGAGTTATACAGTTAGTGCGTGTGTTAGTTCACATTTGACCTCATTGATCCGGGATCTACTTTGTTGTCAATGTTCAAGTTATTAGCGGAATTGTACCTTGAACTGACTGTTTACGCCTATTCATTACAATTTATTTCTATGATAGCTTTGTGGTCATCAAATTGATAAGTTTATCAGGTTTTCTCCTAGAAGATTTTTCCTGATTGTTCTTTTGGTCGATATTTGTTTGTTTTCCTACACCTGTCTCAAGTATTATTGTCATAAAAAATCTGATTTATTTTCTTATAATTTTCCATTTTAATTTGTATTATACATCAACGGTATAATTCTCAAATAATTGGTTTAGAGTTGTTTTGTAAAATGTCTTTTGTCAGAGCAAGATAGTGTAAGTTTTAGATTTTCGTACCAAAGGACCAAAATTAATATTTTGTTGAACTTATATAGGTACTCCAAGACATAAGTAAGTTATATATAAGTAAGATTATTATTGTCAAAAGGTCATGTGACCTGACATTTTTTTATATGTAAGTGCACAAATTCAATACCTATGTGTGTGTGGTCCTACTTCTATCAGCCAATTTAGATTTGATCTCAACTTGTTATTTGTTTATCTGTCTGAAGAATAATTATCAGATATAAACAAATAATAAGCACTAATAGGTACACTATAGGTTATCAGCAACGAGCTTATCATATTTTTTAATAATTTAAATTCTAATGGAAATAATTTGATTAAATTCACTCATAACACAAACATAACACGTGATTATGATTTAACCATTATCAAATTTTCACTTATTCTATTTTCAAAACACTATTAATTAGGTACCTACATATTTTTATTTAATCCTTTGTGTCTAGTCATCACAAAAGTTCCTAAGAACAATGAGCTTATTGCCATCATGTTTATCAACACCTTTAATGAGTTTGTAATTATTCTTAAAGTAATTAAGTAATTGACACAAATTGCTTTGTTTGTTTCAGATAAATGCTCTATAGGATGCAAAGGATGTGAGTATTATCTTCTTTTATTATCTTTTAATATACGACTGTTTTTATTTAAATGACCATTTTGAAAGGACTTATTTATGTCATTTCCTGGGTTATTATATTATTTTTCTTTGATAAACCCTTTCTTCAAAATAATTGAAATATTTACTAACCAAATCTTCATCAATATTTTGTCAGTTGTCTTTAGCTTCTTCTATACTTATACTCTAATTCCACTTTCAGCCCCAACGACTCAATCTTTCCTAAACGGACATAAGTACAACTATGGCGTCGAAGGTATCGTTACCATCTACCTGACCGGAGCCTCCAACCAGGAGACCAGCGTCAAGCTCCTCGGTCAGGTCTCCGTGGCTTCCGTCGGCAACTGCGTGCATGAACTGGCTGTGCAGAACTTGGTGATCTCTGGCCCTGATGGCAAGGTTTGTATGAGTGATTTCTTAGCAATAAATATTATTATGGTCCCATATTTTAGGGGATGAGCACCAAAATTCAGCCTGGGAACATGCATGAGTGGATTATTTTAAAATAGTTACATGCATTAATTATTGATTATGAAATAATGATGGGGCCTTGATATTTTTCAAACCAGTAATTATAAATTTTTGTTGTTGTTTCTAAAATAGCTTATATCTTAGAAACAAACAATTTTGTCGGTATTTTTGTGACTGAAAGCTATCACAAGCATTTTGTCAATTTCATATTTCCTTTTAGAAACATCAAAGCCCGCCTGGCATCGAGAAGCCGATCCGTTTCACGTTACAAGATGGCCGCACCGGAGCCGAGATTTGTGCTGAAGAGGGCGACACCCGTCGGTCTCTTAACATCAAAAGGGCTATCATCTCTCTGCTGCAGACAGAACAGAAGCCTTCCACGCAGGTGAGAAGACTTTCAGGGACAACATTGAAAAGACTGACAGCTTAATATTTTAAAAAGAAAAAGAAAGCAATAAATGAGAACAAACAAGTTGTCGGATACTAAATGCTTATATCCTTGAAGACTAATTAACAATGTTCAAAATCTAGTTGCAAGTTCGGTTCATCTGAAAACCAATACCCTTTTTGCAATTGGAGAGTACCTCTACATTCTGTACCCACTTACAAGTAATAATGCAATAGGGATCAAACATTTTTTTCATGTGTGGGTAGTTTAACATCTGGTGATTTAGAAGAGAACCTCTCGTGATTCTATTACCTTTGCAGGTCGATGTCTTCGGAACTTGCCCCACAGATGTGTCTTCGTCCCAGGAGGGCAGCGCAGTGCTGGTCCACCGCAGCCGCGATCTTTCCCGTTGTGGCCACCGCGAGCAAGGCAAGAATGACCTCGTCACTGGGGTCTTCAACCCTAACGCTGTAAGTATCCTGGCCTAAATTGATTAACATCGTTTTCTTCTTTTCTTAAACCCATTTCGGTCTACAGTTAGGTTAGTACTACTACTACTAGTGCGTCTTTAACATGTCTCATATTGTTATTATTAGGAAATTAAGGACACCCAAGTTCTCCAGTCCTCGATAAACGTGGAAACCAAGGTCAACAATGGAGTACCAGAGAAGGTGGCTGCCACTGAGGAGTACCTGTACAGACCCTTCTCTGTCGGAGAGAATGGCGCCAGAGCTAAGGTCTACACCAAGCTGACATTGACTGGCAAAGCTAGGGCTGCGAACAACCCAAGTGAGTGTTGACAAATTTTTGAACATTGCAGACAAATATTGAAGAAAACCTTATTGATGCCTGTCATTGATTAGGTTACAGAGTTTAATAAAATAGTACAAGTTTATTCTGATGAGTGAATAATGACTGTGAGATGAGTGACTGAACCCTTAAAATCTCAAAAAAGCTGATGTTGGTAATACTAAAAGTAATAAACCTATGAAGGACCTTTTTTAAGCTATAACAACAACAATAACTATAGTGTAAAATAAATTTCATCCAGCAGACAGTAAAAACAGAAATTAAGATTAAGATTAAGATTTATTTATTGAACAGAAAAATAGTTGTACAGTCAAACACTATACATTGTGTTTAATAACTTCGTACTAAATTAACTTCTACTTCAAAAGTCCTAAAACCATTAAATTCCTCCACCAGGCCGCTGCACGGAAACCCGCACCATCATCTTCGAGAACCCTCATGGCGAAAAACTGAACAAGAACAACTTCCAGTCCGCGTTGAATGCCGTCAAGGAGACAGCTAAGACCGTCGCCACTGAAGCCAGCTCCAAGTCTGCTGGAAACTTCGCTCAGCTCGTCAGGGTAAGGATCCTTTGTCTATAACAAATCAGCTACAAATTCCAATAATAATTCTATATACCTTCCTTAGATCTTATCACTTACATTTATTTTATGTTTCAGATCTTACGCACGTCCAGCAAGGATGACCTCAATAAGGTCTACAGCCACGTCAAGGGAAATAATGTTGAGAAGTAAGTTTTTGCCATTTCGCAAGCCTCTCTTATCTGAACATGGATTCCTGGTTGAAATTCCCAGATCGGATTGTTCAAAGAACACTTTAACCCAACCCTTTAGGGTATTTCCATCAGGCATTTCTCAGTAGCAACTCGTAGTCCACATTTTTGACTAGTTGCTCTCTTTACATGTGGCTTTAACATAACCGATCTCTGCCTATTCTTTCGCAAAAAAAACAAGCGCGAAATTTTTCAACCCAGCTTCAAAAAAGTAGTAGGTTATCAATTCGACTGGGTTTTTTCTTTGTATATTTGTTACGCGATGATCCGGCAAATGTAAATCGATATTGAAAATTCTTTTTTGATGGATAGGGTATTCCTCAGGGGTGGTCCCATATAAATTTTATGGAAAATGATTCAGCTCTTTCTGAAAAAATCAACAAAAACCCAAAATATTATATTTATAGGTATTATTGAAGTCTACGGTTTTGTACTTCAACATTTTCTCAATAATACGATAAAAGTTGTTATTAAATAAATCTGTACTATTCAATGTTCTTTATTAATCTTACTACCCTCTTTCATCAGGCGTGTGTTCCTGGATGGTTTGATCCGCACTGGCACCGGCTACAGCATTGAGGTTTCCATCCAGTTACTGAAGAGCAAGGAGTTGGGTCCTATCGAGCAGAAGCTGGTCTTCCTCTCTCTGAGCAATGCCAGACACGCTAGCAATGATGCTCTGAAGGCTGCGGCTGTAAGTTTCAAAATAATGTATTTCCTACGGCTTTTTTGAAGATGATAAAATAACTCACAGATTAGCTCATAGTGATATTGAGAAAATAATATGTATTATAAAATTATAATGTAAGCTATAGAAAATATAATTTTACCTTCAAAAGCTCAACAATATTTGAGGATGTTTGGTTTCATTGGCGCAGAACAAAAAGACACACTATTGAAACAACATGCATAAAAAACCACGAATCCTTCCCAAAAGATGATAATGACGCTATAAAATACTGGAGCTTTAATTTCCTTCTATAGCAATTCTCATCTCAAACTTCTCCGCCACAGGGTTTACTGGATTTGCCGAACCTTCCCAGAGAAGTGAATCTTGGCGTGGGCGCCTTAGCTGGTGCCTTCTGCCGCGAACACCAATGTCACCACAGCAAGAACGACGGCATCGTAGCCCTGAGTAACAAACTTGGAGCTAAGCTGCAGAACTGCAGGCCCAAGAACAAAGTTGACGAGGATAATGTGAGTATTTTGAAGTCTTTGAATTTACTGATAATGTCAGCAAAATTGTGTTCAGGATCTTAAAGTTAATTGCGTAACACTCTTGTAATTTCAACAACAATTAGAAATGATTACGCAAAGATGCTGCTAGATCCATTTTCCAATAAACTAAAGTTAGCTGTTCCAGGTCTGTGTGTTTATATATTTGTTAACACAGCCACGCACAGAAAAGGTTCCTAGTGTGGAACAACATTTCTTTTCTGTTTCTGTTGTTTCGGAAAATTATATTTTATTAGATTAGAACTGATCTATAATCTGTTTTTTTTTTCATCACCAGGTCGTAGCAGTTCTGAAGGGTATCCGCAACATCCGTCACTTGGAAGACTCTCTCATTGACAAGCTAGTACACTGCGTCCAGGACGGCGTTGTCAAACCAAGGGTTAAGGCTGCAGCGTTTGAGGCCTTCCAAGCCGATGCCTGCGCTAGCAAGGTAGAGTAACAGAAATATTACAATGTCTTCGATTAACTGTTACATTTCAAACACCAGTAGACATTATAAATAGTCAAAACTGAATTGTTTGAAAAATAGCACATCAAAATAACATTATTACACAAGACTAATTATTTTTTTATTCTCGGAGCTAATTAGAAGTAGAATTCAACCATAATTCTTACCATAGTCAAAAATGTATTTAGAATAACTACTACTATTTGGTCTTTGTCGTTCGTCTCGCTCATGATATTTGTTTTATTTTCCACGTAAAAGTAAAATAACCACTAGTTCCACTACTTACAAAGACTTTCTCAACAGCTGAAGAAGACCGCCATCGACACCTTGAAGAACCGTCAATTGGATTCCGAGATCCGTATCAAGGCCTACCAGGCTATCATCTCCTGCCCCTGCGCACAATCCGCCACCGAAATTAAGAACTTGTTGGACTCGGAGCCTGTCCATCAAGGTAATTGAAAACCAAATTCGTGACCTTTATGACCTCTGTGTGAATCCACCAGATAAAAGAGAAATAATTTGAAGAGAACTTATCACGTAATAATAGAACATACCATTGCATGTTCTAATGATATTAGTTTGGTTATAAAAGTAAAACTTCACAATCATTCACGTTTTCTAAAGAACGAAAAGATGATCATCAAGAGTGTTGTATGTTATTAAAGTAGAAATCTATGTTAATTTATAATGTATCTTCCATCTTTTAGTCGGCAACTTCATCTCTACGTCCCTCCGCAACATCCGTAGCTCTTCAAACCCTGACAAGAAGCTGGCTCGCCAGCACTACGGTCTTATCCGTACCCCCAACAAGTTTAACACCGACATAAGGTAAGCAGATAATGATCTACGCATAAAATGTAGCGTGACTCACGGCAGTTATGCCAGAATTTGTAAATAGGACAGTAGGAACAGTATTTAGTTATTTAGTTAAAAACAAAACGGCATATTGCTCTTTATCTATGTATAGTACAATACTGCTTAGTACGTATTATTAACTCTAAGGTACATTTGTATTTCTTCTCCAGGAAATACTCTTTCTCTGAGGAAGAATCCTTCAACATTAACGCTCTGGGTATCGGTGGAAACATCGAGAGGAATGTGATCTACTCCCAGGACTCCTTCCTACCCCGCTCTGTCAACTTGAACCTAACTTGCGAAGTCTTTGGACACAGCTTGAACGTGCTTGAGGTTTGTATAATAACACAAAACTTTTCAAAGATTTTCAAGAGCCTTTCAGTCTCTCCAATACACCTTTAAGTGACAATCCATTATGAGAGTTTATTTCATAACAATGTCCTAATCTAGCTGTTTTATGTTCGCTAATGTAAAACATAGTAATAACCCCCAATATTCCACCAGGTTGGAGCTCGTCAAGGCAACTTGGATCGTGTCGCCGAGCACCTGTTCGGGCCTAAGAGTTTCTTACGCACAGAGGAGCCACAGTCCCTTTACCAGAAGTACATCGTCGAGAAGTTCAACCAATACAAGGATAAGGTCGAGGGTGGCTTCAACAGAGGTCGCCGCTCCGTCAAGGGCGATATCGATAACTTTGATAAGGGCGTAAGTTTTACAGTTTTCTATTCTGACTCACTTAAAAGAAAACTAACCATCTTTTCATTTCAAAGTCTTTTTCATGTGGTAATTGTGCTTATCTGACACTAAAATAGGCCCAAAATAATACAAAGGGTCTTACCTTTTCTTGTATAACTAAAATTCAATTCAATTCCATAGCTTGTTAAACTAAAAAGTTAACGCCATGTCTCCACCTACAGTTAAAGGCCGAAGCAACTCCTTTCAACAATGAACTAGACTTGGACCTGTACGTCAAACTGTTCGGCACTGATGCTGTGTTCCTGTCTCTCGGAGACGACAAGGGATTCGACTTCGACAAGGTCATTGACCAGTTCATGCAGTACCTCAACAAGGGAATCAATGATGTTAAACACTTCCAGGTACGGTATCTTTTTTGCCAGTTTTAAAGCTAACTTGTATTTTCAACCGACTTTTATGAAATGCACTTATATTATTAATCTTCTTCAAACTGTTTGCCAATATTCACTGCAGAGCATCAGTAGGATAAATATATTATTATTATAATTGTTTTCACCTTTGCAGCAAGAAATTCGCGCTCACATGCTCTTCATTGACGCCGAACTTGCGTACCCCACCTCCACCGGTCTGCCTCTTAAACTCGACATCGTTGGAGCTGCCACTGGTCGTCTCGAAGTTGCAACCAATGTCGACATCCGTCAATGCATCCACAGCCCGAAAGATGCTAAAGTAGACATCAAGCTGGTCCCCAGTACTGACATCGAAATCACTGGAGCCTTATTAGTTGACGCCGATGCTATTTCCGCTGGTCTCAAAGTCATTGTCAATCTGCACAGTTCTACTGGTGGGCATGTCATCGCTAAGGTTCTTGAGAACGGTCGTGGTTTCGACCTTCAAATTGGACTTCCCATTGAGAAACAAGAGATCGTCACTGCCTCCAACGACTTGGTCTACTTCTTCTCTGAGAAGGGACAGGCGGAGAAACACACGCCGGTTAAGTTGGATAATGTTGTGAAGGAGAACACTGGCTGCTTCGACCAGGCTGCTGACTTCATCGGATTAACTGTCTGCGGAGAGATGACTGTACCGTTCACAGTCTCCGGTAAGAATTTTATTGTATCTTAATTTTTAAGCTATTAATATTTATTAAGTGTGTAAATATTGTACACATTTGTTTCAATTGTAATAAAGTGTAACTTTTTACGGACTACTCAAAATGGTAGTTCATTTCGGTTGTAGTTTGTTAAAAAGTTACACTTCTATGACTTTGCTTTAACCTAAATCAACTGTTTTTTCTACAGGACCTGATGCTCAGGCTTCGATCGCTAAGTACTTTTCAAGCTTCCCACTTACTGGAAAGAGCAAGTTCCGTGTGATGCTGGAGAAGCAGAACCTCAGAGGATACCACATCAAGGGTGTACTTCGCTCAGACCCGGCTGCCGGCAGGGAATCCTTCGAACTGCTCTTCGATGCTGAAGGTAAAGATCAAAATATTTCTGCAGGAAACAAACTATAGATACATTTAAACAGATAAGAAAATTTTGCCATAAGAAAACCGCCACTAAAAAAGAAACTAATACAAATACTTATTTGTAGGTGCAAAGTTCGGTCGTGCCCAAATCAACGGTGAATACGTGAACAACAAAAACGAGATAGGAGCTCAAATATCTCTTAACTCTCCATTGAAGGTCGTGTCAGGCCAGGCCACATACTACAGTAAACCGAATGAGTATACCATTCTCGTCAAGGGTAAATACGATGCCAGCGAAATCTACGGGAAGCTTGGTTTCAACGTCCAAGGAAACAACAACCGCAAGGTTTACAAACCTGTCGCCGAGTACCAAATGCCAGGAGAAAAAGAGAAGCATAATATTCCTATCTCAGGTCAAATTGTCGAAGAAGTCTTAAGTGGAAAGACTAAATTATCTATTGAGAACATCAAGTTAAATTTGCCAAGTGTAAAGGAGCCGATCTGTATTGATGGACACTTTACCACCACTGGCCAAAGAGAAGTTGAATTTGATACTACTGTGAAAGACCTCGCTACTCTCAAGGGTTCCGTGAAAAAGAATGACGTTAATGTTGAGTTCCAGAACAAGTTGAACCCATTCATCAACTTTAGGTTGAAAGGACACTTCGAACAGGAACCTGTTGTAAGTTAATTGGCAATCAATATTCTAAAATCTATATTTTAATAATCACGTTATCAAAATTTTACATCCTAACATTGTTCTCTTTTTTGACAGGTTCGTAATGAATTCGACCTGACCTACGGCGGAGACCTCCGTAACAACCAGAATCGCATTGTCTTCGGACAAATGTTCAAATACCACAAAAATTCCGCCGAGGACTTCAACGTTATCACCAAGAATAAGTGTAAGTTGGCTTTCTAAAGTCTGAATATCGAGTCCAAATATTTCTCATAGAAAAAAGAAATACAGGACATTAAAAATTAAAAAAATAAAACGCAGTTATTACAGAATTTATTTTTCTTCTAACAGTTGAAATCTATGCCGTCCCCCTGAAGATCAGATTCGATGCCGACATTGACGCCAAGAAGGCTGACATTGAGCTCGAAGGACAGTACATGGAAAAGAAACTAGAATTTGACCTGGATGCAAGACAGCAGATCAGGAAACCTGGAGACTACAGCGTGAAGGTGAAGGCATTGTTCGACAAGAACGGAATCGAAGTCTTCTCTAAGAGAGACATTGTTTCCGCTGACAAATCGAACCTGGAGAACTACATTGACTTCAAAAATATTGGTAAATACGAACTATCGGGAGTTCTGCTTCACAAGACTAAGACCAATGACTTGAATGTTGGTGCTATTGGACACCTGAAGGCCTCTGTTGGCGGCAAAACACAAGATATCAGGTAAGTCTCAGGGATTTCAGAACCTCTGTTCTGTCGTGTAAAATGCTATGTAGTTTCGCCATTCAAGAGCCAATTATTTTACCTTTTCTTTCTAAATAAAAATTCTTATAATCAACATCTGTCTACTCCACCAGATTCGACATCGGAGTGATCCAGACTACAGGTTTGTATTCCTCCCACGCCAAGATCTCCGAATCACAGGGTGACATCATTGACTTCCTGCTGAAGACAACCCGTGGAGCAAATGCCAATGGACAACTGAAACTCATCATCAAGAACACCGTCTCTGCTAACGGCCAGTTCAAGGTTACCGACAGTGATGGCAAAGGCAACGGCATGGTCATCGTTGATTTCAAACAGGTGAGTTTTAGAGTTACTCTGATGATCTGAATAAAAAAAAACTTCAACATATATTGCCAGTTTCTATATATATAACTGCTTTCAAATAACCATGTTCTGAAATAGGATCCCAGCTTGGAGCCAAAATTCACCTTTAGATATACTGATCACATTTATGAAAATCCTTTCTCAATCAGTCTCAGCGCAAGATTAAGGGAGACTTCAAGTTCCTGGCTAAGGCTCCACTCTACGCTGCTGACGTGGATATCTTCTTGAACTACGAGAAGGACAACAACGACAAGGTCCACTTCAGCACCAACTCCAAGAGGACTGACAAATTGGTGGACTCCAAGTAAGTCTTTGAGACAATCATTTTTGTATTTTTTTTATTTAGAAGATTTCTTTCTTGCCATTAAGAGGGCAAGTGATATCGTTTCTCAAAAAAATATCCTTTTAATTACATAAAAACTTAGATATAAACCATTAGATACCTGTGTGGTCGAAATATCTGGAGGACCATTTGTAATAACGCCATAATCAAATACGAGCGTTTGTATGAGATTTATGACAAGTTGGCAGCTCTTGACGTTTTCACCACCACGTCAAAAACGTGCCGTCGTCGGCGCCAAGCTTCAGATTAGATATAGAGGTCTGTCTTGTAATCGTGACCGTGGCGTGCTGGCCACATTTTGGCTTGTCATCTGTACATGACTGTGGCGATGAAAAGGTTAAAGGCTCTACTATATTTAAAATCTTCTTGTCTTAAAACGGTAGGAATGAATAATTCATGCCTTCATTTAAACGTGGAAGCAGTCAGAATGTACTGGAAGTTTCAACATTCAATATTTAATTATGGACACTCGTTGTGTTGTCCGTATATAATAATAATGAAACAAAAAATGTACTTCATCCTCCATTCTGACATATCTTTTCCCACAGGAACAAGTTTATTTACGCTGGCAAGAAATTCGAGCTGAACCTCCGCCAGGACGGAGTATACGCCGCCACCGGTAAGACCCACGGTCTAGTGGAACTGGTGCTGCCTAATGACCGATGCCTCACCCTGAAGGTGGACCGTGACATCACACAAAGCAATGACGTAAGTTGATATTGGTAAAGAGAAGGAATGTTACGTGATGAGGATGCAAAATTTAGACAAACCTGTTACTTTAATATCTTCTTTATTTATTATGTATTTGGAAAGTTTACAGTCTATGGTCTATATAGTAAATAACTTACAATGAGAAACTAAAAAACTTACAATGAAACCATTGAAACGTCTTCATCAAATTTTATCCCACTTCATCACTTCCTAAATTTACTTCGCTTAACATATCCTATTGTTATCTTACAGAAATACAACGGTCATGCCGAGGTCCTACTCTCAGACGCCGCCAAGCGCGGAGGACCAGCTTCCATCATCTCCTATAAGGGCAAGGCCACGAACACAAACTTGGAGAAGGAAATCATTAACTACGAAGGTCAAGTAGAACTGAAGCTGAAGAGTGGCGAGCACCTTTTGAACACTTTCACAGTAAAGAACAATCCGGAAGGGGATGACAAGTTCAAATTTGAAATGAAGGTGAGTTTGAATAATATTTTGACTCCAGAATACCTATTTATTTTAAGTAGACTTCAGCATTAGGACAAAGTCCAATACGTCAATCAACCTTAGATTTATAGCTAAAATTTTGCCAAATACATAGGTATATTTGGTAAAATTTTAGCTTTTTCAATTCAGCTGTTTAAACGTAAAATAATTATAAATGATCAAAATAGTAAACCCTCAACCTCAAAATAGTAGTAGAAAATAGAATAATCAAGGAAATGTTTTGTATAATACAACTATATTAAATTCTAATAAGGGGCTTCCTATCTTGCAAATTACTATTGTTCCATCTATGTTACAGACGAACATACATATCTATCGCAGGGAAAAATATATCAAATCAAAGATTACTGCATACCTTGGTATGTAGCATCTAACTTCTAAATCTTGGTCATACCTTGATGAGTGGAAGATGTTACAAAATTACATTGGTACTTATACCAATTTGACATTACTCGTAGACACTGTCAGAATAGACTAGGGTAACAATGGTTGACATATTCCTAAAACCGTGAACTTGCTATACCATTGAAAATTGTTGAACCTTCTAAACAATTTTTTTTTTCGCAGTACGATATTACCGGCAACTTGCTGCCTAAACCTGTGTCCCTGTATGCTTTCTGCACCTACGTCGACTCCGTGGTTGAGCTAGATGACAATTATCGCTTCAAGGGAAGCTACGGAGACGACCTTAACTTCGAATGGGCCGGTATTTGGGAGATCAAGGTCCTGGAAGGAAACAAGAAGTAAGTTTTTCATTTGATACTTATTCTACATTAATTATAACATCATGCAAATATCATAATTACCGCTCATTAGCTTTATTCATATAAGCTTCGTTCTTCTTCTTCTTGTCGGTATTCTCTTACTGAAGGTTGGATATCCCTGAAAATTTCTCCTTGTCTCTGGCGAGGTTGAACAACTCCACGGTGTTCCTGACTCCGGTCCACTCCCGGATATAATCCCACGATTGCCCGCAATTTTTTCCATCATTAACAATCATAAACTTCGTTATTTCAAGATAAATGCAAAGGAATGTAAAATACAGAAATATCATTTAAATGCAGTTAACCAGCAAAATGCAGAATAACAGCAAAAAAAAAAACACGCAAATAACTATTGCTTAAATGCTTGATTTTCTCCAATGCTATAATAAATAGAGTTTAAATATGTCGAAAAAACGAAAACCATTGAAAATTTTATTAAATTCTATATTGGTCAATCATATTTTTTTAAGCCATAAACAGTTTTGGCCATTAATCAGTCAAAGTCTAAGATATAAATCATTTGTCATCTTCTTGTCCCACCCATGTTACTTGGACTCGGCGCAACATATTTTGTTCTTCCGTTCCATCCTGTCAAAACTCATGCTTTCACTGACTCCCGTTCCATAAAATAAATAAAGGTATTAATCTCCATTTTCAAAGATCACCAAGAACCATTGAATTTTGAAAAAAAATCTAGTAATCAAGAAACTATTATCAACTGAACTCTTGCTCCCTCCAGATACCTGGACGACTTTACTCTCACTGCAAGACTGCCCTTCGAGAAAGCTCATGACATCAAGTATGTGTCCACTGTGATATACCTTCAACCTGAAAACAAAGATGTCGTCGAGGTAAGCACCTTTGAAATTTGACCTTTTCTCCGAAAGCATATTTTTAATTACCCAGTATTACAGACTGTCAAGACCGGGTTGGTTGGTGAACTCTGGAAGCCTATGTTCAGCACTGGACGGCCATAGGCTGATAGGCTGATATGATGATGAAGTATTACTGATTTTTGATAACCAAATATTTTCTTAGCCAAAATAAAAAATTACACTGATAGTCTGATTCAACATCTCCTGATATATAGGGTCTGGTAAACTAATATGACTTAGTCCGCAATTCTTCCAAAGACTCTCAATTCATTGACTATCTCTTCCACAGTTTACCGTCGTCCAGTCTGTTCAAGTGAACGCAGATGTGTACAAGATCGACGCTAACGGCAAGGTTAGCCCTCAGACCGGTCTCTCGACTCTCAAGTTCCTGGTGCCACATGTAGACCCAGTGGTGTTGGATGTCAACTACAAGATTGACCAGAATGGTTAGTGTGAATTTCTATTTAGTTTCTTGTTGTATCCGTATGAGCTTTATGCCCCACAAGTTTTTGGCTCAATCGGAATCCTTTACATATAATATTTAAATTTTGCGCAACAATTTTAGCCACCAAGTCACTGTTATACACGGTATTAGAATAGTTAAAAAATCCAAGGTTGGTCTCTCACCAGGAAATTGCTATTGTGTAATGTGAAGTTGAGTTTATAATTTTATTTTGATTAATTTGAATCTTTACTGACCTTTTACTAAATACATAATTACTCTCACTATTATCATTATGACCATTTTTTACCACCTCACTATCTTCTAACATTGCCATCTCTCCACAGGAGATAAGAGCGACAACCACGTGGAACTGAAGGCCAAGTACGGCAAGGGCAAATCTGCCGTTATCTCCGTGGATGCTGCCGTCGCTCCTCGTGACAATAAGGTAGTCTTCAAGGCCAACGCTCCAGGAGCTGAGGGTCTGAAGAAACTGGAATTCACTGTTCACTCCAAGGTAAGTTCCAATGATATTAAAAACTTTAAAGACAGGTAAGGTGCTATATGTTAGGGGAAAGTTAGAAGTGGCATTTACTATATTCAATTTTATTATTCCACAGAACCCAACTCCCGACACTTACAGCTCCAACATAGTCGTGGATGCTGACGGTCGCGTGTACAAATCTGAGTCCTCCTTCGTCTTCTCTAAGGCACACCCTCTAATAGATGTCAAGTACACCAGCCCAGCTAACCCAAAGACTAGCAGGTAAATTGTATTCTTCATCTTTCGTACTACTTCTCATCAGAAAAGTGGTTGCGGGGCTTATTGTCCAGGATACGTTAAATGTACATTTGGGTAACGCTGGTACGGGCTTTTACAATTAAGATTTTGATACTAAAGCATTTATTATGATTCTTCCAACAAATATATTCTTGACTCTTTCTTTGATCTAATTCTTCTGGTAGCCATAGTACATCTATGGCTACCAGAAGAACTAGCAACGACCAATTTTAGTCCGATAAGCTCTTCAACAATGTCACCATCTTTCGCAGGGTATACCTCAAGGGCAGTTCTCTAAGCTCGACCCAAGGCAAGGTGGAAGTGAAGATAGAGAATATCCGCGACATTTCCTTTGATTGCGTCTCCGAAGGTAATGTCCAGAAGGACAATGTTTACTTCAAGATGACCGCGAACTCCGAGAAACTTGGCATGAAGAACTATCAAGTTGAGATCGCTAGTAAGGACGCTGGAAATGGCAAGCGATTGGAATTCCACGCTACTAATGATAACAAGAATGTCCTCAGTGGAAGGTAAGGATACTTACTCAACAGTGAATATTATATTTATTGCTTCCACATGTGAACTTAGATGGAAGGATTTACAACATTGAACATTGTGAATCCTGCCGAGCACAGCAAAAGTAAAAGTAGTAGCCCTACTTTTCCTTGATTGGGAGAGGTCTTTTGTTTTACTACTTAGTTGATTAGGATTGTACTATTGTGTCTTATTTATCAACTGTATTCTGTTCACTAATGTTTTACTGTAACTATTCTTAACGCATCATTCAATCGTATTCATCAATACATTTTGAATGCACTTCTCCAAATCATAGTATTAACTATATTATTTATCTTCTCCAGTACATCTTACATCAGCAAACAAGAAGGTCCCAAGACCATCATCGAAGGCTCCGGCGCCGTCAAGGTCAAGGATGAACAGAAATCTGCCAACTTCAAGTACATCCGCACCGTCCTTGGTGATGGAAACGAGAAGGGTATCGAGGTTCGTATCTTCACCAGGAATTTTTTTGCTAGGATTTTTATAGTAAGTCGCGATTAACACTTCCGATTTTTAAATCATAACTTTAGAGCAGAAGGATATACGGACAGGATAGAAAATGAAGATAAAATAAACTCTTGACTATGACCTGAAATACTGTACTTACATCATATTTGGTTTTGTGTCTTTTTAGAGGATATGAAAATATTGTATTGTTAATCTACTTTTGTTGCTGACCGTACCAACTTATACTTGATACCAACTTATATTTTCACTTATAATTGATGAAACCTGGAACTTTATTAAATACCAGCATTGATTAATACGTTAAACGCCACGCCCGCCGGTCACGTGGAGGTCACCTTCAACATTTTTGGCTCGGCATTCAATGATTTAAATCAGTTTTCGGTTCTACCTCCTGCTTAACTTTACTAAACTAACACAACTACCTGCGAACAGTTTAACTAATTTTAACATAATTTTTTGTCTCCAGACATTCTTCAACATGGCTATCGGAGAACGCAGCTACGTGGCTGAGTCTCGCGTCACCAACCTGGAGTACAAGACCTCGTACGTCTACTGTGAGGAGAAGAAACAGTGTGCTCATGCTGAAATCAACTCCAGGATTTCTCTTTCCAGTAAGTTTATAATCTTATCGAAATACTCTAACGCTACTCAATTGTAAGATGCCGTTAAGTCTCGTAGTGTAACTGTCACAGTCACTTTGATGTTCAGTGATACATCTTAACATTAAGTAGCGTTTGAGTATTTGGTCATTAAGGCGACGATATACGCCGGCGACCTTGAGCGACCAGAGAGTCGTATGCGCTGCGTCCAAAACTCTCAAAGTTTATTGGAAAAAATTAAATAAAAGATAGTATTCTTCAACTTAAAAGAAAAGGCGTATACTAAAAGATAGATAATAAAAGTGTCTGTAAGATAGTAAAAGTTTCGTTTAAATATTCTTGGTAGATTTTGTGTGATTATCAATGTTTTGTCCGCGTCAGACACAACTTCACGATTTAATTAAACTATTTGATATGAACTTAATCAAAAATATTTACATACTAAATTATTAAAAGAATGTTCTGGCTTTACTTTTTTTTTTTCAAACCATTTACACCACACTTTTTGACGTGATTGCCAGTATAAAATCTCCAAAAGTCGCTTGTTAGCGCCTTAAAGAGACAGATTATAGTGATATTAATAAGTCGTAACTTAATAATCCCTTTATTAACATAGGTACACACGGCTACACATCAAGCTATACATTTCCAGTATAAGAATTAGAATCAGAATCAGAATCAGTCTTTTTATTTGTAAAACATAGGTATTACAAAGCTGTTAGGTTAATATAATTGGCGCTATGCTTTGCCGTGAAGGCGTACAAATGTAGGATAAAATTGTATGATAAAAAAACTAAATGTAGGATAAAAAAACTAATACTAAACTAAACTAACTAAACTAGTAATATTTTAAAACTTAATAAAATAACAATATAACACAACTAAAAATATACTAAAACAATATTAAAAGTTATCATTTATTAAATCTTGAACACTATAATAACATGTTTCAATTAGTAGCGAGGCGAGAGCTTTCTTAAGCTGATCTCACATTGTATAGAATTTTCATACAATGAGAGGTTAGTTTAAACTGGAAATGTATAGCTTGATATGTAGCCGTGTGTACAATAAATAGTTGTGATCAAGAATAAATAGTGCACTATGTTGTGCCAGAAAGCGTACACACGGCGTACGTAAACCGTAAAATAATATTTTGGTATTTTTGTACACATGGCCACACATCAAGCTGTACATTTCCAGTATAAACTGACCTCGCATTGTACGGAAATCCTATACAATATACAATGCGAGATCAGCATTAACTGGAAATGTATAGCTTGATGTGTGGCCATGTGTACAAAAATACCAAAATATTATTTTACGGTTTACGTAAGAAATCACATATAAAATGTACCTACAATATATATTTTCTTAATTGTCAATACTCAATACTCAATACTCAATACTCAATACGCAATACTTTATTGTCGTTCCAATTGTATTGATTCCCAATCCCAAACTTCTAATGTGGGTGAGTGTGTGTGTTGTGTGTGTGTGTACCTCTGGATAAATTCGAGAAAGCATTTCAAAACCCATAACGACTAAAAAACTACAACCAATGATATCCTTACCTCATCTTCCTTCCACCAGAACCTGGAGTAATCACTAACATAATCACCGCTGGCTTCGACCTCCGCAAGCTGGGCATCACACCTGAATTCGGTCTGAACATCAAGGACGAAGTTTCGGACCAGAAACTGCCACAATACACCCTGGACCTTCACATCAATAAAGAAGACAAGAAATACCACCTGCATGTGTACAACACACCTGAATATGGAAGTAAGTAGATCTAGATCTGGAAAAAAAATCTGGAAGTAAGAAGATCTGCGTCATGTTCGTGAACGGACGCCGTCTGTTGGGACTGGTTATTTCTTAGCTGCCTCGGTTATTTTAAATTTTGGTTTGAATTGTTATTACAACTATATTTTTCTCTAGACCTCTTTTATCATGCAAGACTTGTTACATTGTTCTCACATTGTACCCTTAGATTCAACATGAATGATGTAACCTAAATTTGTAAAATATAACTGATTTTAAAAGAGCTCGTTCTTCTCCATAGAAACCTACTGTTTGGAACGAGCAACTAGCTTCAACTTACTGACTGACTGACTCTGACAATTCAAAAGTGCCTGTAATTGGTTTAATTGAAATAAATGATTTTGAGTTTGAGTTTGAGAACATTTTTCGACACGTTTGGCGCATTGGCTAAGCCATTGGCAGGTGCGTTGCGTGTCGCGGGTTCGATTCCCGCTTGGAACAAATTTTGTAAGGCCTACAGGTAGTTTTTCCGGGTCTGGCTGTTTGAGTATGTGAGTTTATTTGTTTGTAAACGCCCCCACGATACAAAAGGAATTCCTAATGTGGGGTAAAGATTAAAAAAAAAACATTGGTGTTTGTAACAGCCTATCTTCTCTCCACCTAATGAAAAAGGCTATGATAAATATAACCCTTTTTAAATAACTTACATTTTGTCTTGAGTCTATATTATAATAGTGGTCGCTAAACAAATTTAATAAGAATATGATGCGTTTAAAATGCGGTTTTTGTTAGGGGCAAAGTTTATGGGTTTGTGGTCAGCGACATGCTATGACCTCGTTACGGAAATATCAATCTTATGTGTAACGAAATACTGCTTTAAATTGGATGCATTTACTATAGAGTATAGTGCCATCTAGCGGCAAGTAGCAGATACACATTTGTTTGGGCATAGTGACAATGCAGCCAGCCTTTAGGGCACTTGTCCTGTGTCAACAATGTGGGTGGACCAGTTTCTTGATGCCCCATGAGATCCCCCCCCCCCCTTTTTGAATTGTACATAATATTATTAGTAATTTATAAGTTTTGTATAATAACATATTAAATCATTACTCTCAGATGCCAAGTCTGGAATCACCATTCAACTACCCCAACGTCTTCTGGCTCTGGAATCCCTGGTCAGCTACCCAACCAACAAGGGTCTGCCCTTCCCCGTCCGTGGTGAGATCAGCTTCGACCTGGACAAGAACAAACGTGGTCACAGGACGTCTGCCCGGTTCCTGGCCGACCTGGACGTTGCCAATGACAAGCAACAGTCTGCTGTCGCTGAAATCGGATTTAATCATCCTAAGTTGAACAAGGTAAGGTATTCAAAATCCGTCGAATCTTGAAATCATTGTTTTGTACTCACTATCAAGGCCGGTCATCATCTGCGTAGCCTATTGCCAACTATATTGGCGTGATCGGCTTTCTGTCTAACCGGATGCAGCTGAATACCAGTGTTTTACATGGAGCGACTGCCTGTCTGGCCTCCACAACCCAGTTACTGGCTAACACGATACCCCTTGGTAACACTGGTTGTCAGACTTTCTGGCTTCTGGCTACTCATAACGACTGTGAAAGTCCTACAAATGACAGTCGCGACCAACGGCTTTCCGTGCTTTCCGAGGCATGGAGGGGTCTCGGTATGAAATGGATGGTCTCCCATCCATGGTGAGACCGCGGCAAGAGTAGCTTAACAGTGACCAATCGATCAATACGGGTTTTACTTAGCCACGAAGTCCAACACTGTCGCTATCAAGGTTCTTTCAAAATATAAAACTTTATTGAAAAAAAAGACAACCGCCTTCAAAAAAAAACTAAAAAGTGATAAATAACTTTAGCACAGAACACACATGACTTTAGTTTCGGAAGTCGGTGGCTTTGTTCTGTTTGTTGGTTTGTATTGCAACGTATTGGAACGGCAACACAGTTGAAACAGAGATTGAAAGTCTTCCAAAGATGGAAAGATGGAAGAAACGAAAACGTCTTCTCGGTTTCTGTTGTTTTTTTTTCAAAAAGTGCTGTATAAATTTATGTTTGTTGTATACTAAAACCTTCTGCAGAATGTAACAAATACTTTTATGGAAACAGCATCAAAATCGGTTCAGCCAAACGGGAGAAAATCGCGGACAAACATACATACATACAAACATACGGGTCGAACTGATAACCTCCTTTTTTTTTGATGGCGGGTTAAAATTGCGAACGATAGCTTCTGCCCGCGACTTCGTGCGCTTAAGTCAGTAAAAGAGTGTCTTTCTACTACTGAAATAATTTTTGTAATTATCGGATCAGTAGGTACTCCCAGAAATTACCTCAAACAAAGAATTTTATGTTTTATTTCAATGATTGCTGACATAAAGCATGCATGCTGGGCATAAAGTTGTTACTCTTCTGAACTACTTCAGGAAAAATAATCAGAGTTAACTAATAGGTACAAATATGTTTCTTGTCATAGGAGGCCGTAGTAAAGATCCGTGGAAACGTGGTCCGTCCACAACAGAACTCCGTCAAGTTTGAGACCTCAGCTTCTATCTCACACCCTCTTCTTGGAGCCGTAAGTTTTTTATTGCTATCTCTTTTTCTCTTTCTAGCCTGATGATGATGCAATTCGTCTGACAATTTGGGCCAAGGCAATTGCCTCCGCTGAAGTTTACGTTTGTGAGCTCGCATGTGGCTTATGTAACCATTCTCCTTCGTAAAAATCTTCGCACATTGCGGGCTTCCTAACCTAAAAAGTGTTTTGATAATCATGACGATATTTGTCAACAGGATCGCGAATCCAAACTGTTGGTGGAAGGATCACCGACACACATTAAGGTCTTGGTAAGTCTACATCACTATTAAAATGACTAATTGCAAAACACATCAGTCACTCAACAGATTAATAATAATATTCTTTAATCAGACAACCACGGAACCATTTAATTTACATTTATATTGTTAAGTATGAACTTAAAGACTATGTTGGCACCCAATAACTAAGTGACTTTCCGTGTGGTGCCAGCCGCGAATAGCACCACCCCATTTCTACCTGTGGATGTCCAGAAGGCGACAGAGGAATATTGACCAGAGAATGAACAGCAGCGTCCTTCAGAGTACCATAACACCAACACACTGCGATCGCTAACATGCATTGGCCAAGCATGGCGATTACGGCTGAACCCCCCCTTGGGAGAGACCTATGCCCAGCAGTGGGCGACTAAGGGTAGACATGATGAACTAATCTCTTAGTTTCTCAGACTTAGTCCTGTGGTGAGGCTCCACACCAGAGGGCTGTCCAACTTTTTGCCTTCTCATTAAGACCCGCCTGATAATGACCTCTAATTCTTCCAGATCAACACTCCCGTCGTCAAAGTCCTTGACGTGGAAGGTTCAGCTACCGTCAGCGACAACACGCAGAAGGGAGAGATGAAGGTATGCCTGCTCGAAGGCAAGCCAGTTCGCGTGACAGCCATCGCCAAGGATTACCAATACTTCGAGTTCACTACAGGTTATAGCGGTGATTATATTTAAAATGTTTGGTGTCAGGAGATCACCAAATTTTTTGGACGGTCTCCGGGTTTTGTCCTAATGATACTAAATATTCTCTTCAGCTTAAGCTTTATTGTCATTCGATTTTTTTTTTAAATACTCATAGGATTCATTCATTAAGGTGGTATTTCTTAATTTGATGTCCAAATACATACAATAAAATAATCAGGTCAGCCAACTTTCGGCCCGGACCTGTCATACCTCCAAAATTCTAAATTCTATGTTAACCAGTCTGGACACGACACACAACTTAAAAAAATGTTAAACTTACAAAACGAAACAATATCAATCATTGCTTTACTCAAAACAACTTGCAGTTATAAACAAATAAGGTACTTATAAAGTTGGTAAGAGCCCATCCATCTAACAGCATCTTCCCAACAGACGAATCCGACCGCAAACTGTCCGTCGTTGGCCGTATCCAGCCGGAGAAACGCGTGGACATCAGCGCTGACATCATCCTGGGCGGAGACAAGAAGAACCTGTTTAATGGAGCCCTGTTCTTGGATGACAACCTTGTGAAGTCCGATTACGGAGCGTCTAAGGACAACTTCAACTATTTCTTGGTGAGTTAAATCACGCTTGTAGTAAATGGATTACTCATCAGATCCGCTAGGAAAAAATAAAGAGTGACAATAGGGTATTACCCATTTTTGAAAAGTGTCTCAATTAAATTCTGTAGAGAAAACACGAAATTTATATTCAATCGATAAGTGCCATAAAAAAGTATCAAAATTTTACATTTTCAAATTTCGCGCGTAGTTTGACCAAAATTGCCTCGTAGTGGATGTTATATTGCTCTGTGGTAATGACGTCGGTTTGCTTTATAGTCAAATTCGCTCATATTTTGTATGATTATTGTACCTATATAGGTATAATTTAAAAATATTTATAATAATATTTTGTGATAGGTCTAATAATTAGAACATTACGTTGGTTACGAAAATAATAAATCGCTATACGCGCTGTAAGCGCCAATTGGTTGACTGACAGTTGACACTTTTTTGTTTACTCAGCCGTATGACGTAATAATAATGGCGGCTACTATTTCATGATGTTACACAGATTAAAAAAACTGAAAAAATTGAATTGAATTTTAAAATTTATTTTGTTATTTTATGAACTAAAACTAACATAACTTTTTGCCTAAACTATCTCAATAATTTATTTATAGATTTTTTATCTTAAAGAGTAAAATACCCTATAATAAGTCCCTAATATAGAAGTGCTTTAGCAGTGATAGAATAGGTACCACTGAACTGATAAATATTATAAAAGGGTAGTTCTAAATGTTGAACAGGCCAGTTATAAAGCGCATGAACAGTTCATTATAGAAATTTCAAAAATACGTGAATACTCCAGACACTACGTGTCACTGCAGGGATTCAGCAGAATATCAGCGTCAGGAATACGTACCTGACACATGCTGAGCTGGACTCCCATTTGGTGCATCCCTGAGACACACACCTCACTTTGTTGTAATCCTCATTTGATTTGTATTTTTTGTGTTGTAATGTGTCTTTTGTGTGCATCAAATAAATGTTTTATCTATCTATCTATCTAAAACATTAGTTCAGTTATCTTTATTATTGACTACCAAAGTTAAAGTCAAAGTCTAAGCATTTATTTAAATGAAACCATTTACAGGCATTTTTGGATTGTCAAGGAGTCAGTCAGTTAGTCAGAAAGTTGAAGCTAGTTGCTCGTTCCAAAATGTAGGTAGGTCTCTATTGAGAAGAACGAGCAACAAACTCCACGGACACTCTTTCAAACCAAGTTCTTTACAAAATACTGGTTTCATGATTCTTGCTTTGATTATATAATGCCGGACATTATATATAATCAAAGGATTCTTGTTGCTTCTATATGCAAAAACAATGAAGGTAATCTAGCAATACAAATCATTAAAAAAATAATCAAGATAAAAGACATGGCAGTTAAGAATTGACCAATCTCGACTGACAGCACCCGTTCACGAACATGATGCGTAGATCAGCACTATTCAACTCACCCCAGTTCATATAGTCCGTATAGTGTCGGACCAGAATGTCACCATCCCATATCTTCCCGTGGGTGTCGTAAGAGGCGACTAAGGGACTCACCAGAGAATGGGCAGCAGCGTTCTCTGTGCCTTTGTAACAACCATACTGTAATCGCCAACCATACTGAAAAGCGTGGCGATTATGGCAACCCCCCCCCCCCCTTTGGGCGAGGCCTATGTCCAGCAGTGGACGTCTTCCGGCTGAAGTAATGTCATTATGTAACACTCTGGGTAAACACACACCCTCATTTCTTCCATTTCTCGTGATTCCACGCATTGCCTTTTGAAAACAAATGGTAACCTTTTCCACCAGACCGCCTTACGCAAGGACCTGGACAACTTAGAAGGTCGCATCAAGCAGCTCGGAGAGAAGGCCAACAATGACTTCAAGACAACCCTCCAACGCGTAGAGCCGACCTTCAGGGAAATCGAGAAGTCTTGGAATGATGACCTTACCAAGTTCTACAAAGAGATCACTGATGATAAGGTGCTGAAGGAAATCAGTGAGATCTTGTAAGTAGATTTTAATTTCTATATTATTATTTTTTTCTTATTAAATTGTATTGGTACTTTTACATGTATTTTATTTAGGCTGTGTTATGATCAGTTATGACTAGGGTTTCTCTTTTCCCGATTTTATTTTGTTCCCCGATACTGAGACTTCTCGAACACCATTTCCCGGGAATTCCCGAGAAGTCGGGAATTTGATTAACCTCAATAAAAGTGCCTTATTGGGTAGGAATAGGATTTAAAATGGGAGAGGAGATAGAGCTATTATATATGTAATTACTTATTACACAGGAATTAACGTCAAATTGCATTTTTTTTTAATTTCTTGACTTCCCGCGTACTTAACCATTTTTTTTTCGTCTCGACTAAGGGCAAATTTTCCGGATATTCCCGTTTCGAGACTTCTCGATGAGAAACCCCAGATATGACATATTATCTAGTTTTAAAAATAAACGGTATTTAAGTCATAATCAATATATGACTCTGAAACTTGAAGTGCCTTATGTCAAAAGTTACCTGGATAAATACATACATGTCCAATACCAATACATACAACAAAATGTCGGTTATCAACATTATATTCTGGTACCCTTAACCAAGGTAATTTTTGGCCAATCTATGAAAAATTCCCTGAATTATTTTCTCAATTCCTCAATAGTGGACAATTCAAAAATGTTACTTACCTAAACTCCTTAATTTCAGGGATGTGATCGTCAAGTCCCTCGCCAAGATCATCGACGAAGTGATTAAGGGTACCAAACCCATCGTGGACATCTTAACCGACACCTACGTCAAGATTGCCAAGCAACTCCAGGAGTTGCACGAGAAGACGGTACGTTGTAGACTGACTTTATAAGAATTGGATAACATCATTAATTCTTCACTAAATCCAAGACAGAAATTCTTAAAAAAAAAACACTTGATTTAAGATCCCGATTAATTTTCAATTAAATGTAATATTAAAGGACAATGCCAGAAACTCTATATAACTTTGCCCCACTCAATAAAAGTCACGTGCAGTATGTAGCATCTTACTGTTTATTTATTGCTGATAACTAAACATTAGTCTTAGTAACTGTAGAACTTGCGGATTCCGTTTAAATCTAAAAACAATAATGACATTGATTATAGGTTAAATTGTATTTTAGTTAAAATGAGTTTGTATTTCGTAATCCGCAAGTTCTAAAGAAAAACAATTTAGTATAGAAAGGTTCTATATTCATTACAATTATTTTCATTAATTTACTTTTCTGTACATGGGTTACTTTTTCTGTACATGGGTGAGGCAGGATCTGGCATTGTCATTTAAGTTGCTTTGAAATCAATTAATAGTTTCTCAATTGATTTGTCAATTCACTGCCTAATTGCCATACAAAATCAACGGGGAAATCGCGTTTTGACAGCTCATAAAAAATATGTCAATTGATTGGCCCTTGGTTGACCCTGGGTTGACCCTTGATTACCCTTTGGTTGACCCTTGGTAGAACCTTGGTTGACCCTTGGTTGACTGGTACTGACCTAAGGCATTAAGTCCGCCTTTGTGCCTTGATGCTTAAATAAATACATTAAAGAAAGTGCATGAAGTTTGAATAAATAAAGAATCCAATTATTACAATAGACGTGGAGATATTTATGTTCCTGTAAGGAGCACGTAGCAAAACAACAAATTCATAAAAATCTTGTCTTCTTCAAGATTAAGGCCTGGAATCCACCGAAGAGGAGAGGAGAGTAGATGTCTCGTAAATAACTAATGGTACACTGAATTGCGTTGAAACTAAGCGGTGAGATGTGAAAATAACGCAAGCCGATTGGTTGTTCGAGACATCTCTTCTCCTCTCCGCTTCGGTGGATTCCAGGCCTTACACTCTTTATTGTTTTCACTCGGTTCAATACGGATTTACACTTTGAAATAATAACCCATTGTCTAAAATTGCCTCCCCTTTCAGATCAATAAAAAAATAGCAAAGTTATAATAATTCTTACAAAATTTTAATCATACTCTTTTTTATCTAGATCGAGCCCGCCGTTAAACAATTCTACGAATCTTTGGCTAAGTACTTCAAGGGATACCTGGATGCTGTTATCGACGTAGTGGCTCACTACTCTGCTATCGTGAATGATTTCTATGACAAGCACAAGCCTGAGTTGCAAGAACTCACTAACACACTCACCGCTATCTTCAAGGGTGAGTTATGTACTATGATCCATACTTTTTAATATTATATATGCAAAAGTAACTCTGTCTGTTAGGGCGCTTTCAAATTAGTCGCACGCCAGCAGCGCGACGGCAGCGCTGCTTTGTAAATCCATATAAATAAAGTCGCGCGACTGCAAAAATAGCTAATTTAAAGGCGCCCTTAGGGTGAACTACACAAATCGATCGATCATCGATCGATGCCATCGGTCGACATCGATCGATGCCATCGGTCGACATCGATCGACTTTGTTCGATTAGTGTTAGCTGTGGCTGATCGACGGATACCGTTCGACTAACTAATCGATCGATTGCTGGTCGATGACATCGGTCGACGTTGAACGATTACCTGCGGCTATAATCCATCACTAATAATAATCAAACAACTCGATCGCCGTCGACTAACCCATTCTATCATCGATCGATTGGTCTGGTAGAAACTATCGATCAACGTCGACTAATCCATTCTACCATCGATCGATTGGTCTGGTAACACCTTTACGTTTTCACGATGAAACGGCTGAACCAATTTTGATGAAATTTGGTATGAAGATAGCTTGAACTCTGAAAAAGGAAATAGGCTACTTTTTAATCCGCGACTTCGTCTGCATCCGCGGTAACCGACATTCACGCGGACGAAGTCGCGGGTAAAAGCTAGTCATCTATAATCACGGACTAGAAAAAAAAGGACTCCACGCCACGCATATCGAAAGTGAAGCACCTAAAGTTCGCCTTTTTAGGGTTCCGTACCTCAAAAGGATAAAACGGAACCCTTGTAGGATCACTTTGATGTCCGTCTGTCTGTCTGTCAAGACCCTTTAACTCGGGAACGCATGGACGTATTGAGTTGAAATTAAAAAATGCTGTAAAAAAATCAACCCTCTATGTTAACGTGAAAAAAAGATACGGCCGTTTATGTCGCTTAAAACGCATTTATAATATTAAGTAGATTAAAGTATGGATAATAGGTAGTAGGTATGGATTAGTACCTATAGATGTATGGATATGTACCTACAAATATGGACGGAACCCTCGGTGGGCGAGTCCGACTCGGTTTTTCTAGTCCGTGACTATGTTGTAAATGTGTGCGTGAGGCATGTTTGTACAAACGGTCCGGCTTACTTAGGGTGCTTCTCTTTCGACATGATTCTTCTATATAGTACCTACAGCAGAAGTTTTCTTTCTTAAATGTCTGCTATACCCTTTTTATTTATTTCCTTTTTTTTAACATCAGTTCTATGTAATATCTTCCAGTAGATAGAATTAACCATTAACTTAATTTCTTGTTTACTTTTTCAAAAAATATTAACCTTGCAAGTTTCAAGGATTTACAACAGTTGTATAGAAATCTTGAACGAATACCTTCCTTTCTGATAAACGAATAATTGTTGCTTAGACCTGACCCGACTCCTGGTGGCCCAACTGAAGGAATTACGCCATCGCTGTGGCGCGTTGGCCAACGAACTTACAACCACCATCAAGGACTTGCCACTCTTCGCACTCATCAAGGAGAAGGTAAGAAAAGAAGCAACTTGTTAATTCACTCCGATGATTTTTAGATGAATAATAGAACTTTCCACAATATCAAAAAAAAATTAGAGGTAAGGATTTGATAAAGAGTTGTTGAAGACCAAGACCCTGTAGGCCGATTCTGTAAAATTCAAACAACAATTCGCATCTTACATCGCTATTTACTCTCTCTTCGCATAAGGGTCAAAATGACCTTGATATATTTGACACTTTGAATCGGGTTCGAGTGCGAAGTGAGCGTCGAAGTGACGGGAAAATTACCTTACAGAATGCCAGTTCTTACGTCATCTCATACTTTATCTGTCAAAATCTCCCTTTCAATTTAGTTCAACTCGCTGACACGCTCGCAAGGGTGGCGCTAGTGTAAATTCGAATTATCTACCGAGTTTTTAGAATGCCAATCAAGAAACTCACAGCGGATTCAGATTCGAAGTTTAGAATGAGGTCTTACAGAATCACACCCCTGAAGGTTCTCGTAACAACATACAAACAATTAGATCCCATTTTATCCATATTTAATAGGTTTACGAAAAATTGCAGAAAATGTGAAGGTTTTTCTTAGCCTGTTTTTTTAATTTGATCTTTCCTTCCAGTATCAAGAGTTAGCAGTACCGGAACAGGCGGTGTCTGTCCTCCAATTCGTGTACGGCGCCATCCGCGATCTCGCGCCCACTACGGAGTACAGGGACTTCACTGACGCTGTATACAACTACATCAAGAAGGTAAACCCTACAATATTAAAATTGGTCTTTTAATGTTCTTCTAGGAGTCATGAGCCCTTTAATTGACTAACCGATTGAGTGCTGTGCCGCGTGTTGCGGGTTCGTTTCCCGCCCAGGGTAAATATTTGTGTTATGAGCACTTGTTTTTGCCTTGTTGCTGTGTGAAGTTTATCTATATATGTATGTATTTAAATGTATTTGTGTATGTTTATCAGCTGGCTGACACCCAGTGGCGTGCGGTTCATACAGTCACATAGACATTGCCTACCCTACAACTCAGATAAATATTTATTATCTTGTTTTAATTTATTTTGATATCTCTAATATTTTATACACGAGTAATTACTCTTAATTAATAAAAAAATCTTAAATCAGCTCCATCTGTCGCGTAACAGTGGTAACACGAAGTCTCATCGATACGTTCGCGCCTTAGTCCGCGCATTTCGATCGCTTCGCGCTGCACTAGCGCCGCTAGGATCCTACGGGAGAGACACAAAATATTTGTGCCTAGATTATTATATTTTGTTTGGATGTGTGCCTCGTGACAGGCTCGTAGCACGCGTGTGCATTTTCTATTCGTACATGACACACTAATGTCACAACTCACGCACACAACGCGAACTGAAGACATTGTCTTTTTAACATTTTAGATTTTACTACACGAGTTTACACGACGGAATACGACAATTGTGTAGGTACAAAAATATACGTGAATTATTCTGAGTCGCCAATTTTTTTGTTTTGGTTTGTTTCATGGTTTTGTGAATGCATTTTTATATTATTTCAACGTTGTTACTAGTGTGTAAAATGGAATAACTTCACTGTGAAAGTTTGTTGTGTAGTTATGTAGGTACAGACAATACTTAAAAAATGATTCCTTTTCAAAACTTTCTCTCGGCTTCGGTGAAAAAACACTGATCGAGGATAGCCGCTAGATTTCAATCAATACAAACAAACCATGCGATTAGGTCGTAAGAGGTTGGTACAGTTCTGTTTTATTACATCAATTAAAGTAGGTAGAAGATTCGCGAGATTTTGTTGTAGAACCGAACCCGAATAAAATGCCTACATTTTGTTTAGGTTTCGGTACTCAATATTATGATAGATAATCACCTCATCATCACATGAAAGGGAAAAGGGTAGGTGCTTGTAATACCTACTTCTAGTAAGTTGTGAACTTGAGATTATTTTATTGGTAAAAAAACACATTAGGTAAGTACCTAATTGTTCCTTGTTTAGTAGATTGCAAAACGTTTTTCTTCTACGCATTTTATTTTTAACCCTGTTTTGAGTTTCTATCATAAAATCGATTAAAAAAAATTGAACACATCTGTTCGTATGATGCTTTAGGAGGAGGTACATACCTACCTACTCTGTGACGCGGGCCTGACGCTTGAGTACCTATACAGCGGTTGTTCTGTTTATTACCTTTCCTACTATTTTCAAATAATATAATCGCCTGAAACGAGGCATTACATCGATACAGTCCTATTCATATTTTTTCTACGGCAGCAAAAAAACTAATTGATGTCTATAAATTCAGTCAATCTAGGAATCATTTGAAGTGGCAAATCACTTAGGTACAGTCATCAAAAGAGATAGGTATGCAGGTCATCGGAAAGACGGAAATGGTTGAAGTTGACTTAGAAACCGATGGATGTTTTCGAATGTTTAATTAAATCATTGAAATGTTTATTCTCTATTAATTTTATTTTATTTTATTCAAAAACATCCATCGGTTTCTAATTAAACTTTAACTATATCTGTCGACCCTGCATACCTATTTTTTTCTGCCTACCCTGTCTAAAAACTCTGTGCACGCCCCTGCTGACACCCATAGTACATTGTCTCCCTAGTTTCGGGTCAGATAGCTATGTGTGAAATATCCCCACATATTATTATTATTTTAATACCAGCCAGTCGTTTACTCTTGCTGAGCTAAAGTGGTGACCACCAGAAAATAAAAATTAGAATCGTTTTGATCGATCGAATCGAGTCTCCCAGGAAAAACCATCATCATCTGCCGATGATGATGGTTTTTCCTGGGAGACTGGGAGAGAATGCTAGGCATTGGGAAAATGCTAGGCATAGCATTTTCCCAATTATGTTGGGGTCGGGCTTCTAGTCTAGCCGGATGCAGCTGAATGCCAGTGTTTTACATGAAGCTACTGCCTATCGGAACTCCACAACCCAGTTACTGGGTAACACGATACCCCTTGGTAAAACTGGTTGTCGGACTTTCTGGTTCTTTTCTCCTAATAAAAACCAACAAATAATCCATACTTTAACATTATAAATGCGAAAGTAACTCTGTCTGTTACGCTTTCACGATGAAACAGCTGAACCGATTTCGATGAAATTTAGCAAGAAGATAGCTGTAACCCTGGGGAAGGACATGCTATTTATTAAACCGCAACTTCTTCTGCGACATAAGCGACATTCACGCGAACGAAGTCGCGGGCAGAAACTTGTAATCTATACAGGCTTGGACCAACAAATGAAGCCATATAAATATTTACAACAGGGTTCTATCTCCGACCATGAACAGTTCTAATCTTCTTCTTCCCTTCAGAAACTGCAACAAGAGAAGTTGGATGATGACCAGGAACTCCGCGTCATCTACAGGAAGCTTGCCACGGCCGTCACATCGATTATCCAGTTCATCCGCGCTCAGCTTGGACAGTTCGGAGTGGGAGTTGGACCCGCCAGCTTCAACCCTGTAAGTGTCCAAAAAGTTGCAAGGAAACTTAAACTTTAAAGAAGGACTTCACTATAGAATTTCGGTGCAATGACAGACAATTGAAATACTTTGTCAGATTTGCACGGTTCGTGCAATAGCTGACTGTTTGGCTGTAGCACTGCGTGTTGCAGGTTCGATTCCCGCACGGAAAAAATATTTGCATTACCTACAAATAGTTGTTCCGGGTCTGGGTGTTTGTGTATGTTTGTAAACGCACCCACGATTCAGGTGAAATTCCTAGTGCGAGGGCAACGTGATTAAAAAAAGAAACGCTCTTACAATATCTCTACAATTACAAAGTCTATAGGCATCGGAAACTGCTTACAATCAGATAGAACCGCGTCTTGTTTGACACTTAATTTAAAAAATCACATAAAACTGTAATTTTCTCTCTTTCTCCAGGTGTCATTCAGCCCTGGATCTCTGTCGACGCCATCGTTCGGTAGCCCGCCATCGGCAAGCTTGCTCAACAAACTGTTGACCGGAGACGTTCCTGATGTCATCGCCCTGATCAAGGCTTACAGACCAAGGAGCCTCAACCCGCTGGATGAAGTACCCTCCAAACGTGAGTATACTTGCATTACATCAATTTGGAAGTTATCTAATAATAACTAAGTTATAGTCCCCATTTTACACTCATGTATGTTTTGTTGGTTGTCCGGGCACCTCCAATTTCATCTCGAAAGTACCTATCGTAGAAGGCGACTAAAGGAAAGTCCGGAATTCGGGCAGCAGTGGCTTCAAACTCAAAATCATTTATTACAATTAAAACGTACTTTTGAATTGTCAGAGTCAGTCAGACAGAAAGTTGAACAGTAGGTTTCTATGGAGAAGAACGAGCAAGAAACTCCATGAACACTTTTTTAAAATCAGTAATATTTTACAAATTTAGGTTACATCATTCATGTTGAATCTAAGGGTACAATGTGAGAACAATGTAACAAATCTTGCATGTTAAAAGAGGTCTAGAGAAAAATATAGTTATAAAAACAATTCAAACCAAAATTTAAAATAACCGAGGCAGCTAAGCTAAGCGAGACAGCTTCCGTGTTAACAACTTCACTGTGGTCCCCAAGACGCCTGCCAAGCGTGAGGATCATGGCAAACCCCTATATGGGGGAGGCCTTTGTTCAACAGTGGACGTCTTCCGGCTGATGATAATCACCTGTGTCGTAAACCTGGTTCTGTAGTCAACTTCAAGCTAACATATGACCCCATGTCCTCTTCCCCCCAGTCCGCGCCGTCGTCGTCAACGGCCAACACATCTTCAGCTTCGATGGCCGCCATTTGACCTTCCCCGGCAACTGCCGCTACGTGCTCGCCCACGACCATGTTGACAGGAACTTCACCCTCGCGCTGCAACTTGCTAACGGAGCGCCTAAAGCTCTGATCTTGGAAGACAAGAGCGGTACTATTATTGAGCTGAAGGATAATGGAGGCGTGACCTTGAACGGTGCCAACCACGGTTTCCCAGTCATAGGGAAAGACTCTTTTGCTTTCCGTGAAACCAACGGCCGCATCGGATTTGGAACATTGTACGGTGTTATGGCGTTCTGTACTACTAAACTTGAGGTATGTGCCAAATGGATCTAATAATTATAGCTACAAGTTGAAATAGGTACCTATGTAGAGACGTCAGCACTAAGTCATACAAAACTGACAAATTTTCTCAGTTGAATATGAACCTTGTCACAAAATTGAAAATCTATCAAAGAAATTTGACAGATTGTTGTAACTTGATGTGCTGGCCTCTTTACATTATTCAATACACTTATTTTTTTTTTTTTCACCCCTCATCTTTTTGCAAATGATTTGGGTTGTTTAATTCAGTATTTTTTTAAATCATTCAAATAATCAACCAATAAAATTTATGTTAAGTGTATAAATTAAATGGTTTTTCGTTTTAGCGTTTTGCTTTTTTTATTGGCAGTTTTTCTGGTAAAATTGGATTCTTACACCACCTTTAATATAATTATGTATTTACAAAAATGTACACAGTGCTAAAAGATTGTTGCGCTTACGCAGGTCTGCTACATCGAAGTCAACGGCTTCTACCTCGGCAAGTTGCGCGGTCTGCTCGGAGACGGTAACAACGAGCCTTACGATGACTTCCGTCTACCCAATGGAAAGGTAAGTCTTTATAACATCTAACATACGAAATAGTTTCTGTAGAGGTTGCATGTATTTAGGATGCAGAAGCCATTAACTATATGGTCTATGGCTAAACACTCTGCATCATTCTAGAATAATTAGAATAAGTTCAAATCGTAGATTTGTATTGTTTCACATATGAATAGTTAGCCAGACCCTTTCACGGGCACACGTTTGATTATCTTGATAACAAAGCAGTTATAAGCGAAGTGTGTTTTATTCCAAATAATAATACTAGAATCCTGATACACCACGCTATGGCCCGGTACCTGTAAGAGGCCCTACAGTTGGACCTCTTACAGTACTTTATCAAATACTTCCATGCTAAGATGATAACTTGATTACTCTTTAGGTCTCTGCATACCTCCAATCTAAAAGATCAAAAATTCCTTCCCCCCACTAACTTTCCACTTACCTTCCAGATCTGCACATCAGAGAGCGAGTTCGGTAACGCGTACCGTCTATCTAGGAGCTGCCCCCAGGTCCAGACTCCTGAACACTCCCACCATCAGCTCCACCACACGCCACTGCCTCCAGCGTGCGAACAAGTCTTCGGAGGACAGTCACCGCTTAGACCACTTAACCTGTTCCTTGACATTGCGCCATTCAGGTACATTTTAACTTCAGTTTCTAAAGATTTTGAGCCAAAGGTCTCGGAAGGAACTTCATAGATCAAATACGTAGTGAAGTTATTAACTTGTAGATACAACCTACAGTAACTCAGATACAGAAACAGGTTTTAAATCTCTACTAGAACATCTTTCCCCGTGTGGTGCCAGCCGCGAATAACACCACCCCATTTCTACCCGTGAGTGACGTAAAAGGCGAAAGTGGGATATTTACCAGAAGATGGGCAGCGGCGTCCTTCTGATTACCATATCAACTACTGCGATCTTCAACATGCATCGGTCAAGTATGGCGATTACGACTAAACCCCCCATTGGGGGAGACCTATACCCAGCAGTAGGCGTCAAAAGGTTGACATGATGGTGATGATAGAACTACCTACTAAATGAAGTTAACGAACGGACTAAAAGAACTAAGTTTCTCTACTAGTTTCCGTTTATTTTAATAAACTCGCACCCTGTCATAAAAAACCTGCCACTCCTCAGACAAGCCTGCATCCACGCCTGCTCCGGTGACTCCAAGGAGGCCCTCCACCAAGCCTGCGACCTGGCCCGAGGATACGCAGCGTTGGCCCTCACTGGCCTGCTGCCTGCTGTCCTCCCCGACGTGTGCGTACAGTGCAGGGATGCTGACAAACCCAGGAATGTTGGAGAGAGTTACGAGCTGAAGGTCCCCAACAAACAAGCTGACATTGTCGTTGCCTTCGAAACTACTGCGGTAAGTATTCACTTCAAATGTTAGTTTTCAAATCTTAGTTTGGGTTTGATTGTGATGTGTCATTATCACGGAACAGAAAAACAAGTGGAAGTGCCACAATTATGCAGAAGAATACGTAAAATCATAAAACCTTCATCAGTTGTGATAAGTCTTAATTTTGTATGAACAACAAATTCAAGCTTATTTGTTTTTTGAAGTTATACTTCTTTAGGCGCGTTATGAAAAAATGATGAGATGGGAAATTTTACGATGCGCGCGCACAGCGTCACACAAAATTCTCACGGGAGTAATTGTAAACAACGCCATCTCTGACGTACATGCTGAACTACTTACTGCCTTCGTTGCTATTTTGTGACTCGAAGAAGTATAACTTCTCACGCGCGTACATAAGTACACACTGAATTTTTTAACAAAATTAAGACTTATTATGACTGATAAAAGTTGTTATTATTTTACAGATATTCTGCATAATTGTGAAACGCACGGAATAAATGCGTGCAGTTCCATTGTTTTTCTATTTCGTGGTCATTATCATCTGTAGCCTTTCTCCCAGATTTAAGTCTTTCCTGTAACCTGTTTAGTGTAAAATTTAAATCTTCAATATTGTCTTCCGAAATTTGGGAAACGTACGATTTGTCAACTTCACCCTCCACACTAAACTTCAACTTTACTTTTGCACTCAACAAAGAAAACACCCAAAATTCTAACCTAACCTAAACCTTCTATTTCAGGACAACGAGAAGAACTACAAGAACATCGTGGTTCCCCTGGTAGGACAGGTGCTGGACGGTCTGAGGAGCAAGCGTATCACCGACGTGAAGGTGTACCTCGTGGGCATCACCCCCAAGTTCCCCTACCCCATCGTGTACGATACTGACCGTAAGTAGAAGTGGCTTTTATCGTTGTATCTGTTCATCTACTGCTATTTTTTTTTTTGCCTCTTTTATTATAATATAAATTGAGGAGCTCGTGGCTAAGTAAAAGCCGTACAGATCGATCGGTCAAAGGTTAAGCTACGCTTGCAGCGGTCGGTCTGTGGATGGGTGACCATCCATTTTATACAGAGTTCCCTCGGAAAGCACGTAAAGCAGATGTAGATCTTTGGCAGTCGTTATGGGTAGTCAGAAGCCAGAAAATCTGACAACCAGTCTTACCAAGGATATCGTGTTACCTAGTGACTTGGGTTGTGGAGGTCCGATAGGCAGTCGTTCCATGAAAAGCACTGGTATTCAGCTGCATTCGGTTAAATTGGAAGTCGACCCCAAAAGGCAAGGCAGAAGACAGATTCTATGATAAAGCTAAAAGAAGAAAAAAAACCTCAAACTTTCTTGTTTCTTTTAAAACCGCACAGTTTAATTTCTTCAGATATTTCAAATCCATTTAAAAATTACATAAATTCTGCGAGATCTTTTCGAATCGATGGTTTTTCTTTTTTGTTAGACTACTTGGGTTCAGTAGGTAGCCACATTTACCGTAGCATTAGTGGCGTTTTTAATATACTCTAATGTGCAGGTGTAGGGGCACTTTGGGTACTGTATTAAGTGGGCCATTGTCTGATCAGGATCACCGGACATACACTGGGTATCGGTGGGATCTAAAATCCCAGATTTTGCTAGGTTGTGTTGTGTTTTCTGGGCGCCTAGTCTATTAATCGCTTTCCGGATTGTACGAACTTGGGTGGTGGTGGATGGAGTTCCTCCCACTACGTACGTCTCAACGTACACGGACGGTTTTGGGTGTGGCGTTTTATGTACGCGAGGAGGAAAGAAAACTGAATTGATGCGCGAGCATAACATGCAAGTTCTGCGTATTTAATAGTAACCTCTAAACTCTACACTATATACTAGCAGTATTGGATTAACCTCATCTCATTACAGCCAAGCTGAAGAACGCGAAACCGGTGTTTGACGACAAGAGCCGCTACACGCACTTTGCTGAGCACGACACGAAGAATGGCTTCTACAATACTTACGTCAACGAGATACTTGCCCTCGTCGATGTTCTCAGAATCCAATTCGGTAAGTTAACTAGAAGAAATCACCACGAATCATTGGATAAATCTACCTTTTCTGTTTTTTTCTTTAGAATATAATATAAGTATGAAAAACGTCAACATTTCATTTCTGTTCTTGTAAGATTTGGTCGATATGTCATGTCAGTTTTCGACCACGAAGTAAGTATATTAGTTTCCGACTTATTTTTTCTGTTTCGTATCTAATATTTTGAACTTACCCATGTCAACTGAAATCATTAGTTGACATACCGGTTCCTGCTTAGAATAGGTGACAACAACATTATTGTACCATATGTAAAAAAAAAACACATTTTATAATAATATATTCGTTTCCCAGGTCTTACCAACGTCGTAGCTGGCTACACATCTCTCTTCGACCTGCCCCTACGTGCTGGAGCCGTTAAGCATACCATCAGCGTAGTCGGAGAACAGTGCGTTAGTCAATTCTTCTTGGTAAGTCACGATGTCTATCCTATTTAGTTGGTCTAGATTTTAATCTGTTTAAATTCTCTATTCTACAATTTCCTTTTAATCTTAAAATTCTGAAATTGTCTTCATGACTTCAGTTTCTTCTTTTCATTCATAATCTGTCTGTATTTTCTTGTAATTAACTGCTCATTTTAATTCTAGCTCGAGATTGCCCGTTCCGTGGGCTACAGTATTGCCTTCGACAACATGGCGTACACACACTCCCTCGTAACAGTCACACCACCCGGATCACTGGCAGTTGGAAATGGCAAGAACGCCGCACAGATTGTCGGTCAGTATTATTATCTACTTTAGATATTCAATAATTCCTACTAGTATGATATTTTTCCTTCCACCTCTTCTCTAGCATATGAACAATTTTTTTCGTGGGGAAATCCTCATGGTCTACATCTGGGAAAGACGGAAAAGTGTGCTGGTCTCTTTTCAGCTAAAACCACTACGGTTTTCTATCTCACACCTACGTCGGGGTTCGCGGGAACTGGAGATACTTTCGCAACCCCCGACTAGTGCCTGCCCACTTCTGTGAGCCTCCTCAGAGCATTAAAATAATAAGACCATTCCTGAAGAACATGCGCGGTGCGGGATGGGATACAGTTGTCACAAGTTGACGTATCAGTGAGCTATCGCGTCACGTCACTACACAGTACACCCCTCCCGCACCGCACAGATATCTCAGGAACGGTTTTAGTTAAACTATCAGGCTATACCTATAACACAATATGAATATGTCATGAAAATAATTACTTAATACTCAATACATTCATTGCATCCACATGCCAAAGTCACTTTGACTTTAAGGTAGCAGGGTTAATAGCTCAGGTAAAACCTTAATGAATTTAGTCTTCTGATAGCTAAATAATGTAAATTGTTCTGCAGGCTACACCGAGAAGGCTGTGATCATGCTGGGAGACAGGAAGGTCGGAAAGGACGCTGAAAACCTCAGGAGTACATTGAAAGTAACAGCTGATGCCTGTCGCGACTTCGTTGAGTCGGTGAGTTTATTAACCACCATTTTCATAAAGATAATCCTCTCATAGCAACTACACTGGTGTATCGATACTTATTCCTTAATAGTTTATCAAAAATTCTGCCCGAAGCTCATTCCATCATTCATTCATTTCATTCCATCTAATAACTAGATGATTAAAATCACTTAGTAAATCGAACAAGGTTGGAGAATTCAGGCGATATATTTATTGACTTTGAAAATATATCGTGATCAGTGTGAAAAAGTGGCATACAACAGTTTAAAAAAAAGAACAAATAAGACCTATCTACGTACCAGAATCCAGAATTTTGATGCAACATTTTGATCTAAGATCGAAATCTAACCTCCTATCTCCTACAGACTGACGGCATCGTGTTCTCCGCGACCAACTTCCACGCGTTGAACGCTGGACAGCAGAAGCAGTTCCTGCAGACGGCTGCCGCAGCCATCAGCCAGAGGCTGCTGCACGAGACCATGGTCCAAGACTGCACCTGCGTCTACGCAGACCCCTTCAGGGTTCACTCTGTATGCGTCTCAAAGGATAGGAAGGAAGTGGTAAGGAAATTGATGTTATTTAGAAAGAAGTCCAGACATTTATACTTTTCCCAATATTATGCCTTATTGCTCTGGTATAAGCCGCGTGGTGCCGGCTGCGAATAGCACCACTCCATTTCTACCTGTGGGTGTCATAGAAGGCGACAGAGGGATATTGACCAGAGAATGGGCAGCAGCGTCCTTTTGAGTACCATAACATCTACTGCGATCACCAACATACATCGGCCAAGCATGGCGATTACGGCTGAACAGCTCCTTGAGGGAGACCTATGCCCAGCAGTGGACGTCTAAGGGTTGACATGATAATGACGATGGCTCTGGTATTGCTGTAAGAGTGACTGTTGACGTGTAACTTTGTATTCGATTCAGAGTTCTGGTAAAAGTTGTTGTTCTTGACGAAGATGCTTACTAATGTAATATTATTTTTCCGGAGAAGACCAGAAGTGCCATATCGTCGTTGAGAATGCAGTTCCGCGTAACTAAAATTTTTAAATACCGCAAATAATCATGGCAGGCTTTGTACAAAAAAAATAAAGACGTTTAGAGAAGTCGAAATTCTAATTTTTATATTCTTGGGTACCTAAAGAGTATCTTCAGGCATTTAATTTTTTAAAACCCCGCAATATAAATGGATGTTAAAAAAATATTTCAGAACGAAACGGCAGATGACAGTAACAGTGAGACTGACAGTCGCCGTTTCGCTGTTCTTACACTGAAATTGTGCATCGTTTTATGGGAAATAATATCACAAATAATGATTTTTTTTTTCCACACACTTGTCACTTTTTTTTATAAACACAAAATTATTTACACGCACACATACACACATATGTAACACTTCCGTGTTTGCTATCGACACGCTAAGAAGAAGAAGAAGACAAAATGGGCATCTAGATGATGATGATTTCATAATATTTTAATTATGCGGGGGTTTAAAAATATGCTACGTATATCAATCTGCTCCTGGTAATGTGTTCTTCACATTGGAACTTATTTTAAACCCTCTAAATTACTCTTTTTTTTTTTCATGCAAATGAATGTATGAATCTCGCCATGATTCTTTCGACATTATGTTAAATATATATGTAGTTTTATTGCACCTATATCAGATTTCCACGCGAACAAAATCGCAGGCAAAAGCTAGTTTCTAATATTCTCATTTCTTGTCCACAGGCTCGCAGACGGAAGTAAGCTCTGTGCCCGAAACTGTGATCGAATTGTGCGAAATACCAAATACTCTAGCATTATGTAGTTCAGTGGAAGCGAGACGCACATATACCAATATATATGCGTCTCGCTTGCACGCTTTCATCAAATAATCTCCCACGGAAATATAGAGCATAGTAGTGTCCATTGCCGCTTCGACATTCAATAATTTAACGTCATTTAGTTGTAGACCAACGATGGATGGTAGTTTTCTAGTGTTCTATGTTTCCGTGGTAGAAGTAATTAATTATTCATTATAATTGTCATCGGCAGAATCTGTTGTATTTATGAATTGCCACGTACCATGAGGTATTGAGTGATCATGATCGACTCTGTATTAGATTTAATAAAATATGTTATTTAAATTCTATTTTTATTTTTCTCTGCTAATTTACGTCGTAACCGACTGTAGATTCCTGCATAATTATTCACATTTACACACAAAAATTAAATTTTCACATTAATTTAAATTTCGAACGATCATCTCGTTCATTCTATCTGATAACCAATCACGGTTGGTTTACAAACTGTCAAAGTGACGTTTCGTGACATCTCGGCGAAAATCAATGTCAAAGTCTTGTCAAAAAATGTAAAAGGAATAGCTGATGTATTAAGTCTGAAGAATGCAAACAATCCTAATACTTTATAGAAGCCTGACTTTACGGTGGCTACAAGAAACAGGGAAATCTCCAAAGACAGCTCTAAAAATAAAAACGATACTAAAAATCAGCGCTTTATTACAAAAATACATTTTACTTACAAACGAACATGCGTGTAACTTACGAATTAAATATATTCAGAATGTACTTCTTTACAATACTTTCTTATAATAACTATCAACACATACATGCGCACACACACTGCACATACACATATTGTCACACTTAGGTGTCGGTGGTCATCACGACTTCTTGCTCAAAGTGGCAGTGGCAATAGTGGTGGTGGCAGTACTTAAATTGTGGTTTTGGTAGTGTATGGTGGCAGTGGTGGTGAAAACTTTGGAATGTACCGTGTATGTAGCTACGGTAGCCTCCAAAATAACGCTGCAAAAAAGTCGTTGACGCCTTCTACCATTGTATCCAAATATCAAAACCATACAAAGAAAATGTAAAGCAATGTCGCTATCACGATTGTATCGTGGTAAGGGGCGTCCTAGACGCGGTATTTGGTATTATGAAACACGATCTAAATAGTATAACCCCTCGTTTACACCAAGAAACAAATATAATACCTACATTGTCGAAGAAACACCTTGTATTAAACTTGTTTTCTACATGTTTTGTTTTATATTTTGTTCAGACTGGATTCGGTTCGGTTCGGTTTACATTTATTTTAAGATTCGGTTTAACTACATTTCGGCACACTTACATATTAAATAATAAAAGTAGTTAGTCTCTGTGACCACATATGGTTACCAACACAAAGAAACAGAATTAAAAGATATCTAGATGACAATTCGGTACTTCAGTACTTCTTTCTAATGCATTCTTCAATTGTTTTTTTTATATGTATACCAACTGTACTTGCACAACAAGTATGATACAAGTTTTGCCTAAAACAAGTTTTATACTTGTATTTAAGTGTGAACGATAATTACAGACATTGCATAAACACTAAAAACTTGGTGAAAACACAAAGTCCGTATGGCTGCGTCGCGCCCGAGCAGAGAGACCACTCAGAACAAACCGCCATTTTTACCACGCACACATTGACATTACGTTTATAGGCATTCTCAAGCAGTTTCAAGCTGACTTCAGACTCGACTGTCACGTGTTGTCTTAATGAATAAATGAGAGACATTGACATTTCACGACGAGCAAAAAAAAATTGTTATAAAAAATTGCAAAGAGTTCTAACCAGTGTCCATAAATTTTCATATTGTCACAAATAAAACCTAAAGAGTCAATACAGTAGCAGCCCTAGTGAGTCTGGCCAGTTTAGGTAATTATCTTTGAAGATGGCGGGAGCGGTCCTTCTGTACCCTTTATATTTTGTGGTGTAAACGAGGAGTTAGCGATAGTTTTGTATGACTAGCGATCAATAGCGTTAAATTTCGGGAGCTTTTGGTACAATTCGGATCAGACTTTTATTGCAGCTTTATCTAGCAGCTACTTTAGTACTAAGCTACGTCAGTAGACAGTTTTGCGTACCCACTTCATGCGAGGCCCGCGCTGTGACATGATCTTCACGGAAGCACTGGCTGCACCCTTCACCACGTCTTGGATCTGGAATAAAACGTACATTTTTTATGTCATTACTATGGAACATTATTTTTACCCGTAGGTGTCGTAGAAGGCGACAGAGGGATATTGACTAGAGGATGGGCAGCAACGTCCTTCTGAGTATCATAACACCTACTATGATCGCCAACATGCATCGGCCAAGCATGGCGATTACGGCTGAACCTTCCCTTGAGTGAGACCTATGCCCAGCAGTGGGCATGATGATTAAGACTACGGAATACTGCTCATGCATCACCCGTTTGCGAGAATAAACTTGCTTCTTCAAATCGATGATAGAAGATATTTTAAATAGTTCGTCATCATGATACTTACACTTATCATCAAGCTCTGTGCGTTGCCCACAAGCATGTCCAGAGCTTCTTTATCCTCTTGTGTTCCTGAAAATTTACGAACAAAATGGTTAAGTTTAATTTCCATATAGAATCGGTAGTCAAACTTGCTCCTAATGCCAGCTGAACTCATGAATTCGAAGCTTGACAAGCTAACAGGTTCGGGTAGAGTTCGAAACTTGTCGGGCAAACGCGATGCAAATACATGAGTAAAATTATACACAAAAAAAGCCTACTTTTCAGTCGCAATAACAAATTGCACATCAAGCCATACCGAACGCTCAAAGTTTCCCAATTGAATATACACCTTAACCTTTTGTAATAAAATTTCAAATCAATCAAAGATTGTTGTAGCTTAAACTGGACTCTGTATATTTTCATTTGTTTGTCGTATTTTCTAGATTAATTTGGTTTAGTAAATATTTTGATATTCAACACGGAATAATTTTAAATGTATTCTAAGCATAAGTTTTGCATGTACAGTCAGCAAAAGATGTGTGTTGTATGCAAGGTCGTCAGATTTAGTTAAAGTATACTTAGAAACAGATAGATGTTTTTGAATAAAATAAAATAAATTCAATAGAGAATAAACAGTTCAATTACTTTTTTAAATTTCTTTCGAAAACATCCATCGGTTTCTAAGTAAACTTCAACTATTTCCGATGACCTGCATACCTATCTCTTTTGCTGACTGTACCTACTCTATTAGTCCAGTTTTGCTGAATGGTAATGTAACACATGTTTTACGTAACTAACAGAATTATTGAGATATTGTAGTTTGGCGTGTTAGAACGTTTGGGTAGAATAAATTAAGCTTGAATCATAAAATTATTAATAAAGGCGTCACGTAAAATGAGCTGTAATACCGTGGCGTCCGAGTGAGAATCCCTTGACAGTAGTCAACATCTTGAGCTGTCCGCTGATGGTCGGGATCCTCTCGCAAGTTTGAAGCAGGTTCTAGACAAATAAGTACAGACATTAATAATAACAATATTCCCCCGGCCGAATTTCGGTCACGGCGACCAATCTTAGGGCGGGTTGTTTCATACAGTTGGTTAACGATACGTCATACAGACGGTTAAAAATGACTATGACGTACGATGTGAACCGCTCGTTAAATATCGGGTTGTTGAATGACATACAAATCCGTAAATTAAAGTTATTCAAAAAGAGAGTTTGATGTTTGACGTAGCTGTTTGACAACACAAAATTACGTTGACTGGTGGATGAAGCATCGGTTATGGAAATAGTAACTTTTTAAAGTACGTTAAGATCACCATTTTGTGATTCAACCCATTTTTTTGTTTTGATGATAGTTAGCGCCATTTTTGACTATTACCCATCAGTAGTAGTTGAAGCCACCCGCCCTTAATGGAGATTAGTCAAGTATGCAGAAGATATGATAGTGCACAAGTGTGTGCACAAACACAGGTACACTCCGTCTTCCCTCACTCTCATAGTGCAATGGGACGGCAATCCGACCCGACCGGAGAGAGATTATGAGTAGAAACAACGGTGACACATGCGCATCGAGTCACGAGGGTCATACCAACAACTTCTCTAGGCTTTTAAATCGAGGAGACAATCCTTATGGAAAATTTCAAAAGCCTCTGCTCTTTGGTCGACTTGGGACGTGATCGGTCGACACTTATATTATTATTATTATATTTAACCCATACTGTCCCACTCCCACTGCAGGGCAAAGACCTCCTTCCATCGGTCTAGACATTGCGCTACGTCTTACTAATAGGGTATTTTACTCTAAACGAGAAAAACCAATAAATATGTTATTAAGACAGTTTAGGCATAAAGCAGTCGGAAAATGTAAGTTTTAGTTCATAAAATCAGAAAACAATTTTTTAAATTCAATTCAAAGTTTTCAGTATTTTTAATCTGTTCTAAAACACCGTGAAATAGTAGCGGCCATGTTATTACGCCATAAGGCTGTGTAAACAAAAATTGTCAACTGTCAGTCAACCGATTGGCGTAATATAGGCTTTGTACTTTTATTATTTTCGTAACCAACGTATTTTTTTCATTTTTACACCTACTACAAAATATGCTTTTAATTATTTTTAAATGATATACAATTATCATATTTAATATGAGCTCATTTGATACAAAACGAACTGACGTCATTTACGCTGAGCAATATGGCGTCCACAAAAAGCGTTTCCGTCAAATTACGCGCGAAATTTGAAAATTTAAAATTTTGATGCATATTGATGGCACTTATCGATTGAATAAAAATTTTGTGTTTTTTTTGGTGGCATATTAGCACTACAGAATTTCATTGTGACACTTTTCAAAAATGGGTGTAATACCCTATTCTCAAGGAAGCAGTCCAAGTTATCCCGCCATCTCTTTCGTGGTCCACCGCGGCCCCAACTCGCCTCTAAGGGGCACCAATTTTGGGATTTACGGGCTCATAAATCGTTCAGCATGCGCCAGACATGTTCAGCCTTTTGAGCTACGTCATCGATCTGTGTTTTGGAGCGCACTAAGGTGTTTCGAACGTGATCGGTTAATTTAACACCTAGTATATTGCGCTCTATGTATAGCACGTTGGCAAACCTTGAGTTTGGACTTTGATGGGAACAATCCATATGTCCATTAAATCTTCACTTGGTAAAATGTGGGGATTACTATATCAGTACACGTTATACAGGTTGATTTCTAATGCAGTGCGCATTTTTTAGGGGGTGCAAGTTTTTATGAATACGCACAATTTTTATTGTAGGATCAACACTGAAATATTAAATCTGTTATCTGTTCTGTACATTTTGATCGGCTTGCGCTTGGCTGAAATTAACCTGATTTTAAGTGATGATGCGGCCTAAGGGGGAGCACGCTTGCCTAGGATAAACCGGTTCACTCACCGGTCTTGAAGATACCCAGATTATATCTATCGGGGAATAGAGAAGCGGGCAGTGAATTCCACAGTCTGGCAGTTCGCACAATAAATGTGGAAGCAAAGCGCTCGATTGGAGACCGTGGAACACAACTAAATAATTATGTCTAATTTTCTTAGAGAATATATGTTTTTTTTTCATATTTGAATGTCGGTCCCATATTTGTATTTTTAAATACTTTAGAAGTACAAAAACAAAGTGTTCCTCATCTTCCATAGAAAAGAGAGCATCCTCCGACCAGACGATAGTAGTCGGGATTTTGTATAAAATTATACTAATGTCGCGGAGAACTTTGCTTGCGCGATCTAGGAAACGTCACTTGTAGTACGCATCATGTACGATAGATGTCGCTACAGTACTTTTAAACCGTAAAAAAAAAAAGCGTGGTGAGTTTTTTTTTTAATTACACGTTCACCTGTAGTTTTACTTACCGTCTTGATCCTATGGTCGGTACACTCATGCGCAAGTTTCTTAGCAAGTCGCGCCACCTCGTGCGACTCTATTACTATCGACTTTGAAGTCGCCAGCACTTCGTGTTGTTTGTCTGAAATAAAAGATACGATTTAACTTTATATTGAAAAAATATTTGTGCGTTTCGAAAGATGCAGTGGTACCTACTTTGCCTTTGACTTTCAGGCTTCTGACAGACAGCAGCGAGTGTCAATAATCTAGAGCCGAGCCCTGCCCTGAAACCTCACTTTCAGACATGAGCAAATATTTATTATCTAACTTACCGTTATTCATGAAGTTGGACAGCTTGGCCATGAGCACGGCCATGCGCTTGGCGACGGCGACGATCTCGTTGTCGCGAGACGACCAGTCCCGGATAGCCACGTGTAGGTTCAGTGCCTCGTTCTGTACGGAATACAATATAATAGCTGCCATATTTGAAAATATTACATACTAGCTTTTGCCCGCGACTTCGTCCGCGTAAACGTCGGTTATCACGGATGCAGACGAAGTCGCAGGTTAAAAAGCAGCCTACGTCCTTCCCCAGGGCCTCAAGTCTGCTATTACAATAGTGTCAGAATGGTCTATCATTGATTTCATAATTGTTGATTTTGACAAGTTTGGTAATCTACTGATATAATGGCGTCATTATGACTTTCCAATGGTCAACCACTGACACTCCAATGAAAGAAATGATAAAGAATGGTAATTTCGCACATTATGACAAATGAATGACTGACTAAGTTTACAAACCTCTTACTACCTCAGATTGCTTATAACACTTATAAATAATATGCCAATACGACAAAGTCATTATAACACAATTCTATTACGACACCATTGACCGACCAATGATCGACCATATGAATTTAGCAGATTACGAACTTTTAGCAAAATGACAATGGGATCGTGTTAAAATGACGAAATTATAAAAAAAACAGACTTAGCCCCCAGGGTTTAAGCTATCTTCATGTCAAATGTCATTAAAATCGGTTTAGCCGTTTCATCGTGAAAGCGTAACAGACACAGTTACTTTAGCATTTATAATATTATTATTGTAAGTAATTAAAAAAATGTAATCTTCCGACCGAATAAGTAATCTAAGTAGGGAAGTACTCGTATTGATTATATTTTCATAGAATTAACGAGGTTTCAAAAGACATTACATAGTCGTGAGAGAGGTCAACATTAAGAGTGCCCTTCCCCATCGGCCGAAAATCAACGCGAGCATGATTGAAAAAGAATTTGTTTCATCCAACGCAGTGTTCGGACACAAACGAGTGAGTGAGAACGCGATAACATCGCATGAAAATTGGCGCGCGGAGATTTCACAAAACTTGTTCCAAGAAATACGTGTTTTTTAAAAAGTCTTACTAGTTTTTGGTAAAAATGTTTGTAATTTAGAATCTCCATTACATGTGCAAGGTTTCTATGACGCTATTTTTTTTTACTTTTTCAATGTATGAGTGAATTGTAAACGGCCAAAGTTCAGATAAAAATTGTGCAAAAATACTGATTTTCGGACATGTTTACTGAAAACCAACTTATTTGAGACACAAATGTTTAAAAAATTTTGGTTTTTGTTATTACCCACAAGATAACCGTGTGTTAAGATATTTGGAGGAAAATTTGTTATAACGCCGTAATCAAGTACAGTCAACAGCAAAAGTAGATGATCAAAATCAGAAATTCAATACTAATGAACGGAGTTCGCGTCAGAACTGTGTGGCGTCGAAGTGATTCAAAAGTATGTGTGTGACAATTTTGCTGTTGACTGTACGAGCGTTTGTATGGAGTCTATGACGGAATGGGCGCTCTTAGCTGGATATTTTAAGCAGATATCGTATGTGCTATACTATAAAATAAAATAGTAATATACTTACATAGATGGGTTGGTTAGGTCCAGGTTGGTCCAAGAAGATGGTCTCCCCGCCTAAAAGTGATTCGACTTTCTCAGTCGCTTGCAGGATCTGTTTGACAAGGTGAATAAGTACGTTAAATATTTACGTAGATAAAAAAAGATCTCTCCTTTTTTGGACTGTTTTGGATGATCAAGTCGTGAATAGCAGTGATCACCATCTGCCTGCCTTTTCCCAACTATTTGGGGATCAGCTTCCAGTCTAACCGGATGCAGCTGAATAGCAATGGTTTTAGATGGAGCAACTGCCTGTTTGACCTCCACAACCCATTGACTGAGTAACACGATACCCTTTGGTAAGACTGGTTGTCAGACTTTCTTGCTACCCATAATGAATGTCAAAGATCTTGTAGAGCAATTCTGTGAAAATGCCCCCCCTCCCCTAAGGAGATTTTATAAAGATGTCCTGCTAAAGAAGATGTCCCACCGAAGAAAATGTCCAGAAGATGTCTTGCTGCAGAAGATATCCTGCTGCAGAAGATGTCCTGCTAAAGAAGATGTCCTACTGCAGAAGATGTCCTACTGCAGAAGATGTCCTACTGCAGAAGATGTCCTACTGCAGATGATGTCCTACTGTAGACGATGTCCTGCTACAGAAGATGTCCTACTGCAGAAGATGTTAGACTGCAGAAGATATCTTGCTACAGAAGATGTCCTACTGCACAAGATATCCTACTGCAGAAGATGTCCTACTGCAGAAGATGTTTCACTACAGAAGATGTCCACTATAGAAGATGTCCTGCTGCAGAAGATATCCTACTGCCAAAGATGTCCTACTAGCAAAGATGTAATACTGCAGAAGATGTCCTGCTACACTAGATACCTTTCTACAGTGAACTGCTGCTGATCTGCTGCTGAACTTCTGTGAGAGTGTTACCTTAGCAGTGGTATCCTTCCAGTCCGGCATTTTGCTGGCGCGGGTGTCAGAGGCAGGCGTCGCAGCAGACAGCTGCTGCTGAGCTTCCTTCAGAGCCTTTTGAAGCTCAGGGTCGCTTTGAACCGTGCTCGATGACATGCCTACGTGGATCACGCGGTTTGCTAACCTGGATAATATAGTACACATTATTAAGGATGTTGGTGTGATTAGAGGCACAGCGGATGTATGACAACAAAAGGTGCTAAAAAACCGAAATTTCTTTCTTTCTCTTTTTTTTTTATTAAACGTAGCTCCACACTTGGAATTTTTCCAGTGTCGTGGATGCGTTTACAAACATAAGATAATATCACAAACACAAACAGTCAGACCCGGAATAACTAAGTGTAGATCATACAAATATTTGTTCCGCGAGGGAATCGAGCCCGCGACACGCAGCAACTCGCTTATCGGTTCTGTACTACCGTACAATATCAATAGTTACCTAAAACCTCGGGCAAAAAAAAGCCTAAATAAACATGTTCCTCATAAAGTTAAAAAGTAAATTGAATTCCCTTTCATTATTTTGGTTTTTGTAACGTAACGATAACGTAGCCTGATAATTAGCGAAATAATTTTCAAAATTAGAATAGTAGTTTTTGAGATAAGCGCGTTCAAACAAACGAACAAACTCTTCTAATTTATAACATCGATCTTTAGACGCGCACAGCTGGGCATAGTCTCCCCCAAGGTTCAGCCGTAATCGCCATGCTTGGCCGATGCATGTCGGCGATCGCAGTGGGTGTTATGGTACTCAGAAGGACGCTGCTGCCCATCCTCTGGTCAATATTCCTCTGTCGCCTTCTACGACACCCACGGGTAGAAATGCAGCTGCTTAGTCTAGGTAATAGAGCTATATATCTCACTTGGTGATGGCAGCAGACGTGTGTGCGCACTGCATAGGATCGTTGTGCTTGGTGGACTCCTCGCGCATACGCTCCATGGTCTCTCCTGCAAAGTATACTTGCTTTAACTCAGGCCCCTCAACAAGCGGTCTGGGCCTCAAGTCTGCTATTACAATCGTGTCAGAATGGTCTATCATTGATTCATGATTGTTGATTTGGACAAGTTTGGTAACCTACTAATTATAATGGCGTCATTATGACTTTCCAATGGTCAACCACTGACACGCCATTGAAAGAAATTAATTAGAATGGTAATCTCGTACAAAATGACAACTGAATGACTGACTTAGGCGGTAATCTGCTAAAATTTTGACAGTTCCTTTGATCAGTGACCTACCATTAGAACGTCATGTTGCAGTCATTGCTTTTAATTCCACCGACCAATGATCGACCATTATGAATTTAGAAGATTACGAACTTTTATCAAAATGACAATGGGATCGTGTTGGAATGGCGAAATTATAAAAATAGCAGACTTGGCCTCCTGTTATATTGTGGCCGTTCACGCGACGTCGCGTGATGTACCTTACAATTATGTACGGTCTAACAAGATATTTGGTTTACAGGCAAAAATATTCATCTTTCTATTACACTAACAATTTTTTTTTGAGTACGTTTTGTTAGGTACCTTCGTGCTCGAGATAAAAAAAAAATTGAGGGTAGTAGAAAGATGAATATTTATATCTGTGAACCATTTGGTTTACAGATTTTTGATGGCCATCAAAAAGCGACCGAAGCGAATTAGATTCTGGTATTGGTTTTGACCACTAGGGAAGGGAATTACTTATTTATTAGTGGGCGTGACCTGCGAATAGCCACCTTGCATAAACCACTTTTTTTTTTATTTCTACCATCTAGACAAATTCAGACAACTTATTAAACAACAAGTTTTTTACACTCTACGATATGGACGAGTGGGTCAGTGGAGTCACTTAACACAGGCTTTATTTACTTAAGGGGCTATTTAACGACTTTTACAGATTTTAAACTGACAATCACGTCAAAATGTGCAGTGTAAATGATTTGAAAAAAATATATGTTAAACTAGAACATTCTCTTAATCACTTAGTAAGTGCATATTTTTAATTATATTCATATTATATAGTTTAATTAACACGTGAAGTTGTGTCTGACGCGGACAAAACATTGACAATCACACAAAATGTACCAGGTATAATTAAACGAAACTTACACCATCTTACAGACAATTTTATTATCTATCTTTTAGTATACGCCTTTTTTTTAATTTTGAAAGAATACTACTTTTATTTAATTTTTTCGACTAAACTTTGAGAGTTTTGGACGCAAAACTGATGCAGAACGGACGCAGTCTACGTCCAAAACTTTCAAAATTTAGTCGAAAAAATTAAATAAAAGTAGTATTCTTTCAAAATTAAAAAAAAGGCGTATACTAAAAGATAGATAATAAAATTGTCTGTAAGATAGTGTAAGTTTCGAATAATTATACCTGGTAGATTTTGTGTGATTGTCAATGTTTTGTCCGCGTCAGACACAAATTCACGAGTTAATTAAACTATTTAATATGAACTTAATCAAAAATATTCATTTTCTATATGATTAAGAGAATGTTCTAGTTTAACATATATTTTTTTCAAATCATTTACACTGCACATTTGGACGTGATTGTCAGTTTAAAATCTGTAAAAGTCGTTTAATAGCTCCTTAAAGGGCTAAAATCACTAGTTTGTAAGTTTGTAATGGGAATAAATATAATGACCACCAAAAAATACTTTAGGATCTTAAACTCCCTTACCAAAAAAATATACTAAATACCAAATGTAGTACTTAAATGATCACCAAGTTGTAGTGTTCAAATTAATGCAATATATACTTCGTGGCTATTTAGAATAGCAAGATGTAAACTTTTTGGCTATAATTTAGTCGGTCGCCCGTGGTCCCTACCAAAATAGATTACAAAAATCTTTTTGACCCTTAAGTCCCCCCTGGGGCTGATACGACATGGTTAGGTTAGGTCAGAACTTTGACCCCCTACGCACGAGGCGAGTGTGCCGCAGCAGCGGCCGCCGAGTGCCAGAATCAAATCGCTTTTATTTCTACAATACTTTAGGAAACACAATTTGGTGAGCATTTTAAACTTTGGTTATAATTTCGCATTAAAATGCGGTTTTAATTTTGGTGATCATTTACTATTTTTGACTATATTTTACTATGTCTGATGATAAGTTAAGCAAGCCCTTTGTAATTAAGAACGTGTTTCGGTACCTGCAGTCTGCACGAAGTCCATAGGATCCACAGACTGGTCGCACAGGTCTCGTATCTTAGACAGCGAGTCTGCATATTTCGCTAGCAGCGTCTTGTAGTTCTCTATCACCGCCTGGTAAATCAATAAAAGGGACTGTAGAGATAGGTTTTGTTCTATGACACAGTGAATAGGGTTTTTGAAGTAAAACTTCATTACGCACGCTTGACTTGGGGAGTAAGCTGGTGACTGCGTGACGAGAGCTTTAGGAAAAGTGATCGGGTGAGGCGAACAGAAGTTGAGAGGGAGTTATAAGTTAGTGAAAAATAGAAAGAGAGAGAGTTACGTTTCGTATATTACTGTAGGGGCAAGAGAGAGAGATGCGAGCACACATTTTCTTTCTCGCTTTCTCTCATAGCCAGTTGCAAACGGATACTATGGAACGGATATGATGGAGCTAAAGAATTTTTACTTCAGTCGTGTGGTCTAAAGCACTCTCGTATTTTTTTTCTTTTCTAAAGAGTGTAAAACACACATCACAAATCCGTAAACTTCGCATTGCGCTCATCAAACTTAGTGTCAGTAAGCAAAAAATATTTTTGGGTAACAACTTTTAACACCAACCCAACCAACACCAAATAACTTTTTATTTATATATTTTTTTTAAATTTACTTATTCGTGGTGTCAGAAATCACTATTTATGTTAGCAAGCAAAACATTGTGCTTACGAGTGGCTGTAGTTTTGTCACTATTGGTTGTGTGTTTTTTCATCTGTTGCAACAGTAAAAATTGATGTAAATTACCTTGTCGTCTGGAGACGCAACTCTTTGCTGAGCAGCCTTTACCAACATCGGGGCCAACAACTCCGCCTGAAATAATTAATACAATGTAAACCACTGATTTTTGATTAAATATTGTAATTAGAAGGTGATCACGAAAAAAGAAAGAACTTATACCCTGTCCATTGGGTTATTGGTTTTTTGACAGCTGCCTTAGAATTAAATTATTCCCGATTACCTTAAGTTAACTTAAAAATGCGTTATAAAATAAATATATAAACAGCCTTATCTTGTTGGATTATCTTATTTATGACCTCTTACAGACATTATAATACAGTTATGTGTATCAGTTTTTACAAAAATCATAAATATTGTTCACTAGTTGCAGCTGTCAAAAAACGATTAAGCTAGTGGACAGAGTGTTATGATCTTCATCATCGCCTGCGTAGCCATTTCCCAACTGTGTTGGGGTCGGCTTCCCGTCTAACCAGATGCAGCTGAATACCAGTGTTTTACATGAAGCGACTGCCTAACGGACCTCCACAACCCAGTTACTTGATATCCTTAACTTATTGATCTCCATACTGCTTCAAAAAGTATTCTAGGTAGTCGAGTAAGATAACGGTCACCGACGAAAGTCTGCGTTCCGCAAAATAATAATAGCAAGATTTTTATTGTGCCGATAGTCGTGTCAGTAAAAACTTTGAGAAAAGTTTTTAACCCACACTTCGAGAAACATCGCTCAACAATTGAGTCAGGAGTCAGATACAGAATGCAGTTGTCTTGGACACGGTACACATATATTTATTAGAAGGTTTTTCTACATTATGTATACTGTTACTTTATAGTTTGTACATTGTAAACTTAAATGTAGCACACATTTGTTAGATTCTTTTTTCGTCTGACTAAATGATAGGTTGTTTTTTTTTTTTCTGACTAAAATAGAGTTTAGATCGAATAATAACAACATGATAAAGAGTATAAAAGAAATAGTAAGAAGATGCATTAAGGGGAAAATAACAATTTATTTTAATAATATATTTAATGTCTGCAACGGTTCCGAAAATTGGCACAAATACAGTCGACGTCAGGTCGACGGAGCCCCGCTGTGCTGGGCTCCTATTTCTGTCTGCAGGGTTTAAAGGAACCTAACCAAACTTTGGGGGTGCCCCTGACGTCGACCTCAATTAGCCAAGTTTTTTCTGTTCAAAGAGGAATTCCTTTATCATAAAAAAAACAGCTTATAGTTCATTCTGACGAAAATGGAATCTGACGAATGTGTACCTCCCGGTGGCTAACGATACGTATAATAATAATAATAATAATAATTCTTTAATTCAGATCATTGATCCATATAGTGTTAGTTACATCTTAACCTAATGTTAGTAAAAAAAAATAATTTAACAGCACAACTAAATTTAACTTAATTGGGGACATGTACATCTGCGCGCACATGTCTCCCCGCCCAGTGCTTTATAAATGGCCCGTCAATTTTGTCCGCCAGTGTAGCTAGAATATTGTTGTGTATAAACCTGTCTCTGAGAATCACTCAATCTATTGATAAAATCCATTGCGTAGTTTAAAAGATCTTCTGACTTCGTTTTATAATAACAATAAACCTAAATTTCGGACAACAAAGATCCATAGAGTGTTAGTAACATAGAAATACTTATCACCTATGCCCTGTTCACGTAAGATTAGACATAAACACAAACCTATTTTACAGTCCCTTCAACCGATTTTGACTTCTATTCCGTAGGCTTAAGGATGACATTAGTGGCAAAAAAGTGGTTACAATAACAACTGTTTACTGCAGTTGCCATTTGTCATGCTACCAACGCAATATAAGTCAAAATCGGTTGAACGGACTGTAAAAAAGGTTTTTGTAAATGTCTAGTCTTATTGTGAACAGGGTAAAGTGTTAGTATAAATCAACCTCCGCACAATCATTTTCATCATCATTTCAGCCCAAAGACGTCCACTGCTGGACATAGGCCTCCACATAGGGGGGTTTTGCCATAATCGCGACGCTTGGCAGGCGGATTGGCGATCGCAGTATGGTTGTTACAAAGGCACAGAGAACGCTGCTGCCCATTCTCTGGTAAGTCCTTTAGTCGCCTCTTACGACACCCACGGGAAGATATGGGATGATGCTATTCTTTACGTCCGACACCATACGGATTCACACCTCCGCACAAACTGCTGTACAATTGGAGAGCCGAAGATCTCTGCAACAGTTTTCAAGATGCTGTTTTGATTGTCCCTCACTCTCCTCAGTAGCGACGCGGTTTTTTTGCGTAAAATCGCGTAGAAACCGTCGGTACGGGTTTGCGCATTTTCAACGCGCTACAGTAACGAGGCAGTCTCAACAACATCCTGAAAGCATTGTTATATTGGACTATTGATTATTTATTTATTTACTAGCGACCCGGCCCTTTGCATGGCCTATACCCTTCCTCGAGAAATGGACTATCCAACACAAAAAGAATTTTTCAATTCGAACCAGTAGATCCTGAGATTAGCGCGTTCAACCAAACAAACAAACTCTTCAGCTTTATAATATTAGTATAGATTTATTAGCTTTATTTCTATCCCTTACATTTAGTTATTATCTATTGTTTTGTTTACTTATTTATTTATTTGTTAGTAATGTTAGTTTTGTACTTAAATAAAGTTAGTACCTATTGTTAGGTGTAAGGGCCGCCTTTTGCGGTGAAAGCCTCTTCCAAACCATTCCAGGTGGCTCGATCCTTTGCCCGTCTGGGCCAAGTTTCCGGCTATTTGGACAATGTCGTCACTCCATCTTTTAAAAGGTCTACCCCTCCTTCTTTTTTTGTACATTGGGTACCAAATTGTAACTGTTTGTGACCATCTTTAGTCCATAGCTCTCTGAGTATGACCTGCCCATTTCCATTTCAGTGTTAGGACCTGTTTGACCGCATCTCTCGCTATTGATATTGATTGCTATTTATACTATGTAGAGAGGCATTAAATACGTATAGTAAGTCCGTACCTGTTCGCTGGTCGTGTGCAGCTGCTCGCTGACCGCGGTGGCGGCGTCCTTGTCGGTGTCGGCGATGAGGCGCGCCGTCCTCGTGACGCGGCTCAGCTGAGCGAGGAGCTCGGCTATCTTCTTCTCCAGAAGGAACTTGCGTTTTGATTCGTCTGCCAAATAAAAATAACTTAGAAAATGTAATGTGAAAACAATCGAATTCTTACGGGGAAAATTATCTCATCTATTCTCTCAAGTTGCTCTACATGGAATTTCTTCTGAGTCGTGTGTGCCACCCGGAACAACTATCTGTTGCCCATATAAGTCGCCAGTAAGCCCATATTTATTGTGTGCAGATATGGAACCCGCGACACGCAGTGCAGAAGTAAATCGCACAACCACTTCGCCAACCGTGTTATCATTACATTAATAACTTAGGTATGAATGAAACTATTGTTGTTTTATATAAAAGTTCAAACAACTTTTTCGTAAACTTTTAATCAACCATCCAATTCAAATTGACCAATTGACTTGTTTTTGTTTAACTTTCAACCTACAAATAAATAAATAAATAGTTTCTGATTCTGAGTCTGTTTCGCAAGTGAAATTGTGGCAATTATTGACGATCCTTTGGTGCCTAAACTGTGCTAAAGAAATTCTGGGAACAGTCAGATTAAGTCTCCTTGTCTAATGTATTTGAACATGACAAAGGTTCCTAATTAAATAATATATTTGTATGTGAGTAAGTGAGTAATAGGAATCGTAAACTCTGAATTCCTCACCTGACGACTTAATTGCGTTATTAAAAGCGAACGTTCCAGGCTGCTCGGTAGAATTTCAATTTAAACATATTGACCCCATGACCGTCTTAAAAGCTTTTCGGCAAATCAAAATAAAATTTACTGAAGATCCGTGGGGGTATGTCTATTAAAGTTTGTACATCTATAATAGAAACAAAAGCACCTTATTTGGCTTTAATATTTAATGTATGCGTAGATCAAGGTGTTTTCCCAGATTTAATGAAATTTAGTAAGGTCATACCTCTTTTCAAATCCGGGGATAGTAAAGATACTAACAATTATAGACCCGTGTCCGTGTTGCAGCCTTTAGGCAAGGTTTTTGAAAAGGCTTAATCAGATGCTTGCTTATTTTAACACAAATGACATATTACACGAACAACATATGGTTTCACCAAAGGACGTTGTACGACTGACGCCGGTGTCACTTTATTAAAACACATATTTACTGCGTGGGAAAAGGCACAAGATGCCATAGCCATCTTTTGTGACCTAACCAAGGCATTTGATTGCGTAAATCACGAGACATTACTTCTGAAACTTAAGCATTACGGACTAGGTAAACTTGTGCTTAGTTTAGTGAAATCTTATTTGAATGATAGACAGCAGCAAGTTCAAATAAACGGGGTGAATTCACATGGTTTAAAACCTAACAACACAGTACAAATGGGAGTTCCACAAGGCTCAATGTTAGGTCCTTTCCTCTTTTTAGTTTATATTAATGATCTTCCCCGGTTATTCAAAAACCAACCACAAATGGTGTTATTTGGCGATGACACTTCATTAATTTTAAAAATAAATAGACGGGTTCAAAATCTTGACTCCGAAATATACCCGATAAAAGTCCGATACATTGGCAACGGTGAGGCGATGTTCTGGAGAAAAAAACCTACCTTTTTCATAATCAGCCACAAGGTCCAGGTCTGCGAGCGGTGCCTCTGCCTCCATGAAGTCCTGAACGACCCTGGTGACTACTCCTCGCTCGATGCCCTTCTTCAGCTCTCGGACGCGTTCCATCAGCACACTAAGGTTAGTGGTTCAATATTGATTTGTTTAAACTTTAAATCGTGATGGCCGAGTGGTTAAGGCGCCCGCCTCTCATGTATGAGGTTGTGGGTTCGCAACCGGACACGAGTAATTACCAATGTGACTTTTTCAATTTTGTATGTACATACTTTGTTAGCCGCCCGCTAGTTTGCACCTATATTATTTTGTCATTACAAAACATATTTTAACGTACACGTTTTAAAGCCCAACTTGAATGGAACATTATCAGCTGTGTCAGAGCCGCGCTGTTATAATGAGCGATGACCTTTAAGAAGGATGCGACAGGGTAGCCCGCGAAATTACATTTTTCTTACGATTTTTTAAATTTTCAGACTAGTTTACTAGGTTGTTGGGTAGTAAAAAAATTATCGCAGGAACTCTGTTTTAACTGTGTTGCCGTTTCTTAATGGATTTGGGTGGTAAGGAGGTACTAAAATGCAGAAAGTAAAAACTTTTTACAAAAGAGAGAACCGCCTTCAAAAACTAAAAACACACGTGAGAAACAACAAACAGAACAAAGCCACTGACTTCCGTGCTGTGCTTCCTGTGTTCTGTGCTAAAGTTTTTTACACCTTTTTAGTTTTCGAAGGCGGTTCTCTTTTTTGTAAAAAGTTTTTACTAGGAGGAATTTCTCCTGTGTCGTGGGTGCGTTTACAAACATATAAACTATCTGTAGGCCATATAAATATTTGTTTCGTGCGGGAGTCGAACCCGCGACACGCAGCGCAGCAATCGATCGCTCAACCATTGCGCCAACCGTGTCATTGCAGTGTTACTAACGTTTTCTGCAATTTGCAGGTCAGTGTCAGGTTCGAGGGTGGTGGTAAAATGGTTTGATGATTTTAATTATTATAATTGTCTGAACACATATTTGTTACTACCGCGAATAAGTTTTTTATTACCATACAACAAGATATTGGGCTGAAAATTGCACTAAACGCAATAATATTTGAATTTCGCGGGCTACCCTGGGGCTTTCACCTTAATTCCCAGATGTTTATGCTATGCTGTTATTTATTATATGGCTAAAATTTTTTTTAACAAACTACCGGAAAAAATAAAAACGTTAAATTTGGACAATTTCAAAAAAGCACTATAGCAATCTTGATAAATAAATGCTATTACTCAGTAAAAGACTACATGGATGACAATTCTATAATTACTGCCTCAGAAAATTGTTCATTACTTGATCTACTTTGACAATCTTGAATTTTGTTTGAGAATGACACTAATATGATTCGAAACTTAATCTATTTGACATTTATTGTATTTTAGATTTGTGTTGTTATGTGGGTCATGTGTGTGTCTAATACCGAAATTGTTACCGATGTGAAAGTTTACACAATTCTACCACTTATTATATTTTAAAAGTTAAATGTGTGCTAAAAAGTAAAAAATTGACAATGTAAATTAAACATAAATAATTAAACATATTTGTACGCCTTTGGGCAAAACATAGAAGATCTACCTATCAGTAATATCTCACACTCTGTTGTAATTTGACCTATGTTTACAAATAAAGTTCGGATTCTGATTCTGATTCTGATTCTATTTATTTATTGCATTCCATAGCGTTTCCGAGATGTTACATAAAAGAATATGGAGCCTACATCGGGCGGAGCACATTGAGATACACATATTGCATTCGAGCATTGACCAAATCATTTGCTTATTATAATTTGCACGATATAATTAAATCATTTAGAAACAAATATAAATATGTACTGTGCTAGTACAAGTATACGATTAATCTGTCATTACTAGTAGTACATACCTGTACTGTTCGTGATCATATTTCTTGCTACATTCAGTGAGCAGTTGTTCAGTCTCCGTCACCAAGGTTCTCATGTCGTCCTTGTCGCTGCCCTTCAGGTCCTCCGATACCTGAGAAAGAGTAATATTGAAGTCAAAGTTGCAAGATTTCATTAAATACCAATAAAATGCATTTTTAAGGTCAGCATAATTATTATAATACAGAAAAAAATAATTGAACCTAGTTGCCCCTTCCGAAAAGTAGTTTCGTTTGTAGAAAAATGGATGGGTACATACAAAGGTACTCTTTAAAAGAAAAAATAGGCAAAATTGTGTATAGACACAGTATCCGGCTGTAGGGCTGCCCAAAACCGGGTTGATTGGCCATAGGGAGGTCTACTTTTTAACCGACTTCAAAAAGGACGAGGGTATCAATTCGAATGTTTGTATTTTTTTTTTTTAAATATTCTAGAATGGTTGTGTCACCTGCATGACCATGATCATGAGGTGAGTGAGCACGCTTGCCTAGGATGAACCGGTTCACTCGGGCCTTGAAGATACCCATATACAGGATGAAATTTAATTCATTAGCAAAATTTTAAGGAGTGACTCAGATCATGAACCTGAACAACTTTCATTATGGAGCCAACTCAAACAGCGCGAAAAAAAAAACAGCTGTTCCATACAGAAGTGCAATAGGTACTCGGCCAAAATGTTTTTTTCGCGCTGTTTGAGTTGGCTCCATAATGAAAGTTGTTCAGGTTCGAAAATTTTGCCAATGAATTCAATTTCATCCTGTATATTTGTCGGGAAACAGAGAGGCGGGCAGTGAATTCCACAGTCTGGCAGTTCGCACAATAAATGTCGAAGCAAAGCACTTGGTTCGAGACCGTGGAACTTCAACCATTTAGAGGTGATACGTCGCCGTAACTCTACAGTGGCCAGCTAAAAGCTGATATAATTCAGATAATTCATCATGATTCAGATGATAATGATGACGTTATCCTCTTACTAATGCGACGGCCCGAATAGTTTCGGAATCTGAGCTAATCCTTATTATAGTTCGGCTCGCGGCGGTTTCGCGGTATCGTTATGATTAAAACTTAATTGTTGGTCTTACGGTATTAAACTATTAATATTTCGTGTTTTTTTTTTTCAAAGAGTATGAAATTCACAATGAAGTTTGTCGCTCGTTCTTCTCAATAGGATTCTATCACTTGGAACGAGATTCAACTTTCTGACTGACTCCTTGGCAATTAAAGTGACTTGTTATTAGATATATTTGGAATATGTACGATAAAAAAACACAATAAAGATTTGTAATTCCTACCTTATTGGCTACTTCAATAAGGTTGCGTACTGCTTGTTGTCCGCTAGTCTTCACCTCAGCCTTAGACACAGGCTTCAGAAGCCATTTAGACGCGGCGTCGAACCTGACAAACAGATAATTTAATCATTAAAACACACACCATTTGCTACCTATTTATTACCTTAACTAGCACTTTGCCTGCGACTTCATCCGCTCAAATGTTCTCAAGGATCCCTAATTTTTCAATTAATAAATATAGCTTATGTTGCTCAAGAACAATGTTTTTTTTAAATATTGAAATTGTACCTGTTGTTTTTGAGTTTATTGGTTACAAACATACAAATCTTTCGTCTTTTTTTATAATATTAGTGTAGATTAAAGAATAAAAAATCTGGGATTTATATATGACAGAATTAATGCTTACTGTTTCTGCACATAGCTCTTCTTTTCTTCCTGTAAAAATAAAATAAAAAAATTGAAACTTTAAAACCCACAAATTAATTTATTTGTAACGTATTAGAATAATAATACTAGAAACGTTCATGCGGAATCAGCTTAATTTGTTTGTAATAAAAAACGTGTTCGGAAAAAACGGTCTACGTCACGATTTTTTTGTAACTCCGAATGTAATTAACAATATATATAGGGTGACTGGTAATTAGTGTACGATACTTAAACACGTGATTGTGTTCATGATAACAAACATCTTTCCCGAAGAAAATTTTTTTTTTGTACTGGTTCACTGTTATCACAATAACACAACAGCCGTATGAAATTCACGCGCGCGCACGCCTGTGACCTAAAGTGAACCAGTACAAAAAACATTTTTTCTTCGGGAAAGTTGTTTGTTATCATGAACACAATCACGTGTTTAAGTATCGTACACTAATTACCAGTCGCCCTATATACAAAAAAGTCGTGTTAGTGTTACACTATTTATAATTCAAGAACGGCTGAACCGATTTGGATGAAAATTGGTGGGGAGGTAGCTTAGAAACAGGAGACGGACATAGGATACTTGTATTTTGCGTGATGCGGGTTCGATTCCCGCCCAGGGTAAACATTTGTGTGATGAGCACTTGTGTTTGCCTTGTGTCTGGGTGTTGTTTATCTATATATGTATGTAATTACAAAAAAAAAAGTATTTGTGTATGTATATCAACTGTCTGACACCCATAGTACAGGGTCTCCCTAGTTTGGGGTCAGATGGCCGTGTGTGAAAATGTCCCCATATATTATTATATTATTATTATTATTATTTTACTTTTTTTAGGTGTAGGGTAGGTAAATAGGCATGTAAGTAGGTAGATAGGGACCGGAAAACGTCTGTCGGGTCAGCGAGTCAACAATAAAATCTGTATAGTTCCACTTGAGTCTCAAAACTCGCGCGCACACACAAACACACACTCGGAAGAGAAAGCGCGTGCGGTGTGCGGTGTAGTAAGGCATATAAAGGGGGTATAACACAAACATCTTACGTGACATTTTCTACTAAATGGCACCTACCGCAAGCAACGATTAGGCACTTTGTTCTAAAAAGTGATTCTACGATTAATTATCATATTCGTAAAATAAATAAATATATATTTCAGCCTGGATTTTTCCACTGCAGGGCAAAGGCCTCTCCGCTCTCCTTCAAACTCTCTCTATGAAAGGCTATTTGGGGCCAGTCTTTTTCGAAGGAGTCCAGATCATCCCACCATCTCCGCCTGGGCCTGCCGCGATGTCGCTTGCCATGTCGAGGGACCCATTGGGTTGTGCGTTTGGCCCAATGATCGTCTGACATGCGGCAGATGTGTCCAGCCCAATTCCATTTCAGCATGACAGCTTTCCGAGTGACATCAGTTATTTTTGTAATGGAACGGATGGTGGTATTCCTAACCAAAATAAATAAAACAAAAGAAAAATACCTCGGAATCTTCCATGGCACCTTCAATAAGCTTGACGCGCTGCCCACTGGTCCTAGAAACACCAAATGAATGTTAGTTTGCAAAATTCTTAAGACTTTATTTTTCATCCAACCCTTATTCTTAACCAGTATTCACATTATTATAGTATTGTTTTTTGGGAAAAACCCCCCACACCATTCCTAAACAAACAACTCCTAGAAGCCAGGATCACCAGTGGCTACTAGCAGAGAAGCGTCGAGGTAATGAAGCTCGATGTCTTGGATCCGAAAACGAAACGAAAAATGAACGAAAAACTAAATTAATCCGGAAAAAATATATTATAAACCTAAGAAACACCTGACACAAAAAAAAAGTAAAAACAAAAAATACCCCACACTAGGAATTTCTCCTGTGTCGTGGGTGCGTTTACAAACATATAAACTCACATACACAAAGAGCCAGACCCGGAACAACCACCTGTAGGTCATACAAATATTTGTCCCGTGCGGGAATCGAACCCGCAACACGCAGTGCAGCAGCCACTCGCTTAACCACTGCGCCAACCGTGTCAACCATGTTTGTTAGTCTTTTTACTGTATTTTAAGTTCCTAGTATTATTATGATCCAAGAGTCGTTGCGTCGAGGGATCCAAGAGGTTTATGAACTACTAGCAACCCGGCCCGACTTTGCATAGCGTTTCTCGATAAATGGACTATCCAACACAACAATATTTGTTCAATTCGAACCAGTAGATCCTGAGATTAGCGCGTTCAACCAACCAAAAAAACAAATAAACAAACTCTTCAGCTTTATTTTTTCATTAAACGAAACGTGAGTATTGTTACACAATATAGATTGAGAACAACGGATTAACTCACTGTGTTGTCGGGTTCGTCCGACTAGTTTCTATGGCATACGGCCACCTTTTTCAAGGAGGAACCGCAGGAACGCGACGGGCGGTGTGTCATCCTGTGGAACTCCTTGAAAAAGGTGGCCGTATGCCATCGAAACTAGTCGGACGAACCCGACAACACAGTGAGTTAATCCGTTGTTCTCAATCTATAATGTCTTCAGCTTTATAATATTATAAGTAAAGTATAGATATACCCACTAACAATGCTGAAAATATTTCTTTAGTGGTCCATCCGTTTGGTAGCTTCAATGCCACAGACACATATACTCAGATTCAGCTACATAACACCTGGTTTCCGTCTAGGGAAAAGCAGCGAAAAGGTAAGAAAAAGAATATTGCAGTATGTTGCTCACTTGACAGTCTTGAGCAAGTTCTCGAAGGCGTCGAGCACGTCCTTCCTCCTGTTGAACATCACCCACTTCATCACCTCCGGCTCCTCGGGCGACGCCTTCACCTGCTTCACCAGCTCCTCTGTGTTGGTTAGCAGAGCGCTGTGGACAGAGAGAGATACAACTATAGTGCGCACTCTTTCAAACAAACACACCAAAATGTAAGTATAGGAAAAAAATCGTCTTAGGGCTTTTGTTTTCTTTTTTTTTATTATCAAATAGGCTTGCGTTCGACCGCAATTCACCTGATCTTAAGTGATAATGCGGCCTAAGTTAGAACACGCTTGCCTAAGATGACTTAATTACTTACCTACCAACCTATCTACCTCCCTACGTAGCTACCTACATACCTACTCTACCAACCTACCCCACAGACCCTTATTTTTTATCAATTTTCTCGTATTTTAACTTTCCCTGGACTTCCAAAAATATTTCAACACCAAAATTAGCCAAATCGGTTTAGCCGTTTTCGAGTTTAAGCGAGACTAACGAACATCAACTTATTTTCATACATATAGATTACTAAATGTTTCAAAATGCCTTAATTTAATCTCGGGCGCAAACATCATGCAAGCGAGCATGCAACATGCAAGCGAGCATGCAACATGCAAGCGAACATGCAACATGCAGCAGGCATGGTTTCTGTCACGGCTACGGCGTTGCGGGGCTCCGGCGGTCCCACGCGAGCTTATCGTCGCAGATGGCTTCGCCGGCCAGCCTCAGCCGCGGCGGCGGGCGTTAAAACCACCTGCTCCTCAGCTCGCTGGCCGCCTCGCCCCTCCGTGCCTACGCGAATTTAAATTACACTCTAGGGGTAGGGCAGACAAGACTACGTGGAGTCGGTTTCGCAGCAATTCGTTTCTGTCATTAACTTTTGTAGCACAACATATTGACTTTTTAAGATTATTTTTGTTATTGTCTTTCTTTTTATACCTATATATTTTTGTTGAAATAAATTCCATGGAAAAATACACCGAATAAACAATATTCGTTAAAAAGTAATTCTACTGTTTGATAAGTTTGTTAAACCAAAAAAATGTGATTAAAAATTCTTTGAATTGTGTTTCTGTGAAATATGTTTCATTCAAGTAAATAGTCTTTGAAACAATAATAGTCGAAATAAAAATACAAGAACCGAATATTATATGAAACATTTTCTGGGAAACGAAATTCTATGAAATTTCTGTCTGCGAAACAAGGGGACACCATTTTGAATATATATGCGTAGCTGAATTGAATCAGAATCCTAATTTTAACAGTTTATTCGAAGTACTGAAATTCGGAATTTCGTTTTTCGGACCGAGAACCCATCGAGCATTTGATTCTTCGAACATATGAAAATCGGAAAACTAACAAATCGGATTTACGACATTCGGTAAAATAACTTTCGTGATTTTAAATAATAGAGATTATAATTTTTAGGTATTATGAAATTCGGACTTTTGAAAATCGGAATATCGAAATTCGGAATAAAATATTTCGGAATATTTGGGTGTTCCCGTTTTATTGACCCTAAAATTAAATGATAAATTGACAAGCGGACAGAAGCACAGAGTTAAGTTAATTTATTATTAACCTTATTTCAACTAAAGTAAAGCTTATATTTGTTTTTAACCCCCGACGTAAAAACGACGGGGTGTTATAAGTTTGACGTGTCTGTGTGTGTGTGTGTGTGTGTGTGTGTGTGTCTGTCTGTGGCATCGTAGCTCCCGAACGGATGAACCGATTTTGTTTTTGTTTTTTTTATTTGAAAGGTGAATTAGTCGGGAGTGTTCTTAGCTATGTTTGATGAAAATCGGTCCAAGATGGCCGCCGCTACAAATTAGCTAATCACATATTTTTTCACAACTCCATCAATATGGGTATCAAATGAAAGGGCTTCACTAGTAGAATACTTTACACTATGATAAATTTCAAGGCCAAGATGACCGGCACCACAAAATGGCGAATTATATATACCAAACGCATTCTCAGGGTGATATCTTTAATATCAAAAAAGATCCATGTGACGAAATACAACTTTAGATGTATCTACAACTTCTCAAAACCAGACTAAATTACATTTAAAAACTTTCAAATAAAAATTAAATTAAAAATTTAAAAAACCCCCAACGCAAAACATAAAAGCAATTATTTAAAAAGTAAAAAATAATATCTTTTGTTGAGCCATCAAATGTTTGTTCGTTGAAATGGCGCTATAATGTCGCGGCGGGGTACCGCTAAGTCAGCAATAGCTAAATAGGTAAAATAGCGAACTCATGGATTTGCAATGAGATTTGACTTACGCGGTACCCCGCCGCGACATTATAGCGCCATTTCAACGAACAAACATTTGATGGCTCAACAAAAGATATTATTTTTTACTTTTTAAATAATTGCTTTTATGTTTTGCGTTGGGGGTTTTTTAAATTTTTAATTTAATTTTTTACCCTAAAACTAATGACATTTTTTTAGGTATCTTTAGTCATCATCCGTCTAGCATTTTCCAACTATGTCGGCGTCGGCTTCCAGTCTAACCAGATGCAGCTGAATACCAGTGTTTTACATGGAGAGACTGCCTAGCTGACCTCCTCAGTTACTGAGTAACACGATACCTCTTGGTAAGACTGGTTATCAGACTCTCGGATTTCCGACACATAACGACTGTGGTGTCCGTAAGGTGTCGGCAGTGGCGTGCGGTTCATACAGGCAAATAGTCATTGCCTACCTTACAAAATACTTACTACTATCGAAATAAAATACTACTACTATTTTATTTTGATAACAAATATTTTATGCACGAGTAATTACCATCATTATACCAAAAACGTTATACAAATAGAAAATCATAAATCAGCTCCACCTATCGAGTAACGGTGGAATCATGAAGTCTCATTGATACCTTCGCGCATTTCGACCATAATCGCTTCGCGCTGCACCAGCGCCGCACCCGCCAACGGAAAGGCACAAAGTCAAAGTCTCTGGATGATTATATGTGTGCGTCGTGACAGACCCGTATTTACGTGCCTACAATGGTGTGATTTTTCTATAAATACTTGGCACACATTGAAACAAATAACGCACACAAACGTCAAAGTAGACATTGCCTTTTTTAACTTTTACTTACACTTTCGACAATTGGGTTGTTGCCACCATTAACCAATAATTCCAAAATACAACATATCTTTTATTACACTTTATTTTAGCCCGGAAAACCCGATTAATTTTTAATTCACTGTAAAATTCGATTTTAAGTTTCTTTGAAATCATTGAATAGTTAGTCAATTGAATTGGTAAAAAAGTGACGTCACAGGCCGCGTCATAAAAAAATCTATGGAGGAATCTCGTTTTGATTGGTGGTCAATTGATTGGTGGTTTCAAATAGCCAATTGCGGGGTCTTAAAACCGAAGTTGGCTACACAAGGATCTGCGACTATTTTAAAAAGTAGCATCTTTTGGTTATATTAGCGCTAAATGAAGCACTATTAGTTTTTATAGTATTATTTTTTTTATTTTTACGTGAGTTATGAGCGGCCATTGTTGTGGTTTGTGTGGTTTTGTGATATAATTTTATTCTGGTATCTATATTTACGTTTAATGTTGATAATAGGTGAAAAATGGGTGATAATAGGTGTGTGTGTACAGAAAATTTTAAATGATGCGTATTCAAAACTCTTTTAGTGATAAAAATAGCGACGAACCAAAACAAACAAACAGTAGGCAGATGTTTTTGTTTGGTAAGTAAGCTTTTAAAAAATTCTGCCTACCCTGTCTCAAAACCCTGTGCACGCCCCTGGGTGTCGGACGTAAAGTATGGCAGCATCCCATATCTTCCCGTGGGTGTCGTAAGAGGCGACTAAGGGACTCACCAGAGAATGGGCAGCAGCGCTCTCTGTGCCTTTGTAACAACCATACTGCGATCGCCAACCCGCCTGCCAAGCGTGGCGATTATGGCAACCCCCCCACCCCATTTTTGGGGAGGCCTATGTCCAGCAGTGGATGTCTTCTGGCTAAAGTGGAACGACTGTGAAAAATCTACCAATGACAGCCTGGAACAACGGATTTACGTGCTTTCCGAGGCACAGTGGAGATCTTTGTATGAAATGGAATGTCACCCATCCACTTATGTGGATGCTTGTGGCTCTTACTAAGCTCTCCCCTCTTTTTCCCTTCCCTTTAGGTAACTTTAATACTCACAGTGAGCTCTTCACAACTTCGTCGATTTGTTTCTGGGTATCAGCAGAGACTTCGCCAGCAGTTGGCACCACATCAGGATGCTCTATCAAGTTTGATACGTGGTTGACATCGTCCATCAGGTCCATTACCTTGGATATTACCTTTTCCTGAAAAAAAGGGGCTCATATTAACAAAGAAGTAATGAGAGTTAACGTGTTTTATTTATTTAGAATAACCGCGCGTAAATTAATATTACCGCAAAATTATTAGTTTGTCAAATGGTCTCTGAAAACTGACACTAAATATGACAGCAGTACATTTCTTATTTCATGTCTGTTTAGAAAATATATCAGCGTTTCAAGCAATAGCTAGAAGTTTATTCTACCTTAATTTTAAATAAATAATTAGGATTTTAAAATCCGCAGTCTTATACGACTTTTTTCGCTGACCGTATGTGAGCAAATTTTGGCGGTTCGATTTTCAACCTTATTATAAAAACTATATGAGTGAAAAATGTTCTACCATCAACCCTCGTAGTTGTACCTTATCTTTAGCGTTTCCTTTTACGCATTGGAATAAATCTCTAGAAGAGATATGAATGTCATTCCTGCATTCCTTCAGCATTTCTTTCAGATCTCCATCTTTAGTCTTGTTGATGCCATCGTCTATGCCGTGCAGCAGATCTTGGACCTGGACTTTTAGGATGCTTGTCTCTTCTTGCACCTGGAACACGATTGAGGCATGGTTTAAAGGAGGAATTTTATCTGTAACATTGTACTGCGGCAAAAAAAATGTCTCTAAGATGGTATGCAATCAAATATTCTAAAAGAATCTAAAAGCTTTTAGTCAAATACTCAAACGCTACTCAATGTTAAGATGCCGTTAAGCCTCGTGCTGTCTCTATCACTGTACATCAAAGTGATTGTGACAGTACGAGATTTAACTGCATCTTACCATTGCCATTAGTCAGGCAATTTGATTTGACAACCAATTACTAAAGCGATTTTCTCTTAAAACCTATTTAAGAGAAAGTGCAAGACGATTTTGCATAATATTTTAATTGTTTTATTTTATTTACATTTATACATAGACATACATTTGTTATATTTCGTTACTAAACGGATAGCATAAACCAATCTAATATGTATATAAAAATCTCGTGTCATAGTGTTTGTTATCAAACTCCTAAAACGACTTGACCGATTTTTATGTTTTGTTTTGTGTATATATATAGGTCTGAGAATGGGTTGTAGGCTATTTTTAGGGTTCCGTAGCCAAATGGCAAAAAACGGAACCCTTATAGATTCGTCATGTCTGTCTGTCTGTCCGTCCGTATGTCACAGCCACTTTTTTCCGACACTATAAGAACTATACTGTTGAAACTTGGTAAGTAGATGTATTCTGTAAACCGCATTAAGATGTTTACACAAAAACAGAAAAAAAAACAATACATTTTCGGGTTCCCCATACTTAGAACTGAAACTCAACATTTTTTTTTTCATCAAACCTATACGTGTGGGGCATCTATGGATAAGTCTTCAAAAATGATATTGAGGTTTCTAATATCATTTTTTTCTAAACTGAATAGTTGGTTTTTAATATTGGTTTCAACGAGATCTAGTAAGTAGTTTCTTTTTGAATACGTCCTACATCGTAAACCGCAATTTACCTTTCATTAAATCAACTCAAATATAAAAATAAAAAACTTTTATATTATGTTACTTGCTGCTACGGAACCCTTCATGGGCGAGTCCGACTCGCACTTGGCCGCTTTTTTAAATATATGGCAAAACAACGGTTAACCTAGTATTTGCATATAAATAGGTATACGACCCATTACTTACCATACTATATGTACTTACGACTACATGGTACTATATTCTGGTATTGTCTAGTTACCTGTTCCTCATCATTGGTCATGAGGATTGACACACAAGTCTCCTCGATGCCGCCCACAGCCTTGTGGAGCTTCGCCACATCCATGATGCCTTCCTTGCCGATGGAAGCATCCTTTTCTGACACTGATAACTGTGACATAAATCAAATATTATCAAGACTTTTATTTTTGTAACCAGGTTGAAAACGAACATGTAGGTGCACTTAATGATGTGATCTCCATATCTACAGAATAAAATTGAATTCATTACCAAAATTTTAAGGAGTGCCTCAGACCACGAACCTGAACAACTTTCATTATGGAGCCAACCCAAACAGCGCGAAAAATAAAACAGCTGTTTCATACATTTTGGCCGAGTACCTATTGCACTTCTGTATAGAACAGCTGTTTTTTTTTCGCGCTGTTTGAGTTGGCTCCATAATGAAAGTTGTTCAGGTTCGTGGTCTGAGTCACTTCATAGAATTTTGTTAATGAATTCAATTTCATCCTGTATAGCAATACTAGCTTTAACCCGCGTCTTCGTCTGCAAATATTTTCTTAGACATCTATATATCTATACCAATTTTGTAAAGAGGTAAAATTTGTTTGTGTGTAGGGGGTAATCTCCGAAACTACATTGAGATTGTCCGCCGTGACCGAAATTCTTTCAGGAGAATCTTATTATCATGAAGCTGTTCAACTGACCAGGTAGGCAGCCTGCGCGGCACACTCGGTGCTGTTACTAACGGCGGCTGCCACGTAGCTCATACTCTTGAGGAACTCTTCGCGGGACATGGCTTGGTCACTGTTTAGTTTTTCTGTAACAATCATCATTCATTATATTTCATTACGAAGAAATATGTAAAGTCAGTACATTAAGCTACAACAATCTTTGATGGATTTTATTATTTATTTATTTATACTTCATGCACAAAGGTACAAAGGCGGACTTAATGCTTTAGGCATTCTCTACCAGTCAACCAAGGGTGGTGAAGAGATAACATGGCAGGTGCATATGAAAAAATATATATTAAAAAAGTTAAAAAGAGATAAACTTACGAATATATAAACTACACATACATAATTTAATATTTGGTATATATCATACAAACAAACTTAGACAAACTTTATCACAAAAACATAAGTTTCATATTCAATTGGGAAATTTTTTAAGTTTGGTATGGCTTGATATGTTGGTGTCTGTACAACATAACATATATAGGGTAAAAATAATTGCACAGTAGATACAATACAAAAAAGAAAATATATTTACAATTTGGAAAAAATAAAGAAGAAGCGAAAAATAATTCGGAAGTCGGTGGGAATGGTAATAAAATATTATAAACAGAACCGAAGCCACGCTTTTTCGAAATTATTTTTCACTTTGTTTTGTGATTAAAAGTTTATTATTTTTCGCTTTTTAGTGCCAACTTCTTATCATCCAAATCTATTAAGAAAAGTTAGTTATCTAATAATTTACAATAATAAAATTGTATATCACTATTGGCAAAACAGAGCAATGTGCAATATTTACCAGATCTTTGTCATCATCATTATTTCAGCCGAAAGACGTCCACTGCTGGACATAGGCCTCCCCGAGGGGGGGTTTTGCCATAATCGCCACGCTTGGCAGGCGGGTTGGCGATCGCAGTATGGTTGTTACAAAGGCACAGAGAATGCTGCTGCCCATTCTCTGGTACGTCCCTTAGTCGCCTCTTACGACACCCACGGGAAGATAAGGGGGATGGTGTTATTCTTTACGTCCGACACCATACGGACAATGAACACGGATGATGATGATGATGACATTTGGAGGAAGGAGTTTCCTTTCCATTGTTTCCATTAGGAAACTATCTTTTGGAAGGGGAAACTAAATTCAATTCAATTCTTATTTTATAAATGATATTTAAAAGTGCCTGAAATGGGTATTGAAATAAATGATTGGACTTTTAAGCTTACGTGAATGCGCTACTGAATGCGTCGCACGCACCTTGTATATATGATTGAAATAACAGCCACTGATAGTTCAAGATCTGATTTCCAGTTGAAACCGGCGCAAGCGCGCTCTAATTATGGCAAAAAAACGATTTTGGTTGAAGGAGCACGGCTGTTCAATAGTTTGCCGGAAGATATAAAATAAAGTGACAATGTAAACACATTTAAACATACATTAAGGGGCTATTAAACGACTTTTACAGATTTTAAACTGACAATCACGTCAAAATGTGCAGTGTAAATGAATTGAAAAAAATATATGTTAAACTAGAACATTCTCTTAATCACTTAGTAAGTGAATATTTTTAATTATATTCATATTATATAGTTTAATTAATACGTGAAGTTGTGTCTGACGCGGACAAAACATTGACAATCACACAAAATCTACCAGGTATAGAGTTTTGGACGGAGAGGAGAGTTTTGGACGTAAAACTGATGCAGAACGGACGCAGTCTGCGTCCAAAACTTTCAAAATTTAGTCGAAAAATTAAATAAAAGTAGTATTCTTTCAAAATTAAAAAAAGGCGTATACTAAAAGATAGATAATAAAATTAATAATAATATGTGGGGACATTTTTCACACACGGCCATCTGACCCCAAACTAGGGAGACCCTGTAACTATGGGTGTCAGACAGCTGATATACATACACAAATACTTTTTTTTTTTGTAAATACGTACATATATAGATAAACAACACCCAGACACAAGGCAAACATAAGTGCTCATCACACAAATTTTTACCCTGGGCGGGAATCGAACCCACAACACGCTGCGCAGCAGTCGATCGCTCAGCCACTGCGCCAACCGTGTCGTCAAATTGTCTGTAAGATAGTGTAAGTTTCGGATAATTATACCTAGTAGATTTTGTGTGATTGTCAATGTTTTGTCCGCGTCAGACACAACTTCACGTATTAATCTAATATATATAAATCTCCTGTCACGATGTTTGTCCGCGATGGACTCCTAAACTACTGAAGCGATTTTAATGAAATTTGTACACCGTGTGCAGTTTGATCCAACTTGAAAGATAGGGTAGGTGTAGGGTAGGTGTAGGGTAGTTGTAGGGTAGGTGTAGGGTAGGTGTAGGGTAGGTGTAGGGTAGGTGTAGGGTAGGTGTAGGGTAGGTGTAGGGTAGGTATAGGTAAATAGGCAGGCAAGTAGGTAGATAGGGACAGGACAACGTCTGTCGGGTCAGCAGCTAGTTAAACTATATAATATGAATATAATTAAAAATATTCACTTACTAAGTGATTAAGAGAATGTTCTAGTTTAACATATATTTTTTTCAATTCATTTACACTGCACATTTTGACGTGATTGTCAGTTTAAAATCTGTAAAAGTCGTTTAATAGCCCCTTAAGGCAATACATCACAACACTTGAAATAACATAAAACAGAATAAGTACTTATGCTAATACAATGTTTCCAACACCCTAGACGTAACTAATATTAATAATTATAAGCACATATGTATCTCATTTTAAGCGAACTGTTATTTAAGTTTTATGAGAAATAAAGTTCTTTAAACCCAACCCAAAACCATGAACTATGAAGTAACTGATACAATATAAATGTGGATGACCGCTAATGTGTACGGATTATGAACGCTCATTGTGTTCTGTAAGGCTACGAACGCATTCGGCGGCCAGGTCGCGGCGTCCAGGCGGGAACCGACGGCCAAAGTGGCGGCCAAGAATTCTTAGATGATTTAGACGTAGACGAGATAGCTGTGATTGAGTTAGTTATGCGGATGAAGAAAAATAATAATACTCGAAAATAATTTTGGGTGCATCCATTATTACGTGAAAGGCAATCAAAAGGACTGTATTACATTTACTAGATATCAAAAAATTATGAACACAGATTCTTCAATTGTATGAGAATGTCAAGGAGCACATTGATTCATTTTCTAAAATATACCAACCTTTTAGCAAAGTTGGGATGTTTTAGAAAAAAAAAAATGATTTTAATGATTTAATTTGAATGATAATAATAATTTTAAATTTTATTTATGTTATTTTATTTATTATTTTTATTGTAATTAAATTTTATTTGAAATTGTAATTTATGACCAGGAAGTGGTTGAAATAAATGATTTTGAATTTGAATTTTGAATAGAATTTTATAATTCTTGTCTATTTTATTTATTTACTTTGTTCAAATGGTAGAACGGTAGAACAGTATAAAATAATTATAAAATTTTATCTATTCGTAATCTAAAAAATCTCAACTATTTAAGCAAAGGTGTAGCAGTGGTTGTCCCTGGGTTGGAAGCGGAACAGCAGTACTCACGCAAGACGTCCCTCTGCGACGTGAGCGTGTCGAGGCAGTGCGCGTAGGGCGCCGCCCCCGAGGGCTGCGGCGCGGCCTGCAGCAGACAGCGCTGCAGCTGCAGGGAGCGCTGCATCTCGCTGCAGTCCTGCTGCACGTGGGTGGGGGGGCGAGCGCTGCGGACCTGGGGGGATCATCATGAGGTCATTTTATTCTAATATATAAAATTCTCGTGTCACAATGTTTGTAACAAAACTCCTCCGAAACGGCTAGATCGATTCTTATGAAATTTTGTGTGTATATTCTACTGAATATAGGCTTGAGAATAGGTCGTCGGGTACTTTTTTTTTGGGTAGGGTAGGTAGATAGGTAGGTAGGTAGGGTAGGGTAGGCTAGAGTAGGGTAGGTAGGTAAGTAGGTAGATAGGGTAAGGTAGGATAAGTAGATAGGTAGGCTAGGGTAGGTAGAATAGGGTAGGGTTGGTAGGTATGTAGGTAGGTAGGTAGGCAGGCAGGCAAGTAGGTAGGTAGGTAGGGGAGATAGGTAATTTAGCAGGGTAGAAAGATAGGGACAGGAATAACGTCTGTCAAGTCAGTTAGTATCTATATAATAAAAATGAATTGTTGTTCGTTAGTCTCGCTAAAACTCGAGAACGGCTGAACCGATTTGGCTAATGTTGGTCTTGAAATATTTGTGGAAGTCCAGGGAAGGTTGAAGCGGTAATAAAATTCAATTGACAAGACCACGCCTGTCGGCTCAGCTAGTAATATATACAATTCAAAGATATGTTAAAAAAATATATGCCGTAGTCAATGGCGTACTAATGAATATAAATTAGACATTTTAACAAAAAAAAAAACATTTAAACTATAATGAGCTCTGTGCGCTCCCTGTGCTAAAATTTTGTATATTTTTTAGTTTTTTAAACTCTACTGGCCAGATACTTAAACGCCACTCAACGATAAGATACCGTTAAGTCTCGTGCTATCTCTATCACTTTATGTCAAAGTGACTGACAATACGAGACTTACGGCTTTAAAAAAAACGTAGTAGCGTTTGAGTATTTGGCCTTAAGACACTTAAAAGCATCCAACTTTTTGGCAGTTTAATGTAATTATGTATGGGAGTCATGCATAAGATACTTTGACGGGTGGGTGGATCATGAAGAAAAACGAATGAAAGTGTATTTGATAATATCCTGAGCCTGACATCCCGAACATTCCTAATAGGGTTTTTGGAGCCAAAATGATGTGGTTTTTTGGAGAAGTTTTTGTCAGAATTATTGAATACACCACCAATGTAGGCTTTTGTAATTTTTAGGGTTCCGTACAAAATAAAAACGGAACCCTTATAGGATCACTCGAGAGTCTGTCTGTCCGTCCGTCTGTCACAGCCAATTTGCTCCGAATCTACTGGACCAGATCAGGAGAAATTTGGTAGGATGGTGTAATCCTATGACCTAAACACAGATGTGTACAGTAAATTAATATTTTTTTTAATAAGGGTCATTTTCGGGGCACATATTAGGAAATTTAAAAAAAGTTTTGCAAACCTTACTGTGTCATATATCAAATGAAAAGGCTCTATGAGGATCTCAAGTATATTTTTGTTATTATTGTAAAATAAATAGTTTTGATTTTATTCATGAAAGAAGACGAAAATTGACCATTCCCCCCTCCCCTGATCTCCAAAAATACTGAGCCTAAAATGTTGAAAAAAAAAATGCAAAATATAGTTAATGGGTTGTTGACACCATTAACCAATAATTCCAAAATACAACTTATCTTAAAATACACTTTATTGTAGCCCCGAAAACCTGATTAATTTTCAATTAACTGTAAAATTCCATTTTAAGTTGCTTTGAAATCAATTAATAGTTAATCAATTGAGTTGGTAAATAAGTGACGTCACAGCCGCTATTGTCATACAAAATCTATGGAGGAATGTCGTTTTGACAGCTCATAAAAAGTATGTCAATTGATTGGTGGTGTCAAGTACCCCATTGCTTGTAGATCACAGGAAAACCTATAAGAATTCTATTAATTGTACGGAACCCTCTCCACGCGAGTTCAACTCGCACTTGACCGTTTTTTTTTAATGTTCTGAAAGGTTTGAACTAATGTAGGTATTACAAGTAAAATACAAACCAGTTTGTTGATAGCTTCGTTGAGGTGGCGGCATGCTTCCGAAAGTTTTCTCCTAGAGTCGTGGTGATTGGGATCCTGAAACAATAGATACACGTGTTTTTACAAATTCTTCATATACTTCCTTTATTCTTCTTGAAAGGTTGTACCATTTAATAGAAAATAATCAATAGAAAAGAAAGAAAGAAGAAGAAAGAAAAGCCATTTATTCACGCGAAAAGCGACGCACTTAATATATAACAGTATTATCTTATAACTAAATATATAATTTAGTAAAAAAAAAAAGACATGCGTCACCCCCGCGCGAAACCAATAGAAACCAATTTTACTATCTTTAAATTAAATCAGTGGAAAAGATTTGAAATTTGATATTTATTTACGTAACAAGGCCAAAAAAGGTGGATGCGTTGTGTGAAGAGTCATAAAATTATATTAGAAACCTCAATTTCATTTTTGAAGATACCCCACACGTATGAGTTTGATGAAAATTTTGAGTTTCAGTTCTAAGTATGGGGAACCCCCAAAATTTCTTGTTTTTTTTTTCTATTTTTGTGTGAAAATCTTAATGCGGTTCACAGAATACATCTACTTACCAAGTTTCAACAGTATAGTTCTTAAAGTTTCGGAAAAAAGTGACTGTGACATACGGACGGACAGACAGACAGACATGACGAGTCCATAAGGGTTCCGTTTTTTTTGCCATTTGGCTACGGAACCCTAAAAAGAAGAAAGATGAATGAATTGTGTGAATTCTTCATCTTTTCTTTGTCCTTACTCTTTCTCTCCATCCATCCACATTAATATTCATACATCATTCATTCATTTGGTCACATGCGTTTCATTTCTTCTCTTCACATGCCCATACGCGTTTCAACCACAGATATAGATAGACCTAGATAACGCAAGAGCAACTACTTCACGTGCCTAGTTTCGTGCCTAGCTTACGTACAAAAATCGTAAGTAAAAAAATAAAGTAAATGTTTCCTTCCATCGGTAAGTCATTTTGTGATTAATATTATGCGTAATTAATTTAAAAAAAAACAATTATTTTTAATCGAATACCCTCAGTAATACCAAATTTGAGAAAAACAAAACATTGTGATCTCATAATAGGTAGTCCAAAAATGGCACGCTTGGTTTTCATACAGATCGTGATAAGTATCAGATATAGATAAACCCTAGATAACGCACTTGCGTTATCTAGGGTTTATCTATATCTGTGGTTTCAACTTTTTAAAACATCTATGACATTTCAATGCTGATTCAAATGCGAACTCACCTGACAGACGAGTTCTGACGTCTTGAGCAGGCTATACGTAGCGAGACACATCTCATGCGCAGCTTCCTCAATCTTCTTGCATTGGACTGGTTTCTGGAAAGGAAGAAACACAGTAATAAATGGGCAGTAGTAGCAAAAATGATGGCGGACGTCAATAATTTGAGTACCATGGAGCCATTTAATAAGTAAGTTATTACTTATGTGTTTGACAAAAATGAGCATTGCGGTTGAGAGCATTGTCACGCTCTCCCAAATGTCTCGCTGATGGTAACGCGAGTGTTGGGTCATTCGGTAACCTTCGTAATAGTTGAGCTAAATGGTGCTGATCCACGCGTCATATTCGTGAACGGGGCGCTGTCTGTGTGAGGGATTGGTAATTTCGTAGCTGCCATGACCGATATCTTAAATTTTTTTAAATGTTGTATAGCTCTTCATCTATGTACAGTCAGAAAAAGAGATAGGTATGCAGGGCCGTCAGATATAGTTAAAGTTTACTTAGAAGCCAATGGATGTTTTTGAATAAAATTAAATAAAATGAATAGAGAATAAACATTCCAATGATTTAATTAAATTTCATTCGATAACATCCATCGGTTTCTAAGTAAACTTCAACCATTTTCGATGACTTGCATACCTATCTCTTTTGTTGACTGTACATATATTATTATATTGTTCTCACTTATAGAGGCAACAAAAAAGTGTCGTCAGGGTTTTGTAAAAACTTGATTGTAAAGTGTCCGTTGAGTTTCTTTCTCGCCCTTCTCCATAGAGACCTACCTAGATTTTGAAAGATAAACTAGCTTTAACTTTCTGACTAACGGACTTCTAGCAATTAAAAATTTAAGGTTGAAATTAAAAAAGCTTTGACTTTGATTTTGAATGAGAGTAGTACGGAAGAAGAGTGGACAATGTAGAAAGAAATTTGAGGGATGTATAGATAGATCTGTGGAAAAGTTCGTTAAACTATGAGGGTGGAGAAAACTTCGAACAAGACCGCCACACCATTCCAAAATGACTGCAACTTCTGAAAGCCTTTATCAACAACAGTGACGATCACCAGGAAGCTCGACAAGTCCCGGAAAAAGGATTCAACTGTCTCGGTTCCCGCAACGAAATTAATGAGAAAATAACAGCAGAGGAGTAAGAAAAGTGGGGAGAAAAGACTTACCTTAGGGTCCTCAAGCGCGCGTGCAGTGTTGGCGAGCTGTGCAGCCGCGTCAGCCGCCGCATGCAGAGACCTGGCCAGGGACTCCGGCCTCTTCACGCTCTGCAGCACTGTACCGCTCATGGACGACAGCTTGGTAGCTAGCTGTTGCAGCTTGTCCTCTAGTTGTCTGGAATTGGGAGGACGAATGAAATCAATTTGCATATCTCTAAAGGAATTTATGTTTCTCGAAATGCCATAGGTGTATAAACCAACACTTAAAACTACTACACCCTGTCAAATTTATTTGATAGATTGTCAACTTAAATTACAGCTAATTCCATTCAAATATTTGCGTGAAGGAGTAACAAAGTAAAATACATTCATAATAGTATAGTAGTAGTTTTATATCTTCTAAATATTATAAAAGCGAAAGGTCACTCACTCACTCATCACGAAATATCGAAAACCGCTTGACGTATAAAGATGAAATTTGGCAGGGAGGTAGTTTATAGTTAGTAGACGTCCGCTAAGAACGGATTTTGCGACAGGGCCGGATTTAGGAGATCTAATGGCTCTCGTAAGTAAACACCGGGAACGAAGTCGCGGGCAGCACCTAGTTCATAAAATATACACTAGCTTATGCCCGCAACTTCATTCGCATGGAAATGGAAACAATTACTACTTGAGCACCTACTCAATAGCAATTATAAATTCTAACACGTAATCACGTTGTCCCATACAAATTTTGCCCCCGTTTTTCACCCCCTTAGGGGTAGAATTTCGGCAAATTCTTTCTTATCGGATGCCTACGTCATACAAAAAACACACACATCAAGTTTCAGGTCTCTACGATCAGCGGTTTAGGCTGTGCGTTGATCCGTCAGTCAGTCATTCAGGACAAAGCATGCATTATATATATATATAGAAGATAGAAGATATGTGAGACCTATTTTGTTATTTGTGTTATCTCTTCCATGTTATCTCTTCACCATCCTTGGTTGACTGGTAGAGAATGCCTAAAGCATTAAGTCCGCCATTGTACAGACACCAGACCAAACTGTCAAATTTTCCCAATTGAATATGAACCTTACTATTTTGTAATAAAGTTAAAAATATATAAAAGAAATTTGAAAGATTGTTATAGCTTTATGTACTGATCTCTGGTAAAACCTGCTAGCTTTGCCAACGGTTGCTGACTTTGCCATAGCCAACTTCTGAGGGAAAAAGTGTAGTTACATCTTAATAACAGTTTTTTGTGATGTATGTATGCCTTTATGGTAAAATTTATGAGTTAAATGGCAACACCGAATGAGATGTGGCAACCAAGCTTGTTTTTGAGATGTCATTTTCGGCGGTTACTTTTTTCGAATGTTGGTGGCGTAAAACCTAGTACTCCGGAACTTTTACAAAAACAAACGGGAAAGGCATTGCCTACGTAAGTACTTTTTTTTATTATGTTAGCATAATGTACTTTAGCTAAATAAAAGCTGATTTACTGTGATACAAGCTACCTGTAGTTCACAATTGGTGTTGGTAAATTCAACAACCCCAATCACAACGTCCGTGATGGTGACTTTGCCATGTTTTGTTGGAGGTTAGGGCTGCCACAAAATTTCTTATGAATATTTTAATTAAATTGTCGTTGTAAGTTCCTACTTATTATATAATTAAGTAGGTATCCAGATACGAAATACACAGTGCATGTGCATAAATGAAAGTCGTTTTACAAAGGTACACTGGGTGGCGGGTAATTAAAAAATATTTTTTTGTTTCGGGTCAGTTAGAATTAAACATGTGAAGTGATTTAGATATTTGCGCAAATACTGTATAGCGTTGCAATTTCACAATACTTTCTATTACATGTTTTTATTTCCTTTTCTATCTAAAATGTTGTTTCCATTGGAAATAATATTTTAGATAGTAGCAAATTACTTGTTTTGACTTTCCCAAGTCCCGTAAATGGACCAAAATGATTTGACTAGACACTGTTTAACATTGATGGCACGGGTATAAGTCGTTAAATGTTGTAGTCGCTATCCAGTTTACCTTTAGCTTAATTTCATGAGTACCTTGTGTACAAAATATTGACTAAATAAACATTTAGTTTTCCTTTTTTAGAAGATAGAAAAACGACGCTGCCTATAATAATGAATACCTAGTCACAATAAATAATAGTGCGTGTTGATCTCACTAAAATTGATTGTTTTTTTTTTACTATTATTAAATTTTTCCTACTATGAAAACATTTTTATTTGACAACCCTAACCCTAACTGCTTCTTACTATGAAATATTTTGGAAAGGTTGGTGAATTTGCCACCTTCTTAGAGAGATAAATTACCAGTGCTAAATAATATAAAGATTTCGCTTTTATTTTACGGGATATAGAATGAGTGCAAATATATTATTTTATAACCTCATAAACTCCAAAAATTTCATTTTTATTTTCATATGGCAAATTTACCAGAAGTGACAGCTGACTTTGCCATATTGGTTTTTATGCTTAAAATATTTTAATTTACAAAAATGAAATAGATATTTGTTAATATAAATTTTCATGAAATTTACTACGTCTCATTATGTTTTCATATAATTATATTTTTTTTAAACGAATCAAACTTTTTGACACATGAAAAAGTGGCAAAGTTAGCAGGTTTCATACCTTTGTGCATGAAGTATAAATAAATAAATAGTAGAATATCTAACTGCACTTACTTGGGCGTGCCTTCAACCGGCTGCCTTTTACACAGTAACAACTTGTCGATATCCTCTGAGTTCAACACTGGATTCTCGATCTTCCTTGACGAAATCACGTAATCCAAGTCATTCAGTTCCTACAAAAAAAAAAATTGTGTGAAGGTTTACAATCAGTAATGGAATTGGATAATGAGCTAAGTATTTTATCATCTACTTAGGGCGGGTTGTTTCAAACAGTCGGTTAACGTTACATACGGACGGTTAAAAGTTACTATGACGTGCGATGTTTAACGTACGTTAAATGTAACGGGTTGTTTCATGACATAAAAATCCGTCAGTTAGAGTTATTCAAAAAGAGATTCCATAATATTTTGATGTTTGAAGTAGCTGTTTGACAACACAAAATTACGATGACTGGTCGGTTATGGTAATAGTAACTTTTTGACGTATGATTTTGTGAAACAACCGAAACAACCCATTTTTTTGATTTGACGATAGTTAGCGCCATTTTTAACTATTACCGGTCAGTAATGGTTAGTTGAAGCAACCCGCCCTTATTATATAATAATAATAATAATATGTGGGGACATTTTCACACACGGCCATCTGACCCCAAACTAGGGAGACCCTGTACTGTGGGTGTTTTTTGTAAATACATACATATATAGATAAACAACACCCAGACACAAGGCAAACACAAGTGCTCATCACACAAATATTTACCCTGGGCGGGAATCGAACCCGCAACACGCTGCGCAGCAGTCGATCGCTCAGCCACTGCGCCAACCGTGTCATCAAATTCTTTTCCCAATTATGTTGGGGTCGGTTTCCTGTTTAACCAAAAGCAGCTGAATACCAGTGTTTTACATGGAGCGACTGCCTATCGGACCTCCACAACCCAGTTACTGGGTAACATGATACCCCTTGGTAAGACTGGTTGTCAGACTTTCTGACTTCTGACTACCTATGAAGAGTGTCAAAGATTTACGAATGACAGACGGGACCAACGGTTTTACGTGCTTTCAAAAACAAGGAGCGAACTCAGTATAAAATATATGGTCACTCATCCACGGATTGACCGCGGCAAGCGTAGCTTAACCATGACCGATCGGACCGGCTTTTATTTAGCCACGAGCCCCGCCTAGTCTATATTAGTTATCTTAGCCGCCGTCCCACCGGTCGAGGAGATTGAGGAAAAAGAGTGTGCACTTGTGTTTTGGCTAACCTCTGGTAGCCGAGACGTTTCACCGGTTCTTGCGTAGTATGTGACCATTATGTATCCTATACACAAGCGTAGCCCTAGTTTATCTCTAAGCTTGGCACGTGTAGTGTGGCCTTAGCTTAATGTAATTCTTACGACCGAATTTCGTCATGGCGGCCAATTTCAATGGATATCAGCCAAGTTAAAACAGCCAAGCTATAAAACTTCATCATCATCAGCCGAAAGACGTCCACTGTTGAACATAGGCCTCCCCCATAGAATGCCACCACTCTTGCAACCAGCCCCTTACATCCACCGGTTACCCGCGACATTGACGATGTCGTCGGTCTATCTGATGGGAGGCCTACCAACGCTGAGTCAAACGGTATATTATATGAAGTACAGTCAACAGCAAAAGTAGATAATCAAAATCAGAAATTCAATAATAATGAACGGAGTTCGCTTGAGAACTGTGTGGCGTCGAAGTGATTCAAAAGTATGTGTGTGACAATCACATACTTTTAATAAATAAATTTGTAATAAATTATATAAATTAATGTTAGTAAATTATTATTCAGTTTCTGATTTTGATCATCTACTTTTGCTGTTGACTGTACAAAACTTATAATGAACTATTATGTTACTACACATACTGACCTTCAGTAAACTCTGTGTGTGTGGATCGGTGATGAACATAGCGTCCATTTCAGCTTCTCCCGCCAAACAAGACTTGGTGATTTCATGCGTCATTTGTACCATGCTTTGTATGTTTGCAAGGTACCTGTTGGAGGGATTGTAAATATTAATTAACATACACATCGGTTGTCAAAAATATACACAACAAAGAATGAAAATCGATCAAAGAATCATGGCGAAATTCATACATTCCTTTGTATGAAAAAAAAAAAAAAAGTAATTTTGATGGTTTAAAATATTTTTCAATGTAAAGAATACGTTACCAGGAGTAGATTGATATATTTAGCATATTTTTAAACCCCGCATAATTCAAATATATGATATGAAACACTTTTTCGTTTCATCTCGATGCCCATTTTGTTTTTATAAAAAAAAGAAAGTGACAAGCGATGTTAACGGATCTATAATATTGGCAAACAAGTGACGTGACAAGTGTATGGAAAAAAATTAATTATTTGTGATATTATTTCCAAAAAAATTAAGTAATTTTAATGTAAGAACTGCGAAACGGCGGCTGCCAGTGTCACTGTTTCTGTCAGTTGCCGTTTCGTTCTGAAATAATGAGCCTTTCGTTAATCTATTAACTTTTGTTGCGGGGGTTTAAAAATATTGTAAATGCCTGAAGATACTCTTTAGGTACCCAAGAATATAAGGATTAGAATTTCAACTTCTCTAAACATCTTAATTTTTTCTTGTAGTAATCCTGACATGATTCGTTTACATTACGATTACTCCGCGCTTACGTGGCCGTCGTACGTTCTTAGACCAAGAAGCTTATAGATGAAACTGGAGGCAACACTATAAATACCAAAGTGAAGACAACTGTGTTCGGACGCTCTCTTTCTGAATGCATACATAAGATAAAGAAAACACATATCTCTGTCTCGTTCTTGTGTATGTGTTACGGCTAAAACTCGAAATGTGGCTACACCTAGTTTTAACCGGCTTGAACTAGTTAAAGCAGGTAGCAGTTGATTAAGCTTAGGTGTAGCCTGCGGGCTCGGGACTTGGGGTACCAAATCGTTGAGCAGAAGAAGCTCCTATTTCTGTTTCCAGGGTTCAAAGGAACCTAACCAAACTGAACCTCGGGATGCCCCTGACGTCGGTGTCTTGTTTCTCTTTCCTGTCCAGTTTCTCTTCATTCAATACTACGTTACAATCAGTACTTTTGACATTTGGCAAAGCAAATCTGATGCACTTAGTTTTTTCTTTCATTAAATACTTTGTTAGCTGTGAACCAATTTTGGACCTGAAGTAGGGCGTTATTTACGTAGTCAAGATTTTGAGCCCGTCTATTTATTTTAAAAATTAAAGAAGTGTCATCGGCATATAACACCATTTGTGGTTGATTTTTGAATAACCGGAGAAGATCATTAATATAAACTAAAAAGAGAAAAGGACCTAAAATTGAACCTTGTGGAACTCCCATTTGTACTTTTAAACCATGTAAATTCACCCCGTTTATTTGAACTTGCTGCTGTCTATCATTTAAATAAGATTTCAATAAACTAAGCGCAAGTTTACGTAGTCCGTAATGCTCAAATTTCAGAAGAAATGTCTCGTGATTTACGCATTCAAATGCCTTGAAGAGGTCACAAAAGATCAGAAAAGATGGCATCTTGTTCCTCTTCCCACGCGGCAAATATGCGTTTTAATTAAGTGACAACGGCGTCAGTCGTACAACGTTTGGTGAAACTGTTGATTGTGTAATATGTCATTTGTGTTAAAATGAGTAAGCATCTATTTAAGCATAATCTTTTCAAAATTCTTGCTCAAAGCCGGCAACACGGACACGGGTCTATAATTGTTGGTATCTTTACTATCCCCAGATTTAAAAAGTGATCAGATCTTCAGTAAATTGTATTTTGATTTGCCGAAAAGCTTTTAAAACGGTAATGGGGTTAATATGTTTAAATAGTAATTCTACCGGGCAACCTGGAACGTTCGCTAATAACGCAATTGAGTCGTCAGGTGATGAATTCAAAGTTTCAGTGGTTTTGGCTGGTATGCTAGTAAAGAAGAAATTTACAAATTCATGAGCTACGTCTATTTTAGAGCTTAAGGGATCATGTGATGTCCCGAACGTATATTCAGCGTTACAAACATTTTTCTTGCTAGTTTCGATATTTATAACTTTCCAAACTGTCTTTATTTTATCGTCTGCCGATTTGATATTGTTGCTAAGGTGCTACCTTGCAAGTGTTTGTAAAAGTTTAAGAATAAGTAGCAACATACTTGTTGAAAGTTTCCGTGTCAATATAAGGCTTAAGGCCATACAGTTCAAACAGTCTTTTTCTACTTTTCCTAATACCTCTAGTTGCCCAGTCATTAAATATAAATTAGGGCTACTATGTTTTGTCGTTTTTTCAAAAGTTTTGTTGAGTTCAGTATTCAGTATTTAGAGTGTGGTCTCCATTTTTATCTATAAGCTACCTGCCTTAGACCGCGGTCAATCGGAGACAGCAAGACATACTCAGAAACAGATAGATGTTTTCGACGTTTCTTAGAGTATTATTATACCTGGACTTCGAAGAAGAAGTTGTCTACATATGTATTGGTTATGTGATGTTGAAGTGATCTAAAGGGTTTTTCAATAGGGACGTACGAACTTTATAATAATAAAATAATAATAAACGTTTATTTGGAACAAGTAAAGGGACACAAAATTACAGTATGAAACGAAGATAGCTACAAAAGTTAAAAACTGTGGCGCAGCTATCAACGCCCAGGTCAAACACATGGAGCATTTGTTCCAGATTAATAATTTAAAAAAGTACAAAATAATTAAAATATGAAAAGGTTAAGTACTAATCTTACTAACTATGTGTCAGTGTGTAGTGGTCATTGGGAAGTTTGTGAGTAGTGAGTGCGCGTGAGGGTGAGGGGGGTGTTGTGTTTATGTTAATGACGAATGTATGTGTTATGTTACCACAAGTTTTTCTGTAGCTTCATAGGACAAGGATCGTAGTAATACAGACAGTTTTTTTCTAACTGAAGTTGTTGTTAGAACTTTAACAGCGCATAGCGGCCATCTTGGTAAAGCGATAGATAAATTTGGCATGAACACATATTTAGTCCTGACATTTCACCATGGAATGCTACACGCTTCAACAACGCGTAGAAATTGTTAAAATTTATTATCAAAATCAGTGCTCTATTCGCCTAACGTTCCGTGCATTGCGTCCAATTTATGGCGTTCGCTCACTGTCAATGGCGACCGATATCGGACGATGATAACAATTTTTTTATGGCCTACGTTAGATGGTATGGATCTCACAAACATGTGGTTCCAACAGGACGGCGCCATACAGCACGGGAAACATTAAATTTATTGGATGAGAAATTCGAAGGCTTCGTCGTCTCGCGTGGTGGCAACATCAACTGGCCACCGAGATCGTGTGACTTAACCACAGAGTACATGGACTTAACACCTCTCGACTACTTCTGTGGGGTTACGTGAAGTCTCTAGTCTATGCAGACAAACCACAGTCAATAGGGTATTTTACTCTATACGAGAAAAAAATTATAAATATATTATTGAGACAGTTCAGGCATAAAGCCGTCGGAAAATGTAAGTTTTAGTTCATACAATAACAAAACAAAATTTTAAATTCAATTCAAAGTTTTCAGTATTTTTAATCTGTTATAAAACACCGTGAAATAGTAGCGGCCATGTTATTACGCCATACGGCTGCGTAAACAAAAAATTGTCAACTGTCAGTCAACCGATTGGCGTAATATAGGCTTTGTACTTTTATTATTTTCGTAACCAACGTATTTTTTTCATTATTACACCTATTACAAAATATGCTTTTAATTGTTTTTAAATGATATACAATTATCATATTTAATATGAGCTCATTTGATACAAATCGAACTGACGTCATTTACGCTGAGCAATATGGCGTCCAGTAAGAGGCGCTTTCGTCAAACTACGCGCGAAATTTGAAAATTTAAAATTTAGATCCATTTTTATGGCACTTATCGATTGAATAAAAATTTTGTGTTTTTTTTGGTGACATATTAGCACTACAGTATTTCATTGAGACACTTTTCAAAAATGGATGTAATACCCTATTGCCGCCCTGAAGGCCAACATAACTCGCGCTCTTCGTGAAATTGAGCCCTATTTATGCGAAAATGTCATCCTTAATTTGTCCACCAGGATACACCACCTACAGCGGAGTCGCGGCGGTCATTGGGCTGAAATTATATTCCATATAAAATGTCAGCGAATATCCTTTAAAATAAAATACAAATTGTGGCAATATCACTTAAACAGGATTTTTTTTTATTTTTTTTTTAAGCTCTAGCGCTCTTAATGAAAAACCCTGTACGTACTTGTCTTCTTGCGGCATCTCCACAACTTCCAGCCGCAGGGGCTCAACTGTCAGTACGGGCTGCGCGGCGGAGGCGACGGCGTAGTACGTGACGGCGCGGCACAGGGGCTCCGGGTCTCCCAGCAGGGCTCGCTGACGAGCTTGCAGCAGGGAGGAGGAGGCTCGACGGGCGCAGGCCGAGGAGCCGAGGGGGCTGCAGTACGCCTGGGGACAAGAAACATGCTCATTTTTTCCCTTCCTAAATTATTCATAAGAATAGGAATTTGACATTGTATAAATTTTTACATTGTTTAACTTCCGACATTTTCTAAAACGTCTTTATATTATTTTTTAAGTAGTATTTCTATTGTAACTGAGTTTCAGAGAATTACTGCTAATTTAGCTATAATGTTGTGTAGGGTAGATATCACTTAAATTTGCACGCTTCATTAGGTATAATGAAGTGTACCTTCTATGCCTTTGTAACACCCTACAAGCATGTATTATGCAAATTAATATGATTTGATTGGATTTGGAACACACTAGAAAGAACATTATTCAGAGTCCATACACAATTTGCCTAAGACCTAACAGATACGTGAACTTACTTTCTGTGTTCTATATTATGCACACGTTCTGTTTAAACTAAATTAAAATCACGAACACTTCTGAGAATTGTAAAAAATCCAAAGCAAGTTCTGATTTTGAAGTTATAATTAGGGCAATTGAAACATACGTACGGTAATAACTTGCGTGTACGTAAGTGATAAAATAACAAAACTGTGTCATTACTATCAAATGTCAAAATTATCATCTATCAATTCATCGGCTGTCAGTGTCAATGTTGCTCGTTTCACACAACGCTTTCAACCATTTCAAATAAAAATAAAAAATAAGGACTTTTTTTTTTTTTTGTATGGCATCTCGTAGTTCCACCTGAGGGTTGGTTACTGCTTAACCGGACAATCCTGTGGTGCCTTAAAAGTGACTTTTAGGGCCTCCAGCCAGGGCAAAAACTTATAAACTAAGTGACTACGCTAAGGGCACTCCCTGCGGGGTACGAGCCTCGGCTTAGGTCGCCACTGAGAGAGGGCAGCAAAGGGACAGGCTGGATCGGGTCTCCATTAATTAGGGGCTATTTTAAAGCTAAGGGCACAGCGACGCGGGCTGGCGCTAGCAAGGGTGGGGGGGGGGGCGTTACGGGGTCGTCGCGAGGGACCTCGGCGGCGAGGTCGGAATGACGGTAATCTGTATCTGTATTTAACTAATGTGCTAGTGGCCCTATTTCGTTCTTGATGGAGGGTAATAGCGTCATCTGGATCGGACAGGGAAAAAAAAATAAAAATAAATAAGGACGCCGAGGAATAAGACCGAAGTGAATTACTTTTTAAAATGTTTTCGAAATTATGAAGTGTCTGTTTCATTGTAATAATAGTAACATATTATAAAATAAATTAACGGTAAAAAAAATATTTTAAAAACAAGCTTTTATTATGCACGAAAAATTAAAAAAATAAACTAAGACATTCATAAAATTCGTAGTTTTATAAACTTTATAAGTAACAACCTACAAAAATGTTCAGTTTAACTGACAAACATATATTATCTATAACCAGTATATTAACATTCTTACGCGATCTGAAAGCTTGTCGCGGCCGAGGACTATGCGTTAACGAAATTGCGCGACAAGCTTTTAAATCGCGTAAGAATATTAATATACTGGTTATAGATAATATATGTTTGTCAGTTAAACTGAACATTTTTGTAGGTTGTTACTTATAAAGTTTATAAAACTACGAATTTTATGAATGTCTTAGTTTATTTTTTAAATTTTTCGTGCATAATAAAAGCTTGTTTTTAAAATATTTTTTTTACCGTTAATTTATTTTTAACTTTTTAGTTGGACATATTCCTTTGTCTATCCATTTCCATTAACGCTTCATTGTTACAAGGTCTCTTTCTAGTTAATTTTGTGCAATCTAATTCTTCAATTTGTAGACCGTCTAAAGACTTAACTCTACTCAGAGCTACATACGCTTGTCCAGCAGCGAAGAGTTTTGAACCCAAATATACCACGGCATGTTCAACAGTGCTCCCCTGCATTTTATGTACTGTTGAAGCCCAGCATAATACTATGGGTAACATTCTTCGTTTCGCGGTGCCGTGACTATATTTGGTCTGAAACTGCACTGATTTGGGTTGTATCACATGCACACCATCGTTTCCGAAGTTTATACGAACTGATGGAATATCAGTATCGTACATTTGTGCTCTACGGAAGCAGGGCCATATAATTTCTTCGATACATCCGATAGCACCATTCACCAGTCCTTTTGATACATCGGTGTCAATACATACATACATCGGTGTCGGCCGGTGCCATCGGCCATTACATTACCGTTCATCTGCTCTTGTTCGCTTCATACGTTGTTTCACGTTATCGAGCCTTTGACGTTTTGCATCAGTACTTTCATTGGCAAATTTCTGTTGCCGTTTCAATTTTTCCTTCGCCAATCTTCTTTTTTTTTGTGTTGCTGTTTCTTTTCCCATCTTAGTCCCACGAGTATAGAAGAATTATAGCGTCCACCCTTTCAGAGCTTTGAATAAAAGGGCAAGGGCAAAATATACAACAGGGTGCGCCCTGGTTCCCTGAGGTGGTGTTCATGACATCATATTAGACCCTGATGCCACTCATTTCTCGGCACGGCCTCACCTTAAATTGGGTACTAGAATTATGCGCCACTTGTTTCGGTTTGTACCTTACTTGTGCCTCACGAATACTGTGATCCGTGTTTGATTTTGGAGTTTTCCTTCTCCTAGACTGGTTGCAAACCAATGCTATCGACGCCAATCTCGCCGAACTACACAACGTTACCAAAGTAACTTAGGTATACCTTAGTTCAGCACAAACTGTCCACGCGAAGTGGTGTTCCTATGACTATATTCCATCTCCATCATCAGAGCAGCTGCATCGTACCATAATATTATTGTATTGTTATCAAATTTCCGTAAGTATATCAACTTTCAGTTTACTCGGTCCACGAGAAGTGGTGAGCCTATAAATACCGTCCAACTCCATCACCAGACCAGCTCCATCGTACCATATTATCGTATTGTCAACAAAGTTACGTAAGTACACCAAATTTCAACTCAATCGACCTACTGGATCTCGTGTTCCTGTGGCTACGCTGCAACTCCTCATGACACCAGCTCAATGATACCTTGTTATTGTATTGTCACCAAACTTACGTAGTCATACCGAAATTCAACTCAATCGGTCCATGGGAACTAGTGTTCCTATGGGCAACTTCCAACTCCTCATGACACCAGGTCAATGATACCTTGTTATTGTATTGTCACCAAAGTTACGTAGTCATACCGAAATTCAACTCAATCGGTCCATGGGAACTAGTGTTCCTATGGGCACCTTCCAACTCCTCATGACACCAGGTCAATGATACCTTGTTATTGTATTGTCACCGAAATTACATAGACATACCAAATTTTGGCTTAATTGGTCCACAGGAATCGGAGTTCCTACGGGCTTCTTCCAACTCCTCATCAGATCAGCTCCATGATACCATATTTTTGTATTGTTGCCGAAATTACGAAGACATACCAAATTTCAGCTCAATTGGACCACAGGAATCGGAGTTCCTATGGGCATCCTCCAACTCCTCATCAGATCAGCTCCATGATACCATATTTTTGTATTGTTACCGAAGTTACGAAGACATACCAAATTTCAGCTCAATCGGTCCACAAGAACCGAAGTTTCTATGGTCACCGTCCAACCTCATCATCAGACCAGCTCCATGGTACCATATTATTGTATTGTCATCCAAGTTACGTAGGTATACCAAGTTTCAGCTCAATCGGTCTATTGGAAGTGGTTCAAATCTTCCTTGCAAGATTTGCAAACATACATACAAAAGTGAAGTTAAATAAAAGCTTGTAAAAAGCCATTACTGAAATGGTTCAAATCATGTTGATTCATACGCCATTTTTTATCATGTCCATTCTCCTCACCGTGGCTGTTTACCAACAAATACTTATTTATTTACGTAGACTTTATGCGCAAAGGTACAAAGGCGGACCTAATGCCTTAGGCATTCTCTACCAGTCAACCAAGAGTAGTAAAGAGATAACATGACAGCATAGGTGCATAGATAAAAAATAAAAATAAAGGTGGGTAGGTAGGGTAGGTAGGTAGGTGGGGTAGGTAGGGTAGGTAGGGTAGGTGGGGTAGGTACGGTAGGTAGGGTAGGTGGGGTAGGTAGGGTAGGTGGGGTAGGTAGGGTAGGTAGGGTAGGTAGGGTAGGTGGGGTAGGTAGGGTAGGTAGGGTAGGTAGGGTAGGTAGGGTAGGTAGGGTAGGTAGGGTAGGTAGGGTAGGTAGGGTAGGTAGGGTAGGTAGGGTAGGTAGGGTAGGTAGGGTAGGTAGGGTAGGTAGGGTAGGTGGGGTAGGTAGGGTAGGTAGAGTAGGTAGGTAGGTAGGCAGTTGGGCAGGGTCGACCGATAGGGACAGGGCGTACGGTCAGCTAGTATAATATCACAGATATAGATAGACCTAGATAACGCAAGTATCACGATCTGTATGAAAACCAAGCGTGCCATTTTTTGGACGTCACAATGTAATACGAATGTTTTGTTTTTACTTATTATTCCTTATTTCCTTATAACCAGGTATTACTGAGGGTATTAGATTAAAGATAATTGATTTTTTAATTATTACGCATAATATTAATCACAAAATGCCTTACCGATGGAAGGAAACGTTTACTTTATTTTTTTTACTTACGATTTTTCATCGTAAGTCAGGCACGAAAATAGGAAAGCGAAGTAGTTGCTCTTGCGTTATCTAGGTCTATCTATATCTGTGTATAATATAATATCAACCGTAGTCATAATGAATTGTTAACACATTACCTTCTTCTCCTTCTTGCTCACCCTGGCCGCCTCCTTAGCAAGTGGCGGCATGACGTTCGTCTGGAAGTTGTCGAGGCTCTGCTGAGCTTCGTCGAACGCCGCGCTCTTTGTCGCCATTATGTGACTGTTTGTTGCGAACCTAAAGTAAAGTAAAGTTTATTTATTTGCATAGATTGTAGGTACATGACATAAGGTGGTAAATAAACAATAAAATTGTGATCCTTGTACAATTTACATATTAGGCATGCAAACATTAATGAATGGCGAACTAGTGTCAAAATACAAAATTATGAATTACAGGTCAAAAAGAATACGTTAGTATGTCGTTAAATTGCTTAAAAAAATACAATTATATTAAATAAGAATTCACATTAGGATAAATTTATAAATCATTGTCATTTAGAAAATCGTTAATCGAGTAGTAACAGTTTTCATTTTTTTTTTTCATTGTTTTTAATGGGCATTTCATCATATTTTAGTTATACTCAATGTAGACTAGAAGATATGATAGTGCACAAATGTGTGCGCAAACAAAGGTGCACTCCGTGTTCCGTCATTTTCATAGTTCGATGGGACGGCAATCCGACACAACCGGAGAGAGATGTGGCCACCAACTTCGAAACTAAAGGCAACATCCAATATCACTCTGACCGACCTGGTAACCGAACCCAGGACCCCACGCCCAGCAGTCGCGGTTACGAACACGAGACCTACGGGGATTACTTACACCCTTATGATAAATTCAAATTCAAATATTTATTTCAGATTTAAAAATCCATATAATGTTAGTAGTAGTATAACTTAGCCTATTATTATTTAAATTAAATTAACGATAATCAAAATAATCAATAACGTTATACCTATCTTTAAATCGTCGATCCCATAATCCCTTAAGACCAGGGCCTTTAACCAGTGCGTCCTACCCGTAATGACTTACGGAGCTGAAACGTGGACACTCAGCGTGGGCACAGTATAAGTATTAGTACTACCGTACAGTAGCGACACGCTCCGCCTCCCTCTGAAACCGTTCCTCACCTCTCCCCGCGTCGAACGACTAGCTCTGGAAATTACGTTTTTGTTCGCACGGCGCGTAGACACGCACACTCACTCACGTACCTGTATAGTCTATTATTTTAGTATTAGTGTTATGCTCGGGGTTTCTCTTACCCACCTTCGTAAGGGAGGAGAGTTCCACCAGTCCGAAAACACATTCAGGATGCCATTGGAGGAAGAGCGCAAACGCGCCATCATGAGAGCGCATCGCTTCCGCATAAATCCTTCATCGCAGCGAACCCGTCGACGCGCGCTTTCGCAAGAACGTACACCCGATAAATAATTAAATAAGTAGATAAACATGATTACCTCAGCAAGTGACAGCTTTCTGTGAGAGGCAACGCTTTCGCTCGCAGCGCTTGTTTAGCTTTCTGGTCGTGAATGGCTTGTATCGCGCCGTTTATCTCCTTCACCAAAACATCACACTCCTGTAACAAAATAACTGTGTTAGTAAATACATACATCACACACCACACTTAATACTAACACTACCACATACCACACAAACTTACTCGTACACGCCTAGATCTTTGTTTTTATTTATTGTTTGAACTAAAAATATTTACACGTTCTATTGTAATTCTCCCACTACGACAGGGACCCGGAATTACTGTTTCTTCTAAACACAGGCTACCCTGTAGCCTATCTAGGAGGGCAGTAATCCTCCCACTAACTAGATGTTAGACAATCGTTATCCTATTTTTACTTCGCCATGTATCTAGTCTTAGGGCGGGTTGTTTCCAACAGTCGGTTAACGTTACATACGGACGGTTAAAAACTATTATGACGTGAGATGTTTAACGTTCCTTAAATGTAACGGGTTGTTTCATGACATAAAAATCCGTCAGTCAAAGTTATTCAAAAAGAGATTCCATTATATTTTGATGTTTGACGTAGCTGTTTGACAACACAAAATTACGTTGACTGGTCGGTTATGGTAATAGTAACTTTTTGACGTACAGACGCCAGCACATCAAGCTAATACAATCTGTCAAAGGAGTTGTTTCAAAATGTATGGAGCCTGGGCCCAGTCCTTGTACACCATACTTAATAATAGAGAAACACATTTTAAATAGTTCTCAACTGTCCAATTAATTTAAAATAGCTTTATGAGCAGGTAAAACACAATAAATTGCACTTGAAATTGCAACACACAACAAAAAGCAGTCATGGCGGTAAGCTATTATTTTGATTGATTAAATGACGTTTGACATTTATAATTCTGATTTTCTGCGTCGATTTGTGGATAGCCAGGTAAACAGATGAAAAAGAAACGGTGTTAAATTCAAAAAAACGAAAGGGAGGTTGTTATAAAGTACTCTAGAAACTAGAAACAAAACGAGACGAAAGTGACTGAAGTGAGACTGTTGTGACACTGACAGCCTACAGTTCTCTTTCTATGATCAATGGTTTATAGAGTAGCTAATTCTGAGTGACGCCATGTTGAAAATCCATAAAAAATATTGTTAAATTATCAATTTACTACCACAACAGTATACATTTAAATGAATTATCTGTATTTTTCCCGGATTCTACGGATTTTTCTCTTTTTTTTGAAGTGGTGTACATAGACTGGGCCCAGTATGAAACATGTCCTTTCTTTAATAGATTTTAGACTTTATTGCTAAAGCATAAGGTTCAAAGTTGATTGGGAAAAATGTACAGTTTCGGGTAGCTTGATGTGCTGGAGTCTGTACGTTAAGGCCACCATTTTGTGAAACAACCCATTTTTTGCTTTGTCGATAGTTAGCGCCATTTTTTAATTATTACCCGTCACCCGCCCTAAGGGCGGGTTGCTTCAACAATACTTAACTAGTTTGATTAGTTAAACAATAAACTTTATTATTACTATTTATTACTATTTATTAAAACTCTTACGCGAGCGTCCACCTATTTTTTTAGAATATATATACACTTGTTTTAGTTTTAGGCTTTCTTATACAACAAATAAGTTTATATAATATGTCCAGTCACGAGCATAAATATGTATACAGATTGCAAAATTCAAAAGCAATTTTTTCGTATAGATAACTCTCTATAAATACTTTATAGAATTTTGGGATCAAAAATAATACCTTATTCGTAACCCCATAACATTTCAATCAATAGCTTAAAAGAAAATCAGTTTAGAATGAGACCAACTGTTTACAAGTTTTTGCTCGTGACTATACGTCACTTTCTCGTAAATAAAAAGGTTTTATTTGATTATTTTCTTCTATTAAATGTTCACCAATTTTAAATGGTGTCTCACCTGTCCGAACATATCGATGTCCATGATATCGTCGACGCTGTTCATGACAGTCACACCATCGCCGAAGTTATCAGCGGGGTTCAATAACCTCGCCGCGTCTTCACTTATCTTACTCGCAAGCATTTTAATGTCCTGTGGAAAATGAGGCAAGTTTACTTCAACATATATTGTAACTTATAAAACTAAAACTAAAACTAATGCAGCTAGCCTTTGAGGCACTTGCCCCATTTGACAGCGATGCGGACAAGTTTTTTGATGCCCTTCGAGCTCAACCCTTTTCTACTAAGATTTATGGATTTAGATGCAACAAAATCTTCAAATAGTAAACTCAAAATAAAAAAAATTAAGGTAGTTGCTTTCCAAACAGTAAGTTTCTATGGAGAAGAACGAGCAAGAAACTCCATTAACACTTTTAAAATCAATAAAATATGAATAAATTGGATTACATCATCCATGCTGAATATATAATGTGAGAACAATGTAACAAGTCTTGCATGTTAAAAGAGGTCTAGAGAAAAATATAGTAAAGATAACAATTCAAACTAAAATTTAAAATAACCGAGGCAGCTAAGAGAAGACCAGTCCCAACTGACGGCGCCCGTTCACGAACATGACGCACGGATCGGCACCATTTAGCTCAACCATTTTGAAGGGAACCGAATGATCCAACACATGCGCCACCGGCAGCGAGACATTCAAGTGAGCATGACTCTCCCAACCGCCAGGGCATATTCAAGTCAATGAGAGGTATACCTCGTATATAGCTTTCAAGTACGTAGTGCTCACATCCACATGGTAGTGCTATGCAAGTTTACTTTTGTTTGTACAATAACGGGTTGTACGTTGTTTCATAGCTAATAGTTTTATAGAATTTCGTTTCAAATAACATTTTTCTAATAATATCGTTTCATAGAATAATCAATACGCAGACCTACTTTCTTTCAAGATTTTCCAATCATTGATTTTTGTTTCACATAAAGTTTATTGTTAGAATTATCATATCATAGAATAACAAATCAAATATTCTTTTTCCTTATATGTTTTATTTAATATAAAATTGATTCCCAAGAATGCGACTCTCAGCTAACCAAACTTACTGCGCGTGCGTGCAAGCAACCATGCAGCATGCAAGCAAGCACTCAGCGTACAAGCAAGTATGCAGCATGCAAGCAAGCATGCAGCGTGCAAGCAAGCATGCAGCGTGCAAGCAAGCATGCAACATGTAAGCAAGCATGCATCATGCAAGCAAGCATGCAACATGCAGCAGGCATAGTTTCTGTCACGATGTCAATGTCCCCACATAAAAAAAGAAAGATAATGCAGATCTCTTAAAATAAAGGAAATACTAATAAAATAGTGAAACTACAACTTACATCAGTAGTTCTCTTGCCAGCGGGTCCTTCGTTCTTCTTAGCAGTCGACTGAAGCTCGCCAGCTTCCTTCACCAGGTCTTGTAAGAAGTCCTACATATAAAAACAAAAAGAAATAAACATAATACGCAACACTGGCGGTAAATACTCAGCGAATGCAATATCACGTTCCGAGTATTAGAGTGGCCTGCTTCACTAAACTCAAACCCATTGAGCATGCAGCATCACCATATGATCACGGAACAAATTTAACCAATTTTTTTCCTACATTTTCAAGTAGAAGTTTCCAAGAAACGCTGCATACAAATTCATAAAAAAACGGCCAAAGGTCCCGTACCACCATATAATATTAAGATCGAGTTAAAAAAAAAAGCCAAAAAAACACTTGACTCTTGTATTGGGGACACCCATGTTTTTTAATTTTTATAATTTGATATTATTACGGCCATAGTAACACATATTGGTACCAATTTTGTTGTGCACGAACTAAATTAATTTTAAGCTATTTATATCTCTTTCTCTCCAATAAAACAAGAAAGAGACATATATTAATAAGAGCTGTCAATTTAAGTTGATCTAAAATGTTCATACAATTATAGTTGTCATTTCAGAACGTATTGATTAAAAACACTGCGAAGTTCAAGAGAAAACTCATTTGACATCTCTAACTTAGTCCTTGGCTATCGCCGTCCTTTTCTTCAGCTGCCTGGTAGTAAGAGATGCCAATTGTCTAATTTTAATTTAGTTTGTGAACAAGGGAATCGGCACCATTATGTGAAAATTTCGAGAATCTATCCATTACGGTTCAAAAGATATAGTCCTGTGACAGACGAACGGACAAACAGAGACGGAGTCTTAGTAATGAATGAATGATGACTTGCATTTAAAAAGACGATATCTACGCCTTTTGTTCACTAAGCTACGGCGTAACCTTCATACTACGACGTAGCCTGCTACGTGCTACGACGGAACCAGCTACGTGCTACGCCGTAGCTCACATGCTACGGTCTCGGAGAAAGTTTCGTAGACTGAATTCAGAAGGCCATTTCATCCTACCGACGATTAATGTCAAAATCTTGTCAAAAATATAGGTAAAGAGGGGCGTATTTCACCGATTCAGACATTAAGTATATTCTAGTACCAGTCTTACATAAAAGAAAGACAGTTAACATACCCTGAAATCCACAATATAGTTCTGTTCCTGGCCGGCTCTTGAAGGCCTGGTCTGCAGCAACGTCACCTGCAGGTCTTGGGTAGCTATCTCCAATTCGTCTCGCTTGTTCTTGTCCTACAAAATATAACTTAATTTTTATTTCTATTTTTGACAAGATAAGTCATTGTCTGGTACTTATAATCTTGTTTACCATGCTGTTTCTAATGAGGAATATTAATTTCGTTGGTAATTGTTCACTATGTGTTCATGGCTAAGCAGTGTGGATTTTAGTTAAGATACGCTTATCATAGTCAGTCCCTGGATGGTTGGTCACCATTTCATACCGTGACCACTCAGAGTCTTGAAAAGCCGTAGGTTCTGGTTACAGTTCACAGATCTTTGACAGTCGTTATGAATAGGACAACCAGAAAGTCTGACCATCAGTCTTACCAAGAGGAGTGGTAACTGGATGCTGGTCGAATAGGCAGTCACTTCACACACCGCTACGTTGAGACATCTATACCAGATACCGTGTGGTGCCGGTGCCGCGAATAGCCCCAGCCTATATCTAACCGTGGGTGGCGACAGAGGTATATTGACCAGAAGATGGGCAGCAGCGTCCTTCTGAGTACCTTAACACCTACTGCGATCGCCAACTTGCATCGGCCAAGCATGGTGATTAAGGCTAAACCCACCCTCGGCGGAGACCTATGCCCAGCAGTGGGCGTCTGAAGGTTGACTTGATGATGATGACCAGATGCCTTGTAGGTGCGTTGTTATCCCAGAGACAAAGTTGATATGTCTCACTTGCTCATATAAGTACACAAGCACACATACCATTCAAATTGTAACACAGCAACGCTGCTTTGAGGTAGAAATTGATAAGGTGGTAGACTTTCCCGCACGAGTTCCTTCACAAAGATATAGATAGATAAAAGAAAGAAAGAAAAATAATTTATTCGCCCCCCAGGACAAAAACACACACAAAAAATAACATATAAAAAAAACCGGACAAGTGCGAGTCGGACTCGCCCACCGAGGGTTCCGTACATATTAGTAGGTACATATCCATACTTCTATACTAATCCATACCTACTATCCATACTTTAATGTACTTAATATATAATATAATATATAATAAATGCGTTTTTTGCGACATCAAGGGACCGTAGACTTGAGTATATGGTTTTAATTTCAACTCGATACCTCCACGCGTTCCCGAGATAAAGAGTCTTGACAGACAGACGGACAACAAAGTGATCCTATAAGGGTTCCGTTTTTTATTTTTGAGGTACGGAACCCTAAAAAGAAAAAAACAAGAAAACAAAAATTGATCCTGTATTAGGCCAAAAGGCTCCTATCTCAGCATGGTGCTGTAACATTAAAAAAACGTCACAGCGTAGATAGATAGATAGTTAAATCATTTATTTAGTGCACCCAAAAGCTATCAACAAAGAAACCTATAAATGTCAGCACTTACATGTGTAGCTCGCTGGTACCGAGCATTCGCCAGGTCCAGCGCTCGCACAGCCTCTTCCAGACTGTCACTGTACTTGATGTATTCCTTCTTCTGCTCCGCTGTCAGCTCGCCATACTCTGCCATGCTCTGGACACAGTCAAATTATCTTTAGCCGCGTTGTGTGATTCTTGGTAGGGGCAAAACTTCTGCGTCGGCGTCACCGACATTCTATGACCTCATTACGAGAATACGAATCTTATGTGTAAGGAAACACAGTATTTATAGTGATACCTAGTGGCGGGTAGCAGAAAGCATACCATACAACATAGTCTATGGTTTCGACATGTAGATTTCCGTCAGCGAAATATTTTTTATTATTTCCAGAAATAAAATTTTACAAACAAACTATTTTAAACCTTTACAATATTAGTTACGTGGCAATACACAATTAATGCTAGCCGATAGGAACAGATACTTATATTAACCTTTAGCTTCAGCTAACGTGGTTTGCTTTACATAAGCACTAACGTTGATAGACCTTGTGAGTTCTGTGGGTTAATTCACGTAACTAAACAAGTGCTGTTAAAGTGCAGTTAAGTTTACACCAAAACAACCCTTTTCGTATTCTCTACCGCTGTCAGACACGCTCGCATCAAGTTTGCGTCACGCGAGCGCAATAACGGCATTTTACTGTTGCGCGTCTTTGGTGCGTGCTTCGGAACGCAACATGATCGGTATTCTACTATTCGTTTGACGTCTCAAAATGACAGTTAAAAAGCACTAAAATCTGTACTGGGGTATTATTTAAATATTATAATAACGTCACATTCAGATTCTATTAAATTATTTAGTGAGTAATTTGTTTTCTCTCATGTGGCTACACCATAAGTAAGTTCGGTACAGTCTGGTTGTCGTACAGTTGACGTGCAATTCACGCGCAGCTTACGCGCAGTTTAAAGATTACAAGAATACCGTTCATCACTCAAACTTGAACTAAGCTGCAACTGCACTACAACTTCATCGGCGCGTCATAAAATTACGTGAATTAGCCCTCTGTACCTTAATGTGAGTTTTTTAACGAATCAGAAGGCTTTATTTATATAGATGTAAAGGGACAAGATCCCTATGTTTATTTTTCAGTCGAGGCATGCCCTCCTTCGGCGGTAGCTACCTCAACCTTATTCATGGCGCTAACTGACGGATGGCGGTCTGTCATAAATATGGTCACTATGGTGTAATAATTGCAACATATACTGTTTCAATTTATAGAAAGGAATCGACAAAACAAATAACAAACTTTAAATGTCGTTTTTTAAATTTTTACAGGTAAGATAGCATTTGTTGGAATATTGTACCTAATGTTTTTTTTTAAGAGTGTATATATTGAAATGAAATCTTTGATTTTTACAGAGCAACACATTTTTTATTTTGCCGGCTCCAAACAACCGTTATGAAGATTAATTTATTGTCTTATATACATAATTAATAACTACGTTAAATACACATACATTAATAAAACAAACTAATTTTTTTTTTAAAACAACACTATTTTTTTGAATCCACTGCTACAAGAAGTACTGCTAAAATTATATTATAATATCATGTATTCTACTACAACTTTAAAACAAATGGAACAGTTTAAAAATAACAACATACGGTGACCAAAAGAGATAAGTATGTATATAGGTCGTCAGATATAGTTAAAGTTTACTTAGAAACCGATGGATGTTTTTAGACTAAATATATTTATTAATAAATTGAAAGAATTAAATATGTACAAAGCTTAAAAATAAATTAAAAAATATATTTATATTATGTACAATGGAGGGCTCACAGGGCATCAAAAAATTCGTCCGCATCGCACACAATGGGACAAGTGCCCAGAAGGCTAGCAGCGTTACCACGTTGAATAGCAATGCTAATTCTTTGGCCCAAGAAAAGGCCAGCCCTCTGGTCACGTGAAGAGTCGACCAGCCGCTTAGAAATATCCCTAAAAACAAGGTGAGCACTCGGACCCCATGGCCCTAGTGTTTCAACCCCAAACGGCTCAAACATATAACTTCCAAGAAGGTTATTATATTTACGCCGTTTGAGGTTTTCGGCACCTGCAGCAGCCGCCCCAGCACAGCACGACGTGCTAGGAAGATGGGATGGCGCAAGGGTGTCGACACAAGTTGCATCCCACACCAAAGGTCTACCCAACTTCCACGGCATTATGGTCATTCCATCTGGTCTCTTACCATCGTCACGTGCCAAGCCATTAGGTTCTAACACAGCTGGCACGCCGGCGGAGGCAAGAGCACGACGGATGATGTCATTAATGCTGGCGTGCCGTGCTATCCGGCCTGCGCTTTTACAGCAGGAAAGGCCATGGTGACCGAGGCAGTCGACAACTTCACCACATTGACAGCGATGCGGGGCCCCGCAAGGAGCGCCCAGACATAGGCATGTAGCGATGGATGGATGTTTTTGAATTAAATAAAATAAAATTAATAGAGAATAAACAGTTCCATGGTTCCACGGTACGCCGTGTGGTGCCGGTCGCCAATACAACTACCCCATGTCTACCCGTGGGTGTTGTAGAAGGCGACAGAGATATTGACCAGAGGATGGGCAGCAGCGTCCTTCTGAGTACCATAACACCTACTGCGATCGCCAACATGCATCGGCCAAGCATGGTGATAGCGGCTAAACCCCCTTTTGGGGGAGACCTATGCCCAGCAGTGTGCGGTTAAAGTTTGATGAAAATTTGATGACGATGATGAAACGGTTCAATGATTTCATGCGTTATTATTCTAATCATGTGACCTTTTGACCGCCACAGTCATGTATTAATGACAACACAAAACGTACCCAGCACGGCACGGTCACGACTACATGACAGACGAGTTACTACTAGTAATACTAGGAGTCGTTCTGTTAGTCAGAGAGTTGAAGCTAGATGCTCGTTCCAAAACGTAGGTTGGTCTCTATGGAAAAATGCGAAAACATCCATCGGTTTCTAAGTATACTTCAACTATTTCCACTCTCCCTGTACTGTAGCATGCACCCACCCGTAAGCAAATGTTTTGCGTGCGTTACATTGCGCGCTAGTATAAACAGTGGATTTTTCACACCAAAATAAAATTCGATTCCAGCAATAATGTTTGCAGTACTTATAGGGTATTTTACTTTATACGAGAAAAAATCTATAAAGTTTAGGCAAAAAGCAGTCGGAAAATGTTAGTTTAAGTTATAAAATAATTTTTGAAATAGAATTCATAGTTTTCAGTTTTTTTTAATCTGTTTTATAAAACTATAACATGGTAGCCGCCTTGTTGTTACGTCGTACGGCTGTGTAAGCAAAAAAGTGTTAACTGACAGTCAACCAATTGGCGTATAATTGGCTTTGTGTGTTTTCAAAAATGGGTGTAAAAACCCAACCAACCTTATTAAAAACTATGTGATATGTCTTCTACAACCCCATGAAACCTACAAAAGATACGTAAAAAGCAGAATTTTCGAACATAAAATCCAAAACTCACTAACTTTCTACGCCATCACACACAAACAACAAGTTCATGCATTTTCACATTTCAATACTCACCGTACAAAATTAAGGCTGCGCAGATGAATATCCGCCTGCGTTCTATCGGATGTCAGAATTAAATATAAAGTGCATAGATTTGTTTTTATTAGTTTTAATCGGTACTGCATTACTTATAAAAGATTAGTCACAAAATATTGACCTGATTCTGTTGTGCAAAAAATTGTGCAATTCTTTAATAACGTATCGCAGTCATTGCCAAGAAGTCTTACTGAAGATTCTGTCACAATATATTCGGACACAGTGTCCGAAACTATTTTTTTTGACTGATGATTCGGACACTAATAAAAAAGCTGTTTTGTACAGTCACATAAAAAAACTTCCGACGACCGAAAGAATCATGGCAGGATACGCACAAAAAAAATAAAAATGTTGAGAGAAGTTGAAATTCTAATTCTTATACTCTTGGGTACCTAAAGAGTATTTTCAGGCGTTTACAATATTTTTAAAACCCCGCTAAAAAAGTGATTGGTTTAACGAAAAGCTCATTATTTCAGAACAGTCGCCGTTTCGCAGACCTTACACTGAAATTGCATCGTTTTAAGGGAAATAATGTCAGAAATAATGTTTTTTTTTCCATACACTTGTAACATCACTAATCTGCCAATTTGATAGATACGTTATCGTCGCTTGTCACTTTCTTTTTTTTATTAACACAAAATGGGCATCGAGATGAAACGAAAAAGTGTTGTTTTCATTTCGTAATATTTAAATTAAGCGGGGGTTTCAAAATATGGTAAGTATATCAATCTACTCCTGGTAATGTATTCTTTACATTAAAAAATATTTTAAACCATCTAATTTTTTTTTATACAAATGAATGTATGGATCTCGCCATGATGCTTTGTCTTCAAATCGTTTTTAACCGGATTTTATATTCAGTACCCCGCCAAGAATTGCTCAACTTGCTGCTTGTTGACACCTTTAGGACAGACATATTTGCATAACAAATTCATCACCATTATCATAAAATACTAGAACAAATACTGACCTTAGCCGTATCAATGATCTGCATGGTCATCCTCCTCAGCGCACTATCCAGGTTCACGGCCTGTTCCACCTGTTTCCTCTTCCCGAACTTTCCTGCCTTCACATCACTCCTCAACTTTTCTACCAGGTCCTCAAGATGAGCGGCTTCCTGCGTCAGCTTGTGGACGGTGGTATGTTGGGACGAGGCCAGAGGTGCCCAGGTCTTGGAGAACTTGGCGAGGGATGTTGACAGGTGGTCTGCTGAGGATACAAGGGTATCCTGGCAGATGGCGTGGTGGATGGTAGGGGCGATCAGCTGTGGATAGAAGACATATTGTAGTAGCTGGTTTTGGAGTTCATCATTATCAACATCCTCCTCACGGAGGACACACACGAAAAATAATATTTAAAGAATTAAAAATTACTAGTGACATGGCGCGCCATGGAGGAGGCTGGACAGTGGACCTCAAGTATGCTGATGATGATATGAAGGGTTTCGTTGGTCTCATGATATGAAGGGCTTCGTTGGTCTCATGATATGAAGGGCTTCGTTGGTCTCATGATATGAAGGGCTTCGTTGGTCTCATGATATGAAGGGCTTCGTTGGTCTCATGATATGAAGGGCTTCGTTGGTCTCATGATATGAAGGGCTTCGTTGGTCTCATGATATGAAGGGTTTCGTTGGTCTCATGATATGAAGGGCTTCGTTGGTCTCATGATATGAAGGGCTTCGTTGGTCTCATGATATGAAGGGCTTCGTTGGTCTCATGATATGAAGGGCTTCGTTGGTCTCATGATATGAAGGCCTTCGTTGGTCTCATGATATGAAGGGCTTCGTTGGTCTCATGATATGAAGGGCTTCGTTGGTCTCATGATATGAAGGGCTTCGTTGGTCTCATGATATGAAGGGTTTCGTTGGTCTCATGATATGAAGGGCTTCGTTGGTCTCATGATATGAAGGGCTTCGTTGGTCTCATGATATGAAGGGCTTCGTTGGTCTCATGATATGAAGGGCTTCGTTGGTCTCATGATATGAAGGGCTTCGTTGGTCTCATGATATGAAGGGCTTCGTTGGTCTCATGATATGAAGGGCCTCGTTGGTCTCAACTGCGCGACTGCTGCGGTTGGGATCATGGGTTCATTTTTCAGGTCGGGCAAAATATTATTGGGTTTTTTTAGTATCGGAAGTCGGTGGCTTCTTTTTGTTGTTTTGTATTGCCAAAAACATTAAAAAAAGCTTTTTATTTTTCGCTTTTTAATACCTCCTTATTATCCAAATCCATTAAGAGATTGAAAGTGCCAGGTTGGAGAAACTTAAAACAACATTTATGTTTTTTTTTTTTTTGCTTTCTGTCGATTTTTTCAAAAAGTGTTGAATGGATTTCGATAAAATTTATATAGGACCACCCCTCAGGTACACTCTATCCATAAAAAAAAAGATTTTTTTAAATCGCTTTACATTTGCCGGAGAAATAGGTATACAAAAAAAACACAGTCGAATTGAGAACCTTCTTTTTTGAAGTCGGTTGAAAAGGAAAACCATCGATTCGAAAAGAAGTAGAAGTTGGGAAAGGCAGAAGTTGAGTATACCTTGGCAGTGTACACCATCTTCCCGGCGGTGTCGACGCAGCTGGTTCCTGCGCTGCAGATGTCCTGCACGTGCGCGTGACCCTCAGGACTGGTGCTGGCGTCGCTGGCCACACTGCTGGCTTCTAGCGCCAGGCGGGAAGCCGTGTCACCTATGGCCTTGGCTCGGGATATCACCTGGAAGTGGTCGGGTGGTTACAAAAATATTTATACAAAAAAGGCCACCGCCTTTAAAAAGTAAAAAATAACTTTAAGTTCGCAAGGGCGGCTTTAGTTTGGTTTGTTGTTTTATATTGCGACCGAAATTTAGTAAAAAAGTTTTTTTTTTTCGCTATTCAGCATCCACTTCTTATCATACACATTAATTACGAAACGGTGACACCAAAAAATTCTGTCATTCCTTAATTTTCTACCCTTAGGGATAGAATATTGTATTGAAAATATGGGACCTACTTTGAGGTATACACCACCAATTAAAAAAAGAATCATCAAATCGGACTATACTGAAAAAAGTTATGCGTGGTCAAAAATTAAAAAAAAATTTAAACGTGTCGAATTAAGAACTTCTTTCTCATCTTTCCTCTTCTTTTTTTAAAATCTGTTGAAAGCACACGTTACATACCTCCTTCTCCAAAGCCGGGTCGACCTTACAGCTGACGACCCTGAGCAGCTTCACAGACTGGTCTCCGAACGAAATGGCTGCGTCGTTCAGTTTCTGTGGAACATCACAATACTATAAACAGTGTTTCAGGCATTGACATATATATTACTGCGTAAGGACCCTGGTCCTTACCCCCCCCCCCCCCCTGGTCCTCGATGGTGCCATTTGGACGTGCGGTTGGCAGGCCAACCGCACGTCCAAATGGCACCATCGAGTTGTCACTAAAAATGACAGTTTAGGGCCACCGGACAACGCGACTCAGTCGACATTGTATGAGTTTTGACAGATGTCGCTACTTTTGCTTGTTCCAAGAACGTTTATTTAAATTGTTCTAATGGGCGTATCCTTTTGAAATCATTTGTTTCAGTGTATTTCTACGTATTGCCCAATGGGATGTATCAATCATGTTCTACTTTTTATTTAAGGTGTATCCCGAAAAATTAAAATTTTCTTAAGTTTTTTGCAATTTCCAGCTCAGTATCAAGTAGTTTAGTAATAAAAAAATATTCGCGGGAGTAACATATACGCAAGGGCGTAGCAACCGATAGTGGCGCCTAGGGCACGCATCATTAGTTGCGCCCCTATGTATTTATTTAAATCTTAAAACAGATTACAGTAATCATTAATCATATTACATACAAAACAGAGATTTATTATCTTTTTTATAATGTAAATCCGTAAATAGGACAACTGCATTTACAACTGCACCTTCCTGGTCTTCTGGTCTTCTTGGATTTCTTGATGGTGTTTTCGAAATTTGTTTTATCTGTCTCTTCTCGCTCTACACTGAGCAAATCTAGGTCACCTAATCTTTCTTGATCTTTCTAAAAGCACAGTATAAGTACGACCGTACTAAAAGATCGCTCACGACTTGCGATGGATACTGCAATTGTAAACAAGCAGAATTTGAAAAGAAATGCGCAGATTTGGAATACGATTTCATCGCCGCTTCACAATTTAATTCAAGTAGTTCTTCTGATTTCTTCAGGTTGACGGTTTTTCTTGTTGATATTAGCATTTGAATATCCAATATTTCTTCGTATAACTGGCCTCCGTCGCTCATCGCAACTATAGAAATCTCCAAATTATTTTCATTTATTTTTTAACCGTCGGTCGCAGCCGTAACACAGAGTTGTAACATCTAAAACCAGAATACTCAGAAGTTCTAATCAAATACAAAAAATTAATTGCATCTCAGTGGAAGGAGTATTTAACCGACTTAAAAAAAAGGAGGTTCTCAGTTCGACCTGTATGTTTGTATGTATGTATGTATGTTTGTCCGCGATTATCTCCCGTTTGGCTGAACTGATTTTGATGTGGTTTTCATAAACGTGTTTGTTACATTCTGGAGAAGGTTTTAGTATCAACAAACAGAAATTTATTCAGCGCTTTTTGAAAAAATCAACAAATACCGAGAAGACGTTTTCGTTTCTTCCATCGTTCCATCTTTGGAGGACTTTCTATCTCTGTTTTAACTGTGTTGCCGTTACTTAGTGGATTTGGGTGACAAGGAGGCACTAAAAAGTGGAAAATAAGTTTTGAAGGCGGTTCTCTTTTTTCAAAAAAGATTTTTTTGACATTGTTTCTCGCGATAATGGGATATGGTACAGGACAATACAAAGTGAGCCTCCTCACATACCATGGAGTGCCAATGTGAAACTAAATCGTAAGCAAATTGTAATTCCTCATAGGTTGCGTTCCGGACACATGTCCGTTAATAATTTCAACTTTTCTATGAATGTAGTTGAAGATTTGAAGGTATCACTTTTTGATGTAGTGTGTCCGGAGGAACACCACTCATAGAGTCATAGGGAGTGGTGCGTTCTCAGCTCACTCTGCGCTTATTCGCCGCGAAGCGCGGGAATCGTAAACGTGATTGTTTGTTATGAAGTAATAACATTATACAGGGTATATCCGGGTACATCAATGCTGTGGAAATACGTGAGGATGAAGTTCATAGGATGCTTAAGCAAATTGATTTGAATAAATCCGCAGGTCCTGATAATGTGCCACCCTTTTTCATATCAAAGTGCGCCAAAAGTCTCTCTTTCCCGTTGTCGACCTTGTTCAGGAGGTCACTTGATACTGGTTTGGTACCAGCGATCTGGAAATCGGCATATATAACACCGATACATAAAAAGGGGCCAAAAACTTCTGTTGAGAACTACAGGCCGATCTCCAAGTTATGTGTGTTTGCTAAAGTACTGGAGAAAATTGTATATAAACAAGTTTACTCAGCGATCAAACATAGTTTCACTGAGAATCAACATGGTTTCTTAAGAGGTCGGTCCACCACGTCTAATCTAGTTCTCTGTAGTGACTTCCTATCGGAGTCTATGTCACATCGATGCCAGGTTGACGCTATATATACCGATTATAGCAAATGTTTTGATCGAATCGATCACGTTATCTTAATGCGTAAGCTTTTATCGATGGGTATCAGGGGTAATTTATATAGATGGTTCAAGTCATACGTTGAGGGAAGATGTCAAACTGTAGTGCTGAATGGCTACTCCTCTAGAGCCATGCATATTCCTTCAGGAGTTCCCCAGGGATCTTTGTTAGGGCCTCTTCTATTTAATATCTTTATAAATGACGTCACCTCCTGTTTTCGGTATTCTAAAATATTATTGTACCCATGCAGATTCTCTGTTACTGCAGGATGATCTAGATACCTTTCAAGCCTACTGCAATTTAAATAAGTTGGATCTAAACGTTTCTAAATGCTACGTGTGTTTATTCACCCGAAAACCCCACCCTGTTTTGTTTCCTTACACTCTCCTTGGTACTCCAATATCCAGGGTCAATATAATCAAAGATCTTGGGATTTCCTTTGACTCAAAACTTATTTTTGACACTCACATTAACAATATCGTTCGCAAAGCATCAAAAGCACTAGGTTTTATTTTCAGGGTCTCGACTGATTTTAAAAACATTAATACAATCAAAATCATGTATTGCTCGTTTGTTCGTAGCCACCTCGAGTATGCCTCTCAAGTTTGGAACCCATGTTATGAGGGCATACAAAGAAAATTCTTAAGGTACATTCAATTTCGCTCCAATATATATAATAATATATCTGATTATCTTAAACGGTGTAAAAAATTTCATATCCTTCCTTTGTATGAACGCAGAAAAATTTCTGATTTAGCTTTTCTGTTTAAAATTGCAAACAGTTCCATCGACGTACCCAACTTGTTGAGTAAAATAGGACTGCGAGCTTCTTATTCGTCTTTGCGCAAACCTCGTCTGTTGTATGCACCAGTGACAAGAACGAACTACAGACAAAACTCGTACATGATTAGGGCGAGTCGTGTGTTCGATTCGACTTGCCAGGACGTTGATATCGATCTTTTTCACACTAATGTGAACAAGTTAAAAAATACTCTTTGCAATCATTTCTTTGGGAACCTAAAATAGTCAACGGTTCCAATAGTCAAGTTTATTCTGTCTACTACCTATATAATTATATCTTTGTATACTTTTTATATCTGTGAAAACTTGTAATTGGCCTTCATAATGTTATTTACAATCGAACTATTGTGCTTAATCAGCTGTAAGTTTTCCTAAAATTACAAAAATAAAATAAATAAATAAATAAAATAAAGTGAAAATAACATACTTAAGGGTTTATTGCACTGTATTTAGATTTTTAAATTTAATAATTGGCTATTTTTGCGCCCCCCTTCGAAAGGCGCCCGGGGCACGTGCCCTACTTGCCCCACCCTTGTTACGCCTGTATTTTGATGATTTTTATAATTGTAATTCTGAAAATGCGTATATGATATACGCATTTTCAGAATTACAATTAATTTGAATCATCAAAATACTCTCCTCTCACTCTGAATTACGCGGGCTGCCCTGACGCATCCCCCCTAAAATTTATATATATACATATATGCTTAGTATGAAGGGGTGTTAATGCCGATAAAAGCCGTACGGATCGCCCGGTTAAGCTACGCTAGTCGCGGTCAGTCAGTGGATGGGTGACCATCCATTTCATATCGAGACCCCTCCGTACCTCGAAAAGCACGTAAAGCCGTTGGTCCCGGCTGTCATTCGTAGATCATCTGATAACCAGTCTTAACAAGGGGACACAGTATGGAGTCAGTCTTACTAAGGGGTATCGTGTTACCCAGTACCTGGGTTGTGGAGGTCCGATAGTTAGTCGCTCTATGTAAAACACTGGTATTCAGCTGTATCCGGTTAGACTGGAAGCTGCTACCCCAACACAGTTAGGAAAAGGCTAAGCAATTATTGTTTTTGAACTTCAACCTTTCGTAGTTTTGTAATCAATCAATACAATGTAATCAAAGGTTGTACCTGCTTAAGTACATAACGACTCTATAAGAGAAAAACAAGTATCCATGCGACTTACCTTCACATTCTCCTTGCTCTTGGCAGCGTCATTGATGCTCTTGGTAGCTTGGCAGAGCTTGGTCATGTCCTCAATGAACGACTTGCGAGCGTTTTCGGGTAAGGAGCCACATATCGCACTGCCATCTATAAAACATACATATTTTTATTGTCTATAAACATACGTGCATTTTACTCATTTATTAAAAGTAAAAAAAACTGTTGATAGTCTGTGGTTGAGGCTGAAGAAAAGGACGGCGACAGATAAGAACTAGCCTTCCTTTTCTAGAAAACTAATTTGACATCTCTATGTCAAATTAGTTTTCTTGAACTTCGCCGTGTTTTTAATCAATATGTTCTGACATGACAACTATAATGGTATCAACATTTTAGATCAATTTTAATTGACAGCTTTTAATTTATATGTGTCGCTTTCTAGTTTTATTGGAGAGAAAGAGATATAAATAACTTACAATAAGTTTAGATGGTGGACAACAGAATTGGGACCAATATTGGGTTTACTAAATAATATTGCATTTACTTTCAGTATAGAGGTGTCTTAATGTGCTTATTTTTTGCAGCTGTTCTCCTAAGTTAATTGACTAAATTGGTGTAATTTAATCATAAACCTTTAAAATATTCCGCCTTCACAAGGAATTAAGGTAGGAAATTATTCATAAAACCGTATCTACGCTATTATGTATTGTTTTGTTAAAATGTATTACCATTTACAATGCCCTTGACAGACTCTGTGAGAGAAACAGTAGGTTCCATCGCAGCCTTATAGTCCAGCTTATCAGCATCTGAAATATACATTGTTTACTTAGATGGAATTTTGTTTACTTATTTTGTAAAATCAATACAAGCCATCCAGCGGCCGGTACACACTGGAAGTGATCCTAAATGACGTTATTTTAGACAACGATCTACATTAATAAAAGAAAATATATACAATACATGTGTGTGTATGGCTTGATGCTGATGATTTGCACAGATAATGATTAAAAACATTAAGAGCGCCCATCCCCATCGAACGAACCTAAACGCGATCGTGATTGAAATTTTTTTTTGTTTCAACCAACGCAAATCTCGAATACAAACGAGTGAATGAGAACGCAATAACATCACAGGAAAATTGGCGCGCGGAAATTTCACAAATCTTGTTCCAGGACATACGTGTTTTTGAAAAAGCTTTACAAGTTTTTGGTAAAAATGTTTGTAATTTAGATTCACCATTACATCTGCAAGGTTTGTATGACGCTGTTTTTTTTACTTTTTCAATGTATGAGTGCATTATGAACGGTCAAACTTCAGATAAAATTGTGCAGAAAAGCTGATATTCGGACGCGTTTACTGAATTTGTTTCTTAAAAAAAATAATTTTTGGCTTCATACAAACCTAGATTTAAACCACAAGATACTTGTGTGTTAAAAATATTTGGTAAATTATTTGTTTTAACGCCGTAACGTACGAGCGCTTGTATGGGAAATATGACGGGATGACCGCTCTTCAGAATCAACGACATTGGTGTTATATTTTCTCAGAACCTAAGATATTACAATATTAATTAGTATTCATTTTTACCTTGTTTTTAACTTATAACTCAGAACGGACAAACATTTCAACAAAGCTGTCATAGTAAATGTTGTTTCAGTTAAAATTACCTATACAACGATATATATGTCATTGCTATTGGAGGGGTGTACAATCTTCAATACATTTTTGCCCATTGTCCTTTAATTGAATATTGGCGCTTTTTACTTAGTAAGTTAGCTTATTTTACGAATTTATTGTTTTGTGCATGTGGTGTTTACCTACAAGTAATTGCTGCGCTGTAATTTAGTTTCATGAATGTTTTATGTCTCTGTACTCAAACTAAAAAAAACAGTTGTAGGTAAACCTAATATAATCTTATATATAAAAATCTTCTGTGAAAGTGAACTCCTTCTAAACGGCTAGATCGATTTTGATGAAATTTTTTGTGTGTATTCCAGTGGATTCGAGAATGGTTTAGATTCACATTCGGACCCGGTAGGTGGCGCTGCAGTCGAGTTGTAGGACTTCTTAGATGTATGTCACCCTGGTACTAGGACTGCTTAACTTAGTAGTACTTATCTATGTCACCTTGGTACCTACCTCTCCACTGCGAAGGCCCTAATTGCTATGTCGAGTGGACACAAGGTAGGTAGGTAGGTAGGTAAGTAGGTAGGTAGATGGGAGGGTAGGCCGGACCTGGATTTTTGTAAGAATTATTGAAATATTAGGTTGATAGGGTAGGTATGTAGGAGTAGGGTAGATATGAGATATCGCCGGCGATAGTGCAAATCCGTGAATCTACCATATGTAAACAGCGCGTATCTGCACTACGTCTAAGTTTATAGGGGAAGGTTATAAGTGCGGTATCGATACTTGCCGGCCGTAGACAAGCGGTATTGTTATTGGGCGATTCCTTGTATTCTATAGCTCGAACGAAAATCACGTCAAAGAGGTGTCTGTCAATGACGTGGAGTTTCTTGCTCGTTCTTCTCCATAGAGACCCACGCTACGTTTTGGAACGAGCAACTAGCTTCATTTTTCTGACTAACTGACTCTTTGACAATTCAAAAGTGCCTGTAAATGGTTTAATTGAAATAAATGCTTTGACTTTGACTTTGACGATCGTGCGTACATTGCCCGCGAAATTTTAAATTGGCTACATTTGTCAGATACGCGGAATTATCCAATGCTAGTTACGCAGATTTGCACTATCCCCGACGATATGGGATTTTTGTACCGATTTTCAGGGCAGGACAACATCCGCCGGGACCGCTACTAATAAATAAATAACAAAATGCTTTAAAGTGACATAGCCTCACAGTTGGCGGCGACGAGCGCGGCCACATGCACTCCTGCCCGCGCCAGGCCCTCCTCCATGTGCTGTTCCCTCCGCGCCACCTCCGTCGCGGGGAGAGGCTTGCCACCCGCAGAGTTGCTCTTTGCGTTGTAGACCTGCAAATAATACAGTTTTAGGAATTTATTTATTTATTATTAGGGGTTTGCCAACAGCTTCTGTATACATTAGATCTTAGGTATAATATATAGAAGTAACGGACTTATACAATCGCCAATTACAGGAATAAACGTTTATCTATACGTCGGAGACAGTTTATTAATCACAATTGTAGGTGTTAACTTAATTTGTTATGATTTGTGTTTCTTATTGTTAATTTATATGATTTTACTATCAATTATTGTCTCTTAATTCGAAACATGATTTATTGTGTGCACACACTGATTTGTGGTTACTTTATTTCGATAATTGTTATCGATGGTTTTATTCAAAACAATTGTTGACACGTTACTTTGAATGTAAAACGAATTACTTTATGAAATCACTATTGTTTATTCATGACAATTAATATTGTGTTAATTGATTACTTTGAAATGAAATCTTATTAGATTTAGCACATTTTAGTGTTTGTATCAAGTAAACGCGTGACGCACTTCCGTGCGTCATTGGGCAGACTTGTTAAGGAGAGGTTGCAAGGTGGGGGGGCATCATCTTATTATAGAGCGTGCACTCCGTAAGTATGGCAGTCGATCCTCGGATTCGACTCAGTAAAGAGCTCCTGCTAACGACAATACTGTCGGTTTACCTGGTACAGCGCTGCTGTATATTCAAATAGCTGTATAGGCTTGCTGCTAGCGAGCGATACACTTTGTATTTGGGTGGCTTATGCTACTGTACGAACTATAAACCTTAAGGGTTTGTTCGTTTATCATTGGGTGGCTTAGGCTGCTGTACGAACTGTAAACCTTAAGGGTTTGTTCGTTTATCATTGGGTGGCTTAGGCTGCTGTACGAACTATAATCCTTACGGGTTTGTTCGTTTATCAATGGGTGGCTTAGGCTGCTGTACGAACTGTAAACCTTAAGGGTTTGTTCGTTTATCATTGGGTGGCTTAGGCTGCTGTACGAACTATAATCCTTACGGGTTTGTTCGTTTATCAATGGGTGGCTTAGGCTGCTGTACGAACTGTAAACCTTAAAGGTTTGTTCGTTTATCATTGGGTGGCTTAGGCTGCTGTACGAACTATAAACCTTACGGGTTTGTTCGTTTATCATTGGGTGGCTTAGGCTGCTGTACGAACTGTAAACCTTAAGGGTTTGTTCGTTTATCATTTTGTGGCTTGGCAACTGTGGGACCTTAATGGTCTGTTCGATTAACTGTATTGTTGCTGTACCTTTAACTTACTTTATTCTTGTTACTGATTACCATTTGTATTGTGTTTTCTTTACTAATAGTGTGTAATTGTTTTTACAGGTCTTGTTTATCCCTAATGGGATAATGGGAACGCCTATAGTCTTGACGATGTACTATACCGCTCGGCACTCCTCCACGCTCGCTATATATATATGAATGTATTTAAATGTATTTGTGCATGTATATCAGCTGTCTGACACCCATAGTACAGGGTCTCCCTAGTTTGGGGTCAGATGGCCGTGTGTGAAATGTCCCCACAAATTATTATTAACTTAGACAACTAATATGGACAAGGTTGGCCTCGTAGCTAAGTAAAACCCATGCAGATACATGGCTTAAGGTTCAGCTACGCTTGCCGCCGTCACTCCATGGATGGGTAACCATCCATTTTGTTCCCAATTGAATATGAACCTTATTCCTTTGCAATAAAGTTGAAAATTGTTTTAGCTTGATGTGCTCACCTCTGTACCCAATGAATTGACATAATTTTTATATGCTGTCAAAACGTAGTTCCGTAAAGCCTTCGGTCCTGGCTGTCATTCGTAGATCTTTGACAGTCGTTATGGGTACTCAGAAGCCAAATAGTCTAACAACCAGTCTTATCCAAAGGGAATGGTGTCACCCAGTAACTCGGTTGTAGAAGTCAGATAGGCCGTTGCTCCATGTAAAACACTAAAACACTAGTATTCAACTGCATCTAGTTAGACTAGAAGTCGACCCCGATAAAGTTGGAATAAAGCTAAGCAAATAAATTTATATGGGCAAGACAGATATTCGTCAATGACCAAATATTTTAAACGCTAATTTCCTTTATTATAGCGATGTTAGTTCAGTGAAAGCCGTTGATAGCCTTCTGGTCGGCCATCAACGTCTTTCACTGAACAAACAAGGCAAATCTTACACCATATCTCGACCACACATATATACGAATACATATGATACAAATTTAGTAATAATGTAATGTAATAATGACATATTTTGTAATAATGTATCAATGACATATTCTGTAGTACTAGTAGGTAATGTAACAATGACTTATAGCTCAATAGTTTGCACGTTTGCTTGCAGGCCGAATACAGTGACTTTTAGGCTATTAAGCCCGTCACAGACGTAGCTATAATATATATTAATATACGTCAGACGTAAGGCAAATTACGATCAGCTATAATATATATTATTTTGTACTACGTCACCTTATTATGTGTACAGATATAGCAAGGCATATTAATATAAATTCCAAAAATGTGAAACAAACAACGATCGCAGACGTAAGAAGGGCGAAAATATATTATTATATTATAGCTACCGTGTGTGGTGTGGTGGCTAGCTATAATATATATTATAGCTACGTATGTGACGGGCTTAAGACCTTCCTTTGTAAAAATGTATTTCTTGCAAATAAATATTATTATTTACATTTATTCATTTTATACACATATTCTATTACATTTTTAAATATTAGTAAAAATGTATTGTTATTATTATTACGTACGCACGCACACACGCGCCTTCAACAGTAATAAGGTTGCCTGCTTACCACTTTGAGCGCATCTTCTGCGGTCTTCAGCCCCTTCTCAGCGTAGTCTATCATCTCGGAGAACTGCTTGTATGCTTTCTTCTCGTCTTCAAAAGCTTGCAAGGTTCTTGCATCGACTCCTACTATTTTCCCTTGGTCTGTGACAAGAAAAAAGTCGATAAATAATGCAATTTGTTTATTTATCTCTTTGTATTGTTACATAAAATAATTAATAGGTGTTTAGTACACCTGTAATTATTTTATGTTTAGCGAAATTGCTGCAAGATTTGCGAACATAATTCTCGCAGTTAACTATTTTATTTTAAACCAACTTTGAAAAAGAAGAAGGTTCTCAATTCGACACGATATTTTTTATCCACGCATATTTGTTTCAGTGTGTTATTTCGATGATTCTTTTTTTTAATTGATAGTGTATACCTCAAATTTGATCCTATATAAATTTCAAGAAATTATTTCGCCCCTAAGGGTAGACAATTAAGGGATGACTGAATTTTTTAGGTGTCACCGTTTCGTAATTTATTTGTATGATAAAAGTAGGCACTAAAAACCGAAAAAAAAAAGCTTAAAAAAAGACAACAGTCTTCAAAAAATAAAAAGTCGGTGGCAATACAAAACAACAAACAAAACCAAAGCCGAGTTTAGTTACTTAAAGATGGTTGAGATATTTTATACGGATTCCTAATTTTTTCGAGATCAAAATATAGCCTACATTTCCAAGAATAACTTCGCCTCCTTGCTCCTTGCTCCTTGCGATTTTTTAGAATTTTACCAGTAGGTACTTTCGGAGAATAGCGCGTTCATACAAAAGAAAATTAAACTTGTCAACATTATATTATTACCATAGATTAAAACACCAAACGCTGGCAACAACACTCTTCAGTATTTAATATAATATATAAAAATCTCGTAACACAGTGTTTGTTTTCGAACTCTTCCAAAATGGCTTAATCGATTTTTATATTTTATTTTGTGTATAGAGAATAGGTCGATTTTTTTTATGGCAAACCAACGTTTGCCTTTTCAGTTTGTAATATAATAATACCCTTACCCTGGCTCTCTTCACCGCGGAGTGCATTAAGGAAGTCCTGCGTAGCGTCGGTATGGACAGAGGAACGCACCGCCTGCGTCACGAGGTGGCGGGGGTCCCGCGCGGGGGGCGGGGGCGGCCGGCGACCTGGGACTGCAGGCTTTGAACCTACTAACGATTAACATCTGTTATCTCAAAGAAAAGATAAAGGATATATAGTCATTACTTTCTGTTGTCATTCATTTCTAATTTGTAGCTTTAATATAAACGTCACATCTTTCTTTAAACATTTATTGAATTTTCATTTCATACAGAATAATACAAAATTATAACTCGACTTGACATGCGCTCCCGTCACACGTCGCGCGCATTTGTTAATTTGAAAAGCGAGAAACAGAAGCCGCGTGCGACCTCGTATGAGAAAAGACTTCGTAATCGCTAACTCACAAATTCTTTTATTTTAGGACCCCGTAGGGAGAAACATTACAATTGTCTTGGATCCCGCAACGAAATTAAACAGAAGAAAAGCGAAGGAGTAAAAAAACCGGACCAGTGCGAGTCGGACTCACCCACTGAGTTTCGTGATTTGGTCACCCATACAATTATGACCGCGCATACCTCGATGATTGATTACGTACTTTAGATAAAGACTATATTTTTTATGATTTAATTAAAAATGTATAGTTTTTAGAATTTTTCCTGTACTTGTAGTATAAGACGATACTACTTGCCAAGTTTCATAGTTCTAGGTCAACAGGTAGTGCAGTACCCTATAAAATTTTATTCTCATTAAACGAAACGTGAGTATTGTTACACACTATAGATTGAGAACAGTGAGTTAATCCGTTGTTCTCAATCTATATTGTGTAAAATTTTATTCCTTTGAGAGTGTCGAAATATACGTTTCTTGCGGTATAAACGGCCGTATCATTTTTTCACGTTAACTTAAAACTTTTTTTTCACAGCTTCAAGTGACTGTAGATTTAAGTATAATATGGTTTTAATTTTGACTCGATATCTCCACGCGTTCCCACTCCAGAGTCATGACAGGCAGACGGACAGACGGACACACAGACAGACAGATAGACAACAAAGTGATCCTACAAGGGTTCCGTTTTTTTCCTTTCGAGGTGCGGAACCCTAAAAACATGTTTTCCACATTAAGCAGGAGACAGAACAGAACTTGGTCGATAGGCACCACCAAACCAATATATCGGTAGGTATCGGTATTTACTCTGCTAATGTGCTGAACTGGCACACAAAACATTAATAGGTTCTTAATCAGCCTTTTGTTAACGTCGTGTTTTACCTTGTAGAACGCAAATAAATGAATCTAATATTTAAAAATGTCGTGTTGCATAGTGTTTGTTATAGAACTCCAGCCTCCGAAATGCCATGACATTTTTTTTTTTGTGTATATTTGGTAGGTCTGGGAACAGGTCGTGTGCAATTTTCTTATTTTAAGACAACCTTTGCCGGTTCATCTAGTATGAATATGAAAAAATATCATTTCATTTCTTTACCAAAAAGTCCAAGTTCAGACTTACCTTGCGAACCTTCAGGACCCACGATGTATACCAGCTTGCCTGATGCGTGAGCCAACTTGGCAGAAGCCTCGTGTAGTTTCTGGAACAAACAAACATTAGCAGTACCTCAAGGATATGAAATATAGAGTTTAATTCATAATTGGTGTAAAAAGACATTTAGCGAAGCCAAAAGTTACACGTTATTATGACCATTTCTCATTTCACATTTCTCTTGTTTTGAACCACATTTGAAAACCTTCTAGTTACCAAAACAATAACGCACTTGCGGCACGCCGTACTCCGGCTAACCATATCGTCTCGGTTCTATTGCGGCCCGCCGCATGTCGTCATCAGTTACAAGCATATCTTTTCCATTATTTATTTATTTCATACTATCTTACTATCTTTACAGGCAACTTCCCAATACGATAGGGCCGAGCTATACAGTAGGTACAGTTGATTTAAAAACAACAATGAATTACAAAATCAAATTATGTATAAAAACAACAATTAATTCCAAAAACAAATTATATATAACACAACACATGTAATGTTACTTTCTTGAACTCACTCAGCGAACACGAGAACAAGTCCACTCTCTCAGCAACCAGATAAAGTGTGTGTGTGTGTGTGAATGCGTGTGTGTGTGTGTGTGTGTGTGTGTGTGTGTGAATGCGTGTGTGTGTGTGTGTGTGATTGATGAGTATATGCGACAGCAACTACAAATTCATAACAATAGATGTACGGCCGCCGTAGCTCCAAGACAAGCGGAGCAGTTAACGGCTGGCCGCAAGTCAGTGCGTTGATATGATGCGGTCTCATTGCGGCCTGCCGCAAGCGGTCAGTCGCAAGTGCATTTTTTAAACCTATATAATTATATAGCTTCTTCTGCCTCTCGCTCTGGATAAATGATGCCATGTACACTTTATAACTTCCTTGTACGACAGAGTTTAGAAGAGTTAAGTCTGGTGGCTGTATGGTCGCTTTATCGCGGGTGAGAGTCCTGGCAAGAAGTGGTGTCCCGGGACGGGGTGACGTTGGCGGTGTCCTAGGACATCTCTAACGCGTTCAAAATCCTGACGGGGGCACACAGCGCCCTCTTCCAGCCCCCCTAAATGGGCGGCAGACTCGAGGACGTCTGTCGGCCCTACATACACCTCTAGGACTAACACCTCACTCCCCCCCCCCCTGACCCGAGAAGTGCCCCGCACAAGCGGGCCGGTCGACCAGTCGGGGGTTGCGGAAATATCTCCAGATACCGCGATTCCCAACGTAGGTGTGAGATGGAACACCGGAGTGGTTTTCACTCAGAGTGTGACAGACCCCTCCGCCCGCCCCAGGGCGGAGGACATCCATAAGGTTTTTTCATCCCGGAACAAAAATATGGCGGGGTATGGTGGTAAATAAAATTTCTCGTACCCTGGGCTGTCCCGCACTGTCACAGATGGCGCGGCTGGCGTCACACAAGTCCCGCAGGTGCTTCAACATGGCGGCCTGGTCTGCCTCGTCCTTAGTACCGCACAGAGTGTGAGAGTCTGTAACATAATGAGTATTCATTAAACACAAATTAGTTAAAATGACAATAGATATTATGACAATAGTTGGTGGCCTTCAATTTGCAAGTTTTCTACATGTTACAAAAAGCCCGTTTCTTTTTAGTTTTCTTACTTTCGCTGTAACGTACCAAAGAAAGGTTTGACAGACAAAAATACTAATACAAAATTGCAATACCAATTTGTGCGACCCTTTTTTTCTTCTTTGAATAACACTTTACTTCACTCACTCACTCCAGCCGAAAGACGTCCACTGCTAGACATAGGCCTCCCCTAAAAAAGGCGGTTTTGCCATAATCGCCACGCTTGGCAGGAGGGTTGGCTATCGCAGTATGGTTGTTACAAATGCATAGATAACGCTGCTGCCCATTATCTGGTGAGTCCCGTAGTCGCCTCTTACGACACCCACGGGAAGATATGGGATGGTGCCATTCTTTACCTCCGACACCATACGGACGCAACACTTTACCTGTTCCATGCTTAATAGTAGTTTGGCGAGGCAATGAAACGTGCTATAAATAAATGTAGAGCCACTAACCTTGTACAATTGTCGGCATCAGCTCAGTGATGGTAATGACAGCTCGCTCTGCCGCCGGGTAGTCAGGGTTCTTGCCATCTAGAGAACGAATACAGGTATTATGATATTTCAACTACTAGCTTTTGCCCGCGACTTCGTCCGCATGAATGTCGGTTATCGTGGATGCAGACGAAGTCGCGGATTAAAAAGTAGCCTATGTCTTTCACCAGGTTCCAAGCTATATTCATACAAAATTTCATCAAAATCGGTTCAGCCGTTTTATCGTGAAAGCGTAACAGACAGAGTTACTTGCGCATTTATAATACTAAGTATGGAAGTACGGATTTTCTCAATGTTTTTTGATTTTTTTGCAATTAATAAATATAGCCTGTTACTCAGCTAATGTAGCATTCACGTATAATTATATAATTCCTGTAAATGCAAATATTGTTAACATTTTTCTTAAAAGAGTAAGTATGGAGTTTCTTGCCCATTCTTCTCCATACAAAACTACCTTTTGGAATGGGCACCTAGAATCTTTTTTTTTTTCATTTGACGTTCAAAAGTGCCTTATAATGGTCTAATTGAAATAGAGATTTGACTTTGAATGGTGAAATAATTTTGGAAACTGGACGTCGTTTTTGAGTTTATAATTTGATATACTAGTATAATATGTCGAATCGTCAGGATTTACTCCTTTAGATTCGGTCATAGTGTGGGCAGAAGATGGGTTTCGTGGATACACGGTTTTTATTAAATCACAATTTAACACAAACTGAAATTAAAATAGACATAGCAACACTTAAACACAACGAATCGAGTACAGTTCCGGGACGTCTTAGCTCCGATGCGATCAGAGACTGAATTGTGAATGTCTTCCTCGCTGTGGGCTGAAAACATCACGACTCTGTAGAAACGCGCCAAAAGTAGTGGTAGATCACGTGTTCTCGATAATGGCGCGATTCGTTCCATGTCTGTACTACTGAACGGATGCGACATATACAAAAATACAAATCTTTCTTCTTAATAATATTAGTGTAGATTAAAGTATGGATTAATCACCTTGAGTGGAAGCGGCGAGTGCAGCCACGGCAGCGTTGAGCTGTGCCAGGCGGCGAGACAGCTGGTGCTGTAGGGATGCGCCCTCTGCCTGCTTCAGCTGCTGACTTACTACCGGCTGACAACAGACAATGTTATGTAAGTGTCCAACCCTGGCGCTTGGTTAGAAATAGCGGAGAGAAGAGTGCGTGTATACGCGTCGCTCAAACATAAACGCAGTTCCCTGAGCTGTCGTTGGTCGCGGGTCGCGGGGGGCACACTTGGCCCTCTGGTGTTTAGGGTCTTGAGGTTGAACAGACGTGAAATAGGCACATTTTATAAAATCCTGGCTCAACCAAATGGCGATGATGCGAAGAGTCTATTTAGGTTCATGGCCCAGATAAATGACCAAATTGTATTTAGGGTACGAAAAATCCCTAAATAAATAAAGAAAAACTACTATTAATTTCAACGTTTGGACCTAGTATCATGTATGAAATTCATGGTAATAGCACACCCGCAACACTCCATAGAAACGAAACTATATAATTGCCTACACTACTACTAAAATAACAGATTGTACAGATACGTGCGTGTGTCTACGCGCCGCTCGAACAAAAACGCAGTTCCCAGGGCAGTCGTTCGACGCGGGGAGAGGTGAGGAACGGTTTCAGAGGGAGGCGGAGCGTGTCGCTACTGTACGGTAGTACTAATATTTATACTGTGGTAATAGATTGTGTGTATTTTTAGTATATATTCATTACCTTCTTCATCTCCTGTTCAGCGTTATACAGATGTTTCTTAGCTCCAGACACGCTGCGCACGAACTCAACGCGTTGTTTTTCTTGTTGTGGCGATAATGCGTCGTCTGTACCTTTGGGAAGTATTGTTTTATCACACTAGTGTATTATAATTGCTTAAGTATGAAGATTTTACTTATCGGCTGCATATATTTTGTTTATATTATTTTTGATTCAGAAGACGTAAAAGATGTTCGAAAAGAACATCGCCATTGTATAATATAGTCATTTTAATTACTATTTTTATCTTAAAAAATAAAACACTCCCAGGTCGAAAAATAAAATGACTTTTGGCATCATTTGATCATGATTTTGAACTGATAATGATGTCACTTGCATGTAATGACCACGTATAATGGTTTAGTTATTTCATGCAAGATTTGAGACCAGTTCCTATAATTACCTAAAGAATCATGGCGAGACCGATACATTCACTTCAAGTATGAAAAAAAAATTTTGAGGGTTTAAAATATTTTCCAATGTGAAGAATACATTACCAGGAGTAGATTGATATAGTTATGATATTTTTAAACCCCCGCATAATTAAAATATTACGAAATGAAAATAACACTTTTTTGTATCATCTCGATGCCCATTTTAAGTTTATAAAAAAAAGAAAGTTACGGGCGACGTTAACGGATCTATATAATTGGCAGACAAGTGATGTGACAAGTGATGTGACAAGTATGTAGAAAAAATAAATAATAATTATTTGTAATACTATTTTTCATAAAACGATGCAATTTCAGTGTAAGAACTACGAAACGGCGCCTGTCAGTGCACTGTTACTGTCAGTCGCCGTTTCTTTCTGAAATAATGAGTTTTTCGTTAAAATATTTACTTTTTGCGGGGTTTTTAAAATATTGTAAATGTCTGAAGATACACTTTAGGTACCGAAGAGTATAAGAATTAGAATTTTAACTTCTGTAAACATCTTTATTTTTTTGTACTATTCCTGCCATGATCCTAATTAGTTTTTAAGATCACATTTTCAATGTATATGTTACGGCTAATAGCCGAAGTGCGGCTGCACCTAGTTTTAGCCGGCTACGACTAGGTGCAGCCGGCCACATGCGGTTAAACTTAGATGTATCCTACTCATCATCGGTTAGAACTAGGTTTAGTCTTCATCATAGCGGCTAGAACTAGATGCAGCCGCACACTGACGTCAGGGGCACCCCGAGGTTCGGTTTGGTTAGGTTCCTTTAAACCCTGCAGATAGAAATAGGAGCCCCACGCAGCGGGGCTCCGTCGACCTGACGTCGACAGTCTTCTTCTGCTCAATGGTTAGATACCCCAACTTCCGAGCTCGCAGGCTACAACTAAGTTTAATTAACTGCTACCTGCTACACCTAGTTCTAGCCGGTTAAAACTAGATGTAACCACACTTCGGGTTTCAGCCGTAACATATTGGTAAGCATATTCCGACAAATAAATGATTATGGTGATTGTTTAGCAAACCTATATAATTCGATCAACACCTTTATTACAACCAGCCTGTCACGATCCCGTTTAGCAGCGTATGTCATAAACAAAACGGCTTACCTTGCTGAGCTATCCTGCAGGCTTCAATGAGCTTGTCGAGACTGTCAGCAAGCTGTCGCTGTGAGCTCAGCACTTGCTGCTTCATCTCCGGTCGCTGCTCAAGGTGCGGAGCGCACGATGACGTCAGATCCGTTGTTGTACTACGCAGCTTCTCTGCAGCGGATACTAGTTGGGCGGAGCAAGCTGGCTCTGATATGCACGAAGCTGTGACCTATTTTATACAATGTGTAGTAGAATAACATTGTGATTTACTACAGATAACGAAAGCTTAGTTTAATGTAGTTTAAAAAATATTTATATTTATACAGACTTCCATAAACACAAAGGACATGGACAAAAAAGTACATTCCACGTAGACACACATACTAAATATATTGTATATTAAAAATAGAAAAATATATATACTATTTTGAAACGCCTAGTGTTTTTATAGAGCTAAATCATAATCTACACACTTATTGCCAGTGATCTGATACAAGGTTCAATGAAACTGTTTTCGTCTAGTCCGATATAGTGACAAGTGCTTTGAGTTTTCTATTTATAGCAATTGAATGTGCCGTATTCAGGAATATAAAACACCAAAAATCATTAGTGTACCCGAAGTTCGATAACTATGCCAACGCCCATACAGAAATTGGCCATGTCTTTTTCACCGTATTTATCTCGCTCTTACACACATCCATAGGGCCAATACAGTTGCATTAACTATACTCTATTTATAACAGCATTAGAAAAAAAGGCACGTAGAAGTAGGAATGAAAAACATTTCATTTTAAAGACAAGTTTTTTAGCAAAAATTTGATGAAAAAGATGTAAGACAGTACTAAATATGGACGTATTATGATATAAACAAAATAAAACGTTTTTTAAGATTAGGTTACATTATAAATTTGGTAGAATTATAGTGAAATGAATCACATTCCCGGTATTGTTCATCCCTGCTTCTTTTAAGTTTTTAGCATTGACACAGTGATTTTAAATAAATTGGAATTATATAATACATCAACATGAAGGCCGCATAATTGAAAGAATAAATTATTTAAATGGTTACAATTAAGTGCGACAGCTGCTGTGTTTCTGTACAATTGGAGTTAATAAAAACCTTTTTATTTTTATTGTAAGTATTTTTGCTCACGACGTCGGCCTCTGAAAGCTGATATAGTATTTTTGTGTCGAAAATTCATGAAAAGAGGTTTTTAACCGACTTCAAAAAGGAGGAGGTTATCAATTCAAATGATTATATATATATTTTTTTATGTATGTTCGGGCATAACTCTGTCATATATAGATGGATTTGAAAAATTCTTTTTTTGATCGAAAGAGGTTTATTCCGAAATGGTCCCATATAAATTTAACCAAAATTTATACAGCCCTTTTTGAGAAAATCAATAGGTAAATTCCCAAAAAAAATACTTGGCGACGTTTTAGTTTCTTCAATCTTTGGAGGACTTACAATCTCTTTTAAGTGTGTTGCCATTTCTTAATGGATTTGGATGTTAAGGCAACAGTAAAAAGCGAAAAAAAAAGTAAAAAAAAAAGAAAACCGCCTTCAATACATAACACAGACACAAAGCCACCGCCACCGACTTCCGAAAGTAAAGTAATGTGTTCTGTGCTAAAGTTTCTTATCACTTTTAAGTTTAAAAAAAAAAAACTTTTTTGACTAACCTGTGCAACGGTGAGCAGTCCCTGCGCAGCATCAGCAGCGCGCGCTCCACGGTTGTCGAGCTCAGCTGCCGCGCCGGCGTCGGGCAGCAGTTCCGTCAGACGCTGCACTTGAGACAACAGCTCGGATGCCTTGCCACATGATGCCGCCGATAGATTCATCACCTATGATCATGTTTTCTTGTTTAGACTCATTTTTGAATTAAAACTTCTTTACGCACGCTTGACTTGGGGAGTAAGCTGTTGAATGCGTGACGAGAGCGTTAGGAAAAGTGTGATCGGGCGAGGCGAACAGAAGTTGAGAGGGAGATATAAGTTAGTGAAGATAGAAAGAGAAAGAGTTACGTTTCGTATATTACTGTAGGAGCAAGAGAGAGGTGCGAGCACACATTTTCTTTCTCTCATAGCCAGTTGTAAACGGATACATACATTCATACTTAGTCTGGCCATAAATACTGTTACAATTAAAAATAAGAAAGACATTACATTTGAATTTGGAATCTATCATTTTTATTCGATTGTTCATTGAGTTTTCTAATTTTGGCGCCAATACATTGTACAATATTTTGCGATATTAAAATGGAGTGGGGTGAGAAAGAGAACCGAATCGCTGTGATTGCATTACACAAAGTTGGTATGGAGCCAAATGCAATTTGTAAAACTCTCCATACGCTTGGTATTAGTCAAATGTTAGTGTACCAGGCTATTAATAGGTACAATGAGACCTCCTCTGTTTGTGACAGATAAAGATCTGGCCGTCCACGTAGTGTTCGTACGAAAAAGGTGGTCAAAGCAGTAAGGGAAAGAATTCGAAGAAATCTTGTCCGAAAGCAAAAGATTTTATCTCGGGAGATGACTTAGGAGTTGCAGCCTATAAGAGACGCACTGGTAATTTTTTTACTGATAATTTAAAAAGAATAGGGTGGTAAAATCGAAACAACTACTGAAGCGGTACGGAAAGGGAGGTCACAGAAAAATTTTGTTTATGGATGAGAAAATCTTTACAGTTGAGCAACATTTTAACAAACAAAATTACCGTATTTATGCTCAAAGCTCTAAGGAAGCTTCCCAATTAATCGAGAGAGTGCAACGTGGGCATTATCAGACTTCAGTGATGGTTTGGTGAGGTGTTAGCTATGAAGGAGTGACTGAGCCATATTTTTGTGAAAAAGGTATCAAAACATCGGCACAAGTGTATCAAGATACCATTCTTGAGAAGGTAGTTAAGCCCCTAAACAACACCATGTTCAATAACCAAGTATGGTACTTCCAACAAGACTCGGCGCCGGGTCATAAAGCTCGGTCCACGCAGTCTTGGTTGGAAGTGAACGCTTCGGACTTCATCAGAGCTGAAGACTGGCCGTCGTCTAGTCCCGATCTTAATCCGCTGGATTATGATATATGGTCAGTTTTAGAGAGTACGGCTTGCTCTAAACGCCATGATAATTTGGAGTCCCTAAAACAATCCATACGATTGGCAGTGAAGAATTTTCCCATAGAAAGAGTGCGTGGATTTGTGTAACTATAATGCAGACAGAATAGACTCGCTGACTCTCAGCAACAGCCAGTGTTCTTGTCAGAGGGAGGACTCATCTCAAGCTGTGAGTACACAGGGCTGTGTCCCCAACCAAGAAAGCCCTAATAGTGTAAAAGAAGTGCCACACCCAGTATCTAGTACTTGTTCCCTTAATAGTAGTCAAGCTAGTATTTCAGTGATGTTTTCAGATAGCATAGGAAGAGGTATAGGGAAATTGATTAGTAATAACCTCACCTATTGCACTTTAAACCACTGTACACCTGGGTCATCGTACAAACATATAATGTCATCAATAAATAAATATGAATATAATCCTTCTACCAATATTTCTGTATTTATAGGTAATAGTTTAAGGGTCAAAAAGGAGGATATTACTGACAGTGTTACAGAGATTTTGAATATTAATTGTAATAAAATAATTTTATGTGCATTCCCATATTTTGAACATTTAAGTAACAGACAACACAATTATATACACATGTTAAATAAGCATGTGCATTTTTTAGTAAGTCAACATAGCGACAAACTTTTGTTTTTTGACACCAACATTTTTGTTGAAAAATTAAAATCGACTAGGGATACTGTGTATCTACCCATTAGGTTTAGACATCAAATAGCGCGGCTATTAGCTTATAATATTAACTCAGACATAAGTAGTATGTCGAAGTCTTGTATTATTAACTCCACAACAATTAGTAATGATACTAATAATGAGATGGTGACCCTAAATAATTGTAGCTCTCATGCTATAAATAATTATACAAACTGTACGAAGGAGGGTCCATGTGTCATTATGGACCAGCCATCTATTGATGTGACTTTCACTCCGGATAATCATTTAAACTAGTTTGTAAGACAATAGAAGGTAGTAATATAGCTATACCTATAAACAACAAGGTCCCTTCTTGCTCTCAAAAAGTTAAGATGCAAAAACAGCAGAATACCTTGAAATTATTTCATCAAAATATTCAAGGTATTTCATCCAAATTATTAGAAATTGAATTGTTTTTAGAAAAAACCATGTTTGACATTGTTTGTTTTACTGAACATTGGTTGAAGGATTACCAAATGCTAATTAACTATGAAAACTATACTGTGGGCAGTTGTTTTAATCGTAAAGCTAAGCCACGTGGAGGCTCATTAATCTTAATAAAAAATTGTTTAAAATATAAACAAAGGAATGACATTGTTGGCCTATCGGTTGAACATTGCATTGAACTATCCTGTGTCGAGCTGGATAAGCCTATTATAGTGTGCGTGTACAGACCCCCAAGTTACCAAAACTATTCCTTATTTGAGTCGGTAATGGAAGATGTCCTAGCGAAAGTCGCACCGTGTAGCAAATCCATAATTATTTGTGGTGATTTTAATATTAATATTTTAGAAAATAATTTGAATAGTAGTCAATTATTAAGCCTTTTTAAGTCATTCAATTTGTCAAATGTATTTATGGAACCTACTAGAGTATCTTCAACTACTGCTACCTGCATCGATAATATTTTTTGCGATTGTGACTATTTGGATAAAGCTATTGTTAATTATCTGCCATCGGATCATAGCGGACAAACGGTAACTTTTAAGTTTAAAATGTCTATGACAAAAGTGCAAATACAATTTAGACCATTTACAACTGGTAAATTAAATAGATTCAATAGTTCCCTAAATAATAGTTATGTGCTCTGGACCATAATAATAACAATGCAAATAAATTATATGATGATTTCTTTTCTGTGGTGGAGACTGAATTTAATAATACTTTCGGAAAAAAGGTAAAACATATTAGCCCTAAGTTTATATTTAGTGACTGGGCAACTAGGGGGATTAGAAAAAGTAGGGAAAGATTGTTTGAGCTGTATGACCTTAAGCCTTATATTAATACAGATACTTTCAACAAGTATGTTACTACTTATTCTAAAACTTTTAGAAATACTTGCAAGGTAGCTAAAGCCCTATACATTAGCAATAAGATTAAATCGGCAGACGATAAAATAAAGACAGTTTGGAAAGTTATAAATAACGAGACTAACAAGAAAAAAGTTCGTAACACTGAATATACATTGGAGACATCACATGGTCCCATAAGCTCTAACCTAGAAGTAGCTCATGAATTTGTTAATTTCTTTACTAGCATACCAGCTAAAACCACGGAAGCTTTAAATTCATCACCTGACGTCTCAATTGCGTTATTAAAAGCGAACGTTCCAGGCTGCCCGGTAGAATTTAAATTTAAACATATAAACCCCGTAACAGTCTTAAAAGCATTTCGGCAAATCAAAATAAAATTAACTGAAGATTTGTGGGGCATATCTATTAAAGTTTGCACATCTATAATTGAAACAATAGCGCCTTATTTGGCTATAATATTTAATATGTGCGTAGACCAGGGAGTTTTCCCAGATCTAATGAAATTTAGTAAGGTCATACCACTTTTCAAATCCGGGGACAGTAAAGATACCAATAATTATAGACCCGTGTCCGTGTTGCCGGTTTTCAGCAAGGTATTTGAAAAGATAATGCTAAATCAGATGCTTGTTCATTTTAACACAAATGACATTTTACACGAGCATCAGTATGGTTTCACCAAAGGACGTTGTACGACTGACGCCGGCGTCACTTTATTAAAACATATATTTACCGCGTGGGAAGAGGCGCAAGATGCCATAGGAATTTTTTGTGACCTCTCCAAGGCATTTGATTGCGTAAATCACGACACGTTACTTTTGAAACTTGAGCATTACGGACTGGGTAAACTTGCGCTTAGTTTAATAAAATCTTATCTGTATCAAATATTATCTTATCTGTCTGACAGACAGCAGCAAGTTCAAATAAATGGGGTGAATTCATATGGTTTAAAAGTAGAAATGGGAGTCCCACAAGGGTCAATATTAGGTCCTTTCCTCTTTTTAGTTTATATTAATGATCTTCCCCGTTTATTTAAAAACCAACCACAAATGCTGTTATTTGCCGATGACACCTCTTTAATTTTTAAGATAAATAGACGGGCTAATAATCTCGACAATGTAAATAACGCTTTACTTCAGGTCGAAAATTGGTTCACAGCCAATAACTTAGTATTAAATGGAAAAAAAACGAAATGCATCAGATTTGCTTTACCTAATGTCAAAAGTAGTGATTGCGATATAGTATTGAATAAAGAGAAACTGGAATTTGTTGATGAAACTGTTTTCCTGGGAATCACGCTCGACTCAAGGCTACAATGGGGTCCTCATTTAACATCTCTCGCAGGACGACTAAGTTCGGCAGCATATGCTGTCAGAAAGATCCGGCAATTTACTGATGTGGATACCGCGAGACTGGTCTATTTTAGTTACTTTCATAGTATTATGTCTTACGGTATTTTACTTTGGGGGCGAGCTGCAGACATCGATTCTATCTTTATTCTGCAGAAAAGAGCAATCAGAGCCATTTACAATCTACGTATGCGCGATTCTCTAAGGGAACTGTTTAAGGAAATTAACATAATGACGGTACCTTGTCAATACATTTATGAAAACATTATGTACGCTAGAAAAAATCTGCATCTTTTTGGTAAAAGAAGTGACAGACATAACTATAGTACTAGAAACAGGGACCAACTAGTTCAACCAGGTTTCAGGCTGGCTAAAGTAGATTCGTCTTTCATGGGGTTCTGTCTAAAGTGTTACAATAAAATACCTCCCCACATTGTTCAACTTAATGAGACAAAATTTAAGTCCTATATTAAACGCACACTATGCAGCCGAGCATATTATAAATTGGATGATTACATCACTGATAAAAATGCTTGGCTGGATGCTGGTCTAGCTCCACAGCCATAAGGGTTCATAGATTTATTGATTAGCATTGGTGACTATTTTTTGGAGCTGCTGAAGATGTAGAACTACATTATCTTTGCATTGTATAAACTCAAACTATTAGTATTATATAATTTTGCATAGCACATACATGTGAGCACTATGTACTTTAAAGCCACCATTTACGAGATGTCTTTCGTTGACTTGAATATGCCCTGGCGGTTGAGTGCTTGTCATGCTCACTTGAATGTCTCGCTGATGGTGGCGCATGTGTTGGATCATTTGGTTCCCTTCAAAATGGTTGAACTAAATGGTGCCGATCCGTGCGTCATGTTCGTGAACGGGCGCCATCAGTTGAGACTGGTCATCTCTTAGCTGCCTCAGTTATTTTAAATTTATTTTGAATTGTCTAATTTCATTGCCACTAGACCTCTTTTAACGTGCACAACTTGTTACATTGTTCTAACATTGTACCTCTAGATTCAACATGAATGATGTAACCTAAATTTGTAATATTCTATTGATTTTAAAAGAGTGTTCATGGAGTTTCTTGCTCGTTCTTCTCCATAGAAACCTACTGTTTGGAACGAGCAACTAGCTGCAACTTTTTGACTGACTGACTCCTTGACAATTCAAAAGTGCCTGTAAATGGTTTATTTGAAATAAATGATTTGAGTTTGAGTTTGAGTTTGAGTTTGTATTGATAACTGGCTTCAACGTTTAAAGGACTTATTGAAGCCAATGGAGACCACTTCGAATAAGCTTTTTTATATTTTAAATTGTTTTATATTTATGTATTAAACGAACACACTGTAAAAGTAATAAATATTATTTGCAATAAAAAAAAAAAATTTCTTCGTGACAATATTTATGGCAAGACTAGGTATAGATGGAGCTAAAGAAGTTTTACTTCAGTCGTGTGGTCTAAAGCACTCGTACTTTTTTTTTGTATATACGTGGATTTATGTTTAGGATTAACCATAACTATATATAACTATATAATATTACCAGCCTATAAATAATTATTGTCCCACTGCAAGGCAAAGCCCACTTCTCATACAGAGAAGGCACGAGCACTGATCATCACGTGCGCTCAAGGTGGATTGGCGATTTCAGAATTATATTTATTATTAGTCCAGGTTTCCTCACGATGTTTTCCTTCACCGACGTCAATGATGTCCAAGATACATTTAGAAAGTACATAATTATGAGTTGAAAATGTCATATTGGTACATGCCCGGTTTCAAACTTACAACCTCATGCATGAGCATTAGGCCATCACGACACTTAATAACAACTATAGTGTGAAGAAATTATCCAGATTCAGGAATTAAAAATAAATTCATCGTTATAAAAAAACAGTGCCTCTATACCTTCAGAATTAAATGGAGTTTAACTAATAATAAAAAAATATTTATGTGACGAGCATTTGTGTTTGCCTTGTGTCTGGGTGTTGTTTATCTATTATTTTATGTATGTATTTAAAAATGTGTTTGTGTATGTATATCAGCTGTCTGACACCCATAGTACAGGGTCTCTCTAGTTTGGGGTCAGATGACCATGTGTAAAATGTCCCCACATATTAAGAAAAAAAAAAAAAAAAAACTATAAACGTTTTGGGAATTCTTTGAATGTAGATAACGCAGGATCGGATGGTAATCGTTTTACGGCTGAAATGATGATAATATATTTTTTTGTGTTTCTTTCGTATGGCCGGAATTCACCTGATCTTAAGTGATGATGCGGCCTCTAGGATAAACCGGTTCACTCGTGCCTTGAAGATACCCAGATTATATGTATCGGGGAATAGAGAGGCGGGCAGTGAATTCCACAGCCTGGTAGTTCGCACAATAAATGTGGAAGCAAAGCGCTTGGTTCGAGACCGTGGAACTTTAACCGAATAGCGGTGACGCTCGTCCGGTGATGGGGGAATTAAGTTGTGCAAATCTAAATCACACTCTCCGAAATGTACCAGATAAAAGACCGATAGGCTGGCAAACGGTGCGGCGATGCAATAATAACTATATATCTAAACATGAATGTTTCGGTTGAGCTTACCTGTTTCTCCTGAGCACTGTGTGTTTTAGGTCCGGCAGCTGTCATCATCTTACCAGACGCGGCGGAGAACTTGGCTGCAGCTTCACTTAGACCCTGCAACATACTTGTTTTTACTAACACCTCGGAGATACGACCTTCTCTCTTTGAGTTGGCTTTTAGACCAACTTATTCATAACTTTCATCACAGTTCGTAACTGGTTATTTTATGCATAAAAGTACTACTCATGAAGAATTAGTTGCAACAAAAAAACTCGACAAAGTTATCTACTTATTTTTTAGAATAGTTTTTAAATTAGTCAGGTCGAAAATTCTTAAAAATCCAGAAAAAAAATTATAACTCGAAAACTATGAAAAGTCGCGGAACATACATGGGGGTGATTCGGATATCCCACGATGCGAAATTTTATCTTTGGACGTCAATGTTCCGGCCACCTTGTATGTATATAAATGACTAGCACATTGCCCGCGAATTCGTTCGTCTGAATTTTCTCAAGGATTCTTAACTTTTCCAAGTGATAAATATAGCCTATGTTACTAAGGGATAAATTAGCATTGTAATGGTGAAAGAATTTTTGAAATCGGACCAGTAGTTTTTGAGCTTATTCGTTACAAACTGAGTAGTTTGTAACGAAACTACTCGTTACTCGTTACTACTCTTTATAATATTAGTGTTGATATAAAACTAGAATACGTACGTTGCTAGAATACGTATACATACAATCTGACAAATATATATTCATTCATTAATTACTTGCAAGTTTAATATTCACATTGGTACTGACTTTTTAATTTCAGTGTAACTGACATAATAAGTAAATTCAATCTAATCATGTGAACAACTTACAATGAAATACAGGGAAATTGAAAAAATACACAAAGCCTCATAATCTGGACTTCGTATTATCACCCTGAATAACATTTGTTCTACGACTTTGACCTCAACTAAATAACGTAGCCAAAAACAATTTATTTGAAGTCTGTAAAATGTACGTATACTACGCGCGCGCACCCATATGATAGCGAATATGATGTAGGTAGGCTAATGCACAGGCACAGCTGATTGCAGGCCTTTCGTCGGCCGTGTCAGAAAAAAATATTATGAAAAATTTCAAGTGTGTTTATATTTATTGTATGGAAAAAAAATGTTTCGAATTTTGAAAAGTCGTAGAACAAAATGTTGTTCAGGGTGATGATACGAAGTGAGGATTAAATGGTTTTGGGTATTTTTTCAATTACTCTGTATAACGAGAAAAATAAAGTCTAAATTAAGTAGACAAAGCGGCACCACTTATGCGCACTAAAACAAACGGTTACTAGTGCCTAAGATATTCGGTATTCAGCCGAATAGTAGGTAGTACTCTGCAGTATACTGGAAAAATTGTCGAATAGGCCAAATACTAAATAGTTGCCGAATATTCATTGCATCAAGCTATACCCAACTGTCAAAAAAAATAAAATAATAATCAATGGAGTTGTAACTGGCAGAAAGTAAGATTCGTGCTGTACCAGAAGTGATTAATAACTGTACACTGCACTCTGCGGGCCAACTTCTAATTCCACAGAGTACAATATATATATACAGAGAACCCAACACCATCTTTAGAATCCTCCCGGTCAAGTGCACTGTGCGCCAACACATTGCAAAGAAATGAGCTCACAAAAACGGCAGTGAACGTGCGTAGTACATTTATATATCGATGCAGTGAACTGAGTCGGCGCGTGGCGTTGAACTTCACCATTCCAATTACTTTATAATAAATTATTATTAATGACAACTTCGCGAAGACGGCCTGTCTCTTGGCAATGGTTGCTAGGGCTACAAGGAAATGACTGCTACAGTGGCGCTGTGCCCTAGGCAGCCACCGCGACTGCGCTGCGCGTCACGAAGTGTAGTGTCAAATATTGTTTATTCATTTTCAAAAACTGACAATTAATTGTTTAATCATTTTTAAGTTTAATTTATCTAGTTACATAAGTGGTAATTTTAATGATTAGTGGAAGCAGCGATGGAGATCGAAGTGCATGCCAACCTTCTGCATCACTACATATCCTGGAGAGATGCCCCCTATGCACCCAGGTCCGGTATTTTAAAGGTAAGCGGGGTCTGAATGTGCATATTGGAAAGGTCCACAAACTGACAAGTGCTCTCTCTTCAGACCCTGTTATTACTCCTACTTCTTCTACACAAGATACATCCAGTTTTGATCCGTTTTGGAAAACCCTTTCCAAATTCAAAAACTCTTTTCCTGTCTTGAAGCGAGTTCCCCGTGGCGCTAGGCCACTAGTTGCACAGAATTTAGCCGGTTGCATCCGCCTTGCCGCCCGGGAGAACTCGCAACGTGCCTGGGAACAACTACTCACCTTCCCTTACAGAATTCTCCATGTGCAAAAGAATTTGGCAACTAAAAAGACATTAACTGCACAAATTAAAGAAAATTGTAATGATTCGGCTCAACTTTTGGATCCAACTTTACGTCACAGGGATATTCCTCCTCTAGAGGTATATCCCATCTGGTAGAAACTAAGTTAGGGGAAGGTGACATTAGTGGAGCGGCTAGGATCCTTTTTAGTAGTGATGTGGTGGCTCCGTGTTCTCCAGAAACGCTCTCCGTTCTGGAGAGTAAACACCCTGCCCCAGCAGATGGCCTTTCTTTTCCCGACCCTCCCGACTCGGTTAATCACTCCCTCACCGTCACAGGTCGAGAGTTGGTCGCAGCCGTTTGCTCCTTTCGAAGCGGTTCCGCCGGCGGCCTCGACGGCTTGACTCCTCAACACCTAAAGGACCTTATTTGTTCAGGTGCCGGGGTAGCTGGTGAGTTGCTCTTGAAGGAGCTTACGGCTCTGATTAATCTTATGCTCTCAGGCAAGGTGAACGAGGCCGTCATCGATGTTTTGTACGGGGCTAACCTATGTGCCCTGCGTAAAAAGGATGGCGGCATTCGTCCCATTGCCGTGGGTACTACATACCGTCGTATGGCAGCCAAGATTTGCTGTAAATTTTACGGTGAGATTGTTTCGAAAAAATTTCAGCCCCTTCAGCTAGGTTACGGCTCTAAAGGGGGCTGTGAGGCTGCCGTACACGCCTTGTCGACCTACCTAAATTCTGGCAAAGGAGAGGTCATCTTGAAGGTTGACATAAAGAATGCCTTTAACTCAGTAAATAGGGACACCTTGCTGGCAGAATCCAAAAAAGAAATACCCCAAATCTATAGTTTCCTTTGGCAATGTTACAGACATCCTTCGAAATTACTGTATCGTGACAAGCTTTTAGAATCCGCTGTTGGTTGTCAACAAGGTGACCCTCTTGGGCCAGTGATTTTCAGTTTAGCCATTCATCCAATAATCCAACAACTAAATTCCAAATTTAACGTTTGGTATCTCGATGATGGGACCCTGGGAGGCGATGTAGACTACGTTTTAAAGGATTTGATTATCTTAAAAAATGAACTAAATTCAATAGGCCTAGAACTCAATCTTTCGAAATGCGAATTGTATTTAGCGGACCATACTGACAGACAATCGACACTTGCAAAATTTAACGCAATAGCCCCAGAAATCAAAATTATAGAAAAAAGTACTCTTCGTCTTCTTGGGTCTCCAATCTACGAGAATTCGTTTTCCAGTTTCATTGAGGAAAAAATACAACATTTTAATGACATTTCGGAAAGATTGCTTCAAATTAATATGCATTCGGCCATCACCATAATTCGGTACTGCTGTTTCGGCCCAAAATTAAATTACTTCCTGCGCGCTTCCCATTTGTGGAAGCACAGTCACCTTTTAGAGAAAATGGACCAAATTATTCGTCAAACATTAACCTCTATTTTAAATTTGGCAATGGACGACCGTGTGTGGGCCCAAGCTACTCTACCTATTCGTATGGGGGGTCTCGGCGTCCGCAAAATCTCAAGTATCGGTTTGCCTGCATTTATATCCTCGGTCCACGGCACTGAAAAGTTAATCAGGAATATTCTAGCTCCTACACTGGTTGATTTTGATGTGCCGTGCATTACCGAGGCCATAGATGCTTGGAAACTTGCTTGCCCACGTACTGATCTACCTGACAACCCGTCTTCTCAGAGACGGTGGGATGAGCCGCTCTGCAGGTTAGTACAGAATAATTTACTTACCACTTCTGCTAATTCTGCTGAGCGAGCGCGCCTGCTGGCTGTGGGAAAGTGGGAGTCGGGTCTATGGCTTCTGGCACTTCCGTCGTCAAACCTAGGAACTATGTTTGACGACACTACTTTTCGCCTCGCTGCTTCCTTACGTTTAGGAGCATCTTGTTGCTCCCCTCATCGCTGTCGCTGTGGGGAAGCTGTCAACTGCCTTGGACACCACGGCCTGTCGTGCAGCCGGAGTGCGGGTCGCATAGCGCGGCACGCGAATATTAATGACATTATCCGTCGTGCTCTCGTCGCCGTCGGCGTTCCGGCTGTTTTGGAACCCAACGGCTTGGCACGCGACGATGGCAAGAGACCGGACGGCATGTCATTATTTCCATGGAAGTTGGGTAGGCCCTTAGTGTGGGACGCTACGTGTGTCGATACTCTTGCGCCATCCCATCTTCCTAGTACGGCGTGCTGTGCTGGTGCTGCTGCTGCGGCTGCAGAAAACCTCAAACGGCGAAAGTATAGTATCCTAAGCGATAACTTTATTTTCGAGCCGTTTGGGGTTGAAACCCTCGGGTCGTGGGGTCCAAGTGCTCATCTACTTTTTAAAGAAATTTCCAAAAGGTTGGTTGACACTTCCCGTGATCCAAGGGCTGGTTTTTACCTCGGACAGAGGTTAAGCATTGCCATCCAACGTGGCAATGCCGCCAGTCTCTTGGGCACATTCCCAGTTGACGACGATGTTGGGGATTTTTTTGATGCCTTATTGTCTTAGCTTTTCTTTTTGTTTTTAATAGTTATAGGTTTTCCTTTTTTATTTTTAAATGTAAATATTGTATATTGAGATATTAAAAACTGTCAATCCCAATTGAATATGAACCGTATGATTTTGTAATAAAGTTGAAAATCTATTAAAAGAAATTTGTCAGATTATTTTAGCTTGATGTGCTGGCCTCTGTACCTTCTATGCAGTTCTACCACATGTTAAAGAATCATGGCAGGATTTGTACAAAAAAATAAAGATGTTTAGAGAAATTGAAATTCTAATTCTTATACTCTTGGGTAGGTATCTAAAGAGTATCTTCAGTCATTTACAATATTTTTAAAACCCCGCAAAAAAATGGATGTTCAAAGTGAATAGTTTAACGAAAAGCTCATTATTTCATAACTAAACGGTGACTGACAGTAACAGTGACAATGACAGACGCCGTTTCACAATTCTTACACTGAAATTGCAGCGTTTTAAGGGAAATAATAATAGTTCCACACACTTGTCACATCACTTATTGACCAATTTGATAGATCCGGATAACTTGTCAATTTCCCTTTTTTATAAACTCAAAATGGGCAACGAGATGAAACGAAAAAGTGTTATTTACATTTTTAAATATTTGAATTATGCGGGGGTTTTAAAATATGGTAAGTATATCAATCTACTCCTGATAATGTTTTCTCCACATTGGAAAATATTTGAAACCGTCTAAATCTTTTTTTTTTTTTTATATAAATGAATATATGAATCTCGCCATGATTCTCTACGGTTTAATTTTTTTTTCGAATATCCCAAAAATACTGATTAAAATCTGTGTCATTAAAGTAACTACATCAACAACTGTCTACTTTCACTCACCTGCGGCTGTGCCACGTTGTCACATATGTCGCGACTCGCTTCACACAACGCTCTCAAGTCTTCTGTCATGGCGGCTGCGCCGGGGCCGTCCTTAGTAGCCGACAGCGCGCGGGAATCTGTTACGAGAACACAGATATAACAGATACAACACATATTTTACCAACACTTCTGACAAAATATGTTTTCAAGGGTTCAGAGGATCTTAAGACGAGACAGCATCCAATGCTTCTAAACTGCCAACATACATACAGGGCAAAGTATTTCGTTAACCCAGGTACCCCGTACCATTCAAGAGATCGCCAGTAACGTCAAAGCATTGCTGGCCTTTTTCGAGGATGGCTGATGGATTGAATGATCTACTTGATACTTCCCACCCGTACGCAAAATACGTACTGAGACGAGGAGTTGCGGATACCAGCCCAATTATCATCTACCTAGCCATTTCCCAACTATGTAGGGGCCGCCTAACCGGATGCAGCTAAAAACCACTGTTTTAAATAATAATAATATGTGGGGACATTGCTCACACGGCCATCTGACCCCAAACTAGGCAGACCCTGTACTATGAGTGTCAGACAGCTGATATACATACACAAATACATTTTAAATACATACGTATATAGATAAACAACACCCAGATACAAGGCAAACACAAGTGCTCATCACACAAATATTTACCCTGGGCGGGAATCGAACCCGCAACATGGAACGACTGCCTGTCTGACCTCCACAACCCACTTACTGAGTAACACGATACCCCTTGGTAAGATTGGTTGTCAGATTTTCTGGCTTTTGGCTACCCATATCGACTGTCAAAGAGATCTTTTTGATTCGTAGATACGAAGGGCAGCCGGCACCAACAATTTTACGTGCGCGAAGCACGGAGGGCCTCGGTATCAAATGGATGGTCACCTATCCACGGAGCGACCGCGGAAAGTTCAGTTTAACTTTACTACCACTTAGCCAGGACTGGCTTTTATTTAGCCACGGTCACCTCTATCACCACCAGACCGATATACTACACTATACCATACAAGGACTGAGAAATCTGTAAGTCCTTGTTCGATACGACCTTTCAAAGAAAAAGTTCACACAACTCCTTGAACTAACTACATACTAGATATTTTTATCTTAGAACTTACCATGTATAACTTCTCGCAACAGTTTAGGAATAGATTCCACTGCTTGGTGGGCTGCAGCGTAGTCAGGGTTCTCGCGAACTGGTTAAAATAAAGAAGAATTTATTGGTGACTAAATGGAGCGGACCTCTGCTTCTGTGCCCATGATGTCGGCTCAAAGACCTCATGGGCACAAAAGCAGAGGGAGGCCAAAGGGTCAAGGGTCCGTAGGTGGAAGGACGAGATCAAGACCGTCGGAACACGTAATTGGTCCAACCTCGCAAGGAATCGCAACGAGTGGCAATCTCTGGAGGAGACCGTCACCCGAAGATTATCTTGATGCTTTTTTTAATGTTTTGTATTGCTCTTTACCTGAATTGTTTTCACATATAGAACATGCAACTGCAATTTAAATACTTGATTTAAAAGAGTATCCGTGGAGTTTCTTGCTTGTTTTTCTCCACAGAGACACCCTACGTTTTGGAACGAGCAACTAGCTTCAACTTTCTGACTAACTGACTCCTCAACAAAGTGCTTATAAATGTTTTAATTGAAATAAATGCTATGACTTTGGCAGGTATGGACATATAACTAGGCACATGGTATTAGCAGTTTTAGCTCATGCTGAAGATATTTTAAGATAATTTAAGTGAACTAGCCTGCAGTAGCAGCGGCGAGTGCAGCGACTGCAGCGTTGAGCTGCGCCAGTCGGTCAGACAGCTTGCGCTGCAAGGTTACTGGGTCTTCTTGCTTCTTTCCTAGCAGCAACGGCTGCAAACGATATTAAGGCGATGTTATTTCACGTTACATTTTTCTAACATTTGTGTAACGTAAATTCAACATGAATGATGTAACCTAAAGTAATATTCTATTGATTTTGAAGGGGTGTTCATGGAGTTTCTTGCTCGTTCTTCTCCATAGAAACCTACTGTTTGGAACGAGCAACTAGCTGCAACTTTCTGACTGACTGACTCCTTGACAATTCAAAAGTGTAAATGGTTTATTTGAAGTGAATGATTTGAGTTTCAGTAACAGGTTTTCATACTTTAGTTAGTAAGGCTATTATTAGTAGTAATTAATGAATTAAAGAAACATGTATAACATTACAGACATAACATCCTAGAAATTGCATAGTTATGTGCATTTTACATTTCTTACGTGCATTTCGTAAAAGTTTTTTGAACCTCCATTTAGGATACATACTGTAGGCCTTAAAGGATTATCCAATTATACCGAACGGCTGGCATCGAATCGGAAAGGATACGAATGGTTGCGGCAACAACCGAACGCGTCCGGCAGGATGTCGACGCATACGATTAGTTCCGTACGTCACAAGCGAGCGTTTCCGTGCCTAGTCAAATAGTTTTATTCCTACCAGCCGACAGGCGAACGGAGCCGATCGCGCTTCGAAGCTCACTTTTGGCTACGATCGCGTGTCACGGAAGACACCCATGATCTAGCTGCTGCGCGCGGCTTGGGGATATTATATACGTTAAGATTGTAAAACTTGTTTCGGTCCGATACGGGCCGTTTAGTGAAAATCATCCTTAAGAGCGCCGAACCTCAACGCGAGCGGGATTTAAAAAAATAATTATTTCAACAAACGCAAAGCTCGAAAACCAACGAGTGAGTGAGAACGCGATAACATCGCAGGAAAATTGGCGCGCGGAGATTTCACAAAATTTGTTCCAGAAAATGCGTAAGTATTTTTGAAAAAGCCTTACAAGTTTTTGGTTAAAATGTTTGTAATTTAGAATCTCCATTACATGTGCAAGGTTTCTATGAAGCTGTTCTTTTTTTACTTTTTCACAGTGTGAAGTTTAGATAAAATTGTGCAAAAAAGCTGATTCTCAAACGTGTTTACTGAACTTGTTTCTCAAAAAAACTGTTTTTTTACTTAGATATTAACAACAAGATAAAAAATGTGTCCTGTGTTAAAAAATATCAGGAGAAAAATTTTTTATAACGCCATAATCACGTATGAGCGTTTATATGGGAAATATGACGGGATAGGCGATCTTAAGGCGTTTCCCTGACCAAATAACCTTAACCATACATTTCCTCTTTGCCGCAGAATCGATATTCGCACAATTTTTGGGGTTTATTGTTATAAAAAAAGAGAAAAGATATTTTGAAATAAAATAAACCGTGAATTATAAAGATTTTTAAGTTATCTATTTATTAGTGTATTCCTCAAATTAATAGCACGTCAACTTTAGCAAAAGATACATGTTTCCAATTATTTTAGTGTTTTTTTTACAGGGTGATTTAGGTGTATATAGGATAGGATATACATAAAAAAAGTGGAATGTGATGATAGGATATTGAATATTAATAATATGCATTTAGATGTATTTTGTTTTTCTTAATTAATGGCTTAATAGCCCCTGAATAACGAAGAAAAACGCACTTTTGGTCGGGGTAGCGCCTTAACTACACAATAAAATCTGTTTGTTAATAAAGGAGGATTAATTCGTTCGTACTAACCTCCTTTAATTGTTGTTCAGCAGCATCGAAATGTCTCTTAGCTCCAGATACGCTGCTGATGAACTTGAGGCGGTTCTTCTCTTGCTGGGCCGATGGCGAATCCTCTAAATTACCTGCAAACATTTTTCATTAGGGATTTCCTATTTAATCATATAATTTTTACTTATACTGTGTGTATAATATGATCATCTTTTGAAATAAAATAACATTATTATAGCTACAATCACGTAGTATAATTGTCACACTTTGTAATATATAACTTTATCAATACAGGTTGGTTATGTATACAGGCCAGTATTGTATTGTACAGGATAACATAAAACTAGCCCTGTATTAGCAACACGAAACTGTATAACACAACCACACTGTATAACGCAAGTATCTTGTATAACGCAAACATCCTGTAGAATACGGCCAACCTGTTTAGCAAAACCATTCTGGTTGTATTATATAAAATGGTTGTTATAACCATTCTGACCATTCAATTCATAACCATTCAACCTGTATAACTTAATCAATACAGGTTATACCCTGTCCATTGGGTTATTGGTTTTATGACAGCGGCCTTAGAATAAAATTATTCCCGATTACCTTAAGTTAACTTAAAAATGCGTTATAAAATAAATATATAAACTGCCTTATCTTGTTGGATTATCTTATTTATGACCTCTTACAGACATTATAATACAGTTATGCGTATCAGTTTTTACAAAAATCATAAATATTGTTCACAAGTTGCAGCTGTCAAAAAACGATTAAGCCAGTGGACAGAGTGTAGTTATGTATACAGGCCAGTAATGTTATACAGGAAACATAAAACTAGCCCTATATTAGCAACACGACACTGAATAACACAACCATCCTGTATAACAACCACCCAGTATAACACAACCATCCTGTATAACACAACCACCCTGTATAACACAACCATCCTGTATAACACAACCAGCCTGTATAACACAACCAGCCTGTATAACACAACCATCCTGTATAACACAACCATCCTGTATAACACAACCATCCTGTATAACACAACCACCCTGTATATCACAACCATCTTGTATAACACAGCCATCCTGTATAACACAGCCACCCTGTATAACACAACCACCATATATAACACAAATATCCTGTATAACACAACCATCTTGTATATCACAACCATCTTGTATATCACAACCAGCCTGTATATCACAACCGTCCTGTATAACACACCATCCTGTATAACACAACCACCCTGTATAACACAACCACCCTGTATAACACAACCACCCTGTATAACACAACCAACCTGTATAACACAGCCACCCTGTACAACAACAACCCTGTATAACACAACCATTCTGTATAACACACCATCCTGTATAACACAACCACCCTATATAACACAACCACCCTGTATAACACAACCACCCTGTATAACACAACCAACCTGTATAACACAGCCACCCTGTACAACAACAACCCTGTATAACACAACCATTCTGTATAACACACCATTCTGTATAACACAACCATCCTGTATAACACAACCATCCTGTATAACACAACCACCCTGTATAACACAAAAAACCTGTATAACACAGCCACCCTGTACAACACAACCAACCTGTATAACAAAACCATCCTGTATAACAAAACCATCCTGTATAACACAACCATCCTGTATAACACAACCATCCTGTATAACAAAACCATCCTGTATAACAAAACCATCCTGTATAACACAACCATCCTGTATAACACAACCATCCTGTATAACACAACCATCCTATATAACAAAGCTTCCTCTCACATCAGTTTCAGATGTGTGCGGTCGGCAAAATGAAATTAAAATTAACTCACCACTTTGTGCAGCCCTGCAGGCCTGTACGAGCTTGTCGAGACTGTCAGCAAGCTGTCGCTGTGAGCTCAGCACTTGCTGCTTCATCTCCGGTCGCTGCTGTAGGTGCGGAGCGCAAGCAGCCGTCAGATCCGTTGTAGTACTGCGCAACTTGTCGGCAGCTGAGATGAGTTGCTTCTGGCAGCGAGGATCACCAATGGTTGGAGCTGTCGCCTGTGTAAGAAGTGGGTGGAAAATAAGCTATTTTAACAACAATACAACATCAATACTTGATTCTGAAATGTAATCTACTAGTAATATGTGCTGATCCGCGTGTCATGTTCGTGAACGGGCGCTGTTAGTTGAGATTGCTCATCTCTTAATTGCAAATCTTAAATTAATGTATTTTTAATTAGAATGATTTATATTTCTCTTCACTTATATTGTTTTGCACATATAGAAGCAACAAGAATAATTTAAGCAGGATTTTCCCCTCGTCTGTCCAGCGACCAAAATATGGTCGATTTAAAAATGGCCTGTCTGTCCAGAAACCAAAATATGGTCGATTTAAAAATGGCCTGTCTGTCTAGAGACCAAATTTAGGTCGCTTGTCATTTCTAGAATAATTAGAACTTAGAATAATTAAAACATCGTTATGCAATGTAGTGGTGACCTGTGCGACAGTGAGCAGCGCTTGCGCAGCATCAGCAGCGCGCGCTCCACGGTTGTCGAGCTCAGCTGCCGCGCCGGCGTCGGGCAGCAGTTCCGTCAGACGCTGCACTTGAGACAGCAGCGAGCCAGCCTGGCCGCACGACGCAGCTGACAGTGCCAGCACCTGCGAACACGACTTCTTGACAAGGTGCTACTTGGATTACAAGAGTAAAACATTACCCTTCTTCAGGAGCAGTGGGATAGTCTATCTGGTCCCATGTCCTCACCTGTTTTCCCTGTGCATCTTGTGCTGTGGGACTGACAATATACACAAGCTTGCCGGTAGCCGCCGAGAACTTAGCAGCGGCATCGCTGAGACCCTGACACAAGAGATAAAGCTTTCGTTATTTTACAAATAGAAAGATATATTCCTTGACAAATAACTTTATTATGAATCCATAAACACACATTATCTTAATCGTAACAAGCATCGTCCCCTCTTTTTGCGTTCCCCATAAACTAGACTTTTTTATTGAAGTGTTAACCACATACAATATAATAGTGTGGATCGCTACAAGATTGTTCAGCTCGCTAGTAAGCCACTCACCTGCGGTTGTCCGGCACTGTCGCATATCTCTCGACTAGCGTCGCACAGTGCTCGTAAATCTTGTAACATGGCTGCTTGTTCCTTGTCCGTCTTAGTACCGCAGAGAGTATGAGATTCTGCAAGTTAATTCGTGGCATTAAGGCGACGACTAATTATGGCACATTCGGTCATAAGTGCACTCCTATAAGGGCTCTCCAAAAATTAAACGACATTTAGAACGGATATAAAAGGCTAGAGTGTGATTCAACTTTCATAATTTGTACATTTTCGGCTATACTCGACAAAAGACAAAGTATACAGGACGCTAACTACAGCAATAGTAAACAAAAATGATTATTGTTTAATTAAGTGCGACGTAAATCTACTTAAGTCTAAGAGATAGGAATACTGTTGTAGTAAAATAAAAGTGTTTGGTAATATAATTTTACGTCAATTAGAGTATCCAAATAACTAACCTTGAACAACTTGCGGCATCAGTTCAGTGATAGTTCTGACAGCACGGTCAGCTGCAGCGTAGTCAGGGTTCTCGCGATCTATGGCAACATGAAAAAGAATTCTAAATTACTGAACTGTGTTTGTTACGCTTTCACGATGAAACAGCTGCACCGATTTTGATTAAATTTGGTATGAAGATAGCTTGAACCCTGGGGAAGGACATAAGCTATTTTTTTATCCGCAATTCTGTCTTCACACGGACGAAATCGCGGGCAAAAGCTAGTATAACATATTTGGCACATTGAATTAGTTTGGCTCGTTTTTAGTAGAAGTAAGCTCTAATTGAAAATCCTCACCTGCAGTAGCAGCGGCGAGTGCAGCGACTGCAGCGTTGAGCTGCGCCAGTCGGTCAGACAGCTTGCGCTCCATGACTGCACCGTCTTCTTGTTTCATCAGCTGGCAGATCAGCGGCTACCGATACACACGTTCACGTCAATACATCATCATATAAAAATCTTTAAACAGCTTTGTTTTCAATGGGCTTTTAACGCTTTATCAATAATAACGGTTTTAAAAAAAGATACAGGGTTTTAATCAATCGGCTAAAAAAATTCAAAGTTAAAATGTAACTGTTGTTACTTATAAGATCCACTTTTCTGTCATTAAGGAAATTTTCTCAAGATATATTAATTTTATATTTGAATTTTGATACAATGCTAGTTAAAGTGAACTGGGTCTTCTTGCTTCGACTGCAGCACCAATGGCTTCACGCAAAAATTTGTTGTTCATATTTTAATCAACAAGATTCCATACTTTAGTTAGCTCTTTCTCAACAGGGCTATTAACTTATGTCTACTCGTCGGTAGCACAAGTAACCACAGTAAATAAGTAATTATTAAAAATCATGTATAACATTGCAGAAATACAATTCAAGAAATTCAAAAAGGAAACACCTTTTTATGCACAACACAGCTACCATTAGGTACAGGTTACCCGAAATAGTTAGCGTGGTCTTAAACAATATTTTACAATATTAATTTAAGATATCTTATTATAATAATTTATGTGAACTCATTCAGAGAACAGGAAAATAAGTCTAGCCCCTCCCTGAAAATGCACGACAGTGTGCACTCCACATCTGCTGGTGCTAATACCTGAATTAAACTATTAGTATTTTTGTTTATTAATTTTTATATGCATATAAATTAAAAAATATATAAATAAATGGCCCCCACTATTTTATTACGAAATTCTTCTGAACCTTCATTTGGGATCCCTATGTTTACAACTTAACTTTGCAATAGATCGGGAAAAATTGGTACTAACCTTCTTCAGTTGTTGTTCAGCGGCATCGAGATGTCTTTTAGCTCCAGATACGCTGCTGATGAACTTAAGGCGGTGCTGCTCTTGCTGAGCTGATGGTATACCCTCCAAATTACCTGTAAACATGTTTTCATGTGTGACTTCCTATTTATATAAAAAATAACAATATTTGTATAACAGTATATTGTAATCATCTTTGGTAATAAAATTACAATTAACCTACTCGTATAACACAACCACCTTGTATAACACAACCAGCCTATATAACATAGCCACCTTGTAAAATGCAAACCTTGCATAACACAACCAACATGTTTAACGCAACCATCCTGTATAATACAGCAATCCTGTATAACACAACCCTATATAACACAATAGCCCTGTATAACACAACCACCCTGAATACCACCACCAGCCAGTATAACGTAACCACCTGTATAACACAACCATCCTGTATAACACAACCACCTCTATAACACAACCACCTCTATAACACAACCATCCTGTATAACACAGCCACCCTGCATAACGCAACCACCCTGCATAACGCAACCATCCTGTATAACACAACCACCCTGTATAACACAACCATCCTGTATATTACAGCTACCCTGCATAACGCAACCAGCCTATATAACACAACCACCCTGAATACCACCACCAGCCAGTATAACGTAACCACCTGTATAACACAACCATCCTGTATAACACAACCACCTCTATAACACAACCACCTCTATAACACAACCACCTCTATAACACAACCACCTCTATAACACAACCACCTCTATAACACAACCATCTTGTATAACACAGCCACCCTGCATAACGCAACCAGTATAACTTAACCATACTGTATAACACAACCACTCTGTATAACACAACCTCTCTGTATAAAACAATCACTCAACCAACCTGTATGACACAACTACCCTGTATGAAACAACCACCTTGTATAACACAACCATTCTGTATAACACAACCAGCCTGATTAACACAACCATCCTGTATCACACAACCACCAGTATAACTTAACCACGCTGTATAACACAACCCCTGTATCACACAACCAACCAGTATAACTTAACCACGCTGTATAACACAATCACTCTGTATAAAACAATCACTCAACCACCCTGTATGACACAACTACCCTGTATAACACAACCACCTTGTATAACACAACTATCCTGTATAACACAACCATCCTGTATAACACAACCTCCTGTATAACACAAACATTTTGTATAGCACAACCAACGTAACACAATCACCCTTCGGCACACATACATATAGATCTAGCGCGAAACAATTAGTTCACTTTAAATTTTATTATGTAAAATAAAGAATTTTATTTATTTATTAGCTTACATAGGATTTTTTTGTTTCATATTTTTGTTCCTTTTTTCATTCATTTAGTGTTTACCGTTGGATAATTTAGGACTTTGGCGTAATCCTGAAGTCTATGCAAACGTAGTCGCGGGCAAAGCTTGTCACTATATATTGCAATCATTTTTAAAATTATTCGTAAAGAAATATTATTAACTCACCATGTTGAGCATTCCTGCAGGCCTGTACGAGCTTGTCGAGACTATCAGCAAGCTGTCGCTGTGAGCTCAGCACTTGCTGCTTCATCTCCGGTCGCTGCTGTAGATGCGGAGCGCAAGATGCTGTCAGATCCGTTGTAGTACTGCGCAACTTGTCGGCAGCTGAGATGAGTTGCTTCTGGCAGTGAGGATCACCAATGGTTGGAGCTGTCGCCTGTGTAACAAGTGGGTAGCATGAAGACATCAATCATATATTCTGAAATGTAAATCTACCGTTCAAGATGTTATACGAGGCAAAAAAGTATGGCGCAAACCGAGACAAATGCAAATGGAATGTTTTGAAATGCTATATGCGTTCGATACACAAGACAGAATAATTAAAATATAGTTCAGCTTAGTAGTGGTGACCTGTGCGACAGTGAGCAGCGCTTGCGCAGCATCAGCAGCGCGCGCTCCACGGTTGTCGAGCTCAGCTGCCGCGCCGGCGTCGGGCAGCAGTTCCGTCAGACGCTGCACTTGAGACAGCAGCGAGCCAGCCTGGCCGCACGACGCAGCTGACAGTGCCAGCACCTGCGAACACGACTTCTTGACAAGGTGCTACTTGGATTTCACGAGTAAAACATTACCCTTCTTCTGGAGCAGTGGGATAAAAATCTCAGTCTATCTGGTCCCATGTCCTCACCTGTTTTCCCTGTGCATCTTGTGCTGTGGGACTAACAATATACACCAGCTTGCCGGTAGCCGCCGAGAACTTAGCAGCGGCATCGCTGAGACCCTGACACAAGAGATAAAGCTTTCGTTATTTTACAAATAGAAAGATATATTCCTTGACAAATAACTTTATTATGAATCCATAAACACACATTATCTTAATCGTAACAAGCATCGTCCCCTCTTTTTGCGTTCCCCATAAACTAGACTTTTTTATTGAAGTGTTAACCACATACAATATAATAGTGTGTATCGCTACAAGATTGTTTAGCTCGCTAGTAAGCCACTCACCTGCGGTTGTCCGGCACTGTCGCATATCTCTCGACTAGCGTCGCACAGTGCTCGTAAATCTTGTAACATGGCTGCTTGTTCCTTGTCCGTCTTAGTACCGCAGAGAGTATGAGATTCTGCAAGTTAATTCGTGGCATTAAGCCGACGACTAATTATGGCACATTCGGTCATAAGTGCACTCCTATAAGGGCTCTCCAAAAATTAAACGACATTTAGAACGGATATAAAAGGCTAGAGTGTGATTCAACTTTCATAATTTGTACATTTTCGGCTATACTCGACAAAAGACAAAGTATACAGGACGCTAACTACAGCAATAGTAAACAAAAATGATTATTGTTTAATTAAGTGCGACGTAAATCTACTTAAGTCGAAGAGATAGGAATACTGTTGTAGTAAAATAAAAGTGTTTGGTAATATAATTTTACGTCAATTAGAGTATCCAAATAACTAACCTTGAACAACTTGCGGCATCAGTTCAGTGATAGTTCTGACAGCACGGTCAGCTGCAGCGTAGTCAGGGTTCTCGCGATCTATGGCAACATGAAAAAGAATTCTAAATTACTGAACTGTGTTTGTTACGCTTTCACGATGAAACAGCTGCACCGATTTTGATTAAATTTGGTATGAAGATAGCTTGAACCCTGGGGAAGGACATAAGCTATTTTTTTATCCGCAATTCTGTCTTCACACGGACGAAATCGCGGGCAAAAGCTAGTATAACATATTTGGCACATTGAATTAGTTTGGCTCGTTTTTAGTAGAAGTAAGCTCTAATTGAAAATCCTCACCTGCAGTAGCAGCGGCGAGTGCAGCGACTGCAGCGTTGAGCTGCGCCAGTCGGTCAGACAGCTTGCGCTCCATGACTGCACCGTCTTCTTGTTTCATCAGCTGGCAGATCAGCGGCTACCGATACACACGTTCACGTCAATACATCATCATATAAAAATCTTTAAACAGCTTTGTTTTCAATGGGCTTTTAACGCTTTATCAATAATAACGGTTTTAAAAAAAGATACAGGGTTTTAATCAATCGGCTAAAAAAATTCAAAGTTAAAATGTAACTGTTGTTACTTATAAGATCCACTTTTCTGTCATTAAGGAAATTTTCTCAAGATATATTAATTTTATATTTGAATTTTGATACAATGCTAGTTAAAGTGAACTGGGTCTTCTTGCTTCGACTGCAGCACCAATGGCTTCACGCAAAAATTTGTTGTTCATATTTTAATCAACAAGATTCCATACTTTAGTTAGCTCTTTCTCAACAGGGCTATTAACTTATGTCTACTCGTCGGTAGCACAAGTAACCACAGTAAATAAGTAATTATTAAAAATCATGTATAACATTGCAGAAATACAATTCAAGAAATTCAAAAAGAAAACACCTTTTTATGCACAACACAGCTACCATTAGGTACAGGTTACCCGAAATAGTTAGCGTGGTCTTAAACAATATTTCACAATATTAATTTAAGATATCTTATTATAATAATTTATGTGAACTCATTCAGAGAACAGGAAAATAAGTCTAGCCCCTCCGTGAAAATGCACGACAGTGTGCACTCCACATCTGCTGGTGCTAATACCTGAATCAAACTATTAGTATTTTTGTTTATTAATTTTTATATGCATATAAATTAAAAAATATAAAAAAAAATGGCCCCCACTATTTTATTACGAAATTCTTCTGAACCTTCATTTGGGATCCCTATGTTTACAACTTAACTTTGCAATAGATCGGGAAAATTGGTACTAACCTTCTTCAGTTGTTGTTCAGCGGCATCAAGATGTCTCTTAGCTCCAGATACGCTGCTGATGAACTTAAGGCGGTGCTGCTCTTGCTGAGCTGATGGTATACCCTCCAAATTACCTGTAAACATGTTTTCATGTATCCTATTTATATAAAAAATAACAATATTTGTATAACAGTATATTGTAATCATCTTTGGTAATAAAATTACAATTAACCTACTCGTATAACACAACCACCTTGTATAACACAACCAGCCTATATAACATAGCCACCTTGTAAAATGCAAACCTTGCATAACACAACCAACATGTTTAACGCAACCATCCTGTATAACACAGCAATTCTGTATAACACAACAACCCTGTATAACACAATAGCCCTGTATAACACAACCACCCTGAATATCACCACCAGCCAGTATAACGTAACCTCCTGTATAACACAACCATCCTGTATAACACAACCACCTCTATAACACAACCACCTCTATAACACAACCATCCTGTATAACACAGCCACCCTGCATAACGCAACCATTCTGTATAACACAACCATCCTGTAATACACAACCATCCTGTATAACACAACCATCCTGTATATTACAGCTGCCCTGCATAACGCAACCAGCCTATATAACACAACCATCCTGTACACACAACCAACCAGTATAACTTAACCACACTGTATAACACAACCACTCTGTATAACACAACCACTCTGTATAAAACAATCACTCTGTATAAAACAATCACTCAACCACCCTGTATGACACAACTACCCTGTATGACACAACCATCCAGTATAACACAACCATGCAGTATAACACAACCATCCTGTATAACATAACCATCCTGTATATTACAACCACCCTGCATAACACAACCATCCTGTATAACACAACCGTCCTGTATATTACAACCACCCTGCATAACGCAACCAGCCTGTATAACACAACCATCCTGTATCACACAACCAACCAATATAACTTAACCACACTGTATAACACAACCACTCTGTATAACACAACCACTCAGTATAACACAACCTCTCTGTATAAAACAATCACTCAACCACCCTGTATGACACAACTACCCTGTATGACACCACTACCCTGTATGACACAACCACCTTGTATAACACAACCATCCTGTATCACACAACCACCAGTATAACTTAACCACGCTGTATAACACAACCCCTGTATCACACAACCAACCAGTACAACTTAACCACGCTGTATAACACAACCCCTGTATCACACAACCAACCAGTATAACTTAACCACGCTGTATAACACAATCACTCTGTATAAAACAATCACTCAACCACCCTGTATGGCACAACTGCCCTGTATGACACAACTACCTTGTATAACACAACTATCCTGTATAACACAACCATCCTGTTGAACACAACCATCCTGTATCACACAACCACCAGTATAACTTAACCACGCTGTATAACACAACCCCTGTATCACACAACCAACCAGTATAACTTAGCCACGCTGTATAACACAACCACTCTGTATAACACAACCTCTCTGTATAAAACAATCACTCAACCACCCTGTATGGCACAACTACCCTGTATGACACAACCACCTTGTATAACACAACTATCCTGTATAACACAACCAGCCTGTTTAACACAACCATCCTGTATCACACAACCACCAGTATAACTTAACCACGCTGTATAACACAATCACTCTGTATAACACAACCTCTCTGTATAAAACAATCACTCAACCACCCTGTATGGCACAACTACCCTGTATGACACAACCACCTTGTATAACACAACTATCCTGTATAACACAACCATCCTGTATAACACAACCTCCTGTATAACACAAACATTCTGTATAGCACAACCAACGTAACACAATCACCCTTCGGCACACATACATATAGATCTAGCGCGAAACAATAATAGTTCACTTTAAATTTTATTATGCAAAATAAAGAATTTTATTTATTTATTAGCTTACATAGGATTTTTTTGTTTCATATTTTTGTTTCTTTTTTCATTCATTTAGTGTTTACCGTTGGATAATTTAGGACTTTGGCGTAATCCTGAAGTCTATGCAAACGTAGTCGCGGGCAAAGCTTGTCACTATATATTGCAATCATTTTTAAAATTATTCGTAAAGAAATATAATTAACTTACCATGTTGAGCAGACTTGCAGGCTTCAATGAGCTTGTCGAGACTGTCAGCAAGCTGTCGCTGTGAGCTCAGCACTTGCTGCTTCATCTCCGGTCGCTGCTGTAGGTGCGGAGCGCAAGCAGCCGTCAGATCCGTTGTTGTACTGCGCAACTTGTCGGCAGCTGAGATGAGTTGCTTCTGGCAGTGAGGATCACCAATGGTTGGAGCTGTCGCCTGTGTAACAAGTGGGTAACATGAAGACATCAATCACATATTCTGAAATGTAAATCTACCGTTCAATATGTTATACGAGGCAAAAAAGTATGGCGCAAACCGAGATAAATGCAAATGGAATGTTTTTAAATGCTATATGCGTTCGATACACAAGACAAAATAATTAAAATATAGTTCAGCTTAGTAGTGGTGACCTGTGCGACAGTGAGCAGCGCTTGCGCAGCATCAGCAGCGCGCGCTCCACGGTTGTCGAGCTCAGCTGCCGCGCCGGCGTCGGGCAGCAGTTCCGTCAGACGCTGCACTTGAGACAGCAGCGAGCCAGCCTGGCCGCACGACGCAGCTGACAGTGCCAGCACCTGCGAACACGACTTCTTGACAAGGTGCTACTTGGATTTCACGAGTAAAACATTACCCTTCTTCTGGAGCAGTGGGATAAAAATCTCAGTCTATCTGGTCCCATGTCCTCACCTGTTTTCCCTGTGCATCTTGTGCTGTGGGACTGACAATATACACCAGCTTGCCGGTAGCCGCCGAGAACTTAGCAGCGGCATCGCTGAGACCCTGACACAAGAGATAAAGCTTTCGTTATTTTACAAATATAGTGATATATTCTTTGACAAATAACTTTATTATAAATCCATAAACACACATTATTTTAATCGTAACAAGCCACGTCCCCTCTTTTTGTGTTCGCCTTAAAATAGACTTTTTTATTGAAGTGTTAACCACATATAAAATGATAGTGTGTATCGCTACAATTTTAGTTTAGCTCGCTAGTAAGCCACTCACCTGCGGTTGTCCGGCACTGTCGCATATCTCTCGACTAGCGTCGCACAGTGCTCGTAAATCTTGTAACATGGCTGCTTGTTCCTTGTCCGTCTTAGTACCACAGAGAGTATGAGATTCTGCAAGTTAATTCGTGGCATTAGGCCGACGACTAATTATGGCACATTCGGTCATAAGTGCACTCCTATAAGGGCTCTCCAAAAATTAAACGACCTTTAGAACGGATATAAAAGACTATTGTGTTTCAAGTTTCACCATTTGTACGTTTTCGGCTATACTCGACCAAAGAGACAGTACCCAGGACGCTAACAACAGCAATATTGGACAAAAAATAACTAAAAAAAAATGAAGTGCGACGTAAATGGACTTAAGTCAAAAAGAGTGAAAAGTCGAAGAGAGTTTGTATGATAATCTTTCGACAATCAGAGTATTAAAATAACTTAAAATAACTGACCTTGGGCAATTTGAGGCATCAGTTCAGTGATAGTTTTGACAGCATGGTCAGCTGCTGCGTAGTCAGGGTTCTCGCGATCTGTGGCAACATTAGACACTCTAAACTATAAACTACTAGCTTTTGCTCGCGACTTCGTCCGCGTGAATGTCAGTTATCACGTATGAAGACGAAATCGCGGGTTAAAAAAAGTAGCCTATGAACTTCTTCAGGGTTTAAACTATTCTCATACAAAACTTTATCAGAATCGGTTTAGCCGTTCTATCGTGAAAGCGTAACAGACAGTTACTTTCGCATTATAATATTAGTACGGATTTGGCACATTGAATTAGTCTGGCTCGTTTTTTGTAGAAGTAGGCTCTAATTGAAAATCCTCACCTGCAGTAGCAGCGGCGAGTGCAGCGACTGCAGCGTTGAGCTGCGCCAGTCGGTCAGACAGCTTGCGCTCCATGACTGCACCGTCTTCTTGTTTCATCAGCTGACAGATCAGCGGCTACCGATACACACGTTCACGTCAATACATCATCATTTAAAAATCTTTAAACAGCTTTGTTTTTAATGAGCTTTTAACGCTATATCAATCTCGGGTTTTAAAAACAGATACAGGGTTATAATTGATTTGTAACTGTTGTTACTTATAAGATCCATTATTCTGTCACTAAAGAAATTTTCTCAAGATATTTTAATTTTGAATTTTGATGCAATGCTAGTTAAAGTGAACTGGGTCTTCCTGCTTCGACAGCAGCACCAAAGGCTTCACGCAAAAAATGATAATAATAATAATCAATTCGTTTTTTTTTATCTATTGATAGGCATACGTTTGGCCACCATCACTTAACAAGATTCCATAATTTAGAAAGCTATTTCCCAACAGGGCTATTAACTTATGTCTACTCGTCGGTAGCACAAGTAACCACAGTTAAAAAGTAATTTTTAAAAATCATGTACGACATTCATCATCATCATCATCATTTCAGCCGAAAGACGTCCACTGCTGGACATTGGCCTCCCCCAAGTAATGAGGGGTTTTGCCATAATCGCTACGCTTTGCAGGCGGGTTGGCGATCGCAGTATGGTTGTTACAAAGGCACAGAGAACTATGCTGTCCATTCTCTGGTGAGTCCCTTAGTCGCCTCTTACGACACCCACGGGAGGCTATGGGATGGTGCTATTCTATACGTCCGACACCATACGGACTGTACAACATTACAGAAATACTATTCAAGAAATTGATAAAATAAACTTTTTTATTCACAACACAGCTACTATTATGTACAGGTTACCCGCGTAGTCTTATACAATATTTTACATTATTAATTATGATAATTTATGTGAAGTCATTAAGAGAACTGTAAAATAAGTCTAGCCCCTCCCTGAAAATGCACGACAGTATGCATTCCACATTTGCTGGAAAATAGTAATAGTTTAATTCAGGTAGCACCTGAATTAAACTATTACTATTTCCATTTATTAATTTTTATATGCTTATATATTAAAAATAATATAAAAATGCCCACCAGTATTTTATAAGGAAGTTCATCTGAACCTTCATTTGGGATACCTATGCTTACACCTTAACTTTGCAATAGATCGTTATGTCGATAGAAAAGGTAAAATTGGTACTAACCTTCTTCAGTTGTTGTTCAGCGGCATCGAGATGTCTCTTAGCTCTTGATACGCTGCTGATGAACTTGAGGCGGTGCTGCTCTTGCTGACTCGACTGTGTACCCTCCAAATTACCTGCAAACATGTTTTCATGTGTGACTTCCTAATTTATAAAACATAACAATATTTGTATAAAACAGTACAATGTGATCATCTTCGGTAATAAATTACAATTAACTTACTCGTATAACACAACTACCTGGTATAACACAACCATCCTGTATAACACAGCCACCCTGTATAACACAAACATCCTGTATTACACGACCGACCTGTATAACACAACCACCTTGTATAACACAACCACCTTGTATAACACAACCACCTTGTATAACACAACCACCTTGTATAACACAACCACCTTGTATAACACAACCACCTTGTATAACACAACCACCTTGTATAACACAACTACCTTGTATAACACAACCACCTTCTATAACACAATCACCTTCTATAACACAATCACCTTATATAACACCACCAGCTTGTATAACACAATCACTTTATATAACATAATCACCTTTTATAACACAACCACCTTTTATAACACAACCATCCTGTATTACACTACCAACCTGTATAACACAACCACCTTGTATAACACAACCACCTTGTATAACACAACAACCTTGTATAACACAAAAACCTTGTATAACAGAACCACCTTGTGTAACACAATCACCTTATATAAAACAACCAGCTTGTATAACACAATCTCCTTGTATAACACAATCACCTTGTATAACACAATCACCTTGTACAACACAACCACCTTGTGTAATACAACGACCTTTTATACCACAACGACCTTTTATAACACACCCATTCTGTATAACACCACCACCTTGTATAACACAATCACCTTGTATAACATTACCACCTTGTATAACACAACCACCCCGTATAACGCAACTATCTTGTATAACACAATCACCTTGTATAACACAACCACCTTTTATAACACAACCATCCTGTATTACACTACCAACCTGTATAACACAACCACCTTGTATAACATAACCAGCTTGTATAACACAATCTCCTTGTATAACACAATCACCTTGTATAACACAATCACCTTGTACAACACAACCACCTTGTGTAATACAACGACCTTTTATACCACAACGACCTTTTATAACACACCCATTCTGTATAACACCACCACCTTGTATAACACAATCACCTTGTATAACATTACCACCTTGTATAACACAACCACCCCGTATAACGCAACTATCTTGTATAACACAATCACCTTGTATAACACAACCACCTTGTATAATACAACCATCCTGTATCACACAATCATCCTGTATAATACAACCACTTTGTATAACACAATCACCTTGTATAACACTACCACCTTGTATAACACTACCACCTTGTATAACACAACCAGCCTGTGTAACACAACTACCTTGTGTAACACAATCACCTTATATAAAACAACCAGCTTGTATAACACAATCTCCTTGTATAACACAATCACCTTGTATAACACAATCACCTTGTACAACACAACCACCTTGTGTAATACAACGACCTTTTATACCACAACGACCTTTTATAACACACCCATTCTGTATAACACCACCACCTTGTATAACACAATCACCTTGTATAACATTACCACCTTGTATAACACAACCACCCTGTATAACACAACCATCCTGTATTACACAACCAACCTGTATAACACACCCACCTTGTATAACACAACCATCCTGTATCACACAATCATCCTGTATAATACAACCACTTTGTATAACACAATCACCTTGTATAACACTACCACCTTGTATAACACTACCACCTTGTATAACACAACCAGCCTGTGTAACACAACTACCTTGTGTAACATAACCACCTTATATAAGTCTGTGCATACGAAGTCGCGGACAGAAACTTATCACTGCATATTGTAATCATTTTCAAATGATTCATAAAAAAATAAAATAAAGTTAACTCACCATGTTGAGCATTCCTGCAGGCCTGTACGAGCTTGTCGAGACTGTCAGCAAGCTGTCGCTGTGAGCTCAGCACTTGCTGCTTCATCTCCGGTCGCGGCTGTAGATGCGGAGCGCAAGCAGCCGTCAGATCCGTTGTAGTACTGCGCAACTTGTCGGCAGCTGAGATGAGTTGCTTCTGGCAGTGAGGATCACCAATGGTTGGAGCTGTCGCCTGTGTAAGAAGTGGGTAACATGAAGACATCAATCATATATTCTGAAATGTAAATCTACCGTTCAATATGTTATACGAGGCAAAAAAGTATGGCGCAAACCGAGATAAATGCAAATGGAATGTTTTTAAACGCTATATGCGTTCGATACACAAGACAAAATAATTAAAATATAGTTCAGCTTAGTAGTGGTGACCTGTGCGACAGTGAGCAGCGCTTGCGCAGCATCAGCAGCGCGCGCTCCACGGTTGTCGAGCTCAGCTGCCGCGCCGGCGTCGGGCAGCAGTTCCGTCAGACGCTGCACTTGAGACAGCAGCGAGCCAGCCTGGCCGCACGACGCAGCTGACAGTGCCAGCACCTGCGAACACGACTTCTTGACAAGGTGCTACTTGGATTACAAGAGTAAAACATTACCCTTCTTCAGGAGCAGTGGGATAGTCTATCTGGTCCCATGTCCTCACCTGTTTTCCCTGTGCATCTTGTGCTGTGGGACTAACAATATACACCAGCTTGCCGGTAGCCGCCGAGAACTTAGAAGCGGCATCGCTGAGACCCTGACACAAGAGATAAAGCTTTCGTTATTTTACAAATATAGAGATATATTCCTTGACAAATAACTTTATTATAAATCCATAAACACACATTATCTTAATCGTAACAAGCCATGTCCCCTCTTTTTGCGTTCGCCTTAAACTAGACTTTTTTATTGAAGTGTTAACCACATACAATATAGTGTGGATCGCTACAAGATTGTTCAGCTCGCTAGCAAGCAACTCACCTGCGGTTGTCCGGCACTGTCGCATATCTCTCGACTAGCGTCGCACAGTGCTCGTAAATCTTGTAACATGGCTGCTTGTTCCTTGTCCGTCTTAGTACCACAGAGAGTATGAGATTCTGCAAGTTAATTCGTGGCATTAGCCCGACGACTAATTATGGTAAATTCGGTCATAAGTACACTCCTTTAAGGGCTCTCTAAAAAATAAACGACCTTTACAATGGATATAAAAGGCTAGAGTGTGATTCAACTTTCACAATTTGTACGTATTCGGCTATACTCGACCAAAGACAGTACCCAGGACGCTAACTACAACAATAGTGGACAAAAATTAATTTTTTAAAAATTAAATGCGACGTAAATCTACTTAAGTCGAAGAGATAAGAGTACTATTTTCGTAAATTAAGAGTGTTTGATAATTTTTCGTCAATCAGAGTATTCAAATTACTGACCTTGGATAATTTTTCGTCAATCAGAGTATTCAAATTACTGACCTTGGACAATTTGAGGCATCATTTCAGTGATAGTTTTGACAGCATGGTCAGCTGCTGCGTAGTCAGGGTTCTCGCGATCTGAAAACATTAGAAACTCTAAATTATTAACTACTAGCTTTTGCTCACGACTTCGTACGCGTGAATGTCGGTTATCGTGTATGCAGACAAAGTCGCGGGTTAAAAAAAATAGCCTATGTCCTTCTTCAGGTATCAAACTACTTTTATACAAATAAATAAATAAACAAATAATAAATAAAATAAAAATCTTTATTTGTACCATAACCTTTAACATTGCTTAAATACTAGGTCACATGAGTTTCAGTGGATTAAAGGTCTTACAAATAGAGTAAACCCTGACTCCTAAACTGGGAGATCCTGTGACTTAGGAGTCAGTGTTCTGCTGTCACTATGTCACCAAAAACCTTTTACTAAAAAGTGTGTTATATTGACACTTAAAATATTAGCAAAACAATATACTAGGTTTGAGAGTACAATAAAAATGATTATAAAAATATTAAACTAGGATTAAAGGAATTTATTAAACGGAATTGTATTGTAAGTGTGCATGTGTAATCGTGTGAGGAATCAGAGGAGTGTATGTGAGAGTGAGCATGTTTATGAGGTGGTGTAAGTGTGTGTGAGAGTGTGTGTATGACTGAGTTTATAAATATTCGTATGTGTTGTTGCGTTGTAATGTTAGTATAATTGAGAAAAGTGGGTAGAAGAAGTTTTGTATGCCTACTGCCGGTTTAACCGTTTTAAAACTAAAACTTTATCAAAATCGGTTTAACCGTTTTATCGTGAAAGCGTAACAGACAGTTACTTTCGCATTATAATATTAGTACGGATTACGCGCATTACATTAGTTTGGCTCGTTTTTTGTAGAAGTAAGCTATAATCGAAAATCCTCACCTGCAGTAGCAGCGGCGAGTGCAGCGACTGCAGCGTTGAGCTGCGCCAGTCGGTCAGACAGCTTGCGCTCCATGACTGCACCGTCTTCTTGTTTCATCAGCTGACAGATCAGCGGCTACCGATACACACGTTCACGTCAATACATCATCATTTAAAAATCTATAAACAGCTTTGTTTTTAATGAGCTTTTAACGCTATATCAATCTCGGGTTTTAAAAACAGATACAGGGTTATAATTGATTTGTAACTGTTGTTACTTAGAAGATCCATTATTCTGTCACTAAAGAAATTTTCTCAAGATATTTTATATTTGAATTTTGATGCAATGCTAGTTAAAGTGAACTGGGTCTTCTTGCTTCGACTGCAGCACCAAAGGCTTCACGCAAAAAATGATAATAATAATAATCAATTAGTTTTTTTTTATCTATTGATATTGATAGGCATACGTTTGGCCACTATCACTAGTTAATGATATTTTACTTAACAAGATTCCATAATTTAGTAAGCTATTTCCCAACAGGGCTATTAACTTATGACTACTCGTCGGTAGCACAAGTAACCACAGTTAATAAGTAATTTTTAAAAATCATGTACAACATTCATCATCACCATCATCATTTCAGCCGAAAGACGCCCACTGCTGGACATAGGCCTCCCCCAAGTAATGAGGGGTTTTGCCATAATCGCCACGCTTGGCAGGCGGGTTGGCGATCGCAGTATGGTTATTACAAAGGCACAGAGAATGCTGCTGTCCATTCTCTGGTGAGTCCCTTAGTCGCCTCTTACGGGACACCCACGGAAAGCTATGGGATGGTGCTATTCTTTACTTCCAACACCATACGGACTGTACAATATTACAGAAATACAATTTCAAGAAAATGTAAAAAAAAACTTTATTATCCACAACACAGCTACTATTATGTACAGGTTACCCTCGTGGTCTTAAACAATATTTTACAATATTAATTTAAGATATCTCATTATGATAATTTATATGAACTCATTCAGAGAACAGGAAAATAAGTCTAGCCCCTCCGTGAAAATGCACGACAGTGTGCACTCCACATCTGCTGGTGCTAATACTTGAATTAAACTATTAGTATTTTCATTTATTCATTTTTATATGCATATAGTAAAAAATATATAAAAAATGCCCACCAGTAATTTATTAGGAAATTCTTCTGAACCTTCTTAGGATACCTATGGTTACACCTCAACTTTGCAATAGATCGTTATGTCGAAAGAAAAGGAAAAATTGGTACTAACCTTCTTCAGTTGTTGTTCAGCGGCATCGAGATGTCTCTTAGCTCTTGATACGCTGCTGATGAACTTGAGGCGGTGCTGTTCTTGTTGACCTGATTGTGTACCCTCCAAATTACCTGCAAACATGTTTTCATGTGTGACTTCCTATTTTATAAAACATAACAATATTTGTATAAAACAGTACAATGTGATCATCTTTGGTAAATAAATTACAATTAACCTACTCGTATAACACAACCACCTGGTAAAACACAACCAGCCTGTATAACACAGCCACCTTGTAAAACACTAACTTTGTATAATAATACTAATCATTTAATTCAGGTAACAAGACCATATAACACAACCATTCTGTATAAAACAACCGTCCTGTATAAAACAACCAGCCTGTATAACACAGCCGCCTCGTATAACATAACAACCCTGTAAAACACAATCACACAGTTTTACAACACAGGATGGTTGTGTTATACAGGATGGTTGTGTTATACAGAATGGTTGTGTAACACACCACCTTGTATAACACAACCACCTTGCATAACACAACCACCTTGTATAACACAACCACCTTGTATAACACAACCACCTTGCATAACACAACCACCTAGCATAACACAACCACCTTGTATAACACAACCACCTTGCATAACACAACCACCTTGTATAACACAACCACCTTGTATAACACAACCACCTTGCATAACACAACCACCTAGCATAACACAACCACCTTGTATAACACAACCACCTTGCATAACACAACCACCTTGCATAACACAACCACCTTGTATAACACAACCACCTTGCATAACACAACCACCTTGTATAACACAACCACCTTGTATAACACAACCACCTTGCATAACACAACCACCTAGCATAACACAACCACCTTGTATAACACAACCACCTTGTATAACACAACCACCTTGTTGTAATACTGGCTGTTTAGGATGCCTTTAGTATTACAAAATTAATCTACATAGAATAAACTCTAAATATGTTTTTTCTTCTTGTCATTATATGAAGACAAAATAAAGATGTCACAAACTTAATAGCTATACAATTTATTTTATTTAGTTACATAACTAATTCTACAACACGTTATCAGCACGAGAAATCTGTATAGCGTAGTGCTTACTGTGGTTTTTAAAGGAAATATAAAAGTTCCAGTACAATTTTTGGATTATTTTTTCTCGGTGAGCAATTGTCATTTTTTCAAATAATGTATTCAGGCTCTGGAGATAATGTGAGATCCACTACGTTTAAACCACTAAGCAGTAGAGAAGGATACGTGACATGGAAATTCATAATGAGGATGTATCTTCTACACGAAGATTTGTGGGAGGTCATCGCAGGCTATCCAGAAGGTGATACGACTGCTTCAAACATAAAAGAGAAGCGTGATATTAAAGCCCTCTCTAAGATATGTCTGGCTTTAGATGATGCTGCCGTAACTCATGTTAGGAAGGCCAGAAATGCCAAGGAAGCATGGGATTTACTAGCAGCAGCCTACGAAGACAAAGGTCTTGGACGTCGTCTAGCTTTGGAAAGAAGATTATATAGATATTCTTTATCCGATTTCGATTCCATCGAAAAGTATATTAGTGCAGTACTGAGCACTGCTCAGGATCTAGCTGATATTGGCAAAGAGCTGGAAGACTCCACTATAGCTGCTATCTTATTAGGAGGACTGACCTCATATTATGATCCGTTAGTTATGGCTCTCGAAAATAGCAATGTTCTGATCACCACGGATATGATAAAAACTAAACTTCTGAATGAGTTTACGAAAAGTGTTACAACAAATGAACCAGAAACTGCTCTCCGTACTAAGTACAAACAGAAACCAAAACCAAAAACTGTCGTATGCTATGGTTGCAATGAACCAGGTCACAAGCGTCCAGACTGTCCACACAGAAAGAAAACCCAGAAGGTATCCGCTACTGAATCGACATATTTGGGAGCTTTGAATGCTGATAATATAAATGAATCTATTTCAGGGAACAAGTGGATTGTTGATTCAGGAGCCACAACTCATATGAGTTCAAGGTTGGATTGGATGGACAATGCAAAACCTTTTACCACTGGTAAGGTAACTATTGCAAATGGTGATGAGCTACAGAGTGAGTGTATTGGTGATGTTTCTATTTTGACTGATTTACAAACTGTTAAAGTTATTAAAGATGTAGTTTTTATACCGAATTTGAAATCTAATTTACTTTCTGTTAAAAAGGTTGTTCAAAAAGATTTAACTGTAGTTTTTAACAAAGATGGTTGTAAATTTTATAATAATATTGATTTTTCTTGTACAGGTGTTCCGGTACTTTGTGCATCTGATTGTGGTGGATTGTACAATCTAAACTGTACTAGTATGCCTAAGAATCAATCAGCGTTTGATGTGCACTTTGACGTCTCTCAGTATAGACTATGGCATAGGCGTTTAGGACACTTGTGTCGAATAGGTATGAGTAAATTGGTAGATGGTCTTGCTACAGGTATAACTCTTGGACATGTCGATAAGGAACCTTGTGTGGCGTGTATAGAAGGTAAACAAGCTAGGAAACCTTTTAGGCCACTTTTCTATAAGAAAGCTACGTCGTTTTTAGAATTGATACATTGTGACTTCAGCGGTCCAATGTCTACAACCTCTTTTCAAGGCAATGATTACGTTTTATACCTTATTGATGATTTTTCGAGATTTGTTTTTATTTATTTTGTTAAAACAAAGACCGAAGTAAAACGTAAGATTTGTGATTTTATAGCTTTGGTTGAAAGACAGACTAGGAAGCAGGTAAAAACTTTACGTACTGGTAATGGTACAGAATTTGTGAATAAGACTCTCTCTGATTATCTATCTTGTAGAGGTATTGTTCATCAAACTATTGTGCCATACTGTCAACAGCAAAATGGAGTAGCAGAAAGAACAGGTCGCTCTGTCATGGAAAAGGCTCGTGCCTTACTTTCTCAATCTTCACTGCCGAAGGCGTACTGGCAAGATGCTGTTGAATGTTCAGTTTACCTGAAGAATAGGTCTCCTCATCGTGCCCTGAATGGAATAACACCATTTGAAGTGTGGTACAACATGAAACCAGACCTTGGTCATTTGAAAGTCTTTGGGTGTAGAGCACTTGTACATGTGCCTACACAGTTGCGTACCAAGCTAGAAGTCAAAGCAACTCAACATATTTTTGTTGGATATACAGAAGATCCACACAGTTATCTCCTTCGCGAATGTCAAAATCCTAGAAGATTGATCAAGGCGAGAGATATTACATTTTTTGAGGATTGTTTCACTGACTTGAAAATAAAAAAGGAAGATGATAATTTAGTTCCTTTAGTCTTAACTTCCGATGATGCTCAACCAAGTGATTATTCTAATTCTCACAGAGAAGTGGAGACTTCAGATCAGGTAACCTCTGTACCTATTGTTTCTTCTACTTCAGATGAAGAGTACGTTGAAGCCCTTGAAGCACCCGGTGTATCTACAATGGATAGTGAGGCTGAAGGTGAAAGTGATGTAAGAAGATATCCACAACGTGTGAGAAGAAGGCCTGATTACCTAAATTTTGATTCTTGGGTAGCAGAATCTCTTGAAGCCATTTCGGATGATCCTAAGACTTATGCAGAAGCAATAAATTCAGACGACAGTAGTAAGTGGATTTCGGCTATGGAAGAAGAGTTTCAGTCTTTACAATCAAAAGAGACTTGGGTTCTTGTAAATGGACCAAATAAAAGAATTGTTCCCTGTAAGTGGGTGTATAAGATGAAGAGAGATGCTGATGGCAATATCATAAGGTACAAGGCCAGGTTAGTGGCAAAGGGATACACTCAAGTGGCTGGAATCGATTATAAAGAAACTTTTTCACCCGTTGTTCGAAACTCTTCACTGCGTACATTGTTCGCCCTAGCAGCTGAATATGACTTGAAAATGCATCATCTTGATGTAGATACAGCTTTCCTCAACGGTGTTTTGGAAGAGGAAGTGTATATGGAGCAGCCGCAAGGTTTTGTCAGCAAAGGTCAAGAAAATAAGGTTTGTCTACTGAAGAAGTCGCTGTATGGCCTGAAACAGGCCCCAAGATCGTGGAATATCAAACTAAATGAAACATTGATTTCCATAGGTTTTATTCGAACTCCTTCTGAGCCTTGTGTATACACCAAAAAGTATGGTAATGAAACCGTCATACTGGCATGTTTTGTCGATGACATAATTATATTTTATAAAGATATTTGTCACTTCGACTCGGTCAAGTCTGACATGGAAAGTCATTTTGAACTTAAAAATTTGGGATTACTAAACTACTATTTAGGAATGAATATTTCAGTAGAAAATGGAGAAGTTTGCTTATCACAACGCAGTTACATAGAGAATTTACTGAAAAGGTACAATTTACATGATTGTAAACCTGCAGATATTCCGTTGGTAAAGAAACTTGGAGATTCTACTGAATTGTGTGATCAAAATGAATATCAAACGTTGATAGGTTGTTTGTTGTTCGTGGCTATAAATACTAGACCTGATATATCATTCACAGTGTCATATTTAAGCCAGTGGAACTCAAAACCTACAAAGGTTCACTGGTTGGCAGCAAAAAGAATTCTAAGATACCTAAAAGGTACAATCCATTTTGCTATTAGGTATAAGAAAACTGGAAGTTATTTGCTAGGTTCTGTAGATGCCGATTGGGCAAATGATATTAAAGATCGGCGTTCCTACACAGGTTTTGTGTTCTTGTTTGGTGGTGGCCCGATTTCATGGGAATCCAAAAAGCAACTCACCGTGGCCCTATCTTCAACGGAGGCGGAGTACATGGCCCTGTGTTCGGCAAGCAAAGAGGCTGTATTTCTGAGACGTTTTCTGTTTGAGGTGAGTGGTTTGTTAGATGTTGTGGTTCTATCGGGAGACAGTCAGAGTGCACAAAATATTGCATTGAACCCTATCCATCACGGTCGGACAAAACACATTGATACCAAATATCATTTTATCAGAGAAAAAATATCTGATAACACCATTAAACTTAATTTTATGCCTACTACACATTTACCTGCAGATGTTTTTACTAAACCTCTGCAGAAAGTTAAATTTAAGAGATGTTTGAGTAGTTTAGGGTTTTTGGATTAAGTTTTTCTATATGTGTTATTATTTATTGATTTTTTGTTTGTGTTACAATGTAGATTAAGGGGGCGTGTTGTAATACTGGCTGTTTAGGATGCCTTTAGTATTACAAAATTAATCTACATAGAATAAACTCTAAATATGTTTTTTCTTCTTGTCATTATATGAAGACAAAATAAAGATGTCACAAACTTAATAGCTATACAATTTATTTTATTTAGTTACATAACTAATTCTACAACACACCTTGTATAACACAACCACCTTGCATAACACAACCACCTAGCATAACACAACCACCTTGTATAACACAACCACCTTGTATAACACAACCACCTTGTATAACACTACCACCTTGCATAACACAACCACCTAGCATAACACAACCACCTTGTATAACACAACCACCTTGTATAACACAACCACCTTGTATAACACAACCAACCTGTATAACACAACCACCTTGTATAACACAACCACCTAGCATAACACAACCACCTTGCATAACACAACCACCTTGTATAACACAACCAACCTGTATAACACAACCACCTTGTATAACACTACCACCTTGCATAACACAACCACCTAGCATAACACAACCACCTTGTATAACACAACCACCTTGTATAACACAACCACCTTGTATAACACAACCAACCTGTATAACACAACCACCTTGTATAACACAACCACCTAGCATAACACAACCACCTTGCATAACACAACCACCTTGTATAACACAACCAACCTGTATAACACAACCACCTTGTATAACACATTCACCTTGTATAACACAATCACCTAGTATAACACAAGCACACCGTATAACACCACTACCTTGAATAACACAACCACCTTGTGTAATACAACCACCTTGAATAACACAACCACTCCGTATAACGCAACTACCTCGAATAACACAACCACCCTGTGTAACACAACCAGCCTGTATAAAACAATCACCTGTATTACACGACCAACCTGTATAACAAAAACCACCTTGTATAACACAATCACCTTTTATAACACAACCACCTTGTATAACACAAGCACCTTGTATAACACAACCACCTTGTATAACACAAGCACCTTGTATAACACAACCACCTTGTATAACACAAGCACCTTGTATAACCCAACTACCTTAAATAACACAACAACCTTGAATAACACAACCAGCCTGTATAACACAACCAGCCTGTATAACACAACCAGTCTGTATAACACAACCAGCCTGTATAACACAACCATCCTGTACAACACAACCATCCAATAACACAACCAACCTGTATAACCCAACTACATTGAATAACACAACCACCCTGTGTAACACAATCACCTTGTTAAACACAACCATCCTGTATAACAATCAACCTGTATAACACAACCAGCCTTTATAACACAACCACCCTGTATAATACAACCAACCTGTATAAAACAACCATCCTGTATAAAACGACCATCCTGTATAACTCAGCAACCCTGTATAACACAACCATTTTGTATAGCACTGTATAACACAGCAACCATGTATAACACCACCATTCTGTATAGCACTGTATAACACAACCATTCTGTATAGCACTATATAACACAGCAACCCTGTATAACACAACCATTCTGTATAGCACGACCAACGTAACACAAGCACAACCACCCTTCGTCACACATACATGTAGATCTAGCGCGAAACAATTATTAGAGTTATTGTTCACTATGCAAAATAAATAATTTTATTTATTTATTACCTTACGATAACTTTTTTATCCCGTTTTTGTGTTCCGGTGGGATAATTTAGGACCTTGGCGTAATCCTGAAGTCAATGCAAACGAAGTCGCGGGCAAAGCTTGTCACTATATATTGCAATCATTTTTAAAATTATTCGTAAAAAAAATATAATTAACTTACCATGTTGAGCAGACTTGCAGGCTTCAATGAGCTTGTCGAGACTGTCAGCAAGCTGTCGCTGTGAGCTCAGCACTTGCTGCTTCATCTCCGGTCGCTGCTGTAGGTGCGGAGCGCAAGCAGCCGTCAGATCCGTTGTTGTACTGCGCAACTTGTCGGCAGCTGAGATGAGTTGCTTCTGGCAGTGAGGATCACCAATGGTTGGAGCTGTCGCCTGTGTAACAAGTGGGTAACATGAAGACATCAATCACATATTCTGAAATGTAAATCTACCGTTCAATATGTTATACGAGGCAAAAAAGTATGGCGCAAACCGAGACAAATGCAAATGGAATGTTTTGAAATGCTATATGCGTTCGATACACAAGACAGAATAATTAAAATATAGTTCAGCTTAGTAGTGGTGACCTGTGCGACAGTGAGCAGCGCTTGCGCAGCATCAGCAGCGCGCGCTCCACGGTTGTCGAGCTCAGCTGCCGCGCCGGCGTCGGGCAGCAGTTCCGTCAGACGCTGCACTTGAGACAGCAGCGAGCCAGCCTGGCCGCACGACGCAGCTGACAGTGCCAGCACCTGCGAACACGACTTCTTGACAAGGTGCTACTTGGATTTCACGAGTAAAACATTACCCTTCTTCTGGAGCAGTGGGATAAAAATCTCAGTCTATCTGGTCCCATGTCCTCACCTGTTTTCCCTGTGCATCTTGTGCTGTGGGACTAACAATATACACCAGCTTGCCGGTAGCCGCCGAGAACTTAGCAGCGGCATCGCTGAGACCCTGACACAAGAGATAAAGCTTTCGTTATTTTACAAATATAGAGATATGTTCCTTGACAAATAACTTTATTATAAATCCATAAACACACATTATCTTAATCGTAACAAGCCACGTCCCCTCTTTTTGCGTTCGCCTTAAACTAGACTTTTTTATTGAAGTGTTAACCACATACAATATAGTGTGGATCGCTACAAGATTGTTCAGTTCGCTAGTAAGCCACTCACCTGCGGTTGTCCGGCACTGTCGCATATCTCTCGACTAGCGTCGCACAGTGCTCGTAAATCTTGTAACATGGCTGCTTGTTCCTTGTCCGTCTTAGTACCACAGAGAGTATGAGATTCTGCAAGTTAATTCGTGGCATTAGGCCGACGACTAATTATGGCACATTCGGTCGTACGTGCACTCCTATAAGGGCTCTCCAAAAGTTAAACGACCTTTAGAACGGATATAAAAGACTGGTGTGATTCAATTTCACAATTTGTACGTTTTCACCTATACTCAACAAAAGACAAAGTATCCAGGACGCTAACAGCAATAGTAGACAAAAATGATTATTTTTTAATTAAGTGCGACGTAAAAAGATAGAAAACGATTGTCGTAAACTATGAGTGTTTGATAATTTTTCGTCAATCAGAGTATTAAAATAACTTACCTTGGACAATCTGAGGCATTAGTTCAGTGATAGTTTTGACAGCATGGTCAGCTGCTGCGTAGTCAGGGTTCTCGCGATCTGTGGCAACATGAAAAGGAACTCTGAATTACTGGACTCTGTATGTTACGCTTTCAGAATGAAACGGCTGAACCAATTTTGATCAAATTTGGTTTGAAGATAGCTCGAACCCCGGGGGTAAGACATAAGCTATTTTTTTATCCGCAATTCTGTCTGTACAGGCGAAACCGACATTCACACGGACGAAGTCGCGGGCAAAAGCTAGTATAACGTATTTGGCACATTGAATTAGTTTGGCTCGTTTTTGCAGAAGTAAGCTGTAATTGAAAATCCTCACCTGCAGTAGCAGCGGCGAGTGCAGCGACTGCAGCGTTGAGCTGCGCCAGTCGGTCAGACAGCTTGCGCTCCATGACTGCACCGTCTTCTTGTTTCATCATCTGACATACCAGCGGCTACCGATACAAACGTTTATGTCAATACATCGTCATATTATAATCTTTAAACAGTTTTGTTTTTAATCGGCTTTTAACACTTCAATCTTGGGTTTTAAAAAGGGATACAGGGTTAGAAAAATTCAAAGTTAAAATGTAACTGTTTTTCGGTTTCTGTATCTAATAAGGAAAATGGAAGGCTTCTAAGATTCATTTTTCTGTCACAAAGGATTTTTTCTCAAGATTTATTACATGGATTTTTATATTTTAATTTTGATAAATTGCTAGTAAAAGTAAAAGCGCGGTATTCAAGTAGTTTTAACGAGCACTCTTTTCATTAATCACAGATTTTCACATCACGGTCTTTCTCTGTCGTCATGTTTCTCAAAAATTAATCTTCTTATGGTGTAAATATTTTATTTTTTATTGGATACGGAAGGTACCATCAGCCACACGTTGGCAATAATACTTGGACTTCAAGCTGGCCTATCGTATGGTCGAACAAGCTATTTGGTTTACAGGCAAAAATATTCCTCTTTCTACTACACTAACAATAATTTATTTAATTTTTATCTTGAGCACCAGATACCAGGGATATGTACAGACAGCGTCATCAACTGCTAACCCCCTTTACGAAGAAATTTCAATGGGGGATAAGCAGTTGATGACGCTGTCTGTACGTGTTTGAGACAAAAAAAAAAAAAAAAATTGTGAGTGTATTAGAAAGATAAATATTTTTGCCTGTAAACCAAATAGCTTGTTCGAATGTACTATAAAATGTCAAAAGAAATAGAGACTAGTAAAATGCTGGTTTTATTGATTGTGCAGAATGATCATAGACAGATGAATCGTTTTCCGTGACTCGTCTTGCTTTATAAAATTGACGCTATTCTGGTGGTCACCACTGTTGATTCTGGGTTAGGAGTTGTAGTGGTGTGGAAATAATGTGACGATCTTGTACAGAATGTCCCCAATGTCATAAGCGGTCATAAGTCCAGTAGCACGCTAAACATTTGTATCGCTGTGAACACACGGTACAGGTCGTTCCTACAAAAACTATAAGATACAGTACAGTACCTTTTTCAGCTGTTGTTCAGCAGCATCCAGGCGGTCCTTGGCTCCAGACACGCTGCTGATGAACATCAGACGCTGCTTCTCTTGCTGCTGAGCTGATGGTACATCAACTACGTCACCTGTGTAATGTAACCTTATTTAAGACATATCATCGTTGATCCTCCATTTCTGCGTAGCTAACATTTTTAAATACCGTGAATTTACACTATCGCTGATCTATTCTAATATTATAAAGCTGAAGAGTTTGTTTGTTTGTTTGTTTATTTGGTTGAACGCGCTAATCTCAGGATCTACTGGTTCGAATTGAAAATATATTTTTGTGTTGGAGAGTCCATTTATCGAGGAAGGCTATAGGCCCATGCGAAGCCGGGTCGGGTTGCTAGTTTTAAATAAGGTCGACATCTGCAGTATTTGATCATTTTAGTTACGCGGAATTGATGTATTATCGACGATATCGTATACTTATGATCACTTAATTTATTCCACGTATCAACTGGCTAGCCTTTTCCCGGTTTATTATGTTGGGGTCGGTTTCCAGTCTAACCGGACTGGTTGTCAGACTGCTTTCTGGCATCTGACAACCATTAATGACTGTCAAAGCTTTGTAATGACTGTCATAATAAATGAAGTATAATACTAAATCAATTTCGTACGTTATTTCGAGAGCTTCCATAGTACATTTCTCCTAAATGCTTCAACTAAATGGTAAGAGGATGTGTGTGTGTGTGTTAAACTTACCACTATGTCCCGGCTGGCAAGCATTCACAAGCTTGTCGAGACTGTCAGCAAGATGTCGCTGTGAGGTCAAAACTGGCCGCGACATGTCACTTCGCGGCTGAGCATGTTGTACGCAAGACGCTGTCAGATCTGATGCGGTACCGCGAAGGTTCTCTGCGGCTGACACTACTGCGGCAGAGCAGGACGGCTCTGATATGCTTGGACTTGTTGCCTATATGAGAAAAATAATATTCTGGTAATGTAGGCCTTTCTAAATACTCTGAATTAGTATGAAAGGTGCGTTCCGTCGCCTTAGAGTGAAAACCTCGTAAGAAAAGAAAGAATGAAAGCGTCAACTTTACAGAAGGAAAAACTGCACCCTGTAAAATTTTATTACTGCAGGTTTTTTAATTTCATGTTTTTAGTGTACTATTCTGATATTTTTTCTATTCATAGGATAGATAATTTCAGGTCATTTCCTTTCAAAAAATGTATTACAGTAAAACTAACCAAAATTTCACTCCCGAGCTTTTCACTCTAAGAGGACGGTATGAACTTTTAATATTGGACTTCTAGCTTCATACAAAATTGTGATACTTCAAAATGTATGAGCCATACTGTACATAAAAGCTGGTCCTATAGTAAAAGGTGTTCACATTTATGAGTACTTTTAGTCCCAGAGAGATTGCTAACGATTTCATCAACAGCTTGTATAAAAATATGACTAAGTATACAGGATATTAAAAATACATTTAATACTTCTAGTGCATTCTATTCATGAATAAATAAACAAATTACATATTTGCGACGACACGTTTGGCGCAGTGGTTGATCGACTGACTGCTGCGCTACGTGTCGCAGGTTCGATTCCCGCACGGAACCAATACTTTTATGGCCTACAGATGATTGTTCCAGGTCTGGCTTTTTTTAATATTATTTTTTTCCTAGTGCGGGGCAACGTTTCTTTTCAACAAAAAATAAATAAATAGATATTTTACCTGCGCAACCGAATACAATGTATCCGCAGCACTCTGTACCCGGCCCTCCGCGGGTCTGAGCTGTGCAGTCACGGCAGGGCCCAGCTGTTCCGACAGGGACTGCACCTCGGACAAGTGATGTTTCGCCTGCTTACAGGCAGCTTCGGATAATTCCATCACCTGCAATAGTAACGCGTTGTTGGTATGTTTCTTCATTAAAATATCTTACAGACAGTCTTAGTATGACCTAGGTTATATATAGTTATTTGCTTATCAGTGTTATTGGCCGACACGCATTCCCAAGGAAATCGCCCACCATCTTGTTCCTTTGATGTTAGTTGTGAAGTCTTAAACGAACTAGTATAGCAAATCGCACATTAATTGAAAACCTAGACGCCTGAATATTTAAATGCCGAAACAGTATTTTAAGGGTTTTAGAACATACATTATAAGATCATCGCACATTACAAAATCGCCTCTAAAAATCCAACCACACCTATTTATCTTTTTTATGTACACGATTTAAAGTCTTAAATTGAATGGCAAATTATTTGTCACGTCAGAACGGTGCTGTTGTAATTTATTTCTAAAGTAATACTAGTAAAGATTCAGATCTTGTCTTCACCTGTTTCTCCTTCGCCTTGTCAGCCGCAGGGCTCACGAGGTACACCAACTTGCTGCCAGCCTTGTTGAAGTCCGTAGTGTTGACTTTAGGACTCTGTAATAAACAAGATTTTAACACCAATTTACTACAGTGCATTCGTTTCTACTAGTAAAATCATTCCTACTAGTTCATAATATAATGTATTGGCGTTTACCGATTTTATAATTTTCTATCAGTTTTAATATTTCTTTTTTTTTATGAGGTGTTTATTATGTAAATTTAATGAATCGCAATGTTATTCTGTGTTTATATCTGTCCAAAAATTTTAGAATTTAAAATAGTTAATAATTTTTATGTATGGGAAAAAATATGGACTGGAAGTATGTCTTAAACCAACAAATAAATAATAAATTAATAATGTCTTACAGTTTCCGCATTTTCACATATACTGCGGCTGGCTTGACACAGCGCTTTCAATTCTTCCAACATGGCGGCTTGCCCAGCGTCGTCCTTAATGCTGGACAACTTGCGCGAATCTGTAAGTTTATATGTCTATAAAACGACTTTTATACAAAAACAAAATATTAGTTTCTATTCCACTAACAAAACATAATTTTGAGATGGCAAAAGTGGTATTCGATATAATTATAATAATTAAAAAATCTTAACTACTGTACAAAGGAAACTTTGTAGAGCATGGAAAGCCAGCCCCTTGTGACTGTTCCTAAAATACCCTAGGCTGATAAAAATTTCGTTTTTCCTAATTGTGCTGATATTAGTGATTTAGTTAGTGTTAAAGTACGGCTAAGGGATACGCCCCACCGATCCGCGTAATCCTGTAGAGCTCGTCCCAGACTGGTCGCTCTTCCACCGTTTCTATGAATTTGAATTGAATTCCCATGAAACTATACTGCCTTGTCCCGACAAGACAAGGAGGGGACACAAGGATGTTAGTATGGGAATTCTCAGGGGGAACATATAAATAAACATATTATGTAATGAAGTTAATAAGACAAGAGGGTATGCAAAAGTATAATATAAAATATAAGGGGTGACAATAGGATCGCTACACTTGCGCTTTGGAAATTCATTATTCCAGATTACCTTAATTTACTTATTTACAATATACTAAAGACCCGCCCCAGTGACTTACAACCATATTCAAATGGATAGCCATTTGAATATGTTTGTGCCGTCGTACGCGCACGGCTAGACCTGCACGCATAGGACCTCTGAGGACACTGCTACGTCTTCTAGCGGAGCACGTTCCCTAGGCTCTATAGACATGCCTTACTCAATCCTAAGACAGAGGACTGCAAAGCCCAACAGCCATCGAGGAAGACATGATTTCAGTATTTTTCCTATCCGCGTACTAATGTAATTGTTCCCTTACGACAGTCTATCCCTTTTACAAAATGAATACAAAACTAGCACAAGTGCATCGTAGACTCAGTCTGTAGCAGAACTCATTGCAGCTGTTCTTGGTATACGCCGAAGTGGTATGTCGTCACTTCACATTTCATTAATCGAACCCTGGTTTGAGGTGGCGTCGCAGCATATTTCAGCCACTAGGCTTCCAAATCACGTGTCTCGCTAAATAGTGTCGATTTAGAAATATGGCTTTAGTTCATAGCCGGGTGTGAGTTTAACGAGACACGGGCCCTAGCGTCCTTAGAACGGCTACCAATTAAGTAGGAAGTAACACGGGCGCCTACCCCTCTCCCTTGAAATGTGCGTACAACAAACCCAGCGCAAAGTATTCCGAGCAAGACCTTCTTTAGGAAGCAGTTACCATCAAAAACATTTGGTCTTATTAGAATAGGTATAATATTATATACCACTAGCATTGTTTTAGTTCGGCATTTTAGCCTAGCTTGATATTGACGTGAGGCTACTATTATAAAGATCTAATAGAATTGAGCATGTACGGTTCTGCCTTCCATATATGAATATCAGTCAACAGTCAATTATCGTCAGCAGTCAATTATCGTCAGCAGTCGAGGTAGAGTTTAGCGGAAGGCCTTCCCCGTTTCCCTAAAACCAAACGCTTATGATGATTCCCTGCCAAGGTATGGATTAGGACATGAACACATAATGTACGGTTAGATTACACTAATATCAAACACTACCTTGTAATATAAAGTACCTAGAACTTAAGCCAAAGCTACTGCTCTACGCTACGCTTAATAAACTACGCAGAATGCTTCGCTGATGCACCTACGCAGATTGCTATTATGACGAACATCATTTACAATACTAGTAAACACTATCATGATATAAAGTACTCAGTAGATGCGCCTAATCTAGGATAAACAATTAATTATTAGTCGACCCGCATCAGTATCACCTGACTGCTACCTATAAATTACAATACAAATAAACCTGCACCAGGAATAATATTTAAAGGAACTTTACTATTAAATTAAAATAAGGTTTAGACTTACCAAACAACGCCTTGACTGGATTCGATTATAATCAACTTTAATTACCAGACTTGCTTCTCACCTCAGCTGATTTCCTCTTACGCCTTACACTCACTACCTACTCTGTACATGAACCTAGCCTCCTCGATCTCACCAGACTTCTAACTTAACTAGCTGAGCCTATAATCGTCAGTTTTCTCCTGTCGTCTCAAACTAACTGCCTGCACCCTATCGTGGTCTAAAACCGACTGCCTTTCAATCTGATGTCCAACCAACTCCCTACTCCGATTCCTGAATTCGAAAGTCCCCGGTCAGGGTATCTTCCCACACTTTTGCTAAATAGCTTTATTGCCGCCTTTGTATCTGACCTTTTGTTTTTGCATCCTTTCTCAATAGTTTTAAAGACCCCTTTTAAAGTGTTACTTAGGTCGCGTTTATGGTATGCACATGGTGCGCTAACATTGTAAGTGGTGTTTTTTAGAAATAGAATATTCCATTCGTTTCTTAGAATTTGTTGAAATATTGCTTTCGACCCGTCCCTATTTGTTTCTCTTAAAATACAGAATTTATGAGGGTTTGAGTGGCTCAAACCATGTGGTGATTTTCAAATAAATACTACATTTTGTTATTACCCGACTGTGCGACGCAAAGGAGTGGTAATGTGTTTATTAAATAAGTGTACGTGACAGACAGTCACACCCTCAACAGCGGTAGGTGATACTACCACCCTGTATAATCTGCCCCTATCCCATATTACCATCCGGTATAATTTACCCCTATCCCATATTACTGTATAATCCACGCCTATCCCATATTACCACCCCGTGTAATTTACCCCTATCCCATATTACCACTGTATAATTTACCCTATACCATATTACCACCATGTATAATCTACCCCTATCTCATATTACCATCCGGTATAATCAACCCCTATCTCATATTACCACCCTGTATAATTTACCCCTATCCCATATTACCACCCTGTATGATCTACCCCAATCCCATATTACCACCCTGTATAATTTAACCTATCCCATATTACCACCCTGTATACTTTACCCTATCCCATATTACCACTCTGTATAAGCTACCCCTATCTCATATTACTACCCTGTATAATCTACCCCTAGCCCATATTATCACCCTGTATAATTTACCCCTATCCCATATTACCACCCTGTATGATCTACCCCTATCCTATATTACCACCCTGTATGATCTACCCCAATCCCATATTACCACCCTGTATAATTTAACCTATCCCATATTACCATCCTGTATAATTTACCCTATCCCATATTACCACCCTGTATAAGCTACCCCTATCTCATATTACTACCCTGTATAATCTACCCCTATCTCATATTACTACCCTGTATAATCTACCCCTAGCCCTTATTATTACCCTGTATAATTTACCCCTATCCCATATTACCACCCTGTATGATCTACCCCTATCCTATATTACCACCCTGTATGATCTACCCCTATCCCATATTACCACCCTGTATAATTTATCGCTATCCCATATTACCATGCTGTAATTATGATAACCGTGTTCACACTTCCACATAGCAGATATACTCGCCTTTACCTTATGTTAAAACCTTACGATTCTGTGAAGGAGCTAAAACGACTGTTCAGAAGCTAAACCATAAAGTATCACTTACCTTGAACAATGAGCGGCATCACTTCAGATATGACTTTCACAGCTACTTCAGCGGTCGCGTGGTCTGGGTTCTCGGGATCTAGAGATATATTAACAGTTTTACTGAATATTATCATTTTGTGACTTGACGCTTTAAAAATGAATACTTTTCTGTCATATCATTTCATGCCAAAAAGAAAAAGTTTCAAATTCCCAGATGCTCAGGTGGCTGACAATAGTGCACTCCCTCTTCCCTCACTCTAACCCTTAGGGACGGCAATCTGACATAACGCGCGTGAGAGTTTATTTCGTAATAATACACTGCCGCCAACGAATAATTCAATAATCAAAACATGTTTTTAGACGGCGAAGCGTCACCGCTATACGGTTGAAGTTCCACGGTCTCGAACCAAGCGCTTTACTTCCACATTTATTGTGCGAACTGCCAGACTGTGGAATTCACTGCCCGCCTCTCTATTCCCCGATACATATAATCTGGGTATCTTCAAGGCACGAGTGAACCGGTTTATTCTAGGCAAGCGTGCTCCACCTTAGGCCGCATCATCACTTAAGATCAGGTGAGTTGCGGTCAAACGTAAGCCTATTACAATATATAAAAAAAAACGTATTTTTTGGAATTGACTTTAGTAGTTGCCGCGACTTTTCTTTTACGTAATCTTTTTTTAGTTAGAAGGCGCCATTCCGATTCTTGTTGGTCGGTTTGCTTGTCAAACTCGGAAATCCATGTCTCATCACTAGTAAAAATGCATTTTATGAATCTAGGGTCCGAATTGACAATTAGGCGATTGATATTTTGCAGACGATTCAAATCTTTTGGTACTAGTCAAGCGGCAACGCAATCCATGCCAAAACAATCGTTTAAAATGGTACGAACTGATTCTTGAGATACAGAAAAAATCATGGCAGGATTTGTACAAAAAAAAATAGAGATGTTTAGAGAAGTTCAAATTCTAATTCTTATACTCTTGGGTACCTAAACAATATCTTCAGGCATTTACAAGATTTTGAAAACCCCACAAAAAAAAAGTGAATAGTTTAACGAAAAACTCATTATTTCAGAACGAAACGGCGACTGACAGTAACAGTGATACTGACAGTCGCCATTTCGCAGTTCTTACACTGAAATTGCATAGTTTTATGGGAAATAATGTCATAAATTATTATTATTTTTTCCACACACTTGTCAAATCACTTGTCTGTCAATTTGATAGACCCGTTAACGTCGCTTATCACTTTCTTTTTTTTTATAAACACAAAATGAGCATCGAGATGAACCGAAAAAGTGTTATTTTCATTTCGTTATATTTTAATTATGCGGCGGTTTAAAAATATGGCACGTATATCTACTTCTGGTAATGTATTCTTCACAATGGGAAATATTTTAAACCCTCTAAATTATTATTTTTTTTCATACAAATGAATGTATGGATCTTGCCATGATTCTTTCAGTAGCTATCTCTCCTAGACTAAAACGACGATTTCCAGTCACCATTTCCTTTATTATAGCGATAGCGATGTTAGTTCAGTGAAAGACGTTGATGGCCGACCAGAACGAGGCAAATCTTACACCACATCTCGACCACATTTAAATGCATTATACTACTCATACGCACGTGTTTTTGATAAAATCGATTTACTGAAAGCCGTATGTAACAGTTTCAGTGCTTCTGCACACGAAATTCTATTTGCAATGCAACATTTAAGACGAATTATATGTTTGATATTTTTAACTATAGTCAATCGCAAAACACATTTGACATGAACTGACAAAATGGCGCACTGTGAACCAGCGGAATGACCAGTGATGATCGAACTCCGCGTTAGTAAAGAGGGCAGTTGTGCCAACATAGCATCATAAACAATTTAGACAATCTCTTTAAATGAGCTTTTTAAATGATTAAATCCCGGTACTTTCTTGACAGAATGAATATATTGCTAAAAGAAATAAAAACGTAGTAATTTTCAGTAAATATACTGACCAGCCTTAGCAGCGGCGAGTGCAGCAATAGCTGCGTTAAGTTGTGCCAGGCGGTCAGACAGCCTCTGCTCCAGCGCCGCTACTTCTTCCGGCTTCAGCGACTGCTTCGTCATCGGCTGTAAATAGTAACGATATTGAATTCCTCTGTATACAGGGTGTAAAAAAGTATCACATAATCGTTAACTACGCATACGTGCCCATTAAACTAAAAAACATTGACCGAACATTATTTTTGGTGTGAAAAATCACTGTTTGCAACGCGTAATTTAACTCACGCAAAACATCGTTTGTACCTGTGGGTGTCGTAGAAGGCGACGGAGGGATCTTGACCACAGGATGGACAACAGCGTCCTTCTGAATACAATAACACTTACTGCGCTCGTCAACATGCATCGGCCAAGCATGGCCCCCTCCCCCCTAGGGGGAGACCTATGCCAAGCAGTGGGCGTCTTAAGGTTTACATGATGATGATGATGATGAGACATAAAAGAAGTAAGGTAAAATATTTTCAGAGTGGTTTTAGAAAGCAAGTAATTACTTGTTTCAGTTGTTGTTCGGAGTCATACAGACGGTTCTTGGCTCCAGTCAAGCTGTTAATGAACTTAAGTCTTCGCTTCTCTTTTTCGGCTGGGGATAAAGTACTTTGAGAACCTGCATAAACAAAAAACGTACAATATTATTTAAAGTAACACGTACATGAAGGCTACAATACAGGTAACTAAAGATCGAGCTAGAAAACGTCGAAATAAAGCGCCGTCGATGAAACGTAAAAAAAACCGGACAAGTGCGAGTCGGACTCGCCCACCGAGGGTTTCGTACATATTTGTAGGTACATATATCCATACTTCTATACTAATCCATACCTACTATCCATACTTTAATTTACTTAATATTATAAATGCGTTTTTTGCGACATAAACGGCCGTATCTTTTTTTCACGTTAACATAGAGGGTTGATTTTTTTACAGCATCAAGGGACCGTAGACTTGAGTATATATGGTTTTAATTTCAACTCTATTTCTCCACGCGTTCCCGAGATAAAGGGTCTTGACAGGCAGACAGACAGACAGACGGACAACAAAGTGATCCTATAAGGGTTCCGTTTTTTCCTTTTGAGGTACGGAACCCTAAAAATGGAGACTCGTTTTAGTTTTTCACTTTGTATTATAGTGGCTACGCAAGACCCAATGAGTCCCTCTACATGGCAAGTGACATCGCGGCAGGTCCAGACGGAGGTGGCAGGTTAATCAAGACTTCTTCGACAAAGACTGGTCCCAAATAGCTCTTAAGGCGCTTCCCTGACCAAAGAACCTTGAGCATTAATTTACTCTTTGCCGCAGAATCAGAATACGCATAATTTTTGGAATTATTCTTATAAGAAAAGAGGAGCAATCTTTTGAAATAAAATGAAACGTAGATTATATAGATTTTTTAAATTATCTATCTATTAGTGTAATCCTCAAAATAATACAATGGTGCCGATTCTCTTGTTCTAAACTAAAATTAGGTATTTGGCATCTCTTACTACCAGGCAGCTGAAGAAAAGGACGGCGACATACAAGGACTAAGTTAGAGATGTCAAATTAGTTTTTCCTTTGAATTACGCAGTGTTTTTAATCAATACGTTCTGAAATTACGACTATAATTGTATGAACATTTTAGATCAACTTAAATTGACAGCTCTTATTAATATATGTCTCTTTCTTGTTTTATTGGAGAGAAAGAGATGTAAATAGTTTAAAATTAGTTTAGTTGGTTCACAACAAAATTGGCACCAATGTCAAATTTTGTAAAAGATACATTAATATTTGCTTAACTTTTTTTACAGGGATATTTAATTGTTTTTAGGACACATTAAAAAATAAGATCGTGGAACGTGATAATAGGATATCGAACATTAATAATGTGCTTTTAAATGTAGTTTATTTCTCTTAATCAATGAGTTAATAGTCCTTGAATAACGAAGAAAAATGCACTATCGCAAGGTTTTGGTCGGGGCAGCTCCTTAATAGAGTGAGTTGGAAGGAGAGTGGAGAGGGTTTGCCCTGTAGTGGGAAAATTCAGGCTGAAAATAATAATATTATAGCGGCTATAGTAATACCCACTCGGTGAAAATTTCGAGAATCGGTTTTAAACATACAGCATACTGATAGACAGACGGACGGACTTAACCTAAGCTGTTTTAGTATACTTGTTCTGGTACAGAACCCGAAAGAACTCGAAAGAACTTTTTTTTTATAACAGCCTGTACTTTATACAGGTTGATTGAAATTAATACAACTTAAAAATTACTTGTCAATGTTTTTTTATATGCTAGTGATCATAAATTTATCTTACCGCCTTGTGTAGACTTGCAGGCTTCAATGAGCTTGTCGAGACTGTCAGCAAGCTGTCGCTGTGAGCTCAGCACTTGTTGCTTCATCTCCGGTCGCTGCTCAAGGTGCGGAGAGCAAGATGCCGTCAGATCCGATGCTGTACTACGCAGCTTCTCTGCAGCTGAGATGAGCTCTTTCTGGCAGTGAGCGTTGGCGATGGTTGGGCCTGTCGCCTGCGAATGAGTTCGTATGTTAAAAACTAGAAACTTTTTAGTACACTAAAGATTAAACTGCGATACTTTTTCATACAATTTGTTCTACTAACGCCATGTTTTTTCAAATTTGCGGGTAGTAATTTCGGACGAGGTACGCCGCACACCGTAGTAACGTGCGAGTTACGTCTACTAACGCACGCGCTACGTAGTAGTAATGCATGAGCTACGCTATAGCAACGTACTAGTTACGCCGTAGTAATGCGCGAGCTATATCATAGTATCACACGGACTACGCCGTAGCCGTAGTAACATACGAGCTATGGCGTAGTACATCTCGAGCTACACCGTAGTATTGCATGAGCTGCGTCGTAGCTACGTACGAGTTACGTCGTAGTAAACCGGGAGCTACGCCGAAGTATTGCATGAGCTACATCATGACATCGCATGAACTACGCCGTACAATTGCACGACTTATGGCGTATCCGTACACAACAGTGCCGACACGTGCCGATCAGTAACGTATCGGAACGTGTCAGTGAAATATGATATTGTAGCATACTTTTTTTTTCCATCTATCCTAATTCCCTTATATCTCCAATCTAATTTCCTGAACACATTTTCTAAGACTGCTATGAAAAGTTTAGGGGAGAGGGGGTTGACTCCTCGTCCAATCTTGATCGGCGGCCCTGCCACTTCGATTTTCACTCGTGCTGAACTGTGCTTATATATTTCTTTTATGAGCTCTATGTATTCGGTGTTAATCCCCTGCTCTGTTAGTGATTGCCATATAGAGCAGTGGCATAAATATAATCTGAGGTGCGATAAATATTTATCGCACCTCAGATTCGCGGACGACATTGTCATACTGTCGGAAGATCCAGTAGAGCTACAAATGATGTTAGAGAACCTTAATACACAAAGTAAACAGATTGGGCTTGAGGTCAACCAAGATAAAACTAAACTAATGACTAACATAGAACACGTTCCTATAAGTGCCAACTCAGTACCTCTACAATATGTGGAAGACTACACATACCTCGGTCACGTCATATCGTTTAAAGATTGTAGCGAAAAATAATAAAAAACACATGGAATAAGTACTGGGCCATGAAAGAAATTTTTAAAAGTTCGTTTTCACCTAGCCTGAAATCAAAAGCTTTGGGTACCTGCTTGATACCATGCCTCACATATGCGTGCCAAACTTGGTCCTTAACTAAAACTCAACAAAATAGAATTAGAACACGTCAAAGAGGTATGGAGCGTGGTTTCATGAATATTAAGCTTAGAGACCGAGTGGAAACTACGTTGATCAAAAAATCAACAAAATCTAAGGAAGTGACTAGACAGGCATTTAAGCTTAAATGGCGATGGGCAGGCCATGTTCAGAGGCTAGATCCACAACGATCGCCCCGATTATAACAAACTGGATCCCCAGAAAAGACAAAAGAAAAAATTAAAATTAAAAAAAAACCCCCAACGCAAAACATAGAAGCGATTATGTAAAAAGTAAAAAATAATACTTTTGTTGAGCCATCAAATGTTTGTTCGTTGAAATGGCGCTATAATGTCGCGGCGGGGTACCGCTTAAGTAAGTCAGTCCCTTAATTTAATTCACTGTCTATTAATTTACCAGCATATCCGACCAATTTGCTTCGATATTATCAAATTTTGTTGCTAATCTAGTTGTTAATCTTGTTGCAAATCTAGTTACCATCAGTTCGCTATTTTAGCTATTTAGTTATTGCTTTGAACTTAGCGGTACCCCGCCGCGACATTATAGCGCCATTTCAACGAACAAACATTTGATGGCTCAACAAAAGTATTATTTTTTACTTTTTACATAATCGCTTATATGTTTTGCGTTGGAGGTTTTTTAAAATTTTTAATTTAATTTTTATTTTTAATTTTTTATATGTAATTTAGTTTGGTTTTGTATATAATCTTGCATAGTTTTATAGCAAACATGGGTGTTTCAATGGGTGGTCAGTGTGGTCACCTATAATAATATGTTTGAAAGCAAAGTAAACATCCGGTATGCGTCTAAGATCCCTACCGCAGCAAACAAAAGAGCTGATAACTTTAAAACTGCTGAACCGATTTTGATGAAACATGTCTAAGAACCATCGCTAGAGAATCTACTTTCAAATAAAAAAAACCGCATTCAAATCGGTTCACCCGTTAAAGAGCTACAGTGCCACAGACAGACACACAGACACACAGACACGTCAAACTTATAACACCCCTCTTTTTCGTCGGGGGTTAAAAAGAGGCAGACCATTTAAAAGGTGGAAAGATGAAATAGTTAGAGTAGCTGGCAACCTCTGGGCCAGAACAGACAAACTAAGGGATAAATGGAAGCATTTGGAGGAGGCTTTTACCGCCTTAGGCGGTCCTTACATTGAGAACGACAGTGAAGATACTAACACATAGCACTAACATATAATGATAAGTTAATAGACTAACATACTAACATTTTATTCTCAATTTTTTATTTTCTTATTATGATAAAGTCCTAATTTATAAAAGCTTTTTTATTTTTATTTGACGACGCTATCCGAACTCATCATTGACAGTGACGTTCAGTGATGTCAGTGCTGAGCCGACGCTCGCCGTGATCCGACGTGAATTTCTAGCGGACAATATTTTGCCTGAGACGGTCGCAGTGTTCCAAGATGGACGACGAAAAGTTGATTGAATTGGTCCGTGTACATCCTGCAATTTATGACCTTTCCCATAGAAAATACATGGACAATAATTTTAAAGCAACAATTTGCAACAATATTGGGCTAGAATTGGGCGCGTCATGAACCTATTGCCTTCTTCTCATAAAAATGTCGTCGTCTTCATCTAATATTAAAGCAATTGCTGCTAACTGTGGTCTTGAATATCGAGGCATTTTACAAGCACGTGAAACTGCTGCAGGATACTAAAAATCAGTGCACGCGTCATGTCGGTACTGACATGTGTGAATAGCACGTCACGGAACTGTACGGTACGGAACTGTCGGTCACATGTCGGCACTGTTGTGTGTGCCTTTACGGCGTAGAATTTCAAGAGTTTTATCATGGTATCGCACGGGCTACGCCGTAGTAATGCACGAGCTACACCGTAGTAACACACGAGCTACGCCGTAGCAACAAGTAAAAGATCAAGATAATGATTTATTTATCCTAGTCCTATTTTTACTGAACATATCTGACCTGTGCAACGGTAAGCAGTCCTTGGGCAGCATCAGCAGCGCGCGCTCCACGGTTGTCGAGCTCAGCTGCCGCGCCGGCGTCGGGCAGCAGTTCCGTCAGACGCTGCACTTGAGACAGCAGTTCGGAAGCCTTGCCACAGGCCGCTGCTGATAAACCGACCACCTGCAATGAGAACATTATGTAACTGTACTGGAAAAAAAATCAGTTGTCTGTAAAGTCGGTTTGCGGACGATAGTTTTACGTAATAACGTCATAAAGAAACATAATGACTAACATATATAACATAGGCAAATAATGGCTTCCATCGAGGTGGGCGGAGCTTATTAATCGTGCCTCTTTATCGCTTGTTCTTCGCTTGCACGCTCATTCTCAGGCGGAACGTGACACTTTCTCGTGCGTGCAGCCGGTGTTCATAAATTTATAAGACGTTATGGCGTCAAAAACTGAAATTCTGCATTACGTTATGAAGACTCAAAAGATACTAAAGATACATAGCAAAAGAAAAAGTGATCTGGTGTTCATTCAGTCAAATTAATCTAATGAGAAAGACTAACAAAAGCCCCTGACAATTATTTACTTTTTTTATAAAAAATGGCACGTCAACAATATAACCACAAACCAGTAGACAGACAGAATAGTCTGTTACAATCTCCCTCAGTGAACGCCTAGGTGAAGTGAGCTGTCATCTGTCCGTCTGCTTTGTCACTCCCTAGCATCGGGACGGTTGATAGCTCACTTCACCTAGGTGTTCACCGAGGGAGATTGTAACAGAATAGCACTGCAGGACATTACAATTTAAATATCTGTTAAAGACATGCACAACATTTGCTTACCGCAGTGTCAAAGTCAAAGCCAAAACGTGTCGTGCGTGTCATGTCGTCGTCCTATTTTATAAAATTATAGAAATTACTAGCTGACCCGACAGACGTTGTCCTGTCCCGATCGACCTAATGGGGGATGAAAAAGGGGTGAAAAAAGGGGATGAAAAATAGATGTTGGCCTATTCTCAGACCTACCCAATATGCACAAAAAATTTCATCAGAATCGGTCAAGCCGTTTCGGAGCAGTACGGGAACGAAAACTGTGACACGAGAATTTTATATATTAGATAAAATACATGCAAAAATATAATGAAGACAGGTACTTTGCTTTGTCTACTTTATGCAAGTCCATGCACAAAGGACCTAATGCCTCAAAAATTGTCTAGCAGTCAACTAAGGTTGAGAGTGGGGGGGGGGGGGTTGTAATGCAAATCAATAGCTGGACTCCTCCTGGAATAGTTTTAATTATCATCAGATCAAATCCTCACCTCATTTTCCTTGTCATCATCAGCTTCAGGAGTGACACAGTATCCCAGATTCCTGGATGCCGCGGTGAACCGTGCAGCAGCATCGCTAAGACCCTGCGACCAAATACGTAATTAAATAACAGTTTCCATCAACAAAATTCGTCGAACATATACAACGTTACATAAGTCGAATGTTGCTGATTATTCAGGGCCACGGTGAACTTGTTAAGGTAAAAAATATCGGTAGAGAGGTGAATATCAACCGTTTGTATTCTAGAGATATGAAGAATAGGGTGGAAATTTGTCATTCTTCATTGAAAAGGAAGGATCTTACGACCAGACTGGTTATGTCTAACCTTAAACTGTATGTATGATAACACTTGTCGTACTGCATAGTACGAAATGTTAAGCCGTGAAAAAGACCGATGAGAAAATATTGCATGTAGCGGAGATGAGAATGTTGAGATGGATGTGGCACATGTGACAAGAATGGATGAGCTGAGAAATAAGTATATTAGAGGAAGTTTGAAAGTGGCACCTTTGACAGTTCAAAGACAGAAAAGTTAAAAGGAAATCGTTTGTTTTGGTATGTCAAGAGGAAAGATGAAACGCATGTGACTAAAAAAGTTTTTTCAAAAAAAAGAAAACCGCCTTCAAAAACTAAAAAGTGATAAATAACTTTAGCACAGAACACACATTACTTTACTTTCGGAAGTCGATGGCGGTGGCTTTGTTTTTGTTGTTTTGTATTGCCACCGACTTCCGAAAGTAAAGTAATGTGTGTTCTGTGCTAAAGTTATTTATCACTTTTTAGTTTTTGAAGGCGATTTTCTTTTTTTTTTGAAAAAACTTTTTATTTTTCGCTTTTTAGTGCATCCAAATCCATTAAGAAACGGCGACACACTTAAAAGAGGTTGTAAGTCCTCCAAAGATTGAAGAAACTAAAACGTCGTATAAGTATATTTTTTGGGAATTTGTTGATTTTCTCAAAAAGGGCTGTATCAATTTTGATAAAATTTATATGGGACCATTTCGGAATAAATCGCTTTCGAACAAAAAAAGAATTTTACAAATCCGTCTATATATGACAGAGTTATGCCCGAACATACATAAAAAAAATATATATATAAACATTTGAATTGATAACATCCTCCTTTTTGAAGTCGGTTAAAAAGAGTTATGCATATAAATGTGGACGGATGAAGAACAAGAGGAAGACCAAAGAAAAGATAGATGCATTGTGTGAAAAATATATGAAAGAAAAGGAAATCAGTGATATCATGACGATTGATAGAACGGAATGGAAGAAGAAAACATGTTGCGCCGACCGCAAGTAACAAGAGACTCACATACTGATTCATTTTTTGTTAAAATAATAATATAAGGAGTGGTCGTCTTCTGTTTCAACATTTGTTGAAACAATTAATATTGAAACAGTATTTGTAAAATGTGAACACTATGTATCTGTGTACGGTCACCAAAAGAGATAAGTATCCATGTCGCCGGGAATAGTTGAAGTTTACTTAGAAGCCGATGGGTGTTTATGAATAAACTAAAATACAATTAATAGAGAATAAACAGATCAATGATTTAATTAATTTTCATTTGAAAGCCTTCATTGGTTTCTAAGTAAACTTCAACTATTTCCGACGACATGGATACTTATCTCTTTTGGTGACCGTACAGAACTTAGCTGTCATTCCTTATTCTGTGATACTTTGTACACACTTTAAAATAGTGTTTTTATGCAAGGTATGTACATCGTATTCATTTATAATTATATAATTACTGTAAATGCAAATATTGTTAACACCGTTTTTAAAAGAGTAAGTATGGAGTTTCTTGCCCATTCTTCTCCATACAGAATTACCTTTTGGAATGGGCAACAAGGATCAATTTTTTTCAAAAGTGCCTTATAATGTTTTAATTGAAATAAATTATTTGACTTTGACTTTGAGACAAGGACAGGAAGATGACGACTTCTATGACTTCTATTTTCGTATAGCACGAGCCGACACAAGACCTTTAGAATCCAAAGGGTTAGTTGTAAACTCACTTGCGGTTGTCCAGCACTGTCACATATCTCCTGAGTAGCGTCACACAGCGCTCGTATGTCTTGCAACATGGCGGCCTGGCCCGCGTCGTTCTTAGTGCCGCATAATTTACGAGAATCTGAAAAATTGCGAAAAATATTCACACGAGAAATTAGGTCAATTAAAGTCTTCGTTATTGCACGCTGAAGTGGAAGTGGGCCGGCCATAATATGTCTGCAGACGACGGAGCAGACACGCTTTAAAGTGGAGACCACGTTTAGGCAAGCATAGTGTAGCAGACACGATGGACCGACTATTTGAAGAAGGTGGCAGCGGATGGATGCCGGCAGACCAAGGCCGGGTTGGTAGGCGATCTCTTGGGGAGGCTTACGTTTAGCAGTAAACGGCAATAGGCTGGCTGACAGTCCAGGCAACAGACGATGAAAGGGACATCGTAACAAAAGCTTTTGCCAAGAACTTCGGTACAAGATTTTAAATAACCGACGAAAAGGACAATGCCAGAAACTCTATAGAACTTTGCCCCACTCAATAAAAGTCATGTGCAATAATGTAGCATCTTACTGTTTATTTATTGCTGATCACTAAACTTTAGTCTTAGTGACTGTAGAATCTGCGGTTTCCGTTTAAATCTAAAAACAATAATGACATTGATTTGTTAAATTGTATTTTAGTTAAAATTAGTTTGTATTTTGTGGGTAATTATTTCGTAATCCGCAAGTTCTAAAGAAAAACAATGTAGTATAGAAAGGGTCTATATTCATTACAATTATTTTCATTAATATACTTTTTCTGTACATGGGTGGGGCAGGATCTGGCATTGTCATTTTCTCCGGTTATTTAAAAAACAACAGCTGTTTTATGGTAAAAGTTTTCATCGCGTTGTACAGAGGCCAGCACATCAAGTTAAAGCAATCTGTCAAATGTATTTGTGTATGTATATCAGCTGTCTGACACCCATAGTACAGGGTCTCCCTAGTTTGGGGTCAGATGACCGTGTGTGAAAATGTCCCCACATATTATATTATTATTATTATTAAATGTCTTAGATAGATTTTCAACTTTATTACAAAAATATAAGGTTCATATTCAATTGGAAAAATTTTACTGTTTGGTATTGTTTGATGTGCCTTCCATTTAAATCGTCTTACAACGGCATCCCACTTAATGTTACCAATGACTACTAATCAATCATTTAAAATAAAGTGATACTTATGAACGTTTAAATAATTAAAAATATGATGAAATATATGATAATTATTATTCAATAAGAATAACGCAGCGCGAACGTAGTTTGAAACACCCTGTTACGAGCGCGGTTCGAGCGTTGCGTTTCAAAGGCAGCGCGGAATGGAGCAGAAACATCTTTATCAGAGTTCATTCACCCTAGCGCAAACATGTGTTTCTATCTATTGCAATCGTAATGTTCTCAGTTTATAAGTATTTAAAAGCCACTTAAGGGGCTATTAAACGACTTTTACAGATTTTAAACTGACAATCACGTCAAAATGTGTAGTGTAAATGATTTGAAAAAAATATATGTTAAACTAGAACATTCTCTTAATCATTTAGTAAGTGAATATTTTTAATTATATTCATATTAAATAGTTTAATTAACTCGTGAAGTTGTGTCTGACGCGGACAAAACATTGACAATCACACAAAATCTACCAGGTATAATTAAACGAAACTTACACCATCTTACAGACAATTTTATTATCTATCCTTTAGTATACGCCTTTTTTTAAGTTAAAGAATACTACTTTTATTTAATTTTTTCGACTAAACTTTGAGAGTTTTGGACGCAGAACTGACGCAGAACGACGTGACGTGATTGTCAGTTTAAAATCTGTAAAAGTCGTTAAATAGCCCCTTAATTCCAATTCATCCTTCATACTCTTTTTCTACGGCTTAAGATCGACAGAAACATTTTCCTAGTAAATGATAATATTTTTTTTAATAGCGTCTTGAGGTATTTTATGTCGGATAGATTAACTGGATCACTTTTGTAAGACGACTTAAATACAACGTTGTATAATTGTTATTAATTTCACAAACCTTGAACCACGCGCGGCATCAACGTGGTGATGGTATTAATGGCTTCCTCAGCAGCCGCGTAGTCCGGGTTCTCGCGGTCTATACAAACAGAATTAGAAAACATTTATTTGCAATGTAGTTAAAAGCTTTAACCATGACCTGTAACTGGAGCTATTGAAGTTATTTTCATAATTTTAACATAAACTTATTAATATTAGGTTATCTTATTACTATTTTAACAATATATCAATGATGACGAGTTATTTGTCAAGGAATACTATTATAGTAACTAAAGGACTTCATTGAAGAATGATTTTATTTGCTGTTTCTGAAATCTTTTTCTTCATTTATTTATTTTGAGCTTTTTTTCTCAGAAGACTTGCACCTAAAATTGAAATTGGAGCTAACAAATAGGGTATTACACCCATTTTTGAAAAGTGTCTCAATACAATTCTGTAGTGCTAATATGTCACCAAAAAAAAACACGAAATTTTTATTCAATCGATAAGTGCCATAAAAATGCATCTACATTTTGAATTTTCAAATTTCGCGCGTAGTTTGACGAAAACGCATAACATATTTATAGTTTTTGTCTCGTATAGAGTAAAATACCCTATTATGTTGCTGAAGGCGTAAAAACGATTGGATCTAGTACATCCTACCGTATGCTATGGAAGATATATAATGATATAAACAAACAATAGTGCTTAAATGACTTCAACGTACAGACGCCAACACATCAAGCCATAACAAACTGTCAAATTTTCCCAATTGAATATGAACTTTATCCTTTTGTTATAAAGTAGAAAATCTATCAAAGAAATTTGACAGATTGTTGTAGCTTGATGTGCTGGCCCTTGTACATACACTATGCTGTCACTACACTAGGCGTATCTATACAAGTATTTGTGTCATTTAGTTAGCTTGTGGAAAATGAACTTTATTTAGATTTGCATAAGGTATATTTTATAACGCAATTATTCAGCCAAATACGCCAAGTGTAGTTGCTAGACATGACACCCATAAGAACGAAATAGGAATATAGACGCCATTATACGATAGTTCCAAGAAAAACTTAATAAAAAAAACACTTTATTTGGGCCCTGAAAACACGACTCATTTTCGATTTTTAGTTTGTTATAAAAACTATTAACAGTTAATCAAATGAGTTGACACATAAGTGACGTCACATCAGTACATTGCTAAACAAAATCTATTGGGAATAGCATTGGGGACAGCGCATAAAAGTATTTTAATTGATGGTGTCTTGTAGTTCCATATTCGTGACCCGGATTGTAGTTCTATGTTCTGACCATAGACATAGAAAACGGTCTGAGCACCCTCACAAAATTGTCCATTTACTAGAAAGAGAGAAAGCGACTGTGCGGTCAATACCTGTCTCTTTTCTATTGGTCTGTAGTGACGAAGGCACGGCGCCACAAAGCATCCGCTCCTTTAAGACTGTGACGTGGACCAATCACGATTCTAGAAAGAGACAACAACTGGCCACGCTGTCACTTTGTCCCCCTCACACTTAACTTTACAGCTGGATCCATTCTCCGGATCTGGGCCTGTAGACAAAATCCCTTTCTGTTAGCGTTAACGGCAACAGAAAAATCAAATTGTATGGAGTTGTCGTTTGCCTACCAGATGTCACGTGAAGCAAATATGTCAACTGCATACAATTTGACTTTTTCGTTGGCGTTAACGCTTACAGAAGAGGATTTTGTCTATAGGCCCTGCTCAGTTCATACTCTATGTCTATGATTCGGACCCTCATGGGCTACAGCGCCACAGCAGGCGGTGTTCACTAACCTGCAGTAGCAGCGGCGAGTGCAGCCACTGCCGCGTTGAGCTGCGCCAGTTGGTCAGACAGCTGATGTTTCAGCACCGCTGCATCTTGTTCCATCATCGTGTGACACGCCATCGGCTGTGAGAGAACAAGTGTTTTTTATGTGTCATGCGCTTCAAATTATATCATCAAGCACGCCACACTATTTCCAAGTCACAGCAACTTCTGTAAGCCAGTATCAACAATGGTGACCACCAGAAAAGCGCCAAAGCAATGAAGCTCGACGAGTACTAGAAAAGCGATTCAACTGTCTTGGATCCCGCAACGAAATTAATCAGAAAAGAACAGCGGAGGAGTAAGAAAGTAAGAAAACCATATTTTCACTTCCCTCCGAATCAAGCAGGAGACAGAACAGAACTAGGCCAATAGGCACTACAACTGGGAGAAGCCCAGTTGCTAAGCACCACGGATTATAATTGACATAATTAATGGGCCCTAAAAAGTGAGCTGTTACATTCAATTTGTATCGTAGCACTGACCTTCGTGAGTTGTTGCGCAGCTGCGTCCAGGCGTCGTTTGGCTCCAGGTATACTCTGCACGAACTTCAGACGCTGCTTCTCTTGTTGAGCTGCTACATCAGCATCTGTTTAAGTTATATGGTTTTAGTTTCATAGGTGGGCATTAACCGGTACATTCTTTAATCGGTCCGCCAAAGTCAAATATTCTTAGGTTTTCCGCAATTTTTAACCCCGTACTTAGTTGTATGGTAATAAAAATATATTCGCGAGACTAACAAATATGCATTTACAGAATTGAAATAAGTAAAATCATCAACATAACCCTACAATGTACACAGTTATTGTGCGGCCGATTATAACGTACGCATCAGTAGTGTGGCACGGCAAAGCACATCAGACTACTACTATAAAACAACTAGACAGTCTTCAGAGAACTGTCTCTCCGACCCTTGCTCGTGCCAGCCCGCGGCACGAGCAAGGGTCGGAGAGACAGTTCTCTGAAGACTGTCTAGTTGTTTTATAGTAGTAGCCTGTAGCTTTAAATTCGTCCCTAAATAATGGAAATCCGATCCAGCCTGTCCCTCAGCTGTCCTCTCCCAGCGACGCCCTAAGCCGAGGCTCGTACCCCACAAGGAGTGCCCTTTAGCGTGTAGTCGCTTAGTTTGTAAGCTCTTTTGCCCTGGCTGGAGGCCCTAAAAATAATAATTTTTAAGGCACCACAGGAAAGTCCGGTTAAGCAGCCGACAACCTCCTAGGTTGACCTGCGAGAGGCCAATCAAAAAAAAAAAAATCAGAGAACTGTCAGTCTAATGGCTGCAGGAGCAATGTCAACATGTCCCGGAATGGCACTAAATGCACTGCTTGGACAAAATCATCCGGATGAAATAATAAAGATCGCCCCAAAGCAGATCCTGCAGTTCATGACAGCTGCAGGGTTTGGTGGCGATCTCTAACCAACACAAGCGGCGATCACAATAGACCAACCCTAGACGCAGTGGTACAGACAGCATCATGAACTGCTTACCCCCCGCGCATGCATACATTTTTTTTCGGATAGGGGGTAAGCAGTTAATGACGCTGTCTGCACCATGGCCGCATCAAACCAAAAAAATAAATAAATATAAAAATATAAAAATAAAAAAATATGCTCGTAAATATGCTCGAGCTTTACAATACAACCTGATAAATTGCAAAAAACGTAAGATATACTCTGTGTTTCTTGCTAGTTCTTCTCCATAGAGACCTACCTACGTTTTGGAACGAGCAACTAGCTTCAACTTTCTGACTAACTGTCCGACTCCTTGACAATACAAAAGTGCCTGTAAATGGTTTAATTGAAATAAATGCTTTGACTTTGACTTTTGACTTTGATATTGTGTTCAGTAAAAACTAAATCCCACTTATCATTACTCACCACCGAATCCATCCCCGCAGATGTCAGCCAGCTTGCTCAGACTGTCGCTGAGCTGCCTGTGCGAGTCCTGCACGGCTGCGCTCTGCTGCTGCGCCGACTGCTGGCAGGAGGACGCCAGTTTGTCGGCGGAGCCCTGCAGCTTGGCCACAGCGGAGCTCAGGGCGTCTCGACACCGTTCTTCGCCTATACTTGCAGCTGTCACCTGTATACATTACATATAATAATAAAATACTTATTTGATTTATTGCTTGTTTCTGTTTGTAATTAATAAAACCAAAATCAAACACACGATCACCATGTTTGCTCAAGGAAGATTGGCGATTTCATAACTTATAAAAAAAACGTGTGTTTACTTCTACGGATCGATATCACGAGAAAATTATGTTTACTTCTACGGATCGATATCACGAAAACATTATGTTTACTTCTACGGATCGATATCACGAAAAAATTATGTTTACTTCTACGGATCGATATCACGAAAACATTATGTTTACTTCTACGGATCGATATCACGAAAAAATTATGTTTACTTCTACGGATCGATATCACGAAAACATTATGTTTACTTCTACGGATCGATATCACGAAAAAATTATGTTTACTTCTACGGATCGATATCGTCTACCCCCTCCACGCGGCCGTAACGTTTTTTCGTGACAGAAAAATCCTAATACCCCGCCGTCTATACTAGGTGTATCGGAAAGGGAGTATACATCCGAAGGGAAGTCAACGTACTCGTGAAACTGAACAACATTCAACAGCAAAAAATCGAAAGTAAAAAAAAAATGTTTGGGACTTTTCATAGAAAATTTGAACTTACCGCATAAAACGAATCGCGTTTGGATCGCGTTATGAGCTTGTGGTAGGTCCATGCGCAGCGACTTAAGTAGTTTTCGGTAAAATGAAATTCGGAAAAAAACATTTCGGAAAAGTGATTCCCATTGTACCCACTTACTGTTTTCTTGTGATGTATATTGTATACTTATTTTTGCAGTATGTACAAATTCAAAACTGGAGATAAATACCACCGAGGGGAACCGATCACTTTTCCGAAATGTTTTTTTCCGAATTTCATTTTACCGAAAACTATTGACCGATGTCTTTTTTGCTATATGCATTATTTGACATATTTTTATATCATCGAAGTATCATGTGTCATAAGTATTATTTTACCGAACTATTTTTCGTCGATTTACAAATTAACTTTTTGCTATTGGCCGAAGCCTCTTTTGAACTTTTTTCATTTGCCAAATGATTTATTTGCCATATTTTCACGACACCGAAACAACATTTTACAGAATACTAGCGGGCCCGGCAGACGTTGTCCTGCCTGAAAATAAAAACAAGTCCTAGAACTACAACGCCACCTATCGAGTCCAATTGTGAATCTAAACCATTCACAAATCCACTGGAACACACAAAACATTTCATCAAAATCGGTCCAGCCGTTTAGGAGGAGTTCACTTTCATACACACGCACAGAAGATTTTTATATTTAAGATTACCTGGTAGCATTATCAATATAAAATAAAATAGTGTCATAAAAAATCAATAGGCTACAAAATTTTAGTGACAGAAACGAATCGCTGTAAAACCGACTTCACGCAGTCTTGTCTGCCCTACTACCCCTAGAGTGTAATTTAAGCCCGCGTAGGCGCGGAGGGGTGGGGCGGCCCGCGAGCTGAGGAGCAGGCGGTTTGAAGGCTCGCCGCCGCGGCTGAGGCTGGCCGGCCGAGCCGGCCAGCAAGCCGAAGCATAAGCTCGCGTGGGGCCGCTCAGACCACGCAGCGCCGGAGCCGTGACAGAAACAATGCTTGTGCATGTTGCATGCCTGCTTGCATGTTTCATGCTTGTTTGCACGCTGCATGCTTGCTTGCGTGCTGCATGCTTGCTTGCCTGCTGCATGCTTGCTTGCATGCTGCATGCAAGCAAGCAGATAGCAGAATGAAGCAGATATGAAATAGTGTGCACAAACTTTCTAGGCGTTTGATGAAATGAAAATATGGTAATTAAAACAGTGGCATAATGAATGTTTGGAATCATAATACTTCGAACAAATGTTATTCGGCTAAGTCTAACTTCGGTAAAAAGTTTATCGACCAAATGAAACGTCGGAATAACGAAAAAAATCGAATTGATAATAGGTCAACCGATACAGTGGCAGACGTGACTTCGATGAAGTAAAAAAAAAACGAAACGATAATAGTTGAAAAGTTTTAGGTGAAATGAAATTCGGTCAAATATTTTTCGACCTTATGATAGGTAACCACCACCGAGTCTATATTACAGACACTAGTACATCAAGCTAACCCAAACTGTCAAATTTTCCCAATTTAACATGAACTTCATTCTTCTACACTAATATTTTAAAAAGGGGAAAGATTTGTATTTTTGTATGTTTGTAACGAATAAACTCAAAAACTACTATTCCGATTTCAAAAATTCTTTCACAATTAGATACCGGATAATATGCTACATTATCCTTGAGTAACATAACAACCACCCTTGGTTGACTGGTAGAGAATGCCTAAGGCATTAAGTCCGCCTTTGTACGTTTGTGCATGAAGTATATGTAAATAAATAAATAAATAAACATAGCTTATACTTACCAATTGCAAAAATTAGAGATCCTTGAGAAAATTCACACGGACGAACTCGCGGCCAAAGTGTTAGTTTGTAATAAAGTTGAAAAATGATTAAAGTTTGACAGATTGGGGTAGGTTGATACGCTGCCCTCTGTACAAAGAGAAAGTCGTACCTGTGCGACAGACAGCAAGGCTTGTGCGTCATCGTGCAGCTGGTGGGCAGCTCGGGCGAGCTCCCCCTCCCCCGCCCCCGCCCCCGCCCTCGCCCCCGCCCCCGCGCGCGCCTCCAGCTCGGCCGCTTGCTTGTGTGCCGCTGATGATAGCTCCGTGATCTGTCATCACATGATACAGATCACAGATATAGATAGACCTAGATAACGCAAGAGCAACTACTTCGCGTGCCAGTTTCGTACCTAGCTTACGTACAAAAATCGTAATTTAAAAAATAAAGTAAACGTTTCCTTCCATCGGTAAGTCATTTTGTGATTAATATTATGCGTAATTAATTTAAAAAACAATTATTTTTAATCTAATATCCTCAGTATCTAGGGTCTATCTATATCTGTGATACAGACAGATTATAACCGTGGCTTCATTAGCTCTCTAGCTCAGAAGCTAGAGAGCTAAATATGTATATCTTATGTTGCAGGAGTCAGTGTCTTCTGTCGTGAATGTCGCTAATATTTCATAAAAAATAATGAAATAAGTAAACTATAAAAGTTTGCATACAAAATTGGTTTCTGTGTTTGTGTGTAATAGCGTATAGTTAAATGTGAAAGAGAGCCTGTAGTATGTTATTATATTTATTAGCTTTGACTCAATACTTATTAGTAATGCTGATCTATGTTAGCTACAATAATTAAATAATAAAAATACATGAAAAAATCAATTCATCATCTGCTTTTTCAAACTATATTGCGGTCGGCCAAAAAAATCAATTAATCAAAGTAATACAAAAACAATTACCTATATAAAAAGAAAATAGTTTTCTGTAAAGTAGTTTTATGTGATAACGTCATAAAGAAACAAATGGCTAACATATATAACATAAGCAAATAGTGGTTTCCGTCGAGGTGGGCGGAGCTTATTGCTTGGGCCCATCGTGCCTCTCTATCGCTTTGTTCCGCGCTCTCGCCTGCACGCTCAGGCTCAGGCGGAACGTGACACTTTTTCGTGCGTGCAGCCGGTGTTCATATACAAATACTAGTTTATTTTGTTATTATGCTGTCAAGAAAGAACATACTTTTAATTCCACACTCACATATTTCTGCTTCCCCTTGTCAGCGCCGGGGCTGACGAGGAACACCAGCTTGCCCGACGCCGCCGCGAACTTGCTCAGCGCCGCGCCCTGCGCCTGCGCACACAATGTTATATTGTAACATATCATTCAGTTGAACGATTGACTGCTGCGCTGCGTGTCAGATTCCCGCGCGGAACAAATATCTGTATGGCCTACAGATAGTTGTTCCGGGTCTGGCTGTTTGTGTGTGTGGGTTTATATGTTTGTAAACGCACCCACGACACAGGAGTAATTCCTAAGTGTTTAAAAAATAATAATAACGAGACATAGAGTTTAGGGGCGTTCGTGTTAAACTTATAATAATAGGAAAGAGTTTATTAAACGGCGTAAAAACACACTTAACGAAATTAAAAGTTACATGTTTTATTTTTATTCTAGGATACTTTCTGGTTACGAAGATTTTGAAACAGGTTTTAAATGTCATAACTAATCTTTAAATAACCCCAAGCATCCTGACCTACTTACTATAATTTAATACAGAGTCATCTAGAGTAATTTACTAGAAGCTCAAATACAGTTACCAACTTACAAAAACGATTTTAAGCGAACAAGTCGACTGGACTTCCGTAGTAGCCGGGACGTTTAACCGGAAAAATTATTAGGCTGCGTCTAGTAGCCGGGACATTTGGGTCGTTCAATACATAGTACCTACAGAGCTATGATTGTAACACATTATTCCATATACTAACATGTTGGTAACCGTCTCCGTCGCACATATCTTTGACGGCGTCACACAGCGCTGCGAGGTTCTTCTGCATCGCGCCGCGAGTTGCCTCGTCCTTGTCCGAGCTCACTATCTCCGTGTCTGTAATAATAGAGTAAGTATCAGTGTCGACATCGAGAACCTCCAGTGAGAGAAACATCAGTGGGACAAAATATTATATTATTTGGCATGTGACGATGCACAGCATCTGTGAGAGGGCGCTGTATACTTCCCGTTTATTGTTAGCCAATCACAGCTTGTTGACGTCATATCCACGACCAATCAGCGCAGAGTTCCGGTAGTCACGTGGTCCCAGAGAGGGGATCGCTAATGGCGACCGGTCTTGCCTCATAGCGTCGTTACTTCTCGACTTATTAACATCAAATTTTTATACTGTTGTTAAAATTTTAATTTCAAATATAATTCAATAGAAACGAATTAATATTTAAGTGAATGATTCCGGAGCAAGAAACTCAGGTAGGTAACGACTCGATGTCTACATCAAGCCGTGAACGCCTGCGAGTGCCTACCAATTCTAGCTCTTCACAATGAATTCATTGGATTCCGAGGTAAAACGGCGAACATGCGGTGAGTCATCAACATTTCAAAAGTTCTTTACCAAGTAACAGTGCTAATAATTTTGATGAAAACGTGTGTGTATCCGGTTCGATGCCGGTTTTACATAATTCACCTATGCCTGAACCAATTTCTGGACTTAGCTCCTCGACACCTTTCAGTAAAATCTCGGAATCATTTCTACCCACGTTAAAATTTCATAAAATTTGTTAGAAAATCATGCAGTGACTAGGCGAAAAACTTTTTAGAATCTTTCGGAACGGTCTTCGTAAGATCCCTGCGAGTTCCAATGTTTGATGAAAATCATGCTTCGCTTCGTCTTTCGCATTTCTGTTTCGAAATCATTTCTACCCTCGACAAAGTTTTATGAAGTGTACTAAAAAATCATGCAAATAGTTTACAGAAAACAGTCTAAATACATTGCAAATCGTCGGGAACGTATCCTAGGCGAATTAGAACTTTGGGACGGTCTGCGTAAGATCCCTGCGTGTTCTAATTAGGTATATGATAACAAACTGCATGCTTGCATTCGGTATAGAAACATGAGTATGCCCTTGGTTTGGTACTGAAAATAATCAAATAAGTAAACGGAGGTTGTCTCCGAGCGTATCAGAAACAGTACGAAATATTTCTTACGATCTTTCGGGACGGTTGCGTAAGATTCCTGCGAGTTCTAATTGCCTATTGGATGAAAATCATGCTTCACTTTCTGTCTTTGGCATTGTCGATAAAATCTCGCAATCACTTGTACTGACGTAAAAATTACATGACATCAACTAGGAAATTATGCAGCCAGTTTGTGAAAAACGTGCTGAATACATTGAAAATAACCGGGAGCATATCCTAGGCGAAATACTTTATGGAAACTTTCGGGACGGTCTGCGTAAGATCTCTTTGAGTTGTAATCGTCTATTTCAAGAAAATCATGCTTTACTTTCTGTCTTTAGCATTTTCGATAAAATTTCGAAATAATCTCTACCCTCGTCTTTAAATAAAATAAAATTAACTGGAAACTTATGCAGCTAATTCTCGGAAAATTTGCTAAATACATTGCAAATCGCCGGGAGCGTATCCTAGGCGAATTAGCAACTTTCGGGACGGTCTGCGTAAGATCCCTGCGAGTTCTAATTATTTGATGAGAAACAATTACATGCTTGTACGGCAGGTATAGAAATATGGGTATTCCCTTGGTTTGGTACTGAGCAGAATCAAAATAAGTATAGAGGTTGTCTCTGAGCGTATCGGAAACAGTGGCAGATACTTTGGGCTCCGGAGGCCCTTCTCGAATGATTGAACACGGGAATGCGTCTGCCATTAACCTCCAAGAGCTGGGGCTCGTGGCTAAGTAAAAGCCGTACGGATCGATCGGTCACGGTTAAGCTACGCTTGCCGCGGTCGGTCCATGGATGGGTGACCATCCTTTTCATACCGAAACCGCTCCGTGCCTCGGAAAGCACGTAAAACCGTTGGTCCCGGCTGTCATTTGTAGATCTGGCAGTCGTTATGGATAATCAGGAGCTCTGGCTCTTATCTGATCATGAGTCTTACCAAGGGGTACCTATAGTCAGTAACCGGGTTATGGAGGGTCAGACCGGCAGCTGCTCCACGTAAAACACTGGTATTCAGCTGCATCCGGTTAGACTAAGCCGGCCCTAACATAGTTGAAAAGGGCTAGGCGGATGTCTACCAATTAACCTCCAATCCGCCGCTCTTATCTTCTTAGTTCGGCTACACCAATCCTACGGAGGCTGTCCCTTACTGTATTCGAGACAGTGGCAGACGATTCGGGCTTCGAAAACCCTTCTCGAAATGATTACGAGAATGCGTCTGCCATTTACCTCCAAATAACCGTTATTCATCCATCAGTACGAGCCCTATACCGATTCAAAGCATCATTCATCAGAACTGTCGAACATCGAGCACCTGAATTGTCACATTGGGAAGCTATTCAAGCTGATTCTCACTTATAGATACCCGATTTTTTCGGTGGTGAAGCTGGATAAATCTTCAGCGTTTTGAAGAACCACCGTCGATTACTCAGACTAAAAGTTTCAGATGACGTACCTGTCATTCGGCCTGTTATGGGCACCCAAATATTACACAGCTTTAACCAACTGGGTGGCCAAACATCTACCGTTCCAAAGGGACAGGGAGACCAGACCAGCGGCATTGGTACTGGGTCGCCATGTGAGCATGCAATCTAACAATCACAGTTGTTTCGTACTTTCTAAACTCAAAATTTAGAATCGAAACCAGGGTTTCGGCTGGGCCTGTCACCTTGCGGCAGTGATGTCATAAATTGCTTCTGATTCTGTGTTTAAGTATATTGTTACTAACACTATGAGTCTTGTTACTCGAAATAAATGATTATTATTATTATTTTCAAATAAGCCATTTACAGGCTTGAGTTGAGTTGCCAACACATGTGTGAAGCATTTCCGACCACGGGCACGTGGTCGCCATTTGAGCATACAATCCAACAATAACAGTTGTCTCATACGTTCTAAACTCAAAATCGACAAATTCGAAACTTAAACTTAAAACTAGTTATTTCTAATGAATTATTCCAGTCTTGACTCGAGTTGACAACACTTTCGAGCTGTCAAAGAAGTCGGCCGATCGGAGAGTTGTGACTGGTTGCTCGTTCAAATGGTGGGCTTTTGTGGAGAGGAGCGAGCGGGGGAAGCTCCAGAAACACTCTTTTTAAATCAATAAAATATAACAAATGTACGTGACATCATTCATGTTGAATCCCGTAGGTTCAACATGAATTCGAGAACAACGTAACGAGTCGTCTACGTTAGAAGAAAACGGGACACGATCGGTGGCCTTACTTTGTATGACTTATCAATTTTACTTAGCCAACAAGGGCTTTTTGAGGGGTTGTTAGAAAATATGTTACCTAACATTTTTTAGACTCGTCTACCCATTTTTGCACAGCCGTCAGTCGTATATGGCTATTTCAGCAGGCGAAGGTGTTTCCGCCTCCGAGCCTAATTCCTAAAGCAACATCAGATTTTTGGCCGGGGTGGGCGAGAGCCTATTGAGTATGGCTTCATCGATGTCGAGCACTCGGCAAACCTTTAAGGATCAACAACCTTGTTGTAGTGTTACTAGATCGGAGCACGGGTCGTCCACCTCCTTAAGTTCAAGACCTTCTCAATAACTTCTTCGTTTGGAAGATCCTGGGGGGAGCAGAGTAACCAGTAATTGGTCGGAAGCAGAAAAGTCCCTGTTCCGATCTAGTTGGCCGGAGTCCACGCTGTAAATTTAGATCGGCACGATGTCGACGGGTCAAATGTTGTCAAATTAACTCACAACGTTGACTCAACTGTCCTTATAATATGAATAATCAATATTTTTAATACTCGTATTCATTGAGCAAAGGTTAGCTTACCCTACCACATATTGTCACATAGGTTTGTACTACTAACATTTGAACGAACGTCTGAAGGCGAAAATGTACAACATATTCTTAAAATTATCTCTTTAGTTTCAATCCCGTGAAGCAGAGAAGCCCCTAATATCACAATTTGGGACTCAAATAAACTAATTGCCGCGGATGCACACGAACCCTCCTAATAAAATTACATTTTTCAGAAAGTCGTGTCAATTGGCCTCTCTTTTGTTGCTGGCATCAGGAGGACGCGTCCATAATCTTACCTTTTTTAGGGTCTAATCGAATTGTCACATCTATCGGGTGACCACATCATCATGTTTCCAGTATTTGGGTCAAAAACAGACACCGACAGCGTATAGGAAATCAGGATGAAAGAAGTTATCTTAATAACAAAAATATACGTCCACTAATTTGGTTGAAGACCGAGACATACGTACGATAGCTGAATGTAAGCATTCACTGTGTCAATTCGAGATCCATCCCACGCTAAGTGCATCACGGACTGTTATGGGTAATTTGGTAAGAACTTTATTGAAAGATGCAGGTATTTCCGCATCTCCTGGGAGTGTAAGTAGGCTCTTTGCTTTGATATTCGTAAGAAAAATCTTTCAATAGAATATATTTTGCCTCGTGGTAATTGGCGAAGACCAAATGCTTTCGCTAAATGTTATCGAAAACTGATTATAGGTAAAGTTGACACGTTACCAAATATGAGTAATCTTTCGAATAATTTTGAACCTGTATGAACACATTGACCTCCTCTTGGTAGTAATTTATTATAAGTATAATAATTTGCCATATTATTGTTGATCACTATGGATCAATTTGTTATCACATTGTTTTTGTTTAATACCTAAATACCTAATGGTAGAGTAGGATTGATATGATACTTAAATTGAACCTAAACCTTTTACTTAGAGGTTCCTGACTGATAATACAGATCTATATACTGATTTGTGGTTTTATCTTTCAGTTAATATTATAATTTCTCACATAGCGTCGTCGTGGTCACCAGGAGTTATAAACACGTCTCTCACAGATGCTGTGCATCGTCACATGCCAAATAATAGTGCAAGTTTTACACAAAAATAAAACTTGTATTATTAAGCAGAGACGATGCACAGCATCCATTCAAGGGCTCCTGGTGAGAGACTTCTATGAGGCAAGACCGGTCGCCATTAGCGATCCCCTCTCTGGGACCACGTGACTACCGGAACTCTGCGCTGATTGGTCGTGGATATGACGTCAACAAGCTGTGATTGGCTAACAATAAACGGGAAGTATACAGCGCCCTCTCACAGATGCTGTGCATCGTCTCTGCTTAATAATACAAGTTTTATTTTTGTGTAAAACTTGCACTAATCTATCTTCTTTATTAAACAAATAAAATTGAAATGTCTGTTTGTAATGTTAAACAACTTTTTACTGAATACATTTGAATTTTTTCACGGTACAAAAAATGTATTTTTAATATTTTTGACTGCCTGTCTGTCTGGTTGTTCTGGATAATCTCAGAAGCAGCTGGTCTGATTTCGACGGGACTTTCACAAGCAGTGAGCTGATGTTATCGGAAGTAACATAGGCTACTTTATTTTAGAAAATAAATAAGGGTTCCGTGCAAAAAATATAAAACCGCAAAGTTAACCGACATTCATATACGCGGCGATCAGCTGGTGATGTAATATAAACATAACTGAAAAAATATACACAACAGCGGTTAGACCTGTGATGTTGTATGGAACCGAATGTTGGGCGAGCAATTGAAAACACCATGACCAATGGAAGGAAGATGCTTAGTAACTGGACTTAATAAAGTACATCAGTTAATAGTTCCTGTATTAAAGTCACTGCTATTGCAGACAAGTTTCGAGAAAGCAGTCTGAGATGGTATACACATGTAAAGAGAAAAGAACTCGACCATGCCGTAGATCGAGCATTAGCACTACCTGAGACAAGCGCGGCAGAGGTATGCGGTATACTAACAAAAATAATTTGACAAATTGTCAAACGCGCGTAAGCTTGTGAATGGTTTTTGATAATTCAATCAAACAAAAACAGCAAGTTTATCTATACCTAGGTGTTTGACAATTTGTCTTATGAATTATACGTTCGAAAGTGTTCGTGGAGTTTCTTGCTCGTTCTTCTCCATAGACCTACGTTTTGGAACCAGCAACTAGCTTATACTTTCTGACTAATTGACCGACTCTTTAACAATCCAAAAGTGCCTGTAAATGGTTTAATTAAACTAAATACTTTGAATTTGTTAAACCGTGGGATTTTCTTATAGTTTCAGCCTTTTAGCCTTACTAACCCATCTCAACGCAATACCTTGTAGATATAAAGATGTCTTACCTTTAGCTATCTGCGGCATTAGGTCAGCGATGGTAGATATGGCTAGCTCAGCAGTGTCGTAGTCGGGGTTTTCACGATCTAAAATTAAGTAGCTTGTATTAACTCCTTTTTTACTACATTACAATGACGGTAAAACATGATAACAATACTCGTATATAATATTTTTTGTTGAAGTCGAAGAAGAGTCTTTTTTTAACTTTGTGACCATAATAATTAATTGCCCGTGGGGTGTCGTGGAGGGAAAATCCGGAAGTCGGGCAGTACCGGTTTCGGTGTACTCAACAACTTCACTGCGATCCTCAAGACGCCTGCCAAGCGTGGAGATTATGGCAACCGCCCCCCCCCCCCCCCCCCATGGGGGTGACCTTTGTACAATAGTGGACGTCTTACTGCTGACGTTGTTGATGACCACCTAGATTAGTTAGTTACCCGCAGTAGCAGCAGCGAGTGCAGCGACGGCAGCGTTGAGCTGCGCCATCTTCTGTTCCAAGCGACGCTGAGCCGCCTTCTGCGCCTCCGACGGTGCGCCCGCGCCTGTCGCCGGCTGATACACAAACACGGTCAATTATTTTTATTTTATTTAAAGGGACAAATACATAATAAAGTGGTACAGACGCCAACACATCAAGCCATACCTAACTGTCAAATTTTCCCAATTAAATATGAACCTTATGCTTTTATAATAAAGTTGAAAATCTATCAAAGAAATTTGACAGATTGTTGTAGCTTGATGTGCTGGCCTCTGTACAAACGATCATTAATATTGCAGCAAACTGCATTATCCACATATTTACACATAGGACTACCGGCAGTACCTAAATGCCGCTGGATAATGAAATATTCAAATTATTATACAAATTAAAATTAAATTAAATTATTAAATTAAATTATACATTAAAATATAATATACTAGCTTTTGCCCGCGACTTCGTCCGCGAGAATGTCGGTTGTCTCGGATGCAGACCAAGTCGCGAATTAAAAAGTAGCCTATGTCCTTCCCTAGGGCTAAAGCTATCTCCATGCTAAATTTCATCAACACCAGTTCAGCCGTTTTGTCGTGGAAACGTAACAGACAGTTACTTTTGCATTTATAATATATTTGTGTATGTATATCAGCTGTCTGACACCCATAGTACAGGGTCTCCCTAGATTGGGGCAGATGGCCGTGTGTGAAAATGTCCCCACATATTATTATTATTATTAGTAGGTAAGTAAAGTAAGTAATTAGTAAGTAAGTAAGTATGGATTTTGTAAAGAGTATTAAACTAAAATTTGCTAGCCAATTTGTGGTATGCATGCACCATCTTCTAAATAAATGAGAATAAAAAATGAAATGTAAGATTTTGCTAAACATACATTGCGTTGTTTTGGCAGGTATTGACCCAAGCTATCACCCCCTGCAGTATGTCGTGCTATTTACTGGACACCCTGAATAATGGATATCCGTGTTTGCCATCGATACGCTAAGAAGGAGAGTGCATTTTTGTAGAAAACAGCTGATATATATTTTTTAATTTTCAGCGTTGATTTCGTAGTGAAAGTTGTTTATATTCATAAGTACTTTTACCCTCTGGAAGATGAGAGAGGTGAACTAAAAGCCGTGTCGTACTAAATTAACATCTAAGGTTGAAATTCTAAGGCTGAAATTCAATTTTCCTATTTGTTATCTACAAGTGTACTAATAGGTATATCTGCCTAGCCTCTTACCAACTATGTTGAGGTCGGCTTCTTGTCTGACCTCCATAACCTAGTTAATGAGTAACAGGTCAGGTTTCAAACTACCCATAAGGCTGCATTTCAACCCAAAGATGTGCGAGTTAGATGAGCGGTGCGAGGAGCGTAGCGACGCTGTGAAACGGTGCGCAGGTGAGCGGTGCGAGGATGTTTAGCGGGCTCTTTACAGATGCGACCTAGTCCACTGATCTATTTTTTTCGTATTATTCATATCTACCTCTAACAAACTCCGTTTAGTGACTGCTAGTTGTTTCTCGCTTGCGTTCGTCCTTTGCACACGTCTCTTGCGCACATCTCTCGCACACATAAATAGCTTGTTTTGTACGTACAACGTATAAAAACCTAGCTCTGCTAAGCCGTTCCAACCAGAGCTGCGCTGAGCGAGGATAGCTAAATAAAGTGATTCTATTGGTTCTTAAGGCGCTACCCGAACAAAAGTGCGGGGATCAGGGGTATTAACTCATTAATTAAGAGAAACAAACTACACCTAAAAGCATATTATTAATATTCAATATCCTATCATCACATTCCGCGTTTTTATATGTTTTTTATATACACCTGAATCTTCTCGTAAAAAAATGACTAAAATAATTGAAAACAAATGTATCGTTTGCTAAAGTTGACTAATGAAGCTAATAATTTGAGTATTACACTAATAGATAGTTAACTTAAAAATCTTTATAATTCACGTTTTATTTTATTTCAAAAGAACGTTTCGGTTTTTTTATAACAAAAAACACCCCAAAAATTGTGCTAATTTCGATTCTGCGGCAAAGAGCAAATGTATGGTCAAGGTTATTTAGTCATGGGAAGCGCCTTAACAAACACATCCCTCGCTACGCATCCCCGCTGATCTCTGAGTGGAAACGCAGCCTAACGACTGTCAAAGATCTACGAATGAGAGCCGGGAGCGATACATGCTTTTCGAGGCACGGAGCTGGGTCTCGGTACGAAATGGACGGTCACCAATTCACGAACCGACCGCGGTAAGCGCGAACCATGATTGATCGGATCCGTACAGTTTTTATCAACCGACTTCAAAAAAGGAGGAGGTTATCAATTCGTCTGTATTTACCTGATTTATTTGGACTGGGTGAACCGATTTTGATGATTCTTTTTGTGCTTCCCGTGTGGTCCCATTTTAATTTGGTCCAGTTCTGACAATGGCATCCATGACAAAACCGTATAAGTCTTAAATTTGCATTAAGTATGTGCGCGATTTGTTACGCGATTTCTCCGGCAAACGTAAACCGATTTTGAAAATTCTTTTTTTTATGGATGGCTTCAGGGGTGGTCCCATATAAATTTTATCGAAATTGATTCAGCACTTTTTGAAAAATCAACAAATACCCAAAAATTTTACAAAGACGAACGACGTTTTAGTTTCATCAATCTTTGTAGTAGTTAACTTTCAATCTCTTCTTATTCGATTTGGCTGAGAAGGAGGTACTAAAAAGCGGAAAATAAAAACCTTTTTTACAAAAAAGACAACCGCCTTCAAAAAATGAAAAATAACTTTAGCACAGAACACACATTGACTTTAGTTTCGGAAGTCGGTGGCAATACAAAACAACACACAGAACAAAGCCACTGAATTTCGAAACTAAAGTCAATGTGTGTTCTGTGCTAAAGTTATTTTTCACTTTTTGAAGGCGGTTGTCCAACCTCCAGTAGGTTGGTCCTACTACAGGGGACCGCCAATAGACGTGCCCGTCGCCTTCGCAATACATTATTGTCGGACACACACAGGTTTATTTCTGTTTTACCTGGGTTTGAAATCTTGCCAAGCAATAATCTATACTAATATTATAAAGCTGAGGAATTAGTTTGTTTGTTTGGTTGAACGCGTTAATCTCAGGATCTACTGGATCGAATTGAAAAATTATTTTTGTGTTAAATAGTCCATTTATCGGGGAAGGCTTAAGGCCCATGCGAAGCCGGGTCGGGTAGCTAGTTTAAAAATATAGGTAGTATGAGTCTTGTCCGTCCTTGTTGTTTCTAATTTATTGTATTCTACCATGCCTATAACAAGTTTTCACGCAACCACGTGCTCTCAACATACAAAGTAACATAGGTAACATTCTGAAATTACATTTTCGTATTTATTATCTAAAAGTGTATCAATAAGTACAACATTTCGCAATTAGTCTATTAAACGCCTTATCAATGTACACACGTAATCTAATTATGTATAGATGTTTGTATGTGTATAACAACGAGTCGATAATTTCTCAAGAAGAGTTCATCGGCGCCGTGGCTTAGTTGGTTAAAGCGCCTGTCTAGTAAACAGGAGATCGCGAGTTCGAATCTCGCCGGGGCCTTGTGGTTAAATTTATTTTTATTTTGATTAATGTGTAGAGAACCGGTACCAACAAGCATATTAAATACTATATTTTTATCTATAATTAATTAGTGACAGGTGCTGTTTACCGAATATGTTTTTATGTCACTTTGGTTTAGTTTTATGTTAAAGGATTTTTTTTTGGGTACTATGTGTGTTAATTATTTGGCACACAGATATTATTCTTTTTATTCTGATTTTGTGTTCTCGTATGATAATTTAGGATTATAGACAATTCTAAAGTCTCAAAGACGATGTCGTTGGGTGTTGAAAAAAGCATGCAAAATTCGAAATAATTGTGTTTCTTTCCAAAGGATTTTGTCTATGTAACATGCGTTTAAAAACCATTTTCGGCATTTTCAACGCTGCGTCGGGGGCAAAAGCCAGTTGCTTATCCAAACTAATATTTAAAAAGCGAAAGTAAATATATTACTTTGTTTGTTACAATTTCTCGACTAAACTACAGCACCGATCTTGAGGACATTTGGTACAGTATCATTTTGAACAACAAGAAAAAATATACGCTACTTTTTGACCGGACTACTTATCACGCGGACGAAGTAGCTGGCAAAAGCTAGTACAATAATAAAATGATCGGCTTGTCGGGAGGTTATATTTTAATATATGGAGACATTTCACACACTGCCATCTGACCCCAAACTAGGCAGACCCTGTACTTTGTGTGTTAGACAGCTGATATACATACACAAATATATGTCGTATCCGGTCAATAGTATGAACGTGAAACGCAAAGACAATAAACAGTCTATGGTGAAACGGATCGCAAGCGCGTCATTATCAAGAACACGTGATCAACCACCACCATTTTGGCGCGCTTCTACAGCGTCGTGATGTTTTCAGCCGACAGCGAGGAAGACATTCAGAATCCAGTGTCTGATCGCAACGGAGTTAATACGTCCCGAAACTGTACTTACGATTCGTTGTGTTAAAGTGTAGACCAGTGCCGATACCTTTGAAAATGTTTATTTTAAGCCGAGTTTATTTCAAATCGTGTGCTAAATTGTGGTTTTAATAAATGCCGTGTATTGTAACCCTATACCCAGTGTGTTTCCATTGCACGAAACCCATATTCCCACATGATGACTGAATCTAACGGACTAAATCCTGACTGATCCGACATATATAAATAGATACGTTTATAGATAAACAACAACCAGACACAAGGCAAACACAAGTGCTCATTACACAAATGTTTACCCTGGGCGGGATTCGAACCCGTAACACGCTGCGCAGTAGTCAATCGCTCAGCCACTGCGCCGACCGTGTCGTCAACGTCGTCGTGATTAATGATGACAGTTTTGAACAAACCTTATCCCACTTATCGACCTTCACTCCTTGCAGCTTGTTCTTGGCTCCGGACAAGGTGGTTATGAACTTGAGACGTTTCTTCTCCTGCAGCGGTAGAGACTCATCCGTATATTGGTCACCTGTGTACCACGCAATAAATATTAAGTTTTAGTAGCGGCCTTCGGGAGAGCAGAAGGACTCAATCACGAATATATTTTAAGGACGGGTTGTTTCAAACAGTTGGTTAACGTTTATTCGGTCCGTATGATACGGACGGTTAAAAATTACTATGACGTGAGATGTTTAACGTTCATTAAATGTAACGAGTTGTTTCATGACATAAAAATCCGTCAGCCAAAGTTATTCAAAAAGAGAGTCTATAATATTTTGTTGTTTGACGTAGCTGTTTGACAACACAAAATTACGTTGACTATAATATACGGTATACACGGTACGGTACGGTATACGGTATATATAAAATACGGTAATAGTAACTTTTTAACGTACGTTAAGGCCACCATTTTGACGATAGTTAGCGCTTTTTTTTTACCATCACCCGTCAGTAAAATATATTGTTGAAGCAACCCACCCTAAGGCATCTATGTACAGTCACCAAAAGAAACAAATAACCGGATCGTCGGATATAGTTGATTCGTTTTATTTGATTTTATTCAAATTCAATCCTTTATTGCATTACAAATGTATTATATAGGTGGTATAACAAGAAAGTGATTAATATAGACCACATCGGGCACAGCAACAATTCAAGCAATTAAATATCAAACACATTCATCGGTTTTAGTGACTGTACCTTCGTTTATCATCATCAACAATAATTTTTCGTTTTTATGTTTGTTAAAACAGCATTCTGAGAAATATTGCAAATGCCCCTTGGTCTACAAGGAACGATGAGATACATGAGTATTTGAACATTGCAACAGTGGCCTTAGAAATAGAGCGCTATAAGAGACTATAGGTACATTGATCGTCTTGCGCATCACCCCAATCCACTTGCTTCCGGATTGCTCGACAATGCCAACGTGGTTAAGAGGCTTAAAAGAAAGCACGTGCTTTGAGTAGACAGCAAGGCATTGGCCAAGCTGCTCTGTTAAACATTACCTACCGCTCAACTCATCTGCTTATAGTTTGGCGACTGATTGCAGATAAAAACCGGAAAAAAAAAACAACTATGTTAGAATAGGTCTCAAGCATTAGTGGGTAACACGTAGGATACCCCTAAGGCATTCATTCCTTCTTTGTATCTTTAGGTGAGTTTAAAACAATAAATATGTTCTACAATGAATATTATTAAATCAATTAATATCGCATTAATTTCAACGAAACATCGAACAAGACTTTTTTTAAGAAACGTTTTTATACACTAGGAATTACTTTCTGTAACGTGGTGCGTTTACAAACATACAAACTCACATACACAAATATTTGTTCGATGCAGAAATCGAACACTTACTGCCACACTCAGAGATGTCACTTAATAATGACCACAACCACAATATTTTGACTGACAGCGTTCCAAGTTATGTTGGTATATTAGTGACGTCTCTGACTGTGGAGTTAGCACGCCGCGCAGCAGTCAATCTTTCAGCCACTAAGTAAAATTATGATGACGTCACCGCGACTGCGTGGCCCTTTTAAGCAGCTTGTACATATACTCAAAAATCTGCACACAGATAGCCTCTTTAAGTCTACCAACCATACCAACTCTGCTGGACATAGGCCTCCCCCGCGTGTCGCCACATTGCCCGGTCCCGTGCGACTCGCATCCAGCGGATCCCCGCAACCTTTACCAGGTCATCGGTCCACCTAGTGGGAGGCCTTCCAACGCAACGTCTTCCGGTTCGCGGTCGCCACTCTAGAACTTTTCAGCCCCATCGGCCATCAGTTCTGCGAGCAATGTGCCCTGCCCACTGACACTTAAGTTTGGCAATTCTTCGGGCTACGTCGGTAACCTTGGTTCTCTTGCGGTAGTCCTCATTTCTGATTTTATCACACCAGGAAACTCCGAGCTCTCTCCATTGCCCTTTGGGTCACTTTAAGCCTTCTGATGAGGCCCATTGTGAGCGACCACGTTTCGGTCCCGTTTGTAATTACTGGCAATACACACTGGTCATAGACTTTCGTCTTGAGACACTGCGGTAAGTTGGACGAGAAGATACCACGCAAGTTCCCGAACGCTTCCCAGTCGAGTCGGATTCGACGATTGACCTCTTTCTCGAAGTTAGACCTACCTAACTGGACCGTTTGTCTCAGGTGGGTTCAAACCCAGCAGCAGTGGACGTCTTTCGGCTGAAATGATGATGATACCAACTCACCTTCCAAGTTCCAATAAGCATCCCTCAACTTGTCTAACGCCTTCATGACGTCGCCAGCGCGGGTGTGGAGCAGTTCCGCCATGTGCTGGCGCGTGGGGTCCTCCACTAGAGGCCTCCACGTGCCCTCCATGCGGTGCACCGCGGAGGACAGGTTGGAGGCCGCGGCTGTCAGAGCACTCTGGCAGTGCGGCTCGTGGATCGCTGGGGCTGTTAGCTGGACGAGGAAGTGGAAGATGAAGATTCAATATTAAAGGATTTTTTGGTTTTGTAGCTATGGCGTGATTGCATCTGTGGTAAAGGCGCATCTCAAGCATGAGTAAATAAAAATGTGACGTTTTCAATTTCATATGTACTTTCTAAGTTTATCTAGGACATCATTGACTTCGGTAAAGGGAAACCTCGTGACCCATATCTCTCCTCCATATCCATATCTCTCATACAAAATCAACATTAACAACAACAATGGTCAGTCAGTCAGTCAGCCAGTCATATTTGTATCCCATCTTAAATGCACTTTTGCGCTCCTGATACAAATTTCGGCAGGCTATGAAATATAGCCTCCGATGATATAATATTTATCAAACGTGCGGCCGTTGGCAACTGGGGGAAGCCTTGTTGCCAAGCACCACGGATTATAATTGACATAATTAATGGGCCTTTAAAAGTGAGCTGTTACATTAAAGATTCCAATAATATATATGGCAAAATCGCTTGAACGCACGGAAATTAGTTCTAGTTTCCACAAGGTCCGCATAATAAACAGCTCCAGATGTAGCTTGTACACTATCCAACATAATATTGCGTTCATTCTGCCAAAGAACTCCCATAAGATATGATGTGCAGATTGTTTGCAGATGCAATGCAGATTTAATAGATTTGGCTGTCATAAATTGATGATAACGATGGGTCTAACGTAGGTCTACTAGGTTCCACCGACCTGAGCGCTGTGCAGCAGGTCCCTGGCAGCCCCCACAGTGCGCCCCCCTGCGTCGTCCACCAGTGAGGACGCGGGGCAGGGGGGGGCCTGGCACGTCAGCTCGTTCGCTGCTACGAGGAGCTGGGACACCTTGGTGCCGGCTTCCTTGGCTAGCTGGACGATCTGGAGAAAAATAGAACAGGTTTCTTCATTCCTTTTCCACGGTAAAGATATCTAACAGTATTCTATCTTTATATAAACGGTTGAAACGCGAGTCATACCTACGCGACTCGAGTTAGTATGTACTTTAGTCTGTAAGCAGTCTCGAATGCGCCGCAGAAAATCATTTTTTAAAATAAAATACATGTAATAGTTACAATCACAAAATTAGGAAGAAACTCAAGTAGATTGATGAAATTGAAATACTGATGGGCAGCTCTCCCGCGTGTTGATGTACCGCGCTAATGTAGGTAATTATTTCAAGGACAGGGCCGAGTCACAATGCTATTAGATATCTTTACCGTGCCTTTTGTTTGACTTGTGTTCAAATGAAAACATTTCAAAATTCAATTGGCATATTAGTACATAGTGTTAGCGGCTAAGCAGCGCCCCTAGCGACACCACCTCGCAACATACATCACATCCTCCTGATTAATGTTTTGATTTATTAGAAGTAATTAATGGGAGCATTTAGTATCTCATTTTTAATAATTATAATCATAACTATGAATTCATTGTAAATTAAGATCAATAACATAATAATGTTTTTGCATTAAAAATACTTACTAGTAGTGACGTCATTAGAGATTGCCGAATATTGAATGACTTAGTATAAAATCATACTTAATAATTTATTTAACTTACTATAATTCTAATTTCATTACTTAATGCTTTTACAAACAGTTAAATCATTTTGATTCTTTAAAATAACGTACCGGATGTTCCTGTTGTTTGTCGGTTAAAATTGTATCGTAACGGATTCTGAGTCGTATAAAAGTAGAAGGATTGTGTAAATTGGTACATTTATAATGTAGCCAATTAAGAGCGCCCAACCCGTCATATTTCCCATACAAACGCTCGTACGCGATTACGGCGTTATAACAAATTATTATCCAAAAAATTTTAACACACAGGTATCTTGTAGTTTAAATCTACGTTTGTATGAAGCCAAAAATAAACTTTTTTGAGAAACAAATTCAGTAAACACATCCGAAAATCAACTTTTTGCACAATTTTATCTAAACTTTGGCCGGTCATAGAAACCTTGCACATGTAATGGAGATTTTAAATTACAAACATTTGTACCAAAAACTTGTAAGGCTTTTTCAAAAACATGTATGTCCTGGAACAAGTTTTGTGCAATTTCCGGGCGCCAATTTTCCTGTGATGTTATTGCGTTCTCACTCACTCGTTTGATTTCGAGCTTTGCGTTGATTGAAACAAAAAAAAAATCAATCGCGCTCGCGTTGAAGTTCGTTCGATGGGGATGGGCGCTCTTAAGGTGAAAGTGCTGCCCGAAAATATACCGATGCGTAAACATACCGAGTATTTCTTTGTCCCACGGTCTGTTACAATAGTCACAGTAACTAGAGCTAGTTTACAGAATCAGCAGCTGTTTGCGTCCCCTACACCCGCGCATGCGCGGGGCGTCTCCGGCGTCTCCCACCACGCGCACGCTGTCAGTCAGTACGCAGTAAGAAGCTTATAGGTAAAAGTGGAGGCAACACTCTGAACAAATAAGTGAAACCAACTGTGGGCAGACGCTCTCTTTATGAATGCATACATAAGATAAAGAAAATACATATTACTATCTCGTTCTTATGTATGCATTCAGAAAGAGAGCATCTGCCCACAGGTAGTTTCACTTAGGTATTTAAAGTGTTGCCTCCACTTTTACCTATAAGCTTCTTGGTATGCAGCTATCTTTTGTTTTCGGAATTACCTCTCGCAAGTCAACAAGTAGGTTTTTAGTCACTAGGAGTCTGATAGACCCCTTCTCCCGCCCCAGGGCGAAGGACATCCATGGGGATTTTCCACCCCGATACAAAAAGAAGAAAAAAAGGAAAAGGAGTTTGTCGGCTGCGCAATATGACTTTAATGAACAAATTTATGGCCTTCAGGCAGGGCAAAAACTTAAACTAAGCGACTACACGCTAAGGGCACGCCCTGCGACTATAACACGCTAAGGGCATCACCTGGAGGAAGGCAGCAAAAGGAGGCTGGATGGGATCTCAATTTTCCAGCTGTACTCTTGCCCTCAATTTATATATTGTGAACAATACCTCGTCTAAAAATCAAAAACCATTTTATTCCAAAAAAAACCAAACAATTTCTACATCCAGATGAAACAATTATAAAGATTTTTGAGTGATTCATTTTCTTAAATGAATTCCCGTCAATTGTAACTGAAATTCAAATGGATACCTATGATATACGAATATTATACTAACCAATAAAATAAACATTCCACACATTTCTACAATAGTACACAATACACACCTCTCTCTCCTTGTCAGCATTAGTTCCGCGAGCGAACTTGAATATCAACTTGTCAGCAACGTCCGCGTACTGATTTGTTGCTTCTTGCATTTTCTGGAAATATTTAATAGTACATTTTAGTAATCCATATATTTCTTTGCATCTCAGTTTATCTAGTGAAAGAAACTGATTACTGTGAAAGTAACTACAGTGAAATGAAGCTACTTATTGATATTAAAAATATATTATATAATAATGATATAAGTAGTTATAATAGTTATTAAGTTATACATTCTTGATAATAATCATAACACCTGTACCTGACCTACCTATGTTCAACAATTAAGCCAATCTTTGTTTTTTTTTATTTATTTTGTGCTTACTAATTCTGTAAACTTGTGCTTAATAAATTCTTTAATTCTTTAATTCTTCTTCTTTAAAATGTATATTGTATTTGTATTTGATGTCGGCTTCCAGTCTAACCGGATGCAGTTGGATACCAGTGTTTTACATGAAGCGACTGCCTGTCTAATGTCCACAACCCAGTTACTGGCCTTGGTAAGACTGGTTATTGTTTATACAAATGACAGCCGGGACCTACGGCTTTCCGAGGCACCATTCACGGACCGACCGAATTAACTCAATTTTCAATCAAGTAAGTAATTACAGAAATTATGTGTCAATTAAGTAGATCGAAGCTCCCGGTATATTATAGTATTACACCAATTAATGTAGTTTTGACTTGTGAAGTGGTTTCGACGACAACTTTATCTACTACAGAGCTAAAAGCCACCTTCCTCTACATTCTACAACGTCACCGCTTCCTGTATCGCTACTGGTACTGACCTCATGATCTTCGTTCCCGGTGAGGCCGCAGACCTTCTTGGTAGCGTCGAACAGAGCTCTCATCTCGTCCTGCAACTCCTTGCGAGCTGCTGGGTCTTTGGTACCGCCTAGGATCTGAGCATCTGCAGATGATAGAAAATATTCCATGGTCACAGTTGCAATAGGAACAAATATGTGCTTGGTTCTGATAAAACAATTCAACTGACATCATTATCTACCTATACTTTTCCCAACTATTTTGAGGTCGACTTCCAGTCTAACTGAATGCAGCTGAATACCAGTGTTTTTCATGGAGCGACAGCTTGTCTGACCTCCACAACCCAGTTACTGGGTAACACGATACCCTATGGTAAGACTAGTTGTCAAACTGTTTAAAAGATCTTCCTAGGCTTTTCTCAACTATGTTGGGGCCGGTTTCCAGTGTAACCGGATGCAGCTGAATACCAGTGTTTTACATGGAGCGGCTGCCTATCCGGCCTCCAGTTACTGGGTAACACGATAACCCTTGGTAAGACTGGTTGTCAAACGTTCTAACTTCTGACTACTCATAACGACTGTTCAGGATCTACGAATGACAGCCGGGACCAACAACTTCACGTGCTTTCCGAGGCACGGAGGGGTCTCGATGCGGTCACCCATCCACGGACCGACCGCGACAAGCGTAGTTTTACCATGACCCATACAAGCCCTTCTATTACTCACAATCTTTTAACCATTAAGGGCGGGTGGCTTCAACTATTCTTTACTGACGGGTAATAGTCAAAAATGGCGCTAACTATCGTCAAACCAAAAAAAAAAATGGGTTGTTTCACAAAATTGTGGCCTTAACGTACGTCAAAAAGTTACTATTACCATAACCGACCAGTCAACTTAATTTTGTGTTGTCAAACAGCTACGTCAAACATCAAAATATTATCGAATCCCTTTTTGAATAACTTTGACTGACGGATTTTTATGTCATGAAACAACCCGTTACATTAAACGTATGTTAAACATCTCACGTCATAGTAAGTTTTTAACCGTCCGTATGTAACGTTAACCGACTGTTTAAAACAACCCGCCCTAAGCTAATAACGTCAAACTAATCCGATATCCCAAATAAAATGTTATATTACCATCCGGCAAAAGCAATCTAATATACATTCGAAACTTACTTACGCTAAGAATCGATTCAAAACTGACCAGCATTAACTACATCCAAAATAATTTTAATTACTTGGGAAAATTGAAGTAATCATGATGAGGGTTGGTTTTGTTTATAGGAACAATGATATGAAATAGTTTTTATTTTATAAAGGTGACTTGGTGACTGGTAATAATATTTTAGGGCACCTACCTCTAGCAAGCTTAGGCATCAGGTCATTGATGGTATTCATAGAGTTGATCGCAGCAGAATAATCAATATTATCTGGATCTGAAACAAAAAAATAAACAGTCTCTAAAAGTTCCACAGTTTCTAAAGTTCTACTCAAAGCACTCTGGGCTCTCCTGGCTAGGCCTGTTCTGGAACACTGACGACCCTGACCCAGACATGTTTCAAAAAACCTAATCATACTACAGAACTTACACAAGTAAGCCCAAAGCTTAGGCCCTTATATTTGTGGATAGTTAAATATGATTAGGAAAATAGAATATTTGTATTGCCTATGTACAGAGGCCACCACATCAAGCTACAACATTCTGTCAAATTTCTTTGATAGATTTTCAACTTTATTACAAAAAGATAAAGTTCATATTCAATTGGGAAAATTGCCAATATTTGACAATTTAGTATGGCTTGATGTGCGCATCATCTGTACATTTTTTTCTGCTCCATCTCGTTTGTAGTAAGTATGTAAGTATGTACAGTCAGCAAATGTCATGTCATCGGAAATGGTTGAAGTTTACTTAGGAACCGATGGATGTTTTCGAATGAAATTTAATTATTTCATTGAAATGTTTTTTCTCTATTAATTTTATTATATATTATTCAAAAACATACATCGGTTTCTAAGTAAACTTTAACTATTTCTGCTGACTGTACATAACAAATAATATATTTGGAAAGCGCTCAATAGACTGCGTACTGAAGTAGGCAACATAATCTTGCAAATGGGGGATTATAGATCCCAGCGACACCCAGTGTGAGTTCGCTGCTTGTGACCAGACGATGGACCATTTTCTACAGTGTCCAAACTATTCCTACACAAGCACTTTAGAGGACAAAAAACGCCACTAAAGCCGTGATAACTTACAAGGTAAAAGTAATCTAAATGTAGAAATTACATAAATTAATATTTTCCTCCAACTCGAGAAATTTTCTTGTTAATCTTACCAGAGTGGGCAGTAAGGTACAGCGCTATGGCGGCGTTGAGCTTGCCCATCCTATGCTCCAGGGCTTTCTCCAGCTTCCTCTGTTGTTCTTCGTCCAGCTTGGGTCCAGTGTAGTCCTGCATACACCATACAGAGGATTACGACATGTGCACATCAAGAAACGTAGAAGTTCAAAGAAGTTGGTCTAAAGTTCCTAGTTGACAGAGAGGATTGGAAAGGTAAAAGGGAGGCTTTTGCAACGCAGTGTGGCAACACAAGTTTCTAATCAATGAAGAGAATAAAAAGCACAGAATTTGTCATTAGTTTAATCTCTTTTTTATTGTAAAAATCTCTAAAACGAACAACCAATAATTGAAAGAAGTTTTGTCTCTCTTTGTCAATTTGAATTAATAGTGTGCTTTCTTTTCGCATCATTAAAATTGTGAATTACGTTACTGAATATGGAAACAGGTTGGTCTATTTTCAACTACTTAAGCTAAATCCAAGAGTACCCAAATCAACTACTCTATTGCTACAGCTTTGTGTCAAATAGATACAATTTTCATTATTTATTTCTAGTCGCCTCTCTAGTTAATTTCATTTTAAAAATACATGTATGTAGTTATTACATTTGCATTTAAATGCTATGGACGCGGTACCCGAAAAACAGTAATATTTGTAGAAAATGTAACAGTGTCCTTAATAACAAAAATATTCTTAATAAACAGAACAAATTAGCGAAGTGCCAATTATTAGGGGGGTGTCAACATTAGTATTACATTAGTATACCCTACATATTAAAAATGTATACCTACATCTGCTTACAAGAGACTGGCGGCATTGCCACATTGGATGGCAATGCTAATCCTCTGACCATGGTAAAAACCAGTTCTTGGATCACGGAAAGTGTCAACCAACCTTTTGGACAAGTTCTTAAAAAGGAGATGAGCATTCGGACCCTACGACCAGAGAGTTTCAACCCCAAACGGCTCGAAAATAAAGTTATCACCAAGGTGACTACAGGATGAAATTGAATTCATTAGCAAAATTTTAAGGAGTGACTCAGACCACGAATTCGAACAACTTTCATTACGGAGCCAACTCAAACAGCGCGAAAAAAAAACAGCTGTTTCATACAGAAGTGCAATATAATAGGTACTCGGCCAAAATGTATGGAACAGCTGTTTTTTTTTCGCGCTGTTTGAATTGCCTCCATAATGAAAGTTGTTCAGGTTCGTGGTCTGAGTCACTTCTTAGAAAATTGCTAATGAATTCAATTTCATCCTGTATAATTTCGCGTTTTTAACCGACTTCAAAAAGTAAAAAATAACAAGGCAGTCTTTTCTGTTACAGAGCTTTTTTACTAATTATAAATATTCTCAATAAAGATTGATTCTATTCTATTCAACTCTAAATCTGGAAACAAATACCAATATTGGTGCCTAGAAGTCGTTGTTACCTCGTGCAGAGCTTGTGCAGCCGTGTCGACAGCGTGCAGGGCTGTGGTGGCTGAGGCCACAAAGGACGCGCGACGTATCGTCTGCTCCGTCTTCTCGCCGTCCCTGAAGCTCTTGCGAGAACGCTGTCACACAAAACTTATCAATAAAACACGCCCTAAATCCGTAACTAATAAATTTCTACTAAGAATTTCTTAGGGAGAACTAAATCTATATATTCTACCTGTTCTGCTTTAAATTATTGCATGCCTGGGACTTCTTATAAAGAAATAATGTCATCCATAACTAGGAAGCAGTATGATCCGAATACCATTATTACAGTATGTGTAGGTAATAGCTCAAGTGTTAGATTAAATGATATCACTGACAGTGTCACTGAAATATTGAAAATTAATTGTCAGAAAATAATATTGTGCGCTTTTCCTTACTTTGGGCACCTATCAAATAGGACAAATAATAACATACATATGCTTAATAATCATATGCATTTATTAGCTAGTCATTATAATGACAAGCTTATGTTTCTTGACACCAACACTTTTGTTGAAAAATTGAATTCGACTAGGGATACAGTGTATCTGCCTATTAGGTTTAGACGTCGGATAGCATGGCTATTAGCATTTAATATTAACTCAGACATAATTAATATGTCGAAGTGTTCCGTAATTAGCTCCACAATAGTTAGTAATAATACTAATATTAAGGTGGTAAGCCCAAATTGTTTAAACTAGTTAGCAAGACAACAGAAGGTACCAGTATCAATTTAATGCAACTTATCAATAACAAGGTATCTTCTAGCAATCAATCAGCAAGTTTAAAAAAAGGGGCTAAGCAACATTCTTTGAAATTATTCCATCAAAATATTCAAGGATTTTCTTCCAAGCAATTGGAAATTGAATTGTTTTTAGAGAAGACAATGTTCGACATTATTTGTATAACTGAACATTGGTTGAAATCATATGAAATGTTAATTAATTATGAAAATTATACTGTGAGCAGTTGTTTCAATCGGAAATCGATGCTGCGTGGTGGTTCACTAATTATATTAAAAAGTAATATTAAATCTAAGTCTCGCAAAGACATAGTTGAACTCTCGGTTGAACATATTATTGAACTGTCCTGTGTTGAGCTAGATAGGCATGTCATAGTGTGCGTTTACAGACCCCCGAATTATCAAACATATTCTATATTTGAGTCTATAATGGAGGATGTTCTAACTAAACTTGCAACTGGTAATAAATCAATAATAATTTGTGGAGACTTTAATATTAATATTTTAGAAAATAACGCAAATAGCAGTAGATTATTAAGCCTCTTTAAATCGTTTAATTTGTCAAATGTGTTCTTAGAACCAACGCGAATAACTGCAACCACTGCTACTTGTATTGATAATGTTTTTTGTAGCTGCGACTATTTAGATAAAGCTATTGTAAATTATCTCCCTTCAGATCACAGCGGTCAAACCATTGCTTTTGAGTCCAACACACCCTTGCAAAAAATACAGATACAGTCAAGACCAATAACATCTAGTAATTTGGATAAATTTAATAAGACTTTAATTAGTAAGTTACCCGTTCAGGAACTTAATATGAATAATGGTAATATTTTGTATAAAGATTTTTTTTCAGTTGTGCAAACAGAGTTTGATAATATTTTTAAGAAAAAAATTAAAACTATTTGCCCTAAGTTTTTATTTAGTGACTGGGCAAGTAAAGGTATCAGAAAAAGTAGAGAAAGGCTTTTTGAGTTGTATGGCCTTAAGCCTTATATTAACACCGAAACATTTAATAAGTATGTTTCGACTTATTCTAAAACTTTTAAAATTGCTTGTAAAGCAGCTAAAGCCTTATACATTAGCAATAAAGTTAAATCAGCTGATGATAAAATTAAGACTGTTTGGAAAATAATTAATAATGAAACAAACAGGAACAAAAAACATAATACTGATTACACTCTGGAGACTTCCCGTGGTCTCTTAAGTACTAATAAAGAAGTTGCTCAGGAATTTGCAACATTCTTTACCGATATTCCTATTAAAACTACTGAAACTTTAGATTCTTCGCCCTCACTTGCTTTAAACTTACTAAGTTCGAATGTTTCAGCATGTCCCACGGAATTTAAATTTAAACATATAAACCCTGCAATCGTTATTAAAGCTTTTAAACAACTCAAGATTAAGGGTACTGAAGATTTATGGGGGATGTCTACTAATGTTTGTAAATCAATTATTGAGACAGTGGCGCCCTATTTAGCTTTCATTTTTAATTTGTGTGTAGACCAAGGGGTTTTCCCGGATCTAATGAAGTTCAGCAAAGTTATACCACTTTTTAAATCCGGCGACTGCAAAGACTCTAATAATTACAGACCCGTTTCGGTTTTGCCGGTTTTTAGCAAAGTGTTTGAAAAAGTAATGCTTGATCAAATGCTCAGTCATTTTAACTGTCACAAAATTTTACATGATCAGCAGTATGGTTTCACCAAAGGACGTTGCACTACTGACGCCGGTGTCACCTTAATCAAGCATATATTTAAGGCTTGGGAGGATTCTCAAGATGCTATTGGTATCTTTTGCGACCTCTCCAAAGCATTTGATTGCGTGAATCACGAAACACTACTCTTAAAGCTTGAGCATTACGGACTGGGTAAACTAGCGCTTAGCTTAGTAAAATCATATTTGACTGATAGACTGCAACAAGTTCAAGTAAACGGTGTAAATTCATCGGGCTTAAAAGTAAAAATGGGGGTACCGCAGGGCTCAATATTGGGTCCGTTCCTCTTTTTAGTTTATATAAACGATTTACCTTATTTGTTGAAAAATCAACCACAAATGGTGTTATTTGCTGATGATACTTCCTTGATATTTAGAGTTAATAGACGGGCACAGCACCATGACGACGTAAATGACGCTATGCTTAAGGTTCATAATTGGTTTACTGTAAATAATTTAGTATTAAATGAGAAGAAAACTAAATGCATAAGATTCGCTTTACCGAATGTTAAAAGTAGTGCATGTAACGTTGTATTGAATAAGGATATACTTGAATTCGTCGAAAAGACTGTTTTCCTAGGGATTACGCTTGACTCAAAGCTGCAATGGGGTCCTCACTTAACATCTCTTGCAGGGCGGTTGAGTTCGGCCGCTTACGCTGTCAGAAAAATCCGGCATTTGACAGACGTGGATACCGCTAGGCTAGTATATTTTAGTTATTTTCATAGCATCATGTCCTACGGTATCTTGCTTTGGGGGCGGGCTGCAGATATTGATTCTATTTTTATTCTGCAAAAGCGGGCTGTCAGAGCCATCTATAATCTCAGCAGTCGCGAGTCTCTAAGAGAATTGTTTAAACAGATTAACATCTTGACGGTACCTTGTCAATACATATATGAAAACATTATGCATGTTCGAAAAAACCTTCATCTTTTTAATAAAATAAGTGACAGACATTGTGTTTATACTAGAAATAGGAACAAATTAGATCAGCCAAGATTCAGATTGTCAAAAGTTCATACTTCTTTTATGGGGTACTGTGTAAAATTTTATAATAAAATACCTCTTGATATTCTTCAACTAAATGAAAGACAATTTAAAACATGTATTAAACGCACACTGTGTAGACAAGCATATTATAAATTAGAAGACTACATCAATGATAAAAATGCTTGGCTAAATGCTGGTCCTGCTCCACAGGCAGTTTAGGGAATTTCCTAATTGGAGGAATGTTGTTTCCTACCCCTTTTTTTATTGACATGAGTAACGAGTATCGTTATTATTATACACAAATATATATTTTAATTACTTTTTCGACATTTTAGAAACATTGGAAACCTTAGTTTTGTATAATTTAGCAGCATTATTTCAATTTTGTAAATGTGAGTACCATGGAGCCATATTTTAAGTAAATTATTATGTGTTTGACTTAAATGAGCATGGCGGTTGAGAGAATTGTCATGCTCACTCAAATGTCTCGCTGGTGGTGGCGCGTGTGTTGGGTCATTCGGCTCCCTCTAAAATGGTTGAGCTGAATGGTGCTGATTCACGCGTCATGTTCGTGAACGGGCGCTGTCAGTAGAGATTGGTCAACTCTTAACTGCCATGGTTTTTATCTTGATTATTTTTTATATTTTGTATTTCTAGATTACCTTCATTGTTTTCACATATAGAAGCAACAAGAATAATGTAAGCAGTATTTTGTAAAAACCTGATTTTAAAAGAGTGTCCGTGGAGTTTCTTGCTCGTTCTTCTCCATAGAGACCTACCTACGTTTTGGAACGAGCAACTAGCTTCAACTTTCTGTCTAACTGACCGACTCCTTGACAATTCAAAAGTGCCTGTAAATGGTTTAATTGAAATAAATGCTTTGACTTTGACTTTGACTTTGAATATCTCTACCTGTAAGTCTGAAGTGTCGTGACGAAAATGGAATCAACAAGTTTTTATCTTACATCAGTTGTAGTCTTTTTCCAAGCGTGTCGATGGCAAACACGGATGTGTATCATGTGTGTATGTGTGAGTTGTGAGCTCACACATCAGTAGTGATTGGTGATAAATGAGGGAGTGTGTATGTGTGAGTTGTGAGCTCACACATCAGTAGTGATTGGTGATCAATGAGCGAGTGTGTATGTGTGAGTTGTGAGCTCACACATCAGTAGTGATTGGTGATAAATAAGCGAGTGTGTATGTGTGAGTTGTGAGCTCACACATCAGTAGTGATTGGTGATCAATGCTCGTGCCTTGATGAGAAGAGGCCTTTATTACCATTTCTTTTGTTGTATTTAACTAAACTCATTCTTTAGTACAAATATTATAGAGAGGTAAAGTTGATTTGTATGTAAAAGATAATCTCTGGAACTGCTGGTCCTATTGGGAGAGAGGTGAGGGCAACTCCGTATATGCCTGTACTTTTCCATGGTAGGTAACCTTTACCAATATTTTAGAGAGGAAAGATTTGTATTTTTGTATGTAACGAATAAACTCAAAAACTACTAGGTAGTCCGATTAAAAAATTCTTTCACCAATCGAAAGCTACATTATCCCTGAGTAACATAGGCTTTATTGCATTATTTAAAAAATAGGGGGTCCTTGAGAAAATACAAGCGGAAGAAGTCGCAGGCAATCTGCTCTCCTGGTAAATATGTGGTCCAATGTACCAGGAGACCAGAAAATAAGAGTTGTAGCGTAGGTGTAGAGCAGGTGTAGCGTAGGTGTAGGGTAGGTGTAGGTTAGGTGTAGGGTAGGTGTAGGGTATGTGTAGGGTAGGTGTAGGGTATGTGTAGGGTAGGTGTAGGGTAGGTAGGTAGGTAGGTAGGTAGTGAAGGGTAGGTAGGTAAGTAGGTAGGTAAGTAGGTAGGTAGTGTAGGTAGGTAGGTAGGTAGTTTGGTAGTGTAAATAGTTAGGGACAGGACAACGTCTGTCGGGTCAGCTAGTACATAATATAGGATTCATTCATTCAGAACGACTTTGCCCTTGGCTTCGATGCAGACGATGTCGCGGGCCAAATCTAATTAAATGATAAAAGCGTTACCCTGAGCAGTTCACTGCGTCTTTGAGTCTTGGGGTCGATGGAGAAGTACATCTGAGTGGTGAGGTCCGCGATGCACTCTGCTGCATCCTTCGCGTCGCTGGGGTTCTGGTCAGAGGAGGTGTGGAGACAGTTACGATGGCGTTCACAAGGCGTTGCTGGTGACTACACTCCTGGTCTCTTACATATTTAACATTTTGTTGTGCCTAATAGAGTCCATAATTGTTTCTATATTTAATTATTTTTCACCTGTATGTGCATATTATGGATTGCAAAAAAGATTTGAGAGTTTGGTGATGTATCTGTCTAGCAAATAATTGAAAACCTGGCACTGAACAACTGGGCCTATAGATGTGGGGCACACAATATTTTTTTGAATAAACTTTTTTTATACTTCATGCAAAGGTAGACTTAATGCTGCTTACTCTTCAATGACTGTGATAAACAAGCTTTTTAATGTGAAATATCTAATACAGCGGATCAGACCGATTCGATCCGATTATTAATTTTGGTATTCAAATTTATAAAATGCATTTTCTAGACAAAGGATTAAAGGACAATGCCAGAAACTCTATAGAACTTTGCCCCACTCAATAAAAGTCATGTGCAATATGTAGCATCTTACTGTTTATTTATTGCTGATAACTAAACATTAGTCTTAGTGACTGTAGAACTTGCGGTTTCCGTTTAAATCTAAAAACAATAATGACATTGATTATAGGTTAAATTGTATTTTAGGTAAAATGAGTTTGTATTTTGTGGGTAGGTATTTCGTAATCCGCAAGTTCTAAAGAAAAACAATTTACTATAGAAAGGTTCTATATTCATTACAATTATTTTCATTAATTTACTTTTTCTGTACATGGGTGGGGCAGGATCTGGCATTGTCATTTTCTTAAAAAAAAAAATCTTCTAAATACCATCTTTTTATGCATATTTTTCAAAATTGTTTCAATAAACCTACCTATAGATAATTATTATCAGGTAGTATCTCTCCGATAACAACATATAACCTGCGTATAATTAATAGCTTTCAAGCCATAAGCACACTAATAGACACACAGCTAGACAGACAGACAATGCGTTTTATAACGCGTTTGCGTTTCTTTTAGCGGCGCAGTGGCTGAACAAATGACTGCTGAGGTGCTTAACTCGGATTCGATTCTGTATGGCCTACAGGTGGTTGTTCCGAATCTAGTTGTTTGCCCAAGATATAGGAGAAATGTCTAGTGTGTGGCAACGTTATTAACAAAGAATTATGTAAGGATAATGGAGGCTTACGACTTTCCCCGTCTCGATAGCGCCGGCCAGTTTGTTCATGTAGTTATTCAGATCTTGAAGCTCGTCCAGAAGCATCTTCTTAGCGTCCTCGATGGCTTGCTTATCTGCTGTCTCTTTCACACCTAGCATCATCATGGTTACAATTATAGGGCTGTTTCAACGTCGAAATGGGCAATACACCAGACAAATAAAAAAAATGTTAAGTTTTTTTTAAAGTGAAAACGTCTTTAGTCACGCAGAGCTATTTTTGGTAGAGGCAAAATGCGTCACCGATGCTGTGACCTCGCTACGGAAATATCAATCCTATGTACAAACAAAGCTTACAATTAAATGCATTTATTATAGTGACATCTAACGGCGGGTAGAGGAAATTGTTCATTAAACTATTCCTGGACGAGAACGATTAGTAAAGACCTCGTTACGGAAATATCAATTTTATGCACAACGAAATACAGCTGTAAATTAAACGCATTTATTATAGTGACATCTAGCGAGAGTAGCAAAACTTGCTCATTAAACTATTCCTGGAGGAGGACGAATAGTAAAGACCTCATTACGGAAATATCAATCCTATGGGTAACGAAATACCGCTTTCAATTGAATGCATTTACTATAGTGACATTTAGCGGCGGGTAAAACTATTTCCTGGAGGAGGACGAATAGATATGACAAAAAAAAACTTGTCCGTTCGGGGGACCCCCGCAAGGAACGAAGTCCCTTACGTACGTGTCTGTAAAAATAAAATATATAAAAATAATAATATATTACGAGGAGGCAAGCAGCAGCGGCTCGACACACGCACACATAAACACACGCATTTCGTTACGTGACGATTTCTACTAATTCGCTCTACCTACAAGCCGCGTTAGGGAATTTCGTTCCAAAAACAGTTAGGTATTCATAGTTTTAAGTTTACACTTCTGTCAGCAGTTCTCATGACTGCCTATATTTTTTTAATGGCAAAGAATCCTTCCCGCCCGCCTGATGTTAATTGATCACTGCTGGAGATGCATGCCATACCAGAAACAATGTCTCATTTGCCTATAGGTTCAAGGACACTCGCACTCATATTAACAGATGACTTACTATTTTCTTAACGCGAATGGACGATAGGACGTTGGCAGAACTTCCATACATAGTAAATTTGTCTTGCTGCTAACAACTTACCTTTCTCAACTACTGGCAAGTCTTCCTGCATATTCCGCACAATTTGTTGAGCATCTTTTATGTGAGTTTCCGTGGGATCTGACAAACAATAATAAGATATAGGAAAACATTGCATCGGTTTTTATTAATTTTATTTGCACGTTCTTGTAATTTGAAATGGACTTCACAAATTGCGCAACTTGCTAACTGACCCATACAGGCAGGGCCGGATTTACGATGTCGGGGCCCCTAGGTAATGCTATTCTCAGGACAACTATACCCTTTTCTAATTTCCCAAAATACATACTTTCTACCACAATTAATTATGTCTATAATTACGGTATTTTTTTTACTACATAACTTTTTTATTTCGTCTTTTTTTTTTTCGGTGCGCTGGGCCCCTAAACTATTAGGGGCCCCTAGGCAGTTGCCTAATTTGTCTTTAGGATAATCCAACCCTGCATACAAGGTTTTAAAAGACACATTACATAGCAGTTAACAACCCATCAAACTTGGTAAGTTTGAGCGAAAATTATTGTTAGGAAACGACTTTTACATTTGGTTTAAAAAATACTGTTGTGTTTGCGGGAGTATGCAACAATACAAGGGGGGGGGGGAGAAGTATTTAAAGTTTACTTCAGCATATCAGCCCATTGCCGTCCACTGATAAACGTAGGCCTCCCCCAGCGATCGCCAACCAACCCGGTCTTGGGCAGCACGCACCCATCTGCTGCCAGCCACCCTCTTTAAATCATCGTCAGTTTACTTATGATATTTAAATCATGTTATCGTAAAAAAGAAAACGTTAATAATACTCGTAGTTGGTACTTTGTCCTTCAATATTTATAGGTATGGTCCTGGTATCCCTATGATAAAATTAACATGTATCTTTGGCGGATGTATAATAGCCGATTAAGAAGAAAGAAATAAAGTAGCCAGAAAGAAAGTCTGACAACCAGTCTCACCAAGGGGTATCGTGTTATCCAGTAACTGGGTTGCAAAGGTCAGATAGGCAGGCGCTCCATGTAAAACACTGATTCAGCAGCATAATAGTTCAATTTAGTCCATTTAGGGCCAAATACTCGAACGCTACTAAATTTTAAGGTACCATTAAGTCTCGTGCAGTCTCTATCACTCTATGTCAAAGTGAGTGTGGCAGTACGAGACATAACGGCATCTTAAAGTTGAGGAGCGTTCGAGTATTTGGCCATTAGATTAGTAAAGACAAAGCAAAGAAATATTATTTCATATTTTAAACCTACCTGTGAGTAGTCCAACGATTTTGACAGAGTTGGAGTTCATTCTGTTTAGCTTTCTGATGCAGTCCTGTGACATGTCAGCACGGAGAGGCATCTCACCTTTCTACAAGACAACGAAAGCATTATGTAAGCGTAACAGCTAAACCAACTATTCTGCTAAAACAAACCAACCCACAGTCTCACAAATGTGTTACATTATTAACCAGCAATAACAGTTTAATCAATAATCAATAGACGCTAGCCCATCAAGCTATCCCAAACTGTAAAATTTTCCCAATTGGAAATGAATCTTATTCAATTGGTAATAAAGTTGAAAATCTATCAAAGAAATTTGACAGATTGGGTAATTTGATATGCTGGCCTCTATACATCCAAAACTACTTAAAAAAAAACAATAAAATTACTTCGTGCTGGTTTGTTTTTTTTTTTTTTCAGAACTAAAAGCATTTTTATTAATTAGCCTTACGTCCCTGGCTGTACATGGCCTTTTGTGGAACATTTACATAGGTTAATGGGCAGATCTTAATGTAATTAACGGCTATGAATGGGTTACCTCCCATATATGCCAGTGAGCAAGGTAGGTAGGTAGGTTAGATTGAGTCTCGTAGCTAAGTATCCAAACGGATCTATCGGTCATGGGTAAGTTACGTTTGCCGCGGTCGGGACGTGGATGAGTGACCATCCATTTCATACCGAGACCGTGCCTCGGAAGCGCGTTGTCATTCGTAGATCTTTGACAGTCGTTATGGGTAGTTAGAAGCCAGAAAGTCTGACAACCATTTCCTGATAGCTACAACCCGGGTGTCTTTAAGTCAAAAATGAATAGGTTACTTCTAGGCAAGCGTGCTCCATCTTAGACCGCATCATCGCTTCCCATCAGGTGAGATAGTGGTCAAACGTATGCCTATCAATTGATAAAAAAAAAGAAACAGTCTCACCAAGGGGTATAAGGGTTACCTACGTAGGAAAAAATGGCACCGCTTTTATTAATCAGTAGTTAATAAAACTGGTGGCATTTTTTACATCTTATTATTCTTTGTCAGATCCTACGGAAACCCAAGTGTAGGATGATCAGCAGATCTTGCGGACATTCCTGCATTGTCCTTCCCGGTAGTCGAAAATGGTAAGTTGCTAGCAGTATGACAAATGTACTATGTTTTTATACTTTTCACTATGTTTTTGTTATTATTATTCGTCCTCCTCCAGGAATAGTTTAATGAGCAAGTTCCCCAACCCGCCGATAGATGTCACTATAGTAAATGCGTTTCATTTAAAGCTGCATTTCGTTACACATGGGATTGATATTTCCGTAACGAGGTCATTACTATTCGTCCTCCTCCAGGAATAGTTTAATGAGCAAGTTCCCCAACCCGCCGCTAGATGTCACTATAGTAAATGCGTTTCATTTAAAGCTGCATTTCGTTTCACATGGGATTGATATTTCCGTAACGAGGTCATTACTATTCGTCCCTCCTCCAGGAATAGTTTATTGAGCAAGTTCCTCTACCCGCCGCTAGAAGTCACTATAGTAAATTCATTCTATTTAAAGCTGTATTTTGTTACACATAACATTCATATTTCTATCATGAGGTCATAGCGTGTCGGTGACGCAAAGTTTTCACTTCAAAAATATTAACAGAAATTCTGTTTTTAATTTATCTGGTGTATGTTGCCCTTCTCGACGCTAAAACAGTCTCATAATCGTAAGCATGGTTATACTAGATGTGAGAGAAACAGCAGATAAGCAAGCCATCGAGGACGCTAAGAAGATGCTTCTGGACGAGCTACAAGATCTGAATAACTACATGAACAAACTGGCGGGCGGGCGCTATCGAGACGGGGAAAGTTGTAAGCGTTCATTATCCTTACATGATTTATTATCCTTTCTGTGTTTTAACATGAAGTCTTGAAGAATTTATAATTTTAATAAATAATTAAAAAAAAATACATAACTTAAAATAATATTATTGTATGCCCCACATCTGCACAAAATAGGCCCAGTTCCAAATGCCAGGTTTTAAATTACTTGCTAGACATAACATTACCATATCTCAAATCATTATTGCAAATGATATATGCACATACAGGTATATAGATTAAAAATAATAAAATATAGTAACAATCATGAACCGTCTCTAACTCCTGGTCTCCTATTTGTTATATATTTTGTCGGGCACAACAAAATATATAACAAGTAGGGGACCAGGAGTACCGTCAGCATGCTACGCCTTGTCAACGTCATCGTAACTATCTCCACACCTCTTCAGAACCCCAGCGACGCGAAGGATACTGCAGAGTGCATCGCGGGCCTCACCACTCAGATGTACTTCTCCATCGACCCCAAGACGCAAAGAAGCAGTGAACTGCTCAGGGTAACGCTTTTATCGTTTAATTAGCTTTTACCCGCCACTTCGTCCGCATCGAATTCAAAGGGCGATCAAGGGACAATTGCTTTTAACCCTCTTCCCCCCTCCAGGCCAGGCCCTCACGATCGGGAGAGCGTGGTAAAACTCAAAGTGCACACCCCGTCAACGTGTAAATGGAATAAGAGTAATCAATGAATAGTTAGTAAATTAATTTGGTAAATAAATGACGTCATAGCACCCTAGTGGTGGAAACGCGTTTTAACAACTCCACGTAACCTATATTTGGCGGTCATACACGCAACGGTGCATCGGAGAGGTGTGGGTACTGTATGCTTCGCCTGAACACTCAGGCGTTGTCCTACGTGAGCGACCGAACGCGATAAGTACGACGTAACGCGATGCGACGTAATGCGATAAGTACGACGTAACGCGACGCGATGCGACGTAATGCGACCAATGTCCTACGTTGTAGGTAGTCATTGTACTTATTTAGAAATAAATAAGTTTGAAGAGTTTCATCATTTATATCCGAAACGAAATCCAACGTGGATTTCGTTTCGGATATAAATGATGAAACTTGCGACATGACCGTTTCGCAGAAGGAATCACATAGGACAACGGGTCAGGTAGACCGTAACCTGTGTAGAATAGACCTGTGCAGTTTTTTGAACGTTCGCGGCGACCAATACAATATCGAAAAATTTTTGAGTGACACCAAATGGTGACCCTGTGATCGATGCCATTGCAAAACGAACAGCAGTGCAATCCTATAAGAAATCATCCAAGTATTCGAATCCTATTTCATTACCAATTTCACTTACCAGAAGGTGAAAAGTATTTGGTATTCGCTAAAATAGTTACCTAAAAATAATTCGCTTTACCTATGTTCTCAGTTGGTGGCGTTAGCGTAGTTTTCATCGAGTTACAGAATACCTAATTCAGTTTTCACCGTGGAATCAGAAGTGAATTCTTCCAGGATAGCATTGATGAAGACCGTTCCGGTATATTAGGCCGTCCGCATACACGCTACAGACATGCGGTAGACCAGCACAGTTATTCTTCCCAGTAGACCATAGCATGTACCGATTACATTTAGTAAAAAACTGTTATTAGTTGGACGCGTCATGTTCATGAACGGGCTGCGGCTGTCAGTAGAGATTGATCATTTCTTAACTGCCATGGCTTTTATCTTGATTATTTTTGTTTTTAATTTGTATTGCACTTTACCTACATTGTTTTCACTTAGGGTTTGTTGTTTCAAACAGTTGGTTAACGTTACATCCGGACGGTTAAAAATTACTATGACGTGAGAAATGTAAAGGGTTGTTTCATGACATAAAAATCCGTCAGTCAAAGTTATTCAAAAAGAGAGTTCTTATTATTTTGAAGTTTGACAACACAAAAATACGTTGACCGGTGGATGAAGCATCGGTTATGGTAATAGTAACTTTTTAACGTACGTTAAGGCCACCATTTTGTGAAACTACCCATTTTTTTATTTGACGATAGTTAGCGCCATTTTTGATTATTACCCGTCAGTAAAGTACAGTTGTAGCAACCCGCCTTTATAGAAGGAACAAGAATAATGTGACTAGTATTTTGTACAAACTTGATCTAAAAGAGTGGTGTCCATGGAGTTTCTTGCTCGTTCTTCTCCAAAGAAACCTACCTACGTTTTGCAACGAGCAACTAGCTTCAACTTTCTGACTAACTGACCAACTCCTTGCCAATTCAAAAGTGCCCGTAAATGGTTTAATTGAAATAAATGCTTTGACTTTGAGTTTAAAACTTAACTTACCAAAGCATGTTGCTGGTTCTGCAGATGGTCAGTGACCACAATCTGTTGTACCGTGGTTATCATTGCGCCAGACTGAGCTTGGGAGCCTGGGGGGAAAATAACAAATTCTATTACTGTGTTTAACTCGAAATGAATAAGATTTCTTTCTACTTTATTTAGTCTTATTTTCTAAGAAATAGTCAAAATAATAACAATTAAATTATTTTTTTTTAATTTCAGGTCACGTGTCGTGTTTAATTTTTTAAATGTGTTTGTCTGACTGTCTGTCTGATCCTCCCGGCTAAACTCCGGAACGGCTGATCCGATTTTACCGAGATTTTCACTAGCAGAGCTATAAGGAGTAAGGATTTTTAAAAAAGAATAAGGGCTTCGCGCAAATTAAACCCCCGCTGATAACCAATATTGTAATGATTTCTCCTGAAACGTGAATGCAAACATACAAACATATAAACAAAAAATCAAACACTACCAGCAGGTCATACAAATACATTTTGTATCGTGTGTAAATCGAACCCGCGGTAGGCAGCGTAGCAACCAATCACACAGTCCCTGCACGAACAGTGTTGTCAAAGGAAAGTAATATAGTGTCAGTTATTGGTGACGATTCCTTTTGTTCATAAACTAAACTAAAATAAGACAATTGTCTCCCTTTCTACCAGGCAGCTAAAGAAAAGGACGGCGATAGACAAGGACTAAGTTAGAGATGTCAAATTAGTTTTCCCTTGAACTTCGCAGTGTTTTTAATCAATACGTTCTGAAATGACAACTATAATTGTATGAACATTTTAGATCAACTTAAATTGAGAGTTCTAATTAATATGTCGTATCCGGTCAATAGTATGAACGTGAAACGAATCGCAAGCCGCCATTATCGAGACCACGTCATCTACGACTAGTTTTGGCGCGCTTCTACAGAGTCGTGATGTTTTCAGCCCACAGCGAGGAAGACATTCAGAATAGAAAGAAAGAAAGAAAGAAAGAAAAATAATTTCTTTCCTGATCGCATCGGAGCTAATACGTCCCGAAACTGTACTTTCGATTCGTTGTGTTAAAGTGTAGACCAGTGCCGATACCTTTGAAAATGTTTATTTAAAATTAAGTCAGTGCTAAATTGTGGTTTCAATAAATGCCGTGTATTGTACCCTATACCCAGTGTGTTTTCATTGCACGAAACCCATATTCTGCCCACATGATGACTGAATCTAACGGACTAAATCCTGACTGATCCGACATATATATGTCTCTTTCTTGTTTTATTGGAGAGAAAGAGACATAAATAGGTAAAAATTAATTTAGTTCGTGCACAAAAGAATTGGCACCATTGCCTTACCTTGATCAAAGGGTACAAGCTTGGTGGGCCCCACGAAAGACTCCGTCACTATCTTGGACGGGTTGTTGGACACGTGCTGTATTAGATGACTCCTGAAATATAACGTTTATTGTACGTATAGTAGTGGACGAAATTCGAACGTAATTTTTGTTTTTTTAGGTAAAGTTTTTGTTCCATGTGTGGTGGCCGCGAATACCACCACTCCATTTCTACCCGTGGTTGTCGTAGAAGGTGACAGAGGGATATTGACCAGAGGATGGGCAGCAGCTTCCTTCTGAGTACCATAACACCTACTGCGTTCCGTTTAATCAGTTAAGAAGTTGGGTAAAAGACTACACACAAATACAAGCGGAGAAATGGTGGACCTCGACACCAGGGTGCAGGCAATCCAAGGAGGCTATGCCATCCTTGGATACGAAGCTGACTAAACGCCTTCTGCGCCTGGACAGAGATAGCTTGCGACTGGTGGCAGGGACCATCACCGGACACTGCTCACTGAACAAACACTTTCACACATTAGGTATCACTGGTAGTCCTCTGTGCAGGGCCTGCATGGAGGCGGAAGAAACGGTGGCGCATGTACTCCTTGAGTGCACTGGCGTCACCCAGATCCGCAGGGAAACCCTTGAAACACCAAACTCCCTTGCGGACGCCCTGAGAAGACTGGGAAGACTGATATCTATATTTAAGGACTAAGTGCGGAAACCAAACCCCCCTAACATAGAACATAGAACACCTACTGCGATCGCCAACATGCATCGGCCAAGCAAAGAATTCACGGCTGAACCACCCCTTGGGGGCGACCTATGTCCAGCAGTGGCGTCTAAAGGTTGACGGTGATGATGATGAGGTAATGTTTCTCCTTCATATTCGTTCTTCTTTCGCACTTACTTGCCCATCTGCACGTTGTCTTGGCAGATGGCCATACACTCGCCGTGGTCCACGTAGGGTTTGGACAGCATCCGGCGACGGATGATGTCGATGTAGCCTTCTAGGATGTCCCGGATGCGATGGCAGTCTTGCGTCTTGACGCTGTACTCTTTGTCACTGGAGGGAGAAACATGATAATAAACCATTTAAGTTTAGTGAGAGGAGCTCATAGTTAAGTAAAAGCCGTACAGATCGATCGGTTAAAGGTTAAGCTACGCTTGCCGCGGTCGGTTTGTGGATGGGTGACCATCCATTTCATACCGAGTTTCCTCCGTGCCTCGGAAAGCCCGTAAAGCCGTTGAGCCCGGCTGTCTTCTGTAGATCTATGGCAGTCGTTAAGGGTAGTTAGAAGCCAGAAAGTCTGACAACCAGTCTTACCAAGGGGTATCATGTTACCCAGTAACTGGGTTGTGGAGGTCCGATAGGCAGTCGCTCCATGTAAAACACTGGTATTCTGCTGCATCTGGTTAGACTGGAAGCCGACCCCAACACAGAAAAAAGCTTGGCCGATGATCTCGAGACTCCGGGACTTCGTTTTCGTAAATTTTCTTTCGGGTCGATAATTTTTTGATTAATAAATATTACCTATAGCAGGCAGGGACTTAGCTACCTATTAGTAAAATGACATTAGTGCCGATTCCCTTGTTCAGAAACTAAACCAAAATGAGACAATTGGCATCTCTTACTACCAGGCAGCTGAAGAAAAGGACGGCGACAGACAAGGACTAAGTTAGAGATGTCAAATTAGTTTTTCCCTTGAACTTCGTCGTGTTTTTAATCATTATGTTCTGAAACGACAACTATAATAAAATTGTATGAACATTTAAGATCAACTTAAATTGATAGCTCTTATTAATGTCTGTCGCCTTCTTGTTTTATTGTTGTTTTTAATCAAAGATATATAATTAGTTTAAAAAAAGTTTAGCTTGTACAATAACGGAATTTGCACCATTGACTATTTTATTTAAACCTAAAACAAAAGAAATGCGTGGGGCAATCACACTTAGGAATTTCTCCTGTGTCGTGGGTGCGTTTACAAACATATAAACTTACATACACAAACAGCCAGACCCGGAACAACTATCTGTAGGCCATACAGATATTTGTTCCGTGCGGGAATCGAACCCGCGACATGCAGCACAATAGTCGATCGATCAACCACAGCGCCACCCGTGTCGTCGCAAAAATGTAATTTATTTATTAATTCATAAATAGAATGCACTGGAAGTAATAAATGATTCTATAAAAACCCTGTATACTCAGTCATATTTTTACACAAGGTGTTGATGAAATCGTTAGCAATCTCTCTGGGACTAACCACTGCGCCAACAGTGTCGTCAAGACTGTCTTCTAACGAACTCAGATTCAAACAAACCTATAATCTCCAAAGTTGAGTGTGAAAGTCTGCGACTTCCCCGCGTGGTAAGTCTTGACATGCGTGAGCGGCCATTGCTGCAGAATCTCTTTAGTAACTTCGTCCAGACGCAAGATGGCTTCCGCGTTGATGCCGAGCAGGCGAGGAACCAGCTTCTTCTTGTCTTTTTGTTTTTCCTAAGATAGATTATTTATAATAATAATATATAATAATATCTTAATTTCGGAATAAAATTCCATAAAAGTACAGATTTGTTAGCACATGACCACTTAAAAACTATGTTAGTATACAAATACAATACAATACAAAGATGTTAGTAACATAAAACTTAAAAACTATGTTACTACACATTACCATTATATACAGGAGCATGTAGCTGACATAGGCTCCAGATTAAAGGACAACCCAGTTTGTTGGCAATGACACTCAGGAGACTGTTGGTACTGGCACGCACCCTGTGCAACAAGGATGCTGCTCGCTTGCGCCTGATTGCAGCGAAGCTGTCAGTCCGGGCGTCCACGAACATCCCTGAGGCACTACAGAAGCGTGGCAACCCCAACAGCATCCTGAATGCATTATTATACTGGACTCGAAGAGCATTAACGGCTTTTCAACCGACTTCAAAAAAGGAGGAGGTTATCAATTCGTCTGTATTTTTTTTTTTTTTTTTTTTTTTTTTTATGTTTGTTACGTGATTTCTCGGGACTGGGTGAACCGATTGTGATGATTCTTCCCGTGTGGTCCCATTTTAATTTGGTCCAGTTCTGACCATGGCATCCATGAGAAAACCGTATAAGTCTTAAATTTGCATTAAGTATGTGCGCGATTTGTTACGCGATTTCTCAGGCAAACGTAAACCGATTTTGAAAATTCTTTTTTTTATAGATAGGGTATGCTTCAGGGGTGGTCCCATATAAATTTTATCAAAATTGATTAAGCAATTTTTGAAAAATCAACAAATACCCAAAAATTTTACATAGACGACGTTTTTGTTTCATCAATCTTTGTAGTAGTTAACTTTCAATCTCTTCTTTATAGATTTGAATGCGAAGGAGGTACTAAAAAGCGGAAAATAAAAAGCTTTTTACAAAAAAGACAACCGCCTTCAAAAAGTGAAAAATAACTTTAGCACAGAACACACATTGACTTTAGTTTCGGAAGTCGGTGGCAATTCAAAACAACAAACAGAACAAAGCCACTGAATTTCGAAACTAAAGTCAATGTGTGTTCTGTGCTAAAGTTATTTTTCACTTTTTGAAGGCGGTTGTCTTTTTTGTAAAAAGCTTTTTTTGAGTGAAGCTAGTCCAAAGGCTACACGTGTAAAATACTTGACAGTATGCTTTAAAAAGTGTTATTTTAACTGAACCCGTGCAGCGTGAGAACCTCCGGATCAACATATTACACCTCACCGCCAATGCTCTTCGCTCCCGGTCCACATCTAGATTGTCCTTTAAGTCTTTTGAAAAATTATGAAAATGCTTTATTTGTGCGTGCCTAGTCTGAAGCCTGGAGAGGCCTTACTGAACAGGCAAACCTGCGTCAGTTTAGCCTGAGGAGTTCCATCTGCTTTAGTCATTAACGATTTCCTTCAAATTATTGTAGCGCCATCTACTTATGAAGTTTTACATTCACAGACAGTCTCTACTATTATTTTAAAGTGAAGGTAAAACAAAAAAAAAGTTTATAGGTGTAGGTGTGTATTGGTGTTGTTTGTGTGTGTTGAATCATGCGGCTCCCTTCAAAATGGTGCTGATCCACGCGTCATGTTCGTGAACGGGCGCTGTCAGTAGAGATTGGTCAACTCTTAACTTTGGCTTTTATCTTTTTATCTTGATTCTTTTTTTAATGCATTGTATTGGTCTTTACCTGCATTGTTTTCACATATAGAAGCAACGAGAATAAGGTAATCAGTATTTTGTCAAAACTTGATTTAAAAGAGTGTCTGTGGAGTTTCTTGCTCGTTCTTCTCCATAGAGACCTACCCTACGTTTTGTAACGAGCAACTAGCTTCAATTTTCTGACTAACTAACTGACAGAACACTGTCCAAGTGACATGTCAAAATTTTAAACCGTATTTAAAAATTAGTTTTAATTATTAAATAAGTATAATTAAGGTGTAATATCATATATTTAAGTAAAATAACTGTATAAAAAACCAGGATTAATGTTTTCCTGCGAAGTAACAAAGTAAACACAGTGTTTTGGGTTATCCACCGTTACCGGTAACCTACACCGAACAGCTGATATCAACCTGCGGATTTAAACGGGGAGTATTGTTTATTTCTATTCTATCGTAGCCATACATTAGCATACGATCGTCAATTATTTTGTAACACGCTCGTTTTGCATCATTTATTCTGGTAGATTTCACACTTTGCAATAGGCCATTGTCACATTGATTTTCATACAAAAGACAAAACTTAGTTTCCAAACAGAATAAATCTTACTCTAAATTTAAATACATAATAGCATTATCGTGTTTCCCTTAATTTGCATTGTAGTCTTGATGTAAAACTATAATTTTAATCTAAGTCTCCTACCCACATAGGAAAAAATAAAATCATAAGTCAATTGTAAATTAATTTAATTTCGCATTTAATGTATTTAGAGTAGCTGATTTTTAATCAGCAGCCTCCCACACTTATACCTTCACCTTAAACGCTAAATTTCCCATCTTTTCCTGTTATTTCCACCTTTCCTATTTTTTTCATTTTTTTATTCAATTAGTTCTCACCGTTTCTTCAATTCTAAATTTCAGTAACTATTCCTGAAACCATGCCAGTGATGACCCGTAAGGCTACTGCTCAGGATATGGAGCTTAAATTGAGAACAGCCCTACAGGAACTCAAGGCATCCAACATCCAATGTCAACAATTATTACTGGAAAGAGAGGAAGGTGAAGAGGAAATTAAGAAAATTGTTGACAAAAACACAAAGTTAAAGCGGGAACTTGTAGACCTTCATCAACAATACCTAGATGTTGTTGATGAACGGGACAAACTTCAGGTGGTCACGGATGGTTTCACCAGCTGTAGCAATTTATATGAGGAGACATTGTGTAAGGTTAGGGACTTAGAGGATGAACTAATTCATGCAAATGTATGCATTACAAAATTACAAAAGAAAAAAGAATGTACTCAGGTTAGGGACACCAACCATTTATATAATGAATTGTTAAGTAGTAATTGCAATCAAAATTCCTTGATAACAATCGACCTTACAGAAGATTCTTTAATAAAACATGGTAATAGTAATTATAAATTGAGTCATAACAAAATAAAAAAATATGTTAAGCTAAATAAAATCATTAATAAATGTAAGAAATTCAGGAAACAACAAAAACATTATTCCAGTAACATTAAATTAAGGAAAGAACGTGTTTTTCTTGTGAATAAATTGAATAATTTTCAAATAAAGTTAGAAGACAGTGCAAATATTTATGAGGTTGACACTCAACGCTTACAGTCTGAAATTCAGGTTCTTGAAGAGTCGCTACATTCTCTTTATACAAAGTATGTGCACTCTCAAAACCAAATAAAAGAGCATATCCTTGCCACTAATGAGTTGGTGGGTATGTGTAACTCTAATGTAGACACAGTGGACCCACTTCCTATCAACACCACTCCATGTACCTTACAAAAGGAATCATACCTTGAGTCTTCACAGCCGGAGATAGTGGAGAACTTGGAATGTTTGTCCACGAACATTGTAACACCAGAAATTGTACCAGATTCATTGGTTATTGTTCAGACAGATAGTAGTTGTGTACCTTGTGATGAGGTTGGTTATCGTCCCATTATTTTTTCAGATAGTTTAGGGAAAGGATTAGGAAAATTATTAAATAACAACCTGACTACCTGTTCTGCTTTAAATTATTGCATGCCTGGGACTTCTTATAAAGAAATAATGTCATCCATAACTAGGAAGCAGTATGATCCGAATACCATTATTACAGTATGTGTAGGTAATAGCTCAAGTGTTAGATTAAATGATATCACTGACAGTGTCACTGAAATATTGAAAATTAATTGTCAGAAAATAATATTGTGCGCTTTTCCTTACTTTGGGCACCTATCAAATAGGACAAATAATAACATACATATGCTTAATAATCATATGCATTTATTAGCTAGTCATTATAATGACAAGCTTATGTTTCTTGACACCAACACTTTTGTTGAAAAATTGAATTCGACTAGGGATACAGTGTATCTGCCTATTAGGTTTAGACGTCAGATAGCATGGCTATTAGCATTTAATATTAACTCAGACATAATTAATATGTCGAAGTGTTCCGTAATTAGCTCCACAATAGTTAGTAATAATACTAATATTAAGGTGGTAAGCCCAAATTGTTTAAACTAGTTAGCAAGACAACAGAAGGTACCAGTATCAATTTAATGCAACTTTTCAATAACAAGGTATCTTCTAGCAATCAATCAGCAAGTTTAAAAAAAGGGGCTAAGCAACATTCTTTGAAATTATTCCATCAAAATATTCAAGGATTTTCTTCCAAGCAATTGGAAATTGAATTGTTTTTAGAGAAGACAATGTTCGACATTATTTGTATAACTGAACATTGGTTGAAATCATATGAAATGTTAATTAATTATGAAAATTATACTGTGAGCAGTTGTTTCAATCGGAAATCGATGCTGCGTGGTGGTTCACTAATTATATTAAAAAGTAATATTAAATCTAAGTCTCGCAAAGACATAGTTGAACTCTCGGTTGAACATATTATTGAACTGTCCTGTGTTGAGCTAGATAGGCATGTCATAGTGTGCGTTTACAGACCCCCGAATTATCAAACATATTCTATATTTGAGTCTATAATGGAGGATGTTCTAACTAAACTTGCAACTGGTAATAAATCAATAATAATTTGTGGAGACTTTAATATTAATATTTTAGAAAATAACGCAAATAGCAGTAGATTATTAAGCCTCTTTAAATCGTTTAATTTGTCAAATGTGTTCTTAGAACCAACACGAATAACTGCAACCACTGCTACTTGTATTGATAATGTTTTTTGTAGCTGCGACTATTTAGATAAAGCTATTGTAAATTATCTCCCTTCAGATCACAGCGGTCAAACCATTGCTTTTGAGTCCAACACACCCTTGCAAAAAATACAGATACAGTCAAGACCAATAACATCTAGTAATTTAGATAAATTTAATAAGACTTTAATTAGTAAGTTACCCGTTCAGGAACTTAATATGAATAATGGTAATATTTTGTATAAAGATTTTTTTTCAGTTGTGCAAACAGAGTTTGATAATATTTTTAAGAAAAAAATTAAAACTATTTGCCCTAAGTTTTTATTTAGTGACTGGGCAACTAAAGGTATCAGAAAAAGTAGAGAAAGGCTTTTTGAGTTGTATGGCCTTAAGCCTTATATTAACACCGAAACATTTAATAAGTATGTTTCGACTTATTCTAAAACTTTTAAAATTGCTTGTAAAGCAGCTAAAGCCTTATACATTAGCAATAAAGTTAAATCAGCTGATGATAAAATTAAGACTGTTTGGAAAATAATTAATAATGAAACAAACAGGAACAAAAAACATAATACTGATTACACTCTGGAGACTTCCCGTGGTCTCTTAAGTACTAATAAAGAAGTTGCTCAGGAATTTGCAACATTCTTTACCGATATTCCTATTAAAACTACTGAAACTTTAGATTCTTCGCCCTCACTTGCTTTAAACTTACTAAGTTCGAATGTTTCAGCATGTCCCACGGAATTTAAATTTAAACATATAAACCCTGCAATCGTTATTAAAGCTTTTAAACAACTCAAGATTAAGGGTACTGAAGATTTATGGGGGATGTCTACTAATGTTTGTAAATCAATTATTGAGACAGTGGCGCCCTATTTAGCTTTCATTTTTAATTTGTGTGTAGACCAAGGGGTTTTCCCGGATCTAATGAAGTTCAGCAAAGTTATACCACTTTTTAAATCCGGCGACTGCAAAGACTCTAATAATTACAGACCCGTTTCGGTTTTGCCGGTTTTTAGCAAAGTGTTTGAAAAAGTAATGCTTGATCAAATGCTCAGTCATTTTAACTGTCACAAAATTTTACATGATCAGCAGTATGGTTTCACCAAAGGACGTTGCACTACTGACGCCGGTGTCACCTTAATCAAGCATATATTTAAGGCTTGGGAGGATTCTCAAGATGCTATTGGTATCTTTTGCGACCTCTCCAAAGCATTTGATTGCGTGAATCACGAAACACTACTCTTAAAGCTTGAGCATTACGGACTGGGTAAACTAGCGCTTAGCTTAGTAAAATCATATTTGACTGATAGACTGCAACAAGTTCAAGTAAACGGTGTAAATTCATCGGGCTTAAAAGTAAAAATGGGGGTACCGCAGGGCTCAATATTGGGTCCGTTCCTCTTTTTAGTTTATATAAACGATTTACCTTATTTGTTGAAAAATCAACCACAAATGGTGTTATTTGCTGATGATACTTCCTTGATATTTAGAGTTAATAGACGGGCACAGCACCATGACGACGTAAATGACGCTATGCTTAAGGTTCATAATTGGTTTACTGTAAATAATTTAGTATTAAATGAGAAGAAAACTAAATGCATAAGATTCGCTTTACCGAATGTTAAAAGTAGTGAATGTAACGTTGTATTGAATAAGGATATACTTGAATTCGTCGAAAAGACTGTTTTCCTAGGGATTACGCTTGACTCAAAGTTGCAATGGGGTCCTCACTTAACATCTCTTGCAGGGCGGTTGAGTTCGGCCGCTTACGCTGTCAGAAAAATCCGGCATTTGACAGACGTGGATACCGCTAGGCTAGTATATTTTAGTTATTTTCATAGCATCATGTCCTACGGTATCTTGCTTTGGGGGCGGGCTGCAGATATTGATTCTATTTTTATTCTGCAAAAGCGGGCTGTCAGAGCCATCTATAATCTCAGCAGTCGCGAGTCTCTAAGAGAATTGTTTAAACAGATTAACATCTTGACGGTACCTTGTCAATACATATATGAAAACATTATGCATGTTCGAAAAAACCTTCATCTTTTTAATAAAATAAGTGACAGACATTGTGTTTATACTAGAAATAGGAACAAATTAGATCAGCCAAGATTCAGATTGTCAAAAGTTCATACTTCTTTTATGGGGTACTGTGTAAAATTTTATAATAAAATACCTCTTGATATTCTTCAACTAAATGAAAGACAATTTAAAACATGTATTAAACGCACACTGTGTAGACAAGCATATTATAAATTAGAAGACTACATCAATGATAAAAATGCTTGGCTAAATGCTGGTCCTGCTCCACAGGCAGTTTAGGGAATTTCCTAATTGGAGGAATGTTGTTTCCTACCCCTTTTTTTTATTGACATGAGTAACGAGTATCGTTATTATTATACACAAATATATATTTTAATTACTTTTTCGACATTTTAGAAACATTGGAAACCTTAGTTTTGTATAATTTAGCAGCATTATTTCAATTTTGTAAATGTGAGTACCATGGAGCCATATTTTAAGTAAATTATTATGTGTTTGACTTAAATGAGCATGGCGGTTGAGAGAATTGTCATGCTCACTCAAATGTCTCGCTGGTGGTGGCGCGTGTGTTGGGTCATTCGGCTCCCTCTAAAATGGTTGAGCTGAATGGTGCTGATTCACGCGTCATGTTCGTGAACGGGCGCTGTCAGTAGAGATTGGTCAACTCTTAACTGCCATGGTTTTTATCTTGATTATTTTTTATATTTTGTATTTCTAGATTACCTTCATTGTTTTCACATATAGAAGCAACAAGAATAATGTAAGCAGTATTTTGTAAAAACCTGATTTTAAAAGAGTGTCCGTGGAGTTTCTTGCTCGTTCTTCTCCATAGAGACCTACCTACGTTTTGGAACGAGCAACTAGCTTCAACTTTCTGTCTAACTGACCGACTCCTTGACAATTCAAAAGTGCCTGTAAATGGTTTAATTGAAATAAATGCTTTGACTTTGACTTGACTCTGTGACAATTCAAAAGTGCCTGTAAATGGTTTAATTGAAATAAATGCTTCGACTTTGTGTATGTTGTGTGTGTGTGTTTTTTGTGCTACACTGATTATGACGTTATATTGTGATTGTGGTAAATGGTTTGACGAGAGTTTTGACCTGTTGGTCAATACTCTAAAGACTATCGCTCAACAGTTGGGTCAGAAGTCAGATGCAGAAGGCGGTCATCATGGATATGGCGCGCATTGTGAGGTTTCTCACTCTAAATTCCTGACCATCGGGCACCGCCAAATTGGGTCTATTCTCGCTACGGGAGAACCCTACATTCACAAACATACTTACCTGTTTTTAATAATTTTCTAGTAATATCTATTAAAATAATATGAAGAATGTAAACCTTTTCACAAAATAAGCCAACATTTAAATGGCCAGAAACAATAATTACACCCTACCTTAACCAAAAAGAAGGTGACTCCATAAGTAGGCAAAGCCCTCGCAGTCTTGATGTACAGGAACTTGGCATCCAGTTCGCTCTGGCCCTGGTGCGTGCTGTACTCCTTTAGGATCTTCTTCTCCACGCTCCAAGCGTTGAGGTACTGAGCGGGGAGGTACTCCTCGAGTCTAGAGTGAGGCACACAGGTGAGGAGGGCTTACAGTAGTCCTTTTAGAAGGCTTATATTGATAGATACTGTAGAGGCTTGTATGCATTTAGCATACGTAGGACCTCTGGATCCTTCTAGAGGTAAGTGTACACAGTTGTACGTAGTGAACATATTATGACAGTTAAGACTTACTGCCACACTCAGAGACGTCTCTTATAATAATGAATCATTAACACATGATCATCATTATAACATGTCAACAACAACATTTTCGACTGACAGCGTTCCAAGTTATGTTGGTCAATTAAAGTTAATGATTCATATTATTAAGTGACGTCTCCGAGTGTGGCAGTAGACACGGACGACTGACAGGGTCAGTTGTAGGATTGTTAGCTTATATGAAATAATAGTGAATAATATAAATATTACTACGTTTGATTCATAGTACAGTTAGTTCCGGTCCCTATAATACCTACCTAGAGTAGATTGTATGGAAGGACCCACTTCTTCTTTTCAACAGACTTCAAAAAAGAAGGAGGCTCTCAATTCGTCTGTATGTTTTCTTTTCTTTGTAAGTTTGTTACGCGATATCTCTGGCAAATGTAAATAGATTTTGTTTTTTTTATGCATAGTGTATGCCTCAGGCGTGGTCCCATATTATAACGAAATTAATTCAGCGCTTTTTGAAAAAATCAACAATAATCCAAAAAAATAAATAAATGGATGACGTTTCAGTTTCTCCGATTTTTAATGGATTATGAGTAATACAAAATAACAAACAGAGAGAGAGTTATGTGTGTTCTGTGCTAAAATTATCTATCAATTTTAAATTTTTGAATGTGGTTGCCTTTTTTGTAGAAAAGCTTTCTTTTTCTTCTAGAGTTCACATTATCTACCTACCTATATTGTTTTTATTATTTCAACCACATAGACACGCGATATGATGATCAAGAATACTTACTTCTCAATAAATCCAGGTTTGTGTTTATTCTCCTGAAAGTCTCCAAACTGAATGTGACACTGGAGCCCCGCGAACTGCACCGCTATAAATAATAATTAAAATACAATATTTTGCTAAATGGTTATTTCGTGGTTGACTTAAAGAATTGTAATACCAGTCTATTATTGCACCACTGCAGGGGGCCAGGGCCTCAAGTCTGCTAACACAATAGTGTCAGAATGGTCTATCATTGATTTCATACTTGTTGATTTTGAGAAGTTTGGTAATCTACTAATATAATGGCGTCATTATGAAAATTAATGATAGACCATTCTGATACTATTGTAATAGCAGACTTGAGGCCCTGGGCTTCAAGTCTGCTATTACAATAGTGTCAGAATGGTCTATCATTGATCTCATAATTGTTGATTTTGACAAGTTTGGTAATCTACTAATATAATGGCGTCATTATGACTTTCCAATGGTCAACCACTGACACTATTGAAAGAAATGATATAGAATGGTAATCTCGTACATAATGACAAATTAATGACTGACTCAAGTTTACGAACTTCTTACTAATTGAGATTGCTTATAACACTTATAAATAATAGAGTTTTTTTACTGTATTATTTCCTGATGATGACTTGTAATAATAGGAAACAAAAAAATTAAACATTCCAAAAACCATTAAAAAATACTTTATTCAATAGACCTAATTTTACCTACATTACAATCTTACCATCACTACTACCAGGAGCCTGAGCATCCTTATTGACAATCTGCTGCAGCTCATAATCCTGAACCACTTGAAATATCTTACTCTTAGCCTGGTTCAAGTAATAAGGGCTGAACTTCCTCAACGTAGATCCTATCGTTAATAGAAACACGTCTAGAGGATCTGTTGGACTTAACTCTTGGAACATCGGCTCGGAGAATTCTCTAGAAGAATTCCCGTCTTCCTGTAATTGCCGTTTTCTGAATACTGGTTTAGTTTCCCTCGGTTCTTCGAATTCTAAGGACTCGTCGACGAAAACTTCAGATGGCATTTCTACTTCACAGGCTTCGTCTTCGAGGAAGCCTGTGTACTCGTCAGCTGTGGTTCCTGTGGAGACTGGTTCCTTGAAGTAGGGCATCATGAAGGACAGTTCCTCTTCGTATTTATATTTGTAACTGTGTGCGTGCGGGTTTTTAAGCCTTTCGCGAAATTTTCGCCGCATCATGTCTCTTATGTTTATCCATCGAGATTTGCAGACAAGAGCTGAAAAATAAAATGGTTTAATAAGTTGTTTTAGATAGAAGATATAACATACGATCTTTGTTGATAATTAAAGTAAACATCACGCTATGAAACAAAAGGTAAGTAAGGCAGATTTGCACCAGTTATGTAAAAGATCCAGTCCGGTAATAGGGGGGCTCCGAGATTCCAGGCTGTTACTAAGAGCCGCTTATTCCTATTATTATTTCTCTGATTTACATTGTCTTCATTAGGTACGGTCAACGTCAAAAATCGCTTAATACTAAATTTTAAAATCCTAATACGGAATGGATGTAAAGTCAAGATAATAATACCTGAAAGGTTGAAAAGTGAAGAAGTGCATCGTCTCTGCATCGTATTATTTTGTGTCAATTTAGATGATATAAATGTAACAGTGTTAATGGACTTTTGTTGCTGTACCGTTCTAACCTACGTGTGATTAGCTATTTGTCGACAATCTGCCTTGTAATATCAATTAATACATAGGTATGTGTCAAAAACATAAGAGAAGTCAAGAGGAGAGGAGAAACTGGAGGTTTACAATTAGGTCCAGTCAAAAAAACATTATCGATTTATAGAAATACATTAATAATGACACATGGGGCAGATCACTAGAACATAACATGTACCTACCTAACAAGTAACTACCTACCTACATATGGCAACAACTACAAACATTAAAGGTAGGTAAATGTATGTCATACCTAGAATGACTCAAACAAAGGGGTCAAAGGTTGGTTGAACACTGAATAAATTCATTGCTGTTACCTAATTTGTTCTTTTAATTCATAATATTTGTTCTGTCAACGTAAAGCAGACTTTAAAAGTCGCCCTAAATTTACCATGTGACCTTTTTCCCTTGTTGAGAATAATAAAAGTCAAAGTCAAAGCATTTACTTATTTAATTAAACCGTTTAAAGGCACTTTTCAATTGTCAAAGAGTCAGTTAGTCAGAAAGTTGAAGCTAGTTGCTTGTTGCAAAATGAAGATAAGTCTCTATGGAGAAGAACGAGCAAGAAACTCCACGGACACCTTTTAAATGCAGGAAAAGGTTGCCTACCTTTTCCTGCATTAAACAAAAAACCATACATAATTAACTACTCAGAAGTCGACCTAGTCTACTGCCGACCCCCCAACAGAACAGCACGCAATAATACCCAAACAATGTCGCATCTACTACAAACACACACACAGATAACCTTATCATATAACCTACTTACAATTCTACAGACAAAATCGACGCCAACTTCACTTTCTATCCACCATTCAATTTTAAACCTTAAGTCTTAAACGATAAGGTACACAAACAAATACAAAAATATAATAAAGAAACTTACCTGGCCTGTTCAATGAATCTCCAATCTTCTGCCAAATGACTTCTCTAGCATCAAAGTCTAGATATTTAGCGTGCCTTGTGTTGTATAGTATTGCGTTTTCTTTAACTAATTTTAATAGTTTTAGGTCTAAGTTTTTGTTGAAAGGCAGCGGCATCGTGTCGGGCGCGGGCCGGCGTCGTGTGTCGTGTCGTGTGGCGACTGCGCGGCGGTGCACTGAGCGGCAACGTCGCGGCTACGTCACGTGTCGGCTCCGTCGGTATCGCAACCGGTTGGTAAGGCAAGGCGCGCATTACAGACTTGTATTGTTTAGGAGTTTGTTGATTATGTGTATAATTAATAACTGTATTGTTTAGATCATGTAATTATGTAAGTAAATAGTTTAAAGTGAATGATTTTATTAATATGTGCTTACCTAGAGACAATAATATTGAATAATTTACTTATTTTAGTTTTTGTTAAAATAAGTGCAGCAGGTGTTGTGCTGAAAATTAACTGCAGAATTTTCTAATTTTAATGTTTCTTCATGAAGGCAGGTGCATTGGGGTAATTAGCAACAACTGGGTATATTCCAATTTATATTAATTATAACCAAACGCAGCGATATATTTTAAACATCGACATGGAATTCTTCACAAATATTTATAACAAGAAAAATAGAGACAGATAGAGAAAGATATGATAGTATTCCTACATAAATGGTAAAAATTAAAATAATAATAGGTACCTTAAAATCGGAATATCGGCGACCGGTGTCATCATATTACTCCAAGATTTAATTAATTAGAATTCAATAAAGTAGGGTTTTTGTATTTAATCTACAAAATATCGGTATGCAAAATAAATAAAAGTAAAAAAAATATTCTAATCTAATCATTTCCATTTAGCACGGAACTTTCATTCAAACCTTCATCCAATCCTCATACATAATGACAAACAGCACAAAAATGAATAAGTGCGACAAAAAGTCTTACTTTTTGTGTGTACTCGTATCGCACAGTGTGCGGCCGCTCCGACAGGGCAACGCCACGATGTGTGCGTGAGTTATCGATCGACGAGTTGCCAGTAACACACATACTATAGGAACTCGATCGTAACTCGCTTTTGTTTAACGATCTACGATAAACAAAAAAATCGAAAGGTATTAAATTCGTTTTGTTTATTTTACTTGTAACGTGGTTGTAACCAAATTATAAATGTCAACAGTAATACTAATAATATAAATAAATGCAAAGGCAAGTTGGTTTTATAAACTTCCACTGTTTAAGTACAAATTAAGCTTCAACCCCAAGATATTACATATGCTACTTTTGAATAGACTTCGTCTGCATCCACGATACATTTAATTTATTTATCCATCTTACAACTGTCATTACAGGAGCTTAAGCTAACGCGATAGTGTACTTATCTTACTAAATGTAATGTATCCCGCATACATTTACGCGAACGCAGTCGCGGGAATAGGCTGGTTGTAATATAAAGATGAGTTTGGAAAGATAGATTTATTTGGAACATTTAAAAAGCAGTACACAATATTATGATAATATCGTCGTTACTAGGCAGTAACCAGAATACTTGACATTATTTAATGTTTAAAATCTAAACATACTTATTGCTTAAACTTTAAAACGAATATTCCCGATCGGTAACACCCCATCGTTAATGCTGTTGACGATCGGGAAAAAAGTTTCGATCTTTCGATTTCAATTATTCCCATTCATTAACACCCCGCCAAAATATTATTATTGTAATTACTGTAAAACATATACATAGGTATTTGATTTTTTGTGTTGCATAATTCCTGGTACGCTGATTGAATAGTAAAAAACAAGTACCTATTTTGTGATTTTGATGTCAACAGGGATGTTACTGAACGGGAATAATTGAAATAATCGAAAAAAGGTCCCATTCGTACACACTGTGAACGCTCGAAACCTTTTTTTTCCCGAGCGTCAAGTGTTGACGACGGGGTGTTACCGATCGGGAATATTCCCTTTAAAATGATTTTCTTTCATTTTTGAAGTAAAACTACTTGACGCACGCTTGACTTGGGGAGTAAGCTGGTTAATGAGTGACGAGAGCGTTAGGAAAAGTGTGATCGGGCGAGGCCAACGAAAGTTGAGAGGGAGATATAAATTAGTGAAGATAGAAAGAGAGAGAGTTAAGTTTCGTATATTTCTTTAGGGGCAATAGAGAGGTGCGAGCACACATTTTCATTCTCTCTTTCTCTCATAGCCAGTTGCAAACGAATACACATACATATAGTTGGAGCTAAAGAAGTTTCACTTCAGTCGTGTGGTCTAAAGCACACTCGTATTTTTTTGTATTTGCTTTAGGTTCTAACATTACAAATAAAAGTCAAAATCAACAACCCAAAGTCAATCAAATCAATGTCAACTTTTAACCGCCACAACCATGGTATAGATAGATGACAAACCAAATTGTACCCAGCACGTCACGGTTATGACTACAGACTACAGACAGACTTACTTAAATAAAGCTCATAAAACAACATTGGTTTATTTATCCTTTGCTAATTATATTCCTCTCATTCTAAATTATATTAGTTGAACTTCTTTCTTTATATTTCATCTTCATCAACATCATCATCATCAGCCAAAACCCATCCACTGTTGAACATAGGCCTCCCCATAGAACGTCACAACTCTCACAACCTGTCTCTTGCATCCCCCGGTTACCCGCGACCTTGACGATGTCGTCGGTCCATCTGGTGGGAGGCCTACCAACGCTGCGTCAAACGGTTCGTGGTCACCACTCGAGAACCTTTCTTCCCCATCGGTTATTATTTTTTCGAGCGATGTGACCTGCCCATAGCCACTTCAACTTGCATATTCTATGTCGGCTATGTCGCTGCAAGCTATGTCAGTGACTTTAGTTCTTTGGCGAATTTCCTCGTTCTGGATTCTATCGCGCAAAGAAACTTCGAGCATAGCTCCCTCCATGGCTCGCTATATCAACATAAGATGACAGAATTCACTGACAACTATTTTGTAGGAATTAAAGGATGAATTCGAAGCTTGGCGCTGAAGGCACCATTATTAAACAATTACAATACTGACACTATAAATCATCATCGAGATCAATACTTAATCCTACGTTACTTAAAATCTCACAAAATAAATCTTATAGTAAATACAGAGTCTCCGTAGTAGACACTTTAACATCAGAGGACTGTCCATGATTCTGCTTCTCCACGATTTGCTGCAAATCATGGTCTTGGACGACTGCGAAGATTTTACTCTTCGCTACATTCAAATGATAAGGAGAAAAAGTCTTTAATGTGGAACCGATGCTTAGCAGAAAGGCATCAACTGGGTCCGCAGGGTCCAGCTCCGAAGTTTGAGGCTCGCTGAAACTTGGCACTGCCGGAACTGATTGGTTAACTTCTTCAAACTGTGGTTCTTTTTTCTTTTTAGACTTCCTCTTCCTAGTTTTAGCTTTCTTTCTTGGTACATCGGAATCGCGACCGTCATCGCTGCAATGGTTTATTAGTTCTACATCTTCATTCGGAGAATCGTCTTTCACCAAATCGTGCCAGTTCTTGACTTGTGGTTCCTCTTCTTCATCATCCAATGTTACGACCACTACGTCCCTTCTATAGAATTGTTTCATGAATAATAGTTCGTTCTCGTATTTGTACTGCCTTGGAGGTACTACAGGATCGGTGGCATTTTTTTTGAGTATCCTTCTGTGGACGTCTCTTATGTTAATCCAACGTACCTTGCAGTCGGCGCCTGAAATAAAAATAAGGATTAAATGAAGAAAATATGATTATAAACATGGAACTTTATAAATAAACTAGCAAAGCAACCCCCCGGTTTTGCACAGATATTATCGTATCGTCATATTTCAACCAATTTACACAAAAACATAACAAATGATAACACCTAAACCTTCCTCATGAATCGCTCTGTCTATTGGTGTAAACCGCATGAAAATTCGTTCAGTCGTTTATGAGTTTATCGCGAACAGACAAACAGACAGAAAGGCAAGGCGGGGGACTTTGTTTTATAATATGTAGTGAAGTAGTGATATTCTTGTTGTTGTTGTTTGTTTTCAACAAAATACAGAAGTTGGAAAGTGCTACCGCGTTTATTAAAAAAAAAATATTTCGAAGCTTTTTAGTTGTGAATGAAGTTTCTAAATGTAAAAGATTTTCTAAGTTAGTGTATTTTAAATTGCCACATTTGCCACGCGGCCACCTCAATGTGTCAAGCAACACACCCGTTTTTCGAAAGAGAAAGAGAAAAATGGTAATGCACACCGACACACCTGTCATGTGTTATACCTACATACCTACTTCTTATAATGTTACTTCAAATAAAATTTCCGAATAAATTATATTATGACAAAAATATTAAGTAACATTACATATTCATTTCATTCAAAGAAATAAACTATTCAGGTATTACAAAAAAAACAATACAACACAGAAACTCACTCTCCCCACGCACAGTAACCGAATGTTCTCGAGCGAAAACAAATAGTAGCGTCGGATCGTGATAACTAAATATTACTTACCAGGCTTTTTTAATTCATCTCCAATTTTCTGCCAGGTCACCTCCCTGGTGTTAAAGTCCATATACTTGGCATGGCTAATGTCGTATAGCACTGGGTGTTCTTTCACAAGTCTGATTAACCTTACATCTTGCTTTTCTGTGTTTTCGTGGAACATTGTGACGTGCACCGATCGGCAACGGGCGTCGGAGACTCGTGTGGTCGCGGGGTCGATGCGTCGGGGCTCGGTCGTAGTCGGGGCCTCTCGCTCGCACACTTTTAGGGTCGGGTTTTATGAGGTGTATTGTAGATGGAAATAAATGTGGTATTTTTTTTTTGTTGTTGTCGAAATGAATGTTGGTTTTATGATTTTTTAAATTTATTTATCTGTTTAGTGACCGTTTTCACTTAGGATAAAAAATACAAAATCTTGGCATAAATACAAAAAAGTTTAGTTGTAATATGTAATGTAAACGCCCACTGCTAGGCATAGGTCTCCCACCTATGCCTAGCAGTGGGCGTTTAAAGGTTGACATGATGATGTAATGTAGGTATTTATATTTCGTACTCAATTATTTTAACATTTTTTCCTGAAGCGCATACGTAGCGCTATTTTTATAATTATCGTCGCGTTGGGGTCATTCATGAATACTAAGAATTAAGATATTAGCTTGCCATAATACCTAACGAATCAATTTAAACGCTTAAATATACAATGATTATATTCGTAAACATGTATATGATATTGTAGAATTTATTAATAAATATTTATATATTTAGGTGAAAGTCAACAGCCGTAAGTATTTGCATAGCTTTGTATAGCTGCGTTATTTAAGTCAAGGCCACAATTTAATTCTAAGAACACAAGAAACCAAAATGTATTTTAAGTGGGTTATTTATTGCCGCAAAACCACTGGTAGTAATAAATTCTATTTTCATCCCACCATCTCGGAAAGAGTATTTTTAATCTTCAATATCTGAGTGGAAAAGCCGTTTTTATTCTCTAGAGGATAAAGTAAATTTATCTTCAATATCTGAGTGGAAAAGCCGTTTTTATTCTCTAGAGGATAAAGTAAATTGAATTTAGAACACCGTGTGCACTAAGTTTGTGAATTAAAAAAAAACATTAAACCTATTTACTGCTACCTCTATGGTGCCGAATATATCATACAACTTTTTTTTAATTTGTTAAAAACTCAGACTTTGTAAACGTTTTTTTTTTTGCATTTAGTCATTTCCTCGCTGAGGTGGAATGAAAAGTTACGTGTTGCACTCGAGTGCAAAGATTTTTCACCTCGTGCTCTTTTGATTCCCTCGCTAACGCTCAGGATTCTAATTTTGAATCACTCGCTGCGCTCGTGATTCAATTTTAGAATCCTTCGCTTGCTCGGTCATCAAAATTGAACACGCGGTTAAAAAGCAACTTTGCACTCTTGTATAACAAATAACTATTATACCATAATCGAAATAACAATGTTTTGCGTCACTTATTGTGGTTACTATAAAACTACTCAACTGATTCCTATTAAAAAAATCCTAGCGAAAGACTTTTTGGCATTCCAGAGAGCCTACCTTAAAACAGTAATATTTTAATATTACTCTACAATGTCCATTGTTGAATCTTCTTCACCCTACTGAGCAACGATAGTTGAGAATGTAACAGTTAAAATTACGAAGTGATATAGACTAATTGGGATACTTTTGACAACCGGGTATACTCATTAATTTCTACCACTTACTTACAATATGTTATTATAAAAAGACGAAAGTTAAATTAATTAACTTTCGTCAGAGGCACGTCGATATTTAAGATGTCGCTACTTTTTAGAAATTAACATACATTCAAATATTAGGTACTAGCGACCCGTATTGATGTAGACCGCATGAAAATCCGCTGCTTAGCTTAAAAGATTTAAGCGTACACAAGGACAGACGCCGGCGGGAAGCTACTGTTTTATACTATCAGATAATTCAAATCAATCAAATCCACACAGATATAATTCAACGTTTTGGGAATACATTCATTGTGCGTACTGCTAAGGAGTGGAATTCCCTGCCTGAGTCTGTGTTTCCTGATAGCTACAACCTGGGAGTCTTTAAGTCAAGAGTGAATAGGTTACTTCTAGGCAAGCGTGCTCCATCTTAGATCGTATCATCGCTTCCCATCAGGTGAGATAGTGGTCAAACGTTTGCCAATCAATATTAAAAAAAAAAAAACAAAGTAAAAACCTTTAAAACATTAAACCCAGGAGTATCAGAGGACCAAATCCAAGTAAGATCAAACTTTAAACAACCTTAAAATACTATCATCCAATTTAAAAACAAAAGTTACATTGCTGGTAATTCCCGGTTGTCGTAATTATTCCAATGATCTTTACTGTTTTAAATGTGATAGATAGGCCCCTAGATTCTCAATCAAGCAGGTATTTGCCGCCATGTAATCCCGCTGTGAACCGATCCTATTGGCTCACGTACGTACTTCGATGCGTCGCGTCGTGTCGGGTACGGCTCAAATGCCGCAATGTTTTTATTTAGCATCGTTACGATAACTACGGCGGCGTTAGTATTATTTATCTGTGGCTACGGTACTACAAGTCTTTTAGAGCGCTTGTTGTCGCTGTTGAAAAACATGTTTTGTTGGTATTTTTAAACTCTTTTAATTTGATATTTCGACATGTCAGTTTAAATACACAAGAAAAATAATTTTAGTAAAACAAGTCGGATAAAAAGCAATAGCACGGGAACTACTTGGCGTCCATTAACAACAAAAAAATTAAAACCTAAAGTAAGAGCTTTAAGCCCTTATTACACTTGGCTAATTATGTCGACTAAATTCAGTCGTTACTGAATTCAGTAAAGTGTAATAGCATTCGGTAAGTAAGTAGTAGTAGTAAGTAAGTAGTAACTGAATTCAGTAGCGACTGAATTTAGTCGACTTAATTTAGCCAAGTGCAATAAGGGCTTAAGTAGGTACCTAAGTAAATACCTAATTAGGTACCACCTACATACTTAGTTGTACGGTGAAAAATAGTAACAGGTAGGTAAAAAATTTTCGAAGTTTTCTTAACTTCTTTGAACGTTTTGATAAAACCTAAGTAAGTAAGTTGTGGGTTCGCAACCGAACACTGGCCGGTACCGATGTGGTTTCTAATTAATAATGTTGTACATTATAGTTTATACTGGTTATCGCTGACATCGGTAATCGTGAGGAAACCTGTGGGCTAATTCACGTAACTAAAGAAGTGCTGTTGCAGTGCAGTTGCAGTTAAGTTTCGACCAAAACAACGCTTTTCGTATTCTCTACCGCTGTCAGACACGCTCGCGTCAAGTTCGCGTCACGCGACCGCAATAACGGCGTTCTACTGTTGAGTTGAGCGTCTTTGGTGCGTGCTTCGGAACGCAACATGATCGGTATTCTACTATTCGTTTGGCGAAGAAAAAGCACTAAAATCTTTGCTTCGGTATTATTTTAATATTATAATACCGTCATATTCATTGAATGGGGCGGGTCTGGGTCTATGCTTTAACGGTTCCCGTACGGCATGCTTAACATGTTAGCATAGATGCAGGCCTACCCTATCATCTCCTTCAGAGGTGGTAGGGGGGCGTTGGTCTTGGGGGAGAGTGACAAGTTGGTCGCAAAGATCCCCAAGGCAAGTTCGGCGGACTAGCCTTCTCGAGGTTGCCAGCCCTGTTAATGGGTCTAGCTCACTAGGAAATAGACTCAAACAGAAACCACCGAGCGCTTTAGTATAAAATATATATAGTATGTATTTGTGTAAGGTGTATTTTATAGTATTTTCTTATATTTTATACAACCACACTATCGCGGGCCAGAGTAGTGTGGTTTTCTTTCTTTCTTTCTTTCTTCTTCTTTCTTCTGCCCAAACAAAAACCATGATGAACGCACATAATAAAAAAGAGAATTTACCCCAGGAGGGTACCACGCACCGTGGAGAATCCCTCACCGAGCCCAGCTCGGTCAGTTCCTCGTATTCTGGGGGGAACAAAAAAGTGTGCGAAGAGCGAGGATCAAGCCTCGACCTATCAGGCCTCGCAGAGGCCATACCAACAGCGAAACCGCGACAACCTGACACGAACAGTGTCACAAAATGGAGCCAGACTGCTCATAAGCGCCCTTGCAAAAGGGCAGCTGACAAAGCAGCGAAAGCTCCCGACAACCCAGGGTTGAAAGGCCAACCTGAACGCAGTCGCCCCAACAGGCGCGCGAGACGGACGGCCCTTCGACTACCAAAGGCACCGAAGGGGACGGCAGACGCAGCAGCGGCAACGCAGCGCGACCCTGTACCGTCCACCTCGACACCGACCGTGACAGCACACGCAGCAGCGGAAACGCAGCGCGACCCTGTACCGTCCACCTCGAAAGAGGCAGCGACGGCGCAGGAAGACACGGCACTACCACCACCGGTTCCACCCAAAAAGCCGAAGAAGAGACGTACTCCGAGGGGTCTGCGCGGTCGGCGGACTGCTGCGGCGGCGCCCATTGCTCCTGAAAAGGAACAACCTGGGACCGGGTGTGGTCCGGGAGAGCGCGCTTCTACGAAGCGTGCTCGCCTGGACGACACCCGATCACCCAGAGGGGAGGCCAAACGCGCGAAAACCGACGCGAAGCCGAAGCGGGCAGTGAGCTATGCAGATGCGATGCAATCGCATCTGAAGGTAGCGGTCATTACTGTCCCGCCGAGGGACCTCTCGCAGAGTCAGGCAGAGCAGCTTAAGGTAGCTATCGATGATAGCATCCTACAAGCAGCACTGTCTCCACCGTCTCCGAGTGCGCGAGCTCCATCTTTCCGCGGGCGTCCCTTCATGATGGATGGGATACTAGCGATGTGGTGTGAGGACGCGAACGCTCTAGGCTGGCTGGAAGAAGCGGTCAAAACCATCGCATCACCTATACCCGGCACCACTCTGGCTGTCATCAAGCAGTCAGAGCTGAAGAAGAGGCTGAAGGCAGGGCTTCTTTTACACACTCGCATCACCGACGCCGAGACGCTGCAGAAAGTCCTTTGTGCCCAAAACCCGTGGTACAAAGTCGACTCCTGGCAGTGTTACGACATGTCGGTGGACGAGAAGACCGAAGAGGGAAGCTCTCAGGAGAAGGTGGTCCACTTGATCCTGGGCATTCCCGAAGACCAAAAGGAGACCATCCTCGAAAGAGGCCGCCGTGTAGCCCACATGTCCGGAAGCGGATACATCCGCTTCTTCAACATGGAGGAGGAGACAACGAGCGGGGACAACCAGACGGCGACGGGTGAGACCACGGCGAAGGAGATGTCAACTCCTAAGCCGACCACCTCAGCTCCCCAACCGGGTCCGAGCGGGGCGGGGTCGAGCTCACAGTCGGAAACGGGGGAGGGAGGGACAAGCGACGAAGATGACGTCCTCCGCAGTCCCTAATTCCCTCACCATTATTCAAACAAACCTCCAGCACAAACAAATAGCGGCGGCCACCTTACGCAGAGTGCTGGAGGCAGACAACAAGACCGTCGCCCTGATCCAAGAACCTTGGATCAGGAATAACAGAATATGCGGTCTGAACAACATCGGAGGTAAGTTGCTGTTAGACACCTCTATTGACAAACCAAGGACTTGTATCTTCATGCCTAAAACCATGACAACAACTTTGCTTAACCAATTCTGTTCTAGAGATCTCACGGCAGTTAAAGTCCTCACAGATAAACAAACAACCCTAGTGTTGGCATCAGTGTACATGCCGAGCGAAGGCGAAGTGCCTCCAAAGGAACTGGCCGAGCTGGTGCAACACTGTGACACACACGCCTGGGATCTAATCATCTCCGCAGACTGCAACGCTCACCACTCGCTGTGGGGAAGTAAGGATATAAACAAAAGGGGTGAGTTACTAACCGAATACATATTTCAAACAAACCTAAACATCATGAATAGGGGCAAGGAACCTACGTTTGTGAGTTCAAGGTACCAAACAATCATTGACATAACTTTAGCAACAGACGCGGCGGCGGACCTTATAAAGGGATGGCACGTGTCAAACGAACCATCCTTTGCGGATCACCGCCGCATATGTTTCCAAATACAGTACAAACCGACAGACCCTGTCCGTTACCGCAACCCCCGTAAAACTGATATAACAAAATATTTAAATTTACTTACCAATGCACTAAGTGACATTCAAATGACAGACTCGACACTTAGTACAGAAAACATAGAAACAAACATACAACTTTTATCCAAAACCCTCTTAAAAAGTTACGAACTGTCATGTCCTACAGTAGTACCCAAAGCGTCGAACGAAAGTTCCTGGTGGGGGCCAGAACTCGAACGTCTACGGGAAAAACTTAGGACACTTTTTAATCGAGCGAAGAACACCAGAGCCGACGAGGACTGGGATAACTATAAGACTGCACAGAAACACTACAAAAAACGGATTAGATTCCGTAGTAGAGAAGGTTGGCGCACTTTCTGTAGCAGTATTAACTCAACGAACCAGGCCGCTAGAATAAAGAAAATTCTAGCCACGGGAGACCTCAAACTTTTGGGCACCCTTAAAAAGGCTGACGGCACCTACACGAGTACAGAAGACGAAACCAGTGCACTATTGCTTGAAACACACTTTCCCGGCTGTCAAATAACAGCAGAGGCAGAGTGGCGGGACGAGCACTATAGCACACCAACATCCCAGGAATGGGAAATTGCAAACGAGATAGTAACCGCAGACAAGGTGGCATGGGCCCTAAAAAGCTTTAAGCCGTTCAAATCTGCCGGGCTGGATGGAATATTCCCAGGATTACTACAATGGCCAATAAATCTGATAACAAAGTACCTGGTACCAATATACAGGGCATGCATTGCCTTCAAATACATACCTACAGCATGGAGGGAAGCGAAAGTAGTATTCTTACCAAAACCAGGTAAAGAGGACTATACTCACGCAAAATCCTTCAGACCCATCAGCCTAACGTCTTTCCTACTGAAAACGTTGGAAAGACTGGTTGACCGACACCTACGGGATGGAGCACTGAAAACAAAGCCATTACATCCCCAACAACACGCTTACACGAAAGGCAGATCAACTGAATCGGCTCTGCACTTGTTAGTACACAAGATAGAGTCAGCCATTACAAATAAATCATCAACACTAGCTGCCTTCATAGATATAGAAGGAGCTTTTGATAAAACCACGCACAACAGCATTATCCATGCCCTGCAAGGCTACAAAGTCGAACCAGCAATAACAAAATGGATTACTGAGTTGGTCAGCAAAAGGGCAGTTCAAATAGAAGTAAACAATACAACAAGAGCAAAAGTGATCAAGGGATGCCCACAAGGAGGCGTCCTATCACCACTTCTATGGAACATAGTAGTGGACAGCCTTCTAAAAAGACTAAATGAACAAGGCTACACTACTATTGGATATGCAGATGACCTAGCAATACTGATAAGCGGAAACGCTGAAAGCATCTTATGCGAAGTAATGCGATCTGCTTTACGTATTGTGGAACAATGGTGTGGCGACCATCAGTTGTCAGTAAATCCAAGAAAAACAGAACTCATTCTTTTCACCAACAAAAGGAAGTTACCAGAACTCAAGCTACCAAACTTATTCAATACCAAACTCTCCCTATCAACTCAAGTGAAATACCTGGGCGTCACACTTGATCATAAATTAAATTGGGCGAGTCATATCGAAAATAAAACAAAGAAGGCCTGTATAGCTTTTTATCAGTGCAAGAGACTAGTTGGTAAAAAATGGGGTCTCAACCCTAAAATAACACTGTGGCTATACACTTCAGTTATTAGGCCGTCTATAACATACGGATCCGTTGTGTGGTGGCCCAGAACACAACTGGCTACGGTGAAAACGAAACTCCAAAGCCTGCAACGCCTGGCTAGTGTTGCGGCAACTGGATGCATGAGAACTACTCCATCAGTCGCTCTTGAGTACCTGCTGAACCTAAGACCTCTGCATCTCGTCATTAAAGAAGAGGCACAGGCAGCCGCACTAAGACTGAGAGCCAACGGACTGTGGAAGCTAAACATAGAAACACCACACTCAACTGTACTGAATGGAATCCTGAAGGAAATACCACTCCTTGAGGCGCCCACGGACAGAACATTGTGTCATCATGTTTTCGATCGAAGATACAATATCCAACTTACAGCAGAAATGGAAGATAACTCTGGTATCGATGAAGTTAGGATATACACAGATGGCTCCAAAACCACACAGGGTACTGGGGCAGGTGTCTTCTCGAACGACCTAAATATTAAAATCTCAACCACCCTAGATAAACTTAACACTATCTTTCAAGCAGAATGTATAGGTATAACCAAAGCAGCACAAGCGGTTGCAGCCAGAGATGTCAGAGGACATAATATTAAAATTGTCTCAGACAGTGCATCCGTACTTCAAGCTCTACAAAGCAACACTATAACCTCTGTCCTAATACTGGAGTGTCATAATACACTGCAGTCCATTGCAAACACAAACAGGGTGACTCTGCAATGGATTAAAGGACACAGTAACTCACTGGGAAATGATGCAGCCGATGAACTGGCCAAAAGGGGTTCAAGGACGGCGGTATACGGCCCGGAACCACTACTGCCTATACCCCTGGCACAAATCAGAGCATGGCTGCGCCTTACAACAGAAGCTAACCACCAAACAGAATGGAGAAACAGCGCAGGATGCAGGCAAACAAAGAATGCTGTTCCGGTAGCTTCGAAGAAGCTTGCCCGCAACCTCACAAGACTAAACAGGGACCAAATCCGTAAAGTACTAGGTACGATAACCGGACACTGTCCCCTAAACAAACACCTGTGCACCATAGGTGTGACAGATAGCCCTCTGAGCAGAGGCTGCATGGAGGCGGAAGAAACGCCACAGCACGTGCTCATGGAGTGCAGGAGCGTGGCGGATCAACGGGCACAGATTCTCCAGTCTCCAGTGTCACTATCGGAAGTCTGCAGCAACCTGAAAAGGCTGCTCGGCTTCTGGGAGGAACTAGGATGGCTGGAATAAAAGAAGAGACAGATTTCACGTACAATGGCCCAATCGAGTGGCTAAGTGCGGAAAAGGCCCCGACAAACTAACTAACTAAACTAACTATATTCATTGAAATGTAATGGATTGTATTTCATTATTTTGTGAGTAATATTTTTTCTCTCATGTGGCTACACCATAAGTAAGTTTGGTAGAGTTTGGTTGTCGTACAGTTGACGTGCAGTTCACGCGTAGCTTACTCGCAGTTCAAAGATTACAATAAGAATACCGTTTATCACTCAAACTTGATCTTAACTGCAACTGCAGTACAACTTCATCGACGCGTCAAAAAAAATAAAGTCTGAAATCGCCAATCCTCCTTGAACAAGCGAGCAACATCAACGCCTTCTCTGTAATGAGTAGAGGCCTTTTGCCCTGCAGTGGGACAATAATGCCAGTATTTATTTGTAAAAGTTAAGATTATTCTTGTATCTTCAAATTAAAGGCTTATTACACTATACAATTTGTAGAAAATCTATTTAGGAACATAAGTTGTAAGCTAGTGATCACACTAACCAAATTGAATTCTAAACTAGACCAATTAATTCAATTTAATAAACCACCAATTTACACTAAGTCGGATCCAATCTGTTCTTACCTAGATTACACCTGCCGATTTCCTACAAATTGTATAGTGTAATAAGAAGCCTATTAGGTCGCATAAAATCAGGTGAGTTACGGCCAAACGCAAGCCTATTATATAATAATAATAATAATATATGGGGACATTTTCACACACGGCCATCTGACCCCAAACTAGGGAGACCCTGTACTATGGGTGTCAGACAGCTGATATACATACACAAATACTTTATTTTTGTAAATACATACATATATAGATAAACAACACCCAGACACAAAGCAAACACAAGTGCTCATCACACAAATGTTTACCCTGGGCAGGAATCGAACCCGTAACACGCTGCGCAGCAGTCGATCGCTCAGCCACTGCGCCAACCGTGTCGTCAAATATATAAAAAAACAATTATAATATAATTATAATCTTTTTATATATAAAAATGAATCGCTAAATGTGTTGGTAAGCGCATAACTTGCGAACCGCTTGACCAAATTGGATAATTCTTTTTTTATAATATTCCTTGAAGTACGAAGATGGTTCTTACGGAGAGAGAAAAAAAAAAAACTTTTGTAGGGTAGGTGTAGGGTAGGTAGGTGCAGGGTAGGTGTAGGGTAGGTGTAGGGTAGGTGTAGGGTAGGTGTAGGGTAGGTGTAGGGTAGGTGTAGGGTAGGTGTAGGGTAGGTGTAGGGTAGGTGTAGGGTAGGTGTAGGGTAGGTGTAGGGTAGGTGTAGGGTAGGTGTAGGGTAGGTGTAGGGTAGGTAAAAAGGCAGGTAAGTAGGTAGATAAGGACAGGACAACGTCTGTCGGGTCAGCTAGTAATATATAAAAAAACTCTTCGCCAGTCCCTCCCCGCCCCACTTACCTTGCTGCTCAGTGACGGGATGCCTGCCATTCAGTATGGCGTCCCTGGTCTGCACATACAACAGATGCAGCTGCACAGGATCCCTCGAGTCCACGTTACGGTCGGAGTAGAACAGCCGTCGCTTGAGGAGCAGCGTCTCTTTGAAGTCGATGCCTTGTTCGCGGATTGTGCGGTGCTGGTCCAGCCATTCCACTGTGGGGGAGATGTGTAGTTGAAAAGTAAGATTTTAATGGAATACTTTTAATTATACTTTATGGACAAAGGGATAAAGGTAGATTTATGCTTTAGGCTTTTTCTACCAATCAACCAAGGCCGGTGAAGAGATACATCGCTAAAGTAAAAAAAATATAATGATTAAAAAGATATAAACTTACAAGAATAAAAATGAGTAAACTACAGATACAAAATTATATATTTAACATAACATACATATATATGTACGATAAAAAAATATTTACATTATACATATATACCTACTTATATATAAAAGAAAATAGTTTTACGAGATGACTCTGCTCATATGTAATGAAAAAAATATTTAAAAAATAAACTTTAATTAAATAACATTTAATACTTGGTTTACTTTTTTCGTTCCTTGCTCGTTTTCTCCTTAGAAGAACTTGAGACCTACTTATGTTTTTGAATGGGCAACTAGTTTCAACTTTCTGACTAACTAACCGACTCCTTAATAATTAAAAAGTGTGATTAAAAATGTCAAAGTCAAAGTCAAAGCATTTATTTCAATTAAACCATTTACAGGCACTTTTGAATTGTCAAGGAGTCGGTCAGCTAGTCAGAAAGTTGAAGCTAGTTGCTCGTTCCAAAACGTAGGTAGGTCTCTATGGAGAAGAACGAGCAAGAAACTCCACGGACACTCTTTTAAAATCAGGTTTTTACAAAATACTGCTTACATTATTCTTGTTGCTTCTATATGTGAAAACAATGAAGGTAATCTAGAAATACAAAACATAAAAAATAATCAAGATAAAAACCATGGCAGTTAAGAGTTGACCAATCTCTACTGACAGCGCCCGTTCACGAACATGACGCGTGAATCAGCACCATTCAGCTCAACCATTTTAGAGGGAGCCGAATGACCCAACACACGGGCCACCACCAGCGAGACATTTGAGTGAGCATGACAATTCTCTCAACCGCCATGCTCATTTAAGTCAAACACATAATAAATGCTTTGATTTTGACCCTATATTTTTGTAGGAGCCTTAAAGACTGCAGATGATGTAAAGCACATACCGTTATCATCAGTTTTCAGCCTCTTGCTCATCTGCTCCAAGGCCACATCTCGTTCTTTGACAGGCTTGGGTTTCCTTGTTAACGTGAACACACCGGTTGGCGGTTCCTTCGGCTCTTTACCGTCTTCCGTTTCTTCCACTTCTTCTTTGCACTAGAGATGGAGAGGGAGATTTAGAAATATAACATCATGCTTGTATTGCCCGGAGAACAAGATGAAGGCAAAGGGACATTGAGTACCATGTCCTGTATGTAATCTAATCAGTGGTGCTATAATCTATTAACCCATTAGCTGCCAAAAACTGTATCAAACCAGTATTTCCGTACATTTACTCCGCTAATATGCGGAACTGGAAGCAAACCAGTTAAGTAACACAACCTAAATCTCGACGTTGCGGCAGCGGCGAGTTACATTTTCATATTCATTAACCTTTGCGTAAGCAGCGCTAGTAGCGCCACGTGAATTATCGGTTTTAGATGGAACTGAAGGTTGAATATTTTTGACAGTTATGAAAAACGATATTCGTTAAGCAAAAACAGATCGTCGATTTTACGGCTGAGACGGTGTCGAGTTCGCCGTCGAGCACAGCCACAAATGGTAACGCTAGAGAATAGCATTGCTACACCAGTTCTGGGGTAATGTGAGTAGAGCGGTCGCTCTATGCGGCAGGTGGCCAAAGGCGCCAAAATGCTAAACGCGAAAAATAATGGTTTTATAGCGCTTCAAAAAATTTTCAACTGTTTACGTCAAAGAAGCAGCCGCCGTGCAGTAATAGAGCTACTTAATTTAATTTAAATCCGCGATGATTACTGCAATACATATTTGTTTTTAAGTTGGCAACTTTTATGTTAATATTAGTTGGTAACTGTTACTGAAGTAAACTGAAATATATAACTTATGTGATGTGAAAGTATCAACCAAAGTGCGCCGAAAGGCTATATAGATCTCTAAGGTATTATTTTCTTAAGCCACTTCGAATCAAACCAACTTTCGTTATACGGGGCGAAACGTGGGGCGGCTGCGGACATAGCACCCTTGGCTATCTTAAGTAAGAAAGAGAGGAGATAGACACGGTCTGCCCGACGGCGAAGTACTTGTTTGTTTTGTTTCGTACACACAGCCCTATTAAGTGAGAATGTGCTAGGGACACATGGAAAATTCGAATCAGGACAGTCTAACTGCAATAAATCAAGCAGAACCCTAATCATGTGATTACACTGTTAACTTACCAGTCCATACTCATCATAGTTCTTGATGCCGATGCGAGCGCAGATTTCCATCATCAGCTCGCCGACTGTCTTGGCTTCATCAACAGGCAGCGTCTTCACCGTGTCTGAGAGACATTACTAGATTATTAAGTGGTTTAACAAGGTTATAAGCAAGTATTTTTTTTTATTAGCCTATAATAATAATAAAAGCTTTATTGACATAACAAAACTTCTTTAAATTAGACGGTAATACAATGTAGCAGTGAACTGTTAATTTTGTGTTTACATTTCTAAATGAGTCCTAACCTCTAAATTAGGCCGAGCCTGTATCTTAGACGTTAGTTGATTCCCGTGGTAATAGAACAGAGATGACATGTTTACATATCATCTCTGTGTATGTATGTTTAGCCTATGCTGTCCCACTGCTGAGCAAAGGCCTCCCCCAAGTCCTTCCAGGAACTTTTATCTAGCATCACATCGATCCAGCCCTTGTGGTACGCGTCCAGGTCATCTCGCCACCTCTTTCTGGGCCGTCCTCGGCGACGCCGCCCATCTTCAGGCACCCGTTGCGTGGAGACTCTCGCCCAGCGGTCAAGTAAGTATCATTTGACCGAATATTTTTTACAATATTCATATAATTCTCAATGATTTAGGTTCCACCTAGCTTAGGGATCACCGTCCTATCCTGTATGACTTATACACCATGGCTGCTGCTACATGACAAACCACCCTATATGGTCTACCACTGTCTCCTAAGATACAGGACTACCTAGTTTTGAGACAGGGTTACATGATCTGTGTAGATTTATGTAGATTCCATTGTTATTTTTTACATTTACTCTTGTGTATCATAAATGTTGTATATCATAATAAAGATTATTATTATGAATCTTGAATGATTTTAACAAGTTGCATTATTATTATACTCTACATCATTATCATCTAATCGGATGCAGCTGAATGGTTTTCAGCTGCATTCGTGTTTTACTTGGAGTGACTGGCTGCCTGACCTCCACAATCCAGTTCCTGGATAACACGATATTCCTTGGTAAGACTGGTTGTCACACTTTCTGGCTTCTAACTACCCATAAGGATATGCCAGTCCCAACAGGATTTGACCCTGTTATAGGTACAGTCAGCAAAAGAGATAGGTATGCAGGTCATCGAAAATGCTTGAAGATTACATAAAAACCGATGGATGTTTTCGAATAAAATTTAATTAAATCATTGAAATGTTTGTTCTCTATTAAATTTATTTTACTGTATTCAAAAACATTCATCGGTTTCTAAGTAAACTTTAACTATATCTGACGACCCTGCATACCTTCTCTTTTGCTGACTGTACATACTTCGTAACTTAGTCCAGCTAAGTATCTTTGCCGCATTTACAATAAAAGCTGACCACATTGCAAAGTCTCCAGAAGGAAAAAAAACAATTTCTCACCATCCAACAGCCTGACTCTGAGATTCCTTATCCTACAGATGTAATCCAGAGAGTCTCCGTCTCTAAGCATGTAGTAGTCCAGGGTCCTGTCGTCCTCCAGCCATACTCCTGACATGTCATCATCAGCGGAGCGGAGGAACAACGCGTATTCTGAGAGCAAAAAATGTATTTAAACCTGCACGCTGCAAGGACCCTACCATAATAATTTGCAGGGTAGGTAGTTGATGTACAAAATAGCGTTTTATGACAGTCCGTCCTCTTTAAAAACTAAAGTTTCAGAGGCCGATATTATTTATTAGACTAATAACAATAATTTAAGACAAAATGCTTAAAATCAGGGAAATTAAAATAAGGGAAACGTAAAGATACATTTAATGTAATTGAATTTATAATGATTTGTAATTTTACAAGTAATAAAATAAGGGAAACGTAAAGATACATTTAATGTAATTGAATTTATAATGATTTATAATTTTACAAGAATTTATAATGATTTGTAATTTTACAAGTAAAATTGACAAGGCTGACATATTTTATTTTTTGTTTATATTTGTATTTTATTTGTTTTGTTTATACTTTACAATATTTGCATACCTATGTGATGGTTAAACATGGAGAACTTTATAACTAAAAACATCAATGTATATTTACACCCATGTTTGCAAATAAATAAATGATTTACGATTTATGACATAACAAGGTTTAGATACTCATCACTTTCATTTATTCCTCTCACACACACAGTAGATACTTCTGACATACCAATACAATCTTCGTCCATTCATAAAACGTTAAAATGGGCCCCACAGTGGCACCAAATAGACCTATCAGTATTACTGCCCTTGTCCTATGTCACTTGGAGTCGGCGCAACATGTTTATTTGTGATGGTGATGTATAGTGTTTGTGAAATTGTACATAAAAGCTTATAAGTATTAATAACATTATGGACCTTGCTAGAGCGCAGTACATTGAGTTACACACATTACATTCGAGCATTAACCAAATCATTTGCATGATATAATTAATTTAATTTTAATTAATTAGAAACAAATATATATAAACGTAAATTCCTTAATATTCATAAATTTATTGCAAAAATAAAAGTCAAATACATTAAAAACAAACAATAATGTTTTCAATCTATTCCGTCTTGTCAACCGTCATGATTTCACTGACTCCCTTTTCATTCATATCATTCTTCACACAACCCATCTATCTTTTCTTTGACACCAAATAAAATCAGTTCAGCAAAAATGCCAGGAGCTAGTTTGACAGATTAGTTTGGTATATCATCTCTTACCTAGTCCCTTATTGGGCACGATGACCTTGTCCTTTACGACCTTGTGCGCCTCCTTCACGGTCATGTGAGAGTCGAACTTGACCTTCCGGGTCACCGCACCTTCGTCCTGCACTATCTTTAGTGATAGTGACGGCATTTTGAACTAGTCCTGGATGAACACAAGTTATTTTATGATAACAACAGTTGCACATAGTGTAATTAAAGTGGGAGTGATGCTGTAAAGCGCAGTGGCGTGCCTTCCATAAAAGCCCAAAAGCCAGGCTTGCAATCAATACTGCGAGACAATAAAAAAAAACACAGAAAGAACAAAAATACTCTAAGTAGTACCTATTGAATCATTATCTCATCTGTCGGGCTTGCCCTAACTTGGATCCCTAGTCACGCCGCTGGTAAAGCGTTTTTGAGTAGTCGATACCCTGGGCTGAGTAGCCGCGCTAGGACACGAGGTGGCAGGGCGTAGTGTTCCACGCACGTCCCTCTCAGACGTCGCAGGCAGAGTCAAACACCTCATTCCCCACCGGAGATTGCGGAAGGATTTCGTATCACCGTAGAAAACGTGGTTGTTTAAGCCGGTAAGAGTCCGGCGCATCCTTCACCCCCCCAGTCGTCCCCAGACGAGAGATCTATGAGTATTTCCCCACGATAAAAAAAATGGTAGCCTCAGTATAATCTTTTTACAAAGCCAGACACTCTTTGAATAAAAACATAGGTGAAAACCTTCGTTATTTCCTACCATAGATAAAAATTAAGATTTGTTTAACTATCTCATATTTTCTGGGTGGAGCTGCATAAGCGAAAATGATTGATTGATGAATGATTTTTTGTGTGTTTTTATAAAAAGGCAGATGCACCACCTTGATAGTTATCCTGGCAACGCCCATGTGTCCCTAAAAGGGTTTATTAGCACTAGGTAGAACGAAGTGAGTCTTGGTATTCCATGCCGACTACCGATACCTAGTGCACTCCATAGAATATATCTATTCTATTCATATAATAGGCTTGCGGTTCACTCAAAATCTCGGTAGTTTTATATATAGAGCTGCGGGCTTGGAAAATAATGCCTATTCTAAATGATAACTTTAATTTAGCGACGGGAACCATTTCAATCGATTTCTGTTTTACCCAGCAACAATTTTGTCCTTAACCGCAGGAATATTCTAAACAAATGTCATTGTTTAACTTTAGGCAGTTAACGCAGGAATCTAAACATGTTTTGCGTTGATTAGACTCTGGCTTAAACTGGATACTTAATGTTGGTTTTCCGTGTAAATCGGAGCTAATTAATATTTATTTATTTATTTATACTTCATGCACAAACGTACAAAGGCGGACTTAATGCCTTAGGCATTCTTAATTTAATAATAATATTTCACAGCAACATTACCATTGGATGTATTCAATAATTTACAGTTTTTTCCTAGAATTGTAGAAAGGGAGGCCTTTACCCTGTAGTGGGACAATACAGGCTGAAAATAAAAAGAATAAATACCTAGCAATGTAGGTCTCATGAATGTTTTCAATAACTAGGTAGATAGGTAGGTATGGCCAGAAAAAAATATCCCATTTTAGGAGAATTCATGATGAATTAAGTTACCTCTGTAACTAAACTAAAATATCATGGGAAGAGATAGTGTTTTCCTTTATAAATCAATTAGAAATATCAGATACAACAACAAATGGCCAAACTAAACGAAAGATATGTAACTTAGGTCCGTCATGACCTTTAGCGTTCTATAGCCACCTTTTTATTAGCCAGTACTTTATCTTTTAAAGCGTGAACACAGTAAAGATCACATAGAACAAAAACATCATTATCTGAGTAGGCTTTCAAATCATATTATGAGAAAAGGACATGCGATCCCCCACACCCATTAAGGAATGCACTTAAGGGCGTCAAAGGGGGAGCAGGGAGGGGCAGTTGCCCCCCCTAGAGATTCCAATAGCTCCATGTACCTTTGACTGTAGGTATTTAAAATTCATACTTTTGCTATCCTGCATATATCAAGTTGCCCCCCTACCCTTGACCATCAGCTCGTGACGCTCTTGAATGCACTGCTGCCCTACTGCAGAGCTTGCATAGCAGTGGCAACAGCAACCTTGTCCCTTATTGTGATTGTGGCGCCAGTCGACTGCCCTTTAGCAAAATCGCGTCATATTCGTGATCGGACGCTGTCAGTAGAGATTGGTCAGCTCTTATCTGCCATGGACTTTATCTTGCTTCTTTTTTGTGTTTTGTATTGTTAGATTACCTACCTTCATAGTTTTCACATATAGAAGCAACAAGAATTATGTAACCAGACTTTGTAAAAAACTTGATTTAAAAGAGTGTCCGTGGAGTTTCTTGCTCGTTCTTCTCCATAGAGACCTACCTACGTTTTGGAACCAGCAACTAGCTGACTCTCTGACTAACTGACCGACTCCTTGACAATTCAAAAGTGCCTGTAAAGGGTTTAATTGAAATAAATGCTTTGACTTTGACTTTGAATCACTGGATTCTTATCCAGTGATTCAAAGTCAAAGTCAAGTATGGATCACACTAATTCTAAAGCTACCTATTCTTATAGGTAGCTTTAGAATTAGTGTGATCCATACTCTATACTTTACCCATACTATAATTATAAGCAAATGCGAAAGTAACTTTGTCTGTTACGGTTTCACAACTAAACTCCTGAACCGATTTTAATGAAATTTGGTATGAAGATAGCTTGAACCCCATAAAAGTACAGCTACTTTATAATCCGCGGTATCAACTGCATCCGCGATAACCGACATTTACGCGGAACAAATGCGGGCAAAAGGCAAAATTTCACTAACGTAGCTTAGATACCGTAACTAATAAAATATAAAGACTTTTATTATTCAAATCAAATCATATCAAATCAAATCAAATTTATTCGTAAATGTAGGTTTCAATACATTAGCATTTAAGGTCTTATAATAAGATGGTAAGTTCGCTACATTTTGCTCGAGAGCATACAAATAATAACAAAAGTTAGTTGTGTCGAAAGATCAGACACAACATTTAAAATTAAATAATTCAATTACTTAGATACCAACATAATTATTCATTTATTCCTTACGAAATTTATTATACAATTACCAATGTCAAAATATTAATAGTCAAAATGTAATATTGTAAAAAAAAAAAAAAAAATATTATTATAAAATCTTGATACATTGACCCTACAGAACGCTAAACATTAGTCAGTGGGTCGTCTTAGGAGATTTCAACACCCCATATCTCACAAACCCCAAAAGTTATAAAAATACTGTATTTAAAAAACCGGTTAATTTACTTACAGTTAATTTAACCGACGCGTGTGTTGCACAAAGTACTGTCCCTGGCGATCCACACACTACTATGACCTGTTTACCTCATCTCCCGGTAAACTAAAAGCAGGCTATGATTTCATCGTCTGGTTGGTCCACAATATTTTCCTTATTTTATGCTCGTATTTTGATTGTTAATATTTGTTTTAAGTTTCATTAAATAATATTATTATCTTGTCTTTTATTTAGGCCAGTATGCCAGTTTAAATTATCAAGCTAAGCCTAAGCTTCCCCGACTATATTGGGGTCGGCTTCCAGTCGGATGTAGCTGAATACCAGTGTTTCACATGGAGCGACTTTAGGCCAGTTTAAATGGTAAATAATATTCCAATAAGGCCCTGGGCTAATATTAGGTACTTGGGACTTTGCTTAATGAATCAACTAATTGCAATTTTGTCACAAAAACACTGTATTCAATAATGATGTCTATGGATAGCTTTATTTTTTGTATTAACCGACTTCAAGAAGGAGTACTGGAGGGCAATACAAAACAACAAACAGAACAAAGCCACCGCCACCGACTTCCGAAACTAAAGTAATGTGTGTTCTGTGCTAAAGTTATATATCACTTTTTAATAGCTTTTGAAGGCGGTTGATTCTTTTTGAAAAAGATTTTTATTCATAATGTCCATTGTCTTCAATAGGGGCTGGGAACCTATAATATTCACGGGCCCCTAGGCTGCAGCCCAAAAAGCCCTTATATAGATACGGTCCTGACAATAATACTTACCTACTTACATAGTAATAATATTACAATACCACTTACCTAGTAATAGGAGAGCTCTATCCACTTATATTCTATAAGACGGAACTAAGGAACTCCGCGAACGATGTCGAGAGGTACTTCACTGTACTAACTAGTCACTTTGAAGGAAATGCTATAATAACAAATGACACACACGTTTACTTTCAACACATGTTATTGTACGAATATGAAGCCTTTGACTGACTCAATCGTTTGCAAAGACGGATTGTTTAGATATAGGTACCTACATCCGCTGAACACGTGCTAGGAGCCTAGTGACGCAGAATCAAGGGCGTGGTCAGCAGCGGCGCAAGCGCATCCGTGATGATATTAGGTGCAAGGCTATGCACCTTGACACCACACCAAATGAAAAGAGATCATCATCTTCCTGCCCTTGTGCCATCCCATGTTACTTGGGGTCGACGCAACATGTTGCTGTGTTGTTGCGATGTGATCCGGCGTTCTGATTGTGGATATAACGAATGCAGTAACAAATCTTAAGCGCAGACATCTTCAAAGAGTAGAACCTCTACGCTCTAAAGAAGTTTTCAAAGTCACACAATCACTACTGAATAGATGAATTATGTGATGGCAGCGCTAACACTACCAGCACTCTAGTGGTCTACCAGGATGCTCATGTTTCATCAGAATACCAGGCACAGTTCCTATAATAAGAATCTTAAAGATTCTTCAATTCTACAAAGTACCAGTTACAAGTCCAGCATCATAATCTATTAAACAAATATCACAGGTAAAGCAAGACATTGTCATCAATATGAATCATAGTTCGAAATGATAAATCCTTGTACCTACTCCGCGAAGGTATTGCTTACGTCACACACATATCATAGAAGTGCTCTCATGCTGCCATTGACCTAGTAGTAGGTAGGTACAATGATTAGGTACTCAGAAAGTGAAAAAATCTAATGAATTATTTTGATTGTTTTGTCAATAGGGTATTTTACCAAAAAAAATGAATTAGTCCGTCAGTTATATTATCGAAAAATATTGGATACGTATTTTTTGTTTTATCAAATCAATAAAAACTGACGAAGATAGAACGCATCAAAGATCATGAGTGGGGGTTTGTGACGTCACTTCGCCAGTAAAATTGTACTGACATAGTGATGTCACACGAGTTTTCGACGAACTGTCTTCATTTTTTGTTTACGTGAAAAAAGAAAAAAACACGTGTCCAATATTTTTTGGAAATCTATCTGACGGACTAATTAGATTTTTTTGGTAAAATACCCTATTGTTTCGGATGGCTCTCAATGGTCAGACAGACAGTCGCTCCTTGTAAAATACTGATACTCAGCTGCTTCCGGTTAGATTAACTAAATTAAGACGACCACAATGTAGTTGGGAAAAATGCTAAGCAGATGATGATCTATAGTTAGTCTCATTTGAACTCTCAGTCAGTCGTTGACGATGTTTAGCACATAAGTCTTAGAACTCCTGCAATAAGCTATTCACTCAGGACTTTAAGATGGTCATAGTTAGATAAGTTCCTAAGTAAAATCCGTGCAAAACTGACATGGTTGAACATAACTAGTGTAAAAAAACACATAACACAGCCAAAAGTTACACTTCTCATCATGGCGATATTTTTTTTACCTAGGAACTTTCTGGTTACGTTAAGTTGAAGGACAAAGTTCAGACTTCTTTTTACGAAAACAAGTTTATATGCTATCCGTCCCGGCTTCGCACGGGTGCAAACCTTCCTCTTGAATCACTCTATCTAAAGATGAAATCCGTTGCATACTTAGTGCCGGTTCCCAATTGTCGGGTATCGGGCCCGGATTTTAATCGGATGTTCCAGTAGCAGACCATTATATATGAAGCTATTCACACCTGTCGGAAACCGATTTTGTGTCGGTGCCGACAAGAAATATCGGGTGTTCTGCCAGCCCTCTACGCCCGGAAAAAAATCGTGACGGATCTTGCTCGTCTATAAGTAAGTAAGTATGGCGCTGTTCACATTTGTGGGATGTCGGGGCCAAGAAATGATACTTCACATGCAACAAACTGTATATTCGTCACAAAATCAGAATGTGCACCCTTCATGCTCCCTGGGCCTCAAGTCTGCTATTACAATAGTGTCAGAATGGTCTATAATTGATTTCATAATTGTTGATTTTGACAAGTTTGGTAATCTACTAATTTAATGGCGTCGTTATGAAAATCAATGATAGACCATTCTGACACTATTGTAATAGCAGACTTGACGCCCTGATATTCCAGCCAGTAGATCGCTGAGTGTAGTTATTGACATCCTAAAATAATTGAAAAAAACTTAATTTCGTCACTTCTCAATTCTGTTATTAAGTTCTGAAATGTTCCCAAACTAAATCATTTCCTCAGGATTAGGTGAATTCAGTAGTTTTTTTCCTTTGCTGTCTATCTGCTGCTTCGACCTTGGCCGACAAACGATTATCAATCGAAAGTGTGAACAGAAGCGCTGACATCCGATTAATATACGGATTTGACACACGACAAGTGGGAACCAGCTCTTAGCTTAAAAGATATAAGCGTATGAGCGACAGACGGCGGAAAGCGAATTTGTTTTATACTATGTAGATACCTTCACAACTGTTATGATGCATGTACAATGTACACGAAAGCAGAAGGTTTCCGTCCGTTTCCTTAACGCACTACCATGAAGTTTTTGACAACCATATTTTTTTTATGTTATTTAGTTTGATGTGAAGTACGTGCAATCTACGGGTGTGTACTGTTTTTTTACACTCCAAATTGCTCTGTCATAATCATACTAAAACATACCTACGCCTTCTGCTACAGTCAATCACACTAGGTTTATCTATACCGTGTATGAGGATACAAGTAAAAAGATCTGTGTTTTAATGAATCTTTTTCCATTGTGTTCAATGAGTCGACGACCCACTGACCGTGGTTTGCCTCATTATTCTGAACACGATAACGGCAGCCCTATTATGGCAGACTATTTTGTACAACAATATTAATTAGGACAAATCATGATGGATGACGGCTTCGTAGGCTGTAACGGGATTATTTATTATTATGATTTATACACAGTGATTACGATAGAACTCTGTCTATCAAGTCTCTACTTGAGTACCTAATTATAGGTCACAAATATTTACGCCAGCTATTTGCAATGATTCAGAAAACCGCAAATAACTTGAAATCTTTAAATGTGTAGCTCCAGGAAAATCGACCATGGTTGGTAACGAAATACTACCAAAGTCAAAGTACTTAATTCAATTAAACCTTACAAGCACTTTTGAATTGCCGAGGAGTCGGTCAGTTAATCAGAAAGTTGAAGCTAGTTGCTCCTTCCAAAACGGTAGGTCTTTACGAAGAAGAACGGGCATAGACCACGCACTCTTATCAAGCAAGTTTTTGGGAAATCATAGTTACATTATTCATCTTGAAGCATAACAGTTATTATACATAAGCATAGCAGTAACATAATAAGTATAACACTTTTAATGCTATTGCATTCCAGGCTGCGGGACTCCGCCGGTATCTGGACTCTGCCGGTATCTGGACTCTGCCTTCGAGCAGCCTGAAGCTCTGAGCTCTCTCGTGAAACACCTGGATTAGTATGTGCACAAAGGGAACAGGTAAGCTCTTTGAGTCAGTAAGGAGTCATTCAAAAAGTTTGTTGCTTTTGTGGCGAATTATGGACCACGATTTTCTAACTCGTATGTTCTGAAAGTAGTGATGAATCCAATATTTAGAGATTCTATGTCAGCTAAAAACAACTTATATCATTTACCCATTTACCAAGCAATTTCTTCCACTAATTACAGCTCTAGAATTTGGAGTCATAATTAGGACTACAAATTAATATTAAACAGGATTTCAATTACACTTAACATTTTGATCAAGTTGCATAACCATGCATTAACCGTGGTCCAAAGAGTAATATAAAATAGAGGAAAGTAAGTTTAATTCATTTTTGAACGAACGCCATGCATTATTTAGCTTCGTGATGGTGCAAAGGAGCCAGCGTCGGCAGAGCTGTAAGAACCGCTGTGGCAAGACTCCTGCGGAGCCCAACGAAAAACTAAGTGCTGCGTAGCCGAATACCCCGGTGTATATTTCCCGTCTCCACTACACCACCGACGCGGAAGACATCGTGAGATACTTGCGCCAAAGGCTGCGTGTACGTACGCGCCGAGAGTGCAGTTGCTGGAGTCGCATCGCAACGTCAACTTTAAGGCGTTTGTGGTGCGCATACCAACATGCTACCTGCATCAGGTGTTGGAAGGAAGCTTTTGGCCTCAGGCCTCTATGTGGTTTTCCGCCGCTTTCGCGGTCTAGTGCCACCGGAACGCACAAAGACTTAGTGCAACTAAGTGATACTAACATAGTTTTAAGTTTTATTTACTAACACAATTGTTATACATGTATACTCACAGATATAAATAGACCTAGATAACGCAAGAGCAACTACTTCGCGTGCCTATTTTCGTGCCTAACTTACGATAAAAAATCGTAAGTAAAAAAAATAAAGGAAACGTTTCTTTCCATCGGTAAGTCATTTTGTGATTAATATTATGCGTAATAAATTTAAAAAACAATAAAAAGGAAATAAGGAATAATAAGGAAAACAAAACATTCGTATTACATTGTGACGTCCAAAAAATGGCACGCTTGGTTTTCATACAGATCGTGAGTGATACTTGCGTTATCTAGGTGGTATGTGTGTATACTTAAGTTAAGGTATTTTTGTGGGTCTTTGTTACTTGAAAATAAATGGTTTAATTATTATTATTATTTATTATTATCATTTCGAACTACCGTCGTATGATTTTGAAAAAAAACGGCGAACCACGTCACTATTGTCACGATGAGAATCACGAAGTTACTTCTTCATTATTATATGACATTCAGACTTTTAGTTTGAACTACCTTTTTCCCGCGACTTCATCCGCGTGAATGTCGGTCATCGCAGATGTAGACAAAGTCGCTGGTTAAAAAGTAGCACTTATCCTTCTTGGGGTTCCAGCTTAGTCTACATCTAATTATTTCAAAACCGGTTTTTTAGTTTAGCCGTGAATGCGTCATCGCATATATATTTAATATTAAATAGACTACAGTATGAATAAGGTATAAATAAAACTACTGTATATATATATAGAAAATAGTTCTGTCTACTTATTGTTAGCTACGGCATAAACTATACATACACTAGTGATTACTTTCTAAATACTTGATTTGTAAATAGGTCTCTGGCTATACTTAAGAAGAAACAACAGTAAGAAAGTCACAAGTTTCCATACATGGGTCATTGGACAGAGAAAGGGTTAAGATATCTTAAATCCATATTACCAACTTATATAAACACTAGAATGACGAAACCATAGACACGATAAAATATGTCTATGTAGATGTACGTTCGGGTCATACGTAATAGTGTTGCCTAACTATCGATAGCTGATCTATTGATAGTTAACTTCGAAAACTAGTGACAATATCAATAGGACTATCGATAATATTGGAATTTACTGTCGATATTATCGATGGTATCAATCGAAAAACATAAGTAAATACCAATTAATGAAAGCAATAGTATCGATAGTTTTGAATTCTGAACACTATAAAGTGCGTTTTACTACAATCACTGGTGTTCTATCGTTAGTATTAACGATTGATAGTTAGAGTAGGTAATATTGACGGCCCCGAAGCATAATACCAGAATCGCTAAATACCAGACTCGAAAAACACCAGATTCGCCATATACCAGTTATATCCTAATGCAATACCTACTATTGCAGTTCAATGAATATCGGTTGGGAAAAATATTGATAGTTCTGATACTATCGCCAGTTATTGTGGCAAAACACACTTTTCGCGCGTGCTCTCCACGCCAAGTCATATTCACTAATGGAAATATCTTTGTACATTTTTACAGTATTCACTAATTGTAGTTACCTCAAAAAGCGTAGTAGAACTCAAAGGGCATCAAAAAACTCGTTCACATCGCTGTCAACGGGACACGTGACCAACAGGCTGCCACGTTGTATAGCAATACAATTTTTTTGACACAAGAAGATACCAGCCTTCGGGTCACATGAAGAGTCGACCAGCCGCTTGGCGATGTCCCGAAAAACAAGATGGACACTTGATGAAGTTTTAAATAATAGGAAAGAGAAACCCAGACTTGAATATACCTATTTAACTTTACTTTTAAATGTGCCGTGGAACGTTTTCTCATTGGCTTTAGCAAACCGTGGCGCTCAAAAGGGTAAAAAAGGAAGATTTTAATAAAAAACACAGCTATTTATATCTAAAAAGTACAGAATACACTAGTGACAGTAAGTATATAAGTATCTAGCTACTCATTTAGGCCAGTGGAAACTTACTCATTGTGTTAGTTGTACAATTACATCACTAGATATTTTTTATACCTATAATTATTAAAACAAGAGGCTTGAAGTTGAAGCTAAGCCTAAAGTATTTTTGCCTGATGATAACTTTCATCACATTTTACCCCAACGCAAACAGAGACATTTTCATTTAATTGATAATTAACTAAAACATATTACAAATAAAGTTGAAAATTGTGTACAAGAATTAACTTCACACGGCATTAATTTAACTCTCAACAACTCAACTCTCTATTTCTGCATTATCAATCATTGAAAACTGCTGTACAGTCAACAGCAAAAGTAGATGATCAAAATCAGAAATTCAATACTAATTTACTAACACTCATTTATATAATTTATTACTAGTTTATTTATTAAAAGTATGTGATTGTCACACACATACTTTTGAATTACTTCGACGCCACACAGTTCTGACGCGAACTCCGTTCATTAGTATTGAAATTCTGATTTTGATCATCTACTTTTGCTGTTGACTGTACCATAGTGGTGCTGTATGCATTGACCGTTAGGGCGCTTGTCCACTGCCGCCGTCACCGGGACGTCATCATCGAGAACGAAATGACGGCGCCGAAGTAGCGATACATACATTTACTATTGCCGCTTGTCCACTACACACACATCACTCGAACACCGTCATCCCGGCCGCCGTAAATGGGATAGGGTACCAATTATTTCAATACAGAACTTCCCTAAAAACACTTGAGTTAAAAACCCATTTAATTTTCAATTTACTGTAAAATTAGGTTTTGAGTTGCTTTGAAATCAATAGTTTGACAGCTACAAGTGACGTCATGAGTATAAATTGCCATACAAAATCTACGGGGGAATCGCGTTTTGACAGCTCATAAAAATAATGCCAATTGATTGGTTGTGTCATCTACACTATTCGTCTATTTCGGTGATAGCTAGAATTCGGCCCGAGATTGTAACGGGCGGGGATTGTGGCGATACAAGCCCCGTTGCCACAGATTGCCGTCGCACTGTTTTGTCTAATGGTGGCACTTCAATTGGCGTATTTGTACAAATAATGGCGGTCACTTAGTTAATACAAAATATACCCTATACTTACTGAAATTAAGTCGACTTTGTATTACCTAAATAAGGCCAATATTTGCACAAATAAGCCAAGTGAAGTGTCATCTTTATCATAATCAGCGAGAGCAAACTGAACCGCCGAGTTCAGTGGCAGTGGACACATCATGATCGACGTCATATGACCATCATGTTCGGTTCCAATAACGTCCCGATGACGGCGGCGCAGCGGACAAACGCCCTATATCTACAGCAAACCAAGGAAGCAAATAAAACAAAAATCTATAAAAAAATCTTTATTAGAATAAATAAAATATTAATAACAAAAAAATGTGTAAAGTGTTATGTATTTAAGTAATTAAAATAATATGAAGCACGCAATTTAGTTAATAATTAATTACTATTACGTAGTATTCGATAGACTGGCTAGTTTATTTAGGAAAGCTAAATGTTTTTCTCTAAACTAATATTATAAAGAGAAAAGATTAAATTTGAGCTGCTACTGAGAAATTCCTAAAGCTATTAAACACTTATTCTGACCTGGGGATCAAACCCAGTAACGTAACGTAATTAGACTTTCTAGCAAGACTATCGAATACACTTAATTACTGCAACATTTGGGATCAATACTATCAAAATGACCCGACTCACAACCTCTCACTAATTTAATCAACTACTGGCCAAATACGTACGTAAGTCTCGTGCTGTCTCTATCATTTTATGTCCAAGTGACTGTGACAATACAAGACTACTACTATCTTACTACTACTGACTACTGCTACTCAATTTTACGATCGACTTACGATCGTAAAATTGAGTAGCGTTTGAGTCAACCTAATTCAATATGCCAAATGTGTAACATTACTGTCTTTATTGCTGAAAAGTAATATTTTCCAGTTCAATGTTAGTAGATACATCTAAAACTTATGCTTTAAAAGATACTTTAAGCTACTACATCACCGTTAAACATAAAAAAAACAATAAAATAACTTCGAAAAAAAATTGTACATTTTTACGTAAGTTGGTTCATTTTGACAGAACAACACCCATTTCAGCATAAAGTTATTTACAGGATACATTACTTACACTATTCTTTAACGTTTATGTACTATATTAGTTATTACTTATCTACATTCTCGTTCACCATACAAAAATATTGCTATCACTCCGCGGTCCTACGCTTAGTCTGAAGAAGGCTGTGAGGAAGAGTTGAAATGTAAAATATGTTATTTACAGTTTAAAAGCTGCAATTCTAAGGCCACTGGATTGTAGGGTCTAAAAACGTCCTTAACGAAATCGAAAGCTACGAATACTGAACATAATAACATTGACCAAACGCACTGCTTGCACCTACATATATAATTATACAACCTCTCGAATGTCAACTGTACCGCTTAGGTGCATAAGTAGCAGAGGTTTGACCTTCACATTTTTCGCCCGACAGTCGTTGAGAAAACGTGAAGAAAGGACAATGCCAGAAACTCTATAGAACTTTGCCCCACTCAATAAAAGTCATGTGCAATATATAGCATCTTACTGTTTATTTATTGCTGATAACTAAACATTAGTCTTAGTGACCGTAGAACTTGCGGTTTCCGTTTAAATCTAAAAACAATAATGACATTGATTATAGGTTAAATTGTATTTTAGGTAAAATGAGATTGTATTTTGTGGGTAGGTATTTCGTAATCCGCAAGTTCTAAAGAAAAACAATTTACTTTAGAAAGGTTCTATACTCATTGCAATTATTTTCATTAATTTACCTTTCTGTACATGGGTTACTTTTTCTGTACATGGGTGGGGCAGGATCTGGCATTGTCATTTCAAATTTCAATTTTTTTTTTCAGTTTTTCTGACATTTCACTGACATCGGTGAATGAAAACTTCTTGAGGAAACCTGGACTGACTTATAATTAATTAATGTAAGTCTGAAATCGCCAATCCTCCGTGGTGATCAAGGCTCGTGGCTTCTCTGTATGAGAAGAAAGAGATATTTGCCCAGTAGTAGGCTGTTAAGCTGGTATTCTCTATACCTACCGCGGCAAGTGTACTATAGCGGACTTTTCCGCCTGCTCAGTTAAAAAAAAATTCCCTCGGCGCCTGCGAAGTCAACGGGGCGGGCTAGAGAGCGCTTCCATATTTTGAGTGCAAGCAAAAATGAACTTAGTGGTGGTCAGGCGGGTGTGTCCACGATAGTACCTAAGCCATGGCTGATCAACCGGTACAACTTTTACTTTGCCACGAGCCCCACTTTATTCTAATAAAAAGCATGACAATGATAGGCCGAATTCTTGGCTTACGGTTTCGCTAAGGGTCTTTCGACACCAGTTATAGGCCTCTACAAGGGCGTCGCCAAGGGGGGGCGGTAGGGGCAGCTGCCCCCCCCCCCCCCCCTAGAGATTCCAAAAGGTTCATGTGCCTTTGACTGTATTTAAAATTCATACTTTTCCTATCCACCAAATACCAATTTGCCCCCCCCCTAGGCCATCAGCTGGCGAGTCCTGGCGACGCCCTTGGGCCTCTATGATTGACCTACCTCCTCTATCTATCCAAAACTCCTAAAACTTAGAAGGCATATACTGGTTTACTTAATGTACTGACTATTTTTGGGAATACTCATGAATACAAACAACATCTATAAACAAACATTAACTTTTGCATTAACTCAAAAAAAGAAAAAAAATATCTGATGTTCCATACAATACGAACAAGATGTACGGAATAGCTGGTTTCTATTTAATATTTCCCTAGTTGCTTGTGTATGAACTTCGTATGTTCTTCACATTCAGGATACTAGACAAAATTATGGAGCGAAAACGGACGAAAAAAGTTTTCGTCAAAAAGAAAGCTTTTCGTATTCATAAGTATTTTACCCCTGAAAACGGTCAGTAAACTAATAGTCAGCCTGTATATGTATAGGACTAAATAGTACTACATATAAGTAAGCTACCATAAGATACAACAAGGCGACAGGACCTACACTACTACTAAATATAAAGCACAAAGATGGCACTTTCGTTCAGAATCACACTTGCTATCACTATCTCAATATTTTAGTACAGAGGCCAGCACATCATGTAACAACAATCTGTCAAATTTCTTTGATAGACTTTCAACTTTGTTACAAAAGAATAAGGTTCATATTCAATTGGGAAAATTTGTCAGTTTGGTATGGCTTGTTGTGCTGGCGTCTGTATTTTTTAAAAAGAATTCGTTGTTCAGAACATAAAATGTAATTATGTCAGAGACAATTTGTAGATGACACCAGTAACCAATAATTCCAAAACAGAACTTGTCTACAAAACACTTGATTTTAGCTCCAAAACCAGATTAATTTTCAATTTACTGTAAAATCAGATTTTTAGTTGCTTTGAAGTCAATAAATAGTTAGTCAATTGAGTTGGCAATATTGACTAATTAGAAGTGACGTCATCAAATCTATGGAAGAATTGCGTTTTGAGAGCTGTCAAAACAATATACAAGTGTCAACTACCCTATTCACGTATAATGTTGACCGTTGTAAATGTTAATATAACTCTTAATTGAGATAAGTAGTGTTAAAACGACCCACCTCACGATTTCTTAATAACATGAAACTAAATTAGAACGCCAAATGGTTGACATTTGGTTTAAAGTTTAATGACCCAAACTTATGTTTAGAATAATTTTAAAAATAACCAGCGTTCATTATTCAAGATTATCGCAATTACTTCACAGAAATTATGTCGTGGGTTGGTTTTGCCACAACTAACCTCAATTGATATAATATAACTGAAATCGCACATACCTACTGGTATATACATTTCTGAGTGTTACATATCTATAAAATAATGTAGTTAATTGTATACATACATTGAAATAAATTTCTTATTGTCTATTTGATTGTAAACAGCTGCCTGAATTACACAGACCTTGGTAATTATTTCCTGCGTTAAGCAGCCACGCGTCAAAGAGTACCTAAAATTTCGAGAAGAGGGAATACTGTAGCTGAGATGGTTTTGCATGGCGTAGGAAACTGAACAAAAAAGTAATTATTGTTTTTCATTTATAAAGATATGTTGAAGATTACATCTTTGTTACGGTTTTTGAAATTAACTAGGTTATGTATGCAGTTCAATGACCGCTTTTGCCACGTTAAAACGATTTTTTATAGGTTTTCGGTCGGCGTATAAAACATCCATTCTCGTCTGCACCTCGGAACAAGTTTCTGAACCATTTTTATCCCATTCCTGATATTTGTTGGCGTTGGCATTGCACTTTTCAATGTTATGCTGAAATCATGTGCCGGTAACAATGTAGTGGTAAATGACCACGTATGAGATATTTACAGGCTGCAGATTGCGTTATTTGCAATGTAATATTTCGACAAAATGAACTTCAAATAATTGTTTGCCACATTCGCGGGTGTTGTTGTCTCTTTCTTGTCACCCTACTCTAAAAAGAGATAGATCAAAATGGGGTTTACTACTCTTTGTTCTCTCTATCTTCATTATAAGCTTTATGGTTAGTAGGTACCAATGTAACATACAGATAATACAGTTAGGTACATTACACAGGGAAGCTCATTACTATCATAAAATATATAATATATTCTACAAAATATACTTTTCAACTCAATATATACTAACTCTTAATAATTACAATCACATATAAATAATTACACACAACAGTATATATTTGTAAATATTGTAAATAATAATTACTTGCTAATTCTACAATAATGTTTCTCTCCGATGTACTTAAATATTATTATGTGACGATCATCGATGCGCGCGCGCATAGTTGAAGAACTGTGTGCATTATAGTGTAATGGATTATATTTTTATTGTGTGATAATTTGAGATCAGAATCAAGCATACAACCAAATTTAGGTAGATATAGGTAGTGAAGAAAACACAGTCTGACTGCTTCTGCGACAAGTGATAAAACTATGCTAATTAGCTCACTTGAGCTTAGACTTGCGTCGGCGTCAACAGAAGCATGTTGTGTCCTGAGTGTCAAACCGCGTTCTAAAACAAACTAAAATTACGTTTTCCAACAATCTCGAAATCTATGACGTTGCCCATGTCACCTAAAATAGTGTGACATTACAATACAGGAGGGCTGACCCCAAATAGGGAATGCGCCAGGGGAATGATAACGACAGGTAATATTAGATTTTTATAGTTTACGAAGCACACGAAAAACATTACACTTCAATGCACACAGTCTTTTAACCAAACTAATTACATTACAAGTTCAACTTATTGCTGTTACATTGCTACAATACTCTAACCGGTATTCCAATCTCAATCATATACATTGTAAGAAATACTAAACCTATGACCCAAGGATGACCTTATGAGACTTTTCGACTTTTGTTTCTAGTAATGCAACACGGTAAGGTATCTGGTTTTGTAATGACATAAAAAACGAGTTATGCCCTTCATGCTATCAACCAGCTATTTATTTCCGGGAATGAAAAGCTGGTGGTGTCTCCCAAATAGCATAAGCTAATTAAATCACTTGCTTAGAATACTCTGAATAACCCCAGCGTTTGATGGTCTATCATAGTATAGCTACGTGATATCGGTAAAATTGTGATATTTCTTTCACATTTATGAAGAACTTGAAGTTAAATTACTACAAAGATGAAATTGGACCAGAAATCGTTAATGTTGTCACGTGACAGACGAACGAAAAGTGACATTGGTGCCGCTTCCCTTGTTCACAAACTAAATTAAAATTAGGTATTTGGCATCTCTTACTACCAGGCAGCTGTAGAAAAGGACGGCGACAGACAAGGACTAAGTTAGAGATGTCAAATTAGGTTTTCCCTTAAATTTCGCAGTGTTTTTAATCGATACGTTCAGAAATTACAACTATAATTGTATGACTATTTTAGATCAACTTAACTTGACAGCTCTCATTACAATATGTCTCTTTCTTGTTTTATTGGAGAGAAAGAGATATAAATAACTTAAAATTAATTTAGTTCGTGCACAAAAGAATTGGCACCATTATAGAGGTTTCTTATGACTTTCGGAAACAAGCAAAAGATGGATTTTGTCGTCTATACTAGACCATGAACATATCAGTTTTAAATTCAACGAAAGGAAGAACAACTATAAGCCTAGGCAGTATATACATCTTGACTTCACCCCCTAGTTCACCACAGACAAACGTGTAAGTAGCCTACAGTCTACCCCAGGGCCACAGGTATAGTAGGTGGTAGGTGTAGTATCTACCCGCTGTTGACTTAGATCTGGTACCAGGGCGAGCGCCGTACCCAGCGCAGCCTGTAGCCGCCCTGCTCCGTGCGGATCTTGATGGAGGCGCCCTCTGCAGCCTTCACCGTTTCCTTTACCTGGTGGTGGAACATACGGTTTATAGATAGTCGAGTCATGGTGAAATAAAAGCTAAGTATATGAACGGAGAGTAAGCTTTAATTTGTGTAGTTTTACTTCGCTAAGCGGCTGATCGACCCTACGTGATCAAGGCTGGCCCATTCTTGGGCAAACGAAACAGTATTTCAATACAACGTGGTAATGCTGCTGGCCTTTTTGGTACTTGTCCGACTGACTGCGATGCGGACGACTTTTTCGATATCTTAGACATAACTAATCATTTGTCTATTATTTAGTTATAAAATGTATCTATATTCTACTCTAATAATGTAGATGTAATAAGAGAGGCTATGTAGTTTCAATATTTTATAAAAACATTGTTAACGGCCGGTTTATACATCTACAAACAACAGTATACCAAACTGTCGCTAGTATTTGTGACAAACCTAGAAAGACAAACCTAAAAAGAAAGAGACAAAAAACACTTACACTCTGCATCAAGTTCTGTGCATTTCCGACCAACATCTCAGTCGCTTCCTGGTCCTCTTCGCTACCTGCAGATACAAAAAAAAAAGGTTTCTATTACATCTCGTATTAAAGAAGAAAATGTGTCCAAAACCAATGGAAGTACGCTATGTCATGTGGCATTTCATCACGGTATAAGATAATAGTAACATCATTTCTTCTTCATTATCATCGAAAATAACATTTGTACTATTATTATTATTTTATTTATATCAGACATAGTCCATACATTACATGATAAATAAAACACATGTACAACATTAAAATAATTAACAACAAATAAATTACACAACTTTATTTGGTATTTTTATCAAATTAAATGTCAAACAGCTACACCTGAATGTCAAGGCATTGCTGTCTTTTTAAGGTGAAATTAATGTGTGAGTGGTCCTTGAAATTCAATTATAACGAATAAAATTATCAATATAACTGTCCAAGTTAGAATAAATCGGTAAATGTGCTTGTTTCATGAAAACAACTTATAGGGATTATTCTAAGAGAGCTATGAATTATAATAATTTTCTAAATATACAGGGTGTTTGTAAGAACGATGCAAAACCGTAAAGCGGAGCTAGTATAGACTATTTGAACCGAACTTGTCTTAAACTAAGTGTGACTATGGTTTTTTAGCAAAATTTTAATGATTTTTATGACAAAACTCAAAATATTTAAATTAGTTGCAAATAATGGCCAGTTTGAAAAAAATAACATTATTTTTTTTTTCTTGTCTCATACACAGATGCCTGTATCATGTTTTATTAAATTGTGTACACATTACTTTAATAAACTAAATAAAAACAAATGTTTTTACTAGCTCTGCTTTACGGCTTTGCGTCGATCTTCCAAACACCCTGTATATTCGTTACTGTCGCGTCTAAGTTATTTATTACCACATAACCAGATATTGAGCTGAATATGGACAAAAAGGGTAAAAATATTTGAATTTCGTGGGCCAACCAACAATTTCACCTCCATAATATAAAAAGGCAAGATTACGCTAGTGCAGGGAAAAAGTAAAGTGACGATAATATACACAAATTAGAATATGCTGATGTTTATGTAATATTAATCACTCATTGACGTCATAATGGTTTACCTTTGTAGTCCGGCATGCCGACTGTTAGAAAAGCGAGAAGCATAGCATTAATAGAAAGGAAGCTTTTATATAGTACATGTAAGTAAATAAGTTTGGGATGGAGGACATCGCTCTTACAACTTAGTAGATAACAATCGAAACTGATCCTTAGAAGTTTAGCATACGGTTGAAAGTGGTCTAACGTAATAACTATCATCAATTTTCGTTTATAATTTATATCAATTGTTATCGCTTCAATCACAATCCCAATTTCAATTTGACTATATGGGTGAAAACACTGTTATCCATTCCAACACAAATTAAAAAAAGAACATATTTTTGCCCTAAAACCTCGATTCATTATAATTTTTTTAGTTGCTTTGAAACCAATAATAGAGTTGGCAAATTATCGACGTCAAGTAACGTTTTACTATACACAATCTATGGGAGAATCGCTGACAGCTTATAAAAACTATGTAAATAGGGTATTTTACCAAAAAAATGTAATGAGTCCGTCAGATAAATTTCCAAAAAATATCGGAATGATGTTTTTTCTTTTTTCACGTAACCAAAAAATGAAGACAATACAGTGCGTCGAAAACTCACGTGATATCACTATGTCAGTACACTTTTACTGGCGAAGTGACGTCACAAACCACCACTCATGATCTTTGATGCGTGAAAATTGTGGAGCTCACTTTTTAGACAGCTGTAAGCCACTGTTCCAAAAACTTCAAATTCTGCCTTTGCCATGTATATATATTTTTGAAATATGTATCTTTGTTAAGAAAAACTATAACTTATTTGAAGCTACCACTGACAGGCCAAATAGCCGAACTAGGCATAAAGATAGACTTCGGCTGCCACCGATAAAACAGAACTTATTTACAAAAATGTATACTGCATGTCGATTATTATTTACAATCATTTACCTAATAGTTTCCAAGACTTACCTCTGACTGACTTTAAAAAAAAGCTTTTCAAACTACTTGTATTTAAAAGTTATTATACCATTAAGGACTATTTAGAAGACAAGTCAATATAATCTGTTCTTTGTATGTAAGTTAGATTAATTGACATTGCTAATTGCAAAAACATTTGCACGCCATTTTATGGCAGGATATGCTGAAATAAAATTAATGTAACACCTTACGTACCATATTCAAGCAAATAAATATTTTTGATTTGATTTGCGTTTTATCTTCGTCAGATTTTATTGATTTGATAAAACAAAAAATACGTATCCAATATTTTTCGATAATCTGGCGGACTAATTTGGTAAAATACCCTATTGGTCGTTGATGTCTAAGTATTACCCAATTACGTAACACATTTCGACAGTCAACATTATACGAGCTGTGGTTTAATTATGTTTTTCGTTAAAATAACTTAAGAATACTGTGATTATGAAAACTTAGAAAGCTGCTTTATAAGCTTACGTATATATAAGCCCTTTGTCAAAAGTAGAAATAATAAATACGCCTATATATAGGGTGGGAGGCATCGTGAAGACGTGTGTTATAAAAAATAAATTAGCACGGTCAGCTACGAAAGTCGATTAACACTTCAGATTTTTAAATCATAATTTTTGAGCAGAAGGAAATACGGACAGGATAAAAAATCAAGATAAAATAAACTCTTGACTACTATTTGCAAACATGGAAATGATTGGATGGAATTATTTGCAATACTGTAAAGTATTACTTACATCGTATTGGTTTTCGTGTCTTTTTAGAGGATATGAAAATGTAATAGTGTTAATCTACTTTTGTTGCTGACTGTACTTTGGTCGAACTGTTTTTTTTTAACCGACAATTTTTTTTAACATTTTTTCAATTCAGTCTATAATGATAAACTGAACCCAAGGTCAAAGTACTCTTCACGATGTCTTTTCCTTCGCATATAAATATAAAAGCATATTAAAGAGGTGAAACTAGAAGAGGGATGTTCATCATACCTTGAGCACCAAGCATGGTCGCCTTGACTGTGGACAAGATCTTGAGCTGCGTGCCGATGGTCGGGATGCGCTCGCACACTTGTAGCAGGTTCTAGAGAAAAGAAAAAAAAACAGTAGCATATTGGCATTTTTTTTTTTTTTTTCGGTTTAAAGAATTTATTTCTCATAAGAACTTACAGTTCACTTATAATGAGATACAAAAAATAAGTATGATAATACAATACAATCTAATTGTCTCCAGAGTATTAAAAGTTATAGTGTACATACATATTTCTTAAGTTTATTTTTAAAAGTATTAATGTTATCGCATTCTTTTATGTCGTCCGGCAATTCATTGAACAGCTGTGCTCCTTCGAACAATATGGTTTTTTTACCGTAATTAGTGCGTGCGCTGATAACTTCTAGTTTGTTTTTGTATCTATTTCTCAGATTATATGACATTGTTTTTTTCTTTAGTTGGATGTTGGTTTGTATTGAGTTAGTGGTTATGTTTTTAACAAGAATGCAAGTGTAGTAGATGTATAGCTGTCTAATATTTAGTAGTTTAGTTTTTTCGTATACGGTCTTTGTTGGAGTGAGATAGTGATAATGAAACAGAGTTTTTATTATTTTATTTTGAACTCTTTGCAGTGAATTTAAATTAGTTACTGATGCGGATCCCCATATCTCAATTAAATATTCTAAATGCGATTTGACTAGCGAGTTATAGATTAGAGTGCGCACTTTGTTTGGAATACAGTTTGCTACTTTCCGTAATGCTGCCAATAATGATGTTAATTTATTTCGGAGATGATCAATGTGTAATTTCCAAGTTAGTTTCTCGTCTACCCTTAATCCAAGATATTTTTCGTTGGTTGATCGTTTTATAATTTCATTATTTATTTTAAGAGGTGAGAAGTCCGGTATTTGCTTATTTTTAGTGGTAAAAATCATAAATGAGGTTTTCGACGTATTAATTGTTAGAAGGTTGTATTTTAGCCACTCGTTGAATAGATCAAGGTCATGTTGAGCGTCCTTTATGATGTCGTGTAGTGATTTGTCAAAGTAAAAGAGACAGGTGTCGTCTGCATACAGTGTTAGGTTTCCTGTTAACCCTATTTTATTTATATTGTTTATATAAATTAGAAAAAGTAATGGACTAATAATTGAACCTTGAGGACAGCCATATGAAATGTTTTGGATCGAGCTAGTGTGTACATTTCCTATTTTAACAACTTGACGCCTATTCTCCAAATAAGATTTGAACATTTTATGTGCTGTACCTGTAACACCTATGTTATCCAGCTTCTGTAGCAGTTTTTGATGACTTACGGTATCGAACGCTTTTTTTAGGTCAATAAATATCCCTAAGGCATAGCCCCCTTGATCTATATAGGTTTTAATTTTGGTAATTAGATCGGTTGCAGCCGAGAGAGTACTAGATTTAGGGCGAAAGCCATATTGTTCATCTATTAGAAAGCTTTTATTTGTCAAATAGTTATTTAAGCGATTATATAATACGCGTTCGAATATTTTGGACATTACCGGTAACACTGACACTGGTCTGTAGTTGCTTGGGTCAGTTTTATTTCCAGATTTGTAAATAGGACTGACCCTAGCCACCTTGAGGGTCTCGGGAAAAGTACCGTGTAGTAAACATACGTTTATACAGTTAGTTAGCTGCTCAACGATTATCTTTTTTAAACATTTTATTGCCTTAGTACTAATACCATCCAGACCAGTGCTAGTGTCACTATCGAGGTCGTCAATTATTCTTATTATTTCCGCTGTGGTGCACGGCGTTAGTTCGTTAAGCGTTATGTCATGTGTATAGTTATGATCATACATTAGTGTGTTGCCCGTATCTGTGTGATATGTGTCTGGTATTTTTTTTGCTAAGTCCGCACCTATAGATGAGAAAAAAGAATTAAACAAGTCACATATTGAGTTACCTTCGGTTAGAATTTGATTGTTTGACATTAGTTTCGGAGGAGCAGCACTGTCTTTAATTTTATTTAATCCCAAATTATTAATCAGGTCCCACATTTTTTTGGGTTGATTGTTGCAGTTATGAAATAAATTGAAATAATAAACTCAAACTCAACTCAAACTCAAACTCAAATCATTTATTTCAAATAAACCATTTACAGGCACTTTTGAATTGTCAAGGAGTCAGTCAGTCAAAAAGTTGCAGCTAGTTGCTCGTTCCAAACAGTAGGTTTCTATGGAGAAGAACGAGCAAGAAACTCCATGAACACTCTTTTAAAATCAATAGAATATTACAAATTTAGGTTACATCATTCATGTTGAATCTAGAGGTACAATGTGAGAACGATGTAACAAATTGTGCACGTTAAAAGAGGTCCTAGTGGCAATGAAATTAGACAATTCAAAATAAATTTAAAATAACCGAGGCAGCTAAGAGATGACCAGTCTCAACTGACGGCGCCCGTTCACGAACATGACGCACGGATCGGCACCATTTAGTTCAACCATTTTGAAGGGAACCAAATGATCCAACACATGCGCCACCATCAGCGAGACATTCAAGTGAGCATGACAAACACTCAACCGCCAGGGCATATTCAAGTCAACGAAAGACATCTCGTAAATGGTGGCTTTAAAGTACATAGTGCTCACATGTATGTGCTATGCAAAATTATATAATACTAATAGTTTGAGTTTATACAATGCAAAGATAATGTAGTTCTACATCTTCAGCAGCTCCAAAAAAATTGTCACCAATGCTAATCAATAAATCTATGAACCCTTATGGCTGTGGAGCTAGACCAGCATCCAGCCAAGCATTTTTATCAGTGATGTAATCATCCAATTTATAATATGCTCGGCTGCATAGTGTGCGTTTAATATAGGACTTAAATTTTGTCTCATTAAGTTGAACAATGTGGGGAGGTATTTTATTGTAACACTTTAGACAGAACCCCATGAAAGAAGAATCTACTTTAGCCAGCCTGAAACCTGGTTGAACTAGTTGGTCCCTGTTTCTAGTACTATAGTTATGTCTGTCACTTCTTTTACCAAAAAGATGCAGATTTTTTCTAGCGTACATAATGTTTTCATAAATGTATTGACAAGGTACCGTCATTATTTTAATTTCCTTAAACAGTTCCCTTAGAGAATCGCGCATACGTAGATTGTAAATGGTTCTGATTGCTCTTTTCTGCAGAATAAAGATAGACTCGATGTCTGCAGCTCGCCCCCAAAGTAAAATACCGTAAGACATAATACTATGAAAGTAACTAAAATAGACCAGTCTCGCGGTATCCACATCAGTAAATTGCCGGATCTTTCTGACAGCATATGCTGCTGAACTTAGTCGTCCTGCGAGAGATGTTAAATGAGGACCCCATTGTAGCCTTGAGTCGAGCGTGATTCCCAGGAAAACAGTTTCATCAACGAATTCCAGTTTCTCTTTATTCAATACTATATCGCAATCACTACTTTTGACATTAGGTAAAGCAAATCTGATGCATTTCGTTTTTTTTCCATTTAATACTAAGTTATTGGCTGTGAACCACTTTTCGACCTGAAGTAAGGCGTTATTTACATTGTCGAGATTATTAGCCCGTCTATTTATCTTAAAAATTAAAGAGGTGTCATCGGCAAATAACACCATTTGTGGTTGGTTTTTGAATAAACGGGGAAGATCATTAATATAAACTAAAAAGAGGAAAGGACCTAATATTGACCCTTGTGGGACTCCCATTTCTACTTTTAAACCATATGAATTCACCCCATTTATTTGAACTTGCTGCTGTCTGTCATACAGATAAGATTTTATTAAACTAAGCGCAAGTTTACCCAGTCCGTAATGCTCAAGTTTCAAAAGTAACGTGTCGTGATTTACGCAATCAAATGCCTTGGAGAGGTCACAAAAAATTCCTATGGCATCTTGCGCCTCTTCCCACGCGGTAAATATATGTTTTAATAAAGTGACGCCGGCGTCAGTCGTACAACGTCCTTTGGTGAAACCATACTGATGCTCGTGTAAAATGCCATTTGTGTTAAAATGAACAAGCATCTGATTTAGCATTATCTTTTCAAATACCTTGCTGAAAACCGGCAACACGGACACGGGTCTATAATTATTGGTACCTTTACTGTCCCCGGATTTGAAAAGTGGTATGACCTTACTAAATTTCATTAGATCTGGGAAAACTCCCTGGTCTACGCACATATTAAATATTATAGCCAAATAAGGCGCTATTGTTTCAATTATAGATGTGCAAACTTTAATAGACATGCCCCACAAATCTTCAGTTAATTTTATTTTGATTTGCCGAAATGCTTTTAAGACTGTTACGGGGTTTATATGTTTAAATTGAAATTCTACCGGGCAGCCTGGAACGTTCGCTTTTAATAACGCAATTGAGACGTCAGGTGAGGAATTTAAAGCTTCCGTGGTTTTAGCTGGTATGCTAGTAAAGAAATTAACAAATTCATGAGCTACTTCTAGGTTAGAGCTTATGGGACCATGTGATGTCTCCAATGTATATTCAGTGTTACGAACTTTTTTCTTGTTAGTCTCGTTATTTATAACTTTCCAAACTGTCTTTATTTTATCGTCTGCCGATTTAATCCTATTGCTAATGTATAGGGCTTTAGCTACCTTGCAAGTATTTCTAAAAGTTTTAGAATAAGTAGTAACATACTTGTTGAAAGTATCTGTATTAATATAAGCCTTAAGGTCATACAGCTCAAACAATCTTTCCCTACTTTTTCTAATCCCCCTAGTTGCCCAGTCACTAAATATAAACTTAGGGCTAATATGTTTTACCTTTTTTTCGAAAGTATTATTAAATTCAGTCTCCACCACAGAAAAGAAATCATCATATAATTTATTTGCATTGTTATTATTATGGTCCAGAGCACTTAACTTATCATTTAGGGAACTATTGAATCTATTTAATTTACCAGTTGTAAATGGTCTAAATTGTATTTGCACTTTTGTCATAGACATTTTAAACATAAAAGTTACCGTTTGTCCGCTATGATCCGATGGCAGATAATTAACAATATCATTATCCAAATAGTCACAATCGCAAAAAATATTATCGATGCAGGTAGCAGTAGTTGAAGTTACTCTAGTAGGTTCCATAAATACATTTGACAAATTGAATGACTTAAAAAGGCTTAATAATTGACTACTATTCAAATTATTTTCTAAAATATTAATATTAAAATCACCACAAATAATTATGGATTTGCTACACGGTGCGAGTTTCGCTAGGACATCTTCCATTACCGACTCAAATAAGGAATAGTTTTGGTAACTTGGGGGTCTGTACACGCACACTATAATATGCTTATCCAGCTCGACACAGGATAGTTCAATGCAATGTTCAACCGATAGGCCAACAATGTCATTCCTTTGTTTATATTTTAAACAATTTTTTATTAAGATTAATGAGCCTCCACGTGACTTAGCTTTACGATTAAAACAACTGCCCACAGTATAGTTTTCATAGTTAATTAGCATTTGGTAATCCTTCAACCAATGTTCAGTAAAACAAACAATGTCAAACATGGTTTTTTCTAAAAACAATTCAATTTCTAATAATTTGGATGAAATACCTTGAATATTTTGATGAAATAATTTCAAGGTATTGTGCTGTTTTTGCATCTTAACTTTTTGAGAGCAAGAAGGGACCTTGTTGTTTGTAGGTATAGCTATATTACTACCTTCTATTGTCTTACAAACTAGTTTAAATGATTATCCGGAGTGAAAGTCACATCAATAGATGGCTGGTCCATAATGACACATGGACCCTCCTTCGTACAGTTTGTATAATTATTTATAGCATGAGAGCTACAATTATTTAGGGTCACCACCTCATTATTAGTATCATTACTAATTGTTGTGGAGTTAATAATACAAGACGAGAATAGGTTTTCTTATGCGTGTTAGTTAGCATCTTCACTTTATGTTGTTCTTTCTGGAATTGCTTCAGTAAAACTTCGTTTTTTGGGTCTGGTTTGGTTTGTTGCCATAAACAATTTCGCTGATTGATTGCGTTTATAATGTTCTGATTAATCCAGTCTTTTTGGGGAGGGTTTAGAATTTTAATTTTATCAATTTTGTTCTTGTCTATTTGTGTTGAGATAAATGTCTCTAGGTGGCTATAGTTGTGGTCGTCATTGCTGTATTTTGCTTCAAGTGTGTTGTTGTATAGTTTTTCATAATCCAGTGCCTTATAATGTTTCCTTTTGTTACGTTGAGGAGGCAAACTTCCTATTTGGAGATATATCTGCTTATGATCAGAAAGACTTGATTCAATTATTGAGAGGCTAAGAGAATGGTTATTTATATTAGTACATACGTGGTCCAGTATTGTGTTTGTGGTGGCCGTGTCACGTGTGCTGTATGATTTGTTGATTTTATTTATTATTCTATAGCCGGCTTCTTGGATTTCATGTTGGTATTTTGATACATTACTGTTTGCACTAAGTAGATCTATATTGAAGTCTCCGAAAACCATTGATCTTCTTCGTTTCTCCAATTGAGATGAATATATTTCCAGAAAGTTGTTTACGTTGGTATCCCCCGGTTTATAAATCGCCCCAATATTTAATGATAGTTTGTTTATAAATATCCATAAATAATGGTTTCCGTTCTCGCATAGTTCTTCTGTTATATCGTATTTAATACTGTCGTGCACATAAATGGAAACTCCTCCGCCTTTACAATTCTGTCTAAAGTTATAGATATGATTATAGTTAGGTAGTTGGTATAGTTTAGCATCAGTCTCAGAGTTAATCCACGCTTCCGTGAAAATCAGAAGATGAGTAGTCATTTTTATGGCCTTTAGAATGCATTTTATTTCGTCGAACTTCCCAGCCTTACGAATACTGCGCAAGTTCGCATAAAGGAATCTTAGCGAAGACGGATGCAATGGAATGTCCTCGTATTTACATACTATTTGATGGTATAGTTTCCTAGAACTATCCGTCCGTTTGTTATTTTGTAATGGGGTACTTACTGGTTTTATTGGTTAGCAACAACTATTGTGGGTGTACCTTTTACATATTTAATAGTGAGGTTTACTTCACCATCCTGTGTACGCTTATTTAGCTCTTCCTTCAGAGATTCTAAGTATAGTTTTTGTTTTGGAGTTTGATCAGAAAAAATCTGCATATTTTCAGGTAGTTTAGTTCTGTTTTTTAACAAGTATTTTGCAGTCTCGGATTTTTCGAAGTGAACTTTTATGGGCCGGTTCTTGTTTCCCACGTATTTTCCTAATCTCTTAGACTTAATCGGTTTAGGGCAGTCGTCAAAAAGCATTGTAATTAACTTCATAACTTCCTGATTATCGTGATGTTGTCTGGCTTTCCAGTTTTTGTCGTTTATTTCCGATATACCCACAATCACAATATTTTTCTCGCGCTCGCATCGGTCCTTGAGTTCTAGGATGAGGTTTTCGTGGCACTCGACGGGCGATTTTAATGCCGAACATTTTATGTGTTGTAGATTTTTTATCTGGGTTATTTCGGTTTCTATATTTTTTATTTTATTTTCAGTGGCGGTTGTTTTAGTTTTTATATTTTCAATTTCTGTATTTGTATGTTCAAGCTGTTGAGAAAAATTTTCAGTGGTTAATTTTACTGCCTTTATTTCGTTCTTGATCTCCGATATTTGTTCTTTAATTTGGTTTAGGTTTTCGGTTTGTGTTTTGCCAAAATTGGTTAGGAATTTCATCATTTCCATACGGAAATCCGTGAAGTCCTTTTTATAATCGCTGTCCTCGGTTCGCTCTTTCCGTTTTCTTGAAGTAATGTTAGCATGTAACTCCTCCTCGCTGAGAGTGGATAAGTTAGGAACAGATCCGCTACCGCTCTCGCTGCCGCTTATCAGTGTCGCCCTAGGCGGCGTTCTCTGCACATTCATTTTGTTGTGTTCCGAGTGCGTGTAAGGAGATGGAAAATATCGGACGCTCTCTTTTCCCCGCGGGTGAGAGGGGCGCTGCGCGAGCGCCGGCGTAATTATGTGTGAGGACACAAGGTCCTGAGTAATTAAACAAACACAATGTTGATTTGACTTAAACACTGCACATAGAAGGATCACTTTACTTTGCTAAGCTTTTGTTAAAATTTTAATATGTTAAGCACACGTCTACTTCCAACGGGCTCCAGAGGACGAAAAATTTTAAAAAACAATATGGCTAATCTCGTAGAAACGTTTTAAAGTCATCACGCTAGCATTTACTGGGCTTTTTGACGACGAACCCACTGCGTGAGGACTCCTGTCTCAACGAAAATGAACTCGATAACATTTCTAATCATTCACATATTAATAATGCTCATGTCATAATTTATTACAAAGTACACAAATGGTTTTTAATTCAGTGCGCATCTTTCAGAGAGTGAATGTACTGATTAATACATAAATACGAACAACCCTGGAGAATGAAGGCAAAAATCTGCTTCTTCTTTTCGAACCGATGGTTTTCCTTTATGCTAGACTACTTGGGCGGTATACCTATGTGTATTTTTCACCTCCTGAAAGATCAGTACAAAAATCAGTCTGTATAATCATACAGTAACCGTAGACATAGAGAATGAACTGAGCATTCCCCAATCCAGCTATGAAGTTAATACGAGCAGTAAAGTGGGAGGGAGCCAAAGCGATCGTGCAGCCAGTACTACTCTTTCTAGAATTATGATTGGTCCACGTCACACCCTTGCAGGAAGTATGTTTTGTAGCGCCGCGCCTTTGTCACTACAGGCCTACAGAAAAAAGAGATATTAGCCGCACAGTCGCTTACTGTCATTCTAGTTTGTGGTCAATGTTGTGAGGGTATTGTTCAGTCCATTCTATAAGTCTATGATGGTAGCACACACAAATTAGTCATGGTACATACCGTCCTAATCCTCTTGTCGGTACACTCGAGCGCCAACTTCTTGGCCAGTCTGGTGACCTCCTCGGAGGCCTCCGCGATCGCCTTCGCTGTGGCAATGAGCTCCCTCTTGCTACCTGGTGGTACGAGGAGTGAAGATTAATGGATGAAGATATGGGGTTTTGAGAAGGTGACATGCTTCTTCAGTAAAGCCTAATTTAGGGACAAATAATGGATATATATTTATCTAAAGAAAATAATGAAAATCAATAAGTACTATGCCAATTGTAACACCCACTGCGGCTGTTGATTTAACCAGGAATAATCTTAACATACAAAAGTCCTACTAAAGGATTTTTATTACTTTATACAACCCAAGAATAATGAGATGCCAAATCATAGTAGAAATACTAGAAAATATATAAAATATACAGGTAACATTTTTGAAATGGAAGGCTTCACAGCCCATCTCATAATTTACAGTCATTTTGTATTAAAAAAATGATCTTAGTTCTACCAAAACGAATCGCTAATACACAGCAAGCACACAGGAATTAAATTCATTACATCAAAATGATTAAATATGTCGAATGTGTTACATTACTATCCAATCATAACAGTTCAAATTTGAAGTGAATTTAATCATTTTGATATAATTAACTTGTTACGTGATACTACCGACTATGGTCACAATAATACTTGATTAGTTCAAGACGGTATTTTTTGGAGTCAGCATTTGTTCCCGTAGATAGATAGTAGAAATTGAGAACCTTCACGAAGCCCTAGGGTTTGATTTGATATACTAGAACAGCGAGTGAATGAGCACCACAAGAACCCTCACCAAGTCCAAGGGTTTGTTTTCTTAGTATGTGAAGAGAAGGGATGAAACGTATGTGACCAAAGTTATGAATATTAATGTGGATGTGTAAAAAACGTGTTGAACAGTCCCCAGGTAACATGGGACAAGGGTAGGAAGATGATAATGATGATAAATAGACTGTGTGTTGGAGATTCGTTTTGGTAAAACTAATTTAGCGTAGTTTTCAAATCAGCGTTAAATACACATAATTTCGCCTATTTTTCTTAATGATTTTATTAAGAAAATTTTTTAACAAAAAAGACAACCGCAAATTATAAAATAACTTTCAATTCGCAAGTCAGCGGCTTTGGTTTTGCTTGTTGTTTTGTATTGCCACCGACATACGAATTGAAAGTTATTTTATACTTTTTGAAGGCGGTTGTCTTTTTTATTGAATTTTTTTTTTCGCTTTTTAGTGCCTACTTCTCATCATAGAAATTAATTACGAAACGGCGACACCAAAAAAAATCTGTCACCACTTAATTTTCAACCCTTAGGGGTGGAATATTTTTATGGGACCAAATTTGAGATATACACTATCAATTAAAAAAAGAATCATCGAAATCAGACTACACTGTAAAAAGTTATGCGTGGTCAAACATAAAAATAAATATATAAAAAATAAAATAAAAATCATAAAATGAAAACTACTGGGTTAAATAATGTTAAAGTTTTATGGGACCAAATGGCAACTATTCCGCATCAAACTATAGAAGAATCACGTAAATCGGATCATAAATCTCAGAGTAATCGATGTACGGTCACCAAAGGAGATAAGTATCCATGTCGCCGGAAACATTTGAAGTTTACTTCGAAACCGATAGGTGTTTATGAATAAAATAAAATACAATTAATAGAGAATAAACAGTTCAATGATTTAATAAAATTTCATTTGAAAGCCCCCATTGGTTTCTAAGAAATCTTCAACTATTCCCGACGACATGGATACTTATCTCCTTTGCGTACTGCGGGCGCTGGTTTTTTTTTATGTATGTACATACATAAAAAAAAACCAGCGGCCCGCAGTACCGAATTGAGAACCTCCTCCTTTTTGAAGTCGGTTAAAAATGGACGAAATTATGTTGTTTTGGCAAAACTGAAGCACATTATACACATATACATACAGTAATATTGTCGATGTTCACTATCTACAGATGATGACATGAATGAGTGTGACTTACCCGTGAGATTCAGAGCGACTTCTAATCCGTCGGCAAGTGTAAGACATGTACAATGATCACAACATCGAGCGTACATATAGCTTGGTAGGCGCATATTATTATTGTATACAAGCGAGTAATAGGCATGAAGACACCAATAAGACCAAACTTCTCTAAAACAACACTTCATTTTATTTTTTAAATGTATTGTAAAAAATGTTTAGTTGCTCAGAAATAAATAAATAGTAAGTCATATAATCCCATCTACCGTCTGAGCCCTAAGCGTCTTTCCTAATCTAGTGCATCAAGAATACTGTATTAAAAGTTAGAAGAAAGAAAGAAAGAAATGATGCTATTGTGAAGTCTCCATCTTTAATTCATCTCCAAATAGATAGTTCCCTTAGCCACCTCGTGCCTACCACGAGGTAACTCCGTGACATGGCGAAATTGCGTTTTGAGAGTTCATAAAAACTTTGACAATTGATTAAAGGTGTCTACAGCCATATTATTATAAAGCTGGGTCATTTATGTGCACATATATTAGTAAATATTCTAGTACAAAAACGTCTGTAATTAACTTTTAAGAGCGCCCTTACCCATCCACCGAACTACAACGCGAGCGTGATTGAATTTTTTTATGTTTCAACCAACGCAAAGCTCGAAAACAAACGAGTGAATGCGAAGGCGATAACATCGCAGGAAAATTGGCGCGCGGAAATTTCACAAAACTTGTTTCAGGAAATACGTGTTTTTGAAAAAGCTTTACATTTTTTTGGTAAAAATGTTTGTAATGTAGCATGAAGTAGGTAGCATCTCCATTACATGTGCAATGTTTCTATGAAGCTGTTTTTTTTACTTTTTCAATGTATGAGTGCATTATGAACGGCCAAAGTTCGGGAAAAATTGTGCAAAAAAGCTGAATTTCGGACGTGTTTACTGATTTTGTTTGTCAAAACAGTTGTTTTCGTTACATAGGAACCTAGATATAAACCACAAGATATCCATGTGTTAAAAATATTTGGAAGAATATTTGTTAAACCATTTGTTATAACGCCGTGATGATGTCCAAGCGTTTGTATGGAAAATATGACGGGATGGGCGCTCTTAAGGCGTTTACGCCGCACGGTGTTTCATACCCAACTTTGAGGTCAAAATTCATGTTTTTTTTTAGCTATTATGTTTTATAGAAAACTCAAAAACTTTCTAACGCAAGGATCGTTACAGAGTACAGTTTTTAAAACACTTATTTCAAAAATGTTGTCAACTGACTCTCTAGACTAGATGTATGTATCTTATATAATATGTGGGGATATTTTCACACACGGTCATCTGACCCCAAACTAGGGAGACCCTGTACTATGGGTGTCAGACAGCTGATATACATACACAAATACATTTTTTTTAGTAAATACATACATATATAGATAAACAACACCCAGACACAAGGCAAACACTAATGCTCATCACACAAATGTTTACCCTGGGCGAGAATCGAACCCGCAACACGCTGCGCAGCAGTCGATCGCTCAGCCACTGCGCCAACCGTGTCGTCATCGTCATCTTGCTTATACGTTTCAAGTTCCATTTAAATAGATTTATTAATTTCCAATATTTTGAACATAAAAGTGTATGATGTGCTACCATGCGGCAGCCATATAAAGTATCACTTGAATAATGTGCCTAATTGTGCATACATAGGTGTTAGCATGGATTGTGCACATCATTTATAGCGCATAGTTACATAGCAAATATATAAACATCCAATTATAGTTAGCTGCATACATACACATATAAACTTAATATTGCAGCTTTACTTAACGATGGCTGATTTTACAAATATTGCCCAATTATTGATGTGTAAGCATCTTAGAGCTCTGTACACGGTACTAGCTGAGACTTCGAGCGTCAGACGCGTAAGGCATAAGCGTCAGATGACGTCACGGTAAGACTTGTTGTTCATGGGTGCGTGAGACTGATACGAGCTCACATGTTTACACATCAATTCTCGAGAGTACCTTGGCACTCATTTGTTTTTTTTTTTTTTTGCAGCTTACTGTAGTCTATTTGATAATGTTTGTAACGAGACCCCTCCGTGCCTCGGAAATCTAGTAAAGCCGTTGATCTCAGCGGTCATTCGTAGTTCTTTGACAGTCGTTATGGCTGGTAGTCAGATGCCAGAAAGATTGACAACCAGTCTTACCAAGGGGTATTGTCAACATAATCATCATCAGTCGGAAGACGTCCACCGTTGACCATAGGCCTCCCCCTAGAACGCCACAACTCTCGCAACGTACCGCTTGCATCCACCGGTTACCCGCGACCTTGACGATGTCGTCGGTCCATATGGCGGGAGGCCTACCAACGCCGCGTCTTTCATTACAGGGAGTACCCAGTAAACTGGGTTGTGTATCAGACAGGTGGTCGCTCCATGTAAAACACTGGTATTCAGCGGCATGACTGGAAGCCGACTAGGCTAGTCTTCTTTAAGACTGGCCATTATAACCACCTTTTGACTACCATAACATTGAATAGTACTACCCCAGTTCTACGCGTGGGTGTCGTAGAAGGCGACAGAGGGATATTGACCAGATGATGGGCAGCAGCGTCCTTCTGAGTACCATAATACCAACTGCAATCGTCAACATGCATCGGCCAAGCATGGCGATTACGGTTGAACCTCTCCTTGGAGACCTATGCCCAGCAGTGGGCATCAAAAGGTTGACATAATGATGAATATGACCGAAATCAGTTGGGAGATGTTTACCTTTAGAGTCAGAGCGTACAAGCTCGGACAGTCGTGCCATGAGGATAGCCATGCGCTTGGCGGCTGCGATGATCTCGTTGTCCTTAGAAGACCATTCGCGAACTGCTTTGTGCAGGTTGTGGGCTGCCACCTGAGTACAAGAAGTTAGTATATTTGCACTGAATGTAGGTAAATACAATGAGTTCTTAAGTACTAACTAAGCGCCTGGTACATTCTGCCGTTAAGCATGCAAAATTTGTCTTAAATAAATAAGATACATTTTATACTAATGATTCAAAATTATTACAATTTATCTGCTAAAAAATCTGATATGGAATAATAACATTTATTTATTAGGAAGGATGTTAGTTGTTTCTTAAACAGTCTTAAAGGTTGTACCTTAATATCATCTGGAATCTTAATATACACTACTGGTGCCATGCACATTACACTTTTTTTTAATAACGAGGTTTTAAAACTACCGGTACATAATAAATTTTGGTATATTTACTTATTTTTGAAGTGAAACTTCTTATGCGACTTCCAACAAGGTTGCGTTAAACGTTTAACGCCACCATGGAGGCAGCGCCCGGGGAGGGGGAATAGAAAGAGACAGAGTGAGAATGAATGTGTGGCACTCGAACGCATGTGTAGTCTACCTGTTACCATCCTATTCTCATTTCCACATTACGAAGTTTCACTTCTTCCGCGCGGAGGGACTCCACGCACTATTTTTTTTTATTATTTTAGGGTCCAATCTGTGTGTTGATGTGTAAACATCATCGTCAGACGCGTAACAGTCAGATGACGTCACCGAAAGACTTGTTGTTCATGTGTCCGTGAGATTGGTACTGATACGAGCTCACATGTGTGCACATCAGTTCTCGTGAGTTGGCACTCGTTTGTATTTTTTAAATTACTTTTTAGTTTTTTTTTTTTTTTTTTTTAATTAACCCAAAATTAAATTCTCTACAAAAATAAATAATAGTTTAAAAAAACTAAAAACACGCTTTTTATAGAAAACCAAACTAAAAAATAGAAAATAAATTTTAATAAATTATTTTATTTTAAAAAAAGCGTGGGGTGCATGGTGTCAATAGTTATAAATATTTTATTGACAGATATGAGTAGAGTGATTATCATTTTGATAATATCTTAAAAAGCACCCCACGCTTTTTTTTAAATAAAATAATTTATTAAAATTTATTTTCTATTTTTTAGTTTGGTTTGACTACAATAGTGAACAGACGTACAATCGCGCGCGCGTGCTCTAGTTAAGAGTATTCTGCAGACGCAGCACAACACCGCCGTGCGTCGTCGCGGTGTACCTACGTCGATCTATCGGGGTCATTGTCATGACCTAGTTACAAGTGCGGAAATCATGAAGTGTTTATAATAATTTAGTGTTTAGGTGCTAAACTCGCCTTACAACAAAATAATGGCTACGCAGTCTATTAAGATAAAAACCGACCTGGAAAACCGGTTGTATGACTGTTACATCCAGGAGAATACAGATAGAGAAAACCTGCAAGTTATGGTACGTAATCTAAATGGTCACATTAATAGCTTGCAGGAACAAGTACAAGCCCTTCAAGAAGAATTAAATTGCTTGAAGGAAAAAAAACAAACTAATGAACCCTTGAACAAAAACGAAAGCGAGAAAATAATAGTTGCCCAGCGTACTAAAAGTGACGTTGAGTATTGCACAGACGAGGATGAACTCGCTAAAGAGACTGAGTGGATTAGGGCCAAGAGCAGGAAGAAGAGGAAGCTTAACACCTCCCTCTCTCCAAAACAACAACCCGGAACAAGCGCCCAACCAGATTATCAACAAAATAATGCGAAAGCGACTTCCGTCAAAAAAGTGCCGCCACTACCGCCAATCATAATAGACGGAGTTAAGAACTATCAAACGTTTTATGACTCGCTAACAGAATCAATATCAGCTGAATCATTCACCGCAAAAATGATGAATGGGGATTGTGTGAAGGTTAACGCCAAAACAGAAGACTCATATAGAGAAATTGCCAGGCTTTTCACGGAAAAAGACTACCATTGGCATTCGTACGAAAACAAGCAAGCTAGACCAATTAGAGTTGTTGTGAAGAAATTACATTCTTCTTGCCAACCTGACCGAATCAAAGACGATCTAGCAACACAAGGACTGAAAATAGGAAAAGTAGACTACAAGTTGAGCTGGAAGCGTAAAGAACCACTCAATATGTTCGTTTTATCATTTAGTAATGACGAAGATGTCAACAAGATCTATGGCATAAAGTTCATTTTGGGGTGTAAAATAGAAATACACCCACTTAAAAATCCCAAACTCATTCCTCAATGCAAGAGATGCCAGGCATATGGACATACTCATAAATACTGCAGAAAAGAGCCAAGGTGTGTAAAATGCACTGGCAAGCATCTTACTGCCGACTGTACCAAATCTCCACAAGAGAAGCCAAAATGTGTACACTGTGGTCTACCTCACCCTGCCAACTATAGAGGGTGTGAAGTAGCTAAGCAGATACAAATTATGAAAAATAAAATTATTAAAAAGAAACTTGTGGTACCATCTACCCAACAGTCTCTTCCCTTACGAAATCCACAGACACAGAAAGCAAGTGCCCAGTCAACTGCAAAACTCATGCATTTAACCAACACCGGTTCCTATGCGGAAGCTGTAAAACAAAGATCACAGCCTTCGAATCTAGAGGATAAGATTAATCAGATCTTAAAGTGTATCACCTCACTTGACAAGAGATTAGAGAAACTAGAATCCAGCACTAAAACCGCTGTTTTAAATAATCAAAAATGAATAACACCCTTAAAATAATGGCGTGGAACTCTAATGGGCTCCTCAAACATCAAAATGAGTTGCAGGCGGTCCTAGACACAGAAAATATAGACGTGTGTTTGGTTTCCGAAACGCACTTCACTAAGCAATCTTTTGTCAAATTTAGAGGATACATGGTATACCATTCGCTCCACCCTGACAACTCTGCCAGAGGAGGTAGCGCAGTTATAATAAAAGACAACATAAGTCACTACGTTCAGTGTAAATATGAAGAACAAGACATTCAAGCCGTGGCAGTATCTGTTAAAACCAAATTTTGTCACGTGTCCATTGCAGCCGTATACTGCCCTCCACGGCACATGATAAGAAAAGAGCGATATTTACATCTCTTTGAATTATTAGGCCAGAGATTTATCCTAGGCGGCGATTTTAATGCTAAGCATACGCATTGGGGATCAAGACTTACTACAACTAAGGGAAGGCAGCTCTTAAGTGCAGTTAAAGATACACATTCCGAAGTTATGAGCACGGGTAAACCAACGTATTGGCCTACTGACCACCAGAAAATACCGGATCTTATTGATTTTTTCATATGCAAAAATGTATCTACCAATTACGTCAGTATGGAGGAAGGTTTTCATATGAACTCGGACCACTCCTCGATTATACTAACGCTTAGTCAAAAAATCCTACTCAAAGAAAGCCACTTAACCCTGGTAAATAAGTTCACAGATTGGGAAAGTTTTGCCCTTGATCTAGATAATATTATCGACCTTAAAACTCAGATAAAAAAGCAAGATCAGCTTGACTCAGAAGTAAACAAATTTATTGTTAATATCCAACAATGTGCGTGGAACAACACACCGCAATTAAAACGTAAATATAAGGGATTTATCTATCCCAGAGAAATTGTGGATTTACTATCTGAGAAAAGAAAACAAAGGAAGCAATGGCAACAAACAAGGTGCCCGCGAGATAAAACTTTACTAAATAACTTAACTAAACGATTAAAGAGGAAAATTCAACAATTTGAAGATGAATCTCTGAATACCAACCTCCTGCAGCTCACCAATGACAAATCAACAAATTACTCCCTCTGGAAAGCGACAAGAAATCTAAAAAGGCCGATTTTACAAATACCGCCCATTAGAAATAGTGACGGAAAATGGGCCATAAGTAATGACCAAAAAGCGGTAAGGTTTGCTCAACATTTAGAAGAAACTTTTCAACCCAATGAAAGCTCAATAAAAATACCTGAGAGTAGACATTTATCACAAAATCAAAGAATTAATCTTGTGACTCCGAAAGAAGTAATGAGAGAAATTCAAAATAATATTAGCTCGAAAAAGTCTCCGGGTTATGACCTCATTACAGGTGAAGTTCTAAAACACCTCCCGCGCAAAGCCATAGTAAAGCTGACCAAGCTTATCAATGCTGCATTTATATTAAAACATGTACCTGAGTCATGGAAGGTTGCTGAAGTCATTATGATTGCGAAGCCTGGGAAACCACCCCAGGAAGCATCATCGTATAGACCTATTTCTCTGTTGCCCGTGTTATCAAAACTATTTGAAAAACTGTTATTGAAACGGTTAAAACCAATTATAGAAGATAAAAACCTTATTCTAAATCATCAATTTGGCTTCAGGGAAAAACACTCAACAATAGACCAGGTACATAGAATAACTAACGTAATTGAAAAAACGCTTGAAAATAAGGAAGTCTGCGCCACCGTGTTTTTAGATGTCGCGCAAGCTTTTGACAAAGTTTGGCATGACGGTCTAATATTCAAGCTCAGACGCATGCTACCAGAATTTGCAGATATCCTAGAGTCGTATATAACAAATAGAATGTTTAGAATACGGCAGGAGGACGCATATTCAAAGCTAAAAGCTATAAAAGCTGGTGTACCTCAAGGAAGTGTGCTAGGACCAATTTTGTACTTGTTATACACATGTGACATCCCAGAAATAGAAAACAACACCATTGCGACCTTTGCAGGTGATACTGCAATTATGGCCACCGGATCAAGCCACAGAGAAGCAGTAGAAAAAGTTCAACTAGCTGTGAACAAAGTTTATGACTGGACACAAAAATGGAAGATCAAACTGAATGAGTCAAAATCAATTCACATTGATTTCACAAACAAACACTTGGACTATCATCCAATTTATATAAATGGCATGCAGGTGCCTTATGCTAATACAGCTAAATACCTTGGCATAACTCTCGACGCGAAGTTGCGTTGGAAAGCTCATGTCAAAAAGAAAAGACAGGAACTCGATATACGTTATAAAAACATGTATTGGTTGCTCGGAAGGAAATCCTGTCTATCAGTACATAATAAAATAACCCTCTATAAACATATTCTGATGCCAATTTGGACGTATGGTATCCAACTTTGGGGCTGTACTAAAAAAACCAACGTGAAAATAATCCAACAATTCCAGAATAAAGTACTGAGGGATGCTGTCAATGCACCCTGGTACATAAGAAATGACGACCTTCACCGTGACCTTAAAATGGAATCCGTCACAACTATCATTCAAAAATTTGCTGACGCCCACGAACACAGACTTCACCGACACGTGAATGTTGAGGCAATTCAGCTGCTAGATAATACAGATTTAGTGCGTAGGCTAAAAAGAACTAAACCTTTTGAATTAGTGTAGTGTACAAAGTGAATGAATAGTAACAATATTGTGCTATACATCTAACACATGAACATAGTGTTTCTATAAATTATATCAGACTCTAAGAAAGTGCTACAGACTTGTATAAAAGTCTTAATGGACACTATTTTTAGTTATATTATAATCTATCACGTAACATATTAAGTTAGAGTTAAATTGCTTATTAGTCTTTTAGGCTAGATCGTAATTAATTATTAAGAATTTCATTCTTACTAACAAAGCATAAAAAAAATTTTCGTGTTTTTCGTTTTTTTAAACTATTATTTTTATTTCATAACTGATTCACGTATAACATTAGTAATACTTTTTGAATGCTGTTTGAACTCACTTTTAAAGTTTTTCTTTTCCTATTTCCGTCATATACCGTACTCTTTTAAAAAAGTAATATTATTACTCACCAAAATAGGATGACTAGGATGCGGCTGCCTCCTAAAGATATCCTCTCCCTCATCATCCGTGTCTGCGGGTGGGGGCGGGCGCGGGGGCGGCGCCGCGCCGGCCGGGGGCGGCGGGCGCGGGGGCGCGGGCACGCTGGCCGGGGGCGAGGCGTGCGTCACGGGCGACACGTGCAGGCGGGACAGCGCCTCGGGGAGCGCGGGCGGCGGCGGGGGGGGCGCGTAGTGACCCGACAGTGCTGATTCTACTTCTCCGGCTGCGCTGATTATCTGTGGGATGAACATAGGAATTAGTGGATAGATCAACGAAAATTACCGTGTAATTCGCTACAATGACAAAACATACAAATCAAATCAAATCAAATCATTTTTTATTTGTGTAACATAGGTAGTAAATACAGTTCTTAAATTAAAGTTCATAGGGTCGCTATGTTATGCCAAGAGGCGTACAAATATGGTTACATGCGAAATAAGCAATAAAAATATAAATCATGCGAGAGGATAACACAAATTATTTGGTAGGCAGGTATGTGAAAATTAATAAAATAGTAGGTAGGTATGTCAAAAGTACTAAATGAAAGCAAAATAATAAATGTCACAGTATGGAGTAATTTCTACAGTCAATGCAATAATTCAATAAATAACCATAAATTCAATTAGTCACAGTATTCAATAAAACATTGTTTCTCCAGTCAAATAAATAAATAAGTCTACATTAATTTATCATTCAGGAATTGATCTAACATTTATCAATTAACATCAGTTTTAATTTTTTTTTGAATTGGGTAACATTCAAATTTTTTATGCCATCTGGTAATTTATTATATATGCGAGGTGCCATGCCTAAGACACTCTTTCTCACTAAGGCAGTCTTACAGCGCTGATTGCTTAGAGAGTTTGCGTATTGGCTACGTATCGCAACATCTCGTAACGTTGACACTTTTTCGAACAACCTCATGTTTGTTTTGACGAAAACACTAATTTCAAAAATATATATTGAAGGTAAGGTAAGTATTTTCAGCGATTTAAAGGATGGTACACAGCTATCATCAATTTTCAGACCACACATTGATCTTATGCATCTTTTTTGTGCCTTAAAAACGATATCTTTATCAGTAGAATTGCCCCAAAAAATAATTCCATATCGCAAATTAGAGGCCACTAAACCGTGGTATGCAACTAGTAGCGCATCCATGTTTATTTTTCTGGCAATTTGGAAAAGTGCGTATGCCGATTTATTAATTTTTTTACTTAGGTCATCTATGTGGGCTTTCCAGTTAAGTTGGTTATCAAAGGATAAACCTAAGAATTTCGCTACTCTAACTTCTTCAATGTCACAGTTACTATACCTAATATTTACTTTTGGTACTTCAGTTCTTTGGTGGAAGTGCATTATTTTGGTTTTATTTAAGTTAATTACTAAATTATTTTTATTAAGCCAATTAATTATGTCCGATAGTGTATTATTTATGTCATCTTGATAAATATCGCGGTCAATACATTTTACTATAGCAGTACTGTCGTCTGCAAACACCACCATTTGATGTTGAATCGCCTTTGGTAGATCATTAATATAGACTAAGAAAAAAGGTGGCCCAAGGACGCTTCCCTGTGGGACACCAAACCTTACTAATCTACAATGGGATAGAAAACTCTTTTCAAATTTGGTTTTATCACAGACTCTTGTAATCTCTGTACATTGCGTTCTGTTGGAGAGATAGGATTCGATTAGTTTTAGGATGTTACCTCTGATACCATAGCTACGTAGTTTGTCTAATAAGACGTCGTGCTTTACGTAATCGAAGGCTTTGGTCATATCTGTGTAAATAGCACAAATAGGAGATTTTTGGTCTACTGCTAACAAAATGTTTTGTAAAAAGTCAAAGATAGCCATGTTTATCGTGGTATTCTTTCTAAAGCCATATTGTTCCTTGCATAATAAATTAAATTTATTAAGATAGCAATACAGGGACTCATAAATAAGTTTTTCGAAAATTTTTGAGAAAACTGAGACTTTAGCTATTGGCCTATAGTTCTTCATATCAGTTTTAATACGAAAACACATCAGTACTTTTGAATATGTATTTACACTTGTCATTAATTTAACCTTAATTTTCTAACTAGCTGTAACTTTTGCAAATAAAATAGTGTACCACAAAGCTGCGCCCCACTTTTCTAATCGCTCACAATGCAAGCGTGCATCCTTTCGCTAGTGTTGTAGTGCTGTCGATACGTACGATTTTCCCTGTATTCCCGTTGTCCCCGTAATTTTGTGCCCGTCACGGGTACAACGACACGTCATAAAATTTCATTACAGTTGTCCCCCTTACGTACATTCCGGGAACGGGTATAGTTAAGATTTCACGTTATCACTCATCATGCTCAAAACTAAAATGAAAGATATTATGTAGGTATATCATATACTAGCTATTGCCCGCGACTTCGTCCGCGTGAATGTCGGGTATAGCGGATGCAGACGGAGTCGCGGTTCAAAAAGCCTGTCCTTCCCCGGGGTTAAATCTATCTTCATGCCAAATTTCATCAAAATCGGTTCAGCCGTTTCATCGTGAAAGCGTAACAGACAGAGTTACTTTCGCATATAAAATATTAGTATGGATTTTAACATTTTAGGTTATTTATTTTTTAATTTATATGTAGGCATTTGTATAGGAATAAAAAACTTGAGAGGTGTCAAGGGACACCCGGATGGAACGAAGTTCCTTTCGATTAATTAGTGAAGGAATTTTATTACAATTTTATTACAATTCCTTCACTAATTAATGTGATGCGTTAAAGTGAATTTAAGTGGCTTTAAGCCAGGGCAAAAAAAAAGCGAGGAATGAAAAGTTATTATGGCTGCTTACATTGTAAGTAAGTAATTTTAAAGATTAACATTTTCTAACATGTTAGTACAATGCGTAGTTATTTAGATAGAAAGACCAATAAATTATTTCTGCGCCATCTATTGGCCGTTCGTAATTCGATCTCGAAGAGCACAGTTGCGCCAATAACGTTAATAGATGGCTCTTAAATCAAATGAATGACGAAATGTCAAATGTCGTGACAACTTTTCGTAAGAATTTTTTCCGTCTAGCCCCCTTTCACAACGCGCGATAAGGAACTTCGTTCCAACAATTATAACGCAACGGGGACAACGGGAAGTAATTTTAATTATTTTATTCAATTTCCTTTGTCCCCTTTAACGGTGACATGGCTGACGGAGCAAACGGGAATACACGCGAATTTCGTATGAGTGCACTACCACATAACGGTGAAATATACGCTCGGCTAAAAAATGTGGACACGTCTTCGTATATGACACTATCTATACTTACAGATAAAACTAACTTATTCTCGATAGAATTGGTTGGAAAGAAGACATCACTAATCAATCGACATACATTATGAGCTGCGAAAACGCGATTCTCCCATTGATTTTGTATTGCAAAAGCAATCTCTGACGTCAATTGTTTGCTAACACACTTGACAAACTAATTATTGATTCTAAAGCAACTAAAGTACGAAACTGAAAATTGTACAGTACTAAAAATTAATCACGTTTTCAGGCCTAAAGTAAAATGCTTTTTGAAGTGTAATTTCTATAATAGACGGGGGTATGTGGATTTTTCTGTCACGAAAAAGCGTTACGGGCGCGTGGAGGGGGTAGACGATATATCGTGTGGTGAGAGAGGGCAGCGGCTTGTCCGTTGAAGTTTCACTTTTATTATGTGTCCCAGTACACATAATAAAAGTGAAACTTCAACAAATTACAAGGCATAACTTCTCTAAAACAGAGAAGTTATGCCTTGTAATTTATTAATTTATACTTTATGAAGGTACAAAGGCGGACTTCATGCCTTATGCATTCACTACCAGTAAAGCAAGGGTGATGAAAAGAATGAATGGTGTATCCACAGATATAGATAGACCTAGATAACGTAAGAACAACTATTTTGCGTGCTACTTTCGTGCCTAACTTACGATAAAAAATCGTAAGTAAAAAAATAAAGTAGGTAAACGTTTCCTTCCATCGGCAGGTAAGTCATTTTGGAATTAATATTATGCGTAATTATTTTTAATCGATTACCCTCAGTAATACCTGGTAATACCAAATTTAGGAAAAACAAAACATTCGTATTACATTGTGATGTCCAAAAAATGGCACGCTTGGTTTTCATACATATCGTGATATAGCGTTATCTAGGTCTATCTCAAAGAGTACTACAAGTATACGGGTAAAGAGTGCCCTCTTACGATATATTTATGTCAACAAGCGCAGTGGCGCTGTCTACAATTTGTTCCCAAACTAATCCAGCGTCTATAGCTAGTCTATAGATGTACTATAGTTTATGTGGGTACTGGATGAATAGAAATAGAGGTTTATTATTTGGTGCAACCGCTTATCAACGGCAACGAAACCATTTTAAGCGGAACTGGCTTATTATCACTTGTCGTAGATACTTTCTGGAAGATTTCACAACCGAAACACAAACTAAAAAAAAATAGAAAAGAGGATACAAGCATGCGTATACGCAGTGATACTGCCACCATTTTGAAATTTGTAACAGATAGTACCAGTCAAAAAAGATCAGTACGAAGATAACATCTTATTTATTTTAATGTGTAAAAATATTAAAATAAGCTCAATTTTAATTGGAAACTTAAAACATATTTTTTTATATATTTTATGTCATAAAATGTATAATAATCACGATAATAATGAAATTGGTTTTTGTAGCGACATCTGTTGAGATACTTTACTTACAAACAAAACCTAAAGTTTTGGGAACAACATGTAGATGGAGCCATCATCTTTTGGTCCAAGCCAAATATATGTAACTGCCCCCCCCCCCCCCCCCCGGTCTCTCTATATCTGTGGTGCCTACTCACAGTATAAAGATTATGAACAGTACGGAAACTACGAACAAACCGTTCGAAACGGCACACTCACACAGACGCGCGCATCTACGATAGTCTAAGCGATAGTCGCGGTGCTCTCAGTCACGGCCTCACGAATGCCGTGTTTGAACGAGTGTCGAGTATTCGTGTAATACATGTATTGCTTATTGAAAGGTAAGAATGATTTATTGTTGATATGGATTAGGATTGAATATGTATGTACCTAAAAAAAAAACAAACAAACAAATAAGTTCACATGAAATTCGTGAAATTATTTGTAAAACAAATACGGGCTTTTTAATTTGTTAGTGTAAATTATTTTTATCGTCGTGGGTGTCGTACAGTTTTCGTGGGTGTGCCAAAACCGATACAAACAACAAACAAACAAAAACAAACACAAACAAACAACAAACAAACAACAAAGTGTAAATATCCAAGATGGCGGCTGTCATTTATTATTTATTTATTTGTCATGGGTGTCATTATCGTAGTTTTCGAGGGTGCTAAAGCCAATAGTGAGGTCAAAATGTAAACCCAAGATGGAGTCTCCAAAAATTTTTAAAGTTTTGGTCATGGGTATCGTTTTCATAGTTTTCGTGGGTGCCAAAACCGACAGTGAGGTCAAAATCTGAATCTAAGATGGCAGCTGGGAAATTTTTATTTTTTTTTGTCACGGGTGTCGTTTCCATAGTTTTCGAGGGTGCTAAAGCTAATAGTGAGGTCAAAATGTAAATCTAAGATGGCGTCTCCAAAAATTTTTAAATTTTTAGTCATGGGTATCGTTTTCATAGTTTTCGTGGGTGTCAAAATCGATGTTGAGGTCAAAATCTGAATCCAAGATGGGCGCTGTAATTTTTTTTTAATTTATTTGTAATGGGTGTCATTTTCGTAGTTTTCGAGGGTGCTAAAGCCAATAGTGAGGTCAAAATGTAAATCCAAGATGGCGGCTTCGAAAAATTTTAGTCATGGGTATTGTTTTCATAGTTTTCGTGGGTGTCAAAATCGATAGTGAGGGCAAAATCTGAATCCAAGATGGCGGCTGTAAATTTTTATAAATGTATGTGTCATAGTTATCATTTTCGTAGTTTTCGAGGGTGCTAAAGCCAATAGTGAGGTCAAAATGTAAATCCAAGACGGCGGCTTCGAAAAAAATTATATTTTTAGTCATGGGTCTTGTTTTCATAGTTTTTGTGGGTGCCAAAACCGATAGTGAGCTCAAAATCTGAATCCAAGATGGCGGCTGGGAAATATTTCATTTTTTTTTGTCACGGGTGTCGTTTTCATAGTTTTCAAGGGTGCTAAAGCCAATAGAGGGGTCAAAATGTAAATCCAAGATCGAAGCTGCGAATTTTTTAATTTTTTTCGTCATGGGAGTAATTTCAATAATTTCGAGGGAAGCCGCCATCTTGGATTTACATTTTGACCTCACTATTGACTTTAGCACCCTCGAGAACGACGAAAATGAAACCCATGACAAATAAATTCAAAAAAATGACAGCTGCCATCTTGGATTCAGATTTTGACCTCACTATCGGTTTTGGCACCCACGAAAACTATGAAAACCATATCCATGACTAAATTTTTTTTTTTGTAGCCGCCATCTTAGATTTACATTTTGAAAGCCAATAGTGAGGACTATTGGCTTTAGCACCCTCGAAAACTACGAAAATGATAACTATGACACATACATTTATAAAAATTTACAGCCGCCATCTTGGATTCAGATTTTGACCTCACTATCGGTTTTGGTACCCACGAAAACTATGAAAACGATACCCATGACAAAAAATTTGAAAATTTCATTTTGGATTTATATTTTGACCTCACTATTGGCTTTAGCACCCTCGAAAACTACGAAAATGACACCCATGACAAATAAATTAAAAAAAAAAAGACAGCCGCCATCTTGGATTTACACTTTGACCAGAAGGAGGGTAAGACAACCAGCCAAATTCTAACCGCTGAACGCGTGAAAAAAGTTTGTTACAATAAAACACATCAATTTTACAGACATCAAGACTTCAAGAGTGACAACCTTAACGCTCCAATGGAGCGTAGGTAATTATTTCAACAAATAGGCCTAGTTTCCATACTGTTCATATCTTTATACTGTGCTACTATGCTACTCGCCCACCTCGGCGTTGGCCCCCCTCCAGAACGACGAAAATGAAACCCATGACAAATAAATTCAAAAAAATGACAGCTGCCATCTTGGATTCAGATTTTGACTTCACTATCGGTTTTGGCACCCACGAAAACTATGAAAACCATATCCATGACTAAATTTTTTTTTTTGTAGCCGCCATCTTAGATTTACATTTTGAAAGCCAATAGTGAGGACTATTGGCTTTAGCACCCTCGAAAACTACGAAAATGATAACTATGACACATACATTTATAAAAATTTACAGCCGCCATCTTGGATTCAGATTTTGACCTCACTATCGGTTTTGGTACCCACGAAAACTATGAAAACGATACCCATGACAAAAAATTTGAAAATTTCATTTTGGATTTATATTTTGACCTCACTATTGGCTTTAGCACCCTCGAAAACTACGAAAATGACACCCATGACAAATAAATTAAAAAAAAAAAAGACAGCCGCCATCTTGGATTTACACTTTGACCAGAAGGAGGGTAAGACAACCAGCCAAATTCTAACCGCTGAACGCGTGAAAAAAGTTTGTTACAATAAAACACATCAATTTTACAGACATCAAGAGTGACAACCTTAACGCTCCAATGGAGCGTAGGTAATTATTTCAACAAATAGACCTAGTTTCCATACTGTTCATATCTTTATACTGTGCTACTATGCTACTCGCCCACCTCGGCGTTGGCCCCCCTCCAGGCGGGCACGGCCCCGCGCTCCCCGCGCGCCACGTCCTTGGCGCGGTGCACGGCGGGCGGGATGGCGGCCTGCAGGCGCTGCTGCGCCACTGAGCGTCCTCTGTGTTGTCGCGTGGTCTATCTATATCTGTGGTCCCTACTATGCTACTCACCTCTGCGTTGGCCCCCCTCCAGGCGGGCACGGCCCCGCGCTCCCCGCGCGCCACGTCCTTGGCGCGGTGCACGGCGGGCGGGATGGCGGCCTGCAGGCGCTGCTGCGCCACTGAGCGTCCTCTGTGTTGTCGCGTGGTCTATCTATATCTGTGGTCCCTACTATGCTACTCACCTCTGCGTTGGCCCCCCTCCAGGCGGGCACGGCCCCGCGCTCCCCGCGCGCCACGTCCTTGGCGCGGTGCACGGCGGGCGGGATGGCGGCCTGCAGGCGCTGCTGCGCCACTGAGCGTCCTCTGTGTTGTCGCGTGGTCTATCTATATCTGTGGTCCCTACTATGCTACTCACCTCTGCGTTGGCCCCCCTCCAGGCGGGCACGGCCCCGCGCTCCCCGCGCGCCACGTCCTTGGCGCGGTGCACGGCGGGCGGGATGGCGGCCTGCAGGCGCTGCTGCGCCACTGAGCGTCCTCTGTGTTGTCGCGTGGTCTATCTATATCTGTGGTCCCTACTATGCTACTCACCTCTGCGTTGGCCCCCCTCCAGGCGGGCACGGCCCCGCGCTCCCCGCGCGCCACGTCCTTGGCGCGGTGCACGGCGGGCGGGATGGCGGCCTGCAGGCGCTGCTGCGCCGCGCTGAGTGAGCGCGCGAACTGAGCGTCCTCTGTGTTGTCGCGCTCGGCGCCGCCTACTAGCAGGACGCGGTTTGCTAGTCTGAGGATGTAGAGTTACGTAAGAAACACGTTTTTAACCTCGTTGGTCTGTAGTCGCAAGCGCAACTACTGAGGGTGGAGGACCAAAGTGGAAAAAGAGCATTCAGCTCGATAAAACTGAATCTGTATTTTATTTTTCGAAAAAGTTCTTTAGCCTTGAAACGAACCCAATCGAAGATATTTTATTTCCAAAACAGATCGGACTCTCATTTTTTGGAACGAAATTCCTTATAGCGATAAGGAATTTCGTTCCGTTGCGAAAGGGGGCTAGACAGAAAAAATTAAGACCAAAAAAGTTGTAACGACACTTTTTGCTATAGTTGTAAGCCGTGCGGCGGCCGCGTGTTTTTCTGTCTGTCTCTCTCTCTCTCATAGTAAGCAAGTCAGTTATTTTCGTTAAGTTTATATTACATTATATTTGTTAATAATAAAAAAAATATTATTATAACTTAAAAAAAAAAAATGAATTTTATTACAATTCCTTTACTAATTAATCGAAAGGAACTTCGTTCCATCCGGGTGTCCCTTGACACCTCTCAATTTTTTTTTCTCATTTTATAAATTTCTACTTATCTTTAAGATTATTCCAAGTAAACATTAAGATGTGTATGCAAAAAAAACACCATGTATACCAAATAATCTCCTTCTATATCATAAACATATCCTGTATATTTACAATGCAGACAGCCTCGCTTGTGTCTCATCTCCCGATCTCACTCGTGACTTCATGAAAGAAACGCTCACAAATGGACAGCGATTATGTAAAGAACCATGATATTACCTGGCGATAGCCGACGTGTTGTCGACCATCTTCTGCGAGTCGTTGTTGCGGATGGCATCCTCGCACAGGTACGTGTGCTTCTGCATCAGTTCACCTGCACAACAACAAAACTATTACGATATAGAGTACTAACAATCTGATATTACGTTTATCTATAATGAATAAAACACAATATCTCTAAAAAGCACTTTATTTTAGCCCAAGAAACCCAATTAATTTTAAATTAATAATAATAATACGTGGGGACATTTCACACACGGCCAAACTAGGGAGACCCTGTACTATAGGTGTCAGACAGCTGATATACATACACAAATACATTTAAATACATACGTATTTAGATAAACAACAACCAGACACATGGCAAACACATGTATGTGCTCATCACACAAATGTTTACCCGTAAATAAACTGTAAAATCAGATTTAGTAGCTTTTAAAAGAAAAAATAGTAGCAAATAAATGACGTACATTTCCATGCAAAAACAAAGGGGAATCGCGTTTTGAAAAACTCCCGACAGTAAACCTCTTTATTTGAAATCCCAATCCAAGCGTCATAGCGTCGAGGGACCCAAGTGGCTTAAGACCACGAAGTAAGAATATTAGAGGAGATGCCCATAGCACCGGTGCACCGTGACACGCACTGGTGCAATGACGTCATGGTGGTGGACCGTCGTGGCTTCGGCCATTCGATCTATAGCCGTCTCTTGCACCAGACATTCCGGACATTCCAGTTTTGTTCATTTTTTTAATAATTACTCTATTTATAAAAATTAAAACATGAAATGTTATGTGCTTAATTGCTAAACCTACAAGAATAAACGTTCTGATGCCACATAAGACCTTTTATCTCACCAGTACGCATGTTTTAGCGTAATTTATCAGCAAAGTATATATCACCTTTTCGGCAAAAAACTATGTGAAAATATAATTATTAATAGGTTTAAAACTATTATGTATGTTTGTTAATACATTTTAGATTATCTTGATCCTTTATGTCGACTAAATGTATTGTATTGTTGTTTTAAATTAAAATTTTCCAAACAAAAAAACCAGGGTTATAACTTTATAATTTTATTTTCCCAAGTTTTTTTTTAATGACCCGTATTAAAATAATACGTAGGCCAAAAAGTTGCTTTATTTTCGGCGCAATTTCGTTTTAGGAAAAAGACGTTTTGCTTTACATATTCATTTTATATTAAGCCGGAGCCCCGCAGCGCCGGAGCCGTGACAAAAACCATGCCTGCTGCATGTTGCATGCTGCATGCTTGCTTGCATGCTGCATCCTTCCTGGCATGCTGCATGCTTGCATGCTACATGCTTGCCGCATGCTTGCTGCATGCTTGCTTGCATTCTGCATGCTTGCTTGTTGCATGCATGGTGTATGCTTGTTTACATGTTTGCGTGGTTACTGCATGCATAGTAAAAATATGTTTTAATATCATTATGCGTAAATAAATATATGCTTTAGAATGTTAAGCCTAATCATTATTATGATTAGAAAAATTATGCGTAAGCTGTTATACGTAAATAATGTTATTGCGAAAATATAATTAGGAAGAAACAAATGTATGCTAAGTTATATTAGGTCTTAAAATGTTATGCAAATGGATAGAGAAGGTTTATTTTAGGTTTCCTTGTAATTAAAAAATCTGTGTCTGCTATCATGATCATAACATCAACATTGCAAGTGATTGTACTGAACTAGCATTGTTGTACTAGTGTGGGTACTGGTGAATAAATGTTATGGAAAACGAAATTATTGAAAATAAAAGTTATAGCAAATAAATTTATGGATTAACATTATTATGACACTTGACCGATTATGACCAATGAAATTAGTGAAAATGGTTTTATGTCATTTAACGATGATAGCAACTGAAGCATTATTTCTAATGAAATTATGGCAAATAAAAGTATGGCATATGAAATTATGGCATTTTAAATTATGGCAAACATTAGTAAACCCGTGAAAACATGGTGAATATCCTAGCCTATAATATTAAATCAAAATTAAACGCCGAAGCGACGCCGATAGCACTACCTACTTACCTATAATTAAGTTCGCTATGTTACATAATTAATTATTAAGATAATTTTTTTTCGGGACAAAACTAGCATAACTCTCGCAAGTTTCATTACATACACTAGATACCATCGTAATTTCAAAATGAGATGTTAATACATATCCCCTTTAATTCTAAATCCAAGAATAAAAATAAGAATCGTTGTAAACCATAATTAAAGTACGGTCAACGTAACTTGGTGCGTCTGAAGTTAGCCGATTAGCTGCGCAGTAGACAATTTCGTTCCTAAAAGTTCCATTGCGCAGCCAAACAGCTAACTTCAGACGCGCCAAGTTACGTTGACCGTATTGTATCTTATCTAGTGTGTGCTATATTATTTTTCCCCTGAAAATGGGAAAATCCCTAAAATTGCATCATTGCTGCACAAGCAAAATAATGGCAGGGCTGTACTTAGAATTCAATAATTTAATAACGGCGGCGGCGATTATTAACGATGCACATATACATGTAAGTATATAATATAGTTTGATTACATAAAAAAAATATAATTATTAGTATTATAAACTTCTTGTATTTTATTGTTTCTTCTTTGCATAACTAAGTTCATTTTAATATTGATATGTACTTATGTAGCCAGTAAGTCGAGGCAACGATTAACTAGATTCGCTGTGTATGATACAGCACCATAATTGCTTAACACTCGGGACACACCATCCCTTCCCAAGCAGCAAAATTATCCTATAGAGCAGATGGTATAGGCCTCCAACACTTATAATATTCTCTTAACGATTCTAGTATTGGCTGCCACGCTTATAATAGCAAGCATGGAGTGAGTTGGGCCTTATAGTATAACTAATCTTATACATTAGCTTATAACTACTTATAGGTCCAAATTAAGGATGCATTATAAGCTTGGGTGACCTATAAAAGTATCGCGAGGGTGTAAATGCACTCAAGAGTAAATAAACTGGTAAGCTATACTTATAACTGCTAACAAGAAGCATTATAGAACTACTATAAGTAAAGTACGCCAATAAAAGTGATAAACAGAACTAAATATACTGGAAACTATTTGTATTTATTACTTGGTTATATAAGGGTTTATAAATTCACTTTTCAGAACAATTATAAGTAAAACGGAGCGGTTTTATAGTGGTAAAATCCAATATTATTATAATCTTAACAAGATTATAAAGGTGTAATATAATTTACTTAGTATCCAAAACTATATCCGTGGTGTCCTGTACAAGAATACATTGGTCTTGCATAGTCTCGGTACGGACATTTTGATTTTGTTGTGTCGTATTCGTTGCCGACGTGGTATTCTATTTACTTTTCTTTAAAAAATGGGTCTATGTAAATGGAAACGGCTAAAAAGAAGTGGTTATTACAAACGAAAGGTTCAGATAAAACGTCGGGTTCTATCTTTGTATCTGGCGAAGAACGAATCGTAGAAATAGGAAGGTTCCGTACAAAATAGTTGCCTACTGTGAAAAGTTACGGGCATTTTGTTTGGACCTGTGACCCACTAGGGATCACTAACGAAACGAGTTCCCACTTCCGATTGTTAAAGCCCATGAATACTAACTACCCAATGAGATGAGTTGCATTCCTCAAAACGATGGGATTTTATTATCTAACAAGAATTAATATAAATAGAACGAATTTCTTGTACATCCACATCCTTTTAAATATATAAAACGCTTAAAAAAATGCACAATGATCTTCCTGAAAATGGTTACCTATCTACATAAATTTTAGATTGTTAAGTAGGATAACCAGAAAAAAAACACTTTATTTTCACAATTTATTCAATATAATCGTAACATCGTCTTAAAACCTTGCTGATACATCTATTTCTTCCTGATGTCTTGCCCACGATAAAAAGTACACCACGCTCGCGACATGCGCGCAGTTTCCAACAGTACGGCGGTCATGTATACAGGAACATGAATAGTTTTGAATACTTTGTCTTCCATTTAGAGTGGGACCAATCAAAATATATGTCGTCGTGTGGAGAAGTGTCGTGGCCGTCTTGCAAGACTTTTTGAAACTTTATAGTTGCACATTACAGCACATTACATGCACGACATTTGTGAGACAACAAGAAATTTTCACGAAGAGTTTCGTTCCAAGGCCACCTTAAGGTTTTAAAAGCTCGAAAATCCCTTTTTGTCGTAAGGAGATCGACGTCCAGAAATATTACATTTTCAATGCTGACCTAACCTAAACAAAAAATATTAAAATAAGACATAGGTACCTAATAGCAATATAAAATAACAGTCCAGTTACAGAAATATTTACGGAACTCTAATTACAGACAATATGGCGAAGCAATGGTTCTCTTATTTACTATTTTAAATCAAAGTACGCCTATAGCGGTTTGTTAATGTATTTGGGAAAACCAACTTTGTCAAGATGGCGACTTTTCGTTGTATGTCTTACTGAAACCAACATTATTTTAAAATTCAACTTAATGAAAACGCTAATTTCAAGGGGCGCGTAAAAATTTTGATAGAAAACTTATTAAACTTCACAGAAAATATACGTGCGCCATGCAGATTCAAACATATTATACATCTTGACTTATTGTTAGCACTCTACTCATAATTAATATTCTAGATAATATTTATAATAAGAAATGGATGAATAACTTACCTTTATCACTATTCATTTTTACAAATGTGAGCAGCAACATTCACCAATTCACAACACTTTGTATGATCTTGTAAGAGATTTGTTATTGTCGTGTTTGGTTCCATTAAGTGCTGATAGTTAGCTTTGCGGGAGCAAATAGTTTTACGTAGTCCAACTATAAGGTCGTTATTGGGCAAAGCGGTGTTCACCAAGTCTACTAAAGATATTTAATCAGGCAAAATACGCCTATAAATTGGGCCCTTTTCCGTGGTTATAATTGCTTACTATTCCGTTATAATCCTAATAAAATGTTGGTTCCAGAACCATTACTAGACTACATTTTGCTGCTTGGGTTTTATTTACACAACCCATGTTTATAAGAAAAATCCTTGTAAAAAATAAAAAGGTACTAAGTTTGTCCCTGTGTTACGAATACATATTGTCATAGAGACATCTAGCATGATATAGCTAAACCACGTAGAAAATGACAGCATTTAGCTTTGCTATTCACCGCTAGGAAAAAAGGCGGGGCTTGACTAGATGTGGGCAGGGCTAGACCTGAAGTGGGCAGGGTTTAGCTTGAAAAAGTGTCACGCATCTTTCTATGGGAAAATTCGATAACGCCATCTCCTCTGTTATACTTACTTCGTGCTTAAGAAATATACTGGAAATACATCTTTAGCGGTAAGAACCTTCTCCCCTAAATCAGCTTTCTAATAAAAAAATCCGCGTCCAAATCGGTACATCCGTTTGGGAGCTGTAATACCACAGATAGATACACACCCTTCAGTAACCTTAAAGACATTTATTTAAATAAATATGCCCTTACCAGCAGTCCTAACAAAGTCGAGTGGATCAACAGCCTGGTCACACAGATCTCTGACGCGAAGTACTGCGTCTGCGTACTGATTCTTTAAATTGTTGAAATGCTCCTCAGCTACCTGGAATATCATTTTTTTACTTATTATGGTTACCTTAGTAACTTATTTCGATCCGCTTGGGGTTGAAACCCTCGGGTCGTGGGGTCTGAGTGCACTCATCTTCTCTTATGCACTCTTCAAATCAGCAATCAAATCCAGCTCTTGGGTCACGTGTCAACTAACCTTTTGGACATTACTTCACATGGAGTATTTGTCCAAATATTCGCCTTATTAAGGTCAATTTTGTAGTATCCAAATAAATCCGAACATTTGTACGAATACGCCATGTGAAATGCCAGCATTAAAGAAATGTCCAAAAGGTTAGTTGACACTTCCCGTGACCCAAGAGCTGGATTTTACTTTGGTCAGAGTTTGGTTTTACCTTGGTCAGAGTTTGATTTTAACTTGGTCACAGTTTAAGTATTGCCATCCCACGTGGCAATACCGCCAGTCTCTTGGGCACATTTTTAGATGACGGCGAGCGGAGGATTTATTTTTTATTTTTCGTGTACATATTGTACATATTAAATAAATAAATTCTTAGGAGAGTAATGACACGGTAAAGATATCTAACAAACGGTCGAAACACGAGTCATACCTACTCGCCTCGAGTTAGTATACAATTTAGTCTGCAAACAGTCTCGAATGCGCCGCAGTGACGAACAGTCGGTTTGATGGTTTGGAAGTTGTAAGCGTGCGATTTGTGACAAATATTCATTGAAATAAGCACAAATACTTAACATGGCAAAGAGCAATAATAAACTTTCCCTAAAGGATTCCTAATTAAAGTTTTTATCCGAATGCAGATTTTTTATATTAAATTTAACAATAAAGCTTTTCGTACGTCTCAGTCGAGGTGCAAATATTTTTTTCAGTCTCTAATTTAGAAGGGTGTTATTTTTTATTAAATCTACTACTCAAAAAGCAACGTATTTTTATTGAAAAACAAAATGAAATTCGATGTGAATGAAAAGGAAAGTATTTCATTCACACCGAATAACAATAATAATAAACATATAATATATTACAATTAAAAAATTAGGAAGAAACTCAAGTAGGTTGATGAAATTAAAATACTGACCGGGCAGCCCTCTTGCGTATTTAAGTAGCGCGCGGCTGTAGGTAATTATTTCAAGGACAGGACCGAGTCACACTACTGTTAGATATCTTTAACGAGGTGATGATTCATTGTTTAGTTATTTTTGAAATTTAAACACAGGAGATAGTCTTTTTTTGAATATTCTTTGTTTGTTACCTTGCTGTCTGGATTGTAGAGCCTGATCTTGCCAGCTGCTATCAATTGTGGCGACAGTTTCTCTACCTGGCAACATAAAAAGGTTTATTACATTATTTATATTTAAATATGTTCATTTTAAAACATATTTAATCACTGATCTTTTTCCCAACTATATTGGGGTCGGTTTCGATTCGAGCACTGAACTAGTGATGTCAACTAGCAGCTATGTTACCTGCTGCGCGTTGTGTATGGGCTGGTCAGCTATGTTACCTGCTGCGCGTTGTGTATGAGCTGGTCAGCTATGTTACCTGCTGCGCGTTGTGTATGAGCTGGTCAGCTATGTTACCTGCTGCGCGTTGTGTATGAGCTGGTCAGCTATGTTACCTGCTGCGCGTTGTGTATGAGCTGGTCAGCTATGTTACCTGCTGCGCGTTGTGTATGAGCTGGTCAGCTATGTTACCTGCTGCGCGTTGTGTATGAGCTGGTCAGCTATGTTACCTGCTGCGCGTTGTGTATGAGCTGGTCAGCGAGCCGCTTGTTGTGTCCGGCCCCTGCCGCCACCACCCCGGCCGCAGCCACAGCGCGAGCACTGAAGGCGCCCAGTGCAGCTGCACGATCGTGGAACTGGGACTCACGACCTGGGACACCTGGGAGGGAAATTATCTAATTATATTTCTAACAAGAATACAATAGACAACATTTTTTTTTGTTTGAATGGTGATGTCAAAAGTATCTCCTTAGTAAGATATAAGTGCAACTGACCCATGGGTGCGTTGACAGCATCAGTGAAGTGGCGCAGCGGCGCGGCCACGTCTATGAACTCCTCCACGACGCGGTTCACTACGGCGCGTTCAGTGGCTCGCTTCAACTCGTGCAGTTTGTCCGTCAGTTCCCTGCAACAAGTACCATGATAATCATCACGTCAAGCTTTCGACGCCCACTGCTGGGTCTCCCTCAAGGGGGGTTCAGCCGTAAACGCCATGCTTGGCTGATGCATGTTGGCGATTGCAGTAGGTGTTATGGTAGTTAAAAGGCGGTCATAATGGCCAGTCTTAAAGAAGACTAGCCTAGTTATCACCTGCCTAGCCTGTTCCCGAATATTTTGAGGTCGGCTTCCAGTCATGCCGCTGAATACCAGTGTTTTACATGGAGCGACTACCTGTCTGATACACAACCCGGTTTACTGGGTACATCTGAACGTACGGTGTTGAATATTTATCGTGTTTTTATTCTCAAATCGTTCGGGCTTGCCTTAACTTCGACCCCTAGGCACGCCAGAAGGACACTGCTGTCCATCCTCTGGTCAATATCTCTCTGTCGTCTTCTACGACACCCACGGGTAGACATGGCGTGGTGCTATGCGGCCGGCACCACACGGCCGTGATAATACAAACAAGGAAAAACATGCTTAGCAACTGAGCTTCTCCCAGTAGTAAACGTCACTATGTGCCTATTGGCCAAATTTTATTCTGTCTTCTATTTGATAGGGAGGGAAGTAGAAAATAGTATGATTTTTATGCGACTTCAAAAAAAGAAACTTTTTGCAGTACGATGCGGTTTCGATGATTCTTTTTTAATGGGTTAGTGTATAACTCAAAGTTGGTGCCATATAAATTTCATGGAAATATTCCGCCTCCTCTAAGGGAGGATAAGAAAGTATTTAAGTTTTGGTGTTACCGTTTCTTAATGAATTTGGATTATTAAAAGTAGACACTAAAAACCAGAAAAAACATATTTTTAACAAAAAAGACGACTGCCTTCAAAATCTTAAAAGTTAAAAGTAACTTTAATTTCGGAAGTTGGTGCCAATACAAACAAGAACAGCACCAAAGCCGCCGACTTGGCTTAACTTACTCCGCCGCTGTTCTTTTCTGATTAATTTCGTTTCTCCGGATCTCGACGAGCTTCGCAGCTCGGGAGGAAATGTAACGTCACCCATGATTTTAGCATTATACCCCTTACATATGCTCACCACGTGCTCTTTATTTCTCTCTCTAGTGAGTGAGTGTGTGTGTGTGTGTGTGTGTGTGTGTGTGTGTGTGTGTGTGTGTGTGTGTGTGTGTGTGTGTGTGTGTGCGCGCGCGTACGAATATTAATAAAAAAAAATGTTAACATAGTAACTAACATAACTGTAAGTATCCTCCACCTACTAACATAATATGGCTTTGAATCAATTACTGTGTGCTTGGTCTGAAATAAATATTTTCAATTTCAATTAAAAATGCGTGAGTGTTGAAGCATTTTGATACGTAATTAATTGTACATACAGTCCACGTTTAATTAGAGTAAGTAGCTAGCCGCCGATCCTGTTAAAATACAATGGATAAATATTTTAAGGGCGCGTATTCGATTTAGCGCAACTCAAAATCTAAACGATTGCTAGAACGGCGTAGCAGCATTGACACACACTAGTACAATACAATGGTCTGTTTGTGTGCATCAGAAAAAAAAATATACACGAAATAAGCACGAATCATTGAAATTGATCGGCAAACGACAGCGCGCGATGTTTTACAGTGCTTTTTAAAATAATTGTCTAAAATAAATGAGCTCGTATAACGGATTGAAAAATATTCTGTATATTAAGCATAACTTTTACTTTCATAAAATAAATATATCAGTTATGATTTTATTCAAATACTGGTGAAAAAAAATTGTCAAAGTGAACCGATTTTCTACTTTTTCAACATTGTTTTTTAATACATAATAGTAATATTTTCGTAATTTTGGCTCTGTAGCTGTCTTTATGACTGTATATACTGTTGGAAAAACGCATAAAACAAAATATTTTGGCATATTGTAATGGTTGTATTAGTCCTGAAAGTTAACTCTGACGTCTATTTTCGTAAAACGATATGAAAGAATTGTCTTCGCTTTAAAAAACCTTAATTAAAAATTTTACTTTTACTCTGTAGCTGTCTAAATCAAAACTTAGTCTTTCTAAAACTGTAAATTTTCTTTAAATAATCTGCTCACATAATTACGATATTGCTCTGGGCAAAACGCAAAAACATGAAGTTTTCGTCACGAATCGAATACGCGCTCTTAAGTTTAGTTGTAAATAAACACCATCAATGTACCAGACGCTTGTTCAACTGAGACAACTACTCACCAAAGGAAATGAAACCACAACCTACACAGCAGACATTTGCCATTTGATGCGTTGAAATTCGTCACAACGCCTACAACATTTTGGATTACTTAAAGAACTTGGTTGACTGGTAGAGAATGCCTAAGGCATTAAGTCCGACTTTGTACCTTTGTGCATGAAGTATAAATACATAAACAATAAACTTATGATGTTGATATAATATATGATAACGTTAGTAGTTACCTGGTAATAGCTCTGGCCTCCTCGCTGTCTCCCTTCCCGCTGGCACACAAGTCGGCCAACTTGTCGGACAGACGCTGCACTTCGGAGCACAACTGAAGAACTTCAGCTTTCTCACGACCTTGGAGCCCATCGGCGATCTACGTGGGATTTAATTAACAATTAGTTATGAACTCTGAATAAATAACATTTAAGTCTGGTTTCTCACAAAATGTATAATTATGTCAAATTGTTAAAAAATGTCATCAATCACAGCAGGTTTTAATTCAAGCCAGCATCAAATCTTTAATACAAATATGGACTTAAGATCTACAATTTAGATTTCTAAATTAGATTGATTACTTCATTCGATGGTAGTAATCATTCATCACTGGAACTTATAGACCAAAAACAGAGTTTGGAGTTTTTTTTTTTTAATTCCATTTTTTTTTTTAAATCAAATGTTGAAAAAAATAGTAGTATGGATTAGAATATTATTAGAATATTTTAGTAGCGTACTAATCAGTGTTCACAACTAGTTCAGCCACCCCGGTGAATAATTTCAAATATTCAATAACAAGAAAGATACCTAGAAGAAGAATATCTTAATTCGACATAAAATACGGTCTAAAAAGCTCTTAAATATGAATGATCCTACTAATATTATAAATGTGAAAGTTTGTGAAGATGTTTGGATGTTTGTTACTCAATCACGCATAAACCGTTGAACAGATTTACATGAAAATTAGCACACAGGTAGACCATTTCCTGGATTAACACATAGGATACTTTTTATCACTATTAAGTGTCCCCTTGGGATAATCGTTCCTTTTTACGCGGGCGAAGCCGCGGGCAGAAGCTAGTTTTACATATTTTGAATGAATGATTTTATATCGTAAGATTATAATTACTTACAATAAATCTCATCAAGTATCTATCTATATATAAAAGAAAGTCGTGTTTGTTACAACACTTATAACTCGAGAACGGCTGGACCGATTTGGATGAAAATTGGTGGGGAGGTAGCTTAGAACCAGGAGACGGACATAGGATACTTTTCTTTTTTTTTTTTTTTTTGTAGGGAGGTGTAGGGTAGGTGTAGGGTAGGTGTAGGGTAGGTGTAGGGTAGGTGTAGGGTAGGTGTAGGGTAGGTGTAGGGTAGGTGTAGGGTAGGTGTAGGGTAGGTGTAGGGTAGGTGTAGGGTAGGTGTAGGGTAGGTGTAGGGTAGGTGTAGGGTAGGTGTAGGGTAGGTGTAGGGTAGGTGTAGGGTAGGTGTAGGGTAGGTGTAGGGTAGGTGTAGGGTAGGTGTAGGGTAGGTGTAGGGTAGGTGTAGGGTAGGTGTAGGGTAGGTGTAGGGTAGGTGTAGGGTAGGTGTAGGGTAGGTGTAGGGTAGGTGTAGGGTAGGTAAATAGGCAGGTAAGTAGGTAGATACCGACAGGACAACGTCTGTCGGGTCAGCTAGTTACATAATAAAATCAAGTGATCAAAAAATATTATAGAATTAGAGTAACAATATCTAGAAAATAAATAACCAAATGCAAGTGAATTTACCCTCTGTCCTTGTGAGACGATGCTGTTGATGGCCTTTTGACCTTCTACCCTGGTGACCGGGTCAGCTGCCGGGTGTAACAGCCACTTGTGAGCTGTCTCCAATCTAAGCAAATTAAAAAAAAAGGATTAGGCTAAGTTCACATGACCGCGTGGTACACGAGCCAGCCTGGCATCAACATTGATTGAGAATGGACGCAGAGGCGGTTTGTTTATTGATTCTGTACCGAAACTAAGATGTCGCAGAAGACTAAAACGATACTGGGTGCCTCTTAATGTAAGTCAAAGACTTTCTTTAAGCCTGTTTGTCACCTTATATCCCGAGCTGAGCGAATATTCCCGATCGGTAACAGTGTGAACGACAGGGGTGTTACCGATCGGGAATATTCGGAGCTGAGACTACACGAAGAATTTTTTTTTTATCTATTACTGGATGTCGGTTTCATCCTTTGATTTTTTCAATAGAATAATCCTCAGAGTTTAGAGCGCCCATCCCTATCTAGCGAACTCCAACGCGAGCGTGATGGATTTTTTTTTTTTTTTCAACCAACGCAAAGCTCGAAAACAAACGAGTGTAAGAGAACGCGATAGCATCACAGGAAAATTGGCGCGCGGAAATTTCACAAAGCTTGTTCCTGGACATACATGTTTTTGAAGAAGCTTTACAAGTGTTTGGTAAAAATGTTTGTAATTTAGAATCTCCATTACATGTGCAAGGTTTCTATGAAGCTGTTTTTTTACTTTTTCAATGTATGAGTTGATTATGAACGGCCAAAGTTCAGATAAAATTGTGCCAAAAAAACTGATTTTCGGACGTGTTTACTGAATTTGTTTCTTAAAAAAGTTTATTTTTGGCTTCATACAAACCTAGATTTAAACCACAAGATACCTGTGTGCTAAAAATATTTGGAAAATAATTTGTTATAACGCCGTAATCGCGTACGAGCGTTTGTATGGGAAATATGACGGGTTGGGCGCTCCTAAGCCTGTTTGTCACCTTATATCCCGAGCTGAGATTACACGAAGATATTTTTTTATATAAGAGCTCAACTGCCAATTAGGAGACACAATAGTAAAACACTGACAAGCGACCAATATTTGGCTTCTGGATAGACGAAGGGATATTCCTTAAAGTTAAGATGCGACCACGAAACACAAGGCAGTCAATTACGTGAACGTCACCTGGCTTGCATGGTCTTCCCTCCCTGCTTCTCAGCTGCCCTCACGCCCTCGTTTACAATGATGTCCAGCTCGTTGATCTGGTGGCGAAGGTCTGATGCCAAGTTCAGAGCCTGGAGAATCACATTACAGTATAATATAAACACACTGGAAATTTTGAAAAATAAGATTTTATGGGTAATTGTGTTTTTTATGGGTACCTTAGCTTCTCTGCCGTGTCCGTATTGTCGTTCGTCGCAAAGATGGTCTGTGTTTATACCTCCAGATCTGAAAATATATCACAAGTTTATTAAAATAATAGTATTTGTGTATGTGAATAATTTATTAGTCACATAACAAACTTCTTAAAATCGCCAACGTTTTAAGTTTTAAATAAGTTTCTAGAATCAAGAGATTTGTCACCAAAAAGGTTTAAATATTAGAATTTCAGATTACTCGATATGACATGTCTAAAGTCGAAAGTCAAAAGTCAGAGTCGAAAGTCAATAATGAAAATCTAAAGTAAAAACCTGAAGTTTTAAGTCAATGTCTAAAGACAGTCTAAGAGTCAAAGTTAAAGTCGAAGCCTAAAGTCAAAGTGTAAAGTCAAAGCCTAACGTCAAAGTGCGAAGTCAAAGTCTAAACTGAAATACTAAATTCAAAGTAAAAGTCAAAATCGAAAGTCTAAAGTCTAATGTTGAAGTCAAAAGTTAGTCTGAAGTCAACGCACAGAGTCAAAGTCTAAAGTCATTTTTTTTTTCATTAAAAGGCACTTTCACTGAATGTCCAGGTCAACTGAATGTCAGGCACTTTCACTTTTGGCGTGCCCATTGACAACCTGGCCCTTTTACATCCATCATTGCATAGATAATAAAGTTAAACATAATTGAGCCATCCATAAACAATACGTGAATTATTATAAGGATTTTTATGTTACCTATATATTAGTGTAATCCTCAAATTAATAGCACGTCAACTTTAGCAAAAGATATGTTATCAATTATTTTAGTCATTTTTTAACAGGGAGATTTAGGTGTATATAGGGTATATAAAAAAAAAAATAAGAACGTGGAATGTGATGATAGGACATTAATAATATGCTTTTGTTTGTAGTTTAGTTTGTATTAGATGTAGTTTGTTTCTCTTAATTAACGAATAAATAGCCCCTGAATAACGAAGAAAAACGAACTTTTGGTCGGGGTAAGCCCCTTAAGTTACAATGCAAGTGTACCTGGCGATCCTCCTGGCGGCGTCGGCGGGCTGCGGCGCCAGGTGTTCGGACGCGCGCTGCGCTGACGTCAGCACGCTACGTAGCGAGCGCTCGCCGTACCCGTTGCGTTGCGCGTCAGAGTCCTGCGTGGACATAAGAGGTATTTTACTTCCAACGCAATTTCGAGATGAGAGCCTAGTGAACCGTCACACAGGGTATCCTAGTATGGACTCCAGTCTTTCACAAAGGATCATTCTTCACGCATTTTAGTTAATTTATTTGTATTTTTACATCTTGTGTACATACGTGAACCTTTGTGAAGAGAGAAATAAAGATTATATTATTATTACTTATTTTACGTCCAACAAGCCGTGTAGTGCCGGCCGCGAATATCACAGAAAAAAAACGAAGTGCATCAGATTTACTTTGCCAAATCTCAAAAATAATGAGCGTGACATAGTATTGAATAAAGAGAAACTGGAATTCGTCGATAAAACCGTTTTTCTGGGATTGACGCTCGACTCAAGGCTACAATGGGGTCCTCATTTAACATATCTCGCAGGACAGCTAAGTTCGGCAGCATATGTTGTCAGAAAGATCCGGCAATTTACGTATGTGGACACCGCGAGACTGGTCTATTTTAGTTACTTTCATAGTATAATGTCTTACGGTATTTTATTGTGGGGACGAGCTGCAGACATTGAGCCATTTACATTCTGCGTATGCGCGATTCTCTAAGGGAACTGTTTAAGGAAATTAACATAATGACGGTGCCTTGTCAATACATCTATGAAAACATTATGTACGCTAGAAAAAATCTGCATCTTTTTGATAAAAGAGGTGACAGACATAACTATAATACTAGAAATAGGAACCAACTAGTTCAACCAGGTTTCAGACTGGCTAAATTAGATTCGTCTTTCATGGGGTACTGTTTAAAGTGTTACAATAAAATACCTCCCCACATTGTTCAACTGAATGAGACAAAATTTAAGTCTTGTGTTAAACGCACACTATGCAGCCGAGCATATTATAAATTGAGTGATTACATCACTGATAAAAATGCTTGGCTGGATGCTGGTCTAGCTCCACAGCCATAATAAGGGTTCATAGATTAATTGATTAGCATTTTTAACTATTTTTGGAGCTGCTGAAGATGTAGATCTATATTATCTTTGCATTGTATAAACTCAATGTGTTAGTATTATATAATTTTTCGTAGCACATACATGTAAGCACTATGCTCTTTAAAGCTACCATTTACGAGGTATACCTCTCATTGACTTGAATATGCCCTGGCGGTTGGGAGAGTCATGCTCACTTGAATGTCTCGCTGCCGGTGGCGCATGTGTTGGATCATTCGGTTCCCTACAAAATGGTTGAACTAAATGGTGCCGATCCATGCGTCATGTTCGTGAACGGACGCCGTCGGTTGCGACTGGCCATCTCTTAGCTGCCTCGGTTATTTTAAATTTTGGTTTGAATTGTTATTATAACTATATTTTTCTCTAGACCTCTTTTAACATGCAAGACTAGTGTTACATTGTTCTCACATTGTACCCTTAGATTCAATATGAATGATGTAACCTAAATTTGTAAAATATAACTGATTTTAAAAGAGTGTTCATGGAGTTTCTTGCTCGTTTTTCTCCATAGAAACCTACAACTAATACCAACTTTCTGACTGACTGACTCTGACAATTCAAAAGTACCTGTAAATGGTATAATTGAAATATATGATTTTGAGTTTCAGTTTGACACCGCCCCATTTCTACCCGTCGGTGTCGTAGAAGGCGACAGAGAGATATTGATCAGAGGATGGGCAGCAGCGTCCTTCTGAGTACCATAACATCTACTGCGATCGCCAACATGCATCGGCCAAGCATGGCGATTATGGCTGAAACCCTTGGGAGAGAACTATGCCCAGCAGTGGGCGTCTAAAGGTTGACATGATGACTTCACATTCAAATGCCTTGAAAGGCTTGCTCGTGACTAAGTAAAAGCCGTACAGATCGATCGATTAAAGGCTTACCACAGTCGATCCGTGGATGGGTGACCATCCATTTCGACCAAATCCCTCTATGCCTCCTGTCATTCCTGGATCTTTGGTAGTAGTTATGGGTAGTCAAGAAGCCAGAAAGTATGACAACCAGTCTTACCAAGAAATATCGTGTTACCCAGTAACTGGGTTGTGGACGTCAGATAGATAGGTATTAGGAGTTTGTATGTCGAGTTTAGCGTAAATTAAGTGCATAAATCCATTAATATAGCGAAAATCACTCACATTAAGAAACTCGTGCGCAGCGCCCATTTTGGCGTGTATCTGTTGCTGCAACGCCTTCAACACAGCAACGTTGTCCTTCTCACCGCCATCCTCCACGTATGACGTAAGTTGCAGTACGCTGACAAACAATAATACATTTTATCAATATAAAAACCTATCTATTTACTTTTTAAAGGTCTATCTTTATAAAATTGACACTAAAAATACATGTTCCAGTCCAGTCGTAATTAGTTTACACAAAAATGTATGTGTGTATGTTGTATGTGTATGTGTGAGTAATGTGTGAGTAATGTGTGTGTGTTGTATGTGTATGTGTGAGTAATGTGTGTGTGTGTTGTATGTGTATGTGTGAGTAATGTGTGTGTGTGTTGTATGTGTATGTGTGAGTAATGTGTGTGTGTGTGTGTGTGTTGTATGTGTATGTGTGAGTAATGTGTGTGTGTGTTGTATGTGTATGTGTGAGTAATGTGTGTGTGTGTTGTATGTGTATGTGTGAGTAATGTGTGTGTGTGTTGTATGTGTATGTGTGAGTAATGTGTGTGTGTGTTGTATGTGTATGTGTGAGTAATGTGTGTGTGTGTGTATTTATATCGGCGGAATAGACTGACACTCACCGTATGATCTCATGTATTTCGTCCGCCATCCTCTGCGCTAGATAGTTTCTGTTCTCAGCTGCTTCTTCCATTCCTTTACCTCCTGTAAACAAAATTGTATGAATTTAGAACTAATAGGTTCTATTGAAAAGTCTCATTATCATCATCATCATCTGCGTCGCCTTTTCCCAACTATATTGGGGTCGGCTTCCAGTCTAACCTGATGCAGCTGAATACCAGTGTTTTACATGGAGCGACTGCCTATCGGACCTCCACAACCCAGTTACTGGGTAACAAGATACATCTGGTAAAACTGGTTGTCAAACTTTCTGGCTACTGACTACCCATAGCGACTGCCAAAGATCAACAAATTACAGCCGGGACCAACGGCTTTACGTGCTTTCCGAGGCACGGAGGGAACTCTGTATGAAAGGGATGGTCACCCATCCACAGACCGACCGCGGCTAGCGTAGCTTAACGAAAAAGAAAAAGGGAGGGAGGGATTGAAAAGTCTATCCTGTAAAAATCTCCCTCAGTGAATTTAGGTGAGCTTTTATCCGACCTCATTCTAGGAATTGCTCACCTCAAGTTCATTTCACAAAGATATTGTGTTACAGCAAAGGCCAGCTGCTTTCTAATCTAGACTTTAAAAATAAGGGTTAAGACCGAAACAACAAGTATAATATTCAGCTTATATTGCTAACCGGAAGACGCAGCGTTGGTAGGCTTCCCACCAGATGCACCGACGACATCGTCAAGGTCGCGGGTAACCGGGGGATCAAGGGACAAGCGGCAGGTTGCAAGAGTTGTGGCACAAAATACAGAGGGTACAGAAGGACCGCTCTCGCCATCTTCAAAAATAATTACCTAAACTTGCCAGACTCACTAGGGCTGCTACTGTATTGACTGTAAGTTTTATTTGTTACAATATGACATTTTATTGACACTGGTTTGAACTCTTTGCAATTTTTGGAACGAAGTTCCTTATCGCGCGTTGTGAAAGGGGGCTAGACGGAAAAAATTCTTACGAAAAGTTGTCACGACATTTGACATTTCGTCATTCATTTGATTTAAGAGCCATCTATTAACGTTATTGGCGCAACTGTGCTCTTCGAGATCGAATTACGAACGGCCAATAGATGGCGCAGAAATAATTTATTGGTCTTTCTATCTAAATAACTACGCATTGTACTAACATGTTAGAAAATGTTAATCTTTAAAATTACTTACTTACAATGTAAGCAGCCATAATAACTTTTCATTCCTCGCTTTTTTTTTGCCCTGGCTTAAAGCCACTTAAATTCACTTTAACGCATCACATTAATTAGTGAAGGAATTGTAATAAAATTCCTTCACTAATTAATCGAAAGGAACTTCGTTCCATCCGGGTGTCCCTTAACACCTCTCAAGTTTTTTTTATAACAAAATTTTCTTGTATATCGTGAAATATCAATGTCTCTCATTTATTCATTTTGACAACACGTGACAGTCGAGTCGTAAGTCTGCTTGAAACTGCTTGAGAATGTCTATAAACATAATGTCAATGTGTGCGTGGTAAAAATGTCGGTTTGTTCTGAGTGGTCTCTGCTCGGGCGCGACGCAGCCTTACGTACTTTGTGGTTATGGCGTTCTATGGGGGGGGGGGCCTTGTTCAACAGTGGACGTCTTTCAGCTGATGATGATAACGATAATTATGATGTTTGCTACTCATATTCTCAATTAGCTTCACCAGGGGGGGAGTCGGCAAAATGCTAAGCAGAAGATGATGATGACACTTTGAGCTAGCTTTTCCCTGCGACTTCAGGCTTACCTTCAGTGAGTATGTGTATGTAAATCTTCATAGAGCAGATTAGCACTGGAGCCAGTTGCTTGACGCTGTCGAGGCAGCGGTTCAGGGTTTCTGCGTGAGGTGGATGGGTCAGTTCGGCTGCTCTGGCTGCCACCTAATGATAGAGATGACGTTTACAAATATGACCATAAAAGACAAATAATAGTCATGGAGACCACTAGACTGTTTTTAGGAAACTAAAATACTACCCATTATACTTTAAGTTTAAGGTCTTGTGTAAGCCTCGTAACAGATTAATTTATAAAATATGTTTGTAAACGCAGCCACGACACAGGAAAAACTTCTAGTGTGGGGCAAAACATTTTTGGGAATTCAGGTATAATGTTAGCACTTATAGTAAGTCTATAAGGAATTCTACCAAGTGTTTAATATTTACGAAGTTGTGCAACCATCATTAAAGATGTTTACCTCTCTGGCAGCCCTGGAGAGTGCTGGCGAAATGTCTCTGAGGAACTGCACCAAGTCTTCCATGGTGTCTATCACCTCTGCCACTCCTAAGTAGTCTAGCACCTAAAATAGAATTATGTTCATACAGTAACTGTAAGAGGATTACCAAGGATGTTTTCCAAAGTATGTCTAATGTCCTATGAAGATACGGAGAATTTACTAATTGTTATAAAGTTAATGATGGGAAATATAAATGTTACGAGTTGGTAGCAACTGAAACAAAACTTCCCACTTTTTTTCCATTAATGAAACGTAACATGCATTTCTATTCTCACGCTATAAACAATACTTGTCAAATAGATAAGTTTTTGCGTAATACAAAGAGAAATTGCTGGTTGATCGTACTACTTTAAATTTCAGACAGAAATCAGCAATTTATGAAAGTCAGATTTGATGCAGACAGTCAACTCTGTGTTTAACTAATGTCTTGTCTTATAATTATTTAGGCAGAATAGAATAATTTATTTTACACATTTTACTTCGTAGGAATTTTTGATCTCACGAAAATCTCGAAATACTTAGTCGTTTAATGAATTGGGCAGTAAATGATTATTTATTTTACACATTCTAATACATTGCTTAACTGAATTTCTAAGTCAAAAACACTTTAAAAATCATATCCTTCTCTGATAAAAATTCAACCGATGCCTAAGACACGGCATTGCCACACAAAAGCAACTAAGTAGCAATTAACACCAACCTTTTTACACTCCTTCACAATCTTCCGAACCTCAGACTCATCAAAACACAGCAGCAACGCGGACGTCCCTTGCAATATCCCACGAGAGCCTTCTATCAGCTTCTTCCTGCAAACAACACTTAGTTTCAACTCCCTCACACTCGCATCATCAGACTCGAAGGTAAAGAGACTAGCGTCAACAGTCATTGACATCATGGCCGAGTATGAAGGAACCATCCAACCTTAGAGCTCGCCCTACCTAGCATGACGAAGTCGGAACATTTTAAAATTTCCATCAACAATTTAAAGCTGTATTGTCATGCAAAATCGTAGTTGAAAAGAGATTTATATGTGAAGGTAGATGACCTGCAGCTTTGCAGTATCTATTGATCTTTCTGGGGTTGATGAAAGAGTTATTGATTTTGAAACAGCTGGGAATGCTTTTGTAAGATATGCCAATGTTTATTTTTGTATTATTTATGGTAAGCATTCTTGTGGATTGATACGGCAACTTACGTAAGCGTTGGCAAATTTGTATGCCTATTAGGCTAAACATAGCGATCCTGACACTACAAATAGATCTTATTACTTATACTGTACCTATGTTTACAAATAAAGAATTCGAATTTCAATTTGGCCAGTGCTTTATAGTCAAGAAGTATTCTTTTGAAAAATAAGAGTCGACGCAGATCTGACAGAAGAGGACGTATCGTTGTTATTATGCTCGACGCACTAACGCATTAAAGCTGGTAACTGTTCTGGCCTCGGAATAGAAAAAAGAAGTGGAAGTGCCCACCCATCGGCCCGTCTGGTGGAAGAGCTTTTCGTCAAAGTTGATTTTGTTGTTCATACAAAATTAAGACTTATTACAACTAGCAAAGGCTGTTATTATTTATTTACATATTCTTCCGCATAATTGCGACACGCTTAGTTTAGCTCAGTGGGCACTTTCATTTGTTTTCTTCAATTCCGTGGTTCTGCGGTTACATGACCGACAATTCACAGCGCATCTTCCATCATATGTCATCTGTAGAAGCTCCTACTTCCAGTTCTTGGATGACCACAGCCTTATTCCACCTGTCTTGCCTCTACGGTTCAAATAAGGATAATACCTTGCAGGTCCTGAGTAAGGGTCAGCCCGTAGCATGTCGGAGGCTTGCTGCAGCAGAGTAGCAGCTGTCTCCACGCGGTGTAACGCGCTGGGCATGTCATGTCTGAGAACTGAGTCTTCGGAAGACTCGATGGTTTCGTGTCCAACCTGGGGATATGTTTAAGGTCTTATTTAGTTAGTCATTGCGATGTATAGTCTGCTTTGTCTCGTTCAAGGAAACTGGTAGTCATTCCATGAAACATCTCGTCGTCCACATTCAATGGTACTTATAATTGAACTGCTGTAGATCTGCCAAAACGTAGTAACCGACCTCAATAGTTTAATTACTGACGTCAAAATAATTCAAGTACCTATACGTAAAACTCACTTGTTTAGAATAAATTTACAATTAATCATCGTTAGAGATTCATCATTAAATCATTACAATGACTGATATTAATATAATAATAATAACATGTGGGGACATTTTCACACACGGCCAGCTGACCCCAAACTAGGGAGACCCTGTACTATGGGTGTCAGACAGCTGATATACATATACAAATATAATTTTAAATGCGTACGTATATTGACAAACAACAACCATACGAAAGGCAAACACAAGTGCTCATCACACAAATATTTACCCTGGGCGGGATTCGAACCCGCAGCAGTCAATCGCTCAACCACTGCGCCAACCGTGATGATACGATCCGATCCGACCGATTTCGGCCAAGGAGATTGCTTCAGCTCCGCTGTAGTGGTCGATCGTGAGCTCGCATGTGGCTTATGTAACCAATCTTCTTTGTGAAAACCCTCGCACATTGCGGGCATGTGAGCTCACCATCTATATAATTATAGTTAATTGCCGCAGGTGGTCGGGCTTTCATGCCAGATTCTCAAACGCTACTCAATTTTAAGAAGCCGTTAAGTCTCGTGCTGTCTCTATCACTCTATGTCAAAGTGACTGACAATACGAGACTTAACGGCATTTCAAAATTGAGTAGCGTTTGCGTAATTAGCCATCAATCGGTCGCGCTTGGCGTCAAGCTCAAGGCACCGCTGGAATTCAAAATCATGAACTTTGGCTCTAACTAAAGATTATAATGACTACCAACAACATTAATCATCAAAGGGAAATGATGCTTTAATGTTATCTAAGGATTTATAGAGCTGAGTTCATGCTTTTCACAGCATAAACTTCCAATAAGAGCTACTCACCTTGACCAGATTGTTGACGGCAAGCGACACGGCCTGCACCGGCCGCGCCAGATCTGGCATAGCGTTGCCATCTTCTGCTTCTTCATGGAGGATCACCAGTCGAGAAACCTGAAGACGAAAGAGAACATGATCAGAACATCATCAGAGAAGTGATATAAATGATGGCTTGATTATATTTAACTACGTTCTTTGTCAATTTATGAACTGCGCCTATGAAAAGACAAACGCCTTCAAAAATGAAAAAATGAAAAATAACATTAAAAAAACAGAACACACATGACTTTAGTTTCGGAAGTCGGTGGTTTGGCTGTTCTATTTGTTGCTTTGTATTGCCACCGACTTCCGAAACTAAAGTAATTTTTGAAGGCGGTTGTCTTTTTTGTAAAAAAGCTTTTTTATTTTTCGCTTTTTAGTAGGTACTTCCTTATCATCCAAATCCATTAAGAAATGGCAACACAGTCAAAACAGAGACTGAAAGTACAAAGTGAGAACATTACAACATCATCCATGTATATTTTTTTGTTTTCTGTCGATTTTTAAAAAAAGTGCTGAATCAATTTCGATAAAATTTACATGGGTCCACCCTTGAGGTCACCCTATCCATCAAAAAAAGAATTTTCAAAACAGCTTTACATTTGCCGGAGAAATCGCGTAACAAATATACAAAAAAAATAAAACATACAGACGAATAAAGAACCTCCTTCTTTTTGAAGTCGGTTGAAAATTAGCACTCTCTTATGCATATTCCGTATGTCCATAATATTTGATACCACGAAGACAATTCCTGATTATACAAAACTAACTTCTGCCCACTACAGGGCAAAATCCTCTTCTCATACAGAGAAGGCACGAGGATCATGCATACTCGAGGAGGCGTTTTAAATTCATTACGCCAGGTTTCTGCACAAAGTTTTTTCTTCACCGTTCTTAGTTATATCACTAAGTATGTAAGGCTGCGTCGCGCCCGAGGTTATAGTCAAGATAGCTTCTGCCCGCGACTTCGTGCGCGGATCCTGTTGCTTATGCCAGCGACAACGGGGTCGGCAAAATCGAAGATCTGAAACGTCTGATGTTGAATTCTAAGAGCCCGGGGACGGGAAAACAACGGGATGCGCGAGATGATTCGAGACGTTCAAAAAGTACAATTTTGAATCATACCTCCGATGGCGGAATATGTGGCGTAGTCAATCATAGGAGTATACGTAAATGAACTCCGTTCCTTACCAACCCAAGAAAGGTCGCCATGACCTACGGCTATATCTTGAGACACATCCGATTCTTCAGATGATATCGACATTCTGTTCAGAGAATGTCGAAGTCGATCAGAATTCAAACGTTCGTTGCGCTCTTCTTCTGTCTCTTCATGCCGTACTCCAGCAATTCTTTTTCTCTCACTTTCTAACTGATTATGAATATTTTGTTGTGTGCGTGTTCGGGACAATGTATACTATAATATTATAAAGCTGAAGTTTGTTTGTTTGTTTGGTTGAACGCGCTAATCTCAGGATCTACTGGCTCGAATTAAAATAATCTTTTTGTGTTGGATAGTCCATTTACCGAGGAAGGCTATAGGCCAATGCGAAGCTGGGTCGGGTCGCTAGTGTATGATAATCTTGATCAGCAGTTAGTCGTGCATCACGTTCATCATTCGGTTCAAAAGACCTGTTAGTAGATATGCGAATACGCTGAGAACTCAAGCGTGATTCTGTATCGGTAAACGTTTCCGATTCGCAAGACAATGCAAGTCGCTCACGATCAGCGGACAGTCGCGCATCATACTCTTCACTGGTCTCTAGAGACCTGGATGTAGATGCGTAAATACGCTGAGAACGCAGGCGTGCTTCGCGATCTGAAGAGGTTTCCACGGAGCGAGTTGCAGCCTGATGTTCTCGAACAGCATCAAGTCTCTCCTGACGCTCTTCGGTAGATTCTTGGGATCTTATGATCCTCAATCTTTTAGCTCCTTTGGAACATTGGGAAAGATTTGACCTCTTTCTAGGCATGGTTATAGTTTTATTGTAAAGAAGATACCTGATCAATTAAAATCTAAGTGACTGCTCCCCTGCGTTACCGGGTAGGCTACCGTGTCACGAAGATAAATGGAAAAGGAAAATAAACACTCAAATAACATAAGCCCGAAGGCATATTTATTCGATAAAATAAAAAAATAAATGGGAATTTTGGTCAGTAGAGTCAAATTTTCAATGATATACCATCGTCATCAAAAATCAGTCCTAAACTGTTACCGCCTTCACCGCGTGGAGGTACTCCCAGCTTATGTTATTTTATAAGATACAGTGAAATTAGTGATAGCTTTGATTTTCACATCAGATGTTTCTGATCTTCGATTTTTATAAGTCAACAGGAAATGCCCATCAGACCGAACAACTTTTTCTAAGACGTCATTCCTATATGTGTCATGGTGTAGCTGGGCTCTTGGAGTTCCACATCAGGTGTTTCAGATCTTCAAATTTATTCTCTCAGCAGAAAATGCTCATCACGTGGAACAATTTTTGCTATGGTACCATTTTTGTATCTCTTATAGTTTAGCTGGTCTGTTGCGGTTCTGCATCAGGTGTTCAAGTTTCCAAGATAAATTATAGCCTATATGTTGCCCAGACTTAATACCTATACAACAAAAGAAAAATCATTCAAATCCGCCCAGTAGTTCCGAAGATTAGCGTATACAAACAAACAAACAGACAAAAAGACAGAATTTTTTTTTTGTATTCGTGCTCTATTACTGTTCCTAAACCCCCCTCAATTATTATTTTTTTAATATATTCAATGTACAGACACAGTTTTGTTACTGTTTTATTATATGTATAGATAGATAGATAATAAGTACAATTATATATTCAAGATAATAAGTACAATTATATGAGTCGAAAATGTTACATTAGTTCTAAACTATACAACAAAAGATTGTAAAAAGCTATGCATATATATAAAAACAAATATACACGTCGTCGACTTGAGAACTTCGGTAAAAAACAAACCAATTATCTTACGTCCTCGCCTTTATCTTAAGCAAACGATGCAGAAATATGCAGCACAAAGTCCTGTTCAGTATCGCAGAAAGTTCGAGAGCAAACAATGCATAATACACGGCAAGCTTATCTACAACAGACAACTACAACTTTCACCACAAGTTCGTACACATATTCTGGAGATAACCGCATCTTTGTGCACTCTGGTATGCCAGGTATTTGTAGTCGAACGTGAGGATATTGCTCTTTAGAATTAGAACGTGTTGTGTACAATATTTTGAAGCCTTTATCATCGTACGGCGTTCCTGACAACGACGTTCTTAGGACCAGTTAAAAAAACTCCAGATGGAAAAGACTGTAATTGGATCGACTATCAATTATTATTGTTGTTTTGTTACTTTGCTTTAGTCTAAGGACCCTAAGCTTAATACAACACACAACAATGACATAATCAGCCTTTCGTGTTCCCACTGTAAAGGACAGGCCTCATCCTTATGAGTTTTTTTTTAATTTCCATTGTTTTAAAAGCACTCTGTAACTCCTTGACAAGTATCATAACAATTCGAAGAGGCGATGACTTCCATCCCCCATTAATAACAATGGCGTGGCATCTCTTAGTTCCACGATTTGAATCATCCATACTTACCAATATGTATTACAAATGCGAAAGTGAGTTTGTTTGTTCGTATTGATTTCACGGCTGAACTACTCAACTGATTTTGATGAAATTTGGTACAGATTAAGATTGAACCCTGAGAAAGGATATAGGCTACATTTTAATCTGTGACTTCATCTACATCTGCGATAACCGACATTCACGCGGACGAAATCGAGGGCAAAAGCTAGAACATCCATACCAATATTATAAAGAGGTATTTGTTTGTGTGTAGGGGGTCTCCGAAACGACTCATCCGATTTCAAAAATTCTCTCAGCAATAGGAAGCTATGTTAACTGAGTCCTATAGGCTATATTGCATTATCAAAAAATTAGAAATCCTCAAGAAAATCAACGCGGGCGATGCCGCGGGCAAAGTTAGTCATCATTATGATGATCTTTATAAATTTCAACAGACTTCCGAATTCAATCAACTCCACCCAAAATGGATACGTGACCACCACGTAAATCCTCGATCGTCTAGCCAGACTTAAAGGCCAACTAGATAAGCGTTCGCCATATAAGGTGCGCGCACGCAAACCGGCCGGCCAACGCAGCATTCATTCATAGTTTTTTGTACCGACATAGTACGACGAGTACTAAAGAAGTACTTTGTTTTTGTTTGAGCTTTCGATTTTAATCTTGATGTATGTCAGTATTATGAAATTGTAACTGTATTTTCTGTTTGTCTCGAATTTACGAGATGATGAACTGCTGTAATGTTGGAAATGCTATATGCGTTGATGTGACTCGTGGAGTCGTATTGTCATTAAGTATTGTGTCTGCTCATTGGACAGTTGAGCTCTAGGGATTCGTGTCTAAAAGGGTCTCTAAACTGATTCCTATTGCCCTTGCTCATCCATCTATTCGTCTGTCTGTCATCACAAGGCTGTATCTATTGAACCGTAAATTCCGGTTTTAACAAAATTCCGGTATTCGATATCGATATCTTTCAGTATCGTTTGCAATATCGTAATTGGAGTAATCAAAACCGGAATTTCGATAACGATTAAATATACATCATTTTGATACGGCTTGAGCTGCGGCGCGAAGCTGAACGCGCTTTTTCAGCTGTTTCTTACATTTGTAATCGAGTAAGAAGCTTTAAAGGACAACAGCTTGGACGCACTGACTTTCTTGAAATTTTACTACCAATAAAAATCCTAGATGATAGATTAAGTTCTTAATTTCTTATTTTAATTAAAGTTCATGGCTATGTCAATGGTTTAATTTATTTCCTACATCAAAGACTAGCCCTACATTTCCATAATATCAAATAATCAATCAATGTTATGCATTTTGTATACCATTTTTTGAAAGGAAGCTTCGAACTCCGGTATTCCTGAACTGTACTGCTTAATATTGAAACGCAGTTCCGAAATTGAAATATGGTCCGATTGGCAAGCCCTAGTTTACACCGTAACAGGTGAGACCGTTAGACATTTGAAATTTCACATCAACTGAAACTGTGGAGAGATTTACGAATATTTTAAAAATAAACAAAATTGTTTATTATGTACCACAAAGTTCAAGGCCATTGCACTGTATACAGATTAAAGTTCTTAATTTAGCATTAGATAAGTACAATAGGTTCAACCCAGTTCCCTAAATTGGCTAGGCTATCTTAGGGGATATGGCAATAAATTATGCAAAAGCTCCAAAAAAATATGTTTCTAAAACGGCAAAAAAAGAACTGTTTGTCTACTTTTCAAAAATACTGTTCATTTTATTTCTCCGACCTTAATATTTCTCGTACAAAAAGTTGGGAATCCTAGTCCCTATCCAAGGAACGTGTTTTTTATTCTTTGCTTGTTCTTAATATTGTACGATGGTACCGACGGAACCCTTCATGTGAGAGTCCAACTCGACGCTTCTTTATATTATTACCACCTTAGATTATTACGTTTATTTTTTACCCTATCCCATCACTTAGCAAATAAAACATCCTTATCAAAACACAAAACGTTCCAGAAATGACTCCATATTTTTTCGACATTCGTGACTTTTACAAATCACCCCTCTATCTTCCCATTCACCTGGGGGAGTGGCGGAAAGGGCGCGGCATTTCAACCCCCAAGGTCTAGCCTTGGGGACTGATTGTGTTTGTCCAAGATTATCACGAAACGAACGGACACTAAATGTCTGCAGTCTGATATTGGAATGGGGTGAGTGTAGACGAGGGTAGGTAATGTTTGCGAGTGTTTTTGGAAAATTGTTGAAAAAGAAAGATTGTTTGAAAAGGGTGTGAGTGCTCGTGGTCAGTTAAGAATAACAACAATTTATTTTTCACTTCTCTTGCTCAAAAAGGCCGTCAATGTAGCATACCAGAGCGGGGATAAAATAGCATTTTATCCTCTAGGGGAAAAAGTTTTTTTTTAATTTTTGTGTGTCAAATATGACCATGAGCCTACAAAAACGAAAAAGTCTTTAGTCATAAGTAGAATAATCATGAATAAAGACTCGACTTATTACTGTTTCATAAAAAAAGAACCTCATTTTAATTTTGAAAATGGAACTAAAATCGGCGATCTCTGGTAGAATGCATGCAATGTGTTGCGGCTACAGAAGAAACAAAAAAAAGACATTGGCGCGAAATCTTTATAATTTTTCTCTAATTGCAAATTGAATTGATAGTGACCGTAATTAATTTCATATTGTATTGGATTGTTTTATTTTCTCGCAATCGTAGTGAAAAGTATAGTGTAACACACGGCGCTAAAACCCATTAAAACTCGGTTTCTATTTACTCCCTCGCTAAAACTCGGGAGTAAAACTACCTCGTATATAATGGGTCATTTTAGCTCCTTGTATAACAATCTACTATTTACTGTTATGAAAGTACCTTATTGGGTTATTACATCTTTACATAGTACTAGCGGGCCTGGCAGACGTTGTCTTGCCCTTAAAATAAAAAAAGTACTACAACTCGTCTGCAGCGCCACTTACCGGGTCCAATTGTGAATCTAAACCATTCTCAAATCCACTGGAACACACACGAACAAATCCATCAAAATCGATCCAGCCGTTTAGAAGGAGTTTACTTTCATACACACGCACAGAAGATTTTTATATATAAGACTAGCTGACCCGACAGACGTTGTCCTGTCCCGAGCTACCTACTTACCTGCCTACTTACCTACACCTACCCTACACCTACCCTACACCTACCCTACACCTACCCTACCCTACACCTACCCTAACCCTTAAGATTTAGGGGGATGAAAAACAGATGTCCGATTCTCAGACCTACCCAATATGCACACAAAATTTCATGAGAATCGGTCAAGCCGTTTCGGAGGAGTTTAACTACAAACACCGCGACACGAGAATTTTATATATTAGAAGACAGATAAAACAAACTCGCTCCCGTCATCTACCTACGCAACGGATTTGAATGCAATTTTCATCAATAGATTTCAGAGATCAAGAGGAAGGTTTATAGGAATAGTTGGATTTTGATCTACATTGAACACGTGCGAAGCCTGGGCGGGTCGCTAGTAATGTAGCATGTAGCTTGCTAGAATACATTAGGACGGTGATCCCCAAACTAGATGGAACCTGAGCCATTAGGGTTCATTATTAATTACTAGCTTCTGCACTCGACTTCGTCCCCATGGCAGTGAAATGTGTAGTTACCAAACGAGATAAGTATCCAGTTTACTTACTTAGAAACCGATGGATGTGATGGATGGATGGTTGTTTACGAATGAAATGTATTTAAATTAACTGTTTAAAAAAAATTGTCTGTCGAATTGAGAACCTCCGAAAAAATACACAGACTAAAGTCACTTCTATAAGGAAAGTCATAAAAGTTACGCCGGGAGAAAAAGTTGAGCAAATAAAATATACATAAACAACTGTATGTCTATTCTGTTACAATCTCCCTCGGTGAACACCTAGGTGAAGTGAGCTGTCATACGTCCCGATGCTAGAGATTTACGAAGCACTTTTATCGGATGACAGCTCACTTCACCTAGGTGTTCACCGAGGGAGATTGTAACAGAATAATGTTTAAAGACAGTGATTCAGTAGCGTTTACTAACACATCTTCCCTTCGTTAAATTGACCCTATGTCTCATACAAGGAAAATAAACAAACTGTGCACATTTCTGCCTTACTTAGTACATTCCCAGAACTGGTACACAAACACAAGTATATCGGCGAGCGAGAGCTACTGGGTCAAGGTGAAGCCGAGATGTAACTAACTAGGCTTACTTTAGGTCTAGTCTGGTAGAGATACATACTGTATTTTAGCATCAGGGACCGGTCAAACATTTCTAAAGCTACAAGTATCGTGAAACATTTCAAAAGTAATTTTGATTTTGGTAGAGCAGCTACTACATGGTGTAGTGTAGGTACTGCAAAGGTTGTATGCATAATGGCATGCTGGTCGAAAGCATTGACTAAATGTTTCGTCTAAACACTCTGGATATATTCTAGAACCTTTTCGTATTTAGAAGCGTTAGTCTGGTTTTTATATGACAAGGCACTGTTTAGTCTACAGCCATCAGTGGCTGAAGTGATCTGTAACAAAGTGATTACAACCGAGTCCCTCTTTGATTGAAGTATCCCTCCAACCTCCCCTAAACAATAAGAACTGTTTAGCAATGTGTGTACGTATTTACAATAATATACCCAGTAATTCAAAAACACTAAGTAACTTCCAGAGCATTTAAGCACAAATTATTAAAGTTGGGGACTAGCAAAGGTAAGACGGTACTTCACGCCGGAACAGCTGCTTAAACTTTATCAAGCGCAAGTTCGATCGTGTATGGAGTACTGCTCTCACCTTTGGGACGGATCTGCCAGATACCAGCTTGATGCCCTTGAGTCAATTGAGAAACGAGCCAAGAGGATCATTGGCAATGATAGGCTCGTCGAGTCAAAGCTTCAAAGTCTTGAGCATCGACGCCGAGTTGCTGGCCTGTCGGTTTTCTATCGGTTGCATTTTGGGGAGTGTGCGACAGAATTGCATAATTTAATTCCGCCGAGCCCGTTCCATCATCGGACCACAAGACGTACGGCGATGCGCCACCGGTACATGGTGGACATCCCACCCACACGCACAAAACGTTTTGGGAACACATTCATTGTGCGTACTGCTAAGGAGTGGAATTCCCTGCCTGAGTCTGTGTTTCCTAATAGCTACAACCCGGGAGTCTTTAAGTCAAGAGTGAATAGGTTACTTCTAGGCAAGCGTGCTCCATCTTAGACCGCATCATCGCTTCCCATCAGGTGAGATAGTGGTCAAACGTATGCCTATCAAACGATAAAAAAAAAAAAAATATATAAATGGCTAAATACACAATTTTTTTTATTCTATTAAACAATTTATAGACTAAATATGCTTCAACAATACTTTAACATTATGTGATGTACACATACCTGTAAGTTTGCATGCTATACTTATATGTTTAGCAAAAAGTTTTTTCAAGAAAAAGAAAACCGCCTTCGAAAACTAAAAAGTGATAAATAACTTTAGCACAGAACACACATTACTTTACTTTCGGAAGTCGGTGGCGGTGGCTTTGTGTTTGTTATTTTGTATTGCCACCGACTTCCGAAAGTAAAGTGTAAGTGTAATGTGTGTTCTGTGCTAAAGTTATTTATCACTTTTTAGTTTTTGAAGGCGGTTTTCTTTTTTTTGAAAAAAGTTTTTATTTTTCGCTTTTTAGTGTTGCCTTAACATCATCCAAATCCATTAAGAAACGGCGACATACTTAAAAGAGATTGTAAGTCCTCCAAAGATTGAAGAAACTAAAACGTCGTCTGAGTAATCTATTTGGGAATTTGTTGATTTTCTCAAAAAGGGCTGAATCAATTTTGATAAAATTCATATGGCACCATTTCGGAATAAACCCCTTTTGAATAAAAAAAAATTTGCAAATCCGTCTATATATGACAGAGTTATGCCCGAACATACATATAAAAAAAAAACAAATTTCAATGTAACACCTTTAATACCATGTTTTAATGGGAATAAATGAATTTGAATTTGAACACGTTATAACTATACATCGTCCCGGTACCTAAGGGCTCCTCAAATTGAATTCTTACAGTACCTAAGCCTGTTTAAAACTTTCTCTCGTTGGAAGACTTCCTGAATAGCCATTGGGTAACACATACGAAGAATAAGTCAACTGTTGGTAACGTTTTATGTGTCCCGAAGCCCGATACATGATGAATAACCATGATTGTGAAAACGATGCAACATTGATTGACACAGCTGTCACAATATGCAATGTTGTAAGAGACGTCAGTATACAGCTTCGAATTATTGATGCAGTCGTGACAATGATAGTCTTGTTTGATGTGTTGATGCATTTGCGTTGCCGTTTGTACGCGTGTGCTAGTCAAACAAGATAGAAAATCGAATGTGCGGCGTTTTGAAGGCCGAAGTTTAATTGTATCTTGAAGATGTCATGCATTCCAGAATTTTTATAGCTTTTTAATGTACTCGTTGTTGGGTTTAGTAATTGTTGAAGCCCCGTTTATTTCAAGCTAATGCTAATATCTTAAAGGAAAGATACTTTCGAATTATATAAGTACCTCCCACCTCTGAACCGTAACAAACGCATTCAAATCTTACCCAGTACCCAGCACAGAACCTCTTTCGCTCGTCATCAATTTTACATTCTTGGTTCCTATCTGTACAATAAAATAAATAAGAACATAAAAATAATGGATCTAAACTCCCATGACCTGAAAATCAAACTGACTGAATGGCTACTGCAAAGAGACTACTTATTCACGGAGTCTTTACTTACATTCATAGAATAATCCCAAATAAAAGTTTCACTACCCAATTCACATTCAATACATTATCACTCATTCATCTCTACCAACCCTTATCCCTGTATACACACCACACTCACTCGCACCCTTAGGGGTACACACACACTCCCATACTCACCACTCATTCACTTACACTCAAACACATTTACACTCCAGCACACACACAAATGTATGACTTAACCACACTCGCGCTAAGCACTCTGGCTGCAGCTGTTCCTACATGACTAACCGCCCTGTATGGCCTAACACTGTCTCCTAAGATACAGGATTACCTAGTTTAGGAGACAGGGTTACATGATCTGTGTAGATTTATGTAGATTCTATGTTACCTTGTACACTTGCTCTTATGTATATTGAATCTTGTGTGTATCGTAATAAAGATTATTATTATTATTATTTAAAAAAAAAGAATTATGGCACTAAGACCATACCTACCATACCATACCTCGTTGAGCGTGCAATTCCGCGAAACTAACATTTTTAAATTACCCCAAATTTCGACCTTATGTTAAATCAGCGAAAGTGTACTTTCGCGGTATTTAAAATTTTAGTTACGCGTAATTTCACCCTCAACGACGATATTATAAAAAATATAACCCTTCTTTTAGCTTTGCCGTAGTGGGGGTAATATTTGGAAGTTTATATTATATTTTTCGAAAGAACTTTCCTAAAAATTAAATAAAGAGAAGAAGAACAAATTTACACTTGCTTTGGAAATTGTTAAGATTTCCCGAGGGGAGGAATCTCTGGTACTGGGCTAATTGTTTAGTTTTTGTATGTTTTTGTTTGTTGTTTTTGTATTGTTTGTTGTTGCTCTATAACATTTACTCATATTTAAAGATACTTGTATTAAAAAAAGTCTTTAAACGTGAAACAAGCAATTTTGACCAACAGTTCTCAACGCCAATGTCATCGTAAAGAGCAGTGACGAACACCCACGCAAATTAATAAGGCAAATAATAAAATCTAAGTATGAGCGGTGTCGTAATATTATCTCCAATAAGTCCACGGCCACTACCACGCGTGGGCGGCGACCATATGGTGGTTAATCGGTGACAGCTTGCCTATTATAAAATGGAGTGGACAAATTCTCCACGCCAATTTTCACTTATTGATTGTGTAGACGATGAGTATTCTTGAGACCCCTTTCTTGGCATTTTGCCAGATAACTGATTCAGGGGTGTTGCTCTTTTTAACAAGCTGTGTGAAAGAGCCTTTATTCGGTAAAGGCAAGTCAGATTTGCTGTAGTTTGACCTAAGAATTGTAACTGGAATTTGCACTTGTATAAGTATTCTGTCATTGCGCTTCCTAAAGTCGAAATGAAAAAAAATCTTGTCATTGTTAGCTTTCTTCTTCTTCTTCTAATAGGTACCTCTCCGAACAAGGTTGACAGTCAGTTCTGCACACCTTTTCTTTTCTTCTACGGTGGAATAGTTTCGCGGCACTCGAGATATCCACTCTCGTACCTATAGTTTTATTTTTGTGTACAACGCAAACTATCAAACACCTACCTAAGTACAAATATTGATTCTGAAAACCTCGAACTTCAAACTCCAAAGCTGTTCATTTCACACCCCACAGAATTACCCTACTTCCCAATTCGTCGAAATCGGAGGTCGGGGTGGATTATTTAACTTATACAAATATCTGCGTTGATATTGAAGGGTGAAATTTAATACCAGGCTTGCTAAAACTGCTAATCCGAAAAGATTAAGCAGTTCTTGAAAGAGCCAGTATCTTATTCTTGTACTTAAATCTATCTCGCTTTCACAAAGGAACAATAGAAGCTTTATAACCCAAAAATATGTATTCAGTCCGAATGTTTATCACCCATCGATGAAAGTTTAATGCCTCGTGAATTATGGCAGACTGGTAATGCGATTATATTGAAAGTGTTTAGGATGAAAGAATGTCGAAATAATAAAAGTAGAGATTTAGAAAGGTTTGGACAAAGACTGACTGACGTCGAACAAATTGAACAACAGTCCAAAACGACTATATGTAGATACTTGTTTGGATGTATATGGGCGAAAGCGCACTGCCATTGAATTTATTAAAGTAGATAGGTGTGTGGGTACTTCCTATATCTGAAGACAAGTATTCAATAGACACGTGTCGACCATCGGATTTCGAGCATTTGTCCAGCCCCATCTTCATCAAAGACATCCGATGATAATAATAATGTTACACTTTTGCTAAATGTCGTGCGAGTGAAAAGCTGATGATGATTCATGCTATTGTCAGAGTCCACTACTCGATACACATCCAGCGTTAATTGGTACAGACGCCAGCACATCAAGCCATACCTAACTGTCAAATTTTCCCAATTAAATATGAACCTTAGGCTTTTGTAATAAAGTTGAAAATTTATCGACAGATTGTAGTAGCTTGATGTGCTGGCTTCTGTACTTTGGTCATAATATGACAACACAGGAGTTGTTGCCATTAAGAATGGTAATCACAATTTCAAACAAAACAGGCAAAGAGATTTACTGGTTAAATCAATTAATCAACTCAAAATACAAAGCAGTTTGCAACGTGCTATTTATAACGCTTATTTATATAGTGCACTATTGTAACCCACTTAGTGTTTAGAAACCTAGATTTATGATCAATCTGAGACCCAACCACGAACGCAGCGTTCGTGGTTGGGTAAAAGCATACTTATACGGTTCGGGTCGATTTTCGTAATGGAAATACGACAAAGAGCATTTTCGTTTAATTTTTAACCGACTTCAAAAAGGAGGAGGTTATCAATTCGAATGATTACCTACATATATTTTTTTTTATGTAGGTTCGGGCATAACTCTGTAATATATAGACGGATTTGCAAAATTCTTTTTTTGTTCGAAAGGGGTTTATTCCCATATGAATTTTACCAAAATTGATCTAGCCCGTTTTGAGAAAATCAACAAATTCCTAAAAAAATTACTTAGACGACGTTTTAGTTTCTTCAATCTTTGGAGGACTTACAATCTCTTTTAAGTGTGTCGCCGTTTCTTAATGGATTTGGATGTTAAGGCAACACTAAAAAGCGAAACCTAAAAAAATCACCATTCATTCAATTCGCCTTCAGAAACTAAAAAAAGCTTTTTACAAAAAAGACAACCGCTTTCAAAAACTAATAAGTGAAAAATAACTTTAGCACAGAGCACACATTGACTTTGTGTGTTCTGTGCTAAAGTTATTTTTCACTTGGTTGTTTACCACTAGGTTGTATTTTTTGTAAAAAGCATTTTATTTTCCGCTTTTTAGTACCTCCTCCTCATCTAATGCTATTAAGAAGAGATTGAAAGGTATCTACTACAAAGATTGATGAAATTAAAACGTCGTCTATGTAAAATTTTTGGGTATTTGTTGATTTTTCAAGAAGTGCTGAATCTATTTCGATAAAATTTATATGGGACCACCCCTGAAGCATACCCTATCCATAAAAAAAAGAATTTTCAAAATCAGTTTACATTTGCCGGAGAAATCGCGTAACAAATCGCGCACATACTTAATGCAAATGTAAGACTTATACGGTTTTATCATGGATGCCATTGTCAGAACTGGACCAAATTAAATGGGACTACACGAGAAGCACTAGCTTTCAAATAAAAAAAGAATCATCAAAATCGAGTCACCCACTCCAAAGAAATCAGGTAACAAACATAAAACAACAAAAAAATACAGACGAATTGATAACCTCCTCCTTTTTTAAAGTCAGTTGAAAAGTGATAAATAACTTTAGCACAGAACACACATTACTTTACTTTCGAAAGTCGGTGGCAATACAAAACAACAAACACAAAGCCACCGAACCGACTTCAGAAAGTTAAGTAATGTGTGTTCTGTGCTAAAGTTATTTATCACTTTTTAGTTTTTGAAGGCGGTTTTCTTTTTATACGATACTAGTTTTTGTGACATCACCGACGTGAATTTTCTTATGCATCTCTATGTTTTTTTTATAGTAATATAAGCCTATAACTATCCTAAATAATTGATTTAATGAATCTCTCTATTGATGAAAACCATATGAAAATTCATACATAGTTTCTGAAATAAGTCTGAACGAGTATAAAGTCATTTGATGAAATTAACGCTAACACCCACTAAGTTTGGATGTCCGTTTCAACCGCGCGGCCAACTCATAAAATTTGATGAAACTTTGCCAGGAATTAGTGGCAATTTGTTACTATACACACCTCCTTTCCTGAATTTGTTGCAAAAAAAACTAAGACGCTATGACCAAAAATTGTTGGCCGCTAGAACCGCCACTTGCCGTAGTCATCACCTGTGATTACACAGAAACTATATAATGCAGATAGACGAATGATGGATCAAAAGAAAGGCCATAATTTGTTCAATTTGTTACAAAAATAAAAAACGTCAAAACGTAAATAAACAAAAAGTTATGCAATATTTAGTTTTCAGGTTATGAGTAGGTAGTTATGTCACCATAAATATCAAATTAATAGAGGCTAATGTGTATGGACAATTAGTTACTAATTTGTTACAGCGAATAAACAGAAAAAATATATTAGAAAGTAGGTTCAATAATTTGTTAGAGTCGATTTTAGTTGGCCGCTCGGACGGCAATATGCCTAAAATACAATGGCGTTTATCTCGTTATTAAAAGTAGGTTTAAGCTTAGTTAAAGTACTAAGCGACGGGTAACGTAACCTAGTTTGGATAAATACGGCGAATATAACTGCAGCATTCATATTTTAAAAGATATTTACAAAAAACAGTAGTATGAAACCTTAAGAGAGTAGGGTGACCATGCATTTTCACAATGAAGTGAGACTGAATAGTGACTGTTGTAATGTTCGATATTTATATCTTATTTTTTTAGGGCGAGTGCTTATATAAATACATTTTAAGTTAAGGCATCCTGTAGCATACTTCATAAAAGTAAAAGTCAGTTATCGATTAAAATTTCTTTATTCAAAATCAACACAAAGGCAAAACAATCAAGTAATTAAAGTCAACAAGATAAATATAAAAACTTTATAAACTAACATAATATTTATAAATTAACTGACTCGAATATATGACACAGAATGTAGACAAATTTTCTTAGAGGTACTTATGTCGATTTTAAAAGAATTGTCGTCGTAACAAAAATATGTATTGTTATTTAAAAAATGACATTTATAGTGGCCTATTTTTGTGCCTGGTATAAATTCTATAGTACCAACTAAGAAATAGTAATTATCCTTAATGTTAATAGTAATCGGCAGCTCAGTGAGTAAGACTGAGTCTGCAGCTCCGTTTAAATCAAATGTTATGATCTCGCCTAACTTAAGTTCTCCTTTCAACTGTGTGTCACATTTCTGACACATTGTGTTAATTTTTTCATCGAAACAAATTGCTTCTTCTAAACTTGATATTCCAAATAACTTTAAAATATCAAGGTTAATTAAAATAAATACATGGTCTCTTTTCAATTGTATGTAATTACAATTTGTACAGGTTTTCAAGTATTGAGCACTTGTAAAATATTTTATAAATATTTTTTCAAATATGTTTTCTGGAATCGTTCCCATCATAAAACACCTGCGGAAAGTCAATGAAACGAAAATCTTATCAGTAAATACTTCAAAGAATTAAGAACAATAGACATCAATATGGCCGCAAAACGTACCGCATATTCGTTCAAACAGAGTACAACATTAAAAACATGCCTTTGTACTAATGTGATCATGGTCACCCTACTCTCATACGGTTTCATACTACTGTTTTTTGTAAATATCTTTTAAAATATGAATGCTGCAGTTATATTCGCCGTATTTATCCAAACTAGGTTACGTTACCCGTCGCTTAGTACTTTAACTAAGCTTAAACCTACTTTTAATAACGAGATAAACGCCATTGTATTTTAGGCATATTGCCGTCCGAGCGGCCAACTAAAATCGACTCTAACAAATTATTGAACCTACTTTCTAATATATTTTTTCTGTTTATTCGCTGTAACAAATTAGTAACTAATTGTCCATACACATTAGCCTCTATTAATTTGATATTTATGGTGACATAACTACCTACTCATAACCTGAAAACTAAATATTGCATAACTTTTTGTTTATTTACGTTTTGACGTTTTTTATTTTTGTAACAAATTGAACAAATTATGGCCTTTCTTTTGATCCATCATTCGTCTATCTGCATTATATAGTTTCTGTGTAATCACAGGTGATGACTACGGCAAGTGGCGGTTCTAGCGGCCAACAATTTTTGGTCATAGCGTCTTAGTTTTTTTTGCAACAAATTCAGGAAAGGAGGTGTGTATAGTAACAAATTGCCACTAATTCCTGGCAAAGTTTCATCAAATTTTATGAGTTGGCCGCGCGGTTGAAACGGACATAAGTTTGGTGTAACAAATCAATGATGGTTCATTATTTATAAGAAAGGTCTTTCGTCAGAGACCCTACAGTTGCATAAACGTATTCACGGTTTAACGACACTTATTCCACCAGCAAACTTTGAATCAATTCAACGTACTTCTGTGCAGGAAATCAAGACACGCCTGAAGCAAATAAGGAAATGAAAAGGACGGAATCGGAGATTGTCTTGCTTGGCACCGAAGCAGCAGAACAACGGAATAGGGACACACGACATACAGCTTTAGCATCCAGTGACTCAACTAGGGATTGGAACGTCGGGAATTGACATAAAGTTCATTTTTCGCAAAAAAAAATATGAATATGACTTCTAGTAATAATTGATTGGAAGAAAACAATACCGGGATCGCATAGCAAATCAAAAGGTACTTTGGTAATATACCAAGACGACGACGAGACAGGTCGACGACGAGACATTGACGACACGGTTGGCGCAGTGGCTGAGCGATCGACTGCTGCGCGGCGTGTTGCGGGTTCGATTCCCGCCCAGGGTAAATATTTGTGTGATGAGCACTTGTGTTTGCCTTGTGTCTGGGTGTTGTTTATTTATATATGTATTTAAAATGTATTTGTGTATGTATATCAGCTGTCTGACCGCCATAATACAGGGTCTCTCTAGTTTGGGGTCAGATGGCCGTGTGTGAAATGTCCCCACATATTATTATTATTTGCGAAAACTTGCACGTTTCTTAGCTTTTGGCTAGTAAGCTACATAAACGGGCCGAAGCCAAGTAAATGCAGCGTGTGGTGTGTATTATATATAGGGCGTGTTGTGTTGGGGACCAATTTCGCGTTCATCTAATTGCATGAACTTTCTGACAATGCGGCATGTATTTAATATGGCAGCTTTCTGTAGGGCGATATACAGAGTTTCTTTTAGATTTAGTAGTTTTAAGCTATGGAGAAGATGGTTCGAGGTAACGCCTGTTGTGGAGATGACTATAGGGATCACATAAACTTTTTCTTGTCGCCATATTCTTGTTACTTCTTCTTCCAGTTATTCCAGCATATTTACTATTTTTTTCAGTTATTGTCTTCTGTATGTTATGTGTGTTGGGAACTGCAACTATTAGGTACGTAATTTTATTGTATTATTATTATTATTATACCAAGTAAACAAACTAATGTATATATCATACCGTAATCTATATACAAATCTCGTGTCATAGTGTTTGTTATCGAACTCCTCCGAAACGGCTTCACCGATATTTAGGCATTTTTTTTTTTTACATTTATAAGCAAGGCAAGACAACGTTTGCCGGGCCAGCGAGTAATAAAATAATTTCAATTGTAATTTATTTATGTATATTATTATTTCTTGACGTAACACCAGTCAATTGACTTTTTATGAGCTGTCAAAACGAGATTCCTCCATAGATTTTGTATGAAAATAGCGGCCTGTGACGTCACTTATTTACCAACTCAATTGACTAACTATTAATTGATTTTAAAGCAACTTAAAACCGAATTTTACAGTTAATTGAAAATTAATCGGGTTTTCAGGGCTAAAATTAAGGGCTTTAATTAAATTAAGATAAGTTGTATTTTGGAACTATTAGTTAATGGTGTCAACAACCCAATTGTGGGAAACGGAAGGGAAGCCAACCAGCGACCCGATGAAAGAAACTCAGAACTGCAATCCGATAAAGCCCTTAATATATGGCTTACCACGATAGGCGTAATACCAAGAAAAAACCCTATTGAAATAGAAACAAAGATTCGGTTTAAAGTAGAGTGGTTTACAAACGACCATACTGAACAAAATTATGACATTATTGCCAACACAAAACTCATATCGTCATTTACATTTAACGTAGACTTGTAAAAACAAACGGCGTCAAGATTTTTATAATACTTATTAGATCAGCCATAAACGGCGAAACGCTTTTTATGGCTTTATTTGTGAATCAATCATGATTTCATAGCTCATCTTACGTAGGATGTGGCTGTCAAATCTTCTCACAATATTTATTGGTGTTTAAAAGCATTCCTTTAGTTTAAAGCTTATTCTTAGGAAGCATCTTACTGTGTCAGCTTTTTAATGGTTTAAACCCATTACGAAACCCAAAAGTTTACAAATAATTTTGAAGATAAGAAAGAGCTATTTTCTTTTTCTTTTTTTTTTAGCGTTGCCCCACACCCGGAATTCCTCTGTATCGTGGGTTCGTTTACAAATATATAAACACACATATACAAATAAAATGTTTGATCCGTGCGGGAATCGAACCCGCGCAGCGCGTCAGTCAATCGCTGAGTCACTGCGCCAACCGTGCCGTCACACGACGTTATGAGAGTACAATCTATTCAATTGTGGTACGGCAGAGAGACAGTACCGACGATAATCCCGCTACTTAAGTGGGCAATCATCTCCGCAAAAACACGACAACCACCCTTCCAAACAGGTGCCGCTGAATAGGCAATAAACACCTGTACGAGTAGAACACCTGTCTGTGTAAAATCAATAATTTTAATTTGACGTCATTATTACTTACATGAATTTGGTTAGACAATCTCAAGTGCTTCATCTCATCTCAAGTAGTAGGTACACGTAAAGATGAGTGAACGAGTGTTCGAAATTTTTGTTAAGTTTATTCAGCCTAAGAAATCATTTTAATTTCGTTTTAGACGTTTCCTAGTAAAGTAATTAATGTTAGATAAAAATAGTTTTGATGGAATTAATACTTTTTTGTAAACTTGTGAAAACACATTCGTAATTGGAACAACGAAACGTGTCTGTCATTCGCAAAACATTTCAGACTAGAGTCGATGTTTTGAGTGTGGTTTTGTTATTAATATAATGATAAAAATAATGGAGCCTAAGAAGCAAATCTATACGCATCTAGAAAAGAAAAAGTTTCTAGAAATATTAAAGAATTACTCGAAAGATGTGGAGAATAAACATACCCATAGTTCGGCATTGAAGGCGAAGAACTTGGCTTGGCAGAAAATAAGTTCGGAGTTTAACTCAAGCCCGGTAACAAACTTACACGTAAGTGCCATGTATTATGTTCATTATAAAAGCTTGTTGCACTTTTATACTGAAAACTACCACCGTACCGCGGCTTTGCCTGCGTAAAGTTTTAAAATCTGGAAACTGAATTGACAGTTGTTTTGAGATAGAGAATTATTTTGAGAGATTGTCTTGTGTGACATTTGAACCTGAAGATATAATGGTCTAAGCATTTGAACTGTGTAAGTAGTCTCTTTGTTGACAAAAGATTTTCAGGATACATAAGTACAATAATTGATAATTATAATGAATTTCATGAAAAATGTGTGCGTTTTTTATGAAATATTTTAATTGCCAATAAAAGCCTGTCTGATCAGCATTATTGTAAAGAGATTGAAAAAAAAACTGATTTCAAGAAAACAAAAATCTAATTTAGTTTAAACATTTTAAAGATAAAGAAGATAAACATAATTTTATTTTGCAAATAGAGGATTACAAAAATTATAATAAGTTCAACTATATTTTAGGCATGCACTAGAGAAAACAAAGATACACTAACTTCAAATATCTTTTTAATTTAGGAATTCACTTATAATTAATATCCTTACTTCACCAATAAAAAGCTCTTTTTAGGGTTTCGTACTTCAAAAGGAAAAAACGGAACCCTAATAGGATCACTTTGCTGTCCGCCTGTCTATCGGGAACGCGTTGAGGTATCGAGTTCAAATTAAAACCATATACTTAGGACCACGGTCCCTTGAAGCTGTGAAAAAAATTCTAAGTTAACGGAAAAAAAAGATACGGTCATTTATATCGCAAAAAACGTACATTTCAACACTTTCAAGGAAATCAAAATTTATAGGGTACTTTCCGTTGGTCTAGAACTATGAAATTTGGCAAGTAATATCGTCTCATAGTATAAATACAGGGAAAAGTCTGAAAACAATACATTTGTAATTAAATTATAAGAAATATATTCTTTATTTATAACGAGCTTTTGCCCGCGATTTGGTCCGTGTGAATGTCGGTTATCGCGGATGTAGACGCACTCCCGGATTAAAAAGGTCAGCTCTTTACCTCCACGCATTTCCGAGATAAAGGGTCTTGACAGACAGACGGACAACAAAGTGATCCTATAAGGGTTCCGTTTTTTTTCCTTTTGAGGTACGGAACCCTAAAAATAAGTAATATGTTGATTCAGAGAACACCAAAACAGTTAAGAAGACTATGGATGAACTTAAAGCACCGTCAAAGAGAAGTGATAGCCAGGAGCCTGCATCCATTGCCTGCAGGAGGAAGAAGACCAGTGGAGGACATAATATCAGGCTCTAATGTGATGCAGATTGCTCATGCACTGATAACTGGGGTTGATAGCTCTGTGGACTCTGAAATTATACTAGGTCTGTGACAAAGCCGTGTGGTGGCGGCCGCGAATAGCACCACCTCATTTCTACCCGTGGGTGTCGTGGAAGGCGACAGAGGGATATTGACCAGAGGATGGGCAGCAGCGTCCTTCTGAATACCATAACATCCACTGCGATCGCCAACATGCATCGGCCTAACATGGCGATTACGGCTGAAACCCCCCTTGGAGGAGACCTATGCCCAGCAGTGGGCGTCTAAAGGTGACATCATGATGATGAAGACCTTTAGATATTGAGCAAAATTCTTTTTGAATCAATTAATTTTTAAGAATTGCCTAGAGAGAGCTATTAATTATGTCATGTTTTATCTTTTCTTTAATGTATAGCCTATATTTAAACATACACGTTTATTGAATTTTTAAAAGAAAAATGTTGGTCGAGAAAGTTGTTAATAAGTACCTACTTATGTTACTTTTACTGCACATAACAGCCGCATAATAGTCCTGGCTAGAGAGAAGTGGAAAGGAAGTAAAGAGTTGAGTTGCGGTCAAACGCAAGCCTATAAAAATATAAAAAAGAGGCCTTTTTCCAGCAGTGGAAAAATTCAAGCTGAAATTAAACACAGTAAAAGTTGAAGTTCTAGTCTATTCTGTCATAATTTTACTTTTGAATAAAACATCTTATTTTTGTAGAAACAACATCAAATATCGATCCAGCACAGTCAGAAACAAGTCTGTTTCTTAGTGAAGAATCGCAAAACATTGCGAATGAGCAAACACCAGTATTTAGCACTGTAAAAGTTGAACCGATATCCCCAATCATTGCTGATCCAGCAGAGATTACAGAACCTATCACTCAAACTCCAGCCATAACACCAAATAATAGAGCACATATCACTGAACACCATGAAAACTTTAAACAAGACAGCAGATCTAGACTTCAAAGCAATTTGGAACTTCAGGATTTGGAAATACAGCTGTTAAGAGAGAAATTAAGATCGCAAAGACAGGAGAATAAGAATAGAGAAGCAAGAGCTACAACAATACACAACTTGGAGTATCAGATATTGAAGGAAAAGCATCGGGAGGCTAAAGCCAAGGCTGACTTAGCAGAATTGTCTTTCTGTAGACAGAACTATTCAAATGATAGGTTGTCAATGATGCAAAATAATAATAGGTCACAATATTATGGGTAGTCTTGGGAACCTGTCTAGCTAGGCTAAATAAATAAGTAGTGCAAAAGTAGGGGCATATCCTGGGCAAATTCGCATGTATGTTAAATTTTATGGTCATTTGGAATACTTTTATTAAAATAAGGATTTTTCTAGAATATGTGTATGTGTATATGTCCATTCTCTATGCAACATATAAATTAATAATAACTTTTTTCAGACTAAACTACAACAAAATGGAGAAACAGCAATTACTATTTTTAAAGATATCTTTGAAGAAGCAAAATAATATTTACCTAATTTTATGTGTTTTATCTGATGCCAGTTTCCCTGAAAATGGTGCTCGGTTAAGTATATACCTAACCGAGTACCGTTTTCAGATAGATGATGAAGATTTCAGCGTTTAACTATATAGTTAAACCCTAAAAAATCATACAGTCCTGAAATGAAGCTACCTACCTACACATATCATTTTACTGATTTATTCACATTTGCGTAAGTTTTTCATCTATCCATATAGGTATAAATCTAGGATGACAATAACATCTTCAAAACAGCTGCTGCTCTACATCCATAGATTGTCAAATTATTCTGTAAGTACAGGCCCCTTATTCACAACCATTCGATACGTTTCCGTGTCGGTAAGGAACCGTATTCGACAATTTCATTTCCGACTTCAGTCTTCGTTTCGAATTTGAACTGTTAAAATTATCCGGTTTCGGATTTGTGAATTGCGTTTGAATGACATCTTCGATATCTTTTGACTTTCGATTCGGTACGGAATCGAATCCAATGATTGTGAATAAGGGGCCAGATCTACTAATGCGTCGTCATTTGGATTGACGAAACGAAAATAAACCTTCATTTACAAATCACCAATTTCTACAACTCTCATAAATCGCTATCAAAACGAAAACAAAAACAAAATGGTTGCGAAACTGTTCCCGGACGATTCCAAATTTAAATTTAGGCGCGAACACTGCGCGCTAAAACGATAACAAACAGCCAGTTGTGAGTCAACGTTTAAATATAGAAGTATTTGAATTATATCACCTGGCAACATTATCGCATTATGTACCGAAAAGTTTTACATGTTTACAAGATTCAAGTCATCTGTAACAAAACTATTACACTGAAAATAGTTGATGATTATTTTTACGAGAACACCGGCTATTTGTAAGTCAACAACGCAGCGCTGGCACCGCATTTTGAACCACATCAATCACCTTGGCCTATTCCTACAATGTATTTTTAGTTATTGAACTTTCTTATTACCAAGTAGCTACGATTTCGCATTTTAGCAAAAGGCATACCCGAGCGCATCCAGCCAGATTAATCCTTACTTAGAGTGAAACCTGCTTTGCCTTCGAGACCATAAAACCTACAAAGTAGGAAACCATTTCCATGTTGTTTATGGATTGAGGAAAACTCATTCAACGGGAGTCATATGTTTGCATGTGGCTTGCGGTTTGAAACGATCACTATTAGAGAGCGTACGATAGTTAGGAAGGCCGATTTCAACACCTACCTATGCATGATACATCAGTTCCGATTAAATTATTGGGCAGAAAAATAATAGAACAGAAATTGTGCACATATTCTGTTCCATTTTTTTGAAATATCTGGTGAACATTGCCTATTCAGAGGTGGTGGTACAGACCCTTACAATGTATTATTTATACTTCCTTTTGCCCGCGTAAATATTCTTGCGAATTCTTAAGTTTTTGTTAGTCAAATATCTTCTTAAATAGCGAAATAATTTTCAAAATCGAACCATTTGTTCCGGAGATAAGCGCGTATGAACGAACATTTGAACTCTTCAAATATTTTATAAGCTACCACAGACTACGCATGGGCCTATATCCTTCCTCGATAAATGGACTATCCAACACAAACATATTTTTTCAATTCGAACCTGTAGATCCTGAGATTAGCGCGTTCAACCAAACAAACAAACTAACTCTTCAGCTTTATAATATTAGTATAGAAGTAGGTACCTATAGATATTATTAATTTGCCCATATTAGTACAACAATGCCAGTTCAGTACAACCTCTCTATCCATTTGCATGAAATTTTAATACCTAATATAACTTAGCATACATTTGTTTCTCCTAATTATATTTTCGCATAACATTATTTACGCATAACAGCTTCATATTAGTGAATGAATTTTTAAAATCAACTTTGTAGTTACGGAGTTAAAATTAGTATAGAAACATAGATAATATCATGATAATATAGATTGACTCATGCATCAAAAGAATTAAAAAACCCTTTCATTGTTTCATTCGTATTTGGTTCGTTGCAAAGTTACTTTCATTCACAGACCAATACTGCCCCGCTTGCCGTTATACCTAGCTATAGGCTGCCTGGACCCAGACGACGAAAAGCAAAAAGGATAAAGCGACTGGGCCTCAGCCTGCAGTTTATTTATAGACGCGGGAACGCACGGGATGAATGCTTAATGCCTTGATCACTTAGCAAATAACTATCGATTCACTTTCCGTGTTGGTTTTTGGGAGGGTTAGACTGAAGATGAGGCCAAAAGAGTACGGAACATTTATTTATTACACTTTATGCACATAAAAAAAAACACTGTACAAAGGCGGACTTAATGCCTTAGGCATTTTCTACCAGTCTACCTTAGGGTGATGCTGAAACAAAACATGGGAGGCGTAACGAAACTTATTTACAATAATAAATACATAAATACCATACATACAAACAAAATATAAAGAGTAGAGAGATAAAAATACATAGATACGAGAAATACAACAAATTAATTGTGGGATGAGTCTGCCAACTTATGAAAGAATTCGCGAGCTTTTACTTAGAACGTGAACCGACTGGTGGTCGTCCTGATATTCTGAAGAAGCGCATTCCAAAGGAAAATCGCCTGGACAGCAAAAGAAGATTTAAAAAAACCAGAGCGGTGAGAAGGACATCGTAGAAGACGATTATTGGAGGAACGAAGATTCTTGTTGTGCGTAGTGCGGAAATATTGAAAGTGGAAAGTCAGGTAAGATGGAGAACTGGGTTTGTCTAGAAGTATGTATGCTCACGACGTTAACCACATATTCTACAATCTTACCTAGATATATTATATTTCTCAAAATAAAGGAGCTGATTAAAACTCGTCGCAATGTCCTCCCCATAGATATATTTTTTAGATTTCTATGGTCCTCCCCATGTCTCTAAATACCTTCTGGTATCGAAAGGTAAATAATTAAATAGACCTTTTCATTGTATCAGACTTTTAACAATAGCCTTGCAGTTTGCGCGGATTAATAGCATCCTGTTACATTTTCAGGCCAGGTAATTTAGTATAAATTACTGCTTTTACCAGCCGAATTACTGGTACTAATGTACTAAGTAAAGCATAATATACAAGGAGTAAATCGTTCTCGCTCTCAATACTGCAACAGAGCTCTTAGATTTAATAATTTATTGCGATGCTGGCGCCTGCGTCTGTATTTCAAAACTCTTCGCTATTTTTATAGATTGTAACGTGTTTGAAGTTTTGAGGAAACACGCTCTCATTTGGCTTGCAAGTTTATGTACCAAGAAGTTAAATGCAAACCTTTGATATGTCTGCAAATTCTGCAATCAGCGGGATACATCTGCATAGTGTACGTTTTCTGGCTTGTTGCGTTTTGTGGAATCCTAAACAATTTATACGCAAAGAGTTGAAGTATCGAGTTTATACCTGGGCCATTACCTCATCTACAGATTGACTAAGCCACATTGCAAATTCAGAATATTTCCATTTTTCACAAAGGCCTCCCCCGAGTCTTTCCAGGTATTGCGCGCCGCCTCGAACTAGCCTTCGCAGTACGTGTCTAGATCATCTCGCCACCTCCTGGGCCGACCTCGGCGACGCTGACCATCTTCAAGTACCCATTGCGTGGAGACCTTTGCCCAGCGGTCACTTTGCATGCGGCTGACGTGACCCGCCCCATCCCATTTAAGGCGGGCAGCCTCCTCCCAGCCTTTTACTGACGTCTATATTCCATTGGAGCGCAGCATGGTCTATTTTCATTGAAATTCCCAAAATAGCAGAAGATCCAATCTCGATGGACCTTTCAATATTCCAATGTTCATCACGAACATCAAAAAACAAAAACTGTGTTTCTCCCCCCAACCAAAAGGCTGACCAAGGCTGCCAAAGCTGGCTCCAAAACAAGGAATATAGACGTTAGTAAAAACTGACGTCAATATAAAAACTGACGTCTATATTCCTTGTTTTGGAGCGCATGGGTGTATTTTTTATTTAAATCGCCAAAATACCAGAAGATTCAATTTCGATGGACCTTCCAGTATTCCAATGTTCATCACGAACATAGGAAAATAAAAACTGTGTTTCTAAAAACCATAATAAAAGACCTACAAAAATCTATTCTCGTGGGGGACACCAGTATACAACCAAGACGACCTTGGCGTGACCATTAGTCCGCTAGGGCCGAGCCCAGCAGTCCCATGGCAGAAATAGCGGCGGATACAGGCGAGGTTACGCACCTGCCCTAATTACTGGCACGTGGGTGGCGGAATATGATGGATCACAGTTAAACTTCTCAACTTTCTGATAAGAATTGTTGATTATCTTAGGGTTTTAGCAGAAATGTTATTTTCGTAGTTGTTTTTGGACACCAATTCTCTCTACATCGCGATTTGGCGACGCCCTTGTTCCTTTCTTGATTGCTTATTTATTTATAATACTTCTTGCACATAGGTACGAAGGCCGACTTAATGCTTTAGGCATTCTCTACCAGTCAACCAATGGTCGTGAAGATAGAAAATGCCAGGTACATATAAGAAAAAATAAAATGAGATAAACTTGCAAAGATATATAGGTACTACATACAAAATTGTTTCGATGTTATATTGATGTTGTTTTACAATACAACATCGAAGCAATTAAGAATTGCGCGTTGTCTATCGATGCTACTTTAAAAGAGATTAGTCGCTGTAGGGCTTTTTCAAAAACCGACCAAATCATTGATGCAATAAGTATCATGTTTGAATGTAGGTACTTGGGGTTTCAGTCAAGAAATATATATTTTGAATGTCTATCACAACGGCAGAGGGACCGTAATTCCTTGCAGCTAGTGACAAGGTTTCACACCTATTTAATTTTGTTGGAAGTTCAAATGTTTATTGTGAGTACTAACACTTATAATTTTACCATGTTTTATTGTCTACAAAACAGGGTGTGTTAATACCCCCTAACATCAACGCAAAGCTAAGGTCAAACTGTTAAAGAATTCAAAAAGTAAATAATAAATTAAAACACCGAGTCCAGTAACACGAAAAGGTACTCCACAACACGCGAATATGATTTTTTACTATTAAAATATATCCCTGGTTCATGGCCTTTCGTGTCGTGATAACCTAGCTTATTAGCCTGTTAGGCACAAAGCTTACGATTGCTACACCCAGATATAGGCTAGGCTATATACAAATGTCAAAAGATTTATGTCCTAGCTATAATTTTGAGGTCGTAGTCCTCTACAAACTTGCGCTCAATAGGTATGATTTTGGAGAGCTTAATAATCTTTTGTAAATGGGGATAGTCAATCTAGTCTAATCGGTTGTCACTTGTCGCTTTCAAGGGGAGTATATTATTATTTATGTTGACACATTGTTTGTATTATTTTTTTTCAACAGACTTCAAAAAAGGAGGAGGTTATCAATTCGTCTGTATTTTTTTTTTTATGATTCTTTTTTTATTTGATAGCTTGTGCTTCCCGTGTGGTCCCATTATAATTTGGTCCAGTTCTGACAACGGCATCCATGAGAAAACCGTATAAGTCTTAAATTTGCATTAAGTATGTGCGCGATTTGTTACGCGATTTCTCCGGCAAACGTAAACCGATTTTAAAAATTCTTTTTATTATGGATAGGGTATGCTTCAGGGGTGGTCCCACATAAATTTTATCGAATTTGATTTAGCACTTTTTGAAAAATCAACAAATAGGTACCTACCCAAAAATTTTACATAGACGACGTTTTAGTTTCATCAATCTTTGTAGTAGTTAACTTTCAATCTCTTCTTAATAGATTTGGATGAGAAGGAGGTACTAAAAAGCGGAAAATAAAAAGCTTTTTACAAAAAAGACAACCGCCTTCAAAAAGTGAAAAATAACTTTAGCACAGAACACACATTGACTTTAGTTTCGGAAGTCGGTGGCAATACAATACAACAAACAGAACAAAGTCACTGAATTTCGAAACTAAAGTCAATGTGTGTTCTGTGCTAAAGTTATTTTTCACTTTTTGAAGGCGGTTGTCTTTTTTGTAAAAAGCTTTTTTGTGAGTTGTATATGAATTATAAACACGGAATGACAGACATTATGAAAGGTAGGATGGAGTTTTTAACTCTTTGACGCTTTAACGGCTTAACGCAACAAACTGAATGTTAGCACACATTTAGGTATTGGTCTGTATAATACAGGATTTGATTAGGAATTTTAATACAGTTTTTATTTTCTCGTGGGTTAATCGACTTTGACGCAGACGAAGTCGCGGGCAGGAGCTAGTATGTCATAGGACAGATCGCCCCTTTGCCCGTGTTGGGATAACCATTCTTGATTCTTCCCGACTTCGTCATTCTTGTAGGAAATATTGTTTGCCATCATATTCGGATGCACTTCATATTTCATCAATCTCGTGATTTTTAGTGAAACCAGATCTTAGATGTATCCAATCGTATGTTTTCCTGTATGAAAACCTGCTAATAGTGGAAATGGATGGATGAATAGTATATGGTTCCAGTTCCAGCAGTTAGGTTTCTGCAGTTTCGAAAGAGCCGACATCATCATGCGTCTTTGTCTCAACTTAAGAAGTTTTTGACAACAAAGGATCAAAGAACTCGATGTTTCAACATATCAATATGGAAATGTAAGTGTGACAATATGCAAAACCTGTCTAAACTCAATGTCAGTCAACGAACCCAGGACTTCGCGGTTCAATTCTCTTTATGGATCTTTGTTTCTATGATGATTTAATTTATACAGCCGGTGCTATAAATGGCTTTTTACTAGCGTAAATCTATAGGTACAAATAAATAAATTAAGTGTCTGTAATGTCAAAATAACAACTTTTTACTAAATGCATACATTAAGAAAGTATATCCGGTACTTGTATAAAGAAAAACTCTGTCTGTTTTTTCCGGTTCTTATAGCGGGGTATTATAGTACCGGCCAGACTCAATTATTGTAGACTGCCAGTCATTTTTATTCTATTAGTGCGAATAGGATTTTAAAGAACACCAAATACATTAGCGGGTGTCCAGCTGTTTAGTATAAAATACAGCAATACATACATATATTCGACATCAGTTTGGAGGTTTTACGTTATCACGCGGATGAAATCGCAGGCAAAACCTAGTCTTTAATAATATGTCCAAAAACATCTGCATCGTGGTCAAACACGAGATCTGTGATTAGTGGCTTGAAATTACTTACATATCCATGTTTTATTCTTCTCAAGTTTTTTTTCTCTTGACTGCCAGTGTCATGGCCGATTACACGCCACTCCCACACATTTAAATGTTTGCGATTTGTGAATTTTTCCTGGCAATGAAAACTATAACCTTTTTCAACCGACTTCAAAAAAAGAAGGAGGTTCAGACACGTATATTTTGTTTTGTGTTTGACCACGCATAACTTTTTTTCAGTGTAGTCCGATTTCGATGATTCTTTTTTAGACTGAAATTTTTTGGTGTCACCGTTTCGTAATTCATTTGTATGGTAAGAAGTAGGCACTAAAAAGCGAAAAAGAAATATTTTTACAAAAAAGACAACCAACTTGCGAATTGAAAGTTATTTTTTCAAATTTTGAAGGTGGTTGTCTTTTTTGTAAAAAAGTTTTTAAGGCATTGGATAGGATGGCAAACAAACTGGTGACGGTCCATCTGTTGTGAAGTAGTCATCGCTGAGTATATAATATAGATAGACATCTGCATTACCAGAACAATTGCTCAATTTGGGAGAGGATGCTATCTTTATGCATGAGAATACTTGGGCCTCACACTTGCGAAATTATGCTACCTTCAAGAGGTAAACAAACTGTATGGAGTGGCCAACACGGAGCCTGGGTCTCAATATTCTGTAGTATCGTTAATCTAGCATTCTTATTTCCGACACCGAGACCTATGTGATCCTTATTCTTTACTCTCCAGTGTATCTCTTGTGCAAGGGAATTCATAGGCAAGAAACTTGTCTCAAGAGTCAGTTAAAAACATTAAAAAAATTATTATTTATTTATTTATTTATAACAGCTTATACTATCATTACAGGGGTTTCCCTAATGCGACAGTTAAGACCTTAGACTAATAAAACTAATAATAACCTTGGCTTAACCTTAACTTAGCCTTGGCCAATTATATATTGAGATGACCGTCTTCCATTTGTCCGCGCATTTGTCAATATAGTCAGACTTAAAAACGTTCGCGGACAGTACACACGTAATGGGACACTGAGCAAGGGCAAACCCCTCACATAAAGGAAAAAGAGTTTGAAAAATGTAGAGCGATTGTAAGTCTCCTTACGTAGGTATCAAGCTTTATTACAATTATATCTATTATTTTCAGCCACTCCAAGGGAAAGGCCTCCCTTTCTCCTTTCCAACTCTCTCTGTCTAGAGTTAGTGTGAACTAATCCCTCCTGTAAGTTCATCCCGCCATCTTCGCCTGGGTCTACCACGATGTCGCTGGACGTTTTGCGGGACCCACATTGTAGTTGTTTTAGCCCATGATCCGTTCGACATGCGGAAGACGTGGCCGGCCCAGTCCCACTTAAGCTTGGCTGCTTTTTGAGTAATGTCTGTGATTTGTCTTGGAAATTGGTTCATCCCTAAAAGTTTGTATAATGGACCATGCAGCGTTAACTCTCTTCAGCACGCCTCGAGCGACCATTTAGTAAACAAACTTGTAACCGTTCAAGAGTTAGTGGGAAAGTTGATCTTGTTGCTTTGTAACCGTTCAAGAGTTAGTGGGAAAGTTGATCTTGTTGCTATGACTGTCAAGGTTCACTGTGGTTTAACAATGGATTTCAGCCTGTACCCTTCTATCGCGTTAAGTATTGAAGTTATTGGCGGCATTATTGTCCAACAGCAATTACCCGCATTCGGACATTCCCAATTGGAAACATTTGTAGTTACCAGTCATGTCCTAAATGTGATGACTAATGAATGGTGGTAAATCAATTGAATTATTGACTGTTGGACATTTCCTTTGTACAGAGGCCAGCACATCAAGCTACAACAATCTGTCAAAGAATCATGGCGAGATCCATACATTCATTTGTATGAAAAAAATAATAATTTAGAGGGTTTAAAATATTTTCCAATGTGAAGAATACATTATCAGGAGTAGATTGACACATAAAATATTACGAAAAAAAAAACACTTCTTCGTTTCATGTCGATGTCCATTTTGTGTTTATAAAAAAAAGAAAGTGACAAGCGACGTTAACGGATTTATAAAATTGGCAGACAAGTGATGTGACAAGTGTGTGGAAAAAAATAATCATTATTTGTGATATTATTTCCCATAAATCGATGTAAGAACCGCGAAACGGCGGCTGTCAGTGTCATTGTTACTGTTGTCGCCGTTTCGTTCTGAAATTGAACTTTTCGTTAAACTAATTCCCTTTTTTCTGCGGGGTTTTAAAAATATTGTAATTGCCTGAAGATACTCATTAGGTACCAAAGAATATAAGAATTAAAATTTCAACTTCTCTAAACATCTTAATTTTTTTGTACATACAAATCCTGCCATGGTGCTTTCTTTGATCGATTTTCAACTTTATTACAGAAGGATAAGGTCAATTAAATTGGGAAAATTTGACAGTTTGGTATGGCTTGATGTGCTGGTGTCTGTACATTAAAATGTTTGTATTTATCATCATCCTGATCTTGTTCCATGTTACTTGGGGTTGGTGCAACACGTTTTCTTCTTCCATTCTGTCCTGTCAATCATCATAATATAACAGTCTCCCTTCTCTTTCAAAACCATTCTTCAACGCATGTGTTGTAAGTTGGATTACATGAGCAAAAAATTGAGAAAATAAATTTAGGATTTCTCTTTCTTAATATATCCAGGCAAATAACAAAAGACTAAACAAACTGATACTAAACAAGAGCAGCTGCATGCTGTATTGTTTGTATAAGAAGTCTGACTAGTGCAATACTTTAAAATTAGACAGAGATTTTAAACAGAATTTTTTTAGCATGTTTCTAGCGGAAAAATTCTATGAGAAAAAATAGGATGTAATAATAATAATTAAAGTAGGTAGGTAGTAAGTTTTTTTTTCTTAATCAGAAGATATATTTATTTATTAAACTTTATGCACATAAAAACACTGTACAAAGGTGGACTTAATGCCATATTTAATTTAACAGCAAATAAATTAACTTACCCTAATCAGACTATTCTAAATCACTATCATAGATTCATTTTTGAACAATGGAATTGTAAAAAATCTTAAATGCACAGGGATTTGAATTTTTTAATAAATGTTTTAAAGAGATTATACTAGGTAAAAGAGATAAGGTGTGTACTTAAAAAAAATCCAATGGACCAGGTCAGAAAGCACTAGGTAGGTCTGTACTTCTTAAAAACTATATACTTAAAGACCCTATAAAATGCTACATTTTTGTGTATATTTAACATCTTGCCTCAATAAATATTGCCCACAGAATCAACCTTGCAGTTTTCACCTTGACTTTTGATAAAATCTGACTTATATACCTACCTACTTGTCTTAAACAAACAAGATAAGTATGTAAATGCATAGTTACTGACTTTGGAATTAAATATTGTAACACCTATTAAAAACTGTATCGTAAATACTAGAAAAATCTTTCTGAAAAGTGACTAAAAGAAAGTTACCCAGTTAAGTAATATTATAACTGCAACATTGACTGTTCAATTTCATAGAAGTTTTTGTTACTATTGTAAATAATTTATTAACCCATATTCTTAAAAATGTTAGTGTTTGTTTTATGTAACATCTATGTGGCTGGTTTTAATAATAGGCATACAATAATAATAGCATGCTTGTTAGACTTGCAGTAGTTTGGGACCCCATTCTTGATACAGAACTACAGAAGGGCTACAATGTTTTTAATGTTAGTTAACAATTATTTTTTAGATAAAACTTATAACATATATAACATATATATATGAGTAATAGTGGTCAACCATTAAGCTCAATAACTTTGCTTAATAATGACCTTTAAACCAGCGATGGTACTCAGAACAGTTTATTGAAAACAGGTGATGAGTCAGTGACTAATAAGTAAGAATAATGTTATTAGTTCGAAATTTCGAATACTATGACCAATGACCATACCCATAGTTGTAGTAGTTAGATAAAATGGTTCTGTTCATTCATTAACTGTTTACTGTTTATATCATTTCTTAATTGGTTTACAGTATAGGTCTATTTCTTAGTATTGTGTTTCATGTATTTTGTAAATGACACTGGGTAGTACATCAGTAGAGCTTTAGTCTTTATTATATTTATTACGGGTTATTTATATTGTTTATGGAATAGTAGCAACTTAGCCTGGTGTAGAGGTGCCAGTGGGACAGTCTAGGAATGTAATAGTCAAACAGGTGTAACAGATGTTGGCATACTTAAGAGAAATTTAGGCATAAATCTTTCATAGCCAGTAAAGGATTACTTTGCTGGTACAGAGTGAGGGAAAGAGCCTGCATAACAAATACAAGATACTTGTTTCTGCATTGCAGAACACATAGCAAGATTACCCTATGTCAACACTGGCAATTCAAGAACTATGCTAATTAGAATGTGTCATAATATGTGATCTCCAATCTAATTTATCACACTTTAATTAATTCTAATTACTGACATAACATTCAAAAACAGAACAGCAACAATTGAATCACTTCACACTTCTCGCCAGCCAAGGTTAACCAACATAACATTACGATGGTAACGACACCCTCGTCGCCCGCTGAACCAACCAAAAAGGCCGACTGCCTCACGACCAAATAAAGTGATTTCCATCGCATACCTCCTGCGTTAATCACTGCTATGACATAATACTCCGATAATATTGTAGTAAACGACCGCTGTAAACAATAATCTTCTGATCTTACACCTACATAGCAAACTAGAACGTTTTTCTATAAATAATATCGTGTTAATGTTAACACTCACCTGTTGAGCAACAGGCTCCAAAATACTCTCGATTATCTTCGTGTGAAACACCGGCATTTTGTATTTTTAAGTCTGGCACTTAATTACATTAGATAATAAACACAAATAACAATGATCTCACAAAATATTCACAAAATTAAAATAACACAACCGAACGAGTTAAGCGACCGAAAAATACTGACGGAATAGTGTTGCGCCACGTTTAACTCGGTATCGGCGTGCGTGCGCATGAATATGTTATCGATAATAGTGTCGTGAAATAACAGGCAAATGTCACTGCTTGAGAATATGATAGTGCTGATTTATTACTCATTCTAAGTTATCAAAGTCACGTAAACTGGCGTGAATAGTAAATAAAACTGTAAGTATAACTTAAAATAGTTGCACTAAGTCTTTGTGCGTTCCGGTGGCATCATAGAATAATATGTGGCACTTGTCCGCGAAAGTTGCGGAATACTACATCCTGTGGCCAAAACTCCAAAAGCTTTCGTCCATCAATACATAGCACATACTCCTATACATATACTATAATAGAAGTTTTTGGGGGTACCTACTTAATGTTTTTTTGTCATGTTTGTGTTTCATGTGTAGGTATTATGTATTTATTGTAATGTTTTGTTAGTGAAGGCTTTGCATAGGTATGGTCACATGGATAATAATATATCTTGGATGTAGAAATTAGGTAAAACCAATATCAATAAACAAAACAAACACTTCTGTAATCAAATCATTTATTACAGTATAATATATTTTAATCTTATAAATTATCAAGTCTTTAAAATTACGTGCAAATAGACAAAATTTTCTTCCTTAAATATTAGGAAAAGAAAATAACAGTCGGTTAGTCCTTCATTATAATAATAACTTTAACAATGTAGTTCGCAAATTGAACGTCTGATGGTATAACCGACTTTCTAATAAATAGTAATGCCTACAAATTAGATAAAGTTTATAAACAACTGAACACATTCAAATCTAAAAACTAATTTGACTAGGTTTATCACAAATAAATAGAATAGGGGAATAGCCCAACAGTGGGTATCCAATGTTGTGCGTTAACAGATCCTGTGCAATTTGACTAAATTTTTTTATACAGTTATTCGATGATAAAAATTTAATACTTTCGATATTTTTTACATTTTACGTTAAAGACCCGTGAGCGAACTTGTCGATGATTTTTTTTACACTTAAATTATATATTTAGAATCTTTTAAGTATGTACTAACATGTGACACATCAATCTTACAAATATCTGATCAAATATTTAAATAATTTTGAGACCAAATGTACAATTAAAAAAATAATAGCATAATTGAAACTATTCAAAAAAACATTTCTCTAGCTAGACATTACAAAATAACAGTTAGTATACAGGTAGTCTAGTATTCACTATCCTGTTCCATTTAAAAAATATTAGGAACAGGCTGTTATTTCTCCTACCCCTCTACTTCTACTCCCTCCACGCTCTCTATCTACAGAAATTTGGCGGGAAATTTGTTAACGTTGCGTAGTATTGCCGTACCGATTTTATTTTGTTTTTATAATCTACTCATACCCAGGACTCCAGGAGGCCAGGCTAATAAAATTAATGTCTACAACCACCACGAAAAGATAAAGGTTGTAAAAAACAATACATGGTTTTTCTTCGAAAACAATAATCGTTTGTCTTTTTCATTTCCTATTTCACACTAGCACTGTCAGGGTCTTTCACTTCATACTTTGACATCTTTTCTTACAAATACTCAACTATATCGCATTTGATCGATATATTGGGACAGCTGACTCCGTAACTGAGGTTCAGTCCATGTGGCTGGCTCTTATGCCGTTCCGTCAGTAATTTGTGAAAAATCGGCAAGATGGCACACTCGAAGAGTTCCGACTCCGAGCTGGCGGTGTACATCTTACGCGTGTCTACTGATTCCTGCCGTTTAGAGTCGCTTCTGTATCCTGCTGATTTTCGATCTTCTCGTTTGTTTGGAGAATCTGAAGAAAAAAATCTTTTTTTAATAAATCGCTCAGAAAACTTGAAGAGGGGTGTAGTTGCTGTAGTCCAGATCAGCTGATTTGGCGTTGTTGAGTGATAGGTCGTAAGTAAATCGGAATACTATACTGTCGTTCGTTCTAATCTGTCACTAGGCCACTGGACCAGAGACCCACTTTTTAGAATACCAGAAGAGAATTGACTATTTTAGAATTTCTGTTTTATTTTCTATGAAAACGTACGTATCATAATGAATGAGACGTACCTGTTTTATGTCTCGAAGCAACGTTAGGACTGCTCTTATGATGATCAGGCCTCGGCACGTGACTTGCTTGCGTCAGTCTCGGAGAATCTCCAACGCCCTTCGCCCTCTTCAACGGCTCAGCTTCCTGCCTTAACCTCTTCGCTGGAGAGTCCTGGCTTTTCACCACCCTGATGGTATCAGGGTCTGGTTTCCAGGTTTCTGTTTCAGGAACAGGTTCTGGCATAGGTTTTCGAGGTATGTCGTCATGTCTTCTGGGTGTTGATTCTCCTTTAGTTTTGGCCCGCTCTTCTATTCTTTCTTCATGATATGGCCTAACCTGGAGATGGAAACATAATGATTAATACACATTTGTAGAGAGTTAGAAGTTGAGTACATAAGTAGCAGTGCCAAATTTGTACTGAACGGAACTACCTACGCAAATATTAACTTTTCGTTAGGAATCACCTTTACTATCACTAATCACCTTTGTTCTAATTTTGGTCCCAAATGTTGTAGAAACATTTGGGACCAAAATTAGAATCTATCTTGGGTGTAAGCGAAATTGAACATCAGATTTTGATTTAATTTATGTCATAATCAGAAAGGTTGTTTTAATGCTCTTTACTCACTTGAGCAGCAGACTGTCTTCTTTTAGCTTGACTCTGCTGTGGAGGTGTGCTGACAGGCTGCGGGAATTCTGACCCTCGACGCTAAACAAGAGGAAACAAGAAATTATGAGCTACTTGAGCAATTGATAAATAAAATCAAAATTCATTTATCATTGCTCACAGCTGGGATATGGGCAGGAAGAGGAAGAACTGACGTTTTTCCTCTTCCTGCCCATATCCCATACCTATTACTTGGGGTCAGCGCAACATGTTTTCTTCTTCCATTCCGTCCTGTCACTGACTCCCTTTTCATTCATATCATTCTACACACAATCCATCCATCTTATCTTTGGTCTCCCTCTCCATCTATCCAAATTAATATTCATAACTCTTTTAGTCACATAATAATAATAATAATAATAAATGATAATAATGATTATTGACATAGCAGTCCCACATGATGTGAACCTCGTGAAGGCCGAAAAAGACAAGCAAATAAAGTATCTTGACTTGGCCCGCGAGGTTGTCGACATGTGGGGTGTGGACTCTGCGATCATTGTGCCGATAGTTGTTACAGCCAATGGCTTAATTGCCAAGAGCCTCGACCAACATCTAAGGAGGCTCTCGTTAGGCGGCTGGATCAAGGGCTTGATTCAGAAGGCAGTACTTCTGGACACGGCCCGCATTGTCAGGAGATTTCTCTCTTTGGAGCCCTGACCGCCGGTAGCTTGGACCCTGTTCCCGATACCGGTGGGCTACTATTTTTTATATTTTTAAATGTTTTAATTTTTTTATTAATATTTAAAAATGTAAATTATATGTATAAATGAATAATAAATGGAAATAATAATAATAATAAAAAGTTTATTGTTCAAAAAAGAGAGTAACATCCATCATTTGTGTGACACTGAGCCCCACACTAGGATACCCTGTGTCGTGGGGATCAGTCTCTTTCGTCTAATGTGAGGCAGATACAGTTGCAATAGGTGTTACACTTTATGAGGTACAAACTAACAAAAAAAATAAAATAAAATATAAAAAATGGAAAAACATTTTGTTAGAGTTTTGAGTGATTATGGGTTGTTCGGAATATTGTGTCGTGTTGTAAGGCTTAATGTAAGTGTGAGTGAGGTAAGGGGAATGTCAGTATGTATAACGATATAGGTGAAAGGGTGTGGGTGAAGATTCTACTGAGAAACTAGGTTGAGAATGTGTGTTGTGTGTGTGTGTATGTGTGTGTGTCTGTGTGTGGGTGTGTGTGTCTGTGTGTGTGTGTTTGTCTGTGTGTGTGTGTTATGAGAGTATGTGTTTGTGAATAAGTGCATCGGGATAACTAACAAATTGCTATTATATGTTCAGTTTCATTATAGTTAAGACCTTGAAGACATGCGTTTCATCTCTTCTCTTCACATGCCCATACCAAGACAAACGATTCTCTTTCAACTTTTCTGTCACTGGCGCCACTTTCAGACTTCATCTAATATATTCATTTCTCACCTTATCCATTCCATACATGCAATCTTTTTTCATCATCTGAAGAGAAAGTTCTAAAAAAAAGAAATCGACTGTGAATAGTTTACCTTTGATACCCTATCTGTCATTCTAAGGGTTTCTGCTTCCCGGTACCCTTCTGGGGTACCTCCTCTCGTCCCAGTCCCTGTGCCTGCTGAAAATAAATTTTAAGACTGAGTTAATATGATTCAAATTAGAATGATAACTCATGCTGTGGTGAGGATGAGGTTTACCGTAGTTTATGGAAGCATTGGAAGCTCTTCTTTCCATACTTCTTGTGTCAGTTTCCCTGAAATCAAAAGAGATTCGTTTATAAAGGTAATCAAGCACGACGAATACCTTTTATGACAAACAGAAAAAAAAAACGTTTGCGGTCGGGATAAAATTTTCTCACACATCTAGTTTACTCAGAATATAACTCGAAATAAAATGCGTAAGTATAATGAGTCTTGATACTCGGACGCACACCCACATAGACACACTAGAAGGAAAAAGAAAGAGAGAGCGCGCGTGAGAGAAAGAGAAAGGCGTATGGAGGGGGTTTAACCCAAAAATACGTGACGTTACATTTTCTCCTGAATTAAATCTACCGCAAGCCGCTGTTAGTTAGGAACTTCCAAAACAGCAAATTGAAGTTTACCTGTGATGATGAGGCGAAGACTGTGATTGTCTGGTCTTTTCTGATACACTTCGCTGCATCGGAGAGTGATGGTGACTTGGTACTGTATTCAAAAATTAAATTATTTTAAAAGTGGTAGTTTTAAATGAAAATCTCTACTAATTAACTACCTTCGGCTTCAGAAGTGCCAGCTAAATTGTTACTAACCGCGTTCACGACAAAGGTGACCATGGTTGGTTACCGGCAGAGCTGTTTCAAATTTGGTCTAAACCACCATCTATTCTACAATACACGGTTGTGAACCACCAAGGTCACCTCTGTAAGAACGCGATCGGCGACCGTGTAGGAGTCGCTTTATCTATAGACAGTGTAGATATTCTTACAGTTTTTTTTTACTTTTGACGTGGATGATAGACGTACGGGCAATAAAACGTACAGAGTAAAACGTAGGTGAAAAATCTCGACTGATTGACGGCCGGCGAGTACGTGAATTTATGGCTCAATCGACTCGAATCGACAGAGAAATAGGTAAAGACGCCAGCACATCAAGCCATACCAAACTGTCAAATTTTCCCAATTCAATATGAACCTTATTCTTTTGCAATAAAGTGAGTGAAAAACTATCAAAGAAATTTGACAGATTGTTGTAACTTGATGCGCTGGCCTCTGTAACTTCAGAAAATTGTCACACGAATTCGCTCACTAGAAAGAGAGAATATGACTGTGCGGCCTGTGCGGCCAATACCTGTCTCGTTTCTGTAGGTGACAAAGGCGCGATGCCCCAAAGTATCCGTTAATCTAAAAGTGTGACGTGGATCAATCACAATTCTGGAAAGAGACGACTACTGGCCGCTTTGGTTCGCCTGGAGGTATGGTGGGTCTAAAGCTATTCCACTGAGAAAATCGTTTGGGTTAGGTTAGGGGAGTGGTATAGTTTTAGACCTATACCACAGTCTATAAATCATACAGTCGTCCGACGAAGACGTCTAGACAGGGCAATCGTGCGGGGCGTGAGGGACGAGACGGGGGAAGGGCGCTCCCGAACTGCATACGCTACCGTGTTAGTAGTTCGGGAGAAAACTTTCAGGGCTATCATGTGTCAGTTTCTTTTTGTTTTAATTAATGTAAAATAATTTTATTAAAATGGTGCATTACGACGTGTGTTGTGAAAGATTGCAAGTCGTCATCTTACATTAATAAAGAACTGCAATTTCATCAATTTCCGCGCACGGATGCCTGAGCCCTTGCCGCCAACTTGGCGGCGCAACGTGTAGCCGACATTTATTTATTGTGCGCCGACCAAGATGGCGCCGACGAAAATTTGCAATTTTTCGTCATGGGTATCATTTCCATGGTTCTCGAGGTCGCTTAAAACGATTATGGGGTTGAAATTAGAATCCAAGATGGCGGCGACGAAAATTTGCAAAATTTACGTCATGGGTGTCATTTTCATGGTTTTCGAGGTCGCTAAATACGACTATGGGGTCGAAATTAAAATCCAAGATGGCGTCGACGAAAATTTGCAATATTTACGTCATGGGTGTCATTTTTATGGTTTTCGAGGTCGCTAAAAACGATTATGGGGTGGAAATTAGAATCCAAGATGGCGCCGAGGAAAATTTGCAAATTTTTCGTCATGGGTGTCATTTTAATGGTTCTCGAGGTCGCTTAAAACGATTACGGGGTCGAAATTAGAATCCAAGATGGCGCCGAGGAAAATTTGCAAATTTTTCGTCATGGGTATCATTTTCAAGGTTTTCAAGGTCGCTTAAAACGATTATGGGGTCGAAATTAGAATCAAACATGATCCAAGATTTAAAACCGTTTTTTACTCAATTTTTATTTACTAGTTTTTAGTTTTGTTCCTTTTTAACCCCCGACGAAAAAGAGGGGTGTTATTAAATCTGTCAAAGCATATTACAGCATTTTGTTGCTCAAGCCCTTTCATTTGATATCCATATTGAAGGGGTTGTGAAAAGAAAAATGGGATTTAAATCTTGAATTTACAGTGAAACCGAATGTATTAAATTATATTGTCATGAGAACTAAAGGTAAACAAATAAACAAGTCCAGCTAAATAAAACCGTTTAATGAGTACATTCTTACCTATAATTTTTTTTAAAGTTAAACGCATGATGAAAATTTCATTCGCCCAACGATTTTATTTTTGTAGCTAGGACCTACCAAATTATTTTTTAGCTTTAAATACTGCATTGTCTATGTCATTTTAATCTTTATTTTCAGTAAAACCGTTTAACTAAAACATTATTTGCTCATTTTTTATTTTAAGTTTTTAATTTTGTTAAGTATATTTGTTATAGCATAGATACCCATATTAAAGGGTTGTGAAAAGAAAAATGAACCGGCCATTTTGTTGATGGCCATATTAGCTTTTCATAACGAACTCTATTTTAGTAATCAAGCCCTTTCATTTGATACATAAATTGAGGAAGTAGTGATAAAATATGTAATCCGCCATTTAGTAGTGGCGGCCATCTTGGATTTACAATGATAACGAATTTGTTAAATTATACTAATACTAAAGGTGCATAACAAATTTCAAATAAATCCGTCAACAGGAAGGGGGTCAAATTTTAATTACTTGATTTGATCCAAACAAATAAATAAACAAACAGGGCAAGCTAAATAAAACTGTTTAATAAACTATATTTTTGATAATGGTTGGTGTTAATAATAATGTTGATCTAAAATAAATTAAAAAATATTGTTTACTTGAGACAACCCTAGCTGTTGCGACAATGTCTACACGTTGTCGGCATTTACAAGAAGATCAAAGGCGTCGTCCTACTGTATGTTTTTATACTGTGCCTATACCATACCACTGGCCATGCCCTTGGTGGTATGGTGAGTTTTAAACTCCGGTCCGCAATGCTCTATGTCAGTGTGTCAGCCTTACTAGCCGAGAAGTTTTTGAGTAAAACATGGGTAAAGAAGATCGTCGAGCTTTAAGTCAGTATGTGATAATACAGTTTACTTGTACGTCAATCATCTACCTTAGGCGTGTTTCTAAAGCTTTGCTCATCTACAGATTTTGTCTTCCTCGACCTTTTTTTGCTACTGCTACGACTTTGAACTTTGGAACAAATATTTGTATGACCTATAAGTAGTTGTTCCGGGTCTGGTGATTTGCATATTAAGTTACTTTATATGTTTGTAAACGTCCCGACGATACTGGGTAAATTCCTAGCATGGCAATGGAATACTACTGATACTATTTTCTACAACTAGTGCGCTACGCTGGAGGAGAGTGTCGTGTTCACCTGTGGTCTCACCTGCAGGCGGAGACTTCTGGCAGGTGTACTGGAACGTGTTCGTGTCCCACAGGTCACTCTGTACTACGATGAACTCTTTCTTTCTCTTCTCTGAGTCCCTTCTTTGACCTGAAGAAAAAGAAATTTCTTAAAGGGTATCATTTAAGGTATCGCCAATTTAATTAGTTTAATGTTTCTTAAATAATAGGGTTTGCCCGCAAAATAGTAGATTTGTCACCAAAATGTAGTTACCAAACAATATAAAATCAATTCCACAGTAAATCACCTAAAATCATGGAGCTATAGGGTCTAGTACCAAATAAATGTAAATGACCTCCAAAAATAGTAAATGATCACCAATATTTAACCAAAGTATTTTAGAAATATTTGAGTTTGACTGTCAAAAGCGATTTGGTTCTGGCGTAGGGAGTCACAGTTCTAACCCAACCTAACCATGTCGAATCCGCCCCAGGGGGGGACTTAAGGGTCCTTAGATTTATTTAGTGACAGATCTACCATTCTGAGCACAAAGCTATTATTTTAGTAATAAAACTATTATTATAAGAACGAAGTTTATATTCATCTTATGCACTACAATTTTATTGGTAATCCATCTCTTATTTTACACAAATATTAACATTAATTTGATAATTCATATCTGGAAACACTCTTTGTTTATCTGAGAACGAAAATATTTCGTGGCGATAGATCTATTCATTAGGTGATACAACTTGATGACAAATATAAATTTTGGTGACAAGAAATATAGTCCCCTTTCTTAAATGAAACACAAGAAAGTAAAGACAGAAATCCGTACTAATCTACATCCACACTTAATATTATAAATGGGAAAATAACTAACTCAGCCTTAAACGTTTTCACGACTGATTTTCATGACATTTGACATTTGGTTTGGTATTTTGGTATATTGGTTGGTTTGTTTGGTTGGCTACTTTTTAATACGCAACATCGTCTGCATCCGCGATAACCGACATCCACACGGACGAAGTTTTGCGGGCAAAAGCTTGTATTAAGTATTAATGCGAAGGTGAGTTTGTTTATTTGTTAAGCTTTCACGGCTAAAGTACTGAACCAATTTTGATGAAATTTGGTACAGGCTAAACTGGAACACTAACCAAGGATATAGGCTTCTTATGCATCCGCGACAACCGCGATTTTTGAGGACGTATGTACGCATTACGCAGACAAAAAGTAGCACATATACTGATTATTTTGAGAGAGGTTTTATTTCTTATTTCTGAAGAGTCAAGAAAAGTAATCTGCGCACGCAAGTAATGGTTTACTTACATGATTTTCTTCTTTCTGTCGACGAGTAATCATGGTCTACATCCAGGATATCTTCTGGTTCCACTTTAGGTTTTATTATAGGCACTGGATCTCTTTCTTGTCCTGATAATATAGAACAAAGAATAGCTATAATATAGTCATAATTGTATTTAGATCATCTCTTTGCAAAAACCAAACACTTTACTTCAATTTTTTTTTATTTTCCAAAGTTTAGTTGATTTTGGATATTAAACGCTGATCAATTTTAAATCCATTTTTAGCATAAGTTTTCGATGTATTTATGACCTATTTTTGCTAGACTGAAATGCCAAATGTGTTATATTTGGCATATAGGTACCTACTTAGTTTGACGTAATTAATTAGATTATTTAGATATACATAGACTAATTGGGGAGATGACACCATTAACTATAAATAATTCTAAGACTTCTCTAAAAACACTTGATTTTTAGTTGCTTTGAAATCAATAAATAGTTAGTAAATTGAATTGACAAATTTTACAAGTGACTTCATTATAGATTACCTACCACACAAAATCTATGGGGAGTAGCGTTTTGACAGCTCAAAAATAAAAACTACCCATGGAATTGGTTCGTTTTGGCAAAAACAAGCTAAATTATAACTTGGGCGATCAGTCCCGCTACCACCTTCCTACTTACCTGTCTAATATTTTTGCATGTGCTTTTCTCATTACAATATACTAGAGAAAAAGCACAGTATAAAACATTAGTACTACCGTACACTAGCGACACGCCCCACCTCCCTCCGAAACACTATTCCTCACCTCTTCCCGCGTCGAAAGTGCTCTTGAAACTTCTTTTAGTTCTCGTGGGCGTAGACACGCACACATACGCACGTATTTGTACAGTTTGTTATTTTGGTAGTAGTGTAGGTAATTAAATCGTTTCGTTTGTTTGTAGGTGTGGAAAAAGTATGCGTACCTATAACTTTCCTCTCCATCCCAGGAGGTGGTTCCAGGTCATCCTGATCCACAGACACATGCATCAGGTCAGCCAGGAGCGCTGCCTGACTTACGCTGGACATCCTCCTGTGACCCCTGGATGAAGGTTTGTGGTCTCTGGATGGTGTAGTCTTTGAAGATAAGGAGTCTTGCGTTTTGACTACTTTCTTTTGTAGTTCTGGAGTCTGTGCAGAAGATGAATAATAAATGAAAATTGGCAAATTATATGCTTCCTTGTTGGTTTAGCGGGTGCAAGCACTAATGCTGAGCCTGGTGTCATGAGTTCGATTTCTAGCTAGATCATCATCATCACTTGAGCCGAAAAACGTCCACTGCTGGACATAGGCCTTCCCAAAAGCGGGGGTTTTGCCATAATCGCAACGCTTGGCAGGCGGATTGGCGATCGCAGTATGGTTGTTACAAAGGCACAGAGAACGCTGCTGCCCATTCTCTGGTGAGTCCCTTAGTCGCCTCTTACGACACCCACGGGAAGATATGGGATGGTGCCATTCTTTACGTCCGACACCATACGGACGAAAAACAAACTGCAATTGGGTTTTCTAATCGAAAATTGCCCGGGGTCTGGATTTGTTCCCGGTACAGACGCCAGTATATCAAGCCATCCCAAACTGCGTAATTTTCCCTATTGAATGAACCTTATTCTTTTGCAATAAAGTTGAAAATCTATCAAAGTTTGACTGATTGTTGTAGCTTGATGGCCTCTGTACGTTGTAATATAGCCTTTTGTCGCCTCGTAACTGGTACAAGAGATTTTTTTTTTTTTAAACGTTGCCCCACACTAGGAATTACTCCTGTGTCGTGGGTGCGTTTACAAACATATAAACTCACATACACAAACAGCCAGACCCGGAACAAGCCAAGCCAAGTGTGGGGAAAATTTAATTAAAAAAACTGGTCGGTCGGGGGACCTCCGTAAGGAACGAAGTTCCTTACGTACGTGTCTGTTCAAAATAAAATGTAGTTATAAAAATAATAATACATCAAGAGCAGGCGAGTGCACCGCAGCGGCTCGATACACGCACACATACACACACGCATTTCGTTTCGTGACGATTTCTACTAATTCGCTCTACCCGCGCGTTAGGGAACTTCGTTCCAAAAAGATGACCAAAAGAAACCTTCGGTGAATTCTAGCTTGGAAACTACATGAATTTTAGCCAGGACCATGCCCCTCTTTCCCACTGGGCACACTGGGCACGTGCCCAGGGCCCCGCGATCGATAGGGGCCCCCAATTCCTGCCAGATCACAAAACAATAACCGGTATCTAATTCAAACATATATTAAAAATACAATTTAATGGGACACTAACTACACTATTTTGGAGACTAAATAATCAGTGAACTAATTATTCATATAATTAACAAAAAAAGTTTGTTTTCATGTAAATCCCTTCTATTGTCTATGCTCTTTGAGTGGTTTAATGATTGTGGAAGCACATTCTTTTAACACATCAAAAAAGCCCAGTAAAACTATGGTGACTTGTCTGGCGCGAAGTAAAGCGGTTGATTGATTACATATAGACTTGTCAACATCGAAAAGAAGTGGAGTCCTGGAGAAATGTAAACGGATTGTAGCTGTTGTAAATTAGTAGTAAATTTTTGGCATCGAGAGGGCTTCAGTTTCGCGGTGAAAATTAAATCCTCGGAACTTCCAACAATGAAAATTATTTGTGTTACTGAGTGAATTTAATAAAATATTTGGGAATCCTGGAAAAGGTAACATTCCTTATTTTCTTATTTAGCTGCAAACGTATGACTATGAACAGTTTTAAAAAAAATCTGTATTGAGTACCTATATTGACGAAATGGAATAACAGGTCCTAAAAAAATTATAAATGAAGTTAAATTAGCAGAAGTAAAATATTTTTCTATGAGCTTGACAATACGCCCAATCTGTCTCATGTTGACCAGAACTTTTAAAATACGTAAAAGACCATGTTTTCGTTGAAAGGTTTCAGAAATGTATACGTAATAAGGAGCATAAATCAAAGTATTTAGCGGAAATCATGTTTATTTTTAGAAAATCACGATATTCTCATAAAATAATTGCAGAAGTCAGAGCCTCAAATTATGACGGAGAAGTATCAGTACCTATACTTCTTATTGGATAAAATAATTGGTTGGAATAAAAACCCAAAATCTGATTAAAAGGACCTATCTCAAAAAACAAGACGTAGAAACTCACGCCAGTTTTTCGATGGCTATGCATGGTTATTTCATCTGAATGGAAAAATAGAAATCAAAGTAGAAACCTTTCCTCCCATAATTGATACGTTATAATACATACTTTATGTTATAATACTACGCGTTCATCTAAAACAGCGATTAAGTTCCTTTAAGAACATTAGACAGCTAATAACAGTCAGCTAGTCGTTAACTATAAAGACGTTACTGAGAAAGAGTTGGAAATGGAATGTATATGTTACGGCTACAACCCGAAGTGCGGCTAAACCTAGTTTTAACCGGCTAGAACTAGGTGTAGCCGGTAGCAGTTAAACTTAGGTGCAGCCTTTTTTTTAACTTGGGGAAATCCTCATGGGCTCTCCCTCGTCCGGGGAAGACGGGGGGTGTGCCGGACTCTCTTACCGGCTAAAACCACCACGGTGTTCCTCGACTGACCTATGGGCGGGGGTACCAGGCTATGGCCCGCCTATGATGTATGCGGGTCCCGTCGACCTCGGCGGTCTATACGGCGCCGAATCCACTAGGGTGGCGCGCGCGGAACACTGCGCGCCGCCTACATGGGCCTGCATCTGGTTGGGTGGTGGACTGCCCCTGAGTCGACCACCCGCAGGCCGGCAACGCATGAAGGCTCGAGGTCATTAAGCACCCTCCGGCGCCCGGTGCGACTTGTCCTGGAGGGAAGTGAGGCAGTTGCTTCCCTTACCCTCTCTGCCGCCTCTTTTGCGTGCATGACTTGCTCGCTAAACGAGGCGACAGCCTCCCACGCACTCTCGCTCTGGAGCATCGAAAGAACGATGTTCGGAAACGAGAGGTCACCTACTGCTGCGGAGAGTTCACGGCGCTGCTCTGCCTATGCTGGCCACTCTGCCAGCGTGTGCTGCGCTGTGTCCTCCAAGCAATCTACGCAGTGATGAAAACCGGGCAATTGTTCGCGACACAGATACTTCCCAAAACAGCCATGTCCGGTCAGTATCTGCGTCAGTCGGAACGTGATGGCGCCGTGCCGACGCCCTAACCAATCCTCCATGACGGGTCTTACCGCCGAAATTACGGCGTGTCCTAAACTTAGGTGTAGCCTGCGAGCTCGGGACTTGGGGTACCCCGACTTGATTATTTTTTACCAAACCATTGAGCAGAGGAAGACGGTCGACGTCAAGTCGACGGAGCCACGCTGCGCGGGGCTCCTCTTTCTGTCTTCTTCCGGTTCAGTAGCACAAAAACAGACAATTTAACCACCGGAGTGTGGCTGCATCTAGTTCTAGCCGCTATGATGAAGGCTATACTTGGTTCTAACCGAGGATAAGTAGGATGTACATCTAACTTTAACCGCAAGCGGCCGGCTGCACCTAGTTGTAGCCGGCCTAAACTAGGTGTAGCCGCACTTCGGCTATTAGCCGTGACATATACATTATACAGAATACTTGAAAATTGTTCATAGTGAAAATGAAGGAAGAAAGAATAGTCTATTGTGAACAAATCATATGAAAAAAAAAAACAAAATTGAAGACACATTTCCAAATGAGAAATCGAAAAAAAGAAACAGAAATCGTATTGAGAATGTTCTTAAGCATAAAGATTGTAACAGCAGTGGCGAGCGTTCCTTCTCTATATTAAAAAGGTTATGTTAATGCATCAAGACATTTTAACCAGTTTGTCGCTAATGTCCATGTAGGTGAAGAAGTGGTTGGAAATCTAGTACGAGTATACTCGTACTAGATTTGAGATGGGCAAAATCTTAGAGGTACCCCTCTTATTTATTTATTGTCACTGTAAATAAATAAACCTAGAACTTTGCTTATCTACTTTCTTTGTTTGAACTAACAACTTAGTGCTCTGTTTAGGTCATAGGGGCCCCATTATCCTATTGTGCCCAGGGCCCCCAACAGGTTAAAGACGGCACTGGCCAGGACCAAAACTATGCTTGAATTGTTTTTGTTTGGAATCATTCGTCTCTAAGGACCATATATTGAATCAAATGTTCACAAGTTACCTTATTGACTTTCGGTGTGGCTGCCTTAGTGTACATGGGTTCCTGTACCTTGGCCGGTATGGATTTAACAGTTGGGGTGTCGCTGGTCTTTAGCGCCGGTATCGTTTTGGCTTCAGCTCTCGCTGGCTCTGGAGTCTTAGTGGCTTTAATGGGTGGCTCTGATGGTTCCTGTAATAAATAAGAATAATCATTTTTCTAATAGTGTGTTTTAAACGAGTGGAAGGTTATGAGGAAACCACACTATATTTTATAGTAGTATTCTATTTTTAGATATATTTAATGTACTTTGATTGGTGCGATCTACTCGTGTAACTATACCTAACCAACCTTTTACGATATACGCCATTGTGGCGTATGGCAGAACTAGACACTACACTTACATTTGAACCGGTGGGGGTTCCTTACCTACACTATAAACCTGGGTAAATACAAATAAAAGGGTTTTACAAATAAAATATATCTTATCTCTTTAAACTATTGTTCTTGATCGTTACCTCAGCACTCCAACCTCCATAAGGAAGCTTAGCTAGCTGGTCCTTCTCTGGAACAGCTTTGGAAGAAGGTGGACTGGTGTAGTCAAGGTGGTTCTTAAAAGACACATTCTTCGTCTGTTCCTTCTTAGGTTCTTTGGGAGGCGGGTCTTTGAGAGGTTCCGGAGGTGCTGAGGGCTTTGGTCTGGAAAAGAAGATGGTAAACGTAGGGAGCAAAGTATGTAGTGACGTCAGGATTCGAAGCAAAGCACCAATGAAACACTCGTCAAAAGAATAACTATCTCCATGTTAACAATGAGACAGTTTTACCCAGAAGTAGGAGAGTCATGATCATGTCAACATTTAGACGCCACCCGCTGGGCATAGGTGTCCCCCAAGGAAGGGGTTTAAGCGCCATGCTAGGCCGATGCATGTTGCCGATCGCAGTAGGTGTTATGGTACTCAGAAAGATGCTGCTGTCCATACTCTGGTAAAGGAAAAAGTAGGAGAGTAGGAATAATAATTTCTTACTTTTCAACCGGAAGTTGACTCTGAAGGTTGATGTATTCTGCTTCAGCACCAGCTGAAGCACTCAGACTGCACACCGACGTTATGTCGCTGGTTTCTGTAAGATTATGTTTTTATTTTAACTACATAACCTACCTACACAATATAATATTTTATCCAAGATTTGAAAATATGAGATATGAGATCGAAAAAACGCGCATAAAACTGTACGCTCACTAAACTGCTGTACTAAAGCATTGTAAAACATTTGAATTTATTTCTGCGCCTATTCGCATACTGTTCGCATTCTGCGATCCTATTTGTCTAAAAGACAAATACGTACCAGGATGACTGATATTTTCCTTGGGTACTGGAAGCCTGGTCCTCGTAGGCGCAGGTGACCGGGAGTCCCGCGTGGTCGACGACTCCGAGCTGGCATCGCTTCCCAGTTTACTGAGCAGCATCTGTGATAACCCTTTATGTAAATATTTCTCTCTCAGATCTACAGACTTTACAGTTATTTATTTAAACTTCATGCACGATAAGTAAAAAAAGCATTTATTTCAGACAAAACCGTCCATAGGCAAGGCAAGGTCGTTAGTTACAAGAATTGTGCTTATAACACTGTTAGTAATTGCACAGATGATATAATACTAAAGTAGTAATTGGGAAGTATAAAGATGGAACTATATAGACACACCGTCTACCCTTGCACAGTAGGCTCATTCATCTCGTAACACATGGAGTTCAGTGAATTTACTAAGCAGAACAGCTCGGCTCTCGCCAATCATCCTTAGGACGTTATTCGGGCTCTCCCGTATTCATCGCACCAATGATGCAAGTTTCTTTCGCATGACGGCGTTTTGTGTGCTTTTGCTTTTTACAATGGTACAAAGATGTACTTAATGCCTTAGGCATTATCTACAATAGGGTATTACACCCATTTTTGAAAAGTGTCTCAATGAAATTCTGTAGTGCTAATAGGCCACCAAAAAAAACACAAAATTTTTATTCAATCGATAAGTGCCATAAAAATGCATGATCTAAATTTTAAATTTTCAAATTTCGCGCGTAGTTTGACGAAAGCTCCTCTTACTGGACGCCATATTGCTCAGCGTAAATGACGTCAGTTCGTTTTGTATCAAATGAGCTCATATTAAATATGATAATTGTATATCATTTCAAAATAATTAAAAGCATATTTTGTAATAGGTGTAATAATGAAAAAATTACGTTGGTTACGAAAATAATAAAAGTACAAAGCCTATATTACGCCAATCGGTTGACTGACAGTCTGTTGTAATTTTTTTGTTTACACAGCCGTACGGCGTAACAACATGGCCGCTACTATTTCACGGTGTTTTATAACAGATTAAAAATACTGAAAACTTTGAATTGAATTTAAAAAATTGTTTTGTCATTTTATGAACTAAAACTTACATTTTCCGACTGCTTTATGCCTAAACTGTCTCAATAACATATTTATAGATTTTTTCTCGTATAGAGTAAAATACCCTATTCAACCAAGGTTTAGTTCTCATTTCTGTATCCAAAAGTAATCTAGCAACTACGTAGTCCATATTACCTGCAGCTCATTCTCCTTAGCTTGCAACGTCCTTCGGTAGCGGTTATTGTACTGCCTGAGTTCTTTCATGCGTCGCTCGAGCTCGGGCCCGGGTGAACGGCACTCGTGCGTGGAGGTGGGCCGTAGTGTTGCTCGGATACGGCCCGTTCCCGCGGCGCCCGGGCCATTGCGACGGAGTTCTAATAGCTGGGAGAAGAAAAAAGATGTGTCAGTGAGAGAAGAATTTGACCTAGCGAGGAAGGAACAAGAAAGGCTATTGTATTACCTTAGGTACAAAGACGAGACAAAGTGTGCCCGTTGTACAGAAAATAATAAAGATGGCGATGAGAACGAATAACGCGTCCTTATGATCTTGTAGTACCTGGAAAATAGAAAGAACATATTAGATTTAAGTTAAGTATGGAATTTTAAATTCAAGATAGGACTACGCTAAGGTATTAACTTACTAGTGTAATAGCAGCACCCATTATACACATTATGAGGACGTTGTACACTGATAGGCCGATGTGTTGAGAGTCGTTCAGAGCTGGAATGGATACATGGCGCGTCTCCCAAGCAAGAAAGGCGCCAAATACCTGTCGACAATATGTAAGATTAACAACGGTCCTAACACTGTGCCTTGTGGTACGCCCAGTTTCGTATATGTACTGAGTGGTCGCTTGGGCTTTTAGACACTACGTAGGTAGGTACTTACATATTTTATTTCAAATTATTCTAGATAATAAAATATAACAATTGGCGGCTTTATATTCTATAGCTAACTGATATCGCAAGAAGATGTTTTAGAGAACACAGTCGAATGCTATGCACTTACCAACAACAGTCCCTTATAAGCGTAGATGATTCCAATAAAAATAGTCATTCGTTCTGATTGGCAATACTCGTTTTCTTGAACAATCACGATGTCTTCACTTGAAGGGTGTGGCTGCAAGATGAAGACTAACATTATCAAGAGGCCTACCACGATTTCTTAAAACAGTTTCATTTTCAGCGTGTAGTTTCTCAAGGACCCCTATTTTTTTAATAATGTAATATAGCTTACAGCACTGAGAGACAGTGTAGCTTCCTATCGGTAAAAGATTTTGAATTTGGATGATGTTTCGGTGATTACCCCCTATATTCAAACTTACAAACAAATACCTCTTTATAATATTAGTTACTTTAAATACAGATTACTTTTCAATGTTGGGTTTTCTACTTTCGGTGCTGACCAGAGAGTCAAAAAACCCACAGGCGCCCCATCCCCCAGCTGTACTTTTGATTAACAGCGTCTTAATTAGTTTAGTTTCGCAAATAATAGTGTTAAAAAATGATTATCTTACATAAGGATCCATCTGCTTGGTTGCACGGTAGAAAGGGTCAGAGACCTGCCACGTGGTCATAATGGCCAGGTCGATTGCTAGCAATACACCCACCACCATAAACAGCTGGTAATCTTTTATAACCTGCAAGACAAAACCGTAACTACAATAGGTATTAAGTATTCATGGAATTCAAAACTTAGTAATTAATTAAATAAACACAAACATTGAAAAACTACCGCTTTAAAATTAGAAAGGGACTAAATAAAAGTCAAAAGAAACCACGTACTTTCTTATTCAACTTGACGTCCGTGAAGATGGAATGGACTCTCCAGGTCTTGGAGAACATGGCACCGAAGGCGAGACTGAACCCAGCCATGAGCAGCCAGGCTCTAGCGGTGCAGATGTAGGGAAATGCCGCTGTGAATTCAGAGATCGTAATATTATAGGTAGGATTCAAATTGTTTGTGGAAAATACGTAAATAATGTGTTTATACAATTTGTACATTGGAGAGGCCCAGCAAAGAAACCGACTTGAACTAATTTAAAGATTCTATATATTTTTTTATTTTTTTTACATAATAGTACCTACAAAAACATAAATTATAATTGTGAGCTTCGGTAAGCGCAGTTACAGTTAAAAGCAAGGACTGATGCTGAGCCTCGTTACAATAATAATGTAAAAAATATTATCACACACAAACTTTTCTAATTAATTTAAATATAATTTATTTCACACATTTAAACACTTTTATCTTAGTTGCAGAACCGAAAAAAATACATGCACCTTTGCAGAACCAATTTAAATAAATTAATCCGAAAGTAAAGATAATCATCTGGTTGATATATGAAAATGGAAAGTATGGAAAAACAGAAATGATGCAGGTGATAAGAAATATGATTTCAACACTTCATCAAACAGTCATCCATGGGATAAGAATGAGGATAGAACAAAACATAATAATCATAGGAAATAACATACAGACCACAGATGTAGACGAAATCGAAATACAGGAAATGATACAAACTGAGAAACAAGAATCAATAATTAAAGAAGTTTATCGAGGAAAGGCTGTTACATCACATCTCTGGTCTGTCAAAACAAAGCATACCAAGAATAAGAAGCTGTAAGAGAATACAGAAACATACGAACCGACAAAAGCATCGCGGATGAAGGAGCAAACAAACCAAAACTTGGAAACATGCGCGACTCCTCGGACCTAGAGAACTGCCTAGGTCTTTCTCAGAATAAAAATTATAATTATCAAAGATGGGTGCGAGTTCCCAAAGAACATTTGGCAGGTCTCCATGCAATCTCAGTGACGCATAATTTAGACATCGGGTTCATTGGTTACATTCTTAAAAGATAGATCTAGTCAAATTAAAATAAAAGATACTTATTCATTGAAAAATATATTTGAATTTCGCCAGAAAAACGCCGTAAAAAGTATTAATTTTTATAGATGGCGAAAGGCGAAAATGAAAAACTTCCAATTATTCTATTAAGGATGGGTGTGAGACAGAGTTCCCAAAATTTGGTTGAGGATCCACATAGCCCAGGATTGAAGCTCAAGCTTTTGGGGGTGGGATCAAGCTTTTACCTCCGTGCGGCGTGTCCTGAGAAAGACCTAAGAACCAATGGCAATGATGAGATCAGATGACATTGTAGCGTGGTCGATGATTGTGCTAGCGTCATGCGAGTCGAGTGTGCCTGCTTAACAATTTAGTTTAGTTTGTCTTTTAAATTATACTGTTAGTTTAATATGGAAGTCGGAGCTAAGCAATGTTACTTTTTTATTGCAACCTTCCTGAATTTGATTTAAGAAAAATATTGTTTTAGTGTCATACGATAGTTAATCGTTAAATCCAATCCCGCAAATATATGGAAAATGAAAATAGTTATACCGGATAAACTTACATGAATATCAAAACCAATGCCTAAGAATGTTCCTGAAGAAAAGATTATTATAAAACTTTCGAATTATAGGATAAGGTAACTATTTCTCCAAAATGTTGAGGCAACAAAACTTATAGCATAATATGCATTTGCTTAGCACCAGCACTCCTTAGAATCCAAAACGATGAGCATGATTGTTACCTCCGGCTCCAAAATCAGAAAGAACACAAAGATGTTAATAAGGCAAGTTAGCACAAGATGGAAGTTGGTCCTAAGGTACGTACCGATGCTGCTGAGGCTGGAATCAAGGCCAAGGAAGATGACGCTCAGGTACGTCAGCATACATCCTACGATGATCAAGTTGTTCAGATGGGGAGATGACATTTTTATGTACCTGGGGAAGAGTGAATCATTAGCAAACAATCAATAAAAAAATAAAACGATTAATCTATAACAAGTTATGCAGTTCTACGTTTAAAATATGTATATTGGACGATGATGAATTTATTACTTTAGGTCAAATTGAAGATTGTCCTCGAATTTAAGATTCTTTCAGAATGGAAACTAAAACCCTAGTATGAGAACTGACGTACTTTTGTAAAAGAATTAAGCATTATCTTACGATTGCCAGCCCCTACCCCATACAGATACCACTATATCTAAGTTTCATGAGATGGTTGAACGAAATTTAAAGTCAACTTTTAGAACGAAGGTAATTAAAGAACAGTCGTAATAATTTAAAGACTTGTTTAAGTAAGGTATACCTATACCTTTGATTCCTATAGTGTATGTTCATGGCGAGGAAGCCGGTGGCGAGCAGTATGCCCAGCACAGAGCACGACACAAGGATGGAATAGATGGTGATGTTGACCTGCGTGTGCTCGATCAGCCGGAGTGTGCGGTCTTTTGGAGGATTTCTGTGGAAAAGATACAGGTCCCATTTATGACAGTGTTAGCCATCGGGGGATAGGACACACAAATGCAGGTGTGAGAAATGTATAACTTTTATTATAATAAAAAAAAAACAGTATAGTACGCTTGGTAACACGCCGTCATAGTTTAGTTAAAACTTAAAGACTCTTTTATTAACAATTTATTTAAAATGGGAGTAAGTAGATGTTGCGTCCTATATTTTTGTTCACATACTTGCCAAACCACTTGAAGGGCTCTCCACTGGCCAGATCGAGATGGTCTCTTTCTGCACAGTACTCTCCAACCTTCACCTCTCCCGTCCCGTCTCCTTGGAACTGCTTCAGCAGGATCGAGGCCTTGCGCTCATTGTCATAGAAGCGAACTGGACCCTGCGATGGACATTTTACATGTATCAGTTAAAAGCACATTCATTATTTCGCTATTCTAGAATCTATTACTTAAATATTTTGGAGGAATCTGAAAGTGGTATATTTTAGGGAATTCATAGTCATCATCATATTCATCATCATATCAGCCTATTGCCGCCCACTGCTGAACGTTGGCCTCCCCAAGAGATCGCCGACCAACCCGAAGTTGAAGAGCCCGCATCCGTCCATATTATATAGTGCTTTGCGTTAATTCTAAACCTATTTTGAAAAAGTAATGTTATGATTTGAAACCAAATTGTCTTGCTTCCACCATCACCTACCATCAGATATAACTTATTCATAAGTCATCACTTAGCTAACATCAGATATAGGTAACTTATTCATAAGTTGTAAGTATGTATCATCATGATACTGACCGTGACACCTTCGAATGTGACATTGCCAAGTGCATCCAAGAATAACGACTCCCACTCCTTGTCTCTGTATTTAAAGTCCTGAACAGTCTTCTCTTTATACTTCGACCGGACTCGCTGTGCCACCGTCTGAATAGCCAACGCCATCGCCCATATACCTTGACAGATTAAATCAAATTAAAGTTATAAGTGTCTTTGAAACATCATAAATGACGCCGATGATGTGATGTTGTATGTTAATATTAGCTTACCATCATAAGTGTACCCGTGGAATCTTGAGTATTCTAGGCCTCTTCTTCGATCATATTCCACTTGATAGTCTTTTGCTGTCTGAAAAGGGAAATATCCATTTAAATAATACAGGCAACAGGTTTCAGTAATCAGAACAAAAGCACTCGTTTCGGTAAAGATATTCGCGTGATAGCCCAGACAAGTGATAAGACATTTCTATGAAAGACAATGGTCCGAAAGGCGAATAAAAAGAGCATACTTTGCACTCTAAAATCAATCAAGCAGAGAAAGAGATCATTACAATATACTTACAATGCCAGACACAGTCGTCTCCCCAGTAGTGGACAACGGCAACAGGTCCGTGAGGATGGTGGTGTCCAGTGCAGTGGTGAGGTTCCTCTTGGAGCACGGCGCGTGACGCATCCACCACTTGTTGCTGTACGTGCCCAGGAGCAACCAGGTGTAGGCACGGCCGTACATCTCTAGACTGAGGAAGTGAGAAGTTACGAAAGACGGCTAAAATAGATACTAGATTTATTGTGGAGTGGACTAGAAAATCATCAATTTAGACACTTATCTGATGTCAAATTAGATCCACTACCATTTTTTCACTACTTTGGTTTAGTTGAAACAATAACTAAGTAATCTAGTACAGTAAAATAATACAGGATGCAGGATATTCAAGAAAGCAGAATGATAAACACAGACTCAACTTTTTGGAAAGAAAAGGGATTAAGGGAAAGGAGTCGATAAGATTTGACTGCATGTGTAGCAGGCAAATTTTTCATTAATGCTATCTTTGGAGGTCTAGGATCTAAAAGTTCAAAGATCTAAATGTTCAACGTTTAAATAACTAGAAATATAATTAAGGTCATACTTATAAGCCTCGCAGAATATCTGGAGTGCCCAGGTCTCGTTGAAGTTCCCCAGGATGATACGAACGTCTTTCTCCTTGAGCTTGGAGAGCGCGGTCTTCACCTCTGTAGCGAAGCTCTGAGTCTCTTCTATGAGGAAGCCGTTGGTATCCAGATCAGCTAGGAGACGGTTATGTGCCTACCAAAATCAACCACATTGTAAAAAGCAATCTTTTCAGTTCATCGGCATATTATTTAAATGTGAAAGGTTTAGGTATGAGGAAATAATAAACATTTTATTTTGTACAATATTGTAACTATTGCCTGGTTTATTTCAATGTACAAGAATCCTTTAAATAAATAGGAGGACTATTAGTAGATACATAACTATATTTACTTAAAGAGTAGGTGCATAAGCATTCATTTTGCTGTCTTACTTAAATCCAGCAAATACTTATTTAATAACAAACCAAAATATTTACCAAAGCATATCTCGGCTCATTTTGATAGATAGTCCCAACTCTAGTCCAGTTGAAGTGCTGCAGTAGCCGAATCCTCGGTAGGTTGAAGGCGTTCTCCGAGGGTACGATGCGGAAGAAGTTGGGGAAGGCTTCTTTCGTGAACATAGGGTGGGTATCCGCGTACGACAGCTGAAAGATACATACAAGGAGGACAACCGAACCAAAGGACACATACACGACGACCAGGAAGAGTATGTGTTTAAAGGACCAAGAATAATGGTCTAAGGACCAATAGCTGAGAACATATGGAGAATAAAAGAATTCTAGCAAAGTTCTCATTACTAAAATTCCTTTAACCCCATTTCAGCAAGTAGGTGCGTCACCACACTCACCACAATAGTAAAACAAGTAAGCTTCGGACCCACAATCCCTCGATCATAAGTCCAACGCTTTAGTTGTTGCGCTATTGTAGCTTTTATTTCAAATACCTAACTTCGTTCACCTTCTTTCAAATCCGTTGACAGATAAAAAGTTCGCTATTTAACAAATGGCTTGACTTATATGTTAAAATCCTATTAACGGCTAGAATTTATAACATTTTTGTTGGCTTATTTTATATTTCTGATAGTTAACTTATATCTAAGTAGCTTCCTTGTCCCCCTACCTGAGTGAGGTGCCAGTGCTTGGAAGCCTTGGCGATGGGGTCCGTGACGTGGGTGCAGGCGGCTCCAAACAGCATCAGCTTGTGGGGGCCGCTGTGCATCATGTCGAAGAATGACTTCACTCCTACTGCAGCGTTGCACTGATAATAATTACGACATAATATCTCTTAATCTTCTGCATGATGTGGATAAGATTAATTGATAAAACCGACAGAGTGCGAGTTGAACTCGCACACAAAGGGTTTCTAATGGGGACCCCTTCTAATTTTGTATGTTATTTCAACATGGGCGAGGTCGCCGAGAACGGTCCAGAAACAGATGGCTGAATGACCTGGACGCGCACCACGAGGACTAGTTCGAGGTGGCTCTGGACAAAAGTTTCTGGATGGATATGACGGAGGCTTTTGCCCAGCAGTGGGACAGCATAGGCTAATTTTAAAAAATCGTTGTCATAGCGACCCTGGTAGTACACTGAAAATTTCAACTGTCTTAAAAGATACAGCCCTGTGCCAGGTCGACAGACTATGAAGTCTTAGTAATAGTGTCCCGTTTGGTACTTTTTAGATATGGAATCCTAAAAATGAATTATTTGTGGACTTTCAATATCAGTACATGACTCGCAATCACAGGCCGTTATGAGAATTCGGATTAATCTCTTCATCTTTTGGCCATCATCCGTGCTTATCATTATCAGCATCAACAAAAATAGCCATTGCATTCTTACCTCGGTATCGTTCCACCACATGTGGAGCCGATAGTTCCTGAGCACGGAGTCGTGTTCGTTGACGTGGTCCAGGGCCAGCTTCACACTAGGCATCACCCCTCGGCCTACAACAGTGTTTACCTCTCGTTGGTACATGACTTCAATGATAATATTATTAGTATTAAAACATGTTGTGTTATTTCCTCCAAAGAGTCAGGGGCTTCGATTGCTTCGAACATCCGCATATCAGCGGTGCTAGAATATTTCCTGATGTAACGGCCAGTCATTGTATACAGTATATCACAAATATCTGATCAAAAATGGGCTCTTTAGTCTCTAGTATTATATTTTTGAACATCCGAGTGCCTTCAAGTACCTATCGTAAAGGATATTTTAAGTATCATAACGCTGATGTAACTAGCTTAAGCAAATTTGCGTTCTCCTCCTAAGGCTTATAGTGTTAGATTCATAGTTTCTTAATCAATGTTGGCGCTACAGTGCTCCCTTGGAGCTTTGTTTTTTTTTTTTACATTTTCGACCTATTCAAATCTAGGTATTACAAAAAACTTCAGACCTCTGCGATGCTTTTTCAGCGAGATATCGGCGATAACGTGTTATTCACCGTTTCAATGGCGCGGCCATGGGGTTTTTGTCTTGCAGCTCCTAAAATATAAACCTAGGATTTTTTTCTGTATTTTTAAATTTTTTTTACATTCAATCTGTTATTTACCTGAATTTTAGGTCTCTGCTACGCTTAGTTTTAAAGATCTCCGTAGCCGCGTGGTTCTCCACGTTTCAATGGCGCGGCCACGTTCAAACCCTTATAACTTTTTAACCATATCTTCGACAAATTTATGGTTTTGGGAATCAACTTTTACAAAATTTTACATAATCTTGGAACAGTTTTTTTTCGAAATATCGCCGTGGCCGCGCGGTCGAAACGCACACCAGATATTTAAAATGTTCTCGGCAACTTTCTGTTTGCGGGATACGGACTAATGTACGAATTGCGCTTTTTTGTAACACAAAAGCTCTTTTGATTTTATAGTTAACTTACTAATATAAAAAACTAATATAAACTAAGTAAGTAGTTGTAGCAGTTATATTATTACAGCTCCTAACTTAAGTTAACTAGTTAATAAGGAAACGTGTCCAAACTTCGCCATTATACGAAACTTCGATGAAACTGTCAGAAGAAGCTACTTAACTAGTTCAGGTTTCCCAGGAAACTTCCTAGTTAAACATAAAGCAATCGTTAAGTAATAGACGAAGATATTTCGAGAGAAATATGTTGCCAGAGTGGAATATATCCGAGATTCAACACTTCCCGCGTTTTATCTCGGATATATTATGGTTTTATCAGTGTTTGCGAACAGACTTGCGCATTTTAATATTTCCTGCGTATTTGGCAAGTCTCGTTTTCATCGTCTTCCTGCCTTTGTCCCATGCTACTTGGAGTTTTGTACATTTCTTTCTTCCATTCCGTCCTGTCCTGTCATGCTATCACTGACTCCCTTTTCGTTCATATTATTCTTCACACAATCCATGCACATTTTCTTTAGCCTTCCTCTCCCTCTCCATCCATGCTCATTTATATTCATAACTCTTTTAGTTACATGCGTTTCATCGCTCCTCTTTACCTGCCCAACCAAACCAAGACTCCCTTTTGACTTTCCGTCATTGATGTCACTTTCAAACTTCCTCGGATCATTCCTCACCTTACCATCCTCCATTTACTCACCTAAAGATTGACTCCTTTAGCTTACGTCTGGCGGACCCTGGCCAATAAGTCGTGTTACCATAATAAACTGGCAATGAACCACGACATATTATGCTTCTCATAGCTATATAATTATGTAGGTATATAGGGATCGGATAAACGGATGCATATTTACCTATACTTTATTTTTCGCTATGAAATTGTGGATAGGACTTCTAGAAATAAATTATTTGAAGAAAACTAGTAAGTAGTTACCAACTTTTTAACCTTTGAAGTGTACACAAATATATACTTACTACACGATAACATGATTTTGCTTTCCGCTCCGCTGGCGCTGTAACTTATTTTGTTGATCTAGAAAAAAAATGCTGAGCTGTATAATATTCGATACAGTAACAGTCCATTCCATACTAAGCCAACACTTGAAGTTTTGGGTAAATATGCATCCAACTATCACGGGAAAAAGGTCTGCAAATAAAAAATAAACAGATACCAGTATTAGAATTCTCGACTCCCTTGCCGAAGGGGAAGAAGCCAGCTATGTAGACATCAGTTCTCCGGTTCAGAATGGCGTCCAGGTTCGGCTTCTGCGGGAAACCCTGGCCCATGCTCACCAGCACGAGGAGTAGGAGCGGAGACATGGCTGGAACAGATATTTAGTTTAGCTTCGGGATCATAGACTCTAAGGCAGGGTTTCTTAAACTTCTTGTAGTCACGGACCACAATTTAAACAATTCCAAGGACCCCTTTGTGTGTGTGTGTGGGGGGGGGGGGGTATTTCAGGAAAATAAAACAAACCTTATTTTTGAGTTAGACGAGATATGCAGAGTTTACTACACAATTTTCTAATAAATATGTGGTGAGTTAACTGACCTACTGCGAACCCCTGAAACACATAATACGAACCCCATGGGGTCTGTAAATCCCTCTATATGAGCTCAACTGTCCAATTAGCAGACACAATAGTTAAACAATTGACGCGAATCTCCTGGAGATTTCGTTACGATTACGAGGTAGAAACCCTGCTGTAAGAGAAGGTAGAGGGTAGGTGAGGTATTTATGCAGGCTATTTTTAAATAGAGGTACAGATAAAAGTGTCATGAAAGTGTCATGCGCTCATACTTTGGGGCTAAAGAGGGGGGAAGTAACCTGACTGCGTACCGTGGTCGGATGCTCTCTCTCTGTTTCAGGTGCTTGAGCCAGCTGTTAACGTGTCGGCACAGCGACTGTCGGATCAGGTGCGGGCCATCCAGCGTAATCATATGCTGGATGACGTTGTGCTTGATCGACTACCACAGGACAAAACAAAACAGTAGAAGTCGCATAGCGCAGCAGCGCGTCGTTAGTATCGGAACCAGCGTACCCCAAACTCACACAAATACAGGTTATACCATAAAGAAATCCTTGGTGTGATTGGTAATTTAACATTGAAAGCCAATAGGCAATAATGGCATATTATTGCCAATTGGCTTTCAGTCGTTTCTTTTTTGAAAATAAACCACGGTTTGGATGACAATACCTAGAGTTGTTTATTATTTAAGAGTTAACCTTTCAGTTCAAAGGGAGTGAAACTAGGTACTCATGATTATGGGGTAAGCAGTGAAATAAGAAAAGTAAAATCAGCTATTTCCTACAAAAATGCTCTACAAAACGAGCAAAATATAATGTAACAGCTTTTTCGTACAGGATTGGCCCTATAGTAAAAGATGATCGTATGCATGTGTGCTTTTGTCCCCAGCCTATAATTGTCCCACTGTAGGGCACTCCTCTTCCTCTCCTCTTCTCATACAGAGAAGACACGAAGATTGGTTACCACGCTTGTTCAAGGTAGATTGGCGATTTCAGACTTATATTAAGGCGCTTCCCTGACCAAATAACCTTGAGCAATCGTTTCCTCTTTGCCTCGGAATCAGAAATCGCACAAATTTTGAAATTATTTTTATAAAGAATGAAAAGTGATCTTATAAAATAAAATAAAACGTGAATTATATCGATTTTTAAATTATCTATTCATTAGTGTACCTAATACCCAAAATACAATGTCAACTTAAGCAAAAGATACATATTCAATTATTTTGGTATTGTTTTTTTACAGGGACATTTAAGTGTATTTAGAATACATAAAACAAAATAAGATCGTGGAATGTAATGATAGGATATCGAAAATGAATAATGTAACGTGCTTTTAGATGTAGTTAACTTCTCTTAATTAATGAGTTAATAGCCCCTAAATAATGAAGAAAAACGCATTACCGCAAGGCTTTGGTTGGGGTAGCGCTTTAATTTTATTAATCTAGATTTGCTTACGATGTATTTTTATAATTTCGTCATTCCAACAAGATACCATTGTCATTTTGCTAAAAGTTCGTAATCTACTAAATTCATAATGGTCGATCGTCGATCATTGGTCGGTCGAATTAAAAGCAATGACTACACAATGACGTTCTAATGGTAGGGTTTGATCAAAGGAACTGTCAAAATTTTAGCAGATTACCGCCTAAGTCAGTCATTCAGTTGTCATTTTGTACGAAATTACCATTCTATATCATTTCTTTCAATGGCGTGTCAGTGGTTGACCATTGCAAAGTCATAATGACGCCATTATATTAGTAGATTACCAAACTTGTCAAAATCAACAATTATGAAATCAATGATAGACCATTCTGACACTATATAGCAGACTTGAGGCCCTGATTTTGACGTTGAGCAACGATGCTGTCAGACGAAAGCTCACCAGTCACAGGACTAGCCATTTTGTTTTCTGTCAATTTCAGAGTTGCAACCTCCAGTACCTACGCTAAAGGTAGATTAGATAATCACCGTACATGAAGCTGTGGTGATAACTGTCTGAAATCCTAATTACTACAGTCATTGACAGTCTGTAATACCGTAGATATTATAGCGGTAATGGGTTATTCTGGTAACGACTCACAAGTTCTTAGGTACCTACTGAAATTAATTAAAGCTTTACAAATGTATGCTGGAGACTGCGTTCTACGTCTACTTCGAAAAATATATCAGGAAATTAGGTAGTGATGATTGACCTCATTCTTAAAGATTACGACAGGAAGTTTCATAAGGTGGCAGGCAATGTATTGCTACATTTGCCGCGATTGCTTCTCGATAAATCTTTAGAGACCACATTAGGGTAGGCTCAGATTAGAAAACAGAAGCTGGGATGAGACACGCGAGCACCGCCCGGTGGGTCGCAAAACACTAACATCGACGGTGCCCCCGACATGCCAGAATTCTCAGTGCATTCCACGATAGCAGCTTTAATAAAATTGATCATTCTTTAGGTTTATAATGTAATAAGTACCCTACTAAACTCGAGGGGCTGTACTGATATGATCGGCCATGGCTACGCGGTCGGTTCGTGGATAGTCGATCCATTTCACCGAGACCCTTCCATGTCTCGGAACAGTCGTTATAGGTAGTCAGAAGCCAGAAAGTCAGACAACCAACCTTACTAAGTGTAAACACTGGAATTCAGCAACTTCCGGTTAGATTGCAATTGAATATTAACAATGGAGAACTGGACGTCTAAAATTGCGTATTTTAAGTGATGGAGGCTATTGTTTTTTTTTTTATTCTAATTTTATTTCTGGGCGGGGCATGTCTGCCGGATGCCGGCTAAGCTGTGGGCATATCACAAGACTGGAGCCCTGACACAGTCAGGCGGGGTCGCGGTAGACCTAGGAGAAGATGGCGGGACGCCTTGGATGGCTTCCTCGCGAATTGGCGGGATGAGGCACAACATCGAGAGAAATGGAGGGAATGGGGGGAGGCCTTTGCCTAGGAGTGGGACAGGAACGGCTAAATAAAAAAAAAATAAAAAAAAATTGTTGTTTATTCCTTGCACAATAATTTACACCTCCCATATCACTACCTTCGGTGGACTGGCAGGGAATGCCTAAGGTATAAACTCCGCGTTTGTACCTCTTTTGGTTCATAAAGTTTAAATAAATGCCACCAACTGCGTGATGAGAGATGTTTCAGTGCAATTCAGAAACCAATAATTTTGTATGACAACGTGCGTAAAATCGCAACGGTAGGCGTAGCTGGTAGGTATAGATACCTACGCATCGCTCCCCAGGGCACCTTTACAACTAGGTACCTACTACGTAATTTGAATCGCAAAACGAAGTAAGAAGCAACTGGTAGGTCATTAACGTGTCACTATTTTCTTTCCGGATTTGCGTCACAATATTCCTACAAAATTATGTAATCTCCCGCCCCTTTACTTACCTATTTTTAAATAAGTATACATACATTCAAAACTGACCACACATGTGTAAAAGGACATAAGTACTGAATATTGCCAATGGGTAAAAATAAAAGCTTCTATTTTACGTAAAAGGAAACAAACAAAAGTTAAATCGAGAAGAGTCTTCAGGACCCATATTCATAGCCATAAATTCCATACTCACACATGAGGTCGATATCTAGGAATCTACTTAGTCATAGAGAAAGAAAAGACGCAAATATTGTTTCAACCTTGCCGCAGTGATCGATTTTACAGACTTTTGTAGATAATTGAGAATTATTTATTCATATTTAAATTACTTACTACGGTAGGTACACTATCATCAAAATCAACCCCATCGCACATGTACGACCTAGGTATTATATAGGTATTTCTGAGTCACAGTCTTGCACAATAAATCATCAAATTAATTCGTCGAAACTTCGATTAAAATGCAAGAAAACATACCTTATCCTTCCCCAGAAAAACACCTTTCTGTAGGTAAGCGCTAAAGTCACACAATTGTGTGCTATAAAAAGATTGACATGAGATCGTCGCGAAATCACCACTTTTACACCAATCACCAATGAAAATAACCGAAACTATGACCTCTATTAGCCAAAAACACCATTATTTTACAAATTTTGACTAAGAAATACTGAAAAACGTGAAAACGCAACTGAAATCTACATTTTCACCTGGAGCCTTGCTGCCAGACGATCGCAAGGGCTCAAAATGCCGTCAGACTCTTCATAGTTTAGGAAATTGAGCTTTATTACTGTGCAATAAGATTCAACACTTCACCACTCACCTTGCTTCGTATAATTTTTCTTTCAGCAGCTGAAGACGTAAACTATGCTTTCGTTTCGATGGAAAATGGTCTTTGACTTGTTGGAATAAAGCACAGTTTCAGCTGTGGCGGGGAGTTTGTAAGGATGTTTCAGCAAGGGTACGTTTGTGCAAACAGATAAAATTAGGCTTCGACGATGAAAATCGATAGAGGGGTGGTTTCACTCGTAGTGTTGGGCAGTTTAACCTATCAGGGGTTGTTCGATAAAACCTTCTTTTATGGTGTCGGTGACAAATATTTTTGAATACAACAGAATCATTCATCATCTCAGTGGAAACAGATCCCCTGCTGGAGATAGGCCTCTTCCAGTGTCCGCCACACCCACCGGTTCTAGTTTCTCGCATCCAGCGGATTATCAGTACGGCCTTCTGTTTTGCTTTTTAGGGTTCTGTGTCTCAAAAGGAAAAATCGGAACCCTTATAGGATAATTTTGTTGTCCGTCTGTCTGTCCGTCTGTCTGACAAGACTCTTTATCTCGGGAGCGCGTGGGGATATCGAGTTGAAATAAAACCATATACTCAAGTCGACAGTCTCTTGAAGCAGTGAAAAAATCAAACTTCTAAGTTAACGTTAAATAAAGATACGACCATTTATGCCGCAAAAAACGTATATTTGTATAACCCGTTGACCTAGAACTATGAAATTTGGCAAGTAATATAGTCTTATACTACAAGTACATGGAAAAGTCTGAAAACTTTACATTTGTAATTAAATCATAAAAAATATAGTCTTTATCTAAAGTACGTAATCAATCATCGAGGAAGCCTCGGTGGGCGAGTCCGACTCGCACTTGCCTGGTTTTTTTTTATAACACTGGTTTACTACTTTGGTATTTCTCCTGTGTTGTGGGTGCGATTATAAACTTACATAAGTACCTACACATACAAGCAGACCTGGAACAACAACCCGTAGGCTTATACTATTAATATTTGTTTAAGTTCGTATACCTACGTCTACATATATTTCACACCATTCCATCGATGCCGAGCATTTTTCATGCCCATCCAGCCCTAGGGTCCTACCTATAACAACGCATGCGCGTACTATGAGGCAAGGGGTGTGTCTATTTTGTGGTCCAGCCACCGCACTATTGTCAGGCAAGTTACGGCTCTCATATATGAATTTATCAACACACTTTATTGATATTCTGCAAGTTTTTGGTAGTTTTTCGATATTTATGATGTTGAATATTTTATTACGGTAATTGTACTGGTACCATGGTTAGTACCAACGTTTCTCGCTCCTGATGAATTTTTCAATGCGTGTAGGTATTCAGTCAATTTGATTTTTCATGAAACATGCGCAACGTCCTCGGCTTTGTTGTTGAATTACATCATAGGCTATGTTATTAAAGTTTCTTAACGAGGGATGCTGACCTATGTATGAGCTATGCCTTGAGTTTCTATAAAGGATAACATTTGGAACAAGTCTACGCATATCCGAAGATGAATGAATGGCATTTACTGATATTTAAAAATAACTAGGTAGGTAGGTAGGTACTTATACACACAATACCTATGTATTGGCTACATTTGAAAACAGACTCATTGTGCAGCCAATAAAAGAACAACAAATCATTAGATTTCGTGGGAATAAAATCCAATCCAAACCCAGATTTTCTGACCACTCCTGAAGAAAACCAGAACATAACTGGACCAAGAACACTGCCTTGTGGAATCCAAAAAGACTTGGGTGAATATATTGGGAGGCAACCACCTTTGTTCCACGTGCTCTTGGCTATCAAGTGTTAAATTATTGAATGTAGTAAGTACATAGATATAAGATATGATTGAAAATTAATTGTATGCCGACATAGTGATTTACAGTTGATTTGGCCCCGAGCTATTGACTATGCGACTGACGAAATCTGCAAATTAAATAGTTAAATTAAACATAAAATGCCTACTCAGAATTTCCTTAAGTTAGTATTACATATTAGGTATACTAGCTGACCCGACAGACGTTGTCCTGTCCCGATCTACCGAACATTTGGATGGGGGATGAAAAGGGGGGGAAAAAGGGGGATGAAAAATAGATGTTGGCCGATTCTCAGACCTACCCAATATGTACACAAAATTTCATCAGAATCGGTCAAGCCGTTTCGGAGGAGTACGGGAACGAAAACTGTGACACGAGAATTTTATATATTAGATAGGGTGACTGGTAATTAGTGTACGATACTTAAACACGTGATTGTGTTCATGATAACAAACCACTTTCCCGAAGAAAATTTTTTTTTGTACTGTTTCACTTTAGGTCTCAGGCGTGCGCGCGCGTTAATTTCATACGGCTGTTGTGTTATTGTGATAAAACTGAACCAGTACAAAAAACATTTTTTCTTCGGGAAAGTTGTTTGTTATCATGAAGACAATCACGTGTTTAAGTATCGTACACTAATTACCAGTCACCCTATAAAACCAACTATTATTATATCATGTGTCCACGACAAAACCGTAAACCATTTTTTGAATTCGCTTCTTTATTAATATTTTTCTTTAAACGATTTTCAAATGACTGCATATTGTAATAGAGTCTCTTTTGGAAAACCTCTTGCAAGAATTTGACATAAAATTAGTCGTGATTGCCATACTGATTAAAAACGTTCCGTTACTTGCATACTCAATGAGTTTGACTTAGTTGTCCAGATTTTTATTATAATAAAGTAGCAACTTATAAATTTTGTTAGTATATTTAAAACCATAATGTTATACATAGCTATTTTTAAATATGTACGAAATGTAAATATATTAATTATATTTCAATATTTTAAATAGAAGCAACGTTCCGTTTGACGCCGTCTAATTGAAAATCAAAAAGTTCCACATAAGCGGTATCCGACTGACAACACTGCCGAATACGTGGCCCCGAAGTTGTGTGATTAGTGAGACTTGTTTATATTTTTAATTGTGTTATTTCTATAAAAGTCTTCTCGGAAGCCGTAAGTAATTGAAATTACATTATTAACCTCCATCCCCGTATATTTTCGTAGGTGGAATGATTGTGGGTCTTTGTGTAAATTATTTACAAAGTTTAGGTTGCAGCTGTCAAAATTGTCCTAACAAGATTTCGTTGTATTTTTTGTGATTATCTTAATATTTTAACATTATATAACGTAAAACTTGAGATTTATTTGGTATGAAATTGTTACACGCCGTTTATATTCATAAAAAACTGTTATTTTGTGTAAATAAAGTGCTGTGTTAGTTGTCTTGTCAGAGATGGACCATTCGAATAAAAGTCAGGTTTCATCGTCATTACGCTCGGGTGTCCGTGTTTGCTTACTGAAAGACGTTACTTTCATGACACAGCACCTAATATCTCCTTGCAATAACATCCAAAACCCAGTTCCATTGTAATGTATGATTATGTATGTCACTCGAATATGTTGTGATTCCTTATCAGATTTCGTACCTAACTTGCATCTGTATAAAGTAGTACAAATAACAATTGAGATAGAACCGCCCGCCGAATCTTTTAAAATTAATTGACATTAAATCATCAGAACGTTAGACCGCTTTAGAATGTATGAGCAATGTGTCATTCCATTTTAGTCAGCAGTAATTGTAAGAGTGAAAGTGATGAGCATAATTATGTTTGGAGGTGAAATCAGAGACCTATCATTGTTACTTTATAAACGATAAGTGGTTATAGTCATCTTTAATTAAGTAAAATTAACTTATCTGATGTTCATTCAAATGATTCATGAGATTTGAATCACATAGCATTACATTTTGTGTCTTTTAAGGTTTATCTTGGAGGTTACTATACTTCATTTACAATAGCATTAGACAGCAGTTGTAAAAGGTTATTTATAATGCACACTTTTGTAACAAAAGTACATTAAACATGTTACAGTGACCACTTAATTTTAATCATTTTAGTTTTTACCTTCTGAAATTATGTGGCATTTAAATGTATTATTTCATTCAAATTTAAAATTACAGTGTCTATGCTAAAAACGTAAAAGAAGCAGGGATGAACAATACCGGGAACATTATTTGTTTCATTATAATTCTAAATTTAAAATGTTAACTAATCTTTGGAAGACTTTTATTTTGTTTATATTATTATATGTCCATATTTAGTACTATCTTAGATCTATTTACCAAAGTTATCAAAATTATTTTTACTTATCTTTGAAATAAAAATGTTTTGCATTCCTGCTTCTATGAGCCGCTTTTTTCTTATGCTATATGAGTATAAATGGAGTAAAAAATGGAGTATAGTATATATGAAATGTCTGTGCGTACAGATAATATAATAATGCTGTCGTTAAAAAGCCAACAAGTAACCTCCTTACTTGTTAACATTACTTGTTTAATAATGATTGATGTCTGACTAACCATAATTTTTTTGATGTTGATATATTTTATGATGTTTGCGGGGCAAATGTTGACAGAAATTGCGTAGTACTGGGAATTTTTGAAAGGAGAATGAGGATGCTTTTGCCCAGTAGAGGGACACAAGGCAGATAAAATAAAAAGTTTGTCTTTAAGCAACTTTTTGCATAATTGACTTTGACCTATTGACCTATTGTTGAATAACAGATTGCTGCCGTGCAGAATAACAAAATCATCATCAAAATCAAAAAGCAAATTTATAATTTTTGCCTTCAATGATTATTGTATGTCTTGATAGAGATGTATGAATGGCACCTAAACCCTAAATATTATTGAAATATGAATGTAATAATCTATGTTTTATTATAACAAGAAAAACTTGTGTGGTGGGCATTATAATATAACTCTGTTTTTAATTAGTCATTACCATTACATTAAACTGATAAGAACAAATTAATTAACTGTTTCTAAATATTAGTTATGAGCTTTATCTTTTATCATAAACTTTTCCTAAAACAGACAAACAAACAATGAAACTTTTACATAATTATTATAACAATGGACATCAACATTTCTATTTTATACAGGATAATCGGCTACCAGTACAATGATGAATCCTCAGTATCCCCCGCCGGGACAGAATAATAATGCTCCAAACAACCCCATGTTTCCACCGACGTCTCAGGATTACAATGGAGTCCAGAATGCCAACATCTACAGTCAGATGCCACCAAACGGCCCACAGATGCAACAGAAATCTTTTGATCAGATGGACATGTCCCAAAAGATGCAGGGTATGAACATAAATGGACCCCAAGGCTTCCAATCTATCCCACCTACTCAATTACCCCCTGGCCAGGCTCCCCCTGGAAACTTTCCTCCTGGAAGTTTTCCTCAATCATCCAACTTTGGCCCTGGGCAAGTCCCTGTTGGTCAGGCACCGCAAGGTATGGCTGGTCGACCTCCAGTCAGTGGAGGTCCTCAGTTCCCTCCAATGGGCCCAAAGCCCCAAATGCCGCCTTCGTCAGCACCAGGACAAGTGCCGACGTCCCTTCCTCCTGGTTATGGGATGCCTCCTCAGAGTCAAACACCAGATCCCCAAAATAGACAGTTCCAGCCCCCAACTTCTATGCAGCAAAGACCTCCAAGTGCTCAACCTAGTCAACCGCCTGTGGGACAACAACCAGGTCTGCAAGGTCCTGGCCAGATGCCTCCACATTCTCAAACAGGGCTGCCACCCCAACCTGGCATGGGCAGGCCAGGCATGCCGCCGCATGGTGGGCAGCAACCTCAACAAGGAATACCTTCGCAACCTCAGATGGGTGCTCCGCCCGGTATGCAACCTGGTCAGCAAGGAATGCCTCAGCAGATGAACATGGGTCTTCAATCACAGCAGCAACCAGGCATGCCACCTCAGTCAAAGCCCCCTGGCCCACCTGGACAACTTCAGCCTGGTCAGATGCAGAGACAACCTGGGCTTCCACCACAGTCAGCCATGATGTCAGCACCATTGCACTCTCAACCTGGGAATCCGCAACAACCTGGTCACATTTCTGGTCCACAGCCACAACCAGGGCCACCTGGGCAACAGCTTCCTCCACAACCTGGGCAGATGCAAGGCCTTCCTCAACAACCTGGCATGCCTCCACAACCGGGAAAAATGAGTCAACCTGGAATGCCACCTCAGCCAGGACAGATGGGTCAACCTGGAATGCCGTCACAACCTGGTCAAATGGGTCAGCCTGGTATGCCACCTCAAGCTGGACATCCGGGCCAACCTAGGATGCCTCCTCAGCCTGGGCAGATGGGCCAACCTGGAATGCCTCCACAACCAGGTCAAATGTCACAACCTGGAATGCCTCCACAACCAGGTCAAATGTCACAACCTGGAATGCCTCCACAACCAGGTCAAATGTCACAACCTGGAATGCCTCCACAACCAGGTCAAATGTCACAACCTGGAATGGCCCAACAACCTGGTCAAACACAGATTCATCAAGGTCAGATGGGTCAGCCTGGTTTACCGCAACAGCCAGGACTTCCCCCTCAGCCTGGTTTCCCGGGGCAGTTCCAGGGACAGGCACCGACGATGGCTGGTCTTCCGCACATGCCGCCTCCTTTGCCGCAGCAGAGGACTTACCCTGGGCCACCTAATCAACCAGGGTATGGACCGCCTGCACAGCAACCGGGTTCTCAGTATCCTAGTAAGTACTTTATCATATCAAATACAATATTTTTCTTATCTAATAGTTTGAGCTGCACTACTTCCTCTTTTACCATCCATATTTTATTACTCTTATTTTGGCTATTTAGTTGGTTCTATTCCCCCCTCACACTTCGTTCATTCTCAAACCCACGTATTTAAGGAGTCTCGTATGGACACGAATTAGACCAAATTAAAAACCGGCTAAATGCGAGTTGGCATTATGGGTTCCGTACCACCGCACAATATCACGAGAGATGTAACTACAAAACGGTTTTCGGATTGCTTCCTTTACTTGTGCTACATTTGCACATTACTTCTTGCCAAATTTCAAGATTCTAGAAATCTAGATCAACGGGATACGAGTACCCTATAGGTTTTGATTCCCTTGCAAGTGTCAATACCGTGCCATGAAATTTTAATGCATGCCTAGTAACCAGTGTTGTACATGTAAGCAAATAAATAAATATACGGCATAAATGGACCATAAACGGCCGTATATTTTGTTTGCATTGACTTAGAAATTTGATTTTTCCACCGCTCCAAGGGATTGCAGACCTGAATAATTGATATAATTATTTATTTCATCTTGATAGCTCTACCTGGCACTGAGAAAGAGGGTCTTGACAGACGGACAGTCAAACTGATCCTATAAGGTTAAGGTTTTTCTTCTGAGGTATGGAACCTTAAAAATATGTGAATCAAAGGGATCCTTCTATTTATGTACCACCAGTCATAGAGACTTTTTAATGCATTTAACTATACTGACCGTCATAATCTTCGTGGTAGCCATAAGTCGAACACAAAGTTGAAATAACCATATCAATTTTTGTTAAATCTCCAGGTCTACCACCGATGCCGAATCAGATGCCACCCCAGCCTCCTATGCCAGGTCAGCAACAGCGTGGCTTCCAGCAGCCTCCGTCAGGGTACCCCCCACAGTACCAGGCGCCGTATCCTGGCCAACAGTACCAACAACAGCCAGAGCAGAAGAGACTGGACCCAGATCAGATGCCTAGTCCGGTTAGTAAAGTCTTGTGTTTTTAGGCCAAATACTCAAACGCTACTCAGTTTTAAGATGCCGTTAAGTCTCGTACTGTCACAGTCACTTTGACATAAAGTGATAGAGGCAGCACGAGACTTAACGGCGTCTTAAAACTGAGTAGCGTATTTATTCGTGTCCGCGACTTCATCCGTGTGATTGTCGGTTATCGGCGGGGTTTTAATTTGAGCGGAACCCTAATTTTTTTTGTAAAATAATAGTAGCCTAAGTTACTCCTTATAACATCAGCTATCTACCAATGAAAGTCCCGACAAAATCGGTCCAGCCGTTTCAGAGATTAGCCGAAATAAGCAGAAAGAGAGACAAAAATTTAAAAATCGTTTTTAATATAAGTTTTATATAAGCTTTCATGATGCAATTAGTAAAAACCTGTTATTTTGACATACACTTCAATTTTATTTATTTGTATAGATATTAATTGGTATCCTCCTCCTCTTCTTCTTCTTCAGATCCAAGTAATGGCAGATGACCAACAGAACCGCGGCGGTATCTTCGTGACGAACGAGAAGGGGTTGGTTCCACCGCTAGCCACCACCGACTTTGTTGTAGATGACAAAGGGAATGCTAGTAAGTATACACAACCTATTTTAGCATCATCATGGTTGACAGTTTTGTTCCTTATCATGGTCAGTATGAGCTTGCTCCCTTTAATGTCATGGATTGCTGGTCTTTGACTGCATTAAGTATTTCCTTTTTAATTTTATGATGTTGATGATTTATTCAAGTTTTAATACTTGTATTGTTTTATTAATTCCGGATTGAAATTGTAATTAGAAAAATGACATTATTATCATCATCAGGCGGAAAACGTCCACTGAACAAAGGCCTCCCCCATAAGGGCGCGGGGATAGGTTTAATTGACCAACATACCTTTGAACGCTGTCAGATAAAAATATGACAGATTGAGAAAAGTAATGTTTTTGACATGTGCCAAGTTATTGATTCATTATTATTAAGTGACGTCTCTGAATGTGGCAGTTAGATCCATAATAAATAATTTACAATTGGCGCTAGCATTTTTCAATTACATGCTACTGCAAATAAGAACTATAACCAATCTTTTTAATTAAAGCAACCGTAACTAATTCATAAAATAGGTGAAAGATATTAAATATAATTTCGTTACACTCTCACACAAATCTGATTGGCTCAGTTTACATTCGGTGATCGAAATAAATACTCACTTTTTGGCGGGTTTTGGAACTGTTATTTACTGCTTAACCTTTTCACCGCCACGGACATGTATAGGAGTTTCGGAAATCCGTGCCACCAGCGCCACGACTTCATTAGAAGTTCTTAATTTTTTCAGTCTTAAAAAATCAATTTACTTTATTTATAGACTTTGTTTTTTGTTATTATTTAATAAAGCACTGTCTAAAGCCCCGTTTTTGTATTTTTAAACACAAAAGAATCCCTGATTTGTCTTAAAATCAGCAAAAACAAAAACTCCAAAAATAAAGTATGTGCCCTGCACGCCAAGGACTTCATATCAAGTCGGCCAGTGATGTGACTCGAAATTTATCACCGTTTCATTTCGCCTGTAGAAATTTTTATAAATACTAATATCGAAAACAATTAAAGGTCAGTAAAACATGAATTTAGTTAACGACTTTATAACATAAAGAAAATTGACCAATTTCGACCTTCAGATTGGTGCTGATCCGAAATGAAATAGTTGTTATTTTTGTTTACCAATCCTTGTCGATAATTATATTCCCATCTCTACAAATCAGTTAGTTGTCAGTGCCCCGAGCGCCACGAACTTCTATAGAAGTTGTCCTGTGTCGTCATATGCGTATGGGTGTCAAGGTCATTTTAATATAGTGCAGCACTAAACGGATGAGGGCGCACGCATCTTTCTTTCCTCGTATTGCTTGTGACAACAATAATATTGCCCAAATAAATAAACAAATGCAAAATGAATAAAGAATTAGACTCTGATGAGCTTTTAAAAGTTTGCAAGGTATGGAATCTGATTTGGAATAACAAAAAATAAGGTCATTATTTTTTGGGGGCATCGTTTTGCTATGTTATATAAGTTATATATTAAAAACATCTTTCGTTTCGTTTACAAGTAAAATAACTAGGTACTGTATAAAATAACTCTTTTTGTTTATAAACAGCTGAGCTTTGAATGTTTAACTTTTTTATGGATCCCTTTTGGACAACTCACCACTGCTTTTTAAATAGTTAAATACCTACATAATTATCTACTTTCCATTTCCAGAAAACACGTAGAAAACACTAACACACAAAATTCCCTTTAGATACGGTAATAAACGTTGGCTGATGTATTTAGGTAAAAAAACACAAAGATAGATGTGAAAGAAATAAAGATCGCGACATCCCTAATCAGAATTGAATTAACCGTGCTCTGAGCGCCAAGAGCTTGATATGAAGTCAACGGATGACGCCATGAAACAAATAGAGACGTACCATATTTCTTATAGCTTTAATTGAATCATTAATTTATTTCTTTGATACTTACAATTTAGACTGTTATTTTTTACTAACAATACTGTGAAATAATGCAAGTATAGAAATATTGAATCTGTTTTTATTTATATTCGTAAATTTATGAATAAAATTATACCTAACGCGTAAAAATTTAATTTATCGATAGGACGATACCCTCACCACTACTTTTTACTATATATGTCGTTATTCATGTATAGCTTGGCGCTGGACGAGGCATCGCGTTTTGTGACCGTGGCGGTGAAAAGGTTAAAGCTGGACACTTTTTCAACTTTCCCCCCATCTGAGATAGTTCTCGTTACCTTTTCGTGGGTGCGTCTACAAACATATAAACTCACATACACAAACAGCCAGACTCGGAACAATTATCTGTAGCTCATACAGATATTTGTTCCGTGCGGGAGTCGAACCCGCGATACACAGCGCAGCAGCCAATAACTCAGCCACTACGCCAACCGTGTCGACAAACAATCGAATTTCTTGGAATATATTTGAATTATTCAAAGATATTCCAAGAAATTCGAATTCCAAGTTTGAATCGAATCGAATTCGACTTAAATTCGAAGTTTTGCTCTAATATTAAATCAATGTCATGTAGGTAAACATCCTCCGTCAGTATTTAACAAAAGACACCTTGTGTTTCAGGTCCGCGCTACATCCGTAGCTCCATGTACACCGTGCCGGTCACAGCTGATCTGCTCAAACAGACGTCCATGCCTTTCTGTTTAGTTGTAAGTATCCTGAAATATGCTGCACTTCCACTTTCAAGCTTATCGTTTTTTTTTCTTGGAAAATTATAACCGTGTTAGGATTTCAAATAAATTTTTGAACTGGCACATGGTTTCAATTCAAAAAACACTTAGTTGTGGATAAGTAAAATCGTAAGAACCGTTGCGACCTTTACATGCGGGTATCGGATATTTTAAAATTAGATTTCATTAATCTAACACAGTATAAAACAAAGTCTCTACCGCTATCTGATCCCTGTGTACGCTTAGTTCTTTTAAACTCCGCAATGAGTTTTATTGCGGTTTTCATGAATAGCAAGAGTGATTTAAAAGAAAGGTTTTATACGTATAATATTGTTTTGTGTTAATTTGTTTTAATATGACAATATTTGTTTTAAATGTCGGAAGAAATCAAGCATTTCACCTGTGTGAAACCGGGGCGGGTTGCTAGTTAATTGATCATCATCATAATTTCGGCCGAAAGACGTCCACTGCTGGACATAGGCCTCCCCCAAGTGTCGCCACATTGACCGGTCCCGTCCGTATTTAAAATTCGGTCCGTATGGTGTCGGACGTAAAGAATAGCACCATCCCATATCTTCCCGTGGATGTCGTAAGAGGCGACTAAGGGACTCACCAGAATGGGCAGCAGCGTTCTCTGTGCCTTTGTAACAACCATACTGCGATCGCCAACCCGCCTGCCAAGCGTGGCGATTATGGCAAAACCCCCCCAAATGAGTTAATTGATAGTAAACTAAAACAACACAAATAGAGTTGATAATTGTGTGCATTTTTTTTGATGCCCCGCGGTTTTTAGGGTTCCGTAGCCAAATGGCAAAAAACGGAACCCTTATAGATGCGTCATGTCTGTCTGTCTGTCCGTACGTATGTCACAGCCACTTTTTTCCGATGCTACAAGAACTGTACTGTTGAAACTTGGTAAGTAGATGTATTCTGTGAACCGCATTAAGATTTTCACACCAAAATAGAAAAAAAAAACAATAAATTTTAGGGGTTCCCCATACTTAGAACTGAAACTTAATTTTTTTTTTCATCAAACCTATATGTGTGGGGTATTTTTCTAATATCATTTTTTTCTAAACTGAATAGTTTGCGCGAGAGACACTTCCAAAGTGGTAAAATGAGTGTCCCCCCCCTGTAACTTCTAAAATAAGACAATATAAAACTAAAACTAAAAAAAATATATGATGTACCATGTAAACTTCCACCGAAAATTGGTTTGAACGAGATCTAGTAAGTAGTTATTGTTAATACGTCAATCGTAAACCGCAATTAAAAAAAAAAAAAAAAACACTATTATTAAAACATCGATCAAAGTTACAACGAACTACAAGAACTTTTATATTTTATTTTATTTTATTGGGACAAAGAATACATCTTACATGCTATATTCTATAGGACAGGAACACAAATCTATGTGCTTCCCCAATTAAAGGAGACCACATCATGCAATAGAAAACAAACAGTTAAGCTAAATAGGTAAATTAGGTAATGGATAATTTAGAATTTAAAGGGAATAAAATATTGAATGGAATTATATATGGAATGGAATATTGTATTACTTGCTGCTACGGAACCCTACATGGGCGAGTACAACTTGCACTTGGCCGCATTTTTATTATCTTTCACGTAATTTAGATCTTACCACCATCCTTCGTCCCCAGCTCTCTCCGATGGCGGAGACGGTGGGCACAGAGCAGGAGCCCCCGCTGATAGACTTCGCCGCGCTGACGGGCTCGGCCACCATGGGCCCGGTGCGCTGCTCGCGCTGCAAGGCCTACATGTGTCCCAACATGAAGTTCGTGGACGCCGGGAGACACTTCAAGTGTGCCTTCTGTAAGGCTACCACTGAAGGTATGTGGGAGATATTTCATTACACATATTTTTTCATTAAACGAAACGTGAGCGACACATTATAGATTGAGAACAACGGATTAACTGACTGTGTTGTCGGGTTCGTCCGATTAGTTTCAATGGCATACGGCCACCTTTGTCAAAGAGTTCCACAGGATGACACACCGCCCGTCGCGTTCCTGCGGACACTGCGCGATATGGTGAGACCCGATTCAGGGGAGGAACTAAAAAGTGATGATGTGGTCAGCTCAGGGTGTCTGTTTCAAGCAAGATACTCTTCCGCTACCTCTACCACCTCTACCCTCGCCCCCGCCACCCCCGCGGTTGTCCGCAGGAACGCGACGGGCGGTGTGTCATCCTGTGGAACTCCTTGAAAAAGGTGGCCGTATGCCATCGAAACTAGTCGGACGAACCCGACAACACAGTGAGTTAATCCGTTGTTCTCAATCTATACTGAATTACACATAATGAAAACATTAGACAAATCGCACTTTCATTAAAAGTTTAGACAAATCGCAAGTCGCAGAAAACATTTTGGCAATCAGGACTTGGCTTACATAATGATCTATGACTTGTAATGCTGTAACTCCGTCTAGGAACGAGATATCGAAAAAACCCGAGAAAGAAAAATGGATGATGTTAAAACGTATCTCATTTCGATCGGTCATTTCTCACGTCTCTCATTTTGGACCTAATAAATGTTCAGTTTATTACTGAGCGTGCGAAATATAGCTACGCTATAGTTATTTATATTTTACCGTGATAAATACTAAACATTGCAATGTTTTTGCCATAGACAATAAAAACTTCATCACTAAAAGGCACTTATTTCAACAACAACCCTACTAGCTTGTTGCTTGGTACCTCTAACAGCATCTTACAGGTTATTGAGGAGAAATTCGACTCTCCAATTATGAAAGCCTTCGTTCGGATGTTGATCGAATAACCTCTTAGAAGAATATTCTATCGAAACCTGAATAAATCGTCCTACTTTTAATGTTCTGTTTACTTTAAATTTCCTACTAACATAGTTATAAGTAAATTTATTATTAACAAAGTGGACTAAATGTCTGAAATAAAGAATTTATTATTATTGTAAAACTTATGTCTGAGGTCTACTACCGTATTTGGTTTGTAAAAGGTTAGGTGTACCTATGTTTATACCCTGTCCATTGAGTTTTTTAAATGCTGCCTTAAAACGTGATTATTCTCGATTACCTTAAAGTTAACTTTAAAATGCTTTACAAAATAAATATATAAATTGCCTTAACTTGTTGGATTATCTTATTTATGACCTCTTACAGACATTATAATACAGTATGCGTATCAGTTTTTACAAAAAACAAATATTGTTCACTAGTTCCAGTTGTCAAAAAACGGTTAAACCAGTGCACAGAGTGTAACTGACATTTTGTTTGTGCAGTTCCGATGGAGTACACGCAATACATCAACAGCATGCAGCAGTACGGGCGCGTGCCCGCTGAGATGGCGCTCGGAGCCTATGAAATCGTCGCCACCAAGGAGTACTGCCGGGTCAGTATTCATTTATTATTCAGAAAGCTTACAGACTAAGATCTACAAATGTGCTACCCCAGGGTTCAGGGGCTATCTTCATACCAAAGGATCATGACAGGATTGTACAAAAAAAAATAAAGATATTTAGAGAAATTCTACTTGGGTACTTACATACAGAGTATCTTCAGGCACTTACAATATTTTGAAAACCCCGCAATAAAATTTGATGTTGAAAGTGAATAGCTTAACCTCATTATTTCAGAATGAAACGGCGGCTGACAGTAACAGTCGCACTGGCAGTCGCTGTTTCGCAATTCTTACACTGAAATTGCACCGTTTTATGGGAAATAATGTCACAAATAATGATTATTTATGATTACACACCAACAACATCACTTGACAGCCAATTTGATAGATCCGTTAATATCACTTGTCACTCTCTTTCTTTTTTATAAACACAAAATGGGCAACGAGATGAGACGAAAAATTGATATTTTCATTTCGAAATATTTTAATTATGCGGGAGTTTAATAATACGTCAAGTATATCATTCTACTCCGGGTTATGTATTCTCCACATTAGAAAGGATTTTAAACCCTCTAAAACTTTTTCTTATCACTACATATGATAAAACAAAGACCCCCGCGGCGTCTGTCCCTATGTATGCTTAGATCTTTAAAACTACGCAACGGATTTTGATGCGGGTTTTTTGAATAGATAGAGTGATTCAAGAGGAAGGTTTATAGGTATATTACATGCATATTATAGTAGAAGAACAACGAGAAATTCCAAGAGTAATGTGAGGTCGTAATAAACATATTTTTGTGCGCTTACATTGCAAACGCTGGCTAAACCTTACGAGATATATCAAAACAATGTACTACGGAATTGTATATCTTAAAAAGATCGATAAAAAAGTCCGCGATGGTATATGTTTATCTCTTAAGGATAACCCACAATAACCATTTTTATATTTTACATATTACAAATAAGATATGGGTTACTTACCAAGCTATTTTAAACAATACAGTTTTATTCCTTACCAAATTAAATGTCTTAGATACGTTGTGCATTTCATGTAGATCAAAATTGCCCTAGCATATCATTAAAATCAATATATTAGAAGATATCACAGTGTTAAAAAGCGGGGCTAGAGCGGCTGGCGCTTAGATTTGTTGTTTACATGTTTGTGTTGTCTAATGACAAAAAAGCTGTGAACGTTGTATATAAAGACATTCTGTAGTATATTTAGTATCACCATTGCACCCGTGCGAAGCCGGGGCGGGTCGCTAGTTTCATACAAATCAATGTGGATCTCGCCATGATTCTTTTATCAAAATCGGTTTAGCTGTTTCATCGTAAGCGTAACAGACAGAGTTACTTTCGCATTTATAATATTAGTATGGAGTACGGATAGCATAGTATAAATATCATATTTGTTTTATTTCCAGAATAACACACTCCCGAACCCGCCCGCGATAGTGTTCGTGATCGACGTGTCGTACAACGCCATCAAGAACGGGCTCGTGCACACCATCTGCGAGAATATCATGGAGATTATTGATGTGAGTTATTGTTATTATTTTATTTAACCTGTACTGTCTCACTCAATGGCGTGCCTAGGGGTCAAACTTACGATAAGTCCAATAGATTTAAGATTAAAAACCAAAATTTAAAAAATAGGCCATTGTTCCGCAAAAGCACACAATTATTGTTAAAATGCTCTAAGCTGGCAATTAAGGGTTGTGTTCAATATACGACTAGTGATACTTATGCGTGGAGTTTAAAATATATATTCTAATCAGTTTTTATGAGATGATGATTTAGTACCTACTTAGAGGTATTTTCTTTTCTTTTTTTATCGTCTCGCGTTATAGCAAGCCGCGCTTTGTGGCCTTAATGGAAGGCACGCCACTGGTCCCACTGCAGGACAAAGGCCTCCTTCCATCGGTATCGACTTTGCACTACGTCTTGCCAATTGTTAAGGAAGCAGTGCAAGTCGTCCCGCCATCTCTTTCGTGGTCTACCGCGGCCCTGTTTCGTATTTAGTTTTTTAACTTTTTTGAGAAACGAAAATTAATGTTTGCTCAAATTTATCTGAACAGCTAACAGGTTTCAGAAAGCCAAATGGAACTAGAATTGGCGTCAGAATGATGCTTCGATTTTATTTTGGTTTCAGGCGATGCCCCGTGACGAGCAGACGGGAAAGAGTTGGACCCGCGTTGGTTTCATCACATATAGCTCTACTGTACACTTTTACAATATCAAGGTAAGATTTTTTTTTTTTTTTTAATGTTTTTATAGGCTTGCGTTTGACCGTTTGACCTGATCTTAAGCGATGATGCGGCCTAAGATGCAGCACGCTTGCCTAGGATAAACCGGTTCACTCGTGCCTTGAAGATACCCAGATTATATAACATATTACTAGCTTGAAGTCAGGTATACCATAAAATATATACGATGGGACTCGGCTATAGTGTAGTTTCTATATTTGAAATGTTTTTTTTTGTAACAAATCATCCCTAGGTGGCAGCCCGCCAGCTAGAAGTGTTGTGTTTTTTTTTTTGCCTGAAAGAAAGACGGCCGTAATCGCCATGCTTGGCCAATGCATGTTGCTCATCGCAGTAGGTGTTATGGTACTCAGAAGGATGCAGCTGCCCATCCTCTGGTCAACATCCCTCTATCGCCTTCGGTACACTAAACAAAAAACCAATTGGGCACGAATAAAACCATGAAATGAAACATGAAAAAAAATCATGGGGCACGAGCCAATTTTTTTTAATTATAAAAAATTGGCTCGGGTCCCACAGCTGCTCTAGTTAGGCCCAGTTCAGCAAAATGCCTGACCACTAGTGTCTGACTGGCAACCATTGATGATCATTATTCAGGTTTCCCATTTCTAACCTTCATCATCTGCCTAGCCTTTTTCCAACTATGTTGGGTCGGCTTCTAGTCCAACCGGATGCAGCTGAATACCAGTGTTTTACATGGAGCGACTGCCTATCGGGCCTCCACAACCCAGTTACGGGTCAAGACTGGTTGTCAGACTTTCTGGCTTCGGACTACCCTTAACGACTGCCAAAACTCTAAAAATGACAGCCGGGACCAACGGCTTTACATGCTTTCCGAGGCACGGAGGGAACTCGGTATGAAATGATGGTCATCCATCCACAAACCAACCGCGGCAAGCGTCGCCTAACCTTTGACCGGTCGAACTGTAGGGCTTTTACTTAGCCACGAGATTAGATTCAATTTGACGTTTGACTTTTAACCTGTTGTGCCTTAAAAAATAATACTTTTAGGGTGTCCAGCCAGTTCCCATTTCTAACCTTAAAATACCTTCATCTCCTCAGGGTTCTCTAGCTCAGCCACAGATGATGTCAGTGGGCGACGTCAGCGACATGTTCGTGCCTCTGCTGGAAGGTTTCCTGGTGCTGCCCGACGAGAGCGGGCCGGTCCTGCAGGCGCTGCTGCAGCAGCTGCCGCTCATGTTCCAGGACAATAAGGAGACGGAGACGATCCTGTTGCCTGCTGTACAGGTAAAACAATCAAAGACTTAGAGCGCCCATCCCGTCATATTTCCCATACCGTTTGTACGTGATAACGGTGTTATAACAAATTATTCTTCAAATATTATATAACTTTGTTGGGGTCAGCTTCGAATCTAACGGGATGCAGCTGAATACTAGTGTTATACATGGAGCGACTGCCTCTCAGTGTCTGTCAGACCTCTGCAAGTCAGTCACTGGATAACACAATACCACGCGGGAAGACTTATTGTCAGACGGTTTTTGCCTCTGCCCACCCATAACGACTGTCAAAGATATACTAATCATGTCTGGACTAACGGTTTTACGTGATTTCCAAGACACGGGGGGGATCTCGATTTGAAATGGATAATCACCTATCCATAGAACGACCGCGGCAAGCGTGACTTTAGCTTCTGCTAAAGCTACGCTTGGCGCCATGACCAATCGATGTGTTAAACCGAATAAAGACGAGCTCATCTTTTTTCTTTTAAAATGAATTTCTTCTAACATGGGTGCGTTGACAAACATTTAAACCCTGACAGACCCTGAAATACCTGTAGGTCATTTATTTCGAGCCGGAATCGAGCCCCAGACACGTAGCGCAGCAGAGTTTGGTTTTCGCACTTAGTCCTTGCATATGGGCCACTGTACGTGAGCCATGGCGGCCGATTACTCCAACCAGCCCACCTCCCTCCAGAAGCAGATCAATCTTCCCAGTCTTCTCAGGGTGTCCGCAAAGGAGTTTGGTCTTTGGCGCAGCAGCCAATAATTTAGCCAAACGTAAACCGTGACGTCAATTATATCTAAATAACCCATCTCTATTCTCCCCAGGCCGGTCTAGAAGCGTTAAAAGCAGCCGACACGGCAGGCCAGCTGCTGGTGTTCCACACATCCCTGCCCACCTACAACGCGCCCGGCAAGCTCATCAACAGGGAGGACAGGAAGCTGCTGGGAACTGACAAGGAGAAGCAGATATTGGGTGAGTACACCGAGTACAGTCACGAGCAAAAACATGTAAACAGTTGGTCTCATTCTAAACTGATTTTCTCTCACACTATTGATTGAAACGTTCTGGGGCTACGAATAGGGTATTTTTGATCCCCAACTACCCCCCAACTACTACTGAGATAGGTTTTATCTATAAGTTGAAATAATTATTTAGACGACACGGTTGGCGCAGTGGCTGAGCGATCGACTGCTGCGCAGCGTGTTGCGGGTTCGATTCCCGCCCAGGGTAAATATTTGTGTGATGAGCACTTGTGTTTGCCTTGTGTCTGGGTGTTGTTTATCTATATATGTATGTATTTAAAATATATTTGTGTATATATATCAGCTGTCTAACACCCATAGTACAGGGTCTCCCTAGTTTGGGGTCAGATGGCCGTGTGTGAAATGTCCCCACATATTATATTATTATATTATATCATTTCACGAGAAAATTGCTTTTGAATTTGGCAATCTGTATACATATTTATGCTCGTGACTGTACAAGTACATGCTATACTTAGTTAAGGTGCTATCTACACACTAGCTTCTGCAGGCAACATCACGAAACATCTTGCAAAAAAATTAGGCCGGTGTTTGCCAGTTCAAAAAAAAAAAGTTTTTCTTGTTGGTAACCCATGTAGAGAATAAAAATAATAGGGTATTTTACTCTGTATGAGAAAAAATCTATAAATATGTTATTGAGACAGTTTAGGCATAAATCAGTCGGAAAATGTAAGTTTTAGTTCATAAAATAACAAAACAAATTTTTAAATTCAATTCAAAGTTTTCAGTATTTTTAATCTGTTCTAAAACACCGTGAAATAGTAGCGGCCATGTTATTACGCCATAAGGCTGTGTAAACAAAATGTTGACAACTGTCAGTCAACCGATTGGCGTAATAATAGGCTTTGTACTTTTATTATTTACGTAACCAACGTAATTTTTTCATTATTACACCTACTACAAAATATGCTTTTAATTATTTTTAAATGATATACAATTATCATGTTTAATATGAGCTCATTTGATACAAAACGAACTGACGTCATTTACGCTGAGCAATATGGCGTCCAGTAAGAGGCGTTTTCATCAAACTACGCGCGAAATTTGAAAATTTAAAATTTAGATGCATTTTTATGGCACTTATCGATTGAATAAAATTTTTGTGTTTTTTTTGGTGGCATATTAGCACTACAGAATCTCATTGAGACACTTTTCAAAAATGGGTGTAATACCCTATTGTGACGTTAATAAATGATGATCAAGGAATGTAATAATAATTAGAACGTAGTATTTTTACACAACAATACACTTTCGTACCCTCATACTCACTGGCATTCTCACTTTGTCGTAATTTTATATATGGCACAGGGAAATAATACAATTATGGATTTGGTTAAATCACGGCCGATAACAATTCCGTTGGGTCATTTCCTTGAAGAAAGTTAGTGATTTGATCATATCCCTAAACAGGCTCAGTGAAATGGTGAATTAATTAACTAAACCATTTTAGCTTTTAGCTAACCTAACCTAACGGAGTTGTTGATGAGTTTTAACTATTTATATGCGATTTATTTGTACTATTGCAAGCTGTATATTGGCCGAATATTAACATTATTATATTTTGAAAAGCCGTCTGGTGCCGGCCAAGAATAGCACCACCCCATTTCTACCCGTGGGTGTCGTAGAAGACGACAGGCGGTTATCGACCAGAGGATGGGCAGCAGCATCCTTTGAGTACCATAACACTTCTGCGATCGCCAACATGCATCGGCCAAGCATCGCGATTACGGCTAAATCCCCCCAATGGAATCCACAAATACACAGGTGGAGGTCTTTGGGGGAGACCTATGCCCAGCAGTGGGCGTCTTAAGGTTGATATGATGATGATGATGATCTATAAAAGCTGTATGTACTATCGTGGACACACCCGCCTGACCACCACTAAGTTCATTTTTGCTTGCACTCAAAAGATGGAAGCGCTCTCTAGCCCGCCCCGTTGACTTCGCAGGCGCCGAGGGAATTTTTTTTTAACTGAGCAGGCGGAAAAGTCCGCTATAGTACCTACAATACTAAATGCAATAAATGTTTATGAACTTCTTCTCGTCCCCAGCTCCACAGACGACGGCATACAACGAGCTGGGCCAGTCCTGCTGCGCGGCGGGCGTGTGTGTGGAGCTGTTCGTGTGCAACAACTCGTACGTGGACGCCGCCACCATCGGCCAGCTGCCGCGCCTCACCGGCGGACAGCTGCACAAGTACACCTACTTCACGGTGAGCCGGTCCAAAACTAACACTTGAAAATGCTTCTTTTCGAATCGATGGTTGTGTTGAAATTGCTTATCCCCCATAGTAAATAGTGTGATGACTTATAGCCTATAGACTGACCAGAACAGTAAGGAACATTCATGCAAAATTAGAACAGAATCTGTTCGGTAGTATTTGCGTGATGTTGAAACCTACATACCATTTTATCATCCGGTCAACAGCTCCAGTACCCGTATTTCACGGTGAGCGGGTCCTAAGCTAACCTTTGAAATTGCTTATCCCCCATATAACAGTAAGGAACACTCATGCAAAATTTTAACAGAATCAGCTTTGGTACATACATACCATTTTATCATCGGCGGACAGCTGCACAAGTACACCTACTTCACTGTGAGCCAGTCGAAAACTAATCTGTGAACTAATACTGTTGTATTACCTGATCTAGCTGTGCCCGTGGCTTCTCACACGTTATACAAATTTACTTATCCCCATAGATTAATGTTGTGATGGTTTACTGAATATGGCGCCATTGTATCGGTTTAAGAAATCCATACTACCCATATTATCCATACTTCCATACTTATTAATATTCAATATTTTAATATTTTTTTAAATATTAATATTATAAATGTGAAAGTAAGTTTGTCTGTTACTCTTTCACGATGAAACGGCTTGACCAATTTTGATGAAAATTGGTATGAAAATAGCTTGAACCCTGGGGAAGGACATAGGCTACTTTTTAATCCGCGATTTCGTCTGCATCCGCGATAACCGACATTCACGCGGACGAAGTCGTGGTGGTGGTGGTGGTGGTGGTCGTCGTGTCGTGGGTGGTGGTCGTGGTCGTGGTCGTGGGAACTTGCTGAACTAAATATTTTAAATGATATCACCTTATGTAACCGTGTTTCTGGCAAATAAAAACATTCATTCATTCATTCATTCATTCATTCAAAAGTTAGTATTCATATTTGAATATTATAAATGGGAAAGTAACTCCCGATTCTGATGAAATTTGGTATGAAAAAAGTTTGACCCGTGGGGAAGGTCATATGCTACTTCGTGATAACGCGGTAATAAATAAGATTCTTAGGCATTGTTCCTTTCGGCATAATTTTAATTTATTTCTCTCAAAAAGGACACTGCTACAATTTGTGTATTTAAACATGTTTGCCTTAATCTAGGACCTTTGTGAGAGCTGGAGTCTGTACTAGGTTCGGGACCTGTATGACAGATCTCCAGGCGCACACCCTTTTAATATCATATTTCATATTTGCGGCATCTTAATTCCGATTATACATAATAGGTACAGTTTTCGACACTTTTTATAGAGAGGTACTTAAATCTATAATAAAGGTGTGGTTATATAAAAATTTGTGGCATGGTAGACCATGTAAGTTTCGGCATGGCTATGTACGTTTTGACCCCCGCCTTACCCCCGCAGTCGGAGATGGACGGCCCGCGCCTGGTGCTGGACGCGCAGCGCGTGGTGTCGCGCAGCACGGCACACGACGCCGTCATGCGCGTGCGCAGCTCCACGGGCGTGCGGCCCACAGACTTCTTCGGACACTTCTTCATGTCCAACACCACGGATGTGGAGCTGGCTGCCATTGGTGAGTTGTTTAAGTCAAGTATTTATTTCAATATACTCCATTTATAATAGCATTAGAAAAAGGATTCTCATAGAAGCAGGAATTCTAAACATTTTATTTCAAAGATAAGTTACAACAATTTCAATTAAACTTATTTTAAGATAATTTTGATAAATAAATCTAAGATGTACCTAATATGGACGTATAATAATATAAACAGAATAACTGTCTTTTAAAGATTAGGTAACATTTTAAATTTGGTAGAATTACAGTGAAACGAATACGTTCCGAGTATTGTTCATCCCTGCTTCTGTTAGGTTTTTAGCATTGACACTGTAATTTTAAATTGGAATTAAATGTACAACTAAATGAAAGCCACATAATTTTAGAAAATAAATTATGAATATGATTATAAATACGCGCGACAGCTACTGTAAAAATAGATTAAGTATAATAAATTGTGTCTATCGTAACTTTAACATGTTTGTTGTACTTTTGTTAGAAAGTGTGCATCAAAAAGAACCTTTTTTAATTTCTGTCTAATGCCATTGTAAATGGAGTATAGTTACAGGTACTTTTGAATTGTCAAGGAGTTGGTTAGTTAGCCAGAAAGTTGAAGCTAATTACTACTTTAAAAACGGGATTGAATGTCTTCTAAACAAAATATGCGACAAATATTTAAATTTTGATATTTACCACTAGCTTTTATCCGCGACTTCGTCCGCATGAATGTGTTAATAAATTACATACAAATGATTTTTTAGTTACGGTCCAAATTTTTCAAGGAGGTACCCGTGAAATTGATCAACTTTCTCCAAGAAACATAGGTCGAAATATGAAAAAGATATTCGGACCTCCCATACAAAATCGATCACCTGACTATTGGTTTTGCATGGGAGGTCCGAATTTTTCCCCCGAGAACTAAACATAGAAGGGCGCATCTTCGATAAAGGCCCTGTCTGTATAACCTACCTTCCTAGATAATTCCTCTTTCTTTTGCTGAGCACCATATTAAATCCGTTTCTGAACTTAGCCCGGACGAGCATTTCTAAGCGCGGATGGGGACTTTAATTTATAATAAGTAATTTTCTACGATTACCAAGTTTTAAGAGTCGTTTCAATTGTAAAACGTCTTATTAAAACAAGTATTATTTTGACCTTAAAATATGGCGCCAATCACAAGTAACTTATCACCCACAGACGCCGACAAAGCGATAGGCATCGAGATCAAGCACGACGACAAGTTGACAGCTGAAGATGGCGTCTACATCCAGGCGGCGCTGCTATACACACACCGCTCGGGACAGAGGAGGCTGCGGGTCCTGAACCTGGCCCTCAACGTGGCTCACCAGCTCGCTGACGTGTACAGGAGCATGGAGCTCGATACTTGCGTCAACTTCCTCACCAAGCAAGGTAAGATGGAGAGGATATTTGCAGTGTTTGCAGCTTTTGAATGCTTTGAAGTTATTCGTTTAAAAGTGGACACTTTTATCTATGTATTTATTGGTTTATAGGCTAAAAAAAACAAAACTAGTACAGGAATAACAGTAAACAATATTTTTCAACCGACTTCAAAAACAAGGAGGTTCTCAATTCGATTTTTTTTTCTCGGTTGGTCCCATATAAATGTTATCGAAATTGATTCAGCACTTTTTGTAAAAATCGACAGAAAATGTTGATGTTGTAATGTTCTCCAACCTTGTACTTTCAATCTCAATTTTGACTGTGTTGCCGTTTCTTAATGGATTTGGATGATAAGGAAGTACTAAAAAGCGAAAAATAAAAAGTTTTTTTACAAAAAAGACAACCGCCTTCAAAATCTAAAAAGTGATAATACAAAACATCAAACAGAACAAAGCCACCGACTCCCGAAACTTAAGTCATGTGTGTTATGTGCTAAAGTTATTTATCACTTTTTAGATTTTGAAGGCGGTTGTCTTTTTTTTAGATATACCTAATGTTCTTTCTTTCATGTTGCAATATCTTTTTTTGGTTACGAAGATAGTGAAGATTGTTTCAATTTTATTTTATGTTTTCTAGTTTTTGTTTACTTATAATTTAATTACCCCCCCCACCGCCCACTATACTCTTGCATGTAGTTATGCCTGCGATTTTGTGTGCGTACACTGCGTGCGGTACTATTTCACGTCAAAAATTAAAGTCGTTCCCCAACAATAATAGGGTATTTTACTCTATGCGAAAAAAAATCTATAAATATGTTATTGAGACAGTTTAGGCATAAAGCAGTCGGAAAATGTAAGTTTTAGTTCATAAAATAACAAAACATCTGTTATAAAACACCGTGAAATAGTAGCGGCCATGTTATTACGCCGTACGGCTGTGTAAACAAAAAATTGTCTTTGTACTTTTATTATTTTCGTAACCGACGTAATTTTTTCATTATTACACCTATTACAAAATATGCTTTTAATTATTTTTAAATGATATACAATTATCATATTTAATATGAGCTCATTTGATACAAAACGAACTGACGGCATTTCCGCTGAACAATATGGCGTCCAGTAAGAGGCGTTTTCGTCAAATTACGCGCGAAATTTGAAAATTTAAAATTTAGATGCATTTTTATGGCACTTATCGATTGAATAAAAATTTTGTGTTTTTTTTGGTGGCATAGCACTACAGAATTTCATTGAGACACTTTTCAAAAATGGGTGTAATACCCTATTGTGGTAGCTTGATGTGCTGGCCTCTGTACTAATGTCACATTCCCTCCCCAGCGGTGTGGGCCCTGCGCGAGCACTCCCCGCGCCAGGTGCGGGAGACACTCTCCACCCGCTGTGCCAGGTCCCTGGCCGCCTACAGGAGACACTGCGCCTCGCCCTCGTCCGCCGGCCAGCTGGTGCTGCCGGAGCCCATGAAGCTGCTGCCGCTCTACACCAACTGCATACTGCGCTCTGATGCCATCGCCGGAGGTCAGTACTAGACACTCTCCACCCGCTGTGCCAGGTCCCTGGCCGCCTACAGGAGACACTGCGCCTCGCCCTCGTCCGCCGGCCAGCTGGTGCTGCCGGAGCCCATGAAGCTGCTGCCGCTCTACACCAACTGCATACTGCGCTCTGATGCCATCGCCGGAGGTCAGTACTAGACACTCTCCACCCGCTGTGCCAGGTCCCTGGCCGCCTACAGGAGACACTGCGCCTCGCCCTCGTCCGCCGGCCAGCTGGTGCTGCCGGAGCCCATGAAGCTGCTGCCGCTCTACACCAACTGCATACTGCGCTCTGATGCCATCGCCGGAGGTCAGTACTAGACACTCTCCACCCGCTGTGCCAGGTCCCTGGCCGCCTACAGGAGACACTGCGCCTCGCCCTCGTCCGCCGGCCAGCTGGTGCTGCCGGAGCCCATGAAGCTGCTGCCGCTCTACACCAACTGCATACTGCGCTCTGATGCCATCGCCGGAGGTCAGTACTATAAAAGGATTTTGTGTGTATGGGAACGAATTACTAGAAATTTATTTTTATTTTTATTTTTATTTTTATTTTTATTTTTATTTTTATTTTTATTTTTATTTTTATTTTTATTTTTATTTTTATTTTTATTTTTATTTTTATTTTTATTTTTATTTTTATTTTTATTTTTATTTTTATTTTTATTTTTATTTTTATTTTTATTTTTATTTTTATTTTTATTTTTATTTTTATTTTTATTTTTATTTTTATTTTTATTTTTATTTTTATTTTTATTTTTATTTTTATTTTTATTTTTATTTTTATTTTTATTTTTATTTTTATTTTTATTTTTATTTTTATTTTTATTTTTATTTTTATTTTTATTTTTATCACATTGATCCACTTATATAATAATTATATTCGTTATGAAAACAAAATCATTGCATGCTATACCACACATTCCCCAGAAAATCATCACGATGTAGTAACTGAGCCATGCGACACTTGCTGAATATATTTTTCGACATATAATTTATTTATTTATACTTCATGCACAAAGCTACAAAGGTGGAATTAATGCCTTAGGCATTCTCTACCAGTCAACCAAGGTTGATGAAGAGATAACGTGGCAGGTTAAAAGATAAAAGATATAATCTACACATAAATAATAGGGTATTTTACCAACATTTTACGAAAAATATTGGATACGTAGATTTAGTTTTATCAAAACAATAAAAAACTGACGAAAATAAAACGCACCAAAGATCATGAGTGGGGGTTTGTGACGTCACTTCGCCAGTAAAAATGTACTGACATAGTGATGTCACACGAGTTTTCGACGCACTGTATCGTCTTCATTTATTGTTTACGTGAAAAAAGAAAAAATACGTGTCCAATAGTTTTTGGAAATCTATGTGACTGACTAATTAGATTTTTTTGGTAAATTCCCTATTATACCTCTATAATATCATATACCTATATAAATATACCTATAAATACCCATTATATATATGTATCAAAAAAGAATCAAAAGTAGAATAAATTTGAAAGAACTCTATATTCGGATAATCTACCAATAATACGTCCGTCTCTCAGGGAACCCGAGCCGTCAGTCAATATGTCAGAAAACAAATTTATCTATGATATTCAAACTACATTGACTAATCTAGAACGTTCCTGAGTGTTCCGACATAAACCATATAGTTAATGGTTTTTACATGCTTAATGCATGCAACCTTTACTTTAGTAATTTACTAAGCTAGTTTTTTTGTAGTTCATATTCCTATGAGACTACTTAGTCGGTCTCGTAGTTGCAATAGGGTATTGTACTCTACATGAGAAAAAATCTATAATTATATTATTGAGATAGTTTAGGCAAAAAGCAGTCCGAAAACGCCTCGTGGTGGCCTCTGATGATCGAAAAATCAGTCTTTAGTTGGTAAATAAGTGACGTCTAGCACTACGTCTATGACCAGAGCTGATCTATTGTGATCGCCGCTTGTGTTGGTTCGAGATCGCCACCAAACCCTGCAGCTGTGATGAAGCGCAGGATCTGCTTTGGGGCTATCTCCATTAATTCATCCTATTCTCTCTATTTCCATACAAAATCTATCTGGGTATGGCGTATTGACAGCCCGTCGCCTCAGTGCTTGTTCGTTCTATCGACCAAATTTATCGAAAATTATCTTTAAACGCAGTATTGTTCAGAATTGAATTTCGGTCCTGTTGATCAAAGAATATTTAACACTTTTTTCTTCTAAAACACAAAAAACTAATTTAATTTATTTTTGTGACACGGACACCGTAATAAAACTTTTGTGCTTATTTATCCTATGTCCAGTTTTTGTTTAAAATCCTACATCGCAAGAGACTTTGAGTGCTTGAGTGTCCTATGTCCACTCAATCGACCAATCACAGTCCACGACGCCATGTCCGCCATTTTGTTTGATTTGACAATGACACTGTGGCTGTAGACTTCACGAGAATCGTATCGTCGCTTCTGAAAACAATTCTAAAATTGTTTAAATTGTTGAGTTTTTTTGTGCTTTTTATGTTTTAAACTTAATGCCAAATTATACCTAGAACATATTTTAAAAGTAAATGGAACGTGACGCAGCCACAAACTGAGCAAAAAGTAATTTTAGTTTACACTCAATTGCGTTTTGAACTTGAAACAGGTTGTTGTTTTTAATGACTTTGAACAACCTCCAAGCTAGCTTAACTAGCAAAAGTGCGGTCGCTTACCCGTATACGTATTAACCCGTGAGAAGGCGCGCCTCAGTTTCTTACACGGAGAGGCGCGCGCGAGCAAATTGCTCACACTACTTTAAATGCTCATATTTCTACTTTTTTGGTACTTATTGGCTTATGGTTGATTTATATGAATAAAACAAGGTTTAATAAGTGCACAAATAAGTATTTTAATTAAAAATTTAGAAACATTAATGCAACTTCTGAAGCAAATAACAAATCAACTTATTTTTATTTTCTAATTTTGACAGTCTTCACATAAATCACAATAAAAAAAATTACACAACAAAAAACTTAAAAAATTACTCTTCCATGAGATCTAGACGAGTGTGCCTCTCGAAAAACATTGCACATATATATGTAATATGTTTGGTGCAGAGTAATTGGTTGCACAAAGTGCATGCTTTTTTGGACCGAATATTCTTACGTCTAGGATATATTGAACAGAATCCGCTTGGCCAAAGCTGTGCAAGTAGGTCTAGGAAGATGGAACTATCGCTTTCTATGGTGTCAACACAATGTTGTTCTGCATCTTCAAGATCCACATCTATTGCTTCAACACCAGAATCCTCTTCCAGCCACAAACAAAGTGTGTGGTCAGGTCGACCGCGCATTTTACAAGTTGTTGTAGCTAAAAATAAAAAAATATTTATTTATTATTATTATTTTCAGCCTGGATTTTCCCACTGCTGGGCAAAGGCCTCTCCACTCTCCTTTCAACTCTCTCTGTTAAGGGCTAATTGGGGCCAGTCTTTGTCGAAGGAATCTAGATCATCTCGCCATCTCCGCCTGGGCCTGCCGCGATGTCGCTTGCCATGTAGAGGAACCCATTGGGTTGTACGTTTGGCCCAATGATCGTCTGACATGCGGCAGATGTGTCCAGCCCAATTCCATTTCAGCATGACAGCTTTCCGAGTGACGTCAGTTATTTTTGTAATGGAACGGATGGTGGTATTCCTAACCCGGTCTTGCAGTTTTATACCCAGAATACTCCGTTCCATAGCTCTCTGGCAAACCGAAAGGGTGGACCTCTGTTGATTTGTCAAAGACCATGTTTGTGAACCATATGTGAGGATGGGAAGAATACACACGTCGATGAGCCTTCTCTTAAGGGACAGTGGAAGAGTGCCCTTCATGAGGTCTTTCATTGCCCAATAACTCTTCCAGGCATTTTCGGTGCGTCTAGCAACTTCTTTGTTTTGTCTTCCCTGGAAAGAGACTAATTGACCAAGATAGAGATACTCATCGACGTATCCAACCTCCCCACCCGCCACTGTGATCCTGTGATTCGTGCTGTTCGTCATCGACTTGGTCTTCGACATATTCATCCGAAGTCCAACCTCTAGGCTTGCCGTGCTAAGATCGTCTAGCATCTGAGTCAGCTCGGAGGCTGAAGTTGCGAAGAGAACAATATCGTCGGCAAATCGGAGATTGGATAATCTCTTATGTCCGACCATAATGCCTTTCTCAACCCAGCCTGCTGTCAGCTTTCTGAAGACTTCCTCCAGTACTGCTGTGAATAATTTTGGAGACAGCGGGTCTCCTTGCTTTACTCCTTTATTTATCTGAAAAGATGGTCCTGTCCTATTATTGATTTTAATGGCTGCGGTACTATTTCTGTAGATATTTTGCAAAAGTTGAATATAAGTGGGGTCTATTTCTTGATTATTTAGAGCGTTAAAAATTGAACAGTGGCTGATACTATCGAAAGCTTTTGAATAGTCCACAAATGCGATATAAAGTGGGAGTTGGAATTCTATATGCTTTTCGATAATCTGGTTGATAGCTTGGAGGTGGTCGGTAGTAGAGAGGCCGCGGCGAAATCCCGCCTGTTCGAGAGGCTGATGTTTGTCGAGTGATTCACATATCCGGTCCTCGATTACTTTTATAAAAGCTTTATATAGGTGCGAAACCAAACTAATGGGGCGGTAATTATTAATATCTGTTTTATCACCCTTTTTATGTAAAACTATAATCAATGAATGGCAAAATGATGGTGGTAAATTTCCAGTTTTCAAAATGCTGTTGAAAAAATTTGTGATATGTGGCAGAAGGACTGGCTCTCCTATTTTTAGGGCTTCAGTTGTTATCCCATCATCGCCTGGGCTCTTGCTATATTTCATACTCCGTAATGCCTTGTGCACTTCCCAGCCTGTAAAAGGTGGAATGTGATTGGAGCATGCATATGCTGTTGCGTTTGGTTGAATGGTTGAATCATCGCTGTACAGATTCTTATAAAATTCGGTGCAAATATTTAAAATTTTGTCTCTGTCGTTCTGCCTTTCGCCTGCATGATCCCTTAAACAAGCGATTGTGGGTCGTCCTCTGCTTGATATTCCCTGTTTGGCTGATTTTAGTGAGGTGTTTTGTTCTAAAGCAATCTTGATGATATGTGTGTTATAGTTCCTTAAGTCTTTGCGAATACTGCGTTTAACAAGTCGGTCTGTCATTTTGTGTGCTGGTGTGTACATGGCTAGTTTTAGTCGTTCTTCAATCAAATGTTTCGTTTGGTAGCTGAGTTTGCTAAGTTTGTGTTTGTTTGTTTTTATTTTGTTACTGGCCTTTTTAATATTATTTTTTATATTAGTATATTGAGTTTGAACCTTATCATCATTCGTGTCTAGTAAACTGAAATTATTTTTTAAATCTAAATTGAATTGCTCGTGATTTGCTACAAGTGTGGCTTTATTTAGTCTTTTGATTGAGTTTTTTATAATTTTGGCACGCTCTATTTTTTGGTTGATTTTTAAAGTTGTGCGCAAAGGTCTGTGGTCGGAACTAAACTTAAAATTATTCAGAACTTCTATGTTGATAATCATTTGTTTATGAGAATGTAGACAAAAATCTATTTCGTTTTTTGTGATTTTATCTGGGGACAACCACGTCCAACGACGATGGGGCTTTTTATAGAAATAACTGTTACCCAGGCTTAGGTTTTGGCCGAATGCAAACTGAAGTAGTCTAGTGCCGCGTTCGTTTCTCAAACCTAGACCGTGAGGACCGACTATGTTGCTGTTATCAAGTTCTTGTCTAGCACCAACTTTGGCGTTGAAGTCTCCTTGTATAATAGTCCACGTACCACGGTTATCGTCACATGCCTTATTTAAAAGGTCGTAAAATTCTTCGACTTCGTCGTCAGGATGGGCTGACGTTGGCGCATAGACTTGAACTACCGCTAAGGTTTTCTTGTCGGTTACTCGAAATCTAAGAACAGCTATTCTATCAGAGTACGCTCTTAACTCCAAAATGTTATCTTTCCATTTTTTTGAAACTAAAAAACCCACACCGTATCTACTATTAGTCCCACCACTGCAATAAAATATATTGGTGCTTCTTTCTAGGGTATCTTCTTCATCTCGTCTTATCTCAGCCAGGCCGATAATATCCCACTTTATATTTTCCAGTGCATTTTCTAGTTCTGTTATCCGTTCTTCCGTTCTGAGAGTTCTTGTATTTAGTGTTAGAATATGAAATCTATCTGAGTCCGTTAATCGTGCTTTGGTTGTCTGACAAAGGAATCCCACCCGGGGATTTTGAGGCCCCTTGGTTCCAGAGAGAGTCTGCCTAATGTCAGCCTCAGCGTCGGCTCTGCTGGAACCGATGCCGGGTACTTGAGGCGCAGTTTTAACGTTGTGTATCATGAGAGAGTAGAGGTTTAGACAAACTAACCCACCGCGCTTGTCTAATGCGAGTTGGTGGATGTGCAGTGGACCGCCTGACTGGGTCCGAGAGCGCCGCCTTTGACGTTCAAGACGTTCATCAGCCGCCGCTCTGAGTCGACATCCTGCACTGATGCCTACTGTTCCACCCGAGCCTACTTGGGATAACTCCCGTAGCCCACGAGTAGCGTTCTACATTTAGTTAATTACTAAATGCACGACAGTTTAGAGTCATATCGAGGAAAAATATTGTTATTAAAATATTACTATAGAGTATTTACATAATAATTAACCAATATAATATAAATAAATAAAATAATATATTCTAGAAAATACAATAACACTTTTTTATTTGAAAAATAAACACTTACACGGATGGGCGCGTGATGAGCAAATTACCGCACGATGCTCCTCGGCCTCCAGAAACACCGTGCTGCTGGGTCGCAACGGAACTGACCGGTATGAGAGTTACGTCAGCAGGAAGGGGATGAATAGTCAGGAAGCTACCTATAGGAGCTTGAGACATTAGGGCGTCAGTATCACCAAAAGTTTTTGCTTTCAATATTTGTGTGAGCAAATTGCTCATAGCGCGCCGTCTCACGGGTTAACAAGCTTTAAATGGAAATAAATACGTAAGTATTGAAAAATAGTAATTACCAAGTTTGAAGACATCAGGATTTCTAATACAGACTGTTTCAGAAAATATTTGTTTTTAAGATTGGAGGCCCTAGTTATCATGCCATATTTAGAATCCCCCATAACACCATTACCATAATAGGTTTATTAATTGTTTGAGTTTTTTTTTAAATAAAACGATGAACTGTACACCATCTTGTATATTACATCTGTAACATAGAACAAACAAGCACGCAAATATGAAACCGTCTCTTTGTCTTATCTCTAATGTAAGTAAGTTCACATTCGTAATAATATTTGTGCATGTTTGTTCTACCTACACACAAAAACTGTAAAATAAGGTAAAAGTAATGACCATCTGTAGATAAAAATTATAACAACCAATTCATAGGTAGCTCATGTATTCAGAGAGACATTCAAATAGACATTCAAATAGAACTAAAAATTGGTTGTCTGTAAAGTCGGTTTACTGACAATAGTTGAACGTGACAACGCGAAAGAATCATTACCTTTATCGCTGTAATTATCGTTGCTATAAACAATTGACACCACATTCACTTTTCACTTGGAACGCCTCAGAGCGAGGTAACGCCGCAGAGCGAGGTAACGCCGCATGACGTCATGTAACGCCGTAACGCCGCATGACGTCATGTTTTTTCGTTCGTGCAGCCGGCTATCGAATTATAAGACGTTGTCACGTCAAAAACGTTTCTCCTGTAAAATTTTATCAATGGCAGATAGGACAAATAAGCACTAAGGCGACGAGCTCATAAAAAATATGTTTGTACCCCTCTTAGGTCCCGACATCACGTGTGACGACCGCTCGTGTGCCATGTACCGCGCCCTAGCCGCAGATGTGGAGAGCTCCATAGTGTACACGTACCCGCGCCTGCTGCCGCTGCATCGCCTGCCCGACCTGCCAGCCGCCGCGCTGCAGCCGCTGCGGGCCTCCGTCGACAAGATGAACGACCAGGGCGTCTACCTACTGGGTGAGTGTCCTGAGCAGACTGGACTGTCCACTGATGGACATACAACATACATCATAGTGTACACGCACCCGCGCCTGCTGGGTGACTGGCTGCTGAACAGACTGGACATACAACATGCTCATCGTAAGCCAGGAGACGTCTTCCATAGAACGCCACAACTCTTACAACTTAGGCCTAACCTTGCCAAAAAGTTAGGAGTCCTCGCAAAGGTGCGAAAGTTCTTCACGTCGGCTTCTTCTTTTTCGTATCGCTGGCACGACAGTCGTTTGTATTTGTTTGGCCCAAAATTTAGCCACTTCCACAGCGTCAGTGGCAGTGTATAATTCACCTCGATCGCATGCTTTGGGGTACAGAGGACATGACAGGAGGTGGGGCATGGTTTGCAACTCGGCGCCACATGCACACCCTGATGCTGCTCTGTCGAGGTAGCCCCGTTTAGCGACGTTGGCGTTACACCTTCCTACTTGGGTTCTTAAACGGTTCAGGGGGTCTACTCTTATTCAACGAAAAACGAAGTTTCGATCGAAATTTCGCGTGTTTTCTACCACGGTTCCATTCGTTCCGAAATTTCGTTCCGAACGAAAATTGTTTGAAGTTTAGAGTCTCTAAACCTACTCTAATTCATAAGTATTCCGACCGAAAATTTCATTTTGACAGATGATTGTTCGGAATTTTAACCTCAAATTGACGAAACCAAAAGTTTTTGATTTTCGTTAGCGTACATTTGGTAAGAAAATTGCTTGAAATGGCTACAAGAGTGCTTTTGATCCAAGCTGCTCTTCGTGCAGAACGCTTAGAGCGTAAAAGAAACCGGCGCCGCCTGGACAATCAATTTAGTATTAGGTACTTAGTTAATTCCTGACTTAGAGTTTGTAGGAAATATATAGCCATTTTAAACTAAAAAGATGTTAATGGTTATTATTAAGAGTAGGCCGATACAGTGTTAGTAAAAATAAGTATATTGCATTTAAATGTTATTATACTATGTTATTTAAGTACTTACAAAGTTCGAAATCCAAAACAAAACTTGTAGATTGTACCTAATATGTGTATCGCGATTGCGAAGTATGTAAAAAAGCACTTGGAAACATGATTTAATAACACAGCTCGAATATCTATGAACACAACACTTGAGAAACAAACTTAAGAAAAGTTTTAAAATAATTCAAACAAAAATCTCAAGTTGACATGTTATGATTAGATTGCGCGTGAAGTGTGAATATACGGATATTTTTGGTTGTCATACGTTACTGCCCATCATTGCCATCAATTATTACTCTTCAAATTAGTCGGATAACAATGACCGTGAAAGGGTATTGTAGAGTATCTCGGTGAATTTCGTAGAAACTATAAATCGTATCTGTATATTTATATTTTCTGCATGAATATAACAAAGAAATATTTAATAAACCACATTTTAAATATAAAATGCAAAAATAAAGAACATTTTATTTCTATTTCATCTTCCATTCATTCACGAAAATTGTCTATGAATCCGAACTTCATATGCGTGTCCGAAAATAAAATAGAGTAGGGTCAGTAACGAAATTTTGTTTATATTTCGTTCGTTTGCGAAGTTTCGTTTCGAAGATAGAGAGTAGACCCCCAGGGACTTTCAGATGGACCACGGAATGTTAGACCCTGCGGGTAGATGCTCGCTTGGTGATAGATATTGAGTGGGTAGGGGAAAAGTGTGCTGCCACAGTTTGCAGCGGGCATCAGCCGTGTCTCCTGACTGACCAATTTTAGGAACAGATGCTGAACCTATACCAAGTTCAAGTTCGATCGTGCATGGAGTACTGTTCGCACCTTTAGGATGGATCTGCCAAATACCAATTGGAGGCGTTGGAAGTTATTGATAGACGTGACAAGAGGCTCATTGACAATGACTTCCTGGTTAAGGCTAAGCTCCAAAGCCTTGAACATCGCCGCACCGTTGCCAGCCTATCGGTCTTTTATCGGGTACATTTCGGAGAGTGTACTTTAGAACTGGACAACTAAATTCCCCCATCCCCATTCCATCACCGGACGAGCAGGGATACGGCGAAGCGTCACCGCTATACGGTTGAAGTTCCACGGTCTCGGACCAAGCGCTTTGGTTCCACATTTATAATACGAACTGCCAGACTGTGGAATTTACTGCCCGCCTCTCTGTTCCCTGATAAGTGTCATCTGGGTATCTTCATGGCACGACTGAACCGGTTTATCCTAGGCAAGTGTGCTCCACCTTACGCCACATCATCACTTAAGATCAGCTAAGTTGCAGTTAAGTGCAAGCCTATAAAACTATGTATAAAAAAAAGAATGTTTATCATTATCATCATCAGCCGGAATACGTCCACTGTTGAACAAAAGCCTCCCCCATAGAACGCCACAACGAACAGTGGAAAATATGTTTTTCTTACTTCTTCTCCGCGTCGAGCTTCATTGCCTCGATGTTTTGTAGTGGTCGCCACTGTTGATTTTGGCTTTCAGAAGTTGCAGTGGTTTAGGAATAGAGCGGCGGCATTGTCCCAATATAAAATAAAAATATTAAATAAAAAAGAACGCCATAACTCGCGGCAACCTGCCCCTTGCATCCACCGGTTACCCGCGACCTTGACGATGTCATCGGTCCATCTGGTGGGAGGCCTACCAACGCTGCGTCTTCCGATTCGTGGTCGCCACAACATGTTCCTAAAATACCCTGGTCTGAAAAATGTTGTGGTAGGACGGCTTCGAGTCCAATTATTGTTATAGCCTCAGATTGTTCTTAAATACTAACTCCAAAATGTGTTAAATAAGGGTGGCGCTACAATCGCGACCGAGTAATCAACTGCTACATTCATACCATACCATGTGCCCACGCAAGCGCCATTTTGGCGGGTTTTGGAACTGTTACTTGCTGCATAAAACTGGGGACTTTTTCAACATTCCCCCCATACAAGGTAGTTCTCACTACCTCTACCTCGATCCTCCATACTATTGCCATAGAATATCTATGAGCTGATCGTGGCTCATAAAAAAATATGTCAATTGACACGGTGTCAAATACCGAATTGCAACGCTTCATTTCTCCTACAGAGAACGGCGTACACATGCTCCTATGGGTAGGCTCGCAGGCGAACCCCGAGTTCGTCCAGGACGTGTTCGGCGTGCCTTCCGCGCAACAGATCGACACGCAGGTCTGCGAGCTTCCTGTGCTGGACACGCCAGCCAGCACCGCCGTAAGGGCCCTCATCGACGACGCCAGGGCCAGGAGACGCACCGCCATGAGGGTGAGTACACGGGCTAGAGCTGCAGGAACTGACGCGAAGAGATATAGGCAGAGAAATGGTGCTGTTCCACGTGTCATGTCACGTGAACAGGCGCTGTTAGTTGAGATTGGTCATCTCTCAACTGCCATGGCTTTTATCTCGGCCTTTAACTGCCATGCCAAGATTCCAAGGTTGGGATAACTTTTTTTTTTTAAATATCTATTATGATTGTATTGCTTTGTCAATCCCTAGCATCGGGTTTGATATCAACTCACTTCACCTATACTCCATTTACAATGAGATTAGACAAATATACAAACCTTTTTTACAGTCCGTTCAACCGATTTTGACTTCTATTCCGTAGGCTCAAGGATGACACTAGAGGCAAAAAAGTGGTTACAATAATAACTGTTTACTGCAGCTGCCATTTGTCATGCTACCAACGCAATATAAGTCAAAATCGGTTGAACGGACTGTAAAAAAGGTTTGTATATTTGTATATATAGTAAATGGAGTATAGAGTTCACCGAAAAGAGTTACAGAATAGCATAGCAGTTACAAGGGATTGACTTTTCATCTTAAGCTCGCTAGAATACGACGAGAGCAAGTATAAAGTCAAGACAAGTCTCATTCTTACTTTTTTTAAACACAAATATGATACACACAGGTACCTTTTACAACCTTTTGTACAGAGGCCAGCACATCAAAATACAACAATCTGTCAAATGTCTTGGATAGATTTTCAATTTTATTATAAAAGATGAAGGTTCAAATTTGACAGTTTGGTATGGCTTGATGTGCTGGCGTCTGTACATAGATTTTTTTACATCAGTTTTTGTTTTATCTGTGTGATGCAGGCATGTATTTCTAAACTCTTTACTGTCAGCGTAGACAGATCAGCAATAAGGTCAAGTAGTTTTCATTGATTGATAATGAATCATAGTGGAACAGGTATAGAGTTGAAAATTGCGTAATGTGAAAGGTTAAAAATTGTATCTTGCACGCAAATTTGGACTATATAAATATTGTGTTTCAGTTTATGATCAATTAATAGAGTGCGTTGCTGATTTGTTTGCACAGCTCTTACACTACAAATGCTTACTGAACAACTTATTTTTTTTTATTAATAATTAAGCCTATTTTTTAATGAATGCTTACTCTACATATCTTGTACAAACTGCAGATATTTTATGGTTTCTTGTACAGGTAACGCATGATACTAGTTGATAGTCTTTCGTTTCTTATCTTTATTTTCTTTATTCTATTTTCGGCCTATCGTGTGTCATTATTCCAGCAATTACTGTACCATAATATTAATTATGGTACAGTAATTCTAATAAGGTATAAATTGCAGTGCAATCTGGGTTAACAAAAGAACACCCAACGGTAGTTGTATTGTTCAATGAAAGATTAGAATCAGCTTACAATCTAAATTGTGTCTCTTTGAATACACACAAAGTTCATTACGCTTTGCTTTCGTAATTTCGCGGATTTCTTTTTTCTGTAATATTCCTGCTATGTTCACTAACTAAACTTGGTAAGACCTTTTCTCACTCGAAGCACGATCAAAGACTTGAATACTGACTAACGATGGGCCTGAAACGTACATGCATGGACTCGCATGGCCCACCCTAGTGCGGCACTCCCACTGTTTCCTCTCCCAGCTGACGGTAGCGCACCAGTTGTCGGCCACCGCGCCTCAGTTCCGGCGCCTCATGGTGGAAGACCGCGGCCTGGATGGTGCAGACGCCTACATGGACTACCTCATGTCTGTGCACAAGGCTGTGCAGAAGATGCTGTACGTTTGAAGGGTTCTTGAGGGTTTCTGGGTGGGTCGGGGGTTTCTGGGCTTGGTGCGTGTGGCGTGGAATTGAAAGGCAATTTTCATTTATCTATTAGAAGACTTTTATTAATATTGAATAAGGACTGGGAGACCGGGAGTTTATATAACTCTTTCGTACATTGAAAAATTCAGTCTAATTGTAATAGAGTCATCTCATAATCATAAGCAATAGAAATAAGGTTGTATTACTCGAAACTGTCTTTACAGTGTAATGGCCAAATACTCAAACGCTATTCAATGTGTATGCAAAAAATAATTCTCGTGCTGTCTCTATCATTTTATGTCAAAGTGACTGTGACAGTACGAGTATACGTATGCGATCTTAAAATTGAGTAGCGTTTAAGTATATGGTCATAGGTGTCTTGTACGGTTAAAATTGTTTCAATTTGCATCGGTATTTGTCAACTTATCTAATATTTTACCTTATAACTTTGCTTTTATATGAATAAACAAGGGCAATTTTAATACTTGCAGAAATCATTCGGCTTCACATTACAATCATATTTTATTAACACCAGCCAATCGATACGATATGGATATACACTTCGCAAAAAAATCAATCTAAACAGATTTTTTGTTGCTTTAAAATCTATAAATAACAAGTTAATTTGGTTGGCACATTACAGCAGCATATTGATGTACAAATTCTATGGGGGAATAGAATTTAATAGCTGATAAAAAGTACATATGTCAATAGGGTATTACACCCATTTTTGAAAAGTGTCTCAACGAAATTCTGTAGTGCTAATATGCCACCAAAAAAAACACAAAATTTTTATTCAATCGATAAGTGCCATAAAAATGCATCTAAATTTAAAATTTTCAAATTTCGCGCGTTGTTTGACGAAAACGCCTCTTACTGGACGCCATATTGCTCAGCGTAAATGACGTCAGTTCGTTTTGTATCAAATGAGCTCATATTAAATATGACAATTGTATATCATTTAAAAATAATTAAAAGCATATTTTGTGATAGGTGTAATAATGAAAAAATTACTTTGGTTACGAAAATAATAAAAGTAAGCCTATATTACGCCAATCGGTTGACTGACAGTTGTAAATTTTTTGTTTACACAGCCGTACGGCGTAATAACATGGCCGCTACTATTTCACGGTGTTTTATAACAGATTAAAAATACTGAAAACTTTGAATTGAATTTAAAAATTTGTTTTGTTGTTTTATGAAGTAAAACTTACATTTTCCGACTTCTTTATGCCTAAACTGTCTCAATAAAATATTTATAGATTTTTTCTCGTATAGAGTAAAATACCCTATTGATTAGTAATGTAACACTTCCGTGTTTGCTGTCAACACGCTAAGAAGATGAATTGATTAGTGATGTCTACTAACCTAATCCTAAGGTATTGAAGTAAACTCAATAGTGCACTCTTTCAATTCCACTGCCGTTTGTTACGATACGGGGTTTTTTCAAAAGTTTGAATCGCTTGAAAACGCATGTTAAAAGGATTTTTTTTTCGTTTAAACATAATGTTATTGAAATGTTCTGCATACAAAAAAAGGGTGGCGATTCCTGGTGTATCGACGGTTTCTACTGTGTTTGGGTGTTGTGTGATGCTTTCTATTCATATATTATTATACTTTTATATTTCATATTTGTGGTTTTATATTTCTATATATTTTTCCAATTTATAACGATTTGCATCATTTCAGGGTCATTGTGTACGGTCAACATAAGGTATAACTAGTGTATACACTATATAGTTGAATTTTACTAAGACACTGACCATCAAATGTAATTTAAAATAATTAAAATTATTTTTTATTCAAAAACATCCATCGGTTTCTAAGTAAGCTTACTTATCTCTTTTGTTGACCGTACATGAAATATATTTTCTTATTTGTGTAACATTTATACTAGAGAGGTTTTTGTAGTTAAATCAAGGTAAACAATCTTGAGATGTCTTTTTATTGATTATCTGCATGTTAAAATTCTCAAACATGTAATATGTATTCCTTGTATATTACAAATGCAAAACAAAGGGATAGAACCGATCTGGCATATCGACTTACCGCCATTTTTTTTTCGTAATCGCGTCGCACTATTTATCCATACTAAAAAGTTCGAACCCCTTTAGTACCTATGTTTGCAAAAATATCATAATTTTAACAAGCACATGTTTTTAAAAAGACATCTCAAGATTGTTTACATTTATTTAACTACCTAAATCAACGAAGTATTGACTGGAGGACTGTTTAAACATGTTTATATTTTCATTATAAATTATTATATACATACTCACTTCCCACATGACGTATTCACACACACATTATATTTACATTTGCAACACATTTTCATTCTGATAACAATTTAACATCCAAACCATGTCACAACATGACATTTGAGATCTGATCATGCGCTTGATCAATCGTCCACAAACACACATCTTCTAATCACTCGGCCGTAAATATGACACTTCCATACCGGCCTATTAGGGCCGAGTCACACTGGAATAGCAGCGGCCGGCAGCGACGCGGCGATCAGGCGCGAGCCGTTCTTTTATGCGACGGTCGAAGACTCGCGGAGCCGCGCGGGGCCGCGAGCTGCCACTCGACTCATACAAATCTCCAAACGATACTATGCTTTGATGTTCGAAGATAAAGTTGAAAATAGTTTGTCAGCAAAACTGCCGACCGGTGCCATCTCGGTGTGACTTGATTCTTACTGTCCCACTGCAGGGCAAAGTCTTCTTCTCATACATAGAAGGCACAAACCTTGATCACCACGCTTGCTTAAGGCGGATTTTTAGACTTAATGAATAAGTCCAGGTTTCCTCACGATGTTTTCCTTTACCGATGTCAGTGAGGTCCAAAATAGACTTAAAAAGTAGACAGAATTGAAAGTCGCATTGGTACTTGGCCGGTTTCGAAACCACAACCTCAAGCACCACAGAAAGGCGCCTTTACCATGACTATGGGACAGACGCCAGCACATCAAGCCATACCAAACTGTCAAATTTTCCCAATTTAATATGAACCTAATTGTTTTTGTAATAAAGTTGATAATTTATCAACGAAATTTGGCAGATTGTTGTAGCTTGACGTGTTGGCTTCTGTACATCGATTTTTGAAAAAGGTTCATTTATGTCGCTGATGAAGAAGCTTATAATACAAGTAGAGAGAACAACAAAGAGTAGTGTAACCCATTTTAGAGACCTAAGGGTGTTACCAAGCCAATCGATGGATCGTCGACCGACGGCATCGATCGAAGGTAGAATGGATTAGTCGATGTCGATCGATAGTTTCTACCAGACCAATCGATCGATTGTCTATCGACGATCGATCGATGGTAGAATGGATACTAATCCATCGAGCGACGTCGATCGAGCTGCTTGATTATTATTAGTGATGGATTATAGCTGGAGATAATCGATCAACGTCGACCGATGCCATCGACCAGCAATCGATCGATTAGTTAGTCGAACGGTATCCGTCGATCAGCCAAACCTACCACACCAATTGATCAACGCCGAACGATGTCGACTGATGGCATCGATCGATGATCGATCGATTGGTTTAGTAACACCCTTAATGCTAACAGTCCACTGAAGCGGAGCGGAGAGGAGCGCAGCTGTGCTAATATTAACCAATGGAATTGCATGTCGGTTCCGCTTTAGTAGACAAGGATTTACGAAGTTTAAAAATTCATACGAATCGAGAAAGCGGAGCGGGAAAGTGGAGCGGGGAAGCAGAAATATTGCAGCTGATTCGGCCTGGCAGTCTGCAACTCTGCTCCGTATTACGCCTTCGCTCCACTCCGCAATACCTTGCTCAATGGATAGGCAGCCTCACTTTCTCGCCAGTTTAGTGCTGTCTCTTTCTAGTAACAACGTTTTCTGGAGACAGCATATTACCTGGCGCTTCAAGGTCTCCAAAACGGGGTTCTTCTACTACTCTTTGAAGTGTTTTGTCAACTCGAATTATAGCTTTTCTGATACTCTGTGTGTCTCTTGCTAAAGCTGTATATGTCATATTTACGGACGCGTACTCGTATCATCTCCCCACTCAACCCCTTCGTTGTTTCAGCTAACAACAATGCGCCAACACGACAAACTGGAAGCTGTTCTACGTCACTTCCTCGTCGAGGACCGCGGAGTGGACGGCAGTTCTTCCTACGTCGACTACCTGTGCCACATTCATAAGGAGATCAGAGCGCTACTATAGCAGATGTACGGCTACTATTAAGCGTAGCCACACACCTGCAGAAATTACGCGACGTAAGCTCGGCGTACTTAATTTCTGCCCGATGTATAGCATGGCAAGCGTAAGCTCGTCACGCTTTTGATTGCGTATTTTTCGTGGGTAGAACTACGCTACGGTGTTGCCGCCCGGTCAATAAAATGTGGGTGACTTTTACATTAGGATGTGTTTTCTTTTCAACTGGTTGTATAATGAACCTTGCTACATAGGTACTAAGAGGCATTTAAGAATGTTTAATAAAAGCTTGTTGGGTTTAAATTTTTTAATGTTATCTATCGCTTCTTAGGTACCCAGAAGCATATTAATTAATTGAAGTGATATTCAGGAATGGCATCGGTACCGCCATTTTAGTTACTTGAAATATCGTTTGAAATGAGTTTTATTTTTGTTTTTCCACATGTTTGTCTCCACTGAAGATAAATATTGTAATTGTTGATTTTGAAAAATATTCAGACGCAATAATATGTAAATAAATTACGTAGGTATGTTTATAAGTGTAAAACATCCTTAAATTATGATGAGTTTGTAAAATAAACGGCTTAATGTAAAAGTATTCCACATTCCTAACTTGTATAGTTGTGAAATAAATGATTTTGTTTTGGACTACTTAGTATCAATGCTATTTTTAGGACTTTTGAGATTTCTACCAAAAACTACCAAGCAGGGTTGCTAGTAGTGAAAAATTGTTAATAATTTAATATCGAAAACGTGCATTTTGGTAATGGTTCCAGATGTTCAAGGCTTCCAAAGTATTCATATTACGGTACAAGTTACACCACCCTGTGTCCCTCATAGGCTCTCCACACACTTCACATGCAACAAAAAGTTGTGTCGCAAAGTCGCGCTTGTATATAAGAGCCTTATGTCGATCGTTGATAGAGTTCTTTATATACCTGTTACGTCCAAGTTCAATGCGTGAAGATTAGCATTTAATAAAGACTAGATATTTCTTCGAATAAAAAGTGTTTGTCCCCTTATTATATATTAACATCACCTTCAATTTCAATAGGCAGATGTGTACTTACTGCTAGAATAAAGGTATTTTCTTCCATGATAGGGCTCGGTTATTCAAAATGAGTTAATGGATTCGATTCCCCAGCAGTGAATAGTACTTGTATTCCCGTTGTCCCTGTAATTTTGTCCCCGTTAGGCGGGACAACAGCACGTCATAAAATTTTATTTCCCTTGTCCCCCTTACGTACATTTCGGCACCGGAGATAGTTAAGATTGCACGTATCGTTGTGCACTTACCCAAAACTAAAATGAAAGATATGTATATGATAGATTTTAACATTTTAGGTAATGGATTTTTTAATTTTAACGCAACGGGGACAACGGGAAGTAATTTTAATTATTTTTAGTCAATTCCCTTTAACGGGGACATGGCCGACGGGGATATCGGGAATTCACGGAATAGTGTTGTTTTGATAGGAAGTAAACGGAATCGCATCCGGATTGGGGTTGCCCCTTTTAAATACAGTAGTACCTTTGTCTACTCAGGCGACAATATATACAAAATTAGCACATGAATGACGGGAATTAAATAAATTACAACTAAGTATATAATTATTAACGATTTCTACAAAGTTATTATTGAGAGGCTAATGCCGCAGCATGTGTACCAAGTTAAAACCACGTTAGGTTAAAAAACCTTTAGGTCTAAGGTGGAAAGGTCAAGTTAGACCTATAATCTTCACAAGACAAACGACATGTACGTTAAATTTTAATATAAGACTTACTGCGGTACTCAGGGACGTTATTTAATAATAATCAATCATTAACCTTATTAGACAAGCATAAATTGGAATGCTGTCAGTCAAAAATATGACAGATTGAGAAAATTTTAATATTGTTGACATGTGACAAGTTATGTTGGCCACTGATTAATTATTATTATGTGACGTCTCTGAGTGTGGCACTTACCCACCGTTCTTCGAATAAAAAATGTTTGTGTGAAATTGTCAAGCGTTTTTAAGCTGTTATAATTGGTTGTCGATTGTTCAGTCAACCAATCACACCCATTGCGGACTCACCATACCCCTGGTGGTGTGATGTTGGGTTTAAAACTAACCCAAATGTTTCACACACTATAGAGCGGTTCTGGCGCTCGGCGGCCGCTGCCGCGGCACCACTCGCCTTCGTGCTTTATTTGTCACAATTCTAACCTAACGATTTACTTAGTGGTATTTTAGACCAACCATACCACCAGGGTTGTGGCCAGTGTTATGGTGGGAACGCACACATCACAGTGCATGACAACTTGTCATACATTTTCGATTCGAGAATCTGGGGGGGAAGACCCTTATCTTGTATAGAACTAAGATGTTTATAAAAAGCATTTTGTATGACCCCTAGTAATTCGTATGTTATGAAGTCAATTTAGAAGATATTGTTTTTTCTACTTAAAGATAGTGAGTTATTGAATTTTGTTTAAACTTACAATCTAACCGACCAAGATAATAAGATAACTGGGTAGATATTTCGTTAAAAATATGTAAATTATTTACGTATACAGTAGGTCTAATTAACTCGGTCGAGTAAGTTTTGATTCGAACCCAAGACTTTTTGTATATAAGCAATCAAGTCATCTTCCAATAGTAGTTTTTGTATAGACCAATAAGGGTGAAAATCTACCGGAGCAGAGACGAGCGGTGCGGTGAAAAATTAACCAATAAGATCACTATATTAATGTTGCGGGGAGCAGATCAATTTAAATGCATAGTCCCTATTGGTTGATTGTCCTTTACTCTTCGGTGGAGTATCACCCTAAGGGTGCGGTCCTATTGACAGCGATTAACTTTAAAACTATTACCATTTCTGTATTCAAATTGCAGTTTAGCTCTTGTTGGTCTACAAAATAGCTTCTAGTTCCTAGTTAAAGCTGTCAAAGGGACCGCGCCATAAGGCATTAAGTTTTAAAAGACAAGGTGTTGTCTCTGTCACGCCATACTTGTAAGACAATCTCTTTCCAACGCTTGGTTGTCATATGACGTCTGTGTACGGTTTTTGGTTAGTGTGGCTCACTCAGCACCAACTGTAACGTATGTTGAAGGCCTAGAAACTTGTTAAATGAGATAAAACATTACCCTCATTTTGAGCTCCGCCGCAGTTGGGTGTAAATGTAGGCGTTTCTAGTTATTAAATTGTCACGTATGTTTACAAAAAATAATACATTGTCCAAGAAGTATTGAATAAACTGCCTAGTAACTTAAGTGTTGCTACACGATAAAATATTAAATTTAGTAGAAATTCCAATTTATTATCTCAAATTGTAAGTTTGTTTTGTTAACAATTGGAATAGTGTTTCGTTTTCTACGATATTAAAACTAGATATAAATTTATCTATATTGGATTGTATTGTAAATGTAAATAAAATATGGCATTATTTAATTTTGTTCTTATTTTTAGATTAATGATAATATTACTTGACTTTCGTAGAGTTAAAAAAATCGAAATTAGTCGGGTAATCCTGATAAAACGTAAGTGATAACACTGCGGTCCTACCATACTACTGGCCATACCCCTGATGGTAATGTGGGTCTAAAACAAGGTTGGCGACGACACGGTTGGCGCAGTGGCTGAGCGATCGACTGCTGCGCAGCGTGTTGCGGGTTCGATTCCCGCCCAGGGTAAATATTTGTATGATGAGCACTTGTGTTTGCCTTGTGTCTGGGTGTTGTTTATCTATGTATGTATGTATTTAAAATATATTTGTGTATGTATATCAGCTGTCTGACACCCATAGTACAGGGTCTCCCTAGTTTGGGGTCAGATGGCCGTGTGTGAAACGTCCCCACATATTATTATTATTATTAAAACTATACCACTCACTTGACCCAAGCCAATGATTCACCAACAATAGAGGGGATCTGGTGCTCGGCGGCCGCTACTGCGGCACCGCTCGCTTGTCTTCGTGCTTTAATGGTCACAGTTCTAAACTAACCAACCCAAACGATTTTCTCAGTGGTATAATTTTTACCACCACTTAGTGATAACTATACTAAAGTCAACTAATTTTATTGAAAAATATATATCATCTATTTTTTTATATAGAAGCGAGGAAAAGTAGCCCTACAAGCGAACGAGGTGTTCGTTATCAATATAAAGATGGATATTATTAATACATAAGATATCTTTAGACTTGTTCCCTAGCTAAACTGTGTCACCATATTTTATAAAGCAATGTTTCGAAAAACGCAAATCCCTCATAGATTTTGTATCTTTTTGACTACCTCCTGAATTACTATTAATAAAGCAACTAAAAATCGAAGTTTACAGTTAATTGAAAGATTATGGGGTTTTTAGAGTTAATATAAACTTTTTTTTTTTTATTGGTGAATAGTGTCAGCTACCCTACTTTGTTTGCCCTCATCATCATTATCATGTCTACCTATAGACGCCACCTGCTAGGCATAGGTCTCCCCCCTTGGGGGGGAGACCTCCACCAGCCTTTGTACCCACCCTGCCCTACCTAATTTTGTAACATTATTTTTTAGTTAAAGAAGCCGAGAGTATTCTTCTTTGTGATGTCTCTTGGGCCAGTATAGCAGGAATTGTATGTGCATTTAGAGGTATGGTGCCTTTATAAGAATGTGGTGACGCACAGCTATCCTAAACTACGGTTTGTAGCCAAAATCGTGAATAAGATTCAGTTTATATCTTCCGTTTACAGTAGTTAAGTCCATTACGTCCCATTTTCACGGTGCAATTAAGTTGCCTGTTGAATGCTATAAATTGAAGCAACAATTAACAGTGTTTAGACGATGCAAGTAATTGATTGCTTCAATTTAATTGTATGCAACAAGCAAGAAACTTGCATCATGTAAATGGGGCCTTAGAGTAACTTCGGTCTGGCAAGTGGAGGAGATTGTTGTTAAATAGTGTATAATCGAGAACTGTATTGAGCGTGTAAGTTTTTAATAGTAAATAAATTCTTTTGTATAAAATGGATTTTATTTCACTTTTAATAAAATATGTTCAATTCTATGAGACAGGCTCGACCTAGTATGGAATCCATAAGCAAAATTGTATAAACCTAGCTATCAAAAATATAATTGTACGGGTGTAGATACACAGATTCAGGCAAATCTGAAAAGTAGGTACACCCGCGATTGTGATGTACATGAAAGTAACTATTACGAAAGTTACGACGAAACGGCTGAACCGATTTTGATGAAATTTAGTATGAAGATAGCTGGGACATAAGCTACTTTTTTTTCCGCGACTTCGCCAGCTTTCGCGATAACCGACCTTCACGCGGACGAAGTCGCGGGCGAAAGCTAGTTACCTACCTATAAAGTTCAAGTCAAAAAACTGTTTTGATTGTTTACTATAATTTTATTAAGTTACGTAGAGTCCTTAAATGAAATTGCCACCATTGATTAGGGAACGAAAATCATCAACTTCCAAAAATTAAACGCAAGCCAAGTGATCCGATTGGCTGTTGATAATTTAATCAAATAATAAAAATTATCTTGCGCGCGATTGACATTTTTTTAGCAATGTTTTATGTGGATTTTAGTTCCAGAAACCGGGCATCCTTACATTAGAAATTAAACTAATTGGGTGATAATTATAGACCAGTAAGTTCGTATTTTTTTCTGCAGAAAAAAAAAACAACATGACGAGTTGTTTGGTTTGTACAATTGTTATGTTTAGTTACTTAAATTCTGACAAGATGTAGCTGATACCTATAATCTACAAAGTGCTTATTTGGAGTTTCAAAGATATTCTAACTTCAAGCTATTCATGATGACCATATTGAGCTTGAAGTTCTAAATTGACGCTCGTTCTTAAATACTATAGAAGCAGCTACATCAGTCAAGACAGCTGTGATTAGATAACCAGGGCTTCGTGAAAATATCGGTCTCATTGAACAAGTACAGCTGTTTGCTCTGTGTTAAGTTTTCTCATTTGAAAATTCGCAGTACCTGCCTGTAACAGTCTGGATTTGTGACAGTCTTATAGCTATATACACGGTTTCGTCGCATAAAGGAACCCACGGCAGAAACCAAATCTTTCATCGTTGTAGGATATATAACTGCCATGTTACGTTGTCGGCGCTTCCGTCTCCTGCGACCGAGGTACTTGACAAACACCACCCTGATATGCCGCAGATATGCCTTCACCTTTGCAAACTTCATTTTGGAGCAGGTTTCTGACAACAAAAATAAAAGTTGATTAATTACTAATTTAGTTTTTTAGGGTTTCGTACCTCAAAAGAATAAACGGAACTCTTTTTCTCAGAGACATGTAGAGCAAGCTGAAATTAATTTTAAGTACAGTCCGTGCCACGAAAGATGAGACTTGACACGGACTTGATTTGACTTGCGCAGTACTCGATTTAAAGGTAAGAGACCTTTAAATCGAGTTCTGCGTTATTCAAATCAAGTCCGTGTCAAGTCTCATCTTTCGTGGCACGCACTATAGGTAGGTACCAAGGTCTGCATGTATTTGAAATGCTCATTATTTATAGGACCACATGTTCAGGTACAGTTTCTTAGCAAATAAACATATTCACCGGTTTAGGATAAATAATTTCAATTATAGGGCCCTTGTAGTTGCAAGGTAGACAATCCTGGGGGCAATCGTTTCGGCGCTTGCGCCGGCACCCCGCCACGTTCAGTGCCAGCAAGACTAGCAGTTGCAGTATCTCAAAAACCTTCACAAGACACATCCTGGAACACCACACGGGACTTACAAGCTCAAGAAGAGTAACAGTTTTGTTTTTTTTGGAATAATGGAACTAGGTAGCCACCTTGATAGAGTCGAAAAGTCCTGTGGCTGCCAGTAAGTATTATGATTTTCTGGCTTTAAAGGAGACTGGCGGGGTGTTAGGCCTAAACACCTAGGTACTTAGATAGTAACGATGTCATTAGTCATTAGATTAACTACACGTATCTACATTTATGGCGACCACTTTATTCGAAAACTTGTCTCAGTGTAGAAAAAAATACATCAACTTTTGAAGTTGACGTTGTCAAGGTTAACTGATGTTGAAGACAAATAGGTATCTGTTTTAATCCTTTCACGCGGACGGTCGCAGGTAAAACCTAGTTTAGTATAGGTTGAAATTGTTTATTTTTACAAACCTGTTATGTGCTACTTGTTTGCAAAAATAAAAAATACGGTGAGTTGTTTGACTTTACAATATGCACTGCTGTTTTATTTTCTAGGAGATGTAGCTTATAAAACCTAGACCTAGACCTAGGCTTCAAATGGTGCGTGCAATTTTTATTACTTAAGGCTGTTGCGTCACCAGTTCCTTTTACTTGGAACTTCATCATCATCATGTTAACCTTTGGACGCCCACTGCTGGGCATAGGTCTCCCCCAAGGGGCGGGTTCAGCCGCCCTTGGGGGATGCCCAGCAGTCCCAGGGAATATTCCGATCTGTCACCCCGCTTTGCCTCTGCGGGGACAGATTAGAAAAAAAAGTTTGGTTGGTCTCCCCCATAGAATAGGGTATTTTACTCTATACGAGAAAAAATCTATAAATATGTTATTGAGACAGTTTAGGCATAAAGCAGTCGGAAAATGTAAGTTTTAGTTCATTAAATAACAAAACAAAATTTTAAATTCAATTCAAAGTTTTCAGTATTTTTAATCTGTTATAAAACACCGTGTAATAGTAGCGGCCATGTTATTACGCCGTACGGCTGTGTAAACAAAAAATTGGTAACTGTTAGTCAACCGATGGGCGTAATATAGGCTTTGTACTTTTATTATTTTTGTAATCAACGTAATCTTTTCATTATTACACCTATTACAAAATATACTTTTAATTTTTTTTAAATGATATACAATTATCATATTTAATATGAGCTCATTTGATACTAAACGAACTGACGTCATTTACGCTGAGCAATATGGCGTCTAGTAAGAGGCGTTTTCGTCAAACTACGCGCGAAATTTGAAAATTTAAAATTTAGATGCATTTTTATGGCACTTATCGATTGAATAAAAATTTAGGGTTTTTTTTTGGTGGCTTATTAGCACTACAGAATTTCATTGAGACACTTTTCAAAAATGGGTGCAATACCCTATTGTATGTGAATGAATCAATGTGTGTGTGTGTGTGTATGTGTGTGTGTATGTGTGTATGTGTGTGTGTATGTGTGTGTGTGTGTGTGTGTGTGTGTGTATGTGTGTGTGTGTGTGTGGGGGGGGGGTGTATGTCTGTGTTTGTGCCTGTAGTGTATTATTGTTTATGTGGTGTATATGTATAAGGTATGACGTGGGGGGGGAGGGGGGTTGTGTTGATTGGTTTTTAGAAGGTAGCTGAGAGTATTCTGAATGGCTTATAGTTGTGTAAGAGTGATTCAAGACTGCCGCGAGGACACGGCGCGGCATACGCTGGCAGAGTGTGCCGCTTAAATTGGGAGGAGCCGCGCCGTGCCCTTGTCTCAGAAGTAGACAGTGACCTGTCGCTGCCGGCCGTGGTCAAGTTGATGGTCGGCAGCGCAGAGTCCTGGGTCGCAGTGGTGTCCATCTGCGAAACTGTCATGTCGCAGAAGGAGGCTGCGGGAAGGGAGAGGGAGATCAGCACCTCCCACCCGGCCCGCAGCAGGCGCACCGGGCGTCGGCGGAGAGCCGACAACGCCCTCTTCCAGCCCCCCTAAATGGGTCCAGGGGCGGCAGACTCGGGGACGTCTGTCACCCCCCACATACATCAGGACCCGAGGTGACGGAGCGTAGTGTTCCACGAGCGCCCCTCTTAGATGTCCAGGGGGGAGTCTAACAGCTCACTCTGAACCGTTGTGGCCCGCAGAAGCGAGCCGGGGAACTAGTCGGGGGTTGCAGAAGTATCTCTAGTTCCCGCGACTCCCGACGCAGGTGTGAGATGGAACACCGGGGTGGTTTTCAGTCAGTAAGAGTCTGACAGACCCCTTCGCCCGCTCCAGTGCGGAGGACATCCATGAGGATTTTCCACCCCGGAAAAAAAAAGTCATTCCAGACATACCTACTATTTAACATATTAACCTTTTGACCGCCATTTCAAAAATGTACCCTCGGCGCCGCCAGTCTGTCATGTAGTCGTGACCGTGCAGTGCTGGGCACGATTTGGTTGTCATCTATATATGACTGTGGCAGTTACAAGGTTAATGAACAGTAATTTGGTGCTTTTAATGACATTCTGAAATGCTCATTATTCAGTGCCTAGGAAGGACCACATGTTCAGGTACAGTTTCTTAGCAAATAAACATGATATTCGGTGTCCCCTTGTTTCGCAGACAGAAATTTCATAGAATTTCGTTTCCCAGAAAATGTTTCACATAATATTTCGTTCTTATATTTTTATTTCGACTATTATTGTTTCAAAGACTATTTACTTCAAAGAAAAATATTTCACAGAAACACAATTCAATGAATTTTTTATCACATTTTTTTGTTTAACAAACTTATCAAAAAGTAGAATTCTTTTTTTACAAATATTGTTTGTTTGTAGTATTTTTCCATGGAATTTATTTCAACGAAAATGTATAGATAAATAGACAAAAATGTTGTCTTAAGAAGTCAATATGTTGTGCTACCAAAGTTAATGACAGAAACGAATCGCTGCGAAACCGACTCCACCTTGTCTTGTCTGCTCTACAACTAGAGTGTAATTTAAATCTGCGTAGGCGTGGAGGGGCGAAGCGGCCCGCGAGCTGAGCAGCAGGTGGTTTTAACGCCCGCCGCCGCGGCTGAGGCTGGCCGGCGTAGCCGGCCAGTAAGCCGAAGCTGCGGTGGTGAGCGTGAATACCATCTGCGACAATAAGCTCGCGTGGGACCGCCGGAGCCCCCCAACGCCGGAGCCGTGACAGAAACTATGCCTGCTGCATGTTGCATGCTCGCTTGCATGGTGCATGCTTGCTTGCATGATGCATGCTCGCTTACATGCTGCATGCTTGCTTGCACGCTGCATGCTTGCTTGCACGCTGCATGCTTGCTTGCACGCTGCATGCTTGCTTGCACGCACGCGCAGTAAGTTTGGTTAGAACTGAAACTCCCAATCTTGGGAATAAGTTTTATATGAAATAAAAAATATAAGGATAAAGAATATTTTAATATTTTTTTATGTTTGACGGGCCTGTTGGTCTAGTGGTCACTGACCCTGACTGCTAAGCCGGAGGTCGTGGGTTCGATTCCCACCCAGGACAAACTTTGTGTGATGAGCATGAGTGTTTGTTCTGTGTCTGGGTGTTTATCTATAATATGTATGTATTTATAAATTATATAAGTATGTATATCAGTTGTCTGGTTACCATAACACAAGCTCTGCTTAGCTTGGGACCAGATGACCGTGTGTGAGTTGTCCCAAGATATTTAAGATATTTATTTATTTATTTATTTTATTTGTTATTCTATGATTATGTAAAACCAAAATCAATGATTTAAAAATCTTGAAAGTAAGTATTCAGCGTATGATTATTCTATCCTCGTAAGGCCCAATGTACAATGTATTGAACAAAGTAACATGCAGGATTCCGGCCCAGATGTAAAAATAAAATATTCTTCTAAATGCCCAATGTACAATACAATGTACATGTTTTAAATTTCCGCGCCAACTGCCATTTTACGTGAATGGTATGATGGGTTGTGACATTTGGAAGAAATTCATAGGCAATCTGACAAAATCTGCCATTTTTGTCACTATGCCGCCGGTTTATGAAACACGTGAGTAAAAATTATAAGTTATTAATTAAATGTTAGCTTATTTTGTATAGACAACCAGATAAATTTAATAATAAACATATATTTTAGCTAAAATAGTTTTTATTATAGTTCAATAACACTTATTTGTATTTTTTATACTTCGTTATAAAGTTTTGTTCATTGTGTTGCACATTGGGCGTTATTGATTTATAATACCTACATAACTAAGAATTTTCTTTTGCAGGTCTCAGGAGTGAAGTAGCTTACCGATTCCGAGACTGAAAACTTCTTGCCTTCAGATGAATATATCGGGGACCCAGAGAACCGACCTGAACCTTCAGAATCTGTCTGTTTGCAGGATCAGTCACACGGAAGTGAAGACATTAAAGAAGAAGATGGTGAAGAAGTTGAAGTGGAACGTGTTAGACATGGAAGAGTATGTGGAGGGGGAAGAGGTACTAAAAATGCTATAAATAGACGGGGTTGGGGTCAGAGTTAGTGTAATAATGGGGGGGGGGGGGGGGCGAAACTGAAGTATGAACCCAAAGGTGTAATTGGAACAAAGGAGATTTTAATCCGCTTTTTTCAACATTATTTATATTATTTTATATAAAATTGTGATTTTTCTTTAATAAATAAATAAAAACTCATAAAAATAACTTTCTTTTATAAAAAACCAAAGATCACCTAAACGCCCAATGTGCATTTAAATGAACACGAGATATCAACTTAAAACTGGCTATAATATACTTAAAGTACACAAAATAAACATAAAAAAAAATCTTGGTTGAATTTTTCGTAAAAAAAACTAGGAAATATGCTTGGGCCGGAACCATGTTAGGCGATATTGTTCATTGTAATGTACAATGGGCGTTTAGATCATCTTGTGAAATTTAGACATTTTCTAATAATTTCGTTTCATAGCCTCGTAAGGCCCAACCTTACGAGGCTATGAAACGAAATTATTAGAAAAATTTTATGTGAAACGAAATTCTATAAAACTATTAGCTATGAAACAACGTACAACCATGATATTTACCTTTTTAGGTTAAATAATTTCATTTATGGACCGTTGTACTTGGTTCCAAGGCAGACAGTCGCGCCAATTGTGTTTCTTGCGCTTGCAGCACCCCGCCACGCTCAGTGCCAGCATGACTAGCAGTTGCAGTATCTTAAAAACCTTTGCAAGACACATCCTGGAACACCACATGGGACTTACATGCTCAAGAAGTGTAACAGTTTTGTTTTTTTAAGGAATTATCTAACTAGCCACTGCAGTTGGTTGAGTCGAAAAGTCCTGTGGCTGCATGCGGTATTGTGATTTTCTGGCTATAAATCAGGAATCGAATTGAATTCAAATCTATAGATACTAAATCGATGTATCACATGTTAAGAGCGCCCGTCCCCATCGAAAGAACTTCGGCGCGAGCGTGATTGAAAAATTTTTTGATTCAACCAACGTAAAACTCGAAAACAAACGAGTGAGTGAGAACGCGTTAACATCACAGGAAAATTGGCGCGCGGAAATTTCACAAAACTTATTCCAGGACATACGTGTTTTTATAAAAGCCTTACAAGTTTTTGGTAAAAATGTTTGTAATTTAGAATCTTCATTACATTTGCAAGGATTCCATGAAGCTGTTTTTTTTACTTTTTCAATGTATGAGTGCATTATGAACGGCCAAAGTTCAGATAAAATTGTGCAAAAAAACTGATTTTCGGACGTGTTTACTGAATTTGTTTCTCAAAAAAGTTCATTTTTGGCTTCATACAAACCTAGATTTAAACCACAAGATACCTGTGTTAAAAATATTTGGAAAATAAGTTGTTATAACGCCGTAAACGCGTACGAGCGTCTGTATGGGAAATATGACGGGATGGGCGCTCTTAAGGCGCAATATTGAAAATTGAATTTGTCCACTTAGACAAGTTTTCTGAAAGTGGTAGGTACTGCGGTAACTAATTGTAAGTAAAAATGTAGTTTTCCAACAGGTTTTATTTCTGTGGGAGTTTCAGTTCTAAAGAAACGTGGTATGGTGTGGTTAAGGGGAGAATAGAGCATATCAAACGCAGCAAGGCGTGACAAAACGAGGATACGTCTACTCATCTTTAGGCGCCAAAAAGTATGAAAGTGTGGAGATATCGGGCGCGTATTCGATTTAGCGCAACTCAAAATCTAAACGATTGCTAGAACGGCGTAGCAGCATTGATACACACTAGTACAATACAATGGGCTGTTTATGTATAACGGACTGAAAAATATTCTGTATATTAAGCATAACATTTACTTTCATAAAATAAATATATCAGTTATGTTTTTATTCAAATACTGGTCAAAAAAAATTGTGTGTGGAAAAACGCATAAAACCAAATATTTTGGCATATTGTAATGGTTGTATTCGTCCTGAAAGTTAACTCTGACGTCTATTTTTGTAAAACGATATGAAAGAATTGTCTTCGCTTTAAAAAACCATAATTAAAAATTATACTTTTACTCTGTAGCTGTCTAAATCAAGACTTAATCTTTCTAACACTAAAATTGTCTTTAAATAATCTGCTCACATAATTACGATATTGCTCTGGGCAAAACGCAAAAACATGAAGTTTTCGTCACGAATCGAATACGCGCTCTTAGTGAACTTGACTTGTTATATTTTATTTTTATTAATTAATAGGCTTGCGTTTGACCGTAATTCACCTGATCTTAAGTGATGATGCGGCCTAATTTGAAACACGCTTGCCTAGGATGAACCGGTTCACTCGTGCCTTGAAGGTACCCAGATTATACTTATCAGGGAACAGAGAGGCGGGAAGCGAATTCCGCAGTCTGGCAGTTCGCACAATAAATGTGGAATCATAGCGCTTGGTTCGAGACCGTGGAACTTCAACTACATAGCGGTGACGCTTCGCCGTATCTCTGCTCATCCGATGATGGAATGGGGATGGGGGAATTAAATTGTGCAATTCCAAAGCACACTCTCCGAAATGTACCCGATAAAAGACCGATAGGCTGGCAACGGTGCGGCGATGTTCAAGGCTCTGGAGCTTAGCCCTAACCAGGGAGTTATTATTAATGAGCCTCTTGGCACGTCTATCAATAACTCCCAACGCCTCCAGTTGGTATTTTGCTGATCCATCCCAAAGGTGCGAACAGTACTCCATGTACGATCGAACTTGTGCTTGGTATAAGTTGAGCAGCTGTTCCGACGTGAAGTACTTTCGCAACTTTGCGAGGACTCCCAGCTTTTTGGCAGCTAGTTGGGCCTTGGATTCAATGAATGACCCAAAGTTAGGATTCGACGTGAAAGTAACGCTAAGAAGCTCACGATGGTCAGTGATCGGAACGGATACATGTTGGAAAGTAGGGGCCAGTTGGAAAGGCCTCTTCTTCGCAGAGAAAAGACAAGCCTGGGTCTTAGCTGCATTAAACCTGACCAGATTGGCATTGCCCCAATCGGAGACTGCCTTGAGGGACAAGTTCAAGCGTTCGACCATGAATTCTCTGGAAGACTGGTTTTCAGCCACACTGGCACGTGCGCTGGATGTGTAACTCTCTACAACCGTGCTGTCATCTGCGTGCAGAGAGTACTGAGCCCTGAGAAACCCCGGCATTTATTGCCAATTGATCTGACGAGCAGCCATCGATGACTACTCGAATTGACCGATCACTCAGGAAATCCAATATCCATGCACAGAAACCAGCGGGCAAGCCATATGCTAGAAGCTTGCTAATAAGGCCGTCATGCCATACCCTATCAAAGGCCTTCGAGATGTCTAGGGAGACGGCAAGTGCTTCCCCATATTTCTCGATGGCCTCACTCCAGATATGAGAGGCGTACGCGTGAAGATCCCCAGTGGATCGATTTCGGCGAAAGCCATACTGACGATCACTGAGGAGGTCATTAGCTTCAAGGTACGCCAGGAGCCTGTTATTAAGGACACGTTCCATTGTCTTGCAGAGGATGGACGTGACCGAGATGGGCCTGTAGTTGGTAGGATCGGCATGACTACCTTTTTTGGGCACGGGCTGCACGTTGGCAAGCTTCCATGACTTCGGCACTAATTCAGTCTCGAGAGAGAGCCGAAAGAGGCGTGTCAGTACGGGAGACAATTCAGGTGCACAGGTCCTCAGAACTATAGCTGGGATACCATCTGGTCTATTGGCCTTGTTCACATCAAGATTGCGTAACGCTTGACGAACCTCCTTTTGGCGAATGCGAGTAGTAGACATTGTAGTCGTGTTGCCAGGTGAAGTCGGGGGAGTCGCGTCACCTGCATCAAGATGCGAAGATTCTGCAAATAGAGAAGCAAATAGGTTTGCTTTCTCTTCCGCAGTGTGAGCCAGAGAACCATCAGGTTTCAGCAGTGGAGGCAGTGAGGGGCGACAGAAGTTTGACTCGACCGATTTAGCTAGGGTCAGTGTCTCGGTTTGGGAACAACCACTCCTTGTGGTGGGCATTGAAATCCCCCAGTAACACTAATTGGGCAGTAGGGTACTTTTGCTGAGCCGCATCGGCCGCCTCACTAAGATAGTCTGTGAGTCTGGTCGTCTCCTGGTCTCCGCTGTGCGAACGGTAGACACAGGCATAGAGAATTTTCTCCATACCAGTGTCCACCAGAACCCAAAGTACAGAAAACCTACGGTCTTCAAGGTTACGGAGGCGGCGAAAACAGATGTCGTCCCGGGCGTACAGGCACACTCCGGCTCGAGCCTTAAAATTGTGTTCCAGGGAGTACCCTGGGTACGATAGGTACGCCGTGTCATTCGGACATCCGATTTGCGTCTCCGTCAGAAACAAGAGAGCTGGCTTTTCAGTCTCAAGGTGAAAGTGAACCGGCACGATATTTGAGTGCAACCCTCTAATATTGGTGAGGTGCACTTTCATTGACAGGCAGTGCAGCCGCTGTACTACCTTACATCTCTTGCTTCTTTTGGGCATCTTAGAATGAATTACGGTGAGTAAGGTGGAAGTAGAATGAGGCTTCACGCTGCTGACCAGCAGACACACACAACGCAACGACATTAGTGGGTAACTAATCTGGAGACTGCGGGGACGCCCGAGCCCCCCCGGGGATGTCCATCGGGCCCTATCGTCCGGTCGCCAACCGGCACGATGGCGCATCCCGGGATTTTTCGCGAGTTGGCGGGGCAGCCTCCCGAGAGTGGCTAGCTCCGATCGGGCCCCCTACTAACTGCGGTCGGCCAGCGGTACACCGTACCTCGGATCCCGCTACCCTCCAGGACTAGGTACCCGATGCAGCTACAGTTACGCGTGTCAAATACGGTCTAACAGCAAGTGAAGTAGCTATTCCGACCCACCCTACTCAGACGGCGTCACTGAACATCGCACCGAAACACGGCAAGGCCGTTTGGCGGGGCGGTTTTATCCATAATCCATCCATACTAATATTATAAATGCAAAAGTAACTGTCTGTTACCTTTCACGATGAATTGGCTGAACCGATGTTGATGAAATTTGGTACGAAGATGGTTTATACCCTAGAAAAGGACATATGATACTTTTTTTGCCGTGACTTTGTCTGCATCCGCGACAACCCACATTCACGCGGACGAAGTCGCGGGTAAAACCTATACCCTGCTGTTCACAATAAGATTAGACATAAACACAGACCTATTTTAAAGTCCCTTCCACCGATTTTGACTTCTAGGTATTCCGTAGGCTTAAGGATGACATTAGAGGCAAAAAAGTGGTTACAATAACAACTGTTTACTGCAGTTGCCATTTGTCATGCCACCAATGCAACATAAGTCAAAATCAGTTGAACGGACTGTAAAAAAGGTTTGTGTAAATGTCTAATCTTATTGTGAACAGGGTTATAGTTTAGAATAAGTACAATTGTTTATTTTTACAAACCTGTTATGTGCTACTTAGAGTCCATTCGAAATCGTTTCTGCAAAGATAAAAAAACACCGTGAGTTGTTTGACTTTAATTACAATATGCACTGCTGTTTTGTTTTCTGGGAGATGTAGCTGATAAAAAGTACTACCTAGGCTCCAAATGGTTCGTGCAATTTTTATTACATACGGCTGTTGCGTCACCAATTCCTTTACTTGGAACTTCATCATTTAAACGCCCATTGCTGCGCATGGGCAAGGGAGGGTTTACCGATGCATGTTGGCGATCGCGTTAAGGTGTATTATGGTATTCAGAAGAACGTTGCTGCCCATCCTCTGGTCAATATCCCTCTGCCGCCTTCTACGACACCCACGGATAGAAATGGGGTTTACATTACTAGGACTATGTTCAGGTACAGTTTCATAACTAATAAATATAATATTTACCGGTTTAGAAAAAATAACTTCTAGAGCAGGTTCGTCGGGGTCGGAAGGGGTGGCACTGATCTTGCGCCGGCACCCCAACCCGTTCAGTGCCAGTGAAACCAGCAGTTGCAGGACTACCAAAACTTTCTCAAAACTCATCCTGAAACTATCAAATAGGGCCTTGTTTACTAAATCAGCGGAGGATGCACCGTCTGACCATCTTCAGATACGGGAAGAGATATTATGGTGACCATAACAAAAAAATAAAATGGTCAAAGACTTTTTATAATTACCGAGAAATTCTTTTTTCACGAATACAAAGGGGTACTATAAGTTTAACGTGTCTGTGTATCTGTCTGTAGCCACGTACCACCACCCAAACGGATGGATCGATTTGAACGCGGTTTTTTTATAAGAGTTTGACTACCTACGCGAATTCGTAGCGATGCGCGACGGTTGGATCATAAAATTACTAGGTGCGATTTTGGGGACTAAGTCGCCCTTGTCCGTGGGAGTATACCCTTACCTTGACGTGTTTCGTAGCGAATTGTAGCGACATCGGATACCTAGTCCTAGAGGGTAGCAGGATCCGAGGCACGGCGTCGCGCTGACCGATCGCAATTAGTAGGGGGCCCGATCGGAGCTAGCCACTCTCGGGAGGCTGCCCCGCCAACTCGCGAAAAATCCCGGGATGCGCCATCGTGCCGGTTGGCGACCGGACGATAGGACCCGATGAATTCGTCAAAAGGAGGTTCGAAAAGCGTTATGCAATCAATGTGAATAATGCCAGTGGACCAGATGGTATTCCTGCTATAGTTCTGTTGCTAACACAACAGGCGACAATTCAGGTGCACAGGTCTAACTTGTGCACCTGAATTGTCTCCTGTGCTGACGCGCCTCTTTCGGCTTTCTCTCGAGTCTGGATTAATGCTGAAGTCACGGAAGCTTGCCAACGTGCAGTTCGAACCCAAAAAAGGTAGTCATGCCGATCCTACAAACTACAGGCCTATCTCAGTCACGTCCATCCTCTGCAAGATAATGGAACGTGTCCTCAACGACAGGCTCCAAGCGTACCTTGAAGCTAATGACCTCCTCAGTGCGCAGGGGATCTTCTTATCTGGAGTGAAGCCATCGAGAAATATGGGGTGGCACTTGCCGTCTCCCTGGACATCTCGAAGTCCTTTGGTAGAGTATGGCATGAAGCCCTAAATAGCAAGCTCCCATCTTTTGTCTTGCCCGCTGGTTACTGTGTATAGATATCGGATTTTCTTAGAGATCGTTCAATACTAGTAGTCATTGATGGCTGCTCGTCTGATCAAATGGCTATAAATGCCGGGGTCCCTCACGGCTCGGTACTCTCTGCAAACTTTTTTGATCCATATCAACGATCTGCTGAAACCTGGTACCATTGGGTATGCAGATGATAGCACGGTTGTAGAGAGTTACATATCCAGCGCATATGCCAGTGCGGCTGAAATTCAGACTCACAGAGAGTCCAAGTTCGAGCGCTTAAACTTGTCCCTCAAGGCAGTCTCAGATTGGGGCGATGCCAATCTGGTCAAGTTTAATGCGGCTAAGACCCAGGAGTGTCTTTTCTCTGCCAAGAAGAGGCTTTTTAATCTGGTCCCTGCTTTCCGAAATGTATCCGTTCCGAACACCGACCATCTTAAGCTTCTTGGCGTTACTCTGACGTCGAATCTCAATTTTGGGTCGTACATCGAGTCAAAGGCCCAACTAGCTGCCAAAAAGCTAGGAGTTCTCGCAAAGGTGCGAAAGTACTTCACGTCGGAACAGATGCTGAACCTATACCAAGCACTAGTTCGATCGTGCATGGAGTACTGTTTGGACCTTTGGGACGGATCTGCCAAATACCAGCGGAAGGCGTTAGAAGTTATTGAAAGACGTGCCAAGAGGCTCATAGACAACGACTTCCTGGTTAAGGGTAAGCTCCAAAGCCTTGAACATCGCCGCACTGTTGCCAGTCTCATCATCATCATCTGCGTCGCCTTTTCCCCACTATATTAGGGTCGCCTTCCAGTCTAACCGGATGCAGCTGATTTTTTTACATTTTAGAGGAATATTTTTTGTGACAGGGTTTTTTTTTTCAATTTGTTGTTTCAAACTTTTTAACTACGGGAAGTATGTTTACGTACGCAGAACGTCATCATCATCATATCAGCCTATTACCGTCTACTGTTGAATGAAGGCCTCCCCCAGGGATCGCCAACCAACCCGCGCTTGAGTAGCCCGCACCCATCCGCTGCCGGCCACCTTCTTTAAATCGTCGGTCCATCGTGCCGCAGGGCGTCCCACACTACGCTTGCCCAAACGCGGTCTCAACTCTTTAGCCTGTCTGCTCCATCTACCGTCTGTCCATCTGCAGACGTGGCCGTCTGGCTGGCCCACTTCCACTTCAGCGTGCTAATTCGATGTCGGTGACTATAGTTCTCTATCGAATGACTTTATTGCGAATCTTATCCACCAGAGAAACCCCGAACACCATCCGATCTTCATCAGTCAGTCAGACACTATCAGTTTTTAAGTTTCTGCGAAAGAATTTCATGACTTACCTTGTTGAATGCTTTTTTCAGGTGAATAAAAATTCGTCAATGACGGGTTCTACCGTCGGTTCTGACAATTGGTTCGAAGGTGGGCGCATCCGCCGCCTGTGGCCGACTAAGGTGAACAGTAAAGCACTCAGCTGCAGCAGAAATACAATCAGCTTTGCCAACTTCATTTTGGAGCAGGTTTCTATCAATAAAGATAAGTTTTATTAAGAGAAGCAGATGTATGACCTGGGGGTCCAATCTCAGAGCTCAAAGGTATAGGATACCTCAGAAACAACTACATTCATTTTCAATTTTTTTTTTTTTACTTTTGTTTTATTACTATTTACAAAAGTATGCGTGAATGCGGTATGAATTTGTAATTGCTGTCGCATTATATAGCAATCTATATAATGGAAAATAAATGCGTGTAATTGACGACGACATGCGGCGGACCGCAATAGAACCGAGACGATACGTTTAGCCGGAATACGGCGCGGCGTGCCGCAAGTGCGTTGTAGGTCTTAGGGCCCTTTTCCTGTCATGCGTCTTTTCGTCCGCACGCGGATGTCGTCCGCATGCAAGCTGCCCGCATCCTATCATTTCATACATGTTTTTCTTATCATGCGGACACCACGCGTGTGCCCAGTAGCGTGACGCGTGTGGCCATGAGCGTGCTATCACCCGCATGCGAACCAGATCCGTGCGCTGGCGATAAACCGCATGACAGGAAAAGGGCCCTTAATGTCTTGAACCAACGCTGCAACGGGTCTAACAAAATACCTATGTAATATTTCACAGGTACCTGTTCACGCAAGCAAATAGCTCTTCCTGGACATTTGTTTCTTTTGCAAGCAATCACGTTTATTAGGTGCACTATTACAGGATATATAGGAATAATGTTAGAACTTGCATGTTTGCTGAAAGCACACAAATGAGCATGATCATGGAAGGAGCATGTTCTGAAGTTATCTTTAGGATTACAGGCCTATCGCAGTCACGTTCATTCCCTGCAAGAGAATGGAACGTGTCCACAATAACGGGCTCCTGGCGTACTTAAAGCTAATGACCTTCTTGATTGTCAATACGGCTCTCGCCGAAATCGATCCACTGGGGATCTTTTAGCGTACGCCACGAGTGAGGTCATTGAGAAATATGAGGAAGGACTTGCCGTCTCCCTGGACATTTCAAAATTCGAAATTTTGGTAGGGTATTGCATGATGGTCTAAATAGCAAGCTTCCATCACATGGCTTGCCCATTGATTTCTGTGTATGGATATCGGATTTCCTGAGAGATCGTTCGTCGCAGTCATTGATAGCTGCTCGTTTGATCGAATGGCTATAAATGCCAGAGTTCCTCAGGGCTCGGTACTGTAAGAAGTCTAACTAGAGGGCTTCTTACTGGTACCGGGTTGTGGCGTATTGTAAGAGGTTTATTTTATATATACTCAGAATCAAACCACTAGTTTATAATTAAGATACTTTTACGTGTGCTCGTGACAAGAACAGGCTAAGAAGTCCCTTATGTCATATTAAAACAATACAAATCTACGATTTGAACTTATTCTAGAAGATTGCTGAGTGTTCTCTCATAGAGTTTATTATTTAATGGCTATTTCATCATAAACTCTCCCAATCTCCACAGGACCATCTGCAACTCTTTTTTTTGCTGCATATTAGCGATCTAGTGTATCCCAGTACCTTTGGGTACGCAGATGACAGCACGGTTGGATAGAGTTGCATATGTATTTCGCGCATGTGCCAGTGCGACTAAAATCCAGATTTCCAGAGAGTTCATGGTCGAGTGCTTGACCTTGTCCCTCAAGGCAGTCACCGATTTGGTCAATGTCAATCTGGTCAAGTTTAATGTAGCCAACACCCAGGCGAGTTTTATCTCTGCCAAGAAGAGGCCTTTCAGTATGGCCCTTACTTTCCGACATGTATCCCGTGCCGATCACTGACCATCTTTAACTTCTTCATCTGACATCGAATCTCAACTTTGGATCGTACGCTGAATCCAAGGGCCAATTAACTCGCAAAATGCTGGGAATCCTCGCAAAGGTCCGAAAGTACTACATATCGGAACAGTCTGTTGCTCAACTTATACCAAGCATAATATCGATCGTGGGACGGATTAGCAAAATACCAGCTGGTGGCATTAGAAGCTATTGATAGACGTGGCAAGAGGCTCATTGAAAACTACTCCCTTGTAAAGTTTAAGCTCCAGAGCCTTAAACATCGCCACACCATTACCAGTAAATGTGCACACTTTTGGAGTTTGAGTTCATTAGCAATACAAAGAAATCTTTGAGATTGCTACGAACCTCTTGCATGAATATCCATCTCACATTCATTCATTTCACACATGGCCATCTGACCCTAAACTAGGGAGACCCTGTACTATGGGTGTCAGACAGCTGATATACATACACAAATACATTTTTAAATACAAACATAAGATAAACAATACCCAGACACAAGGCAAACACAAGTGCTGATCACACAATATCTCAATGTAGATAGTATATAATAAGGGTCCCAACAAAGATCCCAGCGGAACACCGAACTCGAGAGGTTAGCATGTCACTTTTAGCACCTCCATCTTTACAAATGGATACCGCTAATGTAAAAATATGGAATATTGCGAACATCGCCATGCAGTATCGCCAATTTTTTTAAGTTCCTGTAATAGAATTTCATGACTTACCTTGTTGAATGCTTTTTTCAGGTCAATAAAGATATTCGTTAATGACAGGTTCTACTCAGACTTATATCTGGTAATCGGTTCGAAGGTGGTGGCTGCCGCTGCCTGGAGCCGACTAAGTTAATCAGTATAGCACTCAGCTGCAGCAAAATCACCATCAACTTTGCCAATTTCATTATGGAGCAGTAGGTCGATTCTGTAAAATTTAAACCACAACTCGCATCTCACATCGCTACTCACTCTCACTTCGCATAAGGTTCAAAATAGCCTTGATACATTTGACATTTTGAATCGGGTTCGAGAACTTCGAGTGAGCGTCGAAGTGGCGCGGAAATTACTTTACATAATGCCGCTTCTTAAGTCATCTCATACTTTATCTGTCAAAATCTCCCTGTCAATTTAGTTCAACTCGCTGACACGCTCGCAAGGGTGGCGCTAGTGTAAATTCGAATTATTACCCGAGTTTTTAGAATGCCAATCAAGAAACTCACAGCGGATTCAGATTCGAAGTTTAGAATGAAATCTTACAGAATCACACCCCAGGTTTCTATCAATAAAGATTAGTTTAATAGGAAAAGAGGAAAAAAAATGCCACAACCATCCGCAGCTGTTTTGATAAACATGCAATAAATGTAGTTGACTACTTTGACTTGAAGGTCAAACAAAATACCTACGAAATATTTACCAGTTACCTTACGTAAGCAGACAGGACCCACAGGTTCCCTTGGGCATTTGTTTTTAATGCAAGCCATCACGGTTAGTAAATGCGCTATTGTGTATAGGAGAAGTAATGTTAGTTGGTGCATGTTTACTGAAAATAAACAAAAACAGAAGAGTAGAGTATATATTTTAAGTGAACCAAATGGCGGCTATTAGATTGTGCTCCGTGGACTAACACTCATTAGCATAGCCTAGGGCGGTCTTTCTTACCCAGAAACCGAAGTTTTTGTTTCATTAACTCGCTCTGTTTGGGAAGTTACCCTCAACTCGGGGATGGAGCATGTTCAGAAGTTACCTTTAGGATTTTTCGTTACGCTTGGGATTCAATATGGCGCCCGTGACACAGTATTTTATCTAACTAGTGCATTTGCATTTGCTATTTTAGATCTTAAGGTTTGTACACAAAACTGAACACAAAAATCTGGTGAGTAAAAGTTTGTTATGACGGGCTATGAGTTCTCTCTCTCACCCTCAGATGTGTGCTCCTTAAACCTGGTATTATAATTCTGAATTCACCGAAGGTAATTAATACTCTTTGGTTCCTAATATGAGGATAAAGAAAGAATATGACTTAAGCAAAATAACATGTTTAAATCCGTAGGTATGACAGAAGTTAGAACCATGCCATGTTTTCAACAGCAGTTTTATCGGAACCCAGTTTCACAAATTGTTAGTACGTCGAAACAATTACCCTATATGTATTGCGTTTGTATCCTAGTCGTGATCTGCATCTACATATAGGAACATGGTCTCGTGTGTCTTTTGGAACTCTGGGTCATCTCGAACATTATCATTATCATCTGCCTAGCCTTCTCCCAACTATCTTTGAGTTGGTTTCCAGTCTCACCGGATGCAGGTACCAGTACCACCAGCGTTTGGAGCGACTGCTAGTCTTACCTCTACAACCCACTGGAATACACGATACCTCTTGGTAAGACTGGTTGTCAGACTTTCTGCACACACACGTACGTATTTGTACAGTCTGTTATTTTGGTAGTTAGTATAGGTAATTAAATCGTTTCGGTTGTATAGAGTGTCGTAGGTGTGCCTTAGGATCCTTCGTTACGCTTCGGATTCAATATGGCGCCCGTGACATGACACTGCTTTATCCTCTTGGTGTACAACTTTAAGAATTTATGACTTTAGCAAACTGTCGGCACATCACATATGCGCGTCATTGTCCGCGGGGTAAGCGCGGGGTGTTGAGGTACCAAACCCGCTACGTGCGGGATGCTGTGAGCCCGCCACATCACTTTGCTCGCAAACGCTCTATCACGGGCATTTAATTGTACTGTCTTATATACGTTGTTCATGTGATTAAGTTATTACACTTATTTTAATACAGTCTACTATCTTTTATCATAAAGTCCCGATTGAGCCTATCCAATGATCCGGCAGACAGGACCAATAAATTGGCTCAACCGGCCCGCGCGTAGCGGTTTCGGTACCTCTACACCCCGTGCTTGCCCCACAGTTAATCATGCGCATATGTGATGAGCCGACAATAACTAAACATGTTTAAAACAATATAGAAGTTATAATCATGACATGTTATCTACAAGTTTGTAACCATGGGGGCCGGCAGTGGGGTGCAAGGGAGTGAACTTACACATCCCTGTCACTGTTTAAAAACTAAAACTTAGAGCGAAAACCTCTGTAAAGCTTTTGTATATCAGCGTCAGGTACATTTGCCTGACATATGCTGAGCTGAACTCCCATTTGGTGCAACCTTGAGACGCACACCGCACTTTGTTTAACCCTTATTTGATTTGTTTTTTTTTTTTTTTTTTTATGTTGTGATATGTCTTTTGGATGCACTAAATAAATGATTTATCTATCTATCTATCTATCTATATCTTCTGCCATAGTTAAAACTTAAGATTTGTCTAATTTTCTCATAATATACTGAGTGGAACAGCATAAGCAAAAATGCTGTTTTCTGTGTTGAAAAAAATCCAGAGATGCTCCCTCAAAGTTTTTCTGGCAGCGCCCAGTCTGTAACTACTTTTTTGGAAACAAATATAACAAATTGAAGTCATTTGGATGTGCAGACTTAGCACTGCACGGAAAAGAAACTAAATAAAAAAAGTCGACATTATTAAAATATCCTACCTTCCGAATAATCACCCTGACTTTGTCACGTTCATATCCTAGGTTTACTGGTTTGCGTGGAGGCGGTTTAGGCCTTCTTGTAGAAGAACGAGTTCTATTACTATTATTTCTAAAACTAGCTCTCGACTTCGAACTCGAACGTCTTGCACCACCTTTTTTGCAACCTAAGACCATCTCGATTATCATCACCAAAATATGAAGGAGGACCAGCACGAATTCGCTTAACATTTTGAATTTATTTCTGGATGTTCTTTAGCCTTATGTTAGTAAGCTGTTATTTGTAACAATACCTGTAACATACAAGATTATTTAAGGATGGAAAGGGGTACACTACATAAATACGAAAAACTTTATTCCGAAAGTCAGAAATACGAATTTCAAAATACCGATTTTCATAATTCCGAATAGTTCAAAATTCCTAATATGGCAACTCCGATTTATCATTCATCCTATATTTATAATACTAAAGTTTCAAAATTCCGAACGTTTATAATTACTATTCTCAAAATACCCAGTTTCAAAAGATCGAATAACAAAAAGTCCGACATAATCAAAAATACGAATTCCGATTATTAAAATTCCGATTATCTTTATCGTTATCGTGCAATCGTTTATCGTGCAAGCAAGCATGCAGCATGCAAACAAGCATGCAGCGTGTAAGCAAGCATGCAGCATGCAAGCATGCATCATGCAAGCGAGCATGCAAGCGAACATGCAACATGCAGCAGGCATGGTTTCTGTCACGGCTACGGCGTTGCGGGGCCCCGGCGGTACCACGCGAGCTTATCGTCGCAGATGGTATTCATTAAAACCACCTGCTCCTCAGCTCGCTGGCCGCCTCGCCGCTCCACGCCTACGCGAATTTAAATTACACTCTAGGGGTGGGGCAGACAAGACTACGTGGAGTCGGTTTCACAGCAATTCGTTTTTGTCATTAACTTTTGTAGCACAACATATTGACTTTTTAAGATTATTTTTGTTATTGTCTTTCTTTTTATGCCTATATATTTTTGTTGAAATAAATTCCATAGAAAAATACACCGAATAAACAATATTTGTAAAAAGTAATTCTACTGTTTGATAAATTAGTTAAACAAAAAAATTTGATTAAAAATTCTTTGAATTGTGTTTCTGTGAAATATGTTTCATTCAAGTAAATAGTCTTTGAAACATTATTAGTCGAAATAAAAATACAAGAACCAAATATTATATGAAACATTTTCTGGGAAACGAAATTCTATGAAATTTCTGTCTGCGAAACAAGGGGACACCATTTTGAATATATATGCGTAGCTGAATTGAATCAGAATCGTAATTTTAACAGTTTATTCGAAATATTGAAATTCGGAATTTCGTTTTTCGGACCGAGAACTCATCGAGCATTTGATTCTTCGAACATATGAAAATCGGACAACAAACAAATCGGATTTACGACATTCGGTAAAATAACTTTCGTGATTATAAATAATAGAGATTATAATTTTTAGGTATTATGAAATTCGGACTTTTGAAAATCGGAATATCGAAATTCGGAATAAAATATTTCGGAATATTTGGGTGTTCCCGATGGAAAGGAATGTAGGTTGAAAATAAATGCAGCGTAAAGAGTAGATTGTAGTAACCTGTACCCTGTCCATTGGGTTATTGGTTTTTTGACAGCTGCCTTATAATGTAATTATTCCCGATTACCTTTAGAGCCCTGCCTCATTAGGATGCCATGGCGACGTCGCCGGCTACGTATCCAAGCAGTTAATACGGTTTGGCGACGTCGCCAAACCGTCGCCAAGTGAGTTAGGTACCATACATTTCAATATTAACTGCTATTAACTGCCCATCCCCATCGAATGAACTTCAACGCGAGCGTGATTGAAAATTTTTTTGTTTCAACTTACGCAAAGCTCGAAAACAAACGAGTGAGTGAGAACGCGATAACATAACAGGACAACAGGCGCGCAGAAATTACACAAAACTTGTTCCAGGATATATGTGTTTTTAAAAAAGCCTTACAAGGTTTTGACCAAAATGTTTGTAATTTAGAATCTCCATTACATATGCAAGGTTTCTATGAAGCTGTTTTTTTACTTTTTTAACGTATGAGTGCATTATGAACGGCCAAAAGTTAAAATTGTGCAAAAATACTGATTTTTTCGGACGTGTTTACTGAATTTGTTTCTCAAAAATGTTTATTTTTGGCTTCATACAAACCTAGATTTAAACCACAAGATACCTGTGTGTTAAAAATATTTGGAAAATAATTTGTTATAACTCCGTAATCGCGTACGAGCGTTTGTATGGAAAATATGACAGGATGGGCGCTCTTAAGTCAACTTTAAAATGTGTTAAAAAATAATTATATAAACTGCCTAATCTTGTTGGATTATCTTATTTATGACCTCTTACAGACATTATAATACAGGTATGCGTATCAGTTTTTACAAACACAATAGTTGTACACAACCTGCAACTAGTGAGTTGCAGCTGTCAAAAAACGATTAAACCAGTGGACAGAGTGTGGTTGAGAGTGATGACAAGCGGTGCCCGGGTGACACTTTTTTTTTAATGGTACATGCCCGCCATATTATGCCCCAGACCACTGCAACTCCTGAAAGCCAAAATCTACAGTGGCGACTACTAGAAAACGTCGAGGCAATGAAGCTCGACGAGTCCTAGAGAAACATTACAACTGTCTTGGCTCCCGCAACGGAATTAATCAGAAAAGAATAGCGGAGGAATAAGAAAACCCATTTTTCCATTTCCCTTCAAATCAAGCAGGAGACAGAACAGAACTGGGCCAATAGGACCAAAGGGACATTTACAACTGGGGGAGGCTCAGTTGCCAAGCACCACGGGTGACAAACAAACATTATTTAATGGGTTCTAAAACGAACAGGTGACACTGTTTTAACACTCTCACCGCCACCAGTATAATATAGAATTTCTCAGTGTAGCAACCGTGTGGTCTGCCGGCGGCCGTAACTTTGCCTACCCATGCAGGCCACACGGGTGGTTGGCGGGCTCACTGTTTGTTTTTACTAGTAGGCCATGCGATCCGGCACGACATTGCAATTTCATATTGATTTTGTAGTGCTGCTCAGAAGATTTTGGTTAAAATTGCGGTGCACTGTTGGCGTATGGGCCTGCTGATCTCGCTCAGTGCAACATATACGTGGCGTACTCGAAAAGATACGCCGTACGGACCGTATGGCGGTGAGAGTGTTAACAACGCAGCATCAATCTAGTAGGAGAATAAAAATGAGGCTGCGTCATATGATTACCTCAATAATAGATAACTTATATGTACAAACAGCTCTATAATAGCATAATGACACACATACACATACATTTCAATCAAGTTGTATGTATGTCTCATCATCGGCGTCCAGTTTAACAGAATGTATCTGAATACCAGTGTTTTACATGAAGCCACTGCCTATGTGCCCTTCACAATCCAGTTGCTGGGTAACATGATACCCCTTGGGTAAGACTGGTTGTCAGATTTTCTAGCTTCATAAGGACTTTCAAAGATCTACAAATGACTGGTGGGCCGCTTACTTCGTGGCAAAAAAAGTTACAAGAGTATCTTGAACACCATACCTGGACATGTTAAGATTTCGGTGTTTTCGGTTGTTTACATCTGGGGTTATCTTCAGTGCAGTCCATATATTCAGTTCTAACGCAGCCAAGACACGTTTCAAGGTATGACAATAGAAGAGTCACTATTAGTACCACCACCTCTTGGATGAAGGCTTTGTCCATCGCCAGTAGCCAATAAAGCTGCGAGAGAAGTCAATTTGAATCTGATCAAACAGATCTGGCCGATATTGGGTCATCTATGAATTCTGTAATGATGGAAAGAGGGTTGAATCTTTATGTAACTCTGACTACATTTCCAAATTTAATTTTCAATTAATTGTTGACAATATTTCTATTCGCAAGATCGATTGTACAAAAAATATGTTCACTGGGGACACTGGCATGAATCGTTATCAGATACTTTGCTTTATGGTTACGTTTCCACCAGAGAGAGACTGCCATGATGTGCGTTCACCAATGACATCGTTTCATTTTCATAACCTCATTAACTAAATAAATAATGTTCGTGAACGGGCGCTGGCAGTAGAGATTGGTCAACCCTTAACTGCCATGGCTTTAATCTTGATTCCTTTTTTTATGTTTTGTATTGCTTTTTACCTGCATTGTTTTTACTTAAAGAAGCAACAAGAATAATGTGATACGTATTTTGTAAAATCTTGATTTAAAAGAGTCTCCGTAGAGTTTCTTGCTCGTTCTTCATCATAGAGAACTACTTACCTACGTTTTGGAACGAGCAACTAGCTTCAACTTTCTGACTAACTGATCGACTCGTTGACAATTTTATTCAAAAGTAAATTGGGTTAATTGAAATAAATGTTTTGACTTTGATTTAATCATCTGATCACGACTAATGCACTCATCAAGTATGGTACTTAATAAGCGTTAGTGATGCCCACATCACATTTGGATGAGTGAAATTCACATAACGAGTGTAAATGAGTTATTCCATCAGTAATTCTATCAGTGGCAACTCGAAGTCTCGAAGTCGAATATGTGGTGAGCTAAGCTAGCTCTAATTGGTTAGGTTCACAGACCCTCGCTCGTCACTGGTGGAAACGCAGTTTAAACTCGGGTTAATGACAGAGAATAGATGGACAGGCTGTAACTACCAATATTTATTTCTTGCAAGGAGGGCTGTCTTGAGCGCAATTAATTTTTTTTGTTCTTGAGCAACCAGCCACTTCAAGCAGCAACGTGGCCAACCAGTAGACGAAGAATGCTATGCACTCCCAGCGTTTTGGCATCATACTCTGAAAATAAGTTGAATATTATTTAAAGAAGGATTAGGACTGATAGAAAATACCAATGTTCGATGTGAAAAATATTCTAATTTGCTTTAAAATAGTAATGAAGATAAGTGAGTCTACTGGTGAAGAGGCTGGTAGGTGAGAAGATGTGTCAGAAGAACTTAAAATGATCCCATCAACGTTGGTACTTAATACATATAAAGTTTCCTACACACAGTGCCGGCGGCCTGGCCGGCGGTTATGCCGTCAACAAAACCGGCGCGTGAAGCTAATAACTCACGAAGCGGTTTCCACCAATGTCCGCCGTGGTTGCGGGCCCGCAGCTTCTGTAGAATGCAGATAAACGTGTAAAAAAATAAAGCAAATTTCACGACGCGGTGTACGACCGTGGTGTGCGCGGTTGTTTGCGGCTCCCGCTGCACCGGCGGGCAACACTAGATAGAATCGTGCGAAATTCTCAGCCTAACTGAACCTTCGATCTTGCCACGCAAACTAGTCTTCTAGTCTTGCCGCACAATCATGGCCGCCGGGTTATGACGACGGGTTGCGCGGGCAGCCGGCGTCAGTTCACAAAGGAACACAAAGTGTACGCCAAAAGCGTTCTACCCAGCTGTCACAACTGGAATGATGCTGTGTGGCTGCCAATGGCAAATGCCGGCGGCTTGATTATGTCGGTGGCTTACCCGTGTTGCAAAAACCCACCGGCTATGCCGCGTATAGTGTGTAGGAGCCTTTATAAAGAGGTGAAGTATGTTTGTCTGTAAGAGTTTACTTTACTTTTAACTTTACTACTGCCTCTTACTGACAGAAAGCAACATAATTGTCGAGCGTCATTGGAAAGCAGTTGGAATATAATAAACTACTTACAACTGAAGAAATTTTAGCTTACTTCTAGGTATCTTTTATGTTATTTGCCATTTCAAGTCATGCGTCCATCTTCCCCCTGCAAAGGATAAAGAATCGATTTGAGTCATTCCACCAAAATACATGAACAAACTAACTTAAGCAAGGACACTACAATAGTGAACTAAAATTAAAAAGTACAAAAAATAACCTAAAAGGTGGAATTTGGCCCAAATCAATACTTTACATTTGCAATGGAAAGAAATAATACGCAATTACGAAATATATTTTTAAGAGTTTATTATTTTTTGCGCTGGACGATCGCGGCGCTGTACCGACACAATTTGAGGTCTTTGGGTGAGACCTATGCCCAGCAGTGGGCGTTTATAGGTAGACATGATGATGATATGTGTGTGTTTGCGGAATCGTCACGTCTGGATCCGGGTGGCGCGAGGCCTTCGGTTTCTCCCGTTGAATGCGAGTCGAGTATGTTGAACATAAGCATTCATCAGAAGGACGTTCTTAGGGTACTGCGTAACCTAGACGTGAACAAGGCTAGTGGCCCCGACGGGATTCCAGCAATTGTACTGAAGACTTGTGCGCCTGAGTTGTCTCCGATCTTGACTAGCTTATATCGCCTGTCGTTTGAGACTGGGAAAGTGCCGATGGCTTGGAAGCAAGCTAACGTGCAGCCCGTGCCCAAGAAGGGTAGTCGGGCTGACTCGTCGAATTATAGACCCATTTCGGTAACGTCCATACTCTGTAAGAGTATGGAACGGGTGCTAAATCGTAAGCTCCTGGCATACCTAAAAGCGAATGATATCCTCAGTGACCGACTATACAGCTTCCGCCGAAATCGATCAACTGGGTATCTACTAGCGTATGCTATTCACATCTGGAGTGAGGCCACCGAGAAACATGGAGAGGCACTAGCGGTCTCCCTTGACATCTTTTGAGATGGCAAGGCTATCGTGCCAGACGGCACGGTCTGACACGATAGCCTTATTAATAAGCTTCCTTCCTTCGGTCTGCCCGCCGGATTGTGTGATTGGATTGCAGTTTTCCTGAGGGAATCTATGACCACTCGAATAGACTATATTCGAGTGGTCATAGATTGCTGCACGTCTGGACTGCTGGATATTAATGCCAGGGTTCCTCAGGGGTCGGTGCTCTCGGCAACATAGTTCCTGCTGCATATTAATGATCTGCTAAAACCCGGTACCTTTGGGTATGCGGACGACAGCACTGTCGCTGAGAGATACGTATCCGCCGCACAAGCTGGTGGGTCGCAGACTCGGTCTCTCCGGGAGGCGATGGTTGAGCGCTTGAACTTGTCCTTACAGGCTGTCTCTGAATGGGGCGATGCCAATCTGGTCAAGTTCAATGCTGCTAAGACCCAAGCGTGTCTCTTTTCCGCTAAAAGGAGCCAATTCCACCCAGCTCCATCTTTCCGAGGTGTAACCGTGCCGATAACCGACCGACTTGAGCTTCTTGGTGTTACGATAACACATCTACCCTCAATTTTGGCCCTTTCATAGAGGCAAAGGCTCAAGTGGCTGCCAAAAAGTTGGGGATCCTAGCAAAAATGAGACGGTACTTTACGCCGGAACAGCTGCTTAAACTTTATCAAGCGCAAGTTCGATCGTGTATGGAGTACTGCTCTCATTTTTGGGACTGATCTGCCAGATACCAGCTTGATGCCCTAGAGTCAATTAAGAAACGAGCCAAGAGGATTATTGGCAATGATAGGCTCGTCGAGTCAAAGCTCCATCATCGGACCACAAGACATCCCGCACGAAACGTTTTGGAAACACATTCATTGTGCGTACTGCTAAGGAGTGGAATTCCCTGCCCGAGTCTGTATTTCCTGGTAGCTACAACCTCAAGAGCAGAGAGAGAGAGAGAGAGAGAGGGGGGGTCTTTAAGTCAAGAGTGAATAGGTTACTTCTAGGCAAGCGTGCTCCATCTTAGATCGCATCATCGCTTCCCATCAGATGAGATAGTGGTCAAACGTGTGCTTATCAATAGATTAAAAAAAAAAATGATGATGATTTTATATTTTTTTTTGCATAGTTTTTACCTACTAATTCGTTAGATCATTGTGTGATTGCAAACTGGGTATTCATATTTTTTTTTAATATAATACTTCAGTATCCTGATTAGTTAGCCACAAGTTATTGTTGCTATAGGTTCTACTAACTAATTATCCCAACAACTTTCAGCTATCCGTAAGCTTCCAAAATGTCTATAGATGAAGTCATGATGATGATTTCTAGATTCAGCTACTGTATTTAATCGATTCCCTCTTAGACCTGTGTCAGTAACGTCTATAACGTCCTCGTTTACAGGGAGCTGGGGGAGTGCACGGAATCCTTCTTCTGCACGCAGTGCCCATGCCTATTAGTAAGGAGAATAAAGCGAACAATACTGCATACAAACGGCTGACGGAAAATTTAGCCATTACCAGTTACTGAAACAAAGAAATGATTGTATTAGTTGATTATGATGTCATGAGCGTTAAAATTCATGTTAATGGAGCCTTAGATTATGAAACAAAAGGTAGATAAACCGCGCGGAACACTGAGAGTGAAGCCAAAAAGCAAATACAAATTCAAAAGCGAATACCTACAACGCGCTTCGGCGCTGCGGCGTTTCGTGCTATACTGACTCGTGTCAGTACAGCACGAAACGCCGCATAGTTAAAAAAAAACAAAAAAAAATACAAAACAAATTCAAAAGCGAATACAATCACGAGATTTGGCTTCACTCTCTGTGTTTCACACGGTCTATCTCCTTTTGTTTCAAAATCTGAGAGTGACCCAGAAAGGATTGAAAATAACAAATAAGCGAAAATGTGTAATGATAAAAAAAATAGTAAAATAAATGTGTGCCTCATTTAAGAGCGCCCATCCCGTCAAGAGTTCCCATACAAATGCTCGTACGTGATTACGGCGTTATAACAAATTATTCTCCAAATTTTTTATACCGCACGGGTATCTTGTGGTTAAAATCTAGTGTTCCTATGAAACAAAAAAACACCTTTTTTGAGAAACAAGTTCAGTAAACACGTCCGAACATCAGCTTTTTTTTGCACAATTTTAATAAGAACTTTGGCCGTTCATAATGCACTCATAAATTATGTAAAAAAAAACAGCTTCATAGAAACCTTGCACATCGGAGATTCTAAATTACAAACATTTTTACCAAAAACTCGTATTTCCTGGAACAAGTTTTGCGAAATCTCGATGCGATGTTATTGCGTCCTCACTCACTCGATTATTTTCGAACATTGCGTTGGATGTTACAAACAATTTTTGATCACGCTCGCGTTGAAGTTAGACTGATGGGGAAGGGCGCTCTTAAGGATATTTAATAGGAAGGCTAACTCAATCAATTATATTATAGATATTTAAATATGTATCCTACTTATCTTCGGTTAGAACTAGGTTTAGCCTCATCATAGCGGTTAGTACTAGGTGCAACCGCACACTGACGTCAGGGGCACCCCGAGGCTCGGTTTGGTTAGGTTCCTTTAAACCCTACAGACAGAAACAAGAGACCCGTGCAGCGGGGCTCCGTCGACCTATCGTCGACCGTCTTCTTCTTAACCAATTGTTACCGGCTATACCTCGTTCTAGCCGCTTAAAACTAGGTGTATCCGCACTTCGGGATTCAGCCGTAACATATAAATTACACATTAAAACAATTCACAATGCGAAGAAGCTTTCTCTAAAAACTAGATCAACCAAACAACGTTGAGTAATCAGACAAGCTGACAGCTAGTAAAGCCCTTTGTTATCCATTTTATAAGCATCGTGTCATCGGCTGGTTCGGTGCGCGGGCGCCGTTCAAAAATAAACAATCCGCTGAATCAAACGCAAATGATTGGTATTAATCATATGGCTAGTACGAAGCGAACGCTTTGAGCAACGTTGAAAAAAATCTAAACGGGAATCTAATGCGATGATTTGACGAAGACAAATAATAGTTGGGAAAAGAGGAAAGAGTTAATGATGATGATGTAGCATTTGTGTAGGTTTTTAGGGTTTCGTAAAAAAAACGGAATTATAGGATCACTTCGTGCGTCTGTCTGTCTGTCCGTCCGTCTGTCGTAGCCAATTTGCTCCGAATCTATTGGACCAAATCAGGAGAAATTTGGTAGGATGGTGTACTCCTATGACCCAAACACAGATGTGTAAAGTAAATATTGTTTTTTATTTTAAATAAGGGTCATTTTCGGGAAGAGGCGGGCAGTGAATACTACAGTCTGGCAGTTCGCACAATAAATATGGAAGTGCTTGGTTTTCGATCGTGGAACTGTAATCTCATAGCGGTGCCATCATCGGACAAGCAGAGATTCGGCGAGGCAGAAGCTCTGCTTGTCCGATGATGGAATCGGGATGAAGAAATTAAATTGTGCAATTTCAAAGCACACTCTCTGACCGTCCGTTCAATTTTACCCAATAAAAGACCGATAGGCTGTCAACGGTGCGGCGATGTTCAAGGCCCTGGAGCTTAGCCTTAACAAGGCACGAAAAAATGTTTTTTACAGGAGGTATCAATGATTCGCAAAAGCATAGACGTCGAAACGGTAACCAATATTACAAGAAGGCATGCAGCTTTGTGATTTTTTAATCACAAATCTCCTCCTCATTTTGGAGGAACCATAGAGAATACAAACGCTAGGAGCTCAACATTTGACGACATGGTTGCTCCAGTAGAACACACGGAAAAAAATTTGTGTGACCTACAGGTACTTGTTCCGGGTCTAGCTGTTTGTGTGAGTTTATATGTTTGGAAAAGCATTTAGGATACTGGAGAAATTCCTAGGGTGGAGCAATGTTTATTTTAACAGCACATAGCAAAGAATTTATTACCGTCCATATCATGACCATTATTATGAAGCTTACTTTAAAACAAATGTCATAAGTATTCTTACCGTTAATTAATATTGGTACAAGGTTCGGGTTGTCTGCAAGCGATGTAAACTTTCCTTGTGCACGCATTAACCAGCCCGAAGAGTAACAGGATCGCAGCAAGGAGCAACTGCACGATGTTCTTTAAGCCCATGGTCTACCGCGTCATGACTTCGGCGGCGAGAAAAACCCTGCAAGCGTGAGCGGCCATAGCTTGGCCTTACAGCGTATAAAGCATGGTCGTAGTCGGGGCATGACCACTCATGATCAGGTCAAAGAACAACAGCGAATTTGGTTGAATTCCCCAGATTAAATCCTGACTGCGACCATGGCTTTGATAACCAAGGTGCACAATATACACAGTGGTGAGACAGTTAGTGATAAACACACTGACCCAAACAGAAGTCCTTATCCAACTCCTTTTGCAAGTAAAGGATTGTCACCTTGATGGTTTTACAACTTAGAGGTCTACTAAACCATCTTTATCAAGCTGTAGGGACGGTTAGAAACTTTAAATTGAGTAAACCAACATTCTTACCAAATACTTGAGTAAAAACTTTTTTAATAGGAGAGTGACATTCCTGTTTTTCGCTGATGACCAGACGATTAAACGAATTTTAATTCAGTCATTTAATTGGTAATAGATGGCGCTTTTTGTAGTTTATGTAGGTATATTACTATCTACTCAATTTTTTTTAACTTTAAAAATAAATTAGGACCGTACTTTTTACTACATAGAACATTACTATTGTAGTATACGATATAAAATTTAATAAATACATGTATTGGTACTGCGATTTCGCATTTGAAGTATCGATTTGGGTCAAATTCCTAAAATCTACGTAAACTATTAAAACACTATATTTTTGCTAAGTTCGACATGCTCACCTGTTTTATTGTTTATTGTAATGGATGTTAAAATGTTAATTTTATTACTATGAATTTTGTTTTGTGATATTTTTTTGCTAGAGTTTGACTTTGTTGCAGTTTTGATAGATATGCCAAAAAGAACTATTCATTTCGAAATAGATAAATGTCAGAGAAACTGGCCATCACTGCTAGAAAAAAGGTTGACTACCTATAAACATTTCATCATGGCTTTTATCTTTTTATCTTGATTCTTTTTTTTTAATGCATTGTATTGGTCTCTACCTACATTGTTTTCACATATAGAAGCAACGTGAATAATCAGTATTTTGTAAAAAAATGATTTAAAAGAGTGCCCGTGGAGTTTCTTGCTCGTTCTTCTCCATAGAGACCTACGCTACGTTTTGGAATGAGCAACTAGCTTCATTTTTCTGACTAACTGACTCTTTGACAATTCAAAAGTGCCTGTAATGGTTCAATTGAAATAAATGCTTTGACTTTGAGTTTGACATCAACAAAAAGGCTTTATTGTGAAATTATAGTCGCCTATAACTCGCCAACATTGCATCGTGCTATTCTTTAAGTAACACCACCTAAAGCTCAACGTTGCGGCAACGGCGAGTTACATTTTCATATTCATTAACTTGAATGTAAATTAACGGATTTTGTTGGAACTACTCAATGTTGAATAATTAGTAATTTTTTACAGTTAATATATAAAAAAACGATATTCGCACTAAGTTTGACGTCAATTTCACGGCTGACACGATGTTGAGTTCGCCGTCGAGCATAGCCACGAATGGTAACGTTAGAGAATAGCATAGATTAGCTGTTCAATTATTTAACCTTCAAAACATTGATTACTTTATGGGTATCACTCTGCAATTCTTCAAATAAAGTCCATAGGTACAGGCAATTACTTCTTCGACATGATTCAATTTTTTTTAATTTTAAGTACTTTAGTACAATTTAACAATTCAATATTTTAATACATATTGACGACACGGTTGGCGCATTGGTTGAGCGATTGACTGCTGCGCAGCGTGTTGCGGGTTCGAATTGACAGGGTAGACATTTGTGTGATGAGCACTGTTTGCCTTGTGTCTGGTTGTTGTTTATCTATATACGTATGTATATCAGCTGTCTGACACCCATAGTACAGGGTCTCCCTAGTTTGGGGTCAGATGGCCGTGTGTGAAATGTCCCAGCATATTCATCATCATCTGCGTCGCCTTTTCACAACTATATTGGGGTCGGCTTCCAGTCTAACCGGATGCAGCTGAATACCAGTGTTTTACATGGAGCGACTGCCTATCGGACCTCCACAACCCAGTTACTGGGTAACACGATACCCCTTGGTAAGACTAGTTGTCAGACTTACTGGCTATATTATTATCTCTAAATCATCATCATCATCACATATCAGCTTATTGCCGTCCACTGCTGAATGTAGGCCTCCCTAGAGATTGTCAACCCAATGTACAGACGCCAGCACATTAAGCCATACCTAACTGTCAAATTTTCCCAATTGAATATGAACCTTATGATATTTGTAATAAAGTTGAAAATCTATTAAAGAAATTTGACAGATTGTAGTAGCTTCATGTGCTGGCCTCTGTACATGGTATAAAACACCGTCTGTCCATCTGTACGTTAAGACCTTTTAAATTACGCAACGGATTTTAATCAAAGTCAAAGTCAAATCATTTATTTCAATTAGACCATTATATATAAGGCACTTTTGAACGTCAAAATGAGAAAAAGAATTGATTCTAGTTGCCCATTCCAAATGGTAGTTTTGTATGGAGAAGAATGGGCAAGAAACTCCATACTTACTCTTTTAAAAACGATTTTAACAATATTTGCATTTACAGGAATTATATAATTATAAATTATACGTGAATACGATGTACCTTGCATAAAAACACTATTTTAAAGTGTGTACAAAGTATCATAGATTAAGGAATGACAGCTAAGTTATGTACATAGACACATAGTGTTCACATATTACAAATGTTGAAACAGTAGACAACCACTCCTTATATTTTAACAAGCAATGAATCAGTATGTGAGCCTGAGCAGTTTATAAGTACTAAAAAGAGTCAAGTATATAATATATATAATGCGGTTTTAATCAGTAGTTAGAGTGGTTCAAGAAGAAGGTTTATACGTATAGTTTGATCTACATTGCACCCGTGCGAAGCCGGGGCGAGTCGCTAGTTCACTAAAGTATAATTAAACCTTATTTGGTACTCATCATCATCATGTCAACCTTTAGACGCCCATAATTGCTGGGCATAGGACTCCCCCAAGGGGGGTCAGCGGTCATCGCCATGCTTGGCCGATGCATGTTGGCGATCGCAGTAGGTGTTATGGTACTCAGAAGGACGCTGCTGTCCATCCTCTGGTCAATATTCCTCTGTCGCCTTCTACGACACCCACGGGTAGAAATGGGGTGGTGCTATTCATGGCCAGACGGCTCTATTTGATACTAATTATTTTTTATTTTGTTATTATGTCTGTCGTATCCGGTCAATAGTATGAACGTGAAACGCAAAGACAATAAATAGTCTATGGTGAAACGGATCGCAAGCGCGCCATTATTGAGAACACGTGATCAACCACCACCATTTTGGCGCGCTTCTACAGAGTCGTGATGTTTTAAGCCCACAGCGAGCAAGACATTCAGAATCCAGTGTCTGATCGCAACGGAGCTAATACGTCCCGAAACTGTACTTTCGATTCGTTGTTGAAGTGAAGTGAACTGTGTCTATGTTAATTATAGTGTCTGAGTTTATTTTTAAATTGATTTAGTTCAAAATTGTGGTTTTAATAAACGCCGTGTATTTTACCCTATACCCAGTGTGTTTGCATTGCACGAAACCCATATTCTGCCCACATGATGACTAAATCTAACGGACTAAATCCTGTCTGATCCGACATGTCTATATTAAGAAAAGATTAAGTAATAATTTAAATAACATTTTATACATCTTTCTCATCTCTTCAAAGGTTGTTCTGTAAACATGATAACTACGAGGATTTATGGGAACGTTTTAACCAAAAATAGTTTCTGGTTTATGGTTTAATTTTAACAACATCGTTAACAGAGTCTGCTAAACCCAGTCACATGAAATGGCTTTCGTTATCCGTACTACATCTATCTATCTAAATCTTAACTAATATTATCTCAACTACCTATCTTATAAACCAATATTATATATATTTAATATAAAGAGTAAAGATTTGTTTGTTTGTTTGTTAAGATTTAACTCAAAAACTACTGGTCCGATTTCAAAAATTCTTATACCATTAGAAAGCTACGTTATCCTTGAGTAACATAGACAATATTGCATTATTAAAAAATAGGGCCCTTAAAAATATCTAGTGTCATAGTGTTTGTTATCAAACTCGACCGATTATTATGAAATTTTTTGGAAGCTCTGAGAATAGGTCGCATTGTTTTTTTTTTTTAATTTATATGGCAAAACAACGTTTGCCGGTTCACCTAGTTATTTTTACTAGATCATCTTCCTAGCACGTCGTACTGTGCTGGCTGCTGCAGGTGCTCTCAGAATATGCAAGTTGAATGAGCAGGCCATCGCTCGAAGAACTGATAACGGATGGGGAGGAAATTAGGTTCCTGAGTGGCGACCACGAACCGAAAGACGCAGCGGTGGCAGGCCTCCCACCAGGTGGACCGACGACATCGTCAAGGTCGCAGGTAACCGGTGGATGCAAGCGGCAGGTTGCAAGAGTTGTGGCGTTTTAGGCGGGAGGCCTTTGTTCAACGGTGGACGTCTTTCGGCTGATGATGAACTAGAGCTCATTTCCGTGCGTTGAAGCGATTTTTCTATACCTATTGTTGGAATCAAATGTAACAGCTCACTTTTTAAGACCTATTAATTATATCAATTATAATCCGTGGTACTTGGCAACTGGGCTTCTCCCAGTTGTAAACGTTCCTTTGTGCCGATTGGCCTAGTTCTGTTCTGTCTCCTGCTTGATTTGGAGGGAAGTTGAAAATATGTTTTTCTTACTCCTCCGCTGTTCTTTTCTGATTAATTTCGTTGCGGGATCCAAGACAGTTGAATCGTTTCTCTGGGACTCGTCGAGTTTCATTGCTTTGGCGCTTTCCTGGTGGTCGCCACTGTTGATTCTGGCTTACAGGTGTTGCAGTGGTTTGAGATAACAGTGAAGGGGGTTGCTGATGATGATGATGATCATTGGCACAACTTCGCTCCGTACGTCTCCTCTCGGCTCCAGTAGCCAGTAAGTATGGGTGTATTTGCAATCGAGTTCTAGTAGTAAGGTTAAACAGATTTGTCCTGCACTTACTATGAAAATGTATTTACCGTTCACCTACATCCCTCAGTCATCCCGCGAACATCGAGCTGGCAACAGCTTCGACATACCGGGAGCTCAAATTTATAGAAACTTGCGGAAGATACCAGTCAATTAATAGTTAAATATAGTGCAAACTGTGAAAGTTTACAACAGTGTCTTAGGTGAACACAGTGCATGAATACTGGTTCCATATTCACAAATCCTAACTAATATTAGTAAGTTTGCTCGTTACCTTTTCACGACTAAACCACACTTAGCATAGTTTCATGATGGTCGGTTCAATATCATCATAAAATTTTACGTATCTGGTGTATAGAAATGCACATAGCACACCTTTATCCCGAAAAAAAAAGTGAGCCGTCACGGGACGCCTGGCAGATGTGAAACATCGACATTATTTTGTAAAAGTAATATGCAGAAAAGAACAGATTGTGATAGGAACTAAATATGTCATAATGATAAAATAAAATATTACGATTTTTTTTTTCCAGATAACGATGACTATTTATTGAATAAACATTTATTTTCATTAAATACAAAAATTTACGAATTTATTTCAAATCGTGACTACTTAATTCGTTTAATCAGTGACTTCGGTAATCGCACAGTCGATTGCGCATGGCGACGCGTTGCCACACCGTACACACTACTGCATATAGACTGTATATATATACCATAATATAGCGTGGCGACGCATCGCCACGGCATGCGTGGCCACGCCAGTAATCGATTTAACGTGCGGCTATAGATATTTCACACCAAAAAGTACTGTTCCTGAGTAAAATAACAACAACGTTCTTATGATTATAGATGGCGCCACGCGTCTCACGAACTTTAATCCATACTTAATAATAATATAATAATTATTCATCTATATCCATACTTTAAATATTATAAATGGGAAAGTAACTCTGTCTGTTACGCTTTCGAAACGGCTGAACCGATTTTGATGAAATTTGGTATGAAAATGGCTTGAACCCTGGGGAAGTACATAGGCTACTTTTTAATCTGCGACTTCGTCTGTATCCGCGATAACCGACATTCACGCGGACGAAGTCGCGGGCAGAAGCTAGTTAAAGTACTTATATTATTACAAACTGAGAATAACGATACAACCCGAATTTTTTATCCAATTCTAAATTAACGCAAGCGAAGCCGCGAGCAAAATCTAGTAAGTAACATATAGGGGTTAGGTCAGCTGACCATGTTTATAACTGTTTGAAAACGACTTCTGAAAGGACGAGGATCTCAATTAGACTTTAATATGTAAGTTCACATCTTCGCCAGCTGTGAACCGATTTCCATAATATTTTTTTTGTTCGATAGTAGATATATGTATACTTAAGTTGGTCCCACATTAATAATAATAATAATAATATGTGGGGACATTTCCACACACGGCCATCTGACCCCAAACTAGGGAGACCCTGTACTATGGGTGTCAGACAGCTGATATACATACACAAATACATTTTTTTTTTGTAAATACATACATGTATAGATAAACAACACCCAGACACAAGGCAAACACAAATGCTCATCACACAAATGTTTACCCTGGGCGGGAATCGAACCCGCAACCCGCTGCGCAGCAGTCGATCGCTCAGCCACTGCGCCAACCGTGAACATACACACATAGTAGTTATATGTATACTTAAGTTGGTCCCACATTAATGTTATCATAATCAGTAGTTTATTTATAAATTAATAATTTAAGTATGGTTCACGAAGTAATACATAATTCGTAGTATGGTTACAATGCGTAGGCGATAATTAACACAACAAGTCAAAAAAAAAAAAATGTAAATAAGTACGAGAATTATCGCAATAATGTACAGTCAGCAAAACAGATAGGTATGCAGGTCATGGAAAATGGTTGAAGTTTACTTAGAAACCGATGGATGTTTTTTAAATAAAATAAAGTAAATTTAATAGAGAATAAACATTTCAATGATTCATTTAAGTTTCATTCGAATACCTTGTTTTACAAAATTTAGCTCATTTAGGAACTCTGTTAAGCTGTTGTAGCATTTGGCTGTAAGAGAGTTTTTGAGTAGCAACTTAAATAGCCAAGTAGGCAACTGTTTCATAGATCTTCCTAGCCTTTTCTCAACTATGTTGGGGCCGGTTTCCAGTCTAACCGGATGCAGCTGAATACCAGTGTTTTACATGGAGCGACTGCCTATCTGGCCTCCAGTTACTGGGTAACACGATACCCCTTGGTAAGATTGGCTGTCAAACTTTCAGGCTTCTGACAACCCATAACGACTGTCAAAGATCTACAAATGACAGTCACGTAGTCAGACACAGAGTAATGAGTTTAAAAAAAATTACAGATTATTTCTCGGTCCATAAATGTTCACCGGTCTTTAATATTAAACTATCAAAGTGAAATTAAAGTTATTTATGTCAATTAGACCATTAAAAGAGACTTTTGAACGTCATTTAGGTACATGAAAAAATTAAATGTAGTTTTCCCATAGATTGAGTTGCCCCTTTTAAAAGGTAGTTTCATATGGCGAAGAGTGGGCAAGAAACACCATACTTACTTTTTTAATGTTTTACAAAATTTTATATGAGTACAGGAATCATGTAATTATACGTACTTATATACGATGTACCTTGTATAAAATTCACTATTTTTGAGTATTGACAAAGTTTTACAAGATAAGAAAAGACAGCATACACACTGAGTACACATATTAACTATGTGTAATGAACTGTGTTGTTACTATGTAATAATATGTATCTTCTTAAATCGGTCTGCAATGAAAAAATTGAATCGAGTTACCCCTTCCAAGTGGTAGTTTCGTATGGAGAAGAATGGGCAAGAAACTCCATACTTACTCTCTGATGTTTTACAATATTTTGTGTAAGTAGGTACTAGATTCATACTATAATTATACGCGAGAAACGATGCACCTTTTTTTTTAATTCGAATTTTGCGTTTGGCCGCATCTCGATGATGCGGCCTAAGGTGGAACTCGCTTGCCTAGGATGAACCGGGTCACTCGTGAATTGAAGATATCAGGATTATACTTATCAGGGACCAAAATGGCGGGCAGTGAATTCCACCTTGTATAAAAACCACTATATTTGAGTATAGACAAAGTATTACAAGAAAAAACAACATACATAGTGTTCACATATTAATGTACATACTATGTTGCTACTATATATGTATCTTCTTAAACCGTTCTGCACACTAGCCCATAAGCTTCAAACATTAAATCATCATTGAATGTTTGGAAATTGACTTATTTTTATCACCGGAAACCTCATGGCATAACATTCAGCATTTCATATCGACCAATGTGTTGCCAGCGTAATAAATGTTAAAAATAAACATTCCTTCAGCACTCACATTAATAAAAACTTCTTTGAATAAAAAATTGGTGTAATTATTTATGAAACACATTACTATCGCATTGTATATACTCGTTAATGTAAATAACGACATATTTTCAAACAAATGGAATGTTAATGAATGTCGGGTTCCGTGTTTATGAAACGAATCGTTTGATTTTCTTTTGGGAACTTTTTTTAAACAATGCAAATGTCAATTTATTTATTAGTTGGTATTTTTCTTCTTCCGTATTGGTTTTCTTTTACAAAACCGCCGTCATTTTTCAACCGTCGACGCGGGACTGCAGAACCGCAAACTTAGGCTAAGAACTCACGATGCGGTTTTCACCCGTGTCCGCTGCGGTTGCGGGCCCGCAGCTTCTGTAGAAAACATATGTAAAAAACTAAAACACATTTCACGACGCGGTTTAAGCCCGCGGTGTGCGCGGTTGTTTGCGGCTCCCGCAGCACCGGCGGGCGCCTAGTAGAATCGCTCCCGCAGCCTCAGCGGGTTGCACCCGCGAGCTCTGCGGTCGATTGGCGGACGACCGCAGTGGCCAGCGGGGGTACAGGAATCCGACGCCATTTTGCACTGACTTGTTATTACTCGTGGCGTCGTGACGTGTCTGTGCACGTTTTTCAACATACTTTACAAAATGGATATTGAAGTCGATCTATTAATTATTTTGGTGCAAGAAAGGTCAGTGCCCGTCTTGCAACCTTGCGATAATCGCCCGCCAAGTCTGCGGGCGATAATCGCAACCGCACAGAACTCCGGTCCCGTGAGTTTGGGCTGTTCTTCTACCGCAGCACCGCAGCGGGCTCGGGTGAAAACCGCATCGTGAGTTTTTGGCCTTAAGTTATTTTTATCTAGTGTTTGTGTTTCCGTGAGAAAATATACGACTGGATTAATTCTCAAATCTACGCAGACAGAGTCGCAGGAAGAAGCCAGTCGACCATAAAATTAAATTAGCCCAAGTGTGCAATTAATATAGTTTTGATGGTAATTTGTATCGTGAATTCTAATCAAATGATGTAGTACTACAGATAATCGCGTGAGACACCGTAGTGTTGGGGAAATTTATCGATATTCAGAAAGCTGTTGCGAATAGTATAGTCGAAAATAGATTTTGACTACCGGTTTACACGGCAGATTTGATTGAATTGCAATCGTTACTAGTATTGGTTCTTGTTAATACTAAAAACCAACTAATAAGTTAATAATGCCAACACCTCTATTATTTACTCTATTACTTCAAGTAAGCAAGTTTTTTAGAAGAATCAAAGTTATATAGTTACATTTCGGTTTTTCGTATGAATATGTTACAAAAAAGACAACCGATTTCAACTACTAAGAGAAAATAAAGTCATATGTGTTCTACCTATGCTAAAGTTATTTTTCACATTAAAATTTTTGAAGGCGGCGGAAAATTGTATTGAGTGATCTTTAAACTGCGCATAAGCGAAATAGTAGAATACCGATCATGTTACGTTCCGAAGCACGCACTAAAGACGCGCAACAGTAGAATGCCGTTATTGCGCTCGCGTGACGCGAACTTGACGCGAGCGTGTCTAACAGCGATAGAGAATACGAAAAGCGTTGTTTTGATCGAAACTTCGAAACAACTGCACTGCAACAGCACCTCTTTAGTTACGTGAATTAGTCCACTGACCGATATCGGCCAAGGCGATTGCTTCAGCTGTGCTGTAGTTGACGTTCGTGAGCTATGTAACTAATCTTCTTTATTAAGACCCTCGCCCATCTCTGTAGGAGCAACAAACCGCCCAAAGACTTGAGTAGACAACTTTGGTCATCAAAGTCAAATATTGAATTTCAGCGGCGCGGCGCGGGCGCCTTGAGCTTGATGCCAAACGTGACCGATTGAAAGCCCGACCACCGGGCGGCAATTAACTATAATTATTATATACATAAGTACGTGTCGAATTGATAACCTCCTTTTTTTAAATCGTTTAAAAATGGATACATTTGATAAAATGTGGACATAGGTACTTTAAATATACATAGTCGTCACATAATCCTTTCGAGAATTCTGATATAATGTTAAAATAATAATACCTGTCTCTCTCCACTCCCTCCCGTCCCCTCTACTGAGGGTCGTGGCAGTTTTTCAGGAAAAAATTCCGTTCGTGTTGTTCCTATAAAAGTACAAAATGAATTAAAAATGCCATATTGGTACTTGCTCGTGCTCGGTTACAAACTATTTAGGAAATCTACAAAAAAAAACGAACTTATATTTTGATAAAATTTGGTGCAGTGGAGGGTTTCAGATGTTTTTTTAAATAATTCATGTTCTCATTACCAGGGTCCATAATACAGACTGAATTATTATTCACTTCGTATCTTTCAGGGGGTCAAAATACTTACTTATGAATACGAATAAATTTTGATACAAGACCATATGAGGCCGAAAATCAGCTGTTTCATCGTGTAAAGCCGTTGGCAATTTGTAGATTTTTAACAGTTGTTATGTGAATTTTGAAGCCAGAAACTCTGACAATCAGTTTTCCGAAAGGGTATGAGTGTTACTCAGTAACTGGGGAAGTCAGAGAGGTTGCTCCATGTAAAACACTGGTATTTAGCTAGATCCGGTTAAACTTTTAGAACCCATTCATCAATAATTGTGTTAACTATAGTCCGTCGTGCGGCAACTGGGCTTCCCCAGATTGTATACGTCGTTTTGTGCCTATTGGCCTAGTTCTATTCTGTCTCCTGCTTGATAGAGAAGAGGAAAATATGTTTTATTTCCTCACTTCTCCGCTGTTCTTTTTGTGATTAATTTCATTGCGGGATTCAAGACAGTTGGATTTTTCTTCGGGATTCGTTGAGCTTTAATGTCTCGGTGCTTTTCTGGTGGTCGCTACTGTTGATTCTGGTTTACAGGAGTAGCAGTGGTTTGGAAACGGTGTGGTGGGCTGGTTCCAAAAGAAGATAAAAAGACCAGAAGCCGACCCTAACATATTTGGGCAAAGGCTTGGCAGATGATGTGTTGTAGGTAGTTAGTCTAGTTCTGTAGGGAACTGCAGATTCCTTTCACATGCCAGAGTTGGTTCCTTAATGAAAGTGGGCCGTTTTTTAGGACTTTCACTACTGTTCTGTCGGAAAGAGTAACAGTGAATTCAAATTAGGAAATTATTAACCGGGTGAATAAATAATATTGTTACGACCTGGGAATGGGGATAAAGAAACTACACCAATTTACACCAAACAAAACACAAACACTTTATTTAAAAGTCACAAACACAGTAATCAGTCACTCACATACATCACTTGGTAATCACATCGATCACAGTAGTCGCAATAGTAGCAGTACTCACAGTTTTCAGTTTCGCATCCAAAAACAAACTGACTCCACCGTATCGCAGTCCACTATTTATTATGGCTTAGGTCATATTCGAGAACATTCTAGCAAACACGGGAATGGTCGAGAATGTTGCAATACGACACTTAACCATCTCGAAAAATGTAGAATGTTCCAGAACCTGTAGTTCTGTTACTCGACAATAGATGGCGCCTGACTCTATCTAGCGTAGTTCTGCTACTGGATAATAGGTTGCGCTAGCATGACGTTTTTGGTCATACCGACCACGTAACAATATTATTATATGGATGACTGTTAATCAGATAATGGTACCGATTCCCTTGTTCACAAAGTAAACTAAAACTAGAAAATTGTCATCTTTTACTACCAGGCAGCTGAAGAAAAGGACGTCGACAGATAAAAACTAAGTTGGAAATGTCAAATTAGTTTTTTATTGAACTTCGCCGTGTTTTAGATCAATACGTTCTGAAATGACAAATATAATTTCTATGAACATTTTAAATCAACCTCAATTGACTGCTCACAACTCAACATCTGTCTCTTTCTTGTTTTATTGGAGAGAAAGATATATAAATAGCTTAAAATAAGTTTATAGCTCAACATAATTGGCACCATTATTATTATTTTTGACCCTTAAAACCCCTTTGGGGCAGATCCGACAAGGTTCTATTGGTTCGTTCTGAATAACACTCGTACTTCAAAATTCGTATTTTTAAGTCGCCGTTTTCAATATTTTTGTTCGCCCTCAGCGTTTCGCCCACTTAGTATTTCAGTACCTACGTCATAATTAGTATTTTTGATAACCTTAGTTTGAATTTATATTCGATCGTAACCGGCCTTATTAACCTTGGCGTTGTGCTGAATATAGGTAAAAGATATGTACGTCAACCCAAGGAACATGAATCGTTTCCATAAAACATGAATCGTTTACTCTCTTTTTATTATCGTTTGGATAAACAGTACCTAAATATTTTTAGATTCTTATCACTTTAGTCAACTGTCTATGACTATCTATCATAATCCTTCATAACTTTGAAAAGTGTGTCCGTGTTTTCTTACTCGTTCTTCTCCATAGACACCTACCTACGATTTGGAACGAGCCACTAACTTCAAACTGGCTAACTGAAAAGTGTCTGTAAATGGTTTATTTGATAAAAAAATCACTTTGATTTTCACTTTAAGAAATTACAGTTAGGTACTATTCTTAATTACATAAATAAAGAAACTAAATTACAAGTAACTAGTACTTTGCCCGTGACTTCGCCCGCGTGAATTTTCTAACATATCCCTAATTTATTTATAACTAGCTTCTGCCCGCGGCTTCACCCGCGTAAAAAGAACGATTATCCCAAGGGAACACATTACCGGGATAAAAAGTATCCTATGTGTTAATCCAGGAAATGGTCTACCTATGTGCCAATTTTCATGCAAATCTGTTCAAAGGCTGACGCGTGATTGAGTAACAAACATCCAAACATCTTCACAAACTTTCACATTTATAATATTAGTAGGATTTATTATAGCCTTAGCCTTTCAGAAATAACGTAGTTTCCTATTGGTGAAAGAAGGTTATCCTATTACAAACATATATATACAAAAGATCATTGTTTTCTCTTTAAATATTAATTAACAATATTTAAACGAATAATAAAAATAAAAAAGCAGCCAAGTGCGAGTCGGACTCGCCCATGAAGGGTTCCGTAGCAGCAAGTAACATAATATAAAAGTTCTTGTAGTTCGTTGTAACTTTGATCGATGTTTTAATAATAGTGTATTTTTTTTAATTGCGGTTTACAATTTATGACGTGGTAAAAAAACTACTAACTAGATCTCGTTCAAACCAATTTTCGGTGGAAGTTTACATGGTAATGTACATCATGTTATTTTTTTTAATTTTATCATTCTCTTATTTTAGAAGTTACAGGGGGGGGACACATTTTACCACTTTGAAAGTGTCTCTCGCGCAAGCTATTCAGTTTAGAAAAAAAATATATTAGTAACCTCAATATCATTTTTGAAGACCTATCCATAGATTCCCCACACATAAGGGTTTGATGTAATTTTTTTTTTGAGTTATAGTTCCAAGTATGGGGAACCCCCAATTTTTTTTGTTTTTTTTTTCTATTTTTGTGTGAAAATCTTAATGCGGTTCACAGAATACACCTACTTACCAAGTTTCAACAGTATAGTTCTTATAGTTTCGGAAAAAAGTGGCTGTGACATACGGACGGACAGACAGACAGACATGACGAATCTATAAGGGTTCCGTTTTTTGCCATTTGGCTACGGAACCCTAAAAATCATTGTTTTCTCTTTAAATATAATTTTAACAATATTTACACGAATAATAAAAATTAAAAAGAGCAAGTTTTTACCTTGGTCAGAGGTTTAAAATTGCCATCCAACGTGGCAATGCCGCCAGTTTCTTGGGCATATTCCCTGATGACGGCGATGTGGAGGAATTTTTTGACTGTATTTGTTTTTTAGTTTTCATCATCGTCATCAGCCGAAAGACGTCCACTGTTGAACAATGGCCTCCCCCATAGAACGCCACAACTCTTGCAACCTGTCGCTTACATCCACCGGTTACCCGCGACCTTGACGATGTCGTCGGTCCATCTGGTGGGAGACCTACCAACGCTGCGTCTTCCGGTTAGTTCCTTTCTTGGACATCGGTTATCGGTTCTTCGAGTTTTATAGCTTTAAAATACTAATTTAAATAATATTCGTTCTTCGTCATAACCTTCCTAAAGTCCAGAACCAATTCAGAATTGCGCCAAGCACATCTTTCAATTCAATTCGTCACGTTCCAGCTCCAAAAATTCCAGGAAGTTCCAGCAAATCGATTCCATCTCGATACTTGCATCGTTCCGTCGTGACCGGCGCGTGAGATCACCACTAGTGCACGATCACTCGCGGCATGCGCGTGCGACGCCACGCGGCGTTTATTTATAACGAAAACTTCCGATCGACCAAACGAATACATTTTTAAATCATTATAAATAGAATTTCTTTATTCCAAACTTCGTACTGCTTAAATGTACTAATTTAATTATACCGTGAGTCTGTGACAAAAGTGAAAAGAATGTGTGTGTGTGAATTTTTAGTGACGAATTGTGTGAGTATTCCCTAAATGCAATTTCAGAGATATTTGTCCGGTGAGTGATGGATATTTACGCTGAAATTTCTCTGAAATACGGATGACTGACTGAGAATACGGGATTTTCGTTTCCTTTAACTTTTCAGTCAGTGTTAAATCGGCATTACGGACTGAGCTATGTGGTGAAGTGAAATAAAAAGTGATTTTCCAAAAAGTTTTCCGGACGTTGCTGAATATTAAGGTAAGTTCATTGACTTTTACTTGAAATTTAGTATTAAGACTTAAACAAACTTGGTTTCACAAAACTGTGTTAGCAATATGGGATCGGTTGAGTTTCCAATCCATAACAATTGAATCCATACTTTATTATTATATACTCTATTTATTTAATACTATAAATGTGAAAGTAACTTTGTCTGTCCATTAATTATGTCAATTATAATCCGTGGTGCTTAGCAACTGGGTTTCTCCCAGTTGTAAACGTCCCTTTGTGCCTATTGGCCTAGTTCTGTTCTGTCTCCTGCTTGATTTGGAGGGAAGTGGAAAATATGTTTTTCTTACTCCTCCGCTGTTCTTTTCTGATTAATTTCGTTGCGGGATCCAAGACAGTTGAATCGTTTCTCTGGGACTCGTCGAGCTTCATTGCTCTGGCGCTTTTCTGGTGGTCGCCACTGTTGATTCTGGTTTACAGGAGTTACAGTGGTTAGGGAATAGTGTGGCGGGCTTGTCCCAAAAAAAAAAAAAAAAACTTCGTCTGTTACGCTTTCATGATGAACCGATTTTGATGAAATTTGGTATGAAAATAACTTGAACCCTTAAATATTTATTTTATTTTGTTTTTAGTATTTAGCGGCAACAGAAATACATAATTTGTAAAAAATTCAATTCATTGTCTAGCTATCGCGGTTCTTGAGATACAGCCTGGTGACAGACAGACGGATGGACAGACAGTGAAGTCTTAGTAATAGAGTCCCGTTTTTACCCTTTGGGTACGGAACCCTAAACAAAGAGAGTTACTTTCGAATTCATAATACTACTAGCTTTTGACCGCGACTTCGTCCGCGTGAATATCGGTTATCACGGATGCAAAAAAATGTGCTGATTAAAAAGTATAGCCTATGTCCTTCCCTAGGGTTCAAACTGCTTCCATATAAAATTTTTATCATAATTGGTTCATCCGTTTCAACGTGAAAGCGTAAAAGACTGAGTTACTTTCGCATTTGTAATATTAAGTATGTAAGTATGGATTATTCATTTGGATTCGGTAATTTCCGATCCACCTATATACCATGTTGTAAAACTGGTCGTTACAAGCGAGGACGACAGATTCCAAACGTTAAATCACACAAAAATCCAGTGATGTGACGAGTTGGCATACAACATGAAAATTGTATATTTTCCATATCAACGTAGTAACTGTATGTCTATTCTGTTACAATCTCCCTCAGTGAACACCTAGGTGAAGTGAGCTGTCATCTGTCCCGATGCTAGGCATTTACAAAGCACTACAATTGGATGACAGCTCACTTCACCTAGGTGTTCACCGAGGGAGATTGTCACAGAATAGCACTGCAGATGTGTGCGATTTGTTTCACAGTGTTCTACATTAATTTATTCAACTTTTTACAGTACCTAGTGTCAATTTGTCGGAATGTCGTAAAAATCTTAAAAAAGGCGATGTAAATTGATGAAGTTCTAGAATAATTTTATGGATTTTTGATGTGAAACATTTAATGCGGCTTCCAACCCGCCAACAGTCGGTCGGACCGGCTTTTTAATTTGGAACATATTTTTAAAATCAATATAAAAAACAACCTGGTTGGGGTGAAAACTTTAGGGCCAAGTCTGAGTGTTCATCTTGTTTTTCGGGACATCGCCAAGCGCCTGGTCGACTCTTCATGTGGCTCAAAGGCTGGTCTATTCTTGGGCCAAAGAATCCCCGTTGGGCATGTGATCGTTGACAGCGATGTGAACGAGTTTTTTCATGTCCTTTGAGCTGCCATTTTCTTGGATTATTTTTGTTTTAAGCTATTTTCATGTATTTAATCAAATATAGGTATTTTTAATTTCCTTAAAAAACGAATATCGGTTTTGTTCGCACCATATTTATTTCCTTTAATAAACCATCTTTTCATTCATATTTTCTACAAAATAGTTTCGAAGTTCTAGATCTACCTGCAGGCGTTCCGCGATGGCTCAATTTAAAATCTTTAAATGTTAAAATATTTTTTTTATTAATTCCCCATAGTTTTTGTCTGTGCCAAAGATAATGTGAAAAGAAGCCCAACCTCGTTTGAACTGTGTTTGCGGTCACTGCCCAGGTTTAAGTAAATATTTTCTACTTTGCTGCAATAAAAAAATATTCCTACGTCTTTACTATGTCTGCCAACACGTTTATTTTTCTCTCGTATTCATTATGCTATAAACCGTCCCATGTAGGTACTTTACTCTTAAAAAAACATGCTACGAATTAATCCTTTAATACCTATTCCTATAATTGGAATATTATGTTAATATAGATGAAATATAAAGAAAGAAGTTCAACTAATATAAGTTAGGATGATGTCAAGGAACATACTTAATTAGCAAAAGAAATAAACAAAACAATAGGTAATAAAATAATAATAATAATGAGACAGTTTAATACGGCGCGTCGCGGCAGGCCACGAAGTAGATTTGGCGGCGCAGTGTTCCACGCGCGCCACTCTAGAGTGGGTGTGGTTGTTATAGGAATGGCCGCACTGGGAGGTGGTCAAGGCCTGTAGGGGGAGCGGTGAATGCTTATGCGAAACCCGCACCCCAAACCACCGCAGAGGTGGAACACCGCGGTGGTTTTAGCCGGTAAGAGTCGCACAATGGAGGAAGTCCATGAGGATTACCACTACGCAAAAAAAAGGCCACGAAGGCGATGGCGGGACGAACTGGACAGATTCCTCCAAAACTGGTGGGAGGAAGCCCAGAATTGGGAAAGATGGAAGGCATGGAGGGAGGCCTTTGCCCAGGAGTGGGACAGAACAGGCTAACAAAAAAAAATAGTAATATGTGGGGACATTTCACACACGGCCATCTGACCCCAAACTAGACAGACCTTGTACTATGAGTGTCAGACAGCTGATTTACATATACAAATACATTTAAATACATACGTATATAGATAAACAATGAGGAGAGCTCGTGGCTAAGTTAAAACCGTACAGATCTATCGGTCAAAGGTTAAGCTACGCTAGCCGCGGTCGGTCTGTAAATGGGAGACCATCCCTTTCATACCGAGTTCCCTCCGTGCCTCGGAAAGCACGTAAAGCCGTTAGTCTCGGCTGTCATTTGTAGATCTTTAGCAGTCGTTATGGGTTGTCAGAAGACAGAAAGTCTGACAACCAGTCTTACCAAGGGGTATCGTGTTACCCATGCAGTAACTGGGTTGTGGAGGTCCGATAAGCAGTCGCTCCATGTAAAACACTAGTATTCAGCTGCATCCGGTAAGACTGGAAGCCGACCCCGATGTGGAAAAAGCTAGGCAGATGATGATGACATAGATAAACAATGTTGTTTTAATTACGTATAAAAATCTGTCATGTAGTCGTGACCGCTGCGTGGTAGGCGCATTTTAATTTGTCATCTAAACATGATAGTAACGGTCAAAAGCTATACGTCAACATCATCATCATTCCCCTGGCGCATTCCCTATTTTGGGGCGGCCCTCCTGATACATGATCGCCACTTGTTGCAATCTTGAGTCATTGCTGGCGTTAGGCCTAGTATCGTCATGTCCTTGGAGATGGTTCTAGTCCAGGTAGTTGGCGGGCGACCTCTGCCTCTCTTGCCCTCGTCATGTCACGTCATGTTCATCCCTACGCATTATATGACCATACCAGCGTAATCGGCCTTCCTGCATCTTATGGTGTATACCAGCAACTTTAAAAGTGCCCCGGATATACTCATTTCGGACTTTGTCTTGTAGAGCTGTTGTTGTGTCAAAAGCTATACGTACATTACAGTACAGTTTTATACAAAGGTTTATAAACAATGCTGTCGGTTCATCCGCCTAGTTGACGCCATGCTGAGGTAAGGACAAAGGAGTAGAGTAATCTTTTGTCTGCTTATAACTACTAAGAATAGAGAAGAGCTGACATGATATTTAGGTGCGGCCCACCATACCCCTGGTGGTATGATGGATCTGGAACTGTGACCATTCAAGCGTAAATGCGAGTGAGCGAAGCGAGCGGTGCCGCGGTAGTGGCCGCCGAGCGCCGATCTCCACTATTGTTGGTGAATCATTTGGGTTAGGTGAGTGGTATAGTTTAGACCCACCATACCACCAGGGGTATGACCAGTGGTATGGTGGGTGGATTGTTCCCACTAGTTCTACTAAACAGTTCTAGGTCACTGCGGGGGTTGCGCGGGCGAGGGTAGAGGTGGTAGAGGTTGCGGAAGAGTATCTTGCTTGAAACACATACACACTGAGCTGACCACATCATCACTTTTTAGTTCCTCCTCTGTATCGGGTCTCACCATATTAAGTAATGGTTTCCATGATGGAGATATGGACCAACCATCGTATAGTTAATCCGTTTTTCTCAATCTATAATATGCAAGACATATTATGATAGTGCACAAGTGTGTGCGCAAACACAGGTGCACTCCCTCCCTTCACTCTCATGGTCCGATGGTACGGCAATCCGACACGACCGGAGAGAGATCAGGCGCAGGACCAACGGCTTTACATGTTTTCCGAGCCACAAGGGTATCACATCATTAAACTCTGGACTGCTACCACACCTACCTACCTATAAAGACTGTCCATATAAAATAAACGATTTAATTACCTACACTACTACCACAATAACAGACTGTACAAATACGTGCGTGTGTGTGCATGTCTACGCGCCGCAAGCAAAGCAGTTTCAAAAGCACGTTCGACGCGGGTAGAGGTGAGGTGAGGTGAGGAAGGCGGGGCGTGTCGCTACTGTACGGTAGTACTAATATTTATACTGTGCTGCTACTGAGAAATTCTTAAGAGGAAATACCACGGGCTAGAGAATTGAAAATCAGGTATTTGTAAAATCTATTGCTGTCGCGCGATGCCCGTATACGAACCGCAGAGCGCGATAGAGACAACTGCAGCTTTGAGCGAAAATACCTATTAAAAGTACACAAAATCAATGATTCGTAGTCCCCTGATTTCTTCTCCAAAACTTAACCGATTTAACTGCTTTATTCATTAAAAAATAAAGAAAGGCTTTTGCCGTGTTCCTATGTTTTCTATTTTTTATATAATCAAGTCAAATTTGTTTTCTGAATGTTTGAACACAGCGGAAAATCATGCCAATTTTTTGGGTTTTTGAATATTCATATCTCTTTTAATAATAAATTTATGATATTAAGGAAAACATAGGGACATGCCAATAGTAGCCATGGATATTTAAAAAAAATAATTGATCTACTGGCATTATCCAGGGAGGAAACAGGGGACTAAGTTTGTATGGAAAAACGGCCCTTGTGTTTCCTCTTAATGACAAAACCCCATAAACACTTTTTACGTCACCCGGGCATTGAACCTAAAACCCAACCAACAGCAGTCGTGCATGCAACAACGAGACTAACAGGGCAGTCAAAAAAAATATAAATAATTATACTAATCAGGTCAAAGAGTTAATAAAAATGAAGTAGGTACTCCGCGGTCCATAAGATTTGTGGCGAACTGTCACTTCCTGCTAACAAGAAATATTATACTTTTATGCGTGTGTTGATGTGCGTGATTGAAAATAACCGTTTTAAAATATAATATATCTGTAAAAAAACACTACAGTAAATCTGAATTTTCAGTCATATAATGTGAAATCGTAAATGTAAATACTTAAATAAAGAATAACACAGTACTTAACTACCTACGACTAGACTAGGTATCTATAAATAATAAGAACATGTTAGGTTAACAGAAATAAAACTAAAACGTTAACTCAAACTCAAACTCAAAATCATTTATTTCAATTAAACCATTTACAGGTACTTTTGAATTGTCAGAGTCAGTCAGTCAGAAAGTTGAAGCTAAACAGTAGGTTCCAAACAGTAGGTTTCTATGGAGAAGAACGAGCAAGAAACTCCATGAACACTCTTTTAAAATCAGTTAAATTTTACAAATTTAGGTTACATCATTCATGTTGAATCTAAGGGTACAATGTGAGAACAATGTAACACGTCTTGCATGTTAAAAGAGGTCCAGAGAAAAATATAGTTATAATAACAATTCAAACCAAAATTTAAAATAACCGAGGCAGCTAAGAGATGACCAGTCCCAACCGACGGCGTCGTTCACGAACATGACGCATGGATCGGCACCATTTAGCTCAACCATTTTGAAGGGAACCGAATGATCCAACACATGCGCCACCGGCAGCGAGACATTCAAGTGAGCATGACTCTCCCAACCGCCAGGGCATATTCAAGTCAATGAGAGGTATACCTCGTAAATGGTAGCTTTAAAGAATATAGTGCTCACATGTATGTGCTACGAAAAATTATATAATACTAACACATTGAGTTTATACAATGCAAAGGTAATATAGATCTACATCTTCAGCAGCTCCAAAAATTGTTACAAATGCTAATCAATTAATCTATGAACCCTTATGGCTGTGGAGCTAGACCAGCATCCAGCCAAGCATTTTTATCAGTGATGTAATCACTCAACTTATAATATGCTCGGTTGCATAGCGTGCGTTTAATACAAGACTTAAATTTTGTCTCATTTAGTTGAACAATGTGGGGAGGTATTTTATTGTAACACTTTAAACAGTACCCCATGAAAGACGAATCTACTTTAGCCAGTCTGAAACCTGGTTGAACTAGTTGGTCCCTATTTCTAGTATCATAATTATGTCTGTCACCTCTTTTATCAAAAAGATGCAGATTTTTTCTAGCGTACATGATGTTTTCATAGATGTATTGACAAGGCACCGTCATTATGTTAATTTCCTTAAACAGTTCCCTTAGAGAATCGCGCATACGCAGATTGTAAATGGCTCTGATGGCTCTTTTCTGCAGAATAAAAATAGAATCGATGTCTGCAGCTCTTCCCCACAATAAAATACCGTAAGACATAATACTATGAAAGTAACTAAAATAGACCAGTCTCGCGGTATCCACATCAGTAAATTGCCGGATCTTTCTGACAGCATATGCTGCCGAACTTAGCCGTCCTGCGAGAGATGTTAAATGAGGACCCCATTGTAGCCTTGAGTCGAGCGTCAATCCCAGAAAAACGGTTTTATCGACGAATTCCAGTTTCTCTTTATTCAATACTATGTCACACTCACTATTTTTGACATTTGGCAAAGCAAATCTGATGCACTTAGTTTTATTTCCATTTAATACTAAATTGTTAGCCGTGAACCACTTTTGTACCTCCAGTAAGGCGTTATTTACGATGTCAAGATTTTGAGCCCGTCTATTTATTTTAAAAATTAATGACGTGTCATCGGCAAATAACACCATTTGTGGTTGGTTTTTGAATAACCGGGGAAGATCATTAATATAAACTAAAAAGAGGAAAGGACCTAAAATTGAGCCTTGTGGAACTCCCATTTGTACTTTTAAACCATGTGAATTCACCCCGTTTATTTGAACTTGCTGCTGTCTATCATTTAAATAAGATTTCACTAAACTAAGCGCAAGTTTACCTAGTCCGTAATGCTCAAGTTTCAGAATTAATGTCTCGTGATTTACGCAATCAAATGCCTTGGAGAGGTCACAAAAGATTCCTATGGCATCTTGTGCCTCTTCCCACGCAGTAAATATGTGTTTTAATAAAGTGACACCGGCGTCAGTCGTACAACGCCCTTTGGTGAAACCATACTGTTGATCGTGTAATATGCCATTTGTATTAAAATAAGCAAGCATCTGATTAAGCATAATCTTTTCAAAAACCTTGCTGAAAGCCGGCAACACGGACACGGGTCTATAATTGTTAGTATCTTTACTATCCCCGGATTTGAAAAGAGGTATGACCTTACTAAATTTCATTAAATCTGGGAAAACACCTTGGTCTACGCACATATTAAATATTAAAGCCAAATAAGGTGCTATTGTTTCTATTATAGATGTACAAACTTTAATAGACATACCCCACAGATCTTCAGTAAATTTTATTTTGATTTGCCGAAAAGCTTTTAAAACGGTCATGGGGTCAATATGTTTAAATTGAAATTCTACCGGGCAGCCTGGAACGTTCGCTTTTAATAACGCAATTGAATCGTCAGGTGAGGAATTCAAAGCTTCCGTGGTTTTGATTGGTATGCTAGTAAAGAAATTTACAAATTCACGAGCTACTTCTATGTTAGAGCTTACGAGACCATGTGATGTCTCCAATGTATATTCCGCGTTACGAACTTTTTTCTTGCTAGTTTCGTTATTTATAACTTTCCAAACTGTCTTTATTTTATCGTCTGCCGATTTGATCTTGTTACTAATGTATAGCGCTTTCGCTACCTTGCAAGTATTTCTAAAAGTTTTAGAATAAGTAGCAACATACTTGTTGAAAGTTTCCGTGTTAATGTAAGGCTTAAGGCCATACAGCTCAAACAGTCTTTCTCTACTTTTTCTAATACCCTTAGTTGCCCAGTCACTAAATATAAACTTAGGGCTAATATATTTCGCCTTTTTTTCAAAATTTTTATTGAATTCAGTTTCGACCACAGAAAATAAATCATTATACAATTTATTTGCATCGTTGTTATAGTGGTCCAGAGTATTTAACTTATTATTTAGAGTTTTATTAAATTTATTTAATTTACCAGTTGTTATAGGTCTAAATTGTATTTGTACTTTTGTCGTAGGCATTTTGAACATAAATGTTACCGTTTGACCGCTATGATCCGATGGTAAATAATTAACAATAGCTTTATCTACATAGTCGCAATCGCAGAAAATGTTATCGATGCAGGTAGCAGTAGTTGGAGTTACCCTAGTAGGCTCCATGAAAACATTCGACAAATTAAATGATTTAAAAAGGCTTAATAATCGACTACTATTCAAATTATTTTCTAAAACATTAATATTAAAATCACCACAAATAATTGCGGGTTTGCTACACGTTGCAAGTTTCGCTAATACATCTTCCATTACAGACTCAAATAAAGAATAGTTTTGGTAGCTTGGGGGTCTGTACACGCACACTATGATATGCTCATCCAGCTCGACACAGGAAAGTTCGATGCAATGTTCAACCGATAGGCCAACTATGTCATTTCTTTCTTTATATTTTAAACAATCTTTTAATAAGATCAATGAGCCTCCACGCGACATAGCTTTGCGATTAAAACAACTGCCCACACTATAGTTTTCATAGTTAATTAGCATTTGGTAATCCTTTAACCAATGTTCAGTAAAACAAACAATGTCAAACATGGTTTTTTCTAAAAACATTTCAATTTCTAATAATTTGGATGAAATACCTTGAATATTTTGATGAAATAATTTCAAGGTATTCTGCTGTTTCTGCAACTTAACTTTTTGAGAGCAAGAAGGTACCTTGTTGTTTGTAGGTTTAACTATATTGTTATTGGTACCTTCTGTTGTCTTACAAACTAGTTTAAATTATTATTCGGAGTTTGACCACGGACTTCAATGATATCAGGTAGTGAGTTCCTACCACTTGTGCAACTCGCATCAATAGATGGCTGGTTCATAATGACACATGGATCCTCCTTCGTACAGTTTGTATAATTATGTATAGCATAAGTGCTACAATCATTCTGGGTCACCACCTTATTATTAGTATTATTACTAATTGATGTGGAGCTAATAACACAAGACTTCGACATACTACTTATGTCTGAGTTAATACTATAAGCTAATAGCCGCGCTATTTGATGTCTAAACCTAAAGGGCAGATACACAGTATCCCTAGTCGATTTTAATTTTCCAACAAAACTGTTGGTGTCAAAAAAACATAAGCTTGTCACTATAGTGACTTACTAGAAGATGCACATGTTTATTTAACATATGTATATAATTATTTTGTCTGTATGTTAAATGTTTAAAATATGGAAAAGCACACAAAATTATTTTGTTACAATTAATGTTTAGAATGTCTGTAACACAGTCAGTAATATCTTCCTTTGTGACCTTTAAACTATTACCTATAAATACAGAAATATTGGTTGATGGATTATATTGAAACTTTGTTATTGATGACATTACATGTTTGTAGGATAACCCTGGTGTACAATGGTTCTGAATGTTATATCTTAGGTTATTATTAATTAATTTCCCTATACCTCTGCCTATACTATCAGAAAACATTACTGAAAGACTTGCTTGACTGCTACCAGAGGAACAAGTACTAGATACTGCCTGTGGCACTTCTTGTACAATATCATGGTTACGGTTGGGGATACAACCTTGGGCAGTCACAGCTTGGGACTCCGTTGCCTCAGGCTGGACGGCCACAAGGTCAGACTCCCTCTGACAAGTACACTGCGTGTTGCTGAGAGTCAGTGAGTCCACTCTGTCTGCGTTGTAATTACACAAATCCACTAACTCATTTGCAGCTAGTATATGTTCCTTTATTTGGTTTTCAGATATTATATATTTACCATAAAGGGACTTTAGTGAGTCATCCAGAACCTGTATTTCTGATTGCAAACGCTGAGTGTCTATTTCATAAATGTTCTTACTATCTTCCAATTTTATCTGGTAGTTTTTCAATTTATTTATAAGAGCAACACGTTCTTTCCTAAGTTGAATATTTTTGGAATAGCTTTTTTGTTGACTTTTGAATTTATGACATTTCTTAATAATTTTATTCAGTCTAGCATATTTTTTTAATTTATTTTGACTAAGTTTATAGCTAGACTTATCTTTTAGTAAAGAATCTTCAGTAAGGTCTATGGTTATTAACGAACATGGGTTACAGTTTGTATTTAATAATTCATTATATAAATGGTTGGTTTCTTTGACCTGAGTATGTTCCTTTTCCTTTTGTAATTTAGAAATTTGTACATTCGCCTGGATTAATTCATCCTCTAAGTCCCTAACTTTGCTCAAAGCCTCCTCATACAAATTACTACAGTTGTTGAAACCATCTGTGACCATCCTTAATTTATCCCGTTCATCAACAACCTCCAAGTATTGCTGATGTAAGTCTACTAGCTCCCGCTTCAAGCTAGAGTTTCTGTCAACTATCTTCTTGACTTCCTCCTCACTTTCATCTCTCTCTTGCAACAGCTGTTGACATTGAATATTAGATGCTTTTAATTCTTGGAGGGCCGTTCTTAATTTAAGCTCCATATCCTGAGCAGTAGCCTTACGGGTCATCACAGGCATGGTTTCAGATATGGTTACTGAAAGTAGAATTAAAGAAACGGTGTGAGAAACAATAGGATAGACAAAAACTTAGATAAATATGGGAAATAAAATAAAAGAGAAATTGGAGAAGTTAGCGTAGTTATATGGAAATATGAAGCAGGTAGGCTAACGAATTTACTTTAAAGGCATTTATTAAATTAATCAAACAATAAAATCTACTTCTATTGCCTTCAATATTTTTTTCTATTTTATGTGGGTAGGATGCCTAGACGAAATTTAAGTTTAAGTACTTATTTATTAACATTATAATTATGTAAAATACAAAATCACGGCCATGAACCTTATTGTGGTTGTATACGAGCATAAAACATGCAAATTTACTTCACTTTATTGAGTTTTATTTACAGTTTACAAAGTTAATGAAGACAAAGTGATTATGCAAGAAAAAGGCAATAGGTCTAGTTAAGTTAAATTTTAACTAGTACGTGTCTTTTATGAGACAATTGTGTGCTAATAATACATTAAAAGTAAACAATACTTCCCGTATTAATCCGTAGTGAGAAAACAGCTGTTTCTGGTAGGTTACCGGTATTGGTGTCAACTCTATACCGAGTTTTCCTTTATATATTTACGTGAAAACAATAATACTGGGATTTTGTGCCGTTATATTACTAATAAACTAATAATTACACATTAATTTCACTTATATCCTAATTAAAACTAATTCTAAAATACGGAGCGAAATTTGACAAGTTCACTGTCTTCTGTCAAACTTTTGTCCAATCGGACCAGTAATTCCAGGCCCCCTAGCCAAATTACCCAAATTGACAATCTACAATCGATAACGCTAATAGAAAACTCAACACACAGTTATCATTCACATTTATTATTTACTAGCATTTGCCCGCGGCTTCGCCTGCGTAAAAAGAACGATTATCCCAAGGGAACACATTACCGGGATAAAAAGTATCCTATGTGTTAATCCAGGAAATGGTCTACCTATGTGCCAATTTTCATGCAAATCTGTTCAACGGTTAACGCGTGATTGAGTAACAAACATTCAAACATCTTCACAAACTTTCACATTTATAATATTATTAGGATTATTATATGCTAAAATATTGCCCATAGCACTCAGGGATAACAAGCTTCCTACTGGTCAATATATTTAAAAAAAGGATAAGTATTTTTTTTTGAGTTTATTCATTAAACAAACAAAAGAACTGAAATCTTTTCTTTTTATAATATTACTAGCTGACCCGACAGACATCCTGTCAATCGTTTTTCAAATTTTCTGTATAAACCTGCCCTGGGCTTCAACAAATATTTCAAGACTAAAATTAGACAAATCGGTCCAGCCGTTCTCGAGTTTTAGCGATACTAGCGAACAACGATTCATTTTTATTATATACATAGATTTATAACCTAAGTATTGTAGCACCTGAGCTACACTAGTACCAAGTACGAATTACCGAGGGATCTACGCTACGTTGAATGAAAGGTATTAGTGACTTTCAGATGACTATATTAATAACATTAGCGAGAGGTAAGATTTACAAGACCGCAGCTCTGAGCCTAGCTGGGTCTCACTCTGACATAACATGTCATAGTATAAAAACTATCTTCTACATCATTCAAATATATTCTAAGGTATCCAGAAGGTTCTAACCATAGACTAAATAGTTATGGCTTCATTACATAAAGCCTCCCTGCTGGGCAAATCTCTACAGTACTTACGCAAATGAATGTCAGACAAATTAAGTTACTTAGTTAAAATAGTAAAATTAAAAGGAATGTACTAAAATAGACGTTAGTATCCTAAATCATTACAATTACTTCCAAAAATGGGTAAAGCCTAGACGTGGGTAACTCAAAAAAGTCCATCTAAGCGTGTGTGTATATCTAAGCCAAATGATGGTTCAGTTTATTTTTACAGTCTTTTCATCCATTCAATCATTCAACAGTTAGTTAAAAGCAATCACCATAGTGGCAATCAACCTTAAATCTTCCATGAAAACCCCAATTTTAACACAAAACACATTAAAAACATCTTAATTAATCACTATTTCTGATGTTTCAGATTCATTTATAATCGTTAAAGTCGCTTCTAAGAAAAAACAATTTATGACTAAACTGAAATTATAGCCACGTTCTATTTTGAACCTTAGATGTCGGAAATAAGTTTAGTTTTATGTAAATATTTGTTAAGAATACAAAGGATGTTATATGAAAACTACTACCAACTAATAAACTAATAATAGATACTATTTTAGTATTTGGGATAGAAATACAAAACAAAATACGGAAAAATACGACACGAGTAATATAGGTACAGTACGCAAAAGAGATAAGTATCCATGTCGTCGGGAATAGTTGAAGATTTCTTAGAAACCAATGGGGGTTTTCAAATGAAATTTTATTAAATCATTGAACTGTTTATTCTCTATAAATTGTATTTTATTTTATTCATAAAAACCTATCGGATTCTAAGTAAACTTCAACTGTTTCCGGCGACATGGATACTTATCTCCTTTGGTGACCGTACACAGATAGCATTACGCATGCAATGGAAAAATGGAAGCAGCTTCGTTTTTTTTTAAGGAAATTTCCAAAAAGTTGGTTTGCACTTCCCGTCATCCAAGAGCTGGTTTTTACCTCGGTCTAACTAAGGTTAAGCATTGCCATCAAAGTCAAACTCAAAATCATATATTTCAAATAAACCATTTACCTACTACTGGTACTACTTTCAGAGTCAGTCAGTCAGAAAGTTTAAGCTAGTTGCTCGTTCCAAACAGTAGGTTTCTATGGAGAAGAACGAGCAAGAAACTCCACGAACAACACTCTTTTAAAATCAATAATATGTTACAAATTTCGGTTACATCATTCATTGAATCTAGGGTACAATGTGAGAACAATGTAACAAGTCGTGTACGTTAAAAGAGGTTTAGATAAAAATATAATCATAATAAACAATTCAAAATAAATTTAGAATAACCGAGGCAGCTAAGAGATGACCAGTCCCAACTAACGGCGCCCGTTCACGAACATGACACACGGATCGGCATCATTTGGCTTAACCATTTTGAAGGGAACCGAATGATCCAACACGCGCGCCACCGTCAGCGAGACATTCCAGTGAGCATGACATACTCCCAACCGCCAGGGCACATTCAAGTCAATGAAAGACATACCTCGTAATCCAACCAACGTGGCAACGCCGCCAGTCTCTTGGGCACATTCTCACATGACGGCGATGTGGAGGAATTAGTTTTTCAGTTTTTACGGTTCCGTACAAAAAAAACGGAACCCTTATAGGATTACTCGTGCGTCTGTCTGTCCGTCTGTCTGTCACAGTCAATTTGCTCCGAATCTACTGGACTAAATCAGGTGAAATTTGGTAGGATGGTGTAATCCTATGACCCAAACACAGCTATGTTATTCTGTAAGAACTCACTCCAGTTCTCACGTCTGATTCCGCGGTGAAAACTGTTTTAGGTATACTGTAATTCGATAACTACTACGCTAGCGCCACTGAGTACCAACTTAGGTGAAGCGAACTACTACTACGTTACTATTTTAGCGAATACCAAATACTTTTCACTTCAGGTAAGTGAAATCGGAAATGAGATAGGATTCGAATTCACGGGTGAATTCTTACAGAATCGCACTGCTGATGTGAAAAGTAAATATTTTTTTTTAATAAGGGTAATTTTCGGGGGACAAATTAAGAAATAAAAAAAAAAGTTTTGCAAACCTTACTGTGTCATACGTATATCAAATGAAAGGGAGGAGGATCTTAATTTTATTTCATATATTTCAAAAACCAAAAAGTGAAAAATTACTTTAAAATAGAACACACATGACTTTAGTTTAGAAAGTCGGTGGCTATGCTGTTCTATTTGTTGTTTTGTATTGCCATCGACTTCCGAAACTAAAGTCATGTGTGTTCTGTTTTAAAGTTATTTTTCACTTTTTGGTTTTTGAAGGCGGTTGTCTATTTTGTAAAAAAGCTTTTTATTTTTCGCTTTTTAGTACTTCCTGATAATCCATATCCATTAAGAAATGGCATCACAGTCAAAACAGAGATCGAAAGTACAAGGTGAGAACATTACAACATCATCCATGTATATTTTTTTTGCTTTCTCTCAATTTTTTCAAAAAGTGCTGAATCAATTTCGATAAAATTTATATGGGACCATCCTTGGGGCATACCCTATCCATCATAAAAAGAATTTTCAAAATCGCTTTACATTTTCCGGAGAAAACAAATATACAAAAAAAATACATACAGACGAATTAAGAACCTCCTTCTTTTTGAAGTCGTTTTAAAAATCATAAAAATAAACAAACTATACTTCCTTAAAATTTTAATGTAGAAATAAAATTATTGTAGGATCTGCTACAAGATGATACAATCACTACTTTAAGTACTGTAGTACTACACGGGCGGAAATAAGACAGCTTAATATTAGCAGGCGTTGAAAACCAACTCATTATCGGTGTTAACAGATTTGACAGCGCGCTGACAAAATATACTCGCTGTTACGGCTAACACCGTCCACCTTGATGGAAAGGTTTCAATTAAATATCAACCATGTGTCCTGGGTAGTAAAATTCCAGATTATATTTAGAGCTAGGTCAAAGACATTACAGATTTTCCTGGAGAGATGTCATCCTACTTCTAATATATAAAATTCTCGTGTCACAGTTTTCGTTCCCGTACTCCTCCGAAACGGCTTGACCGATTCTGATGAAATTTTGTGTGCATATTGGGTAGGTCTGAGAATAGGCCAACATCTATTTTTCATCCCCATTTTTCACCCCCTTTTCATCCCCCATAGGTAGATCGGGACAGGACAACGTCTGTCGGGTCAGCTAGTAATATTATAAATGTGAAAGTTTGTGAAGATGTTTGGATGTTTGTTACTCAATCACGCGTAAACCGTTGAACAGATTTGCATGAAAATTGGCACAAAGGTAGACCATTTCCTGGAGTAACACATAGAATACTTTTTATCCCGATGTGTTCCCTTGGGATAATCGTTCTTTTTACGCGGGCGAAGCCGTGGGTAGAAGCTAGCAAAGGAGATATAAATAAGACGGTAATGTTGGCGCAGTGGTTTAAACGTAAGATGGTCGGTCGGCCTGTCTGGGTATTTTTGTTTTTTTTTGTAGGTGAGAGTTGTGTGTGTAAACGTACTAACGAGACAGAAGAAATTGGGAGTTCAGGGCAATGAAATTTTTATTTTTTAATGTCTATTTAATCAAAGTAACGGTTTGGCTACGCTTTGACCAGTAAATTTGACAAGACAAGAGAGGAAGTCAAAAAGTACGATGAAACGAATCTTATATATAAAAATCTTCTGTGCGTGTGTATGAAAGTGAACTCCTTCGTAACGGCTAGATTGATTTTGATGAATTTGTTAGTGTATTGGCCGATAGCTGCAACATTAAAAAAAAAGAAAAAAAGAAAAAAATGCTTTATGTATATTATTCACTTTTATTTATTTATTGTATTTAATAACTTTATATAATTAATAGTTATGTCGGGTTTACATATTACATATTTTTTTTTACATAATGTTAGCTAGCATATTTTTGTAGATATTTATTATTACAACTTTTTTTATTTTTTTTATTTGTTTACCTTAAGTCATGACTGTGGCCGCCCGTGGCATCTCTGCAAGGCCCTGTCAGAATACCAGCGCTGCGACATTTCATGTCGTAGCATTGTGCTGAGACAGGAGCCTTTTTGGTCTCGTACAGGTTACATAAGGCTTTTCTTTTTATGTTTTATTGTTTTATATAACCCTTTTTTATGTTGTGTTTACCTGTACGAGGTTACAAATAAACAATTTTTCTTTTCTTTCTTTCTTTCTATGTTCCAGTGGATTCGAGAATGGTTTAGATTCACAATTGGACCCAGCAGGTGGCACTATAGTCGGGTTGCTGCCAGGCCCGCTAAACCTGATAACAATTGTTTTTTACTAAAAAGAGACGCCCACTGCTGGGTCCTAATCGCCATGCGTGGCCGATGCATGTTGGCGATCGCAGTAGGTGTTATGGCACTCAGAAGGACGCTGCTATCCATCCTCTGGTCAACATCCCTCTGTTGCCTTCCACGACACCCACGGGTAGAAATGGGGTGGTGCTATTCGCGGCCGGCACCACACCACCGCTCCTTGGCGGCTCGATATTCAATAATATTTAATAAAAGAATTGCATATAGGTGGCCAATGATTTTAGTTGAAATTAGCCGTCAATTGAAAAGAGATTCAAGAAATAACAGATCGTATTTTATTCTTTGGCTAATAATTTACGGAACCACCTAGGTATTCTTACCTACAGATTAACTAGTCTTTCTTTCTGAACTCACTGGCCGTAATTTTTAAACCAAACCAAAGCAACGCTGCTTAGTGAATTAAATAGATATATCCTTATATATCCTTCGTAATAAATCATTATTTAAAGCTCTGTAATATCCTTTGATTATATAGGGCGACTGGTAATTAGTGTACTTTACTTAAACACGTGATTGTGTTCATGATAACAAACAACTTTCCCAACGAAAAAATGTTCTCTGTACTGGTTCACTTTTATCACAATAACACAACAGCCGTATGAAATTCACGCGCGCGCACGCTTGTGACCTAAAGTAAACCAGTACAAAAAACATTTTCTTTCCTCGGGAAAGTGGTTTGTTATCATGAACACAATCACATGTTTAAGTATCGTACACTAATTACCAGTCGCCCTATATAATCAAAGGTAATATCCAACCAAATATGATTTACGTAAAATTGAACCCAATAAAATCCTGTCTGCATTTAGTTACCTCGTATTAACTAGGTCAGGTCATCAAGCTATTAAGGACATTCTCGATCCCCGGCCAGCATCCAGTCAGTCAGGCTCCCGACTGAATTTCCTAGAACATCGATCAATACCCATCCCGTTACCTACATTTCATAATCAAAGTGCATTTTCCGATATGAATATATGCTGTAGAGTTTATATTTTGTGTGGGAGTGGTCTGTCATGATTGATGATGGTTATAATGCAATGCTAGATAGAGTGAAGCCTTTTTCTCACTGGTAAAAGGATAGAAAAAAAGTATTGAATGGATTAATTTGTGAGCACAATGAACAACTACCTAAGTACTAAGTTTTAATTGTCTTAGGCCGGTTTCAAAGTCAAAGTCAAAGTCAAATCATTTATTTCAATTAGACCATTAAAAGGCACTTTTGAACGTCATAATAAAAAATATAAAGTTGATTCTAGTTGCCCATTCCAAAAGGTAGTTTCAATGAAGAGCTCCAATAGCATCTTGAAACCCTTAATAAACAAAGGTCAATGCCAGAAACTCTATAGAACTTTGCCCCACTCAATAAAAGTCATGTGCAATATATAGCATCTTACTGTTTATTTATTGCTAATAACTAAACATTAGTCTTAGTGACTGTAGAACTTGCGGTTTCCGTTTAAATCTAAAAACAAAAATGACATTGATTATAGGTTAAATTGTATTTTAGGTAAAATGAATTTGTATTTTGTGGATAGGTATTTCGTAATCCGCAAGTTCTAAAGAAAAACAATTTAGTATAGAAAGGTTCTATATTCATTACAATTATTTTCATTAATTTACTTTTTCTGTACATGGGTGGGGCAGGATCTGGCATTGTCATTTGAAAATCCTTTTGTTAGACACTGAGTAGATTTACACATGTCGACCCGGTGCCTAAAACCAGCAAAGTATGCTAAATAAAATGTTATGTACATTTTACTACTAACATCATTTTTTAGTTTTTTTTTTTGTCACTAACGCTATGGTTCTTTGACCGAAATAAATACTAAATAAAATAAAAAAATAAAAAATGCTCCACAGACCGTCATTCAGTGCGTAGTACTGCGTACGTTCGGTCCTGACGGTACGCATTAACCGACCGTCATTTTTACACTATGACACGAGATTTTTATATATTTGACTAGCTTTTGTCCGCGACTTCGTCCGCGTGAATGTCGGTTATGTGTGACGCTGATGCAGTATGCAGAAGTCGCGGATAAAAAGCCTATGTTCTTCCGCAGGGTTCAAACTATTTTCATACCAAATTTCATCGACATCGGTTAAGCCGTTTCAACCTGAAAGCGTAACAGACAGAGTTACTTTTGCATTTATAATATTAAAAAGTATGGATGGCTTAATAAAAGTAAGTATTAAGTATGGATATTCTTGCCACCAAATGTTTGATCCAAGCCTGGTGATAAATGCTAGGTATTATTATGCTCTCTAGACGTACGATGTGAGCAAATAAGCATTCAATTTCTATTCCATTGAAGGCATTTACACTTCATCTTTACAAATCAAACATCTTTCATTGGGTTTGTCATAAACCTTGTTTAATATCAAACAAAACGTAAGTAGGTATGTATATCATATCAGCAGGAACGTTGACGTTCAATTCAATGTACAGTCGCGTACGTTACGCACAAAGCCTATAACAGTCGCGAACAAAAGTAGTTCGGTAGTGTACAGTCGTGTGGTGTGACGTTATCTTTGCGGTATGGGTGGGGGTAGGAAGACAGCGGTTTCTAGATTTATGAGACTGACAAAACCGGACTACTTCATAAATACAGTCTTATTGCAGACATGTTTTTAGGAAAATACTAGCTAACCCGGCAGACGTTGTCCTGTCAATTATTATTTTTTAAATTTTCTTGCCGTTTAAACCCTTTCTGGACTTCCACAAATGTTTGTAAAATCGATCCAGCCGTTCTCGAGTTTTAGTGAGACTAACGAACAACGATTCATTTTTATTATATAGAAGATATAGAGTATATATAATAAATATAGAGAGTATATATATTTTTATTTTCAAAAACAATAGTGTTGTAACCTCTTAAAATTAGTAGATATTAAGCAAAAATATATCTTATAGTTACCTTCCCCCCCCCCCCCTTGCCCTTATTCTTTTATTATCTTTCTTACCGTATGTTGTCATATTTAATAACAATTGAGTAGGTACATGATCCTAGAGGATACAGTCCGTAGAAAATACTCCCGGAAACATAAGGGTCATGTGCTCAGGTTAGTCTTGTGGTAAAATCAGTGCATGAAGCAAAGCAATTTAGAAGGTTAGCTTTGCAATTTGCAAGAGTCAACTTTTTTTTACATGACGTTCAAAAGTGCCTTTTAATGGTCTAATTGAAATAAGTGATTTGACTTTGACTTTTGAATGCTCAAATCAAATCGTTTATTTGTGATAAGATGCTTTGCCATGCTTGAGGTCGAGAAGACGCAGCCAAATTTCTATAAATGTAGCAGATCATTATAAAAGTAATGACTGATTGCCTGCAGATAAATCAATCAATCCTACTTCTCACTACTATTATGAAAGTGAAAGTTTGCGAGGATGGATGGATGGATGTTTAATACCTACTCTTTCACGCTTAAACGGCTGAACAGAATTAACTGTGATTTGACACGTAAATAGATTTTGTTTTAATCCTGTTTTTAAGTTCCTGTGGTATCCCACGAAATCCACGAGTCTTCAGAATTAAGGAAATGTCCTTAATTGTCATTTAGGACATTTCTTTAATAAATTATCATTTAGGACATTTTCTTAGTTCAGAAGACTCCGCCGACGAAATCGCGGGCATTAGATACACAATAAGCTTGATGAAAACGTGTCCTTGTCTTCTACGTTTATCTTTTTCCTAATAATTCATTTAATTTCTTCTATTGCCTCCCTCCTTATCACCCGCCATTTTCCTGGCCCCACATGACGTGTCACACGGCTGTCACGCCGCGCTCATCGTCACTGAATAATGTAGCACTTTTGTCGGCGATTGTACCCTCGGGAGGAACGCTACCTGTTTATTTAAACGTTATAATAACTGCGCGGGACTGTACTACCCCACCAATGACAGTAAAGTATGGTTTGGTAATTATCCTACTGTGTACGAAAAATGGGTTATGATGGTAGAATTTATAACCCTCTTATGTCAATTTTGGGTGGTGTTAAAATTTTTGAAGGTGGGTGATGAAACATTTTAAGAAACGTTTATACAGGGTGAATTTTAATTAATTGACCACGTTTCATGGGGTAATAAAACAACAGCTGTTTCCAACAAAAATGCGCAATACAAATGTATGGAATAGGCTTTATTTTTGTATCGTATTTCTGGGTTGATCTCATTGTAAAAGTTTTGTGTATATAAAATTACTTTCACCCTTAGGAATATAGAGTATGGGATGGGATGGACTGGGTTGTGGAGGACAGGCTGACAGTCGCTCCATGTAAAACACTGGTATTCAGCTGCATCGACCTGCATAAAAGTTTGTATTAATATGTTTGACTACGTCTTGACGGAGGGTACGCCCGTGGGGTGCCCGGGTTAGAATATCACCCCCCATATCATCCCTAGGGTGTCGTCGAAGGCGACTAAGGGAAAAGCCGAAAGTCGGGCAGCAGCGGCTTCCGTGTACTTAACAATTTCACTGCGATCCCCAAGACGCCTGCCAAACGTGGGGGTTATGGACCCCCCCCCGCCCTCTGGGGGGTCTTCCGGCTGATCACGATGATAATGACGTCCTGACGACTTTTTCAAATCTTCATCTGTTGGTTTGGCACGAGTAGGTTAACAGTTATAAGGTATAAAAAGTCACATCACATAGCCGTTAACTGCGCATACTTCCCATAAAACTAAGTACTTAACTTTTGGGCCAAAGTTATTGCTAGGAAATAACTTTATTTGTTGGTGAGTGCGTTTACAAACATACCAATGCATATTGTTAGGTACAGGTTACCTAACCAGTTAAATCGAATACTATATTAGTCGTTGGGGATAATATAGTATTCGGTTTAACACGATACTATATTTACTTTTTATAAGCATGAAATCATTTATCACGACTTATGTTTACATTTTATAATACTTGTTTATAAAGATTCTTGGAATCTTTTAGTATGCAAAATGGGAATATATGTACTTACAGTCTTTATGCTGGTCTTGTCTGTGTTACGTTACATTATATTCCTGTATTTTAAATTACTTTTTATATATATCTGAAAAATGGTTGTACGTTGTTTCATAGCTAATAGTTTAATAGAATTTCGTTTCAAATATATTTTTTCTAATAATATCGTTTCATAGAATAATCAATACGCAGAATACTTACTTTCAAGATTTTCAAATCATTGATTTTTGTTTCACATAAAGTTTATTGTTAGAATTATCATATCATAGAATAACAAATCAAATGTTCTTTATCCTTATATTTTTTATTTCATATAAAAGGTATTCCCAAGAATGGGACTCTCAGTTCTAACCAAACTTACTGCGCGTGCGTGCAAGCAACCATGCAGCGTGCAAGTATTTTTTTTAAATATAGATTTAAAAAAAGCAATCAACAAACAACAAAACAACAAAAATCGTGTCGTTAATCTACATCATTAATAGTAATGATGTAGATTAATGAGTTGAACGAGTTACACTGAAGTTGCATCGTTTTATGGGAAATAATGTCACAAAATAATGATTATTTTTTTTCCACCCACTCACATCACTTGTCTACCAATTTATTAGATCCACTAATGTCACTTGTCACTTTCTTTTTTTATAAACACAAAATACGTTATTTTCATTTCGAAATATTTTAATTATGCGAGGGTTTAAAAATATGGTAAGTATATCAATCTACTCCTGATAATGTATTCTCCACATTGGAAAATATTTTAAATCCTCAAATGATTTCTTTTTTTCCATACAAATGAATGTATGAAACTCGCCATGAATCTTTTTACTCAAACCAATATTGAACCGTACCAAACAAACAGTTATTTCATTCAGATTCTCACATCATACTCCTCTGTATGCGTACATGAGTCAAACACAGTAATACAATTTCATAGATTTATTTGATCAAATAAACATGTATGTACTGAAGATTTGGCTACGCAAATAAATATTTATTCAACAGTGAAATGAGGCATAGCTAACAATAGGATTTGTACCTACTGAGATGCCATCTAACTATGTTGTAAGACATTTTATACGTTAGGGTGTTACCAGACCAATCGATCGACCGTCGATCGACGGTATCGATCGATGGTAGAATGGATTAGTCGACGTCGATCGACAGATTCTACCAGATCAATAGATCGATCGTCGATCGAGTTTATTGATCGATGGTAGAATGGATTGGTCGACGTCGATCGAGCTGCTTGATTATTATTACTGACTAGCGACTCGGCCCGGCTTCGCATGGGCCTATTCGATAAATGCCTTCCTCAATAGCCTTCCTCGATAAATGGACTATCGAACACAAAAATATTTTTTCAATTCGAACCAGTAGGTGGATCCTGAGATAAGCGCGTTCAACCAAACAAACAAACTCTTCAGCTTTATAATATTAGTATAGATGGATTATAGCCGGGGTTAATCGGTCATCGTCGACCGATGCCATCGACCAGCAATCGATCGATTCGTTAGTCGAACAATATCTGTCGATCAGCCAAAGCTGCCACACCACTCGACCAACGTCGATCGAAGTCGATCGTTGGTATCGATCGACGATCGATCGATTGGTGTAGTAACACCCTTACTGGCTGTCCCGACAGACGTTATCCTGTCCATATCTACCTACTTACCTACCTAACCTATATCTACATACCTACTTAACTACCTACCGACCTACCCATTATTTTGTATTGTTTTTCAATTTTCTTTAAACTTTCCGTGGACTTCCACACAAATATTTCAAGAAAAAAAATTGCCACATCGGTCCAGCCGTTCTCGAGTTTTAGAGAGACTAATTAACAACAATTAATGTTTATTTAAATAGAAGAAGGTTTATTTTTGGACCAAAGAATAGACCAGCCAATGGGTGACGAACGAACGTGAAGGGTAGACCAGAAATGGTGCTGATCCGCGCGTCATGTTCGTGAACGGGCGCTGTCAGTAGAGATTGGTCAACTCTTAACTGCCATGACTTTTATCTTAATTATTTTTTCATGTTTTTGTATTGCTAGATTACGTTCATTGTTTTCAAATATAGAAGCAATAAGAATAATGTGACCAGTTTTTTGTAAACACTTGTTTTTAAAAGAGTCTCCGTGGAGTTTCTTGCTCGTTCTTCTCCATAGAGACCTACTTACCTACGTTTTGGAACGAGCAACTAGCTTCAACTTTCTGACTATTTGACCGACTCCTTGACAGTTAAAAAGTAAAAGTACCTGTAAGTTGTGTGAGGCGCCAACAAGCGACTTTTACAGATTTTAAACTGACAATCACGTCAAAATATACAATGTAGTGTAAATGATTTGAAAAAAATATATGTTAAACTAGAACATTCTCTTAATCATTTAGTATGTGAACATCTTTGATTAAGTTCATATTAAATAGTTTAATTAACTCGTGAAGTTGTGTCTGACGCGGACAAACCATTGATAATCACACAAAACCCACCCGGTTTATTTAAAAAAAACTTTCATTATCTTACAGATAATTTTATTATCTATCTTTTAGTATACGTCTTTTTTTAAGTTAAAGAATACTATCTTTTATTTAATTTTTTCGGCTCAACTTTGAGAGTTGTGGACGCAACGCATACGATTCTCTGGTCGCACAAATAAATGCTTTGACTTTGTCGGGTACAGCAAAAGAAAGATACATGGAGATGAGGACTTATCATTTTAGTATCTTTTAATGCAACTTATTTGAAAAACATTTATATTTATTTTATACTATTTTATTTATTTATTTTACTTTAATTAAAACGGTTAACACCACTTACAATAGTTAAAGACAGAGAATATTATAGAAGAAAAAGAAAAACATAAAGACAGATTTAAAAAGATTAAATATAAACATCTTAAGTTTAAGTACACATTCATTAATTTATCTCATAGTTTTTCTGACAGTAATAAAATAAGGATAAGCATAAGAGAATAAGAAAGAGGAGGAAAATAAGGATTTATCATTTAAATATTCATTCACTGTAATAAAATTTGCTTATTAAGTTTAGTTTTCTATCAGCAAAAGATTTTTATGTAAACGGATCAGTACTCCCAAAGATTACTAATACTTACAAACAAACATTAGTCTCTTCATAACACCAATTAGTATAATTCTCAAAGCAAGGATGCCTTATTTTCTAAGACATTTGTATGCTTAACGAATACTCAATTACTGCCATTACGTCTTGTAGTGCACAAGCGTAAAACAAATGACTTGGAAGAACAGAACCAAGTACCCGCCTCCCCTCTACAAGATGGCGGACTCCAGTAATGCGCACATTATATTACAAGGTCATGGAAGCTAACGTCGTAGTCGTTATGGGTAGTCAGAAGCACAAAGTCCGTATGGCTGCGTCGCCCCCGAGCAGAGAGACCACTCAGAACAAACCGCCATTTTTAACACGCACACATTGACATTACGTTTATAGGCATTCTCAAGCAGTTTCAAGCAGACTTACGACTCGACTGTCACGTGTTGTCTAAATGAATAAATGAGAGACATTGACATTTCACGACAAACAAGAAAATTTTGTTATAGTAAATTGCAAAGAGTTCCAACCAATGTCAATAAAATTTCATATTGTCACAAATAAAACCTACAGAGTCAAAACAGTAGCAGCCCTAGTGAGTCTGGCAACTTAAGGTAATTATTTTTGAAGATGGCGGGAGTGGTTCTTCTGTACCCTCTATATTTGACAACCAGTCCTACCAAGGGGTATCGTGTTACCCAGTAACTGGGTTGTGGAGGTCGAACAGGCAGTCACTCCATGTAAAATACTGGTATGCAACTGCGCCCGGCTAAACTGGAACCCAAACCTAACATACTTGATTGTTATGGAAGCTAGTCTAGTGAGCGTTTGATTGAGTTATAACACTTTTTAAATGTTTAAATATTTTTTTAATGCATTTCAACTAAAAACTGTAAAAAGTCAAATAATTTTATTTATGCTTATTCAATGAATGCATCACCCCATTTATACCCGTGGGTGTCGTAGAAGGCGACAGAGGGATATTGACTAGAATGGGCAGCAGTGTCCTTCTGAGTACCATAACTCCTACGGCCAACATGCATCGGCCAAGCATGGCGTTTATGTCTGAATCGCCCCTTGGAGGAGACCTACCTGCTCAGTAGTAGGCGTCCAAAGGTTGACATGATGATGATGATGAAGGAATACATCGAATAACCAATCATAAATACATACAGGTATTTAATATAGCGTCTATATCATCAAACAACGTTATTCTCCGCCAATATGTTAATTTTGTTTGACAAAAATACCTATGTATACCTATGCGAAAAGTTTCACACTATGTCTACTGTTAGACAAAAGGTACTCCTAAGTTCATACTACACTTTATAATATCAGTATCAGTGAGCTAACTTAGTTTTGCCTAAATATTAACACAATATTACCAAGTTCTCCCTGAGGTCTCGTAGCACCGTAGCGAGTTGCTACGGAGCTACGACGCTACGCCGTAGCATCAAATGTTTACTTGGCATGATTTTTTTCAATGTGTTTTTGTAGATTTTTTTTTGATCGAATCATTTATTTGAGATAAAAAAAAGTATAGTTGATACTTGTCATAATTTTAAACTTTTGTGCATAAGCTCATATTAATAATCTAATGTAAAATTATAAAGAGAAAAGATTTGTTTGTTTGTTACGATTTAATTCAAAAACTTCTGGTCCGATTTCAAAAATTATTTCATCAATCGAAAGCTACATTATCCCTGAGTAACATAGGCTATATTAAAAAAATTAGGGATCCTTAAGAAAATTCACACGGGCGAAGTCGTGGGCTAGTTACTAAATAATAAGTAATTATACAATTTTGATGGAATTTGGTATGAAATTAGCTTAAATCTTGGGGAAGGATATAGGCTAGGGTTACTGGATACTTTTTAATCCGCAAATTCGTCTGCATCCATGATAAGAAACGTTCAAGTGAACGAAATTGCAGGCAAAATATAGTAATACAACTCAAACTCAAAATCGTTTATTTCAAATAAACCATTTACAGGTACTTTTGAATTGTGTGAGTCAGTCAGTCAAAAAGTTGAAGCTAGTTGCTCGTTCCAAACAGTAGGTTTCTATGGAGAAGAACGAGCAAGAAACTCCATGAACACTCTTTTAAAATCAATAATATATTACAGGTTACATCATTCATGTTGAATCTAAGGGTACAATGTGAGAACAATGTAACAAGTCTTGAATGTTAAAAGAGGTCTAGAGACAATTTTTTTTTTTTTAATAAACAATTCAAACTAATAATACTCAATACATTTATTGTATCCACATGTGAACTTAGATGATAGGTATAAAAAAACAGGACAAGTGCGAGTCGGACTCGCCCACCACGGGTTCCGTACATATTAGTAGGTACATCCATACTTCTATACTAATCCATACCTACTATCCATACTTTAATCTACTTAATATTATAAATGCGTATTTGCGACAATAACGGCCGTATCTTTATTTTACGTTAACATAGAGGGTTGATTTTTTTTACAGCATCAAGGGACCGTAGACTTGAGTATATGGTTTTAATTTCAACTCGATACCTCCACGCGTTCCCGAGATAAAAATTCTTGACAGACAGACAGACAGACGGACAACAAAGTGATCCTATAAGGGCTCCGTTTTTTCCTTTTGAGGTACGGAACCCTAAAAATGAATATTGTGGACCCTGTCGGGGCACAGCAATAATATATTAATTTAAGAAAAAATAAACTCGCACAGGGCAAAATAAAATTACGTGCATTTTTCTCGTCATGAACCCAATAACTGGCAGATCGGTGCTCTCGCTCGCTAAATTCGACCGATCAACATCGTTGGTAAGTGAATACCGACGTTATTGAACGGTCACAATCGATACTACCGACGATGTTAAATTAATTATCTTCGTAAATCGATTGAAATTATATATTTTTTGACGTGACAACGTCTTATAATTCGATAGCCGGCGCACGAACGAAAAAACATGACGTCATGCGGCGTTACGGCGTTCCATGACGTCATGCGGCGTTACCTCGCTCAGGGGCGTTCCAAGTGAAAAGTGAATGTGGTGTCAATTGTTTATAGCAACGATAATTACAGCGATAAAGGTAATGATTCTTTCGCGTTGTCACGTTCAACTATCGTCAGTAAACCGACTTTACAGACAACCAATTTTTTTTTAATGTGGGATTAATTATCATACTTTTTTACGTGGTTTAATGTAATAAAACAAAAAACAAGAAAATTCAAATCCTGCGTTGTTAATAGGGCTTGGCGAATTATCGTGCTAATTTAAGAATTAACAACAAATAAAACAAGATAGTTTTTCACCTTTAATACAAAATTATAAGGTTCATATTCAATTGAGATTTTTTTTTCAGTTTGGGATAGCTTGATGTGCTGTACATTTACATTTCTATATTTTTTCCACAAGGTTCGTAACGTTACTTAAGTTTTGCGCAATGCAAGGAAAAGGGGCGAGTTTAATATTAAACTCTACAAAGGTAGATATATTCCACCTATTTGAAAAGGAGGGGAATCCCACCAATTCCGCGCAGCTGCCTCCAATATTTCGTTATAAGGAAAGCGCAGATATTACATAATCTTTTAGCAAAGGTAAACGGGTAACTTTTACTGTAATATGTAGTCGGTACTGGTGGTGGTACTCGAGTGATCTCGAAAAATAATAACAGTAATGTTCGGGCTACCGCTTGGCAAAACAGAATATTACTAGCCGTTATACAACAAATATACTACACATGTACACTATACATTCATCATAATTATCAGCCGGAAGACGTCCACTATTGAACAAAGGCCTCCCCCATAGAACGCCACAACTCTCTCAACCTGCCGCTTGCATCCCCCGGTTACAGGCGACCTTGACACTGTCGTCGGTCCATCTGGTGGGAGGCCTACCAACGCTACGTCTTCAGGTTCGTGGTCGCCACTTGAGAACCTTTCTTCCCCAACGGTTATCGATTCTGCGAGCGATGTGGTCTGCCCATTGTCACTTCTACGCACTACACTATACAAATACAATTTATTGCAGCCACACTTTGGTAGGAAAATATGGCGTATGTAGGAACGCCGAAAAAAATAACGCATGGAGTGATTATAATGAAAAGTGTTACAGTAATACTTGCCGGAGTGGAACACACTGACAGTGGCCACACGGAAAAGATTGCCAAGTATTTAGTATTTGTCTGTTGAAATAATAATTATTTACTTTGTAAAAAACAAAAAGAAAGCCTATAAATCATCATCATTATGTCATCCTCTAGACGCCCACTGGGCATAGGTCTCACAAGGGGGGTTCAACCGTAATCGCCATGCTTGGCCGATGCATGTTGGCGATCGCAGTAAGTGTTATGGTACTCAGAAAGACGCTGCGGGCTCGCCTTTTACGAAACCCACAGGTAGAAATGGGGTGGTGCTATTTGCGACCGGCACCACACGGCTAACCTGCAAATATTAAACTAAAAAAATAATACAATAAGGCATCAAAAAATTCTTCCACATCGCCGTCATCTGGGAATGTGCCCAACAGACTGGCGGCATTGCCACGTTGGCAGCCATCTGGGAATGTGGCCAAGAGCCTGTCGGCATTGCCACGTTGGCAGCGTTGGTAATTGGTTGGTTGGATGGCAATGCCTAACCTCTGCCCAAGGTAAATACCAGCTCTTGGATCACTGAAAGTGCTAACCAACCTTCAGGACATTTAATTTTTAAATATAATAATAATAATACCAGCCTATAAAGTGTCCCACTGCAGGACAAAGGCCTCTTCTCATACAGAGAAGGCACGAGCATTGATTACCACGTGCGCTCAAAACGGATGGACGATTTCAGACTTACAAATTACTAGCGGGCCCAGCAGACCCGCTGTCGAGGTTGTCCTGCCCTAAAAATCGGTACAAAAATCCAATTCCAACCTACCCTACCCCACCTACCTAACATGCCTACCCTACTCCTACATACCTACCCTACTCCTACGTACCTACTCTACCAACCTACCTACTTAACCTATCAACCTAATATTTCAATAATTCTTACAAAAATTTAGGTCCAGCCTACCCTACCCCACGTACCTACCTTGTCCACTCGACACAGCAATTTGGCTCTTTGCAGTGGTACCTCTCCACTGCGCAGAGACATACATAAGTACTAAGTTATGCGCTCCTAGTACCAGGGTGACATACATCTAAGAAGTTCTACAACTCGACTGCAGCGCCACCTACCGGGTCCATTTGTGAATTTAAACCATTCTCGAATCCACTGGAACACACACAAAAAAATTCATACAAATCGGTCCAGCCGTTTAGGAGGAGTACATTTTCATACACACGCACAGAAGATTTTTATATATAAGATAAGTCCTGGTTTCCTCTCGATGTTTTCCTTCACCAATGTCAATGATGTCCTAGATAAACTTAGAAAGTATGTATATGAATTGAAAAAGTCATACTTAATCACTCATGCAAAAAAGCTTTTTCAAAGAAAAGAAAACCGCCTTCAAAAACTAAAAAGTGATAAATAAATTTAGCACAGAACACACATTACTTTACTTTCTGACTTTCTGAAGTCGGTGGCGGTGGCTTTGTTTGTTATTTTTTATGGCAAAAAAAAAAATGTAAACATTCGAATTGATAACTTCCTCCTTTTTGAAGTTGGTTAAAAAGAAAATAACTTTATTTCAACAACATTTTAAATGTAAGAACCATGGTAAAATTTTGTTAAAAATGAGTAGTCTATTACTTGCCAAAAGCCATGATATACGACCTTTTAAATTACTATACTAACTGAACTATTAGATAGTTCAAAAACGCCACTAGTATTAAAGATACATCTCCCTCAGGGAGAATAGGCGTGATGTTACATGTTAAAAAAAAGAATGAAATAACCCATAGTACCTCTCTACTTATTATTTTATTCAAGTTCATATCATCTGAAAAGATTGCTATTCTAACAAACACGTAATATCAAACATATCACAGTCCTTGAAGCTCCAGCGAGCTTCCTGATTGGCCTACTGACCTCTCCCGTGAACAGTCCTCATAAAATATATTCCCTTTAAAAAACTATCGTTACCTTACTCGCATTGCCGAAAGAGAGCAAAGATACGTAATTTTTTAGCTGTTCGGATATCTAAATATTGGATTTCAATTACATAATCAAAATGTTATACAATTATAAATTAGAATAACAATAAAAAGAAGCGAATGCAAGTGCGTTGCCATTTCAAAAATAATTCATCGCGTCTCTGAAACCAGGTCAGGTTAGTGCCACGAAGTTGTCCGCTAGGCCGCCCTGCGCAGCGCATCCTCGCGAAGTCAGCCACAGTGCGCGCGCCGCCCGTCTTCACAACCGCCCAAGTCTTCACCTGCCATCAAAACCTTTGCATCTTTAAAAAATAATAATTAAATAATAACAATCAAGGCGTGTATTGGATTCGAAAATTAAAATTCGAATTCATAAAACAAAGATGGCGGTCATTCAGTGTGTGATGCGTCGTGGGGTGGACGTGTGCTAGGCACAATATGTTACGGGTAGTGTGCGGGACCTAGACTGTACTGCTATTGTGGTGTGTGTAGAATTAAGTGTTGTGTGTGGCTAGAATTGCTTGCTGAGCAGCTGTCGACCCTGTGAGTATAATTTCCTTGTTATTATTAAGGGGTGTAGCTCGATTGCTGAACTGTTAAACCCCCGGGGATAATCCTTGTGCTCTCATTATTAGGTGACCCTAGAAAACATCTCGGGTGACTACGCCGAAGCCAATTTGGGGCAAACAAAGTAATTTTTGTCTTCAATTAACGCGAAATTCTACTCTCTTTATCCAACTTGATATTGTTATAAAAACTATTATCATTTATAATACATTTTCAATCAAGCATAGAGCATCCATTTCATTAATTTATGACCACTACCACAATATTACCTTAACATTTACAGTTACTTTTCGTAATTAAAAGCTGAGTACTTGACATACTATTTACTGATAACAATGACATCATTTGTAGGTATATTATAGATCTGTATTATATTGATTGAACGCTCATTTAATTATTAACATTTCCTTATTTAATCTCTTTAACAACATAATAAAAAAAAGAATGATCTTGATCTTTGTAAGGAACCAGAACTTTCTTAAGATAATGGAACGTATTGTGTAGATAAAATAAAACTAGTTTAATTTTGTCCTACTGCAGAGTAAAAGCCTCTTTTCATAGATAAGACTAAGACCAGATAGACACCAGGTAGAAATATTAACACTAACCAGACTTGGTCAATGTACAGGTGATAAGTTTACATAGTAACTATAGTTATTTATTTTGACTTGCACAAGGTACAAAGGCGGACTTAATCCCTTAGGCATTTTCAACTAAGGGTGATGAAGAGATAACATGTCAGGTGCATAGTTTAGTAATAACATAAAAAGATATGAACTTACAAAAATAGGTATAACTTAACCTATATAACAAACCTTAAAAGAAAAGAATACAACTACAGACAGAACGCTCGATATACAGGGATATGGCTCAGTTTGCTAGTCACCCATCTTTCAATATATAAGTTTCCTAATTGAACTAGACCTTATTATATATATATGGTGACCGTGATCGATGATATGGTAACCGGTTATATGGTGGTTTCTCAGTGCGTCTGAAAGCGTGTAAAACTGTTGGTCCCGGCGGTCATTCCTAGATCTTTGACAGTCGTTATGGTAGCCTGAAAGTCTGACAACCAGTCCTAACAAAGAGTAGCGTGTTGCCCAGTGACTGGGTCGTGGAGGTCAGATAGCCAGCCACTTCATAAAAAAACACTGCAGCATCCAGTTGGACTGGAAGCCGATCCCAACGTCGTAGTTGGGAAAAGTCTATGTTGTTTGTTTCTGTTTGTAGAATATGTGAAGCGTAATCGCGTACATAAAAGATCTAAAAACAATGGCAGGTATACAGATCTTATAGATAAGTGATAATCGTTTTTGTGACGCAAAAAGAAATTTATATTATGCGGGGACATTTCACACACGGCCATCTGACCCCAAACTAGGGAGACCCTGTACTATGGGTGTCAGACAGCTGATATACATAGATAAACAACACCAATTGTTAGGATTGTGATTATATTTTTGTGAATTTGTATTCGCAAGATTCATAGGTTTATGAACAAATATATGATTGGCGTTCAGAGTTGAATAGACTTCCTTTTTGGCAGTTTTTGGTTAAATAACTCGAAATCAATCGACGTTTTCGGGGTCTGTTGTAAATTATCTCTAGTTCATGAGTTATAAGGAATGCATCGAAATCATTCATTCTGTATATTTTCAAGTTCTTCTTGCGTAATTTCTAAAATTGGGAATATTTTTAATGTTGGTTTGTTTTGACAGAAATTAAACCAATTAACCATAAGGGTCCTTTTCCTGTCATGCGTATTTTTGCCCGCACGCGGATCTTGTCTCCACTTTTGTATATACTTCATATACAAAAGTACAAAAGTGGACATAATGCCTTAGGCATTCTGTCAACTAAGTATCAGCCAGTCATCCAAGTGTGGTGAAGAGATAACATGTCAGACGCATAATTAAAAAATAAGTATTCACATTCATTAAGGACCCTATTCCTGTCATGCGTATTTTTGCCTGCGCGCGGATCTGGTCCGCATGTGGGTGATAGCACGCTCCTGGACACACGCAGGACAAACATTTCGTTTGCCGCTGCAGTGCCGTGCGTATCAATCATTAAAAAAAGTACAAAATCGGTTCACTTCAACAATTTTTTTTCACCAGTATTTGAATAAAACGTAACTAATAATTATTGTATGAAAATTAAGATTATGCTCAATACACACATTTTTTTTCAGTTCCTTGTTCGAACTCACTTATGTTAGACAATTATTTTAAAAAGCACTGTAAAACCTCGCGCGCTGTCGTTTGCCGATCAATTTTAATGATTCGTGCTTATTTCGTGCGTATTTTTTTTTCTGATGCACACAAACAGACCATTGTGTTGTACTAGTGTGTATCAATGCTGCTACGGCGTTCTAGCAATCGTTTAGATTTGAGCTAAATCGTATACGCGCCCTTAATCTAATTAAGTATAACTATAACCAATATAGCAAAGCTGAAGAGTTTGTTGTTGGTTTGTACGCGCCTATTTTCGGAATTACCAATTGGAAGCTACTGTATCATTGATTGCTATAAGCTATATTTTATTATCGAAAAATTAGCGATGCGTATGAAAAATCACGCGATACGTTCGCGTGAAAAGTACTAGTAAATAATAAATGAAATTGCATCATAGCTCCAGATTCTAGACTTCTAACTCAGCTGTGGGTATACTTCCCATACCTCGCGCGTAGAATCCATAACATAGCTAATAGGCACTTGTTTACATTCCTAAACAAATGAAGACGAAAACAAAGATTTTCGGAATGTTTGCTTTCTGAACGTAAATAGAGAATTATGTCTTAACCCTAGCGGGAAATCGTAGGAAGAATTGGAAAACGAAAATCATTTATATGTCTCTGAACTGAATTTATCAGGTTTATACAGGCAAAATTGAAAAAATACCCAAAACCTCTTAATCCTGACTTTGTATCAGGAAACTGAACATCTTTTGTTCTAAGAATTTTCAAAATTTGAAAAAAAAATATACGAAAATTATAAACGCGCTCTAAATTTTGTTTGCTTGCACTTGATAAACGACAAAGTTGGCAAATCAGCTGTGCCTGTACAGTAGCCTACCTTCTACCTACATCATATTCGCTATCAAGTGCGCGCGACTTCAATTAAACGAAAACGAATTGTTTTTGCCTACGTTATTTAGTTGAGCTCAAAGTCGTAGAACAAATGTTGTACGTTGTTGTTGTTCAGGGTGATGATACGAAGTATAGTTTAACAGGTTTTGGGTATTTTTCAACCAACTTCAAAAAAAGGAGGTTCTCAATTCGTCAGTATGCATTTTTTTTTTTTGTATAGGTATTTGTGCTATTTCTCCGGCAAATGTAAAGCGTTTTTGAAAATTCTTTTTTATTGATAGGGTATGCCATATAAATTTTATCGAAATTGATTCACCACTTTTTGAAAAAATCGATAGAAAGCAAAAAAATATACATGGCGATTACGGCTTAACCCCTCCTTGGGCCCACCTCCCACCAGTGGGCGTCTAAAGGTTGACATGACGAATTATCGTGTACATTTACCGAGACCTCGCGCCTCGGACAGCACATAAAGCCGGTCCTGGCTGTCATTCGGAGATCTTACCCGTTGTCCTACGTGAAGGACAAACGCGATAATGCGACGCGACGCGTAAATGTCAAATAGTCGTTGTCTGTACTTGTGGCCTACGTAGTCGCCATAATCAATGTGCGACCCAACGCGGCAAGTGCGGATTTGTTTTTTGCGCGACGAGACGCGACACAATTGTTTATTAATAATGAAATATTTACTATTATAAGTACCGGTTTAGTAAAGTCAATAACAACCTCTCCTCAATAGAAATAGGTTTTTGAAAATTGGATATTGATAGGTGCGCGTCGCGTCGCGTCGTGTCGCGTTCGGTCGCTCACCTAGGACAACGCCCTAAGCAGTCGTTATGGGTAGTCAGAAGCCAGAAAGTCTCACAACCGGTCTTACCAAGGGGTATCGTGTTACCCAGTAACTGTGTTGTGAAATTCAGCCAGGCAATCAGCACTGGGGGCCAAGTGTGCTATTTGTATAATTTCGTCATTCCAACACGATCCCATTGTCATTTTGCTAAAAGTTCGTAATCTGCTAAATTCATAATGGCCGATCATTGGTTGCACAATGACGTTATATTGGAAGGTCACTGATCAAAGTAACTGTCAAAATTTAAGATTACCATTCTATATCATTTCTTTCAATGGCGTGTCAGTGGTTGACCATTGGAAAGTCATAATGACGCCATTATATTAGTAGATTACCAAACTTGTCAAAATCAACAATTATGAAATCAATGATAGACCATTCTGACACTATTGTAATAGCAGACTTGAGGCCCAGTGCTGTACATGGTGCGACTGCCTGACTGAATTTCAGCTGCATCCGATTAGGCTGGAAACCGACCCCAACAAAGTAGGAAGTAAAGTGTGCGTGTTGGTAATCCCTGGTAAACTGCAGGTGTACTGTACAGTCCTACACACCCCTTTAGCGAATTCTGTTGACCCAGTTTCTCGACACGAGTTAGAATAAGTCCAACTATGTAATCTCCAACCTATACGTCTAAATCCATTGCTGTGTGGACCCAGCTTGATTGATTCGCGCTATACAACAATGGATGCCTGTTATCATACATATCGAGGGATTGTGTCGCGTCGTTTCATGGGGTGAGCAGAGGTAGAGAGTTAGAACGACACGGTTGACGCAGTGGCTGAGCGATCGACTGCTGCGCAGCGTGTTGCGGGTTCGATTCCCGCCCAGGGTAAACATTTGTGTGATGAGCACTTGTGTTTGCCTTGTGTCTGGGTGTTGTTTATATATATATGTATGTATTTACAAAAAAAAATGTATTTGTGTATGTATATCAGCTGTCTGATACCCATAGTACAGGGTCTCCCTAGTTTGGGGTCAGATGGCCATGTGTGAAAAATGTCCCCACATATTATAAAAAGATTATAAAAAGAAGAAAACTTGGGTTTTATTTGATAAACAAGACGAAGTTAGTAATTGGTTTTTGTATTTTTCTACACTTAAATTACTGAATAAAACTTGATAAAATAATGATTTTTCGTGAGTCCGGGTACCCATAATAATACAGCTTGTATTAACATACAAAGTTATGAATATAATATGACATTTAATTTAGATGTCCGTTTGGACCTCTGCTAGCTGACTTTGGCCTCTCGTACACCTCTCAAAAGTCTGGGACCTCATGGTCTAGTTCTGTAAAAACATTTAAAAAATACTATGTACTATACAACTTAAAGAAAAGAAAAGGAAAGAGGTCACAGGGCATAACAAAATTTGTTAAAAATTAAAGTTAAAAGAAAATATTCCGAGTTACATAATTGTTCCAAAGTTTCTGACAAATTAAACTTTTTCTATTTAACTGTACAGAATGTAAAATATACCAATCTTTCTTTTATTGCTGCACATCTACGTAGGCAGTCGCCCATACTAAAATTCAGATCCGACTTTGTTGATAGAGCGTGGCAATAAAAGATGCAAAAATAGAAAAAATAATAGAAAAATTATTAAGTGGAAACTTAGACGCGTTAAAGTGTTTAAAACAGTTATGTTGGGTATGAATTCTATATAAATAAAATATATGAATTGAATAAAATGAGTTAAAAATATCATGAGGTACTTTCATTTTTACAGTTAATTGTAGGTACTTAAATTACTTGACAAATAGCGTATTTGGCAAATTTTATAATTGGACAAAAAGACGATTTGACGAACTACAACTTTGTCTAATATCAAATTTGACTAATTTCCGATTTGACGAATATCAGACTTGGCCAATGTCGTTCAACCCTAAATTAGGGTTCGGAATCTCCGAAGCATCTCATTTATCTAGCCTTTTTCCAACTATGTTGGAAAACTATGTCAGCTTCCAGTCTAACGTTTTACGTGGAGTATTTTACGTGGAGCAACTGCAACATTACTCCTTGATAAGACTGGTTGTCATATTTTCGGGCTTCTGACCAAGGATAACGACTGACATCTACGAATGACAACCGGGACCAACGGCTTTACGTGCTTTCCGAGACATGAGTTAGGATGTTACCAGACCAATCGATCGATCGTCGATCGACGGTATCGATCGATGGTAGAATGGATTAGTCGACGTCGATCGAGCTGCTTGATTATTATTACTGATGGATTATAGCCGGGGGATGGATTATAGCTTTGAATCTAAGGTTAAAATTAAGCGCATTCATTTGTAATGTATTGGCCCACCTCAGGGCAAAGGCCTCTTCTCATACAGAGAAGAAACGAGCATTGATCACCGCGCTTGCTCAAGGTGTATTAGCAGTTTCAAACTTATACTGATATAATAACAATTCTTCATTAACTCTCACAGTATAAAACCCTAAGATTACAGTTAGTTTTACAGTGATTGTGATTTTATAGTCAGAGTACGGATCACAACATCATCTCAGCTAGATTACAGTGTAACCTGTGTTTAAAGATGCCAGTCCTATTCCCTTTTACAAATGTAAACATTTTAACAAGACGTTCAAACTGTTTATGCAATCTAAAATTTATTAACAATGTGAGGGAAAGGAAAAAAATAAAAATATTATAATACAAAAAACCAAAACTAAAAGAAAACTTTCTATAAATGCATGCGCAAGTGAGTACTTGCGCATGCATTTAAAGAAAGTTTACACACTCACACGCACACACACATTCACTCGAATGTGTGTGTGCGTGTGCGTGTGTACGTGAGTGTGTGTGTAAATTGAATTTCTCCAGTGTCGTGGGTGCGTTTACAAACATTTAAACTCACATACACAAACGCGACACGCAGCGCTGCGGCCACTGCGCTAACCGTGTCGTCGTTAATTCTGAAACGACATCGTGTAACAAACTTCTTTAATTGTCTATACAAAATAAAATAACACATGGCACTACGGACAGACATAGAAATAAAATTGCATACAAAAAACAATGATATTTGACAGAATTTTAAATGATCCGGAGTATTAGAACATGCTTGCTGACGTAAAAGTATTCGATTCTAAACGATTTTCAAATTGTATTATTGTACAGTTCGTAAAAATGTTACATAAGGGCCTGGGCAGACTAGCTACTTTTTAACCGACTTCAAAAAAGGAGGAGGTTATCAATTCGAATGCTTATATACTTTTTTTTTATGTATGTTCGGGCATAACTCTGTCATATATAGACGGATTTGCAAAATTCTTTTTTGTTCGAAAGGGGTTTATTCTGAAAAGGTCCCATATAAATTTTATCAAAATTGGTACAGCCCTTTTTGAGAAAATCGACAAATTCCCAAAAAAATTACTTAGACGACGTTTTAGTTTCTTCAATCACTGGAAGACTTACAATCTCTTTTAAGTGTGTTACCGTTTCTTAATGGATTTGGATGTAAAGGCAACACTAAAAAGCGAAAATTAAAAAGTTTTTTCAAAAAAAAAAGAAAACCGCCTTCTAAAACTACAAAGTGATAAATAACTTTAGCACAGAACACACATTACTTTACTTTCGGAAGTCGGTGGCAATACGAAACAACAAACACAAAGCCACCACCACCGACTAAAAAAGTTATTTATCACTTTTTAGTTTATGAAGGCGGTTTTCTTTTTTTTGAAAATACTTTTTAGCATCCGTGATCGGCGATTTTGCGACTGTATCGATGCTGCATCGCGTTTTGGCGACTCTTTGCGTTCGGAAGCGGTATCGGAATCGCGCGTTTTAGCGATTGCGCCGATGCTGCATCGCGTTTTGGCGACTCTTTGCGTTCGGAAGCTGGTCGCCTGTAGTGTGTTGCTGACCGATAGTCGACTATCGATAACTTGCCGATTTGCAATGATTACAAAAATGATAAATTTCAATATTAATTTAATTAATCAATCAATCAAATAAAAAACAAAAAAAAAATCAACAATCAATCAATTAAATCAAACGATTTTCAAATTGTATTATTGTACAGTTCGTAAAAATGTTTACATTGAAATGCTCGAGTAAGGGCGGCTTCAACTATACTTTACTGACGGGTAATAGTCAAAAATAGTCTGTCAAAACTGTCGTCAAACCAAACAAATGGGTTGTTTCACAAAATGGTGGCCTTAACGTACGTCCAAAAGTTACTATTACCATTACCATAACCAGTCAACGTTATTTTGTGTTGTCAAACAGCTACTTCAAACATCAAAATATTATGGAATCTCTTTTTGAATAACTTTAACTAACGGATTTTTATGTCATGATACAACCCGTTACATTTAACGTACGTTAAACATCTCACGTCATAGTAACTTTTTACCCGTCCGTATGTAACGTTAACCGAGTGTTTGAAACAATCCGCCCTTAATATGGTACATATTCACCTTATCGTTCGAAATGGTGGTTGTAGTGTTTTCAATCTAAAAATCGGTCGAATTTAAGGGGCTATTTAACGACTTCTACAGATTTTAAACTGACAATCACGTCAAAATGTGCAGTGTAAATGATTTGAAAAAAATATATGTTAAACTAGAACATTCTCTTAATCATTTAGTAAGTGAATATTTTTGATTAAGTTCATATTAAATAGTTTAATTAACTCGTGAAGATGTGTCTGACGCGGAAAAACATTGACAATCACACAAAATCTACCAGGAATAATTAAACGAAACTTACCTATCTTACAGACAATTTTATTATCTATCTTTTAGTATACGCCTTTCTTTTTAATTTTGAAAGAATACTACTTTTATTTAATTTTTTCGACTAAACTTTGAGAATTTTGGACGCAGACTGCGTCCGTTCTGCATCAGTTCTGCGTCCAAAACTCTCAAAGTTTTTACTAAACTTTAACTCTCTTTAACTCTAAAACTATTTAATATGAACTTAATCAAAAATATTCACTTTCTATATGATTAAGAAAATGTTCTAGTTTAACATATATTTTTTTCAAATCATTTACACAGCACATTTTGACGTGATTGTCAGTTTAAAATCTGTAAAATTCGTTTAATAGCCCCTTAAGTTACGTCACTCCGCACGGCAATGCTGGGGGCTCTGACATTCAGTTTACGATATAAATTATATCGGAAGAATCTTTTTCATGGTTGGTTTATCTTCCTTTAATGACCACGCTTTTGATCGATGTATCTGTTAAAGGTATTATTTCGTTTATAGTGTATGTGCACAGAACCATTGTTTGTTACCGGATGAGGTCGGCCCACGATTGATTGGCTTGACAATGGGAGGGCATCGTGACGATCGTACTACCAGGCATTTCAGACCCCTAGTGCTACATTTTTCGTCGGACGAAGCTCTCCTCTAAAAGGCTGTTTCATACATTTTGACGGAAAAACAAGTGTAGTACACACGGTATTGTATTTATATAAAATAGCAGTTTTTTTACCGGCGAAATGTTTTTTTCGTCAATCATCATCATTATCATCATTTCAGCCGAAAGACGTCCACTGCTGGACATAGGCCTCGCCAAGGGGGGGTTTTTGCCATAATCGCCACGCTTGGCAGGCGGATTGGCGCCAAATTGCGGATTGGCGGATTGGATTGGATTTTTCGTCAATAGTAGCTAGCTATAGCCAAGGGCGTCGCCAGGACTCGCCAGCTGTTGGCCTAGGGGGGGGCATATGGTGGATAGGAAAAGTATGAATTTTGAATACAGTCAAAGGCACATGAAGCTTTTGGAATCTCTAGGGGGGGGGGGGGCAGCTGCCCCTACCTACCCCCCCTTGGCGACGGCCTTGGCTATAGCTACTAGCTATTTATTTATTTATTGATTCATTTATTTTATTTGGCTCTTCAACAATGAGTACACTATAGCATGTAAAATGGTACATTCAAACTTAAGTCTAAGTGCCCCATCACTTATAGAAGAGCACTGCATGCACTACATTTTGCGCATAAACCACGATTTAAAAATCCATAATGGAAAAAGAAAAAGTAAAAACAGTGAAAAGAAAAAGGAAATAAAAATTAAAACTAGGAATTATACATATTAAGATAGGCAAATACTTGCGACAGATAACCCGACTATTGATTATATTACGACGAAGTACAGTTGAACATTCTTTTCAGACTAGGCACAGATGTATGAAACAGATTAATATCCTATAGCTATAGCTACTAGGGGGTACCGAAGGAACGATACGTAATTGCTAAATAATTGCGTTCGTTTGATTCCTTGTTACATCGTTATTACTTATCCTTTTGTCATGCAATTCATATATAAGATATTAGAGGATTCACTCTATACTTCATAGGCGTTAGAAACACGATCACTTGAAGTTTTCTCGATAGAAAAAAAATCCAAAGTAATCTCTTAATAACAAAATAAACCCTTACTACGTCGTAAATACTTCACGAAAGGTCATCTGTTTTTAAATAATAACAAAACTACATGTTCTCTATCGCATATATATTTTACTTTTTCAAAATGTGTATTTGTTTTAATAATACGAAGGAAATACCTAAATTAACTCGTGTTCTACCCAATCTAACTAGAGCCGCCATGCTTCCCTCCTGTCCGCTTTAGTCTTGCTTCGGCCATCAGACGGGGAGCTTGTGTCGCTTACGCTTACGCACGGTTTTAAAAATATAACGAAGAATTTTATGTTAATTCAATTTATTTTAAATGGAGAACAAAGTAAACAAAGAAAAGAATTGCTTGGCGAAAACAGAATTCTATTCGCTTACAATGAAAAAATAAAGTAAGTAAAACTCGTATCTGATTGCGTTACAGGGTGGTACGTTTTTTTTTAATGAGATGCATTAAAAACAATTTAAAAATAATAATATAATATAATAATATGTGGGGTCATTTTACACATGGCCATCTGACCCCAAACCTGAGAGAGACCCTGTAGTATGGGTGTCAGACAGCTGATATACATACACAAATATTTTTTTAAAAGCATACATATATAGATAAACAACACCCAAACACAAGGAAAACACAAGTGACCATCACACAAATATTTTCCCTGGGCGGGAATCGAACCCGCAACACGCTGCGCAGCAGTCAATCGCTCAGCCAAAATCATCGATCACTAGCCAAAATGTATCTTTCTAGAGCAAGACGTCTACAGGCTGAGAATTTTGAACTCAAAGAGAATGCTCCTGTTGTTTCGTACCTAAGTACTCGGTTAGGTACTGAGGTCAGCACTGAGCACATCAAGCCACAACAATCTGTCAAATTTCTTTAATAGATTTTGAACTTTATTACAAAAGAATAAGGTTCATATTCATATCATAATATATTAGGAAAATTTGACAATTAGGTACGGCTTGATGGGCTGGTGTCTGTACCTACGTACTAACAATATAACTAAGTACTATTTACGATATTTCAACAATACACCACAGGTGGGCAAATTCGCTAAATTGAATCGTTCTCTGTATCTTTTTTCTAATTATAGGGTAAATGTACCAGTTGTTGGCATTTCACTGCCGGCTAGTATAGAAAGAGAAACAGACCATTTTGAAGACAATAATAATACAAAGTCAAAGTCAAAGCATTTATCAAAGTCAATGTCAAAGTCAAAGTCAAGATTATGTAAAATTTTGTAAAAGCTAATTCCCAAAACCATAAATTTGTTAAATTTATGGTTAAAAAGTTAGAAGGGTTTGAACGTGGCCGAGCCATTGAAACGCGGAGAACCGCGCGGCCACGTTCAAACCCTTATAACTTTGTAACCATAACTTTGACAAATTTATGGTTTTGGGAATCAGCTTTTACAAAATTGTACATAATCTTGGAATAGTTCTTTTTTCGAAATATCGCCGTGGCCGCGCAGTCGAAACGCACACCGTAAGTGAACCTAATGATATATTTTTCGACGACACGGTTGGCGCAGTGGTTGAGCGATCGACTGCTGCGCTGCGTGTCGTGGATACGATTCCCGCACTGAACAAATATTTGTATGGCCTACAGATAGTTGTTCCGGGTCTGGCTGTTTGTGTATGTGAGTTTATATGTTTGTAAACGACACAGGAGTAATTCCTAAAGTGGAGCAATGTTTTTTTTTAAATAAAATAAATATTTAAACTTACTTTTGCGATTTTGTTTAAACTATGCAGAAAATCCGTTACCTACTTGTGAAAAGTAATCCCTTTATACTTATTTAGAAAACGTGTTTTTTTTTGCAGCGGTTTATGACTGACAAGCGACGGCATAATTTCGCAATTTTCATTTTACCAAAACTACGTCATGCGCTCTCAATCACTCGCGGCGCGGCAGACTACCGAGCCACAGAAAAGATTACTGTGACCGAGCGGCCGTCTTCATAATAATATCACCGAATCGTCTTCATATTACTTGCCACACTTTTATGAGCGCTATGTTCCGTCTATACTTTTAATTGGTCTGAGCCTACATACCCTACCTACACTAATTGCGCCAATCCTCCAAAAATTAAGAAACTAATACGTCATCTGTGTATAATTTTTGGTGAAGAAATTAATACCTACGTCATCTATGTATTTTTTTTTAGGTTCTGGTTTGACATTCAAAAAGTATTGAATTTACATTGAAGAATAAATATTTTTGAATTTGAAAATAAAGGGTCGACTACTGAGATGTTCACCCTATATACTTAGCTGTTCTATTATTTTACATTATTGAGTTCACTTTTTAGAGTTTCTATTGTACTTAGAATATACCTATACTATCATAAAATGTAATTAGGTAAGTATTATTCGATTACTATATGGGTACTTACCTAGAAAGTACCTAGGATAGGTGCCTACTTACTTACCCACAGTAAATTATTAAATTAATAAGTAGTAAGATAAATAGTAATTATTAAACTAGTATTTAAATGTTTGAATATTTTTTTAATAAAAGTAGATATTTGAAATCGTTATTGGTGTTATGCCGGCACTTTACATGACGTATTTGTGCAAATATTCGCCTTATTTGAATAATACAAAATGTACCCTATAATCATTGAAATATAGTCGATTTTGTATTATTCAAATAAGGCGAATATTTGCCCAAATACGCCATGTGAAGTGCCAGCATTATTAATTCGTGAATACTGTAGCACCCTCGCTAGTCGATCGACGCACGGAGTGTCGCGTGCGGCGGCGCGCGGCGCGTGAATGTGTGCCTTGCGCACACATACACGGAGCGCATAGAATACCTAAAATGGATTAGCGCCAGAAGCTCGGTGCCCCCTTAAGTGCTATAGGCTAGATAATTACCACAAAATAGGAATCCGTAAAACTACACGTGGTTGAAGTCGTGCGCTACCTATACGATACAATTGAAAACATGTAACCATTTGTAACGGGAGGTTTAGAAAGTGTTACTTACGTATTTTAAAAACGTAATATCACAAAAACATGATGTGCTTATCGCCTATCCATACTTTAATATTATAATTGCGAAAGTAACTCTGTCTGTTACGCTCTCACTATGAAACGCCTGAACAGAATTGGATGAAAATTGGCATGAAGATAGCTTGAAACCTGGTGAAGGATGTAGGCTACTTTTCAACCGACTTCAAAAAAGGAGGAGGTTATCAATTCGTCAGTATGTTTTTTTTATATTTTTTTTTGTATATTTGTGCGATTTCTCCGGCAAACGTGAAGCAATTTTGAAAATTCTTTCTTTTATGGATAGGGTATGCTTCAGGGGTGGTCCCATATAAATTTTATCGAAATTGATTCAGCACTTTTTGAAAAATCAACAAATACCCAAAAATTTTACATAGACGACGTTTTAGTTTCATCAATCTTTGTAGTAGTTAACTTTCAATCTCTTCTTGATGAGAAGGAGGTACTAAAAAGCGGAAAATAAAAAGCTTTTTACAAAAAAGACAACCGAAAAATAACTTTAGCACAGAACACACATTGACTTTGGTTTCGGAAGTCGGTGGCAATACAAAACAACAAACAGAACAAAGCCACTGAATTTCGAAACTAAAGTCAACGTGTTAAAGTTCTGTGGTAAAGTTATTTTTCACTTTTTGAAGGCGGTTGTCTTTTTTGTTAATCCGCAACTTCGTCTGCGTCCGCGATAACTGACATTCACTCAAACAAAGTCGCGGGCATACGCTAGTATAAACATATTATCGATAATGTAAACATTACATAATGTAAATTCATTTTCAATTACGAAGAAGGTTACATACGAGGAAAAGGAAAATTCAACTTGACTTAAAAAAAAATTAAGCAAAGTTCATTGCCCGCAAGTGTTTTCGGAAAATTAATTCATAAATTACTAGTGAGTTATGGATGACCTACTTCTTCCTAATTAATTAATTAAGTCGATTAGACGGTTCGATACCGGTTAAGTAGGATGACCTTTTCAATTTACATGTTGTACTTTCCAAGTTTATAGACATCACTGACATTGGTGACGGAATATATTATGAGGAAACTTGGTCTTATCTTGTGTATTATTTATTAATATTATGTAGAATTTTCAATTTCAATTTAAATGTATTATGATCCATAATTGATTGAAATAAATTATTATTATTATTATCCGTACTAACCACAGATATAGATAGACCTAGATAACGCAAGAGCAACTATTTCGCGTGCCTAGTTTCGTGCCTAGCTTTACGTACAAAAATAGTAAGTAAAAAAATAAAGTAAACGTTTCCTTCCATTGGTAAGTCATTTTGTGCTTAATATTATGCGTAATTCATTAAAAAAAAAAAAAATATTTTTAATTCCTTAGTAATACCTCGTAATACCAAATTTAAGAAAAACAAAACATTGTGACGTCGTAATAGGTAGTCAAAAAATGGCACGATTGGTTTTCATACAGATCGTGATCTAGAGTCTATCTATATCTGTGGTACAGTCAACAGCAAAAGTAGATGATGAAAATCAGAAATACAATGCTAATGAACGGAGTTCGCATCAGAACAGTGTGGCGTCGAAGTGATTCAAAAGTATGTGTGTGACAATCACATACTTTTAATAAATAAACTAGTAATAAATTATATAAATTAGTGTTAGTAAATTAGTATTGAATTTCTGATTTTGATCATCTACTTTTGCTGTTGACTGTACAAACAATATAATTGCGAAAGTAACTCTGTCTGCTACGATATTACGACGAAACGGCTGAACCGATTTTGATGAAATCTATATTTAATATTCATAGTTTAATATTATAAATATGAGAGGAGCTCTGACTGTTACGCTTTCACGATGAAACAGCTGAACCGATTTTGATCAAATTTTGTAGAAATATAACTTGAACCCTAGGGACCGAAATAAGCTACTTTTTAATCCGCGGCTTCGTGTGTATCCGCGATAACAACCGACATTCACGCGTACGAAGTCGCGGTCTAAAGCTAATCCATACTTCCATACTAATATTATAAATGCGAAGGTAACTCTGTCTGTTACGCTTTCACGATGAAACGGCTGAACCGATTTTTATGAAATTTGGTACGAAGATAGCTTGAAACCTGGGGAAGGACATAGGCTACTTTTTAAACCGCGACTTGGTCTGCATCCGCGATAACCGACAATCTCGCGGACGAAGTCACAGGCAAAAGCTAATTTGGTATAAAGATAGTTTGAACCCTGGGGAGGGACGTAGGCATAGTCTCTTAAAGCCACTATAACTGACAATCCAAGCAATCCAAGCGCTTTGACTCCATATTTATTGTGCGAACTGCCAGACTGTGGAATTCGCTGCCCGCCTCTCTGTTCCCTGATAAGTATAATCTGGGTATATTCAAGGCACGAGTGAACCGAATCATCCTAGGCAAGAGTGGGAGCACTCTTCAACAACAGCAATTCACCTGAATTGCGGTCAAAGGCAAGCCTATTAATTAATAAAAAATAAATAAATCTCGCGGACGAAGTCGCGGGCTAAATCTAGTAATTTATATAAGTTTTAAATCGCCAGTCCGCCTTGAGCAACCGTGGTGATTAATGCTCGTGTCTTCTTTGTATGAGAAAAAACCTTTGTCCTGTAGTGGAACTAAAATAGACTAGTATTATTATTTTTTTATAACTTCTAACCTGTCAAAGTCGCAGTCACTTGCCCGCAACCTCACAAAACTAAACAGGGACCCAATCCGTTAAGTTAGGTACGGTAACTGGACACTGTCCCCAAAACAAACACCTATAAATACGTGCTGAATCGTTAGAAACTTCATGCAGATTGATCAACACGAAGTAGGACCCCAACACAATACACTCTCAACATAATACACACACACACCACACGCTACATTTACTTGGCTCCGGCCCGTAAATGAAGCTGAAGCCAGCCAAAGTGCTGAGAAAAAATAACACGTATATTTATTTATTTATTTATTTATTTATTTACATGGAAAACCAACAGCTATACAAAGATTGGAATACAGAAGTTGAATATGTTACATAAAGCCAATTATAGGTTCTCACGGCTAGAAATATATTAATCTATAGAGATCTTAAGGATCACGGGAAACACTATCATATGAAAATAATAATCATTTAATTCAGGTAACAAAGACCCATACAATATATACCTTATATAATAACATACATAACTATATTACATTACGTGTTAGTATAGTAACTTATGCCTATGTATGTTAGTCACTTCACTTCACTGTACGATCGTGTGGCACTTGTCCGCGGAAGCGACGGAACACCACGCCCTTCGGCCAAAAGTCCTCCACCATGACGAGCTGCAGATAACACGTTGGTAGCCGCACCACAAACGCCCTGAAGTTGACGTTGCGATGCGAGTCCAACAGCTGCACTCTCGGCGTGTAGTTGGTCTTTCGGCGCACGTACTCGACGATGTCCTCCACCGTAGCGGTGTAGTGGAGGCGGGAGATGTACACCGGCTTGTTCGGCATTGCGGCACGTATGGTATGCACCATAGGTGTGACAGACAGCACTCTATGCAGAGGCTGCATGGAGGCGGAAAAAACGCCACAGCACGTGGTAGTGCAGGAGCGTGGCGGATCAACGGGCACAGATTCTCCAGTCTCCAGCATCACTATCAAGAAGTCTGCAGCAACCTGAAAAGGCTGCTTGCCTTCTGGGATGAACTGGGATGGCTGGAATACAAGAAGAGACAGTTTTCACGTACAATGACTAAGGCTAAGTGCGGAAAAGGCCCGGACAAACTAAACTAACTAAAACATGTCAAAGTCATGGACAAATTGACGTATTTATGGAACACGCCCACCACATAATTCCTGACCACAGCAACTCCTGAAAGACAAAATAAACAATGGCGACCGCCAGAAAAGCGCCGAGGCAATGAAGCTCGACGAGTCCCGTAAAAGCAATTCAACTTCAATGAAGCCCTCAACGACAGTAATCAAAAAAGAACAGTGGAGGAGTTGGGTAAAACATAATTTTCTCGACAGGCGAATTGACTGCAAGGTTTTTGAACTGGGTGAATTTCAAGGCAGAAGTTCTCTAAAAAAGCACTGTGTTTTAGCTTATAAAATCCGATTGATTGTCAATATACTAAACAATTAGAGTTTTTGTTGCTTTTTAGTCTTTATTTATTTAGAGGCTTTTGGTTATCACACATAACCATGTCAGCCCTTTGTTGCTTTGATAAACAGTTTGTCAATTGAGTCGCCAAATGAGTACCTACAAGTGACGTCATAAGTATACAGCTCCCTTCAAAATGATTAAGCTGAATGGTGCTGATCCACGCGTCATGTTCGGGAACGGGCGCAGTCGGTAGAGATAGGCCAACTCTTAACTGCCATGGCTTTTAGCTTGATTCCTGTTATTATTATGTTTTATATAGCTAGATTAATTGTTTTTCACATATTATAGAAGCAACAACAATAATGTAACCAATATTTTGTAAAAACTCGATTTAAAAGAGTGTCCGTGGAGTTTCTTGCTCGTTCTTCTCCATAGAGACCTACCTACGTTTTCGAACGAGCAACTAGCTTCAACTTTCTGACTAACTGACCGACTCTTTGACAATTCAAAAGTTCCTGTAAATGGATTAATTGAAATAAATACTTTGACTTTGACTATAAACTGTAACACAAAATCTATGGAGGAATCGCGTTTGGACAAACATAAAAAGTATGTCAATTCATTAGTGGTGCCATGTACTTCATTGCGCTACTCTGTACTTCTGTCATTAGAAGGTACTTATGTAATGTAAGTTATGACGTCATATATCTCCCTACCCTCACAATATTTGCATGAAAAGTGCAATAAAGCGTCCCATTCACTGCGGACTCTGTAACCGGGTCATAGGAAATATACAGGGGGAGCGAAACGTGCGTGGACGCAGTTGTAGTCAAGGATTAATAATATTGGCACACGTCTAGATATTGATAATAATAATAATAATATGTGGGGACATTTTCACACACGGCCATCTGACCCCAAACTAGGGAGACCCTGTACTATGGGTGACAGACAGCTGATATACATACACAAATACATTTTTTTTGTTGTAAATACTTACATATATAGATTAATGCGACATGCCCGCCACAAGTGAATCAACAGTGGCCACACAATGAAGCTCGACGCGTCTCAGAGAAACAATTCAACTGTCTTGGATCCCGCAACGAAATTAATCAGAAAAGAACTGCAGAGGAATAAGAAAGAAAGTATGTGGACGAGGCTAGCGTTAATAGATCAATAAAAAAATAAACGTGGCGGTTTTTTTGCTTACCAAACTGTTATATTTTTCTTTCTACAGTGTACACTGTCCCACCGCTGGGCAAAGATTTCCTACAAGTCCCAAATTCAAATACAAATTAATATATTCGCCATAAGTGTTGGTACAATTTCGGTCTTAAAATAAATAATTATACAGGTCCATAACACTTAGTCATATGAATGTGACATGCAAACATTTGAGTTCATACTTATTATTAATTATAATTCAACAATTAAAATTCAGTGGCAACGCAGTCGCAGGCAGTCGGAAGTGATTTGCAGTGGCCTGTATGGAAAGCGCTCAATAGACTGCGCACCCAGGTAGGCCGCTGCAAACACAATCTAGCAAAATGGGGCATAATAGATCCCACCGACACCCAGTGTGAGTGCGGTGATCCTGACCAGACAATGGCCCACTTATTACAGTGCCCAAAGTGCCCCTACACCTGCACCTTAGAGGACATTAAAAACGCCACTGATGCTGCGATAAATGTGGCTACCTACTGGGCCCAAGTAGTCTAGCATAAAGGAAAACCATCGATTCGAAAAGAAGAAGTGGCATTTTGCAATATTATTAGATACATTTTCCCTTTCAGGCACTCTTTTCCCACGTCATTTTGCACCGGCCAATTTTTTTTTTCGGTATGACATCTCGCGTTCCTATGAGGTTGCCTGCTGCTTAACCAAACATTCCTGCTGTGTCTTTAATGTTTTTTCTGAAACTATTTTCTAAATAATCTTTTCACTTTCAATCATCATCTGCGTCGCCTTTTCCCAACTATATTGGAGTCGGCTTCCAGTCTAACCAGATGCAGCTGAATACTAGTGTTTTACATGGAGCGACTGCCTATCTGACCTCCACAACCCAGTTACTGGGTAACACGATACCCCTTGGTAAGACTGATTGTCAGATTATCTAGCTTCTGACTGCCCATAACAACTGTCAAAGATCTACGAATGACAGCCGGGACCAACGGCTTTACGTGCTTTCCGAAGCACGGAGGGAACTCGGTATGAAATGGATTCTTCTCCATAGAGACCTACCCTACGTTTTGGAACGAACAACTAGCTTCAACTTTCTGACTAACTGACCGACTCCTTGACAATTCAAAAGTGCCTGTAAATGGTTTAATTGAAATAAATGCTTTGACTTTGACTTTGATGGTCACCCATCCACGGACGGACCGCGGCAAGCGTAGCTGAACCATCATGACCGGTCTATCCGTACGGCTTTTACTTTTTACTTTTTAGGGTTCCGTACTCAAAGGATAAAAACAATCCCTATTACTAAGACTCCACTGTCTGTCTGTCTGTCTGGCTGTCTGTCACCAGGCTGTATCTCATGAACCGTGATAGCTAGACTGTTGAAATTACAGATGATGTATTTCTGTTGCCGCTAAAACAACAAATACTAAAAACAGAATCAAATGAATATTTAAGAGAGGCTCCCATACAACAAACGTGACTTTTTGACCGATTTTTTCCTGGATCGCTAATGTTGTACAGATAATGATACGGAACCCTTCGTGTGCGAGTCCGACTCGCAGTTGGTCAGTTTTTTTACTCAACGTTTTCCCAAACTATTATTTTCTCTTGTATTGTGCATGCGTTTACAAACATAAACTCACATAAACAATCAATCAGACCCGAAACAATCAAGTATTTCATGAAAAACTGAATCCAATTAGTGGTTTTAATAACGGCACAGTGTGCAACATTTCCTTAACACACACAAAAACAGGCTAGTAATTTAAAAAACGGTGTCAGTTAAACAGTTATGTTTTTATTTGATTCCAAACATCTGGAAGTGATCGCGTTGTTATTATAATAAACAAGCAAGCGTTGTTCTTTCCATTGATAGAAAACAAGTTCCTTGTTGCACGGCCATTAGGTTTTAGAATACCAGCAATCTATTTTCATAGTTTAATTCGTAAGTGAAATGTCTGTGTCGACGTTGCATTGCGTTTATACAATTTTTTCATTAATTTGTGGCAAGATAATATTGTATGAATTTATTAAAAGTCAAAGTCAAAACATTTATTTCAATTAAACCATTTACAGGCACTTTTGAATTGTCAAGGAGTCGGTCAGTTAGTCAGAAAGTTGAAACTAGTTGCTCGTTCCAAAACGTAGGTAGGTCTCTATGGAGAAGAACGAGCAAGAAACTCCACGGACACTCTTTTAAAATCAGGTTTTAACAAAATACTGCTTACCTTATTCTCGTTGCTTCTATATGTGAAAACAATGAAGGTAATCTAGAAACACAAAATATAAAAAATAATCAAGATAAAAACCATGGCAGTTAAGAGTTGACCAATCTCTACTGCCAGCGCCCGTTCACGAACATGACGCGTGAATCAGCACCATTCAGCTCAACCATTTTAGAGGGAGCTGAATGATTCAACACACGCGCCACCATCAGCGAGACATTTGAGTGAGCATGACAATTCTCTCAACCGCCATGCTCATTTATGTCAAACACATAATAATTTACTTAATATATGGCTCCATGGTACTCATATGCTATTGGATTCATATGGAACTATTGTTGTTTAAGGTTTGTACAATATCTTACACGTATAACAAATTAGAAAACCTGTAACTATATATAAACTAAAAAAACAATACTAAAACAAATGACCATCAAAAAATCCTCCGCGTCACCGTCATCTGGAAATGAGAACAAAACACTGGCAGCACAGTAAAGATATCTTTACTGGGGTGGCGGCATTGCCAGTATTGCCACGTTGGATGGCAATGCTTAACCTGTCACTTAGGGTAAAACCAGCCCTTGGGTCACGGGAAGTGTCAAACCAACCGTTTTTGGACATTTTATTTAAAAGGAAAAAATAAAATTATCACCAAAGTTGCAATACTTTCGTCGTTTGACGTTTTCTGCACAGAACGCACATAGGCTGGCGCAACGTAGCGTCTCTGTTTTTGATTGTATAAATTGGGAGGTTAAACTAAACAGAAATATTACTTTTGCAATGCAATAATAACGTTTTAACCACGAATGCGGTAAAGGGTACAACAGCGTAAACGTCTAGATGACATCAGAGCGTCTGTTTTGCGCTTTTTCTGATCATATCTCAGATGTTTCGCGACAATCTATTATCTCTCTTATAAATAAGGATCGGATATTCGGTATATATTTACCGAAAAAAAATTTTTTTTTGCTAAAAATGTATGACAATATTTGGAAGAAAACAAATCAAATGCATATTTGCTTTTAGTTTTGTATTTACCATTCATATAAATATACACCTATTTTCGTAAGAGAAACTACATTTTTGTCGTCGTAATAATAAAAGGTACCAAGATACAACTGATGTGTATCTAACCTTTGGTATAATAAAATCATAATTATTTATAATATGATGTTATTAAATTATTTATGAATTATGCATCTGATTATCGATTGTTTATTTCTTTAGAATTCTTACACGATCATGCTGTGAAGATTTACTAGAAAATCCAAAAACACAAAAGCGTTTGCACTGCGGTTTCCATAAACTTCGAAGAGCGTTCCCGCACATAACCACATCCCGTATGTTTTCAGTGATAGTTGCATCCGTGTTCAACGATGCGATATTGAATACTGATAATCGAATATACACATATAACTTAGTTTGTATGTCACAAACTTTGTTGAGTTATTGATTCCTGATAGATAATAGTGTTCAAAGGTAGTTCAGTTTCAGATCAGTTTGGGATTGTACCTACATTCTTTTGTGTAAGTTCGAATGTATATTTACAAGCACTTTGCCCGGGACTTTGTCCGCGAAATTTTTCTCAAGGAACCCTATTTTTTTCAAAATATAGCCTATGTTACTCGGGGATAATACAGCTTTCTAATGGTAACATATTTTTTAAAATCGGTCGAGTAGTTTTTGAGTTAAACCGTTACGAAAAAACAAACAAATTGTTCCTCTTTATAATATTAGTTTAGAATAGGCGCTGCCCGCGCTTTTTTATTTCTTTTTTTCGATAAAAAAAAATATAAAATTCCCCCTTAATGATTGTTTTACAATCATCCTTTTCCACTGCCACCTCATTGTGCACTCTTAAACTCAAGGCTACAACACTATCATTCCACACACAATAGGAAGAATTCCCACCACAGTCCGCCGAGTAAATAACATTCATCAGTTTTCCTAATCGCTACGCTAAAGAACGCTGCAGCTGCGCACTAGATGGGAAAATTCCCATTTACTACGACAAATGGCGTACTATTAATAAAGGACTTGACTTTTGTCTTGTTGGATAATCTTGTGGATTTTTTAAGAGGAAACACCACGCGCTAGAGAATTGAAAATTAGGTATTTGTAAAATCTATCTCTGTCGCGCGATGCCCGAACACGAACCGCAGAGCGCGATAGAGACAACTGCAGCTTTGACCGAAAATACCTATTAAAAGGACACAAAATCAATGATTCGTAGTCCCCTGATTTCTTCTACAAAACTTAACCGATTTAACCGCTTTTTTCATTAAAAAATAAAGAAAGGCTTTTGCCGTGTTCCTATGTTTTCTATTTTTTATATAATCAAGTCAAATTTGTTTTCTGAATGTTAGAACACAGCGGAAAATCATGCCAATGTTTTAGGTTTTTGAATATTCATATCTCTTTTAATTATACATTTATGAGAAAAAGGAAAACATAGGGACATGCCAATAGTAGCCATGGATATTTAAAAAAAAAATAATTGATCTACTGGCATTATCCAGGGAGGAAACAGGGGACTAAGTTTGTATGGAAAAACGGCCCTTGTGTTTCCTCTTAAGGCCTTAGGGTTTACGAAACGTTTGATGGTTATTGAGGTTTTTTTAGGGTTCCGTACGTAGGTGTAAAGGGTACCCTAATACTGGACCTACGATCTCGGTCTGTCTGTTTTATAAACCTTAACATCCTGAGACAATTGAAAAGTAGTTTGTAACGTTTTCATTTAACGAAACGTAAGTATTGTTACACATTATAGATTGAGAACTTGATTGATTGATTGATTGAACTAGTCGGAAGAACCCGGCAACACAGTGAGTTAATCCGTTGTTCTCAATCTATAATGAGTAACTTTTCCCTCAGATTATGAAGCAAAAGGCAGATAGACCGCGCGGAACACTGAGAGTGAAGCCACTAAAGCAAATACAAATTTAAAAGCGAATACCTACAATTGCGCTTCGTGCTGTACCGACACGCGGTCTATCTGCCTTTTGGAACGAAGTTCCTTATCGCGCGTTGTGAAAGGGGGCTAGACGGAAAAAATTCTTACGAAAAGTTGTCACGACATTTGACATTTCGTCATTCATTTGATTTAAGAGCCATCTATTAACGTTATTGGCGCAACTGTGCTCTTCGAGATCGAATTACGAACGGCCAATAGATGGCGCAGAAATAATTTATTGGTCTTTCTATCTAAATAACTACGCATTGTACTAACATGTTAGAAAATGTTAATCTTTAAAATTACTTACTTACAATGTAAGCAGCCATAATAACTTTTCATTCCTCGCTTTTTTTTTGCCCTGGCTTAAAGCCACTTAAATTCACTTTAACGCATCACATTAATTAGTGAAGGAATTGTAATAAAATTGTAATAAAATTCCTTCACTAATTAATCGAAAGGAACTTCGTTCCATCCGGGTGTCCCTTGACACCTCTCAAGTTTTTATTGTTTCATAATTTGAGCGTTTTTCATAATCTGTTTGTAAAATATCAGAGTACCTGCAAACTTGAATAGGTAGATATCACACAATTCTTTACAAGCGTGTATTTCACTAAACTACCATAAGTTTTTTTATCTATGGAATAAAATTGACATCTGACAGTTAATGCATGGAGAAACTAACAAAAATTAAAATAAAATAAAAAATATGAAATGCGCCCTTTAAAGTTAAAGTAATAAAAAAAAATTCTTTACATCAAAGTTTAGTACATTCCGGTGCGATTTAGCCAAATCCCCCAGATTTAACTGGAGGCACGACAGCGGGGTTATGGACTGAATTGATAAAAGATGGCGCACGCTGTTTTCTTCCAATAAAAAATAATTTAATCAAACTAATCCAGTGTGCCAAATGTGTTAAATTACTATCGAACAAAAACAGTTCTATGTCAAAAACATATACTTCGAATAGATTAAATATTAATTAGCGTTCAGGATTAAATAAGGTTGTTAATTGAATTAAAAAATATGTAAATTGTCCGCCTTTGACCTTTGTGCATGAAGTATACATAAATAAATAAACATTGTAATAAGTAATTATTTATGATAAACATGTTTTTAGGTGTGGAAGAGCGCATGTACAATTAATTGTAAATCATTCATTGCGAGAATAAAACATGATTTTGTTTTATTTTTTTGAACATTTTTAATCATTAAAATTGCTTTAAAAAATCGGGGAAATTTTGACTTGTGTTCATTCGTTTTGGCACACCTGTGATATCTATTTTACTTATTATTGAAAATAAAATAAAAACATACTAATACATATTATAAATGCGAGAGGGTGTTTGTTAAAACAAACTCACTTTCGCATATAGAACGGTTTCATTGCTAAACTACTGAACCAATTTTGATGAAATTTGGTACAGACTAAACTTGAACCCCAAGAAAGGATATAGGCTACTTATTAATATGTTTATTTTATAGTTTACTTGGTCTGCATTCACGATAACCGACATTCCCTCGGTCGAGGTCACGAGCAAGAGTATTATAATAATTATTGAATATCAAAAATACGCATTACTCTTGTCCCATGATACTACTTGGAGTATTTTTCTTCCATTCCATTATGTCAACCGCCATGCTTTCACTGACTTCCTTTTCGGTGGCGGTGGCTTTGTTCTGTTTGCTGTTTTGTATTGCCACCGACTTCCGAAACTAAATCACTTTTTAGTTTTTGATGCGGTTGTTGTTTCTTTTTTTTAAAGATTTTTATTTTCCGCTTTTTAGTATCGCCTTATCATCCAAATACATTAAGAAACGGCGACACAGTCAAAACAGAGATATAAAAAGTCCAAATATTGAAGAAACTTAAACGTCATCTATGTATTTTTTTGGAATATTGTTGTTTTTTTCAAAAAGCGTTAAATCAATTTCGATAAAATTTATAAGGGACCATTTCGGAATAAACCCCTTTCGAACAAAAAAGAATTTTGTAAATCCGTCTTATAATTATGAAGGAGTTTTGCCCGAACATACGTAAAAAAAATATATATGAACATCCGAATTGATAACCTCCTCCTTTTTTTTTTGTAAATAGTTTTTGAAATCGCTTTACATTTGCCGGAGAAAACGCGTAACAAATATACGAATTACTGACCAACGTTATTTCCAAGACACCATACAAAAAGGAAGTATAACATTAACTTAACGTGCCAACAAAGCATTTTAAAATATCAATCTAAATGAGTTTCCATAACAAGCGATTTAAATAATTCTTACACACGATTATCGCTACACCGCTAATTAACAAAATAACGATTAAGTTTTGGTTAACACGTGGTTAATTAAGATAAGGGATGATTTATGTAAATTATTAACTAAATGAGCTCCCTTATAGTCGGCCGTCAGGGGCAGACCGTCGTTTTTGTAATATTTTGTTACAGCAAACGTGATGAAGAAAATTGCAAGTGCGTAATTAAATTTGGTTAGAATTATTTATGTTTTAGGTATAAATAAATAAATATATCATCATCATCTGCCTTTCTTTTTCCCAAATACGTTGGGGTCGGCTTCCAGTCTAACTATACTCCGTTCACAATAAGATTAGACATATACACAAACCTTTTTTACAGTCCGATCAACCGATTTTAACTTATATTGCGTTGGAGCCATGACAAATGGCAGCTGCAAAAAACAGTTGTTATTGTAACCACTTTTTTGCCTCTAATGTCATCCTTAAGCCTACGGAATAGAAGTCAAAATCGGTTGAAGGAACTGTAAAAAAGGTTTGTGTATATGTCTAATCTTATTGTAAACGGAGTATAGATGCAGCTGAATACCAGGGTTTTAGAAAGAAAGAAACAAAAACCATTTATTCAAGAGATAGTAACGCACATTACAAAATATTTTGTACATCATGACCTGAAACTAAAACAAGTGGATTGTGTTGTAGATAACAAAAATATTTAAAATAAAATAAAAAAAACAATAAAAACGTCCTTTTAACTAATTTTACATGGAGCGAATGCGTATTGGACCTCCACAACCCAGCTGGGTAACACGATAACCCTTAATAACCTCTGGCTAAGACTACTAAACTGCTAAAGATCTACAAATGACAGCCAAGACCAACGGCTTTACGTGCTTTCCGAGGCACGGCGGGAACTCGGTACGAAATGGATGGTCACCCATCCACTGACCGACCGCGGCAAGCGTAACTTAACCTTTAACCGGTCGATCTGTACGGCTTTAACATAACCACGAGCTCGTCCAAAAATATATATAAAAAATGTAGGGTACTACACAAAAATACAAGTGTTTTAAGAGAAGAATCATTTTAAGTTTCTAACTAAACAAATTGGCAAGATATGGCACAACATCGGAAGTAATGGATGGAATGCGGTGCCTAATGCCTACTTTTGTTTAGTCCCTGACGCAAAAGCCTTACGTCTATGTGCAACGTAACTCCTACACCAGTAAATCGATACAGGTTTGCATTCATTTATATTTATTTATATGATTTACACGACTTACAAAACCAATAACAAAAATCAAGGTTGACATAAAATAAACAGCCAGACCCGGAACAACTATCTGCAGTGCTAACTGCTATAATATTATTATTGTATTATATTTTTGATGTGAAACATCTATAGGTAGCCGCACGTAAAACCGATTTCTGGCGTGGCGACGCATGCCGTTGGGACGCGTCGCCACGCTATATGATGGTATATAATATACAGTCTATATGCAGTAGTGTGTACGGTGTGGCGACGCGTCGCCATGTGCAATCGACTGTGCGATTACCGAAGTCACTGATTAAACAAATTAAGTAGTCACGATTTGAAATAAATTCGTTAATTTTTGTATTTAATGAAAATAAATGTTTATTCAATAAATAGTCATCGTTATCTGGAAAAAAAACGTAATATTTTATTTTATCATTATGACATATTTAGTTCCTATTACAATCTGTTCTTTTCTGCATATTACTTTTACAAAATAATGTCGATGTTTCACATCTGCCAGGCGTCCCGTGACGGCTCATTTTTATATTTATTTTTATTATATTCATTTGTTTTAGTTTTAGGTCTTATTGTAAAAATATTTTGTAATGTGCGTCACTCTCTCGTGAATAAATGGTTTTTCTTTCTTATCTGTAGGCCATACAAATATTTGTTCCTCCCGGGAATGGAACCAGCGACACGCAATGCAGCAGCCAATCGCTGGTCCACTGCGCCAACCGTACCGTCTAGCTATCACGGTTCATGAGATACAGCCTGGTGACAGACAGCCAGACAGACAGACAGACGAACAGTGGAGTCTTAGTAATAGGGTCCTGTTTTTACCCTTTGGGTACGGAACCCTAAAACGTGTTGTGCCGAACCCAAGTAACATGGGACCAGGGTAAGAAGATGACTTTAATATACATCAAAGAAAGTTTCATGGAAACTGCCCGCCATCATAAGTTATTCGTCTGTTGACGAAGCGTTGAACGTAAACTTTCACAGTTAACTAACATTAATTACAGCCATAACGTCGTCAAGGTGACGGACAGCGTAAAAACCAAATAAATCTCACTGGTTTTAAGAAAATGAACGTAGTGTCTTTGTTCACTAAGTTACTAGTCCCTTGAGAGATGGTATCATGTTTTGATAATAATTAGATCGTGTTAACATACATCACGCCCACTTCCAGAAAGGGATAGAACGGAATATAATTCTTCATTTGTGATACATAGATCTCGGCCACGACCAGAGGACAAAGGACAGATGATATAGGATAAAGGATAGAGGATAGGTGATAGAGGATAAAGGATACAGGATAGTTGATAGAGGATAGAGGATAGAGGATAGAGGATAGAGGATAGAGGATAGAGGACAGAGGACAGAGGACAGAGGACAGAGGACAGAGGACAGAGGACAGAGGACAGAGGACAGAGGACAGAGGACAGAGGACAGAGGACAGAGGACAGAGGATAGAAGATAGAAGATAGAAGATAGAAGATAGAGGATAGAGGATAGAGGATAGATAATAGCGGATAGAGGATAGAGGATAGAGGATAGAGGATAGAGGATAGAGGATAGAGGATAGAGGATAGAGCATAGAGCATAGAGCATAGATCATAGATCATAGAGCATAGAGGACAGAGGACAGAGGACAGATGACAGAGGACAGAGGACGAACAACAGAGGACAGACAACAGAGGACAGAGGACAGAGGACATAGAATAGTGGATAGAGGACAGAGAACAAAGAACATAGGACAGAAGTAGGTACTGTTAGTACAATAAACAATTACCTCAACGTCTGTTGGGTGAAACATGTTGAATACACACACACATATACACATACCTGTTATTTTAAAACCCTGTCGTTCCAAAACTTAAACCCATTGTATTTCTAAAATAAAATGCAACACATTACCTTTTATTTGACATCCCTACATGAAAAATGGTGTCCCGCATTACAACATTTTTCCAGAGCGTTTTAACTCCAAAGCTCCTGAAATTTCAGTGCCATAAACATTTAGAAAGTTTGCAGGCTTCAGTACCTACCAATGTTTTTAATTTGCCGTGGCAAAAGTTTTATCCAAATATTTTTCATCGTACAAAAACAAAATGGAGGGCACGCGAAGTATTACAACATTTATCACTGGGTCAATAAAAGATATGAAATGAAAGTGATTCATCCACAACTACGAGTACATATTACACATGCTTTCTGAGACATATACTGGTTTCGGCATAAAATGGGTGCTAACCCATCCACGAGCCGACATCGGCAAGTATAACTTAACCTGAGTTAATATACCCGAGCGAGTTATTTACCCACGAACCCCGATATCAAAGCTGTTCATTGTACGTAAATTGCTCTTGGAACGAATGAGTGAATGATATTGTTGATCGAATGAACGAGATGAATGGTGGATGGAATGTTTTGTCTTACGCATTTGTTTGGACGGTATTCGATTAACGAGATTATGAAAGAGATAGAAATATATTCTTTTAACTTAACTTGGTGAGAACGTGTCCGTATTTTTAGCCTTTTTCTTTTTGCGTACTTCTATTGTAATATACGAGTAGTTGGTTTATGATGGATATATTATATCGTAAGCTTTTAAACACTTCAGTCCGTCAGTAAAGACCCCAACATAATATGTAGTTAGGAAATGGCTAGGCAGTCATGTTCGTGAACGGGTGCTGTCAGTAGAGATTGGTCAACTCTTGACTGCCATGGCTTTTATCTTGATTCTTTTTTATGTTTTCTATTGCCAGATTACCTTCATTGTTTTCAAATATAGAACAAGGATAATGTAACCAGTATTTTGTAAAAAAATGATTTATTTAAAGAGTGTCCGTGCTAGTTTCTTGCTCGTTCTTCTCCGTGGAGACCTACCTATGTTTTGGAACTAGCTTCCACTTTCTGACTAACTGACCAACTTGACAATTCAAAAGTGCCTGTAAATGGTTTAATTGAATTAAATGCTTTGACTATGCAGATGATGATATTTAACCGACTTCAAAAAGGAGGAGGTTCCTCAATTCGATTGTTTTTTTTTTATGTTGTACACCGATTACGCTGAGATTTATGATCCGATTTACGTGATTCTTCTTTAGTTTACGGAATAGTTGCCATTTAGTCCCATAAAAATTTTACATAGTTTGGCCCAGTAGTTTTCATTTTATGATCATTTTATTATTTTTTATTTTTGATGTTTGACCACGACAACGTTTCTTTCGACATTTTTTTTCTGTGTAGTCCGATTTCGATGATTCTTTTTAGATTTGGTCCTACATACATTTTAAGAAAATATTGCACCCCTAAGGGTAGAAAATTGAGGGAGTACTGAATTTTTTTGGTGTCACCGTTTCGTAATTAATTTCTATGATAAGAAGTAGGCACTTAAAAGTAAAAAAAATTAAGGCTTCAATTCCTGTTTCCCAGTTATTCAGAGGATAATATAAGATGATACACACATAAAGTTGTAGTAAACGGATTTTCTTAACGTTCGCGTTAAGTCATAATTAACATGCAAATCCGCATTATTTATTCGTATCACCGCGCTAACACGGTTAGGGGATGAGATGACGTCACGGCCTTATTACGGAGAAAGTCATCATTTTACTTGTATTATTGAGTCATGAAAGTGAAGGCTGTGTTTACGGAATCGGCTCTTGTAGTTTTGAAAACAGATGCCATTAATACTCCGTCGCCCGTGGTCCCTTCTCGTAGTCCCTGGAAGGGCCCACGGAGCTTTTTTTCTTCGTAGTCCCTATAATACTGGAAAATTACGTGATCGCTTCTCGTATTCTTTGGAAGGGACAACGGAGGTATTTTTCTTCGTAAAAAAAAAATCTAAATAAATCTTGCGAAGCTCCCTTGGCTTTTTGCTTACCAAAATGGATAACCAAAATCTTTTTGACGCTTACCACCCCCGTGGAGCGGATCCGACATGATTAGGTAAGGTTAATTAGAACACATCACCAAACCAGAACCCGTAACCCGTATCTCGTGAATAAATGGTTATTCTTTCTTTTCTTTCTTTCAAATCGCTTTTTACAGTCAAACTCATACATTTCTACAATACTTTAGGAAACACAATTTGGTGAGCATTTATTCATTCTGGCAGGCATTTCGATGACTGCATTTCAAATATTTAAGTATAATTTAATTTCACAGTATGTGTTTCTTGAAGGAACCACGGGCACAAAAATACTCGTGGTCCCTTCCAGTGACTAAGGGTCCTGGGGTGTGATTCTGTAAGACCTCATTCTGAACTTCGAATCTGAATCCGGTGTGAGTTTCTTGATTGGCATTCTAAAAACTCGGTTGATAATTCGAATTTACACTAGCGCCACGCTTACGAGCATGTCAGCGAGTTGAAATAAATTGCCAGGGAGATTTTGACAGATAAAGTATGAGATGACGTAAGAAGTGGCATTCTGTAAGATAATTTCCCCGTCACTTCGACGCTCACTTCGCACTCGAAACCGATTCAATGTATCTAATATATCAAGGTCATTTTGAACCTTGTGCGAAGTGAGAGTGAATAGCGATGTGAGATGCGAGTTATGTTGTTGAATTTTATAGAATAGACCTACTGGTCCACGGGCGAAAAAGGCTATTGATATATATTTTTGTCATTTTGATAGTTGAGTTTATTTCTACCTATGGACGGTAGAGGGTAAGGAGTAACTCATATGGTGGGAAAGTTGGAAAAGTGTCCATCTTTAAGCTGTAAATAATAGTTCCAAAACCCGCCAAAATGGCGCCAGCGTTGGCACAGGGCACAATAAAGATATCTAACAGTATTGTGACTCGGCCCTGTCCTTGAAATAATTACCTACATGCGCGCAGTACCTGTACCTTAACGTGCGATAGGGTTGTCCCGCGTACAGTGTTTTAATTTTTTCCTAGTGTGTGTTCTGGTTTTGTGATTATAAATTTGTAGTGTTTTATTTTCCTTTTAGTTTTGTGATTGTAAATAAAGGTAGGTATATAAAATTTTTCATTTAATTAAAAAAAAATGAAATAGATAAATTAAATGGGAAGTGTTCAATAAAAATGCATGTTATGTTTTTGATTAGAAGTTTAATAAAAAAAAACACCCTTATTTTGAGACTGAAAGATATTTGCGCCACAGTCGCAGCCATTCAAGGCGTCTCAAAAAAAAATATTTCCCTTTATTCTGCAATCCTTACAAACTTCAACACCTACTTCTTACTAACTTAAAAAGTGTAGGTACGACTCGCGTTCCGACCGTTTGTATGAAGATAGAGTACTGTATAGATATCTTTACTGTGCACAGGGTATGGTATAAATGAAGCAGTTGTTGACGGATTGATCGTTCAACGGAATCGGATTCGGATTGTTGTCGGATTGAATTGAAGCGTCACACTTAGTAGCCCATTTTAGTGAACAGTTTTTGATACACAGGTATAGTTCTTTTTACCTCTACCCTCCATATTTCTGCCTGAACGAAACCACAGACGTCAAAATATCTATCGTTTTGATTGAAATATTGAACTAGACTGAATTGACTTAGTAGTAGTAGCACAAAGTACGTAAGGCTGCGGCACGCCCGAGCAGAGAGACCACTCAGACGAAACCGCCATTTTTAACCCCCGACGAAAAAGAGGGGTGTTATAAGTTTGACGTGTCTGTGTGTCTGTGTGTCTGTCTGTGGCACTGTAGCTCTTTAACGGGTGAACCGATTTGAATGCGGTTTTTTTTTATTTGAAAGCAGATTCTCTAGCGATGGTTCTTAGACATGTTTCATCAAAATCGGTTCAGCAGTTTTAAAGTTATCAGCTCTTTTGTTAGCTGCGGTAGGGATCTTAGGGAATTACATTCTATTTTATTTATTTATTTATTTATTTACACTTCATGCACAAAGGTACAAAGGCGGACTTAATGCCTTAGGCATTCTCTACTAGTCAACCCAGGGTGGTGAAGAGATAACACGGCAGGTGCATATAAAAAATATAACAAAATATAGCGCCATTTCAACGAACAAACATTTGATGGCTCAACAAAAGGTATTATTTTTGACTTTTTACATTATCGCTTTTAAGTTTTGCGTTGGGGGTTTTTTTTAAATTTTTAATTTAATTTTTTAGCACGCACACATTGACGTTACGTTTATAGGCATTCTCAAGCAGTTTCAAGCAAACTTCAGTCTCGACTGCCACGTGTTGTCAAAAGGAAAAAATAATGTAATAGACATTTCATGACGAGCAGGAAAATTTTGTTATAAAAAAATTGCAAAGAGTTCCAACCAGTGTCAATAAAATTTCATATTGTCACAAATAAAACCTACAGAGTCCATAAATAGCAGCCCTAGTGAGTCTGGCAAGTTTAGGTAATTATTTTTGAAGATGGCGGGAGCGGCCCTTGTATAATCTTTATATTTTGTGGTAATAGTATGACGGGCACGGGCAGGGTGTCCGCAACTCCACGTCTTAGCGCGTATTTTGCGTACAGAATTGACTTATTGAGAGATATAAGTTTGCTATGTTTTGGCAAGAAACTCAATTCATCAATTATCTTGATTCTAGTGACTGAGCAAACGAAATAAGAGGGATTGACGCATTAGCAGTTTTTGGGCAGAAATTTTCTAATTATTGACAACACAAAGGTTATGCTTTAGTGTGATGACATATAATGCTGGCACTTCACATGGCGTATTTGTACACATATTCGCCTTAATTGGATAATACAAAGTGTACCCTACTTTTATTGAAATAAAGTCTATTTTGTATTATCCAAGTAAGGCGCATATTTGCACAAATACGCCATGTGACGTGGTAGCATAAGAAGAAGTTTTTATCCTGCAGTGAGACATATGTAATTTAGGTTTTTACTTAAAACAAAACCTCACACTTCTGTGATTAGTTTTATTTACGACTGAGCCCAAGCAGTTTGTTTGATTATAAAATAGATTGAGTTTTGACCTCAGTCAGATGCAACCAGTCTTTGCAACTGCAGAGAGTAAGTAGGTATGTGTAACTCGCGCCAAAGCCACGCGACGTTTATTAAAATACTTGCTGTAGATCGCGACTTCGTCCGGGTGTAGACCCACCATACCACTGGCCGTACCCCTGTTGGTGTGGTGGAACTAAAACTAAAGGTACTACTGAGAAAATCGTTTGGGTTAGGTTTGGTTAGAAACTGACTAGTAAAGCACGAAGGCGAGCGAGTGTAGCGAGCGGTGCCGCAGTCAATTTCAATTTCAAATATCTTTATTTCACATAAAAATTAACAAAATGCACTTACCCTAAGATACATTCCAATCATAGTAAAAACAAACACTATAATGAGGCTAACAGTTCGCCTATGTAACTGATCAGAACATAAACTTAACACTCAGCTATATGTCGGATCGTCAGGTGCGATCGAGGAGGAGTGCCGTGCGGTATAGTACATCGTCAGGACTATAGGCGTTCCCATTATCCCATTACGGATAAACAAGACCTGTAAAAACAATTACACACTATTAGTAAAGAAAACACAATAATAATTGTCATTAATACATTCAAAGTAATGTGTCAACAATTGTTTTGAATAAAACCATCGATAACAATTATCGAAATAAAGTAACCACAAATCAGTGTACATACAGTGAGTACTCAATAAATCATGTTTCGAATTAATAGATAATAATTGATAATAAAATCACTTAAATTGATAGAGAATATCATAACAAATTTAGTTGACTACCCACAATAATCATTGAGATTTAAAACTATCTCCGACATAATGGAAACAATGTAATTAACGCAAATTATTTAAAAGTTATAATTTTGCTATTTTCTAGAAACGAAATAAAATACCAAAGCAAATTATGGGTACCTACTACTGAGAAAATCGTTTGGGTTAGGTTTGGTTAGAAAGTGTGACTATTACAGCACGACTCTCCTCTGTTGTTGTTTAATTATTTGGGTTAGGTTAGGTGAGTGGTATAGTTTTAATAATAATAATAAAAATAAACCATTTATACCCACCACACCACCATGTATGGCCAGTGGTATGGTGGGTGCCCAATAACTTTGTCCGTGTGGAAGTCAAGACAAGAATGGTCACAAACTTTATTCGGTGACCATCCAATTCATACCAAGAACCCTTCGTGCCTCGGAAAGCACGTAAACCTGTTGTTCCCGGCTGTTATTCGTAGATCTTTGACAGTCGTTATAGGTAGTAAGAAGCTAGATAATCTGGCAACCAGTCTTACCAAGGGGTAGCGTGTTACCCAACAACTGAGTTGTTGACGTCAGATATTCAGTTGCTCCATGTTAGACACTGGTATTTAGTTGCACCGGATGGACTGGATACCCCAACATATTTGGAAAAGGGCTAGACAGATTCATGAATACTTTTTTTGCTTTATTTGGTAAACAAGCGTAAGTCATCATAAAGTATAAGTAGATAGTTTATTGACTTTGTGTTCGCTTGTATTATCTATAATTACGGATCAAGCTCTCAATTTCCCGTGGGTGTATTTGACATAAATAGAGAGAAAATATGAAGGAAATTCACTTCAAAGATGACAAAATGGTGAAATGTGCTCATCTACAGTCTCAGTATGCGAATACTATGTATCTATATGAACATAATTTAGCTGTGAATTCTAATTTTTTTATACTTTGTACATATTTTTTAAAAGCGGTTCAAATAAATGAATCTGAATCTGAATCTGCTATGTACATCGTATTCACGTGTAGGTAATAATACAGTATGTAGAATTATAGAGGACGTTCTCTTAAATTCGTTAATCTTATAAAAAATATATAGATCACCATAAAAAAACAAAGGTTAAAAAAAACAAAAATTTACAGAGTGTTGTTGTTTACTTATCCGAATTTGTTTGAAACTTTAAAAATATTTTTATTTTTCTTATGGATGCAAATATTTTTATAGTATGATGTAGTATTGCCGGTTAAACGGAATACCTATTGTTAATTAACAGTCTGTATAATGTTTTTTTTTTAATATTCGACGTAGTTTTGTAGAATATTGTGTCACGAATTCACGATGTCCTTCTCTACAAGGTGGAAAGGACATCGAAATAATACACATAAACCCTTTTCATGAATCACTCTGTCAATTGGTGAACACTGCAGGAAAATCCGTTCAGCAGTTTTTGAGTTTTTCACGTACAGACAGACAGACACGCTACGGGGGGCTTTTTTTATAATATGTAGTGATAATGACGATAAAACATAAACTAATACATAATTTTTAAACTAGTTTACAAATCTATTTACTACGTTGGATCGACGACGTATTGCACTGAGTCGTGGTGTCGGGTAACCTTCCGCGAAAACGCTGATACAAGACACCCGACGACGGCCAAAATTCTTCCTTCAAAAAGGTCTCTAGGTGTTGAGTTGGTACTCGCACCACAAAAGATTTGAAGTTCATTTTGTGTGATATGAAAGTACCTACCTATCTACGGAACTTATATTAAAAAAAAAACAATTTTTAAAATTTTTGTTTGTTTCTTCCGGCTAATCTGTAAAACGGCTTGACCGATTTTGATGGGACATTCGCTGGCAGTTAGCTGATGTTATAAGGAGTAACTTGGGCTACTATTATTTTTGAAATAAAAATAGGGCCCTGCGAAAAAAAAATGAAAACCCCGCGCATTAAAATCAGGCGGACGAAGTCGCGGGCGTCAGCTAGTTTTAAATAAATCACATCGCCGTCTCGTGCTAGGTTCACAAGAACAGACAGACTTTATTATTATTGGGGGACATTGACACCCCACGACCGTTTGTTATTAGAACTCTGTCTGGATGTGAAGTCTGTGAAACAAATGACAGACTATTTAGTTTTTTTAAACTATTCTTCTTTTCAGTTTATTGAAGGGCATGCGGCGACAAACTAATCTGATTTTAAAAATAATTAAAATAAATTTTAATTTACTTTTAAGCTTTGTACATACAGTAAATAAATAAATATAATATTATTAATAGAAAAAAAAGAAAAAAAATAATAATTAAAATAGGAAGCAAAAAAAGTTGGTTGGTAGCTACAGTGAAGTAGCATTTTAATTATAAAGTAGCAGCTTTATATTGAGTTGTAAGCTTTGTTTAAATTTAAATTGGCTGTAAAAAGCGATTTGGCTCTGGCACTCGGCGGCCGCTACCGCGGCACGCTCGCTTAACTCGCACGCCTTGAGCGTAGGGGGTCACAGTTCTAACCTAAGCTAACCTAACAATGTTGGATCCGACCTAGGGAGGACTTAAGAATCAAAAAGATTTGGTGAGCATTTATCCATTTTGACGTCAGTTCGACGGAGCCTCTGCGGGGCTCCTATTTCTGTCTGCAGAGTTTAAAAGAACCTAACTAAACCGAACCTCGGGGTGCTCGACCGTCCTCTTCTGGTTTTAGTCGCCAAGACATGATTTATAGCTTCCAAGTTATTTTATTAGTTGCAAACATTTAGTCGCCTTTTAAGTTATTAGTCACCTGGAAAATAACAAGCCTTATTGAAGTACAATTTTGGAACTTTTGGGCTCTTATCCTATTGCTATGAGGTTTTTTGAGCTTCCTTATAAATTTTCTTTTTTCTATGTTCTTTCGTTATGCCGCAACTCACCTGAGCCTAAAGTGAAACACGCTTGCCTAGGATGAACCGGTTCACTCGTGCCTTGAAGATGCCCAGATTATACTTATCGGGGAACAGAGAGGCGGGCAGTGAATTCCACAGTCTGGCAGTTCACACCATAAATGTGGAAGCTATTCGCTTGGTTCGATTCCCGCTTCACTTCAAATGTATAGCTGTGACGCTTCACTGTATCAATGCTCGTCCGATGGTGGAATGGGGATGGGGGAATTAAGTTGTGCAATTCCAAAGCAAACTGTCCGACATGTCTGCAACGGTGCGGCGATGTTCAAGGCATACCTACATTACGTTGTATGCATTAAAATTACATTTTTAAAAATAAACAATAAGTAGAAGATTGAGAGAAATCTCCCAACAATGCTTAATTATTATTAATAGATATTTAAGTTTTATTTATATTTAATTGTGGGTTTACGTTCGTATTCATTTATTACATCGCATATAGTTGTAAAATAAGTCAAGTTTCCCTACAAAACTGTTAGGTAAGTAGTAAAATATGATAAATAATCTTTATATTTCATTAAATATTAAGGTTAAGTAATATCAGTCCTTTTTCGCCCGTGGTTCTTTCAAGAAATATAACTGCCAAATTAAATTGTACTTAGATATTTAAAATGCAGTCATCGAAATACCTGCCAGAATGAATAAATGCTCACCAAATTGTGTTTCCTAAAGTATTGTAGAAATGTATGAGTTTGACTGTAAAAAGCGATTTGGTTCGTAGGGGGTCACAGTTCTAACCTAACCTAATCATGTCGGATCCGCCCCAGAGGGGACTTAAGGGTCAAAAAGATTTTGGTTATCCATTTTGGCAAGCAAAAAGCCAAGGCGCAAGATTTACCTATTCAGTTTTTTTTATTTACGAAGAATTAACCTCTGTGGTCCCTTCCAGGTAATACGAGAAGGGACCACGTTTTTTCCAGTATTATAGGAACAAAGAAGAAAAAAAGCTCCGTTGTCCCTTCCAGGAACTACGAGAAGGGACCACGGGCGACCGACTATATCAGCCTGTATTTTTCGTTAAAAACAAAGACCTTTTATCATGCAGAAAAGATAGTTCAAGTTTAAAAGAAAGTCAAGGATATAATCCCAATTCCTTTTTTCAATAACAAAACGATTTTATTACCAACAGTTGCTTTCGATATTGAAAAGCAATTTTACCAGCTCAATATCTCAATGGAACGGGAAACCGTAGCTCAGTACTAACCTTTTGTGATAAAAATATTATTGGATTTTACATTGCTAGTTAAGACATAATAGAAACAACAAGAATAATGCAACCGGTATTTTGTTCAAACTTGATTGAAAACATTATTTCTGGTGTGTCTTGCTCGTTCTTCTCTGCGTTTTGAGACGAGCAACTAGCTTCAACTTACTCACTAGCTCTCTCATCATCATTATCATTATCTGAACCTTTAGACGCCCACTGTTGGGCATAGGTCTCCCTCAAAGACCTGTGTCGGTCCCACGCCCCTTTCTTCCAACTGTTCAGGTCGTCGGCAGTCCACTCCAGGACCTTTGTGCCCCATCGGTCAAAAGCCCTCTCCCAATTTTTCTGTTTTTTTAAACTGTTGTCTCATTAGGAATTTCTCCTGTATCGTGTATGAGTTTACAAACATACAAACTCAAACACAAACAGCCAGACCCGGAACAACTACCACAATATTTGTTCTGTGCGGGAATCGAATTTTGGACACTGAGCGCAGCAGCCAATCTCTCAGTTTTCGAGTCAACCGTGTCGTACTCCAACCGACTCCTTAGGGCTCTTACACGAGAAACGACAACGACGAACTTCAAAGATGAGCGGCCGTCGTCGTCTTCGTTGAAGGCGACGATATACGCTGGCGACCTTGAGCGACCAGAGAATCGTATGCGCTGCGTCCAAAACTCTCAAAGTTTAGTCGAAAAATAAATAAGGTAGATTTTATAGATTAAGAACAACGGATTAACTCACTGTGTTGTCGGGTTCGTCCGACTAGTTTCGATGGCATACGGCCACCTTTTTCAAGGAGTTCCACAGGATGACACACCGCCCGTCGCGTTCCTGCGGACACTGCGCGCGGCCGCGCGTTGCGCCCGCGCGGACAACTGCGGCGGTGGCGGGGGTGGCGCGGGCGAGGGTAGAGGTGGTAGAAGTGGCGGAAGAGTATCTTGCTTGAAACACATACACACTGAGCTGACCACATCATCACTATGGAAGCCACTGCTTAATATGGTGAGACCTGTTATAGAGGAGGAACTAAAAAGTGATGATGTGGTCAGCTCAGTGTGTATGTGTTTCAAGCAAGATACTCTTCCGCCACTTCTACCACCTCTACCCTCGCCCGCGCCACCCCCGCCACCGCCGCAGTTGTCCGCGCGGGCGCAACGCGCGGCCGCGCGCAGTGTCCGCAGGAACGCGACGGGCGGTGTGTCATCCTGTGGAACTCCTTGAAAAAGGTGGCCGTATGCCATCGAAACTAGTCGGACGAACCCGACAACACAGTGAGTTAATCCGTTGTTCTTAATCTATAATGTGTAACAATACTCACGTTTCGTTTAAGGTAGATTTTGTGTGATTATCAATGTTTTGTCCACGTCAGACACAACTTCACGATTTAATTAAACTATTTAATATGAACTTAATCAAAAATATTCACATACTAAATGATTAGGAGAACGTTCTAGTTTAACATATATTTTTTTCAAATCATTTACACTACACATTGCAAAAGTCGCTTGTTAGCGCCTGAAGTTGGCATGTCGACGGCTGCAGTTACCTCTGCCGTTACCTTAACAATACAAAATGGTTTAAGTAATTAAAATAAATGCTTTGACTTTGAAATAGATACGGTTAATGAGACTGTACACCGTCTGTTTTCATACACAAGAACTAACGCCAAAGCCTAAAACAATATCAAACCTTCTTCTTGAATCACTATCTTTTAATGAAAACCGCATTAAAATCCTTTGCGTGGTTTAAAGGATCTAAGCGGCCAGAGGGACTGACAGCGGGAAGCGGTTGTTTTATTCCTTGTATGTGGAGATTTGATAAGCTAGTTAGTCAGACAACTTCGCTTGCCGCCGCCGGATCTTGAATGGGTGGGCCATTTCATAACAAGACGCCTCCGTGCCTCGAAACGCACGTAAAGCCGTTGGTCCCCGCTGTCATTTAAATAATAATAATAAATAATAAAAAGCTTATTGTTCAAAAAAGAATAAGAGTTACATCCAACATTTGTGTGACACAGCCCCACACTAGTATACCCCCCTGTGTCGTGGGGTCTCTTTCGTCTAATGTGAAGGAGATATAGTTGCAATAGGTGTTAAACATTATGAAGTACAAACTAACAAAAAAAAAAAAAAATGAAATTTCAGATCTTTGAGAGTCGTTGCTGGTAGTCAGAAGCCAGAAAATCTGACAACTAGTCTTTTCAATTACTATGTTGTGGAGGTTAGACAGGTAGACGACCCTTATAAAACACTAGTATTCAGTAATCGGCTAGACTGCAAGCCGACCCCAATATAGTTTTGAAAAGGCTTAGCAGATGACAACTCACAGAATTAGGTACGCTCACTTGGCCTTCACTTCGTGCTATTACTGAGAATTTTCTGGAAGAAAAACTCAACAACGCTACAATGAATCTAACAATAACAATTCATGAATAATATATAGTTATCTCATCTTATCGGTGAAGTCCTTGATCAAGGTCAAGTGCGTCGTAGTTCGGCGCACGTGTATCTGTTACAGTCAAAACTTTTAACCAGGCAAAACTACTTTTGGCTTCAGTCTTCTTTTTCTTTTCGAATCCATGGTTGTGTTTAATATTTTATTGTGTTAGACTACTTGAGCCCAGTTTGTAGCCACATTAATCGCAGCATTAGTGGCGTTTTTAATGTCCTCTAAGGTGCAAGTGAAAGGGCACTTTGCGCAGTGTAGTAAGTGGGCCATTGTCTGGCCTCAAGTCTGGTATTACAATAGTGTCAGAATGGTCTATCATTGATTTCATCATTGTTGATTTTGACAAGTTTGGTAATCTACTAATATAATGGCGTCAATATGACTTTCCAACGGTCAACCACTGACACGCCATTGAAAGAATCGATATAGAATGGTCATTTCGTACAAAGTGACAACTGACTGAACAACTTAGGCGGTAATCTGCTAAAATTTTGACAGTTCCTTTGATCTGTGATGTACCATTAGAACGTCATTGTGCAGTCATTGCTTTTAATTTGACCGACCAATGATCGACCATTATGAATTTAGCAGATTAGGAACTTTTAGCAAAATGACAATGGGATCGTGTTGGAATGACGAAATTATAAAAATAGTAGACTTGGCCCCCAGACCAGGAGCACCGCACTCACACTGGGTATCGGTGGGATCTATAGTCAAAACCTTCATTAAGATAAAACACGGTTGCGATACAAAAACAAAAATACGAAACGCCCTAGTTATAAGAATCACTACAAAACCAAAGTTTTAAAAGGGTCACAAAAAGAAACCTACCAACATAATGGGTTTCTAAGTATTAAGGATAAGTTTAAACCGTTCAAAAGTACTTTTTAACCGACTCGAAAAGGAGGAGGTTATCAATTCGGATGTTTAATTTGTTTTGTATGTATGTTCGGGCATAACTCTGTCATTTATAGACGGATTTGCAAAATTATTTTTTTGTTCGAAAGGTGTTTACTCCAAAATGGTCCCATATAAATTTTACCGAAATTGATCCAGCCTTTTTTGAAAAAATCAACAAAACCCAAAAAAATACTTAGTTGATGTTTTAGTTACTTCAATATTTGGAGGACTTACACTTACATGCTCTGTTTTAAGTGTGTCTTTGGATGTTAAGGCAATACTAAAAAGCGAAAAATAAAAAGTTTTTTCAGCAATACAAAACAATAGAGCCACCGCCACCGACTTCCGAAACAAAAGTAATGTGCTAAAGTTATTTACCACTTTTCAGTTTTTGAAGGCGGTTTTCTTTTGACTACAAAAAACAGTCAACATTTTTGTAGTCAAAAATAGTTTTGACAGGTTAAGAATTTTGACTGTGACATGTCTATGGACAAGGACGAATCAAATACTATGCACGTGCCTATTTAGTTGGCGATAGAACTAAGCTTACTTAACTGTCTTGGAAACAAAGATACCTAGGAAAGTAGGTTACAGAGTCTAAGAATACCAAATAATTTGTGAATTATTTGTTTTTTTTTTATCGACTACAACAAAAATCGAATTTTAAATAGTGTCTGCATATACCATGGATATCGATATGGCATATATATATACTATAGGCTTCATACTTTCGATTGATATTAAAATTCGTTAAATTCATGAATGTAATCCATTCTTTTTAATTAATATTATAAATGCGCTAAATTCACGCGCTTTCACGATGAAACGGCCGATTTAAATGAAATTTGGCATGAAGCATGAAGCAAGCTTGAATAAAGGACATAAGTTACTTTTTAATCCGCGATTTTGTCTGCATCCGCGATAACCGACATTTACGCGGACGAAGTCATGTGCAAAACCTAGTATTAAATAAAAAGTCAGTTCATTAATCATAGGCAGTCGCTCCATGTAAAACACTGGTATTTAGCTGCATCCGGTTAGACTTGAAGCCGGCCCCAATATAGTTGCAAAAAGGCTAGGCAAATGATGATGATGATGGTAGCCAAGCCAGGAGTTATTAGGGTCCCCGCACACGGGCCACTCGCGACAGCCACAAACGCCGCCACGAGCAGCGGTCACAAAGTTAGCTGAAGCGCGCGACAGCCACCTGTGGCCTTCTTATACTTCGGGCGGCGGACTAGGGGCGTGCGTCGTCCGACCAGGGAGGCAAGTCTGCTATTTTTATAATTTCGTCATTCCAACACGATCCTATTGTCATTTTGCTAAAAGTTCGTAATCTGCTAAATTCATAATGGTCGATCATTGGTCGGTCGAATTAAAAGCAATGACTGCACAATGACGTTCCAATGGTAGGTTACTGATCAAAGTAAATGTCAAAATTGTAGCAGATTACCGTCTAAGTCAGTCATTCAGTTGTCATTTTGTACGAGATTACCATTTTATATCATTTCTTTCAATGGCGTGTCAGTGGTTGAACATTGGAAAGTCATAATATCGCCATTATATTAGTAGATTACCAAACTTGTCAAATTCAACAATGATGAAATCAATGATAGACAATTCTGACACTATTGTAATAGCAGACTTGAGGCCCAGATTGGCCCGAGTTGGCGGTGCAGTGTTCCACGCGCGCCACTCGGGAGTGTGTGCGGCCGCTGTAGAAATGGCCGCACGGGGAGGTGGGACCTGCTGAAGAACAGCAGGTCATGGCCCGTCGGGGGAGCGGTGAATGCTCATGCGAATCCCGCACCCCCGGCCATAGGCAGAGGTGGAACACCGCGGTGGTTTTAGCTGGTAAGAGTCGATGGAGGAAGTCCATGAGGATTTCCACCGCGGAAAAAAAAAAGACACTTGTGGCCGGTGGTCGACACTTGTGACCGGTGGCTACTACTTTTTTTATCCCACATAATAGACTCTGATGAAAAAGGTTTAGGGAGAAAGCGGATGAGGAATCGCGCGAGTGGCGTGTGGCGGCGTTTTGTGTCGATGTTTAGTGGCCGGTGCTGGCCACAAGAAGCGAGCAGCGACGATCTGTAGCGTGTGGCGGCCACCGGCGTCAATCGTGTGCGGTGAGACCATATAAAATGTATGAAAATTACAGGAAATATGCCGGTGGCGTCGTTTTGTGGTTGTGGCCGGTGGCCGGTGTGCTTAATTTGAATAAATGGAAAAATATGGCCTTGAATTATGTCTGAAACAATTAAAAAAAAACGAGAATGTTCTCAATTCCACTACACGTATGTTTTTTTTTCGTTTGTTTGTTACCCGATTTCTCCAACAAATGTAAGTTGTAGTTGTAAATTCTTTTTTTTTAATGGATATGGTATGCCTCAGTGATGGTGCCATATCTCATCATAATTTGGTCGACATTGATTCAGTTATTTTTGAAAAAATCAACAATAGCCCTAACAATAGGTATACATTGTTGACGTTTTGGGTTTTGGTTTGTGGTTACCTTCGACAAAACTAATGGTAAGGACTTTTAATCTATGTTATAAGTTCTGTGTTGCTGTTTCGTATTGGATTTGAACGATTAGGTGGTACTAAAAAGCGGAAAATAAAATCATTTTTTTACAAAAAGACAACCGCCTCCAAAAACTAAGTGTTAAAACAACAAACAGAACAAAAGCGGCCGACTTCTGAAACAAAATTTGATCTCTTAACCAGTTCACAAAGAATTTGATTACATAACAATGTTTTACATAAACCAAAATTGAAAGAAAACGTTGTGAATAAACCTGGCTGAAAATATTAGGAGCGAAGCTTGGTAAGTAAATGAACGAAAGAGTGATTGATTGAATGATGGTCGCTCGCTCGGCTGAACGAACTTACCGTCGCTACCCACACGTGTTTTCATCAAGTTTTTTTTTTATATTCCGTAAAAATCGCGTCTTAGAACGAGAAAATGTAATATTGGAAGGTAAAAATGTTGTTTAGGGTAGAAAAGTTTACTCTTATCTTCAAAGCTAACGCGTTTTATGTGTTGGAAAACAAATGTTCTCAAAGAATCGGTTCCCATTTCAGGTAAAGATAAATCAAGATTATAAATTTTATAAAAATAAATAGAATTAAGCTTCCATCCAGTAAAAATGCGAAACTAACTGTCTGCCGGTGACGTTTTCACGACAAAACGACTGAATTATGATGATTTTAATGAAATTTTGTATGAAGATATCCTAGACCCTGGGAAAGGACATAGGTTCATGTTAAAAATGCCATTCTTCAGTTAGCAAAAGGAAGAAAATCCATAAAGAAACAGCAATATAACATCACATTAATTTATGGAAAACGATAAAACTCCATGATTTATACCACTCATAAACTGTAATACATTTTGATTGCATGATCTTAAACCTGTGTTTATGTGTTTACAATACATTTGAATGTTGGAGATAAAAACTTTAATAGCTGTCTAACTAGATTACTGATTATTATTAATTCATCATCATTCTGCCTGGCATTTGGGGTCAGCTTTCAGTTTAATCGGATCCAGCTGAATACCAGTCAAAGTCAAACCATTTATTTCAATTAAACCATTCACAGGCACTTTTGAATAGTCAAAGAGTCAGTTAGTCAAATAATTAAAGCTAGTTGCTCGTTCCAAAGCGTTGGGTAGGTCTCTATGGAGAAGAACGAGCAAGAAACTCCACAGATACTCTTTTTAATCAAGTTTTTACCAAGTCCTGGTTACATTATTCTGGTTGCTTCTATTTGTGAAAACAATGCACTTAGGTGAAGACCAATCCCAACTGACATCATCAGCATGAGCATCAGTACACTTAGCTCAACCATATTGAAGGGAACCGAATGATCTAACCTACACGTCACCATCAGCGAGACATTTGAGTGAGCATGACAATGCTCTCAACCACCATGCTCATTTATGTCAAACAAGTCGAGTGGGTCGATTCTGTAAAATTCAAACAACAACTCGCATCTCACATCGCTATTCACTCTCACTTTGCAAAAGGTTCAAAATGACCTTGATATATTTGACACTTTGAATCGGGTTCGAGTGCGCAGTGAGCGTCGAAGTAAAAACAATAATAATAATATGTGGGGACATTTTCACACACGGCCATCTGACCCCAAACTAGGGAGACCCTGTACTATGGGTGTCAGACAGCTGATATACATACACAAATACATTTTTAATAGTGACGGGGAAATTACCTTTCAGAATGTCACTTCTTACGCCATCTCATACTTTATCTGTCAAAATCTCCCTGTCAATTTAGTTCAACTCGTTGACATGCTCGCGACAGTGGCGCTAGTGTAAATTCGAATTATCAACCGAGTTTTAGAATGCCAATCAAGAAACTCACAGCGGATTCAGATTCGAAGTTTAGAATGAGGTCTTACAGAATCACATCCCGTGTTTTACTTGGAGCTACTGCCTGTCTAACCTCCACAACTGGGTAACATGAGACCCCTTGGTAACGCTGTTGTGGAACTTTCTGGCTTCTTGACTCCCCATAACGGCTGCCAAAGAGCTACAAATGACAGCCGGGACCAACGGCTTTACGTGCTTTTCGAGGCACGCAAGGCTTTGGGTATAGCGCTGGAGGAGCTCGTGGCTAAGTTAAAGCCGTACAGATCGATTGGTCAAAGGTTAAGCTACGCTAACCGCGGTTGGCCTTTGGATGGGTGACTATCCCTTTCATACCGAGTTCCCTCCGTGCCTCGGAAAGCACGTAAGTAAAGCCGTTGTTCCTGGCTGTCATTTGTAGATCTTTGGCAGTCGTTATAATAATAATAATATGTGGGGACATTTCCCACATGGCCATCTGACCTCAAACAAGGGAGACCCTGTACTATGGGTGTCAGACAGCTGATATACATACACAAATACATTTTAAATACATACATATATAGATAAACAACACCCAGACACAAGGCAAACACAAGTGCTCATCACACAAATATTTACAAATAGTTATGGGTATAGTCAGAAGAAAGAAAGTCTAACAACCAGTCTTACCAAGGGGTATCGTGTTACCCAGTATGTAACTGGGTTGTAGAGGACATAGGCAGTCGCTCCATGTAAAACACTGGTATTCAGCTGCATTCGGTTAGACTAGAAGCCGACCCCAATATAGTTGGGAAAAGGCTAGACAGGTGGAAGGCTTTGGGAATAAAATGGATGCAATGGTCACCTGCCACAGACTGACCGTAGCTAGCGTAGTTTAACTTAACCATGTCTGATCGATCTTTACGTCTTTCCCACGAGCCCCCTTGAGGTAACAGAGCTATCAGTATGCCACGTAATTGTCTAGCCAATTACAACAACTTAAAGATACCCTATAATTAACAGCAACAGCACAACAACGGATCGATAATGTTAATGGCCGTCGTGTCTATCGTGACCTTAACAACAGACTAGACAAAAAGGTCGTTTAGTTTTTAAATGTAGATCTATTTATTTAGACTCAGGGCGGGTTGTTTCAAACAGTCTGTTAACGTTACATACGGACGGTTAAAAAGTTACTATGACGTGAGATGTTTAACGTACGTTAAATGTAACAGGTTGTTTTATGAAATAAAAATCCGTCAGTTAAAGTTATTCAAAAAGAGATTCCATAATATTTTGATGTTTGAAGTAGCTGTTTGACAACACAAAATTACGATGACTGGTTGGTTATGGTACTAGTAACTTTTTGACGTATGATTTTGTGAAACAACCACCTGCATTTTTGACTATTACCGGTCAGTAAAATATAGTTGAAGTTGAAGCTGAATAGTTGAAGCAACCCCTTCAACTATCTACGGGTCAAAAAGTTACTATTACCATAACCGACCAGTCAATGTTATTTTGTGTTGTCAAACAGCTACTTCAAACATCAAAATATTATGGAATCTCTTTTTGAATAACTTTAACTGACGAATTTTTATGTCATGAAACAACCCGTTACATTTAACGTACGTTAAACATCTCAATCTTAGCTTCCTGCTCCGATCCACATGTTAAAAACACTTTTAAGCTAAATAACTAACATAATATTTATATGAAACTTGCCGAAGAACTATCTTCGTACTAGTACTTAGAAGGATTACCAGGGTAATTATGTTAATCCCGATTTTTTTTAACTCTGGTAAAGCTCTATCATAAAATACTTGTAAAATGGATGGTCGATCACAGTATGCACTTTGTTTGGGAGGAGGTAGAGGCCGAACCGCCTTCTAATCCTTCTGACCCATTTTTCGACACGCGCCATCATCTGAAACGACGCATAGAATAACATGGATAAATTCAATCTACGTATGTTTGGAATATCGTCAACACATCAACAGTGTACCTATCAGCCTGAAGACCATCCACTCTCTCTCTTCCATCCACTGCTGAACAAAGACCTCCTCCATAGAACGCCACAACGAGCAGCAACCTGCCTGACGTTGTCGGCGGTCTACCTCCTGGGAGACCTACTAACGGTACGTCTTCTGGTACTTAGTTGCCACTCGAGAACCTTTCTACCCCATCGATTATCGGTTCTTCAGGCGATGTGGCCTGCCCATTGCCACTTCAACTTGCATATTCTGAGAGCTAAGTCGGTGACCTTAGTTCTTCGACGAATTTCCTCGTTCCGGATTTTATCGCGCAAAGAAACTCTGACCATAGCTCTCTCCATGGCTCGCTGCGTGAGTCTGAGCTTCTGTAGGAGGCCAGCAGTTAAGCACCACGTTTCTGTGCCATAAAGTCAACACTGGCAACGCACACTGGTAATAAACCTTCTTCTTTAGACACTGTGGAATTTTGGACGAAAATATATCTCGTACTTTTCCAAACGCTGCCCATCTTCGGGCGACTTCTTTGGCGAAGTTGGACCTACCCAGGTGAACAGTTTGTCCAAGGTAAACATAGCCTGTAGCTCCAATTTTTTTCCGACAATTCAAAAGTTTTATTAAATCAAAGCAAATGGTTTATTTGAAATAAATGGTTTTGAAGTTGAGTTTGAATTTGACAAAACAATTTTGTTTGACCAAACTGTTGTCATACCAATCCACACAGAGTTTAAAACATCCAGAAACTTGTCCAGATTCTCAGAAATCCAAAGAAAATCTTTTGTAAACTAATAAAACATTTTATTAGTGTGCTGCAGCGAAAGTAATATCTTTTACGATACAAGTTTCGTTTTAATTCGGACCCTCTTTATAATGTAGGAGGGTACAGGGTTATTTGGGCAGAATGTCTTTAATTTATTCATTAGAACCATGAACTTTAGGAAACAAGGCATTGTCTTTATGAGAATTCTTAGGATTTTTTCGACCAACTAATGTGACCATCAATAAGTCTTGGTAAATAATTAGTAGTATGACGGGCTGGTGTCCACAACTCCACGTACGCAACACGAACACAATATTGAATAGGTTTAGGCTATGCTTGCTGCTTTCGCCACTTGGATGGGTAACCAAACTGGGTCCAATTTCATACCGATACACCTCCGTGTCTCAGAAAGCATGTTAAGATGTTAGTCCCGGCTGTTCTTCGTAGATCTTTGTCAGTCGTTATGGGTATAGTCAGAAGCCAGAAAGTCTGATAATGAGTCTTACCAAGGGGTATCGTGTTACCCAGTATTTGGGTTGTGACGGCTGCATCCGGTTAGACTGGAAGCCGACCCCAATGTAGTTGGGAAAAGGACAGATGATGATGACCTCAGAAACTCCATTATTTGTAAACCGAAACGGCTTAACGTGCTTTCCGAGGACCCTTCCATGCCTAGGAAAGCACGTAAAGCCGTTTCGGTATGAAATGGATGGCCACCCGTCCACAGAGCGACTGCGGAAAGCATAGCTTAACCTCGACCGATCGTTCGATCCGAACGGTTCTCAAAACAATGCAACAAACAAAGTACATCTAATACCTTTAATCGAGCATTTCTTGTATATATATAATCTGAATCTCGGAAACGGCTGCAAAGATTTTCATTAAAATTAGGATGCAGGGGGTTTCGGGGGCGATAAATCGATCTAGCTACGTTTCATTTTAAAAAAACAAGAAATAAAGAATTACCAGCAGGTACCTATATATCAGCATTTAAGATAAGATAATATTTATTTTGTAAAACATGAGTACCTATATTGTGAAAGGTCTTATAAATAATATGACATGTTTTGCCATTTATGGCGTGCAAAATTCATTTTTGATTTTCATTTCGTATCATTAGACTAACAATAAAAAAAATCGAAATAAAACGAAAAAACAAAATTACAATGTCAAAATTTTAATTATTAAATTGCGGTTGTCTTTACGCCGACCCCACTGGTTACCAACTAACTCAGAGTTAATGAGTTAACCCTGACTAGCGCAAGTGGACCTAACCAAACAAGCCACCACCAAATCCTTTAAACCGAAGCCAGATAACAGTAAACTTCGCTTCAACATTAATGAGAGTTTAACACCAAATCGTTAACTGTCATTACCTATTGAGAGGCTTTGATAAGGGTTAGAACAGCCAACTATAGTGATAATCATCGCTGTTAGCACTTCGAGGGTTAAAATGTTAAAAGGTTCCCAAAATGTACCCGGCGCCGAAGTCCCATCTGTCCCCAATAAGTTGTTTAGGCTGTGTGCCCATTGGCTTTGAGCGAAGCAGCGGAGCGGAGCGAGGAAGTAATGCGGAGCGGTGTGGCAGACTGGGTGTGTCAATTGAAGCAGAGGACTATGCGGAGCTAGGCCGAGATCACGCAACGAGTCATTTGGGCGAGCGTCGGCGGGAGATCTGTAGGGCGATTCTTTAAAATTCAAACGACAACTCGCATCTCACATCGCTATTCACTCTCACTTCGCATAAGGTTCAAAATGACCTTGATATACTTGACACTTTGAATCGGGTCGAGTGCGAAGTGAGCGTCGAAGTGACGGGGAAATTACCTTACAGAATGCCACTTCCTACGTCATGTCATACTTTGTCTGTCAAAATCTCCCTGTCAATTTAGTTCAACTCGCTGACATGCTCGCAAGTGTGGCGCTAGTGTAAATTCTAATTCTCAACCGAGTTTTAGAATGCCAATCAAGAAACTCACAGCGGATTCAGATTCGAAGTTTAAACTGAGGTCTTCACACCCCAGTTTAGCTGGGTCGGTTTTTTTCGCTTTACCGTTCCTTTTCTCCGCTCCACTTTCCAGTTTTGTATGAACTTTTAAACTAGTTCACAAATTCGCTGTCCACTTTGTACTCCATTCAGTGGACAGTCAGCATAAAGATGAATCACGCTTACCCTTTTACTCTGAAAGTCCATCCATCGTTGTGCCGCGCCGTTTCGCGATAGCCAGCTCACGCTATCATGCGCCGCCCGGCCATCCGTGTCTCGCTCACTGGCCAGCTGTGTAAAGCTTGATAGTATAGTTTATGCAGCGATGTCTCGCGTTGAAGCGCAGCGAGCTTGCCAGCGAGAGACATCGCGAGACATCGCCGAGTCAGCGCTTGACGGAGAGAGACCCAGCAGGTCCTCGATGGCCGGTGCTAGATTTGTATAATATCCGTTTTACAAAGTAAATGCATATTATTTTTAACCGACTTCAAAATTACATAGATGACTTTTTAGTTTCTTAAATCTTTAGAGGACTTTCAATCTATGTTTTAACAGTATCGCCGTTTCTTAACAGATTTGGATGTTATGGCGATACTAAAAAGCGATACATAAATTAAAAAGTGATAGATAACTTTAGCACTGAACACTCATTATTTTAGTTTCGGAAGTCGGTGGCAATACAAAACAAATAGAACAAAGCCACCGCAAAGTTATTTATCACTTTTTAGTTTTTGAAGACTGTTGTTTTTTTATTTTGGAAAATAATTTGTCTTAGAGCAATAAAGTTCTATAATGTAGTAACACATAGTTCATTTCTCGCCTCGCACATCCTCGCTCGTCTAGGACCTTTTACATCAAAGATGGAAATGCCACACACAATTCTCGCCCATTCCATGCACGCTTAGCCTCGCTGATGTAAAACCACCTTTAGGCTGCATTTGCACCAGAGATGTGTGCTGCGTAGCGAGGGATGTGTGGGATGATGACGAATGATACCGCTTCATTGTCATAACTTATACTAGTTAGTTAGTTTGTCCGGGCCTTTTCCGCATTTAGCCACTTGATTGGGCCATTGTGCGTGAAACTGTTTCTTCTTTTATTCCAGCCATCCCAGTTCATCCCAGAAGGCGAGCAGCCTTTTCAGGTTGCTACAGACTTCTGATAGTGATGCTGGAGACTGGAGAATCTGTGTCCGTTGATTCGCCACGCTCCTGCACTCCATGAGCACGTGCTGTGGCGTTTCTTCCGCCTCCATGCAGCCTCTGCATAGAGGGCTATCTGTCACACCTATGGTGCATAGGTATATGTTTAGGGGACAGTGTCCGGTTATCGTATTTAGTACTTGACTGATTTGGTCTCTGTTTAGTAGAAGCTTGCCCGCAACCTCACAAAGGTTGCGGGCAAGCTTCTTCGAAGCTACCGGAACAGCATTCTTTGTTTGCCTGTATCCTGCGCTGTTATAATACCTTATACTAAGGTAGCGCTGTAATTAGGTATTTCCACACACATCTCTCGCTACACATACTCGCACATCTGGTGGAAACGCAGCCTTAGGGTTGTTTTGGACACTATTCATAGTTTTGTTAGTGTTTGCGGTTAATGGTGGATGTAGATCAAGAGATTTAGTCCTGTTTACATATTGAGACCCCTTCATGGTTCAGAGAGTTTCGTTTGGTAAATTGAAAACCAATCAAACTTTGGGAAAAGCAATTTTAATTTACCGTGTGAAAAGGGAATTTTGGAAGCAGCGTGGCTGTGTACCAGTTTTAATGGTTTTCACGTTGTTCGCGTACCTGTGTAGGTAGGTATTTGTTGTACACACGGCTACACATCAAGCTATACATTTCCAGTATAAGCTGATCTCGCCTTGTATGGAATATCCATACAGTTATAAAGAGGTATTATTTTTTGTATGTAGGGGGTAATCTTCGAAACTACTCATTCGATTTCAAAAAATCTTTTACCAATAGGACGTTACGTTATCTCTGATTGCTATCCATACATCCATACATAATATTATAAATGCAAAAGTAACTCTGTCTGTTACGCTTTCGTGATGAAATGTCGAATGTGGTGGTTTACGAATGTGGTCTTTTGAGAATATGATATTCAGCGACGGAGCGGTCTGAAATGATTTTGATGAAATTTGGTATGAAAATAGCTTAAACCCTGGGAAAGGACACAGGCTATTTTTTAACCCGCGACTTAGTCTGTACCCGTAATAACCGACATACACGCGGACGAAGTCGCGGGCCGCAACTCACCTGATCTTAAGTGATGATGCGGCCTAGGATGAACCGGTTCACTCGTGCCTTAAAGATACCCAGATTAAACTTATCGGGGAACAGAGAAGCGGGCATTGAATTCCACAGTCTGGCAGTTCGCACAATAAATGTGAAACCAAAACGCTTGGTTCGAGAGTATCGTGGAACTTCAACCAAAGCTACATGCGTTATAAAATACTCCATACATACTTACTCAGTGGTTGTGTGGCTTTGGTTGTTTGGTTGGTATGATATTAAGTAATTAAATTCAAAAGTGCCTTTAAATGGGTTATTTGAAATAAATGCTTTGACTTTGACTTTGACCTGATCAATAAAGTCGGAGTAAAGTTAACCAAAACCTCGAAAAATGTAACAGATAAATTATTTGTTTCGTGGATTAAACCAAAGTTAGTACAGGCTTAACTTTACTTGTAATCAGTAAAGTTTGATAGAACTAAGTTTTGATTGTTTCACGAATGCACTGCAGAAATTGTACATACCTACTTTTGCCATAATGTGCAGGTAAGATGAATGCGAATACAATCGTACGCGCATGCGTTGCGCCTATGACCTACTTGCAGTACAAAAATAGTGCGCCAGCGCTTGACGCCGATCTATAATTGTGATGCTTTACAATTACGATTGTACGGCCGTAAGGGCGAAGGGACGGGGACGTATAATAGAGCAGAATTGATGGAGATTCTATGCCAATACAAACAAATTATATATTACTAGCTAGCTATTCTGCCACGACTTTGTTCGCATGGATTTTCTTCATCATTAACAAGCCCGCCATCGCCACACTATACCCTAACCACTGTAACTCCTGTAAGTTTCTGTAAGTTTCAAGCGATTTTGCCATACCTATTATTGGAATCAAATTTCATGTAACAGCTCACTTTTTAGGGCCAATTAATTATGTCAATTTTATTATAATCCGTGGTGCTTAGCAACTGGGTTTCTCCCAGTTGTAAACGTCCCTTTGTGCCTATTGGCCTAGTTCTGTTCTGTCTCCTGCTTGATTTGGAGGGAAGTGGAAAATATGTTTTTCTTACTCCTCCGCTGTTCTTTTCTGATTAATTTCGTTGCGGGATCCAAGACAGTTGAATCGTTTCTGTGGGACTCGTCGAGCTTTATTGCTCTGGCGCTTTTCTGGTGGTCGCCACTGTTGATTCTTTCTTCATCATTAGCCGAAAGACGTCCACTGTTGAACATAGGCCTCCCCCATAGAACGCCACAACGAGCGGTAACCTGCCGCTTGCATCCACCGGTTTCCCGCGACCTTGACAATGTCGTCGGACCATCTGGTGGGAGGCCTACCAACGCTGCGTCTTTCGGTTCGTGGTCGCCACTCCAGAACCTTTCTTCCCCATCGGTTTTCGGTTCTTCTAGCGATGTAGCCTGCCCATTGCCACTTCAACTTGCATATTCAGAGAGCTACGTCGGTGACTTTAGTTCTTTGGCGAATTTCCTCGTTCCGAATTCTATCGCGCAAAGAAACTCTGAGCATAGTTCTCTCCATGGCTCGCTGTGTGACTCTGAACTTCTCTAGGAGGCCAGCAGGGGTGTGATTCCGTAAGACCTCATTTTAAACTTCGTATCTGAATCCGCTGTGAGTTTCTTGATTGGCATTCTAAAAACTCGGTTGATAATTCGAATTTACACTAGCGCCACCCTTGCGAGCGTGTCAGCGAGTTGAACTAAATTGACAGGGAGATTTTGACAGATAAACTATGAGATGACGTAAGAAGTGGCATTCTGTAAGGTAATTTCCCCGTCACTTCGACGCTCACTTCGCACTCGAACCCTATTCAAAGTGTCAAATATATCAAGGTCATTTTGAACCTTATGCGAAGTGAGAGTGAATAGCGATGTGAAATGCGAGTTATTGTTTGAATTTTACAGAATCGAACTACTGTAAAGGACCACGTTTCTGTGCCATATGTCATCACTGGCAACACACACTGGTTATAAACCGTGACTTTTCTTACGGGCCCCTGATTATTTTTATAATAAAACATAGCCTATTATAGCACTCAGGGAAAATGTAGCTTTATATTAGCGAATGAATTTTTTAGAATCTGTCGAGTAGTTTCGAAAATTATCGCTTTGAAATCAAATAACAAACAAACAGAGAAACTAGACTCAGATTATTAAACAAAAGGCATATAGAACGCGCGGAACACTGAAAGTGAAGCTACAAAAGCAAATACAAATTAAAAAGCGAATACATACCTACAATCGCGCTCCATGCTGTACTGACACGACTCAGTATAGCACGAAGCGCCTCATCGTTAAAAAAACTAATATGAATACAAATTCAAATTCAAAAGCGAATACAATGACGAGATTGTAGGTATTTGCTTTTGAATTTTTATTTGCTTTGGTGGCTTCATCTCAGTGTTTCGCGCGGTCTATCATAATCTGAGGTATTACCTATTCAATTTATACTATTACAGACAGCGCACTCAAAATCTAAAGGTTACAGAAGGACCGCTCCCGCCATCTTCAAAAATAATTACCTAAACTTGACAGACTCACTAGCCCTGCTATGTATTGACTCTGTAGGTTGTATTTATTTGAAATTTTATTTACACTGGTTGGAACTCTTTGCAATTTGTTATGCCTATAAACGTAATGTCAATGTGTGCGTGCGAAAAATGGCGGTTTGTTCTGAGTGTTCTCTCTGCTCGGGCGCGCCGCAGCCGCACGTACTTTGTAACAATAGTAATCAAGTCATATTTTGGTAATTACGTAATGAAACTCGATGAAATTAAGTAGAAAGGATAAAGGCTAATATCTAGGTCTGGCAGTTATGCCGTGTTGTGATTAGCTTAGCTCAGCCCAGTCAATAGGGTATTTTACTCTATACGAGAAAAAATCTGTAAATATGTTATTGAGACAGTTTAGGCATAAAGCAGTCGGAAAATGTAAGTTTTAGTTCATAAAATAACAAAACCAATATTTAAATTCAATTCAAAGTTTTCAGTATTTTTAATCTGTTATATAACACTGTGAAATAGTAGCGGCCATGTTATTACGCCGTACAGCTGTGTAAACAAAAAATTGTCAATTGTCAGTCAACCGATTGGCGTTGCACTTTTATTATTTTCGTAACCAACGTAATTTTTTCATTATTACACCTATTACCAAATATGCTTTTAATTATTTTGAAATGATATACAATTATCATATTTAATATGAGCTCATTTGATACAAAACGAACTGACGTCATTTACGCTGAGCAATATGGCGTCCAGTAAGAGGCGTTTTCGTCAAACTACGCGCGAAATTTGAAAATTTAAAATTTAGATTAATTTTTATGGCACTTATCGATTGAATAAAAATTTTGTGTTTTTTTTGGTGGCATATTAGCACTACAGAATTTCATTGAGACACTTTTCAAAAATGGGTGTAATACCCTATTATTACCTGCACGCACAATCGTGTAGGTAAGAGTAAGGACAGGTCATCAGTCGCCCCTCTAGTAGTAATTAGTCATTTATTAGAGTTCCTTTGTATGTTGTTGCAGTGATTGTTGTTGAATATCGGGCTCACATTAAATTGCTACTTCACACACAAAATCAACCCGGCAATAGAAGGCCTTCAAACTGAGCCTGCAAGAAAAACCACAAAATATTCACTCCAGTTTTGAGAACCGTTTTATGCAACATTTAATTCTTTAGCCCTTCTTTCTTCTAACCTTTTTAGTGTTTAAAGTACTCTTAGAGCTATAATATACTTAAGTGAGTTCCTACTTAAATGGAAAAGATTTTATTAGTTAGTGTCTTCTTTTTCTCTTTTGCATCATGGTAATATATGACTGAGTTTGTTATAACTTTTTCATCTCTTTTATTCGAAAAGTGCCGTTTTGTTCCTCTATAAGCGGGAGCAAAGTAGCTTTTTTCTCCAGTAGACTTTTCAGCGGGCAGTAATGAGATTTGAATTTGGAACATGAATCGTTAATTGAAATCAAAAGCAAATTGTATAAATTACTGGCTGTTAGTGTTGGCTGTACGGCACGGGGAGGCAAGGTATCTAAAAAAAAAAAACAAAAGCGCGCGATTTACTTCACTGTTCTTGTAATCGGTACGGACTTTATTGTATTTTGCAAAAAAATGAGCTCTACGTCGAGTTCTGAAAGTGGTAGTGCATTAACTCCTGAAATAATAAAAATAGAAGCTAACAACGTCATACAAAACTTAAGACCTACGAACTTCCGGGAGAAATATTTTCTCATAGAACGAGATGAAAAGTGGAGTATATGACTCGAGAGCAAAAATATTTTTTCCTCAAGCGATGTTCTTTAAATCCCTCACTACGTTCAGGATTCTATTCTAGAATCCTTCGCTATGCTCTGGATTCAAAATAGCGCCCTCGCTGTAATAATATTATTTTGCTCCCTAGTCATACAATCTACTATTTCATCCCTTCTATTCGAAATGGTCGTTTTGTTTCTCTATAGGCGGGAGCAAAGTAGCTCTTTTCTCCACTAGACTTTTTAGCGGGCAGTAATGAGATTTGAATTTGTAACATGAATCGTTCATTGAAATCGAACGCGAGGTATTTTGAATCCCTCGCTACGTTCAGGATTCTATTTTAGAATCCCTCGCCGTAAAATATTATTTTGCTCCATTGTCAATGTACTATTGTATCCCCTACACACATAATAATTTGCAAGATATCATTATATTTGTCTTCTTTAATTTTTATATTTTATTTACATAAAAACATAGCTAAAAATCGTAATAAAATTTTAAAAAAGCTTACCTATATTAATATACATATTTACACCACAAAGGTACAAAAGCGAACTTAATGCCTTAAGCATTCTCTAGTCTCTAGTCAACCATGGTCAAATATGTTGATATATCAGATTATAATTATTTACTTTGTAACAACTTATTTCACACTGATGCTTCATACAAATAACACACACACACATATTTATAAAAAGAAGAGGATATCAACAAACATTTTTTTTTCATAAATTATCTAATAGGCTTGCATTTAATAATAATAATAATATGTGGGGACATTTTCACACACGGCCATCTGACCCCAAACTAGGGAGACCCTGTACTATGGGTGTCAGACAGCTGATATACATACACAAATACATTTTTTTTTTGTAAATACATACATATATAGATAAACAACACCCAGACACAAGGCAAACACAAGTGCTCATCACACAAATGTTTACCCTGGGCGGGAATCGAACCCGCAACACGCTGCGCAGCAGTCGATCGCTCAGCCACTGCGCCAACCGTGTCACAACGCATTTGGCCGCAACTCACCTGATCTTAAGTGATGATGCGGCCTAAGATGGAGCACGCTTGCCTAGGATAAACCGGTTCACTCGTGCCTTGAAGATACCCAGATTTTATTTATTGGAAAACAGAGAGGTGTGCAGTGAATTCCACAGTCTTAATTTGTCATTCGACATCGAAAAGACCTTGTCCTTCAGACACATCTTTGTCTTCTAAACCAAACACGTGGATACTCCGGTAGTCCCCATTCTCGGTAGGACATTATGTAGACTTTATAGCATCCGCAACACATGGAGTAATGCGGTGAGCTACAGGAAATGGTTCCACAATCACAGAAACATCACAGACAGGAAATGTTGCTGTGAATTGCTTTGGTCTTGGAACTATGGAGAAGAATGAGTTGTTGCTGGTTTTAAGCAAGTTGTTATTCATCGTGAATTGATTTGTGAATGTAAAATCGTCTGTTCCTAAAAGTTGAATATTCCTATACTCAAAAAATAAAACATGTTGAAAAAAAAGAAAGTTCAAAATTACAATGGTTCTTGCAGTTTTAGTTACTTAAATATGCTTTTCAAATTTTATTCCAAGACCAAATACAGGCAGTAATTTTTTACCACATTTAGAGTGGGCGAATAAATGCGCTATTATTTTATTTTATTTTATTTTATTTATTTTTATTGGTTCACCAACAATTGTTTACTATTATAGGTTAGGTAGGTACCTAGGTTCAGTTTTTTTGGTTAGTATTCTTCAATTTCAATTGTATTTATAGTATAGATTTGAATACTTAATAATCTATACTAATATTATAAAGCTGAAGCGTTTGTTTGTTTGTTTGGTTGAACGCGCTAGTCTCAGGATCTACTGGTTCGAATTGAAAAAATATTTTTGTGTTGTATAGTCCGTTTATCGACCAAGGCTATAGGCCCATGCGAAGCCGGGCCGGCGGGCTTATTACGTATGAAATAGCAATCAGCAAAAATTGCGCAACTATCGCGCAGTCATCGCGCGATCAATCGCTAAACGTCAAAAAAAATCGTATTATGTAAAAATCGTTTGCTAGTCGTTCGCTGTTTGTTTCAATGCATTTATCGCTACGACACTAGCGCCAAAAACAATTTAGTAGCCACCGCTGGTACTAAATTCAAATTAATTTATTTGCTAGAATGTAGGTACAAATGAAGAAATTATACCTGCTACCTGCCTGCTTACTTTTATCTGCTAATATAAACAAACAGAAAAACTGGTAGATTGTGTGTGATTGTCAATGTTTTGTCCGCGTCAGACACAACTTCACGTGTTAATTAAACTATATAATATGAATATTATTAAAAATATTCACTTACTAAATGATTAAGAGAATGTTCTAGTTTAACATATATTTTTTTCAAATCATTTACACTGCACATTTTGACGTGATTGTCAGTTTAAAATGTGTAAAAGTCGTTAAATAGCCCCTTATGTGGACGAAATCAGTGTTCATTCAAACTCCAAACGATATTTAGCTGTTTTAACAACAAGTAAGTTAATGTGTGAAATAATGCAATAAAGTGTATTTTAGCAGTAAAAGTACTAAATAAAACATCCTGTTTTAAATTCGTAAACAGCCCTTTAGATAGTCGGTAGTGAGCTTTAAACTCAGCATCAGAAAAGTTCAAAGCTTTGGCTTGATCTCGAAGGCTACGTCGCAACTGTGCTGTGTTATGGCTTTCAGTCCTACTGGCTTCTTCTTCAAGTGCTCCAAGCAAGAGAATAGCACGAGACATCTTTGATAATCGAAGCGTCACTCGATTTTTTTAGGCGGAGAATAATAAAGTTTTTACAAACCACATAGTTTAATTTAAATTAACACACGACGAAGATTTAAAATACAGTTTTTTGGTACAATACTCGAAATAATGGACTGAATTAAACTAATATATATGTGTACAGCAAAGAAAGAAAGAGAAGACAGCGATTAACAATCGACTAGCAACTAGGGAAAAGGTTATCGCAATTTGACAGCAAAATTTGCTTATTGATGGCTATTGCTTTGCTGTCAAAACTCATACGTAATACGAAATAAACGTAGTACAATAGCGGACAATGCACAATTTAGTTCATTGATTGTTCCATAGAGGCAGCACTAACGCTTGTTTGCTATGGTTTGGTTATCGCTGATACATAATACGAATTTGCAATTGAAGAGCAATTATTGCGCTATTTTTGCTATCGCTTGGCTTCTGCAAGATACGTAATAAGCCCGCGGGTCGCTAGTTTATAATATAAGTTTCATCATCATCATTCCAGCCAAAAGACGTCCACTCCTGAACATAGGCCTCCCCGAAGGGGGGGGGGGGGTTGCCATAATCGCCACGCTTGGCAGGCGGATTGGCGATCGCAGTATAGTTGTTACAAAGGCACAGAGAACACGGCTGGCCATTCTCTGGTGAGTCCCTTAGTCGGCTTAGTCGTCTCTTACGACACTCACGGGAAGATATGGGATGGTGCTATTCTTTACGTGCGACACCACACGGACAAATATAAGTTTACCTAATTGAAAAAGTTTAGTATGTAAATTCTAATTCCAACCACCGAATATACAACACAGGGAGTTTTGCTTACGAATCAGCGCGTGAAAACCGATAAAACATCGGAAGATGAACGTCTTCATTTTCGCAAAATTTACTCTAAATCTTTGTGAAAACTTGACCCCAAAAGGTGTATTACAAGCTCCACTTTCCGCTACTAAAAGCTTAATGATATACAAAAATATGTAGTGATACCGTTACAGAGATATGCTCAAAAGGTTTACTTTAAAACTGGGCCAGGTAGTCTCTTGGGCGAAAAAGAATGCGATTAATTTTAATGCAAGTTAAAACTGCTATGCTTATAGTTTAGTAATTTTTACAATAACAAAATATTTAAAAAAGTGGCTGCTAAAAGGTGCTGCGAGATGCCATTTGTTGTCCTGTGTCTCAGATCGGAACAATAAGTAACTAAATGATGTTTTATTTATTGTTCCGAGACAGCGACACAAGGGCTTATCCTGAAAACCAGCGTTGTGGTTCGTGCCTTTCTGCATCAAGCCTTCCTGACAACGGTTTTATGCTGAGCGTTGACCGTTTCGCGCGGTAGTGACGCATGTTTCCGTCTCTGACAATAAGTATATATTTTTTTTATTTACTTGTTTTTGTTTTAGGCTTAGTACAACAATCTTTATATGCGCGCTGCTTTCTCGAATAAAAGATTTTTCTATCTTTCTTTTCTTCATTCCAAAAAATAAATGAAATTGACTTACTGCAGTGTACCTAGCGGTTCCACAATCTAATGGACGTTATTTAGTTGATGTAATGGATCCCCGACATCTGTCGCCTCCCACGCGCCGTATTTTATACCGCAACGCGCGACCACGTGGCGTTTGCCTACCTAGGATACTATCATTGATTTTGTGGAAGTGTTAGGTAAATATTGATGTATTAGGTAAATTGAAGCGGGTAAAATAACAGTAATTATTTCTTTGAAGCTATAGGTACAGAGTATAGCAGGACCTTGGGGTGTAAAATCCGTACGGATGGATGGGTCATAGTTAAGCTGCGTTTGCCGCGGTCGGTCTTTGGATGGGTGAGCATTCATATCGAGTTTCCTCCGTGTCTCGAAATTCTCGGAAATTCTCGGAAAATCTACAAATGACAGCCAAGATTAACATCTTGGCTGTAATTTGTAGATTTTTGGCAGTCGTTATGGGTAGTCAGTGGCCATAAAGTTTGATAACCAGTCTCACCAAGGGGTTTCACATTACCCATTAACTGGGTTATGGACGTCAGATAGGCAGTCATCCATGTAAAACACTAGAATTCCGCTCCATCCGGACCACTTCAGACTGCGAGCCGACCCCAACATTGGTAAAAGGCTAGGTAGATGATGAGAGATTGATTCTTAACCTGTTACCATGGATTGTAGACCTTGCAACATAGAAATGCTTCATCGCTTACAAAAATAATCTATACTAATATTATAAAGCTGAAGAGTTTGTTTGTTTGGTTGAACGGGCTAATCTCAGGATCTACTGGTTCCAATAAAAAAAATCTTTTTGTGTTGGATAGTCCATTTATCGAGGAAGGCTATAGGCCCATGCGAAGCCGGGTCGGGTCGCTAGTATCTAATAAGGACTTTTTCTGTAGACGCTCGCTTTGTTGCAATGATGTTAGAAAATGTCTTCCATTCTGGAAACGACAAATCTTCTGAAACGGTAAACAATACCATCAATTCTAAAGCCCAATTTAAACAATAGCATCGTCAGCTCGCGGCTTCACCGCCGTCAATGTCAATAGTCCAACGCCACGTCAACGTCAAAGTCGTTGCGTTTGTCGACGTTGACTTCTACGTCAGTTTTGACGGGGCGAAAAGGCAGGCTTGTGTTCAACTGGCTTTGTTTTGAAACTGGTAGTTTTGATTCTGTGCGAATTTTCATTTGAAGCTTTGAAATGGAACTTACTTGTCTATTAATGAATAGGTTTTGGTTGTCTTTATGTTTTTGCGGATACTTTTGCATCGATTTCATGACAGTAAAAATAAGGTTTTACGTGTGAAAAACACACTGCATGAAAGCAAATGAAGGCAATATTTGCCTTCATTTGCTTTCATGCAGTGTGTTTTTGACGTGATAACGTCTTATAAATCGATGAACACCGGCTGCACGCACGAAAAAGTGTCACGTTCTGCCTGAGCCTGAGCGTGCAAGCGAAAGCGCGTAACAAGCGATAGAGAGGCACGGTCGGCCCAAGGAATAAGCTCCGCCCACCTCGACGGAAGCCATTATTTGCTTATGTTATATGTGTTAGCCATTATGTTTCTTTATGACGTTATCACGTAAAACTATCATACTCAAACCGACTTTACAGACAACCAATATTTTTGTTCTTTTTTTAATAAATGTTTTCATTTTCACTTGGGTAGAACAGAGTAGAAGAAGAAACATAATGGCTAACATATGTTGTTACATATGTTAGCCATTATGTTTCTTTATGACGTTATCACGTAAAACTATCGTCGGTTTGGCTGTACAGACAACCAATTTTTCTTTTACACTCTTATTTCATACAACGTCAAAAACGTGCACTCGGCGCGTGCCAAGCTAAGTAATATACTCTATAGAATTTCGTACAGAAGTCTGTCATGTACTTATGAACTCGTGACCGTGACGTGCTGGGTACATTTTGGTTTGTCATCTAAACATGACAGTGGCGGTCAAGAGGTTAAACTGAAATACGACTCACGCAACACATGAATGTCTCCAGAAGTGTTAGATTTAGATGCACTGAATTACTATTTCATAAACGTGACTGTATCGTATGGAGCCGTGTGGCGCCGGCCGCGAATAGCACCACCCCATTTCTACCCGTGGGTGTCGTAGAAGACGACAGAGGGATATTTGACCAGTGGATGGACAGCAGCCTCCTTCTGAGTACAATAACACCTACTGCGATCGCCAACGTACATCGGCCGAGCATGGCGATTACGGCTGAACTTCCCTTGGGGGAGACCTAAGCCCAGCAGTGGGCGTCTAAAGGTGGGCATGATGTTGATGGTGAACTGTATCGTATTGTAAGCTGTTATCCACTTTCAAATCATTGTTTTCATAAACCAATTGGTTAACTTCCACGTAAAAATTATCACACAAAACTTCGACACATCTTGGACACATTCTTGAAAGTGCTGACGTCACAAATCAATCGCGCTAGACGTACTTACGGCTAATGATAAGGAGCCCCAATGTGGGAGATAAATACTTAACCCCCCCCCCCCACCACTCCCCTCCCTTCTCTGCGTACACACGGACAGGGAGAATGGTGAGCGTGTCAGCTAGCTTGTTGGGGGGATTAGTGTTGAGATTAACTTTGACGTAAGTAGGATCTAAGATTGAGGAACTCCATATATACAGTATATTAATTAACGAAAGGCGTTGTCTTAAACCGGTAATAATACATCGGCAATAGATACAAAAAAAGTACTGTTAACCATATTTTATTATTATTGTTAATATCAATTTAAAAAAAAAAGTAATGGACTGATAATTGAACCTTGAGGACAGCCATATGAAATATTTTAAATAGAATAGAATAGATTTATTTATTTGCACTGAATGTAGGTAAATACAATGAGTTCTTAAGTACAAAATAAGCGCCTGGTACATTCTGCCGTTAAGCATGCAAAATTTGTCTTAAATAAATAAGATACATTGTTATAAAATATTACAATTTATCTGCCAAAAAATCTAATAAGGAATAATAACATTTATTTATTAGGAAGGATGTTAGTTGTTTCTTAAACAGTCTTTAAGGTTGTACCTTAATATCATCTGGAATCTTATTATACACTACTGGTGCCATGCACATGACACTTTTTTTTAATAACGAGGTTTTAAAACTACCCGTACATAATAAATTTTGGTATTTATTTATTTATTAGGTTCGCCAACAATTGTTTACACACACATACAGCTACGCGTATTTGATGCATAAAATAAATTAACAGTGCAACAATTAATTAAAGGCAAACACAGGTAAACAGGTATTGGGACCTCATTGTGGTCGTACGTTTTCTTGTGTCTCTTAAACTAGGAAATAACTTACTATTAGCTTTTACAAAAACGGCAAGTTACATTATGTAAAGGTTAATAAATTGTGAGTTTTGAAAAAGGGTTTGCAGCTGTCTGTAAATCAAGCGTGTGCGTGTGGGAGAACTGTGAACATTTCCTATTCTAACAACTAGACGTCTATTCTCCAAATACGATTTCAACATTTTATATGCTGTACCTGTAACACCTATGTTATCTAGCTTCTGTGGCAGCATATTTCCAGTCTCCACTACACCAACGACGCGGAAGACATCGTGACGTACGTGCGCCAAAGGCTTAAGTATGCACCGAGAGTGCAGCTGCTGAAGTCTCATCGCAACGACTCAACTTTAAGGCGCTTGAGGTGCGCTTATCAACATGCTACCGGGTATTATAGTGTATTATCTATGATGCCACCTGCATCAGGCGATGACAGAAAGCTTTTGTCCACAGTATGAGGTATTCCGCCGCTTTCGCGAGCAAGTGTCACCGGAACACACAAAGACTTAATGCATCTAAGTGATATTAACATAGTTTTAAGTTTTATTTACTAACAAATATAATAATAATTTATTTATTGTAAAAAAGATTGTACACAACCAATTAACTTAAAAACTAGTGATCAAAATTTAATACAAAACAAAATAGGAGCATCTGCAGCCGAACTAGGTGAAACCTGTATCTCGGCATGCAGCGCCAATCCTCTCAGTTTTTTGTTGGTGTCGTAATTTAAGGTAATGAGTACAACATTATTTAGACTAAGGGAAAAACAAAATAAATTAAGCTAAACACTAAGTGAGTGTGTGGTGTATGTTTGGAGAGGGGTATATGAGTATTAGGATGTGTTAGTGTAATGGGTGTAATGTTTGAGTGAAGTGGTAAAGATGTAGATGAAGAGTAATACATATTTTTAAACTTGCACAAAGAATCCTTTTGGCTAAGGTCTATCTATATACGGTGACTGGTAATTAGTGTACGATACTTAAACACGTGATTGTGTTCATGATAACAAACCACTTTCCCGAAGAAAAAATGTTTTTTGTACTGGTTCACAACAGCCGCATGAAATTCACCCGCGCGCTCGCCCTGTGACCTAAAGTGAACCAGTACAAAAAAAAATTTGTTTGGGAAAGTGGTTTGTTATCATGAACACAATCACGTGTTTAAGTATCGACAACTAATTACCAGTTACCCTATATAAGGGTCTTTGTTACCTGAAAATAAATCGTTTTATTACTATCTCCATCAAAAATAAATAAGTTTTTTTTAATGTCATACAAAATCGGAGACTTAAAAGAAAAGATTTTCTTTGGGCTTATTTTTGTATGCTGATATTTTTAAATCTACATTAACGAGTTTAAGGGAACGCCCTCTATTATTTAACTTACTGTATAACTATAATAATAATAATAATCATTTATTGCAATAAGTATTGGTAGGTACAGCGTTGGTCTTAAAGTTAGTAATTCGGTTCCTAATACAAAGTCAGTTAAGTGACATGCAAAACATATTTTTTTATGCTACAGAACAATATGTATGTCCAATGGCATGCTTTAATGTTTAAAAAAATTAAAATATTCAATAATTGTTGTCACATTAATTTAAAACTTATTATAGAATAAAAACATTTTTCCAGTAACCATAGTTTTAACCTTTTAAAATATTTTATTATATATAAGTCCACACATATAATAACAATTCTTTTTATACAAGGCAGTTCTCGGTGGCCTAGGCAAAACTATTCTATCTGGGTCTCTTACTTTGCGGGGGCAACGGTTCTGAGCCTTTTTAAACAGGTCAAAGTATAAGTATAAAATAACTTTAGCTAGATATTAATACCGATTTCACGGCACAGTGGGTGTAGTGACTAAGTAAGCAATTGGCTGCTGCTCTGCATGTCGGGGGTTCGATACAAACACGGAACAAATATTTGTATGCCCTATAGGAAGTTGTTCCGGGTCTTGCTGTTTGTGTATGTGAGTTATTATGTTTGTAAACGCACACACGATCATCATGTCACGATCGCAGTAGGCGTTATGATACTCAGAAGGACGCTGCTGCCCATCCTCTGGTCAATATCCCTCTGTCGCCTTCTACTACACCCACGGGTAGAAATGAGGTGGTGCTATTCGCGGCCGGCACCACACGATACAGTACATACCTATTTCTATGCCTAAAAAGCTATCCTTTTGCAGCCCCATTTGCTAAGTCACTGTGTGTCCCTGACTTCTTAATGACGTAGAATTAATTGTTAAGGGTATTTCAGCAATGTTTCCTTAACAATGTTTCCTGTTTTTTATATTGATGTCTTAAGTCTTTCCTCAAGAGAATATTATTTCAAAATAATGAGGAGCTCGAGCTTCCGGCTTTCAGGAATACGAGAAAAAATCTATAAATATGTTATTGAGACAGTTTAGGCATAAAGAAGTCGGAAAATGTAAGTTTTAGTTCATAAAATAACAATACCAATTTTTAAATTCAATTCAAAGTTTTCAGTATTTTTAATCTGTTATAAAACACCGTGAAATAGTAGCGGCCATGTTATTACGCCGTACGGCTGTGTAAATAAAAAATTGTAAACTGTCAGTCAACGGATTGGCGTAATATAGGCTTTGTACTTTTATTATTTTCGTAACCGACGTAATTTTTTCATTATTACACCTATTACAAAATATGCTTTTCATTATTTATAAATGATATACAATTATCATATTTAATATGAGCTCATTTGATACAAAATGAACTGACGTCATTTACGCTGAGCAATATGGCGTCCAGCACTACAGAATTTCATTGAGACACTTTTCAAAAATGGGTGTAATACCCTATTGCAGTAGTTTAGGAATTGTGTAGCGGGTTTGTCCCATTCAGTAGGTATTAATATAGATATCCGAGGTATTATCGTCATCTGATTAGATTATAGCACGCGTCGGTCCACGGACGGTTACCCATCCATGGAGCGACCGCAGCAAGCGTAGCTTAACCATCATGACCGGACGATCCGAACGGCTTAGCCACTTACTAGCGGAACTTAGCCACGAACTTCTTAGAATAGATATACTTATAAAATTATACCCTGTTCACAATAAGATTAGACATTTACAAAAACCTTTTTTACAGTCCGTTCAACCGATTTTGACTTCTATTGCGTTGGTAGCATGACAAATGGCAACTGCAGTAAACAGTTGTTATTGTAACCACTTTTTTGCCTCTAATGTCATCCTTAAGCCTACGGAATAGAAGTCAAAATCGGTTGAAGGGACTGTAAAAAAGGTTTGTGTTTATGTCTAATCTTATTGTGAACAGGGTATAGGTAAATCGAAAATTCTTGACGTGAGCTCGTATTGATTTTGTTGATGGCCATTAAACTAAACTCAGTTCTATGGCCATCAAGTAACAAAACATTTCTTTTTTTCGGATTGGCATCTCGCAGGTCAACCTAGGAGGTTGTTGGCTTGCCCTCGTCTCAGAAGTAGGCAGTGACCTGTCGCAGACGGCCGTGGTCGAGTCGATGGTCGACAGCGCATAGTCCTGGAACGCGGTGTTTTCCGTCTGCGAAAGTGTCATGTCGCGGAAGGAGGATGCGGAAAGGGAGAGGGAGATCTCAACATCCCACCCGGCCCGCAGCAGGCGCACCGGGCGTCGGCAGAGGGCGGATAATGCCCTCTTCCGGCCCCCCTAAATGGGTCCAAGGGCGGCAGACTCGGGGACGTCTGTCGCCACGTCTGTCGCCACGTCTGTCGCCCCCCAAATACATCAGGACCTGAGGTGGCGGCGCGTAGTGTTTCACGCGCGCCCCTCTAAGACGTCCGGGGGGGAGTCTAACACCTCACTCCCCCCCCTGACCAGAGAAGTGTCCCGCCGTAGCGGGCCGGCACCATCCGGGGGTTGTGGAAGTATCTCCAGTTCCCGCGACCCCCGACGTAGGTGTGAGATGGAACACCGGGGTGCCTTAAAAAATATTATTTTTAGGGCCTTCAGCCAGGGCAAAATAACTTACAAACTAAGCGACTACACGCTAAGGGCGTAGGGCACCCCCTGTGGAGTACGAGCCTCGGCTTATGGTGTCGCTGGGGGAGGACAGCAAAGAGACAGGCTGGATCGGATTACAAACAAAACATTTATACTTCTTGCACAAAGGCACAAAGGCGTACTTAATGCCTTAGGCATTCTCTACCAGTCAACCAAGGGTGGTGAAGACATAACATGGCAGGTGCATAGTTCAAAAATAACAAAAATACGTAAACTACTTTTACATAAATATTTAGGTAGGTACCTACCTATATAAATACTAGCTGACCGGGCAAACGTTGTTTTCCAGACATTATTTGGTGCAATCACAATTCGAACCTAAGTAAGGCTAAGAACTCAAGGAGCGGTTTTCACCCGCGTCCGCGGCGGTTGCGGGCCTGCAGCTTCTGTAGAATGCAGATATTGTAAAAAATTAAAGCACATTTCACGACGCGGCTTACGCCCGCGGTGTGCGCGGTTGTTTGCGGCTCCTTCTGCACGGGCGAGTTGCGCCCACACGCAACGTTGGTTTAAGGGGCTATTAAACGACTTTTACATATTTTAAAGTGACAGTCACGTCAAAATGTGCAGTGTAAATGATTTGTAAAAAATATATGTTAAACTAGAACATTCTCTTAATCATTTAGTATGTGAAAATGTTTGATTATATACATATTAAATAGTTTAATTAACTCTTGAAGTTGTGTCTGACGCGGACAAAACATTGACAATGACACAAAATCTACCAGGTATAATTAAACGAAACTTACACTATCTTACAGATAATTTTATTATCTATCTTTTAATATACGCTTTTTTTTAAGTTAAAGAATACTTTCTTTTATTTAATTTTTTCGACTAAACTTTGAGAGTTTTGGACGCAGCGCATACGATTCTCTGGTCGCTCAAGGTCGCCGGCGTATATCGTCACCTTAACCGCCCGTCTTGCGATAATCGCCCGTCAACTTTGCGGGCGATAATCGCAACCGCGACGGCTGCATAACCGCACAGAACACCGGTCTCGTGAGTTTGGGCTATTCCTCCACCGCGGCGGGCGCGGGTGAAAACCGCTTCGTGAGTTCTTAGCCTAAGTAACTAAGCTAAAGCATCGAAGTATTTTCGGTTGGAGTAATCCATCCATCTTGCTTGCTGCTTGCATCATACTGCGATTGGTTGATGGCATTATACTAGTCGGATAGCTAATTTACTTTATTTTAATTACGGCAGCGTTTTCTACTGTTGGTGTAACAATGAGAACATCGTGCGAGCTAACACGATGAAGAGAGCACAGGAAACAATAAAATTCCTGTAATTTATTTTTTTTTGGTATTTTTTAAGACGTTTGATTATTTTAATTTACTCTGAATACAATTCTTGTAAAGCAACAAAAGTACATTCAAGTTTAGTTTCCATGTTCTAACTAGATGGCGTTGGCGTCGAATTAGAAGTCGCTATGGTTTCGTTACCGCCGCGAGTATAGGTATCCGCGCGTAGAAAAAAGTGGTATCATCATCACTATCATCAGAAGACATAGGTCTATCCTATATACTATTTTTGAAATTAGTTACTCGCAATATCTTTGCGATAACTATTATGTTATTATCTATTGTAAACTTTAATTGAAGAAAATTTGAAAATAGTTAAATTAAATTCTTTTTCACAATTAATTTTAATTTAACTGTGAGTGATGTCGCTAGGGGCGCTGACAGCAGTGTCAGTGCAGTTTTTTTTTTTAATAATTACTCTAGCTGACTCGGCAAGGCAAACGTTGTAATAATTTGCAATATTTAAAAAAAATAATAGCCTACGACCTATATTCAGACCTACCAACAGTCCAACACACACACAAAAAAAACCACAAAAATCGGTAAAACTGTTTTGGAGGAGTTCACACGAGATTTTTGTACATAATATTAGAAAGATATACTACATACTTGCTACACTACTATTAAACTTGTTTCTTTTGTGAGTATTTAAACAAAATAGCGTTCCAATAAATCTAAACACCTTCAAAACATGTCCCTTTCAACTCTACAACAGTATAGCGAGTTCAACCAGCCGTAACGAACCAACTTTCGCATCGGCAGCTCTGAATACATCGACATGTACTTGTGCTGGGGCTACACTAGCGGGCTTCAACGAATTTAGAGTACAAAGAGAACGATGAATTTGGTAGAAAAGAGATAGGAACTTATTTGTGAAATGGCAGTTTGGGGAAATTATACTTTGTAAAAAATATATATATTTTTTTTTTTTTACTATTAAAAAGGCTTGCGTTTCACCGCAATTCACCTGATCGTAAGTGATAATGCGGCCTAAGTTGGAACACGCTTGCCTAAGATGAACCGGTTCACTCGTGCCTTGAAGATACCCAGATTATACTTATCAGGGAACAGAGAGGCGGGCAAGGCAAATGATCGTCTTTTGTATTATTTTTTAAGTTTTATAATGAACAGCGCCTTCAGTCATTTGACAAATAACTTAGTTGCAATGGGTAAATCAAATCCTACAGTAAATTGAAAAATAATCGGGTTTTCAGGACCGAATTCGAGTTTTCTTTTAGAGAAATTGTGTTTTGAAATTATTGGATACAGTCTTCTACCCAATTGGCCTTTTTATATCGCTCAATTGTTTTAACCAACAAAACATATCGTTCTTTACAGTGTAAAACTTGGTCGAAACATCGCTATTGTAGCCTCAGCGTACGTCAGCTACTCTCGATTTCAATAAGTTTGCTAATATCCGTGATTCCGAAGACATAGTGCATCTGTTCGAATATTATTTCAATTGTTTGATGTTTCTATATGGAAATGGGTCAAGATTTGTGAGTGGGCAGATGTAAACTACATAGTATCGGTAAATTATCAATTTTTGTTGCTAGCCGCTGGGCAATCATGACACCTCAAATATTGTTATAAGTAATATTATCGTTTTGTTGTTGTTCTTTTGTTTTTTTGATATTGTTTAAATATGTATTTTTAAAACTTTTCATTTCTGTTATTGTATTTTATATTATTCCTTTTAATGTCCAGAAGCCAAAAATTGGTCGTTTGTCATTGTTTAACAATTGTGTCTCCAAATGAAACGCTGGAGCTCTAATTAAGTTTTTACTATTTTTTTTAAATAGGGTATTTTACCAAAAAAATCTAATTAATCCGTCAGATAGATTTCCAAAAAATATTGGACACGTGTTTTTTCTTTTTTGACGTTATCAAAAAATTAAGACGATACAGTGCGTCGAAAACTCGTCATCACTATGTCAGTACACTTTTACTGGCGAAGTGACGTCACAAACCTCCACTCATGATTTTTGATGCGTTTTTTCTTCGTCAGTTTTTCACGTAAAATACCTATCCAATATTTTTCGATAATCTAACTGACGGTCTAATTAGATTTTTTTGGTAAAATACCCTATTGCATTCACAAGTAGCTCACACTTTTGTCTATTCGTATGTTGACATTAGTATCTAAGCCAAATAAAATGGGAGAGGGTGCGGGCTCCTCACATACAGGTACACCTGGTTTGGGAGTCAGAGGCTTCGAAGAAGTGCCTGTAACCTATTATGTCAATTAAAGTATTATTATACTTTAATGCATGTTGGCGGTGGCGCATGTTGGATCAAATCAAATCATTTATTAATTTGCAAACATGGGTAATGAATAGTACAAAGATGTTCTGTTTTACATAATAAAGTCCTCCATATTCTACCGTCGCATGGGCATGCAAATAACATTCAATTCTAAAATCGAATTAAAAAAAAAAATTACGAAAGATAATTGTCAAATCATAAAAATTATAAATGTCAAATTTAGTTAAATAAATGTCATGTTTAGGTTACAAAAAATAACATTGTCGGGCTGGTTACAAAATATTTTACAATGATAAAATATGTCAATTAGTCAGCGATTCATCATTAAGGAAGTCGACAATTCGGTTCCCTTCAAAATGGTTGAGCTAAATGATGTGCCGATCCGTGCGTCATGTTCGTGAATGGGCGCCGTTAGTTGGGACTGGTCATCTCTTAGCTGCCTCGGTTATTCTAAATTTGTTGCATTGTTTAATATGATTATATTTTCATCTAGGCCTCTTTTAACGTACTCGACTTGTTACATTGTTCTCACATTGTACCCCTAGATTCAATATGATTGATGTAACCGAAATTTGTACATTATTATTCTCTCAACGACATATTTAAGTACGCTCAACCATATTTAAGTAAATTAAATTGAATAATAAAATTAATAACAAGAAATGAAAATAAAAAAAAATACATTACAATTTATCTTCCAGGTACTTACTCATGGACTGTATAGTAAGCTAGGGGGCTAGAGAGGGTGTGTAAATGATTTTGAGTTTGAGTTTGAGTATTATTATTAACACAGCATATTTTCTTTGTTACAGGGGACCAACATACATCAGGAGAAAACCATCAAAAACCCACGCTTTTGTCTTAACACGACAGTTTTCATACATTTTATAATTATTTAAAATTACTTAAATCTCAAAAAATCTTGTAAATTCAGTGATGAGTGATTAGTGATAGTGAGATAAAAAACGTCGCATGGAATTACAGTGTGTCGGTTCGATTCTCCGGCTGAGCAAACAGAAGAATAGGTGAGATTTTTATTTTTAATTTAAAATATTGTCGCGCACTGTGAACACCGCTTGTATAAGGACTCTGCCTCGAATCTTGCGGGCAGCGGGGCAGGGGCAGCGGCGGCGCGGGATCGGGGCGGGCAACGCAGACCCATTCTCGAAACGAGTGGGCAGATCGCGCGGCACTATAGCGGCATAGTGGTGTGTTCGTGATTGTGTCGTCGAGATATTTGTTTTTATTCGCGAACGAAATGTTTGAACAACATCTACAACATCTTTTTGATTCAAATTTATTAAAAATAAATTGCACAACACAGCAATGCGGACGTGCGGGCGGTCACCGCTTGACTAGAGTGCACCGCTCGTTGCTCGCCCCCGCGCCGCTGCCATGCCGCTGTTTTCGATTGCCGGTCCATTTGATTTTACGCATTAGATCCTGCCGCTGCCGCGCCGCCGCCGCAAGATTCGAGGCAGAGGCCATAGAGCCGCGCTGATTCGGGGCGTTTTTATATACTTTTCGACGCGCGGATTCCGCCGTGAGGCGTACACACGGCCTAATCGAATTACACTATCTGAACATATTTATTAACAACAGTCATGCATTCTTCGCCCAAAAAATCTGACAATATCATCTTCCATTCATTTGCAAACATATCAAGATCTGTGTTTCAGTTCAGGAGAGCGTTAAAAATAGGATAGGAATAGGTGACTTGACTTTTTCTATGTTCTGTTATAAGAAATAACTAAAGTGTTTCCGCACCTTTACGATTCAAATCTATAAATAGATACAGACAGCTACATCAACTGCTTACCCGGGACGCATTAAAATTTCTTCGGATAGAATAAGGGCAGTTGATGATGCTGTCTGTACACCTAGGTCATCGACCCCACTTTCTCACAAAAAAGAAACAAATGAATGTCGGATTTTCGAGCTCCACACACCACCTACTTTATTCGTCATGAAGATTTGATTGAAGCATCAAAGTTCTAAGGCAAGTCTAAGTGGTCTTTGTAAAGTGGAGAGCCGTTATTCACTTGTTTGTATCGTTACGAACGATGTTAGTTAGTTCACGATGTATTTGTACTTGCTACAATGAGGAGAGATCACAGGATCGTCTTCAATGACGCTTATTTGTGTTAGCAACAGTAAATTAAGAGCTTTAGATGTGAATACAGATGCGTTTCGTTGAATTGTTTATCGATCTTGATTGTAACATTTTGAAATTACTCACTGGTTCCTTGAGAACCGTCTGGCGGCCATTTTATCTGCACTTAAATACTATTTCCCGCCCACAATACAAAACTGTCCCATTGGTTTCATCGTCGGAAGCACGGCTGCTGATCGTGGCATCCTATGGTTTCCAGGTCTGGCAAAGTGTTATTGGGGGTATTCCTTTAGAAATTTGTCAGTTCAAAAGTGCTTTTTAATGGTCTAATTGAAATAAATGATTTGACTTGACAACCCGGTGGCTCTGAAAGGTACTCACTTGGTGGTGTGACATTTAAGTGAAAACTATACCACTCACCTAACCTTTTTTTATGGTGGGAAATTCCTCATGGGCTATCCCCCGTCCGGGGAAGACAGGGGGGTGTGTCGGACTCGTACCGGCTAAAACCAAATCGGTGTTCTATCTCACACCTACGTCGGGGGTCGCGGGAACTGGAGATACTTCCGCAACCCCCGACTGGTGCCGGCCCGCTAGTGCGGGCCTCTTCTCAGGTCAGGTGCGGGGAGTGAGGTATTAGACCCCCCCGGACGTCTCAGAGGGGAGCGCGTGGAACACTACGCGCCGCCACCTCGGGTCCTGGTGTATGTGGAGGGCGACAGACGTCCCCGAGTCTGCCGCCCCTGGACCCATTTAGGGGGGCCGGAAGAGGGTATTATCCGCCCTCCGCCAACGCCCGGTGCGCCTGCTGCGGGCTGGGTGGGAGGTTGAGATCTCCCTCTCCCTTTCCGCAGTCTCCTGCGACATGACCGTTTCGCAGAAGAAACCACCGCGTCTCAGAACTCTGCACTGTCGACCATCGACTCGACCACGGCCGACAGCGACAGGTCACTGCCTACTTCTGAGACGAGGGCACGTCGCGGCTCCTCCCAAGAGGCACACTCTGCTAGCGTATGCCGCGCTGTGTCCTTCCGGCAGTCGACGCAGTGGTGACACCGGGCGTCCGGCTCCCTGTTTATGCGACACAGGTACTTCCCGAAGCAATCATGCCCCGAGAGCACCAGTGTCACCCGAACGAAACGACAGGGAGCCGTGCCTCCTCTCGAGCCAGCGCTCGAGCACAGGCCGGCCCGCCTCGATGATGAGGCCGGCGTTAGGGCGCGAACGTCTGTCCTGCCATTCCGCCGCCTAGACCTAACGAAGCTGAGACCGACGCAGCTCCATGTGTCGGGACACCGCTTCCTCCGCCAGGACTCTCACCCGCGATACAGCGTGTATGGTGGAGCGCCCATGCCGAAAAGAATACTGGCTCTCGTCCAGGTCCGGCCCCTCTTCGCACAAGTGGCCGACGGTTTACTAATGTTTGCCATAATTTAAAATGCCATAATTTTATATGCCATACTTTTAGTTGCCATAATTTCATTAGAAATAATGCTTCAGTTGCTATAATCGTTAAATTACATAAAATCATTTTCACTAATTTCATTGGTCATAATCGATCAAGTGTCATAATAATGTTAATCCATAAATTTATTTGCAATATTTAACTAACCAGTCCCGTCCGCACACGTGGTGTGACATCCCCGTTCGGCGGAAAGCGCGTAAAGCCGTTGGTCCTACGCCTGATCTCTGTGGTCGTGTCCGATTGCCGTCCTATTGGACTATTAGAATGAGGGAAGAGGGAGTGCACCTGTGTTTTCGTACAAACTTGTGTATATCCTCTGCAGCTAGTCTCGATTGAGATAGGCCTCTTTTACTGAAATTCGATCGGGAGCCTATTATTATTGTCCACTATGCTGTAGAGTTCACTAATCCTGGTAAAGTTAGAGAGTGGAGATCGCGTTTGGGCAAGCGTAATGTGGGACGCCCTGCGGTACGGCACCGACGATTTGAAGAAGGTGGTTGACAGAGGATGGATGAGGGCTGTCCAAGACCAGGTTGGTTGTCAATCTTTGGGGTAGGCCTACGCTCAGATGTGGACGGCAATAGGCCGTATGATGAAGTTAGGTAGGGTTGTTATTACTAAGAAAGAATGATCACAAAATACTTATTGGGAATGGAACTAAAATTAAAATTCAGAGTGAATGGCAAAGAAACGCATTATCTTGATTATTCATTTGATAAACTTATCACACAACACCTTGCCATTGCTTCATCACTCAGTAAATAGAAACTTCATTTTAATTTCGGCTGAATCATGAAAAATTACATGTTAATGTTAATAAATCTCTATCAGCAGAATAAGAATCATCTTCGTTATTAAATAGCGATTTTCTATCAACTAATCTTTCAAATATTGCATTAATAAAGTCTTGAATAATAATTCCTCCGAGAAAATTTTATTTAAGAATTTGCTTTAGGTAATCTTTATTATTTGCAAGAGAGTGAATCATCTGCCCACCGATAATGTAGATCTCATAAAAATTGGAGCAGCGGTTCCGTATATATAAATCTATATTACTATTATAACACTGAAGAGTTTGTACCTTTGTGTTTTTGTATGACTGCTGGTCTCATTTTAAAAATTCTTTCACTAATGGAAATACACTTTATCCCTGAGAGCTATAGGTCATTTTATACTACGAAAAGCATTACGGTTTGAAAAAAAAATATAACGAGATTTGAACGAATCCATATCCATACTTACTCCATACTAATATTATAAATACGAAAGTAACTCTGTCTGATACGCTTTCACGATGAAACGGCTGAACCGACTTTGATGAAAGGTATGAAAATAGCTTGAAGTTGAGGTAAGACATATGCTACTTTTTAATCCGCGACTTCGTCTGCATCCGCGATAACCGACATTCACGCGGACGACGTCGCGGGCAAGAGCTAGTACCTAGGTGTATAAATTGACAGACGCGATAAACAAACTTCATGATGGTCGTGTGGCGCCCGTCGCGAATAGCACTACCCTATTTCTACCCGTGGGTGTCTTAGAAGGCGAGGGATATTGACCAGAGGATGGGCAGCAGCGTCCTTCTGAGTACCATAACACCTACTGCGATCGCCAACATGCATCGGCCAAGCATGGCGATTACAGTTATAAATAAATAAGAGGGGCTACCAAGCATTTCATACCAAGATCCATCCGTGCCTACCTCTGGTCCTAGCTGTCATTTCTAGATCTTTGACAGTCGTCATGACTAGTCAGAAGCTAGAAGGTCTGACAACCAGTCTTACCAAGGGGTATCGTGTCACCCAGTAACTGGAGAATAGAGGTCAGAGGCAGTCGCTTCATGTAAATCACTGGTATTCAGCTGCATCCGGTTGGACTGGAAGCCGACCCCAACATAGTTCTGAAGAGAATGAAGAGTTACGTCTGAAGGTTATGTCGGACTCTTACTGAGTAAATCCCCACGGTTCCTTCTGCTACCATGAGGCCCAGTATTCGCTTGATGCATACACGCCCCGACTGGCTTAAGGGGCTATTTATCGACTTTTACAGATTTTAAACTGACAATCACGCCAAAATGTGCAGTGTAAATGACTTGAAAAAAATATATGTTAAACTAGAACATTCTCTTGATAATTTAGTATGTGAATATTTTTAATTATATTCATATTAAATAGTTTAATTAACTCGTGAAGTTGTGTCTGACGCGGACAAAACATTGACAATCACACAAAATCTACCAGGTATAATTAAACGAAACTTACACCATCTTACAGACAATTTAATTATCTATCTTTTAGTATACGCCTTTTTTTTTAAGTTAAAGAATACTACTATTATTTAATTTTTTCGACTAAATTTTGAAAGTTTTGGACGCAGCCTGCGTCCGTTCTGCGTCAGTTTTGCGTCCAAAACTCTCAAAGTTTAGTCGAAAAAATGTCAGCAGATTATTTAAAGACAATTATAGTTTTAGAAAGATTAAGTCTTGCTTTAGGGAGCTACTGAGTAAAAGTATAATTTTTAATTATGGTTTTTAAAGCAAAGACAATCCTTTCATAGCGTTTTACGAAAATAGACGCCAGAGTTAACGCTCAGGACGAATACAACCATTACAGTATGCCAAAATATTACGTTTTATGCGTTTTACCAACAGGTTTTAAAGTCTACTACAGAGCCGAAATCACGAAAATGTTACTATTATGTATTAAAAAACAATGTTGAAAAAGTACAAAATCGGTTCATATTTACAATTTTTTTTCACCAGTATTTGAATAAAAACATAACTGATATATTTATTTTATCAAAATAAAGAATATTTTTAGTCCGTTATACGAACTCATTTATTTTAGACAATTATTTTAAAAAGCACTGTAAAGCATCGCGCGCTGTCGTTTCCGCCGATCAATTTCAATGATTCATGCTTATTTCGTGCGTTTTTTTTTTCTGATGCATACAAACAGACCATTGTATTGTACCAGTGTGTGTCAAAGCTGCTACGCCGTTCTAGCAATCGTTTAGATTTTGAGTTGCGCTAAATTGAATATACGCCCTTAAACAAAAATCACAAACTTAAGTATTCTTACTTAGATTTGATTTAAAATTAAGTTACTTTAAATGTCCAAAATCATCACAATTATGTTTTCTATTTTCTAAAGCGTTCTGCCAATCTTGCGTTTGGCCAAGTGATGCTGCGGCCTAAGGTAGAGCACGCTTGCCTAGGATGAACCAGTTCACTCGTGCCTTGAAAATACCCAGATTATATTTATCGGGGAATAAAGAGGCGGGCAATGAATTCCACAATGGCAGTTCGCACAATAAATGTGAATACAAAGTGCGTGGTTCAAAACAGTGAAACTTCAACCGTTACATCAAAAATGGGACTTTTTTTAACTCAATTTTTTATCTAGATACATGTGAATAAAACCGCGGGCACTAAGTAACTAGTCTCGCTCTAAATTTAGTTTCGTATAAAGGTGGCTCATCAAAGCACAGCTTTGATGAGCCACCTTAAAGTTTTGGACGCAGACTGCGTCCGTTCTGCATCAGTTTTGCGTCCAAAACTCTCAAAGTTTAGTCGAAAAAATTAAATAAAAGTAGTATTCTTTCAAAATTAAAAAAAGGCGTATACTAAAAGATAGATAATAAAATTGTCTGTAAGATGGTGTAAGTTTCGTTTAATTATACCTGGTAGATTTTGTATGATTGTCAATGTTTTGTCCGCGTCAGACACAACTTCACGTATTAATTAAACTATATAATATGAATATAATTAAAAATATTCACTTACTAAGTGATTAAGACAATGTTCTAGTTTAACATATATTTTTTTCAAATCATTTACACTGCACATTTTGACGTGATTGTCAGTTTAAAATCTGTAAAAGTCGTATATCGTCGCCTTAAGTGACTATTAAAATTAGCAAGTATCAGCACAGCAGTGCCTAAAACAACAAGAAACTTCGTTTAACAATCATAGTGATTAACAAAACGCCGTCGTCACCATTCAAGCACAGGTCTATAAAACGGCTAATATCCAACCTTTATTGACTAAACGAGGAAACAAAAAACAAAAATTTCAACGAATTTCGTCCAGAAATTACCGCTCTATGGCTGTTAACCACAAAACGCCGCGTAAAATGGTTTTACGCGTCATTGCGTTAAAGCGACTTCAAAGAATTTATTTGACCTGGCACCTCTCAATTATATTGTTTGGAAGTTCCCTCCTGGTTCGTCTATCCTTCTCTATCCCTCCTGTCCCTCTCTGTCGCGACATTACATGCGGCTTTAGTGGCTAATCGGCTAAAATCCTCGGCTAATCTCCTGGCAAATTACTTTATCTTAACGCTGTCAAATACATTGTTAGCACGAATTTGGGACGTCATTTTTTCCTCTTGATTTATGACCTTTTTATTCTGAACATTTGTAAATGTCTGCGACAGTACATTGTCAAAGAAAAGTTATAGAGTACATTTTAGCATGGCGGATTCGATCAAACTTGTATAAGTCTTATACTGGGAATAAAATCACGACACGGATGGCGCGGTGGCTGAGCGATCGACTGCTGTGCAGCGTGTTGCGGGTTCGATTCCCGCCCAGGGTAAATATTTGTGTGATGAGCACTTGTGTTTGCCTTTGGGGTCAGACGGCCGTGTGTGAAATGTCCCCACATATTATATAATATTATTATATATATATTATATACTTATTACTCAAGAGTTAGAGAACTTTTCGTTTTACCAAATTTTAATCCGGAAATAACATTTAGCTCCAAATTACTATCCAGACTAAATAAATATGTCTAGAACTAATATCCTATATAGACCAAGGTAAGGTTATACTTTCCCAAAAATCGCAGCTGACATCTTAGTGTTGTCAACGATAAAATTCCTTTTACTAAACATATAGTATATACACGAGATATGACAGATTGATGATAGGCTAATGATCTAATATCGTGTCGTCCTTGTAACGAATTATCTATGTACCTACCTATATGTACTTATAATATGTAGATGGAAAATGTGAAAGCGTCTTGATGACGTCATCATTTTACTCATTTGATACATTTTGTCTCTGCATTAATCAGAGATAAGCGATGTCTTTGTCTGTGGTCTGTTTTTTTTACACTTGCTGTACATAATGTAATTGTAATTAACCTTTTTGTATTTCATTTTGTGCATAATAATTTTGTTGGTGTATCTATAATATTTGATGACGAAACAGCGCAAGACTGAGTCATTTAAGGTCCTCATTGTAAATACCTATGTTTAACAAATAAATTATTCTATTCTATTATTTAGTTATATACCGGGCAGTGGCTGTAATGTCTAGATCTCTACATATAAATCTGGATACTGTACTGGACCTCATGCATTTCCAACACTGGCGTAGGTAGAATGTGTATTCTGCACCTACCCTTCACGGAAGACAGGCATAATATTCAAATCAAATCATTTTTATTTGTGTAACAGTTCTTACAGGTAGTGAATACAGTTCTTAAATTAAAGTTCATAGGGTAACATAGCGATGTTATCCCAAGAGGCGTACAAATATGGTTGCATGCGAAATAAGAAATTAAAAATATTAGTCATGCGAGAGGATAATACAAATTATTTTTTTTTGGTAGCTAGGTATTTCAAAATTAATAACATGATGATTAGTTACTAAATGAAAACAAAAATTATAAATGTCACAGTATGGAGTTATTTCTACAGTCAATGCATAAAAAAATAACCATAAATTCAATTACCTAGTTACAGTATTAAATTAAACATTGTTTCTCCAGTCAAATAAATAAATAAGTCTACATTAATCTGTTTTTTTTTTTTTTAGAGCGACATTATTTATTTCAATAAAAACTTAGTACCTAGGAATATATATACAAAACTTAAATCTAAATAATAATATTATGTACAATTGGTAGAAAAAGGCAGGGAGCTCAAAGGGCATCAAAAAACTCGTCCACATCGTTGTTAATGGGAAACGTGCCCAACAGGCTGGCAGCATTGCCACGTTGTATGGCAATGCTGATTCTTTGACCTAAGAATAGACCAGCCTTCGGGTCACGTGAAGAGTCGACCAGCCGCTTGGCGATGTCACGAAAAACAATATGGGCACTCGGACCCCATGGCCCTAGAGTTTCCACCCCAAACGGCTCAAATATATAGCTTCCAAGAAGGTTATCATATTTGCGCCGTTTGAGGTTTTCGGCACCTGCAGCAGCCGCCCCAGCACAACACGTAGTGCTAGGAAGATGAGATGGCGCAAGGGTGTCGACACATGTTGCGTCCCACACCAAAGGCCTACCCAACTTCCAAGGCATTATGGTCATCCCATCTGGTCTCTTCCCATCGTCGCGTGCCAAGCCATTGGGTTCTAAAATAGCAGGCACCCCGGCGGTGGCAAGAGCACGACGGAGGATGTCATTGATGCTGGCGTGTCGTGCCATTCGGCCTGCGCTTCTACTGCAGGATAGGCCATGATGTCCGAGGCAGTCGACTGCTTCACCACACTGGCAACGATGTGGAGCCCCGCATGGAGCGCCCAGACGCAGGCATGTAGCGAGTCGGAAGGTATTATCACACAGCATAGTACCGATGTTGGGTGACGGAAGTGCCTGAAGCCAGAGGCCCGACTCCCACTCACCCACAGCCAGTAGGCGGGCACGCTCAGCAGAATTGGTGGACGTATTAATTAGATTATTCCGTACCAACCTGCAGAGCGGCTCATCCCACTGTCTCTGGGAAGATGGGTTCACGGGCCGATCTGTATCCGGGCAAGCCACTTTCCAGGCGTTCACCGCATCAGTCAAGCACGGCACTTCAAAGTCAACCAGTGAAGGGGATAAAATTTGTTTAGTTAACTTTTCGGTGCTGTGGACGGAGGACAGGAAAGCCGGTAAGCTGACACTGGAAATTTTGCGGACGCCGAGACCACCAAAACGAATGGGCAGGGTGGCTTGTAGCCACGCTCGGTCGTCCAGAGCCACATTCAAAATCGATGTTAAAGTATTTTTAATAATTTGATCAATTTTGTCCAAGAGGTGTGGCTGCTTCCACAAAGGTGAAGAGCGGAGGTAGTACATAAAATTTGGGCCAAAACAACAATATCTAATGAGGGTAAAAGCCGAATGTAGATTAATTTTGGAAAGTCTATCTGAAATATCATTAAATTTTTTAATTTTTTCTTCAATAAAAAGTGAAAAACTATCTTCCAAAATAGGAGACCCTAGGAGGTGTAAGGAACTTTTGTCTAAAATTTTGATGTCTGGGGCTATTGCATTAAATTTCTCTAAGGTCGATTGTCGGTCCGTAATGTCGGTAAGGTATATTTCACATTTAGAAGGGTTTAAGTCCAAGCCATTAATTGAATGAATTATGTGTCACATTCAAAATATATGTCAGACGGTTTTAATCATAATTAAAACCGTACAATCGAAAAAAATACTCAAAGCTATTCAAAAAACCGATTTTATTAATTGAGATTGAAACAAATTGACTTTGTATTTACTTATGGATCGAATATAACCAATAAACAACCCTTTTTACATCAAAAGCCTTTGTGAACCCGTTGTATTTTGACAGCATAAAGGTTTTTCACTCGCTTTTAATTACTCTGTACCGCGAGCTCGCGTGGCAAGCACATAAAACTCTTTACTTAATTACTGACATGTTAATTAAAATCAAATGGTTGTTAAATGTTAAATAATAATGTTAAAACAACATAGGTACCTATTTTAGAAATTATTGGAAATTGGTCATGTAATTTAATAAAAGAATGATTACAAAAAATTAAGGCGACATTATTGTAATTAAGATGGCGTCTCCCGCGTAAAGTGACGTTTTGAAATGTCAAGAAAGTTGGCGCGCTTTTACTTTTACGTACTAATATTTGGTTAACACTTGCTGGCCGGGATTCTAAATTCGTCAGACTTACTTTCGTCATTTATTGATGAATTTATGAGGATAGATAGATTTTCAAAATTTCAATTATCTTTAAATATCCTATAAAAAAATCAAACATAAATGCACTTACCCTAAGCACAACGCGACGCAGACGGAAACTGTCTCTCAATTACATAATTGACAAACATTTTCCGCGAGCCATAACTTTAACTAAATGCTAAAGTTGGAAACTTTATTAATTAACACAACGACTGCAGGTTATGTATTTTACGGTTTTGGAGTACAATTCAACTTAATACTATAAGTTAAATACAGAATTTCAGTATTTAACTATGTATTCAGAGCAAAGTCAAAGTCAAATCATTTACCTATTTCAATTAGACCATCAAAACCACTTTTGAACGTCATATAAAAAAATTATTCTACTTAGTTGAATGGGAGGAGATTGGGAAAGAAACTCCATACTTACTCTTTAAAAAAAAATGTACGATATTTTGCATTTACAGTTTATAGGCCGTGTGAAGCCGGCCGGGAATAGCACCACCCCATTTCTACCCGTGGGTATCGTAGAAGGCGATAGAGGGATATTGACCAGAGGATGGGCAGCAGCGTCGTTCTGAGTACACCTAACACCTACTGCGATCGCCAACATGCATCGGCCAAGCATGGCCATTACGGTTGAATCCTCCCTTAGGGGAGACCTGTGCCCAAAAGTGGGCGTCTAAAGGTTGACATGATGATGTTGATGAGCTATCAACACACGCTCTAATCACCTTTCAAATGTTAAAGTTTGTCCCGCGACTTCGTCCGCGTGAGAAATTAATTTAGCCTATAGCATACGGTAATAAAGTAGCTTTGTTTTAGTGAAAGATTATTTGTAATCGGACAATTACTTCCAGACATTACCACTTACAAACAAACAATCAATTTTACCCTTTGAAATAGAAGTATAGATTGTAGCTGTAGGTGGAAACGCTGGTGATGATACTTCAAGCAAGTGAAAATGAATGTTCCGTGTGACGTGAGCGACGGAGCGCGAAGCTCTTGAAATATGTGCCGTGGAATGGAATGTGTGGGTTGAGGGAAAGGCGGTAGCGGGTTTACTAGCCGCCTTTGTTTTGAAACTTCAGTGAACGCAAAAAGGAAATTTGAATCTAGAAATGGTTGGTTGATGGTTTCGTTTGGAGAAAAATGGGAAAGAAACTCCGTACTTACTCTTTAAAAAAAATGTTTACAATATTTTACATTTACAGGTATTATATAATTATACGTGTGATGTACGTTGCATAAAAAAAACACTATATCAGATGTACAAAGTATTAAAAGTTAAAAAATTATAGCTACTACTACTAGCTAGGCTGGCTAAGCATCAACGTCAATGTTGAGTACTTCTCTCACCTTCGGTTTGCCAAAGATATAGTTGTCATGGCTGAGACCATGGAGGACCTCAATACAATGCTCGATGACCTCAGTAGAGCTACCGTAAAAGTGGGTCCTAAAATGACCATGGACAAAACCAAGGTCATGTTGAATGCCCATGTAACACCCACTCCTATCAAGATCGGAGACTCTACACTCGAAGTTGTAGACGATTATGTCTACTTGGGACAAACGGTCCAGTTAGATAGGTCTAACTTCGAGAAAGAGGTCAATCGACGAATCCTACTCGGCTGGGCAGCGAAGATACCACGCAACTTCCCAAAGGACGTTGCATGGTATCTTCTCGTCCAACTTACCACAGTGTCTCAAGACGAAAGTCTATGACCAGTGTGTGTTGCCAGTGATTACATACGGGACCGAAACGTGGTCGCTCACAATAGGCCTCATCAGAAAGCTTAAAGTCACCCAAAGGGCAATGGAGAGGGTTATGCTCGGAGTTTCCGTGCGTGATAAAATCAGAAATGAGTACATCCGCAAGAGAACCAAGGTTACACCGACGTAGCCCGAAGAATTGCCAAACTTAAGTGGCAGTGGGCACACATTGCTCGCAGAACGGATGGCCGATGGTGCCGAAAAGTTCTGGAGTGGCGACCGCGAACCGGAAGACGTTCCGTTGAAAGGCCTCCCACTAGGTGGAGCGATGACCTGGTAAAGGTTGCGGGGATCCGCTGGATGCAAGTAGCACGGGACCGGTCTATGTGGCGACACTTGGGTTAGGTCTATGTCCAGCAGTGAACGTCTTTCGGCTGAAATGATAATGATGATGATGATGATGAATATGAGCGCCACATGTTACCGCGCTTCTCGCAAGTTAGAAAACCAATATTTCAAATGGTGTTCTATTTTGGTGACATTTATATGTAGTTTAGTATGTTTGATTTCATCACCACACACTTAATTTTAGTTTCAAAATATTCTAGCATTGCCAGTATCTTAATTTTTTGTCGTATCGTCATCCCTACCTCCAATCCTCCATATAACATTACAGAATATCACTTTTCAGTGAATCACAGTAAGAACTTCAGAAAACATTTTCGATGGAATCAAAACTCCTTCGCAACATTTTGTGTACAACTCTTTCAAGACGTAAGATGGAGATCTAATACTCCTGTGTATTTATTTAATATTATATCATGTCATGTAACATTGAATCCAGTAAATATGAATGCAACTTGCGACACGAGATATATTATGAAGCGTGAAATTTTGTATGTGAGGCGAACGTGTTGCTATGTGGTGTGGTCTGAGGGAGAGCCGGAAGCGAGTTTTGTGAGCATACTTAGGGCGGGTTTGACAAAATGTCATATACCAGAGCAACTAAATCCAATTTTGAATTGAATTGAAATGAATTTTGTTTTTATTTTATATTTCATTGCAACTCAGATTGCAATTTCTATTTGAACTTTCGATTTTAGTGTAATTTTTTTTATTGTATCTATTTATGTGGTTCTTAAATATTTATCTTTTGCATTTTACTAATTTTTATATCTTTTTATCAGCCATTTGTAAATTCATTATTATAACAAATCTGTTGTGTGAAGTGTGAGGATTTAATGAAGCTTTTATTGTATAAATGATTCTAAATAATATTTTTTAAATTTTATATATGTTATTTTATTTATTATTTTTTATTGCAATTAAATTTTATTTGAAATTGTAATTTATGACCTGGAAGTGGTTGAAATAAATGATTTTGAATTTGAATTTGAATTATTATTATTGTAACTAACCCTTGAATAATTTTACTCTTTGATCTCTCAGATAACTTCGTTTCCGTTTTTTTTCATCACAAACGTAGACTGGCCACTACTATTGTTACTCTCGAGTTGATGAATGAATGTTGAATCACATGACATGTAACAGACTAAAATAGAAATACAATCTAAAGTATAGATTGTATTTCTATGTTTTATTATGTATATCGTAGTTTAGATTCTAAACTAATTTTATAAAGAGGAAAGATCTGTTTGTTTCTTTGAAAAAAAAAACAAATGGTCCGATTTAAAAAAATCTTCTATCATTAGAATGCTTCATTATTCCTGAGTAACATAGGCTATATTTTAAAAGAATTAGGGATCCTTGAGAAAAATAAACGCGGACGAAGTCGCGGGAAAAGTGCTAGCTGTTTATAATGCAGAGACAAGATTTTATGTCTAGATAATTTTGCCGATTTATAACAGTATTAGTGTGTAACTGTTAAAGATATTCATGCGAGTTGTCGTTGTCAGCGGGTATCGTAGCGGCCGCCATTATATTAATTTCGGATAATTTATTTAGTCGATGCATTTGGTCGGTATAGAGATTTACTCTCGAATAGACAAATTTCCCGGGATTCAAATTTGATGAAACGAAAAGTTCTCTAATTCTAGAATTCTAGGAATAAATTCACACATTACTCTAGAATTAGACAAAATAAAGGAGTTGTTTCAAAATGTATGGAGCCTGGGCCCATTCCTTGTACACCATACTTAATAATAGATAAACACATTTTAAATAGTCCTCAACTGTCCAATTACTTTTAAATAGCTTTGTGAGCAGGTAAAACACAAGAAATTGCACTTGAAATTGCAACACACTACAAAAAACAGTCATGGCGGTAAACTGTCATTTTGATTGATTAATGACGTTTGACATTTATAATTCTGATTTTCTGCGTCGATTTGTGGATAGCCAGGTAAACAGATGGGAAAGAAACGGTGTTAAATTTAAAAAAAAACGAAATGGAGGTTGTTATAAAGTCCAGAAACTAGAAACAAAACGAGACGAAAGTGACTGAAGTGACACTGTTGTGACACTGACAGCTGATAGTTCTCTTTCTTTGATCAATGGTCGATCTATGGTTTATAGAGTAGCTAAATCTGAGCGATGCCATGTTGACAATCCATAAAATTTTTTGGTAAATTATCAATTTACTACCACAATTTAAATGAATTATCTGTATTTTTCCCGGATTCTAGAGATTTTTCTCTTTTTTTTAAAGTGGTGTACATAGACTGGACCCATTATGAAACATGTCCTTTGCTTGCTTTTTTAAAAGAATGAAGGTGAAGAGCAAAACTATACAGATATAAGCCATTTCAGTTAAGTGGGAACCGATCCCAATTGACAGCGACTGTTCACGAACGATACGAGTTGAGCTTCTTATATCCAGGAAAGTAGGTTATTATACTCAACAACAGACGGTCTTACTCTGATCGCCGCCGTTTTAAATGTTATCGCGACGAGTGATACAATCTATTTCGATCGATAAGAACATGACAAAGAAAGAATTCATCCGGCACTCTCGCCTGCAAGATGATATGCGGAACGTTTCAAGTAGGTATTTGGAACAGGAGATGTTGCATGTGTGGATTTTGTGGCGATAGTGCAAGGGACAGGCTGAAGCGGGCTGCTCGAACTAATCTTGTAAAACTTTTCTACAATAAAGAAAACCACCTTCAAAAATTAAAAAGCGATATAATAACTATAGCACGGAACACAATATACATGACATACATACATTTGAAACTTTAGCTTTGTAAAAATTAATAGCACTACTTAAATTATATAAATATGAGAACTATGGAGCCATTTATATAGGGTGACTGGTAATTAGTGTACGATACTTAAACACGTGATTGTGTTCATGATAACAAACAACTTTCCTGTTGAAAAATTTTTTTTTTATACTGGTTCACTTTAGGTAACAGGCGCGCGCGCGCGTGAATTTCATACGGCTGTTGTGTCATTGTGATAAAAGTGAACCAATACAAAAATCATTTTTTCTTCGGGAAAGTTGTTTGTTATCATGAACACAGTCACGTGTCTAAGTATCGTACACTAATTACCAGTCACCCTATATATTATAAGTGTTTGACATAAATGAGCATGGCAGTTGAGAGAATTGTCATACTCGCTTAAATGTCTCGCTGATGGTGGCGCGTAGGTTAGATCATTCGGTTCCCTTCAAAATGGTTGAGCTAAGTAGAGCTGATCCGCGCGTCATGTTCGTGAACGGGCGCTGTCAGTTGAAATTGGTCATCTCTTAACTGCCATGACTTTTATATTAATTTATTTTTTTCATTAGAATGTTTTGGATTTCTCTTCACTTACATTGTTTTCATAGAAGCAACAAGAGTAATGTAACCAGAATTAATTATTAATTAAGAAGAGTAATGGAACGAGCAACTAGCTTCAACTTTCTGACTAACTAACTGATTCTTTGACAATTCAAAAGTGCCTGCAAATGGTTTAATTGAAATAAATGCTTTGACTTTGACTTTTATGACTTTAATTTCAGAAGTCGGCGGTTTTATTCTGGTTGTTGTTTTGTACTGCCACCGACTTACGAAACTAAAGTAATTTGTGTCCCACCGCTAGGCAAAGGCCACCGCTTTCTCCTACCAAATTTATCTATCTTATAATATCCACGTTTACCCCGCCAACGGGATCACATCGTCAAATACCTTCACCGCGGTCGACCTCAACGTCGATGACCTACTTCAGGTTTCCAGTAAGTGATCATCTTTGCCCATTTCAGTCTGGTTCTTTATTCCCAAAATAATAATAAAACCCGCTACCGCTTATGACTTCATCACCACTGATTCACACATCGGAAACGCGTTCCCAGAATTCTGTAAATGACTCAAAGAAACAATACTGCACATATTTCTGAATGAACTGTATTTTAGTAAACATTCGTTAATGGCCGAACTAAAAACGTTTTTATTGCAAAATTTTGTACAATTAACATTGTTGAGTTGTCGTGAGCCAGAAAATGGAATGAGTAAGATAATGTTATATGGGTTTGTTAAACTTGGGTTTGTAGTGGAGCAAACTTTTAGCTGTTGCTATCAAATTAATCTCAAAGATTTTTGGCCATATCATCTTCCTTATTTTTATTTTCTAATAGGCTTGCGTTTGACCCCAACTCACCTGATCTTAAGTGATGATGTAGCCTAAGGTGGAGCATGCCTGCCTAGGATGAACGGGTTCACTTGTACTTTGAAGATACCCAGATTATTGTTTATCTATATATGTATGTATTTACAAAAAAAAATGTATTTGTGTATGTATATCAGCTGTCTGACACCCATAGTACAGGGTCTCCCTAGTTTGGGGTCAGATGGCCGTGTGTGAAAATGTCCCCACATATTATTATTATTATTATTATAGTATCGGGTAATAGAGAGGGGGGCAGCGAATTCCACAATCTGGCAGTGCGCATAATAATTGTGGAATCAAAGCGCTTGGTTCGAGACCGTGGAACTTTAACCGTATAGTGGTGACGTTTCGCCGTATCTCTGCTCATTCGATGATGGAATGGGGATGGGGGAATTAAATTGTGCAATTCCAAAGCACACCCTCCAAAGAGCAAAGACCGGTAGGCTGGCAACGATGCGGCGATGTTTAAAGCTATGGAGTTTAGCCTTAACTAGGGAGTCGTTGTCAATGAGCCTCTTGGCACGTCCTTTACAAGGCAAGTGTCGCTGTTGGTACAGTTCGATTCAAAAGTAATGGCGGCTGTGAAGTGCGCTGTTGGCTGCGCAGTACCCCGCCCCTCACCCCCGCTGTCACGTGAAATGGTTACTGCGCAGCCACTCGCCTCGTGTTCAGAGCCGCCATTAAGTTTGAATCGTACTGTACTTCTCCCTTCAGAACTGTCGGATTGCTGTCTCATTGAACCATGAGAGTGAGGAAAAAAGTGCACTATATAACTCTTGTACTTAGCTAATCTCTGTTGAGACTTGCCCACCACCACTTGGCCAACTTGGCCTCCGGGACCGTTTGAACAGAAGAATATTAATTGTTAATTTACGACTGAAAACATCTGCAATGCTGAAATCTTAACGTAATATTTACAATATCTAATTGGCCTATTGTTACGAAAATATATCAAAACAAACATTTTCCAAGAAAACTTTATTTACGTACGTAATAATTAATATATTCAAAACAACTTTTACGAGTATAGTAAACGTTATAAAGCGTATATCTTTCATCGAAAATCTCCATCAATAGTAAAACTAAATATATATCGTAGTGAAGGACAGACATATCGTTAAATATAAGTAATGAAGCACTGACCTCTAGTGTGATCCCGTTAATTATACATCCCGGATACCGGGAAAGAGGACGCGTTGACGGGCAAAAATTTCGCACAAAAGATATTACGTTTCTTTTAAGAATTCCCGTGAAACGTGAATTGATGGAAATTACTAATTCGATGACAGACTTTAATCACAAGAGCACAGTCAAGTATTTTTATTATTTTTCTGTTAAAATAACAGATGTTTTATGTGAGGTATAAAGTTAAATATTTTTTTAATGTCACTCTGTGAAAACACGTAACGATCGGTAAATATGTCAGCATCATAATTAATGTAAAGCAAGCAAAACTTCAATCAACGTTGTGACATTGAAATGTCAGAGTAGCTACAGGGTCACGATCTATTACCAGATACCAAATACATTATCTAAGTACCTAAAAATGTGGATAAATTTAACGGTAATTGATCACCCGTAACGTGCCCTCCTCAGATCACATACATCAAACAAATATATTACCTTCTTACTCATAAAACATACAAAATTCTCGCTTATTAATAACAATCCCGGGAAAATACGAAATGCCGGGAAATCTAAACAATAACACAATCAACTCATTTATTATGAAACTAAAACAATCGATCTTGATACACATAAATCCCGGTATCGAGGTTACGTAAGTGACAGCACTATGCAACATCTGTTAGCGGGAACTGTAGGTTCGCTATAGCTTCGGGTTTCCTGGGATTTTCTTCAATTTAAATAGTTGGCTAGATGTCCAACCTTCGTGGAACTGTCAAAGTTAGCAAACCATCTGGTTGTATGCAGGTTTTAGGAAACGAGATTCATTTAGATTTGTATTGTTGAAATTCAGTCAGCATTATGTATTTCACAACGTGCATATAAATTAATGCTCAAAGATATTGTACGGACTTAATCCCACAAGCATTTTCACCTGTTAAATTGGGTAATGCAAAAACTTAAAGCAGTCAATGTTTGGGCTGCAGAAGGTTCATGAAATTCGTAGTCGACATTCGTAGTTTCGTAGTGGCAAATTCAATTCAATGTATTCAGTTGTGTATGAATATTCAAGCATAAGTAGAACATAGGTAGGTACAACACGAGTATAATATGAGCAAAACATAAGTAGCATACAGTTTGTAACACTAGCAAGCTTAAACAGCTAAATCAAATAAGCTGAAATATGGTACGCATATAGATACTGAATTTATCCTGTTTTAACAAACATGACAATAGCCGCAGTCTGAATGAGTCATATATATATGTGACCTGTGCTAAAGTTATTATCACTTTTTAGTTTTTGAAGGCTTTTTAGTAAACAAGGTTATTTGGGCAGAAGCTAATGAGATTTAAAATAAGAAAGTACACAATCAAGAAACAATTTCAGATATAAAGTACGAGTGGTTAAAGCAGTTTATAAATACTAAATTATAAAAAAATACCTAAATGAAAAAAAAATTGATGATAATAAAAATTACAAAATAAATGAAATATCGACCATTGGTCCCGCTTTAATCTTAAAAGATGGATACCCCAATAATACTCGACCTCAAAGTATAAAATTCACTGAACATCGTATCACTAGCAATAATCGTTTTACATCGTATTTTCCCGGAACGCAAGTCGTTTATTGTACATCACTATATTATTCCATTGAAGTTTATAAAAAGGAAAGTGTCACAGTAAGTAAAATTACTTTATTTCATGTTAATTTCGAGTCAAAGATACACGAGAATAGCCAGCCTTTATCGTAACGAAAAATTATGTTGTTTTTATTTTATTTTATTTGATATGGTCGGTTTTAACTGTGGGTTTGAAAATGTTTTCTGTGTGGTCTACTAATAAAAACAAACTACGATCATTAATATGTCTGCTAAGCGTGTCGAACACAGCGCTCTCTTGTTCATTGGTAGTTTTATATTTGTAGCCTGTTGTAGGAACTTTATTCTATGGACAAAAGAAAAATTCTTTGTTTGATGGCATCAAAGACGGCCCATGGTAATTTGTTAGCCTAGTATTACAAGTACAACTTAAAACTATGTTAGCAGAACATTTATTCTACTAAAAAAACACATCGCAGATGTGATCGGTTCATTTAGGTTTCTTCAAACCCTATAGACAGATATAGGAGCCCTGCCCAGCGGGGCTCCGTCGACCTGACGTCGACCGTCTTCTTCTGCTCAATGGTTTAGTGCCCCAAGTCCCGAGCTCGAGGGTACACCTAAGTTTAACCAACTTCTACCGGCTGTACCTACTTCTAGCTGGTTAAAACTAGATGTAGCCGCACTTCGGGTTTTACCCGTAACATATACATATACCAATGGTTTTTCGGGCTTTCCGAGGCACGAAGGGGTATTGGCACGAAATGGATGGTCACCCATCCAAGGACCGACCGCTCCTCATATTGTATGTATAAAAATAAATATTAAAAATAAAATAAAGTTAAAAATTAAAAGGGCTCCTTCAATTTTTAATATAAGAAACGTGTTTTTTCCATCGTTTTTTCTCGATCTTTAGGTACCTATATTGCACGGTAGGTCGAAATCCTTCATGTCGGTCGTATCATGCCCGGTTTTTTAAGATTACTACATAAAATTTAAATACCTACTATTTTTAACCCCCGACGTAAAAACGACGGGGTGTTATAAGTTTGACGTGTCTGTGTGTGTGTGTGTGTGTGTGTGTGTGTGTGTGTGTGTGTCTGTCTGTGGCATCGTAGCTCCCGAACGGATGAACCGATTTTGTTTTTGTTTTTTTTATTTGAAAGGTGAACTAGTCGGGAGTGTTCTTAGCTATGTTTGATGAAAATCGGTCCAAGATGGCCGCCGCTACAAAATAGCTAATCACATATTTTTTCACAACTCCAACAATATGGGTATCAAATGAAAGGGCTTCACTAGTAGAATACTTTATACTATGATAAATTTCCAAGCCAAGATGACCGGCATCACAAAATGGCGAATTACATTTTTTTTTTCACGACTCCCTCAATATGGATATCAAATGAAAGGGCTTGACTAGTAGAATAATGCATACTGTATTGAAAGGGAATGAGGAATATTAATTAACTAACGAAATGAAAACTAAAAACTTAAAAATTAGTTTTATAAACTCTAAGGGCCAAAGCACCGGTTCCCTGCTGTTTAAACATAGGGTAGACTGGGTACGATTGTGCCAGAGTACGGTTGTGCCAATTGGACGTAGTTACGCAAAAAGAATCCAATCCACACTTTTTCCAAAATTGAATTATATTATACCAAACGCATTCTCAGGGTGATCGCATCTTTAATATCAAAAAAGATCCATGTGACGAAATACAACTTTAGACGTATCTACAACTTCTCAAAACCAGACTAATTTACATTTAAAAACTTTCAAATAAAAATTAAATTAAAAATTTAAAAAACCCCCAACGCAAAACATAAAAGCAATTATTTAAAAAGTAAAAAATAATATCTTTTGTTGAGCCATCAAATGTTTGTTCGTTGAAATGGCGCTATAATGTCGCGGCGGGGTACCGCTAAGTCAGCAATAGCTAAATAGGTAAAATAGCGAACTCATGGATTTGCAATGAGATTTGACTTACGCGGTACCCCGCCGCGACATTATAGCGCCATTTCAACGAACAAACATTTCATGGCTCAACAAAAGATATTATTTTTTACTTTTTAAATAATTGCTTTTATGTTTTGCGTTGGGGGTTTTTTAAATTTTTAATTTAATTTTTTTGGTTTAGGTGCGTACAGATTAAGTAACTTGTGTTTACGCAACACAAGTGTGTGTTTATGTAACAATGTTACATAATGATGTAACATTGTTTTTCAAAATTGCAACATATAACAATACTGTACATATTAGAATTACAATGCTATAATTATAACAGTGTTATATAACTTTGTCGTTTGATGTTCTGCAGTGCTGTTCACTATTGCATAAGTTATATAAAATTGTTGTAAAAACTGAATGGAGACTGAATGTTATAAACACGCGCACACACACGTTTTATAACATTCAGTCTCCATTCTGTTTTTACAACAATGTTATATAACTTATGCAATAGTGAACAGCACTGCAGAACATCAAACGACAAAGTGAGACGTGTTAAAGACGTGTTAAATAACAATTAAGTAACATGTTTTATAACATTCAGTCTCCACATTACTGAAACATGTTACATTATAACTTTGATAATATGTTATGTTATATAATATGTACGCACCTTAACATACATCATTCATGTTGAATATTTAAGTATAGTGTGAGAACAATGTAACGAGTCGCGTTAAGTGCACAACAGGTCTAAAATTAAAGAAAATAATACAAAAATACCAACAGCAGGCCTGCAGCATCTCCATCACAATAAGTATATGAAACAAATCAGCTGCAATTGAACAACTCGTGCATTACTAATGACACGGCACTCGACAGGTGCTCGCAATATATTTTTAGTGAACGCTGAAAGTATTTGTCTTGACTCACGCGCTAAATTAGCTCACTGTGGTCGGTAACCATAACATTTGAGTGACGGATAACCACCAACCACTGTAGGTATGAACATAAATTAGCTTGAAATACTATGTACTTATCAGTCATCATCTGCCTAGCCTTTTCAAAACTATATTGGGGCTTCCAGTCTAACCGGTTGCAGTTGAATACCAGTGTTTTACATGGAGCGACTGCCTATCGGACCTCAGACAGGCGTATTGGCGATCGCAGTATGGTTGTTACAAAGGCACAGAGAACGCTGCTGCCCATTCTCTGGTAAGTCCCTTAGTCGCCTCTTACGACACCCACGGGAAGATATGGGATGGTGCTATTCTTTACGTCCGACACCACACGGACAAGTCTCTCTCAGCTCTCTTTCTCGTTCAAGTCGTAGTGACTTTTAATACATGTTTTACAAGACATTGTTAAAAGCCATTATTCGATATTGCCAAGCACTTTCCTTGCGCTATAAAGTAGCTATAAAGCTCTGACCTTTAAAGTCTGGTTGAAGTTTTTAACGATATATTCTTAACTATCTATCCTCTGACACTTCAGCCAGCTAAGATGACGTATGTCTGGAAACTTTGGTATCTCAGTATTAAAGTATTTACTAACAATATTGTTATAAACACAAGGATTTTTCCACTTTGTGGTAGGTTCAATACTAAACCTTTTTTTTTGGGACTAACCAGCTACACCATTCCTAAACCAATGCAGCTCCTGGAAGCCAAAATAGACAGTGGCTACCACCAGAAAAGTGTCGAAGCTATGCAGCTCGACGATCCCCGGAGAAACGATTCAACTGTTTTGGGTCCCGCAGTGAAATTATCCTAAGCGAACCAGAAGGCTAATTCACGTAATTTTATGACGCGTCGATGAAGTTGTAGTGCAGTTGCAGTTAAGTTCAAGTTTGAGTGATGAACGGTATTCTTGTAATCTTTGAACTGCGCGTAAGCTGCGCGTGAACTGCACGTCAACTCTACGACAACCAAACTCGACAAAACTTGGTGTACTCACATGAGAAACAAAATATTACTCACTAAATAATTGAATAGAATCTATTACTTATATTTCAATGAATATGACGTTATTATTTCAGTACAGATTTTAGTGCTTTAACTGTCATTTTGCGACGTCAAACGAATAGTACAATACCGATCATGTTGCGGTCCGAAGCATGCACCAAAGACGCGCAACAGTAGAATGCCGTTAGTGCGCTCGCGTGACGCGAAACGACGCAAGCGTGTTTGACAGCGGTAGAGAATACGAAAAGCTTTGTTTTGATCGAAACTTAACTGCAACTGCACTGCAACAGCACTTCTTTAGTTACGTGAATTAGCCCACTGACGGGTGTGTTTCGAGGAATACTAAAGTATCACGCGCGAAATTGGTGCGCATCGAGGAATACCCCCTGTTGAGTACCCAATTTCCAAATATATATATGTAGGATCGTCAGGTGCGATCGAGGAGGAGTGCCGAGCGGTATAGTACATCGTCAGGAGTATGGGCGTTCCCATTATCCTATTAGGGATAAACAAGACCTGTAAAAACAATTACACACTATTAGTACAGAAACACACAATACAAGTGGTAATCAGTAACAGGAATAAAGTAAGTTAAAGGTACAGCAACAATACAGTTAATCGAACAGACCATTAAGGTCCCACAGTTCGTACAGTGGCGAAGCCACCCAATGATAAACGAACAAACCCTTAAGGTTTATAGTTCGTACAGCAGCCTAAGCCACCCAATGATAAACGAACAAACCCTTAAGGTTCATAGTTCGTACAGCAGCCTAAGCCACCCAATGATAAACGAACAAACCCTTAAGGTTCATAGTTCGTACAGTAGCATAAGCCACCCAAATACAAAGTGTATCGCTCGCTAGCAGCAAGCCTATACAGCTATGTGAATATACAGCAGCGCTGTACCAGGTAAACCGACAGTATTGTCGGGAGCAGGAACTCTTTACTGAGTCGAATCCGAAGATCGACTGCCATACTTACGGAGTGCACGCTCTTTTATAAGGCGATGCCCCCCACCTTGCAACCTCTCCATACAAGTCTGCCCATGCGCACGGAAGTGCGTCACGCGTTTACTTGATACACTAAAATGTGCTGAATCTAATAAGATCTGTAATCAAATAACACAATAATAATTGTTATGAATAAACAATAGTGATTTCATAAAGTAATTCGTTTTACATTCAAAGTAACGTGTCAACAATTGTTTTGAATAAAACCATCGATAACAATTATCGAAATAAAGTAACCACAAATCAGTGTGCATACAGTGAGTACTCAATAAATCATGTTTCGAATTAATAGACAGTAATTGATACTAAAATCACTTAAATTGATAATAAGAGAAACAAATCATAACAAATTTAGTTAACTACCCACAATATTAATTGAGATTAAAAACCATCTCCGACACGGCCAGAACTGACATTCTACACGTCCTCGTGTAGCTATAAAGTTCTTGGTAAATATCGATCGGCCTTTCTGACAAAAAGCTTTAATTAGCAAAAGGTATGTTGCAAAAAAAAATCCTGAATTAGTCCTGAAGTAAAATCATTAGCAAAATTTGCATCATAACCAGTCAAAATAACCATACTGTTACAGACAATACATAGCTCAACAAATCAGCCGAAATCACACCATGGGATTCGACAAGTAACTTGAAGTCGAATAGACAACCTGCATAGGCGTCAACATAGACTACCCGCATAAGCGTCAAAATCAACATTCAAATACAAACAATAGTCAACATAGACATCTCATTTCAGCTATAGTATGTCAGCAGCAGATGAATCATCATCATCACCATCATTGTCAACATTGACATCATTAACAGTTACTGATGGACATTCAGGGATTTTTCGTACATTGTTACTCAAAGATTTTAACAAATATCATTTTGGATCTAGAACCAAAGTATCCAATAACAAAGTAACCATTAACAGAGTAACCACTAACAGAGTAACCACTAACAGATTAACCACTAACAGATTAACCACTAACAGATTAACCACTAACAAAGTACCCAACAATATAAAGTACCCAAAAAAATAAAGTATCGAACGTCAAACTTTCGGCACCTTTACCTATAACCAGTGCTGCTTCAGAACAGAATTTACTTTCATCTCCTCACTGTCAACAGCGTTACAGCCGTCCTGCATCTTTACACGTTCTTGGGTGAATAGTTTATCTCATCATCTGTAAACAATCAGAAAAGAGCTCAAGTAAACAGCTTATCGTTCGGTCATTCTGATCTATTTAAAACAAACACTACAGACCTGATATCACAAAACAAGTTTAGTATCTTACCACACATGTAATTACCTTATTACCACACATGTCATGTCATTACCTTATTACCACACATGTCATGTCATTACCTTATTACCACACATGTCATGTCATTACCTTATTACCACACAACACATGTCATTACCTTATTACCTCACAACACATGTCATTACCTTATTACCTCACAACACATGTCATTACCTTATTACCTCACAACACATGTCATTACCTTACCTCACAACACATGTCATTACCTTACCTCACAACACATGTCATTACCTTACCTCACAACACATGTCACTACCTTACCTCACAACACATGTCATTACCTTACCTCACAACACATGTCATTACCTTACCTCACAACACATGTCATTACCTTACCTCACAACACATGTCATTACCTTACCTCACAACACATGTATTACCTTACCTCACAACACATGTAAACAATCAGGGGGTACACAGTTACTTTTCAGATAAACTATTCCTCAGAGTCACGCTATTTGTTTAGCTAAAAGCCAGCTATTTGACATAGTCGTATTATCACTGATTTATATTCAGATGGATTATCAGTATCAATTTTATTCGGAGTTTCTGGAATAGAGCATAGCCGTTACACTCTCAACTTTTGTAATGGTAACAATACTTTCGGTTATAATAACCCCAAAATCTAAATTTAATATCTGATACTATGATTTAAATAGGCATTTGGTATTACATGTTTGCCACACATGTATCAGCAATGAAAGTACATTCAAACCCAGAGTCATAACAAAATGGAAGCGTCTCACCAGATAGTCGTAGAACATCAGTGATAGGTACATCACACTTTAACCCATCACGGATGGTTAGTTGCTCGAAGGCTGACTCACAGTATCTTCACTCGGTTAGTCCCGCCACGCTTCACTCAGATGTCAGCGAAGTGACCTGTCGACTGGCATAAGCGGTTAAAGATTATCCCTGTCATGGTTGACAATTATGAAGGTTAATTAAGGGTAGCGGTAACTGTTGGAGTATGTAAAATCAAATAACTAAATGAATGTGGGTAGGTGATTTATGAATGCCATTAAAACAGCCTTAGCTCAGCGCTAGGTAATCCCGAGAGAGGAAGCTGTCATAACAAAAGAGGTAGAGACATACGATAACTAGGGAAGCCATGCGGAAGCATTAAGAGGCTATCCCACTTCTGATGTAGGATCGTCAGGTGCGATCGAGGAGGAGTGCCGAGCGGTATAGTACATCGTCAGGAGTATGGGCGTTCCCATTATCCTATTAGGGATAAACAAGACCTGTAAAAACAATTACACACTATTAGTACAGAAACACACAATACAAGTGGTAATCAGTAACAGGAATAAAGTAAGTTAAAGGTACAGCAACAATACAGTTAATCGAACAGACCATTAAGGTCCCACAGTTCGTACAGTGGCGAAGCCACCCAATGATAAACGAACAAACCCTTAAGGTTTATAGTTCGTACAGCAGCCTAAGCCACCCAATGATAAACGAACAAACCCTTAAGGTTCATAGTTCGTACAGCAGCCTAAGCCACCCAATGATAAACGAACAAACCCTTAAGGTTCATAGTTCGTACAGTAGCATAAGCCACCCAAATACAAAGTGTATCGCTCGCTAGCAGCAAGCCTATACAGCTATGTGAATATACAGCAGCGCTGTACCAGGTAAACCGACAGTATTGTCGGGAGCAGGAACTCTTTACTGAGTCGAATCCGAAGATCGACTGCCATACTTACGGAGTGCACGCTCTTTTATAAGGCGATGCCCCCCACCTTGCAACCTCTCCATACAAGTCTGCCCATGCGCACGGAAGTGCGTCACGCGTTTACTTGATACACTAAAATGTGCTGAATCTAATAAGATCTGTAATCAAATAACACAATAATAATTGTTATGAATAAACAATAGTGATTTCATAAAGTAATTCGTTTTACATTCAAAGTAACGTGTCAACAATTGTTTTGAATAAAACCATCGATAACAATTATCGAAATAAAGTAACCACAAATCAGTGTGCATACAGTGAGTACTCAATAAATCATGTTTCGAATTAATAGACAGTAATTGATACTAAAATCACTTAAATTGATAATAAGAGAAACAAATCATAACAAATTTAGTTAACTACCCACAATATTAATTGAGATTAAAAACCATCTCCGACATATATGTTTAAAAATTGAGTGACAGTAAAGCGACCCATTACTAAAAAATATCTTCAACAAAGAATAGAAAACGTCCTCAAATCCTTATGCACTTTCAGCATTCACCATCTTCACGAAAACAACTGAAAAACGGGATAAACTTGAAAACAAGATTTGATTTGAATGAAGATCATGCACTGGGGTCGGGTAATTTCAAGTATTACAAGCGGGGAATTATCTGACAGTCAGCCGTTTTTAGAAAAATAACAGAATTACCTTCAACCTACTGTTTACTACATTATTATATTTTTCATCATACTAATATTATAATCTCCAAAATTTCTTTTCCGATTTGAAACATTCTTTCACCAAAAGGATGCTACATTATCCCTGAATGCGATAGACTATATTTCATTTTCAATAGAATAGGGATCCGTAAGTATTTTTACGCGGACGAAGTCGCGGGCAAAGTGCTAGTATACTTATACAGAATTTGTTTATTTTTTAGGGTTCCGTACCTCAAAAGGAAAAAACGGAACCCTTATAGTATTTGTTGTCCGTCTGTCTGCCTGTCTGTCAAGACCATTTATCTCGGGAACGCGTGAAGGTATCGAGTTGAAATTAAAACCATATACTCAAATCTACAGTCCCTTGATGCTGTAAAAAATGAACCCTCTATGTTAACGTGAAAAAAAATACGGCCGTTTATGTCGCAAAAAACGCATTTATAATGTTAAGAAGATTAAAGTATGGATAGTAGGTATGGATTAGTATGGATATGTACCTACAAATATGTACGGAACCCTCGGTGGGCGAGTGCGACTCGCACTTGTTCGGTATTTTATTTATAAGAAATAATCCCTGAAAGTACTTTCCGATTACAAAAGATCTTTCACTGATATAAAACTACATTATTGTTGAGTGCCATAGGCATGTCTTACTCTTGACTTCTACGCGAAAGAAGCTATAGTAGCACAGTATTTTAAAATAGCCACTGTTTACGCCTGTGTTAATCTAAAGATGTTTCAGTGTTGTGTCGTGTTGCTAATATCAAACGGCCAGGCGCCAAAGGATTTTTTACATGTACCGTCACAAATTAATTATTTTTTTAGTCTACATTTTACCACCATTAAAATTGTACGCTCCGCATCTTATCATTGTAAAAGGTGTATTTACATCGAATTATACAACCACTACCTAAATACGGGAGTTTTATTGAAGTTCGCTGAAGCCCCAACAGTCACCTTTCTTTGAAGTCGGTTAATAATGTCAAGATCAGCGAATTTGTTCGACTTAAGTTTCACATTGATTGGTGTGTGGTAAAATTACTTTCTCGAGTGCTGGCGCACCCTGGACATATAATAATATAAGATATTACATTGCATCACTTATAATATTTACCTAAATTAGTCTATGTTGGACAAGGCCATTTTCGTAAAATTGATTAATACCAAAAAAAACAGCAAGGGCCAAAAGAAATTTTATGGATTTTCTTGACACTTTTCTATGGCTAAAACAATGTTTACACAAATAACTATAAAACTATTTACACAAATCTCTGTTAACACAAATCTCTGTTTACATAAATCTCTGTTTACAAAATTTCTTACAGCAAAGCAACTCGGAGTCTGGATAAGCCCCTGTAACATGAGATTTTAAACGGACAAAATAAGGATATTACAATGCTCTCCTACTTAGATACCGGAGAATACAGCGTGATGATACCTATATTAACCAAAAAGTTCTTCTCCACGTGTTGCGTTCGTAGCACGAAGTTTTTCTCATATTATTACGAAGAGGTACTTGTATCAAGTGTGATGTTATGTCATATTACGTGAGAAGATGTGAGTTCATAATAAATTCCCTGAATCTCGTCGTCCGGGTAAGGGCGCTGACACGTTGGTATTTACTGTTATGTATCCAAGTTTACTGCCCTGTTGAAACACAGCATGATATAATACAAGATTTTTCTAAGTAAGTAATGTCAAAAATGGCGGGGTTTTTGAATGAATGAATGAATGAAAATATTTATTTCAGACCAAGCACACAGTGATGAGATACAAAGTCCATATTATGTTAGTGGGTAGATACTTATAACTATGTTAGTAAAATTTCAAATTTTTATTACTTTGGACATGCATGAGCGACCAATGCCTCAAGATTTGGCTGTCGACTCTGCCCGACACCACGCTAAGAAGCGTGTTGGTGCTACCCTTTACCCGAGACCACTGGGAGGCCGTTCTTTTTCGAAGCACCGCATGGAAGCCGTCCGTGCTGTAGTCGGCAAACATGCCAGAGGCACTGCACCGCCATGAGAGCCCCAACAAACCCCTGAACTCGTTGTTATACTGGACTACTCGAATGAATGGAATGGTTACTCGTCTTGTATTTTCTTTTGTGGATTTAGTTTCCTTTAGAAGTCCTTTGTATTAAAATGAATTGATAATGGAACTTCTCAGTGGATGACAGTAACTCAGGTCAATGCAAGCTACACATAATCGATATGGGTACTTGCACAAACTTGCAGAAGTGTGCGTTAACGTGTGTGAAATGAATAGGGTATTTTACTCTGTACGAGAAAAAATCTATAAATATGTTATTGAGACAGTTTAGGCATAAAGCAGTCGGAAAATGTAAGTTTTAGTTCATAAAATAACAAAACAATTTTTTAAATTCAATTCAAAGTTTTCAGTCTTTTTAATCTGTTATAAAACACCGTGAAATAGTAGCGGCCATGTTATTACGCCATACGGCTGTGTAAACAAAAAATTGACAACTGTTAGTCAACCGATTGGCGTAATATAGGCTTTGTACCTTTATTATTTTCGTAACCAACGTAATTTTTTCATTATTACACCTATTACAAAATATGCTTTTAATTATTTTTAAATGATATACAATTATCATATTTAATAAGAGCTCATTTGATACTAAACGAACTGACGTCATTTACGCTGAGCAATATGGCGTTCAGTAAGAGGCGTTTTCGTCAAACTACGCGCGAAATTTGAAAATTTAAAATTTAGATGCATTTTTATGGCACTTATCGATTGAATAAAAATTTTGCGTTTTTTATGGTGACATATTAGCACTACCGTATTTCATCGAAACACTTTTTAAAAATGGGTGTAATACCCTATTACGGCAGAAGTCTGGGCACAATGGCGTCACGCTGTATACAAATATGCATGCATGCATAATATGCAAGTGTGCCGGCCATATCTGTATATGGACAGAACGGACACGTGATAGAGTGGAGACCGCGTTTGGGCAAGTGTAATGTAGGACGCCATGCGGCACGATAAACTGCGCGACAATTTAAAGAAGGTAGGTAGTTGGCAGCTGAATGATATGAGCTGACTAAAAACGGGTTGGTTAGCGATCTCCGGGGGAGGCTCACGTAGCAGTAGAGAGTGTGCTTTGGAATTGCACAATTTAATTCCCCCATCCCCGTTCCATCATCGGACGAGCAGAGATCGGGCGAAGCGTCACCGCTATATGGTTGAAGTTCCACGGTCTCGACCCAAGCGCTTTGACTCCACATTTATTGTGCGAACTGCCAGACTGTGGAATTCCTTGCCCGCCTCTCTGTTCCCTGATAAGTATAATCTGGGTATCTTCAAGGCACGAGTGAACCGGTTCATCTTAGGCAAGCGTGTTCCAACTTAGGCCGCATTATCAATTACGATCAGGTGAATTGCGGTCAAACGCAAGCCTATTTAATAGTAAAAAAAAAAAAATGTATACGGCAATAGGCTGACAGAATGATGATATCTTGATTCGAGACCTTGGACTTCAACTTCAACCATGTAGCGGTGATGCTTCGCTGTATCTCTGCTCGTCCGATGATGGAATGGGAATGGGGGAATTAAGGCTGCTCTCTCGAAAAAAGCTCTTCTTTTCTCTTTCTTTCTTTCTTTCAGATGAAGCAACTTTTCGTCGGCATTTACAGAGAAATTACATCTGAAAAAAATTGTTGTTTGTACATGATATGATACGTAATTTGGTTTAGCCACAATTTTTCTATCGGTATCACATAATAAGAAAAAAAATGTCAAATCACCTCCAAATCATTAAGATGAAACCATTTTACTCCTTAATTTCTTATCAAAAGAGTATAAAGAAAATATCTACTGCATTGCAATACAAAGGAAAATGATTTGGTTTTGTTGCTTTTTACAAATATGTATTATTTTTTTACAATAAATTAAAAATGCGTCCGATTAAATGCTGCGTCTACATCACCCCCGCACTCGTCCACAAATTCAGTATGGGCCAAATGCTCAAGGTTATTGGAACACTCTCCGAAATGTACGTCTCTCTGGCATTTGCTGAACGTTAGCCGTTTCGCGCGGTAGTGACGCATATTTCCATCTCGGACATTATTATCTTTTTGTACAATATATATCCACTTGCTTTAGTTTTAGGTTTTGTTATAAATATAACAATGTTTATATGTATAATACTGTGCATCACTTTCTCGTAAATAAATAGTTTTTCTTTCTTTTTTAGCAGTTTTGCCGCGCGTTTGTACGCACCCTTACATCATGTAATAAGACTGATTGCCACACAACTTTGTCGTGAATAACTGACACAAGGAAGATTAATCTTGTGCGAAGTGCCCTTATCACATTAAGTAGTACTAAGTAAATCATTTTGGCTACACTATCATACTTTATGGTACAGTTTTGCTGAATATAAGACAGATTTCTGGCCACGACTTCCTTCACGTTGAAGTCAGGTACAGGTACTTTATGGTGTTACCAGACCAATCGATCGATTGTCGATCGACGGCATCAACCGACATCGATCGACGTTGATTGATTGGTGTGGTAGCTTTGACTGATCGACGGATACCGTTCCACTATCTAATCGATCGAATGCCGGTCGATGGCGTCGATCGACGTCGATCGATGGCATCGGTCGACGTCGACTGATTAACTCCAGCTATAATCCATCAGTAATAATAATCAAGCAGCTCGGTCGCCGTCGACTAACAAATTGTACCATCGATCGATGCCGTCGATCGACGATCGATCGATTGGTGTGGTAGAAACTATCGATCGACGTCGAGTAATCCATTCTACCATCGATCGATGCCGTCGATAGACGATCGATCGATTGGTCTGGTAACACCTTAAGAGTTCAGACTGTGCTGAAATCCTATCGTAGTGTGTTCATAAATAAACCAGTCCGAAGAATTACGTTACCATTTTTGTAGGGAAAAGTTCATCCCATATTGTTCTTGGTTGATTTTGTCAACCGACTTTAAAAAGAAGGATGTTTTCAATTCGACTGTACACGTTTTTTTTTTGTATGTTAGTTACGCGATTTCTCCGGCAAATTTAAATCTATAAAATTTTAACGAAATTGATACGGCAGTTTTTGAAAAAATAATCAAAAACCCAAAAATTTTACATTGTTGACGTTCTGATTTCTTCAATCTTTGAAGTAATTTAAATCTCTGTTTTAAGTGTGTTGCCGTGTCTTAAGAGCGCGTATTCGATTCGTGAAGAAAACTTCATGTTTTTGCGTTTTTCCCAGAGCAATATCGTAATTATGTGAGCAGATTATTTAAAGACAATTTACAGTTTTAAAAAGATTAAGTCTTGATTTAGACAGCTACAGAGTAAAAGTATAATTTTTAATTATGTTTTTTTAAAGCGAAGACAATTCTTTCATATCGTTTTACGAAAATAGACGTCAGAGTTAACTTTCAGGACGAATACAACCATTACAATATGCCAAAATATTTCGTTTTATGCGTTTCTCCAACAGTATATACAGTCATAAAGACAGCTACAGAGCCAAAATTACGAAATTATTACTATTATGTATTAAAAAACAATGTTGAAAAAGTAGAAAATCGGTTTACTTTGACAATTTTTTTCACCAGTATTTGAATAAAAACATAACTAATATAAATATATTTATTTTATGAAAGGAAATGTTATGCTTAATATACAGAATATTTTTTAGTTCGGTATACGAGCTCATTTGTTTTAGACAATTATTTTAAAAAGCCCTGTAAAACATCGCGCGCTGTCGTTTGCCGATCAATTTCAATGATTCGTGCTTATTTCGTGCGTATTTCTTTTTCTGATGCACACAAACCGACCATTGTGTTGTACTAGTGTGTGTCAATGCTGCTACACCATTCTAGCAATCATTTAGATTTTCAGATGCGCTAAATCGAATACGCGCCCTTAATGGATTTAGATAAGTTCTAAGAAGGTACTAAAAAGCGGAAAATAAAAAGCTTTTTTACAAAAAAGACAACCGCCTTCGAAAACTTAAAAGTGAAAAATAACTTTAGCACACACATGACTTTAGTTTCGGAAGTCGGTAGCTTTGTTCCGTTTGTTGTTTAGTATTGCCATTTTTGTCTAATTAAACATTATTTTTTATAACAAACAATTAAACCACTAATTAAATAAATAAACAAAACAAACAAAGCTTAAAAATAAATAAAAAATACATTATGTACAATGGGGGGTCACAGGGCATCAAAAAACTCTTCCGCATCGCTCTCGCGCAGCCTCGCCGTCGCAGCCTCGCCTTTTGGGCACGTGTCCCATACACGTGCCCAAAAGGCTAGCAGAATTACTACGTTGAATGGCATAGCCTAACCTAATTCGTTGACCCAAGAAAATGCCAGCCCTCTCTTCACGAACTTTCAGTCTTTTACTTGACTGTGAATAATAATATTATTATGTACAAATACAAGAAAAAGGCAGGGGAGCTCAAAGGGCATCAAAAAACTCGTCCACATCGCGTCAACGGGACACGTGCCCAACAGGTTGGCAGCATTGCCTCGCTGTATAGCAATGCTGATACTTTGACCCAAGAAAATCCCAACCTTCGGGTCACATGAAGAGTCGACCAGCCGCTTAGATTTTTAAGATTTGTCAATATTAATTATAATAAAAGACTGTGAAAAAAAAAAAAAAATTGTGATTTGAATCGAAATGTCTAAACTCGGTCTCTGTTCCCAGGTCAAGATGAGCGTCGTAGAGGGCGGGGGGCCGGAGGAGCCGGCCCTCACTGCGCCGGCCACCACCCCCACCACTCCTCCCCCCACTGGACTACCCGACGGCCCCGGACAACTCATACAGGTACGTATTCTGTAGTAGGAGTAGATCTCCTTGTGGTGAAGACAGCAGGTATCATCTCCACTTGAGTAGCGTCTGATGGTATTGATATTCATACAAGGTGAATGAGACGTTACGCAAACTTTAACCATTAATTCACTCCATGATTCTGTAGACCCTGTTCGACCAAACTATTGTTGGTTATAAAACCTGTTGTTCCATACAAAAATGGAACACCCACACGATAAATGTACGTATGCAACAGCTGACTTTGAAATGTGAAAACTAGGATCTCAAAAGTGCCCACATTTGTAAATTCTGGAATCTAGGTTTAATTCGGTTTAGTTTTTCCAAAATAAACCAAGTCAGGTCAAACATTTCCCCCAATTTTTCGGATATTTAACACTGATCAATTAATATCAATTTTAAGCATAAGTTTGGGATATTCATTGAACTGAAGGTTAATTAAAGAAGTTTAAATTCTTGTCGCGATCTTATATCAGTGACAATCAATGTCCAAATCTTGCCAAAAATTTAGGTAAATAGAGGCATTTCTGAAAAATGCAGTCTGAGATTTGGATGTGAACGTTCTTAAAAGTTGATGACATACGTACTTACATAATAAATTCACCCATCCTACCCGTAATGACTTACGGAGTCGAAACGTGGACACTCAACGTGCTGTGGAGAAAGCGATGCTCGGGGTGTCTCTGGCAGATAGAATTCGCATTGAAGTCATTCGCCACAGAACTAAAGTCACCGACATAGCACGCTGAAGTGGAAGTGGACCGGTCACGTCTGCAATTTGACAGACGGCAAATAGACCAGAATGTGGGATGCCCTGCGGCACGATGGGTCGACGATTTGAAGAAGGTGTTAGCGGATAGATGCGCGCCTGTGACCGAGTTGGTTGACGATCTCTGGGGAAGGCCTACGGTTAGCAATGGACGACAATAGGCTGACATGATGACGATGAATTAATTCATTATTGATACGTTGTGTGTTGGCTCGTTTCTGTAGACCATAAAAAGTATGTCATCTACCAGATGACATCAATTGACATACTTTTTATGAGCTATCAAAATATGATTCCTCTGTAGATTCTGTATGGCAATTTATACTTGACTGACGCCACTTGTGGTTAGTTATTTGCCAGCTCAATTAACTACTTAATTATTTTATTGATTTCGAAGCAACAAAAAATAATTTTTTACCCTAAATTGAAAATTGTTTTTTTGAATTGTTTTTTGAAATTGAAAGTTTCCAGGGCAAAAAACAAGTTCTGTTTTGGAATTATTGGTTAATGGTGTCATTTAACCAAACACGAGGAGCTCCGAGGTCCGTGTGGTGTCGGACGTAAAGAATAGCACCATCCCATATCTTCCCGTGGGTGTCGTAAGAGGCGACTAAGGGACTTACCAGAGAATGGGCAGCAGCGTTCTCTGTGCCTTTGTAACAACCATACTGCGATCGCCAATCCGCCTGACAATCGTGGCGATTATGGCAAACCCCCCCCTTGGGGAGGCCTATGTCCAGCAGTGGACGTTTTTAGGCTGAAATGATGATGATGATGAGGAGCTTGTGGCTAAGTAACAACCGCACAGATCGATCGGTCAACGGTTAAGGTACGCTTGCCGCGGTCATCTGTGGATGGGTGACCATCCATTTAATACCGAGTTCCCTCCGTGCCTCTGAAAGCACGTAAAGCCGTTGTTCCCGGCTGCATAGATCTTTGACAGTCGTTATGGGTAGTCAGAAGCCAGAAAGTCTGACAACCAGTCTTACCAAGAGGTATCGTGTTACCTAATAACTGGGTTGAGAAGGTCCGATAGGCAGTCACTCCATGTAAAACACTGGTATTCAGCTGCACCCGTTTAGACTGGAAGCCGACCCCAACATAGTTGGGAATAGGCGACGCAGATGATGGTGTTGCTAGGAAGAAGTAGTGTCCCAACCAACTATACCATGATCGGAAAAAAAAACTGTTTCGATTGAAGCAGGTTCTATCACCAATATTTATCTAACACCGACAACCCGTACATCAAATAACTAACACCAATATCCCACTGACGTGCATATAAAATAGATTACCTATCCAGATACGCAGCCCACAGCCCGCAGCAGTGTTGCCAGTGTTGGAAAATCTACAGATACACTATTTCAATATCTGCGACAAAAAATACTGTGATGTCAAAAAAATACTGTGTATTTCAAAGTGCAATTAAAACACATTCTAATGTTGATATTGTAAAGACCCTGACTGGTTTCGCGATATGAAACCTTATTGGTTAAGTTTATAATATGACATTTAACAGTCCGCTTCGAGAGCTGAACAGACGAATTACGAGAAAAATATTACATACAAAAAATAATTTTATTAACTTAAACATTATTAACAATCAGTGTCACCCACACTAATAATAAAATTATAAATGCGAAAGTAAATGTGTTTGATTGTTACGATGTCACAGTTAAACTACTGAATCGATTTTGATGACATTTGGTCTAACCAAATGTCACACCTGTGGTCTGCACCGTGTAAATGGGGCTTTACTATCTATTTGCCCGTTCAAATATATTAAGTTGAAGCAACAATGAAAGTTGTACCGCCTGAACAGTTTTTAGACGATGCAAGTCAAAAGACAGGCGCAAAACTTCCATTGTGTAAAGAAGGCTTAAGGCTTAAACCCAAGAAAGAATGTAGGCTACTTTTCAACCGACTTCAAAAAGAAGGAGGTTCTGAATTCTGTATGTTTTTTTTTTTTGTATATTTGTTACGCGATTTCTCCGGCAAATGTAAAGCGATTTGGAAAATTCTTTTTGATGGATAGGGTATGCCTCTAGGGTGGTCCCATATAAATTTTATCGAAATCGATTCAGCACTTTTTGAAAAAATCAACAGAAAGCAAAAAAATATACATGGATGATGTTGTAATGTTCTCACCTTGTACTTTCAATCTCAGTTTTGACTTGCCATTTCTTAATGAATTTGGATGTTAGGGAAGTACTAAAAAGCGAAAAATAAAAAAGCTTTTTTACAAAAAAGACAACCGTCTTCAAAGGCAGTCGGTGGCAATACAAAACAACAAATAGGACAGCCAAGCCACCGACTTCCGAAACTAAAGTCATGTGTGTTCTGTTTTAAAGTTATTTTTCACTTTTTGTTTTTTTTAACCGCGCGACTTTATCTGCATCGTCAAAAGCGAATTACCGTATAATTCCATAACTGCCTCATTTAATAAATTTCTCCAAACCTCATTGCTGAAGACATCGACATATATTCTGTTGCGCTTTGGGTGAATTTGAAATAAAAAATAGCTACCTATAGAATTTGCTATGTTACAAAAACTGGAACTATTACAATTTTAAGTTTGCATTGGGTCTAACCTGTAAGGACATTTGTATGTCATGTTTTCATAATAAATAACATTCCGGCATTAAAAGCTTTAAACATCATGGTTGTACGCTAAAACATAGATCTACCGTAGTTACCGTGCCCTGGCAACACCGGCTCGCAGGCATATTAGGTTAGCTAACACAGTTTAGCCACGTACGCCGCCCCTGGATTGAATTATCCCCGGTCAGACAAATTGGAGCAGACATACCTCCGGAAGTGAGCTGGAAAATCGATTTTCCTGTCAACACTGCTACATACATGGGCTGTTAGTAGAAATTACTAGTAAAATGAAAAATAGAATATGAAAAAAGTTTAATTACAACTTTTGAAAATATGGGTGAACCAGCTTTCGAAATATTCAAAAATGTACCTACTTGCGGGCTCAGATTATGAAACAAAAACAAAAAGGCAGATAGACCACGCGGAACACAGAGAGTGAAGCCAAAAAAGCAAATACAAATTCAAAAGCGAATACCTACAACGCGCTTCGTGCTGTACTGACACGAGTCAGTACGTAAAGAAACGCCGCCGCATCGTTAAAAAAATAAAATACAAAAACAAATTCAAAACCGAGATTGTAGGTATTCGCTTTTATATTTGTATTTGCTTTTGGTGGCTTCACTCTCAGTGTTCCTCGCGGTCTATCTGCCTTTTGTTTCACAATCTGAACTTGCGGGAGTTCGAAAAATTACCGCCGAAATGCTTGTAGTGCTCAATTTTCGCCCACGATTATATTTCACGGGAAATTAAAAAAAAATCTCGCCCGAAGTATTCTAATAATCCATGCTTCTAGCGGACGCGTTATCTTGGTGAAAAAGAATGCCACGGACACCACTCTTTGTTCGCTCGCTATTTTAAAATAATTAAAGCATTTGCCCGGAACTTCATCCGCATTCGATTGTCGGTTATCGCGGATGCAGACAAAATCGCGAATTTAAATGTCGCCTATATCCATTCTTGGAGTTCAAACCTAGTCTGTACCAAATTTCATGAAAATCGGTTTTGTAATTTAGACGTGAAAACGCAACAAACACACTGTTGCCGCATATCAAACTTACGAATCGAGTAAATATATTCTACAATGCCCCACAACACTGGTCGGCCGCTGCGATTGGCTGCGCTGAAAAACTAAGTGGTTTCATCTAGTCGTCATATTTTTCACATTTTTATGTCATACGAAGAAAGAAGCTCATTATAATTTTATTTTTCAAATATACCACTATAATCTAAAGACTTGAAGTTACTAGTTAAGAGCGCGTATTCGATTCGTGACGAAAACTTCATGTTTTTGCGTTTTGCCCAGAGCAACATCGTAATTTTGTGAGCAGATTATTTAAAGACAGGGTACAATTTTAGAAAGATTAAGTCTTGATTTAGACAGCTTGTAACAATTCTGATAATTTACGAGAAATAAAAGGCTATGCTGAATTGTACGTATTGAATTTAATAGCTCTCACACGAAAGTTAAAATGTGATGAGTATCAAAAACAATTGTAAGTATAAAAGTTAACACTGACCTAAACGCACTAAGGTAAGGCAGTATCCAGGAGGATTATGATCTCCAGCCTGGCCGGCGTACAGGATCAGCCGAAGAGAAGTCTGACGCGATCAGCTCGGGGACGGAGGCCCCCCCAGGCGGTCAGTAGGACCAGCCCTGGGCAGCAAGAGGCTCGTGACAGCTCGACTTAGCCTCTAAACCGACTCTCGATTGCAGACTGGTAGACTTCAGTAAGTAGACTGGTAGTCTTCAGTAACGTACGCATATGGGTAATCAGAGTGTTACCCCAGCGACTCCGAGATCTAGACTGCAGCAACGTAAGCGTAGGAACAATCAGCGTGTCCAACAAACGGCTCCAAGAACTAGACTCAGCAACGTAAGCGTATCAGCAATCCGCGTGTTTACCAAACGGCTCCGTAATCCAGACTGCAGCAACGTAAGCGTATGGGGAATCAGCGTGTTCACCCAACGGCTCCGAAATCCAGACTGACCCATTTGACAGTTTCCTTTTCTGACCGCTCTTCCAAAATTCATAAAAAATCCAATTATGAATCTTCTTTCTAGAACGGTCAAATCGTTTTTTATATAGCAACGGCCAGACTCAATAATTGTCGAATGCCATTTATTTTAGTAATTTTTATTATAATATTAGTGCGAATCAGATCTAAAGAAACACACGATAATACAGCGGGTGTTCAGCCGTTTACTATCTAACACAGACAAACAAGCTTACAAGATATACAACATAGAGGTTTTACGTTAGTAGCCGAAAACTTATTTTAGAAGAAATGTTGGCCGGTCGTCAATTTGACGACTGTCACTGACAGACATGTCAAAGCAAAACATTATTTATTTTTCAGGTTTGTAAATATTAATTTGATCCAATTATACAGGAATAAATTACAAAGGATGACGACAGGAACAGCATAAAAAAGCGTAAGGGTTTGTAAATATTAAACAATGAATGATAATTATGAAATGAAGATGATACAGGAATACAATTACAACACAGACAAAACCAGCACATATAACTGTGGGTACATTATATATTACTTATAAGATTCCAAGAATCCATACAACAAATATTATAAAATGTAGACATATCGTGCGATGAATGATTTCATGCCTATGAAAAGTAAATATAGTTTTTCGAGTTGAACCGAAACACGAGTTGAACCGAAACACTATATTATCCCCAACGACCCGAGAAAAATTTTTGGCCTAGAACAAAAATTTTGAGAAGGTTAGATATTTCAGCATTCACAAACTTTCATACCTCATTCAAACACACCGACATCTTACGAAATTAAGGTCAAATGAGATTCACATTCAATGATCATCACGCAAACCTAAAGATTCATTAACAATAGGGCTTATTTTTGGAGTTGTAATCCGCTCGCGTTTAAAACCCATTATTAAGATAAAGATTTATATCAAGGGCTAGGCCTTGATCGATTATAATAAGGGCTTATGGAAGACGAGTTATTAACCGCTCGTGAAGATACCTATGGCTTTCAGAGTGAAGCCATAGATATGGGGAAAAAGATCAAGGGGATAGCCCTTAAATAATATTAATACAGGCTTATTTAAGGCGAGTTATTAGCCGCTCGTAAAGATACACCTATGGCTTTAAGAGTACAGCCATAGATATAATAGAAGATCCATCAACCTCAATAGTTGACGGTGGCTAATTAGTCAGAAATCCATCAACATGCAGACGTTGATGGTGCTAATTAGTCAAAAACTAACAAAGAGTTAGTAAATAAGAAGGTTAGGTAACGTTGTACCTAACAGTACTTCTTAAGCTCTTTAAAAAAAGGAGATTAAAATAATCTTATTGGTTTCAGAACCGATGAATGAAGAAAATAAATATCTATAGAGGTTTTATTAGGTCAAGATTAAAAACTCTATAGTAAGAAGAAGGAAGCGATAGACATGAGTAATGAATAAAACCATTTATAAGAAAAGGTAATATATGACAATATAAAAGTCAAAAGAAAAGAAAATAAAAATAGTCATAGGATTCCAGAGAGTGTCATGAAGTGACACTTGAAAAGTATAAGTGAGGAAAAATAATATTTAAGAAGCAAGAAGCAAAAGCTGAGAGAGGGACAGAGTTAAAAAGAGTGAAAAAAACTCCGAGAGGCTCAGAGTAACTAACCTCCGAAAGTTCAAAGGCGACTAGCCTCAAAAAGGTTAGAGTGACTAGCCTCTAAAGGGTCAGAGTGGCCTCAGGAGGGTCAAGGTGACTAGCCTTAAGAGGGTCAGAGTAACTAGCCTTAAGAGGTCAGGCGAGGGTAAATAAGATTCAGAGAATAAGAGAGCGACAACCCTCTGAGAGGTAAATGAGGGTAAATAAGGTTCAAGAGGATAAGGGAGTAACAACCCTCTGAGAGGTAAATGAGGTTAAATAAGATTCAAGAGGATATGAGAGCGACAACCCTCTGAGGGGTAAATGAAGATAAATAAGATTCAAGAGGGTGAGAGAGTGACAACCCTCTGAGAGGTAAATGAGAGTAAATAAGATTCAAGAGGATAAGAGAGCGACAGCCCTCTGGGAGGTAAATGAGGGTGAATAAGATTCAAGAGGATAAGAGAGCGACAACCCTCTGGGAGGATACATGAGTGACTGAGCCCTTTCGAGAGAGGGTCAAGCATGACTAGCCTCTACGAGAGAGGGCCGAGCATGACTAGCCTCTTCAAAAGAGGGCCATACTTGACTAGCCTCTTCAAGAGAGGGTCAAGGTGACTAGCCTCCTCAAGAGAGTCAAGCAAGTAATACACCTCACCTAGAGGTTCAAAGAGTAATACGCGCGTAAGAGTAAAACGAGTAATAAATAGTGACCGACCTCCGGTAGGATTAAACGTAATACACCTCACCGAGAGGTTTAAGCCGAGAGTGAAATAAAATGTTTATAAATCGAGCCCACGACATTGAGCCTATTCAATAAAATAAAACATTTATAAAGTAAAGTAAATGAAAGACAGTAATAATAATAATAATAATAATATTTATTCACATAAATATGTACATTTTTTTACAAATATAGTGTTTAATCTAAAATTAACGTACACAAAAGTTTTAGCATTTGGGGCCGAACTAGGCATAACCTGTATTTCAGCCCTCAACGCCGATCCCCCTGAGTTACAAGTTAGGTATTTTTATAAATGACATAGCAAAGAGCCCTTGTATGAATGTACATCTTATTATCATATTTAACTTATAAAATACAATTCAAAAAAAATAAAAAAGGTTACAATACTTACAAAGGTAGGTAACATTATAGTTGTGTAACCAGTCCTCTCTTTGTGTGTGATGAAGTTGTGCGTGAATGAGTGTGAGAGGGTGTGTAAGATTGCGGAGAAATACTTTTCGTTATTTTTGTAATAGATTTATGTAGGTATCTGAAGCAATTGTTCTGTCTCCTCATACGTGAGTTTCTGTAGGTACTCACTTACCGTAATTTTGCATGTTTTATTTGTCATCGGGTAAATGTTAAGATTTTTATTTAATTTGTTGTAAATATAGGGGCCAATAAATGAAGCAAATCTAGTGCAAAATTTTGTTTTAGAAGGAAATGGTTGTGGGCAAACCAAGTGTTTTGTGCGCCTATTCAGAGCGAGTGGGTTGTAAGGGATATTCTTATGTTGCATTAGTACAATTTTGAGAAGAAAAAGTTGTCTTACTGAAAGGACTTCACAAAATTCGTAGAGCTGCGAGGTAGGAAAGAATCTTGGTTTGAAAGTGCAAACTTTCAGAATCGCACGCTGGGCAACCTCAACAGGTTTTATGATAGTTTTAGGGGATCCTCCCCATGATGTTATACAGTAAGTAATGAGGGACTGGCAGAGGGCAAAGTATATCCGCTTTAGCACAGAGGGTTCGGAGACATGTCGGAGGGTCTTAAAGATGTAAATTAGCTTTCTTATCCTACCACAGAGGGCCTTAGTGTGTTCCTTAAAGTTGAGGTTCCTGTCTATGATAACGCCTAGATATTTTATTGCTGTTACTCGTTCTAGTTTAGGACAAGAACAGTTTTCTTTGGAGGAACACTCGTGTGCTATGATTTTGTGTTGATCATGATTGATTTCTGTGTTTAACCGTATGCTGAAGCAAATATATTTGGTTTTATCCACATTTAGAGTTAGCACATTGTCCTCAAGCCATTTCCCCACTGCATCAAAACCATCTTGGGCAGCTTTGTAAGCCTCTTCCCATGTATTGGCAGAGAAAGTGAGAGCAGTATCATCTGCAAAGGAGATAATTTTGCCATGGCGGAGCTTAAGAGTCGTGAGGTCGTTTATATAAACGAGAAATAAGGTTGGACCTAGGATGCTGCCTTGGGGGACCCCGTACGTGACTTTAAGGTCATCACTATTAACATTGCCAATTCTAACACTCTGATGCCGACCAGTTAAATAACTTTTGAATAGTTTTAGTTGAGTTCCTCTTATTCCAAGCAGTTCCAACTTGTTGAGTAAGATCGGGACAGAAATCGTATCAAAAGCTTTGGCTAGGTCAAGGAAAATAGTGAGAGACTTTTGTTTTTTATCAAGGTTATTGCTAATAGAGTTGATGATATCATTGACAGCTTGATCTGTTGATTTTCCTTCACGAAATCCATATTGGTTTGTTGATAGCAGATGTTTCGATTCTAGATATCCAACTAACCGTATATTAATAAGTCTCTCCAGAAGTTTAGAGAGCGCTGGGAGGATAGAAATCGGCCTGTAGTTAATGATACGACTTCTGTCACCGCTCTTGTGGATAGGGCAGACAACAGATTTTTTTAGGCTGTCAGGGAAAATACCATGCTGAAGACATGAGTTGAATATGAATGTAATCGGAGGGACCAGAAATTTTTTATATGTCTGTAAGAAGGAGCTGCTTATTGAGTCATAGCCCGTGGCACAATCTGTCTTTAGGTTGACGATTAAACGTTCCACCTCTTCCTCAGTGGTACTTTCCAAAACGAACGAGTTCAAATGTTGAAGTGTTTGAAGACTGTTACGTGTAGGTATGTTACTTGCCTTCTTTTGTTCTACCTTATCAGCCAGTGTTTTACCCACATTTACAAAGTACCTATTGATTTCATTTAGTGATGACTTAGGTGTCGTTGATAGAGACAGCAGTTCATTAGGGTGGTTTGTAGTTTTTGAGGTATTTGTGATTTCTTTTATTGCTTTCCATAATCTCTTGTTATCGCTTTGCGCCGCCCGCACTTTATCTTTCTCGTATGCTCTTTTTACTTTTTTTAACAGGTTATTGCAGAAGTTTCTGTAGCGCGTATAGGTAATTTTTAGGCTTATATTGTCTGGCGAGAGTTTACATTTACGGTGCAACTTATCTCTATTTCTTATACAGCGTAAAAGACCCTGCGTTATCCATGGCTTTATTATCTTCTTCCGTCTGGATAGGGTTACTACTTTGGTGTTATTAACTATGGCTTGCTGAAGGCTTTTTGTCAAATAATGCATAGAAGCATTTGGATCCGGTGATTCATAAATAGGATTTAAGTTAATATTAAGGATATCATGCTCTAAGTTTTTCGTGTCAACTTTTTTAATTGATGTATGAGAAAATTGATTTGTTTTCTTGAAGTTTAGGTTTAGTAACACGGGGTGGTGGTCTGTCAAAGTGACGTCGGGAACAATGGTCATAGCAGGGCCTTTAGTTTTAAGTAAGGCATGGTCAATGCATGTTTCACTTTCGCTACGTGTAATTAGTGTGTGGGCTGGAAGAAGGCCATGGGAAGCTACAAGGGTAAGGTAGCGTTCCCCATTTACCTCTAGTTTGTTATGGTTAATCGCAATATTTATATCTCCCATGACAATTATATTCTCAAAGTTGGTGTACTTGTTGAGAACTTCGTCTAATGATTTTAGGAAGGGATCTAGGTTGTGAAAAGAAGGTGAGCGATACATAGCAATGATTGCGGTGTGATTTTCATAAGTAGCAACTAAACAATTACATTCTTCGACATTTGGTTCAATCACTTTTAGTCGAAGATGTTCTTTAAAATAAATAACCACACCATCATTTTGTTTCGGATTATTTTTAGTAGTCTCATAACGATAGCCAATTATGTTTTTTATTTGTTATTTTATTTATTTTTGTTAGCATCTGTATAGTTTATCATCGTGTAGGTATGTACAAACAACTACAGAATATTGTTCTGAGCTGTCGAAAAGTGTCTCAGTCCCCAACTCAGTAGTGACCACTACGTGGTTTTAAAAACACACCCAAGCGAAGACTGAGTGCGGTTACCATAGGGTAAACGCTGTGGTGTGCACGTGTGTGGGGTGCAGCGTAATGTGGTAAAGTATAGAGTAAAAGTATAGGTGAGAACGACTATAGAGTATTCTTCTAATAGCCGCGTACAGTAAACCAAACCCCAACTTGTAAGTAACCAACGAGTGATTTAAAACTCACAAGCGCAGAATGGGTGCCAATTGCCAGAAGCAAGAGGATTGTGTGTGGGGATGTAGTGTAAATTTTTGTACAGTATGTATGTTCAGTACGACGAAGCGGGCTGAGGAGAAAATATTAGTATTTTACACACACACACACACAAAAGAATCTAAGCCAAATCAAAATGTCGAAATAAAGAGTACTAATAGACTAGTAAGATTAGAATTTTGAAGAGTATTTTACACACATAAGAATCTAAGCCAAATTAAGATATCGAAATAAAGAGTACTAATAGACTAGTAAGATTAGAATTTTGAAGAAAATGAGAGAGCTAGCTTTGATTTCACGATTGGGCGCCAAATGTAACAATTCTCATAATTTACGAGAAATAAAAGGCTATGCTGAATTGTACGTATTGAATTTAATAGCTCTCACACGAAAGTTAAAATGTGATGAGTATCAAAAACAATTGTAAGTATAAAAGTTAACACTGACCTAAACGCACTAAGGTAAGGCAGTATCCAGGAGGATTATGATCTCCAGCCTGGCCGGCGTACAGGATCAGCCGAAGAGAAGTCTGACGCGATCAGCTCGGGGACGGAGGCCCCCCCAGGCGGTCAGTAGGACCAGCCCTGGGCAGCAAGAGGCTCGTGACAGCTCGACTTAGCCTCTAAACCGACTCTCGATTGCAGACTGGTAGACTTCAGTAAGTAGACTGGTAGTCTTCAGTAACGTACGCATATGGGTAATCAGAGTGTTACCCCAGCGACTCCGAGATCTAGACTGCAGCAACGTAAGCGTAGGAACAATCAGCGTGTCCAACAAACGGCTCCAAGAACTAGACTCAGCAACGTAAGCGTATCAGCAATCCGCGTGTTTACCAAACGGCTCCGTAATCCAGACTGCAGCAACGTAAGCGTATGGGGAATCAGCGTGTTCACCCAACGGCTCCGAAATCCAGACTGACCCATTTGACAGGTTCCTTTTCTGACCGCTCTTCCAAAATTCATAAAAAATCCAATTATGAATCTTCTTTCTAGAACGGTCAAATCGTTTTTTATATAGCAACGGCCAGACTCAATAATTGTCGAATGCCATTTATTTTAGTAATTTTTATTATAATATTAGTGCGAATCAGATCTAAAGGAACACACGATAATACAGCGGGTGTTCAGCCGTTTACTATCTAACACAGACAAACAAGCTTACAAGATATACAACATAGAGGTTTTACGTTAGTAGCCGAAAACTTATTTTAGAAGAAATGTTGGCCGGTCGTCAATTTGACGACTGTCACTGACAGACATGTCAAAGCAAAACATTATTTATTTTTCAGGTTTGTAAATATTAATTTGATCCAATTATACAGGAATAAATTACAAAGGATGACGACAGGAACAGCATAAAAAAGCGTAAGGGTTTGTAAATATTAAACAATGAATGATAATTATGAAATGAAGATGATACAGGAATACAATTACAACACAGACAAAACCAGCACATATAACTGTGGGTACATTATATATTACTTATAAGATTCCAAGAATCCATACAACAAATATTATAAAATGTAGACATATCGTGCGATGAATGATTTCATGCCTATGAAAAGTAAATATAGTTTTTCGAGTTGAACCGAAACACGAGTTGAACCGAAACACTATAAGCTACAGAGTAAAAGTATAATTTTTAATTATGGTTTTTTAAAGCGAAGACAATTCTTTCATATCGTTTTACGAAAATAGACGTCAGAGTTAACTTTCACGACGAATACAACCATTACAATATGCCAAAATATTTTGTTTTATGCGTTTTTCCAACAGTATATACAGTCATAAAGACAGTAACAGAGCCAAAATTACGAAAATATTACTATTATGTATTAAAACAATGTTGAAAAAGTAGAAAATCGGTTCACTTGACAATTTTTTTTCACCAGTATTTGAATAAAAACATAACTGATATATTTATTTTATGAAAGTAAATGTTATGCTTAATATACAGAATATACAGACCGTTATACGAGCTCATTTATTTTAGACAATTATTTTAAAAAGCACTGTAAAACATCGCGCGCTGTCGTTTGTCGATCAATTTCAATGATTGGTACTTATTTCGTGCATATTTTTTTTTTCTGATGCACACAAACAGACCATTGTATTGTACTAGTGTGTGTCAATGCTGCTACGCCGTTCTAGCAATCGTTTAGATTTTGAGTTGCGTTTAATCGAATACGCGCCCTTAAGTAGATATACGCGCATCTACACAAACTCACTCACTTTCACACTTGTAATATTACTGTGGATTTTCACTTCCCTATCACTGCATACATATTATAAAACTAAGTCCCCCGCGGCGTCTGTCTGCCGGTTCACGATAAACTCAAAAACTACTGAACGGATTTACATGCGGTTTACACCAATAGACAGAGTAAATCAAGTGGAACGTTTAGGTGTATAATGTGTTAAGTTTTTGTCTCTTTTGAAATATGACGATCAACAACTTGCTTCAAAAACAATTTATGTTTAAATGGTGTTGATAATTTCTATTTATACAGACTTTTTTTCTTCAGCAGGTACCAGTCGCCCCCCGGAAACCGCCCCGAAGAGGTATCAAACTCCAACAGGAGAGACCCAAGAGGGCGCTGTTCTGTCTGACACTCAAGAACCCAATCAGAAAGACATTCATCGACATCGTGGAGTGGAAGTATCCTTTATACCATTTAAATGGAAAGTTCAATATTGACGCCTATTCTCGTTTTCACAAACTAAACTAAAATTAAACAATTGTCATCTCTTACTGCCAGGCAGCTGAAGAAAAGGACGGCGAAAGATATGGACTAAGTTAGAGATGTCAAATTAGTTTTTTTTTAACTTCGCCGTGTTTTTAATCAATACGTTCTGACATGACAATATAGTTGTATAAACATTTTAGGTCAACTTAAATTGACAGCTATTATTAATATCGGTCTCTTTCTTGTTTTATCCGAGAGAAAGAGATATATAGAGCTTAAAATAAGTTTAGGTCACGCACAACAGAATTAGCACCATTGTTCCATTAATTAATCCGGTTAAAAAATGCAACATGCGCTGTAACCTCCATAGGGATAATGTAACCATTAGGTATTTTGTAAAATCTTGATTTAAAAGAGTGTCCGTGGAGTTTCATGCTCGTTCTTCTCCATAGAGACCTACCTACGTTTTGGAACGAGCAACTAGCTTCAACTTTCTGACTAACTGACCGACTCCATGACAATTCAAAAGCCTGTAAATGGTTTAATTGAAATAAATGCTTCGACTTTGACTTTGATTCATCTGCCTAGCCTTTTTCTCTCTGAGCGACTGCCTATAGGACCTCCACAACCCAGTTAGTGGGTAGCACGATACCCCTTGGTAAGACTGGTTGTCAGACTCTCACTTCTGACTACCTATAACGAAAGTCTAAGATCTACAAATAACCAAGGGCTTTACGTGCTTTCCGAGGTACAGAAGGGTCTTGGTATGAAATGGACGGTCACCCATCCACGGGCAAACCGCGGCAAGCTTAGCTTAACCTTGATCGATCTATCTATTCGTTTATTTATTTATTTATTTAGGTTAGCCAACAATTGTTTACACAATACATTAACAATTATTTCTTAATAGTACATTTATAAGTGCAACAATTACTTAAAGGCTAACACAGCATGCGCAATTTATGGTTTTACATAATACCTAATAATATAAGTGTATATATTAATATAAAACAATATATATATATTTACAGTTATATAAACAATTATAATTCTTCCGTAACAACTAATAATAATTACATTTTAATTACAATAACAATAAATAACAATAACATTCATAAATTAAATTGAGATAATTAAAATTAAAATTAGAAAAATACATTAAATAAAGAGATTGTGAGAATAGTGCTCAATGATGATTTTATAAAATTTACCTATGCTGTCATGATGTATATCAGTAAGATCACTGCAATTATTTAGGTTTTTACACAAGCGTGAGATCGGTGAGTTAGCACCCAGGACTGTTCTGCGCAAGGGTGGGTACAGTACAGTACAGGTGGTATTCGATTGATCTATCTCTAGATATTTTCCGCATACCTCATTATCAAGCAGGAGACAACAGAACTAGGCCAATAGGCACATAGGGACTGGTAGAAGCCCAATTGCCAAGCTCTACGGATTCATCATCATCATCATCAGCCTGAAGACGTCCACTGTTGAACAAAGACCTCCCCCATAAGAGGGGGGGGGGGTGTCATAATCCCAACGCTTGGCAGGCGTCTTGGGGATCGCAGTGAAGTTGCTGCCTGACTTCCAGCTCCACGGATTATAATTGACATATTAATGGGTCCTAAAATTAATGAAAATACAGTACCTAATATAAAACTCACAAGATAAAAACCTTCATCACATTATGTAACGTATTTATTATAAAGAATATTCCGCGAAAGCTTTACCTATGGTATATCCATAATATTGGGATATAAATAATTCGCATGATCGATATATTTAAAATCAATATGGACGCGAATGAACGGAAGCCACTGGCGGGTTGCCAGAAAACATCATATTGGGAATCACCATCTAGAATATAAAACATATTTATGCCCTTGTCCCATTCTGTTACTTGGGGTCGGTAAGTTAAAACCGTACAGATCGATCGGTCAAAGGTTAAGCTACACTTATCGCAGTCGGTCTGTGGATGGGTGATCATCCCTTTCATACCGAGTTCCCTCCGTGCCTCGGAAAGCACGTTAAGCCGTTGGTCCCGGCTGTCATTTGTAAATCTTCGACAGTCGTTGTGGGTAGTCAGAAGCGAGAAAGTCTGACAACCAGTCTTACCAAGGGGTATCGTGTTACCCAGTAACTGGGTTGTGGAGGTCCGATAGGCAGTCGCTCCATGTAAAACACTGGTATTTAGCTGCATTCGGTTAGACTGGAAGCCGACCCCCATATAGTTGGGAATAGGCTAGGCAGAAGATGGTCGGCGCAACACGTTTTGTTCTTTCATTTTGTTCTGTGCTTTCATGCTTTCACTGACTCCCTTTTCATTCATATCATTCTTCACACAATCCATCCATCTTTTCTTCAGCCTTCCTCTCTCTCCACACACATCTATATTCATAACTCTTTTAGTCAAATGCGTTTTATGTGGCTAAAACATAAATATTAACTTTATCTAAAATATAAACATAGGTACCTTTTTTAATTAATGGTAACAAGCATTATTTTTATAAAGTAATTAATGTCGGTGTCTATTCCGACAATTTTCGCTAATGAAATGGGGCAGGTTGATGAAAGGCTGGTCGGATTTGGCGGGACTTTCACTGGCAAAATAGCTGTTATAAGGAGTAATATAGGCCACTTTTATTTTAGAAAAAGAATTTGGGTTCCACGTAAAAACAATGGGCGGGAATCGCGCATTAACTTATGTAATATGGACTCAGGTCAAAGACATGTCTTTGATCCAGGTAAATAAATTAAAAATATATAAGTACGTATATTAATAAAAAAGGACCAAATTAATCCATTGAATTGGGTTCTGAAGGGTCATTGTCCTTAACTGTTTGTTATAATACTCAAATTATCTAAAAGAAAGAATTTCTATTTTAGGGACAAATATGTAACTGATTCTATAACAATAATAGAAGCAGATAAGCTTGCCGATGAGTACTCTAGCCTCACCAATACGACGCTCAACCGGCACTGCCATGCTGGTATAGCTGGTTTTGGGTCGTGCAGCTCCGTCACTGTTAGGAAATTTGACACGCGTTACACGACATGCCGCTACAAGGTCGAGTGGGTATCGGTGAGGTCTTCGCTGCTGTCAAAACGGTTTGACAGCTGCGAATCTAACAGCATACACCAGCGCTTTGTTTTTCTTGTTCATAAGCAAATGAGGTAATTGTGGTTCAGGCGGTGTAGAACGATAGAATGTACATATATAGGTACATAGAGACACAGAAACAGATTTAAATGCGAACCACAGTACACGACTAATATTGTAAGTATTACAATGTTGTCAATTTGTCGCTAAATTGACTAGATGGACCATATTTTACTGCTTCACTGTGTCAGTCAGGAAGTCATAAAAATAAGTACTTTTGGCTCTTCATAATCACAAATAAATCCTGCTAGAAATGGCAAGGCTAAACACATGTATAAAATGGGTTTATTTCTGCCAAAGAAAACCAACACATGTCAAAATTTCACCCATTTTGATCTTGTATATTTAATGCTAATTAATTTTAGATCTATTTTAACCATACGTTTTGCATTTACATCGTACTGTTATTGTCGCGGGCAACATTTGTATGATGAGCACTTGTGTTTGTGTTGTGTCTGGTTCTTGTTTATCTATAGGTATAAATATTTATTTCACATGTATTTGTGTGAGTATATCAACTGTCTGGCACTTAAAGTACTACAGGGCCTATATAGTTTGGAGTCAGATGGCCGTGTGTGAAATGTCCCCAGATACATATTTATTTATTGTTTAATATAATGTAACACATCCGACATATTGAACTACATAGATTGACGTAGGTAATTAACTTAATCATCGAGAGATTATGGGTTGTCTTGAATAGTCTAAATAATAATTACGTATCCATTTGAGTTACTCATTGGAGTAGAAGACACCACCTATCAATTGTAATGTTACTGCTGTCAAAACTCGAATCCCCCTAAATATTTTGTGTGGCAATAATATCCAATTCTGTCGTCACTAATTTGCCAAGTGGATTGACTATAGTCCCACCGCTTCACTGAGACCGTTCCTGAGGTAGCTGCGCGGTGCGGGAGAAGTGTGGTGACGTGATGCGAGAGCTCACTGATACGTCAACTTGTGACAACTGTCACCCCTCCCGCACCGCGCAGCTACCTCAGTGTATTGACGTGACGCGGCGCTCACTGATACGTCAACTTTTGACAACTGTCACCCCTCCCGCATCGCGCTGCTACCTCAGTGTCTTGACGTGACGCGAGAGCTCACTGATACGTTAACTTGTGACAACTGTCACCCCTCCCGCATCGCGCAACTACCTCAGTGTGTTGACGTGATGCGAGAGCTCACTGATACGTCAATTTATGACAACTATCACCCCTCCCGCACCGCGCAGCTACCTCAGTGTGTTGATGTGACGCGAGAGCTGACTGATACGTCAACTTGTGACAACTGCCACCCCTCCCGCACCGCGTAGCTACCTCAGTGTGTAGACGTGACGTGAGAGCTCACTGATACGTCAACTTGTGACAACTGTCACCCCTCCCGCACCGCGCAGCTACCTCAGTCTGTTGATGTGACGCGAGAGCTCACTGATACGTCAACTTGTGACAACTGTCACCCCTCCCACACCGCGCAGCTACCACAGTGTGTAGACGTGACGTGAGAGCTCACTGATACGTCAACTTGTGACAACTGTCACCCCTCCCGCATCGCGCTGCTACCTCAGTGTGTTGACTTGACGCGAGAGCTCACTGATACGTCAATTTGTGACAACTATCACCCCTCCCGCACCGCGCAGCTACCTCAGTGTGTTGATGTGACGCGAGAGCTTACTGATACGTCAACTTTTGACAACTGTCACCCCTCCCGCACCGCGCATCTACCTTGACGTGACGCGAAAGCTCACTGATACGTCAACTTGTGACAACTGTCAACCCTCCCGCATCGCGCTGCTACCTCAGTGTCTTGACGTGACGCGAGAGCTCACTGATACGTTAACTTGTGACAACTGTCACCCCTTCCGCATCGCGCAGCTACCTCAGTGTGTTGACGTGATGCGAGAGCTCACTGATACGTTAACTTGTGACAACTGTCACCCCTCCCGCATCTCGCAGCTACCTCAGTGTGTTGACGTGATGCGAGAGCTCACTGATACGTCAATTTGTGACCACTATCACCCCTCCCGCACCGCGTAGCTACCTCAGTGTGTTGATGTGACGCGAGAGCTCACTGATATGCCAACTTGTGTTAACTGTCACCCCTCCCGCACCGTGCAGCTACCTCAGTGTGTAGACGTGACGCGACATTTGTAAATGAAGTCTGAAATAAAGTGATTATTATTTATTTTATTATTAAAGTAACTAATCTAATTACACAGTTAATTGAAAATTAATAAGTTTACAGGGATAAAATCAAAGTGTTTTTTTAGAGAAATTGTTGTAGAGTTGCAAACCATGCCCCACCACCTGTCATGTCCTCTTTGCCCCAAAACATGCGATCGGAGTGAATTATGCGCTGCCACGGACGACGCAGTGGAAGTGGCTAAGTTCTGGGCCAAACAAATTTAACACTGTCGTACCAGCGATACGAAGAAGAAGAGAAATCGTGTGTTGGAATTCTGGTTTCAACTACCCAATTAGAAAGCTGACAGTAGGATCCTCCTAACAAAAATCAAAAGAAATATTTAAAGTTTATCTAGTACTAGTACCCGACCCGGCTTCGCACGGGCCGATAGCCTTCCTCGATAAATAGACTACCCAAAACAATAAGATTTTTTCAATTCAACCAGTAGATCCTGAGATTAACGCGTTCAACCAACCAAACAAACAAACTCTTCAGCTTTATAATATTAGTATAGATTAATCTCTCACTAGAATGTAAATCAAAAGATTAACACAAAGATAAAAAGTGAAATATCGCACGAATATAGTATTTTTGTCACTAAAAAAGTTGAGCGGAAATCGTTTGCCATTCCTCATCCAATGTATCGACGGACAGACAGCTTGGAGCATGTCGCCAGTTTCATATTAATTATGACCGTAATATTGAGCTTAGTTGTTGTTACAACAAAGCTCCGAAAACTTCCGCCTCGGAGTTTGCCAAAGAGCCATGGAGCGCAGCATTTTGGATGTAAAACAAAAAATTCAAATTCAAATTCAAAACATTTATTTCAGACTTTAGGTCCATATATGGTGTTAGTTATACATCGAAATACCTTAAAACTATGTTAGTATCTTACACACAAGCCTATACTACATGCAACCTTATCCAATGCCTCCAAATAGGACTATGTATGTATTCAGCAATTACACTCAGGTAGCCGTTGGGACTGCCCCTCACCCTTCGCATCAGCGATGCCGCTCTCTTCCGTATAATGGCGTGAAAGCCGTCCACCTGAGCCTCAGCAAACATCGCTGACGCACTGCAGTAGCGAGCCAATCCCATCAGCAACCTGAATGCACGACAGGATAGAATCAGAAACACCACGCTGCGTTCTAAAACGGGTATATCAGACGTAGGCAAAGGCTGCCAGGCTTAAGTGGGATGGGCGGGTCACGTCAGCCGCATGCAGAGTGACCGCTGGGCGAGAGTCTCCACGCAACGGGTGCCTGAAGATGGACGGCGTCGCCGAGGACGGCCCAGAAAGAGATGGCTGGATGACCTGGACGCGTAACACGAGGGCTGGTTCGAGGTGGCGCTGGATAAAAGCTCCTGGAAGGACTTGGGGGAGGCCTTTGCCCAGCAGTGGAACAGCACAGGCTAATTAAAAAAAAATGTTGAGCTGTATGGACAGTGCAGGAAGAATAGCATATGCTTAATCAGTTTCCATTGATGAAGCTTTTTACTTTTTAGAGTAGGTACCGTACCTCACAAGGAAAAAACGTTGTCTCTCGATCCATTTTCTCAAGAATGAGGAAAGATATCAAGGAGAAGCTCTTTTATGGGACAAGCCCGCCACACTATTCCCTAACCACTGTAACTCCTATAAGCCAGAATCAACAATGGCGACCACCAGAAAAGCTCCAGAGCAATGAAGCTTGACGAGTCCCAGAGAAACGATTCAACTGTCTTGGATCCCGCAACGAAATTAATCAGAAAAGAACAGCGGAGGAGTAAGAAAAGCATATTTTCCACTTCCCTCCAAATCAAGCAGGAGACAAAACAGAACTAGGCCAATAGGCACAAAGGAACGTTTACAACTGGGAGAAACCCAGTTGCTAAGCACCACGGATTATAATTGACATAATTAATGGGTCCTAAAAAGGAGGAGCTCAAGGAGAAGCGCGTGGTTAAAAAAGCCGTAAAAATCGATCAGTTAAAGGTTAAGCTACACTTGCCGCGGTCGGTCCCATCCATTTTATACCAAGTTCCCTCCGTGCCTTGGAAAGCACGTAAGGCCGCTGGTCCCGGCTGTAATTTGTAGATCTTTGGCAGTCGTTATGTGTTAAGCACCACGGATTATAATTGATCGAATCTCGAAGATATCTCAAAATACTCACCGCACTATAACTCCATCAAAAAAAAAAGATCAGTCGAGAGAAAAGAGAAAATCAAAGACATTCCTAAACAAAAAATAGACATCACTATTAAACACACACGAAACAAAAATACAATCAATGTTTGCCATTATATTGTGCGGAAGTTAGACGTAAACGCAGAGTTATAAACTATTTTTGAACTATGACTTCCTCGTGTGAAATGTGGGAATGCACAATGATTATCAATGTAGGATGACGAAGATTCAATTGTACAGAGGCCAGCACATCAAGCGACTACAATCTGTCAAATTTCTTTGATAGATTTTCAACTTTATTACAAAGCATAAGGTTCATATTCAATTGGGAAATATTGACAGTTAGGTATGGCTTAATGTGCTGGCGTCTGTACCTCTATGAAGTGGGAGGGTATATATAGCGTGACTGGCTATTGGTGGCTGATATTTAAACCACATATTGTACCAATAATTGTTAGGATATTTTTTTCTTCTAGGATATAAGTACCTGAGACGGGACGGGCCCTGGCGACATTGAATTTCTTCTTCCAAACAAACATATAATAAATAAATAATAATATGTGGGGACATTTTCACAAACGGCCGTCTGACCCCAAACTAGGGAGACCCTGTACTATGGGTGTCAGACAGCTGATATACATACACATTTTTTTAGTGCATACATATATGTATAGATAAACAACACCCAGAGACAAGGCAAACACAAGTGCTCATCACACAAATGTTTACCCTGGGCGAGAACCGAACCCGAAACACGCTGCGCAGCAGTCGATCGCTCAGCCGCTGCGCCAACCGTGTCGTCTTCAAAATTATCTAACTACTTAGTACACTTTGATATTCCAAAACTCAATGCAGCGCAGTACAGTTTTTACAGTGTTGGGGATTTCCTGGATCATAAAATCGCATGATGACTGGCTGTTTCGTTATGCATGTAAAATTTGCACGCTTAAATCGATTAGGCAAAACATATTTATTCACATTGTTAACATTACCATCTTTTATACCATGTTTTTTAGCAAATAAATGATATTATTAATAGTAATGAACATCAAAGGCACGGTAACCATCAGCTGAGCCAATTACGTTTGTTGCTACTTTGACCTTCCTTCATATCTCCAAAACCAGTGGATTCCCATGAATGTCCTAGAAAAAATGGTCCTTATAATTGGTTCAATATGTGGTTAAACTATCGGTCACGCATTACTAGTCTATACTAATATTATAAAGCTGAAGAGTTTGTTTGTTTGGTAGAACGCGCTAATCTCAGGAGATACTGGTTCGAATTGAAAAATTCTTTTTGTGTTGGATAGACCATTTATCGAGGAAGGCTATAGGCCCGTGCGAAGCCGGGTCGGGTCGCTAGTCACCCTATATACAAACTTATCCATCCTATTATTATTATTTTCATTTATTTATTTTATTTCGTATTATATTTTTAAATATTAGTAAAAAACAAAAACATTTTAAAATATAAAAATAGTAGCCCACCGTTATTGGGAACAGGGTCCAAGCTACCGGTGGTCAGGGCTCCTGAGAGAGGAATCTCCTAACAATACGCGCCGTGTGCAGGAGTACCTACTGCTTTCTGAATCAAGCCCTTGATCCAGCTGCCCAACGAGACCCTCCTCAGATGTTGGTCGAGGCTCTTGGAAATTATTCCATTGGCCGTAACGACTATCGGCACAATGACTGCAGTGTTCACATCCCACATGTCGACAACCTCGCGAGCCAAGTCAAGATACTTAATTTGTTTATCTTTCTCGGTTTTCACGAGGTTCTCGTCATGCGAAACCGCTGTATCAACAATCATTATTGTTATTATAATTAAGAGGGAAATATTTTTTTGTAACAGGTAATCTCAAATATACGAACATGTGTATCAAATACTATCAAATTTTCACTGTTTTATAGAAGTAAAGTTTGTTTGTATTTATCTTTTTTTTTGCGTGTTTTATTGTATGGGTACTTGACTTCCTAGCGAACAAAGCCGTGAGCAAAAGCTAGTGTTTTATGTATTTGTCTTCCACGAGGACGAAGACGCGAACAGAAATCGCGAGATGTAAAAAAAAATAATTAAAAGTGAATTGAGTCCATTATAAAGTTGTATTTGTTGGGTCCGCTCTCGACCTCGATATCAAGTGATTGAAAAGCAATTACGGAACTCCAGCCCAGTAGTTAAGCAAAAGAATAGCTGTGATCAAAACTTAAGTTTATGTTGATAACGGTTTAGTTCCAAATACGCTTACCAAAGCCATGTGCGGAACCACTGGAACCACCGGTATAGTGGGTCTAAAACTACCACCAGTATGGTGGAATTGAGAAAATCGTTTGGTTTAGGTAAGGTTAGAACTATAACCATAAATGCGCGAAGGCGAGCGAGCGGTGCCGCGGTAGTGGCCGCCAAGCGCCAGATCCCCTCTATAGTTGGTGAATCATTTGGGTTAGGTTAGGTGAATGGTATAGTTTAGACCCACCATACCATAATGGCCAGTGGTATGGTGGATCTGCAATACCAAAGCCACCATACCTATTTTTTCTGCAGTCTATGACTCGAACAGCGACTACACTGTTGCTAAAGTTCAAAGCTGGGTTACGGCTGTCTAATAAAAACTATTACAGCTTCTAAATACCGCCACTAAAACCAGTAGTTTCCGTGCAACATTCTCCATTACCGGCAAAGGCGAAAAAAATCTGGCACACACCCAAGTAATGGCGGAATGTATGAATGAGTGACAGAAAATATCGAAACGTGCGTGTTACAAAATTGTGGGGAAATAGGACAACTTCGCGGTAGGCTGCCAATGTCAAGAGTTCAGGGCCTCAAGTCTGCTATTACAATAGTGTCAGAATGGTCTATCATTGATTTCGTAATTGTTGATTTTGATAAGTTTTGTAATCTACTAATATAATGGCGTCATTATGACTTTCCAATGGTCAACCAGTGACACGCCATTGAAACATATTTCTTTCAATGGCGTGTCACTGGTTGAATAGAATGGTAGTCTCGTACAAAATGACAACTGAATGATTGACTTAGGCGGTAATCTGCTAAAATTTTGACAGTTCCTTTGATCAGTGACCTACCACTCGAACGTCATTGTGCAGTCAATGATCGACCATTATGAATTTAGCAGATTACGAACATTTAGCAAAATGACAATGGGATCGTGTTGGAATGACGAAATTATAAAAATAGCAGACTTGGCCCCCTGGTTCAGCTTCAAATCATATAATAATAATAATAATAATAATAATAATATTTTTATATTTTTATTTTTATTTCTTTTGTCAAGTCATTACTTGACAAAAGAAATACATTTTTGCTTAAATATAAATTACATTTCTAAGACTTCCGTGCCTGAACTAGGTAATCCTGTGTTTCAGGCGAGAAGAGCTAAATAATGTTATAAAATTAATAAACAATCAAAAAGTCAATTCAAAAGAAAGTTGACAATTTATAGACAACAGTTGAGTAGCTTAACTAATATATCTAAATTAAATAAATACTAAATGGAAGTAAAACATAAAATATCTGAACTATAAATTCACTTTATCACACATAGTAAATTCTCTGTATCTTCATAGGACATACTTTGAAGAGCATCCTTGAGAATTATCTTACAATTTGTGTAGGTCAGGGAATAGATGCTTGCTTTTGCGTTTAGTCTATTATAGAGGAGAGGACCGAGGAATAGGTAAAATTTGGATATAAATGCGTGTTTTGTTGTTTTTTGTGGACAGACTATATCTTTACGTCTTTTATTAGTATATTCAGTGCTGTAGGGTAAAGCTCTATGTTGTCTTAATACAATGCCCATTATGAATAGCTGCCGAACTGTTAATACTTCAAAATACTTGTATAGGAGGTTAGTAGGAAAAAGGAAAGGGCGGAAAGTAGCCACTTTGAGAATCGCCCTCTGAGTTCTCTCGATGGTTAGTAACCTGGTTTTACCCGCTCCACCCCATGTCGTAATACAATAAGTTAATATTGATTGACATAGAGCAAAGTACACTTGTCGAATTATTTTTGAGTCAGCAATATAGCGTAATTTTTTAAAAACAAATATCAACTTACGAACTCTATTATTTAATGCTTCTATATGGTGTTTGAACGAAAGTGTTTCATCAATTATAACGCCAAGATATTTTGTTGTAGTTGCCATTTTAATGTTAGGACAACCACATTGGTTATTTGTGGAAAAGGTGCAATGATGAGCATATAATGTTGAGTTAGTACCAGTTGATTTTTGCTTGCGCATTGAAAACTTAATGTAATTTGTCTTGTCAGCATTTAGTGTTAGTGAATTGTGTTGAAGCCCTTTATTTACAACATTAAATCCGTGTTGCGCAAACCTGTAGACATTTTCTTCTGAGTCAGCCGAAAATAAAAGAGCAGTGTCGTCAGCATAAGAAACAATTAGGCCGTTTTCTAAATTTAGATTACAAAGATCGTTTATGTATATCAAAAATAGTGTAGGGGCTAAAATACTTCCTTGGGGTACTCCGAAGGACGTGTTTTTTTTATCATCGCTGAGAACATTACCAATCTTGACACATTGGGTACGGTCTTCTAAATAGCTCTTAAATAGGTTCAGCTGGGTGCCTCTAATGCCTATGGCTTCAAGCTTGCGCAACAGAATAGGAATAGGAACCGTGTCAAAAGCTTTGGCGAGGTCCAAGAAAATGCCTATTGTGTGGTTACCATTATCAAGTTCTTGTGCTAGATAGTCAGTCAGATGATGTACAGCATCATTTGTAGACATTTTAGGCCTGAATCCAAACTGCTGCCTAGATAAAATTAATTTTTCCTCCAAATATTTGAAAAGCCTTTTATTTATAATCTTTTCTAATATTTTAGACATAGAAGGCAGTAAGGAAATAGGTCTATAATTTGTCACATGATCTTTATCGCCTGATTTATAGACAGGGACAACAACAGCTTTTTTGAGGCATTCGGGAAAAATACCTAAGGATAAACATTTTTGGTAAATATAAGTTAGTGGCGGCACCAAAATGCGCCTGAACTGTTTGATAATTTTACTTGATATGTTATCCCAGCCAACTGCACAGTCGTCTTTCAAATTCATAATTATTGTATCTACCTCTGTCTCGTCAGTATCTAGCAACACAAAAGATGATAAGATAGTGCTAGACGTAAACGACGTGCTCGATAGATGATGTGAATGGCCAAGAACTTTTTCAGCCAAATTCTTTCCAACATTAACAAAGAAATCGTTTGCAATGTTAACCGATGTTAAATGAGATGCGTGTGCTTGTAATAAACTTGTAGGTGACTGATTTTGCTTCGAGTTATATGTTACCCTTTTAATAAAATTCCAGATTTTTTTACTATCCGTACCAGCCTTTTCTAGTGCAATTTTATCGTAGTTTCTTTTAACTTTTCTCAAAAGATCATTACAGAAGTTCCGATATCGTTTATATGACTGTTGCAAAATTAAATTATCTGGATTAGATTTCGCTTTCATATGCAGTCTATCTCTATTTTTCATACAGCGAATGAGACCTGTCGTGATCCACGGCTTTATGTTGTAGTTTTTGCAATTTTGCCGAAAAGTGACTGTGTTTTTATGAATTGCATGTTGTACATTTTTGATTAGGTATAACAAACAAAACTGCGGATCAGCAGAATCGTAGACTGGGTTGAAGTCGATATTACGTAAGTCTTCTTCAAGTTTATTTACATTTAATCTAGAATTTGTTCGTGGGACTACTTTAGGTAAATTAGAATTTAAAATTAGTAGGGTAGCATTGTGATCGGTTAATGTTGAATTAATTACAAGAGCTAGTGCAGAAAGGTTCGACTTAAGTATTATATGGTCCAAACAGGAGCCACTTTGATGTGTAGGAAACGTGTGGGCGGGAAGCAAACCATGGAAGGCGCATAGGTTAAGGTATTCCTCAGCAGATGCGTCAGCACTTCCTGGAAGAATATTAATATTAATATCTCCAATTAAAATGGTGCTTTTGAAAGATGATAGGTTCTGCAAGGTGTCGTTTAGCGAGTCAGTGAAATTGTCTGTATTTCTAAAAGAAGGGGGTCGATATATGGCAAGTATCGCTAATTCGGACCCAATTTTAATTAACAATCTGTTGCAATCGTGCATATTTGGTTCCTCGACAGACACATTGAGATGATTTCTTACATAAACTATCACCCCATCATTTTGATTGTATTTTATGGTACTTCTATACATATTATATCCCGGAATTAGAGGTATGTTATATTGTTTGGCCAGCCAACATTCCGTTAAGACAATAACATCACAGTTTATGTCTAAACGTTGAAGAAAAATGCTGAAATTATCGAAATTCTTAAAAATACTACGAATATTTTGGGTTAGTATGGTTAGTGGACTAGTGTAAGAGGAAAGATATTTTTTACAGTGTTCAACATCACACACCTGAGAATCAGATACAGAGAAATTGTCTATGTCATTAATTAAATTATTAATCATAATTATAGTTATAAATAAATCAAACAATAATAAGGGCCGAAAAATACGTAATTTACGGCGCTCTTAGGCGCCTCCATAATCAATAGAATTTATGTACCTCTTTTCGGCCATTATTTTCGCCGGACAGTCAGCAGCGCTTGTCTTGTGGTTACTCGGCTTTTTGAAGTGCAAACAAGTTGCGCATTTTGGTTCCTCAGCCTTCTTTGTACATTCTTTAATGGAATGACCCAGATCACCACAGTGGCCACAGGTATAGTTGGACTCCCGACATGATTTAGCCGCATGTCCGTACTGCTGACACTTATAGCAGCGTGTGACTAGAGTAAAGTCTCTCACAGGGCATGATGACCAATTTATAAAAACTCTGTCTTTAGATATCAGGGCTTTACGTATCTCTGCCGATATTTCTATTATAAAATTACAGGTCTCAGCGTCCTTCTTACCTGACTTATGGCTTAACTTAATAGAGGTCAAGAAGGTCTCAAGGCTGCAATTCTGAAGGTTCTCTGCTAAGTTTTGGTGGAACAAACAAGTAAAAACTTCCTTTTCTTGCATGGTCGAGGGCACTCCGATAATTACTACCCTAGGCTTCCTTTTTTGGGGCTCATCTACTGTAAGGCCTGAATTTGACAACTGCATCGATTTTTTAACCTTCTCAATGTCGTCCTTCGTTTCAGTGCTAATGATGACACCGCCATTTTTTGTCTTGCGTAGTCCTCTTACATGTAGTTTCATCTGCTCGGGGCATATAATTTTTTGACCGAGTGATTTTGTGTCCTCACTCGATTTCTCTTTGTCGGTAGGGTAAATGGCTACTGAACTTAAATTTAAGGGCTGTATAAAATTGTTTGTACCTTTTTTAACCATGTCAGCAAAGGAAGTTCCTGTAACAGGTTTCATTGAAGCTCCAATGGTCAATTTGAGGTCTCGTAGCTGTTCTGACAGGTCGATTTGTTCCTCTAGTGTTTGGACGGTGGAGTGGGCTCGGACAGCTCTCAGCTTCAGGGACTGATACTGAACTGCCATCTGCGATGTGCCATGACCGACTTTTCGACACAAGTTAGTGATTCGCAGCTTTTGCTCCGTGTTCAGTTTGCTCTCTGATGCAATAGAGCACACTTCATTCAGGCACTGGTCAATGGACGACATCCAGCTCTGGATTTCCGGCGTTGATATTACTTCCCTCAAGATATCGTCTCTTTGGCTGGGCGTTTGAGGATTAGGTGCGGGGGCCGACACGGGGTCCGGCTCGGGTGTCGGTGCAGGTGCAGATGCGGGCACGGGTGTAGGAGGTGGGCTCCGAGCACATCTGCCACCCCGGCTAAAGGGACTGGTTGACATTGTGATAAAAGTTATTTACTTGCTAATTACTTAAACACATTATCACTGTAGCGATTTACACACATAACATATTATGCCTACGTATGACAGTTTGCTTTACTACCGGCTATTTGGTAAAACTAGGTCACGATTCAGCAAATGATTATTTATTTATTTTAATTAAACTTCGACACGTCTGATCGCAACGAAATTCGATCAATTAGCCATACATACATATGCAAGTATGCTGGTTCGGTCAAAGTAAAACTACGCTTGCCGCGGTCGGTTTATGGATGGGTGACCATCCATTTCATACCGAGTTCCCTCCGTGCCTCAGAAAGCCCGTAAAGCTGTTGGTCCCTGCTGTCATTCGTAGATATTTCGTTATGGGTAGTCAGAAGCCAGAAAGTCTGACAACCAGTCTTACCAAGGGGTATCGTGTTACCCAGTAATTGGGTTGTGGACGTCAGATAGTTAAAGCTAGTTGCTAGTTCCAAACAGTAGGGTTCTATGGAGAAGAACTTCCAAGTCCTCCCAGGGACTCATTTCCTGTGCCACTGCGTGCCCTGGTGGTACGGGTCCAGGTCATCTCGCTATCTCTTTCTGGGTCGCCCATCTACAGGCATCCATTGCGTGAAGATTCTTACCCAGTGGTGCATGCCTGGTAGCACAAAATATAGAGGGTACGCAGCCTTACGTACTTTGTGCTGGTAGCCTTTCTGCTGGGTTCCGTACCTCAAAAGGAATAAACGGAACCCTTATAGGATCACTTTGTTGTCCGTCTGTCTGTCTGTCTAGACCCTTTACCTCGGGAACGCGTGGAGGTATCGAGTTGAAATTAAAACCATATACTCAAGTCTACGGTCCCTTGATGCTGTAAAAAAATCACTCTCTCACTCTCAATCACCCTCTATGTTAACGTGAAAAATACGGCGGTTTATGTCGCTAAAAATGCATTTATAATATTAAGTAGATTAAAGTATGTATAGTAGGTATGGATTAGTATAGAAGTATGGATATGTACCTACTAATATGTACGAAACCCTCGGTGGGCAAGTCCGAGTCGCACTTGTCCGGTTTTTTTCTTATAATAGATTTTTGAAAAACAGCTGCGAATAATATATTCCTTGAATGATGGGAATGGTTCAAGGTTATTTTTAACATTATTTCAAACCTGCTCCGTTTTATTGATAAAGACTCCATTACTGTAATGCTCAAATTACTTTTATAATCAATATGTGACCTCGTCCAACCTGCAATAACAATTTGAACTTCGCCACTCTGATTTATGCTATATCTATAGCTAAATATAGCTCGGCATCTAAACCAATACTTATTAACTGATATTTTTGAACTATCACGGTTTCTATCACCAGGTTTCTCGAAATACTTAAATTGGTACTTGTCATACTATGCTTATAAAATTACGAATCTTCAGATGTTTCCATGAAGCCTTTGGTGATCCAGGGTAGAGTCGAGGGCACGAGATCATGTGGTCGATCGCCAACCCGATGGTCAGACTCCATAAAATCTGTCACCAAGAACTCTGTGGCAGAATGTGCTCGCCATGCAGCCGTTAGAGACTGGTGGAAATGATCACGAAGGCTGCGACCGGAGCTGTAGTTGACCCCCCATGACAACGACCACTCTGTCAAGAGAGAACCACAACTAAGAAGAGAGAGTATAATCTCTTATTCTTCTTATCAATTTGGGAAGTAACGTCTTTTTAAAGTAGTATACTAGTATTTGTATACTACTATTTAAAAACACTAGCATTTTGCCCGCGATCCGCGTGTTTTTTCTAATAAAATATATCGTTACGTTATCCTTCTTATTAGCGAAATAATTCTTGAAATCGCACATACCGAGGATTACCCTCTTTACACACAAACAAATTTTACCTCTTTATAATAACAGTAAAGATTACGCCCCAAATTGTTTTCCACTGAGTAAAATGATAATCGTTTATTTTAGAAAAAAGTGACATTCAAATCTTAGAATTTAAAATAGAACGCAGTTACAAAGGACAATGCCAGAAACTCTATAGAACTTTGCCCCTCTCAATAAAAGTCATGTGCAATATGTAGCATCTTACTGTTTATTTATTGCTGATAACTAAACATTAGTCTTAGGGACTGTAGAACTTGCGGTTTCCGTTTAAATCTAAAATCAATAATGACATTGATTGTAGGTTCAATTATATTTTAGGTAAAATGAGTTTGTTTTTTGTGGGTAGGTATTTCGTAATCCGCAAGTTCTAAAGAAAAACAATTTACTATAGAAAGGTTCTATATTAATTATAATTATTTTCATTAATTTACTTTTCTGTACATGGGTGGGGCAGGATCTGGCATTGTCATTTGCCTGAACTAGGTTGAACCTGTGCTTCAGGCTAGAAAGTTCTTACTATGCATTGAGATAAATTAACACTAAATTACATTAAAAACAACTAGTACCTAGCACCTATACTACAAGTTAGTCTTCTGCCTGTTCGTAAGATATAGTATTTAAATATTGAAATATTATTTTTTACAGCTAAGGAGTAGCATTTCGTTTGTCGGTAGTCTCACTAATGAGGAGCGTACTCATTACGTTGTATCTCTTTAGCTCCTCCTACGGTACCAAAGGGCTCTTTTCGCCGGCTGCCTATATTAGCCCTCTGCAGCTGATTAACTTTGCGGCATTCTCATTACCTGCACCTATTATTAGATTGTTATTGAACCAGATTCCATAATAGCTTATTCGTATATATACGTTTTTAAGCTTCAATATTGTTTAACTTTGCAACACTTTTGCAGAATCTCCAAATAGAAAATGACTGTAGCACATTTGTAACCAGACCGCTGAATGTATTGCTAAATCGATGTAAATAAATCAGTCTATCGAATTATGCTATTTAGATGAAACTTGGCACGGATCATATCTATCCTAAAATTGAACTGGTTTCCAAAGAAACAATAGTATTGATATAATATTCAAGTGAATGAAAATTGCCTGCTGTGTTGGCTCAGAATATGCTTTTAATCTAAAATCACTACACAATAATTGAGAGCAAAATGTTGTGGATGCAAAACTAAAGTTACTTAGATCGACTCTTTGACTCTGCGGTGATTACTTTTAGAAATAAACTCAAACGTTACTATATTATCTATTGAACCAGCTTATGTCAAGCTTATCTATACAATTTATTCACTATACTAAACAGCTGAACATGGTCATTTCCCAGATAAATTAAAAATTACGGTTATTAAACCAATTCATAAAAAAGATGATAAAAGTATCATGGGTAACTATAGACCGATAGCACTTATTCCAATATTTTCTAAAATAATAGAAAAAGTGATATACAATAGCCTTTCGTCGTTTTTTGAAAAGCATGATCTCATAGCAAAAGAACAATTTGGATTCAGAAAAGGCAAATCCATTAATTTGGCGATTTATGATGTGATCAAAAAAATTGTTTCTAGTGTTGATGCTAGAACACCAGTGGCGGCCATGTTCATGGATATGTCCAAAGCATTCGACCATGTTGATCATAGTATACTACTAAGCAAATTAGAGCGTTATGGAATTAGAGGAAATGCATTAAACCTATTACAATCTTATCTCTCTAATCGCACTCAATTCACAACGCTTGATAGGTTATGTGTGAGCTCGAAAGTTGTAAAAACATACATGTCACGTCCTAGAAAAACTACTTATGGTGTTCCCCAAGGTAGCATTATAGGCCCTCCATTATTTAATATTTATATAAATGATATGGTTAAGGTCAGTAAAAATCAGATGGTCTTATTTGCTGATGACAGCACTATTTTGTTCTCTAATACTGACAATATTACTCTTGAAAATGACATAAATGACGATCTTAAAAATATAATAAATTGGTTAGTTAATAATAATCTAAAAATAAATCTGGACAAAACTAAAATAATGACATTTAATCAAAGAACAAATAAGCCGAAACTGAATATAAAATATGATAACGTAGCAATCTCTGAAACTGACATCACTAAATTTCTGGGTCTTTGCGTGGATAGTCATCTGACTTGGAAACCTCATATTGACGCATTGTCAAAAAAGCTTAGCCAATTTGCGTATGCTCTGTACAAGCTATCGAAAGCGGTTAACCGCATTACAGTACAAATAGCTTATAATGCTTATGTGGCTTCTAACATTAGATACGGAATCATTTTCTGGGGCAACTCCACTGACAGAGATATTGCTTTTAAAGCTCAGAAGAAATGCTTGAGATCGTTTACCAGATTACAATCGACTGATAGTTGTAAACCATTGTTCAGGGAACTTAGTGTCCTCACTCTGCCTTCTATGTACATATATGAAATGGGAGTGTTTGTTCGCTGTAACCTTAATTTCTTTGAAAGACTGCGCTCTCGTCGTTATCAGAATACCATTCATGTTGCCTCTCATAAAACCGCATTTTTCAGCAAAAGTGTGCTTGGTATGGCCCCAAAAATATATAACAGTATTCCAGTAGCTATTAGAAATAAAGAGTGTCTGGGATCCTTTAAGAGGTCTTTGTTTAAATTACTTATAGATAGATGTTACTACTCCATCACTGAGTTTATTACTGATAAGCAGAGATATGAAGATTCCGACTTGCTAATTACAAACATATGATTTTATTTATTAATTGATTATAAAATTATAGAATGTTTTCATTTATATAAAATTGTAATGACCTGTTGCCATTGACACAACCTAATTGACATATTTTTAATTTAATTATTTCTTGAATGTAATCTGTTGACATGCCACCCTAATTTTAATTGTAATTGCTTGTTTTGTTATGTTGATTTTGTACGCCATATATTGGCAAAACATAGTGCACATATTTTAGAAAACATATTATTATCTGTAACTATACCTATGTTTAACAAAATAAATGATTGATTGATTGATTGATTGAGCTCTTCCAAAATTCAAAGTAACCAAATCGTAATTTTTAATAAGTCCGAGGCCAAATGCCCTGTGAGACACCAACTGAGAAAGAATTTGAACCTTAACAAAGAAGAGTTTAAGGTGAACTTGATGTTTTATGATAATATTTCTTAACCTAAGCACCAGACCCTTCGAATACATGATTCTGACCACCATCTTCGCCAACTGCATCGCCCTCGCCGTCTACACACCATACCCAGCCAGTGATTCAAACTATACCAATTGGGTTCTTGTAAGTATCTAGATTCATTCGTATCCCATTAGTAAATCCGCTGATTTGTTGAAATTTATTCATGTTTTCACACTGTTTGCATCAATAATATTTCAATAAAATTCTATCGCTTTCTTTACTTTTTAAAGACATTTACTAATCCTTAAATCATTTTAAATACTTTGTTACATTTGCAGGAAAAGATCGAATATGTATTTTTAGTTATATTCACGGGGGAGTGCGTTATGAAAATCATTGCTTACGGTTTCATCATGCATCCCGGCTCCTATCTCAGAAACGGTTGGAATTTATTGGATTTTACGATCGTCGTCATTGGGTGAGTGTAGAATGATACATATTATGTTTAATATTTATTGTTTCATGATTGTTGCATTTAGGTTTATCACTTTGTTCTTGAGAAACATCTGCAAGTTATTCAGTTTCATTATGCTTTATTACTCTTTATCTGCTGCTGGTTTATTACTAAACCGTACGATTGGTAAACTGAGGATAACTTCATACTTTTAGAAAACAATCTTACAACGAATTGAATCGTAAATTACTCTTGAGACAAGCCTTGTAAATGCTTTTAAATTGATTGTGAAATAAAATAATCGAATTATTATTAAATGAAATGTTCTAATGTTATACCTCAACATATTTTTTAATATCCCCAGAATGGTCAGCACAGTGTTGTCAAGTATATTCAAGGACGCGTTTGACGTAAAAGCTTTGAGAGCGTTCAGGGTGCTCCGACCTCTACGACTGGTATCCGGCGTGCCTAGTGAGTTGTTACTAATTAATCCTCTGATCAGATTCACTTTCATAATACAGGTAATGGCCCCTTTGAAAGTCATTTCGGAAGTTGTATAAGAACCAATATTCTTTTATGATATTACATACGTACCTACCTACTACTTTAGATTCTTCTAAAGTTCTCTTTTAAGAGAAATATGCCCTCAACAAATTAGTTACGAAAACAAATATTATGGTTGGTAATTCTGAACTTCATATTATACACAATGATATTCTGAATTTCTCCTTTAACCTGACCGAAACATTATCATATAATCTATCTCCATATTTTTATCTGATCCTTAATAAACTGCCACGTCGTCTCCTCTAATTTCACTCCAGGTCTCCAGATTGTGTTAAATTCGATCCTGAAGGCAATGGTGCCGCTTCTCCACATCGCGTTGCTGGTCATCTTCGTCATCATCATCTACGCCATCATTGGGCTGGAGCTTTTCTCTGGCAAGATGCATAAGAGCTGCTACAACAAGTATACAGGTTAGGACTTGATTTATCTTCCTTGTCGTGTTTCTTGGTAGACGAAGGTTATACACCTTTCTGATTTGATGTAGGTATATCATACTTTAATTATTTCAAAAAAAGTGTTAATGGATACTGCTTGTTCGTTCTTCTCCAAAGGAGAAGGTTACAGTTTCGGACCGAGCAATTAATTTCAACTTTCTGACTCACTCCTTGACAATTCAAAGTTGCCTGTTATTGGCTTATTTGAAATAAATAGTTACGATTTTTGCAAAATTCTAACAAAATTACATACTTCTTTTCCCAGATGAGATCATGGACACCCCACACCCCTGTGACCTGGATAACGGTTTCAACTGCTCCATGATCGGCGAAGATATGGAGTGTCGGGAAGGCTGGATAGGTCCTAATTTCGGCATCACCAACTTTGATAACTTTGGCTTGTCCATGCTGACTGTGTTCCAATGCATCACACTTGAAGGCTGGACTGATGTTATGTATAATGTAAGTGCATTGTCGATGGTAACAATGGCATCGTACATTGATTTCACATTCGTATAATTATTATATTACTCCTCTATACGAAACTATCTGCTGGTAGGAGAGGAGCGACAAGATGCTTTTTGACGTGATAACGTCTTATAAATCAATGAACACTGGCTGCACGAACGAAAAAGTGTCACGTTTCGCCTGAGCCTAAACGTGCAAGCGAGAGCGCGGAACAAGCGATAGAGAGGCACGATCGGCCCAAGCAATAAGCTCCGCCCACCTCGACGAAAGCCATTATTTGCTTATGTTATGTATGTTAGCCATTATGTTTCTTTATGACGTTATCACGTAAAACTATCATACTCAAACCGAATTTACAAACAACCAATTTTTTTTTTCATTTTTTAATAATTGTTTTCATTTTCACTTGGGTAGAACAGAGTAGAAAATGATTGCAGGAAATCTCGATCTTTGCACGGAAACCAGATGATTTCTGTCAACCTCTCGATCTTATTTATTTATACTTCATGCACAAAGGTACAAAGGTGGACTTAATACTTTCGGCATTCTCTACCTGTCAACCAAGGGTAGTGAGCAGATAACATAGCAGGTGCATCACAACAAGTAATAATTAAAAAGTTAAAAGATATAATCTACACATACATAACTATAATTAATAATGAAAATACCGATATAAATATCTACATACCCATTATAAATATATGAGTATATATTTCTTATATGTTTCTTATGCTCTCAGTTTTAGACCGTGAAAGCAACTGTCTTTCACAGTATTATAAGTTAACAATTTTATTCTGAGTCAATATTTCACTTATTTCAAATATGTCTTGTTTATGTTTTCAGATACAAGATGCAATGGGCAACAGTTGGGAGTGGATCTACTTCGTGTCTATGGTCATCCTTGGTGCTTTTTTTGTCATGAACCTTATTCTCGGTGTGTTGTCTGGGTAAGTTTTATCTGCTTCTAATTCTATATTGTACTCAATTCAATTTACCAGATCACTTTCTCAGTTGTCAGTAGCTTCAATTTCGGATATTGCATAGGTTTCTAAGAGAAGGTTGACCTAAAATGCCTTACCTACTTAAAAAGTGTTTATTTCGTTGTCTTGTGTGTCACTACATATTATAAAACCTCGTCTATATGTCTGTACGTTCGCGATAAACTCAAAAACTACTGGACGAATTTGTACGCGTTTTTCACCATAAGACAGAGTTATTTATGTGGAAGGTTTAGGCACACCTACAACACTCCATACAAACGAAACGATTTAATTACCTACACTACTACCAAAGTAACAGACTGTATAAATACGTGCGTGTGTGTGCGTGTCTACTCGCCGCTTGAATTAAAAGCAGTTTCGAGAACACGTTTGACGCGGAAAGAGGTGAGGAACAGTGTTTCGGAGGCAAGCGGAGCGTGTCTGGAAAAACTTTGTGTCTGGAAAAGATAGGCCACTCTTGCACTCACGACCTCATTTATACTGTGGTTACACCAATAGACAAAGTTATTTATGAGGAAGGTTTAGGTGTATAATCTGTTAAGATTTTGAGTAAATTGATTGAAATATAACAATAATGCCCGTGCGAAACCATGGCGGGTCGCTAGTTTACACACAATTTAACAAGACCATTTTAATTACGCACAGAGAGTTCTCCAAAGAAAGAGAAAAGGCGAAGAACAGAGGTGACTTCCAGAAGCTTCGAGAGAAGCAACAACTAGAGGAAGATCTGAAGGGATACCTTGACTGGATCACGCAAGCTGAGTACCTGGAACCGTTGGCAGATCAACACGAACATCATCCACCTGTGGATCAGACCAGGGATTATGGAATAGGTGAGATATGATACTTATGGCCAAATACTCAAACGCTACTCAATTTTACGTCTCGTACTGCCACAATCATCATCATCATCATGTCAACCTTTAGACGCCCACTGCTGGGCATAGGTCTCCCCTAAGGGCGGGGTTCTGCCGTAATCGCCATGTTTGGCCGATGCATGTTGGCGATCGCAGTAGGTGTTATAGTACTCAGAAGGACGCTGCTGTCCATCCTCTGGTCAATATCCCTCTGTCGCCTTCTACGACACCCACGGGTAGAAACGGGGTGGTGCTATTCGCGGCCGGCATCATACAGCTTACATGACAGTCACAGTCATTTCAATATAAATTGATAGAATTTTAGAAATTTTGACGAACGGAAGGCGTGGTGCTTGGGCGATAGACTGAATATTTGTATGGCCTACAGATAGTTGTTCCGGCTCTGGCTGTTTATGTATGTAAGTTTATATGTTTGTAATTCTTAGCGTGGGAAAACATTTTTTATGCAAAAAAACGACTACTACGACAACAACGACGATCTTAAAACTGAGTAGCGTTTGAGTATATTGCCATTAGGTTCTTTAAACCCAGCTTTTTAATGTGACCAATTCCGTTTTTGTTAGAATTATCAATTAATAAGTATGAAGCTTAATTTTTTATGTCATTTGATGGCAAACAAAGTGACAGCCCTCTTTATATAAATTAGTCACTGCTGCTGATGGATATCTGTAATACTGTCTGGTATTATTGGGCCTGGCAGAAGCGATGCCATTCCTCAAACAAAGTTGAAATTACTTAAGTGCCTGCGCAGTGTGCATTTGGACCTATAGTTAATAAATTAAGATTTGTAAAATGATTTTAAGATTAATTTAATTAGCAGCAGTTGTAGAGATTGCGAGGGAGGGGGATTGGGGAGGGGCATTCGGGGATTTGATTGGGAGGGGTTAGGATAATGGGAGTTGGGAGGATTGCAAGGGCTATCGTGTTACCTAGTAACCGGGTTGTGGAGGTCAGATAGGCAGTCGCTCCATGTAAAACACCAGGTATCCAGCTGCATCCGATTAGACTGGAAACAGACTCCAACAACAAATTAAACTCTATTGCAGAGTAAACATACAATAAGAATGGCCAGGCACTGACGTAAAATGTTATAGAATACATTTCAGGTCAGCCGCAGAACGAGCACGATTCTACAGACCATCTGGGAATAGAAACTAACGAGCAACAGAAAGTATCCATTTGCAAAGTTTGGAAGAAGGATTTTGATAAAGTAAGTTATATAGATGTACACATAGTTATTGCACGAGATATCCTTCGAAAGTTTGTGAAGATGGATTCGATAGCTTGTTACTCAGTTGGATGTTGATAAAAGGACTGAACAGAATTATTTGAAAATCGGCACAAATATTGATATTAATGCAGCGTAGCACATTATCAGTAGTATTAACGAATAAATTGAAAAACTTGGAAACATTTAAGAACAAATTGGAAAAATACAACCTTTTTTTTAAACCTGGCTAAATTATATTAAAATTACTAACGCGACATTTGGTGAAAGAGACATTCTGCAAAGCATCATTATGAGAAAGAGACATTTTACGACCAGTAGAGCTATTCTGTTATACTCTCCCTCGGTGAACACCTAGGTGAAGTGAGGCTGTCATCCGTCCGGAAGCTAGGGATTGACAAAGCAGACGGACGGATGACAACTCACTTCACCTTGGTGTTCACCGAGGGAGATTATAACCGAATAGACATACAGTAGACATTTTGCGAAAGAGACATTTTGCGACTAAGCTAATTTTTGTCCCGTTTTTGAACTTGACACGGAGCCCGTGGGATAATTTAGGATTTAATTTTGAACTAGCTAGCCATAAAACGTGTCGATAGATCTACAAAGAAGATGGAACCAAATAAATTACCGTTACTTTTATAGATATGGATGAAATCATCAAATAACATGCTGTACAACGGCACCATGATAAATAATTCCAATGAAATTTATAATGAGTGAAGTAAATTTTAACAATCAATCAACATTGCAAAAATAAACGACATAAGAGATAACGTAGATAACTATTTGCCATCGCAGAGTGATGGCAAGTTAAATAATGATAAAAGACAGTTATCTTAAACTAATCATAATGTTTTTTCAGGTAAACCGCCGAATGAAGCGCGCGTGCAGAAAAGCAGTGAAATCACAAACTTTCTACTGGTTAATTATAGTGCTAGTGTTTTTGAATACAGTCGTACTAGCCAGTGAACACTACCAGTAAGTATTGAATCGGATAGACCAAGAATTGCTTATTTAGATGATATGGTTGTCAATGATCTGTCTGTCTCATTGGTTTAACGATTGCAAACACAACTGCCGATAGTCCTGGGTCTCTGATCCCCAGAATGGGAAGTGTTATTGCGTTATTCCATTATGTAATTCTAAGTAATAGGCCGAATGACATCGGGACTTTTAATATGGTTAGGTGAAACGTACTACATCACTACTTTGGAAAATATATACTGTTATCTATACTAATATTAAAAAGAGGTAAAATTTGTTTCTTTCTAAGATTGTGGGTGGTAATCTTTTTTTAACGGTCGTATAGGCTTGCGTTTGGCCGCAACTCACCTGATCTTAAGTGATGATGCGGCCTAAGGTGGAGCACGCTTGCCTAGGATAAACCAGTTCACTCGTGCCTTGAAGATACGCAGATTATTTATGAATCTGCGGAAAGACTCAACCGATTTCAATTTTTCTTTCACCAATAGGAAGCTACGATATCCCTGAGTGCTATAAGCTATATTTTATTGCCAAAAAAATTGGGATCTGTATGAAATGTCAAGCGGACGAAATCGCGGGCAGAAGTTATTAAAACATAAATCTGACCGTTATTTTCAAACTTGCTCTGTTTTGTTTGCAGACAGCCCGAGTGGATGGATCTCTTTCAAGAATACGGCAATGCGTTCTTCGTTGCGTTGTTCACTTTAGAAATGTTAGTCAAGATGTACAGCTTGGGATTGCAAGTAAGTGATCTATGTTTCAAGCTTTATCTTACTATATTCTTGTTTCTTATCACAAGTCTTTGTTCTGAGGGTCCAGCACTAGCGTGGAGTAAGCGTTACGCAAATTCGATCAATTTATAAAATGGAAATACCCGTTTCGCTAGTATTGTTTATCTAGTTTGAAGACTTCTTTCTTCTTCATACTAATTACATTTATTATATAAAATTGAACTAAAATGCTACAAAATTGGTCCTATTTCCAATTTTAAAATCGAATACTTTGCACCTGCTGGGCCTACAGGATCTATCAACACTAGAAACACACTGACGCGACGGTTGCAGTTCCTAATTTTGTTTCTTGCTGTCAGTGATATTCCTGGACTTAATAACAAAACGTGATATTACACAAATAAGTGTCAACTATTCAAATTCAAACCTTTATTGCATCAAAAGTTGCAGACTTAACCCTAAAATAAGCTTTCAAATATACGACAAAAAATCTAACTCGCCTTTCGAACGTATTTTGGGTATATACCGTATGTGTACTCCACGAAAACCGCGTGAACATGGTATCTGACAAGACACTTCTAGACGGCATAACTATATGTATAATCCTATTCACGAACGTAAATCTAAAGTCGCGGTCAATAGTTTGTTTCTAGCTATTAAAATATATCACAAATATTAATAATTAATTATTAATTTTACTGGATCAAATGAAATAAGCTGGCGGTTGGTGAAACTTTACAGCTGCAACTACACATCATCTCGTCGCAGATGCCGATAACGAAATGTATCATTAGCTACTTAATATTATATTTTTAGAAAATTATCTATGTATTATCATGATTAGAAATCAACTCCTATTACGGCTGTGGAGTTTGGCGCGGTTAATTTCATTTGACCCAATGCAGTGTAATGTCAATTTGTTTTAACCTGTTTAATATCACACACTACATCAACTACTAACCTGTGCTTAACACCTATGCTTTGGTTGCTGTTGTTCTTCCAGTAGATTTCTTATTTATATTCTTCGTCCCGGTTAAGTTGCCTCCAAACATGTTTCAGGGTTACTTCGTGTCACTGTTCAATCGTTTCGACTGCTTCGTCGTGATTGGGTCTATTAGCGAGATGGTGCTCACTAAGACGGAGGTCATGCCTCCTCTTGGGATCTCTGTGTTGCGCTGCGTCAGGCTGCTCAGGGTCTTCAAGGTTACTAAGTAAGCATACCAAAATAGCCGCATACTAAATTCAAAATCAGACCTTTTGTGTGTACTTTATATCATAAAAAATACGTTGTTGGTTGTGATGATGGTTGCACAGTCACAAAAAACGTGAAAAGATTCTTCTATATTTTTGTAACTACCTGTCCTTTTCCAACTCTGTTCGTGCTTGTACGACTAGATTATCACTTCACAATAGATTGCACTTTTGCAGAGTATTCAAAAATCCATTATATTTGAATACTCTGCAAAAGAAAATTTTAGGAAAGAAGAATAAATCTGATATGTCTCTTCAAATTCGACATCTCCACTTTTCAGATACTGGCGCTCGCTCTCCAACCTGGTAGCATCATTACTAAACTCGATACAGTCCATCGCCTCCCTTCTGTTACTGCTGTTCCTCTTCATCATGATCTTCGCACTGCTGGGGATGCAGGTCTTTGGAGGAAAGTTCAACTACGATCCAGTAGAGGAAAAGGATCGACACAACTTTGATTGTTTCTGGCAGGCGTTGCTGACGGTTTTTCAGGTATGAAGATTTTCTTTTCTTGTTACTTGACTGCGCGATGTAATGGAGGGTTATGTATGTTTGTTTTTTTAGACCCATTATTCGGAAGAATGGAACCGGTAGCTTTTTAATGGGACTCGACTCAACGTTAAATAAATGTGTATCGATCATACAACTATTTCAGTAGGGTAGTATTCAACATACACACAATTCTAGACTGCTGGACTTGTTTTTCTCTTTTCAGTTTTTATTTAAAGTTAATTTTTACGCAGGCGGATTTTTTAATTACTTTTTTTCTAATTGGTATTATCATATCGATACCATTGGTTACCGGTAAAAGTTGTTGAGAAACTAAGACTTAGAAAAACAATGTTAAGAGTATACATAGTAAGCTTTCTTCGTCTATTCCAAATCAGATCATACATAATTTAGTTAAAGGCTCCACCTCTGCCATTACTTCCAGATTCTAACAGGTGAAGACTGGAACGCGGTGATGTACGAAGGTATCAAGGCTTACGGTGGTGTTGGCACCCTTGGGATTCTCGCCTGCATATACTTCATCATACTCTTCATCTGCGGCAACTGTATCCTTTTGATAAATCATAATATTTAGAATGCTATATATGTATCTAGTCAGAAATGGGTAGACAGTTGAATTGCTTCTCCGGGACTCATTAAGCTTCATTGCCTCACTAGTTTTCTGGTGGTTGCCATTATTGATTCTAGGTTACAGGAGTAGCAGTAGTTTGGCAATAGTATGGCAGCCATGTCTCATAAAAAGGTATCTAGTCAAAGTTTGTAACTATCATCATCATCATCATCGTCAGCCGAAAGACGCCTATTATTGAACAAAGGTCTACCTCAAAGGGAGGAGGTTATTGTAACTATAACCCTTACAATTGATGAAACCTTAGTCATTTGTTATTTCAAAATGTTTCCTTAACTGTTCTTCGTACAGACATCCTACTGAACGTATTCTTGGCTATCGCTGTGGATAACTTAGCTGACGCTGAATCGTTGACAAACATCGAAAAGGAGGCAGTAAGTGATAAACTATCAAAAGAAATTAAAAACAAACAAAAAAATGATTCTTGGGACTTGAAGACTAAATTCAAATGAGATTAATTTACAGGCCCCTGAAGAAAAAGAAGGTGGAAGTGTAGCAGCAGCTGAAGGTGTACATATAGATACTGATGATGAGTACATTCATGATGATGATGTGTATACCTCAGATAAGTAAGTATATCATGCAATAACATTTAGCAGAATAGCCGCTGCTGTGTATGAACCATCTTAGAAATAGTCTTTTTACAATTTCAATATTAAAGTCAACAATATTTTCCAGTTCTGAAAGAGAATACGAAGAAACAGGTTCAGAAGGAGAACAACAAGAAGACATAGAGGGAGAACTAGATGAAATTATAGACGAGGAAAACGAAGCAATCGAAAGAGCTGAAGAGGAACAGGAAAGAGAAGACCAGGAGATGATGGAAGGTCATCAGAGGAATCATATAGGTATAAGCGTTTTAGGTGTCCTGATAAATAAGAGATCGACTATTGTATCAAACATATGTGAAAATAATCTGAGGTTGTGGCTAAATTTGTGGAAGAATTACTTAAAGACTTTGTGAATTCTTTCTTGAAGTAACCGTAAAAGTCATATTCACTTAACATTGACAGCTTAATAATTTTAATAAGGAGACACCAAGCTGGTATTAGATGGAAATACTTATAATCCATTTAAATACATGTTAATGTAGATTAAAATTCTATTGATAAAGAAAATTATGAAAAAACTGTACTACTTGTAAATAATGCTGCCGCACTAGATGCCAGGCATGGTGAAATAATTGTAACAATAAGCTAACCAACCAAAAACAGTGAACACAGAGTTGGAAGAAGAACCTCGGCTGAAACGAAAGCCTACGACCTCATCAGCGCGCCCGCGTCGTCTCTCCGAGGTCGATATATGCGACACTAAGAAACCTATACCTGATGCCACCTCCTTCTTCATATTTGCTAAGACCAACAGGTTAGGGGGGGAACGAAGACTACCAGAAACTTATTAGATGTCATTTTTTTTACGTATTTTGTTTTTTAATTTGTCTTTGATAGTGGGGTTAAATTTCGTGCTTATGGCGCTAAAAAGGGCTTTTTATTTATATGATTCAGTACTTATATTTATTTTTAAGTAATTTATCAATAAAGTGTGTGAATATAAACATGGAATAGTTTTGTGTTATTCATTAGGGGTAGGAGATTAGATCATGTTTTCGTAATGTATCTTAAATATTTTGCAGACCACGATTTGTATTTTGTATGTCATGCGTCGTAAGCACGACTTTTTAAAATTTTAATTTCAGCTACAATATTATCATGAAAGCTGCATTGAATATCAACACTGTCAAAGACAAACCCGTTTTCTACTTTTTGCCTTACGTCTTTCTCTTCTTTCAATTAATTAATTATTAAAAAAATATTATTATTTATATTTTCTACACATTTAGCTATTTTCCACACTTGTGTTTGCGTTTAATTAAGCATTACAATAATTACTCGATAATTTAGTTGAGGCATTCTAGGTACAGGGATTTCGGCATGGTCAATAGCGATAGCGAGACTATTGGTAATCTTAGGATTAAAATAACTCTAGTGCTAGACGATAGTGTAGAAAATTCTGTCATTTTCCTTCACAAAGATGGCGGTCAATCTGAAGAAGAGGGAACACTGGTAACAGCCAGACCACGGCGTGTGTCAGAACTGAATATGCCAAATCAGACGCCGCCTATACCGAACGCTAGTAGTTTCTTCATATTCTCACCGACGAACAGGTGAATGGTGATGACTTCATCACCTGGTGGTACCCATGTCTCATTGTGTCGATTGGCGTTGTGTTGTCCTTGCAGTGATTGGCATTACATATCATCGACTGTGACTGTCCCTGTGTCTGTTGGAAACTGTATTTCCTTGTAGTGTGTCCAATTACTTATTTCAGAGGATTCTTCCTTCAATCTATTGTTTTTATTTATTTATAATCATTGATTCCTTTAGAACAAAAATACTCTTCAGTTCATCCTGTTTCGTTTTCATTTGAAATTCACACTAAACTTCCTGGTGGATAAAAACTTATTTTCATGATATATCCTTTAAAAAAAATCCAGATTCTAAGTTTTCTTTTTAACGCAGTACCGTTTCCAACATCATATTCTTCATTCATATGTCCTCGTGATGCACGAACATTATAACCTCCATTCAGTGTGGAATAATCAAAATTAGATGAACATTTCTTTCAGCAATGAGTATAGTGGGTACCGAAATCTGTGTTTCCCATTAGAAGTTAGGTTTGTTTGTTTAGTATGATAGGTTTCAAAGCATGACCTGAAATCCCTTAGATTGTTCATTTTAAAACTAGTCATTATTTTGGCTTGCAGCGTTTACGACAAACAGATTGCATGCAGGATGTGTTCATGCATGATTGTCAAAGTTGTAAAAACTGTACGCCGAAATGGACGACTCTGAAAAAGATTTTATAATGTCAAATTATTGCATGCATGCATGGTGTGTACCGTATTATATTTATTTGCTCGATTTTAATGCATGTGCTTTTATCACTGATTTTCGTAACATGTGTCTAGATTGTGTGTGGTGTTATATTTTGTTACATTTGAAACACACTTCAAAATTCAAACTTAAATACTTTACAATTATCTTTTTATTGAGTATAACCAATATATTGTTGTCAAACCGATTGGTCAACTACATATCAACAACAGCTTTTTCTGATATTTAAAACAAAGCAGTCGTCAATCAGGTATCTATTTTCAGCCAGAATTATTCTTATATTGAATTATTTATTTTTTCTAAATATTTTCTGGTGTGTTTCCTTAGACGATATCATTTCCTTTGTTTTCAAAATCATGACATAGTTCTTCAATGCTAGGTTCCGGGTGTTTTGCTACAAGATGTCCTCATCATCTACGTTTGGAAACATCATCCTCGTCTGCATCATGCTGTCTTCCGCCATGTTGGCTGCTGAAGACCCACTGGATGCTGCACAGAATGGATTTAGAAATTGGGTTAGTATGACTTCGAAATATATCTGAGTTGCTAATGAAAATCGTGTACTAGTTTACCTGGTTTTCTTTTCTCGAAAACAGCTGATCCAAAGGTCCAATGTTTTGCTTTACAATCAGTGCAATAAAATCATTATTTCCAGTTGCTAAGTCAATTCGACGTGTTCTTCACGGGCATCTTCACGCTGGAGCTGTTCCTGAAGCTGATCACTTACGGGCTGATCCTCCACCAGGGTGCCTTCCTGCGGTCCGCCTTCAACGTGCTCGATATGCTCGTCGTCTGCGTCTCGCTAGTCTCTATGAGTTTTAAGTACGTTATTATTTCATGTTTAATATTTCACATTGATACGATATCACTATCATTGGTGAAAAACCTGAACTTATTATTAATATAATTCTGCAATCGCCAATCCCCTTATAGGAAGTGTGGTGGTCAATGGTCACGTCTTCTCTGTATGAGAAGAGGCCTTGGTCCTGCAGTGAGACAATAATAGGCTGGTATTATTCTATAATTTGTTAATAACGACCTGGCCCGGCTTCGCATGGGCCTATAGCCTTCCTAGATAAATGGACTATCCAACACAAAAATAATTTTTCAATTCGAACCAGTAGATCCTGACATTAGCGCGTTCAACCAAACAAACAAACAAACTCTTAAGCTTTATAATATTAGTATAAAAAACGTGTTACTTTGATTGAAACGAACAAAATTTCAATTAATCATATCCGCAATAAAGATGTGATACAAAACCTTGACAAAGTCGGGTCACTAGTTCAGATTGAGTTATAGCAAATAACGCCTGAGTCCTCTTACATATATTTCATCTGCGCTATTTACTTACCTCCCACATAAATTATATATTTTTTTATTTGTAACACTTTATTTCATGGTAATTTCAGGTCGGGTAGTATATCGGTGGTGAAAATATTGCGAGTGTTTAGGGTGCTGAGGCCTTTAAGGGCCATCAACAGGGCCAAGGGCCTTAAGGTCAGTAATACATTTTTCGACATCCCATCAATAAATTATCAATTAGCAGTCGATTTTTGAGTTGATATTCAAATGTGTTTAAAGTCTTGCAGGTGTTACATATTTTAGTACATGGATGATGACTGGTTTTGATTGTGATATATTCTATGATCAATATTGTTTTATCTGACATGAAAGTACATATATTTTTCCATAATTATAGCACGTTGTACAATGCGTGATCGTTGCCATCAAAACGATCGGTAACATATTGTTGGTAACGTCGTTACTGCAATTTATGTTCGCTGTCATGGGAGTCCAAATGTTCAAGGTAGGGGGCAAAAACTGCATTGTCAAGAATCCACACCTTACCCCTTTATATGAAACGTCTTGTGTGGCCACGAGTGAATACACATTCTTAACAGTTCTATATCACCAATATACAATAGCTTTTCAATACACCTTTGGGTATAAATATTTTTTATTTCACACTCTTTTGTCTACTTCTCTTTTTTCTTACTCATTTCTCATGATTTAATTTTTTTACTTTTATATTTTTTGGCTTTGACAACAAAATAAAAAATATTTTTGTAAATCACACTTGTGAACAATTTACTGTAATTTGATTTACCTTTTTTATTTACAATTTTATTTGAAATTACTTACGTCTGTACATAAGCAAAACGTTAATCAGACCTAAGGTATATTACACACGTGTATTTCATTTTAAGCTTCGACTAACTTTTGTGCTAATTATTTTGATGTTTCTGCTAAGCTTCCATACCTTAAATATTTGGAAAGCTTCGCTACGTTTTTATCCTTTTTATTTTTTAAGTATTTATGTTGTGTAATGCTTCGAAAACTTTCCTGTGTTCAACAATCATAGTTGGAGAAATATTGGTAATAGTACGGTGAAGACAGACCGTGAAAGAACAAACAAGATTTCAAAATTAGCATGGTAAACTCGTCAGTAGAATTTATTATATTAGTATTTTTTATTTCAATGTCGTCAGTTAGTTCAAGCATGAGATCATTAATACAACCCAAAGGTGTAGTATATGTGAGACCAATCATTTAGATAACTAATTTTACCTTTATGTTAGAAGTTATAACCTACCCCCCTACCTTGGCGTTTACTTGTAAAGTGGAGTTCTAACCTTAGCAACCGTGGTCCCTACGGCCCTTGTAAAATATCCCATGTGATTAAAAATTGGTTTGCTTGTCCCCCTATGTTTCCGTGGCCGCGTGGTGGACATTGTGGAATCCTCCCCCCTTGGTAACGTATGCCCCCGTCAACTAACTCGCTGATCCGTTAACAGTATGTGGTGAAGTGTGTGATAGTAGCGATTAAGACTATAGGAAATATTATGCTAGTTACGTATTTATTACAATTTATGTTTGCTGTGGTCGGTGTACAGTTATTTAAGGTGAGCTTTGGAACGTTTGTTGGTAGTTAAATAAAGATTTTCTAACTAATCAGCTTATGTACGCCATCTAATAAATGCCAATATTTGGGGACAGTCTTAACATAAAAATTTTCATAATGGCATAAAACAATTTAATCAATCTAGTTCGGAGATCTTTTAAAGCATGTTATTTTGTTCGATTGTGACCTCTGTCGCATGTCCTGAAGCCATAATCTTAAAAGCTTGTAGTTTAGGAAAGGTATCATTATGAGATCGTGTTGTTTTCATGTCAACAATAACATTAACATGTCATATGTTTTGGCAAAGTGTAAATATATGCTTCTTTTATAGGTCCTTATCATGAGAAATGGGTTCATTCATATATTTCAATGGGGCAGTGTTGTAGTATAACTTTTACTTCAAAATTGGCTGCAACACAATTAGATGTCGTGGCATGCACCTAACTTATGTACTAGTATATTGCAATTGTCATTGATTTAATCGCTGAGACTTTGTTTCAGGGCAAATTTTTTAGGTGTAATGATATTTCTAAAATGACAAAGGATGAATGTCAGTGAGTATCTTTGTCTACTTATTTTTAATATTCTTAAAACACATTACAGATTGTAACATAGTTGAGTGAAAAAAGAATTTTATAGACTTTGATCAAGGATACTATCAAATAGAAATATTTTTCAGGGGAACGTATTTAGTGTTCGAAAATCGTAACTATTTGGTGAGGGACAGAGAATGGACGCGTTATGACTTCCATTTTGATAATGTTATGAAAGGAATGCTTACTCTCTTCACTGTGTCTACTTTTGAAGGATGGCCAGGGTGAGTTTACTTCGATGATTTAATGATTTCTGCTTATTCAAGTGGTTTTTTTTTTAGGAATCGATAAATTAAATTAAACTAATTATTAAGGTAAATGAATGTTATACCGAGAACTTTATTTGTTTCAGGTTGTTGTACGTCTCTATAGATTCGAATGCTGAAGACCGGGGTCCCATAACTAACTTCCGTCCAATTGTTGCAGCCTACTATATTATTTATATTATTATAATTGCCTTCTTTATGGTAAATAGATGTTCCTGTTACCATGATACTGATTTTAATCATATTTAAAAGATAATTTGATATTTGTCTCATGTTATATTTTTAGGTAAATATATTCGTCGGTTTCGTCATAGTGACTTTCCAAAATGAGGGAGAGCAAGAGTATAAAAACTGTGAGTTAGATAAAAATCAAAGGAACTGCATAGAGTTTGCGCTAAAGGCTAAACCTATAAGAAGGTAAGAAAGTTAAGTTTGAACTGATCAATAATAATAATTGAATTAATTTTAAAAAGCTAAAAATATAAATAATTACGCCAGAATTATGTCAGAAAAACAATCTTCTCGCCAGAATTATGTCAGAAAAAAAATCTATCTTTACTATTTTGATTATCAACTTCTAATATGAAAAGCAACCTTTTTTTTCATTCTAGGTACATCCCAAAGCACAGGATTCAGTACAAAGTATGGTGGTTTGTAACGTCACAGCCGTTTGAGTACGCGATATTTGTGCTGATCATGATAAACACCATCACTCTTGCCATGAAGTACCACAACCAGCCGCACGAGTATAGCAAAGCTTTGGACTTGTTGAATATGCTGTTTACTGCTGTCTTCGCTTTGGAGTTTATTTTTAAACTTGCAGCTTTTAGATTTAAGGTAGGTCTTTTAGCCATTTTTTGTTTTATGCCAATGAATGGCAAATAGAGAGACTAAATCTCATATCTCATAATCATTTCCCGATTAAAGGAGTCAATGGTTGGAGTTTAAAGTCTACAATTAAGTACAGTTTGATCATCAATCAAAATGTACTAAATTGTTTAACTTTAAACTTATTTTCTAGTTCTGAATAAGTGTTTTGTTCAGCAATTTGAAAGATTGTATTATTTGATATCAATTTTTTGCTTATCTATGTTTCTTTTTGCAAAAGCATATCAATCACGTGTCGCGTTTCATTTATGTATAACTTCAATCCTATACAGAACTACTTCGGTGACGCTTGGAACACCTTCGACTTCATCATCGTCCTTGGCAGCATCATCGACATCGTTGTCTCCCAAGTAAACGAACTCAAGAACCAGGTAACGGCACGGTGCACTTATAGAGATACACTTCTTAGATTTACACTTTCACTAATGGTATCTCGTTTTGGAATGACCAACGTTTCATTTTAATAACTATATTTTTCTACGTAGCTGTTTTATGATGATGGTATGTACTTTGTTTTTATTTACGATTCTCGTTTGTTTTACCGCAGTGTAAATAATTACAACACTTACAGAAAAATTAAGAATTTCTGTCTTACTATACCATTTCACTTTAGCAAAATCGTAGATGACATAAGTAGTGCTATTAAAATAATACGAAATTAAAATCTTAATATAGATAGTCCTTATAAATACGAGTAGGCTAAACAGTCAATAGAACTATGTATAAAATGTACTGTAAATATGCATCAAGTAATTTGATCATTCCAAAACCTAGATAGCATAGTTACTGTCCCGAGCATGGACAATGGTATCGATGTTGTAATAACAGCAGATGCTAATGCTCTCACTTACGATGAACCTGCTGGATCCGCCATTGAAGACGATCGTGTTGATTTCAGGGAAGTGGCATGCCTAGGACACACGTTGTTAAGGTAAGTTACGCTTCCACGCTAATTGTTATAAGTGAATTAGTAAACGTCATTTAGTCACAAAAAAGCTTTCCGCTAAACGACGACGAGAAAAATAAAACTATGTGACCATCGATGTACTTTTAACACGCCAAGTTACTTTAGAAACAAAATAATGATAAGAGTATTCATTAAAAACTGATTAAATGACGTTTGTAGTTAATTGAATTAGAGTAGAATACAGTGACAATAACGGTTTAGAATAATAAAAAAACTAACACGTAATCAAAATAAATAGCGCACTGAGTTAAAACCGCACTGATTTAGATAAAAATAATAATAACAGCTTTTTTATTTATATTGTATGACACAAAGCAACTGACATTAAACATGGAGCTTTTGATGTGTACAAAGAAAATCTTTGGGACAGTAACGCTAAAGTAATAATCTAAATAAAACAAACTTCTTGTAAAGACAAGCAAGGAAAACACAGCACTACATCCAAAGCACAAATGAGCACTTAAGAAGCATATCAGCAATGAAGTAGAAGCAGCTGTATCTAAATTGCTTATATAATAAACGGCAGAGGCCAGCTACAATACTTAAACTAAATAAACACCTAGAATAAGTATTTCTAAGTAATTCTTCTAATTTCTGCAAGCAACACATAAACCTTTACATGCAATTTAATGGTTTTAAACAACAAGTACAATCCGACTTTCAGTTATCGTTGGAACTTGATATTAAAAAACACATTTTATACTTGGATTTGTAATCTGATAGCAGCTTTGCACACATGGAGTCAATACTTCAAATCAAAATAATTCTTCAAAACTCCAAAATTAATGGTGTTCAATATCGTATGCAATACCCACCTAGAAGATATCTAGAGCAGGCCAAATTGACAAAGATTGGAATAAAAAAAAGTTAAAAAACGTCAATATATTAACATCGATACAATCAAGAATTGTTATTTAGACAATGTCTTCATCATAAAATAATATTTAATTTTACTTTTACAAAAATGATATTATTTTGACACAGGTTTTACCACTGGAAATAGACCATAACTTACACACATTGTAACTACATACTTGCAGGAAAGCTCCATACCGTCAATAAACTTCTTCCGTCTCTTCCGAGTGATGAGGCTGGTTAAGTTGCTCTCCAGGGGCGAAGGTATCAGGACTTTGCTGTGGACTTTCATCAAGTCCTTCCAAGCTTTGCCGTATGTTGCACTGCTGATTCTTATGCTGTTCTTCATTTATGCTGTCGTTGGGATGCAGGTACCTTTATCATGGATTTAGTACTAGATTCTAGACCTTCCAGCGACTAAATTTTTCGTCGGTCATTAAAAATAAATCCGCAGTTTCATAAAAAGTGCAAAATTTATAGTTTTTTTTAATAACCGACTATAAATTTATCCCTACAATCTTGTATAGTTCCAGAATTACTAACCATGAAAATAAATTGATGTTTAAGAATGTTACACTTCGTCTATATAGATGATAGGATCATGGCTTTGATTGACTATTGTTACAGGTGTTCGGAAAAATTGCGATAGACGATGACTCACCGATCACAAGGAATAATCACTTCCAGACTTTTCCACAAGCTCTTCTTGTATTGTTTCGTTCTGCTACTGGTATGTACTAATTTGTTATTTTTTGATTCCTGGAAGAACTCATCATCGACTGTTCTTTTCGACAGTTGTCACTTTAAACTATGTCATATAATAGGTGAGGCATGGCAAGACATTATGATGGGTGTCTCTCCAGAGCCGGAAGTGAAGTGTGACAGGAACTACCACGAGGAAGGCGATGTGGAGATAGAGGACAGTGGTGGTACATGTGGTAGTGTGCTCGCCTTTCCATACTTCATTAGCTTCTACGTGCTCTGTTCCTTTTTGGTGAGTGATTATTATTTTTCTCTCTTCTCTTCTTAGTCGCGTTCTTCATTACTAAAGGTCGTGTCCCTAAAAGACCTTCGCTGCTTTAAACAAGACGTTTTTCTACTTCTTTCGGTTCTCCTCTTCTCTTAGGGCGGTCGTAACAGAGAGTCCAGTGAGGGCGGTTACTTGGTTTGACCAACGATTAGGTAACCGGCCTATTTCCATCTTCCTTGCCTATCACCATCAACTTTTCGAGGTTATCGGGTTCCCGACGGCAATGTTTTCAAAATAACCGAGAGTCCTTTGTGTGACCAAGACAATGTTAAAGCCACTAAAGATGGATAATTGGATATGTACGTTAATTAACGTTTCTCTTTCAGATCATCAATTTGTTTGTGGCTGTCATTATGGATAATTTCGACTATTTAACTAGAGACTGGTCAATATTGGGACCACACCACTTAGATGAATTTATAAGGTAACGTACTATTTCTTATTTCTGATAACTTTTGGTTATCATTGAATTTTTAATAAGACTCTCTCTATGTTTCCAGATTATGGAGTGAATATGACCCTGATGCGAAGGGTAGAATAAAACATTTAGATGTAGTTACTTTGTTAAGAAAAATAAGCCCACCTTTAGGTAAGTACATTTCTTTAATTTATGCTGCTCCCTTTTCCACATAAATGTTTTTGAAAACTTTCTTCAAAATTCTTATTGTGTCTTACATTAATTTTTATTTGTCTAAGGTTTCGGTAAGTTATGCCCTCACCGCGTAGCGTGTAAACGCCTAGTTTCTATGAACATGCCACTCAACTCCGACGGGACAGTACTTTTCAACGCCACGCTCTTTGCCGTCGTCAGAACCTCGCTAAAGATCAAAACTGAAGGTAAGGCCCTTACTAGGTATACGATTAACCTATCTTCCTGTTTTATCACAATTAATTCTTTCATCAACCATCATCTCAGTTTTAGGTAATCACTTTCTTTCATCCGTATTGTTTCACATATCCATCATCTTAGTAATATCATCCATCGCTGAATCATTCCGAAAGCAAGACTTGTTAAGAGCTTAACCGTCCATCAAGTAGGCATAATAGTTAAGCATTCGCAAGTAATCTTATTATGATCTTCGAACAGTTGGGAGGTATAAGCGATTAAATAATAAACATGAAAAAATGTATAATAGTCTACTTACTAATTCTCGTCCCACAGGAAATATCGACGACTGCAATACAGAACTAAGAGCAGTGATCAAAAAGATTTGGAAGAGAACTTCTCCAAAACTGTTAGATCAGGTAGTGCCACCACCAGGAGATCCAAATGAAATCACCGTCGGAAAGTTCTACGCCACCTTCCTAATACAAGATTACTTTAGAAGGTCAGTCTTAAAGTATAGATGAAGATTAAATAGCAAGTTTCTGTTGTTGTATACGATTTTTATTTTATGGTACATGATAATTTAAATAACTATGAGTAAGATTTATAATTGAGTGGCTATTAATTTCATACCGCGAGACCCTTTCGTGCCTCGGCAAACACGTAAAGCCGTTGATCCCGACTGTCGTCTATAGATCTTTAACAGTCGTTATGAGTAGTCAAAAGCCAGAATTAGGTATTGTGTTACCCAGTAACTAGGTTGTGGATGTCAGATAGGCAGTCGTTCTATGTAAAACACTGGTATTCAGCTACATCCAGTGAGACTGGAAACCGACCACAGCATAGTTGGGAAAAGGCTAGGCAGATGGTAATGGGTATGATTTGTAATATTTGGAAACAGTGAAGGACACTTTGAATATTAAGAAGCCTTGATAGCCCATGAAATATTATCATGAACTATGAAATAATAATCATAATTTAATATTTGTTTTTTTTATGGATGATAATCTAAATCGGTTCTATATCCTGGTGTACGATAATAATGATGATGTTACATGAAGGTTGTTTTCTTAAAATTTGAATACATCGTACAAATAAATATAGAACCGATTTTACCGATTTAAATTAGCATTTATTCAAAATTCTCTTACAAAATTATTTGATTATGTCCGTTTCACGTCCTCCGTCGACTCCCGAATCTGGTTCACAATTGGCGTTTAGAGTTTTAGGGAAATTAAAAATTTAAAGCACAATAAGAAACCATTCGTGTGTTATTTGACAATTTTAACTTTAACCACGTTTGGTTTTCGTCACAATTATTTATTTTTAATTTATTTCGTGTTTTCATTTTATTTCGTTTCATTTAATTTCGGTTAACACTGACAAATACATTTTTGTTTCATAGGAATCACGCGTGAGTAACAACAGATACGTATGTGTAGGAAAGAATGTGAATCCCTTTTTTAGTGTTTTTTATCATACAAATGCTGACATGACCCTGTGCGATAGAGATCTAATAAACTATAGAGGTCAAAGCGTAACCCCCGAAGACAAGTTGGAATTTAATTCAAACATACTGTTTTACCCTGCATGTCCCTATGACGCTCCTACAAGTACCATAATCTTTGGTTTAGCTTTATAAAAGCTGTTTTGTCCACATATTTACGAATTGATGCTATCCAAAAGCATGCAGATGTTTTCTACAATCCGACTACCATGTTTTTATTTTGTCCAATATTTTACGTTTCCCGTTGTTATATGTTGTGTTTTTGTGATATTTGTGTTATAAATATAATGAAATAGTTTTAGTTCATGAAATTGAAACTTGATTATTCTTTGAAAGATTTACCATCTTCGCGTTTAGAATTTCTTATCATAGGCTATAGCTAAATAAATTTTCTCTCTGGGATTATTTAGACTACAGACTTTTAAGAGCATACTTGTAGCCAATCATTGTCACTTTTTTATACTTAATAGAACTTTTCAAACATTCTTAGAAAAATCTTTTCGATATCACTTCAACGCTTAGCATAGTTGCACACTGCAAAGGAATACATTGTGTAAGTACCTACTACAAAATTTATATCAACGTTACAAATGATTCTAAACCTAATAATGTAAATCATAAGGTTCAAAAAGCGAAAGGAGCAGGAAATGAGGCAGAGTGATGAGCAAACGCACCAAATGACGCTGCAGGCTGGATTGAGGACATTGCATGAAGCAGGCCCAGAACTGAAGAGGGCAATATCAGGGAACTTGGATGATATTTCTGCTGAATGTGATGTACCTATGCATAGGGTACGTATTAAAAAGTAACATACACTTTCGTAAGATACAGATAATAATTTTGAAGAAAAATATGATTAATTAAAAATATTTAATTTCATCTATCACAGAGAAACCACTCGTTATTTGGAGGTGTCTGGTCAAGCATACGTAGGCATGGACCAAACAGACACTTCCAAAGACATCGGAAACATGGAGAACCACCAACAGGTACAGACTACATTTTCATGTCTTCATACTAACATCATATTTTTATCAAATTAATTCATTACTAATATTCCACTGATTCATTTTTCACACAATATTTTGCCTGAGAAGTATTGTAGTCGACACTATTTATATATGGAGTTGATTTGCTCTTAGCACAAGTACTAAAATTACACGGAAATTATTATTTTTAATTTTGTAATTTAGACCTTTACATTATTTTTACTCATATTTTTGTATAAGTTAGTAGTTGGACTTATTCGATAGTCCTATTCTAATTTCGAAACCTCTGAGAAGAAATATGAAAAAGAAACTCTGAAGACCACCAGAGTAAAAATATAGTCTCAATTACTATGAAGATTTTAGTGCTTGTGTACATGAGGCATACACAGACTTGTTTAATATTCCTAGGGGTACTAGACAAAGATGTGTAGCAACATAGCTTTTCAAACTGTACATAGATAGTGCTTTGGCTACTTTCAAAGGGAATGAGAGTGGAATTAAAATGAATGAGTTTACCAGTGTGTCTTCTCTATGCAGATGAACAAATAAAACATTCATCGTCAGCCGAAGAACTGCTTACAAATCATGGTAAATATGCTGAACAAGGCATTGAAGATGAATGGAATGTGCAGAAACGTAGGGGAAATGAAAATAATGAGAATGGTGAGAACTGGGCGAAGTATGCAATGGAACTGAACCTAGGTTCGATTCCTAAGGCAGAGAGAATTTTGTGTCTTCTAAAGATTTCTGTTAGAAAATTAGGAGTAGTAGCCAAATTCAGAACTTAATATTAAACACTCGTTCATTATTGGCAAAAATGCGGCTACCAGAAAATATACTCCTGGTCTGGTTGGCCTGTTGGTATGATTTCATTTTAAAATAAACTTAAACACAAAAGACATGAATGTAAATTGAAGGTGTGAATAAAAGATTGAAGAACTGGGTGAAATCATTGTGGTCCTTATTACATCAACTAGTTAACTATTACTTAACCAATAATAAATAAAGAAACATTAACAAATACTGACCTTGCCATTGATATCCTTAAATCAAGTCATGTTTTCACGAATGTTGGAGAAGCAAAAGAGTATGTAAGATCATTGCACGTGATGTTGTGTACTTGCTGTCTACTCTCTTTAGAAACAGGTTTGACGATGTGTGGTATATTTTAGATGGCGGTGGTGGAATCGGCGCCCCTGGTGGCGTAGGAAATCATTTAAGTTCAATGATGCAAAGAGAATATGGAGTTGGACCACTACCACTCACACCAAATTTGTAAGTTACTTATCATTAATAATCGTGTTCCACTGATGACGACCACAACATCGCTGCAGAAAATCATATAATAAATGATTATGATCTCATTGGAAAAAGATTGTGTTCACACAATGCCTGTACTGATTTCAGAGCAAATGGACAGCCAAAGGAACAAATACCACTAAGACCACTCATATTTAATGGAGAATCGGAGAAAATATACCAAGTGCTTGAGTGAGTAGAACTTTATTATTTAATAACGAATAAATTCATAATATTTCATCATTAATTATTTCAATATATCCGTTTAATATTCTAAAACATAATATATCAAAATCTAAAGAAGAAATACTTATATTACAGAAGAACCACAAATGACCTAAAGAACACTATTTACCAAGGTAGTCAAACGTGTGGTTTTGTAGTTGATTTTCTAAAGTTAAAGTTTGCATCACCCGCACTCTTGCTCAAATAACCTTTCTAACACTTCCATCTTCTTTCACCGCTTCTGTGTGGATAACGGTACGTACTAAAAGTAATCAAAAATCCAACTACCCGGAGATGCTCGGGCAGATCGGTCTGGCTTTCGGCTGCGTCAACTATCTGTCGACGCCGAGCGAGGGCTTGACCGCATCTAAGCCAACAGCAACGGTATCGAGACAGAAAGTTCACCCGGAGGACTCCACGTCTTCAAGAGAGAAACTATCGATACCGAGAAAGGCTTCAATGGAGGATAAGACCCCGTCTCCGAACACGTATGAACAGATACAGCCGAAGATATCCCCGCTTTTGGCGAGCGAGTGTACGCCGACGACGGAGTCACGAACGATGACGTTGTACGGGTACAACGCGGCGGCGAAGCTGCCTTTCGCGTTTTCCCACGCGAAGGAGAGGGTGTGTCGCGGCGGGGAGCGGCGCAGCCTGCGCTCCATCAAGCCGGTGCTGTGCGGAGCAGGTCGGATGGTGCGCAGCGCCTCGTCGGGGGCGGCCTCGCATGCGCCGCCCGCTCGGCTTGTAGATCGCCCGCACTCGCCAGGTCCGCACGCCACAGGGAGCTTCCTTCCGATTCTTTTGTCCCTCCCCTTAAAAATCAATGTTGATGTCGAATTAATTGTAGTTTAAATTACAAATTTTTGGGTCTAAATATCTTTAGACTCTAGTCTGATAGAAAATTATTGTATTTTTAGCAGTACTAACGAAAACCAAGTAGTTAATGTCTCAAAACTTCTTTTACATGAAGGAAGCTTTCTACAATGTAGAATAATGAACGCTCATCAATAAAACTTCCAAGCTTACAGGATTACATTGCAGGCAAACGGAAACCTGACGGTATAAACTAAGAATGTTAACACACACTCACACTTTGCTTTAGCAAATTTCATGTTTTGCAAGTTCACACAAATATAAAAGTACACAAATTTTGCACTGAAAATAACGATAAACCTGAGGTAAAAAAAAAAACTTAATTTCTGATTAATAATGTTATTTACAAAAGTTAAAAAATATCATCATCGTAACTAGCATGTAAACTAACACTGAAGGGCTAAAATAGTGCATTTTTAGAATTACTAAGGATTTAGAAAAGCTTTTAGAGGATTTTGAGAAACAGTTTTTGTTTTGTATGGTTTGCACGAAAATTTAAATAATCATAAAAATCCACGAGGACGCTATTGATTTAGAATTAATGTATAGAACAATTATTGAGATTCATCGCTTTAAGAATCATTATAGGCTAGCTTATGAGCTTTTGAGAAATTAGAAAATTAATAGTTTAGATTTTAGATTTTCAAAAATCAATTTAATTGAGGTATGATTTATTTTATAATAATTAATAAATTGTTCACTGATATTAAAAACAGTTGCAAAGTAAAAATGATTCTTAACGTTACTTGAATGAGAAATCATGTCGTCTATATAAACGCGATCTATTACACCTGACATTACAGGAGGAGATAGCTTTGGGCGTGGGGTGGTGTCGCTACCCGGGAGCCCACGAGGGAACAACTCTTCGGGACCAGTCGTGGTGGGGTCTGCAGAGAGTCTGGTTACAAGAGTAAGTTCAGTCATACATTAAGGGCATCTGATAATAACTTTGATCTTAGTCCAATCAAAATCTTGGTATTCAACAAACATTTCGAAACGTTTTTTTCAGGTGCTAACTGAACAGGGTTTGGGTGATTATTGTGACCCTGAGTTCGTGCGTACCACCTCACGGGAGATGCAAGAGGCACTAGAAATGACACAGGAACAAATGGACAGGTAACTACAATAGCATCATGATCATGATAAATCAGTCAAATTAATTTCAATGTATTTTTACCTGGTAAATTTCATAATTATAGAGCCGCGCATCAGCTGATGGTCAATGAGAAGAACATAAAACAAGCTCAAAATCAACAACCTCAAGTTGTAAGTATCAAAATTTCTTACTCGAAGAGAATGCCTTACTAACACTGCCCACTAATTTACTTTTCAGCTGCCAACTTGCTATCATATTTTATAACGAATGTATAGGGTAACATTTGGGTTGTAGGGCGACATCCTTGCCCGCCAGTACCACCCGTTCCACCAGCCGGCGACGATGCCGCCGCCGGTGTTCAAGCGGTTATAGCACCCGCCCACAGCGAGCCTGCGCCTGTTAGCGCGGACGCACATTGCGCGCGCGGCGCCAAACGTCACACGCATCATAGAAAAAAAAGAAAACGTAAACCTGTACTGGTTTAGCAAGATTTTATTGTATAAATATTGGTTCATTTATATAGTTTGATAATGACTTCATTTTATCGTGAAATAATTCAGTCTATCACTGATATGATTGAGTTATTTGACGTTTCACGATATCTATGCTCAAATTCTTCGTTTGTTTCTCAATTTTTCAAACAGGCGGAACAAAATTAGGGTACGTGAGTACTTTTTTAAATTCTATACTGTGGTAATCACAGGTAAAGTGAGATTGTAGTTATTTAGGCATAGCGTAATTTAGGGCCAGGGTCAACATTAATGGAGAATATTTGTACCTACTCCAAAGTGTTGGGTACCCTTTATGTCGATATTTCAGAGCAACGGCCCTTTTAAATTCTTAAATTAGAAAATGTAAATTTTTGAACTATGAGAGAGAACCTCTCATTTACTAAAAATAGATAGAAATTGTAATTCAAAATGTATAATTTATTTTTTCCTTTTTAGGTATTAAAATTGATACTTTGCAAAATAGCGTATTGTATTGTGCAAGTTTTTATAGAAGCTGTTTAAAAAAAATATAACTTTAATAAAATAAATAAAATATTATCGATTTCATAAAACTTGCACGAGACAAAGCTTTTTTATGTGAAAAGTAAAAAAAATATTTCAGAAATGCGAACGATTCTTCCTCTAGTTTAAATATTTGTTAAAAGTGAGCTATCAAAACTCTTGACAGCTAGAGGCTTTTGTGGTGAAATATGAAATTTGATGTAATTTTATTAAAAGAAATCGCTTTAATTGTTACGATTCAGTATTAAGTGGGAAGCTAATTTACTTGTATTAATATCAATATTTGAGTAACCTAAATTCTGTAGATGTTATTTTGTTTCCTAATTTTTAGCACCAGATCCAAGACAATACCGTATTTTGAAGACTTTGATGTACTGATTGTAAAAGTAGCCCTCGAAGTAGAGGATCCAATTTACAGTAGTTTACCCAAAAGTTGAATTTATAAAAATTGATAGAAAGTCCCCGTCGTGTTCTTAAAGTGATTTTTGTAAGTTCAGCTTTATTGAATAGCTTTGACCACTTTTAGAATAGACACTAATCAATTTTAGCGTAAATTCTAGGCTCGTTTGATGCCTACGATGAAACTAAAGATGAGAGTCTGATTTTCATCTTTTCAGTAATTTTTACAATATAAAAGTAAGCACTCTTTTGAATTTTTAATAGATTTTATAGGTGGATCGATTTATATACGATTTTTCCATCCATGTCCTTCTCGGGTTGTTAGTTTTAGTCGATTTTAATTTTATCTACTAAACTCCAACGTATGAGCTTAGTATGGGAACATAGTTTGTCCTCTGCTACGTTAAATGAAAAGATAAATAATTTTGGGCAATAACTTTCATAGACATCCAACATCCTCGCTTTTTCTAAAGCTGCGTGTACTTGTGATAATGTCGCGGAGTGTTTATCCAAACTTTGTAACAGTTCTGGTGACTTTATCTTGTTTTTCAAAAATGCGAAAATTTTCTGCGAAAATATTGGTTGTCACATCTTATAAATTGCTCTACGGATAGATATAAGTATAAGCCTCAGTGACAATGCTCGTGTATACGGAATCTTTAATCTTCAGACAACAATTTGAATTTCTCATTATATCTTTCCAAAAAAATAAATAACACGATAAAGTTACCTAATAGAACTGTAACCAATCATGGTATCATAATTAATTTCTTAAAAGACAGTTAAAGAGTAGGTACTTAATTGTGTATTTGCGAAGAGGCATGTCTCGACTTCTTAGTTAGGCAGCGAAGTTAGATAATCATTATCTATTTAGTTTTAAAAACTAGTTAAATAAAAAAAAATGCAATATCTTGATCTGTTTATGGTAATAGTTACCTACGGTAGATTACGTTGATTCTCAATAAAGGTTTATTTGAAATATTATGTAGTAATTTTACAATAAGTTGGTATACATTACCTACTCATTCAAATTCTGGTTAACTGGCAATTATTTTTTTGTATTGATCTTAGGTAATTACCCGTTTTTTGTACCTATTACATTTTATTACAACTACATATTTTTATAACTGGCAAACTGAGTTCCCAACTCAGTTTGCCAGTTGCCTTAACGACTAAATAAAAAGAAAAATAACTAGATTTGTGATGGTAACTACAATTTGAGTTCTTTTTTTTTAATCTGACAAAACCAGAGCAAGGTGTTGCAAGTTTTAGAAATCTTAGCTCTTTAAGATAAATTCCCTAGTAAGTGCCCTTTTAAACTCTATGAAGCGACGTAGTGTAGGTATTATCGACAGCATCTCCATATACCGTGAACACACTCCACATTCCTCTAGAATTAAGGTCGATCTTACCGATAATTTTATATTCTGTTAAAACCTCTTCGCTGAATGATGAAGAAGAATTTGAATTAAGTCGCGTAATCTCAGGTGATAAATGCTGCTACAGTACTGTTATTCTCTGGCTCAATACCGTGAGGGTGTTTAACGACTTCTTTAAATACTAGAGACACGATCTAGCCCTATTTGCGTGTTAAGTCAGATTTAAAAAAAATGCTGTTTATTGTTTATTACCTATTTACAATCTTGGGCCTTAGCGGCCTATGTTTATGAGTATTACACTTAGATATTTTTTTTCTCCTACTATCTTGTATTGTGTATTGCAGCATTTATCGTCTAGAAAGGTACGCGTTTTGATAAACCTGTCTAACTTCTCATTTAGGCTACAAAAGCAAAGATTAGGTGGAGAGGTAACGCACAATGTATGACTTTGATGTTCGTAAAATATTCTAAACGTTTTTATATTACCTATAATATGTATGTAACTGTTATTATCAATTTGTAGAGAACGTTTCCGAATACTGGTAAAAAGGGCAGTCACATAACTTTTTTTTGAAAACATTTTGTCTCTTTGCCTAACAGTGCCGGGCAAAATATTTTACTGCACAAATTAGACAAATTGATTTATGGACAAGCTAATATCATAGATCAATCAACGAATGATTTAAAATAAATACCTGATACACACAAAGTAGATGATACGCTTCATATTTTTTAAGTAAATCCTCTTCTTCTCTTTGTTATTAGTAGCCTAATCTATGCTTCCCCTAAACTTTTGGGTGCCAACTTGTTTTAGGACGTTAACGTTATGTCTTGTTGTATAAACTTGTAAAGTTGCCTTTATATTTTATGCCATTTTTATATAACTAGTTTGATATTCCTATTCCTATTGTCTTTTCTGTTTAGTCTATTTAAGAGTCTATTGAAGAAATCTTAAAGATTTTTATTGAAAATAAAGTAGAGCCTCATGAAATACTTATATATAATTATTATACCTTTATAAATCGCTGCTGTTAATTTTTAGCAGTTAGGTATTAATATTTAAAATACTGATTGCAGAAATGGCCGCACAATACATACCTACATCAAATCATTTATCTCCAAAATGAGAGAAGGCATCTCAAATTTTAAAATATTCATTCGTAAGTAATTTCATCTGTAAATAATGTACAAAATGAAAAATCTGTACTCGAGGAAGCATGATTTTAAGTACGTTTTTTATATTACTAGCGTAATGATCGCTAGCAGTAATGAGAATCACGATTGTAAATAGTTGTGTAAATAAAAAAGTGTAAAGATATTTATTCCGTCAATCATATTAAAAATTGGGAAATTATTAATTACCTATATTTATTGTTTAAAAATGAACATTGTGAATTGTTTTCATATAAATAAAAAATGTCGGAAACGCATTTTAATTCTATTTGAATTTGATCCCAGTTCTTTTTTCCCGCCACAGGAGATTGGTAATCTTAATACCTTATCTACAAGCAAGTTGAGACAAACTTTTGAATTGAATCTTACTACTAACATGGGTTTAATAACAAACTCTCCTGTACTGTACCTGCCCTTTACAAGTAGGTATACAATCAAAGAATAAAAATATAAGGCTTTATCAATTCATAGATAATATTTCCATTCTACACATTCGATTGAAACGAACAGCTATTTTTTTACCTGTTTAAAACCCGACTAGTATACTTAAACTTATCAAATGGTCAATACTAACAAAATATAACTTTCTTTGAGCAAGTTTCATTATCCAAATATGATGACACATAAACATTTCGTTTGAATTGGTTAGGTGTACCACAAGGTAGCTTCCTTGGCCCAGTTCGGTTGACTTATTTTAGTTTGTAGTACTGCGAATTTACTGAAACTAAAAGAAAGTTCATATTCAACAATGCTGTTCTCAATTTGAAAACATACATATTTATGTTTGATTACTTATGAAAATTCGTCAGCGCAGAGCAGAGAGAGTAGCAAAATGCTTAAGCATGTTTTTTTATATACAATTTTAAGTGAAAATATAGGTACCTACATACGCGATCTCACACTACCGTCAAATCATCACATAAAGATCTTCGTCAAGGTATCACTCTTTTTACATTTATTAAACTGCAGCAAAGATTTTTTATTCTGATTCAGTTTATTACCAGACAGACAGGCAGACCAATTGGCTGCCTTGTCTGCGCGGACCCTTAGATTTATAAAGACTTGACGCCATGAATTCATCTTCAAGATTTCAAGCTTAAAATGTTTAATTAACTAGTCTTAAAATCATAAAAAACTGTCCCGTCTCAAAAATCCAGCCTGTATAACAGATTTCATTTCTGCGAAAAATATTTTTTATGATTTCAAGACTTAACTAGTCTTAGAATCATAAAAAATATTTTAAGATTTAACTAGTCTTAAAATCATAAAAAATATTTTTCGCAAAAATGAAATCTGTTATACAGGCTGGTTTTTTGAGACGGGACAGTAAGGGCAGGTACCTGTAGCCTCCACCCGTTTTATACCTCCCCTAAGAGTTGGTAAATGAATAAAAACGAGTGTGTACCATTATAGATGAAACATTTATTACACTAGCAGTCGGAGGCACACAAAATTTGTAGGGTCGTGGGTTACAGACGTCTATTGTCACCTCTGCAGGGACAGGTACTTCCCGTATCTTCCAGACGAAATTCCTGGCGACGAAATTCCTGGCGACGAAATTCCTGGCGACGGAAGCTGGCTGATGCTCGGGAAGGCGGTGTACGGGCACGGCGATACTAAACGACGAACTGACGGTGCGGCCGTCGTCTCGCTCAGCACATCAGGTGCGGAGCGACAGGGACCTCGGGCCCGCAGTTCACCAAAGCGGGTCGAAGTTGCGGTAGAATTCCTACCTTGGAATTCCCGTCGTAGCACCCTAGTTCGGGATTAACACGACACTTATTTGCACTTTTAATTTGTGATTATAATTATGACAACCGTAAATAAAATAATAATGGCCAACGCTCGTGTCTGCTAGTGCGCTTGACGAGGCGCTAAAACCAACGTGCAGTCTCTAAAATACCAATACCTACCAATCAATCCTATTTCATGTAGGGATCTAAACACTCTATGGAATCGTTTGTGTGCGTTACGATTGCTCCGCCAAGTTGTCCAAACAGAAAAAAACATCGTCAAAAAAAATTTCGAAATTTGTCGAAATCGAAGGGAACAAATCAAAAATTTGTCGGAGTGGAAATAAAGAAGTTACAAGGGTTTTAAGTTGGCCGCGCGAACGTAACGTGGAGGATTGCGCGGCCATGGAGATCTCAGCAACTACTTACGTTAGAGATTTAATTCTTTTTGCCAATTCAAGACTGAATTTGTCGGAAATTGTCGACAAAAGAATTATAAGCTCTAGATCAATATTTTACGAAATATTCACCTTGGAAGTTATGGCCGCGCAATCGTTCACTAAACTAAGAGTTCAAACATTAAAAATGTTACAAGAAGAAAGGTCTTAATTTGTCAAAACTAACCAAGGTAATAAATACTACTAAGATTTAGTTAAACAGACGAAATCAGTCCAAAACAAAAAGTACGTGGCCGCGCGGTCGAAACGTTACTTTATATGCTGATATCTCTTTATCCATAATTGCTAGGATTGCGGTGTGAAATCCATTTATTCGACATAATAACCTCATTAGAATCACATAACGTTTTACCCAGAACAGTTTACAACGCGTGTAATCTCAGAAATGAAGTTATCTCATAAAATGTTCGAGCAGGGTAACCATAATTTCGAGTTGCTTTGGGAATACCTCTAACTGGAAACTGGCAATTAGGTATATTGGACATCATCTAAAAATCATCTACATTTCAATAATTACCTAGTACATATAATTATGTTTATTCAACACAGCTTGCCAATTCAACAAAAATATAAAGATAACAAAAAATCAAGAAATAAAATAAAATTATTTTAAACCTCTACAAACCCATTTTTTTATAAATATTTTGTTAAACTATAATAATTTGAGGTATTGGCAGACCTCAAAACATAGATGTTGTTATATGACTGTAACAACCTTTGTGTGCTATTTAAATCAAATGTACTATCTTTGATATTAAGTCCTAAATAGAACGAATTAATTCCATTTTCTGCATCGATATTAGATATATTTCTACTCCGACAAATTTTTGGTTTATTCCCTTCGATTTTGACAAATTCCGACAATTTTTTTGACGATTTTTTTTTCTGTTTGGGTAACTTGGCGGAGCAATTGTAATGCACACGATCATTTAGCATTTAAGGTATGAGTACTAGAAATGACAGTAATCGCCAAAAACTTTTCCCATACATTTCTTAAGAGAGTCAAACTTCTGCATTGGCCAAACTTTTTGTTCTGGGTAGTTAGATAGATCCCCTAGATGGCTAGATAATAAACTGCTGCAAAGAAGACTGGCTGAAAAAAACTGTTAACTGTGTGCCTGCATGTAAACCCGGTCTTGTGACTTACCGTAGGTTCTGTAAGTACCCTACTCAAACTTCAGTTGCCCCCAAAGAATCTTTCGATCACAGTAAGAAAAATAGTTTCGTTTGGCAAAAAAGAATATTTCGATCTGATTAATCGTTTTTTCAAATGTAGGTATGGAAAGTTTTTGGCTATTTCTGTCATTTCTAGTACTCATACCTCAAATAATCCTAAGGTAGCCGCCAGATACCTAACGCCGCAGTAAAAGTCGTTGACGCCCTCCTACCAATGTATACCTACTAATATCTCAAAACCGCACAAAAAAAGGAAAGCAATGTCGCTATCACCATCGTATCGCTGTAAGGGGCGTCCTTGTCGCGGTATTTAGTATTATGAAACTCATACTCAAAACCATTTATTTCAATCATTTACAGGTAGGTACTTTGAATAGTCAGAGGCAAGTCGGAGAAACTCGACCGAAGAAGTATTTTAGCGACAGTTTTGTATGACGAGTGACCTATAAGTTTCGTGACTTTTTGGTACAAGCCGAATCAATGACTTTTATTGCAGTTTTATCTGGCGGCTATTTTATAGTCTTGTCGCGGCCGCCGCAACGCCTACCAAGCCGTCACGCTATCCGCCAGACCTGGACGTGCGAGCTGGCCAGGATCGCTCGTCCAACCCGTACGAATAACGCGACTTAGAAACGCGGCGGCGCCGCGACGGCGTTGAATGTTTGGTGTATTGGGAAAACTTGATATATGTACCTGAGGTTTGATCCGAGAGGAATCTTCTATGCTTTGGGAGGTCTGCTTCGCGTTAATCGGTTTTAGTTCTTACTAGCTCGCACCGCACTTCAGCTCGCCATCTGTAGTTAAAAGTAAGTTCCACCATTCTACACATTGTGAGCTATACACACTTAAACGTTTCTGGTGTCTTAGGTGTCTGCAGTTTAGTCTGCAGTTTAGTCTGCAGTTTAGTCTGCAGTTTAGTCTGCAGTTGTTGGGTACTTTAATTTAGATATTTAACCGCGGCCAAGTCCGCCAATTAACCTCTTGCCCTGTGTGCACACGTTAATCGTAATATGGGTATTATAGTGTATTATCTATGCGTAATATCGCTCTGTTGCATGTACTTTGCACCCACTCAGTACACACACCCAGACACGACAGTACGCCATTTGTGTTAGGGAGACTGTCGTATTACAGCACCGAAGATCTCCTCTAACAGACTGATCACGGCCTTCGCCCAGTCTCGATTCATATGAGGTCTTCGCATTGCAGCATCGAACGACCCACGACCTACAACGCGAAAACCTCCCAATTTATCCACCTTTAGGAACAGCAGAAACCATTATAATTTAGGGTTTAGGTATTTAGGCGGGGAACCTCTACACTATTATCTTAGTGCTACCACTTAGTTTATATTTCTCTCAGATGAGTCGCCTCTATCCCGGACGCCTGCATCGAAACACCAATCACTTTACTTCGCACTTATTGAAATTAGCTTCTTTACTTTGGTGGTGTATTAGAGATGGCTCAAATAAAGCGGCAAACGCCATATTAAACCAGTGATCGCTCTATGGATTCGATGTTGCCAGCAGATCACCACATGTTGGCATGTATGATGACCTTGTTACACGTTTCGCCCTAACAATATTAATTTGACTCTGTTACCTGTTTATTTCGCGAGCTACACGTCGCAACAAGTCTTCTGGCACAAAGTCATAGGTATATTATATTCGTAGACAGAGTAAGCACTATGTCTATGATTATATTACTCTGTGCACAAAGTACGTAAGGCTGCGTCGCGCCCGAGCAGAGAGACCACTCAGAATAAACCGACATTTTTACCACGCACACATTGACATTACGTTTATAGGCAATTAGGCATTCTCAAGCAGTTTCAAGCAGACTTACGACTCGACTGTCAGGTGTTGTCTAAATGAATAAATAAGAGACATTGACATTTCACGGCGATCGAGAAAATTTTGTTATAAAAAATTGCAAAGAGTTCCAACCAGTGTCAATAATATTTCTCACAAATAAAACCTACAGAGTCACTATAGTAGCAGCCCTAGCGAGTCTGGCAAGTATAAGTAATTATTTTTGAAGATGGCGGGAGCGGTCCTTCTCACTTCTGTCCTTCTCCTTCTTCTTCTTCTTCTTCCTCTATATTTTGTGCTTCTGGTCCCTACATGAAATAGGATTGATTTGCTTAAAAAAAGTTTTTTTGGTAATGGTATTATAGCATTTTTGCTGACTGTAGTGAATGCAGTTCAGAATATCCCAAAAAGTTATGCTTGGTCTCCTAGGAACATTTTCCTGTAACTATAATGGTTAAGGTACCTGTCCATATTGTCCCATCTCAAAAATCCACCCTGTACAAGCCAGTTAAGGTATAAGGACACAATAATATTTTTTTCTTGTTTTTAAAAAATTCAGTGTGTACTTATGTACGCGCGTGAGAAGTTATACTTCTTCGAGTCACAAAATAGCAACGAAGGCAGTAAGTAGTTCAGCATGTACGTCAGAGATGGCGTTGTTTACAATTACTCCCGTGAGAATTTTGTGTGACGGTGTGCGCGCGCATCGTAAAATTTCACTCTCATCATTTTTTCATAACGCGCCTAAAGAAGTATAACTTCAAAAACTTTGTGCCCCATTACATTTTTTACCTGTATCTTGGGTGCATTTACAAACATATAAACTGACATACACAAACAGCCAGACCCGGAAGAAATTTATTCCGTGCGGGAATTAAACCTACGACACAGCACAGCATCCAACCACTTTGCCACTGTGCCGACAGTGTCATTGAAATTCACACAATTATTATTGAATGAATGAAAAAAAAAATAATAGTTTAAAAAAACTAAAAACACGCTTTTTATAGAAAACCAAACTAAAAAATAGAAAATAAATTTTAATAAATTATTTTATTTAAAAAAAAGCGTAGGGTGCATGGTGTCAATAGTTATAAATATTTTATTGACAGATATGAGTAGAATGATTATCATTTTGATAATATCTTAAAAAGCACCCCACGCTTTTTTTTTAATAAAATAATTTATTAAAATTTATTTTCTATTTTTTAGTTTGGTTTTCTATAAAAAGCGTTTTTAGTTTTTTTAAATAAATACTAAATAATAAATAATAGATTTATTATTTACTTTTTAGTATGGTTATGTCTATATCTATAAATATTATGTACATTTATTCTACCAGGGGCGCTTGTGCAGTACCTTCCTAGTATATAATAGCTGTTTTTTCGGCAACTAATTTTGAACGACTTATGTTTTTTTTTTGTTTTTTTTTAATAATTTTATCAAATTAGTGTATTGTCATCGGTCCTCGATAAATCTACAAAGTTTGAACGAAATCTGGCCGTTTAAAGTGGGTCAAAATCGCGCCCAAAGAAGTTTAGAAGGTTACAAACAAACATACAAATATACAAACATACAGGTGAAGCTAATAAAAAGCTGGTAAAAAGCATGAATTGACGAAAACCAACATTTCAGTTGTAGTAGCATGTGTATTTTGATGATAAAAAGGTTTATAGTGAAAAAAAAAAAACAAATATGACATAGACAGCAATGCTATTTATTTTTCAATTAAAGTTCCTCTAACTCTCTTCTCAGTTGTCTGTGCTGGGGTCTCCGCTTGTCTCTTATTCATTCCTTTCCTCTCCAATTGCTTCTCAATAATCCTTGCATTGTTAGCATAACTGTCTGCCACTTCTCGAGCCTCAATCTCATCTTCCTCTTCATCAATTGTAGAAACAGTGACCGAACTGAACTTGCCCATGTTTTTTGTGTGTTTTGTTACCATAATCTTCTTTGGTTGCGTTAAGGCAACTTGTTTATAGATGTCGGTGACTCCACCTTCACCAGCTGTCTGTACCAATGCTCCTTTCATGATAAAAATGATATTATTGTCTTGGTTATGTTTATAGTAAATAGGTATAGCACATTTCTTGCACTTTAGTCTGTATTGTCGCTCGATCCCTTTCTCCCGTTTCAAGTACACTGTCTCGTCAGGGTCTGACGTAATTTTGTGAGCGTGTTTGGAGCCGTCAATGACTCGTGCGCCGTCAGTAGGTCGGAGGGGCAAACGGTCGATGGTACAATCCAGGATAAGGGACATTTGGCCGCACAGGCAGTAGTAAATGTGTAGCGGCTTTGTCTCATTGTATTCTTCTTGGTCTTTTGTGTCTGAGCAGACAATGCTCCGAGAAACTACTTTTGGCATTGTGTGAATGAGGGATCTTGGGATATTCTTAATTTGCCTTTTTAGTAATAGTAACTGCTACTGTAATTAACTTAACACACACCTAGGGTTTTAATGTTAAAACTGTGAATACTTCGACAATATTGTAAATTATATATTTACATTAAGTTCGTTAAATAAATAAATAACACCAGTGATTCGTGGGCATATTTCACAAACATGTCAAATATGTCAATAATTCAATATTGTCAATGTCAAATTGACTTTGACATTTTTGGCCTTAGCATAGACTACATTTAAAGTTTTTCTGAAAGAGGTGAGATGCTATTATTATTTTTATTCTAAACTTGGACTACCTCATTACTAAGCAGAATGACTATTTCACACGATGGCAGAAATGAAGAAAAGGGAAGACCAATATGAAACCAAGAAGTTCATAATAGGGGATAATTCTGCAATGTTCTGGCGCCAGAGTGCAGCACTAGCGTAAATAGTAAACAGTTTTTCGACGAGTCGTTCAAATTGTGAAATACTGCCGAGTTCAAAATTGGGAAGTATTATATTACGCAATAATGCATCAGTGCTCTGTATTTGGATGTAGGGACGAATCATTTATTTCCAAACTAGCTTCTGCCCGCGACTTCGTACGCGGATCCTGTTGCTTATGCCAGCGACAACGGGGTCGGCAAAATCAAAGATCTGAAACGTCTGATGTCGAATTCTAAGAGCCCGGGGACGGGAAAACAACGGGATGCGCGAGATGATTCGAGACGTTCAAAAAGTACAATTTTGAATCATACCTCCGATGGCGAAATATGTGGCGTAGTCAATCATAGGAGTATACGTAAATGAACTCCGTTCCTTATCAACCCAAGAAAGGTCGCCATGACCTACGGCTATATCTTGAGACACATCCGATTCTTCAGATGATTATTGACATTCTGTTCAGAGAATGTCGAAGTCGATCAGAATTCAAACGTTCGTTGCGCTCTTCTTCTGTCTCTTCATGCCGTACTTCAGCAATCCTTTTTCTCTTTCGTTGTATGCGTGTTCGGGACAATCTATACTATAATATTATAAAGCTGAAGTTTGTTTGTTTGGTTGAACGCGCTAGTCTCAGGATCTACTGGGTCGAATTAAAAAAATATTTTTGTGTAGGATAGTCCATTTACCGAGGAAGGCTATAGGCCAATAATAATAATAATAATAAAAATCTGTTTATTTTAGAACAATTTTCATACATTGAAATCCACTTAAACTTAACTATAATCTTACCTTATTAAAGATTTTACAGCTAAGCAGTTGCTACCTTGCTTAGGAAATGCTTTTTTAGTACATATTTTATTTGTTGACAGTTTTTTTTTTCAATTTGACATACTATGGATTTTGGCAACTTATTAAGTATTAGGGGCAGACTGCATTTCCACACCCTCTCACCATACACATTATTATATTTGTTTATTCCAAAGGTTGGAAGATATGACAGATTACGTAAATTGTTAGATCTTGTCGTCTTATTCAGGTCACCTAAATGGTGACAATACTGTGTTACAATGGCTAAATCTCGTTTATCGAATATGCTCATGACTTTACAATACTGAAACAAATTATGGTAGTTATCTTTGTTAATGAACTTAGTTTTTAATGGAACAATTGTTTTTAATAGCCGTAGTTGGAGATTATAAATGTCCTTAAGATATGTTTTATATGTTCTACCATAACTAGCTAGCCCATAATTAATAACCGACTCTGCCAGTGACACATACAAGAGTCTTAATGTACTGTAGGGCACTTTATGTGTGAGTGTACATAATTTTGACAATATAGCTCTAAGTTTATTACATACCTTGTTAATGTGTGGACCCCAGTTAAATTTGTTATCTATTTTTAGGCCTAGGTAAGTATGTTCATTCACAATGTCAAGAGGTGAGCATTTACAGGAGTTATTATTTATATGCATGCATTTGTGCTCATGAGCGACGATATTAGGCACATGACTTGTTTTCTTATGAGTTGAATGTATATGCATTAATTTAGTTTTGTTGTAATTTATGGATAGGCCTAAATCGTGGGCCCATTTGCACAATGCGAAGCTGGGTCGGGTCGCTAGTGTATGATAATCTCGATCAGCAGTTAGTCGTGCATCACGTTCATCATTGGGTTCAAAAGACCTGTTAGTAGATGTGCGAATACGCTGAGAACTCATGCGTGATTCTGTATCGGTAAACGTTTCCGATTCGCGAGACAATGCATGTCGCTCACAATCAGCGGACAATCGCGCATCACGTACCTCAGCAGATGCGTAGATACGCTGAGAACTCAAGCACAATTCTCTATCCGTGAACGTCTCCGACTCGCGAGACAATGTATGACGTTCACGATCAGCGGTCAGTCGCGCATCATACTCTTCACTGGTCTCTAGAGACCTAGATGTAGATGCGTAAATACGCTGAAAACGCAGGCGTGATTCGCGATCTGAAGAGGTTTCCACGGAGCGAGTTGCAGCCTGATGTTCTCGAACAGCATCAAGTCTCTCCTGACGCTCTTCGGTAGATTCTTGGGATCTTATGATCCTCAATCTTTTAGCTCCTTTGGAACATTGGGAAAGATTTGACCTCTTTCTAGGCATGGTTATAGTTTTATAGTAAAGATACCTGATCAATTAAAATCTAAGTGACTGCTCCCCTGCGTTACCGGTAAGGCTACCGTGTCACGAAGATAAATGGAAAAGGAAATTAAACACCCAATTAACATAAGCTAGAAGGCATATTTATTCGATAAAATAAAAAATAAATAAATGGGAATTTTGGCCAGTACCTAGAGTCAAATTTTCAATGATATACCATCGTCATCAAAAATCAGTCCTAAACTGTTACCGCCTTCACCGCGTGGAGGTACTACCAGCTTATGTTATTTCATAAGATACAGTGAAATTAGTGATAGCTTTGATTTTCACATCAAAGGTTTCTGATCTTCGATTTTTATAAGTCAACAGGAAATGCCTATCAGACCGAACAACTTTTGCTAAGACGTCATTCCTATGTGTCATGGTGTAGCTGGGCTCTTGGAGTTCCACATCAAGTGTTCCAGATCTTCAAATTTATTTTCTCAGCAGAAAATGCTCATCACGTGGAACAATTTTTGCTATGCTACCATTTTTGTATCTCTTATAGTTTAGCTGATCCATTGTGGTTCTGCATCAGGTGTTCAAGTTTCCAAGATAAATTATAGCCTATATGTTGCCCAGACTTAATACCCATACAACAAAAGAAAAATCATTCAAATCCGCCCAATAGTTCCGAAAATTAGCGTGTACAAACAAACAGACAAACAGACAGATTTTTTTTTTGGATTCGTGCTCTATTACTGTTCCTAAACCCCCCTCAATTATTTTTTTTTTAATATATTCAATGTACAGACACAGTTTTGTTACTGTTTTATTATATGTATAGATAAAGAAAATGTTCAAAAACTATGGGAAGCAGCAACACGTAGTTAAGACTTTCGAGCTAAAAAACACTCTAAAATATGTTCAGCCCATTTTAAATCCCAAGATTTTATTGAAATTGGAAAATATTTACAGAATAACGTTCACTTTTTTCTTGAAAGGCAATAGGCTAATTCGAAAATTATGGGAAGCAGCAACACGTAGTTAAGACTTTCGAGCTAAGAAACACTCTAAAATATGTTCAGCACATTTTAAATCCGAAGATTTCATTGAAATTGGAAAATATTTACAGAATAACGTTCACTTTTTTCTTAAGACAACCTTAAATTCGGTTGCCTTTATTTTAGAATCCATTTATTCTAGAATCCACTTTCAAATGGCCGAAGGATGCCATAATATAGTTAAAGTACAGTTAGGTAAGTAAGATTCATTGAAACTTAGATATGTTTTAAAAAAATACCTAGTTATTAAAATTAATAAGGTTTGTTTACTGTATGTGCTAGTGGCGCCCTCTGTGCTGAGTTTCGCGTAATGTTTCCTTATTGGCCAACCAACCATTAACTTAGCAAGCAAAGTCAGACCCAGTCCAAAACCATTATTTATGATTGCAGTACATGTGCCAATACAATTATTGCTAGTGGCTGGTTCCGAATTTCGATAATAACGAAACGTTCCAATTTCTGGGCGAATTAAAAAAGCCACGAAGGGGACTTCTTACCTTCCGAGATCGCTGCGCTCGCTCTTGAACAAATGTGACAACGGTGACTGAACCATTAGATAATTTTCTTTCGAAATTTTGTAAAGAGACACTTGGTGCGATATGTGAATTCAAATCTCTGTCTGTCTGTCTCAAGTCTGCCATCTTCACCTTCTTAATCGTCTTCTATGCTTCATAGATGCCGAGTGAATTATTTGTATCAAATAAACTTCGCGCTCTAAATAAACGTTACGATAAACGAAAAATATGCGGAATTTTTACTTTTGCAAAGGTGCCAAATAAAATTCAGAGATTTATATATTCGGCCAAACAAAAACATTAAAGAACAAAATTATGCAACTAAAAATGTAATGCAGAATGCAACCCGAGATGCAAGCATGACGCTATTCTAATATATCTTCATGGATTCAAGCTACCTACTCGGTTCGACCACATGCAACCATAAACGCATTCCAAAAATAATCAATAAAATGTTTATGGTTTAAAACTACGTTGCTTATGTTGGTAAAGTCTACTGTCAACTTCACGCTCCTGCGATTGTCTTTTATTCCACAGAATTGTGTTTCATTGCACATGTTCATCGATTTCTGTTGAATTTAGAGAAAGTATTGCGAATTGAACTATAAAATGGGTGCTATATCTAGCAGATACCGTGTATACAACTCGGGACTTACAAACATCGATGCAAAACCTGAAGAAACTGACATCAAACGTGAAAATCCTGGAACGTTAGATGAGATACATAAAAAGACCAAAGGTATTTTTTACACACGTTTTAACTGTTTTAGCGGTTATCAAAAGTGATTATAATGATAATTGGATTCGTAAAAACATATTGACGTTACGCGTTCAGTCAGAAAACGGCGGCAAACTTAATTTAGTACCGACTTAAAAGTTGGGTTATCTTGTGATGTAATAATAGATAATTTACTAGAATACTAGCGGAGTACATGCCTAGAAACCTTCATAGATGTATGCTGTGAATTAAAATGGTTATAAATATTGAATGTATTCATACAGATTGGCATCTACATAAATAGGCTGACATGGAAATCTATCTCTATTTGTTTTCTGATAACAATGTTATCACCCTCTGTGGTTGAACCGTTCCAATTCCGAATTTATTACACATTGGAGGTCATAAATGAGAGCAATAACATAGAATGGAATGTAATAATCATCATCTAGTTGTAATTAAATTTCCTGACAACTATTTAATTGCAAAAATAATCAGTTTCTGATCAGAAAATTTCTAATTCTACAACCAAGTAACTGCATAATTATTACGATTTAATGTTGCCATAAATATGTCAAAGTTGTATTAATTTCTATTTATGAACTTATTCTTATGTTGATAATGTTCATATTTATATAAGAAAATGTGAACAAGTGTTCTATGTGAATACTATGACCATTCATTATAATAAATTTTAAAATGATGTTAAAATAAAGCAGATAATTAATTCTTCATTTTCATGTTGTAGAGGTTCATGGATACTCTGAGCTAGGCCTAAATCAGCGATGATAAATGGTATTCATTCTGTGAAAATAGTAATATTTCACTCTCAGAGCAGTTGGTTAGGTAAATAGCAATGTTACACATCAATTTTGGTTTTAGACTAGATGAAAGAGTGGTGAGGTAGCAATGAGGTTCCTGGTCAACTGCTCTGAGACGATACAGTAATAAACTTAGAGGTCAAAGTCTGTTTTAAAGCCCAAATTTTTTGTTGGTACTTTAGGATGTCTGAGATAGCATTATGAGGAATTACACAGATTAGAGTAGACCTACCCAGTTTGTGCAGATACTGCATTCTACCTAATAGTTTCCTGAAATATTGAACTTACAGCTATATATTAGTAAAATGATGTTTTTCAGATGTGATGCCAGTCAATTTTGAAGGTGGGAAACTGATGGTGAATAGGGGGCTGTCTAATCATTTCCAGGTATAACTATGTTATTAATGAGGATATATCATTAGAGATCTGAAATGTATTTATTTATTTCTCATCTTGTAATAATACATGATATGAATTGGAAATTAATTTTATGCTTGGTAATAAGTTAACTTTTCTCCAAAAAATTGAATAATGAATGGGATATTTCAATTATGTCATTAATGTCATGTATAGTTTTTGATTATGGACTGATTTACAATAGTGAGTTTGCCTTACTTTCCATACATAATTATGCTGTCAAACCTCAATATTCCTCAGATAAATTTAACTTGCTATTGAAAAATCAGCCCTAAGATTTGTTGGTTTAAAATAAACTAAACAGTTTAAAATATTGTTTGTTGTTCTTATAAAAATGCCTATAGGTGGCAGAGTACTATTTGGTTCAGGTTACAACAAAACATTGCTTGTAATTTTGCTGCTTCCTATAAATCTATTAGTTGCTCATTTAATACTGGTTTATTTTCTCAAAACCCATGAAGTTTGCTGAATATTTTGAAGACTAGATTAGGAATATGTCGTCTTATAACTTTAATATAGTAGTAACAGGCAAAATAAACTTCAATTTTAGATGTCCCACACCCTGACAATGAGTTCAGCACAGAACGGCTACAAGCTAGGAGCAACATACATCGGCACCAAGCAGATTTCCCCCACAGAGGCTTTCCCTGTCATCCTGGGAGATGTGGACCCCTCAGGGAATATCAACTTCAGTTTAATTCATCAGCTTACTCCGGAGATCAGGCTGAAAGGAGCTGCACAGGTATAGTAGATATCAATATCCCCTTATCTGTGAACATGACTGCAGCAGTTCTGTTGTCATTGTTAAACTATTGTGTCTGCTAAGGACAGTCAAGCTCATATAGGTAGGCTACTTAAAACTGATGTTTAAGTTCTGAACAGTGTTTGGATTGAAACAAAAATGCAATGCTAAACTTACCTATTTTTTTGTCTCTTTCTTTACATTAAAATAAAGAGACAGATTTTAAAAAATACGAATCTGCTTTAGACCATGCGTCAAAAGTAAAACTTCTTCTTTATCTCCATTTATATGTATGTATGTATCCATTTGCGGGCTATGAGAGAAAGAGAGAAAGAAAATGTATGCTCGCACCTCTACAGAACTTCATTAAGACACTTTTCAAAAATGGGTATAATACCCTATTGTACATGACAATGTAATGTTTTAGGTGCAAGAATGCAAGCTGACGGCCACGCAGGGCACCCTGGAGTACAAGGGCTCGGACTACACACTTGCGATGGCTGTGGGCAAGCCTGACTTCAATGAGAAGTCATCAGTATTTGTTGGACATTACTTACAGGTAACATATTATGGTCATCACTCGTAGTCATAACAGTATAATTCAGACTAATTTAACTGTTAGATGCCAGCGCGCACCTCGCGTGCCGGCTGTAACCTTTTTATCTAGATATTTATGAAAATACTTAAATGGCAAATTATTTGTGTGTAATGAGCCTGAATGTGCAATTTGAAATATTTCATGTTAACTATTTATTTATTAACAACCTGTGGAGATTGCTTGCTTATGATAAACCGGCGTAGGAATTAAAAGTATTCACATGTCGATGCCGTGGGTATCGTAGAATATAGAGGAGACCAGGGACCAGGGGATGGGCAGAGTGTTGTAAAAATAAGCACTGAGCGTCGACCGTTTAAGACTCATGAGCGCTGAAGACTCGCGGTACGGCGCTCGAGTGGCGCGCTCGAGCATCGAAGCGTTGTCATTTTTACTGGGGGTATATAATAATAATTTGACTAGAGGGTATTCTTTAATCATTATGACGCGTGACGTGCCTATGTACTTCGTCTCAAATCGGAAATCATTTTTATCGGCGTTTTGCATATTTCCTATAAGTTATCATTATTTTATTTATTGTTTAGTGATAAAGGTTTCTGTAACAAAAGAAATCCACGCGGGTAAAGCCGCGGGTATTATTAAACTGATTTGTTCTTAACATACTTTATCGAGACTCGCGCTCAAGGTCGAGTTGAGCGTCTAGTTCGGCGCTATAATTGAGCTTTTTTTTTCAAAACGCTCAAGCCAACGCAGCTAAACTGCTCGAGCATTGACTCGAGTCGACTCAAGCGTATTTACAACACAGCGTCCTTTTAAGTACTAAAACACCTACTGCGATCGCAAACATGCATCAGCCAAGCATGGCGATTACGCCCCCCCCCCCCCTTGAGACCTATGCCCAACAGTGGACGTCTAAAGGTTGACATGACGATGATGCTGATGTAATGTTTGCAGTCGGTGACGAAGCGACTGGCGCTGGGCACGGAACTGGTGTACCAGTCTGGAGCGCGAGTCATGGGCGGAGAAATCGCCATCACGTCGGCCGCCGCTAGATACACTATGGACGGTAAGCATTTACACTTCCATTGTAGATGGTAATCTAATGGGGTAGATTTATTGACCATTGTTAATAATTTCAAGACAGAACTTCTCTAAAGCTCGGATTTCCTAGGATAGCGGTGCCGTAATATTACGGACGCGAAAAGACAGCTGTTTTTACGGTGACGACATGTGGAAAGTTTCACGGCCGTATTACACACTGTCAGCGTCGGATATCTTTTTTTAAAACAAACATCAAACGAAACGTATGCTGGAGAGAAAATGGACGACCTTGATTTAGCTTTAATAATACATATACTTGAATGATCGTCTTCGCTGCTCCAGTTGGAGTCGCTCTCTGGTCAAAAAACACAAATACGTATAATACAATTTAAAAAATAGCTTTTATCGCTATCAATGAAACGTTCACGAAGCATTCGACACCGACAAGATGGCCGTCATGCAAATGGCGGCCCCGTTTTTGACGCTACTGTGACAATTACCACTCTTTCAGCTTCAAGGTTCTTTGTAAAGCCAAGCTTGTTGAAATCAAATTGAATTACACCATATTTAGACTCTCCTGTTTCAAATAATATAAGATTGGCTTATGTTTATTCCATGTCCAAGCGATGTATTATATACTTGTATTTCTAGACTCGGAAGTTTCGGCGACCCTCAGTACAGCTAACTTCCACCTGTGTTACTTCAAGCAGTGCAGTGAACAATTACAGGTATGTCATATTTATTTCGGAATTTCTTTGGTTTTTGGTCTTTGGTTTTTATGCACGGTACTGGCTACTGGCCCATCAACCTACTTCTTAGTTAAAGGGGGGTTAAAGCCCGGCTCCCGGCTGGCATTCGTAGATTATTGACAGTAGTTAAGAGGGTATGGTAAGGGTAGTCAGAAGTCTGAGAACCACTCTTACCAAGGAGTATTGTGGAGGTCAGATAGGCAGTTGTTCATGTAAAACACTGGTATTTCAGCTGAATCCAGTTAAGACTGGAACGTGTTAGGAAAAGGCTGGGCAGGCAGTTTGGTCAGGTTTGATTCTTAACACATTAAAATCTAAAATGTATAGTTTTCGTTACCATTTCTAGTATTTGCTGACTACTGTCCCAATACTGAATGAAGCCCAAAAATGGATGTAGATAAGTCTTTCTAAAACCTTATTTGCAGGTGGTAGCAGAAATGGACACCTCATTCCGAGGGATGGAATCTGTAGGCACTGTCGGTTACCAGGTCAACATACCCAAAGCAGATCTCATCTTTAGAGGTAAGCTATTCATCATCATCAACCTACAGCTAACTGCTTAACCCGGCGGTACTCGCTAGGTGTTTACATGCATGAATACTCGCTACTGGGCAAAAAATACCACATTGAAATTTATGAAAAAACGGGGGTTATTTTAGGGGTATTTAAATAAAACATTTTATATATTATATTTTGTTATATTTTAAATGGAACAAGAAAGGAACATAGTATTTAACTCTTAGTATAATGTATATATATTTTAAATTAAAACACAGAATACACACCTAATACTTCTACCATTTTGCACATGGCACATTATAAAACAAAAAATATACTCTAATCTTATTAAAAAACTAAAAAAATGAGATCGATATTGAAAGAACATAACATATCTTTACTTATAAGCAAAATAGCCAAAAAAAATAATATATCACTTTTTTGAAAAAAAAAAACGTATAAAAATCACAAAACATAAACCCAAAAACATCCAACATAACAATGTCTTAACTTTTTGAGCACATACTTCCCAAGGCACTCTTCTTTTTCTCTTTCACGAAGGGGAATTTGAGGCATTTTGAAATTCTAAAACAACGAAATCCAATGCACAATAAAGAAAAGTAATAAAACACAAACAGTCGCTACTGGGTAAAAAGTGCCCACGCACGCAGTACGCACTTTAAAAGTCTGCCGTGCCTGAATGCCGTGCGCCTACTGACCGTCTATTCAAAATTGCGGACCGTCGTACATCTGTAAAAAGGTACCTAAAACGGCGCTGCACAAAAATACGCAGAAAAAAAAAAATAATTAAAATTATGCACTATGTGGTAAATTTTACCAGGTAGCGCCTCCCGCCGAGTTAACTCAACTTGCAACTATTTTTATGACCTACAGGTAGTTTTTTCAGGTCTGGTTCTTTTTGTTGAGTTTATACATTGTATTTGTTAATTAAACACCCATGATATCCTTTGACAAAAATGGTATAATAAAGTACTCTTGGGACATGAAATAAAAGAAGTCCAGAGAAAAAGAAATAACATTTTCAGTATACACAAAATTTTTTTTATGACAAAAAAATAAGACTGTCATCGCAAGTCGAGAACATTTTTCCCCCATCGGTTACCGGTTCTTCGAGCAATGTGGCCTGCCCATTGCCACTACAATATTCTGAGAACTATGTCTGAGACCTTAGTTCTTCGGCGAATTTCCTCGTTTCGGATTTTATCGCGCAAAGAAACTCCGAGCATAGCTCTCCATGGCGCGCTGTGTGACTCTGAGCTTCTCTAGGAGGCCAGCAATAAAGGACCACGTTTCGGTGCCATAAATCATCACTGGCAATAAACTAACCTTCGTCTTTAGGCACTGTGGAATCATGGACGAAATTATATCTTGTAGTTCCCGAGTGCTGCTCATTATGTATTTAACATTACGAACGAAAAAAACATTGTACAGTAAGCGTGCCCATACACGTACAGTAGTACCTCAATTATCCTTTAATTGCATACATATTTATTGTTATAGTGATTGTTGTAACACATCTGAACATTTTAAGTGTGTTTGCAATATTAAAGATTGAGCTAAAAACCTGACTGACCTCAGTTCTTTTCTGTATTTCTTCTAAGAGAGGCTAGGAAATACAAATCTTAAATTTTCAGAATAAATATAATTTTTACACTTATGGCCTAGGTCGGGGTATCCTGATGGGTCTCAAATAGTTTTACATGATAATTTTGGCATGATTATTTTTACTTTGACTTTCAGTTATTTACACTAGTTTTTACTCGCGGTTTTGTGCGCATGGAAATCACGTATCGTCGTGTCGTCGTTCTACGACATTCGGCAGTAGTGTAGATTTCTATCAATAAAAGAGTTTTTGTCATCAGACAGTACTTTCAGAGATAAACAAATAAACAACTTCTTCTTCAGCATGTGTTTGCCCACTGCAGGGGCACATACCTCTCCAACTTACTTCCACAACATTCTATTACTGGTCTTCCTGGTCTGAAATCTCCCGGCAAACATAACTAATCTCTATAAACTACATTCTACATTCGCGAACATTCAACTAGAATCACTTCATCGGGTGTTGCTCGAAACAATTTTTTATAATTTCTATGCAATGAACTATGGATATGGTATATCATTTTCTAAACGTAATTTTGTTAGTTTTCAACCTCTTTCAGTATTATTACCAAAGATTATTCACCTTATGACGTCTTGGAACTAATTTAACCATCCAGGTGTTCCAGTTACAGGTAGGAAATTAAGTTAATTTTAAATCTTTGTAGTACCTAACATTTGAAAGCTGTCATCAAATCTGTCACATTGCATAGAAATGGTTTTGAGCAACGCGCGATGAAATGATCCAGTTTATTGCTGGCGAGTGTAGTATAGAAAACTAAATCCTCTCATTCCTCTTCCAGGCATGGTAGATTCAAATTGGAACATCGGAGCGGTACTGGAGAAGAAATTGCAGCCTCTACCATTCACATTCGCACTCTCCGGCATGGCGAACCAGGCTAAACAACAATTCAAATTCGGCTGTGGACTCATCATCGGTTAATCACCAGGTGATTGTGATGATGACTGAGTGATATGTCAAGCTAGTGATCAGTGTACACCTATATTTATGTGATTAGTGAATTTGAAGCATTTTGAAGTGAGTTCTTCAGCGGTTTCAGGCAAAGTTATCTCATCACTTGGAGTGAATTACGGATACAGAATGAGAATAATTGAACGAAGTGTATGCAGGCTGTAGTAGGCGAATTGTTATACTATACCCTGTATATTTTACTTTTTAAACTAAAACACTTGTGTGTAGATTTCATTAAGTTTTATGCTCTTGATGTTATAAAAATTGCTGGACAGTTATATTACTAAATATAATGTTTTTAATTAGTGTGTACTAATATATGTGTTAGGAACGAAAATATCTTAATATAGCCTTAGCATAGGTCAAGTTATCTTACATTATGTAACCACATTTACAAGCCTATTATATTCTATGAATATACCTTCACGCTTGATGTAATAGAAAAGTCACTACCTATATTTAAATCCGTACAGTTGGTCATTTCCATGGACTAAACTGGGCCTATGTAGTAGGGGTACCGCCGGCCGTAGACTTGTTTTGAGGCGTTTGACACTTCTGCTGAAATACTAGGTTTACGATGATTTGTACAGCCAAACAAAAAATAATTCAACAGGCAGATAAGTAACAACTACTCTTGAACAATATTGTAAGTATATGGTAATGCCATGTATGGTGAATAGCCAAGTCTTCGTCATCTCTTTATTTAAGGTGAAGGCGCTAGGACATGACTCAACAAGTTAGAATAATTATTTTATGTGTCTGTTTAATGAAAACATGACGTTTAAGTATTATTCTAACTTGACGAGTTATGTTGATGCTTTTAATTATTATAATTATTGTCTAAATACATATTTCTTACTGTCGCGTCCTAACATACAGCCAGATATTGAGCTGAAAAAAAAAATTTGAAATATTTAAACTTCGCGGGCCTTCAAAAAAAAAAACAGCAGAGCTCAGGTTCAAAGGCTATTTGGCCTAAGCGACATTTTTTTTACGATATTGAGTAATTCGCCGATGCCGAAAAAATGTCGCTTAGATCAAATAGCCTTTGAACCATCGAAATATTTGCTTTTATTTAACTGTACCTCGATTGTTAAGACTCAAATGCGACTATTATAAATATAATACCACTGTATGGAGTTAGATTGCACTTATACCTACATATTAACAGCTGATGATATATTTATTATAATATAAATGTAATGTTGCATCTATCTGTATGTATACTATACTTTTACTTAGAATATGGTACTTTGAACACTAGCTTGGTTTTGTCAATGTAATTATAATTTTAGTCTTGTATTGACTTGATTGGTGTTACGGCTCTATATTTTGGACTTCCATGTTCAACATTTAGGGATGGGATTTTGAACTTTGTTGGTGGTTTATTGTGTATACTTTTTAAGCTCAATTCACACCGATGGGCGATCTGATTTATGCGTCTGTATAACAATGTACAAAAAGTTCATTATGCGATGTACACAAAATTCTATTCCGACGTATTCCACGGCAATATAATTAAATAAAAGCTTGTAGTTTGTAGTAAGACCTCAAAAGTTCTTGGAATATTTCTAGAACTGTATTATTTGCTCATAAACATTAGTCTCAACAAATACAAGCGTAAGTCATTTTTAACTGCTAAAAGACAACAAGGCAGTCCAAAATATAGGACAAATAGATAAAATAGACGATTCCTAAATAAATAAATTAATTGAATCACAAGAAATGTGTGAATGATGCGAGCCCGGATATCGTGTAGGTATATGGTATTGATACTTTTTTCTTTGTATGTGTTACATATAATTATTTTTAATTGTTATTTTAACGCTATACTGTTTTGCTGACCACCAGAAACGCATTTATGACATATGAACTCGCTCTAAGGTATCTGATGACAATTCCAGGGTTCAAACCAGGGTTGACAGTTATTTAATTTTTATCTTTTAAATTATTTGCAATGTGGTTTTGTGACACTCTTTTTGAATAATGTACAGTCAATTAATTGCACTTTGTAACACTTGGAACTACGAAAAGAGGGCTAATTCTTAACTCCTAACTTTGATAAGTTACCTGTAAAAAAAAATTTTTCTTTTGATGATTTTCCATACAAAAACTGACAAACATCAATTTTATTCAACGGAGGGAAGACTTATGAAATTCGCCCATAGTCTAGTTGTTTCCATAGACGAAGAATTGCCTGTACCTTTTTTTTTTTTTGTAAATCTTTATACAATTTTCACTTCTCTTATGATTATTTGATTTTGAAAAGGAGTTTTTAAAGCATTTTACGCATCAGTCATTTATTATAATTAGATATCTTAGAGTGAGCAGCTAATAGGGCACCCTTAACTGTTTTATCGTCCCCATTTCTTTTATCATGTCCCCTTCTGATCGCGGGGTACCTAGCACAAGCTACCATGTCGATTATTCGCTGCCATCGCTACGGCGTTCTTAGGGTGGGCGAACCTGTGCGACAAATGCGTCATCCATTGTATTTATTATAAAATAGCTTTATATTTTTAAACTCTTCCATGCTAACGCTGACCAAATATTCTACTTAATGATGATCTGAATGATCTAAAACTGTCTCGAGACAATTTTGTCGCAGATGCGCGCCCTCCCTTATTGTATGAGTGTACATAGGTTATGGCATACTGTACAATGTACATAGCGCCTGTTGTTAAAATGTTTATTTTTAATATAGTTACTTATGTTAATAAATCAATTTGTTGTTTCATTTCGACTTTACGATATTTTTTTATTCCTCATGTCAATGATATAGTTAATTAACGAGTCCCTTGGCGCGTTGAGGTTGTCTTCGGGCTAATCTCCGGGAACTACTGGTCCGGTTCTGTTAATTATTTCACTAATATGAAGTTACAATACCCCTGACTGCTATAAGGTATTTTACAAAAAAATATATAAGGGATCCGTCATAAAATTCACACGGACGAAGTCGCAGGCGATTGCTAGAGTGTGTATGTATAAGTTACACAAGATCCAAATTTCAAAAATGGTTATCGCACAATATAAAGGTGTGTCCAAACACAGCGCGGCAAACTTGCGTGAAAGCAAAGAGTATAATATATACGTGACAGCCGCTCACGTTTGCCGCGGTGTTTCGTTCGTCGGTGATTGTGTGTGGACGTATTTTAATTTAATTTAACAAGCATTATGGATAACGAAGCAGCTATCCGCCTAATTGAAATATATGGCTCCTATAGTGCATTGTAGGACACCAGGCGTAAAAAATATCAAATTAAATATAATGTCACAGTCAAAACTACTTTTGACTACAATAACCCAATGATATTATAATAAACAGATATGTTATACACTCACAAAACAAACGAAAAAAGTGTTCCGCGCAGCAGCGGCTGCACACACACACACTTTTCATTCATTTTACAATTCACTACAAGTCAAAATGTTGAAAAGTGATGGCTTGAAAAAACCAACAAGAAAAAAAGAGACAGTGTTGTCAATTGCGCGTGAATGTAAACGGACATTATCCTGGCCACCAATCACCGCGTCTTGACATCACAGACTAACAAATTTAACGAGACAGAAGGTACAAACCGCGAGTACATTTAGACACGCGGTTTGTATCTATAACAACTAATAAACAGGACTAAATGTATAATAGAATATATATAATAATATATAGAGTAGAAAATATTTATTTTGTAATAAAATTCATTTCTTTGTTTACGAACAAATGCGATCCATTCTTTAAAGCCAGATTTCATTAACCTTAACGAAGAAAGGATAATAAATGAGGCTGTCGGCGCGGAAGTGGTGTATCTTTTCCAGACACAATTGAAAACCAATTGTTCTTAAAAAGGTTACGCCGCTTTTGCGCTGATAGCCTCAAATATCTGTTGTCATATTGTTTAATTTCTAATTAGGTATATAAATGATTGAATAAAACAAAATGATTAAATATTACAAGGTTAGAAAAAAGAAAACTAGAACTGTGGGTAAACAATGACTTTACTGCCTATGATATCGCATCTGTACTTTTATTCTATGTCCGGAGTGAACGCGTCCTTGTCTTACTCACGTGAAACAATGTATTTCCATTTCTTTCTTTTTTCTAACCTCCTTATATAAGAATATTAGGAAAGTAATTGAAATATATAAATAAATCGATGTATATTGCGTAGTTACATGTGGTATGAGATCCCTTGTGCTTTATTAAATTGGGTATCATAATTGGTACACTTTCTAAATACACAAAATAGCATTTTTTTATTGTTTTAGCTGCTTTAACAAAGCGTACCACTCGTCGCCATGCGTGACGCAGACTAAAGGCAATACGTCCCAATTAGGACGTTTTTGAATCTTCAAAATTGGGCGCTCATAACATATCTGTTTAATATAATATCATTGCAAAAACCTGTCAAAACTACTTTTCAACGGTTCAAATTTTTTGTATGTATTTACAAAAAAAAAATGTATTTGTGTATGTATATCAGCTGTCTGACACCCATAGTACAGGGTCTCCCTAGTTTGGGATCAGATGGCCGTGTGTGAAAATGTCCCCACATATTATTATTAATTTTATCCTTGATAGGTACTTAGAAACACATTAGGTTGGTAGGTATTTTTTTGTGACCCTTTTGAAACTTTTGTTTTGTGTCAGTTATGTGGAAAAAAAACATTATTTGTCATATTATTTCCCATAAAACGATGCAATTTCAGTGTAAGAACTGCGAATTGGCGGCTGTCAGTGTCACTGTTACTGTCTGTCGCCATTTCGTTCTGAAACGTTAAACTACATATTCACTTTTTTTTGCGGGGTTTTAAAAATATTCTAAATACCTGAAGATACACTTTAGGTACCCAAGATAATATATAATTAGAATTTCAACTTCTCTAAACATCTTTTTTTTTTGTACAAATCCTGCCATGATTCTTTGTCCTGCGAATGCCGCGTGTAGCAGCCGCGCTGTGTTTAAACACACCTTTATATTGTGATGTCACACTATATTAAGGCGGATCCACATATGATCATTTTCCTGAGCCGATCACCGTATTTGAATTACCGACGCGTAGCATGATCGGCCGATACGCGATCATGATACGCAGTCTTGATACGCCGCTCGCGTTATTCGCGTCCAGATAGGCCGATCACGCTACGCGTCGGCGATACGGATACGGTGATCGGATCGGGCAAATGATCATATCGTCGGGGATAGTGCAAATCCGAGAATCTACCATACGTAAACTGCGCGTATCTGCACTACGTCTAAGTTTACAGGGGAAGGTTATAAATGCGCTGTTGAACTGTCGATATTTGCCGGCCGTAGACAAGCGGTATTGTTATTGGGCGATTCGGTATTGGTTGAGGTCGGACGAAAATCACGTCAAAGAGGTGTCTGCCAATGACGATCGTGCGTACATTGCCCGCGAAATTTTAAATTGGCTACATCCAATGCTAGTTACGCGGATTTGCACTATCCCCGACGATATGTGGATCTGCCTTAAGATGACATGGGATATTTCAAATTTGGTTGGGTGGATCACATTCTGATAGGAACACAACATACGTTGATGCCAACGCGACTTCAGTACAAGTGAGCTATTTAGCTTAGTTTCAACGTACACCTTTTTATTTATACTTTCTTTGTCATCGTATTCGCAACTATTACGCAAATGTAAACCCCCCCCCCCCATTTATGCCTGCCGCTGCCTGAAATATTGCCGTAAATACTTCTGAGCAAGTATCGAAGCGAGTGAGTGATCACACTCAGCCTTCATAGTTCTTTATTGATCGAGGGAGCGCCGGGCAGCGGCATGAGCAGTGACAGCGCGAGTGACCTGTTTACATTTTCGAGCTGCCCACTTCCCTGCCCAACAGGGCTGAGTGTATACGTGGTAAGATCTTTTACGACTTTGATGGTAATTGGGGTATGAAGAAACTGATCTAAAAGGAGTTAATAAAAGGCACACATAGTTTAAAAATAACGTAAGTTTATTACATGTAATGAAATAAAAATATAATTATAAACTTTTATTCTGTTACATGTATAAATGATTCCGTGCCGCGGGCGGATTGCCCGTCATATTTTGGTAATATATTCAACCTCGATTATAATTATATCCATTAACCAAACAATTGTGACGTGACCGACGCCATTTTGTCAAACATTAAAAAAAACATTTTTATTGAACTTGCCAGTATCACGTCACCATTGTTATTTTAACGAAGGTTTTTAAATGCGCCATCTTGTTTGAAAACTTGGCGCCAATTTCCTTTTCTCGACGAATAATCATAGTTTTTGAAATTCACATTTTGGACATTTAAAAACCATCGTTATCCTCTTCATAAGTATTATAAGCTACACATCGACACCACAGCGACTTTATTCTAACTGTATGATTCACGGATAAAAGCTGGGTGGACAAATAAAAAATCCAGAAAAATCCTGCCAACCCAACTTTTCGAGAAGTAAAAACTAAGAAATTTTAACTTGTTATTTCCTTATTACCAAAAATATAATATTTTATTATGGCTGAGTTTTCAAAGATACGATAAATGTCTATCATTAATAATAATTTTTCGTGTTGTTTTAAACTCTATATTATTATAGCCTAAGGACTTAATATTACGATTGCAACACTTACAGTTCGCAATGTGTCAAATATTATGGCCCCTGTACACAATGGCCGATGCTGAGCGTATTACGATTACGACGTACATAGACGGATATCTAACTACATTTGAGTTTGGTTCTGTTAATTAAAACCAGCAAACCCAATCTCTCAATAGTTAAATTAATTATTAAAATATTTTTTAGTAATTTACTAAGAGAATAGGAAATAAAAAAAATATTTCGTCAAACTAATTAAAAATGCCAAATGTGTTACATGACTGTCCAGCAAAAATAGTTTAATGTATAGTCAGATAAAGCATTAGCTGACCCACCTTTGCATAAATGGTTGAGGTTTTTGAAGAATACGAATCGATATAATTTTATAATTCTTTTATATTTTATTTACTTAGCTCAAATGGTGGATTTGTTTCGATTGGAAGATTCCAGATTTAAATATAAGGCGTTGGTTAACTTTGAACAATACAAACAAATTAAGCAGAACAAGTAAATCTTAATACAATTTTGAGCCATATTCAATAAAATGTCTGACAATGAAGATGGTTTTTAGACCAAATCTAAATGCTCATGTACAAAGCTTGGTAGAAAAATATAAAATAATTATAAAATTCTATTGATTCGTATTCTAAAAAAATCCCAACTATTTATGCAAAGCTGGGTCAGCTAATTGCTCTGACTATACATTCAAAACTTATGCTCAGAATAAATTTAAAAATAAATCAGTGTTAAATATCCAAATTATTACAATTATCTTGACATTTTGTCGTAGGATTGTTTGTTTTGGCAGTACACGTTTAATGAGTGTCTTCGTATACCGACTGAGTAATGAATAGACATGACACTCTCATAAGCCATCATGTACCGAATACCTTTAGAGATCTGTATTATGATTTAATCTTTTGAAATGTTCTTTTTGATTCGCGCGCAAGTAACTCACTGATATGTATGCTAATATTAAACGAATGTGCGACAGCAAAACAATGGCATATTATAAAATAGATTATTTAGTTTATTGGTACAAGTCAGCCATAAAAAAATCAGACATTCATGCATTAATATAAAATTTTAAGTCTTATTAATATTATTTCATAAACATACCGTTCGTAAGTCGACTGACTCGATACCATTTGTTGAAAGGGAAGCGCACGAGCGTGTATTTATAATATTCATAATAGTATCCAATATAATTAAACAATTCGGTTTACATTTAAACAAAAAGAACATCACAAAATATACTAAAACACCAACATTTGGCAGGATCAGCGATTGTCATTGATCCGAAGCCACATAGTTACAAGTTATTTGAAAAACTACTTAATATAATTCCCTTATACCCTTTACTTTTTAAGAATTTATATTGAGGTTTATTAGAATAAGGACCCCGTAATTATTGCATCAAGTTCAGAAAAAGGTAAAGACAAATTAATGGTGACGGTTTTTTTCTTGACGTGTTTGCTCGATAATATTGGCCTTACGCGGACTTATCCGAATGAGTGGATAGCCCCATAAATTACATTAATAATCATGAATGTACCTCTTGTAAAATCATAGCATATCACATTAAACTTTGAACTTCGCCGCAGTCAGGTAAAAAATAGACATAGGCGCGATTCCCTTGTTCACAAACTGAACTAGAATTAGTCAATTGGCATCTCCTGCCCGACAGCTGAAGAAAAAGACGGCGACAGATAAGAACTAAGTTAGAGATGTCAAATTAGATTTTTTCTTGAACTTCGCCGTGTTTTTAATCAATATGCTCTGTAATGACAACTATAAATTATTGTATGAACATTTTAGATTAACTTAAATTGACAGCTTGTATCAATATCTGTTTCTTTCTTATTTTATTGGAGAGAAGAGATATAGCTTAAGATAAGTTTAGTTTGCGCCCAATAGAATTGGCACCATTTTAGTTTTAGTGGTAGAAAAATCCCGGGTACGCGTAAATGATTGCAAACTAAACCGTATGTCAATGACATAAAAATCACATGACCCGCACTCGTGGTTTGCAACAACTATAGTACATTTTTCAAATAACTAGTATTTAACGCGGCCGACTGTACGAACAAAATGCTATATTTGGTGGAAGCGAATATTGTCCATTGAAACCAACTACTTGTAAACACCGCCACGACTTTCTTTTATTATAACGTCGCTTTGATATCAGTTTATATAAGAAAACCAGCTATTTTTAAGTTGATAAAATTACAGTGAAAATAAGATTCAAGTATTTCGCGGGTCTACTGTCTTAAGTATGTCCCAGTGACGCGATCAATCAAATTAAGATCATTTCAAACATTGTTGTTTATTTTAATATCATTGTCCTAAAATGTTGCAAGGTTTGTAGGACATTAGTGTGAGTATTTAGTAATTTTTAATTGTCGCGTCGCTTTATCGACAAGTTAAAACGAACAGTCGGAAGATTTAAAAATGGCCCAAAAATTAACCGCGTAATGGTATGTATTTCAATTAAGTTCATAATTAATAATTAATATTAGGTAGACAATATTGTCAAAATGTCCCCTTTCTAGCTGATATATCGCATTACCACAAAAATACATTTCACTTACAATTTACCAAACATATTACTGTTAAATGACAATGACTAAAGTTGGCAATATTAGCTTAATATTAAAATATCGAATAAAATCAAAATCCGATAAAAAAAACATACCTAACCGGCGGTGTTCAAAGCATATAAAATAATGATTGTGCTAAGAAAAAAAATATAGCAACAAACAAATCTAAAATCGTCAAACAGCAATTAGACTAAGTACAGTTTTTCTTTTTTTTTAATATATATTTCTCAACCTCTTTCGACAAAAATTGACTTTAATTTTTCCACTCACACAAACGAAGGGAAGAAATGAAAATCACAGTTTTGTTACTAATAATTCGCGCCAATTCTTTTAACAGGTAACATTGGCGAGAGCATAGACAATATGTTAGTGTTGCCAACAACGAAAATTATGGGTTGGGTCGAAATTAATCGGCTGTGATATAAAGTCATATAAAATATTTCAAACCTTTGAGGTAGACAGAATCGTACTCATACAATATAATTACTGAGAAATAATTATTTGAGACAGAATTTCTTATTTCTTATTAAAATAGTGAACTTCTAGAGAGACTATAAAACCATGAGCAACATCAAAGGAAGATATAGAAAGAAATAATAAAAATGATATCCTAACTTCGATTATTAAGTGTCTTTATTTAAAGTACAGCTGCTCATTAGTATAAACATATAAAGAATTAAATTGTAAATCATTACATCGTTAAAATCATTATTCATAAGAGTAAAATGGCCGATAATTCCGCCCAACCCAACCGCCATAAAAGAGGGAGATCGACATTTCACAATGACACATTGTTTCGAATAAGACTAAAATCATATTAATAAAAAAATTAAATACCTATGAGATATAGTGATGACTTTAGTCCGACGACTCGGGCTCATATTAAGTTGGATTTAAACTATGGGACAGATAGGATATTTACAAAATGCTATCCTGCTCACTCACACCGCGTGTGTTGCCAGTCGATAAAAATCTCCAACTAAAGAGGTTATGTTAGTCTATCATACATATTATTACTTATTACTTTTTCGAAAGTTATTTTAAAGACTATAGCGTACGTTATTAAATTTAAAATCTATTTAAATGTTCGTTACATAAAGGTGCGAATGTTACATTAGTGATGTTGCAAAGAATTTTAGTTTACTTGTATTAGGTGGTATTTTAAGTGTTATTAATACCTAATACTTTTGCTCGTAAAAGATTTTTGTAAAATCAATAATGCAAGTGAGGTTGTTCTAATTATTTAAGGCTCAAGTTAACAGACCAACTTGTGGGTCGTATTACAACAAACTGCGTAAGTTAAAAGTGACCTAAAATCTCTTGCAACATTAAAAATGCAACAAGAACTCACCAACATTCCTACGTGAAGAACTGACTGACCGAGATATTTTAATTATCTCTTAGGTTCAGAGCAAACAGACCAGTATTTTAATTTATTAACTGATAATGAAATAACAGAAATAATGTTTAAAATCGCGTGCAAGATACACAATTTTCAACTCTAATTGTGATGTATTTAACTTCAATATCAATTAATACATGAAATCCTTGCTGTTTTGTTTCAGCTGACCCTAAGAGGTTGCTATGTACTCGCATGATGGATAGCAGTTTCATTAAGATCCCGGTCAGTCAGCCCCCTACTCTTAAGACGCGACTAGGGCTAATATGCAGGGTCCAAAGCAGATTAGCTACTTATAACTTAGTAGACAAGCAATTCATGGCCAAATACTCAAACGCTACTCAATGTTAAGGTGCTATTCGTGTCAGTCGCGTGCTGTCTCTATGACTTTATGTCAAAATGACAGTGACAGTACCAGACTTAGCATCGTAAAATTAAGTAACGTTTTAGTATGAGGCCACTAGTCTCTTATCGCCACAGTTTAAAGTAGCTAATCCTTTGGCCCTAAACTAGTTAAGAAGAAAACAGACATTTAATAACTTCTAAAGCGATAAACATCTACCCCATTTCCCCCATATTACCCCTAGTTACGCCCACCCATCATTTACCAAGCCTACCATCCTACATTTACAATGAATTCGTGAACACTTTTTTTTCTCTAACTTTCCCGCTAATCTTAAGCATAGACACATTTAAGAGAAGCCAAACATTCCTAAGTAACCTTCACATTATCCAACACTGAACGACTAAAAAGTTAATATTACCATTTTATTACAATTTATGATCTTCATGCATAATATATTTTTAATTTTAAATACATAATTTAAAGCGTATTCTGTTCGCCGCCTGGGTAATATGTGAGCATTCTTTTTTTTTTACTTCTAAATTGGCATAACTTTGTGGTCCTTTGAAATAGATAATTTTAATTTTTTTTGTTTGAACTGTGGCAGCGAACCTTTTTTATGAGTACAGATAACTGGCTTTGGTTGATATTAAGTCTTGTCTGTGGTCTAATGTAGACGTGTTCGAAAATTAAACATTGTCCTCGCATAGGGTCTAACGTCAGAACTTTTACACCAATTGCAAGGAGGATAGAAAACTGCTTGAAGCTTATTGGTTACTCCGTGCCAATAAAGTATTTTTGGGCCAATCAGGTGACTTCAATGTGAGATAATACGCAAATTCTACTAGTCCTACTTATATCGGCTCAGTACATTTATACAGCCTTCAATGAATATAATCCAATATAATATTAAACATGTTTATATCAACATTTAAAGTTGGGTCTTCAGTACTAAAAGTTAAAAAACCCAAGTATTTACAAACTTTTTTCAAAGCAAAGGTATAACCGACAAAAAATGTGATAGCAGATTCACTTGGCGTAAATAACTAGATTAACATGATTCAGAGTTATAACAAGCATTGAAATTTGAGCTTTGTATCGTGGTACATACGGTATGAAATCGTCGCGTGACTGCCACAATATTGTATTATAAGATGGTCTTATAGAAGCGTAATTAGGTTCATATTCAATAACATCACGCAGGCCAATGATGCAGTACAATCGGATAATAAAATTGTAGATATTGTCAGTTGCCATCTTTCGATGTCGCTTCAGAAAGACCAATCTTTAATAGCACAGTGCAATTAGCTTAAAAAAAACATGATTGTTTTTTCTACTCGTGGGTGTCGTAGAAGGCGACAGAGGAATTTCGACCAGAAAATGAGCAGCAGCGTCTTTCTGAGTACCATAAGACCTTTTGCGATCGCCACCATGCATCGCCAAGCATGGCGATTACGGCTGAATCCCCCCTTGGGGGAGACCTATGCCCAGCAGTGGGCGTTTAAAGGTTGACATGATGATGATGATGTTAAGTCTGCTATCTTCGTTCCACTTGGTAGGTACTTTTGTTCTAATTGCACTCTGCTATTTAGGGTACCTATCTTTGATTGCGTTCTATAGATCAATCTTATTTCGAATAATTAATGCAATTTAACATAGTGCAAGTATCAGAAGAACCAGAGGACCAGCGTACAGTCACGTCGAAACAGAGGCTTTCAAGCCGTATCTAGAAAAACTATAATCGCAATACGACATAACATTCAGACGCAAATATTAATCATTGTTCCACTAATTGGCAACACCGACTGTCAAAATCACAGTGTTGCCATAATAAAAGAAGACATTAGACCACAAACAAAACTTTTTTAAACACACAAGGCAGTGACGAGTGAGCAAGTATTACTTATCTGTGGTAACTTATGTTATAATTCCATGTCTTGGGCTTCATCGTCACTGAATTCACTCATGGAGGACTCTGTGTCGCTGTTGTTGTTGGCGTTCCCGTTGGCCGGCTTGGAGCCCGAGGAGGCGGGGGCGGCGCCCCCCATGCCGGTGATCGCGTCCTTTTCTAAAAGGGCCTCTTCGGTCGCGAATCTTCGGACGTAATCTGGAAAAGGGTGTAATAATTGAAGATTTTACTCTATACGAGAAAAAATCTATAAATATGTTATTGAGACAGTTAAAAGCAGACATAAAACAGTCGGAAAATGTAAGTTTTAGTTCATAAAATAACAAAACCAATTTTTAAATTCAATTCAAAGTTTTCAGTATTTTTAATCTGTTATAAAACACCGTGAAATAGTAGCGGCCATGATACTACGCCGTACGACTGTGTAAACAAAAAATTGACAACTGTCAGTCAACCGATTGGCGTATCATAGGCTTTGTACTTTTATTATTTTCGTAACCAACGTAATTTTTTCATTATTACACCTATTACAAAATATGCTTTTAATTATTTTTAAATGAAATACAATTATCATATTTAATATGAGCTCATTTGATACAAAACGAACTGACGTCATTTACGCTGAGTAATATAGCGTCCAGTAAGAGGCGTTTTCGTCAAACTACGCGCGAAATTTGAAAATTTAAAATTTGGATGCATTTTTATGGCACTTATCGATTGAATAAAAATTTTGTGTTTTTTTGGTGGCATATTAGCACTACAGAATTTCATTGAGATACTTTTCAAAAATGGGTGTAATACCCTATTGTAAGTAATAAATAAAAACATTTTTTGACACTTAAAATACATGTTACAAGTCAGTCGTAAATTACAGATAGTCCAACTCATCTGTGCACGCCGAGCCATGTCTACGTACGCTTTTCATCATCATCATATCAACCTTTAGATGCCCACTGCTGGGCATAGGTCTTCCCCAAGAGTGGGTTTAGCCGTAATCGCCATGCTTGTCCGATGCATGTTGGCGATCGCAGTAGGTGTTATGGTACTCAGAAGGATGCTGCTACCCATTCTCTGGTCAATATCATTCTGTCGCCACCCCGTTTCTACCCTGTTACACAAATTAAAGCTGTATAATTACAAGCGCACGCACACATTCCCAGTGGGTTGTCCGGGCTAGAATAGCACCCCCCCCCCCCATCATCCCGAGGATGTCGTCGAAAGCGACTAAGGGAAAATCCGGAAGTCGGGCAGCAGCAGCTCTTGTGCACTGAACAACTTCACTGCGATCCCCAAGACGTCTGCTAAGTGTGGGGATTATGGCACCCCCCTTTATGGGGGAGGCCTTTGTTCAACATTGATGCTCACATTGCGTCGCGTGCACAGATGAGTTGAACTACATGTAGCACAAAAATATATGGCCACGAATCTGATCCTAACCCCTAAACTAGTCCTGGACCTTTATTTTAGGGGTCAGCGTTCAGCCAGCGGCTCTATTGTTGATCTAACAAAACATTGTGGAGGAGCGTCGCTGCATAGTTGACAGCGAAGGTCAAGTGCCATTTGGTAACACATACACATTTGCACAGGCGACAGAGGGATATTGACCAGAAGATGGGCAGCAGCGTCCTTCTGAGTACCATAACACCTACTGTGATCGTCAACATGCAGCGGTCAAGCATGCCGATTACGGGTGAACCCCCTTTGGGGGAGACCTATGCCCAGCAGTGGGCAACAAGGTTGTAAATGATGATTTTTAGGCTTCGGGTTACTAGCTTTTGGTGCCTTTATTTAAGTTTTAGACGAATTGAGACCCAAAGAGCGTTTCGCATGGCATACTCATATACGAGTAAAACTCATTTACAGTAAAATATAACTATGTATCATTAAAATTATCCTTCACCGATTAGAGGAAAAGATTGCAATGAACAGGCCGTTATCATCGGTTACTATGTACTAAATTTTACTTCCCATACCCGTTTCCTTATTTGCCTACCAGTAAAAAATTGAAAAAAAAAAAGAAGTTGCGCTTCTTTTTTTTTTCAATTTTTGAGTGAGTTATTCCTTTTTAAACAAATTCAGTAAGAATTTGTTTAAAATACTGTTTAAATCTCTGTACAACAGTTCTGTGAAATCCTGGCACGGATACCATACTACGCACAACTGATATTATAATATATATTACCACAATTGGCTTACCGCCATATTTTGACGCGCCTTCAATGAGCCCAATTTACGGTTTTATAACGAGTCACTTTTACTACAGCTGTTGAACAGCTGGTTCGGTTTACTGGGGGAGTTACGGCCTTCTCAGAGAGACGAGGGCAGAGTCCTAACAGTGGCAACTTGAGGTGATTACTTCAGTCAAGGCGTGCGTTTTTGGGGGAATAGAAAACCATACAAACATAATTGCTACCTTTGGGGAGCAATTCTACTGGCTTTGAGAAGTTAATCTGTCAAAAATGACTTCAGTGACATACATTTTTGACAAGATTTTGACATTGGTTGTCACTGAGACGAGGTTGCGACTAAATATTGAACATTGGTCTTTTGATTTTTAACGCCAGGCCGCACTTCGATTGCGCGGTTTTAGCCGCAAAACTTTGTAGCATGAGCAAATTAATGCAAGTCCACGCACTGTTTTGCAGTTATCACTTGCGGCCAACGACCACAGTGTGGCCGCAGAGCTCAGCTCAGTGTGACCTCAGAGATGATGAGACGAAATGGTGATCTTAATCCTATTGAAGCAACTTTATTTCACAGGATAGGTTGAGTAATGTTCCGTAATAAATAGAACAAGCCATTAATTTGTAGAATGAATAACATTCATGTGCTTTAGACATGTTTATTGCCTACACGTGTATTCAATCGTGGGGTTTTCCTAGTCTTATTTAAATTACAACGCAAAACTGTATAATATTTTGGTCGTAAACGCATATGACGAAAAGAGTTATGAATATATATGTGGTTGGAAAGAAAGAGGAGGCCGAAGAAAAGATGGATGGATTGTGTGAAGAGTGATATGATAGAGAAGGGAGTCAGTGGTATCACGGTTGATAGGACGAAATGGAAGAAGAAAACGTGTTGCACCGACCCCAAGTAACAACCAAGTAACAGAAAGATGATGAACCGTAAACGTTATACGATTATTTTATAAACTGTTTTAGGGTCACTACATTATTATAACATATATAGGACTATATTTAAAACACAAATAACGTACCAGAACTATTTACTAACATCATATACAACCACTTTTGTTCTACCAAAATGGAAAACGCGAAAAAAAAATTTGCTGATCCATTTTGTCGAGAACCATATATTTCTAGGACCGATGTTTTGTTTTGGTGTTTTTGTTTTGTTTTGGGTGAACGAGTCAATAAATGCAGCGCGTGGCGCATTCACCAGCCAGATGGACCGACCTATTAAAAAGGTGGCTACAACTGGACAGATAAAACTACTTTCCACAATGCCACTTTACACTCACACATCACACACACCAGACCAATGCCACACTCCACACCATTATGCATGACCAATTAATTTAATATTTAAGTATTTAAACCCATTTATCTTTGTTTTTTTTATTTTTTATTTTGCTTCTCTTCCATAGAAGTCTAAAAATTACTTGCTGCTTGTTTAACCTTAGCCTTTTTGCAATGTAACATTACTTCACTTTATCACTGGGGTGGGAGCCTGGAGATCTGTAACACAGGGTTTCCCTAGTACGGACTCCAGTCTCTCGCAAAGGTGCTTTTGTTTGCACTATCATATTGTATAGTCCTAAGGTATCATTAACCTAACCTTTGTGGAGAGAGAGAAATAAATTTTTATTATTATTATTATTATTACTTTCGGAAGACGGACTTTCGGACGGTCCAGAGTGGGGGTCTATATCCAGGTAAGGACTGATAAGCTTTTATTATGATTGGTCACGTGTTAAGTGGTCACCGCGGCCATTAGACATCTGCAATATCAGAGGACTTGCAGATGAATGTCTCATCATCATCCTGGAGACGTCCACTGTTTGACAAAGGCCTCCCCCAAGGAGTAGGCTTGCCATAACCCCCACGCTTGGCAGGCGTGTTGGGGATCTCAGTGACGTTGTTAAGTACACGGAAAGTGTTACTGCCCGACTTCCGAATTTCCCTTAGTCGCCTTGTAGTGACGCCCTCGAGATGAAATGGGTCAAATGGGTGGGTGGTATTCTGGCCCGAACACCCTACGAGATTACATGACATGTCGAGACATTCTCTCTGACTAAGACATTACACCCTTCAAACCGTAAAACAGCAACGATGCTTTGCGGGAGAAACAGGTATGGTGGTTTAAGTTCCCTGTACCAGTTCCTCCACAAAGAGCTATACTATACTACTTCGACTTTTAATTCTAATCAGTAACTTGACAGTTAAAGGGTTAACTGAATTTGACGAAAAAAAGCGGCCAAGTGCGAGTCGGACTCGCCCATGAAGGGTTCCGTAGCAGCAAGTAAGGTAAATTGCGGTTTACGATTTATGACGTATTAAAAAAAACTTCTTACTAGACCTCATTCAAACCAATTTTCGGTGGAAGTTTACATGGTAATGTACATCATATATTTTTTTAGTTTTATCAGTCTCTTATTTTAGAAATTCCCGGGGGGGTTCAGTTCTAAGTAAGGGGTACCCCCAAAATTTATTGTTTTGTTTTCCTATTTTTGTATGAAAATCTTAATGCGGTTCACAGAATACATCTACTTACCAAGTTTCAACAGTATAGTTCTTGTGGTTTCGGAAAAAAGTGGCTGTGACATACGGACGGACAGACAGACAGACACATGACGAATTCATAAGGGTTCTGTTTTTTGCCATTTGGCTACGGAACCCTAAAAAAGGTAGTGAGGTGGTGTAAGACTGAAGGAAATTGAATGAACTTAAATAATGTACTTATTTTCAAAATATTTATTTTAAATTAAAAAACTTGTCTTAAAAACACGATATACACTAATAAAAATCTATACACACACATCTATATCTATACACCACTAGCTGACCCGACAGACGTTGTCCTGTCCCGATCTACCTACTTACCTGCCTATTTACCTACACCTACCCTACACCTACCCTAAACCTCACGGAGCCCAAGACCTTTCCAACGAATGCAAAACCGTTGAAATCGGTTCGTGCGTTCTGGAGTTATATCGTCAGGAAGGAAAACCCGACTTATTTTTATATAGTAGATTAAAATGACAAAAGTGAAATAGCATGATTTTTATTTCGTTTCTATTAGAAGAAAAAGAAAGGAAACTGCTTTTATTAACAATTAATTATTGTTTATAAATTCCACATCTTCCATTCGAATATTTAAAGTTTATATTTAAGCATGTTTATCATTCGTTCTTTACGCAAAATCTTTCACTACCCCAACACTATTAGTTTTAGTACCTATGGTAGCATTAGGGCCCTTTACCTGTCATGCGTGTTTTCGCCTGCGCGCGGATCTGGTTCGCATGCAGGACAAAGATTTCGTCTGCCGCTGCAGTGTCGTGCGTGTCGTCAGTGACTAAACTCGTGCGTACTATGACCATGCGTGCGACCCGCGTCACAGTAAAAACAACACTGAAGGCAGAAGAACGCCGCCCGCATGCGGTTAGAACGCACGAGGGCTCTTTGCCCGCACCTAATCCGCGTTCAACGCGCGTGTTGTCCGCATGATAGGAAAAACATGTATGAAATGATAGGATGCGGGCAGCCTGCATGAGCACCAGATCCAAGTGACAGGAAAAGGGGCCCTTATTATTCTTTGAACTGTCAAGTTACTGAATACAATTAAAAGTCGAAGTAAAGCTGAGTTGATGGAAGGAAATGTTACCTGAAACTTTCTTCTTGTACTCCTCAGGTTTGTGCAGGTACATGGCGGCAGCGTCGCCGTTCAAAGGGTCGATAGGATTGGGGTAGGTCAGCAGCTGCGGCAGAAACGACTCGAATATGTTCGACAGGTCTGAAATTTGAAGAAACATGGAATTAGGACATATTACATAATTATTATGTTCCTGACACCCCCAGTGATTGGCACTTGTCTTTTATTCATTGCGGTCAAGTGAGCGATGCGTTTTAGGATTTCATAGTTCTTCGAGTCTCTGGTCTGTGACCCCGCGTAGTACCTACACGACGTCTCTGGACTGGAGGTAGCTACACAAGTAAGTGCATTACATGCCTCCAAGAACAATCACTTTGTACAAGCTTGCACACTTCCTTATAGGATAAAAGATTGCACAAAATCATGACACAGACGCTCAATCAAGGTTTTAAAAAAAATGATTGTCTATGCAATGCTGCAGTTACTTATGTAGCTAGCTACCTTCAGATCTTTTTGCTTTATGATGCCTGCACAACTTTGCCTGGTTCATATAACATTTATATATATTTTTATTACTACCATTACAAAACAATTTTCTGACCGCAGTATTGTGATATTTATGCATTTTGCGGTCGATATGATACTGCCATGCAACTAGGTGAACAATTGCTGAGATGACACGTGCAGTTAAAAAGTTATTTAATCAATGAAGTTACTGAATGGAATGGATACTAGCTAAATACACAGGATATATTATGTATGATGCACAAGTGTGTGCGCAAAGAAAGGTTAACTCCCTCTTCCCTTACTCTAATAGTTCAATGGGAGTATGCAACGGCAACCAGACACGAATGGGAAGAGATTAAGCGCAAGACCAAAGGCTTCACGTGCTTTCTAAGGCACGGGGGGTAGGCTTTACATGCTTTCCAAAGCACGGAAACATGAGCAGCCCATGTTACATCACTAACTTCCAAACACCGAACTGATACTGCGAAATTATTTATAGACTAATTCAATAACACTTCGCACAACCTGGAAATTGAACCCAGGACCACACGCTTAGTAGGTAGTCGTGCTTGCGACGGTCATCATCACCTGCCTACCCCTTTTCCGACTGGGCCGGCTTCCAATCTAAACAGAAACTGGATCAATGGAGAAACTGCCGACCTGACTTCCACAAACCCGTACAGTTAGATTTAACTTAATGACGGCTGTGAAATGCGCTACAGGACGCCCTCACTGCAGACACGTGGAATTGTTACTGCGCAGCTACTGGCGGCCATCAAGAAGGTCCTACCCGGTCGATCTAAAGTCAACGTGGGCATGACTGAAAAATACTTTGTTTCATCCGAGGCTATGTTCGAGAACAAACGAGTGAGTGAGAACGCGATAACATCGTACGAAAATAGGCGCGCGGAGGTTTCACAAAACTTGTTCCAGGAAACATGTGTTTTTGAAAAAACCTTACAAGTTTTTGGTAGAATTGTTTGTAATTTAGAATCTCCATTACATGTGCAAGGTTGTATGATGATGTTTTCTTAACCTTTTCAGTGTAAGAGTAAAAGAGTTCAGATAAAATAGGCATACGTTTGACCACTATCTCACCTGATGGGAAGCAATGATGCGGTCTAAGATGGAGTTTATCTTTTATTACATAGAAACCTATACCACAAGATATCCGTGTGCTCGAAATATCTGGGGAAAAAATTATTATAACGCCATAATCACGCACAAGCGGAATTATGACGGGTTGGCCGCTCTTAAAGAATCATGGCGAGATCCATACATTCATTTGTATGAAAAAATAATAATTTAGGGGGTTTAAAATATTTTCCAATGTGAAGAATACATTACCAGGAGTAGATTGATATAGTTACCTTAATTTTAAACCCCCGCATAATTAAAATATTACGAAATGAAGATAACACTTTTTGGATTCATCTTGATGCCCATTTTGTGTTTATAAAAATAAGAAAGTGACAAGCGATGTTAACGGATCTATCAATTTGGCAGACAAGTGATGTGACAAGTGTGTGGAAAAAAATAATCATTATTTGCGACATTATTTCCCATAAAAAAGATGCAATTTCAGTGTAAGAACTGCGAAAGGGCGACTGTCAGTGTCATGCTACTGTCAGTCACCGTTTCGTTCTGAAATAATGAACTTTTCGTTAAACTATTCACTTTTTTTTACGGGGTTTCAAAATAATTGTAAATACCTGAAGATACTCTTTAGGTACCCAAGAGTATAAGAGAATTAGAATTTCAACTTCTCTAAACATCTTTATTTCTTTTGTACAAATCCTGCCATGATCCTGTCTTTGAATCGAACTGTACCAAAAACACAATACGCCTTGGTAAAACTGGTTGTCAGACATTCGAACTTCTAAGTACCCTAACGACTTGTCTCGCTTGCGATCATACAACAAACAAATGAATCAATCAACTCACCGTAAAGTGCAGTCCAAGCCTGATTGATAACGTCGAGACACACGGTGCCGGAGACCTCGTCGATGTTCGGATGGTACACTTTGTTCATGAACCCGATGGACGGTGACTTGAAGGGGTAGTGGTCTGGAAGATGAACGCGGACGCGCCAAACACCACCCTCGTACGGTGCTGGAATTTATTTTTATTGGGTTTGAATCAATCAGTTACGAACTGGGTTTTATGAATATTGAAGCAATCTATTTCTTTATACAGCTTACTGATAATTTAGAAAAATTCAAAAAAACTTCTGAATCAAGGAATCATTGCCCACACTAGGAATTTCCCCTGTGTCAAAACATTTAAACTCCCATACGCAAACAGCCAGACCCGGAAAAACTACCTGTAGGGCATAGGTACAAATATTTATTCCGTGCGGGAATCGAACCTGCGAAACTGCGCAGCAGTGAATCGCTCAACCACTGCGTCAACCGTGTTGTTAAAATTAGTTTAGCACACATAAATAATTGATATGTTTATTTGAATCAATCAGTACATTCATGAATCAATCATTAAGGAGATACACATTTGAATCAATCAACAAAATATCATACTCACTGCCGGGAGGGCCGAAGAATTTCACGCAGAACTCATTGAGTCCTCCCAATATCGTCACCTCATGCTTACTTTCGATACTGAATGGTGAATGTTAAGAAAATATAGTAGTAACATAAAAATAAAATCAATAAACAATCTAGAAATCCAAAAAGAAAGACTACATCGTTTCCGGATATTAATTTAATAGACAAACATCAGATTCTGATTCCGTATGAGAAAATAATTCTGGCCTATATAAATTTTATAAAGAGAATTCTGAAATCATTTTGAAAATATGGGTTTATTCTACTAGTAATCTATTGGCCAAATATTCAAAACGCTACTCAAGTTTAAGATGCCGTTAAGTTTCGTGCTGACTCTATAACTTTATATCAAAGTGACTGTGACAATACCTACGAGACTCAACGCCATCTTAGGCGTTTATGGTGCGCATACCAACTTGCTACCAGCATCAGGTGTTGGAAGAAAGCTGTTGGCCACAGGATGTGGTATTCCTCCGCTTTCGCGGACAAGTGCCACCGGAGCGCGCAGACTTAGTGTTTGTATATAATAGTATAAAACACATCGCTACCATTGTCAACAACATTGTTAAATAAATTTGTTGCGACGGCCTTTCTGAGGCAGCGACAACTAAAATTAAATAATCACTCGACTCATAAAGCCTATTTTTAGAACTGACCCAATATAAAGTTCAGTTACACACTAACCTTTGTATAAATAAAGGGACAATATGTTTATAATGACACCCAAGAGGGTTGAAAGGTTACAAGTAAAAATGTAACCCCACAAAGTAGGGTAGTCTCATTTATTTATAGCTTTCTTCTAGTTAATGACATTTGCATTGCCATTAGTAAAGTGGCTTTTGCGAAGTGAGCACGTGATGGTTACTGGCTGATATGATAGACACGCAAAGACAATGGTTTTATAACTTAGGTTTTACATTAATTAATTAAAAATCACTATTATACATATATACTGTTTAGTCATATAAATATATAAAAAAAACAAGAGATTTTTATTTATTTGTATGTACAGTTACCAAAAGAGATAAGTATCCATAAGTAACCACCAATGGAGGCTTTCAAATTAAATTTAATTAAATCATTGAACTGTTTATTCTCTATCAATTGTATTTTATATTGTTCATAAACACCCATCGGTTTCTAAGTAAACTTCAACTATTCCCGACGACCTGGATACTTATCTCTTTTGGCGGCCTTACAAATTAAAAAACAAAAAAAAAGTATTTTCCACTTTTCAGTGCCTCATTATCACCCAAATCCATTAAGGAACGGCAACACAGTTAAAACAGAGATTGAAAGTTCTCCAAAGATGGAAAGATGGAAGAAACGAAAACGTCTTCTCGGTTTTTGTTGTTTTTTTTTCAAAAAGCGCTGAATAAATTTCGGTTTGTTGTATACTCAAACCTTCTCCAGAATGTAACAAACACTTTTCTGAAAACCGCATCAAAATCAGTTCAGCCAAACGGGAGATAATCGCTGCCAAACATACATACATACAAACATACGGGTGATTACGGGTCGAACTGATAACCTCCTTTTTTTTTGAAGTCGGTTATAAAACAACGGCGACGGTTCTAACTTTGTAACTAGACTGAAGTGCGCGGAATGTGCGCAGTGACAGACTTATGCGGAACTCCGCAAAACTCAGGGTGCTCGGGCCCCGCCTACTTGCGCCTTCTACTGTTAAAGTTTTGTGCATAATGTAATGTCGTTTGTATATGTGAGTTTTTATGTTTGTAAACGCACCCATGAAACTGGATAAATTCCCAGTGTGGGGCAAAGTATAACAATAAAAAGAAAAAGAAAAAAGAATTGATTCAGGAGGCAGTACTTCTGGACACGGCCCGCATTGTTAAGTTTCTCGCTGGAGCCGTGACCTGCAGCTCTTTGTACCCAGTTCGTAACGGTGTAAAAACGTGGTGATTTTATTTATTTGTACAATACGGTCAACGTAACTTGGCGCGTCTGAAGTTAGCTGTTTGGCTGCGCAATGGAACTTTTAGGAACGAAATTGTCTACTGCGCAGCTAATAGGCTAACTTCAGACGCGCCAAGTTACGTTGACCGTACTGTATGTATAAATGTCACAGAACAGAAAAAACAACGGTGACGGTTGTAACAAGACTGAAGAGCGCGGTGTCTGCGCGGGTCAGACTTATGCGGAACTCCGCAAAACTTGTAGTGCGCGGGTCCCGTCTACTTTCGACTTCTACTGTTTTTTTCTGTATTTAGATGAAATCATATAAATAATAATTTTAAAAAATTAAGAGTTCACTAAAATACCTATTTAGTAAACTTGCATAGTAGGTCACGATACCCGCGAGGTATCTTATCAGCCTTATCATTACTTCCTTTTTGTGTTAATATCTGTGTGAATATAAATAAGTTTTTACTGTAAATATATATAGGTACTGTTGAAGCATGTTTCTATGAAATACACATTTTTAATGCGATTTCAGGGGATCCATTACTATTCTTAATAATAAGTAGGACATTTAGTATCATGTCGCGTTTAGGGTAAACAAAACTAATCCATACTTCTATACTAATATTGTAAAGCTGAAGAGCTGAAGGCACATCAAGCCATACCAACTGTCAAAATTTTCCAATTGAATACGACCCTTATTCTTTTGAAATAAAGTTGAAAAGCTATCAAAGAAAGGAGTTGTTTCAAAATGTATGGAGCCTGGGCCCATTCTTTGTGCATCATATACTTAAAAATGGGGAAACACATTTTAAATAGTTCTCAATTGTCCAATTACCTAATAGCTTTGTAAGCAGGTAAAATACAAGAAATTACACTTGAAATTGCAACACACAACAAAAAACAGTCATGGCGGTAAGCTGTCATTTTGAGTGATTAATGACGTTTGACATTTATAATTCTGATTTTCTACGGCGATTTGTGGATAGTCAGGTAAACAGATAAGAAAGAAACGGTGTTAAATTCACAAAACTAAAGCAAGGTTGTTAAAACGAACTCCAGAAACTAGAAACAAAACGAGACAAAAGCACAGAACATACGGACGATAGTGACAGAAGTGACACTGTTGACAGCTGACAGTTCTCTTTCTATGATCAATAGCGTAGCGAAGTAGTAGCGTAGTTTATAGAGTAGCGAAATCTGAGTGACGCCATGTTGAAAATCCATAAAAATAATTGTTAAAAATTAATTTACTACCACAACAGTATACATTTAAATGAACTACTTATCAGTATTTTTCCCGGATTCTATGGACATTTCTCTTTTTTTTTTGAAATGGTGTACATAGACTGGGCCCAATATGAAACATGTCCTTTAACATATTGTTGTAGGTTGATGTGCTGGCCTCTGTACTTCAGTACCAAATAGATTACCGTGGAAAAGTCCATGCTTACAGATGTCTACGACACACAATGACACTACAGAATAGTCTCGATACCTAGTGTCGTATCTTTACGTATTTTTACCAAATATTATGATAGAAAGATAACAAAAAGTTTACGTAGCGATAATAACAACTTGAGTAATGTCTGGTCATACTACGACGATTTAAAACCGCCACAATCTTAACTGATAAGATAAGTAAGAAACAAAACAAGCTCGTTTGTGATGGACATTGTTAAGGGACTTTCCTTAGAGAACAGTTATGTTGTGGTAAAAAAAAACTCACATAAAATGATGTGATAAAGTCATTTTAGCCAGCAGATGAAGTTATCAATATTGTTAAAACATTGTATTCTAACAAATACAAGCTTATTTTCAACCGACTTCAAAAAGAAGGAAGTTCTCAATTCGTCTGTATGAATTTGAAAATTCATTTTTTTTATGGATAGGGTATGCCTCAAGGGTCTCATATAAATTTTATCGAAATTGATTAGCCTATATCCTTTCCCACAGTTCAAGGGCGTCGCCAAGAGGGGGGGGGGGGGTAGGTAGGTGCAGCTGCCCCCCCCCCCCCCTAAAGATTCCAAACGGTTCATGTGCCGTTGACTGTATTTAAAATTCATAATTCTTTTTCTATCCACCATATATTAACTTGCCCCCCCCTCTCCTAGGCCATCAGCTGGCGAGTCCTGGCGACGCTCATGCCAGGGTTTAAGCTATCTTCATACCAAAATCGGTGCAGCCGTTTCATCGTGCAAGCGTAACAGACAGAGCTCATATCCCTTTAACCGCCTACGTCGGATTAATCCGACAAATATTTATGTGACCATAACGCCAGCGTCTTATATTTTCGACCAACTACTTACCACAGTCTGTTTTTTAATTTAATTATCGCTCATGGTAAGCTACGCTTGCCGCGGTCGGTATGTGGATGGGTGACCATCCATTTCATACAGAGACCGTAAATCCGTTGGTCCCGTTGTTATTCGGAGAAGGTAGAAAGTCTGACAACCAGTCTCAAGGGGTATCGAGTTACCCAGTAACTGGGTTGTAGTCTACAATACACTTAAATCTACATTGAACTATTGTTACTGGATAGTAGGTAATGTAACACAGCATACCTACTATAATACTTAGACTTAATTATTTTAATTATTAAGTCAAACTAAGTAGATATAAGAGACTAGATATTTTGTTAATTTTGAATTGACAAAAATTTCGAATTGACAATTGGCAAAAATTTCGTATTGTCTCTTGCTTGTTGTAATATAATTCAATCATGATTCGAAAGAACGTAGCGCCATCTATTATCATAATAGCGTTATTGTTATTTTCTTCGGGAACAGTACTTTTTTCGGGATGACAGGTACCCGTTTCTGTACACCTAACAATGATGTAAAATTTCAGGACGATCGGTTAAGTGGTTTTTTTTAAAAGGTAACAAACAAACATTACTTTCACATTTCGTAGTACGTGCGCCACAAGACGAAGTACACGCCGAGGGTGCAGTTACTAGAGTCGCGCCACAACGTTAACTTCAAGGCTTTCGTGGTGCGAGTACCGAATTGTTTCCTGCCCCTCGTCATGGAAGAAGACTTTTGGCCGCAGAACGTGGTGTTCAGTCGTCTCTTTGGTCGCTTCCGCGGACTTTGCCACAGGACAGTACAAAGACAATTTAGTGCAATTTAATGAAGTGCTACTAACATAGTCTTAAGTCCTATTAACACAAGTTTCAAATTATTAAATACTAGCTGACCCGACAGACGTTGTCCTGTCCGTCTACCTACTTACCTTCCTATTTACCTACACTACACCTGCCCTACACCTACCCTAAACATACCCTACATCTACCCTACACCTACCCTACAACTACCCTACACCTACCCTATAGCCTATGTTACACAGGGCTACTGTAGCTTCTTCTTCTTTTCGAATCGATGGTTTTTTTTTATGCTAGACTACTTGGGCCCAGTAGGTAGCCACATTTATCGCAGCATCAGTGGCGTTTTTAATGTCCTCTAAGGTGCAGGTGTAGGGGCACTTTGGGCACTGTAATAAGTGGGCCACTGTAATAGTAGTTAGGATTGCCGGTTTGTTTTGTTTTGGCAGAACCAAGCACAAATAATATCGTTGAACAGACGCCAGCATATCAAGCTTTCCCAAAGTTTCCCAATCGAATATAAACTTCATAATTTCGTAATACAGTTGAAAATCAATCAACGAAATTTGACAGAATGTTGTACATTGTCTGTACTTTTTTCACAGATTTGCCTTTATATACTCTTGCGTATAATGAACTCGGGCACAAGACTCAAGAGTGTGTGGTCTGGTCCATCGCGGTGATAAATCACTGAATCATTGTTTGAGGAAATACAATGACGATACATGACCGACCTTTTAAATTTAGTATGACAAATTGCGACCATATTTATTAAAACGTTTACCAATTTCGTTTTTATTATTACTGATTCTATTGGCCAGAATATCATTTTGTTTACTCTGATTTATTTGTCGAGCTTCAATTCGCAAGTTTCGAGATGGGAGAGAACATTCTCTGAATTGCAAAGTCATTGTTTTGTATGCTTGTTGGCCCTTTTGAACTGTTGCTACGTATAATCATTTGCTTGCTTCCTAACTACCTACATTGGGGACGGCTTCCAGAGTTCCAGTCTAATCGGAATCAGCTGAATACCAGTGTTTGACACATGGAGCGACTGCCTATCTAATCCCCACAACTTAGCTCCGTGGTAAGACTGGTTGTTAGACTTTCGGGATTCTGACAACCCATAACGACTGTCAAAGATCTACGGCGGGGGGGGGGGGGTGTCGGTATCGTGTATTCCCGTTGTCCCCGTAATTTTGTCGGGGACAACGACACGTCATAAAATTTCATTACCGTTGTCCACCTTACGTACATTCCGGCAACGGGTATAGTTAAGATTTTAAGATATCGCTCGGCATGCCCGAAACTAAAATGAAAGATTTATGATGTATTATGATGTATTATGATAGATTTTAGGTTATGTATTTTTTAAGTAGGCATTTGTATGGAAATAACAATTTTATTTAACGCAACGGGGACAACGTGAAGTAAATTAATTATTTTATTCAATTCCCTTTGTCCCCTTTAACGGGGACATTGCCGACGGGGACAACGGGAATACACGCGCGGTATGAAATAGATGGACCGCGGCAAGCTTAGTTTAACCATGACATAAGTAAATAAAATTATTCTTATTCTTATATGTATACTTAGCCATGAGCCTCTCTCAACCACACTATCGTCATATGACTGGTTTTTGCCTAATACTATAACAAATCCATCCATACTTCCATACTACTTTATATTTAATATTATAAATGCGAAAGTAACTCTGTTACGCTTTCACGATGAAACGGCTGAACCGATTTTGATGGAATTTGGTATGAAGATAGATTGAACCTTGGGGTACGAACTTCGTCTGCATTCGCGATAACCCACATCCACGCGAACTAAGAGCGGGTTGTTTCAAACAGTTGGTTATCGTTACATACGGATGGTTAAAAGTTACTATGACACACGTGTGACTGTTGTTTCATGACATAGAAATACGTCAGTCAAAATTATTCAAAAGAGACCATAATATTTTGATGTTCGACGTAGCTGTTTGACAACACAAAATTACGTTGACTGGTGGATGAAGCATCGGTTATGATTATAGTAACTTATTGACGTACACACACAAAAAAAAATTTTTTCGATCACTTTGAAAAATCGAAATATTTTTTGTTACGGCAGTAGATTACATTATGATTTCTTCCTTTTTTTTAGATTATTTATTTAAGAAATTGTTGTTTAAGTTTGGTTACACAGTTTTTTCTTTCTATCAAATTTCTGTTACAATTACATTATGATTGATTTTTTTTTTTAATAAAAATAGTTTTATTTTTAATTTCAAACACTTATTTCTATTTAAAGAAAACACACAACAAAGTTTTTTTCTTGATAAAGTTCAATTTAAAAAATGATATTAGCATAATATGCTGGTGATCACAAACTTTTTTAGGCCACCATTTCGTGAAACAACCCATTTTTTTTTGTTTGACGATAGTTAGCGCCATTTTTTACTATTACCCGTCAGAAAAGTATAGTTGAAGCAACTCGCCCTAAGTCGCAGGCAAAAGCTAGTCTAAACTAATAAAATAAATAAAGATGAAAGATATGTTTGTTACGATTTAACTCAAAAACTACTAGTGCGATTTCGAAAATTCTTTCACCAATCGAAAGTTTCATTATTCCTGAGTAACATAGGCTATATTACATTATTATAAAATGAGGGGTACCCAAAAAAAAACCCCGGACGAAGTCCCGGGCAAAAGCTAGTGGAGTATAAACTCATTTGTGCAATACCTACATACTTTGCTATACTCCGTCCACTGGTTTAACCGTTTTTTGACAGTTGAAACAATTTGTATGTTTTTTGTAAAAGCTGGTACGCATACTGTATTACAATGTCTGTAAGAAGTCATAAATAAGATAGGTAATCCAATAAGATAAGACAGTTTATTAAAACGCATTTTAAAGTTAAATTTAAGTAATCGGGAATAGGTACGATCGTACTTTACGTTCAAAGGCAGCTGTCAAAAAACGAATAACCTAATGGACAGGGTATTGTCCATACAAAATAGGTAGACGGTTTAAAAACCGCCTGTTGCGAGCTCTATTCTGATTGGCGTTGCTACGTGCACCCAATGAATTATGTAAGTAAAGGTGCAGCAGACGGCCAACAATCGATATAGTCTGCTCTTTGTCTGAATCAGGAATGACCGACTGTAGCCGGTCGAGGACCCCTGTTTTGACTACAGGATGTATCATTTGTTGGTTAGTGGCAGGAGATTTTTGTTTTGTTTTATTTATTTAACACTAGCGACTCGCCCCTGCTTCGCACGGGTGCAATGTATGTCAAATTATACGTATAAACCTTCCTCTTGAATCATTCTATCTATTGATTAAAACCGCATTAAAATCCGTTGCGTATATACCTAGTTTAAAAGATCTAAGGGTAGAGACGGCGGGAACGATTTTGTTTTATATTATGTAAAGATGTAAGCGTTATCACTCTAAGATGTAAACATAAAGAAGTACATTATAAGCTAACAATAAGAAACCAAAACGCTTAAATGCTAGACTATGGTATCACTCACATTATTAGTAATAATTAATACACGCAAATTATTATTGTCACAAGAATTAAAATAATTAAAATTGCTGCAATTGTCAAAAATATTAAAACTAATGATTAGTAATCATAGTAGTTACGCAAATTATTGTCATAGGAATTAAATTACTCACAAAATTGATTAAAATAGTCACAAGAATTGTCAAAAAGATTAAAATTAAATTAAAATTAATATCAATTTAATAATTCCGTCAAAATCTTATTTATTTGTTAAAGGTGAGCCTTTACAAATTATAGGAAGGCTAACATTGATCTTCACGCTGGCTCAAAGCGGAGTGGCGATTTCTAACTTATATCAATTGTAAGTCCAGATTTCCTCACGATGTTTTCCTACACCGATATCAGTAATGTCCAAGATAAATAAACTTAGAGGTATTATCTTTCTTTCTTCTTTACATAGCTCCCGAATCAAAGCTTGTGCGGCCTGACCCAAGCGCCAGGTTTAGAACCCCACCCCAGTCAAATATTGTTTTCAAAAAGCTTGTTGCAAAATTTATTTATTAAGCTTTTTGGATAGATGGAGAGGGAAAGGAAGGCCAAAGAAAAGATGGAAGGATTGTGTGAAGAATGATATGAATGAAAAGGGAGTCAATGAAAGCATGACGTTGGACAGGACGGAATGGAAGAAGAAAACATGTTGCGCCGACCACAAGTAGCGTGGGATAAGGGCAGGCAAAAAGAAGATTTATTAAACTTTATGCACATGTAAACTCTGTACAAAGGGAGAAAAAAAAGGCGGAAGGCGGAATAAATAAATGCCCGTTGTAACTAAGATAAATAGGAACAAAACAAAGCATTTGCATTGCCTGTGTGAATTAGTTTGCATAAATATGCTAACGACAGAAATGCTAAATATGCTGCCTATGCTAGCGACAGAATGACTCACTAGATGCGTAATTCGTAATGTGCATTATTTACTATTGGTCGGACACAATGTCAATCGACTGAAATTTGACGTCACCGTCAATTAGCTTATCAAAAGTTGCAGAGACTCAGTTTTAAGTTTATTCGGTTTTACAACAACACCGATTTGTTAATTCTCCGTGTCTTAAATGTGTAGTTTTAAAAAAAAAAAAATTCAGTGTGTACTTATGTACGCGCGTGAGAAGTTATACTTCTTCGAGTCACAAAATAGCAACGAAGGCAGTAAGTAGTTCAGCATGTACGTCAGAGATGGCGTTGTTTACAATTACTCCCGTGAGAATTTTGTGTGACGCTGTGCGCGCGCATCGTAAAATTTCACTCTCATCATTTTTTCATAACGCGCCTAAAGAAGTATAACTTCAAAATGTTCATAATGCAGTTTGTTGCAATGGAATGAAGACACATTCGTACAGGCTGGAACAATAAGTGTCCGTGGAGTTTTATGCTCGTTCTTCTCCATAGAGACCTTCTCTACGTTTTGGAATGAGCAACTAGCTTCAACTTTCTGATTAACTGACCGACTCCTTGACAATTCAAAAGTGCCTTTAAATGTTTTAATTGAAATAAATGTTGACTTTGACAATACATAAGTATGGTAAGGAATACTAACGAATGGTGATCTTTTAAGTAAATGGTAAAGGGACAGCACCAGCAATGAATTGAAGACAAAAAAAGTCGGCAATCGGTGATGATTTCTGGGGTTATTTAACTTACTATATTATCATTATTATGGGCTGAGATAAGAGCATTTTGGCCTCGTACAGGAACAATTTTCGTTTCTTTTTTCAATCATATTATTTATGTGTGTTTTTGTCCTGGCGGGCGAATAAATACTTTTTCTTTCTTTCTTTCTATTTTCTATTATACTAGCATTTTGGCTGTGACTTCGTACGTGTGAATTTTCTTAATGATACGGAGGGATAATATAGCTTTCGATTGGTGAAAGATTTTTTTTAATCGGACCAGCAGTTTTTGGGATTATTCGTTACAAACATAAAAATACAAATCTTTTCTTTTTATAATATTAGTGTAGATTTAGCCCATACTGCCCTACTGCAGGGCAAATCCCCCCCTCCATTCTTTCGACTTTGCGCTACGTCTTGCCAACTTCTAACAAAACTTGCCATTTTAACATAGTACCTTCAAGGTCAAAATCAAATCATTTATTTCAATTAGACCATTAAAAGGCACTTTTGAACGTTATATACAAAAAGTTGATTCTAGTTGCCCCTTCCAAAAGGTACTTTCGTATGGAGAAGAATGGGCAAGAAACTCCATACTTACTCTTTCCAAAATAAAACTACAGATAAAATCCTGCTTTTTGATTTGTGAGTGTTCTTAGATATGATTACAAAAATATGTTCAGCTGTTTACAGATTATCAGCTCTTGGCAGATGGATGACTCTTGGATGTGAGCATCTTCCACAAGTTGTGAACTAATATTGTTCGAGTCGCACATTTTTTAATTTATTTAAATCAATCAGAGGCGCTGATTCCCTTGTACACAACTAAAATTAAGCAATTGGCATCTCTTACTACTAGGCAGCTGAAGAAAAGGACGGCCATAGATAAGGCGATAAGACTTGAACTTTGCAGTATTTTGTGTGCTGTGTGACATGACAACTATAATTGTATGTACATTTTAGACCAACTTAAACTGACTAGCTCTTATTAATATAGCTGTCTCTATATTGGTTTATTGAAGAAAGCTGATTGGGAAAGAATCTACCTGGAAGAGAAGAGGAGAGGACCAGCCACTAGCGAAGGACGGGGAGGTGCTGGACACGAAAACTACAGTTGAACTACTGGCAAACACTTTTTACCCGGAAGACCACTCGGTCAGTGATAGCACCTGCCAGCGCCTTATCAGAGAAAAGGCCGATACCGTGAATGATGGAGGGCAAGATAACTCGTGCGATCCACCATTCACGATGGCCGAACTAATGGCAGCATGCGTGTCCTTCAATGCCAAAAAAGCGCCAGGAACAGATGGCTTCACTGTCGATATTTGTAGTCAAGCCATTAGAGGCGCCCCTGAGGTAGCCCTGACTCTCATGAATGGCACAACAGTATTGGCACCAATATCTTTTTTTTTTATATATTTTGTGATGTAAATGGTCCAGTTAGGTAGTCCTCTACGTTTATTGAAAACAGACGTAACCATCGCCAAAGGGGTCAAACGAGGTGTATGACCTTAGGGTCAAATGATAACAGAGGTAAAAACACACTGATTGCCAAACGGGTAAAAATTCGATATAAACTTTTTAAATTGTGAGTTTGGGACTAATAATTTATGTCTAGCTAAAAGCGTAGCGACTGGGGGAGAAATTGGTATCCTATTTCGGCGAGACAGGCTTACAAGGGAGTGAAGTCAACGACCGAGACTGAAGAAAGAAAATGGAGTTCTATGACTGCTCGATTATTAATTCATACCATTTTACAGTAAGCTACAACTCTTCAGGTTTAAAATATTGGTTATCTACTTATACTTATTATGCTGTATAGATTTTATTTGTAGGAATGTTTGTTTGTTATTTTTTTTGGTTGTTTGAATTAGTTAAAATCTAGATATAATCTCCAGAACTATGGGTTCGATTTTTAGGGTTCCGTACCTCAAAAGGAAAAAACGGGACCCTTATAGGATCACTTGTGTTGTCCGTCTGTCTGGCAAGACCCTTTATCTTGGGAACGAGTGGATGTATCGAGTTGAAATTATCCCTTGAAGCTGTGAAAAAATCAAACTTCTAAGTTAACGTGAAAAAAGATACGGCCGTTTATGTCGCAAAAAACGTACATTTCGACAGTCTCTCAAGGGAATCAAAATTTATAGGGTACTATAAACAGAGTTACTTTGTTGTTTAATAATATTAGTATGGAAATGTACCTATAAATTTGTCCGGAACCCTCGGTGAGCGAGTCCGACTCGCACTTGCACGGTTATTTTTTTATAGTAGGTAATCTTATACTAATATTATAAACAGGTACAATTTGTTTGTTAGTTTGTATGTAGGGGATAATCTCCGAAACAACTCATCCGATTTCAAAAATTTTTTCACTAATAGGAAGCTGCGTTATTCCTGAATACTATAGGCTATATTGCGTTATGAAAAAATTTGGGATCCTTGAGAAAATTCACGCGGACGAAGTCGCGGGCAATGTGCTAGTGTTTAATAATGTACGTTAGTACCGAACCCTTTGTATGCGATTCCGACTCACACTTGACCAGTTTTAATACTTACACGAGTTTAAATTGATAAACTAAGAATATTTAATTCCATTATCATTAAAAACGTGAGTTACAATAATGAACGCGTTGCATGCACTTCGTTATGAAATATACATTAAAACATTCGTGACAAAATAGCTTTACCGCGGAACGAAACGTGCATTAGAGATTGTGTGGAAATACTTCTTCCTCTGAGCCTTTTACCGGCCTCCGTTACTTTGGCCCTGCATTATTAAGATGCGTATACATTTGATTCTTGATATCTCATTCATACATGATTGAGGATTTATCGGCTGAACGAATGTTTGACCTTTCGAATACTACAGAGAGCTAAGATTTTATCGCAAACTGAATGAATATGGTGGATCGAACAATGCAATGCCTAGCCTTTTCCCATCGGCTTCTAGTCTAACTGAATACAGCTGAATACCAGTGTTTTACATGGAGCGACTGCCTATCTGATCTCCACAACCCAGTTTTTACTGGGTAATACGATACCCCTTGGTACAGTTCGATTCAAACGTAATGGCGGCTGTGAAGTGTGCTAATGCCTGCGCAGTACCCCAACTCTTACCCCCGCTGACACGTGAAATTGTTACTGCGCAGCCACTCGCTTCGTGTTCAGAGCCGCCATAAAGTTTGAATCGTACTGTAAGGGTCAAGTCACACCGGAATGGCAGCTAGCGGCCGACAGTTTTGCTGCCAAACCTTTTTCAACATTATCTCTAAACCTCAAAGCATAGTATCGCTTCGGCAGTCATCGGCTAGCAGAGCATGACAAGACGCATGCAAATCTTTAAGCGATACTATGTCTTGACGTTTAGAGATAAAGTTGAAAATGGTTTGCCATCAAACAATTAGTGGGACTTGACCCTAAGACTGGTTGCCAGACTTTCTGGCTTCTGACTCCCCATAACGACTGTCAAAGATTTACGAATGACAGCCGGGACCAACGGCTTTAGATGTTTTCTGAGGCACGAAGGAGTCTCGGTATGAAATGGATGGCCACCCATCACAAACCGATCGCGGTAAGCGTAGCTTAACCATGACCGATCAATTCGTACAGCTTTTACTTAGCCACGAGCCCCTTTTGCTTTAAATAAAACACAAAATAAATAAAAAACGAATGCAATTAATGAATCAGTCATTCTTTAGTAATCGTTGTGTTAAATAAGTGTTGAGTCCAGTTTCTCGCTCTGTTTAATTCAATGTGCATTAAGAGATGACGTGAATGGCCGATTTAAATCTACATCTAGGCGTTTTACAATGCACATCGTTCTAGAGCGAGACGCACCTGTCTGAGTAAAAGAGACAACGCTCTACAGGAGCTGCAAAGCAGAACTTTTTCCTAAATTATAGACCACATAATGTACTGTTGAATACCTGACACTGAATAGAGTAAATCGATACGAGTACCAGGTGCGAAAGGCGCCATAAATGGTCGTAAGTCACACAGAGAAACAATAAAAAAATGCTAGGACAATGGTGCCGATTCACTTGTTCACAAACTAAACTAAAATTAGACAATTGTCTCCCTTTCTACCAGGCAGCTAAAGAAAAGGACGGCGATAGACAAGGACTAAGGTAGAGATGTCAAATTAGTTTTTCCCTTGAACTTCGCAGTGTTTTTAATCAATACGTTCTGAAATGACAACTATAATTGTATGAACATTTTAGATTAACTTAAATTGACAGCTCTTATTAATATCTGTCTCTTTCTTGTTTTATTGAAGAAAAAGATATATACTACTCAAAAGAAAATAAGGGCCACAAGGTATTTTGTCTGTACCATGAAAATAATAAAACCAATATATATTTTTTGTCTCCATAACAAAAACGAGTCGCACGGGACCGGTCAATGTGGCGCCACTTGGGGGAGGCCTATGTCCAGCAGTGGACGTCTTTCGGCTGAAATGATGATGATGATGATGATAACAAAAACTAATGTTGTTTTTACCATACAGACCAATAAATTTATTCAAATAATAATGATTAAAAAGTTTATTTGCTTTTGAAAGAAAAAAACACATTTTAGGTTAAAAATAAAAACAACGTAAAGTTACTGAAAACAAAAGAAAATACTCCATGCTTATCTTTTAGTAACGGGTATGCCCCCTCGTTTAGCTACGCTCTCCTGAAGCCTGGAGTGCATGCTCTCAATCAAATGCCTGACATTTTCCATTGGAATCTCTTCCCAGGTCCTTTTCACAGCGTTGATGAGTTGCTGTTGGTTGTGGATTTCCTGATCACCGTCTCTAACTCTTCGTTTCAACTGATCCCACATGTGCTCTATTGGATTTAAGTCCGGAATGTTCGCCGGCCACGGCAAGACTTGAATTTGAGAGTCTTCCAGTACAAACCGAGTCGCTTGAGCCGTGTGTGCACGAGCATTGTCTTGCATCAAGATGAATCCAGGACCCGCTCGCTGTGCAAATGGGATCACATGTGGTCTGACAACTTCCTCAATATACCGCTGAGCAGTAACAGTACCCTCATTTAAAATAGCGACCTCAGTTTTGCCGTGTAAGCTTATCCCGCCCCAAATCATTACATTTGGACCACCAAAACGATCGACTTCATGGATGCAGGCTTCTGAAAATCTCTCGCCGCGTCTTCTCAATACTCTAATACGACGATCGTCGTTAAAAAAAATAATTTTGCATTCGTCTGTGAAGAGCACCATGCCCCATTAAATTACACCAAAATGAAAAAATACCTCGTGGCCCTTATTTTGTTTTGAGTAGTATATAAATAGCTTTAAATTAATTTAGTTCGTGCACAACAGAATTGACACCAATGAAGGGCCAAAACGAAACAAACCTCAGGAATTTTCTCTCATTTTTGAAGTTTGTGTTATCCTTTTTTGATTTTTAACGCTAATTAATTTTGAACCTATTCTAAGCATACATTGAACTGTTAGAGCCCCCACAGACCACCGACTTTCAATCGGCCGATAGTTTGGCCAGTTTCTTAAAGCGACTGCAACACGATCGCCAACCGCGTCCCGAAAGAGGTGGCCTTGGTGGTTTACAACCGTGTGAATGCAGTAGATGGTGGTCGCCAACCGAGGTTTCCTCTGTAAAGGACGCGGTTGACAACCATGTAGCACGCAATTAATCACTATGAAGATGTATGCAAGTGGGTGCGTACATTGAGCTCAACTGTCCAATCAGTAGACACAATAGTTACACAATGGCAATATGACTCCAAGAATCATGTCGCCATTTTAACGGATAACGATTCGGTATGAGCCGATAAGTTTGATAGGCTACACGATTGCCTTCAATCTGAACTTTCTCACAACCAACTCGACTGTTTGTTGGCACAGTGTACGCGCTAATAGTGTTTAGAGGTAATGAGAACGTGGAAAAGGAAAAAGAGTGGAAGTTCCTCATTCTCCGTAGAAAAGGGAGGATCAGACGGGTGCATATGTCTGGTGGGCTACTGCCCGACGGTTATAGTCGGGAATTTGTTTATATACTAATGTCGTGGGTAACTCTGGTTGCGCGATCTAGGATACGTCGGTTGTAGTACGTATCATGTCCGATAGATGTCACTGTCATAAATCGGCCGATAGAAAGTCTGTGATCTGCGAAAGCTCTTAATACTGGATAGTAATGTAACATTATGGTATATTGACGGATGGATGACGTCATGAATCCAATTATTGAGAACTGCAATCTCTCCAGTTATCTATATGTCAAAGTTTTGCTCTAAATAAAAATTGCAATATTCTCTTTTTTAACCAACAAAAATATAAAGTAGCATTTTTTTTTTTTTCTTTCCGGAAGTAAATATGGAAATGAGACAAGAAAAACACCGTAAGTACTTTAAACCATTGCGTTACGATTTTGATATGACTGATCATACCTAAGTCATGTATGTCAGAAATATGAATTACCGCTACTACAAATAAAATTTCGACTTTGCTACTACCGTACAAGTGTGAGGCGGTCTCGCCCACCGAGGGTTCAGTTCGAATTCCGTTATTTGGTCACCCATACAATTATGACCGCGCATATTATTATTATCTCGATGATTGATTACTTATTTTATATAAAGACTATATTTTTTATGTTTTTATTATAAATGTATAGTTTTCAGATTTTTCCCAGTACTCGTAGTATAAGACGGTATTACTTATCAAGTTTCATAGTTCTAGGTCAACGGGAAGTAACCTAAAAACTTTGATTCTTCTGAGAGTGTCGAAATATACGTTTTTTGCGGCATGAACGGCCGTATCTTTTTTTCACATTAACTTAGAAAGTTGTTTTTTTCACAGTTTTTAGACTTGAGTACATGGTTTTAATTTCAACTCGATACCTCCACGCGTTCCCGAGATAAAGGGTCTTGACAGACAGACGGACAACAAAGTGATCCTATAAGGGTTCCGTTTTTTCCTTTGGAGGTACGGAACCCTAAAAAGGACAGAGAAGGCATTACCATTGGTCACCACATTGCTCAATGAAATTTCAGACTAAAAAAGGAATGATTTTTTTAAGAACAATAAAAAAAAACGTGCGAGTCGGAATCGTACACGAAAAGGTTCTGAACCACGGTACAATATTTAGATTGTGCAAAAAAACGTTGAAAAAACACTTTTCTTGTATTTTGTAATCCTTTAATATTATTTTTGAAGAACTAAACATTTTATGTGACTACCTATAATGGTTAAAAATATACAGCCCTGTTAAACGGACGGATGAGTGAAAGCTAGAGGTCTGCATTTCGACCCTCTAAGTACAGAACCCTACTGCATTATGAAGAATTACGTAGATTTCATAATAATTTATACTTATGACGTCACTTGTAGGTAGTAATTCGTCAACTCAATAGGGTATTACACCCATTTATGAAAAGTGTCTCAATACAATTCTGTAGTGATAATATGCCACCAAAAAAAAACACAAATTTTTTATTCAATCGATAAGTGCCATAAAAAAGCATCTTAAATTTAAATTTTCAAATATCGCGCGTAGTTTGACGAAAACGCCTTTTACTGGACGCCATATCACTCAGCGGAAATGACGTCAGTTCGTTTAGTATCAAATGCGCTCATATTAAATATGATATTTGTATATAATTTAAAAATAATAATAATAATCGTTTATTTCAGGTATTATTAACCCATAAAAATGTAACAAAAATTACAATACATTGTTAAATTAAAAAAGCAAAAGCATATTTTGTAATAGGTGTAATAATTAAAAAAATACGTTGGTTATGAAAATGATAAAAGTACAAAGCCTATGTACGCCAATCGGTTGACTGACAGTTGAAATTTTTTGTTTACACAGCCGTACGGCGTAATAACATGGCCGCTACAATATCATGGTGTTATTATAAAACAGATTAAAAAAACTGAAAACTTTGAAGTGAATTAAAAAAAATATTTTGCTATTTTATAAACTAAAACTAACATTTTCCGACTGCTTTTTGCCTAAACTATCTCAATAATATATTTATGGATTTTTTCTCGTAAAGAGTAAAATACCCTATGGTTAAAAACTTTATTCACTATAAACAAATCATAAAAATCTAAATAATAAAATTATTTACAATTCTAAGAAAAAGGCAGGGAGCTCAAAGGGCATCAAAAAACTCGTACACATCGCTGTCAACGGGATACGTGCCTATTGATCAACTATTTGGTTTACGTTGATCATGTCGTCGATGATTATGATGCACGGTAAAACTCTAATGAGTTTATGTTTGCGTCATCTCAAATATGTAATATGTGCAATTCTAACTAGCAAATAAATAAATAAATAAAAAATCGAATTGCATACATTTTCTAATTTTTACAGTAAATTGAAAATGGGTTTTCAGAGCTTAAATCAAGTGATTTTCGAGAATTTATGTCTTGAAATTATTTGTTAATGGTGTCATCTTCCTTGACCCTGACTACACAGTAGAAGGATTGTAGAAAAAAAAACATAAAACAATTTTCTTAATTCGAAAAGCTTTTTTTTTTGCTGGCCACAGTAAGGTTTCGTGTAACTCAGCGAGGTAGCCTTGCGTAAGCTCGCGAAGGAAAAATAACACCGGGAATGAAGTCTAGCAGTAGCTAGTGATTCATAATTTGATACGATATACTTACGAGATATTTTAGGAATTCAACATTGAGGGTCCAGAAAATTCAACTTTTTGCAAATTCAACATTTTGGGATTTAACATTTTGCAAATTCAACATTGTAGTCCTCAAGCAGTACTATTAAGTATTCTGTGCCTCAAGGTTACAAAGTGACCGCTATTTTTCCTTTCCCGTTCCTCTTATTTTATCTCTAATTAAATTTGTTCCGAGTTCCCAGACTGCTAAATCAATTCTCTTTTGGACATACTAATTAATTAATCTTTTCTACTTTTCAAGATAAACGGCGAAGTGTTTGGATGGGCTAATTAAGAAAATACTTAGAAGAAATTCCAGTAGTACTTTAGTAAGTATAATAAGGTACCTAAAATATTATTAAGGTTACCTAATATTTTATTTAAAAAAATACTCACAAAATATGTTTTTTTACGTGTAAGGGGTTACTGTCCACTACTAATTAATTAGCTTTTTATGAACTGTCAAAAACCATTAATTTATTTTGTATACTTTTTATGAGCTGTCAAAACGCGAGTGTCACATAGATTTAGTATGGCATAGAGTAGTGACGTCACTTTTTTGCCAACTGAATTGACTTACTGCCACACTTAGAGACGTCACTTAATAATAATGAATCATTAACTTTAATCAACCAACATAACTTGAAACATGTCAACAACAATATTTTTGACTGACAGTGTTTCAAATTATGTTGGTCAGTTAAAGTTAATGATTCATTATTATTAAGTAACGTCTCTGAGTATGGCAGTTACTGTTTATTGATTTCAAAGCAACTAAAAATCTAATTTTACCGTTAATTGTAAATTAATCAGGTTTTCGAGGTAAAGAGTTTTTTTTTAATTGTGTCTTGAAATTATCCAACTCCCCAATGATTGGCTAGGGAAACATGCGCTAGCGTTTAGTTATTCCTAAAAACGGGAAATTTATTTAACGTTCTGTACCCAGAGTTATAGATACATCAACGAATAATAGAAATAAAATAAAGGTAAAAATTAAAGGGCTGTTTCTTGTATGGACTTTGACAAGACACGTATTTTATAGAGATGTGTCAACTCGACTTACTAACTCGAGTTAACTCGAGTTGTGCTAAAATCGAGTTAACTCGAGTTTTAGCTTTAATACTCGAGTTGCAACAATTTATTTATTTACACCTCAATGCACATAGGTACAAAGGTACATAGGCGGACTTAAGAGCGCCCATCCCCATCGCCCGAACGCGCGAATGTGATTAAGAAATGTTTTGTTTCAACCAACGCAAAGCTCGAAAACAAACGAGTGAGAGAGAATGCGATAATATCACAGGAAGTGGCGCGCGGAAATTACACAAAACGTGTACCAGGACATACGTTTTTTTGAAAAAACCTTACAAGTTTTTGGTAAAAATGTTTGTAATTTAGAATCTCCATTACATGTGCAAGGTTTCTATGAAGCTGTTTTTTTACTTTTTCAATGTATGAGTGCATTATGAACGGCCAAAGTTCAGATAAAATTGTGCAAAAGAAGCAGATTTTCGGACGGGTTTACTGAATTTGTTTCTCAAAAAAGTAGATTTTTCGTTACATAGGTACCTAGATAAGGTTCCTATGTAACCACAAGATACCCGTATGTTAAAAATATTTGCAAGAAAATTTGTTATAATGCCGTAATCACGTACGAGCGTTTGTATGGGAAATATAACGGGATGGGCGCTCCTAATGCTTTGTTGCTTGGTGTCTTTCTTCAATCCTGCCTACGAAGTTTAGCAATGATAATTGTCCTAACAGAGAGTTGGATGGAAGAAAAAATATGTAACAAATCATACACTTAGTTTCTTCCTGCTAACTCGAGTTGTGTAACTCGAATTAAATTCGAGTTACCTGAATTTCGACTCGAGTTAACTCGAGTTGTGTTTTTCCCGAGTTGGCACATCACTAGTATTTTACGTGCGATACGGGACCCTTCGGGTGTTATATGGAACCCTTCTTGTGCGATGTAAAATTGTAGCAAATACGTATTGGTGATAAACGAGCAATTTAAAAGAAAAAGGAAACAATTTATATCTAACAAGGTCATTTAAATATCGCAAAAATAACATTGCATAAATAGGTATTGGAGTTAATTAGGTATGGTCTCTCGTTACTCTTTATTTACGCGTAGGTACAAACATGTTTGTATGTTTTATTACTTAAGCCCTTATTACACTTGGCTAAATTAAGTCGACTAAATTCGGTCGCTACTGAATTCAGCAAAGTGTAATCGCATTCAGTAAGTTACTGAATGCGATTACACTTTACTGTACACACACTAAAAAAAAGTATGAAGGTATGGTATGGTATCCGCCATGCATGAAACCTTGGAGATTATTATACCTAACGTATTTTTTCCCGTGTAAAGACGCAGATTTATTTAAATTTAATGTGTACCTTTATGTTTTTGATAAGTGCTGTTCTGTCCCTGTTTTATCAGCTCTGTCTTATGAAACTTTATTATTTAGTGCATGAGTCAGACTTGCTCTTGGTTGTTTTTTTATTATTTACAAAAAAGCGCATAAATACGTAATTATAACTGTTTAAAGGCTCTACTCAAACATTAGAAAGTTTCAGTTTTTATTTTTTATGTGAAACCTATTGCGCGTGTCGCCACGTCAACAGCCAGTCTGACTAGAATATAAATGTTGGCTTAAATTAATACAATATTTTTTAAATAAAGAATAATATTTTCTTTAAAAAATCTGAATTCTAAAAAGATGGTTTATCAACCATCTTTTCGTGCATATTATCTATACAAAATACATTGCCTATAATTATGCCATCTCACATTCTTTTAACAAATAAATATAGATGGTCAATTATTAAAAGTAGGTAATTATTGATTATTTTAGAGTGACTTCTGTGAGTGCAAAAGTATATTTTTTAATAGTTGATTACAATGTGAATATTACTTAAATATAAATAGTATTTATATTATATGCATATTTTTTTTTACAAAATGCGTTGCCCATATGCTATTTATCATTCATAACAAATAAATATAGATGGTCAATTATTAAAAGTAATGATTGATTATTTGAGAGTAAACTTCTGAGTGCAAAACTGACTTTAATTTTTTGGAAATACATAGTTGATTACTATGTGAATATTACTTTTTACATTTTTAAATATAAGTAGTAAGTACTTTTAAATATTAGGTTACAAATAATGAGCATGTCTTTTGCATGTAATTATGTTGATATTTTTATTGTATTTATGTATGACTAAGCTATTGCATTAGGTTATTGACACTTGTATAGAAGTGTTTAAGGCTTTTTAAATAAATAAATATGTTTTAAAAATATTAATCACCATCAATTTTATGTGTGGAATAATTATGAACATGATTTCTGAGATAATTTTTAAATAAAGTAAGTGCCTACACTAGGTATTTGTCTCAATAAAAGTAAATTCTATTAGTGTGATAAATTTTGTTATTTTTGTTTAAAAATGTGTTTGAGAAACATCATTTGTAAATATTCACAGTTGTTTATGCCCTATGCGAGGCACTTATGTACTCATGGAATATGCGAAAAACATATCAAAATGTTTGAAACCAAGATTATTATAAGAATCATGTGTTAAAATACAACACCAATGAAAATGGTAAGATATTATTCTAATGTAAATAAAACCTGTTTGCTGACAATGACCCAAACAAAGAAATAGCCAGCAGCAGTGTACTGTGAACCTATGTACATGCAAGAACAATTAATTACGCATAATAGACTCTATAATCCGTTGTACCTAAGGCCATAAACATAGAGAAAAAAACGCAATCAAGACCATGGCCTACATACGGAATTATTACGAAATATCACCAGCCAGTACATACGGAAACACTGTGCTAACGTAACACACCTACCTACTAGTTTATCGACGCGTTATATATAGATACGTTGGCCCACGGAGACGTGAAAAGAATGCACGCTCCTTACCCAGACAAATAGGCAAAGGTCTACATCAATAAGAACCTTCAAATAAAATGTTATTAATAACTTTTCACAGGTGTACAACAAAGAAATGTTAACAAAAACACACCCCATATTGATTTTATATAGGGTCGTGACAATCAGCTGACGGCCCTACAGCTACTTATTTACATGGTGGCCCTCGAACGCAGTAGGTTCTTTGTAATGACGATAACAAAGAAAGGATACAGTTTGATGACATCGGTGTCCATGCGTCGTTTCCCAGCGCTCGGTGACGACATCTTCGTGATCTATTACTAATAAATCACAATATCGAACACGAACACTAGAACTAACTCACACTAGACGCAGCCAAACCAATTTTTCGTCCACCAGCAGCAGTCAGAAAAATAACATTGTAGAAAAACAATGGACACAAACCATAGACTAAAATTTCGAAGATGATGTGTAATGAAAACGATGTTGCCACTAAGCAAATTCAATTAAATTGCGAGAAACAGATAGTTTTAGCCCTATGAAAACGTATCTTTATAATAGACAACGGCAGTTCCAGAAGATTATGCGTCAAAAATTAAAAAGTATACAAATTTGTCTATGCGCCATCATCAGCGAAACTTCGCGTGTGTGAATCAAGGAAGATTATTTATAATTCAGTTTTAATTATAGATTTCTTTTACATATACATCCCAAACTTAGTTAAGACAACGCGTTTGTGGATTGCGACGCTCCGACGGCGCGCGACGAATGCGGAAACATGTGTTTTGATGTGAACATCAAATTATGATACATGACAACAAATTATAATTTGTCGGAAAAAGGTGTTGTAATTGTATAAACGAGTGATAAAGAGTTGCTGTGAGATTTTGTGGTAGCTGTGATTACTGTAGCAGGTCCGTGTGGGGCTGGTGATAAGTGATAAAGGGTAGTCATTTCCGGTGTGTTGTTCGTGATGTGGGCGCCCCGGTGAAATCTCCTGCTGAATTGTACTGACGTCTTGGGCACAGAAATGGCAAACACAGGAATCGGGGTCTCATTTGACCCTAATGATATGACCAGGTTAGCAACATGATCTCTAAAATAACCCTAAACAATTGGTTACCCTTCATCATTTTCCTATAAAAACATAGTACTGGCAAATTTCTATACATTTGGAACCTGTAGGTCTATAACCTAACATCACTATTGAGTCCTAATCCACACATGTTAAAACTAATTGACAAACCTGTCAAAAATATTCAATGATCCTCAATTTTTTTATAATTTTCTGTTATTCCCCTTTCTGTAATTATATGATTAATTTTATACTTTATAAAACATGTCAATAGAAATGTCTCAAAACCACAAAATGTCATATGAAGGAAACAATATCAACAAACATGAAATTACTTAATTAATTGTCCCTAAAGTGTAATACAAAAGCTTGTTTCTATGGTTGAAATGCTTATAAAAGTGTAAACAATGTCAAGTTTACTCACAATCAAACTACAATAATTTATTTGTGGTAAGCATTGTTAGGTACATTGCATATCTTCTTCCAAACATTTTTATCTGCTGTAATTTTTGTATGAAATGCATTAATTTAGTGTAATTTGTACAATTCCAACTATCCTATCCCTTTTCCAGCTACATAATAAGTTGTGCTTAGTTTCCTGTATAATAATAGATTAATAATTTATATATTTCCTAGTAATAGTAACTATGTACTTTTTACTCATAATCTAATTACTGGGTAAAACCAATGTAATCAGTACAAGAATTAATTGTTAGACTTTACTCATTATCATGGACTTTAATAATGTTACATAGTTTTTTACTACCACATCAAAAAAGTAAAAATGTGCCCTTAGCGCCAAGATATGTTACATACTCTATGGAATTACATATAGAAGGTGTGTCATGTAGTTGTGACCATGGTATGCTGGGCACATTTTGGTTTGTCATCTATACATGACAAAAGGTTAAAGAAATTTCACATAAAGTTATTTCCTCAAGGCAGCTTGCATGTGTACCAAACCACCACCATACCAGCCTTATATTATCCCACTACAGAGCAAATAAATGCCTCTTATAATAGAAAAGGCACTAGGATTGATCACCACCACCAAGAGCGTCGCCAGAACTCACCAGCTGATGGCCTAGGGCGGGGGCAAGTTCATATATGATGGATAGGGAATATATAAATTTTAATTACTCATTACTCATTAAAGGCACATGAAGCTTTTGGAATCTCTAGGGGGGGCAACTGCCCCTACCTGCCCCCCCCTGGCGACGCCCTTGACCACCATCACTAGAGCCTCCTAGAGCTTCTAGAGCTTGCTCTAGGAGGCACCAATGTCAGTGGTGTCCAAGATAAACTACATATTTATTTATGAATTGAAAAAATCATATTCTTACTTGCCCTGACATCTCTAATGGCTAGAATAAATACCAGTACTAACACCACACTGGACTGTGTCACCAAGGACTGCCCAGAAAGAGATGGTGAGATGTCCAGCAGAGGGACAGCACAGGCTATTAAGCAAGCTATTAGTAAAAGCACCACACTTAGCACACACACATGCATTTTAGTTGCTAGGGAGGGTTTGCCTCCCCAGCAACTAAAATGCATGTGAACAATATCAGTTTATCTGCCATTGATAATCTAATATATAAAATTCTCGTGTCACAGTTTTCGTTCCCGTACTCCTCCGAAACGGCTTGACCGATTCTGATGAAATTTTTTGTGAATATTGGGTAGGTCTGAGAATCGGCCAACATCTATTTTTCATCCCCCTTTTTCCCCCCTTTTCATCCCCCATAGATCGGGACAGGACAACGTCTGTCGGGTCAGCTAGTATAATATAATAATAATAATATAATATGTGGCATTTTCACACACGGCCATCTGACCCCAAACTAGGGAGACCCTGTACTATGGGTGTCAGACAGCTGATATACATACACAAATACATTTTTTTTTTTGTAAATACATACATACCTATATAGATAACAGTTCTATTGAACAATTTATTTATTTATTGTTCACAACAATTAAACTGTTTATGATTTTTTTACTCAATTGAAATTTTCAAGTATGTTGATGCATTGAAATACCAGCTGCTACATCAGATTTATTTATAACCTACTTATCAGACACTGGATTAGGTTTTTAATAAACAATTTGAATGCATAAATCTTAGTATGTATTATTCAGTTGTTCTCTTGCTTCTCCGTATTTTAATTTCAGGTTATTTTTGAGTTAGAGGAAGGTCAAAACTCAAACAAAAAATTCTTATGATTTTCAAATAGAATTTAGAAATTGAGTTTGAATTTAATGAGCTCTTAATTAAGACCTAATTTAAATTCTTTCTTTTTCAACAATGTAAGGCACTGAAAATAAAAAAGTATTGTTTAGTACCTATATTTGTACATATTATAAAGTAATACCTAGTAAATTTGTAATATTTCTTTTTTTTTTTTAATCATAATCATAATCATCATTTATTGCATTCATGTAGTTTACAGGTTGTTACAAGTTTATACATAGGTTTCATACATGAACCCTGCTAGGGCACAGCAATATAAAAAGCAAAGAGTACTATAAGTATACGGGTAAAGAGTGCCCTCTTACGATATATTTATGCCAACAAGCGCAGTGGCGCCGTCTACAATTTGTTCCCGAACTAATCCAGCGTCTATATCTAGCTATAGATGTATAGGTGGGTACTGGATGTATAGAAATAGAGCATTATTATTTGGTGCAACCGCTTATCAACGGTAATGAAACCATTTTAAGCGGAACTGGCTTATTATCACTTGTCGTAGATACTTTCTGGAAGATTTCACAACCGAAATACAAACTAAAAATGGAAAAGATGATACAAGCATGCGTATACGCAGTGATACAGCCACCATTTTGAAATCTGTAACAGATAGTACCAGTCAAAAAAAGATCAGTACGAAGATATCATCTTATTTATTTTAATGTTTAAAAATATTAAAATAAGCTCAACTTTAATTGGAAACTTAAAAGATATTTTGGTTTTATATTTTATGTCATAAAATATATAATAATCACGATAATAATGAAATTAGTATTTGTAGCGACATCTGTTGAGATGATTTACTTACAAACAAAACCTAAAGTTTTGGGAACAACATGTAGATGGAGCCATCATCTTTTGGTCCAAGCCAAATATATGTGACTGTCCCCCCCCTGATAAAAAGTTTGAAGTGCAACAGTGTCACAATAAACAAACCACTGTGCTTTAACGAATAACTAATTTAAGATAGGTAATAATAATTCCTATGAATTCTTAAAGTTTTTTTATGTAATTTGATGCTGCAATGGCAATGTTTGGAGGAGGACTATGTGCAATGTAGGGGATGTGTTTTGACTGAATTGAAATGGCGACTTAATTGATTATTACTACAATACTAACTAGCAACTTCAAGTATAAAAAACCATAAGAAATAAATACGAAAAAAATATATTTGAAAGAATTCCGAGACTAATTAACCTAAAATCGTTCAATATGCTCTGAAGTGAAGCGTAAATATGTTTTATGACTGTCCCCATTCTTAGAATTCAGGTTGTTTACCTCTAAATATAAACAAAACATAAAAATAACTAAGTAACACATACAAGCTCATAAATTTTGTACTTTGATCAGCAAAATGTACACAGTTTAATTTTTGCATTATTTACCTTACCTAAAATTAAATTATTTAAGTATTTATTTATTTAAATACTAGCTGTCTCGACAGACGTTGTCCTGCCCCTAACTATCTACACTACCAAATTACCTACCTACCTACACTACACAACCTACCTACCTACCCTACACCTACCCTATACATACCCTACACATACCCTACACCTACCCTACACCTACCCTACATCTACCTACACCTCTTATTTTCTGGTCTCCTGGTACATTGGGCCACTTATGTACCAGGAGACCAGATTGCCCGCTACTTCTTTTGCTTGTATTTTCTCAAGGACCCCTAATTTTTTAATAATGCAATATAGCCTATGTTACTCAGCGATAATGTAGCTTTCGATTGGTGAAAGAATTTTTGAAATTGGACCAGTAGTTTTGAGTTTATTTGTTACATATAAAATACAAATCTTTCCTCTATATAATATGGTATAGATGTTTATTTTTAATATAATTTAGGTATTACATAACGTCTTGCCAGTTTTCCATGAAAGGTTATTTAGAAGTTTACCTACGGTAACCTACCCTTACCCTTTCTTGAGTAAATAGTAATTTATGTCTTTGTAATATTACCTAATTGTAATTCAATAGTTAAGTAGTTTGAGACAAGTGGAAGGAGAGTAGAGACGCCTTTCCCCTGAAGTGAGAAAATTCAGGCTGAAAAATTTTTTTGAAAAAAGAGAACCACCTTAAAAAAAAAAAAAATCCGGAAGAAGGCTTTGTTCTGTTTGTTCTTTTGTATTGCCACCAACTTCCGAAACTAAAGTCATGTGTGTTCTGTGCTAAAGTTATTTTTTTTTTTTAAGGCAGTTCTCTTTTTTCAATAAAGTTTTTATTTTCCACATTTTAGTGTCTCCTTATCACCCAAATCCATTAAGAAACGGCAACACAGTTAAACAGAGATTGAAAGTCCTCCAAAGATGGAAAGATTGACGAAACGAAAACGTTTTCTCGGTTTTTGTTGTTTTTTTTCAAAAAGCGCTGAATAAATTTCTGTTTGTTGTATACTAAAACCTTCTGCAGAATGTAACAAACACTTTTCTGAAAATCGCATCAAAATCGGTTCAGCCAAACGGGAGATAATCGCGGTCAACATACATACACGCACACGGTTGGCACAGTGCGATCGACTGCTGTGCAGCGTGTTGCGGGTTCGATTCCCGCCCAGGGTAAACATTTGTGTGATGAGCACTTGTAATCTATATATGTATGTATTTACAAAAAAAATGTATTTGTGTATGTATATCAGCTGTCTGACACCTATACGGACTCCTAGACCCGATACGGTCTCCCTAGTTTAGGTTCAGATGGCCGTGTGTGAAAATGTCCCCACATATTATTATTATTATTATACATACAAACATACGGGTCGAACTGAGAACTACCTTTTTTTTTAAGTCGGTTAAAAAAAAGTAAGTACTTAATATGAAAAAAAAAAATATTTTGCATAAACATAAGTAATGAAATGTCAAAAGTAAGATCCATGGTTCCTGGAGTTTCTTTTTTAGTTTTGCTATTCCCCACTAGAGAAAAACATTAAAACTGTTCAAATAGCACTTACTGAACATTATCTATAATATGTATGTATTTAAAAAGAAAAAAAATATGTATTTGTATATGTATATCAGCTGTCTGACACCCATAGTACAGGGTCTCCCTAGTTTGGGGTCAGATGGCCGTGTGTGAAAATGTTCCCACATATTATACTATTTAATTTTATGCTTTATAGGTAAACCCAAAATGATTAATTATTTAACAATTATTCTATTTTTAATACATATTAGGCAAATATACATAATACTGGAGCAGATATTTTATAATACTTGACTTGCAATATGCAACAATTTAAACTCAATACAATACTTTTTACTAACTACTATTTCACAATAGTAGGTACTGACTTAATGAGTACTTTTTATAACACTAATAACAGAATCCAAAAATCATTAAGTATTGACTACCTAGAGAGCACTATTTAGAACTTAGCCTTGAGATTTTCACAACTCACAAAGAGTAATTAGTGCAAAAACATCTTGTATTGAGACAACAAAAACATTTTGTTGGTAATTAGTTGCTAACAATTATGACCTTCAAATGTTCTGTAAGTGAAACCGTTCATTCTTAGACTAGTTTATTCTACTTCCTTAGTTTAGGCAGAATCTTTTGAGGTCTAGAATCATTTGCATTTATTGAAAACTATCTATTTATACTTAGTAGGTACAGTACGCAAAAGAGATAAGTATCCATGTCGTCGGGAATAGTTGAAGATTTCTTAGAAACCAATGGGGGCTTTCAAATGAAATTTTATTAAATCATTGAACTGTTTATTCTCTATTAATTGTATTTTATTTTATTAATAAAAACCTATCGGTTTCTACGTAAACTTCAACTGTTTCCGGCGACATGGATACTTATCTCCTTTGGTGACCGTACCTAATATTAAGTATAAAGCTGAGGACTTGAGGAGTGTTGTTTGAACGCACGTATCTCCGGTTCTTCTGGTCCAGTTCTGAAAATCTTTCGCTTTTATGAAGTAACGCTGTACCTTAGTGCTACAGCGCTATATTAAAAAAAATGGGAATAGTAAGAAAATTCACGTGAACAAAGACGCGAGAAGAAACAAGTTTTGTTAAAATAAACTCATGAAGCAAAATTAGAAGTGTTGGTTATATGTAAATTATCGGGTACCATAACAGTGCAAAAGTCAAAAAAGTCAAAAGTCAAAGCATTTATTTCAATTAAACCATTTACAGGCACTTTTGAATTGTCAAGGAGTCGGTCAGTTAGACAGAAAGTTGAAGCTAGTTGCTCGTTCCAAAACGTAGGTAGGTCTCTATGGAGAAGAACGAGCAAGAAACTCCACGGACACTCTTTTAAAATCAGGTTTTTACAAAATACTGCTTACATTATTCTTGTTGCTTCTATATGTGAAAACAATGAAGGTAATCTAGAAATACAAAATATAAAAAATAATCAAGATAAAAACCATGGCAGTTAAGAGTTGACCAATCTCTACTGACAGCGCCCGTTCACGAACATGACGCGCGAATCAGCACCATTCAGCTCAACCATTTTAGAGGGAGCTGAATGATCCAACACACGCGCCACCACCAGCGAGACATTTGAGTGAGCATGACAATTCTCTCAGTGCCTTGGAGTATTCAATTAATAATTAGTACCAAATAGGTGGCAACTTTGTTTTAAACTCGTCTGAACTTCTCCATGGATTTAAAAGGAGTATTTATAAGGGTTTCATGCATTTAGTGATTGTAAAATATTTCCAAATTAAGATTAGGTACATGGAGGTTATCGAAATCAAATGCTTTGTTAACTTTAACCATTTCCATAAACACTTATACAGATGATTTTTTTTCCTTGAAGGCAATAATTTCCCCATATCATGGACTAGCCATGCGAAGCCGGGCCGGGTTGGCCCGGCTTCGCATGGGCCTATCCTTCCTCGATAAATGGACTATCCAACACAAAAAGATTTTTTCAATTCGAACCAGTAGATCCTGAGATTAGCGCGTTCAACCAAACAAACAAACTCTTGAGCTTTATAATATTAGTATAGATTAAAAAAGGGAACACCCAAATATTCCGAAATATTTTATTCCGAATTTCGATATTCCGATTTTCAAAAGTCCGAATTTCATAATACCTAAAAATTATAATCTCTATTATTTAAAATCACGAAAGTTATTTTACCGAATGTCGTAAATCCGATTTGTTTGTTTTCCGATTTTCATATGTTCGAAGACTCAAATGCTCGATGAGTTCTTGGTCCGAAAAACGAAATTCCGAATTTCAATGTTCCGAATAAACTGTTAAAATTAGGATTCTGATTAAATTCAGCTACGCATATATATTCAATGGTGTCCCCTTGTTTCGCAGACAGAAATTTCATAGAATTTCGTTTCCCAGAAAATGTTTCATATAATATTTGGTTCTTGTATTTTTATTTCGACTATTATTGTTTCAGGGTATAGTACTTGAATGAAACATATTTCACAGAAACACAATTCAAAGAATTTTTAATCACATTTTTTTGTTTAACAAACTTATCAAACAGTAGAATTACTTTTTAACGAATATTGTTTATTCGGTGTATTTTTCTATGGAATTTATTTCAACAAAAATATATAGGTATAAAAAGAAAGACAATAACAAAAATAATCTTAAAAAGTCAATATGTTGTGCCACAAAAGTTAATGACAGAAACGAATTGCTGTGAAACCGACTCCACGTAGTCTTGTCTACCCTACGCCTAGAGTGTAATTTAAATTCGCGTAGGCGCGGAGGGGCGAGGCGGCCAGCGAGCTGAGGAGCAGGTGGTTTTAACGCCCGCCGCCGCGGCTGAGGCTGGCCGGCGAAGCCGGCCAGTAAGCCGAAGCTGCGGTGGTGAGCGTGAATACCATCTGCGACGATAAGCTCGCGTGGTACCGCCGGAGCCCCGCAACGCCGTAGCCGTGACAGAAACCATGCCTGCTGCATGTTGCATGTTCGCTTGCATGCTCGCTTGCATGATGCATGCTTGCTTGCTTGCATGCTGCATGCTTGCTTGCACGATAAACGATTGTACGATAACGATAAAGATAATCGGAATTTTAATAATCGGAATTCGTATTTTTGATGTTCGGAATTTTCATTAAGTCGGACGTTTTCTTATTCGATCTTTTGAATGTCGGTATTTTGAGAATAGTAATTATAAACGCTCGGAATTTTGAAATTTTAGTATTATAAAAATAGGATGAATGATAAATCGAAGTTGCCATATTAGGAATTTTGAACTATTCGGAATTATGAAAATCGGTATTTTGAAATTCGTATTTCTGACTTTCGGAATAAAGTTTTTCGTATTTATGTAGTGTACCCATTAAAAAAACGTAAATATTTTGGGAGTTATGTTAATAATTAATGTAAAAGGCGGTCGTCTTGGACATGGCACGCAGTCCGATGAGGTTCCACACTTGGGATCTCTCACCACCTTCAGTTTGAGTCTTATCACCTCGCTGCGGGCGGAGCACTATTAATATACTATATTAAAAAATTATATTTCTTTATTTGTGAACAAATTAAATAATATAATAATAATAATAATATATAATTAAAAAAATATACATAAAAAAAAATTGTGAGCAATAAATGCTGATTACGCCTGCTATTCGTTCGCTTTTTCAACGCTTATTGGCAACTGTGACCAAATGGCAGGTCAATATAAATCATTATTTAAGCCATGTAACACACTAATTAAATATAACTTATCATTTATTTTTAATTAATTAAATGATATTTTAATATACAATCTGGAATACATATTACATTTTTCAGCAGTCACTGGTGGGTTTTTTTTATATTCTAATGGCTTGCATTTTGACCACAACAGCTCACCTGATGTTAATTAGTGATGATGCAGCCAGCTAAGGTGGAACACGCTTGCCTAGGATGAAGCGGTTCATTTGTGCCTTAAAGACACCCAGATCATACTTTTCAGGGAACAGGGAAGCAGGTAGTGATTTCCACAGTCTGGCAGTTCACACAAAAAATGTGGAATCAAAGCGCTTGATTCGTGACCATGGAACTTTAACCATAGGGTCACTGTTTATACATTTATAATACGTCGTGTGGTGCCGGTCGCGAATAGCACTGCCCCATTTCTACCCGTGGGTGTCGTAGAAGGCGACAGAGGGATATTGACCTTAGGATGGGCAGCAGCGTCCTTCTGAGTACCATAACACCTACTGCGATCGCCAACATGCATCGGCCAAGTATGGCGGTTACGGCTGAATCCTCCCTTGGGCGAGACCTATGCCCAGCAGTGGGTGTTTAAAGGTTGACATGATGATGATGACATTTATAATTCTATATTTATTCTAAAATCTGTATTATTATATCAACAGTTGGTACTTCAGGGAGCTATCTCGCGCTGAAGCCACAAGATTGCTTCTCAATGAGACAGAGAGTGGTGTGTTCCTCGTCAGGGACTCCAGGACTATTACTGGAGACTATGTGTTATGTGTCAGGTTAGTATTATATCTGACTCTTTTAATTGACATTCTCTATAGAAAGTTTTTAATTATCATTTATCAACTATGCATTGGATTATCAAATACATGTAAATTACATTAGATTCCGGGATTGCATAACAAATCCAATGCAACTTTTAGTCAACAGTTTTTTTTAACATTAATACTTATAAATAATCATGCTTTTCTTTGCCTCTACTTCATATGAGAAACTACATCTATTTTGTTGTTTAATCATACAATAATACAAATGCAATTTAACTAAGTAATAAAATAAAATCATAATTAAGAATATGGTTTTTTATTAAATATCTGTATTTTTTCAATCCATTCTATACTAAAATAACGCTAATGTAGAATCATATTAATTGGTTTTGCCCTGGCACAACAAACTGACTCTCGACATCTGCAATTTCCGAATCGATTTAAAACTAGACGATAAGAATAAGCTTAACATGTTTAATGTTCCAGAGTCTTTGACATCCTAAAAAAAAATAAAAATAGTTAAAAGATCAATAGCATATAAATAAAGCATTATTTTGTGCCCCACAGCTGCGCCAAACTGACTCAGTTCAGAAAAAAATGCCGCACAATTTGGACCTGATTTTAATTCCTCCTTTTCCACCTTTCAGAGAAGACGACAGAGTCTCTCACTACATAATAAACAGGGTCGTGTCAGCCGACGGCACGATCCGGTTCCGGATCGGAGACCAACTCTTTGCGGATATGCCGGCGCTACTAGCGTTCTACCGGCTCCACTATCTGGACACAACGCCGCTTGTCAGGCCTCTGCCACAGGCGCTTGCGACGGTAGCAGCACCACCGCCGCAGCAGCCGCATCAGGTCTTGGAACTGGTGATCGCGAAGTTTGACTTCTCTGGCAATGTAAGTAACTTTTCATCCCTTCTATTCGAAAAGTGTCGTTTTGTTCCTCTATTTATAAGCGGGAGCAAAGTAGCTCTTTTCTCCACAAGACTTTTTAGCGGGCAGTAATGATATTTGAATTCGGAACATGAATCGTTCATTGAAATCGAACTCAAATTGTATAAATTAATGTAAGTGTTAGCTATACGGGGCGGGGAGGCGCGGGAACTAAAAAAAACAAATGCGCGCGATTTACTTCACTGTTCTTGTAATCGGTACGGACTTTATTGTATTTTGCAAAAAATGAGTTCTTCGTCGAGTTCTGAAAGTGATGGTGCATTAACTCCTGAAACAATAAAAATAGAAGCTAATAACGTCATACTAAACTTAATACCTACGAAATCCCGGGAAAAATATTTTCTCATAGAAGGTGATGAAAAGTAGAGTATATGACTCGAGAGCAAAAATATTTTTCCCTCAGGCGATGTACTTTGAATCTCTCGCTACGTTCAGGATTCTATTCTAGAAACCTTCGCTTCACTCTGGATTCAAAATAGCGCCCTCGCCGTAAAAATATTATTTTGCTCCCTTGTCATACAATCTACTATTATGTAATAGAATATTTTATGAACAGGAAAAAAAAAATACTAAAAATATTTATTTATTAATTTTAAAAATTATTACAAATAAAAAAATATTCAAGTGCACTTTAATAAACCGTGTTAGATATCATTTGAAAGTGCTTTCTGTAAAAAATCTTTCTTATAACTTTTGGTCTAGTGGTCTTAAAGGTATAGCTCTAAATTTGTTAAATGAAGTCCTTATACCCTAGTATTGGTAACAGGTACGCGTGAGAGGCTTTCCCGGTCAAGCTCCTTTACTATTATTGTGAAAGAGCTATAGTAGTAGCTCTATGTACTATTTTACCAATTCGGAACCACCCAGTCTTATACCATTTTAAAAATAGACCTGTCACGTGAACACTTATGGAAAAGACAGTAATAAAAATAATGGTACTTGTAACAACGTCAAGTAGACTTATTTGAAACCATACAATAGAACCATGAACATTAAGACAGCTGTTATTTGTATCATTTCGCTTTATTTGTAAACATAGATTACATTTACAAATGTGTGAGATGTTACAATAAAATATGTTTAATTTTGTCACCTACAATATTAAAAGTAAGTGATTTTATATCAGAGTAATAAAAAAAACCGTCTTTTTTCTTAACAGCCTGTAAAATAGTATTGAAATCCTCGATGATGTCTGTCTCATTGGTGTAGTGGTCGCAAACACGTCTCTTGCTGCGTGGGCTCGGGGTTTTATCTCCAGATTAAATAAAGTCCTTTCTTGGGGTTTAACCTTCATCATCATCATCATGTCAGCCTTTAGACGCCCACTGGTGGGCATACGTCTCCCCCAAAAGGATTCAGCCGTAATCACCATGCTTGTCCGATGCATGTTGGCGTTTAACCTTACTGTGTACAAAATTTCAGTTTAATGAAAAAGAAAGAAAGAAAAAAAGTTTATTGACACAGACCATGTGCATACAAAAACAATAATAAAAAGGTAAAAAAAAACAGAAATAAATAAAAAACACTATTGTGTACCCCACGGCTGCGCCAAACAGGCCCAGTTCACCATAAAATTCCAGACCACTTGTGCCTGCCGCCAAAGCGTAACTTTGTTTGTTACGCTTTGACGTAAAACCACATAGAATTACTTTCGCATTTAAAATCAAAGGCAAAGTCAAAGCATTTATTTCAATTAAACCATTTGCAGGCACTTTTGAATAGTCAAAATAAAATTGAAGCTAGTTGCTCGTTCCAAAACGTAGGGTAGGTCTCTATGGAGAAGAACGAGCAAGAAACTCCACGGACACTCTTTTCAATCAAGCTTTTACAAAATCCAGGCTACATTATTCTTGTTGCTTCTATATGTGAAAACAATGTAAGTGAAGAGAAATCCAAAACATTCTAATTAAAAATAAATTAATATAAAAGCCATGGCAGTTAAGAGATGACCAATCTCAACTGACAGCGCCCGTTCACGAACATGACGCGCGGATCAGCACCACTTAGCTCAACCATTTTGAAGGGAACCGAATGATTCAACCCGCACGCCACCATCAGTGAGACATTTGAGCGAGCATGACAATGCTCTCAACTGCCATGCTCATTTATGTCAAACACATTGAATAAATAAATGGATCCATAGTTCTCACATTTACATATTAATTGAAATAATGCTATTAATTTATATTTAATTTAATATTAATAAGGATAGATAACTATCGAAATATGGGCGTATTACCCCCTCTACCTATCTCTTCAGAGAACGCAGACGTGATATACCTACATTTTTAAAGCATTTCAGTTGCATTCCTATGACTAATGCCGCCCGCAAAATAGAAATATGCCTACAAACAAGGAAGCTATGTAGATGTATCATCGTAAAAACCAGGTCTCCAGCGGTGAATGTCTTTCTAATATTAGAAGACATAGTAACGCTGCCGGTGACGCTGTGAGTAACTGCCGCAATCATATCGAATTACGTTCCATTAAAAGGTTACGGCAGAAGGATCATTTTGAGTAGTCATGAACATGTTAGACTCTTAACAAAATTCAGATTTGACAGTGATTGTGATGCGGACGATATTTTTTTATGTCCCCTTTTATGAATGAATGAATGAATGAAAATATTTATTTCAGACCAAGCACACAGTGATGAGATACAAAGTCCATATTATGTTAGTGGGTAGATACTTATAACTATGTTAGTAAAATTTCAAATTTTTATTACTTTGGACATGCATGAGCGACCAATGCCTCAAGATTTGGCTGTCGACTCTGCCCGACACCACTTTTATACACGTTGTAATTGAATAACATCATAATGAACAACTTGTAATATCCGACGTACCCGCTGAACGCCCCGAAAATTTTATGTTCCCTAACTCGACAAATTGTATGTATCAGCTCAGCTGGCTTTTTTTCTCATGATTTTAGGGGTGATCAAACTCAAAATCATTTATTTCAAATAAACCATTTACAGGTACTTTTGAATTGTCAGAGTCAGTCATTCAGAAAGTTGAAGCTAGTTGCTCGTTCCAAACAGTAGGTTTCTATGGAGAAGAACGAGCAAGAAACTCCATGAACACTCTTTTAAAATCAATAATATTTACATCATTCATGTTGAATGATGTAACCAGTCCCCAGAGTCAGATCCCACCCCATAATAAAAGTTATTCATGATGAGTACAAAAACCCCTCTGCAAGTTTTCAGCTTATTCAATTACACGTTGTATCTTCTTTACATCTTTACATAGTATAAAACAAAGTCGCTCCCGCTGTCTGTACGCTTAGATCTTTTAAGCTACGCAACGGATTTTAATGCGGATTTCATCAATAAATAGAGTAATTCAAGAGGAAGGTTTGTAAGTATAGTTTGATATTGTTTTGTGTGACAGCGCATTAGTATCTTCATTGCACCCGTGCGAAAAAGGGACGGATCGCTAGAATTATATTATAAAAAAGGACATACGATGATATGTTCGATGAATGAATTATCTGATTTGATTAAGCCTTAGCAGTTTTCTGGTGGTTGCCACTGTTGATTTTAGCTTTCAAAAATTGCAGTGGCAGGCAAAAGTTGGGGGCACGTCCCATCAAGGCGACGATATACGCCGGCGACCTTGAGCGACCAGAGAATCGTATGCGCTGCGTCCAAAACTCTCAAAGTTTAGTCGAAAAAAATTAATAAAAGATATAGATATAGTATACATTAACTTTAAAAAAAAAGGCGTATTCTAAAAGACAGATAATAAAATTGTCTGTAAGATAGTAAAAGTTTCGTTTAAATATTCCTGGTAGATTTTGTGTGATTATCAATGTTTTGTCCGCGTCAGACACAACTTCACGATTTAATTAAACTATTTAATTTGAACTTAATCAAAAATATTCACATACTAAATGATTAAGAGAATGTTCTAGTTTAACATATATTTTTTTCAAATCATTTACACTACACATTTTGACGTGATTGTCAGTTTAAAATCTGCAAAAGTCGCTTGTTAGCACCTTAAAAAAAAAGGCCAGCAAGACAGGCTCATTGTATCCCAAAGTACATGCTAGAATTTAGACTTCTGCATTTACATTTCCACTTGTCTATATACTAAGACAAAAATAATTCGAAACTAACGCGAGTTTATGGCAGATGCTCACTGTTTATGTTATTCTTTGCTAATCTACAGCGGTGATAGTTATTAGATTATGACTGACGCACTGCGATTCGTGGGTTCGAAGCCCGGTTCGCGAAAGAATTTGTTTGGTCTAAACATAGACACAAGGTCTAGTTGTGGTATACAAATATTATAGTTGTATATGCCAATAGAACATGTGATTGTGAATTCTTTGATTATGGAATATGTCTTATGAATGTGTGATTATTGTACGGAGTGACGCATCAAATATTTTTTAATTGACAACATTTCATATTTTTAACCTACTTGTATTATTACGTTATATAAAAGTAAATACAAATCTAGGGCACCCGTATTTTTCCGGTTTTCAAAATTATGTACTTTTCATTCATAATTTTTACTTTGAAATTAGGTGTATTCTAAAAAGACGTAAGCGCCAAATGGTAACTTAAATGGAACATGGAACTTACGGTGCAATATCGTTTTATCCTTTTCTTTACTATGACCCGTCAAAAAACTCATTATTATTTGACTTCAAATATTATGTGACATTGACGTGTGTCTTAGTTGAAGTTAATGCTTTCATATAAACCATTGAAATGCTAATGCAAAGGTAAACTACCTCATTCCACCGTATATGTGACGTCATCACATGCTTTTTGGTTTTTAACCCCCGACGTAAAAACGACGGGGTGTTATAAGTTTGATGTGTGTGTGTGTGTGTGTGTGTGTGTGTGTGTGTGTGTGTGTGTGTGTGTGTGTGTGTGTGTGCGTGTGTGTGTGCGTGTGTCTGTCTGTGGCATCGTAGCTCCCGAACGGATGAACCGATTTTGTTTTTCTTTTTTGTATTTGAAAGGTGAATTAGTCGGGAGTGTTCTTAGCTATGTTTGATGAAAATCGGTCCGAGATGGCCGCCGCTACAAAATAGCTAATCACATATTTTTTCACAACTCCATCAATATGGGTATCAAATGAAAGGGCTTCACTAGTAAAATACTTTACACTATGATAAATTTCAAAGCCAAGATGACCGGCACCACAAAATGGCGAATTACATTTTTTTTTTCACGACTCCCTCAATATGGATGTCAAATGAAAGGGCTTGACTAGTAGAATAATGCATACTGTATTGAAAGGGAATGAGGAATATGAATTAACTAACGAAATGAAAACTAACATAATTTTATAAACTCTTAAGGGCCAAAGCACCGGTTCCCTGCTGTTTAAACATAGGGTAGACTGGGTACGATTGTGCCAGAGTACGGTTGTGCCAATTGGACGTAGTTACGCAAAAAGAATCCAATCCACACTTTTTCCAAAATTGAATTATATATACCAAACGCATTCTCAGGGTGATATCTTTAATGTCAAAAAAGATACATGTGACGAAATACAACTTTAGACGTATCTACAACTTTTCAAAACCAGACTAAATTACATTTAAAAACTTTCAAATAAAAATTAAATTAAAAATTTGAAAAACCCCCCAACGCAAAACATAAAAGCAATTATTTAAAAAGTAAAAAATAATATCTTTTGTTGAGCCATCAAATGTTTGTTCGTTGAAATGGCGCTATAATATCGCGGCGGGGTACCGCTAAGTCAGCAATAGCTAAATAGGTAAAATAGCGAACTCATGGATTTGCAATGAGATTTGACTATAGCATTGAAAAAACAATAGCGTTATAACGATATTTCTCTAATGTTATAGTGATTGATGAATCAGAAGGCTGAAAGTCTGAAAACCAGTCTTACATCGTTATATTGTTACCCAGTGACATGGGTTGTGGAGGTCAGATAGGCAGTCGCTCCATGTAAAACAATGGTATTCAGCGGCATCTGGTTAGACTGGAAGTCGGCCCCAACATAGTTGGAATAAGGCTAGGTAAAATTATAGTGTTAAGGTATTGAAAAATATCCACCCCCAACATACTGCATACATGCTACTGTCTGCAATGATCAAACTATTGGCCTATTTGAGCCGTAATATAAACCAATAAGAATAGGCTATAGGTACTTCCATAATAGAGGACCAAATTGACGAAACTTAGGGTTTTCCGACCAGAATATCGGTGCAAACCATGATGCAAACAATCTCAAACCTAATCAGATACATGAGCCCAGCCTAAAACGAGAAGATCAAAATCTTTGACATTTCACGGTCTTGTTATTGAACAATCCTACAAATGTCAGTATTTGTTTACTTTGATCAATAAATCTTGATCGTGCGAAAGAACAATGGCAGCCACCCATACATTGTTTTAGTTGAGATTAAATTCCTACGTCTTTAAATGAAAAATATCTTATTAAATTCAGCATCACCTTCTGAATTAGTTTGTGCAAGATTTTTTGTTCAAGAAGGCCGAGAATAATAGATATTCAGTCATGAACTTTTGTAGGTTATGTCTATGGTAACTTTTATATTCCAAATTGAGGAAGTAAAAAGGCAATATCGCATTAGTATTTTCTTTACCTAGTTAATTCAGAATTAAATGTCTTGTAAAAATATTGTTTAAGGTTGGTAATCCCAGTGGTTATAAATACTCTTTGGCCTTACCTTATGTATACAATAGGTATCTACTACATGTATACATCGATCATGTCGTTTTTACTCTGTGTACAGATCTGTCTATGACTCTGTGTCAATTACCAAGCAATTATTTTTAGATTTGGGCTACTAGTCTTTTTGCTAGTCATTAATCGAAACTAATTGATTTATTTTTATACCTCAGTATTTTTACATACCTGCAAGAAACATACACTTGGAAATAAACTGTATTCATTTACTTACTCCGTTTAATTGTAATAACAAGCTAAAACTGATCACAATACTTTAAATGCTTTAAGTACTTATTACTGTCACTTGGCAGAATAAATGTAACATGGCAACACTTAAACGTTAATGAAAAGTCAAATAAGTTTTCATTTAACATAATTTTTTTATCCGGCCCTAACTGGTTAATGTGATACTTTGAAAAATCGTAGAAAAATAATGTAATTTATTTCGTATGTAAGTCACTTTTAGACGCTCAAATTTAAGTCAACTACGTTTTCGCCATTGTTCTTTGGTCATGCGCAATAATTTGATGCGTTAGTAACTGGTGGCGTTTCTATTAAATTATAATGTTATGTAAGTTAGATAGTACTGGGTGGTCTGGACTACAAGTAAGTTAACTAATACACGCCTCACGCCTCGCGTAAGTCAAATCTCATTGCAAATCCATGAGTTCGCTATTTTACCTATTTAGCTATTGCTGACTTAGCGGTACCCCGCCGCGACATTATAGCGCCATTTCAACGAACAAACATTTGATGGCTCAACAAAAGATATTATTTTTTACTTTTTAAATAATTGCTTTTATGTTTTGCGTTGGGGGGTTTTTTAAATGTTTAATTTAATTTTTTACTTATTTTTCTCAGAAATGAAGAAATAAAAAAAAATAAGATATTTGGACTCAGGATACGAAAATAAAGAAATAATGTTTTTGTTTTAAGGTCGTGTCAGTTTTGAAATGTTGTCAATTACGCAGATTGCCCAACAAACTCAATAACATTGGGGAATAATTGTTGTTGGAAAACGACTGATTTTTCGAACAAATGTTTTTTGTTCGAAAAATCATTGTTTGTTATAGTTAACTAAAACTCTACTATAGTTATTATAGTTTTAGTTAACTATAACAAACAATGTTCACATATAGTTCCTTTGATTAGTGATCTACCATTAGAACGTCATTGTGCAGTCATTGCTTTTAATTCGACCGACCAATGATCGACCATTATGAATTTAGCAGATTACGAACTTTTAGCAAAATGACAATGGGATCGTGTTGGAATGACGAAATTATAGAAATAGCAGACTTGGCCCCCTGGCGTCAGGGCATGAAGGACAGGATTTCTGTCTTTACATGGTGTATGATGCTCCTCTACTTACTTTTCAGGACGCTGATGACCTGCCGTTCCGTCGCGGCGAGCGCCTGATGGTGATCAATCGCGACGAGGAGCAGTGGTGGACCGCGCGCAACAGTCTTGGCCGCACTGGGTCCATACCCGTGCCCTATGTGCAGAGGGTAATGTTACTCTTATCAATAATAATACGTGTTCTCCTTACTGCGTTTTCAGGTTTTGGTGGCAAATGTCAATGGAGACTATAGTAGAGTACGCAGAAGATGTTATAATGTTCTAAGTTTCTAACGTTCAGGACTCCATCTTTCTGTCCACCCTTTTTAGGATTCCGTACCCAAAAACGGGACCCTATTCTGTCTGTCACCAGGCTGTGTCTCATGAACCGTGGTAGCTAGACAGTTCAAATTTTCACAGATGATGTATTTCTGTTGCCACTATAACAACAAATAAAAACAGAATAAATAAAAAAATACTTGAGAGGTGTCAAGGGACACCCGGATGGAACGAAGTTCCTTTCGATTGATTAGTGAAGGAATTGTAATAAAATTTTATTACAATTCCTTCACTAATTAATGTGATGCGTTAAAGTGAATTTAAGTGGCTTTAAGCCAGGGCAAAAAAAAGCGAGGAATGAAAAGTTATTATGGCTGCTTACATTGTAAGTAAGTAATTTTAAAGATTAACATTTTCTAACATGTTAGTACAATGCGTAGTTATTTAGATAGAAAGACCAATAAATTATTTCTGCGCCATCTATTGGGCGTTCGTAATTCGATCTCGAAGAGCACAGTTGCGCCAATAACGTTAATAGATGGCTCTTAAATCAAATATACAAAAGTGTCGTGACAACTTTTCGTAAGAATTTTTTCCGTCTAGCCCCCTTTCACAACGCGCGATAAGGAACTTCGTTCCAATATTTAAGACCCCCCTCCCCCCACCATACAACAAACGTGATTATATGCCGTTTTTTTGCTCAATGTCTCATGTTGTATAGATTGAATATTTAAGGGGGGCCATACAACAAACGTGATATTTGCCGTTTTTTTTTGCTCTGTTGATAATGGTACGGAACCCTTTCGTGCGCAAGCCCGGCTCGCACTTGGCCAGTTTTTTTTATTTTCGTAGGTAAATCCTCTTAGATACCCTTTCTCTGGGGAGACCTGGGGGTCTTTTTCACTATGCCGCCCTTTTTCACGATTCACCCTCCAACTATAGAAGTCGGCAGTCCAACCAGATTCTACATTGGATCTATCATGATTACCTGCCCAGACTTTTCCCAACTATGTTGGGGTCGGCTTCTAGTCTAACCGGATGCGGCAGAATACCAGTCTTTTACATGGAGCGACTGCTTGTCTGACCTCCACAACCCAGAAACTGGGTAACACTGTCGTGTTATCCAGATTCTTCAGTGTTTCAGTTTCGAGAGGTGTCCCTCTTGGTAAGACTGATAGTCAGTGGAGTTTCTTGCCCATTCTTCTCCATACGAAACTACCTTTTGGAATGGGCAACTAGAATCAACTTTATATTTTTTTATTATGACGTTCAAAAGTGCCTTTTTAATGGTCTAATTGAAATAAATGATTTGACTTCAGACTTTTTGGCTTATCTATGATTGACAGCCGGGACCAACGGCTTTTCGTGTTTTCCAGGGCAAATAGGGGTCTCGATATGAAATCGTCGTTGAATTCAAATATTCGACTCCCAAAGTTGCCATTCTCGATTAGGCTTGTGTCGGCCTAAATACCCGAAGTGACATCCGGAAAATATTAATAAATCTAGAATAGACTATAATAATAATAAAATATTTATTTCATATATAGGGTATTTGTAGTTCGTACATATTAGACTTAAATAAGTAATTAAGTAAGTAAGCGTACGTAGTACTAAAACAAACAAATATTTTTACGGGGTGAACTACGGTTCTCCTAGCTAGGTAGCTGAGCAACCTGTATTAAGGAGAGACAGTTTGCCTCCCTAGATAAAAATCTTAAGATTAGTGCTACGTGTTGTCTCGAAACTCAAGTCATTAATTAACTTATATAGGTACATTATTATCAGCGTTGTTTACAAGAAATCTATATAAAATTAGTACTGAAGGTGGTTGTTACAAAGTCAAGGTTAAAAAAATAAATGAGTATAAAGGTAATAGTAAAAATTAGGTAGTATTATGTAAGACGTGATTGAGTATGTGAGAGTGTGTGATGTTTGTGTACTGCGTGTGTGTGAGTGTTTGCTCTTCGTGAGTGCGGGTGTATATGTGCGAGTGCGTGTCTGTGTGTGTGTTTGTGAAATTACTATTGGTTTATTAAACAGTTATGATGTGTCAAAAAGAAGAAGTTATGAGATTGTTTTTAAAAGATCCTCAGTCTCATCATAGGTTTTTAAAAGAAGAAAAGAACGGACAGCAGTTTTGCATTTGGAATATGGTAGACTATAAATAGGTAAGTTTGCGTTAAGTTTGTTGTACAGATATGGACCAAGGTAAAAAAAGAATCGTTTGGTAAATTTATAGTACGGTGGTGGAATAGTGCAGACCATATCTTTCCGACGTTTCGAGACTGTAACAAAAGGCGAAGACTAAATAGCACTGAAATAACTTTTAGAAATAACATGTTTGACTAGATTCAAATAGTTCAAGCGATCATGTAGCTAGCCGACCAGTTTATTGTTATTTAAATTCAACTCACCTACGTTTTGGAACGAGCAACTAGCTTCAACTTTCTAACTGACTCTTTGACAATTCAAAATTGCCTGTTTTAAATGTTTGTTTTTTTTTTAATAATTGCTTTGCCTCAACTAATTTGGGAAAATTCGGAAACAACTTTACGTGGTAAGACTTAGCCCAAACCCAGTAATTAAACATGTTAAAAATTTTTGGTAAATATGGGAATATTTTTGACAGATGTGAACATCCTTAAAAATACGAAAACTGGGTCTATAATAATACCAGCCTGTTATTGTCCCACTGCAGGGCAAAGACCACTTCTCGTACAGAGAAGTCACGAGCATGGATCACCACGCTTGCTCAAGGCGAAATCACAAATCTAATGAACGGAGTTCGCGTCAGAACTGTGTGGCGTCGAAGTGATTTAAAAGTATATGTGTGACAATCACATACTTTTGAGTCACTTCGACGCCACACAGTTCTGACGCGAAAGCTGCGCGAAGCTGTTGGCAAACCTTATTATTACTTCAAAAAATAAAAGAAACAAATTCGGTTTTCTTTTTCGATCGAAATATCAAAAGGTTCGGGTCTGGTCATTGGTCAGGCTGGTTACCAAGCACCCACTTCCGGCCGCTGTCCCACTACTACCCGATACGGGGACTTTTGGCTGCTGGGTTACCCCCCTGGCCCGATTCGCCCCTCCTCAACTAACTTGCACCCCCCAAATTCCTATGGGGGATCCATGTCAATACCAGGTTTAGTATTGGACGGCAAGTATGGGCTACTTAATACCAGGAATCCTGACTTGTTAACCATCCTCCGGACCCGACCTCCGTGTAGCCGGATTACAGGAGGTGCCACGCTCCCGGTCGAGCGGGTGGTCGAAATACTCGATCACTACCCTTCAGAGTGTTGTGGTTTCGAATCCGGGTTTTCTTGTCCTCTTTTGACATTTATGTCTTAAGAAACATTATAAAATGTTTTTATTTTAATGTTCTTTTTTTGTAAATGAATGAAATGTTAGTGATGTTAATGGAGTAGGTAGTAATGAATAATAAATGTTTCCTAAAATTAGTGAGAGAATTGTGCCGACAGCGCGCTTTGTGCAAAACGTACTGTAGTCATACTTTAGTCATTAAATAATTATACTCGAAGGATTTTTGCAGATATGAAAAGGGCGCAAGGGACATTTTATTCACGTGTTATTATATGATCCCTGCCCTGTACTTATACAATTTATTCTAAAAAATATTTTAATTAAAATAGTAAGTAGGAGTTTCTTGACCAAATTTCTCCATACGAAACAACCTTTTGGAAGGGGCCACTAGGCAACCATTTCTCATGTAAATGACATTCAAAAGTGCCTTATTAAGTAAACTCGATTGTTTTTTTTTGATACGATACGGACGTTTAAAAAGTTACTATGACGTGGATGCTTAACTTACATTAAATGTAACAGGTTGTTTCATGACATAAAAATCCGTCAGTTATAGTAATTCAAAAAGAGATTCCATAATATTTTAATGTTTGAAGTAGCTGTTTGACAACACAAAATTACGTTGACTGTTTGGTTATTGTAATAACAACTTTTTGAGGTACGATATTGTGAAACAACCCATTTTTTTGATTTGACGACAGTTAGCGCCATTTTTTACTGTTACCGGTCAGTAATGTATAGTTGAAGCAACCCGCCCTTAGTAGTTTGACAGAGATTTGATTGACCACAAGTCTTAATCACAAAATATAGAGGGCGCGACGCAGCCTTACGTACTTTGTGTCTTAATATAATTAGCCAAAGTCAAAGTCAAATTATTTATTTCAAATAAACCATTTACAGGCACTTTTGAAGTGTCAAGGAGTCAATCAGTCAGAAAATTAAAGCTAGTTGCTCATTCCAAACAGTAGGTTTCTAAGGAGAAGAACAAGCAAGAAACTCCATGAACACTTTTAAAATCAATAGAATTTTAAATATTCAGGTTACAACAACTAAGAGAGTAGCTCGTGGCTAAGTAAATGCGCTACGCTTGCCGCGGTCAGTCTGCGGATGGGTGACCATCCATTTTATACCGAGTTCCCTCCGTCCCTCGGAAAGCACATAAAGCTGTTGGTCCCGACTGTCATTCGTAGATCTTTGACAGTCTTTAAGGGTAGTCAGAAGCTAGAAAGTCTGACAGCCAGCCCTACCAAGGGGTATCGTGTTACCCAGTTTCTGGGTTGTGGAGTTCAGGTAGGTAGCCGCTCCATTTAAAACACTGGTATTCAGTTGTATCCGCTTAGACTGGAAGCCGACCCCAACATACTACGCAACTAGATTCAAATTTTACAATATGACGTTCAAAAGTGCCTTTAATGGTCTAATTGAAATAAATGATTTGACTTTGACTTTACTTGGGTAAAGGCTGAGCAGATTATGATGATGAGGTTACAAAAACCACAAACAAAATTTGTTTCAAAATATCTTGCCAACTTATGTGCCGGTAATTATATTTAATTTATAATTATCGGCACGTAAGTTGGCAAGATATTTTGTAGTGGGGGAATTTCGCACATGTAAAAATGTATGACATTGTGCGTGCGTGCGCGATATCCCCCACTACAAAATCTCTTGCCAACTTACGTGCCGGTTATTGTAACAATGTAAAAAATCGTGTACGTTAAGGGCGCCTATTCGATTTAGCGCAACTCAAAATCTAAACGATTGCTAGAACGGCGTAGCAGCATTGACACACACTAGTACAATACAATGGTCTGTTTGTGTGCATCAGAAAAAAAAATGTGCACGAAATAAGCACGAATCATTGAAATTGATCGGCAAACGACAGCGCGCGATGTTTTACAGTGAGCTCGTATAACGAACTGAAAAATATTCTGTATATAAAGCATATTATATACTTTCATAAAATAAATATATTAGTTATGTTTTTATTCAAATACTGGTGAAAAAAAATTGACAAAGTGAACCGATTTTCTACTTTTTCGACATTGTTTTTAATACATAATAGTAATATTTTCGTAATTTTGGCTCTGTAGCTGTCTTTATGACTATATATACTGTTGGAAAAACGCATAAAACAAAATATTTTGGCATATTGTAATGGTTGTATTCGTCCTGAAAGTTAACCCTTAACCAGGCTATGGATTGAGCATTTCCCACATAGATTTTTTGAAGTTTTTACCAGGCTTTGGTAAAGAATCTACCACAATCTGTCAAAAGCGCCATCATAGAAATGTAACATATGGTCACACGAAAAAAAAACGTGGAACTGAACGCCTAATGTCAGTTTTGCAGCCATTTCTTCTGTGGTCGGCCATTGAACGGTTATTTTTGTGAAAAGTGCACCGTATTTTATTCATATTGGCGAATCGGAGAAAGGTAAGTCGTACAATTTTTTGATATGTTGTAGAATTTGAGTTTTTCTAGTGATTTGTGCATTAATTATAGGTAAATACTTCTAAAATATCATGGTATAACGAAATAAAGCATGTGGGGAACCATATGACCTTTGCCTGTGAGTATCTAATTATTGTGGGACATATATGTTCATTGCCTGGTGAATTGAAATCTTTATTTTATACTAGCTTTTTGCTGCGGGTTTTATTTTGGTTTTACACACGGTCATTTACATTAGAAGTAAAAAAGGAATTAAATTTGATTTTATCGTAATAAAAAATGTGGGTAGTGGTAAACTTTTGTCGTCATTATTTGTCAGTCAATATTATACTTCAGTGTATTTTTTGTTATTCAGGTATTGCAAGATCATCAGCTCGAAAATATACTAATGAAATAGAGGATGAAAATGATGAAGATCAAGACCCATATTTAGATCATCCTTTTTCATTGTATTATTTACCAATCTTTTTTCATTGTATTATTACTGAAATAAAGAATAAGTGCTTACAATACATTTTTCATTTGAACAGTCGATTAAAAATGCGAACAAAATGACAATCGTTTTTGTTTTATATATAGATATAAAAGTCGACGTCTAGACAGGCAATGGGTTTATGTTTTCCCACATGGTTTTTTTCAGGTTTTCAGCTAATTATCTAAATATAATTGATAAAATCTCATACAAAACGTTACCACTCAAATAAATCTATGACAAAATCACTATTACTGCAGGATTTGTCCGTGGCCTGGTAAAGGGTTAACTCTGACGTCTATTTTCGTAAAACGATATGAAAGAATTGTCTTCGCTTTAAAAAACCATAAATAAAAATTATACTTTTACTCAGTAGCTGTCTAAAACAAGACTTAATCATTCTAAAACTGTAAATTGTCTTTAAATAATCTGCTCACATTATTACGATATTGCTCTGGGAAAAACGCAAAAACATGAAGTTTTCGTCACGAATCGAATACGCGCTCTTAAAAGAGGTCTAAAGTGAATCAAATCACATCAATTTAATGTAATTACCTATGTTACACAAATAAATGATTCTGATTCTGATACATAGTATAAAACGAAGTCGCTTCCCGCCGTCTGACCCTCTAAACACTTAGAACTTTTTAACTACGCAACGGATTTTTATGTGATTTTCATCAATAGATAGAGTGATTCAAGAGAAAAATATACAGAATGAAATTGAATTCTTTAGCAAAATTTTAAGGAGTGACTCAGACTACGAACCTGATCAACTTTCATTATGGCGCCAACTTAAACAGCGCAAAAAAAAAACAGAAGTGCAATAGGTACTCGGCCAAAATTTATTCATATATTTATTTATAAATAACCAACCTATACTAACAGTTTACACCAGACAGAAAATGTATGGAACAGCTGTTTTTTTTCGCGCTGTTTGAGTTGGCTCCATAATGAAAGTTGTTCAGGTTCGTCTTCTGAGGCACTTCTTAAAAATGTGCTAATGAATTCAATTTCATTCTGTATACGTGTAGTTTGATCTACATTGCACTCGTGAAAAGAAGGGGAAGGCCGCTATTAAAAAAAAAAAAATCATCATCTGCCTAGTCTTACTCCCAACTATATTGACGTCGGCTTCCAGTCTCACCGAATGCAGCTGAATACCAGTGTTTTACATAAAGCGACTGCTTGTCGGACCTCCACAACCCAGTTACTGGGTAACACAATACCCCTTGGTAAGACTGGTTGTCAGATTATCCGGCTTCTGATCACTAGTTAAAAAAAATATTAATTTAATTTATTTGTTTAACAACTAGATCCTGGATCCGTCTGGTGCTCCGTACCCACCGACAGAGGCGATCAACCATCTCGCGGACCCGCCGAGCCCGCCCAGCAACAAACACCCACAACAACGGACTAATATGCAGGTTGGTAAACATTGCGACGTTATTCCAGGATGGGGGCAGCACACCCATGTTATGCTGGTGAAGAACGTAGCAGTTACTTATCCTCAGATTATCGAAAAATATTGGATACGTATTTTTTGTTTTATCAAATCAATAAAAACTGACGAAGATAAAACGCATCTCAGATCACGTGTGGGGGTTTGTGACGTCACTTCGCCAGTAAAAGTGTACTGACAAAGTGATGTCACACGAGTTTTCGACACACTGTATCGTCTTCATTTTTTGTTTACGTGAAAACAAAAAAACACGTGTCATCTATTTTTCGAAAATCTATTTGACGGACTAATTAGATTTTTTTTTGGTAAAATACCCTATTTTTTTTCTTTAACCTTAGAGGCTTGCGTTTGGCCGCAACTCAAGTGAGTTGCACTTAAGTTTAGGTGATCTTAAAGGTGAACGCACATTTATCCGAGCCGAACGCGTTGAACGAATCGAAGTCAAGGAGCCCTCGCACACATATCCGCACCGAAAGAATCGACCGCGCCGAAGAAATCGTTTATATTTCCTTTACGCCTGTCGCACTGTATAACATGTGAATTGTGATAGAACTTAATTAAATTAGAATCACTTATTTTTAAAACAATTTAGTAGTAGTTTTTATGCGTTCCTCTGTCGTACAACTGTCGCAACTTATAGAATGCGAGCAGCATCGGTCGAGTCGACTGCAGTAGCCGCGCCGAATCTGATGACGTTATCTGATGATCTGATGATGTTCTTCCAGATTCGGACGATTCGACGCGGTCAAGTGTACGAGGTTTCATAAGATTTCATATACAGAATTTAAAAAATCGATTCGTTCGATGCGTTCGGCTCGAATAAGTGTGCGTTCACCCTAAGGGTGTTACCAGACCAATTGATCGATCGTCGCTCGACGGCATCGATCGATGGTAGAATGGATTAGTCGACGTCGATCGATAGTTTCTACCACACCAATCGATCGATCGTAGATCGACGGCATCGATCGATGGTAGAATTTATTAATCGACGTCGACTGATGCCATCGACCGTTAATCGATCGATTTGTTCAAGTTAGTGGAACGGTATCCGTCGATCAGCCAAAGCTACCACACCAATCGATCAACGTCGATGTCGATTGAATGCATCGATCGACGATCGATCGATTGGTGTAGTAACACCCTAAGGCATCACTTAAGATCAGATGAGTAGCGGCCAAACGCAATGAATGCCTATCTGACTTCCACAACCCAGTTACTGGGTAACATGATAATCCGCACGAGATATAAACATTTGCAAGGTATACTGTTGCTACTACCTCGCACGCGCTGCAACAAGAAAGCTACTTTCTTCCGTGTAACCGCATGAAAGCAGTCCGTTTGCGCCTCGACAAACATTTAATATTTATACACTAATCATATTATTTTCTACCATATTACAGCGTACTCTGCCAGCGTTAGCTCGGGTGAAGCAACCGAGAGTACCCAACGCTTACGACAAGACAGCACTCAAATTAGAAGAAGGAGATATCATTAAAGTAAGATATATATTTATTTTATACCTAATTTACCATGACCTGCCTGGGTTAGAACTTTGTTGGATACTCGTGGTCCACCCACGAGTATCCAACGAAGTTCTGACAGGTATGCCCTTTCTTTTGTGTAAGTCAAAGTCAGAATATTTAAAGATAGTTCAACTTATCTTTGCGCTCGACGCCATGTCTACCATCATCTATTCGCATTCATTTAACTTGTTTTTGCTCTACTAATTAACTATCTGGATATCAAAACTTGAACAAATAATAATTATTGAGCACCCCGAAGTTACGCTAAGCTCCTTTTAACCCTGCAGACAGAAGCCACTGTTGCTTTAGACTTTCAGGAGTTTAGGAATAGTGTGGTGGGCCGGTACCCTGAATAAAAACCACTATAGTAGAATAGGTAGAAAGTACTTATTACAAAATATACTTAAATGATGTTAACATTATTTTTCCAGGTGACAAAAATCAACATAAACGGCCAATGGGAAGGCGAGTTACACGGTAAAATAGGTCATTTTCCATTCACGTGTGTTGAGTTTCTCGACGAGAATCAGGCCAGTTAAAATTGTGACGTCATTTGGCCATAGACTCACCGTCTATGGTATAGGCTCTATGGACTGTGCCCACCGATAATGGGCTATTGATTCGCTATAGTTATGGTGAAAAGTGTATTTGGTGGTGAAATTTTTAAGTCCCATGTTTGAATGTATAAAGTAATTTTTACACAGGTTAACTATGTATCTTGCTAGTGTTTTATGAAATCTAAAGAAATACCTAATGCTTTGGCTCAGCTTCTTGTTGAATTAAAAAAAAACACTTATTCTGGCATCACTTCAAATATAATGGAAAAAGAAAATCATGTGCCGTCAGCGACATCTGGATCGAAGCTCCTCACGCAATTTTAACTCTCAATTATATTCTGTATAGTTCTCAGACCTACTAGAAAGAGAGCGCGCGTGAATGAAAGAGCAAAGCGTAAGGAGGGGTTATAACGCAAAAATCTGACGTGACTTGATATTTTCCCCCGAATCACACCTACTGCAAACCGTGATATGAATCTTCGGTCAAAAAATCCTCCATTTTTTAATTATCTCTATTCGCAAATAAACTTCCTGTTTTTTTGGCTTAGTGTGTTTTGATCTTTAAAAAAAGGCAGAGGGCACTTTTTATCCTATATATAATTTTTGAGAATACGTCATGCTTGAAGCTTTATGGTAACAATGTTGCCAGCAGTGACTATTTTGTTACTCAATGCTTTTGAATATGGGATTTGAAGATTATCAAAATGCTATGAATTACTGATGTATACCTAATTTGTGGTAAACTTTTTAATTATTACACATTTTTTGTAAAACTGATTTAGTTGATAAATATACAATTATAAGACACACAGGACGCACAAGAACATATTGTATTTTTTAAACATAATTATTTACATATTATTAAAAATATGTAGGAAAAAATTGTAATTATAATTTTTTGTAATCGAAATCTATTAAAAAAAATATTGTAAATCGATATTGAGATTATTAGAAACTCATTTTGATGTGTATTTATTTCTTTTTTCGCGCATTTTTACTGCATTTTCTAATGTTTATAAATTCGTGTACAATTTGTATTCATCATTTTAAATGTATGACATTTTCATAATAATTCATGTCAAAATTCATTATTGCTAAGGGCCAGAGTAGGCATAGCAGCAACTTGTTCGAATAGTTTTTCTTAATTAATTGATAATAGGGTATTTTACCAAAAAAAAAACTAATTAGTCCGTCAGTTAGATAATCGAAAAATATTGGATACGTATTTGTAGTTTTATCAAATCAATAAAAACTGACGAAGATAAAACGCATCAAAGATCATTAGTGGGGGTTTGTGACGTCACTTCGCCAGTAAAAGTGTACAGACATAGTGATGTCACACGAGTTTTCGACGCACTGTATCGTCTTCATTTTTTGTTTACGTGAAAAAAGAAAAAACACGTGTCCAATATTTTTTTGTAAATCTATCTGACGGACTAATTAGATTTTTTTGGTATAATACCCTATTGAACTAAAATACAACAGAAATAGAGTTGGAAATTGCGTTAAAGATAATAAATGCCGTGAAGAATAATCTTACACACAACTTTCAACGTTATGTGTGATGTATTTTAGGTTCATTAATAATTAGTAAGTTTTAACTGCTCGAGCAATTTGCTCCGCTTGCACTATCCCTAATGCGGCCCGAATGATTGATTCGGCTTTTTACAGTCGAGCTAATGGAAAATGAAACCTCAATATAAGAACAAAAGGTTTTTTATCAATAGTAACATTTCGTTGTTGATAGTCCGATTCCGCGTAAGTAACACTCTCAATTACCGCGAATTTCGACCTTATATAAAACCAGCGGAAGTGTACATCGCAGTATTTAAAGTAAAATTCAAAACGTTTATTGTGAACTTAGTGTACAATGTTGGTGGTATGTTAATACATAAGACTTAGTAGCCTTATATAAGAATTGCAATAGGGTATATACGAGACGGGGTCTCTATACTTTTACTCTATACGAGAAAAAATCTATAAATATGTTATTGAGACAGTTTAGGCTTATAGCAGTCGGAAAATATAAGTTTTAGTTCATAAAATAACAAAACAATTTTTTAAATTCTTTTTAAAGTTTTCAGTATTTTTAATCTGTTATAAAACACCGTGAAATTGTAGCCGCCATGTTATTATGCCGTACGGCTGTGTAAACAAAAAATTTACAACTGTCAGTCAACCGATTGGCGTATATAAGCTTTGTACTTTTATTATTTTCGTAACCAACGTATTTTTTAAATTATTACACTTACAAAAGATTATTTTAATTGTTTTAAAATTATATTCAATTATCATTTATATTATGAGCGCATTTGATAAACAGCGAACTGACGTAATTTCCGCAGAGTGCGTCCACTACGATGCGTTTTCGTTGAAAAAAAAATTTTCAAAGTTCGCGCGTAGTTTGACGCGCGAACTTTGAAAATTTTTTTATGGCACTTATTGATTGAATAAAAATTTTGAGATTTTTTTGGGGGCATATTAGCACCACAGAATTTAATTGAGACACTTTTCAAGAATGGGTGTAATACCCTATTATTATTCGCCTGCCCTTTGGAAGTATTAGTTACGCGGAATTGGAGTATTTGGTATGCAGTCAAAAATATTCATCTTTCTACTACACTGCCAGTTACAAAAGGTTGTAATGTAGATTTGCAATGAGATAATGCAAATTACCTTTGCCAGCAAAGAGAAGGTAACCTTTACTATTCGTCATTTTGATCAGTAAACGGCTGTTAAACGGAAAAGATATTGAAACGTAAATCAATCTGTCCGCAATTCCTCGACCAGCTTTCGTCATGATCTAAATGTAACAAAATAGAGTTTAAAATTGCGTGCACAATATAATCTCGTGAGACATTATGCAATTACATAATGTCTCACGAGATTATATTGTGCAAAAATAGATGCATTTGATGAAATTGATGCAATATGTGCAACTGTCAAAAATAGAGTTGACAATTGTCAACTCTATTTTTGTTGATTTTGAGTAGTTATCAATGAGAATTGTTCGAGCATGTTCTGCGATGACCGTAAGGAATATTGATGGATGGAAAAACCATGTCAGATGCTTATTAGGCTCGAAGGACCATTTTTAAATGTCTAGCAACTAATTATAACGCTTAATGTTGAACTAACATAATACTTGAATTAAGAATCTTAGATAATTTACCCTTTTTTTTTACTCCGAATAATTCGATTCTAAAATGTCCTAAATACATTTTCTGTGCAATGGAATTTGAACTTTGTCTTGTGCTACATTAATTCCTGGTTTCTCTAAAGAAAAAACCTAAGTGGTTAAATTGTCCAGCGCACGTAAGCAGCTGTGATTACATAGTTATTGATAATTCATTTAAGCAATCACAGCAGTTACACCCGCTTGACGATTTGTCACATAATTTTTTTCTTTGAGAAATCGGTGGGAGTGGTGTCTGGCTTCCGAAAAATCGTTCGCGGTTATAAAAATAGATAAATTTCTAAAATTCTGAATTCAAGTTTAGATCAATTAGACGTGGTCTAACATTATTATTAATGGAATTGTTAAAATGCGGACATTGTCCTTTTAGAAGACTTCAATCAGGGATGTTGCGGATATGAAATTTCGGATTGAATACCGGTTACAAATACGGTTACGAATATGAAATTATTTCGGATAGTTAAGAAGCTCCATAACATCCCTGCCTTCAATATTCTTCTGAAAGGACTTGACCTGACAGAGGAATTGACACCTCACTTGTAATTAACCTTTGTGATTGATATATCAAAGAAGATTAGATAAGATTTATTAATCGTAGTGATTTGTAAATCTATTTGAAAGATAGCGTCTTGTTTTAAATTGAGACTAACCAGTAAAAGAAAGTGTTTTCAATAAGACTTAAGTGTATATTTCACACAAAAACAACTGTATTTATTTAATTTCCTGAAAAACTCTACAATTTATTAAGTTTTTCGAGACCATTATTTCGACCCCCGAAAGTAACTACGAAACGAAGTAAACTTTCGGCCGAATGACGGTGTCATTAAATTCGAATAGACCAATTAATTTCCAAGAAAATGATTCAAAATCACGTAATTTTAAGTAAAAATAATGATGGTTGACAATGTATAAAGCGCCGGATTTTGTATACTCTGTTAGTAATCGCAGTAATTATTGTAGTAAACAGTTACCTAAGCGGTTTGTGGACCAAACTTGTGGACAGAGCAATAAAATTATTCGTAATTACATTTTGCGCCGAGTCTTTGACCGCGTAAAAGTCAAATATACGGAATAGAAATAAAAACCAAATGGAAGTGCTCAGCTATTCCGCGTGTGTCTTAATTATGCAGAAAATATGTAAAATAATAACAACCTTCGTTAGTTGTAATAAGTCTTAATTTGTAGTAACAACAAATTCAACTTTGAAGAAAAGTTTATTTGTTGCTCAAACAAAATTAAGACTTAAAACGAAGGTTATTTTACATACTTTCCGCATAATTTCTTAATAACTACATATATAAATATACCAAAACATTGAAGTAGTAAGCTTGCTCACTGTATCCGAGAAATGATGGTCAAAAGTATCTGTAGTACTGTTTATACGACTAGATCCGTCCGAATGTTAAACATTTCTTGGCGTCTATTCCGATCGTCATTCCTCAGATTTGGATCTGATACAGTACGCAAACACTCTTATTGCATGCAGTCTGGTCTGCTAAGCATTTTTTTTTTTATTATTAATCAACCTTTAACAAATTCTGACAAAAGCGTCGTAAAATTGAACTATCGATCCGCCCTGGTTTGGCACGGTTAGCACTAAAAATTATACGACTAGATTATAGGCGTATAGCCTGAACATTCCAACATAATAATTCCTCTTTTAAAAAAATTAAACCTGTACATTGGTTTCACACACATTTGTTAAACACAAACTCAACGCGGCGAGATGAGGCTGCCATATATAAAATAAAAAAATACTTAAGTTTGGTCCAAAAATCGCCATCAAAATAATATTTCCATAAGGAATTGATATTTATATTGTATACATCGAACGTTGTTTGACTGTTAGCTTTGTAACATTTGTACTATATTATACATTTTTTGACATAAATTTGACATGCTTCTGTTCTCATGATTATGGTCCAAGATCCTATTAAGCATATATTAATCTCACCATCGGTAAGACAAGGGCATATTTGTCAAAATTCATAAAAATGATTGAAATATGCCAAAATGCTTTAGAAACATTTTTCTCTCTGGAGGGACAAAGACGCCTATTAACTTCTGTTTATTATAGTCAGAGGGCAACAGTGTCTTTGCATTTTGACTCGACAAAATCTCAACGGTCTGTTGCGCCGTCACCCCCGCAGTATAAACAGAACAATACAATATTCGATGTAAAAAAACATCTTAAAATGGCTGTTCTGTAAAATAATTGTCTTACCGAAGATGCAACATGCGACTGGTTTTTAACCAGCCTCTTGAACGCACTTGAACGTATGTGAGTAAAGTCTGTGGCGTGCCTAGGGTACAAGGTTAGGGCAGTTATTGATTAGTTCATGTTATGCTTATTAATGCAAGCCCGGCTTTGCGGCTTGTATGAAGGTTCCGCTAATGAGTAAAATACTTTTAAAACCTGATACCCAATAAAGCAAGAACGCACACCTTCTTAATACTCTTCTACTCTATCCTATAAATAATAATCCTCTATCCTCAAAATGACAGCTGTGCTAAAATTACGTAGGTCTAGGGTCTTGGGCCATTATACGTGATACGAAGATATTTCTCATCATGTGTTTTACTGAAAGTGTAATGATAGATTTTTGTTGTACATTCGTATTTTTACATTTGATTTTTCCGTTGACGTTAACGCTAGCAGAAAGGGATTTTGTCTACAGGCTCAGCACGCGTAGCATGACCACGCTATGTCTACGGAAGAATAGACATACTGACAGCAAGAATAGACAAGTCAGTACTGTTTGTCTATTCTTGCTGTCAGTATGTCTATTCTTCCGTAGACATTGCTTGGTCATGCTACGCGTGCAGATCTAAGTTATACTGCCTACACAGTGTATATTGCTTTGCAATAATTATATCAAATACTATCATTACACTTACTAACATAAAAGAATAATGGAATTGTGACATTAATAAGTAGTCTTTGATGTGAAACACTAGTTGATAACGACCTCGATCATTCACAAATCGGTAAAATATATTTTAGCATAAGCTTACTTGAAATATACTCGAGTCACAGGTTAAGTGCTATTGCTGAATAATTATCTATTTAATTTTTTTTTAATCAATCATGCAATCTTGTTCTTCCAATTTAATGTTTTTTTTTTTTGGTCGAGTCCTTGTAATTCACGAGCGCCCGTCATGTGACTCTAATGTCATTGTAATAAGGTATAAATTGAAACGATCGACGTGTGTTCGTGAAATGCAACGTCTCTAAATTTTGTTTATTTTAAGTTTTATAGTGTAATGTTGACGTCTCGTTTTATGTAAATATATTTTTCCACCGATATTTCTTGTGACTTGAGTTATTTTTTGAAGTACCACCTTATTTCTGACAGAGCGCTCTTGTTCAAAAACATTTCTTATTTATACTACGCTAGAAGTATTTTTACTTTGTCTTAATTAAAAAATACTTAACCTTATTTATGAACTATAAATTGATCAAAGTTCAGAGAAGCCCTTCAATGGTGGTTATCTGTATCATATCTGCAACATCTAGTAATTTTGTACACCGGTTTGAAGGGCCATTGATATTATGTTAAAACACAGACAGACACTGGGACGGGGATCCCAGGAGGTTCTGGTGCCATCTTCCTTCAGGTGGATCATAGGCCAGAAAGCCAATTCTAAAAATCTCTCAAAATCTGGTCGTATTCTTTACTGGAATGTAGGAAAACAGGCGTTTTTGGTGGGTGGAGAAAGATTTGAATAGAAACATTCTTTCTAGTAGAATTGCCCCCAATTTTTAAATCCTAGGAAAATAAAATATGATGTGGTTTTTGGCCCTTGTAAGTGACAAAGCCAACGGTGGTTGACCTCTCAGAAATGAGGTGTAAACTCTTCCAAAATATACCATAGTCAATATTTTTATAATCGCGCAGGTGCAAAGAGTATTTAGTTTAGTGTTACGGTGACTGGCTGGCTGAGTTTATTGACATTGTTTTTTTTCTGTATTTCTTTATTTATTTTAAATTTCGAGTGTTGAAACCATCATTGTTCTGTCCCGAAATAAGGATTTGTGTGTAAATTATACCTCTATCTCTTTCTTGCTCTGGAACAATAACGTCTTTGTTGAAATAACAGAACAGCTATTGCGATCGTGAAATTTATAATTTCATGACAGGATCTCATTCTAAGGTGTTGAATAATTTTTTTACGGTTTTCAAATAAATGTCTGTTTTTTTTTTTATTTTAAGATTTAAATAATATAAGTAGGTATCTGATAACTAGCGCTACATCTATTTTCTCTCTCAAACTGTTAAAGCTTATAAAGGTTCTAGATTTGTGAACAATGTCTTTCAACTTGGCCAGTATAGAAATGAAAGTATTGTTTTTTTTATAAAGAACGCTCGTTATCATTATTTAATTCGGGATTATTACATACCAAAATATTATCGTCATTGTATAGAACCATTCTATTTTGAGATTATGTGTCATATAATAAAGCATTGTACACTCTTTTAAGTCATATAAAAATTTAAAAAAAACATCTAATTTTTTTAGTTATGTGTAAACGGTTCGAAATAAAATTTAGGAAAGATTATCGTGTTTTTATTTATGATTTCTCCTCTTCTAATCGACTGCGTCCTTGTGCAGGGCAGTAATTCCACGTGGCCATGAAATTCAAGTGGGCCTCTTTGACGGCATTGAATTTCATAGCCCACACAGATTTCTTTTTTTATATTCTAATAGGCTTGCCTTTGACCGCAACTTGATCATGCAGCCTAGGAAAGAATTTTGGCAGGATTTGTACAAAAAAAATAAGATGTTTACTTTTTATAATATAATTTATTTTTTATAATATAATTATTGTCTACAGCACTCCGGGGATAACATAGCTATAGACGAAACGAACGACGACTATAGACGAAAGAATTTTTAGAATTGGGCATGGGAACTTTTCAAAGATCAAACCAAACCAAGCAAAACCAATCTTATAAATAAAGCTACCACAATAGGATAGGCAGAGGTGAAGAGGTTTATTTTTCTACTTGTGGTGTCTGCACCACAAGTAGAATGTAAAAAAAGAGGGCAAGCGTATTGCTATCAACCGGCACAACTCCAGGGCCTCAAGTCTGCTATTACAATAGTGTCAGAATGTCTATCATTGATTTCATAATGTTTGATTTTGACAAGTTTGGTAATCTACTAATATAATGGCGTCATTATGACTTTCCATTGGTCAACCACTGACACGCCATTGAAAGAAATGATAGAATGGTAATCTCGTACAAAATGACAAATGAATGACTAATTTAGGCGGTAATCTGCTAAAATTTTGACAGTCCTTTGATCAGTGAACGTCATTCGACCGACCAATTTCATTTCAGTCATTGCTTTTAATTCGACCGACCAATGATCGACCATTATGAATTTAGCAGATTACGAACTTTTAGCAAAATTACAATGGGATCGTGTTGGAATGACGAAATTATAAAAATAGCAGACTTGGCCCCCTGGTTGCTAGCTCCGAAACAAAGCGAAGAGAAATAAATTGTAAATGGATAAAACTAATAATTTATAGGGCCAACACAATATTCTTAATATATTTCAATCAGGATTAATGCGAAGTGGAATAAATTAAATTCAGCTAAATAGCTTCAGTCTAGGTTGTCCTCCCTTTAGCTATAGCTAGATGGATAAAGACAGAATACAATTTATAGTAGTAAACAATACAGCGTACACAAGCTTTTATAAATGAAGTATAAAAGATACGTACACATACGCGCGCACGCGCATTTATACCGTCTACGGAAGAATAGACATACTGACAGGATGAATAGACAAACTGTAGTACTGACTTGTCTATTCTTGCTGCCAGTATACTCAGTATCTATCAGTATAGGTACTCAGTAGTGCTGGACTGTAAATAGGTAAGTACGTCGTCGATTCACGATTTATTAATAAAAACCACAAACACTTATTGTTCAGTTGCTTTTTGTTTTTTTCGAAAGTGTTACGGTGCTCTTTCTGTTCTTGTGAGCCTATGGCAAATAGAGATATTTGATTTCATTATTCACTACTTCTATCACCACAACAATAAATGTTACAATTACATTAGACATGTGTAAGTAATGCGATTGTTGCATTGCGCGTCATATATCTCGACCGCGTACTGTAGCATTACACATGACTCGACCAAATTAAGCATGACTCATGACACTTAAACATGACGCGCGTCGCGCGGTGTCTCGCAGACTCGATCGCCGTGTGTGCAAGCGAGAAGGAGCATGCGCCGGTAAGCTGGCTACGAAATAGGTGAACTATTATTTAGAATTGGAACCGTATTGTTCACAGTTTAAGGTTTAAGTTTTATTGATACCGCGGACTGCCTAGTACGTAATGTTTAAAATCATGACTCTTGCCGCACTTGGCACACTCGCTACTTACTCACACACACAAAATATTAAGACACATAAAAAAATGCAATCATTGTGTATAAAAGTTTTAAATACGTCAATATTCATTGTCTTGGTCAATAATCAATACCTATTGCCATACATGTCTATTGCCAGTCCTAAGCCTGGAATGCCCTTTCGATTAAATTATTCCGTAGATTTTAGTTAAATGAGAAGGAAAATCGACTTTATATATATGACAACAAAAGCAACTATTTATTAGTGTAGTACGAGGACGCATTGCGTTTGACGATTGTCACATCACAATATCACTTCATAGCATAACGCGCTATATCATCTCACGCAATGATGTATTGCATTCTACATTGCGAGCATTTCATTACAATGACATGGCGCGAAATGAAGCGCGCTGGATGGCGTGTGGCGCTTCATTTCGCGTCATGTTCGGAGTCATGGTGTAATGTCATATTCCTCGGTGCGAAAAGTAATGTCATATTACATGACTTTATAGCGCACTGTTTTGCGCATGTCTAAATTACATTCGCGTTTAATTTTTGCAAATCAGTATATAATCAGCTACCCCAGCCAGCCACTCGCATCACTGATTTTGACAACAGTGACTGACAATACTGACATACTTGACAAATGTCAGATAGTGATATTGTGGTGTGAGTTGATCGATTAAAAATAAATGGAAAAGGAATTAAAAAGGGATGAAAACGTTTTAACTGATATTCACGACAGTTTCTAGTGAATAAGTTTCAGTTGCAATAGTGTTCAGTACTTGTTTCAACGCTGTGTTTAAAAAACTGCTTGTTTAGTTATCTCACGTCGCGGTACTTGCTAGCCGGCAGCTATGGTTTCAGAAAATAGATAGTGACTGAAAATCACCAATAACTGTGAAGTTTTGTGTAAAAGGAACTAGATAAACATTGTGACTGTGACTTTTTGTGAAAATGACATGACATTGAAGTGGATTTTGTTAGAAAACATGCACTAAAGCGATCGGTTACCGCAATTTTTTTTCTATTTTGCAAAACATAGTTTCTGTGGCAGTAAAAGTAGGTTAATACGGTTAGTGATGGAGACGACGGCAACGACCCCAGTGGTTGAAATAACTGTGAAGCCAGAACCAATAGAATGTGAGAATGAAGAGGAGAATGAACAAAATGGTTACAATCAAACTGAAGAAGGTAACATAAACACATGTTTAACATTCCCCCTCTATTTCCCGTAGAGGTACGGTCCGCGCAAACGGCAGCAATGTGCTTGAACAGTTCCAGTACTAAAATGCAACATAAATAGAGTTGAAAATTGCAAAATAAAAAAAACCTCTTAAGATTATATTTTGCTCACATCTATCTGCTGTTTTTCAGCTCTATTTAAATTTATTTAATATTTTCGACAAGTTCAATAAGCAGTTACAAAAACTAGAGAGAAATGTCATAATCAAAGTTGAATTATTTATTCATTAGACCATTAAAATATACTTTGAACATGGAAAATTGAATCTAGTGGCCCCTCAAAACTGTAGTTTCAGATGGTGAAGAATGGGCAAGAAACTCTATACTTACTCATTTTTTTTGGTATGTCTGTTTGCACTGATCTTTAGCAATTTTAAGTCTATTCTACCAGAGACAAATAATAAGGTGTATTTATTAAAAAAACAGGTGTCGCACCCTGACTTGATTTATTTTCCTTTGCATAGTCATGCTTTGGGTAAGACCATACAGTTTGGAAAGACACAAGGAATCCTTTGCCTAGCAGTGGAATGTATCATGCTAGTATAGAATGTAATATAATGTATTATTACTAAAGATTGTAAAGTATAAAAGCCTACATTTATTTTGTTGGTTTATTTCTTATTAAAGTCCTCCAGCAAACTTAAATTCAAAAGGCATGAACAAATAAATATTTACTCTTGGTATTCATTATGTCAGAATAAACAAAAGTGAATTAATTTCCTTTATAATTTTTTCAGACCACACTGTATGTTAACCCCTGTTTTTTTGTTGTTAGGTGGAAAATCCTCATGGATGTCCTCCGTTTTCTTTTTTCCGGGTCTGTCAGACTCCTACTGACTAAAAACCACCCCAGTGTTCCATCTCTTTTTAATTCCTAAAGCCCAATATCCACCCATTCTTCCTCATTATCAGCTTAGCCTTTTCTCAACTGTTTTGGGGTCAAAGTCAAATCATTTATTTTAAATAGACCATTAAAATGCATGTTTAAACATCCTATAAAAAAAAATGATTCTAGTTGCCCCTTCCAAAAGGTAGTTTTATATGGAGAAGAATGGGCAAGAAACTCCATGCTTACTCTTTAAAAAAAGGGTACAATATTTTGCATTTACAGTTTATAAATTATAATAATATGATGTACTATCGCGGACCTTTTCCGCCTGCTCAGTTAAAAATTTTTTCCCTTGGCGCCTGCGAAGTCTACGGGGCGGCGGTAGAGAGTGCTTCCATCTTTTGAGTGCAAGCAAAAATGAACTTAGTGGTGGTCAGGCGGGTGTGTCCACGATAGTACCTATATTGAAGTATGTACAAAGTGAAACAAGTTGACAGCTGGAATGACAGTTAAGTTATGTACATATTTACAAATATTAAAACAGTAGACAATGCATCCTGCCATTCCAAAATCATTGCAAAATATTTACTGGTCTCTGTATCTGTTTTAGACAAAGAAGTGTGGGTTAAGCCAGAGCCCTTCGAAGATGGATCTCAAGATTCCATTAAGGATGAGGACCAGGGAACCCCTTCTGTGAATGAGGCCAGATTAGATGAAGAGGCCCCTAATGATGAATGTAACAGTGAGTATATTTTGATGTGAAAAGGCCATGGACTCTTCTGTTAGGCTTACATTAAACTACACTAAAAAGTTTATTAAAATAATTTAATAAAAAGACTGTTGTATGTATAATTGTGATTTTTGAATTTGAGACTGGCAACATTTGAAAGATCTAATGTTGCCAGTCTCAAATAAACAATTTATGGTAATGTTTATGTTTGAGAGCTTAAATCAAAGTGTTGTTTTCAGGTAAAATATATTTTGTTTTTGATTTGTATTTTCTTTAAAAAAGAACAAAAGAAATAGTTAAGTGTTGTCTAGAATTTAGCATACTATTTATTTATTTACACAGATCTAAAATGCCTGTGCACAAAATGTTGATGCATGTGTTATACAGGTGGCCCAAAAACGAACATCCAAAAGAACATTTTGGAAGCCTCTTGCCTGATATCAGATTTTGGTAATTTCTTCCTATGGTTTCACATTTTGTGAAAATGTTTTTCTTGATTATAAATCCTGCGAGTGTGGTATTCGATCTATAAAAGTAACTAACAACAGAGCCAAAGGGAAAAAAATGCTTGATTAAATTAGTTCCAGAATTTCAGTCATTTTAAAAAAGAAACAAATTAACGCAAAAGTACTTTAAAAAACCTTCTACAGACTCTCATGATGTCAACCTTTAATCGCCCACTGCTTGGCATAGATCTCCCCCAAGTGGGGTTCATCCGTAATCGCCATGTTTGGCCGATGCATGTTGGAGATCGCAGTAGGTGTTACGGGACTCAGAAGGACGCTGCTGCCCATTCTCTGGTCAATATTTCTCTGTTGCCTTCTACGACACCCACGGGTAGAAATGGGGTGGTGCTATTCGCTGCCGGTACCACACGGGCGGCGTCTCAGTTACCTAAAACAATGGCAATATCAGGTACTTTTCAGGACATTATTTGTTGCGATCGTAGCTCAAACCTAGTTAGGTACCTAAGCTAAAGTATTGTATTATTTCCGATTAGAGTAATCCATTTTTTTGCTTATGAGCTTAACTATTTGTTAGGCAGACACAGTTAGTATACAATCGCAATATGACTCCAAAGTATCATGTGAGTATCATGTCAACCGTCATGCGGTTATGCTGCAATTGGGCATACTTAACCTTTTTTTTCCCGGTATCCCATCTCACACCTACGTCGGGTTTCGCGGGAACTGGAGATACTCCCGTAACCCCCGACTGGTGTCGCTTCTGCGAGCTTCCTCAGGTCAGGGGAGGGGAGTTTGGTGATGGACTCCCCCCGGACTTCTAACAGGTCGCTTCCTACTGACTACTGAGACGAGGGCACGTCACGGCTCCTCCCAACCGTCACACTATGCCAGCGTATGCCGCGCGATACTTTTTTTTTGTTCCGGAGTGGAAAATCGTCGGGGGTCGCAGGAACTGGAAAGAAAGAAAGAAAAGAAAGAAAGAAAAAGCATTTATTAGCCCGCACAGGACGAAACACACAAATAACAACAAGGTTTAAAATTATTACCAAATAAAAAATAAGAAACGAATCGGTCCTGTACGATGCCAAAAGGCCCCTATCTCAGCATTGTGCTGTAACATTTAAAAATGTCTGGAGATACTTCCGCAACCCCCGACTGGTGCCGGCCCGCTAGTGGGGGCCTCTTCTCGAATAAGGGGGGGGGGAGTGAGGTGTTAGAGGCCCCCCCCGGACTTCTAAGAGGGGTGCGCGTGGAACACTACTCGCTGCCACCTCGGGTCCTGCCTGATGTATGTGGGGGGCGACAGACGTCCCCGAGTCTGCCGCCCCTGGACCCATTTAGGGGGGCTGGAAGATGGCGTTATCCGCCCTCCGCCGACTCCCGGTGCGCCTGCTGCGGGCCGGGTTGGAGGTTGTGATCTTACTCTCCCTTTCCGCAGCCTCCTTCGGCGACATGACCGTTTCGCAAAGGAAACCACCGCGTACCAGGATTCTGCGCTGCCGACCATCGACTCGACCACGACCAGCAGCGACCAGCGACAGGTCGCTTCATACTGACTACTGAGACGAGGGCACGTCACAGCTCCTCCCAACCGGCACACTATGCCAGCGTATGCCGGGCGATAATTTTTTATTTTTTATTCCGGTGTTTTAAATCGTCGGGGGTCGCTGGAACTGGAGATACTTCCGCAACCCCCGGGTGGTGCCGGCCCGCTAGTGCGGGCCACTTCTCGAGTCAGGGGGGGGAGTGAAGTGTTAGACGCCCCTCAGGACGTTTAAGAGGGGCGCGCGTGAAAAACTACTCGATGCCGCGCGATACTTACCAACCAACCTGAGTGAATAAATATGAAGTATTTGTATGATCTACAGGTAGTTGTTTTGGGTCTGGACGTTTGTGTATTTGAGGTTATAAGTTTGTAAACGCATCTACGATTGGACCACGATACAGGAGTAATTTCTCGTGTCCCCGGCAACATATTTTTTAAAAGAAAAAGCAAAAAAAAGGAAACTTGTGTAATTTTAGTGACAATGCAACAATGACGGTACATACAGCTACACTTCAAGGTATTCATTTCCAGTATAAGCTGAATCAGCGTCTAAACCGGTCCATCCGTTTAGGAGCTACGATGCTACAGACAGATACACAGAAACATTTAACATACGTTAAATAATTAGGCTTGAAAATGTAGGTGCACATGCACTACTTTATTTTATCCTTGAATGCCAACATTACATTGCCAACCCTTAGGGCGTGAAGTGAATGTTATATACGCTGGAGTACCTACTGTAGCGACAGCGCCCCTAGCGGAAAGTTTTAACTTTTAAGTAAGAAAACTTAATTATCTACCTTAACCTACTGTAGCAGACAGCGCCCCTAGCGGAATGAGTCACGGTTTAATTAACTACATACTTATTTCAGTATTTCAATTTGTTACCTACAAGGTTTTCAATAGCTATCGCAGTGTTAATGCGAGTCGCTAAAATCAAAAATATTAAAAGGAAAGACCTTTGTCCAACTTTCGTGGGATGATTAGATGATAACTACATTTTGTCTTAGGCGGGTACCTATACTCACGGCGGTAACGAAACCATAGTGACTTCTAATTCGACGCCAACGCCATCTAGTTAGAACATGGGAACTAAAATTGAATGTACTTTTTTGATTTTTACTTGAATTGTATTTAGAGTAAATTAAAATAAACTAGGGTAGTAAAAATACTATAAATAAATTAATTGTAGGAATTATATTGTTTAAACCAGAAGTTTTCTATTAAATAGTGCTCTCTTCAGCATGTTGGCTCAAAATTGTTTTCTCATTGTTACTCAAACAGTAGAAAACGTTGCCGTAATTAAAATAAAGTAAATTAGCTATCCGTCTAGCATAATGGCAGGCAAGCATATTATAAGTTGGAAGATTATATCAATGATAAAAATGCTTGACTTTATGCTGGTCCTGCTCCACAGCCACTTAAGGGAATTTCTTAATTGCAAGAAAATAATGCTGCTTACCCCTTTATATTGACACTAGCGACCCGGCCCGGCTTCGCATGGGCCTATAGCCTTCCTCGATAAATGGACTATCCAACACAAAAATAATTTTTCAATTCGAACCAGTAGATCCTGAGATTAGCGCGTTCAACCAAACAAACAAACTCTTCAGCTTTATAATATTTATTATATTGACATGCATAACGTGTACCGTTATTAATATTCACTTATAACATTTTATCTGTCGAAGGACATACATACATGGAAACTTTAGCTTTGTATAAATTAATAGCACTATTTCAATTATGTAAATCAGTAAATGTGAGAACTTTACAGCCATTTAGTTATTAAATGTGTTTGACATAAATGAGCATTGCGGTTGAGAGCATTGTCATGCTCGCTCAAATGTCTGGCTGATAGTGACGTGTGGGTTAGATCATTTGGTTCCCTTCAAAATGGTCGAGCTAAGTGGTGCTGATCCGCGAGTCATGTTCGTGAACGGGCGCTGTCAGTTGAGATTGGTCATCTCTTAACTGCCATGACTTTTATATTTTTTTTCTTCACTTACATTGTTTTCACATATAGAAACAACAAAAATAATGTAACCAGGATATTGTAAAAGCTTGATTTAGAAGAGTTTCCATGGAATTTCTTGCTCGTTCTTCTCCATAGAAACCTACCCTACGTTTTGGAACGAGCAACTAGCTTCAACTTTCTCAACTTTCTGACTAACTAACTGACTCTTTGACTATTCAAAAGTGCCTGTAATAGGTTTAATTGAAAGAAATGCTTTGACTTAGACTTGAATGTATAATCAACCAATCGCAGCATAATGTACGCAGGAAGCAAGTTCATAAAAAATGGTTTACTCCAACCTAAAATACTACGATGCCTTAGCTTACTTAAATAAGTTTGAATTGCGATTGCGCTAAATAATGCCTGGAAAAGTACCTGATATTGGCATTACTTTGGACAGCTGAGGGTCCGAGGAAGTTTTTGAAACTAATTTTGGGTCTTTGTTATCCTTTTTTCTATTTTCTTCAGTGACTGAAAATCTGGAACGAATTTAATCAAACAAAATGTTTTCCTTTGAACTAAGCTTTAGTCAGTTTGGGTGATGATTATACTAACGGTTGTGTTTATCGATTGAAGACGACACTTACAGAATTTAAATTCAAGAAAAATATGTCCAAAAAATGCTACACAAAAATAGGAATTTTAACAAAACCTGATGTCAGGCAAGAATTTCCCAAAAAAATATTAATGAACGTCTCGTAGTCTCTTAAATTATAAAATTGGCCAAGCCCATGGAGGGAGGCCTCCAAATTCTTTTTTCGGTCGTTTTCTATGATTCCTCTAAACAGACGCGATACATAAAAGAGAATGAGACAGACAATTTAATAATTTACGACTTTATAAAAAGCATGTTCTTTTAGGCAAGAAGTTGTAATGAAATATTACTCCAAAAAATATTTTCATAATGTCTCCATTTATATCAACAAATAAAATAGAAAACATGTTTGAATTGAGGTCTTTGGGACCTACTTAGATGTCAACTCTTGATCCAGAAGCCAGTTCCAACCAAATATGATTTTTCATTATTAGGCATCTATAGAATTAATTTAATTTAACGCCCCATTGCCAAACCTCGATGTTGTGTTGGTTCCACAAACAATCAACAAGTAAATAAAACAGAACAAAGAACCACAGTAATCCCGCGTCCTGTAAGTACTCAATATTAATATTACTTAAATAAATTATTCAAAATTAGCATACAATATAGACACTTTTTGTTTTTAGGGAACAGGCAATCTAATGCTCCTTCAAGAAAACAGGTTATGGTGTTTCTAGATTTTCTCAATGAACATAGGGATCTTGCCAACTGTATGTTGAGAGGGCCGACTGGACGGGCCAAAGCACAACAGCTGTGGGAACACATTGCTGAGAGGCTGAACACCATGACCGGTGGCTGTAAGAAAACCACGCAACAATGGCTACGGGTAAGGCTTTTTTTATATTTATCTTTTGTCAAGGTATACTTTCAAGAAGCAATATTCAGTTATCTAATCTAATATTTTTAAACGAGCAATTCTTCAGAAACGGCTCCAACGATTTTCATAAAATTTAGTATATAGGGGGTTTCAGGGGCGATAAATCGATCTAGCTAGGTTTCATTTTAAAAAAAAACACGAAAAAAAATACCGATCAGAGCTCAGTCGCCCAGATATTGGTTATTATCATCATCATCCTGGAGACGTCCAATGTTGAACAAAGGCCTCCCCCATAAGGGAGGGGGGGGGGCATAATCCCCACGCTTGGCAGGCGTCTTGGGATTGGTTGGTTAGATTTAGATAGGTACGTAAAAAACTAGCTTTTGTCCGCGATTCGTCCGCGTGAATGTCGGTTATCGCGGTTGCAAACGTAGTCGTGGATTAAAAAGTAGCCTATGTTCTTTCTTGAGGTTTAAGCTAACTGCATACCCAATTTCATCAAAATAGGTTCAGCCGTTTCGTCGTTCGAGTAACTTTCGCATTTATAACATTAGTATGGATTAGTTCTGCTCTATCTCTAGCTTAGTATGGAGGGAAATGAAAAATATGTATTATACTTTTTCTATATCTTTTGCTGTTTATTTATTTATTTATACTTCATGCACAAAGGTACAAAGGCGGACTTAATGCCTTAGGCATTCTCTACCAGTCAACCAAGGGTGATGAAGAGATAACTTGGCAGGTGCATATGATAAAAATATTAAAAAAGACAAACGGAGATAAACTTTAAAAATAGATAAACTTTACTGCTGTTGTTTTCTGATTAATTTCATTGCGGGATTCAAGACAGTTGTGTCTACGGGACTCGTCGAGCTTCATTGCCTCGGCGCTTTTCCAGCGGTCGCCACTGTTGATTCTGGGTTTTAGTAGTTGTAGTGGTTTGGCTTGTATGTAAATTGTAAACACGTCACAACCCGATTGTTTACACCCATTATAGGGGTATAATGGGTGTAAACAATCGGGTTGTGACTGTGTCATGGATACAATACGGTCGACGTACTGAAGTTAGCCGATTAGCTGCGCAGTAGACAATTTCGTTCCTAAAAGTTCCATTGCGCAGCCAAACAGCTAACTTCAGACCGGCAAGATACGTTAACCGTACTGTACGGTCGTGTGTTTTACATAAATACGTAACGGGTAATATTTTCATACATTGCAGTAGATTTAAGTATCAAGCAATAGATGTGACGACTTTTGATTACTTTCCCTTTTAATAAAAGTCATAAAGTATTAATCGAAAAAAAATGTTACTAATAATGTTAGTCAACAGAGTTGTTGACTAACATTATTAGTAACATTTATTTCTATAATTTCAGGTGTGGTCCGACAAAAAGTATTTAACAAGAAAAGCCGCGGCTATCAGGTATGCGTCCTTGTCAGCCGGTGGACCTTTAGGACCAGAACTGTCTCGTCAAGATGAGAAGATCCTCGCTATTATTGGAGAACCCATTCCACCAAGGCGTGTCGGTCAGAAGCCGTCTACTCCTGTGGTGGGTTGAAGTTGAAGGCATACGAATTTTCACACATGGTTATCTGGATATTTTGGCATAATAAATCCCTGTTAGGACTTCTTTGTATAGTGTTGACTTTGGAATAGCTGATAGGATATTGTTTTTCTTTCGTTCTTATGAAGTCAAACATCATATCGTCTTTGATAGTCGAGTTCCGCATAAGTAACATTTTTAAATTTCGCGAATGTACAGTTTTGCTGATATAACCTAAGGGCGAAAAAAATAACTTTCTGAAAACTAATCGGCCGAATTGTCAACGAACTGGAGTATAGGACGGTGTTGTTCTCCTCATGTAAAATCAACGAAAGTACAGTACGATTCAAACTTAATGGCGGCTCTGAACACGAGGCGAGTGGCTGCGCAGTAACAATTTCAGGCGTCAGCGAGGGCTCACCCCCGCCCCTCAGGTCGGGGTACTGAGCAGCCAGTAGATCAATAAACCTAGTTTGGTAGAGACAAAACTTGGGAGTCAGTGTTCCTCCAGTAGTGTGTGTGTGTGCGCGCGCGTAGGGTGGTGACCTAGGGGAATGAGGGTGAGGATTTAGGTTTCGATGCCAAGGTCAGACAGTATCAAGGGGGTTTTCCACTAGGAATTTCTCAGTAGCAGCTAGAAGGCTCGCCACCTATTACATGGGACTATATTAATACTAGCCTATTATGGTCCAATTGCAGGGCAAAGGCCTCTTCTCATACAGAAAAGGCACGGGCTTTGATCCCGTGAGTACCACGCTGGCTCAAAGCGGAGTGGCGATTTCAGACTTATATCAATTACAAGTCCTGGTTTCCTCACGAGGTTTTCCTTTACCGATGTAGATGATGTCCAAGATGAACTTAGAAAGTACATATGAAATTGTAAAACTCATATTGGCTCGTTCGCGAACCCACAACCTAAAATACGGAACTTTATTGTAAATTAAAACCAGGAGCTCGTGGCTAAGTTAAAGCCGTACAGATCGATCGGTCAAAGGTTAAGCTACGCTAGCCGCGGTCGGTCTGTGAATGGGTGACCATCCCTTTCATGCCGAGTTCCCTCCGTGCCTCGGAAAGCACGTAAAGCCGTTGGTCCCGGCTGTCATTTGTAGATCTTTGGCAGTCGTTATGGGTAGTCAGAAGCCAGAAAATCTGACAACCAGTCTTACCAAGGGGTATCGTGTTACCCAGTAACTGGGTTGTGGAGGTCCGATAGGCAGTCGCTCCATGTAAGACATTGGTATTAAGCTGCGTCAGGTTAGACTGGAAGCCGACCCCAATATAGTTGGGAAAACGCTAGGCAGATGATGATTATAGTAAATTAACCCCCACATATATTTTACTTTTCCAGCCAAAATCCCAAACTCCGAAACAGCTGCAAGATGTCTTAGTAGCATCGGTATCTCCAAAGCCAGGTCCTGCGAAGTTAGAATTAGAACCGCAACCAGTAGTTCCTACAGTGGTTCCACAATTGGAAGTATTGCAGACACCAAACTTACTACGAAAGCCGTATACTCCCAGAAAGACAGAATCTTCACGAAACGAGACATTATGGAAAGCGGAAGTTCCGCAACAGCCTAATATGCCACAGTCACCAGTAAATCCAATTGATGTCCTACGTCAGACTGAGGTCTTGGAACCAACCGATGACCCGCCTAAGCTTCTTGTCCAGAAACAGGATGAGCCGCCATTGTCGCCTTCGACATCAGACCCGCCTTCAACACCATCTACACAACCGGGTTTGTAACTAACTTAATTTACTTTTTAAAACGATCAGAGGGTAGTGTAAAGGCCTGTTCATACTGATACGCGACGCGCGCTGCGTGTTCCGAAAGGTACCCACGCACCGTTAAATACATTTTGAACTCTGACAGCTTTAGTCCACAATATTTTTTAGTGCATAGAGCTTAAAATTAATGTGAGTACCTGCATAAAATAAATTACATTAAAGCACCCAATCAATTACGTACATCGATCAATTAATTAAATATAGTTTCATGAGTAAATTACATTAAACACGTCATTCGTGTATTATGTAAATGTTTGCATGCCGAATGTTAAAATATGGCTGAGCTTTAATGAGTTAAGACAATTATTGTGTAATACCCATATTTGCAAAATAAAAGTCTATTCTATTCTATTCATAAAAAATAGGCGTAGCGAGGTACAAACAGGGGGAGGCCAGAGGTCGCTGGGCGGCTGGAATGATCACGAACTGTGTAGTAAATAAATATTAATCGTGGTAAAACAGAAAGCGCACACCCCGTACACGTGTAAATGAAATAATAGTTATTAAACAATTTGTTCCAATGCTTCTGCAGCTTATACCTATAACCTATATATCATTCGCCTGACCACAAACAGATTCCTTGACTTTAAATTAATTTCTTCACATTTATTATTATTTCTTATGTTTTTTTTGTATGGTATTTCTCCTCTAGTATTATACCATGAATTTTTAATATTTTACCATGTCCATTCATTAGTTTAAACAGATCAATAAAAACATGTAACTTTTTGTCAACAGAATTAAATCGGCAAGGTCGAGTAAGACCCCGAGCCTGGCTGGACCCATACACAAAGAAATTAATTCGTCTAGAAGAAGAAAGATTAAAGAGTGATGCCAGAAGAAATACAGAACTATCACAAATAAGACATAGTATACAGCAAGGGGCGGCAGAGCTTGCAGGTGTTAGAAGTGTCATGCAAGAAATGTTGGGTCTTATGAAACAAATGACAGAGCGGGAAGATACATAATAAAAAGTTATAATGTTAATAGTTTTATTAATAGTTATTTTTGGATACAAATAAAAACAATTCATATTATAATCTATGGGTTTTCTTTCTTTCTTAAATACACCTATAAATATAATTAAATTATTTAAATTAAATAATTGTATTCAAGTTTTTATAAATAGTTAAAAATATGACTTTAGACTTTATCAAGCAAACAAGTCAATAATTAAAATTATCACGCACCTGTTTACTTTCGAAAGTAAACCTATAAAAAATAGAATAACAAACTGAAGTTAGAACAATAATTTATGGTTTTTATGCAAAGACACGAACAAAAAAAAGAGGAAAATAAGACTGCCTGTTAGACTAAATTCTAATGTTAGCTTCAAAAAATATCTAAGTATGCAACTTACATTTCGTATAAAAAGTGATTAACCTCTTGAAATGTCTACCATTTTCAAATTAAAATATAAGTACACTTTGAACGCTAAAATAAATAAAAAAGTAAAAAAAGACCCTAATTGGAATATGCCATGGTCACTTGCCTGATGAAATGTGATACAGTCTAGTTGGCTAACAACATACTGAAGTTTCGTTCCATGTACCGTTGCAAATGGCCCCAAGCAAAGAAATGTCATACTGCCAAGGTTTGAAAGAAATATGTATAATAAAAAAAATATCTGCTGCTTCATTGATTTGTACACTCGGCGTCACAAAAATCGCACTTCGTTAAGAATTCCCTTCAAACTCATTTTAACCCTATTAATCAACGGCAGACTATAAGGTATCATTGGAAAGGCAATTTATTTAAATTTTAGAATAAATCAATAGAAATGGTTTTTTGTTTACCAGGGAATAAAAAAAGCAAGCTAATGCAAATGTTTAAAAAGTTAAATTTAATTTATCGTCAAAAATTACAACAAAGTCCTTAAAAACAACTTAAAACCTAATGTTACCCCCCCTAGACCTGATGACTGCTTCCATGCGTTCTCTCATGGACTTAATTAATGTGACAACAGTCTCTTGAGGAATATTGTCCCATTCTGCAACGACGGCATCTTGGAGGTCTTGGAGAGTGGTAGGGGCAGGATGACGTGCCCGTACTCGCCGTATCAGTTCATCAGTTCAATAGGGTTCAGGTCTGGACTTCGCGCCGGCTAGCGCCCAACTTCTTGCAGGTAGTCTCTTACAGTTAATGCGGTGTGACAGCGGGCGTTATCGTGCATTAACGTGAACCCACTGCCAACAAAACCCGCATAAGTTCAAATAAATCAATACTAAGGAGGGGAAGCGGGGGAGGGAAATTGCTAGTTAAATGCTAATTCTGCTGCATATTTGCAGAATCTAAAGATCGGAAATCAAAATTGCCGCTAAAGAAGAGATTAAAGCAAGACGATGAAGAGTGCCTACCAAAGCAAGAAATATCGGAAGAAAAGGTTAGTTTTTATCCTAAATTCTAGAGGTTCATAGGGTACATTGCAGGAGTGGTCAGGCGTTCTGCGTTCTTACTTCTTTGTAACCATTAATATTGGCCCAGCTTTAAGCAGGTACAATGAAGGATGCTGATCGCGCCATCTTTTTAATTTCTTAGGGCATGCCTTCGATCTATTTTATCGGTATGGCAGGGGAGGGTGTGATGCGGGAGCACAAAAGCGGAAAAGAGCGAGATAAAGCGGTGCGGGGTGGGAGGGAAGTGATTCCTTGGGCTACCTGAGGGGGTAGAGGTAGGGGGGAGAGGAGGTAACAACGTGAAGCCCCATGGGGGGGGGGGATAGTGCGGAGGCAAAATTGTAGTTAGCAAAAGACATGATGTACGGAGAGTAGTTACTAGGGGATAGTGATGCTGTTGTGTAGGATACTGATGATGCTTGGAGGGGTGGGGGGGACGCAATGCTGTGATATAAGATAGTGATGCTGTGATGTGGGATAGCGATGCTGTGATGTGGGATAGCGATGCTGTGATGTGGGATAGCGATGCTGTGATATGGGATAATGATACTCTGATGTGAGATAGTGATACTGTCATATAGGATACTGTGTTTGTGACATGGGATACTAATGCAGTGACATGGGGTAGTGATCTGCGATATGGAATAGTGATGCTGTGATTTGGGATATTGACGCTGTGATATGGGGTAGTAATGATGTTGTGGGATAGTGATGCTGCGATATGGAATAGTGATGGTGTGATTTGGGATATTGACGCTGTAATATGGGATAGTGATGATGTTGTGGGATAGTGATGGTGTGATTTGGGATATTGACGCTGTAATATGGGATAGTGATGATGTTGTGGGATAGTGATGCTGTGATATTAGATAGTGATGCCATGATATGAAATGGTGATCATATGACATGCGATGTTGATGCTATACCCATATCACAACATTGCTATAGGATAGAATAGTGATACTGTGATATGGGATAGTGAGGCCGTGATGTGGGATGGTAAAGCTGTTTGGTGGTTTGTGATGTTGTTCGGCGGATTACGGTGTTGTTTGGGGGGTGAGATAGTGATGCTGTATAAGGGTTTGAAGGCTAGTAAATAGTTGTGATGCATCTTTTATGAACATACAGAATTTTTATTACGTTTTCTTTGTTTCAGAATGTCGCTGAAGAAAGTGAACAGCAAGAGAGTAATCCTCAACCTAAGAGTGAGTACAGTCAACAGCAAAAGTAGATGATCAAAATCAGAAATTCAATACTAATTTACTAACACCTATTTATATAATTTATTACTAGTTTATTTATTAAAAGTATGTGATTGTCACACACATACTTTTGAATCACTTCGACGCCACACAGTTCTGACGCGAACTCCGTTCATTACTATTGAATTTCTGATTTTGATCATCTACTTTTGCTGTTGACTGTACAATTCAGTAAAATACGCCGTCAATCACTGTAAGATTTACCTGTCAGTCCTGAATAGCGGTCTGGTTTTTACAACTCCATGCCCGAACGGGTAAATAATAAAAAGACTCATAAACACACTCACTCACACTCAAACATACATTTACACATAAATATATTTAGAAAAAAAAAACAAAATTTGTAACACTTTTTTATATGAGAGCAACTGCGACAAATTGTTATGCAGTTTAGCAGACTTTATATTTATGTGTAAATGTTAATGCGGATTTTGAATAAATAAAAAAGAAATCTGGGGCCTTATTCACAATCCTTCGATTCGATTCCGTACCGAATCGAAAGTCAAAATATATCGAAGATGTCTTTCAAATGCAATTCACAAATCCGAAACCGAATAATTTTGATAGTTCAAATTCGATACGAAGACTGAAGTCGGAAATGAGATTGTCGAATACGGTTCCTTACCGACACGGAAACGTATCGAATTGTTGTGAATAAAGGGCCTGGTCGGTTGACCCATCTGGCGCTGATTTTATTATAACAAAACTTCTTGACAACTTTTCTTCCATCTCACTCTCAGACAGCGGTCTGTCAGGCACCCCCATTCATTGCAGTTACTCTTCCACAGTGGAAACCCCCCTAATGTATTCCTACGAAGTTACGAAGAACATAGAAATTGTGACCATCGACGAAGAAGAACGCCAGAAGGAGTACCTTGAAACGCTGAAATCGCGTCAGCACATGCGCCATGTTTGTGAACACTGCGCTGTTGGCTTCGTTCTAAAACAGGCTTTCGATGTTCATATGAAGGTTCATTCTCCTGTAAGTATCCAGACTGTTTAGTTATTGTGGTGTTATTTAGAAACTATGATTTTTTTTATCTGTAAGTTGCTCCCCAATTTAGGACCTTACGGAAAGTCATTAACTTTCCATTAATTATCACTGTAATTTGTGAGAGCATAACATCGCTTGTATGCTTCTGAAGAGTATAGGCAGAGGTGTATAAAGCCAACATTTCACTAGTTCTAGCCAGCAATCGAGATTTCAGACTGCTACAAAAAACCCGAATGGTATCACTTTGCCCGACTGATTTTATACTTTTATTATTTTCGTAACCAACGTACTTAATTAATTTTAAAATTATTACACCATTTAAAAAATATTATTATAATTACTTTAAATTCTATTCAATTATTATGCTAAATATCAGCGCATTTGTTACACGGCCAACTGATGTCATTTCCGCAGAGCAATATGGCGTCCACTATGAGGCGTTTGCGTCAAACTACGCGCGAAATTTTATAATTTAAAATTTTGATCCATTCTTATGACACTTATCGATTGAATAAAAAGACTGTGTTTTTTTGGTGGCATATTAGCACTACAGAATTGAATTGAGACACTTTTTAAAAATGGGTGTATTACCCTATTACAATATGTGGCTTGAGTCATCATCATCATCATTTCAGCCGAAAGACGTCCACTGCTGGACATAGGCCTCCCCAAAGGGGGGCTTTGCCATAATCGCCACGCTTGGCAGGCGGATTGGCGATCGCAGTATGGTTGTTACAAAGGCACAGAGAACGCTGCTGCCCATTCTCTGGTGAGTCCCTTAGTCGCCTCTTACGACACCCACGGGAGGATATGGGATGGTGCTATTCTTTACGTCCGACACCACACGGACAGGCGTGGCTTGAGTATCGGTCACTAATTCCCAGTCACCCCATACTTTAATGTATTTTACAAATTCCCTTCACCAGGATTCAGGTCAGTTCGAATGCGTGATCTGCCACTCCCGTCTCAAAACCGCTGACATATTGTACCGGCACCGGTTACGGCATTACCGCCGGTACCGGTGCCTGCTCTGCCGGACGCGGTTCAAAGACAAGGACACTGCCGCCTGCCACGTCATGAACGATCATACCGGAGAGACGTTCGACTGTGATCACTGTGGGAGAGGATTCAAGTAAGTACTGCACAAGAAGCTTATAGATGAAAGTGGAGTGGTGGATGAAAGTGGACACTCTAAACACCTAAGTGAAACAAACTGTGGGCAGACGCTCTCTTTCTGAATGCATACATAAGATAAAGATACATACATAAGATAACATATCACTGTGTTGTTCTTATGTATGCATTCAGAAAGAGAGCGTCTGCCCACAGTGGGTTTCACTTAGATATTTAGAGTGTTGCCACTTTTATCTATAAGCTTCTTGGTACTGCACGAGGTAGTAATGGCTATTATGCGATTTCGCAATACCATCATAAGTTTTTTTCTTAAGGGCGCGTATTCGATTTAGCGCAACTCAAAATCTAAATGATTGCTAGAATGGCGTAGCAGCATTGACATACACTAGTACAACACAATGGTCGGTTTGTGTGCATCAGAAAAAGAAATACGCACGAAATAAGCACGAATCATTGAAATTGATCGGCAAACGACAGCGCGTGATGTTTTACAGGGCTTTTTAAAATAATTGTCTAAAATGAATGAGCTCGTATAACGGACTGAAAAATATTCTGTACATTAAGCATAATATTTAATTTCATAAAATAAATATATCAGTCATGTTTTTATTCAAATACTGGTGAAAAAAAATTGTCAAAGTGAACCGATTTTCTACTTTTTCAACATTGTTTTTTAATACATAATAGTAATATTTTTGTACTTTTTGCTCTGTAGCTGTCTTTATGACTGTATATACTGTTGGAAAAACGCATAAAACAAAATATTTTGGCAAATTGTAATGGTTGTATTCGTCCTGAAAGTTAACGTCTATTTTCGTAAAACGATACGAAATAATTGTCTTCGCTTTAAAAAACCATAATTAAAAATTATACTTTTACTCTGTAGCTGTCTAAATCAAGACTTAATCCTTCTAAAATTGTAAATTGTCTTTAAATAATCTGCTCACATAATTACGATATTGCTCTGGGCAAAACGCAAAAACATGAAGTTTTCGTCACAATTCGAATACGCGCTCTTAATCTTAAAAGTAAAAAATAACTTTAATTTGCAAGTCGATGTCAATACAAAACAAGAAACAAAACCAAAGCGACTTGCCAATTAACAGTTATTTTATAATTATTAAGTTTTTGAAGGCGGTTGTCTTTTTTGAATTTTTTGTGTCATATTTTTTTATTACGTAATACGATGTTTATGAAATTTGGTTAGCGCAGTGGTTTAGCGATTGGCTGCTGCGCTGTGTCGCGGGTTCGATTCCCGCACAAATCAAATATTTGTATGGCCTTCAGATAGTTGTACCGGGTTAGGCAGATCTGTGTATGTGAGTTAAACTGTTTGTAAAGGCACCCACGATTCAGCAAAAATTTCTAGTGTAAGGTTACGTTAAAAAAGAAATATCATTAATCTTGCGACCTTGGCTTACAGGCGACCACAGTACCTGAAGAGACATGTAGAACAGTACCACACGAAGCCTCATCATCTTGAATGTGGCGTCTGCTCCAGAGTCTTCCACGAGCGAGGCTGGTATAGGTCCCATATCAGGTAGGAACAGTTCTGATCAAATAACTTAAGGAAGGAGGTGCCCAGTAGGTAGATCTTGTTAGCGCATCATAATTATCATCATCACCCGAAAACATCCACCACCCTCAGTTTGCGGACTGTCACGAAATATAACTTTGCTTTGGTTATGTGAAAATGCGGGTATTTAGATGTGTTTACGCCTGTGTTAATCTAAAGATGTTTCAGTGTTGTGTCGTGTTGCTAATATCAAACGGCCAGGCGCCAAAGGATTTTTTACATGTACCGTCACAATTTAATTATTTTAGTCTACATTTTACCACCATCAAAATTGTACGCTCCGCATCTTATCATTGTAAAAAGTATTATTTAAATCGAATTATACAACCACTACCTAAATACGGGAGTTTCATTGAAGTTCGCTGAAGCCCCAACAAGATGAAACAATGATGAATAAAAAAGTGCAAGTAGGTGTAAAGTGATAAAAAGTGCAAGTAGGTGTTTATATGGGTGATTTGGTTGTGAGTCCTGTGAACTTGTATTTTTAATAAATCAATGTTAGTGATGTGTTCTGTGGAGTGTTTTTTTTATAAGTGAATAAGTTGGCCTTTTGCTGAAGTGTGTCTAATGAGTTGCTTCACTTGCTATACATGTGATTAATTTTAAATAATTAAGTTTACCTGTTTACTTATTGTTTGTTTTGGTGAACAATCAGAAACTGAAATATTTAAGTATTAATTGTTTAATTTTAAAAATGTTTTTAAGTAAGTAATAATCTTATCTAATAGTTACATAGAATTATATTTAGGTTAATAAATGACGGTTAATAAATGACTAGAAATTTCAATATAATTTTTCTTTATTTTTCTGCCATTATATCCACTTATTATAACCCTTTATGATTCTATTCATATTTTAAGAAAAACATTCGTAAAATATATAAATGTTACGTGTTCTTTCTCAATTTACAAGTGCATCACTATTTCTGTTCCAATACCCTTGTTGGAATAAAAAATAACGATGCTACAATACCAAATCGAGATCCCATAAATCTCGTCACATTAACTACGCACCAGTCCTTTAAATAAAACTAATCTTATGCAATGATATAATACACTTAGATGCGTTACGCGCGCTCAATAATGGCAATATTAAAGCAAGGCAATTGCCGGGGTTTCACTTAGTCACGTACGGGTGGCACGTGACTAAGTGAAACCCCGGCAATTGCGTGTTGCAAAGTGTCGCGGCTATACGTCAGTATCGCTCGTAATTCACACATAACTGACGTAACAAAATTTGTATGTTTATCTTTTTCTAACAGGTGTACGCTGTATGCTTCTGTCCTTTTCTTTGCACTGTATAATTGTATGTGCCTACTGGTATGTAGATATAAAACCTTGCGCCGTTTTAAAGCGCATTAATGTTCGTGTATGACGCGTCTATTTATAATACGTCATTGATCTTATGTAATAAAATACAGGACACATAACGAGGAGGTGAGAGCGAAGACGGTGCGACTCCCAGCCACCTGCGAGATCTGTTCCCGCGACTACAAGAACAAGGCGAGCTTGAAGCGTCATCTGCTGACTCATGACGAGAATGTCCACTGCGATATCTGTTACCTGCAGTGTAAGAACAGAATCACGCTGGGACAACACTACTTGAAAGTTCACAATGAGAAATACTTGGGGTGAGTACTGTCGTGAACTAATGAGGTCTGGCTAAGTGAAATAATAATAATAATATTTCCTTTATTACACAGGCTACTCTGGCCCATATACAAGATGATTTTTTAGTCACGTTCCAAATTTCTCAGGGTGATAGTACCCATGAAATTGAATAACTTTCTCCAAAAAACATGGGTCGAAATATTAAAAAAAAAGTCGGACTTCCCATACAAAATCGATCAGCTGACTATTGATTTTGTATGGGAAGTCCGATTTTTTTTTTAATATTTCGACCCATGTTTTTTGGAGAAAGTTATTCAATTTTATCGGTACTATCACCCTGAGAAATTTGGAACGTGACTAAAAAATCATGTTGTATAAATACCGTAACTGCCACACTCGGGGACGTCACTTAAAATTAATGAATCCATAACTTTAATTGACCAACATAAATTGGAACACAGTCAGTCAAAAATATCGTTGTGGACATGTGCCAAGTTATGTTGGTCAACTAATGTTAATGATTGATTATTATTAAGTGACTAGCTTTTGCCCGCGACTTCGTCCGCGTATATGTCGGTTATCGCGGACGCAGACGAAGTCGAAGTCGAAGTCGAATAAAAAGTAGCCTATGTCCTTTGTTGGGGTTCACACTTACCCTGTACCAAATTTCACACAAATCGGTTCATTAGTTTAGGCGTGAAGAAAAGACAGACAGACAGACAGACAGAGTTACTTTCACATTTATAATATTAGTTAGGATGTCTCTGAGCATGGCAGTAAGTCGCTACCCCGACAAAAACCTTGCGATAGTGCGTTCTTCGTTATCCAGGGGCTATTAACTCATTAAATAAAAGAAATAAACTACATCTAAAATCACATTATTAATCCTCGATATCCTATCATCACATTCCACGTTCTTATTTTTCACTTTGCACTAAATTGTCTTTGTCCTGTGGCACTTTCCGCGGAAGCGACGGAACACCACGTCCTGTGGCCTAAAGTCTTCTTCAATGACGAGGGGCTGGAAACAATTCGGTACTCGCACCACGAACGCCTTGAAGTCGACGTTGCGGCACGACTCCAGAAACTGCACCTGTAAAGCTGTGTAGTGCCGGTCGCGAATAGCACCACTCCATTTCTACCCGTGGGTGTCGTAGAAAGCGACAGAGGGATATTGACCAGAGGATGGGCAGCAGCGTCCTTCTGAGTACCATAAGTCCTACTGCGATGGCCAACATGCATTGGCCAAGCATGTCGATTACGGTTGGAACTTGGGGGAGACCTATGCCTGTGCCTGTGGGGTCTAAAGGTTGACATGAAAGTAAACTCCGTGCACCCTGGCGGGTAAATTTTATAATATTACTAGCTGACCCGACAGACGTTGTCCTGTCCCGATCTACCTACTTACCTGCCTATTTACCTACACCTACCCTACACCTACCCTACACCTACCCTACCCCTACCCTACACCTACCCTACACCTACCCTACCCTAACCCTTAACATTTGGATGGGGGATGAAAAAGGGGTGAAAAAAGGGGATGAAAAATAGACGTTGGCCTATTCTCAGACCTACCCAATATGCACAAAAAATTTCATCAGAATCGGTCAAGCCGTTTCGGAGGAGTACGGGAACGAAAACTGTGACACGAGAATTTTATATATTAGACTAGCAGGCCTGGCAGACGTTGTCCTGCCCTGAAAATCGGTACAAAAATCCAGGTCCAGCCTACCCTACCCCACCTACCTACCTACTTACCTACCCTACCTACCTTGTGTCCACTCGACACAGCAATTTGGCTCTTCGCAGTGGAGAGGTAGGTACCAGGGTGACATAGTTAAGTACTACTAAGTCATGCGCTCCTAGTACCAGGGTGGACATACATCTAAGAAGTCCTACCGGGTCCAATTGTGAATCTAAACCATTCTCAAATAAAAAAAAACCACTAGAACACACACAAAAAAAATCATCAAAATCGGTCCAGCCGTGTAGGAGGAGTTCAGTCACATACACACGCACAGAAGAATTATATATGTATACTAGCTGACCCGACAGACGTTGTCCTGTCCTTATCTACCTACTTACCTGTCTATTTACCTACCCTACACCTACCCTACACCTACCGTACACCTACCCTACACCTACCCTACACAAAAGTTTTTTTTTTTTTTTTCTTCTCTCTCTCCGTAAGAACCGTCTTCGTACTTCAAGGAATATTATAAAAAAAGAATTATCCAATTTGGTCAAGCGGTTCGCAAGTTATGCGCTTACCAACACATTTAGCGATTCATTTTTATATATAAGAGATAATAGTTATTTGTTATACAAGAGTGCAAAGTTGCTTTTTAACCGCGTGTTCAATTTTGATGACCGAGCAAGCGAAGGATTCTAAAATTGAATCACGAGCGCAGCGAGTGATTCAAAATTAGAATCCTGAGCGTTAGCGAGGGAATCAAAAGAGCACGAGGTGAAAAATCTTTGCACTCGAGTGCAACACGTAACTTTTCATTCCACCTCAGCGAGGAAATGACTAAATGCAAAAAAAAACGTTTACAAAGTCTGAGTTTTTAACAAATTAAAAAAAAGTTGTATGATATATTCGGCACCATAGAGGTAGCAGTAAATAGATTTAATGTTTTTTTTTAATTCACAAACTTAGTGCACACGATGTTCTAAATTCAATTTACTTTATCCTCTAGAGAATAAAAACGGCTTTTCCACTCAGATATTGAAGATAAATTTACTTTATCCTCTAGAGAATAAAAACGGCTTTTCCACTCAGATATTGAAGATTAAAAATACTCTTTCCGAGATGGTGGGATGTAAAGATGTTTATAATATTATGTTTATTTGTTAGTGCTCCCGAGCAGACCTGCCCACACTGCGACCGGATCTGTGCGACGCGCGCCATGCTCAAGCGACACATACAGAGGATGCACAGCGATAGGACTAAGAAGTAAGCTCCCTTTGTCTCCTACTCTCAATTTACACAACTCTACACCACACACACATCTCGCTTCACTCACATCCTCACACACATTTCACTACTCTCACGCAGATATAGTTAACATTACGTTACAATATGTTTGTTGGTTTCAGCTTTAGAATAGGGTATTTTGCTCTATATGAGAAAAAATGTATAAATATATTATTGAGATAGTTTAGGCAAAAAGCAGTCGGTAACTGTTAGTTTTAGTTCATTAAATAACAAAATATTTTTTTAAATTCAATTCAATGTTTTCAGTTTTTTAATCTGTTTTATAACCACGAAATAGTAGCCGCCATGTTATTACGCCGTACGGCTGTGTAAACAAAAAATTGTCAACTCTCAGTCAACCGATTGGCGTTAATAGGCTTTGTACTTTTATTATTTTCGTAACCAACGTAATTTTTTGAATTATTGAACCTATTACAAAATATTATTAAAAATTATATTCAATTATAATTTATAATATCAGCGCATTTGATAAACAGCGAACTGATGTCATTTCCGCAGACCAATATGGCGTCCATAACGAGGCGTTTTCGGCAAACTACGCTCAAAGTTAGAAAATTTAAAATATGATTGAATAAAAAATTTGTGATTTTTTTGGTGGCATATTACCATTACAGAATTTAATTAAGACACTTGTCAAAAATGGATGTTATACCCTATTATTTAACGTTCGTTAGTAGAATACCCAATTTGCATACATTTATCTACTTTTAAAAACATCATTGATTAACACATCAATTGGACGCTTGGATGCCCCCATAACACAGGATTTTCCTACTTGTGCTATAACTTATTATTATTATGAAATAGGTAGAAACCGGGGGGTAGGGGGGCAATAAACGTTGGTGGAGTTTCTTGGTCCTTCTCCATAGAAACCTACTGTTTGGAACGATCAACTAGCTTCAACTTATAGATTGAGAACAACGGATTAACTCACTGTGTTGTCGGGTTCGTCCGACTAGTTTCGCAGGAACGCGACGGTCAGTGTGTCATCCTGTGGAACTCCTTGAAAAAGGTGGCCGTATGCCATAGAAACTAGTCGGACGAACACGACAACACAGTGAGTTAATCCATTGTTCTCAATCTATAATGTGTAACAATACTCACGTTTCGTTTAATGAAAAAAATAGCTTCAACTTTTTGTAGATCTAAGCCTCCTCATCCACTTTTTTTTATGTTCTTAGATACCAATGCGACTACTGCCAACGCCTGTACCTGACTAAAGGCGAGGTTCGAGCACACATCACCTGGTCGCACATGCCGGCCGAAGCCCGAGGGGGCCACGCCTGCACCTGTGGTCGCATATTCCGGAGCCCGTCACTGCTTCGCGACCACAAGGCGAGGTTCCATGCACCGGAGCCACCGCCAAGGGTTCACCAGTGTGAGCTTTGTGAAAAGGCTTTTGCGGTAAGGAATTTGTTTTTGGAGTATGCATCTTACTGTCTTCTATTTGAGTTACTGATAGAGGAGGTTCTAAGTTTCTCACTCGTAGTCCGTGAACACCTACTTAGAGCATAGTTCGCGACCGCTCCGCTTGACTGTTAATATGACTCTTAGAGTCATGTTGTCATTGTTTAACTCACGGAATAGAATAAACACGTTGAAGTGCTCACGCAGATATCCCACGCGTGTCATAATTATGCGGAAAATATGTAAAATAATAACAACTTTCGTCAGTTGTCTTAATTTTGTATGAACAACAAATAAACTTTTCGTCAAAGATGAATTAGTTGTTCATACAAAATTAAGACTACACACGAAACAACACCAAACAACAACACAACAACAACAACACACAAACAACAACGAAACACAACAACATACAACACACACAACAATAACAACAACAACACACACAACAATAACAACAACAACACACACACACACACACAGACAACTGACGAAAGTTGTTTTTTTTTCTGTTCCGTGGTTTAACTATCTGTGCCAAATCTGTGGTGGCTGCTAATTGGACAATTGAGCTCTTATCACATCACTAGCTCAGTTTACCAACCTGTTAGATTTAAAAAAAAGATTTTTAAGTTATTAATGAACAATTACTTAACAGCTTAAATCTTAATCCAAATTCCAAATCCTAACTAATATTATAAATGCAAAAGTTTGTTTGTTTGTTACCTTTACACGCCTAAAGCAGGTACCGATCCTCCTGAAATTACGTTGTCGGGTGTACAGAAACGGACATATAAGGTACTTTTCATCCGGAAAAAAAGTATTGTTCCTAAGGAAAACAACAATAATGTTCTTCAGACAATAGATGGCGCCACGTGTTTTTTAAAGCAACTCAAATTGACTATCAAATTCTAAATTAACGCGAGCGAACCCGTGAGCAAAAGCTAGTTAGATATACTGGGTAATTGAAAAAATACCCAAAACCACTTAATCCTCACTTCGTATCATCACCTTGAACAACATTTGTTCTACGACTTTTTAAAATTCGAAACATTTTTTTTCCATACAAAAAATATAAACACACTTGAAATTTTGCATAATATTTTTTTCTGAAACGGCTGACGAAAGGCCTGCAATCAGCTGTGCCTGTACATTAGCCTACCTACTATCTACATCATATTCGCTATCATATGGGTGCAAGCGCGCGTAGTATAAGTACGTACATTTTACAGACTTTAAATAAATTGTTTTTGGCTACGTTATTTGGTTGAGGTCAAAGTCGTAGAACAAATGTTATTCAGGGTGATGATACGAAGTCCAGATTAAGAGGTTTTGGGTATTTTTTCAATTTCCCTGTATACAAAACTTATAAATAATAATAAATTGGCAGCTTAGGGCGGGTTGCTTCAACTATATATTACTGCCCGGTAATAGTAAAAAATGGCGCTAACTATCGTCAAATCAAAAAAATGGGTTGTTTCACAAAATCGTACGTCAAATAGTTACTATTACCATAACCGATCAGTCAACGTAATTTTGTGTTGTCAAACAGCTACTTCAAACATCAAAATATTATGGAATCTCTTTTTGAATAACTTTAACTGACGGATTTTTATGTTATGAAACAACCCATTTTTTAATTCTATTTTTTAATTCAAATTGACATTTCTTTTTTTTTTTTTTCTTTTATTGTACTGTTTTTGTTATGATAATGATAACTTATAATTGTAATCGTTGACTCTCTGCATGTGTTGGTGTCTACTGTTAGTGCAGAGAGTAATTAAAATAATAAACAAATAAACCCGTTACATTTAACGTACGTTAAACATCTCACGTCATAGTAACTTTTAACCGTCCGTATGTAACATTAACCGACTGTTTGAAACAACCCGCCCTTAGAGCATCAAAAACTCTTCCGAATCACTGTCTATGGGACAAGGGCCCAGAAGCCAGGCAGCATTTTTTTTGTTTGTTAGTTATTCTGTCCCACTCCTGGGCAAAGGCCTCCCTCCATGCCTTCCATCTATCCCGATCCAGGGCTTCAGCCCACGGATGGACGGATTTCACCAAAACTGGCAGCATTACCACGTTAAAAAAAACGGCTTGTTTCCACCACCAGATCTAGGAAATTGTAACGGCATAAAATCACTTTATATTGCCAAAAATAGTAAATGATCACCAAAATTTAAACCCCATTATAATGTCAAATTATAATAAAAAAAAATGCATTTTGCTATTCGATTCAAGCAAATGACTTTTAAACTACTCATTGTTAACCCAAAAATAGAAATTGACCAAAAAATGCTAACCACATTTTAACATAAGCAAGTATGCATCATGCAAGCGAGCATGCAACATGCAGCCGGCATGGTTTCTGTCACGGCTCCGGCGTTGCGGGGCTCCGGCGGTCCCACGCAGGCTTATCGTCGCAGATGATATTCACGCTCACCACCGCAGCTTCGGCTTACTGGCTGGCTTCGCCGGCCGCCTCGCCCCTCCGTGCCTACGCGGATTTAAATTACACTCTAGGTGTAGGGCAGATAAGACTACGTGGTGTCAGTTTCGCAGCGATTTGTTTCTGTCATGTAGTTTATTTAGGTAGTAATAGCGCATTTATTTGCACACTAAGATTTCATGATCATTTACTACATTTGGTGTTTAGTATATTTTTTTGGTAAGGGAGCTTATAGTAGTTTTTGGTGGTCATTATATTTATTCCCAAAAAAAACTAATTCAACAACTTTTTTTACAGAACAAGCAAGTACTGAACCGTCACAAGAAAAGTCACTCCAATGAGCTATACCCATGCAAAGAGTGCGGTTTACTCTTCAAGACCCAACCTTACGTCAAGGTCCACTACCAAATCAAACATCTGAACATGACTCGCGCTCAAATAAAAGCGCAGAAGAAACTCAACAAGACTCAGCTGATACAGAACAATATACATAAAACTGTGAATTGGGAACCGCCCATTTCTAACAAGGAGAAAGGTGCAGTTGAAATTGGTATCGAAGAGGATCCTCTTTTTCTGGAGCAGGAAAACGAAATCCAAATCAAATTGGAGAGGGAAGATGACATGGAGACACCGACGTTCCAAACTTTTGTTGACATTACTAGGGAATAAATACGTGTAATGGCCTTGAATTCTGAATCTTAGCTAAGTTGCATTCATTACTTGTCATTCGACTTAATTGGGAAGATGACTCCATCCATACAATCCATACTTTGTTGATATTAAAAATGCAAAAGTAACTCTGTCTGTTACGTTTTCATGATGAAACGGCACAACCAATTTTGATGAAATTTGGTTTGAAGGTAGCTTGAAACCTGGGGAAGAACATAGGATATTTTTTAATCCGCGACTTCGTCTGCATCCGCGTGACCTTCATGCGAAGTCGCGGGCGAAAGCTAGTTAACCAATAATTCCAAAAAAGAACTCTTGATATTAGCCCTAAAATCCGATTAATTTTACTGTAAAATTAGATTTTTAGTAGCGTTAAAATCAATAAATAGTTTGTCAAATGAGTAGGCAAATGATGTTTTGACAGTTCATAAAAGTATGTCAATTGATTGGTGTCATCTTCCAAATTAAATTTTGGCTGCAACGGAATTTAAACTTTGTATTAGAAGTCACTGAGTTTGTTGTTCAAGAACATGATAATTATCTAAGTTTCTGAATTGAAGTTTAGTGTTAAATAAGCCAAAGATTCATGATTGTTGTAGGTGATTAGGGAACGTTTGAAATATTTGAGAGTAGCGCGTGTTGCGCAAATGTGCGTATGCGCAAGTTTTATGGAGGGTAGAGGTAAGTAGCACTATCACACTCACTATACGGTTCAAGTTCCACGGTCTCGAACCAAGCGCTTTGCTTCCACATTTATTGTGCGAACTGCCGGACTGTGGAATTCACTGCCTACCTCTCTATTTCCCGATTTATATAGGTAATCTGGGTATTTTTAAGGCACGAGTGAACCGGTTTATCCTAGGCAAGCTTGCTCCATCTTAGGCCGCATCATCGCTAAAGATCAGGTGAGTTGCTGCCAAACGCAAACCTATAACAATATAAAAAAAAATCTCAAAGGGGGAAAGTAGAAAAAGTGTACAGCTTTATGCTGCAAGAAACAGTTACAAAACCCGCCAAAACGGCGCTAGCGTAGGCTCTGGGTATGGTATGAATGTAGTCATAGATCCGTGGATGTAGCATTTCTTGACGGAGTGAAGTATGCCGAGTTAGAAAATGTTTACCCGGTCGCAATAGGGTATTTTACTCTATACGAGAAAAAATCTATAAAAATGTTATTGAGACTGTTTAGGCATAAAGAAGTCGGAAAATGTAAGTTTTAGTTCATAAAATAACAAAACAAATTTTTAAATTCAATTCTAAGTTTTCAGTATTTTTAATCTGTTATAAAACACCTTGAAATAGTAGCGGCCATGTTATTACGTCATACGGCTGTGTAAACAAAAAATTGTCAACTGTCAGTCAACCGATTGGCGTAATATAGGCTTTGTACTTTTATTATTTTCGTAACCAACGTAATTTTTTCATTATTACACCTATTACAAAATATGCTTAAATTATTTTTAAATGATATACAATTATCATATTTAATATGAGCTCATTTGATACAAATCGAACTGACGTCATTTATGCTGAGCAATATGGCGTCCAGTAAGAGGCGCTTTCGTCAAACTAAGCGCGAAATTTGAAAATTTAAAATTTAAATGCATTTTTATGGCACTTATCGATTGAATAAAAATTTTGTGTTTTTTTTGGTGGCATATTAGCACTACAGAATTTCATTGAGACACTTTTAAAAAATGGGTGTAATACCCTATTGTAGCGCCACCCTTTTGTGACCCATATTAACAGACATTTTCATACACAGAGATCGTGCTTTTTACTCTACCCTCCAAATTTTGTTTGTGGAATGCAATAAATAATATGAGTAAGAGTGTGTATTCTCTCAAGTGGCTTAGATTACTTACACACTGTCTCCCGTATTTAAAGTTGCTTAAAGTTAAGCAATGCTTAACGTCTTGCTTAGCCAGAGTTTTTGACGTTAAGTGTGTCTTAACGATAAACAAATTTTATAAATAAGGGGGTTTAAAATGAAATACCTAGGGGTCTTCCATCAACTCTTACGACAGTATTATTTTAATTTGTCTCCGAGTGAAATAGGATCTGAAGCCGAAACCGAATTTTCGGCCTCGGTGTTAGTTTCGGCCGAAACCGATACTTGTTTTTATTTATACTCTGTTTATTATAGCACTAGACAAAATCATTGTTCACAAACTAAACTAAAATTAGACAATTGGCATCTCTTACTGCCCGACAGCTGAAACAAAGGACGGCGACAGATAAGAACTAAGTTACAGATGTCAAATTAGATTTTTCTTGAACTTCGCCGTGTTTTTAATCAATATGTTCTGAAATGACAACTATAATTGTATGAACATTTTAAATCAACTTAAATTGACAGCTCTTATTAATATCTGTCTCTTTCTTGTTTTATTGGAGAGAAAGAGATATGAATAATAAGTTTAGCTCGTGCTTCGTATTTATCGTGAAAATAACGAAGCTTATTACATGCTAGAATTAAAATTACAATACCGTTATAACATTTGTCTAATGTTATAATTAATGGAGTATAGACACGTTAAAATTTCGATTGTGTACTAAAATTAAGTGTATTTTTTGCACATATAGAGATAGTTAATTCGTGTTAAATTAAATATAAAAACAATTATTAAAATAATGTAACAAAAATTGTAGTTTATTTGTGTTATGTTAACAATTTACGAACACTGAGTTTCGGCATGTCCGAAGTTTCGGCTTATCATTGGCCGAAACCGGAACCGAATTTTCGGTCGTCCTTTAATATTATTTCGTCTTTTTTTTGTAAAAAGCTTATTACATTCTTGATATGAATAATGTTATTTTCTTAGCAATTAGGGTGATGTTACCTCCAAAAGCTCACACAATTCGTGCTATGTATTTTATTTAATTACTTGCCTTAAGAGCGCCCTTCCCCATCGAACGAACTTCAACGCGAACGTGATTACATTTTTTTTTTGTTTCAACCAACGCAAAGATCGAAAACAAACGAGTGAGTGAGAACGCGATAACATCACAGGAAAATTGGCGCGCGGAAATTTCACAAAACTTGTTCCAGGACATACGTGTTTTTGAAAAAGCCTTACAGGTTCTTGGTTCATAATGTTTGTAATTTAGAATCACCATTACATGTGCAACGTTTGTATGAAGCTGTTTTTTTTACATTTTCAATGTATGAGTGCATTATGAACGGCCAAAGTTCAGATAAAATTGTGCGAAAAAGCTGAGTTTCGGTCGTGTTTACTGAATTAGTTTCTCAAAAAAGTTTATTTTTGGCTTCATACAAACCTAGATTTTAACCACAATATACCTGGGTGTTAAAAATATTTAGGTAATAATTTGTTATAAAGCCGTAATCGCGTACGAGCGTTCGTATAGTAAATATGACGGGATGGGCGCTCTTAATATTACTGTTTTTTACACCCATAAATGGATTTATAGCCCGATCACTTAACTGAGACCGTTTCTGAGGTAACTGCGCGGTGCGGGAGAGGTGTGATGACGTGACGCGAGAGCTCACTGATACGTCAACTTGTGATAACTGTCACCCCTCCCGCACTGCGCAGCTACCTCAGTGTGGTGACGTGACGCGAGAGCTCACTGATACGACCACTTGTGACAACTGTCACCCCTCCCGCACTGCGCGGCTACCTCAGTGTGGTGACGTGACGCGAGAGCTTACTGATACGTCAAATTGAAACAACTGTCACCCCTCCCGCACCGCGCAGCTACCTCAGTGTGGTGACGTGACGCGAGAGCTCACTGATACGACCACTTGTGACAACTGTCACCCCTCCCGCACCGCGCGGCTACCTCAGTGTGGTGACGTGACGCGAGAGCTTACTGATACGTCAAATTGAAACAACTGTCACCCCTCCCGCACCGCGCAGCTACCTCAGTGTGGTGACGTGACGCGAGAGCTCACTGATACGTCAACTTGTGACAACTGTCACCCCTCCCGCACCGCGCAGCAACCTCAGTGTGGTGACGTGACGCGAGAACTCACTGATACGTCAACTTGTACAACTGTCACCCCTCCCGCACTGCGCAGCTACCTCAGTGTGGTGACGTGACGCGAGAGCTCACTGATACGTCAACTTGTACAACTGTCACCCCTCCCGCACTGCGCAGCTACCTCAGTGTGGTGACGTGACGCGAGAGCTCACTGATACGTCAACTTGTACAACTGTCACCCCTCCCGCACTGCGCAGCTACCTCAGTGTGGTGACGTGACGCGAGAGCTCACTGATACGTCAACTTGTACAACTGTCACCCCTCCCGCACTGCGCAGCTACCTCAGTGTGGTGACGTGACGCGAGAGCTCACTGATACGTCAACTTGTACAACTGTCACCCCTCCCGCACTGCGCAGCTACCTCAGTGTGGTGACGTGACGCGAGAGCTCACTGATACGTCAACTTGTACAACTGTCACCCCTCCCGCACCGCGCAGCTACTTCAGAAACGGTCTCAGTTAAGCGGTCGAGCTATAGTTTTGCCAAAACAAACCACACACGCCAAAATGTCTCCTAATTTCTAAGTAATTGTAATGATTGTGCGTTATTTTTTTTTGTTAGCCTGTTCTGTCCCACTCTTGGGCAAAGGCCGGGCGTTATTTTACATTGTTTAATTTTAAATCTATTATAAGCATGTATTTGGGGTATTACTGTTATTGCTGGAGTGAATTCGTTTGATGTAATTAATTTAATTGAGAAGATCACACCAGTAACTAATAATTCCGAGGCAGAACTTCTCAAAAATATATATTTAGCTTTGAAACCCCGATTATTTTTTATACAGGTTGATGATGCATATTTGTGACGGCCGCGATATATTACAATACAACCTGTTATGAGCCGCTAATAAGGTTGCTTACGCAAAGCTAATCTCAGAGGGCGCCACCGAACTATAGCGTAAACAAGAGTAGCGCGGTAAAATTACTATTTTATAGGGGTTGCGTTACGATTGTTTTGTTGTAATATATATATACAATAACGGACGTCTAACTATTCCGGAATTATAAAAGCTACTCCGGAAGTTAAACAATAATTTGATGCATGGACAAAAAGTTGACGACACGGTTGGGGCAGTGGTTGAGCGATCGACTGCTGCGCTGCGTGTCGCGGGTGCGATTCCCGCACGGAACAAATATTTGTATGGCCTACAGATAGTTGTCCCGGGTCTGGCTGTTTGTGTATGTGACTTTATATGTTTGTAAACGCACCCACGACATAGGAGTAATTCCTAGTGTGGGGCAATATTTAAAAAAAAATAGACAAAAAGTATTAACATGTCACTTTGTATACGTTATAGGTCGGTGGCGCCTCTAGCGGAAAAGTTTGGCAGTAAGATTCCTAATTGCAAAAAATGTAAGAATATTTGATTTTCTTGGGCTGCCCTGGTGCTTTCCCCTTAATTATGATCGATTCGAAAATAAAAAAAAAAGCTCGAAAATACAATAATGACCGAATAATGCCTTTTGTAAATACAGAATAAACCATTTTTATTTCTTTCAAGTGTACTAAATGATCTTAGATACTTATACTTTATTTTACTTGATATTTTTTGTAAATCAATTTTTTGTGTTTAAATGTATCCAGAAGCTCATTATTAGAATTAGGTATAGTGTTCCTATTATGAGTATTTAAGTAGTGAAATTATTTATTTAAATTGATTAAGTAATATTAAACTTACTAGCAGACCAAGGCAATAGACAACTGGATAGAATGCGACTCAAACGTCTGTATCAGTCTGTATTGCGTCTTAAAACGCGTCTTGCGTTTGTCTTCAAACAGTTTAAAACCGTTCAAACAGTTTGAATTCCAAATTTAAAACCGCTTGAAGTTCCTTAGTTTGCCATACGTTCTTTCTACCGTTATGTAGTTTATGTGGGCTCTTATTATCAGTTATTATATGTATAATTGCTAGATAACATTACTCCAGCATAAAAAATCGTTTTGAATTGGTATATTGAAATAAATATCTACATAATTAGAAGTTGGAGAACTAATTATCCCTATCACTGAGATATCATCAGATTTTCGTTTTTTTTTTTTAACTATTGTTAGGCATACGTTTGACCTCTCTATCTCACTATTTGCTGGATAAGATAATAAGATTAGATTTTATGACACGAATACGGTACCTACATCAAAGCCATGAGCCGACCGTTGTAGGCGAATCTTGTATACTGAAATTAAAAAAAAATGATAGGGGGAACTGAGACATGCCCAATAGGCTGGCAGCATTGCCAAGTTGTGTGGCAATGCTGATTCTTTGGCCCAGAAATAGACCAGCCGTCGGATCACGTGAAGTGTCTACCGGTCGCTTATGTCTAGGGAAATGAGTACAGTCAACAGCAAAAGTAGATGATCAAAATCAGAAATTCAATAATAATTTACTACCACTAACTAATATAATTTATTACTAGTTTATTTATTAAAACTGTGATTGTCACACACATACTTTTGAATCACTTCGACGCCACACAGTTCTGACGCGAACTCCGTTCATTAGTATTGAATTTCTGAATTTGATCATCTACTTTTGCTGTTGACTGTACTCTGACACTCGAAACTAACAAAAAACTCGTTTTCGTAAAAATACATTTAAAGCAAAGTTGGATGTTTTTAATGTCTTCGGAACCAACAGGCTCTCAGCTCAGGTATGATCCAGGATAAAAGAATATGTAACATTAAACCAAAAGGTGAGTATTGTTATACATTATAGATTGAGAACAACGGATTAACTCACTGTGTTGCCGGGTGGGCACAGTGAGTTAATTAATACGTTGTTCTCAATCAATAATGTGTAACTTTTAACTTCGTCAAGTCCCTTTTACAGCCCTTAAATTAATTTTAGTAAGCGGAACCCTATTTCATTTTCTAAAATTATTTTATTCTTCTTATAACATCAGCTATCTGCCAGTGAAAGTCCTGTTTGAATCGGACTAGCCGCAGCCGTTTCGGAGATTATCCGGGACAAACAGACAGACAAAAATGTTTTTTAGTTTTTGTAAGTAGGTACCTTATGTACCTATCGTATAACCATTCGTAAGCATTTAATAAAAAGCTGTTATTTTGGTATTATAAACAGCTATATTTAAATGTTATTTATTTCTTATGCATGTATAAGATTAATAGCGACTCGAATTACAGTTGTCTACTTTGTCGGCTAATACAGTAGTGATCTCTGAAAGGAAACGTTGTGTTGTTTTTTTTTTAATGAATTACAATAAGATTAGATTGTTTATCGTTGTTTTATTTTATAAATTCGCTCCCTGTCTATTTGGGAAAAAGAACAATAGGGTACAATGTAAGTTAGTGATGGTGATGCATTTAACAAGGTCAGTTATACAAGGGCAAGGTCACTTCCTTCAATTGACCTACAGTCAGTGATATACTAGATATTAAAATGAGAAAGCAATGGATAACAAAATGGGACGACACAAATTAGATGACATAATTGGCCCATATTAATCTATAGAGAAACATCACCCCTGTCTTCCCCGAAAGCAGTAGACAGGTTCAGAACTGCCTTATTTTGACACATAACAGAGACGCCATACAATGTACCTACACGAAAAAATCTGAAGCTAATGTCGATTAAATAATAAATCAAATAAAATTTACAGTTACTTGGCTATATATTTTGTAGTGGGGGAAGTTCGCGCATGTAAAAATGTATGATATTGTGCGTGCGCGATCTTCCCCCACTACAAAATCTCTTGCCAACGTACGTGCCGGTAATTATACCCTACTACTTAGATCTCTACCTACCTAAATGAATAATCTTACAAGTATCTTGTATCCATCTCAGCATCTACAAACAATAATTCCTTTTTTTTGCGCGGTGTAAATCCTCATGGACTTCCTACATCGCGGGGGTGATGGAGAGTCATGACTTTTACCGGCTAAAACTACCGCGGTGTTCCACCTCTGCCTATTGCCGGGGTTATGAGATTTGCTTAAGGCTGCTCTCTCATAAAACGCAAGAAAGAAGCATGCAGATGAAGCAACTTTTCGTCGGCATTTACAGAGAAATTACGTCTGCAAAAAATTGTTAGTAATCGAAATACGTAATTTGGTTTAGTCACAATTTTATTATCGGTATCACATAATAAGAAAAAAAAAATGTCAAATCATTGAGATGAAACCATTTTACTTCTTAATTTCTTATCAAAAGAGCACAAAAAAAATATCTACTGCTTTGCAATACAATGGAAAATTATTTGGTTTTGTTACTTTTTACAAATATGTATTACTAGCTTCTGCCCGCGGCTTCGCCCGCGTAAAAACGAACGATTATCCCAAGGGAACACATTATCGGGATAAAAAGTATCCTATGTGTTAATCCAGGAAATGGTCTACCTGTGTACTAATTTTCATGCAAATCTGTTCAACGGTTTACGCGTGATTGAGTAACAAACATCCAAACATCTTTACAAACTTTCACATTTATAATATTAGTAGTAGGATTTTTATTACAATAAATTAAAAATGCGTCCGATTAAAGACTGCGTCTACATCACCCCCGCACTCGTCCACAAATTTAGTACGTACGGGACTATGGGGCAAATGCTCAAGGCATTCACCGCTCCTACAAACAATAATACCTAACGAAACTCCCACTATGAATAAAAACGTATAACCCATAACCTCCTCTTTTTTTGCAGTCGGCTAAGTATAGTATAATCTACACGTGTGCATTTCATTCTACCTACACTAAAATAAATGCTTGTCATCGACTGAACTTTATCAGTTTTTGATAAGAAACCCCCAATGTAGGTATCCAATTTTATCTTAACATTCAGTAACTTTTAATTATCTTTATTTGAGAACAAACAGGCGAGTAAGCGCATACTTGTGCTGTAAATCCTGAGTACTTAAGTATCAATACAGCGATATCTGTGCCTGAGTTATCAATTTCTGACATAACTTTGATTGCTATCTTTGACATTAATTTGACATTTTAATTTCAACTTTTGCTACTGTGAGACGTACGTAAATTTGTTTTTGATAATTTCGACATAGAATTTGTGAAAAATGGCCTCAAAAGTTGCCGTAGTAACCGGAGCAAATAAAGGCATAGGCTTTGCGATAGTCCGAGGCCTTTGTAAGCGTTTTGACGGCGTAGTTTACTTGACTTCTCGAGATATAGACCGCGGCAAAAAAGCGGTAGCCGACCTTGAAAAAGAAGGTTTAAATCCTAAATTCCACCAACTGGACGTCACGGATAAGCAAAGCCTTGAAGTGTTCAGGGATCATATCAAGAGTAATTACGGAGGTATCGATATCTTGGTGAACAACGCAGCGATTGCTTTTAAAGCTAACGCACCCGAGCCGGTAGGCGTGCAAGCTGAGCAAACGTTGTTTGTAAACTACTTCACTTTGGTATCTACATGTGATGTCCTCTTCCCGATCCTCAAGAACGGAGCTAGAGTGGTCAATGTCTCCAGTTCAGCTGGCCATTTAAGTAATATTCCGAGCCAAGCCCTAAGGGATCGTCTTAAAGATGAAAAATTGACTGTTGCGGAGCTTTCGAGCTTGATGCAGCAGTTTGTGGATGCTGCTAAGCAGGGTACTCATGCTGAAGAGTGGGGCAACTCAACGTATGTTGTGTCCAAAGTCGGTGTGACTGCACTGAGTAATATTCAACAGAGATTGCTGGATAGCAGAGGTAAGTTTGTCTTAATATTTTTGTTTAGGTTATTAAATTCAGGCAATCATGTCCTTGTGCCTCATGATTAACAGTGTGTTATAAACCGCTGTTGAGAACTGATTTTTTACAAGTATTGTAAGACTGTTTTCTAAATGCACTAAGCATATAGGCACCTAATAATAAATGTTACGCAAGTATGCATAGCTTAATTTCATGATGTAAGTAAAGATCTACTAAACATGCCTATATTTATTTATATTTGGATAAGTTATGTACAGTCTCAGATCTAATATTAAATAACTTACAATATGCAATAACATTTGCCATTTAAAACAACAACCAATTTTAAGACAATGGTCAGTGGTGGGACTGTTCTATACCCACCTCTACGTTGAAGGCATATGCTGCAAATGTTTTGACTATGGTGTGCAGCAGACTGTATCTCCATGTTTATTTTTCCTTGCTAACCTTATCATATTCTTGGCTAATTAAAAATAAATATCTAACTCCAACCTACTTATAATTCCACAGGCATAAAAGTGAACTCGGTCCATCCTGGCTACGTCGACACGGACATGTCTTCACATAAAGGTCCGTTGAGCATTGATGAGGGGGCTGTAGCTCCGATATACTTAGCCCTGGACGCTCCGGACTCTGTCAAAGGACAATATGTATGGTTTAATAAAGAAATTGTCCAGTGGGATGGCGTTAAACCAACAAAAAATTATTAACGTACCATGTATTGTTGTAAAATAATGTCATACTTAAATCAATGTAAGCTGTTATTTGTTAATAGGCTGAGGTCCATATGCACCAAGCAGGTTTATGTTTAACTCCACATTAGTTGCTAACACATACCCTTGCCTTAAAGTAATTTAAGCTTGTATTAGGATCTAACTTAGAGTTAACTTTTTGATTCAAGTGAGCCTCAGCATGTTTGATTTATAAGCGTAATAAATTGTTGAATTTGAATAAATATGTATTTTATTATCCATTGTTTTTTTTTACAGATCTTGCCTCTTGATAACAGTATTTGCTCCAAAGAATTATTAATTTGTACAGTAGTGATAACTGAGAACGGCCTAACTATTGTGTTGACGACACGGGTGGGTGGCGCAGTGTTCTGCGTGTTTCGGGTTCGATTCCCGCACAGACAGCAAATATGTTTATGGCCTACAATTGGTGTATGTAGGTTTTTGTTTGTACCTATTTTTGATGTAAACAGCCAATGTTTTATATTTATCGAGCCTTGTTTTGATTTTGTATTACACATCCTTTTATTGAAATATCGATATTTGACAAATGTTATTATGAATGGAATGAATGAAATAATAGGTGACATGTTCGCTAGAACATGACATGTCATCAATGTCATACACACGAACTCCCTGTACGCTGCTTGAATAAATCAATCATTTGTATACATAGGATGCCCTAGTGACTGACCGTGACTATAGTCCACGATGCGACGTCATGCTCGCACTTCGCCAATACGCCATATGAAGTGCCGCCATCAGAGTCAAGAGCGTCGCCAGTTGATGGCCTAGGGGGAGGGGGGCACGTTGGTATATGGAGGAGGATGGGAAAAGTAGGTATGAGTTTTAAATACCCCCCTCCCCCCCACTGGCGACTCCTTTGGCCAGAGTCAAGTCATTCTCAACGGTAACTTAGTTGAAACCTCCGTAAGCCATACGTTATCATTTTAAGGTGTGATCATTTCGTTATCTTTGTTAGACAACCGCCATCTTCGCTTTTTTATCAGTGTAGCAACGAACCATGAACAAAGAAAACAAGAATGAATCAGCGTTTTTTGTCCCTTTGAAAATATATAAAACAGCTTACATTTGGTTGAGGAACTTTATTATAAGTTGAACTACTTTTAGTAACATCTGCTTTGTAGAAATATTTGAAATTATTTTAAATAATGGCTACAAAAGTTGCTGTAGTAACTGGAGCGAATAAAGGCATCGGCTTCGCGATTGTTCGTGGCCTCTGCAAGCGTTTCGACGGCGCTGTCTACTTGACTTCCCGAAATATTGAACGTGGCCGAAAAGCTATAGCCGACTTCGAAAAAGAAGGTTTAAAACCTAAATACCACCAGCTCGACATCACAGACAAGCAAAGCCTTGAAAACTTCAGAGATTACATCAAAAACAAATATGAAGGCATCGACATTTTGGTGAACAACGCCGGCATAGCGTTCGGAAGGAATTCGACAGACCCTGTAGCGGTGCAAGCAGAACAGACAATATTCGGTAACTACTTTGCTCTGGTGACTACATGTGAAATACTATTTCCAATTCTTAAAAATGGAGCTAGAGTGGTCAACATATCCAGTTCCTACGCCCATTTGAGTAATATACCGAGTTTGGCTCTGCGAGAGAGGTTAAGGGATGAGAAGTTGACTGTTCCGGAGCTCTCAGAACTGATGCAACAGTATGTGGATGCTGCTAAGCAAGGTTCTCATGCTGCAGAGTGGGGCAACTCGTCACTAGTGGTGGCGAAGGTTGGGGTGACCGCTCTAAGTAACATTCATCAACGAATGTTAAATGATCGAGGTGAGTGAACAAAATGTTTGGCCGCGTTTTAAGAAAACAAAAACGTGCCAAGTTACGAATTACTACTCTATGGAAATGGAAGTACCTACGTTTCTAAACTTAATAATACCATAGAGCTCAGATTATGCAACAAAAGGCAGATAGATACCTAGATAGATAGGTACCTACCTATTTGCTTTTGAATTTGTATTTGCTTTTCTGGCTTCACTCTCAGTGTTCCGCGCAGTCTATCTGCGTTTTGTTCCATAATCTGAGCCATAGAGTAGTAATACGTCTGTCATGCTTGTCATGTAGTCGTGACCGTGGCGTGCTGGGGACATTTTGGTTTGTCATCTATACATGACAGTAACGGTCAAAAGGTTAAACCTAGTAGATTGAACTCACTGAACTGACTGCTCCGTTAGTCTAGTGGTCGCAAGTACGACTGCTGAGCGTAGGGTCCTAGCTTTGACTCCCAGGTCAAGTAAAGTAGTTTTGGGTTTTTCCATTAGATTTCTCAGTTGCAGCCAGGAGTTTGCATGTTGGTGGTGGTACATCACCATGCCTTGCAGAGCACATAATGCCGTTGGTCCCGATTGTCATTCGTAGATCTTTGTCAGTTTTACCAAGGTGTATCGTGTTATCCAGTAACTGGAGCGCCTTAGTCTGATTAATCGTTACGATGAAGTATATCTTGAGTGTTTGTTATCAAATTATCAGATAAAGTTACTTTGGTAACAAACAACCAACATTAGGTACTCATTGTCTAGATAAATAAGTACTTTCGCAATCTACTTCAATCAACTTACGACAACAATCAATGAGGTCAGTGCAGAGTTAGCAAAGTAAAGTGCGGTATTCCCTGCCAAACACACCTACTTATCAAATTAACATTGCAATTGTAAATTAAGACTTTGATACCCCTATCTACGATGATACTGTCTCGAACGAATTAAGTTTATCTATTTTCAAAGAGTGCATTAAATTTGTATTTATAATTTCCTGAAAGTATGTAAGTAAATAGGTATGAAAGAAAGAAACGAGTGGGTTTTTTTTTGAAGTTATACTTCTTTAGGCGCGTTATGAAAAAATGATGAGAGTGAAATTTTACGATGCGCGCGCACAGCGTCACACAAAATTCTCACGGGAGTAATTGTAAACAACGCCATCTCTGACGTACATGCTGAACTACTTACTGCCTTCGTTGCTATTTTGTGACTCGAAGAAGTATAACTTCTCACGCGCGTACATAAGTACATTAAATTTGTATAAGTACTCACTGAATTTTTTTTTAATATTAGGTACATACATCTGCAACATCAGAGACTTTGCAGACTTGCATTACCATCTTAAGAACACTAAGTTCAAATGTGTGGAAATTAAATGCTTTTAATTTTCGGTCATCATCTTCCTTGCCATTTCCCAACTATGTTGGGGTCGGCTTCCAGTTTAACCGAATACAGCTGAACAACGAGTATTTCACACGGGGCGAATGCCTGCCTGAACTCCACAACCCATCAGTTACTAGGTAACACGGTACCCCTTGGTAAGACTGGTTGTCAGACTTTCAGCATAGAGCAATGCGAAACACTGACCGCACGCGGCCGGAGTGCGGCCAGTGTTTCGCGATGCTCTATGACTTTCAGGCTTTTGACTACCCATAACGACTGTCAAAGATCTAATGACAGCCGGGACCAACGGTTTTACGTGCGTTCCGAGCAAGAAGCTTATAGATAAAAGTGGAGGCAACACTAAATACCTAAGTGAAGCCAACTGTGGGCAGACGCTCTCTTTCTGAATGCATACATAAGATAAAGAAAATACATATCACTGTCTCGTTCTTATGTATGCATTCAGAAAGAGAGCATCAGCCCACAGTTGGTTTCAAGATTTTGTTCTAAGTGTTGGCTCCATTTATACTTATATCTTCATGGTTCCGAGGCACGGAAGAATGCCGTCGGGTAAAGTGCTTTAACCTTCCACAGACATAAAAGTAAATTCCGTGCACCCTGGCTTCGTGGACACAGACATGTCCTCTCACAACGGTCCCATGACCATCGACGAGGGTGCTGCTGCTCCTCTGTATGTAGCCCTGGATGCTCCGGATTCCCTCAGAGGACAACTCGTGTGGTTCAACAAGGAGATCGTGAAATGGGATGGTGTTAAACCAGAAAGAGAATTCTAACTTTTGGGACTTTCAAGAGACCATTTTTAGGGTTCCGTAGTCAAATGGCAAAAAACGGAACCCTTATGGATCCGTCATGTCAGTCTGTCTGTCCGTCCGTATGTCACAGCACTTTTTTCCGAAACTATAAGAACTAAGTATACTGTTGAAACTTGGTAAGTAAGTAGATGTATTCTGTGAACTGCATTAAGATTTTCACACAAAAATAGAAAAAAAAACAAGAAATTTTGGGGGTTCCCCATACTTAGAACTGAAACTCAACATTTTTTTTTCATCAAACCCATACGTGTGGGGTATCTATGGATAAGTCTTCAAAAATGATATTGAAGTGTCTAAGGTTTTTTTTTCTAAACTGAATAGTTTGCGCGAGAGACACTTCCATAAGTGGTAAAATATGTGCCCCCCCCCCCCTGTAACTTCTAAAATAAGAGAATGATAAAATTAAAAAAATATATGATGTACATTACCTGTTAACTTCTACCGAAAATTGGTTTGAACGAGATCTAGTAAGTCGTTTTTTTAATACGTCATAAATCGTGAACCGCAATTTACCTTTCACTCAATACTGAGCCTACGGAACCCTTCATGGGCGAGTCCGACTCGCACTAAGCCGCTTTTTTTATTAAGTATAATATAAATGTAGACCCCATCACTACTCACTTTATATTATAAACTAGAACTTTCCCCACGATTCTGGTTCGCGTGATTTTTCTTGCGGTTCCCAATTTTTTTTTATAACAAAATATAGCCGATAGCATTTAGTGATAACGCAGCTTTGTTGAATGAATTCCGGAGATTAGCGCGTTCAACCAAACAAACAAACCCTAAAACTTTATTATAAGTAGAATATTTAGTAAAGTTGAGTTCGGGCTGATGTCCATACCTACCGTTCTGATTCTGTAAAGGACAATGCCAGAAGCTCTATAGAACTTTGCCCCACTCAATAAAAGTCATGTGCAATATGTAGCATCTTACTGTTTATTTATTGCTGATAACTACACATTAGTCTTAGTGACTGTAGAACAAGCGGTTTCCGTTTAAATCTAAAAACAATAATGACATTGACTAAAGGTTAAATTGTATTTTAGGTAAAATGAGTTTGTATTTTGTGGGTAGGTATTTCGTAATCCGCAAGTTCTAAAGAAAAACAATTTAGTATAGAAAGGTTCTATATTCATTACATTATTTTCATTAATTTACTTTTTCTGTACATGGGTGGGGCAGGATCTGGCATTGTCATTTATTGTTTGCTATATTTTATTACTTATTAAAAAAAAGTTAACGATTACCTAAAACCAATCACGGGGGCGAAGTTGCGGGCAAAAGCTAGTTAACCAAGAATTTCAAGACATCTATAAAATAACACTTTATTATTGTTTACAGTATTGTTTCGTCAACTTCGTGATTTAAGACTGCGCCGAGCAAAATAATTCAAGACAGTCGTCACTGTTAAAGTGATATAATCAATACTTTTACCATAATTACCATAAAAAATATGTAATGAATACCACAATGAATGTGTTAACCGATTATGGTTGGCAAAAAATAAGAATACTGGTTAATTTAACATACAAAAATACGTAAAGTTGCACAAAATTAAAAAAAAAAAACTCGTTTTTAGTTGAGTTTTGATAGTAAACTGTATTTTTTTTTCACAAACTTGAATTCATGTTAATCTTTAATAAGTATTCATACTACAATTTGTACGTTTTTACATTTTCGAAATGTCGCTTAGTTACTTTATTATTAATTTTTATTTTAATTGACGCGCTGTTTTGAGTCATACATACATACGTTGCGTATGATTCAAAACAGCTCGGAAAATTAATAATAAAATAACTAAGCGACATTTCGAAAATGTAAAAACTACATTAAAGATTAATGTGAATTCAAGTTTGTGAAAAAAAAATACAGTTTACTATCAAAACTCAACTAAAATACGAGATTTTTTTAAAGATTTTTGTACAACTTTACGTATTTTTGTTTATTAAATTAAACAGTATTCTTATTTTTTGCCAACCATAATCGGTTAACACATTCATTGTGGTATTCATTACATATTTTTTATGGTAATTACGGTAAAGGTATTGATTATATTACTTTAACAGTGACGACTGTTTTGAATTATTTTGCTCGGCGCAGTCTTATGGTTTATTGTTATAGTGTTATTTTTATTAGATAGGTAGTTTAACTGGGTCCATATTGGCTCACCTAAAGTTCTTTACCCGAAATTGTACTTCCTAAGGATTTGTAATCCGAATGATCACTCTTCCTAAAATTTTTCATCCTAAAGTTTTTATTCATACTATTTGTAGTGCTACCGGCGATGTTCATAACACTCATGTTTCCGAAAATTGTTATTAATAATATCATTAATGTAAATATATTTAAACTCCTACTGTTTTTTATCATAACGCTTCTGTCCCTAAACATAATTACCATAATATTTTCACTCATACTCGGAAAGAAACATTTACCAAGTGTAATAAAAAATATTTGTGGGTAGAAGATGATATTTATAGTTTTAATTTGAGGGTATGATTAGTATTTGGGGATAAGCTTTACAAACCTACTGCGCGTGCGTGCAAGCAAGCATGCAGCCGGCAAGCAAGCATGTAGCATACAAGCAAGCACGCAGCATACAAGCAAGCATGCAGCGCGCAAGCAACCATACAGCATGCAAGCAAGCAAGCATGCAGCGTGCAAGCAAGCATGCAGCATGCAAGCAAGCATGCAGCGTGCAAGCAAGCATGCAGCGTGCAAACAAGCATGCATCATGCAAGCAACCATGCAACATGCAAGCGAGCATGCAACATGCAGCAGGCATGATTTCTGTCACGGCTCCGGCGTTGCGGGGCTCCGGCGGTCCCACGCGAGCTTATCGTCGCAGATGGTATTCACGCTCACCACCGCAGCTTCGACTTGCTGGCCGGCTTTGCCGGCCAGCCTCAGCCGCGGCGGCGGGCGTTAAAACCACCTGCTCCTCAGCTCGCGGGCCGCCTCGCCCCTCCGCGCCTACGCGGTTTTAAATTACACTCTAGGGGTAGGGCAGACCAGACTACGTGGAGTCGGTTTCGCAGCGATTCTTTTCTGTCATTAACTTTTGTAGCACAACATATTCACTTTTTAAGACAATATTTTAGTTATTGTCTATTTATATATATTTTCGTTGAAATAAATTCCATGAAAAATACACTGAACAAACAATATTCGTTAAAAAATAATTCTACTGATTGATAAGTTTGTTAAACAAAAAAATGAGAATAAAAATTAATTGAATTGTGTTTCTGTGAAATATGTTTCATTGAAGTAAATAGTCTTTGAAACAATATTAGTCGAAATAAACACGAAAGAAGAATAACAAGAAAGAAATATGATATGAAACATTTTCTGGAAAATGAAATTCTATGAAATTTCTGGCTGCCAAACAAGGGGACACCGTTATACATGTTATGTGAAAATAAAGTTACGCAAAATTAATGTATATAGTACTGATTATTATGAATAAAAAGAAATCTAAACAAAAAAGATATGACTTTGAATAATAGTGTAAAAGATGGTTATGTTGAGAAAATATAGGAAAACAAATAAAAGTATAATAGATGTTTATTGCTACTGACATTATGAAGTTGAATGCTTCGGATTATGAACATTAGAGACAGAGTAGTTAGGAATTGTGATTGTTAGGATGAAAAATGTTAGGAAGAACATTTTCGGATTTCCAATTATCGGAGTTAAGAATTTAGGTGAACTTTGGCGCACCCAGTTTAACTTAATACCTACCTACTTAAGTTATTAAATAAAAGTAATTAGGTAGGTACCCACTTTAAAAAGGCTCCGTTTTTTCCTTTTGAGGTATGAACTCTAACACCTTACAAATGGATTACAATAATTTATAAACCCTCTTCAAAATGTTTGTAAAAGTGACAAAAATGGAAACCGGAGACTGATGTCATAGGTTTGTAACATTCAAATTAGCACCGACGACGTAATTTGTTTCACACATTATGCTTAGGCATTATTTCATAACAATCGATATAGCGCACATAGAATTATTATATTTATACCATACCAGCGATAGGTACTCAGGGCTGCTATCCACATAAGGGGAATCCGGTTCGCATTGTCAATACAGCGTTTTCCAAAGTTGTACTGAGAACTGCCAACTTCTATCGGCCAAACACGGCGATTAGGTACGGCTAAACCCGCCCCCCCCCCCTCCCCCCCGGTTTAGCCGTACTCGCCACGGTTTGCCGTAATCGCCACGGGGGACTATTCCCAGCAATGGCCATGTAGACATGATGACTGAGAATGCCGGACCCTTAGGCGATTCGCATACTCCCCGCATCACGCCGCGTAGCGCGGGAGTGCGTGATCTTACGTTGCTTGAAAGTATATCTTTGTATTGAAAACACGTGCCTGACTGAGTCGCCACGCACCCCGCTGCGTGATGCGGGGCAGTGTGCGAATCGCGCGACGATATACTCCGGCGACCTTGAGCGACCAGAGAATCGTTTAAACTGCGTCCAAAACTCTCAAAGATTAGGTAGTCGAAAAAATTTCATAAAAGATAGTATTCTTTAACTTAAAAAAAAGGCGTCTGTAAGATAGTGTAACTTCCGTTTAATTATACCTGGTAGATTTTGTGTGATTGTCAATGTTTTGTCCGCGTCAGACACAACTTCACGTGTTAATTAAACTACCTATTTATATGGATATAATCAAAAATATTCACATACTAAATGATTAAGAGAATGTTAGACATACTTATATTTTTTTTTTCAAATCATTTAGGTACACTACACATTTTGACGTGATTGTCAGTTTAAAATCTGTAAAAGTCGTTAATAGCCCCTTAAAACTCCACCTGTCTTTTTACAAAACGAGTTTTAATATTTCAGTTAAAACCTAAGCCTTTGATCCAGTTATTGTATTTGGAGCTTTATTCAGACTGTGGTAAAATATTTATTGTCAACTTAAGACTCGGCTGTAAAGTCAGAGTTGCCTTTGCTGCTTTTAAAAGTCAAAGCATTTATTTCAATTAAACTATTTCCAGGCACTTTTGCATGGATAAGGAATCGGTTAGTTAGCCAGAAAGTTAAAACTAGTTGCTCGTTCCAGAACGTAAGTAGGTCTTTATGTAAAAGAACGAGCAGGAAACTCACGGTAAGTATAGAAAAAAAAACAAGTGGAACTGTCTACAAATTACTTATGCGGAACAATATGTAAAATAACAACAACCTTGATCAGTTTAGTTTGAACAACAAATGAGCTTTTCGTCAAAGTTGAATTTGACGACGAAGGTTATTTTACATAATGTTCCGCATAATAGGGTATTTCACCAAAAATATATAATTAGTCCGTCACTTATATTATTGAAAAATATTGGATACTCGTACGTATTTTTTGTTTTATCAAATCAATAAAAACTAACGAAAATAAAACGCATCACATGAATGACGGTTTGTGACGTCACTTCGCCAGTAAAAGTGTACTGACAAAGTAATGTCACACGAGTTTTCGACGCACTGTATCGTCTTAATTTTTTGTTTACGTGAGAAAAGAAAAAACACGTGTCCAATATTTTTTGGAAATCTACCTGACGGACTAGTCAATTAGATTTTTTTGGTAAAATAGCCTATTATTGTGCCAAATGCGGAATAGCTGCGTGGGCACTTCCACTTGCTTTTTCTATTCCCGTGAAGAAACTCCACGGACATTCTTTGTAAACATTGTATTTATCAGTGTTTTTGTTGGATGTTTTTGGGGAGTGAACCGACAAATGAAAACGTGTCCAACACGGCACGCCATCGCCACCAAGAAAACGTTACACGGAACATTTCTAAGTACAAAATAAATAAGTATAAGTACGGTCAGCAACGAAAGTCGATTAACACTTCAGATGGTTAAATCATAATTCTTGAGCAGAAGGAAATACGGACAGGATAGAAAATGAAGATAAAATAAACTCTTGACTATGGGCTGAAATACTGTAAAGTATTACTTACATCGTATTTGGTTTTGTGTCTTTTTAGAGGATATGACAATGTAATAGTGTTAATCTACTTTTGTTGCTGACCGTACCTACCTACCTACAAAGTTAAGGTTTCTGTTTCTTTTTTTTTTCCTATCATTTAAACCTACAATAACACTTTAATGAAATATTGAAAAGAAAAGGCGTTTTGAGGCGAGTGTCCTCTAGTATAAAGTTTATGGGTAAATGACAACACCGAGCGAGTGTAGAAAATGGAATGATTTATTAAAATTTTTTTTTTTTTTTTTTTTTTGATATGACCACTCGCAGCGCAACAACTCTCTGAGGTTGATGCTGCTTAACCGGACAATCCTGTGGTGGCCGAAAATTACTTTAAGGCCCCCAGCCAGGGCTTACAAACTAAGGATATTTATTAAATGAACAGACACTAAGGGCACCCCCTGCGGGGTTCGAACCTAGGCTTAGTGCGTCATTAAGGGGACAGCAATGGTCAGGCTGGGTCGAAATTATTTAGGGGAATTTAAAGCTACAGGCTCAGCGGCGCGGGCTGGCTCGTCGAGCAAGAGTCGGGCTGTGATATTACGGGGGGTCGCGGAGGGCCTCGGCGGCGGGGCCGGAGTCGCGGTCGGTATTTGTTTTTGTACTTACTACGGATCGTACTGGTTTCCCTACTACTCTCTTGGATGAGGGTGATGGGATCATCGGGTTCGATGAGGGTATGCCTTGGACGGCGAATCTTCGATATTAGTGATGGGACGTACCGGGATGCCGAAGAAATTAGGGGGTTGGGGTGTTTCTCGGCTGAGTCAAAGAAACGCTTGGTAAGACGTTTCATGCACTGTTTGATAGTGGGGATTTTCAGGTCGACATGTAGTCGTTCGTTCCTAATGTACCACGGGGCGCCCGTGGCATTTCGGAGAAATCGGTTTTGAAGGGTCTGCATCCTATGTAGGTGGTGGGGCTTGGCGTGTGCGAACACGGGGCAAGCGTAGGTCAGGATGGGCCTAATGCACGCGGTGTAAATACGCAATTTGCACTTAAGTGACAATTTGCTGCGCGCATTCAGCACAGAGTGGAGCCTGCCGAGGGCGAAAGCGGCGCGCGAACGTACCGTCTTTATGTGCTCCCCGAAGGATAATCTCCGGTCTAGGATGACCCCCAAGTATTTAGCTTGCTTCTCCCAAGGGATCGGCTTGCCGAACAAGGTGATCGGGCTAGGAATTTATTAAAATAAAATGAGCCCTATTATATTACAAACTTAAACCTATGCGTAGTGATATACCTAAATGCTAAAATATGTACAACCAATCAGAGCGCAGGATTCCGAAGTATTTAGATCGATCGCGGTCGCGATTCACTCCGCGGGTCAAACCATAAATATCCCGCGCTTCTAAGGGGCGCTTTAGTCTGCGTTCGCGCTTCGTGGCGGAAGGACGCATGTGTATGCTTTCAGGATGGCGGCGCGCAGAGGTCGCGCTACCGCTACATAGCTCCCCCTCAAGCGAAGCGTACGTTATTTTTCACTCTGCGGCCGGATCTTGTGACGTAGGTGTTGTTGCGCGTTGAGCTCGATGGATGAAGTGCAGCTGATGAGTTGGAATTAGCTTGAGTCGACGTCGGTGCGATCGGTGGCGGTGTTGCTGGCGCTGTCGGTGCCGGCGGCGGTGGCGACGGCGGCGACGAGCGTGGCGTTACTGTAGTCTGTGTGTTGTCACTGTTGTCTTCGTTGTATAGATGTGCTGGTTTTAATCTGTCGACTGACACAACGGTGGTACGTAACGGTAGTTGCAGTGTGAATAGTTTTCCATCTTCGCTGCGGTGTAGTACTTCAAACGGGCCGTCGTAGGGTGGCGTGAGCGGTCTGCGCACGGTGTCGTTGCGCAGAAACACATGTGTACAGGTTGCGAGATCTTTGTACACGAATGTGTTCGCGTTCGTTGAGTGCGTTCTTCTCACAGGCGACAACGACGACATTGTTTCAGTCAGCTGGCGAACAAACTCGGCGTCTTCGATATTCGGCGTTGTAGGCACGAAGAAATCAGACGGGATGCGTATTGTTGTACCGTATGTCATCTGGGCCGGGCTGACGGAGGTGTTCTCATTAAGTGCGGTGCGAAGTCCTAGGAGAACTGTAGGTAATTCTTCACTCCAGCGTGTTGAGGCCGATCGCGCCATCAACGCGGACTTTAGTGTTCGGTGCCATCGCTCGACTTGACCATTTGCCTGCGGGTGAAATGCAGTAGTCCGAATGCGAGTGACACCAAACTTCTTCATCAGCGACGTAAACAGTGCAGACTCAAACTGTCGTCCTTGGTCCGTAGTAATACGTAGCGGGCAGCCGAATCGCGATATCCATCCGTCGTACACAGCTTTCGCTACTGTTTCAGAAGTGATGTCACGCGTAGGTATCGCCTCGGGCCATTTGGTGCAGCGGTCGATCATCGTGACTAGGTATCTATAGTCATTAGATAGCGGCAGTGGTCCGACGAGGTCCAGATGAGTATGTGCGAACCTAGTAGATTCTTGGAATTCACCGAGTGGGCTTTTCACGTGTCGATGAACTTTAGCGCGCTGACACCCAATGCAGGCCCTTGCCCATGTAGCTATGTCCCGGTTCATAGAAGGCCAGAAGTACTTCGTTGCTATGATTTTTCTTGATGTTCGAACTCCGGGATGACTTAATTCATGTTGCGCTTTGAAGGCGGCAAGACGATAAGTTGATGGTAAATAAGGTCGAATGTTCGCTGTAGATGTTTCGCATAGTATAGGTCGTTGAACTCCGGGCATAGTCAGTCGGGTAAAGTTGAGTTTGGGGTTGTTCAGGCAAGCTTGTAACTCAGCATCGTTTTCATATTCTTGAACGAGTTTGTTGTAGTCGATAGTTGAGTTCAGTAGTTCGACTTCTGATATCCGTGATAACGCGTCAGCTGCTTCGTTTTTATCGCCATGAATGTACTTGATGTTTGTGCAGAATTGACTTATGTAGTGAAGTTGTCGCTCTCTTCTTGGTGTGTCGGTACTGCTCGGCGTTCTTGTAAGCGCGTACGTTAGAGGTTTGTGATCGGTGCAGATCGTGAGGTCATTGCCCTCTATCAGTCGACGTAAATTCTTAACAGCTGTGTACATCGCAAGTAGTTCGCGGTCGTACACACTGTATCTTCGCTGCGTCTCGCTCATTGTCTTGGAGTAGTAGGCGAGTGGTTTCCACACGTTGTCAACCTTCTGTTGAAGTACGGCGCCGAGACTGGTATCAGATGCGTCGGTAAGTAAACAAAGCGGAGCGTTTTGTATTGGATGCGTCAGAACGGTCGCCTCGAGTATGCTTTGGCGGCATTGTTCGAAGGCTTGTTCGGCTTCAGGCGTCCAGGCGATTGGTGATTTGTCGTTCTTTTTGCTATTGTGTAGGTACTTGTTTAGTAGGTTTTGATGTTCGGCTTGATGAGGTAGGCAGCTGCGGTAAAAGTTGATCATGCCTAAAAATCTTCTGAGTTCTTGTATTGTAGTTGGTTTCGGATAGGTGATTATTGCTTGAATGCGATCTTCAGTGGGTTTGATTCCGTCTTGCGTGACTTCGTATCCGAGAAATTGTATTTTGTTCGTGCCGAATTCACACTTATCGATGTTGAGTGTGACGCCATAGTTGTTCAATCGTTCAAGTACTTGATGTAGGTGGCGCTGGTGTTCTTCTTCATTCGTTGAGTAAACAAGTAAATCGTCGACGAAACAAAATACTATGTCATCGAGTCCACGTAATACTTCGTGCATGAAACGTTGAAACGTTTGACCTGAGTTGCGTAGGCCAAACGTCATGCAGTTAAACTCGAAGAGACCGAATGGTGTTATAATGGCGGTCTTTGCAGCATCTTTTTCATCGATTGGTATAGAAAAATATGCCATCTTCATGTCCAGTTTTGAAAAGACTTTTTTCCCGTGTAGTTGGTACGTAAAGTCTTGAATTCTCGGAATTGGATAGCGGTCGGGTACAGTCACGGCGTTAAGTCTTCGGTAATCGCCGCATACACGTAGTGAACCATCTTTTTTCTTGACGACGTGTAGTGGACTGGCCCATGGACTCTTCGAAGGTTTGCAGATACCCATCTCCATCATCTTTTCGAATTCGAGTTTTGCGGCGTTGTATTTGTTCGGAGGAAGGGGGCGTGGCCTCGAGTAAATAGGTTGTCCTGTTGTTTCTATGCGGTGTGTTACGTCGTGTTTAGCCGGAGTCTTGAGTGACATGGGTCGCAGAATGTCTGGATACTTCTTCAGGATGTCATGATAGGCGTGGTTACGGTCGATTATGTAGACGGTTTCTTCAGTTGACTGTACTTGGACGGCGTTAACGCTGAGATCGGTAACGCGGTCGATTAGTCTTCGGTGATGTAAGTCGACTAGTAATTTGTGATTTACTAGAAAATCTGCGCCCAGTATCGATGTCTTAACGTCAGCGACGACGAATGTCCATCTGAATTTTCTACGTAAACCTAAGTTGAGCTCGAGTGTACGCTCTCCGTAGGTACATATTTCTGTGCCGTTCGCTGCGAATAATTTGTAGGTGTTTTCTGTCGGCTTCAAATATTGTTTGTTTCTTGCTGCTAACACAGATATGTCGGCTCCGGTGTCGACAAGAAACTTCTCTCTGTTGTTAATGTCGGTGATGCATAGGCGGTGGCTTCGTTGATTAACATCGACTCCCGCCACAGTCGATGTATGTTCTAGTTTTCCCGCTTCTTTGTTGAACACGGGGACTCACACCTGCGAGCTTCTTCTCCGAATCGGTGGTGATACCAACACAGCCAATCAGCGTCGCCCGGCTTGCTTGGCGCGCGGGAATTTTGGCGCGAACCGCTGCGTTGCCGCGACGCGGACTGGTGGCGGGAACGGGGGCGAGGGCGGCGGGGGTACGCCGCGCGCTGTTGTTGACTCGTGCGTAGGTCAGCGATCTCGAGTGATAATTTTTCGATTTGTTTTGATAACAAATCGACTTGTAGGTTCGTCATGGATGCAGCATTCTGTTGGCTTTCGCGTTGACTTGACGTGGTTGCGGTGGAGACTGCGGCGACTGATGCTGGCTCGAAGTGCTCCATCATTTTGTCGGCCATTGCAGCTAGTATCTCGAGCGTGGATTCGGTGTTTACAGAGAGCACGGCGCGGACTTGCGTGGGCAGCTGGTTGAGCCACATGACTTGGAGTGCTTCATCTGTTAGGAGTTTCCCGCTCAAATCACGCATCTTGCGGAGTAGCTGAGTAGGTTTCTGGTCGCCGAGTTCGAGGCCGCCGAGTAATTTCTGTAGCTGGCGATGGTCTGATTCCTGGTATGTTGATATCAGCCTGTTCTTGAGTGCGGTGTACTTGCCAGAACTAGGTGGATTGAGGATGATATCGCCAATCTGTTCTAAATCGTTGTAGCCCAGCTGTGTGACGACGAGGTTGAATCTTTGTTCTTCTCCGATTTTGCTAGCGGCGATGGCGGCTTCAAATTGAGCGAACCAGAGACGGGGGTTTTGGCGCCAAAATGGTGGTATACGTGCTGGTAGTGATACCGTAGCCACGTCGCTCTTCGCTGTCACGGTACCTTGGGCGTCACAGAAATCTTCGGCATTATCCCTTGACATGATGCTGTTTCACTTGATCTCGACGGTTCTTCACTATTAGAAGTATCTGAAGGTAGGCGTCTTGATTCAGGATTGTCGGGTCACCAATTTTGAGGCGAGTGTCCTCTAGTATAAAGTTTATGGGTAAATGACAACACCGAGCGAGTGTAGAAAATGGAATGATTTATTAAAATTTTTTTTTTTTTTTTTTTTTTTTTTTGATATGACCACTCGCAGCGCAACAACTCTCTGAGGTTGATGCTGCTTAACCGGACAATCCTGTGGTGGCCTAAAATTACTTTAAGGCCCCCAGCCAGGGCTTACAAACTAAGGATATTTATTAAATGAACAGACACTAAGGGCACCCCCTGCGGGGTTCGAACCTAGGCTTAGTGCGTCATTAAGGGGACAGCAATGGTCAGGCTGGGTCGAAATTATTTAGGGGAATTTAAAGCTACAGGCTCAGCGGCGCGGGCTGGCTCGTCGAGCAAGAGTCGGTCTGTGATATTACGGGGGGTCGCGGAGGGCCTCGGCGGCGGGGCCGGAGTCGCGGTCGGTATTTGTTTTTGTACTTACTACGGATCGTACTGGTTTCCCTACTACTCTCTTGGATGAGGGTGATGGGATCATCGGGTTCGATGAGGGTATGCCTTGGACGGCGAATCTTCGATATTAGTGATGGGACGTACCGGGATGCCGAAGAAATTAGGGGGTTGGGGTGTTTCTCGGCTGAGTCAAAGAAACGCTTGGTAAGACGTTTCATGCACTGTTTGATAGTGGGGATTTTCAGGTCGACATGTAGTCGTTCGTTCCTAATGTACCACGGGGCGCCCGTGGCATTTCGGAGAAATCGGTTTTGAAGGGTCTGCATCCTATGTAGGTGGTGGGGCTTGGCGTGTGCGAACACGGGGCAAGCGTAGGTCAAGATGGGCCTAATGCACGCGGTGTAAATACGCAATTTGCACTTAAGTGACAATTTGCTGCGCGCATTCAGCACAGAGTGGAGCCTGCCGAGGGCGAAAGCGGCGCGCGAACGTACCGTCTTTATGTGCTCCCCGAAGGATAATCTCCGGTCTAGGATGACCCCCAAGTATTTAGCTTGCTTCTCCCAAGGGATCGGCTTGCCGAACAAGGTGATCGGGCTAGGAGAGGGGGGGAGGCGGACTCTGGGTCTTGTGAAAATGACCGCCTGACTCTTGTCGGGATTGACTTTAAAATAAAATGAGCCCTATTATATTACAAACTTAAACCTATGCGTAGTGATATACCTAAATGCTAAAATATGTACAACCAATCAGAGCGCAGGATTCCGAAGTATTTAGATCGATCGCGGTCGCGATTCACTCCGCGGGTCAAACCATAAATATCCCGCGCTTCTAAGGGGCGCTTTAGTCTGCGTTCGCGCTTCGTGGCGGAAGGACGCATGTGTATGCTTTCAGGATGGCGGCGCGCAGAGGTCGCGCTACCGCTACAGGCGCAAATTCGTTAGTTATTTCCCTATTTCTATTTGTAGGGGAGTTGCACCCCGCACACCTGTGATTTTATGGTCTGGCGGTCAAAGGGTTAATTACATTTAAAAGCGACCCACCCCGACAACGCACGGTTGCAATTTGTCGGTGAATTTTCGAATACAAAAAAAAAAATTACAAAAAAGACAACCGCCTCCAAAAAGTAAAAAATAACTTTCAATTCGCAAGTCGGCGGCTTTGGTTTTGTTTGTTGTTTTGTATTGCCTTTTTACTTGCGAATTGAAAGTAATTTTTTACTTTTTGAAGGCGGTTGTCCTTTTTGTGAAATTTTTTTTTTTTCGCTTTTTAGTGCCTACTTCTCATCATAGAAATTAATTACGACACGGCGACACCAAAAAAAAACTGTCATCCCTTAGTTTTCAACCCTTAGGGGTGGAATATTTTCTTGAAATTTATATGGGACCAAATTTGAGGTATACAATATCAATTAAAAAAAGAATTATCGAAATCCACCTACACTGAAAAAAGTTATGCGTGGTCAAACGTAAAAATAAATACATAAAAAATTTAACCCTTTCACGCATATGGGACACATATGTCCCCCCACAATTTTTACCAGTTACAGCTACACTGGGAAAGTAAAACCATTTTTGTATTTAAGTTTTTAAGATTCATTGTACCTTTTCGAGTTTACAAGCTGGTAAATAAAAAAAAAAGATATCTGACAAAAAAGTTGGTGGCGCGAAAAGTGATAAATATTTTGGCTAGACGTCAATATTGTTTTTTTTTTTATTGATAAATAGTGAATTTTGACGGCCGTTTTTCGTCAGGTTCATATTCACAGGTAAGTGTAATTATTATTTTATTATTTATTTTCGGTTTTCTTAGTCAAAATTATGCATATTATGTGAAAAAGTCTAAAGGGACGCGGGTGTCCCAATATGCATCAAAGGAGACTTTTGCTTCGAAGTCATTGGCTATTACAATCATCGTATTGTTTCTCAATTTTATATATTTTACTGCAGAAAATGTCTTCAAATCGGCATCGAAAATTTTCGCTGCGGGAGGAACGTATTTTTGGAGTCCCGTTAGCTGATAACAGTGACGACGAGGATGATTTACGCCTTGATGAAGAGAACCAAACATTTTTAGCACATGATATGGATGCAGATATGTCGACTATTGTAATTGAACCAAGTTCAGCGTCTCTAGTGAAAAACATAATTGATTCTTGCAATAAAACACTATTACTCCATCTTTCAATTGGCGGGAAAACTCCTATGTACCGCACAGTTTTGGTGAGATTCAAGGATATAACTTTAGTACAAGAGCACATTTTAGATTGCACCTACACTTCTGATATGAAAAATACTCCAGTAAAATGTTACAGTGCAGTAGGACATTTCGGAAAATGTGGAAAATCAGACAAATAACATGATATATATTATATCTCTCTCCATCTCTACATGCTAATTGTTTCGCTGAATATCACAAAATTTATGTTACAAATTATAAATAAGTTTCTTATATTAAATAATTTGTATTTTCTACCACAGTTTGTTTTTATTTTGCAATAAAAATGTTAGAGTATTTTTGCTGCGATACGTAACAATTTATATACCTTGACGCATATTGGGACATATGTGTCCCCTTCACAAAAACACTAAAATACACTCATCTTCTTTATTTTGTATTACTTTTATGTTAAATCAGGCCAAAATAAGTAGATAAAAATAAACAAAATCATTTTTATTCTCTTAGAATAATTATAAACGTGAAAGGGTTAAAAATGTTCATAAAATGAAAACTACTGGGCTAAACAATGTTAAATTTTTATGGGACCAAATGGCAACTATTCCGCATCAAACTAAAGAAGAATCATGTAAATCGGATCATAAATCTCGGAGTAATCGATGTACATACATAAAAAAAAACCAACTGAATTGAGAACCTCCTCCTTTTTGAAGTCGGTTAAAAAGCCTTATATACAGACCTTGTCCTGACAATTACGAACACAGCAAAAAGACATTCAGTCAAATCGGTCGAGCCGTTCTCAAAGGATGATCTTTCATAAGTACACGCCGCAGTAACTGATTTTTATTTAGATACTAGCCAAGAAACTAATAGGTAAAAGTGGAGGCAACACTCTGAACACATAAGTGAAACCAACTGTGGGCAGAGGCTATGCATACATAAGAACGAGACAGTGATATGTGTTTTCTTCATCTTATATGCATTCAGAAAGAGAGCGTCTGCCCACAGTTGGTTTCACTTAGGTATTTAGTGTTGCCTCCACTTTTACCTATAAGCTTCTTGGTACTAGCTGACCCGACAGACGTTGTCTTGTCCCTATGTATCTACCCTACGTACGCACCTACCCTTCTCTACCTACCATACCTAACTATCTACCTACCTAAAATTTTCTTTTATACAAACCTTGTACGACATTCGGAAGTTATGCGCTTACATACATTTCGGCGATTCATTTTTATATATAGAGTTATAGAAAGATTGACAAATTATGACTAATTAAAACCCGTACGGGTCGATCGGATATGGATAAGCTACGATTGGCGCGGCCGTTCCTTGGATGGGTGATCATCCAATTCATACCGAGACGCCTCCATGCCTAGGAAAAAGCACGTAAAACCGTTGGCTCTAGATGTCATTTGTAGATCTTTCACAGTTGTTCAACCAGTCTTAATAAAGGTATCGTGTTACCCAGTAGCTGGGTTGTGATGTCCGATAGGCAGTCACTGCATGTAAAACACTGGTATTTAGATGCGTCTGGTAGTAAACTTCCTGCAATTTTCGAACGCGTCTTTCGTTCGACAGAAGTATTGTGCATATGCGTGTAACCGAACGCGTCCCTGTCATATTTCGCTCCTAATTGATACGTCAATGTCAAACTTGACAACATTAATGTTTATTATCTTGCTTGCCGTTTTCGTTAGCTAAAGGCGTAAGTAAATAAAAACAGTGCATTATAATGTGCTAAGCAGTTTATTAGGTCTTTCGAGTTAAAGGCACTTAAACTTTAATGTTTTAAATTCCACTGGTTTTTTAATAATATTACAATAGCAAGAATAAATCATGGTTCCAGTAATATAACTTTTTTAAACATTCATGATTTATGTCCAGTCAGTATTTTTTTAATACAAATATATTTTAAAATAGTAGTATAGTCTTATCATTATTAATCTATAAACTTATTAAAAACATAAAATCAGCGTATTAGGATCACTTTCGTGTATTAAAATTCTCATTTTTTTTGTATACAATCTTCTTTATAAAAACAAATAGGTTTTACAAAAATTATGTAGCTATGTAGTATAAAACCTTTTTATAACAAGTCGTATAATTAAAATATAATATTTTAAATAAAACTAACATTTTATTGGAAGGAATGATTGCTTGCTTAGCGCAGAGCACCGAATACTTATATCTTAGATACTGGCTTAGAATAATTAAAATACTAGAACATAAAGTAGAATAGGTTTATCCTACTGGAGCGTCTCATGATACCACTAACGCTAGATTTTGAGGATCTTGGCTTAGGAGCATTTACGTCCCACGGTATCACATACAAAATTTCCAGTTAAGCCAAATCTTTGTATAAACCGATTTTGATCTATACTAATATTGAACGTGCCTATCTCTCAAGTTTGTATGAGATGCCATGTGGCGGCAAAATTCTTAAAACAAAAACCTTGACAACACGTAAACATACCATACCAAGCTGGATCACGAAACTCACTCATCATCACTCAGTTTTAGGCTGCCTGTATGTCTATTCTGTTACAATCTCCCTCGGTGAACACCTAGGTGAAGTGAGCTGTCATCCGTTCCGACGTTACGGATGTACAACACTACAATCGGATGTCAGCTCATTTCACCGAGGAAGATTGTAACAGAATAGCAGTTCAGTACATAGAAGCAGAGTGAGACAGCGGAGCGAGGGAGTAAAGCGTAGCGGAGTTGCGGACTTTTCCACAGTGCGTAGGTATAGTAGGTTGCAATCAAGAAGCTTATAGATAAAAGTGGAGGCAACACTAAATACCGAAGTGAAACCGACTGTGGGCTAACACTCTCTTTCTGAAAGCATACATAAGAACTCCAAACTCAAAATCATTTATTTCAAATATATAATTCACAGGTACTTTTGAATAGGGTATTTTACTCTGTATGAGAAAAAATCTATAAATATGATAATGAGACAGTTTAGGCATAAAGCAGTCAAAAAAGGTAAGTTTTAGTTCATAAAATAACAAAACAAATTTTTAAATTCAATTCAAAGTTTTCAGTATTTTTAATCTGTTCTAAAACACCGTGAAATAGTAGCGGCCATGTTATTACGCCACACGGCTGTGTAAACAAAAAAGTGTCAACTGTTAGTCAACCGATTGGCGTAATATAGGCTTTGTACTTTTATTATTTTCGTAACTAACGTATTTTTTTAATTATTACACCTATTACAAAATATGCTTTTAATTATTTTTAAATTATATAGGTACAATTATCATATTTAATAAGAGCGCATTTGATACAAAACGAACTGACGTCATTTACGCTGAGCAATATGGCGTCCAGTAAGAGGCGTTTTCGTCAAACTACGCGCGCAATTTGAAAATTTAAAATTTAGATGCATTTTTATGGCACTTATCGATTGAATGAAAATTTTGTGTTTTTTTTTGGTGGCATACTAGCACTACAGAATTTCATTGAGACACTTTTCAAAAATGGGTGTAATACCCTATTGTCAGAGTCGTACAGTCAGAAAGTTGAAGCTAATTGCTCGTTGCAAACAGTAGGTTTCTATGGAGCGAGCAAGAAACTCCATGAACACTCTTTTAAAATCAATAATATGTTACAAATTTCGGTTACATCATTCATATTGAATCTAGGGTACAATGTGAGAACAATGTAACAAGTCGTGTATGCTAAAAGAGGTTTAGATAAAAATATAATCATAATAAACAATTCAAAATCGGACGAGACAGTGACATGTGTTTTCTTTATCTTATGTATGCATTCAGAAAGAGAGCGTCAGGCCACAGTCGGTTTCACTTCGATAGTGTTGCCTCCACTTTAATCTATAAGCTTCTTGACTGCAATACCCTGCGGCCGGCTTTTACGCTTCCCCGCTCAGCTTCTAGATTTTGCGTGAATTTTTAAAATTAATTCGCAAATCCTTGTCCACTGAGCAGGGCCTCAAGTCTGCTATTACAATAGTGTCAGAATGGTCTATCATTGATGTCATAATTGTTGATTTTGACAAGTTTGGTAATCTACTAATATAATGGCGTCATTATGACTTTCCAATGGTCAACCACTGACACGCCATTGAAAGAAATGATACAGAATGGTAATCTCGCATAATGACAAATGAATGACTGACTTAGTTTTACTAACTTCTTACTACTTCAGATTGCTTATAACACTTATAAATATTATGTAAAAATATATATAAATGAAATCTGGTATGAAGAAATGTTCAATAAACGGGTTTCATAATAGTGGCAGTACGACAATGTCATTATAACACAATTCTATTACGAGACCATTGACCGACCAATGATCGACCATTATGAATTTAGCAGATTACGAACTTTTTGCAAAATGACAATGGGATCGTGTTGGAATGACGAAATTATTAAAATAGCAGACTTGGCCCCCAGAGCGGAGGTATTATGCAATTCCATTGGCTAATTAACATTGGCACAATTCCGCTCCGCTTGTCTGCTCTCAGGTCCAGGTGGCCGTCAGCCTTACAGCACCCTTGCGACACGGCATCGGCACGGCAAAATTAGTCGCCGTAAACTTTTTTATCTTGTCATTACAAAAAAATATTTTAACTCTCACGATTTAAAGCTCAAATTCGAATGACGACGTATTTGCCATGTCGAAGCCGTGGTAAACTCAGAAGCGCTCCCTAACGCTCAGCATTCAACAAGTAAGGTATGACGTCATCAATGCTGACGTCACCGACGAACCCAACGAAGAACACGTCTTCGAGGAATGGTCCTGAGAAGGTCCTCAAGACGGGCAGCTGCAGTAGTAGGGTGGCCAGTCGGTCCTCGTCGGGCTGACAGGACGCGCGGAGGGACCGCAGGACCTTGATTTGGTAGTCTTGGAGTTTGCGGGTCAGGAAATCTGGGACGCCGTCTGGGGAAAGAGAATTGTAAAATTGTGAGAATTAAAATATTTATAATATACTAGCTGACCCGACAGACGTTGTCCTGTCCCGATCTACCGAACATTTGGATGGGGGATGAAAAGGGGGGGAAAAAGGGGGATGAAAAATAGATGTTGGCCGATTCTCAGACCTACCCAATATGTACACAAAATTTCATCAGAGTCGGTCAAGCTGTTTCGGAGGAGTACGGGAACGAAAACTGTGACTCGAGAATTTTATATATTAGATATTTCTAATATTTACAATATAATACAGCCTGTTTTTTTTATCCCATAACTCTCGGGTATGAATGAGACCATATCAAAGAATCAACTGACATGATATGAATTATTTTAAAATTTTCTTTTTTCTTACAATAAAAATAACAAAGTCACGATTATTGATGTAAAACACCCTTACGTAAAATATGACAACGTCGCATTTTCTTGGCTTTAAATATGAATGATTGGATTGAATGAAAATGAATTACTCGTATTTATCAATAAAACTTACATACCTACACACACAATTATGATGGATGATATCTTTGAAACTATGCATTTATGAACCACATTTACAAGAATAATAAAATAGAAAACCTAAAGTAAAACTGAATTAAGCTAAACTATTAAAAACTATGAAACTAAAACTGAACCACATATTCTAGGACATTTTGTATAATTTTTACTTATAGAATATCCTAGAGTTACAGGATATACAAAAAAAAAACAGGTTGTATAACAACAGAATCTACAATTTTATTTGGTCGATTTCAACGTTCAGAAAAAAATATTAACTTTAAACGATTGATATCATTTTAAAATAACGAATTTGATAAGCATAACTTTTATTTTTATTTTTTAGATTCAAAATACGCTAAAGAAAACTAATTTAGATTCGAACATGCCACTTGTATGCTTTAGATTAAACAGGGTTTATGTCTTCTTATCTTTTTTCTTGTTTTTACAACTTTTACCATGGATTAGTGTGGAACAGCTGTTTATTTTTTAAGAACCGATGAAAAATTACGTCACAAGAATCATAAACTGAATGCATGATTAGAGTCGTGAGTTACGACGTACGTAATGAGGTGAACAGACTGTGATTCAGACAAAACGGTGGCCTATATTTTTTGTTAGCGTAATATTTATAATTTACCTGGTGAGAACAAGCACAGCGCCCTGAGGTGCGCATGTTCACGTTGCTGCACTCGCAGCTGTTCCATGTTGCTGATGAACTGCTGCAAACGGGACAGACTGCTGCTAACTTCGGCTATCCGCTCGTCTGAGTAGTCTGAAGCTGAGATCTAGAACGGCAAATTAATATAGTTGTTTAAAATTACTTACATGTAGTGGATTAAGATAGTAATTCTGAGGTAACTAGATTCCTGCACAGGTTAGTTTGCGAAAACAATTCGGTAGGCCAGTCAGTAACCTCGTTTCTTTTTAATAAAAATAAAAAGTGAACGATTGTCAAGCGCGCATAAACTGCTGTGATAGGCTGAATTATTAACAACCAATCACAGTAACTTACTCCCGATCTGGGGGTAAGACCAGTGGTTCAGGTTTAAAAAAAAACCCTTTACAAAAAGAACTGTCAATTTGACTATGATTTGCAACCTTTTCTTACCTCTCCTACCTATGATTCACCGCGATTATAGTTTTTATAAATACATACATTCACTCATACTTTGCTTCTGGTCTGGTACAAGCACGGTTTTTAAGAACTTTCTTCTTCATGTCCTTGCTTTACTAAGATACAACATCTTAAAAATCGCCACAAAACAAAGTCTTCAGCATTATAATATATTATACCAGCTTTTGCATTAGCATGGAAGGCAAATATGCCATGGCATATGAATGGGGAATATTTTGGTGAAAAACGTAAATAACGTTGTTATCTGTGTTTCGAACCAAAATGTCTCGTGTCATTTACTATACTTTTTACCATAGAAACCAATTTGTTTGTTGTAAAACTTGAATATACAGGGTAATTGAAAAAATACCCAAAACCACTTAATCCTGACTTCGTATCATCACCCTGAATAACATTTGTTCTACGACTTTTCAAAATTCGAAACATTTTTTTAAGTGAAAACTTCTTTAGCGGCGTTGAGCACTTTTTCTGTAATGGGTATAAAATCTTAAACTCGCGTCAGGACACGTGACCTGATCGAAAAAGCGTAAGACGGATGGAGAGTTTTAATGTAAAATAATTGTAATAGTTTTAAAGTGTTAAATTTTTAATGTAATATAAATTGTCATGTTTGTGTACGATAGCGCAATAAATGAATATTGTATTCTACCACATAAATGATAGTACTTTTATACTGATAAAGCAATTGGTGCAAAATTATTCCCTAACCATTCCAAAATATCAAATATGCTCAACCAAGTTTTCACTTCTGCCGGCACTCCCGGAGTGCAACCCGTCTTTTTTTCCATACAAAAAACATAAACACACTTTCAATTTTGCATATAATTTTTTCTGGCTCGGCCGGTGGACTGCGCAGCTAGATCACACGGCGTTTGCTCCAGTATAGGTACGAATTCCGCCCAGATGTTCAAGGTCGTTAACCCTAGGACCTCACGCTTGTGCCTATACATTAGCCTACCTACTACCTACATCATATTCGCTATCATATGGGTGCGCGCGCGCGCAGTATACGTAAATTTTACAGACTACAAATAAACAAAAACAAATTGTTTTTGGCTACGTTATTTAGTTGAGGTCAAAGTCGTAGAACAAATGTTATTCAGGGTGATGATATGAAGTCCAGATTAAGAGGTTTTGGGTATTTTTTCAATTTCCCTGTATATATATTATGTGCAACATCTCTACCTATAACATAAGTAGAGATTATGTCTTACCTCTGGCATAGCCATATCATGTGACCGGTCCACGCAGTCATTGCTGGCTCTATCCCGCAGCACCGCCTGCAGGTGGCTCACCATCTGCGGCAGCAGACTGCTCAGGGACAGCTGTTGCGAGAACATCGACAGCGATAGCACGAACAACTCCGGCCAGCATTTCTTTAGGAGAGTCACTTGGATCTCGAACCTGTCGGGGGTAATGGAGATTTGTATAAAGTAAAAGTCAAAGCATTTCTTTCATATAAACCATTTAAAAATCCTCTTGAGTTGTCAAGTCTCTTAGTTAGAAAGTTCAAGCTAGTTGCTCGTTGAAAACATAATCATCATCATTTCAGCCGAAAGACGTCCACTGCTGGACATAGGCCTCCCCCGCGTGTCGCCACATTGCCCGGTCCCAAACGACTCGCATCCATTCCCGCAACCTTTACCAGGTCATCGGTCCACCTAGTGGGAGGCCTTCCAACGCAACGTCTTCCGGTTCGCGGTCGCCACTCTAGAACTTTTCGGCTCTATCGGCCATCCGTTCTGCAAGCAATGTGCCCTGCCCACTGCCACTTAAGTTTAGCAATAGGGTATTTTACTCTATACGAGAAAAAATCTATAAATATGTTATTGAGACAGTTTAGGCATAAAGCAGTCGGAAAATGTAAGTTTTAGTTCATAAAATAACAAAACAAATTTTTAAATTAAATTCAAAGTTTTCAGTATTTTTAATCTGTTCTAAAACACCGTGAAATAGTAGCAGCCATGTTATTACGCCTTATGGCTGTGTAAACAAAAAATTGTCAACTGTCAGTCAACCGATTGGCGTAATATAGGCTTTGTACTTTTATTATTTTCGTAACCAACGTAATTTTTTCATTATTACACTTACTACAAAATATGCTTTTAATTATTTTTAAATGATATACAATTATCATATTTAATATGAGCTCATTTGATACAAAACGAACTGACGTCATTTACGCTGAGCAATATGGCGTCCAGTAAGAGGCGTTTTCGTCAAACTACGCGCGAAATTTGAAAATTTAAAATTTAGATGTATTTTTATGGCACTTAACGATTGAATAAAAATTTTGTGTTTTTTTTGGTGGCATATTAGCACTACAGAATTTCATTGAGACACTTTTCAAAAATGGGTGTAATACCCTATTCTCCGGGCTACGTCGGTAACTTTGGTTCTCTTGCGGATGTCCTCATTTCTGATTTTATCACGCAAGGAAACTTCGAGCATAGCCCTCTCCCTCTTTTTCTCTCCCTTTGGGTGACTTTAAGCCTTCTGATGAGGCCCATTGTGAGCGACCACGTTTCGGTCCCTTATGTAATCACTGGCAACACACACTGGTCATAGACTTTCGTCTTGAGACACTGCGGTAAGTTGCACGAAAAAATACCACGCAACTTCCCGAACGCTGCCCAGCCCAGAAAAAAAAAAGAAATATGAATATAAAAATGTTTTGATGGCTGTAAAAAAAAGAGAAAAATACTTAAATTGAGGAAAAAAATAAGGTTTCAATTTTTTATATTTTTTTTCTGTTTGTACACTATACAAGGTGTAATGGACATTGTGACAGACTTGTACTTGTGATTCAATAGGGTATTACACCCATTTTTGAAAAGTGTCTCAATGAAATTCTGTAGTGCTAATATGCCACCAAAAAAAACACAAAACTCAATCGATAAGTGCCATAAAAATACATCTATATTTTAAATTTTCAAATTTCGCGCGTTGTTTGACGAAACGCCTCTTACTGGACGCCATATTGCTCAGCGTAAATGACGTCAGTTCGTTTTGTATCAAATGAGCTCATATTAAATTTGATAATTGTATATCATTTAAAAATAATTAAAAGCATATTTTGTAATAGGTGTAATAATGAAAAAAATACGTTGGTTACGAAAATAATAAAAGTACAAAGCCTATATTACGCAAATCGGTTGACTGACAGTTGTCAATTTTTTGTTTACACAGCCTTATGGCGTAATATCATGGCCGCTACTATTTCACGGTGTTTTAGAACAGATTAAAAATACTGAAAACTTTGAATTAAATTTAAAATTTTGTTTTGTTATTTTATGAACTAAAACTTACATTTTCCGACTGCGTTATGCCTAAACTGTCTCAATAACATATTTATAGATTTTTTCTCGTATAGAGTAAAATTCATGATTGTAGACACTTTAGTGACGAAATTTTACGTCAGTTATAAAAAAAAAACAACTGCACAATGTACACCTACATCTACACAGTCAAAATGTATGGAACGGCCGACTTTTTAATAACCAATAAAAATATTAATGATGAGGGGTCTACAATTATGTACTGAATGCGTGGTAAATGTTTGTCTCACGTCATGTCACGATGTGTCTTCGACCATGTATAAACTTTACTTGGAGTGTTTTTGAACCGAAAATACAACAATCCTATAGTATTATGGTTAAGGCGTTACCCCGACCAAAAGTGCGTTTTTCTTCATTATTCAGCGCGCTTACTCTTCATTTTAATACCGACCTATTGACATTGGAATTTTGACGTTTTGACGTGTTTCGTACTCTCGAGGTCGCCGCTAGCGCCAAATAATTATTAAATTACGTATCCATTTTGGGGAACTAATTGGAATCAGGATCGGGTTTAAACGCTACTCTTGAGTTTATTTTGACAGCTGTGTATTGCGCCAATGTTGCGTTGTGGTTGTAATTTTCCAATGACAAAAGTGCAACTTTTTAGAAATTGTTTTGCGTTTTAGGCGGTTTTCAGTAAGTAATAAGAGTATAATATGGTACGATTAGCAGTAATATAGTATTTTACATAATTCCCAAGAAAAAACATTAGAAATAAAGACGATATGAGCTTCGGAGGATGTGTCATACGGTCTTCATTCATAGAATACGCAAAGCGGTTTCTTTGAATAAAGCAAAGCATGGACTCGTTTGAGAAAATATGTACAACCTAATACAATGTTTTGCCCGCTACTTCGTCCGCGTGAATGTCGGTTATCGCGGGTGCAGACGAAGTCGCGGATTAAAAAGTAGCCTAACTATGTCCTTTCTTGGAGTTCAAGCTATCTTCACAGAATTAAGACATTTTATACCTAATTATTAGTGTCTATTCAGTTTTTAAGAATATGTTTCATTGTTATATTATTAATATTTTATAATAAAACTGAAGTGCAATAAGAGAAAAGCAAATTTTTGTCTCAAATGTTTGTATCGTTATAATTACGTAACTTGAAAATGTGTTTTATTGTGTGTGTAAATATTAAGGTAATTTTGGTTATATAGGGTAGGGTTATGTATAAAAACGTCAGTATAGAAGGTTTGAAGTCGATAGGACAATCCGTTCGAAAGTTATTAGGAAAATTGTAAAGGTAAAATTGTGAAATCATAAAATTGCGGCCCGTAACGTAGCTAACTTCACGTGTAATCAAATAATCGTGGGGGCAATCCCAAATTCAATCCAATATTGTTTCAAGAGTACGACTGCATAGTTGACATTGGAATCATAAATATTGTGATTACATTGATTTTAAAATTAATTTGAAGGGTAAGCATCCAGGTGCTATTAAATCATTAATTAAGAGAAACAAACTACATCTAAAAGCATATTATTAATGTTCAATATCCTATCATCACATTCCACGTTCTTAGTTTTTTTTATACTTCGAAATCTCCCTGTAAAAAAAAATACTAAAATAATGAAAACATGTATTTTTTGCTAAAGTTGACCTGCTATTAATTTGAGGATTACACTAATAGACAGGTAACTTTAAAATCTTTATAATTCACATTTCATTTTATTTCAAAAGATTGTTTCTCTTTTTTTTAACAAAAAAAAAACCCAAAAATTGTGCGAATTTTGATTCTGTGGCAAAGAAGAAATGTATGGTCAAGGTTATTTGGTCAAGGAAGCGCCTTAATTTTTTTTTTTAACAATTTATAGGCATACGTTTGACCACTATCTCACTTAATGGGAAGTGATGATGCAGTCTAAGATGTTGCACGCTTGCCTAGAAGTAACCTATTCACTCTTGACTTAAAGACTCCCAGGTTGTAGCTATCAGGAAACACAGATTCAGGCAGGGACTTCCACTCCTTAGCAGTACGCACAATGAATGTGTTCTCAAAACGTTTTGTGCGTGTGGGTGGGATGCCCACCATATACTGGTGGTATTTGATGTGAGAAGCACAACTCAATGATCTAATATACGTAGATGCGTTACCCGCGCTCAATAATAGCAATATTAAAGCAAGGCAATTACCGGGGTTTCACTAAGTCACGTACCACCTAATGTCGCGGCTATACGTCAATATCGCTCGTAATTCACACATAACTGACGTAACAAAACATGTATGTTTATCTTTTTCTAACAGGGATACGCTGTATGCTTCTGTCCCTTTCTTCGCGCTGTATTTAATTGTATGTGCCTACTGGTATGTAGATATAAAAGTTTGCGCCGTTTTAAAGTGCCCTAATGTTCGTGTATGACGCGCCTATTTATGATACGTCATTGGCACAACTGCAGAATATTAGTGTATGATACTCACGGCGACTATGGGACTTACCAGAGAATGGGCAGCAGCGTTCTCTGTGCCTTTCTAACAACCATACTGCGATCGCCAATCCGTCTGCCAAGCGTGGTGATTATGGCAAAACCCCTCCTTGGTGAGGCCTATGTCCAGCAGTGGACGTCTTTAGGCTGAAATGATGATGATGATGACTCACGGCAGGTCCCTCGCGGCCGGCACCGCCCGCAGCCAGCGCGCGGCCGCGGCAAGCAAGCGCGCGCCCGCCTCGCACAGCGCGTGCAGGCGCAGGTGCGCCGGCGCCGCGCCCGGCAGCGACACCACGAGACTCAGCGCCTCCGCAGAGCTCAGGATGCCGCCCGCCGGCTCGGCTGCGAAGGCCGTGTCTTAATAAATACTCTATCACATAGCTACCACGAAAATTAATTTATTTATTTATACTTCATGCACAAAGGTAAAAAGGCGGGACTCGATGCCTTACGGCCTGGCCACAGTCTTTGGCAGCGCGGCGCGAATTGCGATGGTATGCCACAGCACGACTAGTTGCGACCGCGGCGGCGGTAGCGGTGGACGTACTCAGATAACTATTAAAATGGCCCTAACAAAGGTGGCACAGTATTGCCTGGAAACAAGTGCGTTCTTAGCAGAAGATATCATTCAGTCAAGAATAGGAGTGCGCCCAGTTAACCAGAAAAGGAGAAAATTTAACGAATTTCAAAATCTTTATTATGAATATAGGAACTACTCCGATGAATTGTTTTTTTATTTCGTCCCTTATTTTTTTTATAACATACCTATATTTATATATTGTTGGTCTACTCAGTATTTAACTAATAAATTGATCCATATTGAGCTGTGGCCACCTCGATACTCGCAAGTACATTTGTTTCACTCGCGCATCGCACAGCCCGTCGCCGCCGCGATTCGCGCGACTCCCACCGCCTCGCAAGTCGCGCCGCAATTCGCGTCGCTGTTAGCTGTGGCCAGGGGTAAGGCATTCTCTACCAGTCAACCAAGGGTGATGAAGAGATAACTTGGCAGGCAGTTATTAAGGACCCTATCTAGCTTATCAAACAAGACTGCGTTTAAGTCAAAGTAGCACACGTCACCATAGAAATTCTTTGAAACCCTATATTCAAAGCAAGACTGAATGGTTCCAATTAAACAAAATAACAAATTCAAAACCAATACGACCCTATGCCATCCGCATAAAGTCCTTTTTAAACACTTTAATCTAAATCATCAAATTGTGCGCATATTTTTTGGGAATGTTTTTGAATCAAAATCGAAAATATAATAAAATTCGCTTGTATAATTCATTTCAAATAATAAACTTCACCCTGTATAATATATTTCACGCTGAATAATAAACTTCAACAGTGGCGTGCCTAGAGGTCAAAGTTAGAGCAAGCCTGACAGATGAGATAATAATTCAATAGCTACTTAGAGATATTTTATCTTTGTGCTTTCTATGTTTTCTTTATTGTCTCGCATTATTGATTGCAAGCTTGAAGCTTGGCTTTTGGGCTTCAATGAAAGGCACGTCACTGAACTTCACCTGTATAATAAACTTCACTTGCATAATAATCTTCATTTTGTATAATTAAATTCATCTGTATAATCACCTTCATTCTGTATGATAAACTTCACCTGTATAACAAATTTCACCTGTATAATAACTTACCTTCAGTCTGTTGTGTTTCAGCAGCGGCGTGTAGGGTAGTTATCGGCACCTCTGGCGGGGTAGCGCCGTAAGCAGATTGAAGATATTCATTGATTGCACCTGTTATAAAAAAAATGTGCTGTAAATTCTCTAGTGTCCAAACATCCTAATTCATATTAAACCTTTTCCCTATTTCCAAAGTAATTCATATTAATAATATTGTAAATGCGAAAGTGTCTTATCCTAATCAATTTCATAAACATCACAGTCAAATTCAAGCTCAAAATCACTTGAATTGTCAGAGTCAGTCAGTCAGAAAGTTGAAGCTAGTTGCTTGTTCCAAACAGTAAGTTTTTATGGAGAAGAACGAGCAAGAAACTCCATGAACACTCTTTTAAAATCAATAATATTCGGTTAAATCATTCATATTGAATTTAGGGTACAATGTGAGAACAATGTAACAAGTCGTGTGCGTTAAAAGAGGTCTAGATAAAAATATAATCATAATAAACAATTCAAAATAAATTTAGAATAACCGAGGCAGCTAAGAGATGACCCCAGTCCCAACTAACGGCGCCCGTTCACGAATATGACACACGGATCGGCATCATTTAGCTCAACCATTTTGAAGGGAACCGAATGATCCAACACGTGCGCCACCGTCAGCGAGACATTCCAGTGAGTATGACATACTCCCAACCGCCAGGGCACATTCAAGTCAATGGAATGACTTGAATGTGTGAATTTAATCAATTTTAATCGGGAACAAAATAAATGTCAATTAAATTAATATTATGCATCTAACATAATTCATGGCATAGCAAACTCTCTCAACACAAAATGAAATTCTTTTAAATAAACCATTTACAGGCACATTTTGAATTGACAATAAATCAGTTAGTCAGAAACTCTCAAGTAACTCACCAAACTGCCCCATCTTGAAGAGATTCTTAGCGAGTTGTGTCTGCAGCATCAGCTGTTGTCTGCGAGCCCCTTCGATATCCCCCGCATTGCCCGTCGTTAAGTATGGAGATACTAGAAAAACACACTAATATTATAAAATGTATTCATAAATGTTGTTTGGCAATATGATTCTGCGACGTCACTTATGTGCCACCTCAATTGACTTAGAATTTATATGTAGATTTCAAAGCAATTAAAAATCTGAAGTGTGGGACGTTCTGGAGAAGTCAAATGAGACAAGTGTGTTTCATGTAACGTTCCATTTATTACTAACTCACCAATATTATTATAATCAGAAATGCCTTATGCTAAATAAGCTACAACCACACCACAAATCGAATTTTACAGTTAGAGTTTGTTTTCAGGGCCAAAATGCAAGGGCAAAAGCACTGAATTACCTCTATTAGTGGGACAAAACAAACCTCTATATCTGGGATTAGTTATTTCGAATTTATCAACATAATTACCTCTGTAATTGAGACAGCGAGTGTATTTTACCTCTTTTACTGAGATTATATTTTAAAGAATACTTTTGCTAAATTATTTTCTTTGAATATTATAGGTATGACCTCTGTAACTGAGATAACGTCAATATATTACCTCTCTAACTAGGACTTTTTATTTAATAATTGCACCTCTATCACTGAAACAACCTCTATATCGCATCTATATTAATGGATCCCTCTGGTAACGAGACAGACATTTATTTACACCTGGATATCTAATTGCCCCTGGTAAGTGGAATACCTATTTAAGTAAGACAAATTTTTAAGATCCCTTAATATCACAGTTATCCAGGTTTCACTGTATATTTAATTGGTAGTAGCTGGTTCCCGGGCCTCACAGTACATCTCCATAGTTCGCTACAATACCTGGATTTCCCTTATTGAATGCCACAGCGGCTGCAAGCGCGAAGTTGATAGCAGGTGCCGGGGACACCGCTCCGAACGCGTCGGAAGGCTCCTCCTTAGGGTTGATCTGCGAATAAACATCCTAATTGTCTGAGTTACAAACATCTGTACTGTACCCTAACTGTGTGATACACTTGGTTTGACAATCACTTATATTTTGACAACATTTTCTTGCTCATAACCAGCAATCGGCATAGGTAAGTTTTAGGTGTAAAAATTTGTAAGATTGGAGAAATTAAAACGTCATCTATGTTTTTGTCAATTTTTTCAAAAAGCGCTGCGACAATTTCGACAAAATTTTTATGGGACCACCCCTGAGACATACCCTATTCATAAAATAGAATTGGATTAACATTTGCCGGAGAAATCGCGTAAGAACATACAAAAAAAAAAAAACATACAGTTAAATCGAGAATTTTCTTCTTTTTTGAAGTCGGTTGAAAATTTAAAAACACCTAGTTCGTTTTTTTACTCTAGTTAGATCAACAATAAAATTAACACAAATTAATGTTGATGTTTTGTGAAAATGAAAGAGATTCTCTTGCCGAGTGTTTAACTCAATTAGGGTGCGGAAGAGTATGCTTGTAAGAGCGCCCATCCAGTCATCTTTCCCATACAAACGCTCATACATGATCACGGCGTTATAACAAATTTTCCTCCAAATATTTTTAACACACGGATATCTTGTGTGTAATATCTAGGTTCCTATGTAACGAAGAAACCACTTTTTTGAATAACAAATACAGTAAAAACGTCCGAAAATCAGCTTTTTTTCACAATTTTATCTGAACTTCGGCCACTATTTTAATAAAATTATTTTCCAAATATTTTTAACACACGGGTATCTTGTGGTTTAAATCTAGGTTTGTATGAAGTCAAAAGTAAACTTTTTTGAGAAACAAATTCAGAAAACACGTCCGAAAATCAGCTTTTATGCACAATTTTATCTAAACTTCGGCCGTTCATAATGCACTCATACATTGAAAAAGTAAAAAAAAAAACAGCTTCATAGAAACCTTGCACGTGTAATGGAAATTCTAAATTACAAACATTTTTACCAATAACTTATAAGGCTTTTCAAAAACACGTATTTCTTGGAACAAGTTTTGTCTCCGCCAGTCTCCAGACAAGTTGTGTCTTTGAATCTCCGCGCGCCAATTTTCATGCGATGTTATCGCGTTCTCACTCACTCGTTTGTTTACGACCTTTGCGTTGGTTGAAACAAAAATATTTTCAATCACGCTCGCGTCGAAGTTCAGCCGATGGGGGTGGGCGCTCTTAAGAAGATAATTCCTGCCTATGACAGCAGATCTCAATAGACTTACCTGACCGCCTTGTGCCTGCCCCGTCAAGCCCAGGAACTTGGAGTAAGCCGCTTGCCGCTCATGCATGCCTTCGCGCTGCTCACCCTTGGACTTGTCCACGATCGGCTTCCGTTCATGCTGGACCGCTGTGGCATACGGTGCAAGAATTATTGCTCATCAGAATAGTCGCCATAGAAATGGGAAACGTCTTTATATATAAAAATCTTCTGTGCGTGTGATGAAAGTGAACTCCTTTTAAACGGCTGGACGATTTGATGTAATTTTTTGTGTGGCGCTGTAGTCGGTTCTAGGACTTTTTTATTTTCAGAGTAGGACAATGTCTGCCGGGCCCGCTACTTTTTTATAAACACAAACAAATTATGTATGTATTCCTCGAAAGGAAATACGGAGGTGTAGACCCTCATTTCGCAAATTATGTTTAAAACCCTATATTAACCTATACATAAGTGAAATGGCGGCCAGTTTACTTCAAAGTCGTTTTAAAAAATGCCTGGATTTTCGATGTTTTGTTTTTTAATATTATTCAATGGCTGGCAATACCTTGAAGCATGGCAGGTGTGTTGCCAGCACATAAGCAAAGTTACAGTCACAATATATCATGTGCCTGTATTTATAAGACACTCGGGCTATTGAAATCGGAACACAGAAATTCTCCTTTGTGGCTAAATGGGTAAAGGTGCTCTCTCACCTAGAGTGTTCGCCTGTAATGTAACATTTGAGATTCGATTTTGAGCATTTAGTTGATTCCAACATGACACACTCAAACAAGTGGCCACATTGATGATCAAGGAAATGGATGAAAGTTTCCCTGATGAGTACCTTCACGAAATACTTTTACTGCTAATTAAAAAGTCTAGCTAATACTCACAGTCGCTTCTCATGCCGCAAGCGAGACACTTCTGCAGTCGACAGTACTGACAGCGGTTGCGATGGTGCTTCGTCACCTCACAGTTCATGCTGCCGCGGCATTGGTAGCCCAGCTTCTTGCGGATTGAGCGCTTGAAGAAACCTTTGCAGCCTGTCGACAAGGAGAGGTATGAAAGTATAAGTCAAATTATTTGTTTCAAGAGTAATTGAAAACTGCCTTTTAATGGTCTAATGTTCATTGTGCTGTGCCTCGGGAACAATAAGTAAATTATGGTCTATTTATTTTTCCGAGACAGCGACACGTCAGCTCACGCTGAAAACCAGTGCCGTGACTTCGCGTCTTACGTTTCACGTGGCAGTGACGCAAATTTCCGTCTCGGACGTTTTTATTTTAAGTATTTTTGTTTTCTACAACATGTAATCACTTGTTTTAGTTTTAGGTACAAAATATTTTGTAATGTGCGTCACTCTCTCGTAAATAAATGGTTTTTCTTTCTTCTTTCAATCTAATATTATTAGACCATTAAAAGGCAGTTTTGATCGATTTTTACAAGAAAAAACAATTGATTCTAGTTGCCATCTAATCACCAAAAACCGTGGAGGATCACCCAGAAAGAGGTAATGAAATGACATGGAGGCGTACCACCACGGATGGTTCGAGCTGGTGTGGAAAAAAAAAACTTGGATGAACTTGGTAAGGCCATAGGAAAACGAAACTAAATCATCATAAACTTTTTGGAATAGTCCTTTCACACTATTACCAACCCCTGCCTCTCCTGAAGCTAGAATCAACAGTAGCAACCACAGAAAAGTGCCAGGGCAATGAAGATTCATCTGTTGGATCCCACACTAAATTAATCAGGAAAGAATAATGCAAGAGTAAGATTAAACATAATTTTCCCTTCCCTCCATATCAAGCAGGACTTTTTTTTTTTAAATAATTAATAAGTTTATTGACGTGGTAACGTCTAATAAAAGGATGAACACCGGCTGCGCGCACGAAAAAGTGTCACGTTCCGCCTGAGCCTAAGCGTGCAAGCGAAAGCCCGCCCAAGCAATAAGCTCCGCCCACCTCGACGGAAGCCATTATTTGCTTATGTTATATGTTAGCCATTGTTTCTTTATGACGTTATCACGTGAAACTATCGTCCGTAAACCGACTTTACAGACAATAATTTTTTTTTGTTAGGGTGTTACACCAATTGATCGATGCCATCGATCGATGGTAGAATGGATTAGTCGACGTCGATCGATAGTTTCTACCAGACTAATCGATCACTTGTCGATCGATGATAGAATGGATTAGTCGACGTCGATCGCTGGCCTCCCGCGACCGGTATCCGTCGATCAATTAAAGCTACCAATCGATCAACGTCGACCGATGGCATCGATCGACGATCGATCGATTGGTGTGGTAATACCCTTACGTACTAGCGACCCGCTCCGGCTTCGCCTGGGTGTAAATCAATCTATATGTATGTACAAACCTATTGATGAAAAGTGTGTAGCGGTAGCGCGACCTCTGCGCGCCGCCATCCTGAAAGCATACACATGCGTCCTTCCGCCACGGAGCGCGAACGCAGACTAAAGCGCCCCTTAGAAGCGCGGGATATTTATGGTTTGACCCGCGGAGTGAATCGCGACCGCGATCGATCTAAATACTTAGGAATCCTGCGCTCTGATTGGTTGTACATATTTTAGCATTTAGGTATATCACTACGCATAGGTTTAAGTTTGTAATATATTAGGGCTCATTTTATTTTAATAAATCATTCCATTTTCTACACTCGCTCGGTGTTGTCATTTACCCAGCTACCGGTGTTGTCATTTACCCATAAACTTTATACTAGAGGACACTCGCCTCTAAATTGGTGACCCGACAATCCTGAATCAAGACGCCTACCTTCAGATACTTCTAATAGTGAAGAACCGTCGAGATCAAGTGAAACAGCATCATGTCAAGGGATAATGCCGAAGATTTCTGTGACGCCCAAGGAACCGTGACAGCGAAGAGCGACGTGGCTACGGTATCATTACCAGCACGAATACCACCATTTTGGCGCCAAAACCCCCGTCTCTGGTTCGCACAATTTGAAGCCGCCATCGCTGCCAGTAAAATCGGAGAAGAACAAAGATTCAACCTCGTCGTCACACAGCTGGGCTACAACGATTTAGAACAGATTGGCGATATCATCCTCAATCCACCTAGTTCTGGCAAGTACACCGCACTCAAGAACAGGCTGATATCAACATACCAGGAATCAGACCATCGCCAGCTACAGAAATTACTCGGCGGCCTCGAACTCGGCGACCAGAAACCTACCCAGCTACTCCGTAAGATGCGTGATTTGAGCGGGAAACTCCTAACAGATGAAGCACTCCAAGTCATGTGGCTCAACCAGCTGCCCACGCAAGTCCGCGCCGTGCTCTCTGTAAACACCGAATCCACGCTCGAGATACTAGCTGCAATGGCCGACAAAATGATGGAGCACTTCGAGCCAGCATCAGTCGCCGCAGTCTCCACCGCAACCACGTCAAGTCAACGCGAAAGCCAACCGAATGCTGCATCCATGACGAACTTACAAGTCGATTTGTTATCAAAACAAATCGAAAAATTATCACTCGAGATCGCTGACCTACGCACGAGTCAACAACAGCGCGCGGCGTACCCCCGCCGCCCTCGCCCCCGTTCCCGCCACCAGTCCGCGTCGCGGCAACTCAGCGGTTCGCGCCAAAATTCCCGCGCGCCAAGCAAGCCGGGCGACGCTGATTGGCTGTGTTGGTATCACCACCGATTCGGAGAAGAAGCTCGCAGGTGTGAGTCCCCGTGTGCAACAAAGAAGCGGGAAAACTAGAACATACATCGACTGTGGCGGGAGTCGATGTTAATCAACGAAGCCACCGCCTATGCATCACCGACATTAACAACAGAGAGAAGTTTCTTGTCGACACCGGAGCCGACATATCTGTGTTAGCAGCAAGAAACAAACAATATTTGAAGCCGACAGAAAACACCTACAAATTATTCGCAGCGAACGGCACAGAAATATGTACCTACGGAGAGCGTACACTCGAGCTCAACTTAGGTTTACGTAGAAAATTCAGATGGACATTCGTCGTCGCTGACGTGAAGACATCGATACTTGGCGCAGATTTTCTAGTAAATCACAAATTACTAGTCGACTTACATCACCGAAGACTAATCGACCGCGTTACCGATCTCAGCGTTAACGCCGTCCAAGTACAGTCAACTGAAGAAACCGTCTACATAATCGACCGTAACCACGCCTATCATGACATCCTGAAGAAGTATCCAGACATTCTGCGACCCATGTCACTCAAGACTCCGGCTAAACACGACGTAACACACCGCATAGAAACAACAGGACAACCTATTTACTCGAGGCCACGCCCCCTTCCTCCGAACAAATACAACGCCGCAAAACTCGAATTCGAAAAGATGATGGAGATGGGTATCTGCAAACCTTCGAAGAGTCCATGGGCCAGTCCACTACACGTCGTCAAGAAAAAAGATGGTTCACTACGTGTATGCGGCGATTACCGAAGACTTAACGCCGTGACTGTACCCGACCGCTATCCAATTCCGAGAATTCAAGACTTTACGTACCAACTACACGGGAAAAAAGTCTTTTCAAAACTGGACATGAAAATGGCATATTTTTCTATACCAATCGATGAAAAAGACGCTGCAAAGACCGCCATTATAACACCATTCGGTCTCTTCGAGTTTAACTGCATGACGTTCGGCCTACGCAACTCAGGTCAAACGTTTCAACGTTTCATGCACGAAGTATTACGTGGACTCGATGACATAGTATTTTGTTTCGTCGACGATTTACTTGTTTACTCAACGAATGAAGAAGAACACCAGCGCCACCTACATCAAGTACTTGAACGATTGAACAACTATGGCGTCACACTCAACATCGATAAGTGTGAATTCGGCACGAACAAAATACAATTTCTCGGATACGAAGTCACGCAAGACGGAATCAAACCCACTGAAGATCGCATTCAAGCAATAATCACCTATCCGAAACCAACTACAATACAAGAACTCAGAAGATTTTTAGGCATGATCAACTTTTACCGCAGCTGCCTACCTCATCAAGCCGAACATCAAAACCTACTAAACAAGTACCTACACAATAGCAAAAAGAACGACAAATCACCAATCGCCTGGACGCCTGAAGCCGAACAAGCCTTCGAACAATGCCGCCAAAGCATACTCGAGGCGACCGTTCTGACGCATCCAATACAAAACGCTCCGCTTTGTTTACTTACCGACGCATCTGATACCAGTCTCGGCGCCGTACTTCAACAGAAGGTTGACAACGTGTGGAAACCACTCGCCTACTACTCCAAGACAATGAGCGAGACGCAGCGAAGATACAGTGTGTACGACCGCGAACTACTTGCGATGTACACAGCTGTTAAGAATTTACGTCGACTGATAGAGGGCAATGACCTCACGATCTGCACCGATCACAAACCTCTAACGTACGCGCTTACAAGAACGCCGAGCAGTACCGACACACCAAGAAGAGAGCGACAACTTCACTACATAAGTCAATTCTGCACAAACATCAAGTACATTCATGGCGATAAAAACGAAGCAGCTGACGCGTTATCACGGATATCAGAAGTCGAACTACTGAACTCAACTATCGACTACAACAAACTCGTTCAAGAATATGAAAACGATGCTGAGTTACAAGCTTGCCTGAACAACCCCAAACTCAACTTTACCCGACTGACTATGCCCGGAGTTCAACGACCTATACTATGCGAAACATCTACAGCGAACATTCGACCTTATTTACCATCAACTTATCGTCTTGCCGCCTTCAAAGCGCAACATGAATTAAGTCATCCCGGAGTTCGAACATCAAGAAAAATCATAGCAACGAAGTACTTCTGGCCTTCTATGAACCGGGACATAGCTACATGGGCAAGGGCCTGCATCGGGTGTCAGCGCGCTAAAGTTCATCGACACGTGAAAAGCCCACTCGGTGAATTCCAAGAATCTACTAGGTTCGCACATACCCATCTGGACCTCGTCGGGCCACTGCCGCTATCTAATGACTATAGATACCTAGTCACGATGATCGACCGCTGCACCAAATGGCCCGAGGCGATACCTACGCGTGACATCACTTCTGAAACAGTAGCGAAAGCTGTGTACGACGGATGGATATCGCGATTCGGCTGCCCCCTACGTATTACTACGGACCAAGGACGACAGTTTGAGTCTGCACTGTTTACGTCGCTGATGAAGAAGTTTGGTGTCACTCGCATTCGGACCACTGCATTTCACCCGCAGGCAAATGGTCAAGTCGAGCGATGGCACCGAACACTAAAGTCCGCGTTGATGGCGCGATCGGCCTCAACACGCTGGAGTGAAGAATTACCCACAGTTCTCCTAGGACTTCGCACCGCACTTAACGAGAACACCTCCGTCAGCCCGGCCCAGATGACATACGGTACAACAATACGCATCCCGTCTGATTTCTTCGTGCCTACAACGCCGAATATCGAAGACGCCGAGTTTGTTCGCCAGCTGACTGAAACAATGTCGTCGTTGTCGCCTGTGAGAAGAACGCACTCAACGAACGCGAACACATTCGTGTACAAAGATCTCGCAACCTGTACACATGTGTTTCTGCGCAACGACACCGTGCGCAGACCGCTCACGCCACCCTACGACGGCCCGTTTGAAGTACTACACCGCAGCGAAGATGGAAAACTATTCACACTGCAACTACCGTTACGTACCACCGTTGTGTCAGTCGACAGATTAAAACCAGCACATCTATACAACGAAGACAACAGTGACAACACACAGACTACAGTAACGCCACGCTCGTCGCCGCCGTCGCCACCGCCGCCGGCACCGACAGCGCCAGCAACACCGCCACCGATCGCACCGACGTCGACTCAAGCTAATTCCAACTCATCAGCTGCACTTCATCCATCGAGCTCAACGCGCAACAACACCTACGTCACAAGATCCGGCCGCAGAGTGAAAAATAACGTACGCTTCGCTTGAGGGGGAGCTATGTAGCGGTAGCGCGACCTCTGCGCGCCGCCATCCTGAAAGCATACACATGCGTCCTTCCGCCACGGAGCGCGAACGCAGACTAAAGCGCCCCTTAGAAGCGCGGGATATTTATGGTTTGACCCGCGGAGTGAATCGCGACCGCGATCGATCTAAATACTTAGGAATCCTGCGCTCTGATTGGTTGTACATATTTTAGCATTTAGGTATATCACTACGCATAGGTTTAAGTTTGTAATATATTAGGGCTCATTTTATTTTAATAAATCATTCCATTTTCTACACTCGCTCGGTGTTGTCATTTACCCAGCTACCGGTGTTGTCATTTACCCATAAACTTTATACTAGAGGACACTCGCCTCTAAAAGTGTATTAAAATCCGTTGCATAGTTTAAAAATCTAAGAGTATAGCGGGAGTGACTTTGTTTTATACTATGTAAAGATTGGTATTTAAATAAGTATTGCTATTTTGTATATTTTTCATCTATGAACTCTTGTTGCCTGAAGTAAATAAAACATACCTTCACAGCTGATGGCTCCATAATGTCTGCCGGAAGCTCTGTCTCCGCACACAATGCAGAGCTCCAATCCCCCCACCTCACTGTTGCCACTGAACTTCATCTCCATCTGGTCTTGGCCTTCCATGGTTACTGGAAATTAAATAAATTTAAGAGATTAGGTACCTATATTAGACTTTTTCTCATTAGCCCTGCTGCCAAGGCTAAGGTATATTTTGTATTAACCAAGTAATGCAATTATTTGTACAAACATGCCAAGTGAAGTGCCAGCATAAGTACTTAGTGGTAGAATTACATAGTAGTGAAATAGGACTATTTTCATCTTTTTCCAAAACAAAATCTAACATCAGTAGCTACTTAAACTTCTGAATGAGTTCTTGTACAAATTTAAACTTTATTCTAACAAAGGTAAAGTTCTTAAAAGAAAATTAACAACTTAGGCTTCATTCTAAAGTCAGCTGTTGTATTATGGACATTTTATTTTATTTTTTATTTTTTTTTATGCAAGGCACACCCAACAACATATTTACAAATACAATAACAAGTAATCACAAATTTTCAAAACTGTGAAATACATTACATAAAGGCATGCACAACATTCTTATTAAAAGGTAAACAATACCTAAAAAATAAAAAATTAGATACAAAATCAAATAATAAAAAATTAAATTAAATAGATTTACAATAAAATTAAAATTAAATTAAATTACAATAGAATAATAATGGAATAAATGAAAGTCACTATCATTTAAAATTTCAATGAATTTAAATTGTAATAAATTGAATAATATTGCAAGAGTAGATTAGTTTTGATATTTTTTGTTTTGAATACAGGCAAACTATTAAAGAAAATGTCGATACTACTGTTGATGGAATAGGCTCTGTTGTAAGAAGTGAACATTCTGTTGAGGGGAGCATGCTGGCCCAGGTGTGTGCAACAAGGTATAGTAGCAAACATTCTAATGGTTCACTTAATCTATCACTACATATTGAAGAAGTAAAGTTGATTTTGTGTGTGTTCAGGCTAAAAGGAACTACTCATCCGATTCTGTAAATTATTTTGTTAATAAGCTGAGTGATCTCTCAGTATAGCACTCGAGAGATCACTCAGATATCAGCAAGGTATATTTTATAATGGAACAAGTAGGGATTCATGAAAAGAAATCATATGGACAAAGTCATAGGCAAAAGCTACTTTGGAATAAAGATTTTTAACTTTATTCCAAACTTCCAAACTAATAGATAACTTTCAATTTAATTCAATAACTGACTCACGGGATTATGCTTGTACTGAAGTAACAAACCATTTTGTAAGTTCAGTTACCAATGTAATATGAACAATGTTGGTTTTTTAAAAACATTTGATGTCATTAGTATTAAAAGTGTTGAACTGTTTTTTATTGATAATGGCTTTGGCCCCTAAGACGACCGAAATAATATTAGTAGCTACGAGCTACAGATCTATAATGATCAAACCAGGAAATTCAGACATCTCATTGAATGTTAAATTGAGTTTTCATAATTAAAGTTTTATCAAAAGCTAGTTAATTGTTGATGAGAGGTGATTGGTAATATCTTGTAGCTGGGACTCTGCATGGTAATTTAGATGAGAAAGCATCCGTGACCATACCATACGCATTGAAAAAAAAAAAACAACTTTGGTCTATCGCATACCTTTCACTTTTCGAGAGCATGGTTACCAAACATGGTATTTTTTACATACGCCAAGCACAAAACTCATTGTTTGTTTTTAAAACATCCAGAATATTATAAAAAATATGAAGTTAGATCATAAAACAAAGCAGAGGGCATGCTACGGTCACTGAAGTGAAACATCCAACAGTCACAAATACAGTTACTCGTTTCGACTAACCTTGTGTTTTATTGAGATAATTTCTGTTTATTTCGCATCTATAGTGGTTTGCGGTGCTGATGCAGCGTACAAAGTTTCACCATTTGCGATGATTTGATTTTTTCACATTATCATTACTGATCACAAATTCCACAATACCTACACAACGTGAACGAAAATAAATAAAAAGATAATGAACGAATGAATGAGGAAAAGTGAGTGACTGACCGTGAGTGACGTTGACGTCATGCCGCCGTGAAGGAGCAAATTGAATGAATTTTTCATAAACAAAATATTCAAGACTTTGTAATTTATTATTCATGGTGTAGTATAAAGTATGTTTATTTATTATTGTTTTAACTCACTCTTTACTTAGGTTACGAATGTTAAATATGTACGAGGACATATATTAACAAAAATTTATAAAGGCCTAGTTTCTGCAAAAAGACTTTGTTCCAGTTTTGTATTATTTGTCAAAATTGACATTACTAAATAAACGAAACCGCATGTGATTTTTGTAATCAAAGGTGCTTTTGAAGATTTATTTTTATGCGAAATCTTAGAAAAAATAGAAATAGCTTTATTTTTAAATACGAAAACACTATGGCGTGTCCAAAGTTAGATAAAATAATTGACAACTTCAATGTTTTCACTGACAAACCAGTTAAATTTCTCACTGTGCAAAGTGACCTCAAATATGATATTAAAAACTTGGTTAAATCTATTTACGACTACACGAAAGCCGAAGAAACAGTTGATAATAAGGTAAAGAAGGCTGCGTTACCCGAGCTTATCGTCGAGGATTTCGATGAGGAGCAGATTTGGCAACAAATCGAGCTTCAAAATACTGAATGTTATGATCAACTTGTATGGGATGTTGCTAATTGTATGTCCGCCAAAAATAGCTTGGTGATCCCTGTAACGACTTCTGAAAACGAAACCAATGTTCAAAACGACTCAGTTATTGAGGATCCTATATCGGAAGATGAACAATTTGATTCAGAACATAATGACGAAGAAAACGAAATCAAAGAAAAACCTAAGAAAAAAGAGCCAATACTACCAAAATCTAAAGTAAAACCTTCTATAGTAGATGATAAGTTCTTCAAACTAAAAGAAATGGAGAATTTCTTGTTGAATCAAGAGAAGAATGATGGGAAAGCCCATGCTTCTGACAGTGAGGCAGAATCTATAGATATGTTTGAAGATATTGATGATGATGATGGTTCTCATGATGAAGAAGGTGGTAAAGAGGCTATGTACTCTGACTTCTTCAATCAAGAAGGAGAGGAAAATGATCAGGATGATTACAATGATCAAGAATTAGAAAATGATGACGAAGAAATTGAGGAAATGGATGATGGTGAAGAAAATGAAGAATCTGATCATAAGTCTGTGCCTTCAAAGTTAGATGATAAGAAAAAAGTCAGATTTGCTCTCGAAGCTTCTTCAGATGACGATGATAATGATTCTGTTGACAACGAATCACCTACTAACAACAACAACAAGAAACTAGACGAAAAGAAATCAGAGTTTGAGCAACGGCAACTGCGGCTGAAACAGCAGATAGAAAAGTTAGAACAGAAAACCTTATCTGATGCTCCATGGCAGTTAAAAGGAGAGGTAGATGCCATGCGGCGTCCGCAGAACTCTCTTCTTGAAGAAGTAGTAGACTTTGACCTCACAAGCAGACCACCACCAATAATAACCGAACAGACAACTGTCACACTAGAAGAATTAATCAGACGCAGAATCAAAGACAAAGCTTGGGATGACGTTGTAAAGAAAGAGAAACCCGTTGATGATCAGCTATCATTCCGTAAAACCGAAGTCTTAGATCAAGCTAAAAGCAAGTTGAGTTTAGCCCAAGTTTACGAAGCTGAATATTTAAAGCAGAAGCAAGCATTATCTGGAGAGGTAGAAGATGAGAAGGAACCGGAAAGTCATACGGAGGTGCGTGAAGCAATGAGCAAGTTGTTTTCTAAATTAGATGCTCTGTGTCATTACCATTACACTCCAAAGGCACCTCAAGCTGAAGTTAAGATTGTTAGTAACACTCCAGCAATATCAATGGAAGAAGTAGCTCCAGTAGCAACGAGTGACGCTACATTATTAGCACCAGAAGAAGTTAAAAAGAAACGCAAAGGAGAACTAATGAGTAAAGAAGAACGCTCACAGACAGACAAGAATAGAGAAAGAAGGAAAAAGAAGAAGTTACAACGTAAAAAGGGTAAAGCAGAGAAGGTAACTGAACATAGGAATACGGAGAAGGGAACAGTTACAGATGATAAATCATTGAAGACTTCGAAGGCTTTCTTCCAGCAGTTGACAGATGATTCTAGAAGTGTGATCAAGAAACGTAATGTTAAGAATAAAGGACAATAAGAATAAATGTTTTTTGAAATGATTCTAGTTGTTATTATTTTTGTACGGATGCCAGCTGGCAAATCAAGCTATACCAAACTGTCAAATTTTTCCAATTGAATATGAACCTTATGCTTTTGTAAAAAAGTTGAAAATTCGTCAAAATTGTTGTAGCTTGATGTGCTGGCCTCTTTACCTTCGAGCTTCTAAGAGCTCTTGGCTAAGTAAATGCCGTACTGATCGACCAAACATGATGGTTCAGCTATGCTTACCGCGGTCAGGCCGTGGATGGGCAAACGTTGACTCTTATACTAAGCATGTGTACGACTGGGGAAAAAGTTCCAATCGTCAACAGTGTTGACGACGGGGTGTTAATGATCGTAAATAATCGTTACTGAACGGGAATAATCGAAAAAAGGTCCCGTTCGTCAACACTGAACGAATGGAACTTTTTTGTCCCGGTCGTCAACACTGAACGAATGGAACTTTTTTGTCCCGGTCGTCAACACTGAACGAATGGAACTTTTTTGTCCCGGTCGTCAACACTGAACGAATGGAACTTTTTTGTTTTTGTCCCGGTCGTCAACAGTGTTGACGACCAGAACGCCCAAGTACCATTGTGACTTTTTAAATTGTATTTCTTAAGTTGGACGCCATGGGGGACACCGTGTTACTGACGCTAGTGGAGGTTTTACCTTTAACATTTTTGGCTCAGCAATCAACTTTCTTAAGACTAATTAATAAATCAGTGCCGATCCGCCTTGACCAAGCGTGGTGATCCGTGCTCGTGCAGTCATGCCTTCTCTTTAAGGAGAAAAGGTCTCGAAATTGGGGTCGGCTTCCAGTCTAACCGGATGCAACTGAATACCAGTGTTTTACATGGAGCGACTGCCTATCGGACCTCCACAACCCAGTTACTGGGTAACACGATACCTCTTGGTAAGGCTGGTTGTCTGACTTTCTGGCTTCTGACTACCAATAACGACTGCCAAAGATCTACAAATGACAGCCGAGACCAATGGCTTTACGTGCTTTCCGAGGCACGGAGGGAACTCGGTATGAAACGGATGGGCACCGATCCACAGATCGACCGCGGCTAGCGTAGCTTAATCTTTGACCGATCGATCTGTACCGCTTTAACTAACATATTAAGGGGTCGGCTTCCTGTCTAACCGGACGCAGTTGAATACCAGTGTTTTACATGGAGCGACTGCCTATCGGACCTCCACAACCCAGTTACTGGGTAACACGATACCCCTTGGTAAGACTGGAACCCCCCCTCCCCCCTTGGACTAGACTGAATGGTAGTTCATACCTATTGAGATTATTATTCCTATTTCTGCAATAATAGGTTTTCCTTGTTGATCTCGTTTAAAGTGCGTCTATTAGCGAATGTCCGCGTGTCCTGAATTCGATGCCCAGGTTGGTAAAGTGTTGTTACGTTCTTCTATAATAAACTATACCCTGTTCACAATAAGATTAGACATTTACAAAAACCTTTTTTACAGTCCGTTCAACCGATTTTGACTCATATTGCGTTGGAAGCATGACAAATGGCAACTGCAGTAAACAGTTGTTATTGTAACCCCTTTTTTGCCTCTAATGTCATCCTTACCTTTCTACGGAATAGAAGTCAAAATCGGTTGAAGGGACTGTAACAAAAGGTTTGTGTTTAGTTAGGAGTAAGGATAGAAATATAGAATTAAACAAAACTATTATTATTATACTATACATTTAAAAATGATCTAAGAAAACAGATTAGGTACTAATATACATACTACGTATACTTAATTAATAGAAAATAAATAATTTCTGTTGCCAATGTAAGAAATGTTTAATAAAAGTTGATTTTTACACAAAAATCTGTAGTTTCAGTTTGCTTATAAGACATAAGTTCAAAGATGCGGGATCCCGCGTGATACCGCGCGGGTTGAGTAATCCCGCATATCAATCCCGCGGGATTTAATGAGCTGCGGGATTGCAATCCCTAGATCCTATTGGTCTTAATCAGGGACTAAATGAGACACGGGAAAAGGTTAGGCTTTCCCTGTTTCTCAGTACATCAACACTTCCGCTTGAGACCACTAGACCTCGACCAACGAAGCAGTGAGGTTGTCTAATGGGCACTTCTTTTATTGCATGTCTTTGATTTTTATCAAACATAATAGCCCTTCCTCTGATTTTAAGGTAGATAGGTACCTTAAAATGAGAGGAAGGGCAATTCCAGTCAAGACCCTAGCCAGCGAAATTCAAAATTTCTTAACATTGTTGTAAATTAAAGCGCTGTTTTGTTGTGTGTTGACATTTGGCAATTATGTTGATAATACAATAAGCATCATTTAGAATACCAATACCTACAGCTGAAAGCTTATCAATGCTACAATTTGCAAAAAAGTAAGAAATTTTGAATGACTTGGGTTACATTGAAGGAATCTCCTTAATTTTTAAGACTAGATACAATTTAAGTCAACGGATATCAACGAAAAACACAACCACAGTTACATATAGGTATGTACGAAATACAATGAAATCCCCAAACTGCGTCGGCTTTCGGGAACTAACTCGGCTCGTAACTGCACACTGGCAGTAATTAGCAGTGGAAAAACCTAGCGATATGGGCCGAGACGAATCAGACGACAGGGGAAGCATGAAGGTAATGTCAGGAGTAGAGCTGGCATTGTTTTAATGTAGGGGAGATACCAGGAAGCTTATTCAAAATTAAGACAACATTCTACTGAATTCTAAGTCACAGGGTTCCTCTAATCCGCTACTCACCTGGTCTTAAGTGATGATGGGGCCTAAGGTGGAGCTCGCTTGCCTAGGATGAACAGGTTCACTGATCGTGCCTTGAAGATACCACAGCAATGAATTCCACAGTCTGGCAATTCGCACAATAAATGTGGAATCGAAGCGCTTGGTTCGACCGTGGAACTTCAACCATATAGCGGTAACGCTTCGCCGTATCTCTGCTTATCCGATAATGGAATGGGGATGGGGGAATTAAGTTGTGCAATTCCAAAGCACACTCTTCGAAATGTATCGGATAAAAGACTGATAAGCTGGTTGGTAACAGAGCGGCGATGTTCATGGCTCTGGAGGGGAGCTTAACAAGGCAGCCGTTGTGAATGAGCCTCTTGGCTATCAATAACTTCTAACGCCTCCAGTTCGTATTTGGCTGGTCCATCCCAAAGGTGCGAAGAGTACTCCATGCACGATCGAACTTGTGCTTGGTATAAGTTGAGAAACGGTTCCAACGTAAAGTTTTAAATTAAACTATACTATTTTATTATTTATGTCATTGCATGACAAAGCAATAAGAAGTAGGTACTCTAGGTACAAGTAGTACTTGCGCTGATTGTGAAGGAACTCCTTTGGGAGAGTAATACGACCAAGGTATGGTAGCAGTAGGTATTTTCTATTCCAGGCTACTAGATTTGGTTTTCACGAAAGCGGAGGAGACAGATGTTTTGTAAACAAACAATACCATATCAAACCTACTGTGTTGCGTTGAAACGAAGCGGTGAGGTATGAAAAGAGGTCCATAGGCCACTAACTGGCCATCCGATGGGCCGCCTGGTATTGCTGATCGCACAAAAAACAGAAGACCACTAGGCAGTTGCGTGCCTAGGGGTCAAATTTAGGGCAAGCCCGACAGATTGAAAAATAAAAAACCGATAAATTTTCAAATCCTATATTGAAGTATTTTTTGTATTTTTTTTTTAAAGCTTTGTCCCACACTTGGAATTACTCCTGTGTCGTGCGTGGGTGCGTTTACAAACATATGAACTCACATACACAAACAGCCAGACCCGGAACAACTATCTGTAGGCCATACAAATATTTGTTTGTCCTACAGATAGTTGTTCGTATGGCCTAATAATCCGTGCGGGAATCGAACCCGCGACACGCAGCGCAGCAGTTGATCGCTCAACCACTGCGCCAACCGTGTCGTCAAATTGATATTGATAGCAAGCCAGTCTTTTCGGCTTTAATGGAAAGCATGCCACTGCCACCAGGTACTTATTTTCTTACTATGATTGTAGTTACCCACTCCGGATAGACAACAGTTTCCTAACTTCTTGCCGCCTATTGCAGTTAGCCGCCGACTGAAAGTTACATAACGCGATCTCGTTACTTTTTAGTTTTAGACTACAAATGTTAAATACCTAAGCACACTTGCTGTTGTGCTCATGATGGCTTTGTGTATTTTTCTTTAAAGTATTCATATTCATATTCATTTATTTGCATTCTACAAAGTTTAACAAGATGAATTAACAGGCTTAGAGCTAAGAATCTTTGTAGACCCTGTGAGGGCACAGCATAATTATTGTTATTATATTATTAACTAAAATTAAAATAAAATTATACATGAACATTGAATAGTACCTAATTACTTACATTTGCATAAAAGTCAAAAACAATAACATAAATAAATCTGTTACTGGTAAGTGGGTACCTATTTTCTTAAAATACTATTATTACATTTAGGTTATTACATTTGATACTTATTTTATTATTACAATTATTATATTATAGGTATATATTATTATTAGAATTTATACTGTACGTAAATGGGAGCTGTTATTCAGGAACGACCATTTTTTGTCTCATAGTAAGTTAGAGTTAGAATATTATTAATTGTTATTACTAGTTATGGTATATATTTAGAGATGAGAGGAGTACGTGGCTAAGTTAAAGCCGTACAGATCGATCGGTCAAAGATTAAGCTACGTTAGCCGCGGTCGGTCTGTGGATGGGTGACCATCCCTTTCATACCGAGTTCTCTCCGTGCCTCGGAAAGCACATAAAGCCGTTATTTGTAGATCTTTGGCAGTCGTTATGGAAAGTCAGAAGTCAGAAAGTCTGACAACCAGTCTTACCAAGAGGTATCGTGTTACCCAGTGACTGGGTTGTGGAGGTCCGATAGGCAGTCGCTCCATGTAAAACCCTGGTATTCAGCTGCATCCTGTAAGACTGGAAGCCGACCCCAATGTAGTTAGGAAAAAGCTAGGCAGATGATGGTATATATTTAGTCATGTTCCGTTTCGTTCATGCGGAAATATCTAGTCCCTAACAAATAGGGAAGCGCCTAATATTGCGACCACAGTTGCGCTTACTACAAATTGCTAAGAGTTTTTTTGTAGGAACTACAAAAATTTTAATTTCGTCCTCTGTACTTCTGTATTTCGGCATTGTGGGGAAATTTATATCGGTATTTTTATTTTTATGAACCAGTTGACGACTAAGTTCATGTGTCTTCCAATCCTAAAATACCACTGATATTAATGTTTATGTTTATTTATTAATAATTGTTAAAAATTACATGTCATGTTTTGAACCAAAAGCAAAAGAAAATAATTGAGAATACACAAAATTATCGGAACAAATAAATACTAAATGTGAAATTACCTATAACTATTCCTTTAGGTCATATATCTGGTCAACATTGGCGTATCTAGAGTTATTTTTCAGGGGGGGCCTGGCCCCTGAGATGCCATGGCCGATGCGATGAAGCAGAGTCGACACCCAATGTTCTGTCAGCGAGTAGGTGCGATTCGATTAGTATCATAATTCCTAAATAACTTTACAATTATTATGAACTTTTTTGTAGTGACAAAGTTCATAATAAGTGTAAAGTTATTTTGAATTACATATGTTACGAAACGTGTTATGTTTGTTCCACATGTTTGAACAATGAACTGTGAACTGACGTTTTGAACTTAGTGCTTTTTTATATTCTAGGAAGTTTGCGTTTGACCGCAACTCATCTAATCTTAAAGTGATAATGTGGTCTAAGGTGGAACACTCTTGCCTAGGATAAACCGGTTCACTCGTGCCTTGAAGATACCCAGATTATACTTATCAGAGAACAGAGAGGCGGGCAGTGAATTCCATAGTCTGGCAGTTCGCACAAAAAAATGGGTATCAAAACACTTGGTTCGAGACCGTCGAACTTTAACCATATAGCGGTTACGTTTCGCCGTATTTCTGCTCGTCCGATGATGGAATAGAGATCGGGGAATTAAATTGTGCAATTTCAAAGCTCACTCTCCAAAATGTACCCGACAAAAGACCGCGGCGATAGGCTAGCAACAGTGCGGCGATATTCAAGGCTCTGGAGCCTAGCCCTCACCTGAGAGTCGATGTCAATGAGCTTCTTGGCACGTCTATCAATAACTTCCAACGCTTCCAGTTGGTATTTAGCTGGTCCATCACAAAGGTGCGAACAGCACTCCATGCACGATCGAAGTTGTGCTTGGCATAAGTTGAGCAGCTGTTCCGACGTAAAGTACTTGCGCACCATTGCGAGGACTCCCAGCTATTTGGCAGCAAACTGGGCCTTCGATTCAATGAATGACCCAAAGTTAAGATTTGGCGTCAGAGTAACGCCTAGAAGCTCAGGATCGGGACGGATACATGTCGGAAAGAAGGGGCCAGATGGAAAGGCCTCTTCTTGGCAGAGAAAAGATTGCTGGGTATTAGCGTCATTAAACTTGTCTAGATTAGCATCCCCCCCAATCGGAGACTGCCTTGAGGGGCAAGTTCAAGCGTTCGACTATGGAAAGACTGGATTTCAGTCGCATAGGCACGTGCGCTGTATGTGTAACTCTCTACAACCGTGATGTCGTCTGCATACCCAAAGGTACCGGGTTTCAGCATATCATTGATATGCAGCACAAAAAGGGTTGCGGATAGTACCGAGCCCTGAGGGACACCAGCATTTATAGCCATTCGATCAGACGAGCAGCCATTGATGACTACTCGAATTGAATGATCTCTCAGGAAATCCGATATTCATGTATAGAAACCAGACGGCAAGCCATTTGATGGAAGCTTGCTAATTACGCCATCATGCCAAATATGTTCCGGGAGACGGCAAGTGCTTCCCCATATTTCTCGATGGCGTCACTCCAGGCGTGAGTGGCGTACGCGAGAAGATCCCCAGGTAGCGTTGCCATTTTTAAAAATCAAAAAGCCGGACTAACCCGTCAAAAAAGCCGGACTTTTGGGTCCCAAAGCCGGACATCAAGAATATTGAATAAAACACATATTTAAAAGACGGACTTTTGAATTCAAAAAAGAAAAATAAGAGTCGCGAGTCAGCAAATCTCGTATCGTCCGCTCGTTGGCTACTGACTGAAGTGATTGAATTGAACGATTGTATAAAAAGCCTAATAAAACCCGGACGGGCCGGACGCACCTAAATTTGGCCGGAAAAGAGGTCAAAAAGCCTAACACTGTCCGGCTTTATCCGGACGGATGGAAACGCTATCCCCAGGGGACCGATTTCGGCGAAAGCTGTATTGACGATAACTGATGAGATCATTAGCTTCAAGGTACGCCGGGAGCCTGTTATTGACGACACGTTCCATTGTCTTGCCGTGACCGAGATTGGCCTATAGTTGGTGGATCGGCATGACTACCTTTTTTGGGCACGGGGTACACGTTGGCGAGCTTCCATGACTTCGACACTAATCCAATCTCGAGAGAGAGCCGAAAGAGGCGTGTCAGTACAGGAGACAGTTCAGTTGCACAAGTCCTCAGAACTATAGCTCGAATACCATATGGTCCACTGGCCTTGTATACATCAAGATTTGCTTTTCGCTTTTTGAACCTCCTTTTGGCGAAAGCGAGTATCAGACATTGAGGTCGAGCTGCCAGCTGAAGTCGGGAAGTTGCGTCTCCTGCATCAAGATGCGAAGATTCTGCAAATAGAGAAGCAAATAGGTTTGCTTTCTCTCCTGCAGTGTGAGCCAGAGAACCATCAGGTTTCAGCAATGGAGGCAGTGAGGGACGATAGAAGTTTAACTCGACCGATTTAGCTAGGGACCAAAAAGCTTTACTACCCGCAGGGTATGAGGCAAGTTTGTTTATGAATAAGGGGTTGAATTTATACCTAACAATAATTTTCTTACCTAAATAAAATATAAGTCGAATAGTATGTAATATTAAGTAAATATATAGATAATAAATAGGCCGTAAATTATTTTTGGGTGAAGTTTCTTTGTATCCATCGTAGAATTTCGAATCGTTAACCCAACATCCTGGGGTGGGCACAAGACCATACTGGGGTGGGCACGGCCCACCCGGCCCCCCCTCTATATACGCCTATGCTGGTCAATTAGGCAACCTTTAAGTTTAACTTTGAAAGTATTGTCAGACTATGCGCTTAATGAAAATATCATCGGGTAGTCGATTGTATACCGATGGATGGACCAATAACATGAATTCACCACACGTGATAGAAGTCACTATGTAAGTACCAACTAAAATAAATCTTTATTTCACGCCATACGGGAGAATTATGTATGTACCTACCACATTGTACACAACCCGTCTAGTAAAATAGTAAGGCTTGAAGATTGATCATTATGCATAAAAGATTATAGAAAAGGCCTATATTCAGGAGTGTCTACGGTCTGGTATGTCTGAATTAAAATCACAATGCATACAAATGTTAATACAAATGGGTTTAATAAACAAAACACTGCGGGCGATAGTGTCACTGTACAGATAATGCAAAAGTTCTACATGGTATAATCTTTTACCTTAAGCATGTAAATGGAACGATAATTATGCGGACTTAGTTATCACTGACCGAAGAGGAGCGCTGAGTTCAAGTTCGAATTAATTTAAGATATGTAAATATTCATGCTGAAACCGTGTGGTGCGAATATTACCACGCTATTTCTACCTGTGGGTGTCGTCGAGGGCGACAGAGGGATATTGACTAGAAGATGGGCAGCGTTCATCTGAGTAAAATAACATTTGCTGCGGTCCCCAAAAAAAATGCATCGGCTAGGTATGGCGATTAAAAGAAAGAAAAAGCATTTATTGGCCCGCACAGGACGAAACACACAAATAACAACAAGGTTTAAGTATTATCACAAAATAAAAAAAATAAAAAATAAGAAACGAAATCGGTCCTGTACGATGCCAAAAGGCCCCTATCTCAGCATTGTGCTGTAACATTTAAAAACGTCACAGCGCTGATATTCGGTTAGGGTCCAAAGTGATGCCACGGTCAGATACGGCTATAATAAAAAATAAATAGTGTAAATGAATAAACAAATATAAATACACGTAAAAAAGTAAATTAGAGAAAACAGTAAATAAAAAATAATAATAATAATTATATCTACACCCAACGTAACCATACTTTTCGTCAATCTGCGCGATTACGGCTATACCCCCCCTTGGGGGAGACCTATGCCCAGCAGTGACCATCTAAAGGTTGACATGATGATGATGTTAATGTCTTCTCTCTTCATCAACCTTAAGACGCCCACTGCTGGGCATGGTCTCCCTCAACCTCCTCTCCCTCTCCCTCAACCCTCCTTACGGATGAACCCCCTGGTTCATCCGTAATCGCCGATGCACGTTGGCGATCGCAGTAGATTTTCTAGTACTCAGAAGGACGCTGCTGCCCATCCTCTGGTCAATATCCCTCTGTCGTTTTCTCTTCTATGATATCGTGGTTCCTCATCCTCTAAAAGGGAGGATCTTGCGACCAGACGGGTGTGGTGTCTGGTGGGCTACTGCCCGACGGTTATCGTTGGGATTTTGTATCTAATGCAAATTGACCGGGCAAACTTTTCATATCGCCAGGATACGACATTGTAGTTCGCATGTGGTGCGGTAGATGTCGCCACAGTCGTATTACAAAAATTCAATAGGCCTATGGTGGAACTTCTGTACTTCGTTGCTCAGTGTCAGCGTTGCGACGCGACTGCGACGCCGCTGCGACTGCGCTGCGACCGCGACGCGAGTGCGACCGCGCGATTTAATCCCACAACAGCGGCAGTCGGTCACAAATTTATAATTTGTACAATTACCAGCGCCCCCGAGACTTCGGGGTGTATAGAGCTAAGAAGCATAGAGGGGGCCGGATAATAATAATATTTTTTAGAGGAATTTTATTGCGTAAGTTTGCGTCATTACTTAATAACGTAACATTAAAAAGATTGACATAAATAAAACTATTAATTTCTTAAAATATGTATTAATATAGAAAGAAAATAGAAGAGTTCTGGATTTCTGAATTGAGGTCTCTAATTACGTACTGTTCTATGTATTTTAATAATATTCTTTATCTATTTCTTCAATATAACCTACTTAAAATATACTTCCCTCCACAATACAAACCGTGTCCCTTCTACAATATTTGTAGCTCAACTACGAGGGCAGCATCGTCGGGTAGCAGCGCAGACAAATAAATTTAGCAGCGAGATAAGCGACGTATAAATCAGACGAGTACAACGCACGCTTACCACGGGAAAAATGTCCCAATGCAACGCTTAGCGCAGCTAACTTCAGAGGTAACCTACTGACTTTAAGAAAATGCGGTGTGAACCGGATTAAACTTGATTTTTTGGCGGATTAGCGTTCTTATTTTGAAAAAGTTCGTTTCTGGAAAGCTGCTAACTTCGTAGCTAGGTAACCTAGTGACTTTAGGAAATGCAGTTTGCTCCAGAACGGTCCGGTTTTTCTGCGGTATTATTGTTTCAATTTTGAAAAAGTTTATTTTGTAAAGTGTTACTTTGTGGAATTTTAGAGTGGAAAAATTGCAAGAACAAGGTTTATTTCTTCAAAAATATTTTGGACATTGGAACCTATTTAATCTTTATTATTTTTTACACGACTGCCTCAGAGAGAAATTTACCTAGGTTTTTTTTTGTAAATAGATAACAGTTTTCTAACCATGTTGATTAACTAGCTCATAAGTCACTTTCCATTTATACATTTTTTTTTAAAACGTGGCCCCGCTCTAGGTATTTCTCCTGAGTCGTGGGTGCGTTTACAAACATATAAACTCACATACACAAACAGCTATCCGTAGACCCGGAACAACTATCTGTAGGCCATACAAATATTTGTTACGTGCGGGAATCGAACCCGCGACACGCAGCGCAGCAGTCGATTGCTCAACCACTGCGCCGACCGTGTCGTCGTACAAGAAACGAGCTCAAGTCAACTGAGTGCAACGAAAGAGAATCGAACTCATAAACTCTCACTTGATCTGCGTCTACTGTTGGATTATTGCCGATTTGTTCGTACCTATTAAAAACGTAGGTACTTCTCGGCGGAAACTTGGCCTAAAGACATACCTAGTTAGAATCCAAAGCTCAGACGGTTTAAACCACCACCACCGGTTTACTTAATCTTACTTAATTCATACTATAATAATATTATAAATGCGAAAGTAACTCTGTCTCTTATGCTTTCACGATGAAACAGCTCAACCAATTTGACAATGAAGGCATGAAGATAGGTAGAATCCTGGAGAAGGACATAGTGTAACAGTTCTGATAGTTTACGAGAAATAAAAGGCTATGCAGAATTGTACGTATTGAATTTAATAGCTCTCACACGAAAGTTAAAATGTGATAAGTATCAAAAACAATTGTAAGTATAAAAGTTAACACTGACCTAAACGCACTAAGGTTAGGCAGTATCCAGGAGGATTATGATCCCCAGCCTGGCCGGCGTACAGGATCAGCCGAAGAGAAGTCTGTCGCGATCAGCTCGGGGACGGCGGCCCCCCCAGGCGGTCAGTAGGACCAGCCCTGGGCAGCAAGAGGCTCGTGACAGCTCGACTTAGCCTCTAAACCGACTCTCGGTTGCAGACTGGTAGACTTCAGTAAGTAGACTGGTAGTCTTCAGTAACGTACGCATATGGGTAATCAGAGTGTTACCCCAGCGACTCCGAGATCTAGACTGCAGCAACGTAAGCGTAGGAACAATCAGCGTGTCCAACAAACGGCTCCAAGAACTAGACTCAGCAACGTAAGCGTATCAACAATCAGCGTGTTTAACAAACGGCTCCGAAATCCAGACTCCAGCAACGTATGCGTATGAGCAATCCCCGTGTTTACCAAACGGCTCCCAAATCCAGACTCCAGCAACGTATGCGTATGAGCATTCCCCGTGTTTACCAAACGGCTCCCAAATCCAGACTGACCCATTTGACAGGTTCCTTTTCTGACCGCTCTTCCAAAATTCATAAAAAATCCAATTATGAATCTTCTTTCTAGAACGGTCAAATCGTTTTTTATATAGCAACGGCCAGGCTCAATAATTGTCGAATGCCATTTATTTTAGTAATTTTTATTATAATATTAGTGCGAATCAGATCTAAAGGAACACACGATAATACAGCGGGTGTTCAGCCGTTTACTATCTAACACAGACAAACAAGCTTACAATATATACAACATAGAGGTTTTACGTTAGTAGCCGAAAACTTATTTTAGAAGAAAATGTTGGCGGTCGTCAATTTGACGACTGTCACTGACAGACATGTCAAAGCAAAACATTATTTATTTTTCAGGTTTGTAAATATTAATTTGATCCAATTATACAGGAATAAATTACAAAGGATGACGACAGGAACAGCATAAAAAAGCGTAAGGGTTTGTAAATATTAAACAATGAATGATAATTATGAAATGAAGATGATACAGGAATACAATTACAACACAGACAAAACCAGCACATATAACTGTGGGTACATTATATATTACTTATAAGATTCCAAGAATCCATACAACAAATATTATAAAATGTAGACATATCGTGCGATGAATGATTTCATGCCTATGAAAAGTAAATATAGTTTTTCGAGTTGAACCGAAACACGAGTTGAACCGAAACACTATATTATCCCCAACGACCCGAGAAAAATTTTTGGCCTAGAACAAAAATTTTGAGAAGGTTAGATATTTCAGCATTCACAAACTTTCATACTTCATTCAAACACACCGACATCTTACGAAATTAAGGTCAAATGAGATTCACATTCAATGATCATCACGCAAACCTAAAGATTCATTAACAATAGGGCTTATTTTTGGAGTTGTAATCCGCTCGCGTTTAAAACCCATTATTAAGATAAAGATTTATATCAAGGGCTAGGCCTTGATCGATTATAATAAGGGCTTATGGAAGACGAGTTATTAACCGCTCGTGAAGATACCTATGGCTTTCAGAGTGAAGCCATAGATATGGGGAAAAAGATCAAGGGGATAGCCCTTAAATAATATTAATACAGGCTTATTTAAGGCGAGTTATTAGCCGCTCGTAAAGATACACCTATGGCTTTAAGAGTACAGCCATAGATATAATAGAAGATCCATCAACCTCAATAGTTGACGGTGGCTAATTAGTCAGAAATCCATCAACATGCAGACGTTGATGGTGCTAATTAGTCAAAAACTAACAAAGAGTTAGTAAATAAGAAGGTTAGGTAACGTTGTACCTAACAATACTTCTTAAGTTCTTTAAAAAAAAGAGATTAAAATAATCTTATTGGTTTCAGAACCGATGAATGAAGAAAATAAATATCTATAGAGGTTTTATTAGGTCAAGATTAAAAACTCTATAGTAAGAAGAAAGAAGCGATAGACATGAGTAATGAATAAAACCATTTATAAAAAAAGGTAATATATGACAATATAAAAGTCAAAAGAAAAAAAAATAAAAATAGTCATAGAATTCCAGAGAGTGTCATGAAGTGACACTTGAAAAATATAAGTGAGGAAAAATAATATTTAAGAAGCAAGAAGCAAAAACTGAGAAAGTAACTAAGTTATAAAGATTGGAAAAATAAGATTTAAGAAGTAAGAAGCAAAAGCTGAGAGAGGGACGAAGTTATAAAGAGTGAAAAGACTCCGGGAGGGTCAGAGTAACTAGCCTCCAAAAGTTCAAAGGCGACTAGCCTCATAAAGATTAGAGTGACTAGCCTCTAAAGGGTCAGAGTGGCCTCAGGAGGGTCAAGGTGACTAGCCTTAAGAGGGTCAGAGTAACTAGCCTTAAGAGGTCAGGCGAGGTTAAATAAGATTCAGAAAATAAGAGATCGACAACCCTCTGAGAGGTAAATGAGGGTAAATAAGATTCAAGAGGATAAGGGAGTAACAACCCTCTGAGAGGTAAATGAGGTTAAATAAGATTCAAGAGGATATGAGAGCGACAACCCTCTGAGAGGTAAATGAGGGTAAATAAGGTTCAAGAGGGTGAGAGAGTGACAACCCTCTGAGCGGTAAAAGAGAGTAAATAAGATTCAAGAGGATAAGAGAGTGACAACCCTCTGGGAGGGTACATGAATGACTAAGCCCCTTCGAGAGAGGGTCAACCATGACTAGCCTCTACGAGAGAGGGCCAAGCATGACTAGCCTCTTCAAAAGAGGGCCACACCTGACTAGCCTCTTCAAGAGAGGGTCAAGGTGACTAGCCTCCTCAAGAGAGTCAAGCAAGTAATACACCTCACCTAGAGGTTCAAAGAGTAATACGCGCGTAAGAGTAAAACGAGTAATAAATAGTGACCGACCTCCGGTAGGATTAAACGTAATACACCTCACCGAGAGGGTTTAAGCCGGGAGTGAAATAAAATATTTTAAAATCGAGCCCACGACATTGAGCCTATTCAATTAAATAAAACATTTATAAAGTAAAGTAAATGAAAGACAGTATTTGTTATTTTATTTATTGTTGTTAGCATCTGTATAGTTTATCATCGTGCAGGTATGTTCAAACAACTACAGAATATTGTTCTGAGCTGTCGTAAAGTGTCTCAATCCCCAACTCAGTAGTGACCACTACGTGGTTTTAAAAACACACCCAAGCGAAGACTGAGTGCGGTTACCATAGGGTAAACGCTGTGGTGTGCACGTGTGTGGGGTGCAGCGTAATGTGGTAAAGTATAGAGTAAAAGTATAGGTGAGAACGACTATAGGGTATGCTCCTAATAGCCGTGTACAGTAAACCAGACCCCAACTTGTAAGTAACCAACGAGTGATTTAAAACTCACAAGCGCAGAATGGGTGCCAATTGCCAGAAGCAAGAGGATTGTGTGTGGGGATGTAGTGTAAGTTTTTGTACAGTATGTAAGTATGTTCAGTACGACGAAGCGGGCTGAGGAGAAAATATTAGTATTTTACACACACACACACACAAAAGAATCTAAGCCAAATTAAAATGTCGAAATAAAGAGTACTACTAGACTAGTAAGATTAGAATTTTGAAGAGTATTTTACACACATAAGAATCTAAGCCAAATTAAAATGTCGAAATAAAGAGTACTAATAGACTAGTAAGATTAGAATTTTGAAGAAAATGAGAGAGCTAGCTTTGATTTCACGATTGGGCGCCAAATGTAACAGTTCTGATAGTTTACGAGAAATAAAAGGCTATGCAGAATTGTACGTATTGAATTTAATAGCTCTCACACGAAAGTTAAAATGTGATAAGTATCAAAAACAATTGTAAGTATAAAAGTTAACACTGACCTAAACGCACTAAGGTTAGGCAGTATCCAGGAGGATTATGATCCCCAGCCTGGCCGGCGTACAGGATCAGCCGAAGAGAAGTCTGTCGCGATCAGCTCGGGGACGGCGGCCCCCCCAGGCGGTCAGTAGGACCAGCCCTGGGCAGCAAGAGGCTCGTGACAGCTCGACTTAGCCTCTAAACCGACTCTCGGTTGCAGACTGGTAGACTTCAGTAAGTAGACTGGTAGTCTTCAGTAACGTACGCATATGGGTAATCAGAGTGTTACCCCAGCGACTCCGAGATCTAGACTGCAGCAACGTAAGCGTAGGAACAATCAGCGTGTCCAACAAACGGCTCCAAGAACTAGACTCAGCAACGTAAGCGTATCAACAATCAGCGTGTTTAACAAACGGCTCCGAAATCCAGACTCCAGCAACGTATGCGTATGAGCAATCCCCGTGTTTACCAAACGGCTCCCAAATCCAGACTCCAGCAACGTATGCGTATGAGCATTCCCCGTGTTTACCAAACGGCTCCCAAATCCAGACTGACCCATTTGACAGGTTCCTTTTCTGACCGCTCTTCCAAAATTCATAAAAAATCCAATTATGAATCTTCTTTCTAGAACGGTCAAATCGTTTTTTATATAGCAACGGCCAGGCTCAATAATTGTCGAATGCCATTTATTTTAGTAATTTTTATTATAATATTAGTGCGAATCAGATCTAAAGGAACACACGATAATACAGCGGGTGTTCAGCCGTTTACTATCTAACACAGACAAACAAGCTTACAATATATACAACATAGAGGTTTTACGTTTGTAGCCGAAAACTTATTTTAGAAGAAAATGTTGGCGGTCGTCAATTTGACGACTGTCACTGACAGACATGTCAAAGCAAAACATTATTTATTTTTCAGGTTTGTAAATATTAATTTGATCCAATTATACAGGAATAAATTACAAAGGATGACGACAGGAACAGCATAAAATAGCGTAAGGGTTTGTAAATATTAAACAATGAATGATAATTATGAAATGAAGATGATACAGGAATACAATTACAACACAGACAAAACCAGCACATATAACTGTGGGTACATTATATATTACTTATAAGATTCCAAGAATCCATACAACAAATATTATAAAATGTAGACATATCGTGCGATGAATGATTTCATGCCTATGAAAAGTAAATATAGTTTTTCGAGTTGAACCGAAACACTATATTATGTAGGCTTTATCCGCGATTTCGTCTACATCCACGATAACCGACATTCACGCGGACGAAGTCGCGGGCAAAAGCTAATAATATTATAAATGTGTGAGTAACTTTTTCTGTTAGTTTTCACAACGAAACTGCTGAACCGATTATGATGTAATATGGTGTGAAAATAGCTTGAACCCTGGGGAAGGACATAGGCTACTTTTTAATCTGTGACGTCGTTTACATCCACGCGGACGCAAGTCGCTGGCAAAAGCTAGTTTTTTATAATTTATGATTAAAACAAGAGAGTTATGACCACGAAGTATAACAGGTTATGAATATCATCGGGAAACACGATTTCCGGCAAGAAGATCTACGTCCAACCTAAACTAAAAAGTCCCACACCTTCTAATCCTTCGTTTCACAAGATACCAGCCACCATGTAATATAAATTCCTATCCAATATCCACAAATTCTACCAGCACATTTTAATGTTAGGGGCAAATTGCAATTTTCTTCGCTAACTCGTCGGGGGCATAAAACATTTGGGGAATAGTTTTATGTAAAATGGTTTTAAAACTGTGGGGCTTAGGTTTAACCGGGTTAGGTGAGTGAATATGGTAAAAGCCGGTTATTTTGATAGTTTTATGGGAAACGCGATACGTGAAGTTTGAGGATGCCATACGATACAGCAATGCGTGTTTTTTTTGGGAAACACAGATGTTATGTCATTCTTATTGTTATTTTATTTATTTGGAAGAACCAACAATTACACATTAAATGTTACAAAAAGAATAGAATATAGGAAGTTATACAAATTATGCAACCAACAACGTTCTCCACAGATACGCAAAAAGACAAAGACAATGTTGATGAAGTGACCATGGACGTAATAATGAAGTGACATAATAGATAATTGCATGAAGTATAAGTCATAAATTACAGTTACTAATAAGGAACACTAAAGATTTAAAATATTATTCGCATAAATTCTGAATTGTGTCAAACAATATCTTTTTTACATTTTCCAACAGACAGTGCAAATAGATCCAAGATTAACATAACATGTAAAGAAGCCAGCTCATCAAGGATAGTTTTTGAACTTTATAACAAAGAAATAAGGTTCATGTTCAATTGGTAAAATTTGACAGTTTGGTATAGCTTGATGTGCTGGTGTCAGTACCTAGTTAGTTCTTAGGTACTAGCTTTTGCCCGCGGCTATGTCGGTGTAGACTGAAAAATAAATCTAAATTCCAATATTGTGCAAACAGCCAGACTGTTCCCCGAGACCCCGATAAGTATAATCTGGGTATCTTCAAGGCACGAGTGACCCGGTTCATCCTAGGCAAGCGTGCTCCACCTTAGATCGCATCATCACTTAAGATCAGGTTGGTTACGGCGAAACGCATGCCTATTAGAATTAAAAAAAAATACGCGAGTACTTTTACCTGACCGGTCCGGGTCCGTGTGGTGTCGGACGTAAAGAAAAACACCATCCCATATCTTCCCGTGGGTGTCGTAAGAGGCGACTAAGGAACTTACCAGAGAATGGGCAGCAGCGTTCTCTGTGCCTTTGTAACAACCATACTGCGATCGCCAACCCGCCTGCCAAGCGTTGCGATTATGGCAAAACCCCCCCTTGGGGAGGCCTATGTCCAGCAGTGGACGTTTTTCGGCTGAAGTGTGACTTTTACCTGATAACTGGCCAGTGAATTAAAAGTCAGCCTGAATACAACATTGCGGAGCCACCATACCCCTGGTGGTATGGTCAATGGTATGGTGGTTCACCAACAATAAAGGGGATCTGGCGCTCGGCGGCCGCTACAGCGGCAGCACTCGCTTCGCTTCGCCTTCGCGCGTTTATGGTCACAGTTCTTTTTTTTTCCGGGGTGAAAAATCCTCATGGATGTCCTCCGTCCTGGGGCGGGCGGAGGGGTCTGTCAAACTCCTACTGACTAAAAACCACCCCGGTGTTCCATCTCACACCTACGTCGGGGATCGCGGGAACTGGAGATACTTCCGCAACCCTTGACTGGTGCCGGCCCGCTAGTGCGGGCCACTTCTCATGGTCACAGTTCTAACCTAACCCAAACGATTGGGTCAGTGCAGTGATATGCCCAGTGGTACGGTGAGTCCGCACAAGAATAGAACAACATCATAATCAGGAACATATAGATTCTCCATCATCTGTGATACGAGCTACAGCGGGTTACAAAAAAAAAAAAACAGTTGTTACCCACCATAACAATAATACACTAACTAACTAAACATTACTGCCGTAACTGCCGTAGTGTTGCGCCAATTTTCAAATAAACATAAAACGATATTCGTCCGATAGATAGTGGTGTGCCGTTACTGTTATCGGGTACATAAAGTCGAACGGGTCGAAATTAAAAAGAATAACGGTCAGCGACATCGCCTGAGGCGGTTTGTGAAACGTTCCTGATATTTTTGTATACGCGTTATTGTCGGGCTTTTGTCACAATTATCGCGGTGGAAAAGGGCTGATCTGGGTAGTATATTTTCTTTTGAATTGCTCTTTAACTGCCACACTCAGAGACGTCACTTAATAATAATTAATCATTAACTTTAATTGACAAACTAACTTGGAACGCTGTCAGTTAAAAATATGGTTGTGTATGTGCCAAGTTATGTTGGACAATTCAACTGATAAAGAAATTGCGTTCAAAGCACAAAAAAAGTGTATTAGATCAATATGTGGCATACACCATACAGACTCATGTAAACCTCACTTCATAAACCTCAAGATATTAACCCTCCCTGCTCTATATATCTACGCAGCCTCAATTTTAGTTAAATCAAACATCAGTAGCTATGACACATTAACAAGCAGTAGACTTAAAAATACATTACGCAATAAAGCATCCCACACTGCGGTATATAGCAACAGTATATTTAGTATGGGCATAAAAATATTTAATAAGTTACCAATAGACATTAAGAACCTAAATTCAATTGGTCTTTTTAAAAGAAACCTAAAAGACTTCCTGATTAAAAAGGCATTTTATTCTGTAAAAGAATTTCTTGAAGATACATAATTCATGGATATTAAAATGATTGTAATACTAAATTTAGTGTGATATAAATTATAATGTAATAGTAGTAATTATAAGAATAATTAGTTATGAAATATATGAATAATGATATCTTAATAAGATAATTTGAATTGTAAAATAACTCTACTTCTTTCCATTTAAATTGCAATGCCTTAACAGGCAACTAAGTTCTAAGAACAAACATTTTACTATCATCCTCATAATGTATACACTTAGTTCGCAATAAAGAATTTTGAATTTGAATTTGAATTAAAGTTAATGATTCATTATTAGTGTGGCAGTTATGGTTGCTGTAAGAGACAAAATAATTGATAATGTAAGGTTGACTTTTCAATAGTAACATAGGAGGGGCTCATGGCGATGAGACTCCTGCGTGTCTCGGAAAGCGCGTAAACTACGTAAAGACATTGGTCCCGGCTGTGATTCATAGATCTTTGGCAGTCGTTATAGGTAGTCAGAAGTCAGAAAGTCTGACTACCAGTCTTACCAAGGGGTATCGTGTTACCAGTAACTGGGTTGTGGAGGTCCGATAGGCAGTCGCTCCATGTAAAACACTGGTATTCAGCTGCCTCCGGTTAGACTGGAACAAGGTACGAAACTGTACTAGAGCCTTATGTAACATATTTTATACACATTAGGGAATACTAATATGAAAATAAACTTATGTTTAAATAATAAATAAAATACAACTTGACATATTTTCTATACAAAATCAATTGAACCGCCCTGTTTTTTTCGGCTTATGTTTAACGAACCTCCAGATCTACTAAATGATCACCAATAATAGTAAATAAAATAAAACCAAAACTAGTAAATGGTCACCAAAATGGTGTTTGCTAAAGTATTGTAGAAATGTATGAGTTCGACTGTAAAAAGTGATTTGATTCTGGCGTAGGGGGTCACAGTTCTAACCTAACCTATCCATGTCGGATCCGCTCCAAGGGGGTCAAAAAGATTTTGTTTATTTTGCACACTAAGATTTGGTGACCATTTAGTACATTTGGTATAATTTAGTATATTTTTTTGGTAAGGGAGCTTAAGATCCTAAAGTATTTTTTGGTGATCATTATATTTATACCCGTTTTTTTTCCTCTGACATAAGAGTAATCTAATGATTCAACAATCGGCCTTAAGTTTTTAAAACTTAGGTATCGTAATAGCAATTTAAGTAAATGGGTATTAGTTTATAAATGGCGACCAAACAAAGGAGAGTAAGTGGATAGATGGTGTGAAGAATGATATAAAAGAAAAGGTGTTCAGTGATAACATTACGGTTGGTAGGAGGGAACTGGGGGCCAAGTCTGCTATTTTTATAATTTCGTCATTCCAACACGATCCCATTGTCATTTTGCTAAAAGTTCGTAATCTGCTAAATTCATAATGGTCGATCATTGGTCGGTCGAATTAAAAGTAATGACTGCACAATGACGCTCTAATGGTAGGTCACTGATCAAAGGAACTGTCAAAATTTTAGCAGATTACCGTCTAAGTCAGTCATTCATTTGTCATTTTGTACGAGATTACCATTCTATAGCACTTCTTTCAATGGCTTGTCAGTGGTTGACCAATGCAAAGTCATAATGACGCCATTATATTAGTAGATTACCAAACTTGTCAAAATCAACAATTATGAAATCAATGATAGACCATTCTGACACTATTGTAATAGCAGACTTGAGGCCCAGAATAAGAAAACGTGTTGCGCTGCGCCGATCTCAAGTGATCAAGGGCAGGAAGATGATATGCAACACCTTATAACACATAGACATAAGACCTATTTTTGACCCAAAAAAAACCTCATAACTCCACTACAATCATAATTGTGTCACCATGGAGACAATCCTATGTATTTAACTGAAATAAAGTGTCAACGAACAAGTCGACATCCGTCAACGAGATAGATTCTTGGCACGTCCAGTGTGCGTTGATTCATTAGTTCTGTATACTCACGGTTGATTACCGTAGCAAGGTGAGTAGGTAGTGTTCTACGGTGTAAGGTGTTCGTAGGAGCTTGTCTGGGGAAGTGGTCTCACTATAACTATTTCTGTCTGGAGCCTACTAACACATAAATAATAAAGTATTTATCATTTTTAAATTTTGAAGGTGATTGTTTGTTTTGTAATGTAACCGCTGAGGTATGTGTACCAGTTTTTAATATACGACTAGATACCGCCGACGTACAGTCACCAGCATAAATATGGGTACAGATTGCAAAATTAATAAGCATTTTCCTCGTGAAATTACTATTTCAACTTATAGATAAAACCTATGTTTTAGTAGTTTGGGAACAAAAATACCTTATTCGTAATCCCATAATATTTCAATCAATTGTATAGGAGAAAATCAGTTTAGAATGAGACCAACTGTTTACATGTTTTTGCTCGTGACTGTACTTGTCAAATGAAGCAGCCAATACGTCAAATACCTAGTGAAAATTCGCAACGTATTCGAGCCTGTCTCCTAGCAACCAAAGTGTCAGGTGGAGGTACTTACAGAGTATTTTTCATGCACAATTTTTCATGCACACTAGCCTCCTTGCAATTTGTTTTATACACACTACAATTGCTTTCGCATTTATAATATTAGTATGGATAAAGTAATAAAGTATGTATGGATAACCAAATTCAATTAACAGTTAAAAAAACTTTAGAGGTGTCAAGGGACACCCGGATGGAACGAAGTTCCTTTCGATTTATTAGTGAAGGAATTGCAATAAAATTTTATTTTCTTTAAGTTATAATAATATATTTTTTTATTATAAAAAAAATATTTCGCAAGGTATTCGAGCCTGTCTCCTAGCAACCAATGTGTCAGGTGGAGGTACTTACAGAGTATTTTTCATGCACAATTTTTCATGCAGATTAGCCTCCTTGCAATTTGTTTTATACACACTACAATATTGAGTTGCCTCAGTCACGGCACAAAATATAGAGGGGACAGAAGGACCGCTCCCGCCATCTTCAAAAATAATTACCTAAACTTGCCAGACTCACTAGGGCTGCTACTGTATTGACTCTGTTTAATTTGTGACAATATGAAATTTTATTGACACTGGTTGGAACTCTTTGCAATTTTTTATAATAAAATTTTCTTGTTCGTCGTAAAATGTCAATGTCTCTCATTTATTCATTTAGACAACACGTGACAGTCGAGTCTGAAGTCTGCTTGAAACTGCTTGAGAATGCCTATTAAACGTAATGTCAATGTGTGCGTGGTAAAAATGGCGGTTTGTTCTAAGCGGTCTCTCTGCTCAGGCGCGACGTACTTTCTGGTCACGGAGCTATTGTTTTTAGGAAGTGCGGTATCTAGTCGCAGCGACCTATCAATAATCTAAGATACCTACATATCTAGTGTCTATTCTGAAGTGGCGACAAAAAACTTTTTTAACGTCACGTCAAAAAGCATAAACCTGTGACCTCGGCGGCGGCGGCGCCTAGCTACGAATTCATCATATAATACATATTCCCATAATTGGTATTAGTTTTTGTCATCTTATGTTAATATAGATGAAATATAAAGAAATAAGTCTAACTAATATAAAATAGGATGAGTCAAGGAACATAATTAGCAAAGGAAATTAAAAAATAATAGTAATTTGCAGACCGAGGTCCATACTGTGAGTAGACACATTAAAACTTATAAAAACTAATGTTAGTACACATACAATGACGAAATAAAAATAAATAAAATTGCCACAATTCATTTGTTTGTTTTTTTGTTTTGATAGAGCTTTATCTTCTTCCAATATATAAAAATCTCGTGTCAGTGTTTGTCATCGAACTCCTCCAAAACGGTTTGATCGATATTTATGAATTTTTTTGTGTATATTTAGTAGGTCTGAGAATATGTCGTAGGCAATTTTGTTATACTCCTATACCCTGTTCACAATAAGATTAGACATTTACATAAACCTTTTTTACAGTCCGTTCAACCGATTTTGACTTATATTGCGTTGGTAGCATGACAAATGGCAACTGCAGTAAACAGTTGTTATTGTAACCACTTTTTTACCCGACTACGGCAAAGCCAAAGGAGGGTTATGATTTTGACAGGCTATGTATGTATGTATGTTCATCTGTTCGCTCATAGCTCCTAAACTACTTATCAGAACTGAACAATTGAGGTATCGTTAGAAGTGTCTTGATCGTCCGCTGGTTATAGGCTATATTACGTGTCACCGAATCCAATGTGGCGCCCTCTAGCGCACAAAAAAACCAAGATAAAAAAAATAATGAAGACAAGCATACCGTGTTTGGTATCATTGGAAAGGGGTTCACTAGTATCTTTCAAATATATAATACTTAGCTGTGACTTGTCACGTATGATTAAAAAAAAAAGATTACCAGTACATTTAAACTCCAAAATGGTTGAAATAAAAAAAGCGGCTTTACCTTGACCATTTTGTACCTATGTCTTGATTTCTGTGTGAAATATTTTCTTGTTTCGTACTTTTTAGATCACTTTTTGTTGTAGTCGGGTTTTAGTTTTTAAACTTTATTTTTGCCTCTAATGTCATCCTTAAGCCTACGGAATAAAAGTCAAAATCGGTTGAAGGGACTGTAAAAAAGGTTTATGTAAATGTCTAATCTTATTGTGGTATAGGTGAAAAGAAATCATTTATATGGCATAACAAGGTTTGCCGAGTCAGCTAGTTTAAAAGTCTGTCATGTAATCGTGACCGTGACGTGCTGGACACAGTTTGGTTTGTCATCTATTTATTTATTACTAACTTTTGCCCGCGACTTCGTTCGCGTGAATAATAATATGTAATATAATAATAATAATATGTGGCGACATTTCACACACGGCCATCTGACCCAAAACTAGGGAGACCCTGTACTGTGGGTGTCAGACGGCTGATATACATACACAAATACATTTAAATATATACATATATAGATAAACAACACCTAGACACAAGGCAAACACAAGTGCTCATCACACAAATGTTTACCCTGGGCGGGAATCGAACCCGCAACACGCTGCACAGCAGTCGATCGCTCAGCTACTGCGCCAACCGTGTCGTCAAGTGTTGTTGGTTATCGCGGATGCAGGCAAAGTCGCGGATTTAAAGTAGCCCATGTTCTTCCCCAGGGTTCAAGTTATCTTCATACCAAATTTCAATAAAATCGGTTCAGCCGTTTCATCGTGAAAGCGTAACAGATAGAGTTGCTTTCGCATTTATAATATTAGTATGGATAAAGTAATAAAGTATGTATGGATAACCAAATTCAATTAACAGTTAAAAAAACTTGAGAGGTGTCAAGGGACACCCGGATGGAACGAAGTTCCTTTCGATTTATTAGTGAAGGAATTGTAAGATAATTTTGAAATATAATGTAATATAAACTTAACGAAAATAAATGGTTTGCTTTCTATGAGAGAGAGAGAGAGACAGACAGAGAAACACGCGCACGCCGCACGGCTTACAACTATAGCAAAAAGTGTCGTTACAACTTTTGGTCTTAATTTTTTCCGTCTAGCCCCCTTTCGCAACGCGCGATAAGGAACTTCGTTCCAAAACTACCCTGACAAATTATTGGTATGTAAAACACCATCCAGCACCACCATTGTGGCGTTCAAAAGGCTCATACGCTTTCTGAAGGCAAAATGATATAAAATCTTACAAAAGACTTATTTAAAACAAAAATACATACGAAATTCCCCACACACACAAGTCGAAAGAAATCAGAATTTTCTCTACACCCCGTAAATCAAATCAACCATTAGGCTGTTTCCACACGAGCGACACGTGATTAGGCAGTTTCCACACGGGCGACACGTGAACTATTTAAGCTGAGTTCAGCTCTATAATATAATAAAGCGCCAGACTTGTTGTACTGTATTAGATTTACTACTTACCTATTGTTCACAGAGTAGCCAACGGAGTCAGAGGCTGAAGATATTTGCTTTTACGTATATTTTATTATAGTTTTGAATATAAATGACGTACTTTTCTTATCTGTGAGCCATGATAAGACATTCTGTGCTGTTCTGAATTCGGACTCATTTTCATTCATGGACAACGCCGTAGAGTAAGTAAGTCTTATGATTTAAATAAGTTCAGAGGGTGCCATAGGCAACTAAACCATAACGCTATTTATAACCTTAATAATTCTCTTTCATAAAATTAAAGTACCTAAGTATTTCCAACTTTATTTAAAAATATTTGTCGTAACATTTTTTTTTTATCAAATAGGCTTGCGTTTTACTGCAATTCACCTGATCTTAAGTGATAATGCGGCCTAAGTTGGAACACGCTTGCCTAGGATAAACCGGTTCACTCGTGCCTTGAAGATATCCAGATTAAACTTATCAGGGAACAGAGAGGCGGGCAGCGAATTCCACAGTCTGGCAGTTCGCACAATAAATGTGGAATTAAAAAACAAATGTCATTTTAAGCCTCTTTTAAAAAGTAGTGTCAATGTTACTGTTAGCTGAACCAGAAAATAATGTTTTTTCCAGTAAACCCTAAGATTTACCAATTCTTAATGGTACGAGTCTGAAATTTTTTGTGCGATAATCATCCATTTCGAACTTATACCACCATCCATTCAGCAAATCTTAAGCTTTTCCTAAGAAACTCGGTAAATTTAAAAAATAGACATATCTGACACGGTTTCCCTTTTTCAATCGACTTCAAAAAGAAGGAGGTTCTCAATTTCGTCTGTGTTGTTTTTTTTTTGTACATTTGTTACGCGATTTCTCCGGCAAACGTAAAGCGATTTTGAAAATTATTTTTTCATGGATAGGGTATACCTCAGGGGTGGTCCCACGAAATTATTATCGAAATTGATCCAGCACTTTTTGAAAAAATCGACAGAAAGCAAAAAAATATACATGGATGATGTTGTAAGTTTCTCCAACCTTGTACTTTCAATCTCTGTTTTGACTGTGTTGCCGTTTCTTAATGGATGGAAATAAAAAGCTTTTTAACAAAAAAGACAACCGCCTTAAAACAGAACACACATGAATTTAATTTCGGAAGTCGGTGGCAATACAAAACATCAAACAGAGCAAAGCCACCGACTTCCGAAACTAAAGTCATGTGTGTTCTGGGCTAAAGTTATTTATCACTTTTTAGATTTTGAAGGCGGTTGTCTTTTTTTAATTTACTAACTAGTCCAAGAGGATTTGGTAAATCTAAGGGAGTCGCGCAAATGTCTTTTGGGCATGTGTACTGCTCGCTTCGCTCACTCTTGCACGATTCCAAGAGTGAGCGAAGCGTGCTCGGAATCTTGGGGCACCCCGACACAGATAAGGTAATTCTTTTAAACTCTGCAGCCTATTGCTGAGACAGCAATAAATCCGTCAACTTTGCCCAAAGCCGACGGTATTTCTTCAACTGACAAATTAATCTAAGAGCGCATCATTTACCAATCGTCATTGGTAAAACTTAACATGTACCAAAATCTAACGTATGAAGTCGGAAATTCTTATAAAATTCTTACATTTAAGTACTAACTCATATTGTTGAGCGTTGGCCGTTTCGGGCGGTAGTGATGCACTATTTCCGGCTCGGACATTTTTTTTTTGTATCCACTTGTTTTAGTTTTAGGTTTTGTAACAATGTGTATGTACAGAGGCCAGCACATCAAGCGACAACAATCTGTCAAATTTCTTTGATAGATTTTCAACTTTATTACAAAACAGTAAGGTTCATAATCGTCTGCACCTAATACGTGCATCGCTTTCGCGAGAATAGAAGGTTTTCCTTTCTTTCTTTCTTCTTTTCATGTTAATTTCACCATTGTAGTTTCAATAGTAACATCTATACTACGAAATATATGTGAATTTATTTATATTTTATCCAAAACTCTCTGTCCCACCGAAGCTCCCGCTACTCTGTACAAGCAGCGCTCTGCAATAACATTACACTGCACACATTACATAACACAGCTAATCACTTACACACATAAATTATCAATACTGCGCCTGTGTGGGTGGCGTAGCGCCGTAGCTCGTAGTGGGTCTACGCCGCTACGAGATAGGACCCGTCTACGAGAATTGTGTACTTTCTTCCTTTTATTCTTTTACTCGACTGCAGTGAAGTTCAAAAGACGAGTAATGGTTTTGTATGAAATACTTGTGGTTAAAAATATATGTATTACTAGCTTTTGCCCGTGACTTCGTCCGTATTAATGTCGGTTATTGTGGATGTAGACAAAGTTTCTGATTGAAAACTAGTATTAGTCCCTAAAGTCCGATTTGGGGACACCCGAGCGTAGGCCGAAGGCCGGCGAGCGGAGCTAGGGCAACTGTTTAACAAGACCGGTGTGTATTCTTTTTGCGAGCAAAGCGAGAGCTCTTCACAAACTAGTATCTGTTTTTAGAGCCAAAATATTAGATATTTAATGCTCATTCCTCTTAGTTTTGGGGCCTAACAAATAATTAACAGACCTGATTTCTACATCTCAAACATTTTTTGCGTTGTTCTGCAGACTAAAATATAAATTGATTTGATTTATTTTATGTCTCAAAGAATCATCAATCATTAAAAAGCTTTTTAAAGAAAAAGAAAACCGCCTTCAAAAACTAAAAAGTGACAAATAACTTTAGCACAGAACACACATTACTTTACTTTCAGAAGTCGGTGGCAATACAAAACAACAAATACAAAGCCACCGCCACCGACTTCCGAAAGTAATGTGTGTTCTGTGCTAAAGTTATTTATCACTTTTCAGTTTTTGAAGGCGGTTTTATTATTATTTTTTTGAAAAAAACATTTTTTAATTATTCTATAATAATAAGAATAATAATAAAATAGTATATATATATGGGAATTAATATGGGACCATTTTGGAATAAACCCCCTTCGAACAAAAAAATAATTTTCAAATCCGTTTATATATGACAGAGTTATGCCCGAACATACATAATAAAATATATATATAAACATTTGAATTGATAATCTCCGCCTTTTTGAAGTCGGTTAAAAAAGATGACCGTTTGCTTGCTGTTTTTGCAAAATTAAAACGATCATTTAAATACATGCCCATAATAAAATTGCGGGTTTTTTGACAGACTAGTCTGCAAACGTTCCTAAAAGTTACTACAATATAATCATGTATATAATCTACTTACTTTTATCTCATTTAATAGAGAATGTTTATGTTATATGCACTAGCTGTAAACACAGGAACACTATCTTAAAATTATGTGCCAAACAGTTTACTAAAACAGTTTATGTACGTGTGTATTGTGGTGGACTATTTTTGGTTTTATAGGTACAGTTAATAACACTTTGATAGCAATATCAACTGATGTATACCCACACTTCCACATGCACATACACACATTTTACACTCTCACAAAACCTTTACATGTTCTCTAAATAAAAAATAAATAAAATATTTATTTTTGTAATGTTCCTATCTAGAATTATCCCTACTATATTTATTATTTATTTTTTTATTTTTTTATTATTTATTTATTTAGAATATCATAAATGCGAAAGTAACTCTGTCTGTTACGCTTTCACGATGAAACGGCTGAACCGATTTTTATGAAATTTGGTATGATAATGGCTTGAACCCTGGATAAGGACATAGGTTACTTTCTAATCAGCGACTTCGTCTGCATCCGCGACAACCGACATTCACGCGGACGAAGTCGCGGGCAAAATCTAGTAAAAAATAAAATAATAGTGAATTAATAAATACTACTGCGATTTTGAATCGCATTTTGATTTGTCCGTATGGTGTCGTACGTAAAGAATAGCACCATCCCATATCTTCCCGTGGGTGTCGAAGAGGCAGCAGCGTTCTCTGTGCCTTTGTAACAACCATACTGCGATCGCCAATCCGCATGCCAAGCGTGGCGATTATGGCAAAACTCCCCCTTGGGGAGGCCTATGTCTAGCAGTGGACGTCTTTCGGCTGAAATGATGATGATGATGATGATGATGACTGCGATTTCAAACAAGACGTCTCTAGTACAATACTATAAAATTTTAAAATGTTGGGTGTGATTCTGTAAGACCTCATTCTAAACTTCGAATCTGAATCCGCCGAGAGTTTCTTGATTAGCATTCTAAAAACTCGGTTGATAATTCGAATTCACACTAGCGCCACCCTTACGAGCGTGTCAGCGAGTAGAACTAAATTGATAGGGAGATTTTGACAGATAAAGTATGAGATGACGTAAGAAAAGGCATTCTGTAAGGTAATTTCTATTTCAGTTCGACGCTCACTTAACACTCGAACCCGATTCAAAGTGTCAAATATACCAAGGTCATTTTGAACCTTATGCGAAGTGAGAGTGAATAGCGATGTGAGATGTGGTTGTTGTTTGAATTTTACAGAATCGACCTACAGGTCTTAAAAAAACACAACAAATTAATAATAAATAATAATAATAATAATATGTGGGGACATTTTCACACACGGTCATCTGACCCCAAACTAGGGAGACCCTGTACTATGGGTGTCAGACAGCTGATATACATACACAAATACATTTTTTTTTGTAAATACATACATATATAGATAAACAACACCCAGACACAAAGCAAACACAAGTGCTCATCACACCAATGTTTACCCTGGGCGGGAATCGAACCCGCAACACGCTGCGCAGCAGTCGATCGCTCAGCCACTGCGCCAAACGTGTCGTCAATTAAGTACTAAAAAGTAATTACGGTAAAACGGGTAGCACTGTTAATTATACTTTCCTACATATTTGATTAAAACCATATGAAAATTCTTACAGTAGTTTCTAAGATTATCCCGAACAAACACAAACTTAGAGCGGTGGGTGACTTTAATTTATAGGAATATGTAGAGATGATAAATATTAAAACGAAGTAGTTCTTTTCTCCGGCAAATGTAAAGCGATTTTGAAAATCTTTTTTTATGGATAGGGTATGCCTCTAGGGTGGTCCCATATAAATTTTATCGAAACTGATTCAGCACTTTTTGAAAAAATCGACAGAAAGCAAAAAAAAAAAATTGAATGATGTTGTAATGTTCTCCAATCTTGTACTTTCAATCTCTGTTTTGACTGTGTTGCCGTTTTTTAATGGATTTGTATGATATGGAAGTACTAAAAAGCGAAAAATAAAAAGCTTTTTTACAAAAAAGACAACCGCCTTCAAAATCTAAAAAGTGATATAAATAACTTTAGCACAGTACACACATGACTTTAGATTTTAGCTTTGTTCTGTTTGATGTCTTTAGTTGCCACCGACTTCCACATCTAAAGTCATGATTGTGTGTACTATGCTAAAGTTTTTTATCAATTTTTAAATATTGAAGGCGGTTGTCTTTTTAATATTAATGTTAACTTTGTTATAATAACATTTTTATAAAAGCTGGAGTCAACAATTAGCTATGCTATTCTCTAACGTTACCATTCGCAGCTGTGTTCGACGGCAAACACGACATCATGTTAGCCGTGAAATCGACGTCGAGCTCAGCGACTGTTTTTGCTTAGCGTATATTGTTTTTCATACGTTAACTGACAAAAGATTCAAATTATTCAACCTTGAGTAGTTTCACAAAAGCCGTTAATTCACTAGGCTCTAGCGCTGTGCAAGCAAAGTTAATGAATACGAAAATGGATGTAACTCGCCACTGGCGCAGCGTCCAGCTTTAGGTTGTGTTACTTAGAGAATAGCACCAAAATGTAAATGTAGTTATTATTCGTATTTTTCCTCTCTCAGAAATAAACATTGAATCTCTAGGTCAAACAGCATCATTTTATGATAGTCATTCCGGACCATCCATCTTGGAGATAATAAAAGAATAACTACATAAGAAAGAAAGATAAGTGTCTTTATTTTTAACTAATATTTTTTTGTTCATTAGGTTATGTACGTACAATATTTACACGATTAATAAAAAGGAAAACCAATAACTATTAAACCAAAATCAAATACAATAAGGCATTCAAAAATTCCTCCATATTGCCGTCATCTAGGAATATGCTCAAGAGACTGGCGGCATTGCCACGTTGGATGGCAATGCTTAATCAAAGTCAAAGTCAAATTATTTATTTTAATTAGACCATTAAAAGGCATTTTTTAACGTCATAAAAGAGAAATTGAATCTAGTCGCCCCACTAGTCGAATCTAATCTCTGACCAAGTGTCACTTGGACCAAAGTGTCGCCTGTTCCCAACCATGTTGGGGTCGGATTCCAATACCAGTTTTTTACATGGACTGACTGCTCGCCTTGCCTGACAACCCAGTTACTGGATAACACGATAATCCATAAGCTGGTTGTCTGGCTGTCTGGTTTCTAACTGTCAAAGATCTACGAATGACAGCCAGGACGAGGACCAACGGCTTCTTTACGTGCTTTCCGAGGTACGAAAAGCTGGAACTACTGACATGAATACAAAAAAAAAATTCGATGATAGAAAGCCACACTTCTTCTCCATAGAAACCTACTGTTTGGAACAAGCAACTAGCTCCAACTTTCTAACTGACTGACTCCTTGACAATTCAAAGGTGCCTGTAAATGGTTTATCTTATAATAAAAATGAATCGTTGTTCGTTAGTCTCGCTAAAACTCGAGATCGGCTGGACCGATTTGGCTAATTCTGGTCTTGAAATATTTGTAGAAGTCCAGGGAAGGTTTAAACGGTATGAAAAAAAATCAATTGACAGGACAACGTCTTTCGGGTCAGCTAGTCTTATAATAAAAATGAATAGTTGTTCGTTAGTCTCGCTAAAACTCGAGAACGGCTGGACCGATTTGGCTAATTTTGGTCTTGAAATATTTGTAGAAGTCCAGGGAAGGTTTATACGGTAATAAAATTGAAAAATCGATTGACCGAACAACGTCTGTCGGGTCAGCTAGTTTGAAATAAACGATTTGAGTTTGAGTTTGACACTATTGCCGTGACTACTCACTACACACCACGGCGGCGTACGGCTATTGTAACGTGGATGAAGGCGCGGGAGAAATATAGCATAAGATATCTATCAGCACAGGTAACATTGTCTTTATAATAAGTATCGTGAGTCCATAAACTGGGTCTATCGAACCTGTGACTCCTAGCTTAGAAACCAACGAACTCAGCCATTGCGCTAATTCTTTTTATTTATTTTTTTAAAACCTCACCCCATACTAGGAATTTCTCCGAACGCACCCGCACCTGTTGTTGGTTAAACAGGCAGTTGAATGTTGAAAATTGTATTAAGTCGTGAATTTATTCGAATAATTGGGTTGGTGACACCATTAACCAATAATTCCTAAATACAACTTATCTTAAAATACTCTTTATTTTAGCCCCGAAAACCCGATTAATTTTCAATTAACTGTAAAATTCGATTTTATGTTGCTTTGAAATCAATTAATAGTAAGTCAATTGAGTTGGTAAATAAGTGACGTCACAGGCCGCTATTGTCATACAAAATCTATGGAGGAATCTTGATTTGACAGCTCAAAAAAGTATGTCAATTGATTGGTGGTGTCAAGTACCCAATTCGAGTGAGTAGAAAAAAATAATTGAAAAATGAAGACTGTCTTGTTACCTGGCGTATACTTTTAATGATTATTCATGCTTTTTAACTAATCATTCTATTTAACCTAAATAGAGAATATCGAATTATTTTACGAATGAATTCATTCGCAGTCGCGCATCGCTATAATGTCAAAGATGGCCATTTTTGATTTGTGATGTCGTAAATCGTTGAAGCTCTTTTAATTGTTCAATAGAGAACGCAGGATGTCCGTTTCATACAGATATTCGCAATAAGTATAATAAAATATACTTATAATTATCATGTACGTCAGATCTTTGTTGGCCCTGGGGCCATTTACGACGTTGTCCAAAAGGACAGAGTAAGCTTAAAGTCTTAGAAAGGGCTTAGGCTACTTTTTATTTCGCGATTTTGTCTGCATCAGCGAAAACTGACCTTCATGCAGACGAAATAGTAGTTCAGTTTGTTTCCACAAAACGCCACGGCGTGCAAACTTCGAAGACAAAAACATCGAAAGCCTCTATGCGTCATATTCAGCGGGAGACGGTATGTCTGTCGTGAAACGGCACCAATTCGGAAGCACTAGCAAATCTTCGTACAGCAGGTGTAGATTGTTATGCAAGGGCAGCAGCATTCACCGCAGCCACAGCCGCCGTAACAGCCTCCGTAACAACCGCACCCTCCGCACATTTTTCCTATAGAAAGGGCAGAGTACTATTAAAGATCCTAAAATAGGGTTTATAAAGATAGAGGTAAAAACCGAAGTTGTCGAAAGTCACAAGGTTTTCGTTTTCGAAATCGAGGCTAAAACTAGTTTCTTGTGTTCACTTGTGTAAGAAATTGGGGATTTGCAATACAGGTGTAGACAGTGGGAACACCCAAATATTCCGAAATATTTTATTCCGAATTTCGATATTCCGATTTTCAAAAGTCTGAATTTCATAATACCTAAAAATTATAATCTCTATTATTTAAAATCACGAAAGTTATTTTACCGAATGTCGTAAATCCGATTTGTTTGTTTTCCGATTTTCATATGTTCGAAGAATCAAATGCTCGATGAGTTCTCGGTCCGAAAAACGAAATTCCGAATTTCAATATTTCGAATAAACTGTTAAAATTAGGATTCTGATTCAATTCAGCTACGCATATATATTCAAAATGGTGTCCCCTTGTTTCGCAGACAGAAATTTCATAGAATTTCGTTTCCCAGAAAATGTTTCATATAATATTTGGTTCTTGTATTTTTATTTCGACTATTATTGAAACATATTTCACAGAACACACAATTCAAAGAATTTTTAATCACATTTTTTTGTTTAACAAACTTATCAAACAGTAGAATTACTTTTTAACGAATATTGTTTATCCGGTGTATTTTTCTATGGAATTTATTTCAACAAAAATATATAGGTATAAAAAGAAAGACAATAACAAAAATAATCTTAAAAAGTCAATATGTTGTGCTACAAAAGTTAATGACAGAAACGAATTGTTGTGAAACCGACTCCACGTAGTCTTGTCTGCCCTACACCTAGAGTGTAATTTAAATTCGCGTAGGCGAGGAGGGGCGAGGCGGCCAGTGGTACCGCCGGAGCCCCGCAACGCCGTAGCCGTGACAGAAACCATGCCTGCTGCATGTTGCATGTTCGCTTGCATGCTCGCTTGCATGATGCATGCTTGCTTGCTTGCATGCTGCATGCTTGCTTGCACGATAAACGATTGCACGATAAACGATTGCACGATAACGATAAAGATAATCGGAATTTTTATAATCGGAATTCGTATTTTTGATGTTCGGAATTTTCATTATGTCGGACTTTTTGTTATTCGATCGTTTGAAACTCGGTATTTTGAGAATAGTAATTATAAACGTTCGGAATTTTGAAATTTTAGTATTATAAAAATAGGATGAATAATAATAATAATATAATATGTGGGGACATTTTCACACACGGCCATCTGACCCCAAACTAGGGAGACCCTGTACTATGGGTGTCAGACAGCTGATATACATACACAAATACATTTTTTTTTTGTAAATACATACATATATAGATAAACAACACCCAGACACAAGGCAAACACGAGTGCTCATCACACAAATGTTTACCCTGGGCGGGAATCGAACCCGCAACACGCTGCGCAGCAGTCGATCGCTCAGCCACTGCGCCAACCGTGTCGTCTAATGAATGATAAATCGGAGTTGCCATATTAGGAATTTTGAACTATTCGGAATTATGAAAATCGGTATTTTGAAATTCGTATTTTGACGGCGACAGAGGGATTTTGACCAGAGGATGGGCAGCAGCGTCCTTCTGAGTACCTTAACACCTACTGCGATCGCCAACATGCATCGGCCAAGCATGGCGATTACGGCTAAACCCCCCCCTTGGGGGAGACCCATGACCAAATTAATCGTGTATTCAGGTTATAAATGAATTGTGTGTTTTTTTAAAAAAGCTGTCTTGAAATTATTGGTTAATGGCGTATTTACCTTCGTGTTAAAAACTAACTCTGTGTTAAGATTTTGGTGAGACTCTAGTGGCCAGATACTTAAACGCTACTCAATTTTAAGATGCCGTTAAGTCTAATACTGTCTCTATCACTTTGACAAAAAGTGAAAGAGACAGCTCGAGGCATCTTAAAATGAAGTAGCGTTTGAGTATTTGGCCGTTTGTGTCTTAAAAATGTTGTCTGCAATGGAAGTCACGTGAGACTTTTCAACTTTGTTTCTGGGTAACTAGCACAAGCATAGACAACACGTAAAGTTACGTCCTAGAGGACTGTACGTGACCAGCACTAGAAAAATAAAAACAAGAATATTCACACGAACTTTTTATTCCCAAGATAAATGTGAACTGGGTTCAGAACTACAGATTTACTATAATAAACAACTTGTAGTTTCATAAAAATATTTTATGTTTTCTTAAGTAAGTAGTAGAAAATTCTCAGTTATCTATCACAGAAAAATCTGCCTAAAATCGCTACGAACGGTCCGCCTAAGATGTGTTTTTAACGCACACACACAAAAATAAACGCACACAAACGCACATAATGTGACATTTATAGACGCGTCAGCTGAAAAAGGCATGCAGAGTAAATTGAGCTCTCTCTACAATTTTATAAGAGCGAGAATACTCAGCAAAAACTGAGCTAAATTAGGATATTTCAAAAGTCAAACACAACACTTGAACTTCTTTTTCACAGCGTAAATAAAACTTTAACTCAAAGGTTGAAGGTTTGAAATTGCGCTGTCAACGAAAACAGATATGTCATGTCTACGTTCCGAATTCGAAAGAGCTTTCCGAGGGGAGCCGAGCGCTTACCGATCGGGTCCGAGTGGCGCCGAGACGAGGCGAGTGCTGCGAATGCATTACCACGTAGTGGTATAGGGCTGGTTCTGAGGAAAACTGGTATTTTTACATATACATACTTTTTAGTTGTTATACTTGTACTATGCGTTTTTTAAAGTAGGTTGTTTTTGCCGAAATTAGTTTTGGGGTTATCTAGGAGTAATCTGTTTGATTCCCTGCTTAGTTATTAAAAAAAAGTTATTCATCTAATATAATCAATATTGTGTATTACAGTTTCAAATAAATAAAATTATAATCACACATTAACAAACATCTTGCACTGAAAACATTAAAATAATGCAGAAAAAATCAATACACCGAATAGCTTTCATCTAGCCTAAAAATAACAGTCATAGCCTAAAAAAACCTTATGAAAAAGCCGGAAAAGCTTGCCGTCAGCCCTGTGCGTAGGGCGGGGTGGGGCGGGGCGGTGCGCGCGGGGAGGGGGCGCGGCGAGTCGCGCCAGTCGGTCGCGGGGCGCCGCGCAGCCCACACGCGTCATGCGCGCCCTCTAGCGTATTATGTTCCTCCCCGACCTCCCGCGAGCCTGCATGGTGGACGACGTAGCGACTTACTTGCAAGCGCCCTCCTCGGGACAGGTGGCTACAATTATTAACAACAAACCCATATGTAATTAACAATGATCATATTAACAGATGTTGTGAGCTAATGTTGCTTACCTAAACTGCGTCGGCCGCCCGGGTATTTTCGGGACGTACCGATTTCGCCGTCTGATCGATGTGGACGCACGTGATCCTCTAATGTTGTAGGCTGGATGCGAATAGGCCACATCACTAGTAACAAGGTAACTTAAAAAAAGAATAAAATAAAAAAGAAAACCACGTGTTCGACGTTCAAGTTGAAGATTGAGAAGAATTTAAATTAAGAATGCAACGGCTTTCGATAAGGTAAAGAAGTAAATTGTGTTCAAAACAGTCGGTGTAAACAGATCGATAAGCATGCTTTCGTACGAGATTGACAGTTACGAGCTGTGATGTACGTTGAATTTTAATAAATTCAGTGCAAATAAACGAGAAATGTAAAGCTTTGACACCAAAACGACTATAACCTCAAACATATTGTGTAATAGTGAATATTATTAGCAAGTTGTATAATATAACAAAATATTGTTTTAAAATAATAGCCTAGGTTTCATTCTAAATCTTTCTGAATGACCAAAACCTTCAAATGTTATTAAATTATTTATAAAAAAGAACAATTCTAAAACTTCATCATCTGAAGCTTGTGTTTGTTTGTGATAAATTTGTGAATAAAACTAAAGATTAAGATCGTATATAAAACAATTCAATGACTGACAATCTCAAATTTCGTAAAATCTGAGCCATAAATAATTAGAAAGACTAATCACATGCACTTATTTAAAAAATAAAATAAAATTAAAAGTGGTGATCCACGAAATAAATTACACAATAATCAAGCAACAAAATGAAGCTCATTCCATTTTCGAAAATTCTAAACTGAAACCAATTCAAACTTTAATCAATCAAAAAGGAAAAAGAAACAATGCTAACCTCTATGCTAAAACTACAACTTTAATCAACATTAAAAAAGTAAAGCTAGGTACGGAACAACCACAGATTATTGCAATAATAGAAATGAAAAAGGTTAGTGAATCGATATGGTGTGGCTAAGATGTGAATAAGTTGACTGCAGGGAAACTACGGCATAGAATAGCATAACGCCCATCGCATCTGCAGTTTACCCTGTTTTGCTAAAATCGGCTCTATCTGACTGCAAAAACAATTTACTTGCCGTTTTCGAAAAGTTTTAGAAGGAGGTTTTATGCGGGTCGCGAACCTCTTTCGTTTATGTTACGTTTCTTTTACTGTAATGCTTTTAGGTTAGGATTACATGGTTTTGGGAAACGCGTGTTCTTCCTTAGTTAAAGTATTTTTTTATTGCTCTTGTTTCTCTTTAGGAATAAATGTTATGTCTATTGGACTGGCCTTCATTATATTGATTACGATTCTTACTGTATTCTTTCTCGTACAGTTTTGTATCTCAAGTAAATCTACGCTTGGATTGTATACGAGCTTTCATTTTGACAATTTTATTAAGTGAACTGTTTAACAGATTCTTCGTTATTGTTTATTTATTTGTACTTTGAAAGATCGTTGTGTAAAAGCTTTCGTTTATTTTGTTCATATCTTGGAAATTTTGGAGTTATTGGCTCCGTGCCCTCATACTTTGCCCTTGATCTTGATGATGTGAATTCGTTTGGTAAACATTCTTTTTTTATGTAATGAAAGTAAATCGATTGTATTTATGATTTATTTATATATTTATTGTAATTCGGTTGTTTATAAATTACCTTTCTCTTTAATTGCCGTTTCCCTTCCTAAAAATAATTCTAAATATATTCTCAATAGGTAGTTACTTAATATGATTATTGGTTTCCACAACGTGAGATATAATATTTAAATTCTCGTTGGAGTAATTTACTTTTCCACATCATAACACATCAAATCTTTACATGGATACCTACAGAACAACATACAGTATTGAATAACAATTTAGATCAGCGCATACAAGTATATAAACTTATATACGATAGAATAAACGAGGTTGCGAAGGTAACGTGCTCCCAAGTTAGTCGAGACGGCATCCAGCGCTTATTCAGCAAAGATAAACCGACCAGAACTCGACACAACTTGAAATTCTAATTTAATTTCGTACAATTCACTTGTAGAATACGAAGCATTTGATTAAAAGTAAAACCTTGCAGTTTTATAATAAAAAGATCTGAAATAAAATGCTAATGGTATGAATGTTGAAGTAAAATGTAATAAGAAAACGTTGAATAACAAACTAGATCTACTACACCTAATTCCATGTTTAAATATTATGGTACAGACTTTATAAATAGTAATAAAATTATTAAGTACAAATGGGAAGATAGGGCATCAAAATTGCAACTCGTCCGCTCATCGCTCTCAGCGGGACAGGTCCGAAAAGGCTACTAGGATTGCCACGTTGTTAAAAAACAAAAAGTTCTACACCAAACTTGGTCTTTAAATGAATAAAATAAAGATGTTAAACAGTAACGGTTCAATAAATAAAAGAAAACTAGTAAAAAGGAGAAATCAATGAGCCATAAGGACACGTACTATTGAAAGAAAATGAAGACGAATAAGAATTTTATGATGTTTTCGCTGATTTTATGTATCGGAAACGGGAAGAGTGATGAACCTAATTCTGCAAATCAACAACTAGAATAATTCAAAAAGAAAAAAACAATCAATATTGCGATACAGAGGAAGAAAAACGGCTTTCCCACTAAATAATATTGATCAAATCAAATGAAGAAACCTAAAGTAATTGAAACATTAATTAATATCAAGTGATAAACGAAAATGAAATCAATTAACATAATTGATTAATTAAAATGTTTGTTTAAAAAAAGGCACGATGTATAAAATTATTGTATTTTTGCTAAAAGAGAAGAAAATTCGAAAACATATCAATAAAATTATATTTAAACGATTGTGGAGTCCGGACACGAGACCAGTTTGCGTTTGCAAGTCGGTTCAGTAACACTGGCATTTCACTGGCCTGAATACATTTGAACTCAATCTCAATCTCAAATCTTTATTGCAATCCATAATAAACACATATAGGTGGTAAGTATTGAATGGAAACCATAATAGATTCTGTCGGGCATAGCCCAGTACTGATGCCTTCGTGGACTGACTTACTGAACTGACCTCGTGTCCAGGACTCATCAGTGTATAAGTGATCGCCTCGAAAAAACAAAAAAAGAAAAGACAAAGAAGAACTCAATCACGTTCATAAAAAAGTATTTTCAATTATTTAAAAATGGAATGTTATTAAAAACTGACGCCCAAAGTACCCGGCCGGCTTGCGTTGAGAGGATCGCGTCGCATCGGTGTTTCTCGATGTATCCCCCTATTATTTCTTCTATCACCCTTTTTGCCACTCGATGTATGAATGTTTTTCACTAACTGTTAATGTTGATATTTTAATGTATCCCTAATAATTGTTAGTTTGAATTTTTTTTCTGTCTCTTTTGGGGTGCGTGGAACTTTATGCGATTAAGGTCGCTATATACATTAAGCAGATCGGCACGTCTTGGTATTTTCATTACGTCGTTATCAAAGATTGTATTGATATTGTCGAACCGATTGTGTCAAACCGCTTATGTAATATAGCAATTCTTAAGGACTTCTTTCAATACGTCCTCATCTATACTTTCTGAGTGACACTTTTCTTACTAAAATTATTTACGAAATTCCTTGAAATGTGACTAAACACTAGTACAAAATCATGATTCTATTTCTGTCATAATCAATCATAATGATTCACGCATCACAATATGTATATTTTTGTTTGTAATTGGATTGTTACATTGATTTTACTAACTTTTCATCGATAGAATATTTCTTGACAGCAGAAAAAGCTCTCGTCAGATTTTGTTTTAGGTAAATAATGGAATTTAAGTTAAACCAATGTAGCAAATGTTCATTTACAAAATGGCCAGGAAAATAATTAAAAGGAAAACCTGAAATTTTGTTGAAAATCGGGGTTTGAAACCCCATGGATGAAAATACTACTGACTTTAATGCTAATAATTTTATCAAAAAAAAATATTTTATTTTTCTGACCACCATGTTTAGTCGATAATTCTGTATCTGTGCATGATTCCCGAATGCACTACCCTAAAAGCGAGAATGTGTTGCACGAACCTGTTATTTTTTTAATGTTCCTTTTTTAAAATTTCTTTTTTAATTTCACTACTCCAAGCAAAGGAATCCATTAGTGAATTGGATTTGTATATTGATGTTTTTTTTATTTCGATTGCAGCGCACAGGTAATCCATGTATTATGCCTGTATGTAACCACGTCTGTATTTTCATTCTTGGTGTCTATATTATAACCGTGTATCTTTTTATAGAATAACGGGACAGTTACTGGTTTAAAAATACTTTTATGAAAATGTTTTTTATCGTGAAGAATACGATGGGGATAGTAAAATGGGTTAATATCATTTCTAGCGACAGTAGGCAGCTCGTTCAATAAAACAGCGGATTTTTTGCCATCTATAAATAAACTGAAATAATGTTTAGTCTTTAGACTGTTAAAATATTACGATTCTTTTTTTGTTCAGCGTTGAAAACTCTAAAACCTTTGTTTTACGAGTTTTTACGCAAAAATACTATGTTGTGTTCGGTTTTCAGGCACAAATTTTCTTTCGTTCTTTCGTCGCAGATTCGTAGTGAGTGTCCAAAAGTTAATAAGAGGTGTTAAGCCTGGTTTAGGCGTTATTTTGAGTGTAACTATCGTAGAGTATCATAAGTTGAGGAGAAAACCGACCCGAGAGTGCAACAAATCGATGTCTAGCTGCGCCAAAGCTTACGGTTAGTGAACATCAAGATCGGAATCTAGCTCCGACTATTGAAATTTTACCATGAAATATTAGGGCTTCATTTTTGTAACATTTGTACCCCTAAATCTCAGATTATGAAGCTAAAGGCAGATAGGCCGCGCGGAACACTGAGAGTGAAGCCACCAAAGCAAATACAAATTCAAAAGCGAGTACAATCACGAGATTGTAGGTATTCGCAAAATAACGCATGACAGTAAAAGGACCCTTAAACAGTGTTTTTATTTTGGTGTCCGAATCATCAGCCAAAAAATATCGTTTTGGACACTGTCCGAATAAATTGTGTCCAGATCTTTAGTAAGCCGTAATAGGGTATTACACCCGTTTTTGAAAAGTGTCTCAATGAAATTCTGTAGTGCTAATATGCCACCAAAAAAACACAACATTTTTATTTAATCGATAAGTGCCATAAAAATGCATCTAAATTTTAAATTTTTAATTTCGCGCGTAATTTGACGAAAATGCCTCTTACTGGAGGCCATGTTGCTCAGCGTAAATGACGTCAGTTCGTTTTGTATCAAATGAGCTCATATTAAATATGATAATTGTATATCATTTAAGAATAATTAAAAGCATATTTTGTAATAGGTGTAATAATGAAAAAATTACGTTGGTTACGAAAATAATAAAAGTACAAAGCCTATATTACGCCAATCGGTTGACTGATAGTTGTCAATTTTTTGTTTACACAGCCGTACGGCGTAATAACATGGCCGCTACTATTTCACGGTGTTTTATAACAGATTAAAAATACTGAAAACTTTGAATTGAATTTAAAAATTTGTTTTGTTATTTTATGAACTAAAACTTACATTTTCCGACTGCTTTATGCCTAAACTGTCTGAATAACATATTTATAGATTTTTTCTCGTATAGAGTAAAATACCCTATTGCAGAGATTACCACTTACAAACAATTTTACCTTTTAAAATGTTGTTAATGGTTTTTGTCAGGGACTTCGACCGCGTGTTTTTTCTTACGCACCTCAAATTTTTTGATACTTAAATATATAAAGGAATAACATAGCATTCTATAGTTACAAGAATTTTAAAAATCGGATGAGCAGTTTTGGATATTACCAACAACCAAACTTATCTACTTAAATAATAATATAATAGTATGTTGGGACATTATCACACACGGCCATCTGACCCCAAACTAGGGAGACCCTGTACTATGGGTGTCAGACAGCTGATATACATACACAAATTCATTTTTTTTGTAAATACATACATATATAGATAAACAACACCCAGACACAAGGCAAACACAAGTGCTCATCACACAAATGTTTACCCTGGGCGGGAATCGAACCCGCAACACGCTGCGCAGCAGCTGATCGCTCAGCCACTGCGCCAACCGTGTCGTTACATCTTTATAATATTAGTCTAGGTTAAAAAGTTATTACACAAACTAAAGCCAGTTCAACGAGTAAGCTCTCACTATAATTGTCTCACTGTTGTATTTCAAGTTCAGTCTTCCACATAAAGAAATACAAAAATACATACGTAGAAACATATTGAGTAGAAGCAAACAGAAATAAAGTTTATTACAGTCATAAGTGTGCCTCTGGTAGCAACAAACAATAAAAAATAAGGAAGAAATAAATAAGCATAGACAAAGAGGATTTACTTATAATTTCTATGTATGGAGGTCGTAAATCTTTGATACAACCTTTTTATGTGTTTCATTTGGCTAATTGTTTGTGTTGGATGTGTTGTGGAAATAATAACTTTGGGTAGGGGTCTTTTGAGTACTATTTTCTGTGTTTGTGCCTTAGAAAAGACAAAACACGTTTCTGGAGTAATGCTGTGAGAATCTCAATTCAAAATTGAAAGATTCCATACCTACGTCTTCTTGTTCTCTAATATCGGTTCGGAATATGATGAAAGTAGTTCATCTCGTGATGAAGCTATGTAAGTATTATCAATGGATTTGACTTTTTACATCAGTTCATTTTGTTTCGTATTCCTAGTAGGTAGTCACGAGCAAAAACATGTAAACAGTTTGGTCTCATTCTAAACGGATTTTCTCCTAAACTATTGATTGAAATGATTTGGAGTTACGAATAGGGTATTTATGAACCCAAATTATTATAAAATAGGTTTTATCTATAAGTTGAAATAGTTATTTCACAAGGAAATTGCTTTAGAATTTTGCAATCTGTGTACATATTTATGCTTGTGACTGTACAAAAGGAAACGGTTGCCATAAGGTAGCACAAGAAAGGTCGTAATATAAAAAAAAAAGTTATTGTAAGAAATATCTTCAATAGCAAAACGGCATTTTCGCAGAATGTCAGCCAAGTCATTTTTTTCTCAAGGGGGACCTAATACTAACACTGCAGAATCGGGTAAGTAAATTATTAAAAACATACAAGTCTTTAATCAAATATTTATTATATACATAACTATATGTATTGTGTGTGTGTAAAGTGACCTTTTGCGAAAGCGACATTATACGAAAGTGACCAAATTTTTCAAGATGACGTTCTGAGTCAGGACCATCTGAGGATCTACTGGTTCGAATTGAAAAAATATTTTTGTGTTGGATAGTCCATTTATCGAGGAAGGCTATAGGCCCAAGCGAAGCTGGGCCGGGTCACTAGTTTATTTATATAGATTCGTGTTGCAATTACTTATACCATTTTTTTCGTGAGTGCGCTTTTACATTTCACTAAGAAAGAAAAGAAAGAAAAAGAAAGAAAAATGCGTTTATTGGCATTACATACTTAAAAAAAAATACACCTTAAAACTAAAAAAAACAGAAAACGGTGAATATAATGCCAAAAGGGCCTCAGCTCAGCATGATGTCAGATGACACCACGAAGTGCGCCACCTGACGCTGATTTTCAGCTGCAGCCCACGAGTGCCATACACTAGAATATTGAAACAATAGGAAAGGGAAGTATGTGTACGTTTTAATAATAATATAATAATAAATAATTATGTTAAAACTCATATAAAATTAAATAAACGTTGCCATTTGTACTAGAATAAATAAATACCCAACGTGCGCTGCCCGTTTGCACTAGTCATTTCAATGTTGTCTACACCACTATTCCCTTACTTAAAGTCCTGTTAAGTTCTACTTAACACTCGACCGACTCAAGTTCAGTGATACATCATACTTTACGTGGTTCCAGGCAATTTATATTGTAACTTGCGGTTATATCAGTATGCGCCCTACGTCTTGTTTACGAGATAACTCTGATATCTTATATTGATGCTGTAAATCATGGGTCGGAAGGAAGCGAAAACATGCGGGAAACACTGAAGGTTATTATTTTCTATAAGATGTAATGTCGTGCGGTTGGTATAATCCACTTTGTGTCCGTTAGGTTGGTATGGTTTTATCGGTCTGTAGTCCGAAGAGTATAAAGGACTCGGAGTATATATGACTGTATAGGAGTGACTGTAAAAACCTTACGTTAAGCTATGCTTGACGCGGTCGGTCTGTGGATGAGTGATCATCCATTTCATAACGACCCCTCCGTGTCTCGGAAAGCCGTTGGTCCCGGATGTCGTTCGTAGATCTTTGACAGTCGTTACGGTTAGTCGGTAGTCAGAAGCCAGTAAGTCTGTCAGCCAGTCTTACCAAGGGGTATCGTGTTACCCAGCGACTGGACAGGTTGTAGAGGTCAGATAGGCAAGTCGCTCCATGTAAAATACTGGTATTCAGCTGCATCCGGTTAGACTGGAAGCTGACCCCAATATAGTTGGAATAAGGCTAGGCAGATGATGATGAGTTCGAAGAGTGTTTAAAAACTACGTTATAATGTTTGTCTTTCTACAGGGGTCGAGTCCTGTTCTTACATAGATACAGAATGAGCATTGGCTATTTTGAATACCTACTCGTTTGCTTATTGTCAATTTTAGGTAGATCCAAGTTTTTTACAGTCCTCTAATATATTGTTTTTTTTGTAAGGTACATCGTACTTACGTGTTGTTATATAACTTTTGTGCTTATAAAAATACTGTAGAACATTCATTTTAAAAGAGTAAGTATGGAGTTTCTTTTCCATTCTTCACTATCACTTCACACTATAATTAAACTTAAGTTTGTCTTCATTCGAGTTAATCTCCGGAACTTCTGACCCAATTCTGTAAAATCTTTCTCTAATAAGAAACTACATACTCTCTGAGGATATATTAAAATAAAATAGAATCACAAAAAAATACACGTGGACGAAGTCGCGGGCAAAAGCTAGTATCAATATGAATCTACCTTTTAGAAGTGGCAACTGATTCATTTAGTTTTCATAAATGACGTTCAAAAGTACCTTTTAATGGTTTAATTTAAATAAATAATTATACTTAATGAAATTAAAATAAAACAACCATATTGTGCGAAGGAGCACAGCTGTTCAATGGTTTGCCAGACGACATAAAAGAATGCGATTACATAAATACTTTTAAAAATAAACTTAAGAAATATGTATGTACACTATAACTTTTAATACTCTGTATTGTATTATCATACGTATTACTTTGTATCTCATTATAAGCGGACTGTAAGTTCTTATGAGAAATAAATTCTTTAAACCGACATCAAAGAAAATGACAATAAATAAAATAAAATTGAAATACTTTTTAATTTAATAATAAAATATTTCGATAAATAAAATATCGATAGTTTCACATTTATATTTTTTACTTACTTCATGTGAAATGAATACCTTAAGATTACTAACCAACAATATTTATTTTTGGGTACGGTCAGCGACATAAGTCATATCATCTGACACCAAATAATACATTGCAATACTTTTTAGTATTTCAGGTCATAGCCAAAACTTTATTGATTTTCCATCATTTCCGTATTTCATTTAAAATTCTGCTCAATAATTATGATTTAAAAATCCAAAGTGTTAATCGACTATTGATTTTGTAAAATTTTATTTAAGGAAATGTTTGTTTGTCTTTACGTCCATTGTTAGAGAAAGACGTCCGTCATACCCTTGTACACCTAATATACAGAAAAAGGCTAAACTAGTCAATTGAAAACACATCTTCAAAATACAAGTATTTCTTTGACATCTTTACATTTGTTTTGGGTCCATTGCTACAATTTTTCTTGTCCCCTGCCCTGATAATAATACAAGCCTATTATTATACAACCTCTTCTCATAGAGAGAAGGCATTGATCAACACGATTATTCAAGGCGGATTGGTAATTTCAGAATTCTTGTTTGACTCCTATGTGCAAAAAGCTTTAGGGTGTTACCAGACCAATCGATCGACCGTCGACCGTCGACGGTATCGATCGATGGTAGAATGGATGAGTCAACGTCGATCGATAGTTTCTACTAGACCAATTGATCGCTATTCGATCAACGACATCGATCGATGGTAGAATGGATGAGTCAACGTCGATCGATAGTTTCTACCAGACCAATCGATCGCTATTCGATCAACGGCATCGATCGATGGTAGAATGGATTAGTCGACGTCGATCGATCTGCTTGATTAGACGCACCGCGCGCCGTCCGCTCCCCATTATCACCTGCTGCTCGCCTGAGCTCCACTACATCTACCTGGCCTGCGCGTCCTCTTGTAAAAACATTTCAAAAGAAACTGATGGATTATAGCCGGGGTTAATCGATCAACGTCGACCGATGCCATCGACCGGCAATCGATCGATTGGTTAGTCGAACGGTATCTGTTGATCAGCCAAAGCTACCACACCAATCAATGAACGTCGATCGATGTCGATCGATGGCGTGAAGTAACACTCTTAGTAAACCATCGAATTAACTTCCTCGTTTTACCTTATTCACATGTAGATAAGTAAACTGCTATTCAAACACATTTAACCACAAACCTATTTAGCAAATTCGCTCCTAAAAAGATGTCATCTTTAGTTTTAAAACTTTAATTCGTGTTAAAAAGTGCTAGAAATTCAGGATAGGCAATCTGTGTTAAGTTGTAATGGTTAGACATAACAGTTTTGTCAGCAGATAGCGTGGGGCTGGTGCCAACTGTGACTGCTGTGCCAACGGACCCTCGGTTTGTGACCTTGGTGCAATAAAAAAGCAAATTTATTTTCGACTGGCATGTCAAAAGAATTCTGTTATCTTAACCAAAATCTTAAATAGCCCCTATTTAACGACTTTTACAGATTTTAAACTGACAATCACGTCAAAATGTGCAGTGGAAATGATTTGAAAAAAAAAAATGTTAAACTAGAACATTCTCTTAATCATTTAGTAAGTGAATATTTTTAATTATATTCATATATATACTAAACCATGAGAGTTTTGAACGCAGAACTGATGCAGAACGGACGCAGTCTGCGTCCAAAACTCAAAATTTAGTCGAAAAAATTAAATAGAAGAAGTATTCTTTCAAAATTTAAAAAGGCGTATAATAAAAGATAGATAATAAAATTGTCTGTAAGATGGTGTAAGTTTCGTATAATTATACCTGGTAGATTTTGTGTGATTGTCAATGTTTTGTCCGCGTCAGACACAACTTCACGTGTTAATTAAACTATATAATATGAATATAATTAAAAATATTCAGTTACTAAACGATTAAGAGAATGTTCTAGTTTAACATATATTTTTTTCAAATCATTTACACTGCACATTTTGACGTGATTGTCAATTTAAAATCTGTAAAAGTCGTTTAATAGCCCCTTAATGGGTTTATTTGTCAAGAAGGAGTGTTTAACTATCTATACTTTACATAGTATAAAACAAATTAGCTTCCCGCCGTTTTTATATAATTATCTACACAAGCTTTTGCCAGTAATTTCCCCTTCTTTCTAACCGACTTAAAAAAAAGGAGGTTCTCAGTTCGACCCGTATGTTTGTATTATCTCCCGTTTGGCTGGACCGATTATGATGCGGTTTTCAGAAAAGTGTTAGTTACATTTTGGAGAAGGTTTTAGTATACAACAAAGAGAAATTTATTCAATGATTTTTGAAAAAAAACAACGAAAACCGAGAAGACATTTTCGTTTCTTTCATCTTTCCATCTTTAGAGGACTTTTAATCTCTGTTTTAACTGTGTTGCCGTTCCTTAATGGATTTGGGAGATAAGGAGGCACTAAAAGTAGAAAATAAAAACTTAAAAAAAAGAGAACCGCCTTCAAAGAAGAACTAACAAATGATAAATAACTTTATCTTACTTTAGAACACACATCACTTTAGTTTCGGAAGTTGGTGGCAATACAAAACAACAAACAGAAAAAAAGCCACCGACTTCCGAAACTAAAGTTTTTTTTTGAAGGCGGTTCTCTCACTTAGAGATAGCGTAGGTTCCTATTGACCCCCTAACTTTAAGATCACTTACGATTGTTTAACTATTGTGTCCGCTTAAAGGACAGTTAAACGTTCAGTGAAACAACTTTCAGAATCGAACCAGTAGTTTCGGAGTTTCATATAAAAGTAAAACTCTTCAGCTTTGTACAGACAGCGTCATCAACTGCTAACCCGTTTTCCGAAGAAATTTTAATGCGTGGGGGGTAACTAGTTGATGACGCTGTCTGTACTATTAAGGATACATTCTTAGTGTGAGTTTGCATTAGATTAATAGTAGTTTATTTGTCTTAAAAAGGTAAAATGTTGGTACATAGTATTTAGGTTATAGACAGATTTAAACCTTTGTCACAGAATACCTTTGTGAGAGCTGGAGTATGTGTTGGGTTCGAGACCTGTATGACAGATCTTCAGGCTCATACCCTTAAAATTACAATATTAGGTTGTACTTACGTACTAGAACATTGTAAAAGCTCCAGTTTATGTATGTATGACTTACATTTTATGCTGTACTGTCAGCAGCTGTGTCTACCTACCCTATAACGGTAACCTCCTTAACGATACTCTAACAAAATGTGCCACCATCGCACGTGGTTCTCTACGCTGTTACCACCGTCACGACTATGCAGGGCGTGTCATATATCTACATAACATGTCCACTTCTTGTACACTTCACAAAGGAGATTGGTTAACAGGCATTAAGAAATTATGTAGGCGACATTCCAACTTTGTTTCTGGGATGGCAACGTATCTCTAGGATTCTGGTATTACAGATGTGCATAGGTGTAAAGGTAGGCCGTGTGGTGCCGGGCGCGAATAGCACCACCCCATTTCTACCCGTGAGTGTCGTAGAAAGCGACAGAGGGATATTGACCAGAGGATGGGCAGCAACGTCCTTCTGAGTACCATGACAACTACTGCGATCGCCAACATGCATCGGCCAAGCATGGCGATTACGGCTGAACCTCCCCTTAGGGGAGACCTATGCCCAGCAGTGGGCGTCTAAAGGTTGACATGATGATGATGATGATGATGATGATGATGATGATGATGATGATGATAGGTAGCGGTGACTATTTAACATCAAGTGTCGCATCGGCTTATCTGTCATCCTAAACATAACTAGTATTGCTGTCATTGCTTAACCCACCCATCGATTCCCGCCTAGGGTAAACATTTGTGTGATGAGCACTTGTGTTTGCCTTGTGTCTGGGTGTTGTTTATCTATATATGTATGTATTTACAAAAAAAAATGTATTTGTGTATGTATATCAGCTGTCTGACACCCATAGTACAGGGTCTCCCTAGTTTGGGGTCAGATGGCCGTGTGAAAAGGTCCCCACATATTATTGTTATTATTTTTATTGCAGCATAACGTCCGAATGTAACTGCATTAATATAGTACTAGGTACCTATTTTTATAGTGGTTTTTATATAGGTTTAGGTAGATTTTCATTTACCCTTAATAGTTAATTAATTAAGATACCTATACAAAACTTTGAACTACATTTTTTTTAAAGGAAATTTGGAGTTTCTTAGTCTACGATACGAAACTGCTTTAATTGAATTTGAAATTTATTTAGGACTAACCAAAGATGCGTGGACCGCGACCTTTAATAAGATTACTACGTCGGTTCATCATTTAAATAACCTAACCAGCAATAGACATTTCGCTGTTTAGGTGCTAAATTTTGAAACATAAATACATCCCATCAGAAAATTTATAAAGATTTGCTGCACATGTATATCACACATTCGACAACGGTTTTTTATTTAGTATCAGCCTGGACACCTATCTCTTTTGTATACTGTATTTTTGTAGTAACTATAGTGATTGGTAATGAGGTATGTTGTGTGTAGTATTTACTATCACTAAGCAGGTAGTGAGAATAGTTTACGGATTGTAACTATACCCCATTTATACACTACATCCTGGGAGTCTTTAAGTCAAGAGTGAATAGGTTACTTCTAGGCAAGTGTGCTCCATCTTAGACCGCATCATCGCTTCCCATCAGGTGAGATAGTGGTCTATCAATAGATGAAAAATATTTTTTTATATTTTTTAATTTTTTTTTTGTTTAAACTTATTTAAAACAATTTTAATTTTTTTTTCTTTGAAATAAAATGTTACAATAACAACAATAAGAAAAATAAAAACAAGAACGTTAAATTATTACACCATTATTAGGTACACCAAAACTTGGCTTATCATAACATTGGGTGGTTTTTGCTGAATAGTAATGTAAATTACTGGCTATTATAGTAACTGCGTACTACCTATAGATAACCCAGTTTCCTTTCTCGCAAATTGTTGTTAAAACAAGTCACATCTTTCTCCCATTCTTCGAAATTATTGTCATGGTTTTGAATATTTAATGCTGACGAATTTTGAATCTAATCTAAGCATTTGTTTTGGATACATTGAGTGGTTATTGCTAATTAGAAATTTATTTATTTATTTACAAGAAACATGTACAACATAACAGTGTCCAAATAATTGTACTTCATCATGGTTAATTATATAGGGTGACTGGTAATTAGTGTACGATACTTAAACACGTGATTGTGTTCATGATAACAAACAACTTTCCCGATGAAAAAATGTTTTATGTACTGGTTCACTTTAGGTCACAGGCGTGCGCGCGCGTGAATTTCATACGGCTGTTGTGTTATTGTGATAAAAGTGAACCAGTACAAAAAAAAAAATTCTTCGGGAAAGTTGTTTGTTATCATGAACACAATCACGTGTTTAAGTATCGTACACTAATTACCAGTCACCCTATATTAAATCATAATAATTAATATTGAAAAATGGTAGACATTTAGTTGTGTGTTGGTTCCTTTTGACCAAGGAAAGCTCACTTAATTCCAAGAAATCAAACTCAAAGAAATATACTACTATGGTTAAAAATCCCGAGTCATCTCCCAAGTACCTACTAATCATGAGTTATTTTAAGGTGTCTACATACTGTCCTAGTTTCACACCGTGTGTGCAGGGCACATTGTGTAACCTCTGGCTTATGAGGTCGTTCCACTAATTAAGCTTAATTTAACATCGGGATTTTTTAGGAAAGCTTGGGAAAACCTTTCAGATATGAAGTAGTAGATAGATAGTGTAGATTTGACTTCGTATCTATACTAATATTATAAAGCTGAAGAGTTTGTTTGGTTGAACGCGCTAATCTCAGGATCTACTGGTTGAATTGAAAAAATCTTTTTGTGTTGGATAGTCCATTTATCGAGGAAGGCTATAGACCCATGCGAAGCTGGGTCGGGTTGCTAGTTATTAATAACTAGCATTTGCCTACGACTTCGTCCGCATTATTGTCGGTTATTGCGTAGGTATGCAGATAAATCGTGGATGAAAAAGTAGTCTATATCCTTCCATAGAGTTCAAGTTTAGTTTGTACCAAATTTCATCAAAATCGGTACAGTAGTTTAGTAGCCTTGAAAACGTAACAAACAAGTAAAGTCTTTTTCGCATTTATAAAATACTTAAAATGAATATTTTTTTTTTCAAACCACTTAATGAATTAAATATATACAAAGCTTAAAAATAAATCTTCTTTTTCCTGTCCTTGTCCCATGTTACTTGGGGTCGGCGCAACATGTTTTCTTCTTCCATTCCGTCCTGTCCAACGTGCATACTTTCACTGACTGCCTTTTCATTCATATCATTCTTCACACAATCCATCCATCTTTTCTTTGGCCTTCCTCTCCCTCTCCATCCATCCAAATTAATATTCATAGCTCTTCTGGTCACATGAGTTTCGTTTTGTCTTAAAAATAAATAAAAAGTAAAAATATGTAAATAATTAAAGCTTAAAAATTAATAAAAAGAATATATTATAATGTACAATGAAGGGCTCACGGGGCTTCAAACAATTCGTCCGCATCGCTCTCAATGGGACAAGTGCCCAAAAGGTTAGCAGCATTAGCACGTTAAATGGCAATTTTAATTATTTGGCCCAAGAAAAGGCCAGCCCTTTGGTCACGTAAAGATTCGACCAGCCGCTTAGCAATGTCTCTAAAAACAAGGTGACCACTCGGGCCCCATGGCCCTAGTGTTTCAACCCCAAATGGCTTAAACATATAACTTCCAAGGAGGTTGTTATATTTATAATTAGTAAGGATATTAACACTGTATCTGTACATCATACCCCTTTGACGGTCAGAGTGTAGATATTTATCAGTTTTTACCATTAGTTCAGTTACAGTTTTCAGATTAATTGATAACTAACTAAAAAACCATAGAAAATAGAGTTGAAAATTGTATGATATCATTTCGCGCGGGACTTTTTTTTTTGCACGCTATTACGCAACTTTCAACTGCTTTTCTTTGTACCTTTTAATTCATTGTCAATTTGTCAAAGCATTGCTACGCTCGTAGACATTCAGGCTCTCTAGTCAGCTACGCCGTAGCAGTTTACATTTTCCGTAGCAAAAGTTACGTTTTCCAATATATTGGATATTGTACAACTGATAAATATTTTTAGAATAGGTATGTTATGTTTTTAAATACTAAGAAGTAGTGGGAGGGTCAGCTTGTTTGGTATTGTCTATTTTTGTCGTAAGTAAATTGTTTGTGACTGACAAACCAAAATACATTTTTCTTCGTTACGTTTAGGTAAAACGTTCAGAATAATTATTTGCGATGCGTAACTTTAACGAAAGATGCTGAAAAGAGGATGAGTATCGGGAAAAGAGAGGTGAAGCGTCGACCCTAAATAAATTGAGATAATTGCATGTAGATGATGACGATTGAAACGTATTTTAAACAACATAAAAAATAACATAAATAGATAAATATATTTTTTTATTTGCATATAATGTAGTTAATTAATACAATTATGTGTTACAATATTTTTGACTCCTGGCCTCATGGCACACGATATTTTATTAAACTTATACTGCTATTATTTTTTTACTGAAAACTATTTGATTGCTTTATAAATAAACTACCTATTAAAAAATCTGATACGGAATAGCATTTTAAACTAGATTTTTTTTAGATATTTTTTAAATCTTCTTGAAAGCTGCTCTTTACTCATTTTTGGTCAATCAATCAATAAGCCCTCTATTCTGAACTTCCGTCTGCTTTTCACTGTTTGTTTTCCTCTTTTAGAGGTTATCTCTAAGTAATGTGTGCCTTTTGGCAAAGGCCTCCTCTAACATTTTCCAACCTCTGGCAACCCTTCTCCAGTAAGGGCCCGCTGTAAGCTTTCTCATCTTCCCATCTCTTAAGTTGTCTTCCCCGTTTCCTTTTTCCATCTCTGGGATACCAGTCTGTCACTGTGTGTCTGTCAATGTGTTAGTATTATATAATTTTTCAAAGCACATACATGTGAGCACTATGTTATTTAAAGCTACCATTTACGAGGTATGTCTTTCATTGACTTGAATGTGCCCTGGCGGTTGGGAGTATGTCATGCTCACTGGAATGTCTCGCTGACGATGGCGAGCGTGTTGGATCATTCGGTTCCCTTCAAAATGGTTGAGTCAAATGATGCCGATCCGTGCGTCATGTTCGTGAACGGGCGCCGTTCGTTAGTTGGGACTGGTCATCTCTTAGCTGCCTCGGTTATTCTAATTTTATTTTGAATTGTTTATTATGATTATATTTTTATCTAAACCTCTTATAACGTACACGACTTGTTACATTGTTCTCACATTGTACCCTAGATTCAATATGAATGATGTAACCGAAATTTGTAACATATTATTGATTTTAAAAGAGTGTTGTTCATGGAGTTTCTTGCTCGTTTTTCTCCATAGAAACCTACTGTTTGGAACGGGCAACTAGCTTCAACTTTCTGACTGACTGACTCTGACAATTCAAAAGTACCTGTAAATGGTTTATTTGAAATAAATGATTTTGAGTTTGAGTTTCACAATTTTCCTCCACTTTTCCTGAGTACTCCTTAACATGTGGCCTGTCCATCTCCATTTTAGTTCGTCTATTTTCGTAAGTACATCCATAACTCTTGTCTTGGCTCTTATAAAGGTGTTACGGTTCCTGTCTTGTTTCTTGATGCCTATCATGCTTCTCTCCATCGCTTTTTGACAACATTGCAGCTTGTCTCGGTGATGTTTTGATACCATATTGTTTCACAGCCATATGTGATGCAAGGTATAATACAAGTGTAGTAGACTTTCCGTTTTGTACCGATGTTAATTTTTGGTACATGGTTCTAAATAAAAGGAGCCATACACATAACACACATCTGCCGCATGTCAGACGATCATTGGGCCAAACGTACAACCCAATGGGTTCCTCTACATGGCAAGCGACATCGCGGCAGGCCCAGGCGGAGATGGCGGGATGATCTAGACTCCTTCGAAAAAGACTGGCCCCAATTAGCCCTTAACAGAGAGAGTTGGAAGGAGAGTGGAGAGGCCTTTGCCCAGCAGTGGGAAAATCCAGGCTGAAATATATATATATATACACATAACACGTTTTCTCAATAATGCAATATTGAAAATAATACCAGTCTATAATTGTCCCACTACAGGGCAAAGGCCTCTTCTCATACACAGAAGACACGAGTTCACACACTTACGATCAGGAGAATTGCGGTCAAACGCAAGCCTATTTAATAGTAAAAAAAAAAAAGAGTGTTGATCACCATGGTTGCTCAAGGCGGAGCGCCGTTTCCACCTTGTCTTCCAAAAAAACTGGCGTAAAAATATCAATGAAACTGTCTCACCTACTGACGTCACAAGATGGCGGTCATACCTCATTCACGTGGACTGTTGGCCAGTCTCTGCCAACTGGCATATTCCGCCCTTGACACTGCTAGCTCTTAATGACTAACTAGCATTATGAAATATTACTTCCCTTCCATTTTGCGTAATTAGGAAAGATTTAATTGGATTGGTATTTGGTGGGTTGTGAGATTTATTTAGTACTAGCGACTTAGTGTAATGTTAATGTCGGTTATCGCGAATGCAGACGATGTCGCGGATTGAAAAGTATCCTATGTGCTTCCCCAGGGTTCAAGCTATCTTCATACCAAATTTCATCAAAATCTGTTCAGCCGTTTCATCGTGAAAGCGTTACTGACAGAGTTAGTTTCACATTTATAATATTACTGGCTTTTGCCCGCGACTTCGTCCGCGTGAATGTCGGTTACCGTGGTTTAAAAAGTAGCCTATGTCCTTCCCCAGGGATTAAGCTATCTTCATATCGAATTTTATCAAAATCGGTCCAGCCGTTTCATCGTGAAAGCGGAACAGACAGAGTTACTTTCACATTTATGATATTAGTATAGAAGTATGGATTCTTTTTACTCTTGTGTTTATTCGAAGCCACATTCAATATAAAAAAAAACAATTCCAAATTCGATTTAATTGTCAATTGAAAAGAATTTAAAACTTACCATTGAAATTATACATTTACAGGCTTTAAAGGTAAGTTTTTAAATTCATTTTCCATTTTTAACTTCAGAGACTTTGAAACCTGAAGCTGACAACAAAAGCTTCAGTGAAATAGATAAGGGTATATTTCAGTATTTGCGATATGTATCGGTCTGGTATCGACTGCCGTTCAGATTTGAACCTCGATACCACTCCGTTCACGTGGAAGAACGGCTGTTTTTGAAACTTTACCTTTGAGGGCTAACCGCAAAGGCGGTTATGTAAAAACGAATACTTTTGAGTCCACTTTTCACTTGGAAAACGAATATGCTGTAGTATTTTAGCTATTTATATCACAATAGGTTTTACTCATTGATATAATAACCTTCTTGGAAGCTATGTATTTGAGCCGTTTGGGGTGGAAACTCTAGGGCCATGGGGTCCGAGTGCCCATATTGTTTTTCGTGACATCGCCAAGCGGCTGGTCGACTCCTCACGTGACCCGAAGACTGGTCTATTCTTGGGACAAAGAATCAGCATTGCCATACAACGTGGCAATGCTGCCAGCCTGTTGGGCACGTTTCCCGTTGACAGCGATGTGGACGAGCTTTTTGATGCCCTTTGAGCTCCCTGCCTTTTTCCTAGAATTGTAAATAATTTTATTATTTTGATTTTTGTGATTTGTATATAGTGAATAAAAAATACAAGATGGTTTACAGAAAAAAATAAAAATGTGGTTGTTGGGGGTGATTTTAGTTTAAAAAAGCTTGTAAAATTGATCGCGTTTCCCATAAGTTAAATATCTTTGGAGTAGGTCTTCTAAGCTAACTAGATATTTAGGATAAATCCTTCTATCGGTCTCGAGTTTTCGCTATGCTATCTCTTCAATTCTTAAGGAAGTCGTCCCGACATCTCTTTCGTCGTAAAACATAAGTAGTAGGATAGAACTGACATGACGACACGGTTGGCGCAGTGGCTGAGCGATCGACTGCTGCGCAGCGTGTTGCGGGTTCGATTCCCGCCCAGGGTAAACATTTTGTGTGATGAGCACTTGTGTTTGCCTTGTGTCTGGGTGTTGTTTATCTATAAATGTATGTATTTACAAAAAAAAATGTATTTGTGTATGTATATCAGCTGTCTGACACCCATAGTACAGGGTCTCCCTAGTTTGGGGTCAGATGGCCGTGTGTAAAAATGTCCCCACATATTTAAATTTCATATTTAAGAAATGGAAACCCATGTGGGTTAAGTTTAATGTAACATTTAAACTTAGAACAATGTCTTTTTTTTTGCGTAATATAAGCCAATTTTTTTTTACACGCGATCTTAATCAATATTCAATATCTAGGCCCATATTCACGGCCAAGTGTATCGTAGATACATAGGTACCGTGTTCGAGTCCGAACCATGTATTGTGTATCTTATATATTTCGTATCCATACCATAGGTCCATGTCTAGGTCTCACGGTAGGCCCTCTGAGCTGAAACTTTCATATTTATTAAAAAATAATACTAAACTAATGTATTATTTTAAAGAGGAAAGATTTCCTTGTTTGTTTGATACGATTCAACTCAAAAACTACTGGTCCGCTTTCAAAAATTCTTTTACCAATCGTAAGCTACATTATCCCTGAGTAACATAGGCTATGTTGTACTTTTTTGCAAAAAAGCTTTTTTATAGTCGGGTAGTTACTTGGCCGCATCCTCCTTTATCTATGGCCGCAACTCGCCAGGGCCTCAAGTCTGCTATTACAATAGTGTCAGAATGGTCTATCATTGATTTCATAATTGTTGATTTTGACAAGTTTGGTAATCTACTAATATAATGGCGTCATTATGACTTTCCATTGGTCAACCACTGACACGCCATTGAAAGAAATGATATAGAATGGTAATCTCGTACCTACAAAATAGGCGGTAATCTGCTAAAATTTTGACAGTTCCTTTGATCAGTGACCTACCATTAGAACGTGATTGTGCATTCATTGCTTTTAATTCGACCGACCAATGATCGACCATTATGAATTTAGCAGATTACGAACTTTTAGCAAAATGACAATGGGATCGTGTTGTAATGACGAAATTATAAAAATAGCAGACTTGGTCCCCAGCACGCGTAGCATGACCACGGTATGTCTACGAAAGAACTGAACATACTGACAGCAAGAATAGACAAGTCACTTCAGTTTGTCTATTCTTCCTGTCAGTATGTCTATTCTTCCGTAGACAGCGTGGTCATGCTACGCGTGCTGATCTTAAGTGATGATGCGACCTAATGTGGAGCAAACTTGCTTAGAATTAACTGGTTGACTCGTGTCTTGAAAATACCCAGATATACTTATCGGAGAACAGAGGAGAGGCGCGCAGTGAAATGTTATTTTTTGGGGATTAATCAGACGACCTCTATCACATCAAAGACATTCAATGCACTTTTCTCGTGCAATGAATGTCTTTGATGAATGAATGAATCACCAACATAGCCTACATACACAAGTCCTACGTGTACTGATATTATTGAGCTGCGGTCACGTTTGCCAACCGTGGTGATAACGTGCTCATCACGTGGTATGTGTAAGTTCATTCGTTGTATCAGTACATCGTGGAAGGAACCCTGTGATTCGAACATTTTCCATTGAAAACTGTGTATATTAAGGTTGTCCTGTCTTTCGAATGATGTCTTGTGGAAACTACACATACCTACACATAACTACATATAACTACACATAAAATGTTTAAGGTTAAAGCGCCAGGGTAGCTCGCGAAATTCAATTATTTTTAGGTTTTTTGCAATTTTCAGTTCACTATCTAGATGTATTTTGTGTATTTTCATATAAAACAGATATTCGCGGGAGTAACAAATATGCATTTACAGATTTAAAATCATGAACACAGCACTCGAAGGTTAACATAATTCGTAAATGCCCTTTTTTAATGATAATATAACGTTTACGAGATTTTGCGTTGGGTTTTCCAATAACTTTCTTTCATACAAATCTTGTCCTGACAATTACAAACACAACAGAAAAAGAAACATTCAAATCGGTCGCGCTGTTCTCAAGTTCATCTTTCAAACATGCGGAAAATGATGTATCGATTTGAAAACTGTCGCTCGTTAAAAAAATTGTGCAAAACATAGTAATATTGTTTTTTGTACAATTTACACGAATTAATTTTTACCACAGATCCTTGGCATTAGATAATGCACCTTGAAAGCGCCGTCGTCGCTTCATTCACAAGACTGCATTACGAAAGCTGCTTTACCCCTCAGCACAAAGAAATTAGTCATTTCTTGTTGAAGCGGTTTACGCTTTACGACGAACAAAAAACGAAGGAAAGCTTTTTTTTCGCGTCTATCGTTAATAGTGTTTACTTTATTTCAATTGTACGAGACTACATTACTATGAGTTACGATAGATCTTATGATTGACAAGTATGACAACTTTGAACACTTAACGTGATTCATTTTACAAAGTTTCAGTTTTATTTTCAGTATATCTGAATTCAGAACAACGCATCATTTATAATTACCTAGCCATTGCGCGCTGTTCTGTTCGTACTCTAGGGGAACCACTGGTTGTACGTTGTTTCATAGCTAATAGTTTTAGAATTTCGTTTCACATACATTTTTTCTAATAATTTAGTTTCATGGAATAATCAATACGCAGAATACTTATATTCAAGATTTTTAAATCATTGATTTTTGTTTCACATAAAGTTTATTGATAGAATAATCATATCATAGAATAACAAATCAAATATTCTTTATCCTTATATTTTTTACTTAATATAAAACTTATTCCCAAGAATGGAAGTCTCAGTTCTAACCAAACTTACTGCGCGTGCGTGCAGACAAGCATGCAGCGTGCAAGCAAGCATGCAGCGTGCAAGCATGCAGCGTGCACGAATGCAGCGTGCAAGAAAGCATGGCAATCATGCAGCATGTAAGCGAGCATACAACATGCAGCAGGTATAGTTTCTGTCACGGCGTTGCGGGGGCCCAGCGATCCCACGCGAGCTTATCGTCGCAGATGGTATTCACGCTCACCACCGCAGCTTCGGCTTACTGGCCGGCTAGCCGGCCGGCCAGCCTTAGCCGCGGCAGCAGGCGTTAGAACCATCTGCTCCTCAGCTCGCGGGCCGCCTCGCCCCTCCACGCCTGCGCAGATTTAAATTACACTCTAGCCGTAGGGCAGACAAGACTACGTGGAGTCAGTTTCGCAGCGATTCGTTTCTGGCATTAACTTAGGTAGCACAACATACTGACTTATTGAGGCAAAATTTTTGTTTTTATCTATTTATACATTTTCGTTGAAATAAATTCCATGTAAAAATACAACAAACAAACAATATTCGTTAAAAAAGAATACTACTTTTTGATAAGTTTGTTAAACAAAAAAAAAATTATTAAAAAATCATTGTATTGTGTTTCTGTGAAATATTTTTCATTGAAGTAAATAGTATTTGAAACAATAATAGTCGAAATAAAAATACGAGAACCAAATATTATGTGAAACATTTTCTGGGAAACGAAACTCTATGAAATTTCTGTCTGCGAAACAAGGGGACACCGGAACCACTACATCCACCAGGATAAAAATTGCCCTATGTTTTAAACTTGGATTTATCTAGCCATGTACGATTTTTGGAACGAAGTTCCCTAACGCGGCTTACGGGTAGAGCGAATTAGTAGAAATCGTCACGTAACGAAATATATGTGTGTATGTGTATGTGTGCGTGTGTCGAGCCGCTGCTGCGCGCACTCGCCTGCTCGTGATACACTTATTATTATTTTTACATATTTTTTCTGTACAGACACGTCCCCTGTGCGGTCCCGCGACCGCACAGTTTTTTTATCCAAAGGGCGTTTGTGCACTACAAGGAATTTTACTGTACGGCAGTCCGATTTTTTACGCTCCGATACCGAGTCTCGTAGATTCAGATCAGGTTCAATTCGAAAATCGTACTGCCGGACAGTAAAATTCCTTGCAGTGCACAAACGCCCAAATCCGTACAGTGATAGTGAATAGTCATAGTCATAGTCATTTATTCATAAATAATAAATTGTGTCTGAAATTACATGGTAAGTATAAATATAAAATTAAATCAAATTACATGAGAGAAAAACACGTTAAATATTACAACTATGCATAAATACAATATAATATAGTATAGGAACTTCGTTAAAGATCAGAAGAAACAGACATACAAATTATCTTTTGAGATTGTATGGTTTAAAATTGCATTAAAATGTCTCTTTGCAACAAATTGTCGCATGGACAATAGTCTATGCGACAATTTAGAAAAATGCAATTAGGATTAACGTTTCAGAAATTGGCTGCGCCACTCGGTCGTGAAATCGCATTAAAACTGCATATTACAAACAAAGCTTTGTCATATAGGTTGTCTATTGTTTTGGGAACAATTTAAAATGTTTTTAATATCTATAGAAAGGGTAGAGAGAATAGAGAAAGAGGTTTGTGTAGATGATATATTTTTCTCATGGCGTCTACTTTTTGTATCTAATATCCGTTGTAATACTAAATCGAAGTAGCTCGGGACTAAGAAAAAGCTGTACATATCGAGTGATCATAGTTAAGCTACGCTTGCCGCGGTCGGTCTGTGGATGGGTGATCATCCGTTTCATATCGAGACCCTTCCGTGCCTCCGAAAGCACGTAAAGCTGTAGGTCCCGGCTGTTACTTGTAGATCTTTGACAGTCGTTATGGGTAGTCAGAAGCCAGAAAGTCTGACAACCAGAGTGTTACCAAGAGGTATCGCCGTATTCCTCGGTGACTGGGTTGTGGAGGTCAGAAAGGCAGTCGCTCCATGTATGTGTATGTTGTATTCAGCTTCATCCGATAAGACTGGAGGCGAACCTTAATATAGTTGGGAAAAGGCTAGGAAGATGATGATTTTATTTATTTATTTATTTATACTTCATGCACAAAGGTACAAAGGATGATTCGTTGTAATACTTAAAATTGGGCCATCTTTAACCCTTCAGGACACTTTTTCAGGATTACATAATTATCTTAGGCCCACTTCTGCCAAAAAAGTAACTCATTATTTAATGACATAATATGATACATCATTTGTTAACCTCGAGTTAGCACGTAACTGTGAGATAAGTTTTTGGCGCAATTGGGCCTTACAAAGATTCAGTTAAGTTAGACGTTTCATACAATATTAGTTATGAATCATGTCACCTTTAATGATGACATTACTTTTGAATTTTATTCGCGTGAATAAATTCTGCTTTTCATTGGCTAATAGACTAATTTAGTCTCCGCTTTTGCCAGCTTTTATCTTATGACTAAAGTCTGGTGCAATGTGTATGCAACACATCTTGTCACTCAACAACATCTATAAAAATTAAAATGAATGTATGTTTGTCCTCAATGCCTTCTTAAACCATTAAACCGATTGTGATGAAACTTTGGTGGGTTGTTCTGCGTAAGCTAGAGCAGCTAACTCCCGGCTCAAAAAAAAAAAACAAAAAAAAAGCACTTTTATCCAATGATATAATACACTTAGATGCGTTACCCGCGCTCAATAATGGCAATATTAAAGCAAGGCAATTGCCAGGGTTTCACTTAGTCACGTACTACCCAGTGTCGCGGCTATACGTTAGTATCGCTCGTAATGCACACATAACTGACGTAACAAAACATGTATGTTTATCTTTTTCTAACAGGTGTACGCTGTATGCTTATGTCCTTTTCTTTGCACTATATAATTGTATGTGCCTACTGGTATGTAGATATAAAATTTTGCGCCGTTTTAAAGCGCACTAATGTTCGTGTATGACGCGTCTATTTATAATACGTCATTGCTTTTAACGTACTCGAAGGTAGCTTGTAAAGAAAACATATTAAAAAAGATGATTACCTGAAAAAGAATGCTTTTAACAATTTCAGCTTTTATGGAAGCTTTAGATTTATACATTAACATTGAGTCTAATAACAAGAGCCCAGTTAGTTTACATTATGGGATAATGTCATACCTATGGGCTTGTACAAGCCCATATGCCATTATCTACTAACATGCAATATGGGCTAACCATCTATTGATATACTAACTTTTGCTCGCGACTTCGATCGCGTGGAAGTCGAAGTCAAATCCACTCTTAGCTGTCTTCTCCTACCTATAAATTACCTACCTGTCAAATTTCAGCTTTATAGGTCAACTAGTTTTCGAGATTTTGCGATTAATCTGTGAGTAATATGTCGCTATTATAGATTTACGAATGATGACGTTGTCTCAACTAAACGACAGACTGAAAACATCTCTCAACGTCACTAAAACACTCAATTTTCCTTAAAATTGAGCTAATGAGCGACACATTCCTGAGTACGTATCAATCAGAATCCGAATCTGTATCCCGATCTCCGGAATCAAAGACTTGAGACCAGCGCCCGACGTCCGCTGCGTTCGTTTTTCCGATAATAGACCACGCCGTCCCTCTCGCACTACGTTGCGCAAACGCCACCAAGCCGAGCTAAAACAGGGGCTCAGGCATACTAAATTTAGTTCTGCAACACTGCACCGTGTCATGCCCATAGAAAACATTAACAGCGATACACCGCACGATATATGGACACCGCATATTCCCAGCCAGATTTTCGCGATCACAAATTGCTGTATAATATTCAATTAGGTCGGCCGATATTGATGGGAGAGCCGGCCGCTCGGCAATTTTGGTTAGCGCATCTGCTGCTCTATACGCGTAACGTTTGATATACGATTAGTTTTCGAACCGTTTTCACCAGGTTTATCCGGTCGATAGTCCATTATCGCTTGCCGGTTAGCGTTTTGGACCGTAGCGAGCCGGTTCCGAGCGGCGGCCGTTTGTCCCTCAAGGTGCGTTGCGGGGACAGCTAAATATAACCACACACGCGGCCTGTCGTCTCACCATTTTTCCTCGGTGCGGCGTACTCCCGGCATGCTGCCAGATCGACGTCACACGTCTATTACCTCATAAACGCCAAACTTTGAGAAAGGACTTTAAAATTAGCAAGGACGCGGGTTCAAACGGTTACAGACGGGCCGCAAGCTGGGTATTTCTGTACGGCGACTGCAGCGCTCCTGATAATTACGCAAGCTTCAGAACATCGAACATGGCCGCCGGCCGCCGCGGCAAAAGACGCGGGAGAGGAGAGATGAGCTGTCACGGGATATTTATGAAATTGGAACTAAAATAGATTCAGTAGTAGCTTGGAGCGAGTCACCTTGACGGCGCGTGTCTTATGTAACACGCGCCACGCGAATCGAACGCGACGCGCTCCAAAATCGAAATTTGAAAATGTCAAAAACGTGACGCAATCGGTGACGTGTCGATGTGTGACGTAAGTTTAGTGTTGCCACTCCTCCGTTCGACTAATAAATTTATTGTTTGGCATGTAAACGGATGCGTTCGAGCCAAGAAATTACAGCGTTCGGTAAAAAAAATATTGAATGAAGCAACGGAATGATGGCGCAGTGTAATCGGGCCCGCCTTGCAGCTTTGCCAAACACTATCTTGTTTATAGTTCAACAGTTGCACAAGATTTTTGATTATGGAATGTTTACACCTTCCAGTTTCCTTGTTTCATTGTGAATGGCCGGACTTTTGTTCTCTCGCTCTATTTTTTATAGAACTTTTAATTACTCTTTTCTCCTAATGACGGCGGCGCCTATTGAAACGGTGGACCACTTAAACTTAAGTGTAGAAATGACTTTTTATTTTTACCGTCTGTAGTGCTAGTGTTCCCTAATGATTTTTCAGTGGAATTTGTTTGAGATGGTTGAAGTTTCATTTGCATGCATTGTGTGATGAGTAAAGTTCGAGATTGTGAATGTTTTCTGCGCTGGCAATATCCCGTAATGTCAGTTGACATTTTGTTAACGTATAAAGACGTTTGTTACATTGTATGTCCCAATAAATTCGAATATAATAGCCACTAATATATCGTCGGCATCTAAATCTTAGCGTACTTTAATAGTTTTAGTATCTACATTTTAGTTTTATTTATGGACAAGAATTGCACTAAATTGCTAAGATTTCTGTCCATTACTTTGTTTTCTATTATTTTAATAGGGTTATTTATTACAAATTCCTATCCTCTCCGTTGTGTTTTGAAGTAGGGTAGATATTTTTTGTAGAATTTTTCAGTAGACTTGGTGTTTTCCATTATTAGAAAACAGAACCGAAAGTCTTAATAGTACTAATAGCTATCGAAGTATTGAGTAAAGCAATGTCTATATTTTAGAGGGCAAAGACTTTCTTATGTTCAGAATAATTATTTTTAAGATAACATATTGAAGTCTTTTTTAAGCTGATATTCATTTTCGAAACAATCTTTTTGCTTATCAAAACGTTTAAAAAACAGTTGATCATATGCATAATTAAAAAATAAGTGTTTAACGTGTTTTGTCTATAGTGAACCATAACCTAACTTAACTCAATTTAGATAAACCTATGTAGCTGTGAGGTCTTTTGTTATTCTTCTATCGTGTGGCACATGGTACGGAATCATAATGTACGTGTAGAGGCATGGTCGTACGTATGTGAGGAATTAATGGGTATGTCTGTTTAATATGGGCAGTAGGCAGTTATAGGTTATGCTACCTTTACATAAACAGTGATAGTGATCTTGTTTTGAAAAGCATTTGCTTTTTTTGGGTCATTATTTCGTGACAAAGTTGGAAAAGAAATTGTGGTGTTTTTGTCAATTTTGAATTGCTAACAAGTCTCGAAACGATTTATTATAATAAATAAGCTCCTAATAACGACAAAAAAACTTTTTTAGCTTTTTAATGTTTTCTTCTGATCATACAAATTAATTACGCCAAAAAACTTAGTCATCGCTTAATTTTCTACCCTTAGGGGTGAAAAATGTTCATGAAATTTTTATGGGACCAACTTTGAGGTATACACTATCAAATAAAAAAAGAATAATAGAAATGGGACTACACTGAAAAAAGTTATGCGTGAGCAAACATAAAAAAATATACTTGTCGAATTGGGAACCTCCTTTTTTTTTAAGTCGGTTGAAAACATAACGTACCAGATCTTAATAAAGCTGTTTGCAATAAAATTCAGTTAATAATTTAAGGTCATATTCTTCGTAACTTTTAGACATAATTTTTATTACACAAAACAATAAAATCAAGTTGACCCATACAGGATAATCCAAACAATCAATTGCCATCCATTTTTCCAATATAACGTGATGATGGAAACGCGGGCGAACCGCCAACCCGGACCATTGCAAATCACGGAGCCACAGACCGCAAATTGGGTGCCAGTAATCATAACTTCACACAACACACAACACTACTCTATATCTTACGATAAGCCGCTGACAACCCTAGCAGCCGAGGATTAGTGACGTGGGTAGTCTGTAATCCCGGCATATCCCGGGACAACACGGGAACTATTTGCATACGATTGCAGTTAAACGTCATCTGCGGGATTTGAGACAGTGGTGCGTCTTAGTGGGATTGTAGCAAGTCGGTAGTAATTTTGTGTAATTTCACCCCGGGATTATAGGGGGTTGAGGCTTGTAGGGTTGAATGGGGAGAATAGGGACGTGTAGTTGCATCGTTATGGTCTATGGTTCGACTGGTGGGGAGTTATGGATGTGCAGATCTTGGTTAAGGCTTACTGTGTTGCTGCAGGCTGAAACTGTTTTGGCTGTTACAGTTTTGTGTTCATTAAACCATTTAGTTCATTCAATAAATGCCTTAAAATAATAGTTGTACTGACGAATAAGAACCTACACACATACTACAATTTAAAATGGGCAAACTAACTTTAACTTCCTGACTGACCGACTCTCTGACAGTTTAAAAGTGCCTTTATATAGTTTAGTTTCAGTTTAAATGAAAATTTAATGATATTTTAATTTGTGAGAACTAACAATGAAAAGAAAGTTCTAGACAGTAAAACTTACGTTTACTTATTTTAATTTCCCTCATATCAAATACACACAAATATCCACATTTTTCGCCCAAAAATTTACCACCCGAAAACTCTGCTGCAGTCATGCACATTTGACCCAAATCACAACGGAACCCGGGTGAACGATCCTCAGACTTACGCAACAATGACAACTTACAATACAATTAACATAACATATTTATTATACGCCACGTCAAGTGCACCATTGTAAAAAAAACGCGACGCGCGTGATTAGAATCCAAGCGGCGTATTTGCAAATAATTGTGAACCAAGTGCAATGGCCTCTGCTTACCTTGTGGTACGTGGAGGGAATTGGTCATAAGAACTCCTGATGTTGGGTTTTTTGATATAACGGCAGTTTAGGAATTACCCATGTTCGTTGATATGTTATTGTCTTTGAATTATTGCAATTTGCATCTAGATGTTCTTGATTCATTTCGTGTTAGTCTCAAGTTCACTAAGTCTCTTTAAAGACTGTCTTCATCGCAGTTAGGTACGTATTTAATAAAATTATTGATAGAACACTACTCTCTAGAGCTCGTGAGCTCGTCATGGTCAAGGTTATGCTACGCTAGTCGCGGTCGGTCTGTAGATGGGTAACCATCAATTTCATGCCGAGTTCCCTCCGTGCCTCGGAAAGCACGTAAAGCCTTTGGGTCTGGCTGTTATTCGGAGGTCTCTGGCAGTCGTTATGGGTAGTCAGAAGCCAGAAAGTCTGACAACCAGTCTTACCTAGGTGTATCGTGTTGCCCAGTGACTGGGTTGTGGAGGTCCGATAGGCAGTCGCTCCATGTAAAACACTGATATTCAGCTGCATCTGGTTAGACTGGAAGCCGACCCCAATATAGTTGGGAAAAGGCTAAAGATAATGATTGATTGTATACTACTTTCATACGTCATTGTCATGATGAAAATATTATAAGGGAACCTGGACTTAAATGGTTTAAAATCGACATCAAGCAATAACTAAACGTCATGATGACTGCTGGTTTCTGTTTGAGAAGAGATCTTTGCGCTGTAGTTGGACAATTCTGTTGAGGGGAAGAGGGGAAGATGTTAATTTTAATATTTACCAGCATTTGCCCCCAAATTCGTCCGTGTAAATGTCGGTTATTGCGGAATAATAGTAGCCTATGTCCTTCCTCAGGGTTTGTGCTATCTTCATACCAAATTTTCTCAAAATCGACTCCGCCGTTTCGTCATGAAAGTGTAACAGAGAGAGTTCACATTTACTCTATTAGTAAGGAGTAAAGATTCAGACGTTTGTGAGACTATTTTGACTTTATCACAAGTTAAAACGATGTACTAAAGAGCTTTTGTCCTTATTTTTGGTTTAAAAGTCTTACTTGATCAAGATATTTAGTGCTCCAATCACTTGATTGGAGCACTAAATATCTTGATTAAGTAAGTAAGTTGCAGGAGTCAACAAGCATACTTATGCTTGTTGAGTCCTGTCGAGAAGAGATTGATTTATTTATTTATTTATGCAAGGCACACCAACCACATATTTACAAACACAACAACAAGCAATCACAAATTTTCAAAACTGTGTAAATACGTCACTTTTAGGGATGCACAACATTCTTATTAAAACGTATTAGATACAATAATAAATCAATTATTATGAAATAAAATTAAATAGATTTATATTAAAGTTAAAATTAAATTACAAATAAATTACAATTACAATAAATTAACAATTGAATAAATTAAACTGAACTAGATAGGAAGGTACCTGTTTACTTTTTATATCTTATATGTTTGTGTTTAAATATGAAAAACTATTAAATCTTATTCCTTGATATATGCACTAGTTGTTCCAACTTTACAGCGCCTAGGGTATACGATCTCTCGAAAAGCGCCGTACCAGATTGGTGATTCAGAATGCGTGCAGAACTGAGACATCTGTGTACTTCCAAAGTAGACCTCTTCGCTTTTTTTAAACTTCCTTTTACGTAAAGACATTCGTAAATATTGGATTATCTTCTTTCTTTTGTTGGAGTTAAAAGTTACTGCTTCTAGAAATGGCAAATGTTATCATGGTGCCTTAATGTCTGGTAGTCTTGAATTTTTCTGTGATGGTTTTTATACTTAATTTAATTTTATATACAATTATTACACGGATAATAAAAAGTAAACCTATAACTATTCAACTAAAAACGGATTAAACACATAAGGCATTTAAAAATTCCTTAACATCGCCACGTTGGATGGCAATGCTTATAATTTCTGCCTGAGGTAAAAATCAGCTCTTGGATCACGGGAAGTATCAACCAAACTTTTGGTAATTTCCTTATAAAGGAGATGAGCACTCAAATCCCACTACAAAACAGAAAAACATTACTTATATTATCTAATGATACTGATAAAAAAGGAGGAGCTCGTGGCTAAGATAAAGCCGTACAGATCGATTGCTCAAAGGTTAAGCTACGTTAGTCGCGGTCGGTCTGTGGATGGGTGACCATCCCTTTCATACCGAGTTCCCTCCGCGCCTTGGAAAGCACGTAAAACCGTTGGTCCCGGGTGTCATTTGTAGATCTTTGGCAGTCGTCATGAGTATAGTCAGAAGTCAGTCTTACCAAGGGGTATCGTGTTACCCAGTAACTGGGTTGTGGAGGTCCGATAGGTAGTCGCTTCATGTAAAACACTGGTATTCAGCTGCATCCGGTTAGACTGAAGCCGACCCTAATGTAGTTGGGAAAAGGCGACGCAGATGATGATGATAAAAAATCGCAATATATTAAAAAAACAAACACCTCCGTCTGTTTGTCTGTTTACGATAAACTCAACAACTTCTGAACAGATTTTCTTGCGGTTTCCACCAATAGATAGAGTGAATCATGAGGAACGTTTAGTTTTGCTTGTAATCTAAATAATAAAAATGAATCGTTGTTCGTTAGTCTCGCTAAAACTCGAGAATGGCTGGACCGATTTCCCTAATTTTGGTCTTGAAATATTTATAGAAGTCCAGGGAAAGTTTATACGGTAGGAAAATAAAATTTAAAATCAATTGACAGGACAACGTCGGTTTAACGACAAGATAAAATCTTCCTGGCGATTCGCACGTCTTCAATTTCTCTTCTCATTTCGCCGCCATCAGAATGTTTTGTAACAAAACTTTTTGTTACAAATATCGAGGCCGCTGACATGAATACTCCACCAAGATGTTTGAGCAACACATTTCTAGGCTATAAAGTAGGGCCTAACTTACGTGTCGTTTAATTTAGGACGGATAGAACCTTGGAGTATTTGTGTTCGGGCTACATTGTGAGCACAATGTGTGAGCATGATATTTTATCGGAATAATTGACGTTTTGTTGTTTCTTGTGGGTTGGCAGTAGAATAAATATATTTGAGGTGTCAGTGGCTTATTTAGTAGTTCGGAGGAACTCGTGGCTACGCTTGCCGCGGTCAGTACCTGAATGGGTGACCATTCATTTCATACAGAGTTCCATCCGTGCCTCTGAAAGCACGTAAAGCCGTTGGTCCCGGCTGTCATTTGTAGATCTTTGGCAGTCGTTATGAGTAGTCAGAAGCCAGTCAATCTGACAACCAGTCTTACCAAGGGGTATCGTGTTACCCTGTAACTGGGTTGTGGAGGTCGTCTGACTTCCACCATAGTAGGGAAAAGACATCTTCAGGTGTTCCCAACTATGGTGGAATCGACGCGGTTGGCGCAGTGGCTGAGCAATCGACTGCTGCGCAGCGTGTTGCGGGTTCGATTCCCGCCCAGGGTAAATATTTGTGTGATGAGCACAATGTATTTGCCTTGTGTCTGGGTGTGGTTTATCTATATATGTATTTAAAATATATATGTGTATGTATATCAGCTGTCTGACACCCATAGTACAGGGTCTCCCTAGGTTGGGGTCAGATGACCGTGTGTGATTATGTCCCCACATATTATTATTATTATTTTCGGTTTCCAGTCCATTGCAGTGATTAACACGGAGTGAATATTTGTCTGACCCCCACAACTCAATAGGGAACATTACGCGAAACTCAGCGCAGAGGGCGCCACTAGCACATACCCACGAGCATAACCTCGTATTCTTGTTTAATTATGTTATTAATTATAATAGCTAGGTATTTTGTGAAAATATATCAAAGTTTTAATTAATCATATTTACCTAACTGTACTTTTAACTATATTATGGCATCCTACGGCCATTTGAAAGTGGATGCTCAGAATAAAATCAAATTTGGTTGTCTTACATGAACAAAAAGCTTTTTACAAAAAAGACAACCGCCTTCAAAAAGTGAAAAATAACTTTAGCACAGAACACACATTGACTTTAGTTTCGAAATTCAGTGGCTTTGTTCTGTTTGTTGTTTTGTATTGCCACCGACTTCCGAAACTAAAGTAAATGTGTGTTCTGTGCTAAAGTTATTTTTCACTTTTTGAAGGCGGTTGTCTTTTTTGTAAAAAGCTTTTTATTTTCCGCTTTTTAGTACCTCCTTCTCATTCAAATCTATTAAGAAGAGATTGAAAGTTAACTACTACAAAGATTGATGAAACTAAAACGTCGTCTATGTAAAATTTTTGGGTATTTGTTGATTTTTCAAAAAGTGCTGAATCAATTTCGATAAAATTTATATCGGACCACCCCTGAAGCATACCCTATCTATAAAAAAAAGAATTTCAAAATCGGTTTACGTTTGCCTGAGAAATCGCGTAACAAATCGCGCATGTACTTAATGCAAATTTAAGACTTATACGGTTTTCTCATGGACGCCATGGTCAGAACTGGACCAAATTAAAATGGGACCACACGGGAAGCACTAGCTTTCAAATAAAAAAAGAATCATCAAAATCGGTTCACCCAGTCCCGAGAAATCAAGTAACAAACATAACAAAAAAAAAAAAAAAAAAAAAAAAAAAAAAAAAATACAGACGAATTGATAACCTCCTCCTTTTTTGAAGTCGGTTGAAAAGTGAACGTTATTCTGTAATACGTCTCTCTCACCTGAATACTTAACCTGAACATATTTTAGAGTGATTTTTAGCTGCTTTCCAAAGTTTTAGAACATTTTCTTCTTATTCATAATTATTCTTTTCTTTTGAAAATGAATAATTACCTTCATTTCTACATCGAAATACACAGCACTGATGCATTATTGTATAATATAATACACTTCCCAATTTTGAACTCAATTAAAGGCAGAATTTCATGCTTTGAACGACTCGTCGCAAAACTGTTTACGGATTATGCTCGTGCTGCACTCTGAACATTGCAGTAATATCCCCTATTACTGGATAACGCCATACCTCTTGGTAAGACTGGTTGTCAGATTTTCTGGCTTCTGACTACCCACAACGACTGTAAATGATCTACGAATGACAGTCAGAACCTACGTTTTTCGTGCTTTCTGAGGCACGGAGAGGTCTTGGTATGAAATGAATGGACACCCATCCATAGGGCGACTGCGTCAAGCGTAGCTTAACCGTGACCGATCGATCTATTTAGCTTTTTGTTATCCCTCATCCTCCTTACTATGTACAGCTATCTAATAGTTTCTAGCACACCCTGATCCCTTTATACCCTAAAAAAGAATGCATTCAGTGACATCAATATATTTAGGTCTAAAAAAATCTGTAACCATGTTAACGACAGGAACTTTAAATGCCTCAACATAAAATATAGCACCTATTACCATAGCAATAAAGCCATTCCACGATACTTTAAAAGTATTAGCATAACCTTGGCGATTTGAGAAGGCGATCGTTTGAGAGGATGCCAAGCAAAATATTAGCTTTTCAAAACTGTCGGGTTACACAATTGGTAAGATAGATAAATCAGAAAGTTTGAATGGTGCCCTGATTGCGGAGTCCCATGCAATTTGCCGTATCGCTGCAGTATTGGTTACATTGAAGTTTTAAATGATTTGTTTAGTTTAGTTTCTTAATAAATTTTTTTATTTGTCTTTGCTGCAGTAGCCGATTGGCCTTGGTTGGCAGGGTAGTGATTTCGATTCTGATATTGGAAACTGTATTATGTATGGCCCATAAATAAATTAATAACGTAGGTTAGGTTGATTGACGTGAAATAGCATTTGTTTGCAGGCTGTGAAATCCGTGAATCATACAGTATTGTCTCCGACTTCACACATCCAGACATTTTGATCACATTGTAGTGCATTTTGTAGGGCTAAAAGATACATAAGCATTAGTTACTATACTAACACATACTGTAATATAGTTATGTATGTTAGTCTATGTGTGGTCTTTGTTACCTGAAATGAAGGAAATATTTTTATCTAACTTTTTCCCGCGACTTTGTCCGCGTGAATGTCGGTTATCGCGGATGCAGACGTTGTCGCAAATTTAAAAGTAGTCTTTGTCCTTTCCCAGGTTTTAAGCTATCTTTATACCAAAAATTATCAAAATCGGTTCAGCCGTTTCATCGTGAAAGCGTAACAGACAGAGTTACTTTCGCATTTATAATACAGGTTTTAGTATGGATTAAGGGGCTTACAAGAGCCAACTAGCGCCATCCATCATTTTATTTGTATAACTCCTAAATCAGATCTAAATTACCTGAAGTATTTCTCGAGTGACTTTCCGTTGTTTTGTGGGTATTTTATAAAAAGAATCGTTGCTTAACGCCAAAAGTGACCACTTTTAGCGTTAAGAAACGCTTCTTTTAATTTATGAAATACAAAACAATGGAAAGTCACTCGAAAAATGCTTCAGGTAATTTACTAGTTAAGTAGTGTTTTAGACTTTTTAATTTTGATCTGATTTAGGAATTATAAAAATAAAATGATGGGTGGCGCTAGTTGGCTCTTGTAAGTAGGTAAGTATAGATTTCTCCCCATTTCCCCCAACAAAGAGGGCGTTCGAGTAATGATTCCTAAATCTACGCTCAGCTGATCTTTTCTTAAAAAACCTTCGTTGACTTTATGTGAGCTATCGTTCCACGTTAGAAATTGACAACCCCGCTAGCACACCAAAAATTATCAAAATCGGTTCAGCCGTTTCATCGTAAAAGCGTAATAGACAGAGTTACTTTCGCATTTATAATACAAGTATGGATTAAGTAAGTAGGTAAGTATGGATTTCTCCCCATTTCCCCCAACAAAAAAAGCTTTCTTTGTTGGGGTTTCTTTTTTAAGAAAAGATCAGCTGAGCGTAGACGCTCAGCTGATCTTTTCTTAAAAAAACCTTCGTTGACTTTATGTGAGCTATCGTTCCACGTTAGAAATTGACAACCCTATGCGAGCTATAATTTTTCAACGTCATGAACTATTTCCCGTTGAAGAAGATAATTATACTTACACTCGTTCCTTACGTGTTCCTTATTCATTGATTCTTTTCTTCGAACTATGCCTATGATAGATGATATATTCTTATTGTGTTCTGCTGCAGTAATTGAGCTATCAATCCCTATACATGAAGGGATGACAGTTCACCTCAAGCTCATGTCACCTAAATTCACTGAGGGAGATTGTTACAGAATACCTTGACTGATGTTCCTTACTCAAAGCACAATAAAGAAAAGGTATATTTATCATTGTGACCTGCTACAGTGATGGAGCAGGAGCGAGTGCTCATCTCCTTTTTAAGGAAATTTCCAAAAGGTCGTCGAAATTTCAAAAAACCGGCTCTTGGATCACGGGAAGTGTCAACTAGACACTTCCCGTGACCCAAGAGCCGGTTTTTACTTTGGGCAGAGGTTAAGCATTGCCATCCAACGTGGCAATGCAGCCAGTCTTTGAGCACATTCCCAGATGACGGCGATGTGGAGGAATTTTTTGATGCCTTATTATATTAGTTTATTTTTTGTTTAATAGTTATAGATTTTTCTTTTTTTTATTGTACGTGTAAATATTGTATATTTGTTACGTGTTGTAAAATTAAATTAAATATTCTCATTTTCTAGATATTCATGAAATCTATCTATCATCACAAAATCTCCAAGCGCAGCAAATTACATAAACTTACAATACGTGCGTAGGAAAACCCGCGGGCGTCACATTAAAACACATCACCTTTATTAGAATTCCTCCCAGTTAGTGTATTTATTAGTACATGACCGTCGCAGCCTGCATTCTACGACGTATCCGGGAGCATGCACGATTATCCACAATTACTTGCACCTTGAGTATGCAGCCCGAGTTCCCACTGTATAGTGAAATCGATATGCCAATCTGCCAATAGATTTCGTAGGCTTCATGTAGATTACGTGAGAGTGAGCTTCATGTGGACACCTGTGATCAAAGGGGTTGGTGTGGTTTGATTTGCACCTGTAAATCGGTAGCCTTTGATGTCAGTCTGCTAATGATTTTATTTACAGTACGCGAGGGCTCTAATAAAAATTCGGTTTTGTAGTGTTTCTATCATCTGTGTGACTTATCTTCTTCTAAAACTCGATTTGCCTTATTATTGTCTGTACTACTCCATATAAAAATTGTGTTTCTGTATCAATAGGGTATTTTACTCTATACGAGAAAAATTCTATAAATATGTTATTGAGACAGTTTAGGCATAAAGCAGTCGGAAAATGTAACTTTTAGTTCATAAAATAACAAAACAATTTTTTAAAATCAATTCTAAGTTTTCAGTATTTTTAATCTGTTACAAAACACCGTGAAATAGTAGCGGCCATGTTATTACGTCGTACGGCTGTATAAACAAAAAATTGACAACTGTCAGTCAACCGATTGGCGTAATAAAGGCTTTGTACTTTTATTATTTTCGTAACCAACGTAATTTTTTCATTATTACACCTATTACAAAATATGCTTTTAATTATTTTTAAATGATAGACAATTATCATATTTAATATGAGCTCATTTGATACAAAACGAACTGACGTCATTTACGCTGAGCAATATGGCGTCCAGTAAGAGGCGTTTTCGTCAAACAACGCGCGAAATTTGAAAATGTAAAATTTTGATGCATTTTTATGGCATTTATCGATTGAATAAAAATTTTGTGTTTTTTTTGGTGGCATATTAGCACTACAGAATTTCATTGAGACACTTTTCAAAAATGAGTGTAATACTTTATTGAGATATCTCTGTATTCTGAAGTGGGGTGTTTATAAACTCATTACACCAAAATTCATCGAGAATTTTTGACAGAATACTACTAAAAGTCTGACGTTGTTACGTTATTTTGTCTATTAACTGCTTTGCCTTCCATTGTTTTTTTACTTCCCAATAACTATTTATTCTCAAACGGATGAATTATAATTAAGATTGACTTGGCAGATTGGAATATCCAGTAATTATTGATTAGATATCGGTTTCTTTCTCTTAAATATTTTTCGTTCATTCATTTGAAGTAACTACAAAGATAATGGGCAGCAGCGTTCTCTGTGCTTTTGTAACAACCATACTGCGATCGCCAATTCGCCTGCCAAGCGTGGCGATTATGGTAAAACCCCCCCTTGGGGAGGCCTATGTCCAGCAGTGGACGTCTTTAGGCTGAAATGATGATGATGATGAACTACAAAGAACGCACAGTTTTGGTTGCAGCCAACGTGAAGCTATGTATTATGTTAAAATAAAACAGCATTTTTATAGATAGCCACTTTTTATTTCAATTGCATCAATTTTTTTACGACCTATATTTCTGCCCACCCCATTTTAAAGACATTCGGTACATACCACAGCTGCGGTGAAAAAACGCAAACGTTTCGCGTCGTACGAACTTTGAACGAAACAACTTGATGTAAGTTCTATCCGAGAAGGTCGCTGGATTGCACATGGGGTGGGGTTACAATGACAGCGAGAATGTAGATAAACTTAGTACCTATTTTTAAAGCAGGTGAGATTCAGATTTTATTTGGGTTCCTTAAAAATGCTAAAGAAAGAGGATGTAAAGTAGGTTCCGTATATTCGTAAATCTTTAAGTTCTTCTCGTGTATGTGTTTTTGGGTTTCGTTTATACGGTGCATGTAATAAAACTTATTTTTCAAATGGTCTATTTTGAAAGAAAATACCAATTTATTTCATAAAGGGAAAATGTAGCGTTTTCTTTACAAACAAATATTATTTTGATACCTTAGTAACTACTTCTGTTTGCCTTCGTAGCGTATTGATCATAAGCAGAAGCGTTTTTTCCAATCCCCGCTGCTACAAACACCACAACTTTAGTTCTTGAAACTATTTTCTATTTGTGCGCAACTCCTCAGCTGTTACTATTCTTCAAGTTGTTTGGTATAAATACCTACTGCGTCTGTACCTATGTTTGTAACCAATCTATTTGTTTGGAGGTATGCAACCATTTGAATATTGCATTCGTCAGTAAATTGACTGATTATTTTGGACGGCTTATTCGCTTAAACTTTCTTAAAATGAAGTTATAGATGAAAATATGACCTAGGTTAACACAAGGTTATCAAACAGCAAATTTTATAAAAAATCGTCTATATAAACTGTGAATAGGGATCTGCTTAAATCCGCGCACCAAGTCCAGATAAAGTTTTTTTAGGAGCTTTTTTAACAGCTCAACTATCACGTTACGAAATTATTGTATTTTCTTGACACCATAACGGGTTTACGAGCTTGGTCGTAAAAAAGCCACGTGTGCTATGAAAAGCGCGTTCCTGATGGTTTCAGTGCATTATGTTTTCTACTCTATTTTTGATTGGGCAAGAATAATTTTGATGATGAAAATTAATGGTTTAGTGTATAGACAGTGGTTTTATAGTATTTTTAAGGTCTGAAATTATATTTGTTATTTCTTAACTTAACTTTTAACTTCCAATACCCACTACTAGACAAAACCTTGGTTTGTAGTTTTTTTTTATTTTTTTTTATCTATTGATAGGTTTACGTTTTGTAGTTAGTCAGTTTCCTGTTAAATAACCTATTATAAAATGATACATGGTAACTTACAAACTAGTAAGCTCGAATTTTGAGTTACCGTATATAATTTCGAAGTTATTTGACAGGATTAATATTGAAAAGTGGGATCTTGAATTACTTTGTAAGTTTCACATAAAAGTGGGCTAAAATTCATCCTAACTGGTGACACTAACATAATATTTTGAGATCAAGAAGATATGAATACAAATAACATTATTTTAACGTTACTGGAGGTAAAAAAAGAAAATATTTTTCTTCTTGCGCTTATTAATAGCAATGTGGCTAGTTTTTATAACCTTGGCTTCAGGAAAACGCTAACCTCAAAGCTGACATAGTCGCTAATATTATTAAATTAATGAAAGGAAAAGAGACAATTCTATTAGGAAACAGGTAAAACCACTAAAGAAAAGGTCAACAGTAAATGTCAGTAATTTATATGTAGATGGTATTGTAATCTAGGTCCTGGTTTACATAAAATATCTCTTTAATGTTTTTATAGAGCTTTTACTTTGACATGAGATTTAGTTTACTCTAAGAAGTCATCGTTCCAGCAGTGTTAGGTTATTTTACCTAGAAACATTGCAACGTACAGAGAAGAGCTTATGAACAAAGCCTAGAGTGAAACTTTATATTATAAAAAAATTATTGAATACATTTATCAACGTTCTCAGATAAAATAAGCTTGCATAACAATTTTCCCTGACTAAAGCAGATTGAGCCGTTCGACATGTGCATATCGATGTATTTGATAGCTCATTACCGGCTCTCTAATCCGCCGCTACCAGGTTTTACATACTAATATATGCGACAAGTCAGGTGCACTTGCACACATGTTTCTTAGAAGCTTTTCAACATATTTCGAATGCATACCGTTTAAGTACCTAAATACATATAATCGTACAAACATTGTGCATTCCACTAACAATAGGATTTATTGTAAATTTACGTGCTGCGTGCTGCGATATGCGCGTTGGTACGCATCACTTGTTGCGCGCCAAAATCGCGCGTGGCAAGATGGCCACCGCGCGCTTTTTTTCACGGCGTCTTTCCGCGTGTGCCGTGATTTTGGCCAGTTCTCCTGTGTGACGTCGACGACCCAGTTAGGTACGCCAACCGGTGCCACGGCCAAGTCCATCCGGGCATCCCCAATGAACCAGAGCCAATGTCTATAAAATAAATTGTACGCACGAAATAAAGAGAAAAAAAAATATAATGAAGTAAACGTCAGCTCCTGATTTGCCGCCAAAACCTAGGTGAACGCACTCCAGTGTTTTGGCATGGCTAGTTGGATGTTGTCCTAATAGTTCGTGTATTTGATAAGGCGTTTTATTATTATAGCAAGGCCTTTTAATCAGTTCGGAACGGTTTGACATTAATGCTATCGTTACTGAGAATTATTTTAGGATAATTGCATTGCCAATGTTAAAAAGCAAAATGTTTTGAGAGTTGGTCACATTGACAGTAAAAACATGTCCACTGTTTCCTAGTTAATCTATGCACGACAAAATAATCGCAGAATTGTTCGATTTTGCAGTCGTTTGACTTAGTATTCGTGTTCTAGATTGCAGTACGTTAGCCATCAGCTATCTACATGCGGTCGATTTTATCGTCAATGTGCGCCTCGTCTAAAAGTATAATAACATGAATATCGCGATTCCCGTGTATGATATCATCATAGTAGCAAAGCCGACTCGTACCGAGAATCCACTATGAGCGAACCTTTGCCAACAATCTTACTATTCAGCATTTGTTGTTCTTATATTTGCCAAATATTTGCACCTTATCGCCGCCGTATTGTGATAGTTTTACGAGCGCCATTTTTATATTTTTATTTCGCGCGCATTTTGGCCGTGTTTCCAATATGGTGGCTGTTTGTTTTGGATAATGCGGTAATGTGAAGCTTTTTAATGTTATCATGAGAATGTTTGTTCATTTTGTTGGGTTAATTGAGCGATCAAAAGTTGATAATATTTTTATGTGTTTGGATAGTCATTAAAAAAATGGACTAAATTAATTAATGAATTTGGGTTTCGCAGTGATACCTGTATAAGGAAGGTCGTAATGTATTTGAAATATTTGGCTCAAAGTTACAAAAACAAAACTAAAGAATGAACTCATTAAAAAGCAGATGTATTTAAAAATCTATAATCAGCCAAACGCATACTTGAAAACACAGTCAAAAAATAAACCAAGCCGAAAATTTCACTCAGGCTATTGACTCTCACATTTGGCATGATAAAACCGATAATTTTATAACAAGGGGAATCCGTCCACGTGTGGCCATGGATCCTGCCAAGGGGGCACACCAGGCCGCTGGCAAACTGGCAACTGCCTCGTCTGTGGTGGCAGCCAACTCATTGTTTTGACTAGACCTTTTTGTTTATTCCCGCGGAAGTCGACCAGTCTGTTTGGGCGAATCAATCATTAGTAGTTTAGATTTTTTCTCAGTATTTTTCGTCAGTTTACATCGTTGGAATTGATTCAGGAAGGTGTGGTGGACTTTAATCGTATTGTAAGCTGTGTCTGAATGAATGTTCTGTACTTTAATTTTGTTATTTTTCTTTCTGATGTTGGCATTGTGTTGGTCAATTGTGAGTGTTAGCTGCTGTTGCGTTTATCACATCTAGCATTACAAGACAAATGATAGTCCATTAAACAATTTTAATAGAATTAAAGACCAATATTAGAGATGAACACTAAAGAAACATTAACTAGTTCAAATCTCACCTGTTGAACTACGATGACAAACTAATCTGAAACAATTTAACAGCCAAATCGTGTGACATTTCAAATTCATTTCTCCTAAACATTTGCTAGACACGCGAAAGATTGACTGATACTGTTCCTCAAACATTATAAATCTTTTCCAAGTTTGACTCAATCGCTGACCATTTGATAAACTTAGATTTTCTATTCACGTTTTCCAATAATGTATTGTTGTATTCGATTCTAAGTAGGACACAGAACCTACTATCGATGCGAATTCCCGCGATAATAATACAATAAAGTCTGAAATCGACGTGTAATTTATTGGTGCGGTGACAGGGATGGGTCAGCCCCTTTCCAATCGTACATGACGTAAATAGAAAAGAATATGATGTCAGGAATATGAGCAGTAGCCACGGTATTTTGTTGAATGATTAAAACATACGACTATCTGTAATTCACCTGCCAATAGTGATGATTTAGATAAAATCTTACAGCGATCATTAATGAGAAGGTACTATTGCATAAATGTATAGTAAATCATCGGTCTGACATTCTCATTATTGTTATCAGTCTTAAGTTTCCCACTGCAGGGCAAAAGCTTCTCTACTCTACTTTCCATTCTCTCTATTAGTCTAGCTAGATTATCCCGCCATCTCCGCCTAGGACTGCCGCAATGTCGTTTATCATGTAAAGAGACTGATTTGTATATAATATTGTTATTTCCACAATTACTCAACATTCTAGAAACAGTTAATTTGTGGAACTATATTTCGTTGTAATCATTACATCCGTGATCTCAACTATAGTTTTAACCGGACAAACGAATTTTCCAACACAAAAATTTTCCCGAGTTGTCATTTAAAGTTCCCCTTTTGGCTGTTGATAGGCAATGAGCTAGCTACCTGCTGCTATTTATATGTCATTGCTAATTCTCATTCTAATTTTACTGTCAGACGCTTTTAGTCGCATTTACAGATGGCGTATTATAGCGTCTCGAGAGGAGAAGGTTAATGTAATATATTATAAATCTAGAACATTATAATCAAACAGCAATTTATTGTATTCTATTTAGTCTTCTTTTGTATTAAGCTGGTCTATAACTTTAAGAGGTAACGTAGTTAAGTAAGCTGTTTCTTCTGTAAGATCACTTAAATCGAGTTTCGAATCAAAGTTGTCAAAATAAAATATAAATCTTCTGTTTTTGTTGTTAAAGTACTTACAATCTACCAGAGACGATATTATATAATATTTTGTCAGAGCAGACTTTAGAAACAACCCAGAGTTTTAAATTAGCCCACGGGAACAAAAAATGTTATCTATTCCATTTAAGCTAGATCACTATCTACTAATATGTGCGCAAAATTTCAGATATGTAATTCTAATGTATGCGTGAAATAAATATTCATACATAACTACTACTACTACATACATACATATGTGCTAACGTTCACGTTATCTCTGTTTATTCATGGGCTTATAGTTACAAATAAGACCATGCTAGCAACATCGTAACCTAATCTAGAGTATCAACTATTTTATAAACCAAAATGGCTGCTTCCGACAGAGGCTCCTTTCAAAATATCTTTCCCGTCTATAATAGTAGTAGAATAGGGAAAACTACGCCACAATGGCATGTCTCCGAATCCAATGTCCCAGCATGGGGTATTCCGTCTGTCGTACCAAACCTATGGTTTATATATCGACCTATTTTAAGGATGTCCAAAATTCAAATATTATTATTCTTCCCAAATACGTTAGTAACTCTAATAATGAAACAATTGCTAGTTTTTATGGACTTTTATTACCCATTATTACAGTTGAACGTACGTTTGATGACACAGGAGAAATTAATCTCATTGTCTGGATATTTCTAGACAGCTTTTGTCGAGCATAATTGCTGCGGGGGTCACAAATGTCTGGATATGTACCTAATATAAATTCTCAGCCTAAGCCACCCTTATCTAAAAGTTTTTAAATGGTTGAAACTTTTTCAACTTTAAATTTCATCATCTTCCTGCCCATGTTCCATGTAACTCGGGGTTGGCGAAATACGTTTTCTTCTTCCATTCTGTCCTATCAACCGTCATGCTATCATTGACCACCTTCTCTTTCACATCATACTTCACACAATCCATCCATCTTTTCTTCGGCCTTCCTCTTCCTCTCCATCTATCCACTAACACTGTAACTTTTAATTATTTACAATATTTGTCTCTAATTAATTTTGAATCTACCCTAGACCTAAGTTTGGGTCACACAGACAGCGGCATCATCTTCCTTTGACAAGGGGGTAGCCAGTTGATAACTTTGTCTGTACATTGTTTCTGGATAGTTATTTGGCATCTATTATTATTATTATACTGAATAAGTTTGACGTATTTAACTTCATTATTATTGTTGTTGTCTTCATTACATGTGTTGGCTCCTTTTGCCAGAAGTAAGCTCAGTTTTATTGCAACTTTTGATGGATCAATACTTTAAGGTATTATAGTCATAGTTGTTATGATTCTATTCACGATTCTTTGCAAACTTTTCGAACTTATGGATACTCGAATACTTTCTCCATTCTTCTATTTTCTATTCTTGTCACGATCTATAATACTATAGCCATGACCCTTGATCTTTTACTTTAAAATTTTTGTTTGTGGTTCTGGACCGCTGGTATTTCGTCTTTGGTTTATTCCGTAAGATAAGGTTCTCGTTATATAAGTCTGAAATCGCCAATCCGCCTAGCAAGTGTGGTGATCAATGCTTATTCCTTCTCTGTATCAGAAGAGACGGTTGTCCTACAGTGGGTCAATAATAGTCTGGTGTTATTATTATTTAGGAACTCGTTAAACCAAATAAATTGACATAATATACGATAAACAGTTTTATGTAGGGAACCTTTGTGAGTACGTTCAGGACAAGTGCATATATTTTCTTTCTCAACGAAATAATAATAAACAAGCTCAATATAAAACTCATCTTGAAAACTCCGCACATATCTCTCAAACGTCACAAAAATACCTTTTGATTGATTAAAATTCTGATCACAACATAAAAGAATGTGGTCAACACTGTATAAGAAAAGAATACTTATATATCAAAATATTCAATAAAATCATCTCCAAAATCATTTCACGAATCTCACAAAAAGTCGATACATGTCACCGAATCGGGTTGGCGGTAAATCACAACATATTTGCATACATTACGCTATGATTCAACGCATTACAATACAGTATTTGTTTCGCGCATGCGCGATGCATACGTTATTAATTTCTGCCTGCGCCTCACGTAGATCTTTTTTTTCTTTTGTTCGTACATGACACAATTAGACTTACTGGTGTTGAATAATAAGAAAGATAGTTTTTGATATGTATGACAGGTGTTTGGGCTGCGAATGGTAATCGATTTGGGTTTTGAACATGATTGGCATCAGACTATAGCATCTTACTTCGGAGAAAGGAGCATATAAGTCACAATAATGTATTCTTTGTTCTGTCATACATGATGTGAGTAATTTATGATATGTCATAATTTATGGATGAATCAATAATTCCCAACATATATTTATTCATATAATTCCTCAAGGAACACCTACTGTCCTAATGCCATTTATAGTTTTATTTGAAACTATTAGAAATATTATTCGACCAGGAACTTTAGCAGTTCGATTAACCTACGTTATTAGAAAGAAATTCGAGACAGCGAACAGGGGATTATTAGTAGCGTTGGTCAATGGGGATGAGGAAGATAGATTATAATTATTAATAGGCAGTTTCTACAAATATATAGAGGATAGAGAGATATTGACCAGAGGATGGGTAGCAGCGTTCTTTTGATTGTCATAACACCTACTGCGATCGCCAACGTGCATCGGCCTACCATGGCGATTATGGCTGAACCCCTCCCTTGGGGAAGACTTGTGCACAGCAATGGGTTACCATGATGATGGATAATGATGAGATTCTGCAAGCCACAAAATAATTACATTACATTTTGACAGAATTACAGCAAATGAAGATATATTATTTTTGTATAGTCTGTATGTATACTTAGTAAAGAAATACAGATATATGCTATTCTATTCTCTGTCAAACTTTGTAGCGCTGTTTTATGGTAGTGCGGAATGTAACTGTGTGCTTACGGGGGTGCAAACGACGATACAGAACTCGTGCGGGTATTTAAACTGGTTTACGTAAATGAAAGCGTAAAGGAAAGTAGGAACTTTGAACTTCAGTATCTCCATAACAAGATGGTTCCCAGACATGTAGCAGAACAAAAAATGATCGCATTTACGGGAAGAATTATATAAATTACAGTTTCGTCAATTGCTATTTTTATTTTTTTGTAGCACTTTGTAAAAAAAAATTGTAGTGTTTGTTTAGTCAGAGCAGGGTTAGAAAATAATACTTTACAGAAAATAAATATTTAGGCTGAAAAAAATGCTAATCGAATGCTTATTCGATTTGTTAAAAATAATTGAAATGTTTGGTCTACAATATTGTTTAAATTCAAAGGATTTGTTTGTGTTGTATAGTTAAATTCTTCATTTTCGAGGAACCGAGAAATTCTGTACCCACCACCTGCAAATAATCAATTCATTAGCACTTACCTTAATAAATTAACTCAGATTTATCAGTTTAAGTCTAGAAGTCTGTTGTACGGTAAATTTATTTTTTGATTACTGTTTCCATTCTTCGATGTCCATTCAGAAGACGTTTATCTTCCTCTCAATGGTCGTATATAACGCAACGAATAGATATGAAAACTAACTTGTCAGTTTATTTATAGATGCCAAAACATTGTTAATGTTTTCGTTTATTTAAAAAGTTAAATTTATGTGAACGAAGCTCAAAGTCATCAGTCTGGATAGTTTAAACCCTGAAAATCTTATTTGCAAAAGCTTTGAAGGCTTAAATAATCGTATGTTCTGCAAAGATATGAGAAAAATCGTTTATTTCAAAGTTCAGAATGTCGATACTGATGAATTTATTACATCCGAAAGTAAACTGGGTTTTTGCATCTGAATGGTAGTCTACTGGGATTTGGTGAACGAGTCCCACGGTGGGCGCCATTTAAGAAAATTGAATCTACCAAGTTAATACCTGTTTTGAATGTTCTCCTTGTTCACAGGACGAGTTCCATCCGTTCATAGAGGCCCTGATGCCATTTGTAAAGTCCTTTTCGTATACTTGGTTCAATTTACAAGCGGCCAAACGGAAATATTACAAGAAACACGAGAAACGGATGAGTCTCGAGGAGGAACGCCACACTAAATATGAACTGCAGGTAAATTTTGTACTAATTTTAGATGTTTTTTCATATTTCACAGCTCACGCTCATAGCCTCGCACTAGGCTTTCCAGTGCCTGCCATTTCATGTCCTCACAAACGTCCAGAATCGGAGCCAATATCTTTTGGACTGACAGCTATTGCTTCCGAAGCGGTAATCGAACTAGCGAGAGAAGTTTGGCATCCTTTAGACATACTGAATATATTTGGAACTGTGGGTAGGTAAAGTTTCTGTAGAATTTTGTAGAATCTTTTTCGTATAATCGTTTTAACTTGATGTTTCTAAGCTGCTTTCGGATCGTAAGTGGCTATTAAACTATTTACAGCAATTATTTCTAACACTACTCGCTTTGTTATGGTTAAATAGTACATGGTGGAAGAGACATCGTGAACCAAGTGATGATTCCAGACTAAAAAATAAACTGTTAATCGGTCATAACGTATGAAAAGTAAAGAACAATGCCAGAAACTCTATAGAACTTTGCCCCACTCAATAAAAGTCATGTGCATCTTACTGTTTATTTATTGCTGATAACTACACATTAGTCTTAGTGACTGTAGAACTTGTGGTTTCCGTTTAAATCTAAAAACAATAATGACATTGATTATAGGTTAAGTTGTATTTTAGGTAAAATGAGTTTGTATTTTGTGGGTGAGTTTGTATTTTGTGGGTAGGTATTTCCTAATCCGCAAGTTCTAAAGAAAAACAATTTAGTATAGAAAGGTTCTATATTCATTACAATTATTTTCATTCATTTACTTTTTCTGTACATGTGTTACTTTTTCTGTACATGGGTGGGGCAGGATCTGGCATTGTCATTTTGTTAAAGAACCGGCGAACATTATTAACCTTTTCCACCATGCATATCATAATCACACATGTACAAGAAAATAACCAGCTGTGACAGACAGACGAAGTAGTACGAAGGGTACCATTAACATTTTGGTACAGAACTCTAAGATTGGAAGTCATCAAACTAATTTCCTTCTTATAATAATTCCAGAACGAAAAAGCAGAAGTGAAACAAAAATGGGCGTCGCGACTGTTAGGCAAGTTGCGCAAGGACATAACGCAAGACTGCCGAGAAGACTTCGTGCTCAGCATCACGGGCAAGAGGCCGGCGGTGTGCGTGCTCTCCAACCCCGACCAGAAAGGGAAGATGAGGAGGATAGACTGCTTAAGGCAGGCTGATAAAGTGAGTGTTATCATTTATATCAAAATAGCAATAGTGTAACTTTATGTTGTTTAATAATGTCTACTGATTTATCTATGTGATCTGTCAATAAAATTACTTCGCATTCTGAACTCTCCAGTTTTAAAAGGTTATGGGCCTAGCACGCTTCCAATGCGCTTCAAACAAAGAAAACGTCATTATAATATTGGTTCATTGTCCTTGTTTGTGTTGTTATAGTAACTAGAGCGTTCTTGCTTTCAGTTCCTTAAATTAACCAAGTCAAACGTAGAACTGATTGTTTTAGAAAGCTCTTCTAGAAAATAGTTGATACATTCATCAACGATGGTTAAATAAGGAGATTTCTGGATTATTAATCTCTTTTATCACTGGATACTGCAATGTCTCACATAATTTTATTTTTAAATTACTGTTTAGTTGAGACTATAGTATTGAATTTATTTTAAATATGTCTACTTTGAATCACAAAGCCAAAATATCTTTGCCCTATTGCTGTGTTATCTCTAGTCTAAACAAACTGTGTCGAAGTTAGAGTAAAATTTTCCAACCTCGGTTTTCTTCCAATCAAAATGTCGTTTAATGGTTTAGATAAATTTTACTCTCTTTACATTTCAGGTTTGGCGTCTAGACCTCGTAATGGTGATTCTATTTAAAGCAATCCCATTGGAGAGCACGGATGGCGAGCGGCTGGAAAAACACCCAGAATGCACGCAGCCAGGTCTATGCGTGAATCCCTACCACATCAACGTGTCCGTTAGAGAGCTGGACCTGTATCTGGCGAACTTTATAAACAGCTATGGTAATGGGAGCGACGGTCTGCCAGGTCTCTCGCTCAATTCTATATGTGAACCGCTTCTTGGTTAATTATGTCTGGGATGGGTGTTGATTACAAGGTTGAATTTGATTGTATTGTTATCAATGTCGGTACTGTTGTTGCGTAACGTTCTGAGAAAAGGAATAGGCAGTTTTAATTTGTACATTTCAATGAGGTACATTGTTGTTCTAATAAATTTTGAACTAGGAACTTTGTGCCCCTCTTTAAGGATATTCCGCTGATGGCGAAGTGTGAGACTTATCGTAGAAAAGTTTTATGAGTTACAATCGTATATCGAACATTGAGCGACCACTAGTTTAAATAATTTTACAAATAACGTTACCCTGATTTCAAAACTGAATCAAACGAAGTTAATTAGAATGCCTAAGAAGTTGTAGATGATATTGACTTTCGTCTAGATTTAGACTACATCGCTGTATTAATGTGACATACAGTTACCAATATTTAAAAAATAATAATAGTTTAGTTTAAATCAATGAAAATGTAATCAATACCCATCATACTACGTTATTATCAGTTGCAAACATAAGATATAAGTATCTAGTAGTAGGTGCATGTTTTATTTCATTTCAGTTTTTTATAAGTATAACTATTTTTGGGGCAATCATTCCCGTAACTGAAATGGTTCAAAATGTAGTTGTCGTCTCATCTCAGTACCAATGTGAAAACAGATGAGGGACTGAGATTAAAATACGAACATCTTTGGAATCGTCGCCTTCTTCGTCAAATCTCTATTAGAATTAGATGAAGTTAATATTTCTATCGATATTTATATTTTTCCTTTAGATATAGTTTCTATTTCTTTTCTCACGTTTAGTTTAAGCAGTATTTAGTGTAGCACCTATTTGGTTTAAACTATACACCATACCTTATTATTATCAGCATCGTATGTTGTCTAAATAGTATGTATAGTGATATACCGTATCTGCCAGATTTATTAAAATATGATCAACAATGCATTGGAGCTGCTTTAGTAGATAATGGAAGTACACCATCTTGATCGCTTTATAGTTCTGCTATAATATCTCTAAGAGTAAATTTGGTACAACTGACGTCATTGCAATGAAAATCATTCTCAGTCTTAGCCACTATTAACATTTATCAGTCCTGGATGATTTGTGTAAGAAGTCATTTCAACAGCTAATTTCGTCGTTTCTCAGTCTAAAACTCGATTAGTCATTATTAAAGATGCGGTCCCATTATAAGCTATAAACTATTAAATACATACTGAGCTATTAATGATTAGATAGTTGGCTAATACACTATTACCCGATTATAGCGGTCATATTTATTGGTGAGCTACTGACTATAAGATAGTGATCCATCGCGGTCACATTGGCAAGTTATATACTGATGAGCTAGCGAACTAGTATTCAACGATTGTGTACACACCTAGAACTATTAACGCTACTATACTTGTTGAAGTACCTGAAGCTGGAATTTTAGTACTTAATAATGTGACCTGAAAACTAGTAAACTATTATATTGCTATTTCTGTCTAACCTTGTAGATCAAATTACAGTTTAGCTCTGCTTGAACTACAAAATAGCTCTCATAGCTCCCCCTTAACTGTTAACGTGACATTTGGAATCATATTGTCATTGTTTAACTGTTGTGGCTGCTAAATGGATAGTTGAGCGTATAATGGGACCGCGTTTTTACTCTCCAGAGAGAGTACGTCATCGGTTCCTAACAATTGTACAATGAAGTTGGTGTGATTTCAGATATTCTTAGCGGGTCACTTTCGCCTCAGACTCCTAGGGACAAAGAGAACGAACACGAGGCTAAGAGCAAAGGTAACTCGCGCGTCATGGCGTCATGTGTCACGTGTGTTGTTATGCGTCCCTTCTGCGGCTGTGGCAAACAATGTTATTCTGTTCATCTGTTCATGTTTAACTAGTAGCAGTAGTCGTCTTTGTGAACGATATTTTTCGGGGAAGTTCCTCCGCCATACCTATTTCTTCCGCAAAGCAGGATTGCTGTGTCCGAGTTTGAAGAGTATGGGTAGATATCAAATTGGTTTCTGGGTTTACAACGCATCTGAAAGGTATGAGTACATTGCTAGCATCTCCAAGTCCTCTGGTATTGCATAAGGGCAGTGTTAACCACTCAATACCAAGTGGGCCGTCGAGTTGTTTGTCATTTTAAAAGAAATATATATATTAAGCAGTAATAGTTAGTGTTTGGTGTAAAATCTCCAACATGAAATATAGTTCTACTATTCAAGTAGGATTGCTCTGAGGCACTAACAGAAGTGCGTTTTCGTAAAAGTATTGGAATAGATTTTTGAATTGGAAAGACTACATGGAGAATTATTTTCACCTACTGATATGAACTTTAAACTACTTTTAATTCTAAATTTCCAATAAAAACCGATCGAATTTATTTTACTGTTGCCTCACGCGCTCTTGCTAGGTCATCTGATATTGTTTCGTTTGAGGTTATAGAGATCAGTCAAAGACGTTTATTATATTCATGTTATGAAGATGTAAAGCCACATGTTATAGTACTTATAGTAGTACTTATAGGTATACTGTTAAAAGACGAAGCCAGAACGATGATTATAGGTAAGCTAAAAAGTGTCTGAAATATTGGGATTCCACAAGTATGTACGTCAAAAAAAAAAGTAAAAGCCATAGAATTCATGTACCTACTCAAAAAAAATATAGTTTTAAGTAGAAGGAAATTAGTTATCAATAGTTGATTGCCACACTGCAGAAGGAACATAAATGTGATTGGTTTGCACAAAAGTATTGTTGTTCTAAATTTTTATTTTATATATTTTATGCATTTTTAAAGCAAAATTCTTAATACCTGCATCTAATTGGCTTGCACTTACACTTTTCATGCTTTTGTTGTATCAAAATTTTGATAAAGGTCACGTTTTGGGATTGCCAGAGTAATGTTTGCTCGTTTGTTGTTATTTGAAAATTATTTGTATGTAGTCGGTGTTCCTTCTCTTTCACTCTTTTTATATTTGTATTTGTCGATGCTTTTCTAAACGTATTATCTGCTGTATTTTCTGTAAGCTCTGTTTTGTCTATTAGAGCAATATTATCATGTATGATGTCGTGTTTATTATTGCAAATAATCCGTCTATGAAAAGCATTGAATTGATGTTTTCTATACACAACGTTGCATCAAATACCTTTTTGTACAGTTAAAAATGGGCTCATATCTCTCGTTATTATCAATATCAATCAGCGATATGATCGTTTGATAAAGACTTTAATTTCGACTTAAGATAAAAGCTGGTACATATTCAGTATTGTTGCAACTGATAATTATATTAATTTTCTCAAGTCATATTATGGGAAACAACATTTCTATATATACTTCCATCTTCTATATCATCAAGTTCGTTCAAAACTTCATATATGTAATCAATCATGTCTGTACGTCCAAATTGTCTGTCAGTATGACTGTCACTTGATTCTTAGACTTTATTTTAAGCTTTTTTATTGTTACGTTGTTTCTTCTAAAATGACTTAAGAAAATAAACTCTGTCGTAGTTATTATATCGTTGGATGTTTTCTATATTGTACAAATGTTTGATGTCGTGGCTTTATTTCGATTAAGTGAAGAAACCTGTATTTAAAACACAGGCCCATAGAATAAGAACTAAAGTCTGTTTCACCACTGTCTTATTTTCTTGGTACAAAACTGCAACTTGCATTGGCTTAGAACCTTGTTTCTAACTATGCTGAGAAGCTTCTAGAAATACAGACGGTGTTGTAATGGACCTCTAGATGTTAAATATGTGTTGTAGAAATACAACACACACATACATACTAAGTTAAAGATAGAGAATTTTGTGTCATTTTCGAGATATCCCATTTAGAAGAACATGACTATCAATTAGCTAGGTACTGGGTAAGCAATCCTTTTTGAGATTTCGATGACAGGGCACCATCTTGTAGAGATGTTTTCATTAAGTAGTGATAAGATTCAGAAATAAGAGGACCCAGATATGAACCAAAGACCTTCTACTAAATATATTATGAACTTACCTGTAAAGGATAAACATACCCTCATGTGTCTGATTGTGATGATAGATATAGACGCGATGCGGCTTTAGTAATTCCGGTATCAACTGCAGTTATAATGTTACCTTAATCTTTTCGGGGTCCTGATGTTCATGTGCATATGTCTGTGCTTAAACTGAAAGCATCATCTTTGATAACTTTTTTTACTTGTATTGTCTCACTGCTGGGTAATGCTCTTCTCCATAGCCTTCCACTCTTCTCTTTTCAATAAAAGTCTCTTCGTTATCACGCCACATTTTCCTGGCCCTTCGTCAGCGACGATGCCCGTATTCCAGCACCTTCTGTGTGCCGATTCTGGTCAATCCGTCCCTATGCACTCTGCTTACATGACCCACCCACTCACTTTAGCAAATAAAAGTAATATGATTGTCTTCTTTGTTACTTGTGATTGTGGAAAGTGGATGGGTGTATGACCATCCACCAACTGACATAGCATTTGCTACTCTATCTTAAATACGATAGCTTATTATTTCTTATCAAATACATCGTCACTAGACTGTGCATTATTGACGGCAAAAATAGCGCCTTACAAAATTATCACAATTTAGGTAACACGTCGCACCAACCACGCCTCAAGATAATTATTAGGAGGACACTGTATCTCAGTGGGTCAAAGCAAAGGCATGCTGTGTCGTAGAGAGAGGGTGTGATACCCACTCGTGTCAACGGGTTTTGTTCTTATAGATTTTGTCCGCGTGGAAAGCAAAAGTCCCCTTTATTCGGTCCTGTCTCTAAATTCACTCTTAACTGACGGCGTACCTATGAACTACCAACCTGCCAAACTTCAGCATCATAAGCCAAGTTGTATTTGAGATTTCATGTCTAGTCAGTGAGTAAGTGCCTTTCACTGTTATGTGTATAGATAAAGTCTGTCAGATATACGTTCGCTCCGTGTGTGTGCACCGTTTAGTTTTGTACTCGAGCCCAACATAGTTGAAGAAAAGTAGATTCCGGCTTCATCATCAGATCAGTTCAATGATACCATATTATTGTATTGTCATGGGTATAACATCAATTTGAAAAGTTTCAAATCGTTAAGACAATTAGAAGTTAGTTAAATTCAACTTGCAAGATTTTTTACAAAGTAAGTGATAGGAGAAGCTTTGTAATAATTGTCCCGTAGGGTGTCCGGGCCAGAATAGCACCCACCCATTTCATCTCGAGGGCGTCGCAGAAGGCGACTAAGAGAAAATCCGAAAGTCGGGCAACAGCGGCTTCGTGTACTTAACAACCTCACTGCGATCCCCAAGACGCTTGTCAATCGTGGGGATTATGGCACCCCCCTTATGGGGGAGGCCTTTGTTCAACAGTGGACGTCTTTCAACTGATGATGTTATTGATATTGAAGCTAATAAAAGCGTATTAAAAAGACTAGGTAGATGACGATGGTTGTAAGTAAAACGCCTAATGACGTCTTAAAGGTCTATTAGTATAATACAGTACACAAATACCCTACTTTAATTGATAGTGTCATTCAATTGTAACGTCTGAAATGGATGATTTCAGGCTATAGTCACAATCCATACAACGGTGTAATATGCAACGATATTATTCTAGCGACCGGTGTCTTCTCGTCCAAGGAGCTGTGGAAGCTGTCTAAAGGTACGTGTTTCTGTTTGTTTGTTTGTTAGTACGGGTGAAGACATCACCATTAATTGGTATACTTTATGTAGGCTGTCAAAACGCGATTCTGTGATTTAGTTTTGGTACGGCAATAGGATGCGGTGACGTCTAGTGCTAACTCAATTGACTTTGATTTGAAAGCAACTAAAAAAACTGGCCAGGTGCGAGTCGGACTCGCGCGCGTAGGGTTCCGTACCATTATATAAACAGCATTAGACATGGAGCAAAAAAAAAACGGCAAAAAATCACGTTTGTTGTATGGTAGCCCCCCTTAAATATTTATTATAGCGGCAACAGAAATACATCGTCTGTGCAAATTTCAACCGTCTAGCTATCACGGTTCATGAGATAAAGCCTGGTGACAGACAGCCAGACAGAGAAACGGACAGTGAAGCCATAGTAATAGGGTCCCGTTTTTACCCTTTGGGTATGGAGCCCTAAAAAGTGTATTAAAATTATTCGTTGTTGGTATCTGTTTTATCAAATAATAATACTTGTAAATCAACAGATGAATCTAATTATGATCCTTTTCTAAATGTCTTTTTTTATTCATTCGAGTAATTTTACAGACGTGGTGACAATTGCTAATGGCAATAAAAACAAATAACAAAAGTTTTATTAAATCATAAATTCAAAAATTATGATTTTATTAAAACATAAATTAAAAAAATATGATTTTATTAATACATAGATTCAAAAATTATGATTTTATTAAAACATAAATTCCAAAAATATGATTTAATGACATGGCTTTTCTTTTGTTTATTGCTATTAGATACTGAGACTGATATCGATACCAATACCGATACCGATGTCAATACCGAAAACGATCGGTGAAACTTCACCGATTTATGAATTAATTATTAATGGACCTGTAGTTTCTTTAAAAATTAGCCCGAATAGCTTTTATAATGGTGATAATATACGCGTCATCGTTGAATGAGTGTTGCTATTACAAAAATAATTTATGATCGTGCTATCTTCAGAGTAACTATCTCTTATACCAATTACAGCGCTTCATCCATATAGACTTGTTAGCTACCCTTACACCTGAAGAAAAAATTCTTAAAATACATCATTAAGGTACCTTTTTCTTTGCATTCCAGCTTCAATCCTCCAGGAGACTGGGTCGGAGTCTCCAAGTGGTTCTGGCGGCGGAATAAAGCTGGAGTCAGGATACTACTGCGGGTACAACAGTCCAGCGCCACCTGCCTTCGATCCTCCTGCTGAGAGGGCCACTCCATCTGCTATGCTTGTGGGACAGTGCTATAGTGAGTTCAATAATTATTTATTTATTTGCTTCGAGCAACAAGGGCCCAAAGGCCCTTCCTCTCCACCCTTCACCGGTGGAAAAGAAGAGACGAGAGTTAAGGGCGCGTATTCGATTTAGCGCAACTCAAAATCTAAACGGTTGCTAGAACGGCGTAGCAGCATTGACACACACTAGTACAATACAATGGTCTGTTTGTGTGCATCACAAAAAAAAATATGCACGAAATAAGCACGAATCATTGAAATTGATCGCCAAACGAAAGCGCGCGATGTTTTACAGTGCTTTTTAAAATAATTGTCTAAAATAAATGAGCTCGTATAACTGACTGAAAAATATTCTGTGTATTAAGCATAACATTTACTTTTATAAAATAAATATATCAGTTACGTTTTTATTCAAATACTGGTGAAAAAAAATTGTCAAAGTGAACCGATTTTCTACTTTTTCAACATTGTTTTTTAATACATAATAGTAATATTTTCGTAATTTTGGCTCTGTAGCTGTCTTTATGACTGTATATACTGTTGGAAAAACGCATAAAACAAAATATTTTGGCATATTGTAATGGTTGTATTCGTCCTGAAAGTTAACTCTGACGTCTATTTTCGTAAAACGATGTGAAAGAATTGTCTTCGCTTTAAAAAACCATAAATAAAAATTATACTTTTACTCTGTAGCTGTCTAAATCAAGACTTAATCTTTCTAAAACTGTCAATTGTCTTTAAATAATCTGCTCACATAATTACGATATTGCTCTGGGCAAAACGCAAAAACATGAAGTTTTCGTCACAAATCGAATACGCGCTCTTAAAACAATTCTTCTATAATGATTATCATATTTGTTAAGCCATTTCATACCAAGACTCTCGGTAACTCGGAAAGCAAGTAAAAACATTGGTCCCGGCTGTCATTCGTAGATGACTATAACAGTCGTTATGTGTAGCCAGCAATACTATTCTTCCTGTCAGTATGTCTATTCTTCCGTAGACTTAGCGTGGTCATGCTACGCGTGCAGAAGCCAGAAAGTTTTGTGAGTGCGGTGATACTGACCAGGGGTGTGATTCTGTAAGACCTCATTCTAAACTTCGAATCTGAATCCGCTGTGAGTTTCTTGATTGGCATTCTAAAAACTCGGTTGATAATTCGAATTTACACTAGCGCCGCCCTTGCGAGCGTGTCAGGGAGTTGAACTAAATTGACAGGGAAATTTTGACAGATAAAGTATGAGATGACGTAAGAAGTGGCATTCTGTAAGGTAATTTCCCCGTCACTTCGACGCTCACTTCGCACTCAAACCTGATTCAAAGTGTCAAATATGTCAAGGTCTTTTTGAACCTTATGCGAAGTGAGAGTGAATAGCGATGTGAGATGCGAGTTGTTGTTTGAATTTTACAGAATCGACCTACAGACAATGGCCCTCTTACTACAGTGCCCAAAGTGCCCCTTCACCTGCGCCTTAGAGGGCATTAAAAACGCCACTAATGCTGCAATAAATGTGGCTACCTACTGGGCCCAAGTAATCTAACAAAAAAGGAAAACCATCGATTCGAAAAGAAGAAGATGCCAGAAAGTTTGACAACCAGTCTTACCAAGGGGTATTGTGTTACCTACTGGGTTGTGGAGGTTAGCTAGGCAGTCGTTCCATGTAAAACACTGGTATTCAGCTGCATCCGGTTAGACTGGAAACCAATTTAAACATAGTTGGGAATAGGTGAATGGATACCGTGCAATATATAATATAAAAATAGAACTTAAAACCAAATATATAAATACTTATAATAAAATATAAATACCATAAAAGCGAATTATATTATTTTAATGATAGGTACTATTTGAATTTAATATTTGTCTTTTTTTTCCTAACAAAAAGCGCCTTTATCCTCTCTCCTATTACAATATTACAAAATTAACTTTGCTGTGCCCGACAGGGTCCTTGATTCGATGTTTTAACATACCAACTATTTGTACACATTATGGTATGCAATAAAGTATTGAGTATTGAGTATTAGGCTAGGCAGATGATGAATTTTCATATTTAATAGAGTAAAGGTAAAATTCTATTGAAATGATAAAACTAAAACTATTATGACTTATTACAACGATTCGATTTAACATTATAAAATGTAACATTAAAAAATTGCGACAAGAGCGTATGTCAATCAAAGCCCCGATGTTGGTAAAGTATTCGACGCACGTGCTCAGGCGCACCTAAATATAGTGTGTGTTTGTATGGCACATGTATTGTGTTGAGTCGACGTGTGACTGGGCATGTGCTATTTTTGTTATTCGTGGATATTTTTGTATTATTTTTACACTATCATGGGTGATGGGCACTACAATATAAATCAGTAGTTTCTTTTTTAAATAAACGTTGCCCCAGTGAGTTTAAAAACATTATAAACTCATTTACACAAACAAACATCAAGAATTAACCTCATACATACTTGGTCCAAATACTAGGAAATTAATGAACCGATTTTAATTAAACTTGATACGTAAACGCTAAGATACACAAGTCTAAAGAGTTGAGATTGATTTAAAATGTTGTACTGAAATTAACATTCACAAATACATAAGTAGCATTTCCGTGTGCCATACAAGGTGTCACGAAAGTCCCAGGTTAGAATTTATTTTGTTGTTGTGCATAATAATAATATTTGTAATAATTTAGTGTTTTATTGAGAGGACCGGGCTAAAATGTTAGTACGACAGAATGAAATACAAAATGTATTAGTTAGGACAGTGTGGGGCCTGGGGCCCTAGCCAAATTACCCAAATTGACAATCTACAATCGATAACGGTAATAGAAAACTAATCAAATGTATGGAAATGACGTCATCTCAACGATAAATCAGGTGATCGAGAATCAAAAATTGATTACGACGAGGCGTTAATTATTGTAGAAAGAGATTCGAATCGAAACGTTTGTAACTTGGCTAAGCCTACTGTTCTTGTTATGATGAAGCGATTGCTTGGGTACTGACAATAAGGTGTGTTCAACGGTGCCAGACACTGATATAAACGAGCGCCTTTGTGTGCTTAACTATATTAAAACAAAAAACTACTTTATTATCATCACTACATATTATAAATGAAGAGCACACGTGTGGTTTATGCCCTGGCCCATTTAATTTCATGTTCCTCCGTCCCGCCAGCAGGCATCCCGCACAGCTCAGCTGGCTTGTCGGCGCAATCGCCGCTGGTGCCGTCAAACACCATCTTCTACCAGCACGCAGCACCACCTACGGACACGCATCCCACAAGTAAGTATGGTAGCGCCATCTGTTGTGTAATGTGTATAGAATAATTTCGTGAGTAATCGTATTTTCGAATCATCATATCACCTTATTGCCTAGGCTTCCTCCAGAGATCGCCAACCGTGTTTTAGAATCACAAGTTTTATTTTTTCTCCGAAGTACCACCTCTTAAAGAGGTACTTACTCCATAATCTATACTAAGTTATGTTCGTTTGAACGCGCGTTTCATTTGAATACTGTCCGATTCTAATAGTACCTAAGCTACATTATCCCTATAGGCTATATTTTATTATGATAAAATTTTGGGATTCACAAGGAAATTCACGAATATGAAGTTGCGGGTAATAGCCAGTAAACTATAAAAATATCCAGTGTCTTTTGTACAGGACCACTTTTCACCATAATTGTATTACTCTCCACAGCATCAGAAGCATTGTCAAGCCAGCATTCGGGAGGCAAGTACGATGGAGCACCTCAAGACTCCCTCGGAGACTTTGTGACCTTCGTCTGCCAGGATCCTTCTGACGTGCAGCAGTTACAGGTAAAATTGTTAAATTACCTTCATGCATCTTTTACAGATGGGGATTGCGAAGGTTATGTTTAATTGAAATATGAACAAAACGTATTACATATATAATATTGTCTCTCTTTTAATTGGAAAACGAAGGGATAGTAATAACAGCCTTTTATTGACACACTGCAAGGCAAAGGTCTCTTCTCATCATACAGATAAGCTATGTTATTCTGTAAGAACTCACTCCAGGGGTGTGATTCTGTAAGACCTCATTCTAAACTTCGAATCTGAATCCGCTGTGAGTTTCTTGATTGGCATTTTAAAAACTCGGTTGATAATTCGAATTTACACTAGCGCAACCCTTGCCAGCGTGTCAGCGAGTTGAACTAAAATTGACAGGGAGATTTTGACAGATAAAGTATGAGATGACGTAAGAAGTGGCAATCTGCAAGCTAATTTCCCCGTCACTTCGACGCTCACTTCGCACTCGAACGCGATCCAAAGTGTCAAATATATCAAGGTCATTTTGAACCTTATGCGAAGTGAGAGTGAATAGCGATGTGAGATGCGAGTTGTTGTTCGAATTTTACAGAATCGACCTACAGTTCTCACTTCGGATTCCGCGGTGAAAACTGTTTTAGGTATTCTGTAACTCGATAAAAACTACGCTAGTGCCACTAAGTGCCGACATAGGTGAAACGAACTGTTATTACGTTACTATTTTAGCGAATACCAAATACTTTTCACTTCAGTTAAGTGAAATCGGAAATGAGATGGGATTCGAATTCGCGGGTGAATTCTTACAGAATTGCATTGAAGACATGATGAGCATTGAATACCACGCTTACTCAGCTATATATATAGCAAAACCTGAATTTACAGTGTTACCTCACGATGTTTTCTTCACCGACAATACCTATATCTTGTAAAGTCAAAGTCAAATCATTTATTTCAATTACACCATTATAAGGCACTTTTGAACGTCAAATGAGAAAAAAAAATGATTTTAGGTGCCCCTCTTTTAAAAACGATGTATGCGATGTTAACAATATTTGCATTTACAGGAATTATATAATTATACGTGAATACGATGTACCTTGCATAAAAACACTAGGTATTTGAAAGTGTGTACAAAGTATCACAGATTAAGGAATGACAGACTAAGTTATATGTACATAGATACCCAGTGTTCACATAATATTACAAATGTTGAAACAGTAGACGACCACTCCTTATATTAACAAACAATGAATCAGTATGTGAGCCTGAGCAGTGTATAAAAAGAGTCAAATATATATATGTACATATTTATACTAAGTATGAAATGGTATTTTAAATTAGCAATCGGTTCGATTTTGCCTAGACTGTCGATCGTCCTATGGAGCTAGACCAGCATGTTTCCAAGCATTCTTATCTTCAATATAGTCCTCTAAATTATAATAAGCTTTTTTACAGAGTGTACTTTTAATATATGATTTAAATTTTGTTTCACTTAGCTGCAGTATATCACTAGGAATTTTGTTGTAGCACTTAACGTACTAATAATACTTACGTAGTAATTTATAATGTACATGTTTGATTTATTTTATTTATTTATTAACACTTTAAGCACAATGTACAGAGGCGGACTTAATGCCATAGGCCATCAAGCTTAGGTGGATCGAAATACGCGCTGACACGTGGAGTTGCGGACACCAGCCCGTCATACTACTACTACTACTTAATCAGGATCATTTCTAGTTTCATAAATATATAATTGTTGTCAAGAGAATGACAAGAAAATATTGCTGTAGTATCCACCAGCAAAGCCTTTTCCTTGTAAACCTTATTCTCTACAAGTCCTTGAAGTCCAATCTGGGCTTTCGTTTTCAGGTGCATAGTTTATCGAGGAGTCCGAAGCCGCCATACTTCAGCAGTTCGATGCTTCCACCACCACCGCTACCACCGATGGCTAGGCCTGTCGCCATCATCAGATCCACAGGTAATATTCTGGCAGTTTTGCATTCATTGATTTGTTTTTTTTTACGTTGGAACTGTGTTCTTTTTTTGTTGGTTTTGCCCAATTGTCATTTGTGGTTGGAAAGTCGATAACCAGTTTTAACAAGGGGTATGGTGTTACCCAGTAGCTGGGTTGTGGAGGTCAGATGGGCAGGCGCCCCATGTAAAACACTGGTATTCAGCTGAATCTGGTTAGACTGGAAGCCTTGGCTTTCCTTTTTTGATTGCTGGTCATAAACTCCAGTTCAGCAATGTCTAATTTAAGACAATACCAATCAATTTATTTGCTAAGCTTTGATTCGGGCAATTTTCCCGTTCGTCCACTCATTTTGAAATTCATTATTTTCAGGCCGGTATAACAGTGATGATGATCCGTCTGTTGCAGCAAGTGAGATGGTCGGCGGTAGCGTGGTGGGGGGCGGGGGGACGTCCCCCTCCTCCCCTGAGGTGCGGTCTCCCCCTGCGTCACCACGTCGCCGCTCCCCGCACCCCTACCGCACCGAGTGCCATCCGCCCATCTCACACTTCAACCATTTCCACTCACAGCCGCAACAGGTACGTCAATTTCTTTTACATTGTAATGTAACAAACAAGTTTACTATCTAATGGCAGCTTGGTAACATTGTATCCTGAATACACGAATCTTGATTTTAAAGCATGCCTTCAGCTGCTGCAATTGAAAATCATTATCATCATCTTCCTGACCTTATCCCATATTACTTGTGATCGGCGCAACACGTTTTTTTCTTCCATCCCGTCTTGTCAACCCTTCTCTATCATTATCATTCTTCACACAATCCATCTGTCGTTTCTTCGGCCTTCCTCGTCCTCTCCACCCATCCACATTTAAGTATATTCATAACTCTTTTGCTCATGCGTTTCATCCCTCTTCTTCACATGCCATACTCTAATAGACAAACGATTCGCTTTCAACTTTTCTGTCACTAACGCATCTTTGAAACTTCCTCTGATATAATCATTTCTCACCTTATCCATTCTGGTTATTCCACACATTCATCTCAACATTCTCCTATCCTGTACATGCAATTTTGTTTCAGTCTTCATCTTCACGACCTAACATCCATACAGTACGATAGGTTTTATCACGGACTTGTAAATTTCCCCATTAACTTGATATGTAGTTTTCATTACACATAGCATTACCTAAATGAGAAGAATTACAAATTTATATGAGCTCTTAAATACGTCGTTACACATTCCTCCACAGGTATTTAGCTATGCCAGTTCGTTGGGTGGCGTGGGGTTAGGCGGTGGGGTGTCAGGCGTGGGGGCTGGCGGCGGGGCTGTGATGACGGGCGCGGGTGGGGTGTCCCCCCCTGGAGGCCTGGGGCTGTACGCGCCGCGGGCCTCGGCGAGGGCAGCGCCTAGGTGGGTTTTAGAGGACTTGGGACCGATTAACAGGTCCGTATCAGGAAAACATCAGGGGTTATGGGGAAGCTGCCTGACCTTCTGTTTTTTGAAAGCCAGATTAAAGAATACTGTAACAACCCATCAAACGCTTTGCTTGAAATTTGGCATAGTTAAATTGGCTTCAGGAAACTGGGGGACAGCTTCCCCAAAATGTCAACCTCACCTATACACGCTACACCCCGCTTTGACTGAAGAGGCTCTGACAAATCATCATCATCATCTGTCATAATAGTCCATAACTGTCAGCTTTTATAATAACGTCCAACTTAGAAACTCCAGCTTGATAACGTGCAGAATGACTGAAGAGGTTAGGTCGGGTCTAATTTCAGTAACTTTCAGCCCCAAGTGACAAAAACCTCATCATATTTTGAAGATGTTAACAGTTAGCTCCTGCTAACTGTGTAATCTCCTGATTACAATGTGTCTTCAGAAAGGGCTGCTTGCTTAACGAACTTTGCTGAATAGTTGTTTTTTTGTACACTACCAATCTTTATGATACTGGAAGGACCAGATAGTACACTCTCGTATTTGAAGTCCTCATGTAGTTCATCTAAGCCCCGGATTTAATAACTGTTTACAAGTCACAACATTGCTTAATACTTCTACCCATTCATACAGTTTACCGCATTACATTTTCCATTTAAAATTTGAAATTTACCTTTTAATACTAATGAGGTTGGTAATTTCAGATGGAACGCACCATTCCCTACTCTGGAAGAAGAGTTTAACATAATGACGGCACCACCAGGACCTGATCATGTGGTTCTACTCGATGATGGTGAGTTATACCCTGATGATGGAGTAGATAGAATAGATTGTCTTAACTCCAACTGGCTATCAATATGGTTAGTTTAAAGGAGAACCCTAGGTTTGAAAATAAATAAATTACATATAGCCTGTATCGTCCTAATACGGCAAAGACTCTTCATACAAAATTCTCACATTGTACCCTTAGATTCAACATGAATGATGTAACCTGTAAAAGAGTGTTCATGGAGTTTCTTGCTCGTTCTTCTCTATAGAAACCTACTGTTTGGAACGAGCAACTAGCTTCAACTTTCTGACTGACTGACTCTGACAATTCAAAAGTACCTGTAAATGGTTTAATTGAAATAAATGATTTTGAGTTTGTGTTTGAAATCTCAAAGTTGCCAGACCTTCGTCTTTTTAAAATGACTGAAAACCACACATAAGACTTTTCGACGTTTAAAGAATCTGGCTGAAGTGAAGATTCGCGGAAAGTGTCTGACAAAAATTTATGTTTGTATTTTAAAACAAAATATGTAAAAAAACAACCGTTAAACTCGCTTGTGAGTAAGTAAGTTAAGAGTTCGAAAAGTTGTAAGCACAAATCAAACCGTTACTTTACACAAAAGTTTACCGTATAATTATCATTTAATCACTATATTTAAAGCACCACTGTTGTAAAAACCTGAGAGACTTCCGTTGTACGGCCAAAATAATTGTAATATAGATTGAGTATTGTGAAAAAAAAACTTGAGAGGTGTCAAGGTCCCCCTAACCGTAAAGGAGGGATTGGTTAGGGGAGGGGGGGTTACCCCCTCCCCCCTAACCAATCCCTCCTAACCTAACGCCCACTCCCCCTCCCCTTTACCTAACGCCCCCCTTCCCCCTAACCCCACCAACACCCTCCCCCCTAACCTAACCCCCCCACCCCCTTCCCCCGTATATAGTATACATATAATAACAATTGGCTTAAATAAACACGCGCACGCCGCACGGCTTACAACTATAGCAAAAAGTGTGGTACAACTTTTGGTCTTAATTTTTTCCGTCTAGCCCCCTTTCACAACGCGCTATAAGGGAACTTCGTTCCAAAAAGTAATGTACCTTTTATACTTGGCAAAGGGTCCAGCATTGAAGCTAGCTAGCAAGCAATATAGCCAGCAAGCTAGCATGCAACCTAGCAAGTACCTACGCTTACCTTCTCAACGACATTTTCTTCTATCTATCTTCAAGATTCCAGCCATGCTAAAATGATTAGGGTCTGGCGACTTTAAGATCTCATTTTATATATACGTTTTGAAAAGGACAATTCTTGGGTTTTAGTAATACTTGTGGATAGCCTATCACAAATGAAGATCACTCACAAGTTCATTGACCTTTTAGCTTAGATTGTACTCACTGTCGAGTATTATACTTTGATCCCCTAATGTTATTCGAGTTGTCCCACAAATCGCGTTGTATAATTATTATGCCTTTTCTACTTTCATGCGTACTTTTTACAGAGTGCCCGTCAAGATTGCTTGTTTATGACGTAGCAATATTGTGTAAGAAGATCTTTTATACATAATTTTTATGTCAAGTATCTAGTATGTATCCAGCATGAACACAATTGGCTTGAAGCTTTTTAGTTGACATATTTATTTATTTTGAGTATTTATTCCGCAGAACGCTTCTTCCAATCAAGCGTGATAACATCGGAAGCGACTGCGATGGACACGACCGGCTCGACGGTTGGGTCGGTCGTCGACGCGTCGGACGACATCGCGCCCGACAAACCGGCGCCCGACTTGCGCTCGCCGTGATCCCACGCTACCGCTACGTCGGTCGGTGTCGCAAGTGTGGGACATGTTGAATCTGACGGATCGGTCGGAAATGTTGGATCTGTAATTAGTGTTGATTCTGATACGGCCGTCTCGAGTGTCGGATCTGTCGCAGCGGTCGCGCCGTCGGCGACTGTACTTCGTTGGACACCCGCGCCCCTTCCGCACTGGCGACCCGTCTCGCATCGGACTGTTTAATTTCTAACGATATCTCTGAATGTCGAGGGATTAGTGTAAATATAAAAAAAGGAATTAAAACGGATGAGGTTGTAGTTGAAATTTAGATTTTACAATTTTTACTCTGTGTCGATCGACTGCACCTGTCTGTGCGATGTGACTTTGTCGCGGCGGCGTTTAGACACATCCATAATGTATTGAAACACGTTGCTTGATAGTCGCGGGTGATCGACATGGTTTTCATTTATTACTTGTTAAGGCGATAACAAAATACAATACTCCAACGATAATTATGTAAAAATAATAAAGCTACGAAATAAAAACAACATATTATATTCTAATATTTTTATAGAATATAAAAAAACAAGTATGATATGATCAAGCCTTCCAGTAATTTAGTGAAATAAAATGTTAATAAAAGTGCAGCTTATAAAATATTGTTTTGCTGAGCTGTGAGACAGGATAAGCGAATAAAAATGCTTCCAAAGGCGTCAAAACAGTTTAAATTGACGAAAGTGTGATACTATAAGTTGTTTTTTTGTTTCGTTGTTGTGTGTTTTGTAATGGAAATAAAAATTAAATAAGTGTAAGACGTCGGTTAGTTTAAAAAATATTTTTTTTTGTAATTTATTGAACGAATATTTAATAAAGACGAGCCTTGCTTAAGAGATTAGTTTAGTTGTAATTAGTAGCGAACAGAGTAGTTGATTTATTGTACTTTCGATCGGGTAAAAACTGACACTAAAATTTTATAAAATAAAAAAATAGCAAAAAGATTTTTTACGTAATTCGCACAAAAATACACCACATTGATCTCAGTGACACAATTATACCAAGACGAGATTTTTTTTCCTTTTTATTATTTTTACTATTTTTTCGTGAAAAGTTCTGGGCATCGAAAGAGACAATAAATCATATGTAGATCGACGTATGTCGAAGGACATTTTATAGGTGCCTTTCATAAAGAAAACGTAAAATAACTTAAATCATAGGAATTTGTAAATTGTAGTGTTCTTTTTGATAAATCCATCCGCTCATACCTGTAACAAATGATTCATTGACTATGTAACTTAAGAGTTGTGTGTTTTGTAACCAAATTGGTAATAAGAAAAGTGGTACGAGTATGTGGCTAGTCAGTATGGAGTGTTTATTTTTCACACCTTTTATTAATAATTATTTTTATTTAATACTTCAAAATGAGTAATTTTCGAAAGTAATACAAATTGTTTTTTTATGTGAAGTAAAAATAACATCTCTTTGTTGATCACTATGAGAACTTTGTATTTGATGTAACTTAATATTTTTCTTTGGATTTTGGAATGCTGTTACAATGCACAAAATACTGAAATTAATATTTTTGGTTACATAATACACACAATGTACTATAATCCTATAACCTAATCCTAGAAATTATTTAGTTTTGTCACTCATGAAAATATTTTTTTTTCGCAATAACAGTGGCCATACGAGGAAAGCTAGTCATTAGAGTTACAATGTAAATTTAATGTTACTTAAAATAATGAAAAAATATTTACAATTATAAAAACCCCTTACGTTTATTAGTAAGGGGAGTGAAACTAAAAATGTGGCCAAATTACACTTAATGAATGAAATCCAAATATATATACACAATTTTTAATAGATTTAGATTTAAATAAGCGTGGTAACATTAAGTTTGTAGCGAAAACAATTAAGTAACTATGATTGGAGTAGAAAAAAAAAACAATTGGGACAAAAAATCCACGTCACATTATCATGAAAATCTTTATTTATTTTGTCAGGCTTTAAACAGAAAACATTTCAATTTTCATCATCATTCAATCGACAAGTTTTATTTGATGCTTTTATAATTATTGTTATTTTTTTGGATTTCTATAAAAATAGTGTAGTAGGGAAACGTAGCAATAACTACAAGCAATAAATAAAAAAATAATTATAAACAAAAAATGGCTTTAGTGAGGCTAGAATTTGGTACTGAAAAGTAGTAGAACCTATATAAACGATTCGCGATATATTTTCTATAGACAGATCGGCGAGAGGCTGGGTACTATGTAAAATGATAAATATAGTGCAGTTTGGTACAATTAATAGCTATTTGACAAAAAATATATTAGTCTAGACTTACAGCTATAGTCGAACTAGGCAGAAAGGCGGGATTAGTCAATTGCTAGCTATAGAAAACATTATTAGAATACGAAAAAAAAAACATTAGAACATAATAGTAATGTCATAAAGGCTTGTTGATAACAGAAAAAAAAAACAGTTTCGTCATTGAAATTCTGAAAGACCTTGTACCGTGGTAAGGCAATATTAATATTGGTGACGAATTTAAAGCTCATTGGTGCCGAAAATTCTAGACTGTGATTCAATTGTTCATTCAGAACGTGTCTTATATTGAAATAGTTGTTTTTGTATGATTGGCAACGCACAGTGGGTGCTGTATAATACAAAAATGTATTGTAAAATGGCAGATACGAACATGTTGTATGAAATGCATTTGTTATAATTGTAAAGATAATGGTAACAGCTATTGTAAGCTGACAAATGTAATTTTTTTGACAGTGTAAGTAGAATTGGTAGATTTATTTAATAGCTTTGCAGTAATTTATATGGATGTGACTAATACAAGATTTTGTATGAATAAAAAAAAATGAAGGGAAATTGAAAAATATGTATTGGTCGCGGCATGTATTCTTTTGTTTCATTAATAGCACCATTAATACGATATGGAGTAATAATTGAAAGCCTAAACATTATGTGCCTTAGATACAACAATATTGTATGATATTTATGATGCGTTCTATACAACGTGCTAACTAGAAATAAATGATAAATATTATTTTGATTGCCTGAACTTTGAACAATTATCTTCATTGTTAGAATTTATTTCTGCAAAGGCTTGTATAAACTCCCAATGATTTTGTAACCTTAAAATGCAATTTTGATTATTAAAATTAGGCCCAATGTTTGGAAAATTGTATGTAACCCTTAATGATGTTTTAGTTTCCCTAAAACCTCTTTTGCTAAGTTTTCTTTCACAATATTGTTTCTTTATTATGTATCTAAATGAAAATTGGTGAGTAACTGGGCACCCAGCAGTCTGGAAATTGATTTCGAATCCAGAAATATAAATTATAACTCTCATGTAATAATTATTGTACGATTAAGTAACGCTTCTACGCGTAGTTTCGCTGAAATATAAAAGTACTTCTATGATATTGTATAATTTTAGTAATTACCTACATTGTACCCAATTATGTACCTATATACTTTACTGACATGTATATTCTTAATCTATGCAACTCGGAATAGCCACGCTTTATTTTATTACGAAGTAGACACCACCTTAATTCTCGCATGGCTTTTTGATATTAAAAATTACAATCCATCTATTCTATAAACTTGTATAATAATTTCTTTTAAGTTATTTGTTATTGTAAAAGGAACGAAAATCCGTCTTATAAGTTTCGTGGATTTCAAAAGTTGAATACATAATACGTAAATAGAGAAAAATAATTATAAGGATAATTAACCAATAGAAAAATACTCCTAGTTACGAATTTCTTAGTTCATCTGATGTGCAATTATGATTAACTGTTTTTTTAGCGAATTTGTTAATTTTTATTAGTATTATGATTGTATCCATTATCATTGTATGTAAATATGTTCCGGAGTGTATTTATATTTTTTTTATTTGTATAATTAACATTAGATTGCGTTTATATGTTATGTTTGTCATTGGTCATGTCCTCCGCGCTTTCATATTCATTTAGGTTCTTACAATTTTTCTTTATTTTTAAAAATAGATACTCGCGAGTCGAATGGCGTATTCCAACGTGAGATAAATGTTCTCCAGATTAACGTTGGCTTTCAGAAGTTGGAATAGATCATTAGATTCATGCAATAAACTAAAGATAGACTTGTAAAAATGTTATAACATGTATTTTTAACCTATACATAGTAAGATATTTATAGAATTTTAGTCGTTTAATTATTTCGAACGACTTGTTATAAAGAAAATTGGTGCTTAAAGCTTAAACAAAATATGACGGCACTTTGTCGTGTGTGTATTGTCATGGAAGGGGTCAGAGCATTATGACATAGCATGCGTTGTTATGCTTTCGTGCGATACAGAATCGTTTATTTGAAATCGAAAAAAGAATCTGTTAGAAAATTTAATTCGAACCCGCGTCGCTACAAGGTTACTGCGTGTGGATTTCAAACACGTTTATTCTTTTGTAATTTTTCTTTTATACATTTTATTTAATTTTTTATTTTCCAATGATGTAAAATGAACGATTTTATATCACAATGCGAGCAGTTATAATAATGTAGGTAAACTTTGCTCAATATCGATGAAAACTGAAAGTGTTACAGTTGATGCAATACAAACAAACAAACATACCAGTTGCGTTTTATTTTTATTAGTATTAGTGTGTTATCCAAGAGTAACTCGTGGCTAAGAAGAAGCCGTTTGGTCATGATGGTAAAGCTACGCTTGCCGCGGTCACTCCGTGGATGGGAGACCACCCTTTTCATACTAAGACCCCGCCGTGCTTCAAAGAGCACGTAAAACCTTCTGGTCCCGGCTGTCATTCGTAGATCTTTGACAGTCGTTATTGGTAGTTAGGAGCCAGAAAATCTGACAACCAGTCTTACCAAGGGGTATCGTGTTACCCAGCGACTGGGTAGGCAGTCGCTCCATGTAAAACATTGGTATTCAGCTGCATCCGGTTAGACTGGAAGCCGACCCCAAGATAGTTGGGAAAAAGCTACGCAGATGCTGGAGTTATCCAAGAGAACATCGAAGTAACGAGTGTTGATCATCCGTCATCACACCACACTTTCTTACACTGGTATTGTCTTGTGTTCCAATATTTGTGATCAATGAAATTAGTGAAAAGGATTTTATGTAATTTAACGATTAGAGCAACTGAAGCATTATTTCTAATGAAATTATGGCAAATAAAAGTATGGCATACAAAATTATGGCAAACATTAGTAAACCGCTTACACTATATTCCTTTCATGGTAAGGTTATGGCGTTTTCAGAATAGGGAACATTACGCGAAACTCGGCGCAGAGGGCGCCACTAGCACATTCCGTAAATCATAACCTCGTATTCTTGTTATATTATGTTATTAATTGTAATAACTAGGTATTTTGTAAAAATATATCAAAGTTTTAATTAATCTTACTTACCTAACTGTACTTTAACCATATTATGGCGTCCTACGACCATTTGAAAGTGGATTCTAGGTTATGCTTAGAATATAATAATTTTTGGTTGTCTTACATGATAAATGTGAACGTTATTCTGTAAATGCGACTATCTCACCTGAATTCTTAACCTGAACATGTTTTAGAGTAATTTTTAACTGCTTCCCAAAGTTTTCGAACATTTTCTTCTTTTGGAAATGAATAATTCCATTCATTTCTTCATCGAAATACACAGCACTGATACATTATTGTATAATAAAGTCAAAGTCAAAGTCAAAGCATTTATTTCAATTACTTATACCATTTACAGGCACTTTTGAATTGTCAAGGAGTCGGTCAGTTAGTCAGAGAGTTGAAGCTAGTTGCTCGTTCCAAAACGTAGGTAGGTCTCTACGGAGAAGAACGAGCAAGAAACTCCACGGACACTCTTTTAAATCAAGTTTTTACAAAGTCTGGTTACATGATTCTTGTTGCTTCTATATGTGAAAACTATGAAGGCAATCTAACAATACAAAACACAAAAAAGAAGCAAGATAAATAATATATCAGACTTCCCAATTTTGTACTCAATTAAAGGCAGAATTTCACGCTTTGAACGACTCGTCGATAAACTGTTTACGGATTATGCTAGTGCTGCACTCTGGTGCCAGAACATTGCAGTAATATCCCCTATTGCCATCAATCTTTTGCTAACCTGGTGATTGAGTGTCAAACGTTGGCGTGAATTTTGTTAGTCCGCTTGCGGAGATTCCGCGCGCAATTTTAATGTATTTATGTGGGATATTGGCAATTTGCGAAGTAAAACTTTCGTTGAATCTATTAATTACTTTTTATTTTAAACTCCGCCACCGTTAACTCAAACACAATCGATACGCCATCTTAAAATCCAATCTCTTTTCCTTCCTTTCATTCATCACTCTCTCGCTCCCTCATCCTTGCGTTCCGTTCTATCCTACATTAATGTATCTATTTCTTAAATCGCGCAGATAGAAACGTGTTTTTATGGAAATGGTGTTGTTTTCGTTTGATCTTGTCCCAAAACACCCACATTTCGATTATCCGAACTAGTGTCGGTCCCAATTAGTTCGGATAATCGAGGTTTCTACTGTATACAGTAGATATTATAGTGCACAAGTGTGTGCACAAACACAGGTGCACTCCGTCTTCCCTCACTCTAACCCTCCATTTACACTCAGCCCCTGCCACTGCTCCTGCCGCTGCCGGAAATATTGCCCTAAATACTTCTGCGCGAGTATCGAAGCGAGTGAGTGTTCACACTCAGCCTTCATAGTTCTTTATTAAACGAGGAACTGCCGGGCAATGGCAGCGGCATGAGCAGTGGCAGCGTGAGTGACCTGTTTACATTCTCGCGCTGCCCACTTTCCTGCTCACTTCCGTGCCCAACAGGGCTGAGTGTAACTGTGGCTTAATAGTCCGATGGATAATCCAACACCACCGGAGCAGGTGCAGGACCAACGGCTTTACGTACTTTCCAAGGCACGGGGCTGTGACTCCATCAATTTCCAAACGAATGCTCGAGAATTCACTAATAGAATAATCCAATACCATATTTTGATCAACCTTTTTGACGAACCTAGGACTTAATTTTCAGTAGTCTTGCGACGTCGAGATCAACTGGTCTGGTGGGTTATAAACTTTGAACAATATATGACACTCAGATTATGAAACAAACGGCAGATAGATCGCGCGGAACACTGACAGTGAAGCCAAAAAAGCAAATACAATACAATTCAAAAGCGAACACCTACAATCTCCTGATTGTATTCGCTTTTGAATTTATATTTGTTCTTTTTAACGATGAGGCGTATCGTGCTATACTGACTCGTGTCAGTACAGCACGAAGCGCGTTGTAGGTTTTTGAATTTGTATTTGCTTTCTTGGCTTCACTCTCAGTGTTCCGCGCGGTCTATCTGCCTTTTGTTTCATAATCTGAGATATGACATTTATTTTTTACGTGTTCGTCACCGTTCGTGCGACATACGAAACTAGGTAGAGTTTTTCAGGGCTTAAAATAGAACTGGCAACGGTCCTTTGATAATATCATCATCATTATCAAAAGTCGCAAGACGTCCACTATTGAACTAAGGCCTCCCCTATAAGGTGGGGGGGAGGGGAGTTTGCCGTCCCATAATCCCCACGCTTGACAGGCATCTTGGGGATCGCGATGAAGTTGGTTAGTTCACGGAAATCGCTGCTGCCCGACTTACGGGTTTTCCCTTAGGGTGTTACCAGATCTATTGATCGATCGTCGATCGATGGTAGAATGGATTAGTCAACGTTGATCGATAGTTTCTCCCAGACCAATCGATCGATTGTCAATAGACGATCGATCGATGGTAGAATGGATTAGTCGACGTCAATCGAGCTGCTTGATTATTATTAGTGATGGATTATAGCCAGAGTTAATCGATCAACGTCGACCGATGACATCGGCCGGCAATCGGTCGATTAGTTAGTCAAACGGTATCCGTCGATGAGCCAAAGTTACTACACCAATCGATCAACCTCGATCGATGTCGAGCGATGGCATCGATCGATGATCGATTGATTGGTGTAATAACACCTTTAGTCACTTTCAACGACACCCTCGGGATCAAATGGGTGGGTGCTATTCTAGCCCGGGGTTTTTTTTTTCGATAATATCCCTGGTTTTACCAATAAACTCTTATCAATAACGAAAGAGATACCTCATCGTTACTTCACTAATATGCAGGCTACGGTATGACGCATTACCGCAGTAATACCTTTGATTCATTAGAATCAAAGGCTTTACTAATAAAAAAATAAGCAATTTATCAATACTTCAAATATTGCCGCCAAAAAATGACGTTTAGCTATCGTGTCTTGTTTATGTAATGGCAGTTTTTGGAATTAATACTTTGTGCTAGACTTATTAGGATCGTCTTTTGTTTGTGAGTTGGCGAACAGCGATACCGCTCGTTTGACAGCTAACTTAGTTGGACTGTTACGTCACATATGTGCTTACAACGCCACCTATGCAGCCGTAGTGGAACTAAACCTTCTTGACGTCACAGGTGGTAGAAACCTTTTTGTTGTTATTTAAAGTGCAATGCTGCTGAGTTACTGCGATTATTACAATGAGGTTAGTGAAATTGATTTATTACCATTTTTAATGATTAATTTATCGAGTGTTTAAAGTCTAGTGTAGTATGGGGCTATTGCATTGAATGCAATGAAGTATGTATATGTACTCCATGATAGCCACCTCTTTGGCAAAACTTATAAAGGACTAGATAAAAAAAAATGTTTCTTAAAACTTTTAAACCTACGTACATATTTTGGGGTTATTCAAAAGTTTTCCCGGGTTTTTCTTTTGTATTTTTTTGGGTAGTCTGTGATATCTGTAAATATTGATAAAGTGATCAATTATTTATACTTGTGTCAAAATATGCGACTTAAGTCTTCTTGAGTGCTATTTTGTTGTTTTTCTGTAACCGTAACTTAAAAACTATTAAACTAAATTACATTTCACGGCAATATTTAATTCATAAATCAACTTACTACTTATTTATTAATAATTACTGTTTTATCTTTATGTTACGTGAACATGTTAAAATAGGAACATTTGATCTACTTCTGATCTGACATACTGTACTTCATATTTTATATCCATTCTAAAAATTTCGGCACCGCTAAAACAACATAGGTTTAAAAGGATTCTTACTGACTTATATTCAAGTATCATATTATACTTAGTTTTTATACAGTTATGTTCAAAGCAACATGAATAACAAGAACTTTCCACGGGCTAGAATTTAGCCAGACGCTCAAAGATCGATTCTTTTTCAGCATCTGACTGAAGTTACAGCCTACTGAAAGTCTGGGAATAACGAGTAATGGTATTTACCAAAAACCTGTAAAACATCCAAATCCATAATATCCATAATTCATAATCCATAATCAAGAATATCCATAATATTCCAAAATTCCATATTCCATAATCCATTATCTATAATTCCATAATATTCCATAATCCATACTAATTACTAAGTACTAATTTACTAAACTACCATTTACTAATTTACTAATACTAATACACTGTTACTAATTTACTAATCCATACTTCCATACTGATAAATGCGAAAGTAACTCTGTCTGTTACGCTTTCACGATGAAACGGCTGAATCGATTACGATGAAATTTGGTATGAAAATAGTTTGAACCCTGGGAAAGGACATAGGATACTTTTCAACCGACTTCAGAAAAGGAGGAGGTTATCAATTCGTCTGTATTTTTTTTTTATGTTTGTTACCTGAGAACTTTGGACTGGGTGAACCTATTTTGATGATTCTTTTTTTATTTGAAAGCTAGTGCTTTCCGTGTGGTCCCATTTTAATTTGGTACAGTTCTGACAATGGCATCCATGAGAAAACCATATAAGTCTTAAATTTGCATTAAGTATTTGCGCGATTTGTTACGCGATTTCTCCGGCAAACGTAAACCGATTTTGAAAATTATTTTTTTTATGGATAGAGTATACGTCAGGGGAGGTTTCATATAAATTTTATCGAAATTGATCCAGCACTTTTTGAAAAATCAACAAATACCCAAAAATTTTACAAAGACGACGTTTTAGTTTCTTTAATCTTTGGAGTAGTCAACTTTCGATCTCTGTTTTAACCGTGTTGCCGTTTCTTAATAGATTCGGATGAGAAGGAGGTACTAAAAAGCGGAAAATAAAAAGATTTTTACAAAAAAGACAACCGCCTTCAAATACTGAAAAGTGAAAAATAACTTTAGCACAAAACACACATTGACTTTAGTTTCGAAAGTCGGTGGCAATACAAAACAACAACAAACAGAACAAAGCCACCGACTTTCGAAACTAAAGTCAATGTGTGTTCTGTGCTAAAGTTATTTTTCACTTTTCAGTATTTGAAGGCGGTTGTCTTTTTTGTAAAAAGCTTTTTTTAATCCACGACTTGATCTGCATCCGCGATAACCGACATTCACACGGACGAAGTCGCGGGCAAAAGCTAGTAATCATAGTAATATATAAACTACTTCTAGGTATTACGAAATGAGTCGCTTTTTTACCTACCTAAACCTTTTTTTCCCCATGTATGGTATTCTAAACACATTTACCTACATACCTGAGACGTGAAAACTTAAAGGCAGTTTAATACGGCCCAAATATCTACGGCTACTCATTGCGTGTGTAAAGCAATGGTGCCAACGAAAACCATGCACGAGGTAATGTCGCCATATACTTATCCCCTAAACTCCCATAGGGGAGTTTAGGGGAACTTATACGAGTACATAGGTACTCGTATAAGTTCCTTGGGGTACAATTTAGTGAGAGCAGAGGAAATGATAGTCACAAATTCAGATTATGAAACAAAAGGCAGATAGACCGCGCGGAACACTGAGAGTGAAGCCAAAAAAGCAAATACAAATTCAAAAGTAAATACCTACCTACAACGCGCTTCGTGCTGTACTGACGAGTGCTGTAAAGATGCGGCGGGGGACTTTGTTTTATAATATGTAGTGATATAAATAAAAAATAAATTCCTAATAATAATAACAAATAATATAGGTTACATTCAGCCGTTTGAGAGTGAAACTGTAACAATCGTCCATTCATACCTACATCCATTCATCCATTCTCACAAAATTTCGCGTTTGTAAGTAGGTAGGTAGTAAGATTTAAGAGGCAGAAGAGCTTTTTCTAACTGATGTTTTCAATGAGGAAGCTGTCTGTTTAATGTTTCGTTTAATGTCTTCATAATTTACGTAGTAATGCGATGATTGTCAATGGTGTCAATCAGTGGCAGATATTTCATTGTGTTCTATCAAAACCCTCCTCAACTAAAGCCCATATTACACTTGGCTTAATTAAGTCGGCTAAACTCAGTCGCTACCATAGATATCCGTGGTCGCTACTGAATTCAGTTAGGTACTAGGTACTTACACTTTACTGAATTCAGTAGCGACTTAATTTAGCCAAGTGTAATAAGGGCTTAAATAGTCGCTCGTTCTACAGCGCTGTTATACATGTAGGTAACTACCTACCTACGCTAGTATTAAATATTTTGAACTAAATCTTTTGGTTGGTACCTACCTACTACGCATAAAGGTACTAGTAAATATGGTTGGTAAAAGTAATCGGTGGTTATAAGTATAATTCCATTACAACCAAAAAAGGTACGCCTGAAATATTCAAAGATAATTTCTATCCACATAAGAAACACTTGTTTTATGTGTAAATTAGGTATTTCGTGTGTAACGCGCAGAGTCACTTAGTACTCATAGGGTAGAGTTATACAACATGTAACATAATTAACGCACACCCTCAGACACCCCAATTAGTATATGATGTTATAATCGTAATACATACACTGAATTTTTAGTTTAAAATTTATAGGCATTGTTTATTTATTAAATTAGTTATACTAATTCTGGAAGAAGGTTGTGGTCACAGTACAAAGCTACGCACACACACAGTCACACATGTAGGTACAAGTCAAAAAGTCTTATTGCCTTGATTTGCGGTCCATTTCAGTTAATTTTGACTGTACAGCGGTAGTGTGACTGTTATTTACGTAGTTTTAATCATTTTTGGGGTAAAATATAACCTATATTAAAAATTATAAAAATCGTTTCAGTAAATGATTTAAACAAACTACTTTCAGGATGTGCGTTAATTATGTTACATGTTGTATATCTAGTCATTTCTTAACACTAGGTACCTACCTAGGTCTACAAGCGATAAATACTAAACGAAATACCTAAACTATGTGCCATTTACAAGAATATCACTGAAATGCAGTTGTTCGTACCATATATCCTAAAACGTGACTATCGTTATTTGAAGTATAAGTAAGTAAATACGTAAATCTGTTCACTCATTAGTCCAACAGAACCTCAAACAATCTTCCATTATCGTCTGTCATTCAACGCTGAACAAATTCGTCGCTACACAGTCTACAAAGACATTAAAAGAACATTAAGATATGATAGGTCTACCTAGATATGCTAAAACGACCGTCTCAACTATAACAAGCTACGCGAAAACGCATAAAAGTACACCCTGAATAGTACAAGTACGCATTAAATAATCCAATAAATCGAAATTTCTCACAATCATTGGGTAAAGGGATCGCAAAAATCAATAGTCGATGTACTGTTTCAACGAAGCAAGCTGCCTGCAAACCACGAAACAGGCCGTACGATCTTTTGTACAGTTAGTTTTACATAAAAAATAAGTTCTATTGCTAAGGTGTTAGAGCTGCAGTTAAGTTGTGGTTGACGGTGTGTTATGACGCTACGTCACGATACACCAAGGAACAGATAATCGACGCCTAGCCTTGTGCGATATCGATTTTGACAACAGCTACTTTCACTGAAACGCAACGCGAGACATCTTTCTATCTCCCTCGCTCTCACGGGTTAAAATAGTGGTGCAGAGAGGGATGGGTTCGGCGCCGCAACTAGGGGTCGCCGTCGCGGCGTTGTCATGGCGACAGGTCACCGGGAGGGTATGATTTCCAATATAATAGCTCGATATTTTTAGGTCATAATGTCGGAGTTTATAATAAAAGTATTTATGAAGGAGAATAAGCTTGAAATATGCATGGATGACGGTAATATATCGATGGTGGTGGATAGAAAAGACTTCGTTATTGATTCGGTGAGATTTTTATTGGATTTTGTCGCATAGTAAAATGGCGGACGTTGTTGATAAAAGAATTATTGATTTTCTGACAGACATCGATATTATTAGTGTAGGTTTAAGATAAGTTTAGTTTTATTTTATTGTAAGTAGATAGAGCGTAATTTTCTATATGACCTATAGTTAATTAGTCGTTTTATACAAACATATTTAAGTACGCTTTCTTATTGGATTCAATTCTATGAAAGTTTGTAGTAAAAAGTAAGCATTATTTTGTAGGTCTATTGTATTTGAATTATAGGTCACCAGATAGAAAGTAAGTTCTTAGATATTTCATCTAAACTAATGTTTTATAGAGGTAGTTTGTATGTATGTTTTTTTGTTTGCCATATCTCTCTAAATACTGGTCTGTAAACAAAAATCTTTCACTGAGAGAGAGCCACATTATCGCCGATTGCCATAGGCTGTTTCATGGTATAGGTACTTGACTTCCATTCAGGCAAAGTCGCAGGTAGAAGCTAGTCTTCAATATTATGAAAGTGTCGTAGAGACTTTCGCCCGAGTATGGGCCGTTTTCAGGAGACTTCATAGTGTGCTATATAAATAATATAGATAGGTTCTGCGGCCAGTCCAGTAGACATATGTGATGATTAGTAGACGTAATCGATGAAGGATCAAAGTAACGGCTATGACCTACGTAGAGTTATCGTACATTGTTTGTAGTTATAGCAATTAGTAGACCCATCTTTGCATATAAAAGGTTGAGATTTTTGAGAGTAAAATAATAGTTTAAAAAAACTAAAAACACGCTTTTTATAGAAAACCAAACTAAAAAATAGAAAATAAATTTTAATAGATTATTTTATTAAAAAAAAAGCGTGGGGTGCTTTTTAAGATATTATCAAAATGATAATCACTCTACTCATATCTGTCAATAAAATATTTATAACTATTGACACGATGCACCCCACGCTTTTTTTAAAATAAAATTATTTATTAAAATTTATTTTCTATTTTTTAGTTTGGTTTTCTATAAAAAGCGTGTTTTTAGTTTTTTTAAACTATTATTTATTTTTTGCTTTTTAGTTTGGTTATATCTATATCTATAAATATTATGTACATTTATTCTACCAGGGGCGCTTGTGCAGTACCTTCCTAGTATATAATAGCTGTTTTTTGGCAACTAATTTTGAACGACTTATATTTTGTTTTTTTTTTTTTAATAATTTTATCAAATTAGTGTATTGTCATCGGTCCTCGATAAATCTACAAAGTTTGAACGAAATCTGGCCGTTTAAAGTGGGTCAAAATCGCGCCCAAAGAAGTCGGTTACAAACAAACATACAAACATACAGGTGAAGCTAATAAAAAGCTGGTAAAAATCGATAGTTTGTAACTAAGCCATACTTAATATTGACAATGAAACAGCTGAACCGATTTTGATGAAATTTGGTATAAAGATAGCATAAGAAACCCTGAGGAAGGACATAGGCTGCTTTTTAATCCGCGTCGTTGTCTGCATTCGCGATATGCTAATCTATACCTACTTATAAAATAAAGCTAAAGAGTTTGTTTGTTTCAACGCGCTAAACTTCGGAACTCCTGATCCAATTCTGAAAAATCTTTCGACAATTGGAACCTACGGTATCGCTGGAGGGTTTATTTTACTATCAAAAAATTAGGGATCTCTAAGAAAAATCACGCGAAAACATTGGTCTGTTGATTCTGGAATCTCTGTAAGCTGTATGCAGGAAAATCTTTTAATTATAATTTTATTATCAAAAAACCGGACAAGTGCGAGTCAGACTCGTACATCGAGGGTTCCGTATAAGTTTGTAGGTGCATATCCATACTAATAGGATGTGTCATAGGACACATACCGACCGAGCCATCTAAACACGTCAAAAAAATTACTTAATGTCCAATATAACTGCGACAGATTGTAAAAACATAGGAGAGAGAAAAAAAAAAATATCCATACTAATCCATACTTTAATCCGTACTTTTATATTTTATATTGTATTATATTTATATTATCCATACTTTAATCCATACTTAATATTATAAATGCGAAAGTAACTCTGTCTGTTACGCTTTCACGATGAAACGGCTGAACCGATTTTGATGAAATTTGGTATGAAGATAGCTTGAACCCTGGAGAAGGACGTAGACTGCAACTTCGTCAGCATCCACGATAACCGACTTTCATTCCGAAAGACTATATTTTTTAATGGTTTAATTACAAATGTAAAGTTTTCAGACTTTTTCTTGTACAATCAACAGCAAAAGTATATGATCAAAATCAGAAATTCAATACTATTGAACGTAGTTCGCGTCTGAACTGTGTGGCGTCGAAGTGATTCAAAAGTATGTGTGTGACAGTCACAAACTTTTAATAAATAAACTAGTAATAAATTATATAAATTAGTGTTAGTAAATTAGTATTGAATTTCTGATTTTGATCATCTACTTTTGCTGTTGACTGTACTTATAGTATAAAACGATAATTATTACTAGCAAAATTTCATAGCTCTATACCCTGTTCACAATAAGATTAGACATTTACAAAAACCTTTTTTACAGTCCGTTCAAACGATTTTGACTCATATTGCGTTGGTAGCATGACAAATGGCAACTGCAGTAAACAGTTGTTATTGTAACCACTTTTTTGCCTCTAATGTCATCCTTAAGTCTACGGAATAGAAGTCCTACTGCGATCGCCAACATGCATCGGCCAAGCATAGCGATTACGGCTGAACCCCCATTTGGGTAAGATCTAAGCCCAGCAGTGGGCGTATAAAGGTTTATGATGAAATGATGATGATTCGCGAAATAGTAAATATAGTGTGTCTACACCACACCACACAACTAAATAACTATAGATATTTTAAATCTGTTACCGTTTCCATGAAATACTACAGTTCAACAGCTGCTCAATGTCCCACAGTAATATTAATATCTTATGTCTTTAATGAATAGATGAACTGTAAATTACTATATAGGGTACAGGTATCGTATAAATGGGTTAGTTTTGATTTAACAGTGACGTAACGACTGGCGACGCGATTCGCTGCGTGCCGCACGTTTGATTCCCGCATGTAGCAATTATTTGTATGACCTTTGTTCTGGGTCTGACTGTTTGTGTATGTGAGTTTATAAGTTTGTAAACCCACCCATGATACAGAAGAAATTCCTAGTGTAGGAAAACGTTTTAAAAAATAAAATGCCTGAAGTTTAAAAGAACATCAAGATCGAGAATGAGCAACTAACGATCTGGGCCTCAAGTCTGCTATTACAATAGTGTCAGAATGGTCTATCATTGATTTCATAATTGTTGATTTTGACAAGTTTGGCAATCTACTAATATAATGGCGTCATTATGACTTTCCAATGGTCAATCAATGACACTCCATTGAAAGAAATGATATAGAATGGTAATCTCGTACATAATGACAAATTAATGACTGACTTAGTTTACGAACTTCTTACTACTTCAGATTGCATAGAACACTTATTAAATAATATGTAAAAATATATATAAATGGAATCTGGCATGAATAAATGTTCAAATTTGTTGACAATGTCATTATCACACAATTCTATTACGAAACCATTGACCGACCAATGATCGACCATTATGGATTTAGCAGATTACGAACTTTTAGCAAAATGACAATGGGATCGTGTTGGAATGACGAAATTATAAAAATAGTAGACTTGGCCCCCTGACTTTTTGACAACACTTAAAAGTGCCTGTAAATGGTTTATTTGTAACACTCTAGCACTTTGCCTGCGATTTCGTCCGTGTGAATTTTCTCAAGGATCCCTATTTTTTAAATTAACAAATATAGCCTGCTAGCTTTTGCCCGCCATTTCGCCCGCGTGAACATCGGTTATCGCGAATGCAGACGAAGTTGTGGATTAAAAAATAGCCTATGCTCCTCCCCAAGGTTCAAGCTATATTCCATACCAAATTTCACGTAATTTCAACAAAATCGGTTTAGCCGTTTCGTCGTGAAAATGTAATGTAACCGACAGAGTTACTTTCGCATTTATAATATAAGTATGGAAGTATTATCCGTACTTCTATACTTCCATACTTGAATGCAAAAGTAACTGTCTGTTACGCTTTCACGGATAGTTAGATAGTTACGCTATGGAAGTATGGATAAATAAATAAATAATAAATATTATGTATATAATATATTTAAGTAAGTATAAGTATGGAAAAAAGCTAATTGGGGCCAGTTTCGTGCGAAACTGCGCCAAATTATGCCAGACACAAGACACCTGATCGATAACATCGACAGCGCACAAAATGTAGACGAGGTAGTCCGACAATTCACATCAGCTGTACAACAGACGTGTGATCACGTGATACCCAAGAAGAAGAGAGTAGAGGAAGTAACCGTGCCGTGGTGGTCCAACGAACTCGCCGACCTAAAGGGGCAGGTTGTCACGAGGAGGCGGAGGATCCGATGTGCAGCGCCAGTCCGGAGACCAAAGGTTGTTGAGGAGTACCTGAAAAAGAAAGTCGAGTATGAACTTGCAGTGGTAAAAGCTCAGGTCGAGAGCTGGAAGGGTTTCTGCGAGAAGCAGGACCGAGAAGGGATGTGGGAAGGGATCTACAGGGTGATCCGGAGGACGGCAAAACGAGAGGAGGACTTGCCGATGGTGAGGGAATCAAGGACACTGGACCCAGCGGCTTCAGCGAGGTTCCTAGCAGAGACCTTTTACCCTGAAGACCGTACGGAGGGGGACAACGAGGAGCACAAAAGGGTGCGGCGACAAGCGGAAGAGGTGAACGGGAGGGAACAAGTTGAACCTTGTGATCCTCCCTTCACTCTCGACGAGCTGAAGCGAGCTGCTTCCTCGTTCAACCCCAAAAAAGCCCCCGGTTCCGACGGTCTGGCGGCGGACATATGGGGCCACACGATCGACGAAGACCCAGACCTAGTTCTGCGCTTGATGAACAAGTGCCTGGCGCATGGATACTTTCCACGGTCCTGGAAAGAGGCAACGGTGGTTGTGCTCCGCAAACCCGCAAAGGAAGACTACACCACTCCAAAATCGTACAGGCCGATTGGTCTTTTGCCTGTACTCGGCAAGATGTACGAAAAGATGCTTGTGGCCCGACTCAAGTTTTATCTGCTGCCCAGGATGAGTACTCGCCAGTACGGCTTCATGCCACAGAAAAGCACCGAGGACTCCCTCTATGCACTGATGGGGCACATTCGTGGCAGATTTTTTTTTTTTTTCCGTATGGCATCTCGCAGTTCAACCTGAGGGTTGGTTACTGCTTAACCGGACAATCCTGTGGTGCCTTAAAAGTGACTTTTAGGGCCTCCAGCCAGGGCAAAAACTTATAAACTAAGTGACTACGCTAAGGGCACCCCCTGTGGGGTACGAGCCTCGGCTTAGGTCGCCACTGTAAGAGGGCAGCAAAGGGACAGGCTGGATCGGGTCTCCATTAATTAGGGGCTATTTTAAAGCTAAGGGCTCAGCGACGCGGGCTGGCGCTAGCAATGGGGCATTCGTGGCAGACTCGCTGAGAAGAGGCTCGTCACGATTGTGTCCTTGGACATTGAGGGAGCCTTCGACAGCGCATGGTGGCCAGCCATCAGAGTGCGTTTGGCTGAGGAAAAGTGTCCTATAAACTTGAGGCGGGTCATGGACAGTTACTTGTCCGAGAGAGTGGTGAAAGTCCGATATGCGGGAGCGGAGTACGAGACCGGGACCGAGAAAGGATGCGTCCAGGGGTCGATCGGTGGTCCCATACTTTGGAACCTCGTGCTGGATCCTCTACTGAAAGGGTTGGAGAGTAGAGGGGTCCAGTGTCAGGCGTTTGCGGACGATGTTGTCCTTGTGTTCGATGGGGAGACCGCACTTGAGGTGCAGAGGGATGCCAATGTTGCCCTCGAGTATGTTCGGACTTGGGGTGTCGCCAATAAGCTCAAATTTGCGCCGCATAAGACAAAAGCCATGCTTGTAACGCGGTAGCTGAAATACGACACCCCAAGTCTGAGGATGGGCGGGATGGACATTGGCATGTCAAATGAGATTAAATTGCTAGGTCTCACCATCAACCACAAGTTGACATTTAATACCCATGTCGCAAACGTCTGCGCTCGAGCCGTCGGTATCTATAAGCAGCTGTCGAGGGCCGCAAGGGTCAGCTGGGGTCTCCACCCGGATATAATCCGTAGCATTTACACGGCCGCAGTGGAGCCCATCGTCCTGTACGCAGCGAGTGCGTGGTCGCCGGCCGCGAACAAAGTCGGGGTGCAGAAGAAGCTGAACGCCGTCCAAAGGAGCTTCGCTCAAAAGATGTGTCGTGCCTATCACACGGTCTCCCTGAATGCAGCGCTGGTGCTGACTGGGATACTCCCTCTCGACCTCCGAATCCGAGAGGCGGCCTCACTATATGAGACCAAGAAGGGGGTGTCCCATCCTGCGCTGGGAGACAAGGAGATCGAGCGAGTGGCATCAGCGCTAGAGGCACCACATCCGGCTGAGCAGAAGGGAATTGAACTGCGATGTCTGGTAGACGAGGAGCAATATAACTCCCACCGCGATTACGCGGTGCGAATTTTCACATACGGCAGCAAGATAGAGGGTAAAGTCGGAGCCGCGCTATCCATATGGACTGGCGAGGCCGAGACGAAGACCCGAAAACTTGTTCTGCCGTCTTATAGTACCGTATACCAGGCTGAGCTCCTAGCCCTCTGCGAAGCCACGAAAGAAGTCCTACGAAGACCAGAGACGGCGTTCTCTGTCTACAGCGACTCCATGGCAGCCCTCCAAACAGTCGTGAACCCCGAAGCCCTCCACCCCCTCGCAGTTGAATCCAGAAACGCCATCCGCCACAGTAACTGCCAGAACAAAAGCGTTTCCTTGTTCTGGATAAAAGCTCACGCGGGGCTGGAGGGTAACGAGAGAGCCAACTCGCTCGCAAAGGAGACTGCCTGGAAGTCAAAGCGTGCACCCGACTATGACAGATGCCCGGTTTCATTCGTCAAGCGAGCGATCCGACTGGAAACGCTGAGCGAATGGAACCGGAGATACTGTACTGGAGAAACGGCGGCCACCACCAAGCTCTTCTTCCCATGTGCGATCGCGGCGTAGAGGACGGTGCGGAAATTAGAAATAACCAAAGAGCTGACCCAGGCCCTCACGGGACACGGTGGGTTCTCCGAATACTTGACTCGCTTCAAGTGCAAGGAGAACCCAGCGTGTATCTGCGACCCCGATAAGCAGGAGACTGTCCTTCACCTTCTCACGGAGTGCCCGGTGTATGACTCCCGCAAATGTGACCTGGAACAAAAATGTGGAATCGAAATAAGCAAAGAAAATCTAAACGTTTTATTAAATAGTAAAAAGACAAAAGTCGAATTTATAGAATATATTGAAAACATTGTCAAAATTGTGGACAAAAGGAACAAGTAATCTGTAAAATGTTAATAAAAAATCATAGGCCTCAAAAGATCTCTGTAACAATTGTAGCAGGGGCTCACGCTTAGGCAGGAGTGTGGTTTTAGCCGGTAAGAGTTCGGCACTGCCCAGACTGCCTCACTTATGGGACAGTCTGGGCGTCCATGAGGATTTCTCACTCCTGCCTCAAAAAAAAAAAAAAATAAAGTATAGGTATGGAAGTATGGATTATAGGTATAATAGAAGATACACGATTTGGTTTTGATTTTAAAAACACCATACATTCACTCTGAATCACACAGTATTAAAGCATGGAGCAACGATTTTTTTTAAATTGTTTTTTATATTGTGTGGTAGGCTGAATAGACACATGTATTCATAGCGTGGGTTAAAAAAGGGGTTGCCATTAAAACAATGTAACGCAACCGTAGGAAGTGGCAGGCAGGCCCTTACCCTTTGCATCCGATCCCTGCCACGAAGCCCTACTAATATATTTTTAATATCCTCACAATTAATACATAGGGTTGCTTTTTGGAACATCTTGCGTCAAAACAAAATAGTCAGTTTATATAAACTAGCAGTTTGCCCGTCATTTTGTCCGCATGAATTTTCTCAAGGATCCCTATTTTTTTCAATTGATAAATATAACCTATGTTACTAAGGGATAAAGTAGCATTTTAATGGTGAAAGAATTTTTGAAATCGGACCTGTCATTTTTGAGTTTATTCGTTACAAACATACGATAATTCAAATCTTTCTTTTTCTACTTATAGTCCAAACTGCTAAATCGATTTCGGTTTAGCAGTTTGGACTAGTGACTTGACATACAGTCAGGTGAACTCGCTTGAGCCAGCAAAAGAGACTTGTTTTAAGTAGTTAGGTTTTTTTTTGCGTTTATAATGTCGAAGCAGTTTTCATACTTATTATATTCTTTGTAAAAAAAATAAGACTTCAAAGAAACGTAGAGCGAGTCTTAAATTATTAGCGATTTCTTTCGAAATAGAATAGGAACAGATAGGTATTTTACCTGATTGTATTTTAAGTACTTTCTACTTAGTTCTGTTTGTTTTTCTAAGTGTCATCTTATGTATCGGTAAAGGTAACATCAACCCGAAAACCTTTAACAGATTTACCCAAACAACAGAACTATCAAAGACATCCCTAATTTCTTTATCCCTTCGTCTCAATCCCAACCCTAAGAAAAAAGTAAAAAGGTCAATGCACCCGGACCCGGAAGGTGAGGCACGCGCGGGCCACAGGTGTGCGCTCGATAATATCGATTTTCGCGCCGCAATCGATACGTGACGTCACGTCACAATATGGCGGCTGCGTGCGCAGCTGTCGCCTGATAAAAAACACAGTATGCTAATGAAAGTAGGGTCGAATAAAATAGGGGTTTAACAATATCATTTTTGGGACACGCGAATGTAGTTTTTTTTTTTGGAATTTCAAATGTAGTTGGACGTATTTTATTTAATAGTAGGGTGCTGTGGTCTATGGACCTAGTGAAGGAAAATTTGAATATTGTCTGTTACTAAGGATTAAAGCGATTTTTTTTTTTAATCTCTAACCACGGTTTAGAAAAAAAGAAAGACTCTGCGCCACGCATATCGCAAGTGAAGCACCCTAAGTAAGCCAGACCGTTTGTACAAACATGCCTCACGCCACATACCTACGTACCCTACCTACACTAATTGCCCTCCAAAAATGTTAGAAACGAATACGTCATCTATGTATTCTTTATTGTTTTTTTGAATGATCCGCGCAACTTTCTTAGTATTTTCTGTCATATTCTTCTTCGCCTTACAACAACAAACACAACAAAAAAAGAATTAGCGAAATTGGTCCAGTCGTTCACGCGTGATACCAAGGGAAAATAGGGATTAATTTTTATATATAATGAATTAATATAAGTTAGAAATCGCCATTGTACCTTGAGCAAGCGTAGTGATCAATTCTCGTGGTTTTTCTGCATGAAAAGATATGTTTTCCCAGCAGTGGGACAAATAATATTCTGGTATTATTATTATAATATTACATAATATCTTTCACAGTTAGTTACTCCTAAAACCGGTGACGAAGTACTATTTATATCGTCTGTCGATTCTAAATGGCTGCAATGCTTGCAATTGTAACACTATGTTGCTTTGTTAAGTGGTAATGGTGAAAATAGATTCGACGTGTGGCTTTGTTAGGCGATACACACAGATGCAGAATTTGAACACCGAATTTTCTCGAGTGTCCTTGTTAACATAGGGTATAGAAGCAACATAAACATTGTAACCTGGGGGCCAAGTCTGCTATTTTTATAATTTCGTCATTCTAACACGATCCCATTGTCATTTTGCTAAAAGTTCGTAATCTGCTAAATTCATAATGGTCGATTATTGGTCGGTCGAATTAAAAGCAATGACTGCACAATGACGTTCTAATGGTAGGTCACTGATCAAAGGAACTGTAAAGCAGATAGCTGTAAAATTTTAGCAGATTACCGCCTAAGTCAGTCATTCAGTTGTCATTTTGTACGAAATTACCATTCTATATAATTTCTTTCAATGGCGTGTCAGTGGTTGGCCATTGGAAAGTCATAATGACGCCATTATATTAGTAGATTACCAAACTTGTCAAAATCAACAATTATAAAATCAATGATAGATCATTCTGACACTATTGTAATAGCAGACTTGAGGCCCAGGGTTTTGCAAAAAACTTGAGAGAATAGAGTAGATTTGTATCTGTGGAATTATCGTTCAGGACCCACGTATTTAAACGGGCAACTAGCTCCATCATTTTTGTCTAACTGACCAACTCCTTGACATTTCAAAAGTACCTGGTTTTTTTTCCCTGGGGTATTTAATGTTAATTAGTCAACCTGGGCAGGCAGCCCCAAAAACCAGTCTGATAAGTACATATTTTTATCATGACATGACATAAATATTTTGTTTACCTTATTTGTCAAGAGAATTCTCTAAAGACACAATAACTATTTTGGTTTTTGTTGCTGTCTTTTGCTCTTTAACTGTTAAAATCATGTTGGAATGGAAACTTTATAGGGTACTCTGGTATTTGAATAGGGTAACTATTAGAATTCTTCTTGCTACATGTTTAATTGTTGGCGAAAAAAAGGAGTATTTATATGTGGATAGTAGCAGGTTCTGTACTTTCATCCTATATATATAAAAAGGTATGTATGTGTGTATAGTCATCGTCTTACCCTATCCCAAATGATATAATAATAATATGATCGTCAAAGTGAAAGTCAAAGCATTTATTTCAATTAAGAGCTCTTTAATCACACACGCGGCACTATGTCGCAGATCTATAAGAGCTCTTTAATCATTTGCCACACTTTTGAATTGTCAAAAAGTCAATTAATTAGCTAGTTGCTCGTTCCCAAACGTAGGGTAGTTCCTTATGGAGAAGAACGAGTAAGAAACTCCATGGAAACTCTTTCTATTAATCAAGTTTTTACAAAATCCCTATTAAATATATTTTTTGTTGCTTCTACAAAATAATATCGGTGAAGACCAATCCAAAACATAATAATAATAATAATAAAGATAAAGTCGTCGCAGTTTTAAGAGCTGACCAATCCTAACTGACAGCGCCTATTCACGAACATGACGCGCGGATCAGCAACATTTAGCTCAAGCATTTTGAAGGGAACCGACTGATCTAACCCACACGCAGCCATCAGCGAGACATTTGAGTGAGCATGGCAATGCTTTCAACCACCATGCTCATTTATCGGGCACGTCTATTATCTCCCAAACATCATCCTTCTATCCACATCATTCACACAATCCATTCATCTATTAATGGTGACTATTGCCACAAATCAAATCGCAAAACCCAAGGCAAAAGATCCTTTGATAAAGTAACAATAGTCAATTTCGCTCACCGTTTGAACTATGTACTTTCTTTCAAGATTCAAAAACAGTTAGAAGACAATAATTATTCTAGTTAATATTATATAATGGTTATGTTTATCTGTGTTGGTAATGACGTAACGCAGTTAGCAGGACGTGGTATAGGGGCTGCCGACATTTACTGTGGTCTAGGGATGTGGCTAAATATCGATAAATAAATAAATATGGCAGTGAATAAAAAAATAATTTGGGAATAATAATGTAACATGACATTTATTCCCAAATTATTTTCGGTTTTGACATTCTTATGACTTTACGAATTAATGTCTTCCATGAGGTATGCAACAAAATATTGTAAAACATTTATTTTAAAAGAGTAAGTATGAAGTTTCTTTCTTCTCCATCCAGCTTCAGAAGGTCGATTCTGTAAAATTCAAACAACAACTCGCATCTCACTTCGCTATTCACTCTCACTTCGCATAAGGTTCAAAATGACCTTTATATATTTGACACTTTGAATCGGGTTCGAGTGCGAAGTGAGCCTCGAAGTGACGGGGAAATTACCTTACAGAATGCCACTTCTTACGTCATCTCATACTTTATCTGTCAAAATCTCCCTGTCAATTTAGTTCAACTCGCTGACACGCTTGCAAGGGTGGCGCTAGTGTAAATTCAAATTGTCAACCGAGTTTTAGAATGCCGATCAAGAAACTCACAGCGGATTCAGATTCGAAGTTTAGAATGAGGTCTTACAGAATCACACCCCAGATGAAAGATGAAAGTACCTTTTGGAAGGGGCAACTAGATTATTTTTCGTTCAAACGTGATTTTAAATGATCTAATTGAAATCGACTGATCGATCTGGTGGTCTGGATTGGTCGATTGAATCGACTGCTGCGCAGCGTGTTGCGGGTTCGATTCCCGCCCAGGGTAAACATTGGTGTGATGAGCACTTGTGTTTGCTTTGTGTCTGGGTGTTGTTTATCTATATATGTATGTATTTACAAAAAAAAAAAGTATTTGTGTATGTATATCAGCTGTCTGACACCCATAGTACAGGGTCTCCCTAGTTTGGGGTCAGATGGCCGTGTGTGAAAATGTCCCCACATATTATTATTATTATTAAATAAATACCACCATGTGTGCTTAAAATAAATAAATTGACTTTGACTATAGTATTCAAATATCTTATTTACTAATATTATCACTAATATTTAAAAATCTCGTGTCACAATGTTTTTTTTTATTCTATAATTTTTTAAGGGACTTTTCCGCGTAGCGTATGACAGTCCCATCGTAACCTAAACTTATAATACACCCTAAACTAAATGATCTGGGCCATGAATTAAAACAAGTCTCTTGCATCGTTACAATTCGGATTACTTAAAATTTGGTGAAAGGTGCCTACATCGGTCTTGTTCAAATTCAAAGTCCTGAGTATATCTCTTCTTATTGAATCATATCGGACACATTCCATCAGCAAGTGGTGTGAAATCTTCAACCATTTCACACTCCTTACAGTTGGGTGATGATATTTTATACATAAAGCTGTCACAATGTTTGTTATCGAAATCCTGCGAAACGGCGTGACCGATTTTTATAAAAAAAATGTGTATATTTGGTAGGTCTAAGAATAGGTAGGTAGTAGGCATTTTTTTATTTATATGGCAAAACAACGTTCGCCTGGTCATTCTAACTTAAATATATGCAGAATCTCTAATAAATATGGATGCTATATCAAGTTCTCCGAATCACTTACAATCAATTGAGATAAAAATAACAAGCATTCGATACTGCGATAATGCCGTAGTGAAAATATTAGTCAATCAGCAAGGTAGTTGACTACTCAGGGTATACATAAATACTAGCTTCTTCATGTGACTTTGGTCTACGTAGAATTAAGAATTAAGAAAAATTCCCACGTTAATCCAAAAAACGGGATACAAAATAACTAGTTGTGCTAAGTTAGGTTAATAATTATCTATGTGTATGCCAAATCTCTCATTTACCCATCCATCCTCACAAAGTTTCGAGTAGTTCATAACTCAAATAATTTGTAAGGGCGATATTTTACTTTATTTCATGATAAGGAATGAATTTGTTAATTAGATACCATTAATTTTATTATTTCTACACCTGCAACGGTAGTGTATGTGAAGCTATTTAATATTAAGATCTTAATGTACAGACGCCAGCACATCAAGCCATACCTAACTGTCAAATGTTTACAATTAAATATGAACCTTATGTTTTGTAATAAAGTTGAAAATCTATCAAAGAAATTTGTCAGATTGTAGTAGCTTGATGTGCTGGCCTCTGTACCATTAGATCAGAAAAAAACGATGCTTTTCGATTTTATACTATTATAAAAGGTTACCTATGAAGTTGCCGTTTTAAAATACTTACTGGCCATTTTAAACCTAATTTATGCACAAGACGGTCTCGAAGCTTCATCTTAGTAGAATTTTGCGTCATCCTCCTTACTCACCAGACATTGCGCCGACAGACTTTTACTTTTTCCAAAATTTGGACAACTTCTTGTCGAGAAAAAATACCCGAGAGGCTGTAAAAAATCCTTTCAAGCTTTCGTACACCTGACTGCTTTAAGAAGGGCATTGAAAAATTACCACTGCTTTGGCAGCAATTCATCGACAGCAAGGGTGAAAAAAAAAATGTTAAAATGACTTTAACTTTATGTAGGTATACTAAACGGCAATTTGATAGGTTAAAGATCTAATAATATTAATGCACCCTATTTAGGGCTATACCGACATCGATAAATTGCCCGTCACATCACTAAAAGCCCTTTGTCACGAGCCAGGTGTCGAGCGGGGTCATTCGGAGCACCTGTCTATGTGTGCGTAACTGTGTACAGACACAAATAAAACGAACACACACAGGCTTAAGGGTTTGTTTGTGTGTTTTTGCTCTCGTCTGCTACATTCAGTTAAATACACTGTGTTCTTATTCTAACTAGCCTTTTCTGCAAGGGATGTTTTGCTTGTTAGGTTACACGTTTTATTAAAATTATAATGTTTAGTACAGGTTAACATAATATGTTTTGATAATTAGACCTTAAGTTACATTACCTATAGAGCTCAGGGGTAATAGGCTAAAACTAACTTTAATAATAATAATACCAGCCTGTAATTGTCCCACTGCAGGGCAAAGGCAAGAGGCCTTTGCCCACATATAGGGACGTTACAATATTTCAGACTTACATCTATTAATAGGCCAGATTTCCTCACGATGTTTTTCTTCACCGGTGAAACCAAAAAACAAACAAACAAAATAACAATGAAATACAATTAAAAATTGCTTAATTTTTTGTTGTTCGCTCTTTTAATTTTTCCTTGCTTTCACTTTGGAGTTATATAAACTCCTTGTCCGTATCCGTGTGGTGTCGGACGTAAAGAATAGCACTCCCCCCTCCTTGGGGAGGCCTATGTCCAGCAGTGGACGTGTTTGGGCTGAAATGATGAAACTCTTTAAAAAAAAAAATATGTACAAAGTTGACGAAAATGATCAATGCCTGAATAATGAAAGGCTTATTGGTATCATTTATAAATAACAAGTTTATTTCATCCCCATTTGCAAGACGTAAGGGGAAATACGATTAAATTCAACCTTTTTGTAAATATGTTGCATTTCATAATATTATTTACAACAAGTTTTCAAAACATTGAATGATCATAAACATGTTTTCAAATGCAAATACAATTGGCTCTACAATTGAGAGCTTGGGTATCAAATATAATAGAAACAGGTTTATTATTGAATGCTTAAAGTCAACTCATTGTAGTATATAGAATTAAAAATACTTTTAATAAAAATAAGTCTAAAATCATCGAGGTAGTGGTATAGCCATGTTGACAAATGGTTAGTTGTGTTCATTCTACTCCAGACACATCGTATTTACTTACCTACTACCGACCTACCACTGTTTCATAATATGAGAATGTTTCGAACATCTCCTAAAACTACAATATTCCCTTCATAAGATATAATACCAATAATATTTCAAGCTTTGTAGCGTTAATTATTTCTCTCTTGGAGTTCCACCATGAGGTAAGCTTGGCTAGCAAGTAGCCAAGTGACAGCAATGCTCGAACGAGGGCACTGCCGCCACCCACACACCACAAACTGTAGTCCAGACCTTCAACATCATCTTACATAGACGGCCCATAAGCTACGTCCCTAACGCAGACAAAAGAGAACCAGCAATGGTCACAAAACAATCCGTACCGTCAGTAACACAGAATGTACGACGCCCCAGGGTAGGTTAAGGGTGCATTGTATACAGCTAACGTCAGATAGCCTGACAAAGTAACCATACCCAAGCGAAATCCAACTTAGGCTGCTCTATAATAAGGTTGACAATGTCTATTTTAGAATAAAAGTTAGGTTGTTTGAAACGAGGGTGAAGAAACAGGGGTGTTTGCAGGATGCGGGACGGGGGGAAGGTAGGGTGCGTCGCGCAGGCGTGCTTCAGTCGCCCGCGCGACCCCGCTGCCGCCGGCCGCGCGCCATGGACGAGGTAAGAGCGCGCGACCGCGCTCCACTCACTGTTATAGTCGCCCCAAGCAACGCCTCGCCACCTAGACTGTCGCCTGCGGACCTGCTGCCTGACGGCGATGCGGCATTCCACCCCCTATCCGCAGTCAACGGACGCCTGACCCCGCCGGGACTCGAGCCTGCCTCGTACGCGACGCTCACCCCTTTGCTCCCACTACCGCCGATCAGCACTGTTTCAGACAAGTTCGCGTACCACGCGGGGGGCACCTTCACAGTAATACAGCAGCAGCAGTCCTACGCGTCCTTATCACCAACTCCTTACAATGAGCCATTATCGCCACAATCAGCGTACAGCAGGCGGAGTGCGTCGCCGAACTCATTCGAAAGGCGATCCCCTACGCCGCCATTACCGAGTCCTGGCTTGGACCTGAACGCGGCGTTGCTTGCGAGAGAAGAACAAGCACAACAGCAGCAACAGTCACAGAGCGATTCAGAAGAAATAAACACGAAAGAATTAGCTCAGAGGATAAGTGGAGAATTAAAGAGGTACTCGATCCCTCAGGCGATATTTGCTCAGAGGGTGCTGTGTAGGTCCCAGGGTACGCTGAGTGACTTGCTGAGGAATCCGAAGCCGTGGTCAAAGCTCAAGTCTGGAAGGGAGACGTTCAGGCGGATGTGGAAGTGGCTGCAAGAGCCGGAGTTTCAGAGGATGTCGGCGTTGAGGCTAGCAGGTACGTGATGCATGATGTTGTAGTGCTAGTAGACTTGTACTAGATGTGCTTTTATTTTTTCTTTTTATTTCACTCCAGGTAAGATTCAGGTTGTATTAAGAATTTTCAAGGCCTCATAAGAATTTTGGATATTATAGTAGCGTATATACAGATCAAAAATAATATTTTGTACAGAGCAATTCAACTTGAATTCAACCCGACAATTTTCTATTAAGTTTTGGAACAGACTATTTTTATAAACAAGAAAAACGATACATTTGTATTTTATTGTTACTTTCAGTATAGGTTTCAACGCTAAAAAAACTAACACTTTTAATATCTAAATTGTCTCATAAATTCGCGGCTTGACTGAAGCGTGCTTCATGCAGCCTTCATTTGCATAATGTGACCTGACCTGGATTACCACGTGGATTTAGCATATATTAAATCACCCGAAATATACATTAATATCTAGGTTCGTCTAGGTTTTGTTTTGAAGCCTGCGTTTTCCTTATTGAGACAAATAAACAAACCTTCTGATATGATTCTTACCTTCTAAACTTAAAGGCGTTTTTAATAATAATGTTGTTATTAAAAACGCTTTTAAGTTTGAAAATGAAGTAAAATCGAATCGCAATTACATTTTGAATTTAAACGAAAGTGTTGATGATCAGAAGCATTTTTCCCAAATTGATACTGAGATTAGAATACGGACGCTGCTAAAAGTAACTATAATTGTCCCAGCCTCGTTGTTACAATGTATACAACTATTTCTTTTATCTATCGTTAAGTATTTGCAGCTCTAAAGAAAAAGAAATAGGTATTTATTTTGTACAACATAAGTAAATAATACTGGCTTTAAAAATGAGGAAGTAGCTAACTTATTTCAGTGATGTTTAGACAAAAACCGAGGTATTATGATGTGGATCTGATTTGTGTACTGTTATAGTAAACCTGAATACTGCTGTAGACCTGACTGATATTTACATTACTCCTAAAGGCTCTAGTCTAGTCACACTTACTCACTCAGTCACCACTTCACCACTGACAAAATTGTACTGATATCTTTTACAATTATAAATTATCATTATCATAACAAAAACAGTATAATAAAAGAGAAAAAAAAAAAGAAATGTCAATTTGAATTAAAAAATAGAATAAAATTATTTGAATCACATTAATATATTATAGTGTCTATCTATGTGATATTGGCAGGTGGCTCTTTCATAGAGAGAGTCGAAGTTGAGGTGTTTTTGACAAACTGAGACTGTCATTAGAATACAGGAATCGCTCTTCTGTATTTCACAAAGGGATAAGTGTTAAGTATATACACACAGATCAAAATTCATGAGTTACGCTATAAGCCCATGTTATGTGTTATGTGCCTATCCAATTTCTACTGTATTACCTATTTGCCAAAGAGTGACTAAGGCATTTAGTTGACAACGGGTCGCGTTGTCGCGACAATTTACTAACATAGGCAGACAAAGATGCCTTCTTCATTTATCAGCACCCATCAGCGACAGTCTTAAATGCTTTCTTATAAGCCTTCTAATATCGTCTCTAAGATAATCAACCTGCTATTTTCGCTACGCAGGTGATATGATGCTTTTGAATTCAATTTGGGAGATTTTCTGTGAAACATCTATAGGAGAATTTGTTATTTGATAAATGGCATCTCAATCAGTAAGTGACATATGATTAAATAATTCATCAATTGTGTAATAACTTTTTTCAATCAATAATTAATTTAATGTCCTCTTAAATTTTAGTATATTTATATTTTTAATAGCACGTTACTTATTTTCATGAGTACAATTTTACATTTTACTTTTACTTTATCAACATACTGAGAGCGAACAGGATATTTTCAAGCTGCTAAAAAAGATGTGTGTCACTTTTAAGAAACACAGCTGTTTCCAGTATGAATAAAGATAGAATAGTTAAAATTACGATACAAGTAACATTCTATCCTGAAACGAAAGAAAGTCTCAAGCTTGCTCCAGATGACCTAGCAAAGGGTGAAGACCTCCTTACATATTCACAGATAGCGATAGTTGTAGTGAAAGTGACCCATAACTTTTATGGGTTGCCTAACTTTTGTCATGACTCACATGAGATAGCAGGCAGCTGATGTGGCATTTGATATTTTCATGGAAATACATAAGTTTTAAAATCTTTTTTTTATGTTCTAATCTCAGATTACGTAACAAAAGGCAGATAGACCGCGCGGTACTCTGAGAGTGAGCCAAAAAAGCAAATACAAATTCAAAAGCGGATACCTACAACGCGTGGCGTGCTGTACTGACACGAGTCAGTATAGCACGAAACGCCGCAACTTAAAAAAAAAAAACAAATAAAAATACAAATATAAAACGTATTATTTGGAAATTTGTGAAAGTGCTACCTATACATGTAACAAGAATATAATAATATGATACCTATACCTATAAGACTCACCAGACCTCACAGTCAAACCATTTCAACGGTTTTGTGAGGCTTAGTTTATAAGCTATGTAACTTTGAACTTATAATAAATAAATAAATAAATGCTAATTAAAAAGCGAACACAATCATAAGATTATAGGTGTTCGCTTTTAAATTTGTACTTGCTTTTTTGGCTTCACTCTCAGTGTTCCGCACGGTCTATCTGTCTTATGTTTCATAATCTGAGGTTCTAATAGGCTTGCGTTTGGCCGCAACTCACCTGGTCTTAAGTGATGATGCGGCCTAAGGTGGAGCACGCTTGCTTAGGATAAACCGTGGTTTGAGGATACCCAGATCATATTTATCGGGGAACAGAGAAGCGGGCAGTGAATTCCACAGTCTGGCATAATCGCATTTGTTGCGTCGTAGAAGACTAATTTAAATTCATGATTATTGTTAGGTACTACTTTAGTTTTAAAAAAAATGGAGGCCTTCATTCGACTTCTAGGCACTGATGTTTTTGGTTCTGTGTTATCACTATTACTACCTATCACTACAGTATACAAATTCAAGTTGACTTTTTATTCATTCGAGCTTATCTTCGAAACTACTACTCCGATTCTGTAAAGTTTTTCGCTAATAACCTAGATAATCCGTTAGTGCTATAATTTATTATCCAAAAAAATTGAGAACCGTAAAATAATTCACGTGGACGAAGTCTTAGGCAAAAGCTAGTTTTGTACTATGTAAAACACTACATTCATGGCTAAACATAGTGAAAGAGTAAATTATCATCATTTCAGCCGAAAGACGTCCACTGCTGGGCATACGCCTCCCCCAAAGGGCGAGTTTTGCTATAATCGCCACGCTTAGCAGGTGGGTTGGCGATCGCAGTATGGTTGTTACAAAGGCACAGAGATCGCTGCTGCCCATTCTCTGGTGAGTCCCTTAGTCGCCTCTTACGACACCCACGGGAATATATGGGTGGTGCTATTCTTTACGTCCGACACCATACGGATCAGAGTAAATAATTAAAGATCCTTATTAGGCACGCATAATCATCTCCTCATCAATAGCTTAATTATTATTATGAACTTATGTGGGAAAAGTTCACCATTCCCCAGTGCTAAACAAATAAATAGTTCCATTCTATCCTATTCCAATTTTCTTATCAATGGTTTGTCTACGGTTGAGTACCATTCACAATTTTGCTCTATTCATTGCACCCATCGTCGCCTCTTCTACATAATTAAAGTCTTTATGTCAAAAACAAAGTTGTATTCGATATTTGTTTAGCGTGCGCTCATAACATTTTTGTTTAAGTTCCTCATTACACTAGTCATCCTATTTCAACTACCACACCACTATCCGCCTTGCCTTTTCCCAAGTATGTTGAGGTCGGATTTCAGTCTAACCGATTGCAGCTAAATACCAGTGTTTTACATGGAGCGACTGCCTATCTGACCTCCACAACCCAGTTATTGAGTAACATGATATCCCTTGGTAAGACAGGTTGTCAGACTTTCTGGCTTCTGACTACCCATATCCTCTGTCAAAGATTTACAAATGACAGCCGGGACCAACAGTTTTACGTGCTTTCCTAGGCACGTAGGGGTCTCGACATGAAATGGATGGTCACCCATCCACTGGCTGACCGCGGCAAGTGTAGCTTAACCACGATCGGTCGATTTGTACAGTTTTTACTTAGTCACGAGCTCCTCCTATTTCAACCACCATTGTTGGATATTCCACTACATCATTCTCATACCCGCAATGTGTTATAATGAATTTTAAACTGGTTTTAAAGAGCTTTAACATGAGTTACTATTAGAGCTAAACTACACCAAAACGGTATGCAATACATCATTATTGTCATTTGATTTTCCATTTTTAAAGTGACATCATCGTCACTCGTCTTGTTTATTTTAGAAATCAATTGCGGTTGGATATTTGTTCTATAGCGTCTATCGTGAGAGCTTCATAGCAACACAAGAATAATGAAATACGTCTACCGTAAGTTCAGACATCACCAACTCTATGAGAAACTTAAAGAATCCACAAAGAGACGACCGTCTTACGTAGTTTACTACTCGACCAATGATGCTCCACTCTAGTATCGATAAAAACGCATACAGTTTACAAACAGCGGCCGCGTCAGCTGCGGCCATCGATTTGTACAATCGATGCGTTGGGTCACCCCGCGGTCGATGGAGTACGTCACCAGTTGCGGTGGCCACGCGTTACGAAGATGTGGGACTGTTCTTTTTTGTTGATTGTGGGAAAGTGGTTTAGTTTTTAGGTAGGCAATAGGCGTTTATTTTAGGTAAATATTTCTTTTACAGTACTTAAATTAAAATTTTCTGAAAGTTAGCTTTCTCAAATTAAATTTCCTTTTTTCCGACATTAGTCCATAGTGTTAGTATTAAAAAAACATAATGCCTAGTGCTGATAACAAGGGTAATTCATAATTCTGAATTGGTTTATGTGATAATTATTTAAATAATTCAAATACTTTTTTAGCAAACTCGTTATGTTTAGCATACGCGTAAAACGTGTTAACTACATATTTTTTTAAGTCATTACAAAACATTATAAAAAAAAAATACATTAAAAAGCGTCAGCTGCCTGCATCGATCCCTATCCTAATTTATGCACGGTCGATCTATGACGTAAATAAGGGGTGCGTTACCCTTGCGTTTGAAAGGAATTATAAGCTCTCGGTTCGTGTGTTACTAATTTAATGTAGTTCCGGACTTAAAATGCAGTAAAACTCTAAACTATCAGCTGTCAACAAAATGTTTTAAGAGGTCAATGACATAATAGGTATGTCGGATCAGTCAGGATTTAGTCCGTTAGATTCAGTCATCATGTGGGCAGAATATGGGTTTCGTGCAATGAAAACACACTGGGTATAGGGTACAATACACGGCATTCATTAAAACCACAATTTAGCACAAACTTAAAATAAACATTTTCAAAGGCACTGGTCTACTCTTTAACGCAACGAATCGTAAGTACAGTTTCGGAATGTATTAGCTCCGATGCGATCAGACACTGGATTCTGAATGTCTTCCTCGCTGTCGGCTGAAGACATCACGACTCTGTAGAAGCGCGCCAAAATGGTGGTGGTTGATCACGTGTTCTCGATAATGGCGCGCTTGCGATTCGTCGTTTCACGTTCATACTATTGACCGGATACGACAGGTATATAAAAATTCAAAACCATTGCTATCAAATAAACAATTTATAAGCACTTTAACATTGTCAAGGAGTTAGTCAATAAAAAAGTTGAAGCTCGTTTCATACATTCGTTTCTATGGAGAAGAACAAACAAGTAATCTCATGAATATATTGCCGCAGAAATATCCAGCTGAGAAAGTAGTATCATTTGTTTATTGGAATATTCCATTATTATCGTCGTCATGGTCACCCTACACAATTCGGCGCTACGTGTCGTAGGCACGCGACTGCGAGCCCCCGTTCGATAACCATTGCGTTTTACTTACGTTGCCCGGGAGTAAATCAATGTAGTGGGCAGGCAGTGTACGCTCACGTGGACAGACTGTCGCTATACATGATTGATGGGTTTCTTTCATGTTGTATTAAGGGGTATGTACCTATTTCTTGTTTGTATGACTTTAATTTGGTTGTAGATTTCATTTTTCAATCTAGCTTTTACTATGTGTATCTGTTTTCTAATGGTCTTCTTTGTACAACATCACTAGTGTTCTTGCCAAGATTCGTTCCGTGATAGTGATGGTCACGCTTACATTGGTATCTTTGGTCTTGGTTGTTTGGGGTCTGGGTTGTTTAAGCGTGGGGTCTAAGTTCCGATTAGGAATCGAAACTTAGACCCCACACACACACAGTCAAGCAAAGTGTGGTTAGTGTTTTTCCACAAAAAAACTTCTTTCCGTTCATACACGTAGTTGCAGGTTCACAACCTAGCATGGACTTTTGAATTAATAATTTCAGATTATGAAATAAAAGGCAGATAGACCGCGCGGAACACTGAGAGTGAAGCCAAAAAAGCAAATACAAATTCAAAAGCGAATTCCCACAATCTCGTTTGTATTCGATCTTGAATTTGTATTTGTATTTTAATTGTTTTTTTTTTTAACTTTGCGGCGTTTCATGCTATCCTGACCCGTGTCAGCACAGCACGAAGCGCGTTGTAGGTATTCGCTTTTGAATTTGTATTTGCTTTTTTGGCTTCACTCTCAATGTTCCGTACGGTCTATCTGCCCTTTATTTCATAATCTGAGTTACTTATGTACTTTATAAGTTCATCTTTGACATCACTGATATCAGTGAACGACATTATCGTGAGGAAACCTGGACTTTAATAAATATAAGTCTGGAATCGCCACTCCACCTTGAGCGCACATGGTAATCAATGCCCGTGCCTTCTCTGTATGAGAAGAGGCCTTTGCCCTGCAGTGGGACAATGATAAGCTGGTATTATTAAAAAACCGGACAAGTGCGAATCGGACTCGCCCACCGAGGGTTTCGTACATATTTGTAGGTACTTATCCATACTTCCATACTAATCCATACCTACTATCCATACTTTAAGCATCTTAATATTATAAATGCGTTTCTTGCAACATAAACGGCCGTATCTTTTTTTCACGTTAACATAGAGGGTTGATTTTTTTACAGCATCAAGGGATCGTAGACTTAAGTATTGAATTTCAACTCGATACCTCCACGCGTTCCCGAGATAAAGGGTTTTGACAGACAGACAGACAGACAGACAGACGGACAACAAAGTGATCCTATAAGGGTTCAGTTTTTTCCTTTTGAGGTACGGATATAAACACCCAAAATGTAGATCTAAGCTTAGATAATAGTCTCCTATAGTGGAACGTAGGTGTAACTGTACAAGGATAAAACCTAAGGCTGAGATAACAAAATGTTACTTAACATGTACTTAGGCTTAGTTATGTTCCTATCTCTACCTAGCACTTATACTTTCACTGTTGTGCGACAGTGACAGATATAATGCTTAGCCAGAGCATGTTTATTTGTTTCGGTCTCAGTATCGAAAAGGTTGAGTTTCTATTTTGGTTTTAACTTTAGTGTTTCTTATGGTTCAACTAGCTAGGAAGTTAAAGTCAAATCCATTCTTAGCTGTGGTTTCCTTCCTACCTTTAAAATGTAAGCTCATTAGGTCAAATGGTTTTCGGGAAATCAGTCTTGAAAATGGTTTAGTCGGTAAGTGACCTTTTGCATTTAAAATGTAAGATTGAATACAATTATGTTAACCACGGTTTGTTACTTAACGGACTAGAACAGATTAGATTCTGGATCAAGGTTCTAGTTTCGTTTTCTAAAGCAGTCAAATATTTTTTTTGTGCTCAATCTAGGGTTTAAATATCACTCATATTTCAGACACGTTCTTTCCGCTCTTACCGCATACTTTAAGCCTTCGAGCTGCTACTGAGAAATTCCTAATGTGAAAACCTAACACTTCGTCCAACCTAGGAATCAAATCAAAGACCTCAGGTTCAGTAGTCGCCCTTCCAACCATACAACCAACGGACCAGTATTCGCAACCTTATCACAAAATTATAGCAAGGTTGAAAACGGCCTTATTGTTTACAATTCACCTTACTTTACTTGCCATTTTTATATTACAGTCTACTATTTGATATGGTGGATATGGGCTATTATGAGAATATTAATTAGCCTTATCAACATCTTCCTGCCCTTGTTCTGTGTTACTTGGGGGGTTGTGCAACATGTTTTCTTCTCTATTCCGTCCTATCAACCGCCATGCTTTCACTGACACCCTTTTCATTTATATCATTCTTCATACAAACACGCGTTCTTTTCATTAGCCAATAACGCAAAAAATACCCAGTCATTGTAAATAGAATATTGTCAGTGCATCTAACAACCTTTAGAGTATCGATGTTGGACAAACGTTTAGCCTGCTGCTGAGGCATGTGAAGTGCCCACATGCCTTATTTGGATAATACAAAAAATACCCAATGATTATTGAAATTAAGTCGATTTTGTATTACCTAAACAAGGCGAATATTTGCACAATTATGCTTTTGTGAAGTGTCAGCATGAAATTCAGAAACGCAACAGTGCAAACTTACGCTTCTATGTGTAGGCCTAGAACAAGTGCGCTAACATAGAAATAATTCGATTCGCGTGAATTTATGAATCGGAAATGTGACAAGACTATCTTAAAGCACTTTTATAGGATTAGCAGAATTAGTATCACCTGTTGATATGAAGCCTTCAAAGTAATTAAATTACAAAACGGGTTTTTGTAATTTAAAAATTCATTGAATTTATCTTACGTCTCCTTTGCCTTCTTGTGAATCTGTAAGTGCATTGTAATATCATTTTGACCAGTCGAAGCGTTTACTCTAAGTTTTCGTCTCTGTCTCTGGTAGAGGCCTTTCTATGATCAATTCGTATGCTATATTATTCATTGTTCCTACAAACAAGTAACCCACAGTTTTAATATCCCCTATAACGTTAGATCCTCCACGCATAGTATTACTACCATCCCTCTCTCCAAAATTGATTGAGTGATCTTCGTCCATATCTTTTATATTGGCTTATTTCTCACAAGTAGGCTTGATGGAATATCTGACGTCATCGTATCTTCCTCATCTTCGTTTTATATTGACTCTAGAACATTGATATTTGCAGGAACCAGTATTTGGTTTACGTTTACGACTTTATTAAATGTTGTTTCAGGTTTGATGATTATGAATTTTGTGTGTATATCTATATATTTAAGATTTTCTTCAGTTATTAGGCCTGAATTTGGTGTGGCGTCGATGTAATTACTTCGGGTAAAGGTTAGGATTCTTTTTCTGTTTTCGTTTACATCATGGCGGCCCGTGAGTGACATAGTGAGCCACTCTATTGCCTGTACTATTGTATTAAGCTAATGTTAAGCATTTATTTCAATTCAATCATTTACAAGCACTTGAATTGTCATGGAGTTGGTCAGTTAGTCAAATATATTGAAGCTAGTTGGCCGATTCAAAACATAGGTTGGCTTTATGGAGAAGAACCAGCAAAAAACTCCACGTCATATGCTGCTGGTATCACATTTATGTAATACCAGTTCTTCTCCTTCAGCGATTCAGTTACATCTTGTAGATTCTTTGATTATATGAAGCAAAAGTTTCTTAAGATCGGTACTTTTATTCACAAAATTTTATATAGCCGTTTTACAATTTTTTTCTTATGGAAGTTCACGAAGTTCTTATTTTTAATCTGATTCCGATATTGTACATCTAATTATGGAACAATCTTAAAACGAAAACACTGTTGCCAAGCGTGTAGGTTAGCAACCCGTTATGTGGAGGCGACACAATTAAATTAATAATAAGTAAATATACATTCACTTTTTTTTTTCTTCGTCTTTTATATTTTTCATCTCATCTCCAATATTAAGGCTAATAAACCCCATTAACACCGGCAGACACCATTGGTTATCCTGAAGAACTACAAAAACTCTCAAAAAGGTAGCACCGCAAACGAGGCGAAGCGATGTTGGCGGCCCTCCCTCCCCTTGTGACGTCAGACCACCCTCTTTATCGATCGACCCCTCCCCCCTCTGTCGCCCGCCGTCGGTTTCAGTTGTACGTACCTATATGGGGTTTCTTGGACATTTTACCTTTGCTATAACGTTTGGGATTTTTATGGTGTACTTTATTTATTGGTTTCTGGATTTCTGAGTTATAAACACGTGGTTTGGGTACTTTTACTAGTATTATATTTCCAAGCTCCAATTTCCAAGTAAGAGAATTTGAACAAGATAATTACGTAAAGTAATGAAATTTGGTGAACGATATTTTGACCTTCTAGACATTTGACAGGTAAATTCGTGTTAAATGTCAATATCAAAACTAAATATAGTTCAAACTATTTGCTATCTTGTATAGCCTGAAGAGATTTATAGCGTTGATATTGAACAGGTTGATTGACCTTTTATTTTTTTGTTGTTCTTTTTTTATGGCCTATATTTTAGGACTCTGGCTCATTATTTACTAGTTTTCCTTCAATTTCGAATCTTTCTGAAAGTGTTTCTGTTATTCTATCTCAACGGGTAGTACAAAATCCTCATGCTATAGCGGCAATAACTTATCTGGCAGACAACATAAATCAGTGCCTAAAGTTTAATTTCCGTTACTAAACTTACTTAGAATATGAGCTACAATTTATCTTTGGTAGGCTTTTGGTAGTCGACATTAGCCTTGTATCTTTTTCTAAATAGGTACCTATTTTATACCATATTTTTCTTGAAAAGGTTCAAGCAAAACTAGAAGAACGATCAAAGTAAAGAAAAAGTAAAAATACAAAATTTCCGATCTATCTGATGCATCGATATATTTTTTTGTTAAATTGATTTTAGCAATTATATTTTCATTATCTTTTTCAGGTATATCAGGTGTAGGTACTAGGATTCTAATAATATGAAATCTCTCACAGTTAGAACTACATTTATCAAAATCAACATCTGAATATTAATCGAAGATTCTAGCTCGAGTTCATGCGTAGCGGGACAAGTGCTGCCATCTATCGGTATCGCATTGTTTCACCTTTACATACATTTCAAATAAGTTAGGAAACCGGGTACATTTATTTAAATATTACGATACTTTACAAAAATATGACGTTAGACTATTATGAACAAGACTATGTGGCAAACACAAAAAATAAAAAAAATATATTAAAATAAGAAAGACAAATAGTACAGGAATAACTTCAATGTACTTATACATTTTTTTAAAGATAACTAAATTATTTTATTTACCTATATTCCTTCATGCAAGCACTTTGTTAGTAAATTGTAGACTTCTTTTTATGCACATGGCTATTTGTGCCTGACTCACTATGACTCGATCCCCACTTGTACATTATAGTGGACTTAAATATGAAAACTCGAAAGTTAACAAAATTAAATACTTTAATTTTACAGATACGCCAAATCAGCATCAAACAATTAAAGGCGACAATGTAAACAACATGCCTCAACAGGCTTACTGCCAGCCTCGGGAGTACCAGGGTGCTCCGCCCGCGCCCCAGGGCTCCACAATGTACCCCGGGCCTTCACCCCACTGGGACGCGCCATACGAACCAGCTGGGGATGTTTCTTGCTTGTGAGTCCTCCCCACATCTTGATTTGAATCCTGGGTTCCATCAAATTCCTTTCACCTTCCATTTCTTTCTTGGAGCTTTAGTGCTGTTTCTCATTAATTATTTTTTCTCTGGTTATTTTTGTTCTGGATTTGGTTTCTTCATATTTTTCATTAATTCAACTATTTTCATTTTGATTTGGTTTATGTGGACGACATCATACAAAATTTGGTTGGATCATTTCTATTGTGTTCTCATGTTTTACTGTTGAATAAAATGGATTCAAACCTTCCCCTAACCCGTTCTGTCCTGCCCATCCCGTTCCCGACCCGTGGCTGCGTAGCAGTGGACTTGGTTTCTCATAGGTATTATAAACATGTAAATAGCTTGTCGCAAAGGTAAAACTAATACATTATTAATAGAAATACTAATTATAATTTTGATTCGCAGACATCTTTGTGACAAGTCAACTTAGATTGAAACGATTATCTGAATGGATATTTTTGTTCTGTCGATCAAATGTGTAAAATGTATAGAGATTTTGCTCATAGATGTTATTTTTTTCTGAATAGGCAGTATCCTTCCCTGAGCTTTGGTTTTGTTTTGGCTTATGTGGCATCGATACTGTCTAATGATTGTTTGTTTAGATAATGTTTTTTGAAACATTATTTTTAGCTGTAGGTAAGTGTTATTTTGTTAGCTTCAAGAGGCCAAGATGAATGTTAGACTGCTACCGCGCCCTCATCCCTCCCTTTTAGTTTCTCCCTGCGCCCGGGCTGCAATAGTTTTTCATTATATGATTTTATAGGTGCCTGCGAGATTTCAGAACCCTTTGTTAATGTTGTTTACATTGTCGCCAGGTATGCGTTTTTAAATAATACGTTTGGTGTTTAGATTACTTTCGATATGTTGGAATTTAATGAATAAACACTAAAAGTACACTACTTTCTAAAAGTAGCATTTCTATAATTGATTCTAAATTGAGTAAAGAAGATTAGTGCAGTGCTTTACCATTTGACAATTATTCGACAAATTGTGAATTTGTGTTATTCCAACATGTCAACGTTAGAATAAATAGAAGAAAATAAATGTACAAATAAATAAATAAATCTAGATGGATTTTCTTACAAGTGTGGAATTACAATGACCATTCAACATGGATGCAATACAATTTAATATAGATGACATAAAAACTATGAATATAGGTTTTATTCCTACATCTAATTAACTCCATCTAGAAGAACCGATAGGTCCCATGTTGGGTGCCAATATAGATAAATATAAGAAACTAAATGTTAGATCCATTACTATAGATATAACGATCATTTTCAATCAATCTCAATGCAATTTATAAGCTTTTACACGAACTACCGTAAAATATAAACTGACAGAAATTAACAAATTACTAAAACAAAGATTTAATGAAATCAAGCTTCCAAAAGCCAATTCAAAGACGGTAGTATTGTAAAAGATATAAAATGTAGTCTATGTTTAGAAGCATGTTTGTTGTCTATAGATAAAGAGCTTGATAGGAACCGTCAAGCGCTAATAGATAACGTTAGGGACGAAATCTTTTGAACTGCGATATATAACACTAAATTTGTGATTTTTGTTTGTTCCAGCGGCCCAGATACCTCAGAGAGGCAGTGAGTATATAACAACGTTATCCTAGATATCATAAATCTGAATATTTCTACTATTAATGATGTAGTCTTTGATGTGTATGATTTAATTATTTTTGTATTTACACAGGTCAACCAAAGAAGTTATTTTTACAATAAGAGCTAAAATATTTAATCTAAATTGAATGCAAGACACATTCAGTTACAAGATACATTCGATGCTGTTAAGGTTTTTAGGGTTTATTTGTCGTCCGTTAGATTTAAATTTAGTTCGATTTTATTAGCACACTTTCTGTGAAATCGTCTTTATGATGATTTTGGACACCCAAGTTTTGTGGTTTACAAAAAAAACATATTTCACTACGTTAAAGACTTTTGGACTTGCTTAGAATTAAAATGGACGAAGAAAGGAAAGTAGTACTTATTACAAAAATAGTAAATAGGACTAGGAAGATAACAAATCGGAAAATGACACGATATTATTTTTATATTCGAAGAAACATGATATACTAAATTTCGACAGGATCATATTATTATTATCAATAGGACAGGAATATGAAGGATGTTATGTATTTCTGTATTATGACTTAAGGCTCATCTCAAAAAAAATATTGAGTCAGATGGCAGTATCTCAGTCAGAGATTAAGACTTAATTCGGAACCTGATAAAATTATTATTGTTCTTATAACATTATCAGTGTTCTTGTAAAAAATATTAATGTTCTTATAATTTATCACCCCTGTAATGCCTAAGAATGTTTAGTACACTCACATGTCTAATAGGTGGTATTCTAAGATCTTCTTTATTCAAACTAGGCATAGGTCTAAACTAGGGATTTTAGCTTTTTGATATTGTTGATAGTCCACCAGTAGGTAAAGTTAGTTCAAAATTTTAAAAGTTTCATCTTAAACATTAATATGTGACTGCATAAATTTCAATGAGAAATCTTCTGTAAATATAGAAAATAATATGACGTATGTACAAAATTCAAGTGTTTTTAATTACATTATTAAGCTCATTTCTTTCTTTTCACTCAACTTAAGGAGAGACCCGCACATGTACGTACATCTTTTCTTTCTCTTCATTGGCTTGTTTTTAATATAGCAGGTAATGTAAAGGTAACTTCTATTGGTTTCAGGTTGCAAGCGCAAGGAGGAATTGGGTTCGGATATGCCTTCCCCGAAGAAACCTCGTTTGGTTTTCACAGACCTCCAGCGGCGTACTCTTCAGGCTATTTTTAAGGTAACTTGACATTTATTTTTATAAGTTTATCTGCGTCATTACTGACATCGGTGATGTAAAATGCTGTAAGGAAACCTGGACTTATAATGAAGAGAAGTCTGAATTTGCCAATCCGCCTTGAGCAAGTGAGTTGTGCCTTCTATGCATAAAGAGGTCTTTGCCCTGTCATCATCTTCCTACCCTTGTTTCTTGTTACTTGGGGTCGACGCAACACGTTTTTTTCTTCCATTCCACCCTGTCAACCGTCATGCTATCACTGAGTCCCTTTTTTTCACACTATTCTTCACATAATCTATCAATCTTTTTTTGTTCTATTCTCTATCTATCACTCAACACTAGATTTAAATTCATAACTCTTTTGGTCACATGCTTTTCTTCTCTCCTCTTCACATGCTTATACCAAGACATAAGATTCCCTTTCAACTTTCTATAACTGGCACCATTTCAAACTTAGCCCTGTAGTTGGACAATAATAGGCTAGTATTTCTTTTACCCGATGGTGTAGTGTAGATAGAATTGTATTGCACTCACCAATAATTATTACTGAGAATAAATTATCTAATGAAAATACCATTCTTTATTAAATTTCTATTTTAGTTTTAGATTATTAATTAATTAATGAAATGTGCCAAAAAATGTGATCCCTGGGGGGGCGCCTAGAACCATATACTGAATCTTTGGTAATAGTTTGTGGCTCTAGGCTTTCACCGAGTAATTCCCAACAACCTTACTAACTCACTAATATCTCTTTTCCAGGAAACAAAACGACCGTCGAAAGAAATGCAAGTAACAATAGCAAGACAATTAGGGCTAGAGCCCACAACTGTAGGAAACTTCTTTATGAACGCGAGAAGACGGTCTATGGACAAGTGGAAAGATGACGACGCGCCTTCAGAGCTAGACCAGCAGTGCGAGAGTCACGATCTGGACAGGATTCAGGGAAGTCTAGATTCAGCTGAGTCTGAAGAAGATCATGACGAACATGATGACCATCTGTTGTGACGCCGTCTTCCTCAGCAGCAGCTACTTGTGCTATGAGAACCGCTTGTTATGGGCCCCGAAGTGTCAGTTTCTGTCGTGATGAAGGACGAGTATTAAGGATTGTTTGGTATTTTTTGCTCAGACTTTTCTAATTATGTCTAATTTGAATTTGTTGTTCAGTCTTTCTGTTATCATTCCCTACTTGAAGTAAATCTTTTAATTTCTAAATTCAGGTGGTCATTGACAATGTAAGTTATCTGATGTAGACTGCATAAGTTGATTGATTCAAAGTTGATTGATTGAGATTGTGTGGTTGCAATTTCACATTTGCAACTGAACAACAAACTATTCCTTTTTCTGATCAGATGCATTAAGCATGTTCTTCCATTTTTATTGTTCAAAGTTTTTCGTCTCTCTTACTCTAATTTGGAATACCGTTCTGTCTCTTTTCTCGTTTTTGAAATTGTCGGGGCCCTTAACATAGTAAGTTAATCAAAGTGTACAGTTAAAACTTACGTGAATAGTGAACGCCGAAGCCGTTTTAGAAAACGTTTAGTTGTTAGCCGCTGGATGGCGCCACTATATCGATACTCGATAGATTGTCAACAAATGACAATCGACATTTTGATTGATTAGGTAAGGTAGACGATTCAAAGTCGATTGATTGGTATAGGGAAGTGACGATTTGATTTGGTCAGTTATTTTTATTAGGAAATTAGGAATGATTTTTGTAAGATAATGACTGAAATGAAACAGGAAATTGTTAAGATTGGCCCTATATCTTCTTGTCGACACATCTATCGATATTGACATAATGTTGTGCCCCAGATTGATCTCTATATCAAACGTTTCTAGTCAAACGTGAACTAAACTAGTTAACTTTTAGTTTTTATTTTAGAACGACAATATGTATATTTTAGTATAACACAATCACTTTGGATTCGGGCGTCTGATTGATTCAACTTTATCAATTAACTTGAATCAATCACTGTTGTACACAGCCCTAGTATAGTGCAAAAAGACTCATATACTTATTTAAATATTATAATAAGAGTTAAATAAAAACAAAGAACAAAAGTAAGTTTAAGTTTTGATTGATCAGCTCTCCCGAATAAAGTGGCGCCTTTATCCAAAGTTGGTTGATACTAGATAACTCTTGGCATGATCTTTTTAACGTAGCAAGAAATATCCGATGAAATCGGATGAATTACATTTAATAAACGAATACGTTACATGATTATACGAACAGCTCGATAAGCAAAACATATTTTGAAATAATTATGTCAACATATTAATATTATTAGTTTACCAAAACAAATTTTGTTACAAAATTTTGAAAAACTAATTGAAAACTGATAAGTTTTATTTGAATTCTTAATTAATTATATAAAATTCTACAACAGTTTTAATAGAAAATAAAACTGATTTTCCAAAGCATGAACTAAAACCACCAAAGTCACCAATATTCAAAAACAAAGGTTGTGCGCACAAAAAGTGTTAAGTATCTCTTATAGCAACTTACAAAAACGACATAATAATATTAATAACATTATTAGGAAGTTTCCAACACGTTATCCTATCAATGTAAATAGAATAATAGTTTCTGGTAAATTCTAGTTTAAAACCTAAATCATGTGACGTATCGTCCTAGTCACGACTTTTTAGCCATTCCAATTTCTTCGACAACGGCTGATTAAAACTTGAAAGCAAATTTGTGCGTGATATTATCTAGTTATAACTTAGATATAAAAAATGGTATTTATTTAAGAACTGCTTCAATGTAAGTCTAGTCTGATTTGTGCAAGATGTAGGTATTAAATGATGCTTGGAATCTGTAATACAGTTGGTAACACTGAGCGGGCGAATGCTATATTTAATGATATTTAAGTGAAATTACATTTTATGGAATACAATTGTATAATATTTTAAACTAGTCAGCGGTATTGTAAAGTTTCTGTGTTGTATAAGATAGAGGGTAGTCATTGGGTTTTATAGATGACTGTAAGTAAAACGACAATGTCTCAAGCAATATGGTTAGTTGTAAAATGTAGCATATTCCTCTTTGCAATATGTTAATGTAGCGTTGTTTAAGAATTTTTATACCTGTAATATATTTATACGTATCTAACTGCAAACGAACTCTGATTATTACATTCCAAGCTATTTGTATCTTTCGCATCGCTCGCGCAGTGTAGTATCAACTTTAAATGTTATTTTTAACATCAGAAATAGGCATCCGACTTTTAGTTAAAATTGAATATTTAAGTTAATTTAAGAATAGTTCATTTATTAACTTATAATTTATTTATTTTTGTGACCATTGCTAGTCTTTGTTTATTTAGTACCAAAGATATGTGAAGTGCAATAGTATTTAAGTTTAATTTCGTGTAACAGAGTTGATGTTTAATTTTATTCGTATTTATTTAATGGTACCAGTAGTGGGTATGGTAAATATTACTGGTACATGGTTAACCAAGTATTTACACTTTCCTAATGACGGAATCTTCTAGTATCGGTTCAAGCTGCCTTATTGAGCTAAACATTAGCCAGTTTACGCAATTCATTTATTCAATTTCCAATACATGAATAATGTATACTATCTCATTGACACTATGAAAAACTGCTTATTTGCAACATTGATTTAGTTTGTAGAGTCAGTGGCATTTCTAATAACGTACTTACAATGTAAAGTATCTAGTCTTACCAACATTCACATAGTTAATTTAGTTACACATTTTCTATTAACTGCTGCTTGTCGATTGATACCTTTAATTTTAGACAAATAAATTAATTTTTCACTTACTTTATTCTTAATGAAATTTCAATATTTTTAAGTTCACTCTGCTGGGCTAAGATCTGAAAACTATAACTTTACCAATGTCAATCTGTAGAACTAACTTTTTACCAACGTCAATATGTAAAACTAACTTTTTACCACCGTCAATATGTAAAACTAACTTTTTACCAACGTCAAAATGTAAAACTAACTTTTTACCAACGTCAAAATGTAAAACTAACTTTTTACCAACGTCAATAATATGTAAAACTAACGTTTAACAACGTCAATCTGTAAAACTAATTCTTTACCAACGTTACTAGGTAAGTCTTAGGGTCTTGGTGGAAAAATGGCTGTACAATATAATTCTGAGTATTATTACATATCTCGCCTCATATGTATTATTTGAATGTCAGTCGGGGCGTTAAATATCCTAGAAGCCAAGGTTTTATTTCTTGTAAATAATAGTCATTTTGTGTTCATTTGTGTCTAGTCATTTTTCATTAATTGTTGCATTATAGTTGAATGTGAAACTGTTAGAAAGTTGGCGTTGAGAAAATAGTGACTTCTTATTGTTTTTTTTTTAAACACGTCGATGTAGTCGTACATTTAAAACTTTTCAAATATTTAACTTATAACGGTTTTAATACTATTCAGTTAGTTTAAAAAACCACTGTATCTAGGTACTACTTTTACCATTGCACTCGCATTCACAACAGTGCAAAGAAAAATACAACAGAAAAAAAAACCTGAAGAATAATTATTACTTATTTCGTTCTTTTACTATTTTCTCAACACGATAAAAGATTTTCATTTAAGCAAAGTTTATTCATAAGACAATATTAATCATAAGATGTCCATTTAAGAAAAACTTGTAGTTTATAATAATACACACAGTTTTTATTATTTTGTTGCTAATTGCAATTAATTCTCATTAAAAAACACAACACAGTATACGTCTGCAAAATAATTTAAATTAAATTAATCATTTTATAATATTTAAAAAATTAAATTAAACCATTTGGGTACGGAAAGTTTAATAAACTCACGCGAAAAATGGGGTATCAATTCTAAAATATTTTATACAATGTACAGTCATTTCTGTTTGTGACTTTTCAACGTTTTTTTTTGCATTTGTGATCTAGTCAATCCGCAAGTCAACATGTAGTATTAAATTATGTAAGATTAACCCTGAAAAATTAAAAATATTGTTATTTTGTTGGAGGATGGTGATGTTCGACGTAAATAAATTCATATACGTACACGAAACGGTTGGCTACGCTGTGTGTCGCGGGTTCGAATCCCGCACGGAACAAATATTTGTATGGCCTACAGATAGTTGTTCCGGGTGATGCTGGGTGCGTTACCACCCAGGATACAGGAGAAATTCCTAATTTGGGGTAAATTTAATAAAAAAATTGTCATAAAGAACATTCCATGTTCAAAATCATTCCAAATATTTTTCGTTCAATTTTTTAATCTTAAGAAAAAAAAAAACTAAAAATTGCGCACAAAACTTCAAGACAGTACCTACTTCTAAAGACAGTTTTGTTTACATTAGATTTTTTGGAAACAATTGTTTTGGCTGTTGGAAACTGATTCGCGTATTCACTGATTTGGAAACTATCGAATAAAAATACAATATTTTTGTGTATGTATGTATAGTACTAAATAGTGCGCTTTCTGATGTACATAGTTCGTGATTACCTGTAAGATTATATGTACATTTTACAAAAGATATGTGTGTTATTTTTGACCCTTAGTATGTATTCATTGCCCGCCTCTCTGTTCCCCGAAAAATACAATCGAGGTATCTTCAAGGCATGAGTGAACCGGTTCATCCTAGGCAAGCGCCCTCCACCTTAGGTCACATCATCACTTAAGGCGACGATATACGACTTTTACAGATTTTAAACACAATCACGTCAAAATGTGCAGTGTAAATGTTTTGAAAAAAATATATGTTAAACTAGAACATTCTCTTAATCACTTAGTAAGTGAATATTTTTAATTATATTCATATTATATAGTTTAATTAATACGTGAAGTTGTGTCTGACGCGGACAAAACATTGACAATCACACAAAATCTACCAGGTATAATTAAACGAAACTTACACCATCTTACAGACAATTTTATTATCTATCTTTTAGTATACGCCTTTTTTTGAATTTTGAAAGAATACTACTTTTATTTGATTTTTTCGACTAAACTCCGAGAGTTTTGGACGCAAAACTGATGCAGAACGGACGCAGTCTGCGTCCAAAACTTTCAAAATTTAGTCGAAAAAATTAAATAAAAGTAGTATTCTTTCAAAATTAAAAAAAAGGCGTATACTAAAAGATAGATAATAAAATTGTCTGTAAGATAATGTAAGTTTCGAATAATTATACCTGGTAGATTTTGTGTGATTGTCAATGTTTTGTCCGCGTCAGACACAACTTCACGAGTTAAGTAAACTATTTTAACTTAATCAAAAATATTCACTTCCTATATGATTAAGAGAATGTTCTAGTTTAACATATATTTTTTTCAAATCATTTACACTGCACATTTTGACGTGATTGTCAGTTTAAAATCTGTAAAAGTCGTATATCGTCGCCTTAAGATCAGTATATCTATTCTGTTATTCTGGTATAGTATTCTGCTCACAGATATAGATAGACCTAGATAACGCAAGAGCAACTACTTCGCGTGCCATTTTTGTACATAAGCTACGTACAAAAATCATAAGTAAAAAAATAAAGTAAACGTGTCCTTCTATCGGTAAGTCATTTTGTGAATAATGTTATGCGTAATTAATTTAAAAAGCAATTATTTTTAATCTAATACCCTCAGTAATACCTGGTAATACCAAATTTGAGAAAAACAAAACATTCTGACGTCATAATAGGTAGTCAAAAAGTTTTCATACTGATTGTGATACTTGCGTTATCTAGGGTCGGTCTAATCTGCTACAATCTGCCTCGGCGAACACCTAGGTGAAGTGAGCTGTCATCCGTCCCGACGCTAGGATTTTACAAAGCACTACAATATAGACATAGCCACAGATATATATCTGTGGACATAACTAAGCCCATGGACTTAATATAGTCTGTATTATTAAGTCCATGGCTAAGCCAAAGTACTTGCTTTCTACCTAAGTCACATTTATTGTTCTCACCATAAGAAATTGCGAAGTACCTCAATGAGGGTGGGTATGCCTCGAAGCACACCCATTTTGAAATGCACCCAACGAAGCGCACCTAAAGTATTCCTCGAAACGCACCCGTTAGGTGCGCTTAGGAAACAAGCCCAAATGACTAGAAAATAGGTTTTATCTATAAGTTCAAATAGTTATTTCACGAGAAAATTGCTTTTAAATTTTGCAATCTGCGGTACTATTGTTGCAATCTCCATCGGTGAACACCTAGGTGAAGTGAGCTGTCATTTGTCCCTTAAAGCAGACGGACGGATGACAGCTCACTTCACCTAGGTGTTCACCGAGGGAGATTGTAACAGAATAGACATACATCTATACTAATATTATAAAGCTGAAGAGTTTGTTTGTTTGTTTGGTTGAACGCGCTAATCTCAGGATCTACTGGTTCGAATTAAAACAATCTTTTTGTGTTGGATAGTCCATTTATCGAGGAAGGCTATAGGCCCATGCGAAGCCGGGTCAGGTCGCCAGTACTTGTATATTCATGCTAGTCTTGTACGCCTTCTTAGGTCGCCCGCCTCCCATATATTTGACATCGATGAAGGAAAACGTGGTGAGAAAACCTGGACTTATTAAAAAGTCTATAATCACCAATCCGCCTTTAGCAAGCATGGTGATCAATGCTCATGCCTTCTCTGTATGAGAAGAAGGCCTTTGCCCTGCAGTGAGACAGTTATTGGCTGGGACACAGTACAGTTTTACTAGGCTTTAAATGGGAAGCTTAGATTTTGAAATAGACCACGCGGAACACTGAGAGTGAAGCCAGAAAAGCAAATACAAATTCAAAAGCGAATACCTACAATCTCATGATTGTATTCGCTTTTAAATTTGTATTTTTTATACAAATTCTTCAAAACTTCACTCTCAGTGTTTCGCGCGGTCTATCTGCCTTTTTGTTTCATAATCTGAGATGGGAAGTACGAAAATAATAATAAACCGTTCATTTTCAGGTAATAAAGACCCAAAGAAGAATACCTTAACTTAAGCATAAATATAACAATTGTGTTAATACGTGTACCTACGTAGTTCTATGTGTATTGTGTTTGTGTTGTATGTGTATGTAGTTGTGTTGTGTAATGTCTATGTAATTCGACTAGCAACGCCATCTATTTTTAAACTTGGGTACTATTTACGTTGTACCAAAGGTGTCTTCAAGCACTGACATTCGTTGAACTCAGAAATCAAATTGGGAAACAAAACGCCATTAATTCCACTGATACCCCAGTGGAACTAATGTACTCAGTTTACTGCAAATGTGTGTAGATGTAGGTATTCCAAGTGCAATACTTTATCTTTAACTTAACCGAATTAAATATTATAAAGATGTCAAATGTGTTTTAAATATTTATTGGCAGTCCGTATTTAGATATTAAAAATGTCAACTAGAATGTTTAAATTAATAGGCGTGCATAACTCGACATCTCGACTTCTCAAGATAAGTATCTCTCTCTAATTCTGATTAGAGCGCATAAGTTAATAAAATAACATGATCAATTTTAGTTTTTTCAAATGTGGTATTTAAGATTTTGATTTATGATATTGTCCAAACACGTCAAATTAGTTACGGAGACAACTTCTGCAAAAGTAATGCAGATTCAGAGATGTTTTTTTACATAAATTCATATACGTAAAAAGCAGTTGGAATAATAAAATAAAATCATGCAAGTCGAGTTATCAAGTTTTTTACCCCAGGCAACGATATATAGTACAACTTTGACTTTGACTTTGTACTCGAAAGACGTTCACTGCTGGACATAGGCCTCCCTAAGGGGGGGTTTTTGCCATAATCGCCACGCTTGGCAGGTGGATTGGCGATCGCAGTATGGTTGTTACAAAAGCACAGAGAACGCTGCTGCCCATTCTCTGGTAAGTCCCTTAGTCGCCTCTTACGACACCCACGGGAAGATATGGGATGGTGCTATTCTTTACGTCCGACACCACACGAATAACTGACTATTGACTTTATAAATATAAAAAAAAATATTATGTACAATTGGAAGGTTCACAGGAAACAAGTGCCCTAAAGACTACCAGCATTACCAGGTATGGCAATCATAATTCTTTGCCCAAGAAAAGGTCAACCGTCTGGTCACGATTGATATTATTGCCAATATCTCTAAACCTTATTGTCTTTCGAAAACTGGAACTATTGAATAATTTCGGGGTCTGATTGTTACAGGTGGTGCCCTATTGTATAAAACAAAGTCGCTTCTGCTGCCTGTACGCTATATCACTATCATCATCATGTCAACCTTTAGACGCCTACTGCTGGGCATAGGTCTCCCCCAAGGTGGGGTTCAGTGGTGATCGCCATGTTTGGCCGATGCATGGTGGCGATCGCAGTAGGTGTTATGGTACTCAGAAGGACGCTGCTGCCAATCCTCTGGTCAATATCCCTCTGTCGCCTTCTACGACACCCACGGGTAGAAATGGGGTGCTGCTATTCGTGGCCGGCACTGCACTTATACTAACGTCTGTAACTCTGTAGTACGCTTAGATCTCTTAAACTCCGCAACGGATTCGGCAATAGATAGAGTGATTCAAGAGGAAGGTTTGTACGTATAGTTTGATTTACAGTGCGAAGCCGGGGCTAGATTCTTGACAAGAAGAGCCAACCCACAATTTCTCAATAGTTAAATTAATAACGTTAAACAAAGAAAAATAGCAGGATTTGTACAAAAAAAAAATAAAGATGTTTAGAGAAGTTGTATTCTTGGGTACCTAAACAGTATATTCGGGCATTTACATAATTTTGAAAACCCCGCAAAAAAAGGGAGTAGTTTAACGAAAAACTCATTATTTCAGAACGAAACTGTAACTGACAGTAACAGTGACACTGACAGCCACCGTTTCGCAGTTTTACACTGAAATTGCATCGTTTTATGGCAAATAATATCACAAATAATGATTATTTATCACTTGTCTGCCAATTTGATAGATCCGTATGTCTATTCTGTTACAATCTCCCTCGGTGAAGACCTAGGTGAAGTGAGCTGTCATCCGTCCGTCTGCTTTGTCAATTCCTAGCATCGGGACAGATGACAGTTTACTTCACCTAGGTGTTCAACGAGGGAGATTGTAACAGAATAGCACTACCGTTAACGTCACTTGTAGCTTTCTTTTTTTTATAAACACAAAATGGGCATCGAGACGAAGAAGTGTTATTTTCATTTTGTAATATTTTAATTATTTAAAAAAAAAAAATATGGTAAGTATATCAATCTACTCCTGGTAATGTATTCTTCACATTGAAAAATATTTCAAAAGTTCTAAATTATTTTTTCATTCAAATGAATGTAATGTATCTGGCATGATTCTTTAATATGTCTAAAAACTTTATTATTCAGCAGTAAAAGTTCAATGAACATTCCTAACTTATGCTTTTTACTTTTTATCAGCGTTAAATATCCAAACTAAAGTCGGTGACGATTTGACGAAGTTAGCTGACAGCGGGTGGATGCGAGCTGTCCAAAATCGGGTTGGTTGGCAATCTCTGGGGGAGGCCTACGTTCAGCTGTGGACGGCAATAGGCTGATTTAGTATAATACAATACAATTACTTAAAAAAATCGTGAGTTTGTCCTTTTGCCAGAACTAAAGGTAATTATTTTGTAAATAGATTTTCAACTTTATCACAAAAAATAAGGTTCATATTCAATTGGGAAAATTGTATAGTTTAGATAGCTAATGAAACACGCGAGGAGGTTGTTCAAAGACAGGAAACTTTATTCACTTAGGCATAGACAATGTTGTACACTTCTATAGAGTTAATACCAGATGACAGGAATAGTATCTATGTCTATTATACTCTTTGATCTATGTTCAAAACATTATTTTGATAACAATTTTAACACCTCCACTTATCAAAATAATCGAAACTTGGTAAATTCAGTACTTACCTATAACTAAATAATCTAAAAAACATACAGCCATCAAACAATACTATAAATACCTAGTTTTTTAACAAAATAGTTATGTTTTACACTACTCAACCCTTTAGTCAGTAGGTCTGCGGGCATTTCAGATGTTGGTAGATAAACTATTTTTACAAGTTTGTTAGCAACAGCTTCTCTAACAAAATGGTGACGCACATCAATGTGCTTAGTGCGTTTATGGAACAATGGATTTTCTGTCAACTTCTGAGCCCCCTGATTATCATTGTACAACGTAATAGTATAATTACAAAAGTCTACAATCTCATTCAACAAGTTTTTTAAATATATAGCCTCTTTACAAGCCTCCGTGATCGCCATATATTCGGCTTCTGTACTGGACAAAGCTGTAGTCTGTTGTTTCTTACATTCATATGAGATAACAGAACCTGAGAACTTGAAGCAAAAACCTGTATAGGATTTTCTATCCAAGATATTTGAGGCCCAGTCTGCATCAACAAAACCTTCTAAGTTACAATTATCTTTACTAAACATCAGTCCATAAGATTTAGTTTTACATAAATATCTTAATATTCGTTTTGCATGCTTCCAATGGGTGAGCGAATAACAATTATTAAATTGACTCAAAAAACTTACACTATAAGAGATTTCTGGGCGAGTTAAAACGCTTAGATACATTAAGCTTCCTATCAATTGTTGATAAGGGTATTGTTTACAAACTTCTATACTTTTCTCCAGCTTTAGATTACTCTCAACGGGAGTATCAACAACATTGCAATTTGTCATACTGAATTTATTTAAAATGTGATCCACAAATTGTTTTTGATCTAAGGAAATACTGCCATTTTCATACATTTTTATCCTAATGCCCAAACATTGTTTTAACTGACCCAAGTCCTTTATTTTAAATTTTTGCATCAAAACAATCTTAATCTCATTTACCATATCATTATTATTAGAAAATATGAAAACATCATCTACAAAAATTGCTATAATAATAATAATATGTTCCTTTATACACCTTTTTATATATAAACATGGTTCTAATTTTGACTTTACAAAGTTGGACTTTAATAAACAATCATTTATTCTCATATTCCAAGCCCTGGCTGATTGTTTCAAACCATAAATTGCTCGTTTTAATTTTAGAACACAATTTTCTTTACAATCTAAGTTAGGAGGAGCTTGCATGTATACATTTTCGTTCAGGTAACCATTTAGAAAAGCTGTAGTGACATCCCAATGAGTAATTTTAAAGTTAAGTTTCACACTTAAAGCAAATAAAAGTCTTAATGTAGAGTAACGAAGCACTGGTGAGTATGTCTCTGTGTAGTCCACACCTTCTTTTTGAGTAAAACCTTTTGCAACCAGCCTAGCCCTATAACGCACTTTATTATTACTTTCGAACTTTTTCTTAAAAACCCATTTACACTGCACTACCCTATCAGCTTCTTTCCTGTCAACGAATTCCCATGCTTGATTGTCGTCGAAAGCCTTCAGTTCCTCTGTCATCGCCTGTTCCCACTGCTCCTTCTCTGGTCCATTCATTTCTGCTTCATAGCTGAGTTCTTCACCACAAGCTTCCAGCTGGTCCAAAACACAAAGATTAGTCATGCCATATCTTTCTACTGGTTTTCTTTTACGCTTACTAACCTCCACAATTTGAGCTTCCTCTTTTAAGATTGAGTCATTTTCAGTTTCAGGCATTGATTGATATGAATCGTCTTGGGAACTTGACGAGTCACAGATGTATGTAGAATCGTTTGGGTCTATAACTGAATTTTCTGTTAGACTTTCATCTACTTCTGAATTTTTATCTTTCTCTGGCATTTCCTCTTTATTTTCTCCTTCATTATTTACTACTACTTGAGCTGTGCCTGAATTTTCTTTTTCAATAATAATAACATTCCTGCTTGTAGTAATCTTTCTAGTTTTTGGGTTATATAACCTGTATCCTTTCACATTATCTGGATACCCAACCAAAATTAATTTTTCAGCCTTCTTATCCCATTTTTGTCTATGAACTTTGGGTACATGCACCATTACTTTACTTCCGAATATTCTGACATGGCTCAGGTCTGGCTTCCTGCCTGTCCACTTCTCGAATGGTGTCATCATGCCTAAACTGGCGGCTGGCGTTCTGTTCATGAGGTATACTGCAGTGTTTACTGCTTCTCCCCAAAAGCTTTTGTTGAGATCTGCTTCAAACAATAAACATTTAGCCCGTTCAACCACAGTTCTGTTGAACCTTTCTGAGAGTCCATTCTGCTCTGGAGTGTGAGGATTAGTCTTCTGATGTACGATTCCTGTTTGTTTCAAGAAGTTTTCCATCTCTCGTGAACAAAACTCACCTCCGTTATCTGTTCTCAATGTTTTTATCGTGTTTCCCGTCTGATTCTCAACCAAAACTCTAAATTCTTTGAAATGCTGGAAGACCTGGTTCTTTTCCTTTAAGAAGTAGACATAAGTCATTCTGCTGGCATCATCCACGAACAGAAGAAAGTACTTTGCCTGTCCAATTGATTTGGTCTCCATCGGCCCGCATAAATCTGAGTGTATTACTTCCAGTAGTATGTCACTTCTATGATTAGCAGATGGGAAAGGTAAACGTGTCTGTTTTCCTTCACAGCCCACTTCACAGTTCTGGATTCGTATGTCAGCTTTCTTGTCAAAAGAAACCCCTTCCACAGCACCTTCTTTCATTTTCTCTAGGCACTTACTATTTATATGTCCTAGCCTTCTATGCCACATTGTCATAGCAGATAACAAGTTCTCTGATTTCAGTATTTCTAACTTGTACACACCGTTGGTTAAACATGCAACACCAATAAGCTCATTTACTTTATTATATATCAAACAGACATCCTTTTTGAAAGTTACTCTGTTGCCATTTGCTATTAATTGGCTAACTGAGAGTAAGTTTGTTGTGAGCTTTGGTATGTACAAAACATTTTTCACTATCACATCATGCTGAGAACCGTTTACGCATGTTGTTATCTGTGTTTCACCAACACTTACAACAGACACAGTCATTTGATTTGCAACTACTATTTCTTTGTTTTCATGCACAGGTCTGGTTCGCAGTAAACATTCTCGATTTGCAGTCATGTGTGCGCTTGCGCCCGAATCGATGTACCAGTCTTCTGTGCTAAAATTCCCATTGAAAAACGCAGCACTAAAAGCATTTAAAGTTTTCTTAGTTTTTAATTCGGGGCATTTATTCTTGTAATGACCGATTTTCTTACAATTATAGCATTTTATTTGTTTACTGTTTGAACTGTCACTATTTGACGTTGACGTTTGTGATGATTTGACACCGCGGTTAGTGTTGCCACTTTTCCACCGCTGTTTATTTGACCAAAAGGCAGTGTCTTTTCCAGTAGTGCCAACCTCCTCACACATGTCGAGTAACTTTGTCTTGATGACGTCAGAGCTAATGGCGATTCCGGAATGTTCGATCGCCATTATCATTGGTGAAAACTTATCTGGGAGTCCCGCCAAAAGTAACGATCCAGTCCACTCATCAGTGATCTCAAAACCTGTCCCCTTCAATTTCTGCGCCGTTTCCACTACTTGAGATACGTAGTTTGTCATGGAATCGCAGTTTTCAAGGCGAATTGAAATTAACGTTCGAAGCAAACTGATTTTTCGTTGATACCCTGTATCATCAAACAATTGCTTCAATTTGTCCCATACACCTTTCACTGTAGTTTCACTCTTGATGTGCGCGTACAATGAGGAGTCAATAGTCATCACGAGTTTGGCTTTGGCTTTCTTCATCTCAGCTTCACTGATTTCCGTTGGTAGTTTTTCTAAGTCAATTCCCTCGAGGAGCAAAAAATTGCTTGTCGCGAACGCCCAATCGTCGTAATTTTCGCGACCTTTTAGCTTCGGCACATTGACTAGGTAGCCCGACGTCGACATTATTACTTTTAGAGCACAATCTAACTATTTTATTACTTAATAATTTTAAAAAGATGAGTCTGGGCCCATAACCTAATGAAACACGCGAGGAGGTTGTTCAAAGACAGGAAACTTTATTCACTTAGGCATAGACAATGTTGTACACTTCTATAGAGTTAATACCAGATGACAGGAATAGTATCTATGTCTATTATACTCTTTGATCTATGTTCAAAACATTATTTTGATAACAATTTTAACAATAGCTTGATGGGCTCAGCCTGTAACTACTTTATTTAAATAACTAACTACTCTCTCTCTACTTAAGGCGATTCTCACACGACGCCGCTTACCGCCGCGGAGGGCGGAGGCGGCGAAGCGGATTTTGTAGCGGTGCGCCGCGCGGAGAGGCGAGGCGGTGAGCCCGCGTGTCCGCACGGTTGATGGGTTTCGATCAGTCAAACCACATGCGATTTAATTAAAAAATAAATGATTTTCATAAACTTACCAAGTCCTTTTTTTCTACGTCAGTTTGTCCTGGTCCAATTGTTTTATTTTTATATGCCTATCACTATATTGAGAGCTTTTCATGTACCAAATAGCAGGGCGACTTTCAAGCTCCGAAATAAACTTTTCGACATCGAAGTCCTTTTTAAAAAAAGTGTAACACAACCTATCCCTCAGAAATCCGCGCGGTAATGCGGTCGCTCGTGTGCCAAGCGCCGCCCCTACGCGCGGAACACCGCGCGGAGGGGCGGAGGCGGCGTGAGCGCCGCTGGTCTGTACGGTCAGGTGGTGTACGTGTGTTAGGCATCAGCGGTTTCTATACAAGCCAATGGAACATAAGATCCGCGTCACCGTGAACTGCGTCGGTGCGCGGCGTCGTGTGTTAATCGCCTAATAGTTTACGCAAGAAGTAAAAAGTAGTTAGGTAAATATTTAAATGGAAGTACTCTTACAGAGATTACGTCCTTGCAAACAAACCAACAATTTTATGTCTTTATAATATTAGTTCAGATATAAGCTTCTTGTTCAGCTGACCTGAGCCCAACTAATCCAACTATCAAAGATGTTAAAACCACAAAGGAATAAATAACAAAAGCTCCTAAAGTCAGGTGTCAACAAAACAGACCACAGACCGTACTCCGTTAGCTTTGTGACAAGATTAGTAAGATTTGCATCGACTCGAATTGAGATCAAATTATCGGTAAAGGAATTCTGTTGTAATAGGGGCTTTTAAGAGGGCCCTTTCTAGACCTTCTATCGTCAACACGAGCATGATTTAAAAAAAAAAAATATCCAACGCAATGTTTCGAAAATAAATGAGTGAGTGAGAACGCGATAACATAGCACGAAAACTGGCGCTTGGAGATTTCACAAAACTGCTTCCAGGAATTTTTTGAAAAAGCCTTACAAGTTTTCGACTGCCTATCTGACCTCCTCAACCCAGAAACTGCAGGGTAACACAATATCCCTTGGTAAGACTGGTTCTGGAGCTTCTGATTACCCATAACGACTGTCAAAGATCTACGAATGACAGCCGGGACCAACAGCTTCACGTGCTTTCCGAGGCACGGAGAGGTCTCGGTATGAAATGGATGGTCACCCATCTACGGATCGACCGCGGCAAGCGTGGCTTTACCATGACTGAGTGATTCGCACGGCTGTTACTTAGCTACGAGCCCCTATGTGTTAGTATATTAGAATCAAAAGGTTTCATTTATTTTAGACAAATAAAACGGTCACTGTCTGTGGAATTGTGATTGTCTGTAGAAACTCTAAAGGTGCGTGCGGATTAGAGGCAGCCTCGCCTGAGGCGCGCGCGGCTCGCCCTGTTGCCTCAAGTGCGTACGCGCCTCAGCCCGAGGCCTTTACGAGGCCTTCACGAGCCGTGCGTGGCGAGGCTGCCTCTAATCCGTACGCACCTTAAGGGTCTTCGCCCACGTCAGATAATCGGTAACTGAGGTTTTGTCGGAGAGAAATGGAACATATGAACTCCAATACCAACGCAAATGTCCCACAAAAAGTCGGTCTCACGAAACTATGAAATAATCGACCGATCCGATAATCAGTCCTACAACAAGTCTAACGTGGGCGGGCAACCTTAGTAAAATTTTGAATTTGGTTATTAGCCTCAATTGGGTTGATGACACCAAATAATTTCAACATACACAAATCACAAACATACATAAATCCATTTAATCAAGTCACAAAATGTCCTTTTCTCTTTCATAATATTATAAGGAAAGTCCGAACCTCGGGGATTATATGTACTATAAAGATTTATTACTATATGCACTTAGCGTGGACCCCATAATATGGAGTCTACTTGTGCCATAGAAGGCATGAGCATTTATAACTGTTACACCATAACTTCTGAGGGCCTGGTACGTGTCTACAGACTAAACGCATCATAAATGCGATCGATTTATGACTTTGAAGTACTAGTTTCGTACAATAAATATTTATTTATATATTAAGATACCGAAAATTGATAAAAAAATAAACATAAAAATTTTAATATTAAAATACAAATCACATCATATTGTTCGTTTCATAAAAGATGTCCATAACAGACATGAGATCCTATCATGGCATGACAGCCATCAACAAAAAAAAAAACAAAAACAATATTATACTCAAAAAGACTGAGAAAGACTGGTCACAAATAGCCCTTGATAGAGAAAAGTGGAAAGAGGGTAGAGAGGTAGAGAGGTCATGGTCCTGAAAAAAAACAGTACAGAAAGACAATCAATAAAAAAGAATCAAAAACAAGGAATTAACAATTAACAATTTAACAAAATGTTTATCACCCATACCGTACCTACTCCTTTTTGTGGGTTGAGTCCTATCTGCTAAAATACGTCCAATTATTTTCAAACGCACTTATAACAGTAATTTTTTCTTTTTAAGATTTATTAAAATATTGAATGCCATGTCTGTGCATTGTTAGGTCTGTGATTTTTACTTGTATTCGTAAGTTGTTCGCCAGATGGCGTCAGTAGTGTTTTACGAAGTATTGTAGAGGTGGGGTGGAGGCAACGAATGCTTAAGGTTATTTGGTCAGGGAAGCGCCTTAAGGTTGAAGATTCTGCAGTCGAAGTTGTTGAGAGCTTATGTTTACCTAGGACAAACGGTCCAGTTAGGTAGCGCCGCAGAGTGGCAGCCGCGCACCGAGACGAAATGGCGGCAGCCCTCCAAAAGGTGGACCGACGACCTGCAGTGCTATTCTGTTACATTCTCCTTCGGTGAACACCTAGGTGAAGTGAGATCCATCCGTCTGCTTTATTCCTTAGCATCGGGAGAGAATAGACATTCAGCTCCGAGCCGCGGCAAGTCGCTCGATGAACGACACCGGTTGGAGGTCTTTAGGTAAGACCTATGCTTAACAGAAGGCGTCTAAAGGTTGAGATGATGATGATTTATTTATTTTTTAAGTCACCATGCTACATGATAGTCGTGTTTCCAATTCGAAAACTCACATGAATCGGAGGCGGGCTTGTGCTAGGCCCACTGATAGTTCAAGTTCTTTGTGACAGAAGAACACAATTTTATAAAGGGTCCGGTTCTCTCTTTAAGGTACTGAACCCTAAAAAGTCGATGTTGTGTGAGTTGGTATTGTATCGATTACATTTAAATCTGTACAACAGTTTATAGTAAATATAAATCAATAAAATGTCGAAGTATAAATTTCAATACTTGAACATTTATTAATATATTTATTTATTAATATGGCCACCACGTAAGAGATGGCGGTACAACTTGGTCGGCTTCCTTAAGAACTTTCAAGAAATGGCGCAATGTCGAAACTGATGGAAATAATGGAGGGAGGCCATTTGCCCTGCCGTGAGACAGTATGGGCTAAACATAATATAAATAAATAAATAATGTATTAATATTGCCAACACCACTAACATTACAGCTTACCCCAAATTGGTAGCGTGGTCTTAAACAATATTTTACAATGTTTTTTTAACCACAAAGCTCAATTATTATTATTGTGTATAGTAAACAGAAATAAAAAATGATAAATAAATCAGAAAGAATTCTTAAGATATCTTCTATGACATGGAAATTTCGAAAGATAGGGGTAAGCGAAATATAGCATAATATTGTGAATGATAAGGGTTTGATATAATAATAATAATATATGGGCACAAATCACACACGGCCATCTGACCCCAAACTAGGGAGACCCTGTACCACAGTATAAGTATTAGTACTACCGTTTTATTTTTTGTTGTAGAATTTTAAAATCACGCATCACCATATGTCACTAAATGTTTACGACAACTGTGCAGATTCGATTCTGGATTTCTGGCTCCATCAAAAACTCGACAATGAAAGTGGGAGTGACAATGACCAAGAGGTCGGTCAGTCATGCAGTGCTATACCATCAAGTATTTATCAGAACAAGACCTCTACCCAGGAATAAGAGAAAATATTGTTATTTATGCCATTACAAAAAATAACGTATATTTGTATGTTTGGCTTGTTCAAAGTAGAAATGCCGACGCTGCAAACTTAGCGATCAAAACCCCTTGCAGGTTTTTAATTTTTATATAGAAGCATACCTTTTAGTTTTGTTTTTTAGATATTGTATATCTATAAGAGTTAAATAATGAAAAGAGTTTTTTTGATTATTTAATATTTGTTAATTTTGTACTAGTTTAAAAAAGACATTGTCTTTTGAGACTGATAAGTTGAATTTGTTTAATTTGTAAGACGATCTCTTAAGTTATTATCTTTTTGTTATTTTGCACTTATTACTTAGTAAATAATAAAGAATATAACAAAAATAAACTTTTAAATAATTGTTGTTTTAATTCAGAAAAAAATAACAATAAATATGGGAGTCCCTGGGACTCATAGAAGGTATTTCACCTAGTGAATTGAGGGTTAAATCAAGTTTTTACAAAATACTGATTACATTATTCACGTTGCTTCTATATGTGAAAACAATGCAGGAAAGGACCAATAAAATGCATAAAAAAAAAAGAATCAAGATAAAAAGATAAAAGCCATATTTATTTATAATATTAAGTAGATTAAAGTATGGATAGCAGGTATGGATTAGTATAGAAGTATGGATGTACCTACAAATATGTACGGAACCCTCGGTGGGCGAGTTCAACTCGCACTTGTCCGGTTTTTTTTATAAAGTTGAAAATCTATCAAAGTAATTTAACAGATTGTTCTAGCTTGATGTTCTGGCCTCTGTACATAACTGTCTGCCTACTACTCTGTCTGCGTAAATTTCAGAATTAAGCCAAAGTCCTGAAACATCCCACGGGAATACAACAAAGGGATGGATATTATCCTATGACGTGATAAGCTAGATCAATATCTATACGTGTGCCAAATTTCATCTCATTCAAAGGGTAACAAACATCCTTATATCTACATGTTTATTCATCCAGTCATCATCCATACATCTCCGCTAAGTTAGGACCCTTTTCCTGTCATGCGTATTTTTGCCCGCGCGCGGATCTGTGGGCTAATTCACGTAACTAAAGAAGTGTTGTTGCAGTGCAGTTGCAGTTAAGTTTCGATCAAAACAACGCTTTTCGTATTCTCTACCACTGTCAGACACGCTCGCGTCAAGTTCGCGTCACGCGAGCGCATTAACGGCATTCTACTGTTGCGCGTCTTTGATACGTGCTTCGGAACGCAACATGATCGGTATTCTACTATTCGTTTGACGTTTCAAAATGACAGTTAAAAGGTACTAAAATCTGTACTGGGGTATTATTTGAATCTTATAATAACGTAATATTCAGATTCTATTAAATTATTTAGTGAGTAATATTTTTGTCTCATGTGGCTACACCATAAGTAAGTTTGGTAGAGTTTGGTTGTCGCACAGCTGACGTGCAGTTCACGCGCAGCTTACGCGCTTTTCAAAGATTACAAGAATACCGTTTATCACTCAAACTTGAACTTAACTGCAACTGCACTACAACTTCATCGGCGCGTCATAAAATTACGTGAATTAGCCCTCTGGTCCGCATGAGGGTGATAGCACACTCTTGGCCTGGCCACACGCAGGACAAAGATTTCGTTTGCCGCTGCAGTGTCATGCGTGTCGCCAGTGACTAAACTCGTGCGTAATATGACCATGCGTGAGACCCGCGTCACAGTATAAACAACACTGAAGACAGAAGAACGCCGCCCGCATGCGGTTAGAACGCACGCGGAATAACATAGGAAAAACATGTATGAATTGATAGGATGCGGGCAGCCTGCACGCGGACCAGAGGGCTAATTCACGTAATTGTATGACACGCCGATGAAGTTGTAGTGCAGTTGCAGTTAAGTTCAAGTTTGAGTGATAAACGGTATTCTTGTAAAAATTGAACTGCGCGTAAGCTGCGCGTGAACTGCACGTCAACTGTACGACAACCAAACTCTACCAAACTTACTTATGGTGTAGCCACATGACCGAAAAAATATTACTTACTAAATAATTAAATAGAATCGAGTACATTTCGTTATTATATTATTAAAATAATAACCCAGTACAGATTTTAGTGCTTTTTAACTGTCATTTTGAGACGTCAAACGAATAGTAGAATACTGATTATGTTGCGTTCCGAAGCACTCACCAAAGACGCGCAACAGTAGAATGCCGTTATTGTGCTCAGGCCCCTTATTCACAATCATTCGTTTCGATTCCGTACCGAATCGAAAGTCAAAAGATATCGAAGATGTCCTTAAAACGCAATTCACAAATCCGAAACCGAATAATTTTGACAGTTCAACGAACATACGAAGACTGAAGTCGGCAATGACATTGTCGAATACGGTTCTTTACCGACACGGAAACGTATCGAATGGTTGTGAATAAGGGGGCTGGTGACGCAAACTTGACGCGAGCGTGTCTGACAGCGGTAGAGAATACGAAAAGCGTCGTTTTGAACGAAACTTAACTGCAACTGCACTGCAACAGCACTTCTTTAGTAACGTGAATTAGCCCACAGATCTGTGTGCGGTGGAAAATACGCATGACAGGAAAGGGTCCTTACACTAAAGTTAAGCTCCTAGAAAATATTCAAACATTATTATTAACCGATTTCAAAAATGGAGGAGGTTCTCTATTCGTCGGAATCTTTTGTTTTTTTTTTATTATCAAATAGGCTTGCGTTTGACCGCAATTCACCTGATCTTATGTGATAATGCGGCGAAAGTTGGAACACGCTTGCCTAGGATGAACCGGTTCACTCGTGCCTTGAAGATACCCAGATTATTGTTGTATGTAAGTTCACCGATAATTTGAAACAGCCGGGACCGATTTGGAAAATTTTCTTTTTGTTTAAAAGGGTAGACTTCACAAATGGTGTCATATAAATTTTATCGAATTTGATTTAGCACTTTTGGAAAAAAAACCGACAGAAAGCAAATAATTATACACAGATGATGTTTTAAGTTTCTCCAATCTTGTAATTTCAATCTCTGTTTTGACTGTGTTGCCGTTTCTTAATGGATTTGAATGATAGGGACGTACTAAAAAGCGAAAAACCGAAAACTTTTTTTTTACAAAAAAGACAACCGCCTTCAATAACTGCAAAACTATAGCATAGAAAACACATGACTTTACTTTAGGAAGTCGGTGGCTTTGTTTTGTTTGTTGTTTTGTATTACCACCGACTTCCGAAACTAAAGTCATGAGTGTTCTGTTAATTATATAGAACCACTAAGTCATGCGCTCCTAGCTCATAGTACTTGGATATAAAATAGCGTGGAAACTGGTGTCTTCCACTGAGTCATAAATAATTCCCTGGTTCTAAAGTCGTGTCATTAGTCAATGTTTGTATCAGACTCAATTCAAAAAGAAAAAAAAGAAAAAAGAAAGAAAGAGAAAAAAAAAGAAAGAAAAAAGAAAGAAAAAAGAAAAAAAAAGAAAGAAAGAGAAAGAAGAGAGTAAAAGAAAAGAAAGAAGAAGAGAAGAGAAGAGAAGGAGAAAGATTTTGTGTAAAATTAAGGAGCGAGTAAAAATAGTGGTCTATTTTTACTCGCTCCTTAATTTTACACAAAATCTTTATAAATTGTAGCCTATGTATTATTCTGATCATATAAGCTTTGATACTGTAAAGTTTCATCGAAATCCGTTCCGTAGTTTTTGTGTGAAAGAGTAACAAACATGTATCCATTTTCACAACCTTTAGGATTTATAATATTAGTAGCGACCCGCCCCGGCTTCGCACGGGTGCAATATAGATCAAACTATACGTATAAACCTTCCTGTACGGTGCAACCGTACATTGCGAAATTATTGTACATACCGCGTCAGCATATCCGCCAACATTAATAATTAATTTTCACTTACTTACAATTTAGTTCACTACCGGTCATCGAACGCACCGTGTGTTCTCACGTATCAATATCATATCAGTATCATCTATCATTTATTCTTAAACCTATCTCTATTTGAGTTTTGGTGTTAACTTAAGTGTAATAAACTGTTGAACCTTCAAAAATCAAAAACATCAAAAATTATTTATTTGCATAAATAAGCTACAGAAGGTTGGTAAAATGTACAGAATTGTTCTCTTATTCTGCCTTTAATTTCGGCGTGCAAATATAAAACAAAGTTACTTAAGACATTTCAATTAATAAAGATAAAGGTGTATTATTATGTAGACAGTTTAAACCGCAGATTCTTAGCAACAGAAGAATTCTAACTTAATGTAAGATCAATAAGACTACTAAAAATAGTTGGTACCTTTATCGATCGTAATCATTCACATTAACCAGATAATCCCATTAATATGTTATAATTAAATTAATTAAATGTCAATTTACTCATGGAAAAAAAAAATGTGAATAATAATAAATGTCTATAGAAATTATGTCAACAATGGTAGAGTACAGTAATAATATGTGAATGACCAGAAAAAAAACTTACAATTTACAATTTAAAAATTCATGTACACTATCATGGATTTGTATCATTTAATATCATAGCATCCTATCAGTAAAAGCTGCACAGTACAATACCGTAGGTACAGTTCCTCTTGAATCACTCTATCTATTGCTGTAATGCATTAAAATCTGTCGCGCTGTTTAAAAGATCTAGCGTACTGACAGCGGGATGTAAAGAAGATAAAGATAGTAGGATAGTTACTAGTAGAAAGTAGGATAGTATTCATGAATAAGACATTAGAGTACTTTTCATCATGATCATCATCATCAACCGGAAGACGTCCACTGTTGAACATAGGCCTCCCCTACAGAACGCCATAACGAGCGGCAACCTGCCGCTTGCATCCACCGGTTACCCGCGACCTTAAGACTGCGCCGAGCAAAATAATTCAAAACAGTCGTCACTGTTAAAGTGATATAATCAATACTTTTACCATAATTACCATAAAAAATATGTAATGAATACAAAAAATAAGAATACTGTTATTAATTTAATAGACAAAAATACGTAAAGTTGTCCAAAAGTCTATAAAAAAACTCGTATTTAGTTGAGTTTTGATAGTTAACTGTGTTTTTTTTTTCACTAACTTGAATTTATGTTAATCTTTAATATTCATACTACAATTTGTAGTTTTTCATTTTCGAAATGTCGCTTAGTTATTTTATTATTAATTTTAGTTTTAATTGATGCGCTGTTTTGAATCATACATACATACGTTGCGTATGATTCAAAACAGCGCGAAAAATTATTAATAAAATAACTTACAGTTTACTGTCAAAACTCAACTAAATACGAGATATTATTTTTAAAGATTTTTGTACAACTTTACGTATTTTTGTTTATTAAATTAAACAGTATTCTTATTTTTTGCCAACCACAATCGGTTAACGCATTCATTGTGGTATTCATTACATATTTTTTATGGTAATTATGGTAAAGGTATTAATTATATTACTTTAACAGTGACGACTGTTTTGAATTATTTTGCTCGGCGCAGTCTTAACGATGTCGTCGGTCCATCTGGTGGGAGGCTTAACAACGCTGCGTCTTCCGGCCGGAGTACCTTTAAATAAACAAAAATACCTTTTGTGTAGCGGATGTCTATTAGGAGGTAGCAAATACCTACGATCAGATGGTGCCTCAGGCTGTATGCCAAATTCCTAATAACATTACGTAATGCCTATGTACATAGCCACTAAGAATCAGAAACAGAATCAGAATCAGTTGGGTAAAAAAAGCTTTTTACAAAAAAGACAACCGCCTTCAAAAAGTGAAAAATAACTTTAGCACAGAACACACATTGACTTTACTTTCGAAATTCAGTGGCTTTGTTCTGTTTGTTGTTTTGTATTGCCACCGACTTCCGAAACTAAAGTCAATGTGTGTTCTGTGCTAAAGTTATTTTTCACTTTTTGAAGGCGGTTGTCTTTTTTGTAAAAAGCTTTTTATTTTCCGCTTTTTAGTACGTCTTTCTCATCCAAATCCATTAAGAAGAGATTGAAAGTTAACTACTACAAAGATTGATGAAACTAAAACGTCATCTTTGTAAAATTTTTGGGTATTTGTTGATTTTTCAAAAAGTGCTGAATCAATTTCGATAAAATTTATATAGAACCACCCCTGAAGCATACCCTATCCATAAAAAAAAGATTTTTCAAAATCGGTTTACGTTTGCCGGAGAAATCGCGTAACAAATCGCGCACATACTTAATGCAAATTTAAGACATACGGTTTTCTCATGGATGCCATTGTCAGAACTAGACCAAATTAAAATGGGACCACACGGGAAGCACTAGCTTTCAAATAAAAAAAGAATCATCAAAGTCGGTTCACCCAGTCCCAAGAAATCAGGTAACAAACATAAAAAAAAAAGAAAAAAAAAAAAAATACAGACGAATTGATAACCTCCTCCTTTTTGAAGTCGGTTGAAAACAAAAGCTTAGCCATGTGGTGCTGGCCGCGAATAGCACTCCGGTTCTACCCGTGGGGATCGCAGAACGCGACAGAGGGATATTGACCAGAGGATGGACAGCAGCGTCCTTCTGACCATAACACCTACTGCGATCGCCAACATGCATCGGCCAAGCATGGCGATTACGGCTAAACCCCCCCGTTGGGGGAGACCTATGCCCAGCAGTGGGCGTTTAAAAGTTGACATGATAATGATGAAAAAGAAAAGGTATGGATTTTAAATTAAAAGTGTTTGTAATAAATTAAACAAAGACTTAAATTTCATTTTCTTTACGATTTCAAAGCTTCCTATGCAAATATACACTTGGTTACAAAACTCAATATTGAAGGACCAAGAATGAGGCTAAGGTCATTAAATATAGGCTGCTGCAACAGCTTGTCACGTATCTCATGGCCACACTAGCTTGCACCGCCCGCCCATCAATTTCCAAGCCTTTCCGCGTGCCGCTTAACGTTTCCGGCTCTCATTTTGGGCGTTAAAAAAATAAAAACTAGCCCAAAGCTAAATTCAGATCTTTTCACTTCCTGAAGACAAAAGCCTTTGACAAAACTCTTCGCAGCACTGGAAAATATACAAAAGGTCACTAGAGCTTAAAAGTGTGCGAGCAAGATGGTATGATGTATCGCGTGAAGGGTGTGAGAGAGATAGCTAGCTGAAAATCAATTTATTAGTCAGTGACGTCACGTTTTACGCAGGCGCATTGCGGTTGCTCCCGGGAGAGGGTTGCTGAACTCGGGGTAATTTCCCCTAAATAGTGGAGTTTTCATCCAATAAGGGATTCAGGGCAAAATGTTTTTGTGATTAGTATTATTCTTTTTTTATTTAAAAATATTTTGAATTAGATATAACTATTGTGAGTACCTACTAGTAAACTTGTTTTATTTAATTAGGACAAATTTCACTAACCTTTTATAACAAGTATAAATCTTAAACTGCGAAAAAATTTTGAATTTATGACAGTTACATCCCTACAAACGAACTGTTAGACGTTAATTTTATTACACGTATTCTTTTAATCTAAGGTATAAGTTTGGTGAAATACACCATTTATAGAGTTCGTTCCTTGTTTTAAATTGGTGGCCAAAACATATACCTATTTAGATTTAGTGTGTATTGTCAAAATTGTAGCTTTCTTACATAAAGCTAGAAAATTAAACGTAGGAAAGTATTTCGTGATGAAGGTAATTTACTATTTAAGTACTAGAATTATACTTCTAGTGACAGCATATTACATTGCAATAAAGTTTTCGTAATTATTTTGTATTTTCAGTAATAAGGGTGTTTTATATGAAGTACTTTTTTATTCGAGGTTTTGATTTGGAAAAAAACAAGTTAAAAAAAAATGCTGAACTTAATTATGGAACTCGGTCCTAAAAAACTACTAAATGCATTACATGTAAATAAACAACACGCGACTAAACACACAAAAATAGATTACAAAACAATGTCCAACTACATGCGTAATTACACTTTGCGTGTGGCAACACCGCGCTCATCTGGGCGGCCCGAAATAGTGGCACGAGGGGGGGCATCAGTACTCGCGGCGGTGCCGCTCACGCCGCCCGCGCCATGGCGTCCGTCGCCGCTTGGCTGCCCTTCGCTCGAGCAGCCGCCATCGGATGGGTCCCCATCGCCACACACCCACTACCACCCCCCCCAGTCCCCAAAGATCGCCGCCGAGCCGAAGACGAGAAGCTCCTCATCAACGTATCTGGACGACGCTTCGAGACATGGCGGAATACACTCGAAAAATATCCCGACTCCCTCCTCGGGTCCACAGAAAGAGAATTCTTCTACGACGAAGACAGCAGAGAGTACTTCTTCGACAGAGACCCCGATATATTCCGACACATATTAAATTACTACAGGACTGGAAAGTTGCATTATCCCAAACACGAGTGTTTGACGGGCTACGACGAGGAGTTGGCTTTCTTCGGGATCCTACCCGATGTGATCGGAGACTGTTGTTATGAGGACTACAGAGATAGGAAACGGGAAAATGCTGAAAGGCTTATGGATGATAAGTTAAGCGAGGCGGGAGATCAGAGCCTGCCTCAACTGACAGACTTGCGGCAGAAGATGTGGCGTGCGTTCGAGAACCCCCACACTTCGACTGCTGCCCTGGTATTTTACTATGTGACCGGGTTCTTCATCGCGGTGTCCGTGATGGCGAACGTGGTGGAAACAGTGCCCTGCGGCCATCGGCCCGGCCGCGCGGGGACCCTGCCGTGTGGCGAGCGGTACAAAATCGTGTTCTTCTGCTTGGACACTGCGTGTGTGATGATATTTACCGCGGAGTATCTCCTCCGACTTTTCGCAGCGCCGGATCGCTGCAAGTTCGTGCGTTCCGTCATGTCGATTATTGACGTGGTCGCCATCCTGCCGTATTACATCGGTCTCGGGATTACTGACAATGACGATGTCTCTGGAGCCTTCGTGACCCTGAGGGTGTTCAGAGTGTTCCGTATCTTCAAGTTCTCCAGGCACTCTCAGGGGTTGCGAATCCTGGGGTACACATTGAAGTCGTGCGCTAGTGAGCTCGGTTTCCTTGTCTTCTCGTTGGCAATGGCGATCATTATCTTCGCTACTGTGATGTTCTATGCTGAGAAGAATGAACAAGATACTAATTTCACATCCATTCCTGCTGCCTTCTGGTACACCATAGTGACGATGACGACATTGGGGTGAGTAGTTAAATATTAATTGATCACTGAATCCATTAAAGCTATTCGAGTGTATTGATCGGTCGTCACCGGTCAGAGCTGGAATGCATCTACCCGTAATCATTAAACAAAATGTTGCGCATATCTGACACCTGTCGACGCCAATAAATATGAACGCGGGAAAATATGTGTCATGGCGGCGATTTGCCGTTTCGACACCGTAAAATGTTTAACTTGAAATTGACGTTTTTCAACCGTTTTAATTTCGTGTATTTTTCATCTGCAGAGTGGTTCGTTGTGGGGATTTTTGTAACAAACGTTTTTAGTCCTCAGAGACTCATGTTTTTCGGTTGTACGGTCAGCAAATACGCTTGTGCGTAAAATTGCGGTGTTTTTATTAAATTATTTTGCTGTCACTGCGGCTTGCGGATTTTCTGTCCCTATTTTTTGAAGTTAAAGTTACGTATCTTGGATATTTCACGGTTCTCTTAATCTTAAGTAATTTCAGCAATTTTAGTTCGTTTATGTTCTAAAAGTTAATTTCTGTACCGTCAACTGCTGTAACATTGCCTACACGCCCAACATTGCCTACACTCCAAAAAGCTCAATTATTGCCGCTGAGAAATGTGTTTGCTGTGTATGGTATTACTAAAAGCAAGTTGGCTATCTATATGGCAAAAAATATTTCTCAGCGGCAATAATTGAGCTTTTTGGAGTGTAGGCAATGTTGGGCGTGTAGGCAATGTTACAGCAGTTGACCGGTAATTGTTACCATCGTTGAAGATTCATATTTAATCAAGTTTTATGAAAGACACGCAGAAAAAACACAATTTATAGGTAGGTATCTAGTTAAGTTTGACTACTTTTACTTTTTACTTATTCTTACTTTGTTGACTCTTGGCTTGTTACCAAGAAAAACTTTGTTAATATACTGGCCTTAGACATTATCAGTCTCGCTAAGTCAGACTGATCGCCTCCCGAATATAACAAGAGATTACATTTGAATACATTGTTGCCTAAAGTTAATTTTTCGCTAGAAAAGTATGAATATGACTGTAGAAATAATATTTATTTGAAAAAAAAACAAAAGTTATCGAGGTTGCACTAAAAAAAAATCACTGTTTTTTACCATTCATATTAATAACCACGCTTTTTGACCTATTTTATAAAATAAACTACATCTTTATTGTACTTCATAATGAACCAAGATAAATAAACTAAATAAACGTGTATCTAACCCGTGATCTAATCCTCGTAATAAAATAATTTTTCATCATGATATTGTATCATATATTTATATATCATCATTTTTATCAGAATCGTAAGTGATAGTGCTGTTGGTGTGCTTATTATAAATAAATAAAAAAATACACTTTTTAGTGGCTACTTCTTATCATACAAATTAATTACGAAACGTTGACTGCATAAAAATTCAGTCATCCCTTAATTTTACACCCTTAGGGGTGGAATATTTTCATTATATGGAACAAACTTTGAGGTATACACTATTAATTTAAAAAATCGAAATATTAAAAAATCGAAATTGGACTACACTGAAAAAAGTTAAGTCAACACCTGAAGGTATTCGAATAATCAATTCGATTCATTAAAAACGTTTAAAATCTTATTTTAAGCGACAATTTACGTCATAATGTTGTAAAAAATGCAGGCAAATAGATACAGCATAATGTACAGACGCCAGCACATAAAGTCATACCAAACTATAAAATTTTCCAATTAAATAAGAACCATAGACTTTAATAATAAAATTGAAAATCTATAAAAAGCAATTTGACAGATTATTAGTAGCTTGATGTGCTGGTCTCTGTACTCTCAATGCACTTAATGTAATCGTGTCCACAATTTAACAACATATTTTGGTGAATGAAGTTTAATTTGCAAAACGCAAATTTTAAGAAGGTGTGTCCAATTCCATACATAGTAGCTCATGGTTAAGTAACAGTCGTACGTATCGACCGGTCATAATGGTAAAGCTAAGCTTGTCGCGGTCGGTCTGTGGATGGGTGACCGTTCATGTCATACCGAGCCCCTCCGTGCCTCGCAAAACCGTTGGTCCCGGCTGTCCTTCCTTGATCTTTGACGAGTCGTGGTAGGTAGTCAGAAGCTAGTAAATCTGACTACGAGTCTTACCAAGGGGTATCGTGTTACCCAGCAACTGGGTTGTGGAGGTCAGATAGGCAGTCACTCCGTGTAAAACACTGGTATTAAGCTGCATTCAATAAGACTGCAAGTCGACCCCGACATGGTCAGGAAAAGCCTAGGCAGATGATGATGTCCGATTCCTTACTGTGCAAAAATTACCTACTTAAATCCATACTTAATATCTATACTAATATTATAAAGCTGAAGAGTTTGTTTGTTTGTTTGGTTGAATGCGCTAATCTCAGTAAGTCGATTCTGTAAAATTCAAACATCAACTCGTATCTCACATCGCTATTCACTCTCACTTCGCATAAGGTTCAAAATGACCTTGATATATTTGACACTTTGAATCGGGCTCGAGTGCGAAGTGAGCGTCGAAGTGACGGGGAAATTACCCCACAGAATGCCACTTCTTACGTCATCTCATACTTTATCTGGCAAAATCTCCCTGTCAAAAGTGTGTAAATTCGAATTATCTAGTGTAAATTCGGAGTATTCAGACACTCGGGGTCAGATGGGAATACTCCGTAATCATCATATAATATGCCTTTAGCCTTTTGCCAACTATGTATCTTGAGGTTGGCTTTCGACTGAACATCATCATCATCATTTCAACGTAAAGACGTCCACTGCTGGACATAGGCCTCCCCAAGGGGGGGTTTTGCCATAATCGCCACGCTTGGCAGGCGGATTGGCGATCGCAGTATGGTTGTTACAAAGGCACAGAGAACGCTGCTGCCCATTCTCTGGTGAGTCCTTTAGTCGCCTCTTACGACACCCAAGGGAAGATATGGGATGGTGCTATTCTTTACGTCCGACACCATACGGACCTCGACACCACACGGAACAGTTAGACTTAACTTAACGACTGTCGGGCGAAAGTGTTGAAGGTCAAACCTCCGCTGCTTATGTCGGACTGTGTAACATAAGACATTCGAAAGGTTAACTGCAACAGAACTTCCAGTCTTACTGCAACTGAATACCAGTGTTTTTCATGAAGCGACTGCTTATCTGACCTCCACAACCCAGTTACTGGGTAACACGATACTCTTTAGTAAAACTGGTTGTCAGATTTTCTAGCTTCAGACTACCCTTAACGACAGTCAAAAGTCGACCGACAGCCGAGACCAAAGGCTTTACATGCTTTCCGAGGCACGGGTGGGTCTTGGTATGAATTGGATGGCCTCCCATCCACGGTACGACCGCGGCAAGAGTAGCTGAACCATCATCACGTTTTTACTTAGCCACGAGCTTCTCTCCTCAGGCCATCTAGATATTGTACGTATTTCCACACCACTCTGCTGACCCCATAAAAGCAAAGAGCGTAAAACTTTTCATCACTAAACTTTGACGGCCGGATGCACGTCATACGTCAGGCAAGTTTGACAGTTTTGCGTTTAACACTCAATCTTGATTGACGTTTATGTGTGGGCTGAAAGATTTTTAGTAAGAGAGGTTACAGCTTGGGTTATATAATTCTAAAGTAGGTATTTTTCACGATATTTTTTGTGTAAAATACATAATTGCACGAAATTTAAATCTTTGTAACTATTAAGCCTACGCCGTAGACGTCCTTGCTACGGCGTAGAGGCTTGCTTGCTACGGCGTAGGTGAGTTGCTACGGCATAGGATTCTTTAGGGATTTATTGTAATTTTTATTTTTCTATAATTAGTATCGGTACTATTAAAACACAAAATAAGCATAATATATTATTTAGATATAAAATAATTTAAAAAAATGCACCTACACTCTGTCCACTGGTTTAATCGTTTTTTGACAGCTGCAACTAGTGAACAATATTTATGTTTTTAGTAAAAACTGATATGCATACCTGTATTATAATGTCTGTAAGAGGTCATAAATAAGATAATCCAACAAGATTAGGCAGTTTATATATTTATTTTATAACACATTTTAAAGTTAACTTAAGGTAATCGGGAATAATTACATTATAAGGCAGCTGTCAAAAAACCAATAACCCAATGGAAAGAGTATAGGCTGTTTTTGAATTCTAATACGAAGAGTATGACATTAAACATTTTTAAACACAAATATTCTCTCATTTTCATGAAATTACACTTAACAAATACAACGTAATGGAAAGTAAAACAAAGAAAACAGGGGGGAATTCTACTAACTGCTAGAAACGATTGCATTCAAATCTAAGACTTAAACTGTCACAACATTTTTGACAACATTTTGAATGCAATTAGTAGAATCAACTTTCTGATATTAATAAAGTTGTCATTTTAGTTCGTAAGCATTAGGTAATGGCATCTGTCACAACTGTAATTAAGATATTACAATCCCTCGTAAAAGGAATGTCGAACGTCCATTTGTTGGATGCCAATTCCAATCTCTGAGGGTTGAGAATTTTCCTCCTCCTAGCGTAACTTGATTACAAAATATTACTTGAATCGGGAAATCGAACCTCGAGAGGATCGCAATCTGCAGCTGTGCTTATTAAAACGATTTGCTGGGAGCATTTCTGGGGTTACATTATTATGTACTGGATGAGATTTTGCTATTGAAATAGTTAGCTATATGCTTTTTTATGAATTAGATAAAAAAAAAAACAAATTGGTATAAGTTTACCTTTGTAGGCAACTTACTATAATGTATTTAAAATTTTATCAACATGATTGCAACATTTTTTTCTACATATCGATCTAAATATGCAAATAGATAAACAAGCCATTTAATAATTATCAAATGTCGAGCTGATTTTAATACATATTTTTTGTATGATTACTATTCTTGCGAATATGATTGAGTATATACGTAGTACGTAGTAGGACGACACGGTTGGCGCAGTGGCTGAGCAATCGACTGCTGCGCAGCGTGTTGCGGGTTCGATTCCCGCCCAGGGTAAACATTTGTGTGATGAGCACTTGTGTTTGCCTTGTGTCTGGGTGTTGTTTATCTATATAAAAAAAAAAGTATTTGTGTATGTATATCAGCTGTCTGACACCCATAGTACAGGGTCTCCCTAGTTTGGGGTCAGATGGCCGTGTGTGAAAATGTCCCCACATATTATTATTATTATCATACATTTGAGATTTAGCTGAGGCAAAACAGCCAACCCATATTTCATTGAAAAATAAAGAGTAACAAATAGTATTGACTGAAAATATTCAAAGCTATAAGAGAATAAAAGGAGGAGCTAATAAAAAAGCTTTTGCCTCGTCGCAATAACAAGTTTAGTTTTGAATTTTATCGCTATGCTTTTATTCGTTTCAAAGTTTTCCAGTAAAACTGGCATCACGGAAACGGATATGGTATATATTTTACTTTCTTAGTTTGGATGGTCAATTTGGTGACGGTATAAAGCTTGAAGTGTTTAGATATACTCTAAAAATACAGGGGTGGCCAACTTTATTTGAGCCAAGATTACTGTTTACTGACTATATTCAGTGCGATTGACCAATCACATAATCAATTTTTCTTCATAAACTTAACATCGAATCGTATTTCACACAAAACATTATTATAGAGACGGGGGTTGGTCCATATCTCCATCATGGAAGCCACTGCTTAATATGGTGAGACACGTTACAGAGGAGGAACTAAAAAGTGATGATGTGGTCAGCTCAGTGTGTATGTGTTTCAAGCAAGATACTCTTCCGCCACTTCTACCACCTCTACCCTCGCCCGCGCCACCCCCGCCACCGCCGCAGTTGTCCCGCAGTGTCCGCAGGAACGCGACGGGCAGTGTGTCATCCTGTGGAACTCCTTGAAAAAGGTGGCCATATGCCATCGAAACTAGTCGGACGAACCGGAAAACACTGTAAGTTAATCCGTTGTTCTCAATCTATAATTATTATACTTATATGAAGTTTTAACTAACTTAATGAAAAAATACAACGACTCCCTGGTTAAAGCTAAGCTCCAGAGCCTTGAACAACACCGCACCGTTGCCAGCCTATTGGCCTTTTATTGCGTACATTTCGAAGAGTGTGTCTTGGAATTGCACAATTTAATTCCCCCATCCCCATCTCATCATCAGACGAGCAGAGATACGGCGAAACGTCACCGCTATACGATTCAAGTTCCCAGGCTCTAACCAAGCGCTTTGCTTCCACATTTAATGTGCGAATTACGAGACTGGTGGTGGACTGGATTCGCTGCCCGCCTCTCTATTCTCCGATACACGTCATCAGGGTATCTTCACGGCACGAGTCAACCGGTTCATCCTAGGCCTAACGTGCTCCACTTTAGGCCGCATTATCACTTAATAATAATAATTTATTTAAAATTTAGATAACATGATCCATAATAGTTAGTAACAATAGGAGCTTATAAACTATTTTAGTAGGTACAGCATTAAAATTATAACAGAATTAAAATTGTAACAGAACTTAAGATCAAGTGAGTTGCGGTCAAACGCAGCCTATAAGACGATAAAAAAAATGTAGTTAGAAATTATTTTAATTCATTAAGATAGGAACACAACGAAATTGTAGATTGTTCTTAGTATCAACTGATATTAGTGTAAGCATAGCGTTTGCGATCGACAGGTTGGCCATCCCTGCTTTACAGAGTATACAAGTGCCACACGATCGCACAGTGAAGTGAAGTAACTAACATAGGCATAAGATACTATACCTACTAACAAGTAATGTAATTTAGTTAATTAGTTAGTTATGTATGTTAGTCTATAAGATATATATTGTATGGGTTTTGTTACCTGAATTAAATGATTATTATTATTATTATAAACTAATTCAATAAACCCCTCAAGTGCTAATGAAACAAATCAACCACCGAACTGAATATGATAGAGATATGGCAGCCATAACAGAACACACATCAAAACACAGGTGTATTATTGCCCAATTCCATATCACCAACAATGGTGTTTGTGCCTATATCCTATGGAACAATTTTCCCATTTATGGTAAATTATGTGCATACATTTGAATAACACAGTTGGACTGCCTCGGATTCGAACTCATAGCAGCACTAAAGCATCATGTTTTCGTCCACACTCAAGGTCGGATAAAAATAAACCAAGGTATAAATAAACTGTACGCGTTTAGGGGGTAATTTTCAAGATAAGTTTTAAAGGTCGTGTACATTTGAGTGACCCTAAGGGCTTGGGCATGGGATTTTTATGTGAAGAAGCAAATTATACCTTAAATTCATGACATTATAGTTAAAATTTTAAACACGTGCTGACACAACATCGTAAAGCATTTGATTTTGTTGTTACAACGATTGTCATTGAAATTTTGAGGTTTCTGGCGACTGGTACTGCAATTAACTGGGACTATGGTCCTAGTTGCCGGATCTATTTAATTTTAATAATTTTTTTTCGGCGTCTAGGACCACGCCTAAATTAATAAGAAAAATTTATTGTTCAAGCCAAAAACAGTACAGTCAAACGAAAAAATGTTAACAGTAATAATGAAATAAAAAAGCTCTTTGATTTAGAAATATCATTTTTTATAAATGAGAATTAAGAATTAAAAATTAAGTGGTAATCGTAATCTCTCTAAGCAATGGCCAATACTTATTTTTCAATTAAGTAAGTCACTAACAGACATAATTTTTTTCATATTTTCAATTTTATTTATATACTTAATATAATATTTAAAAAATCACTTTGATTACCTTTATATCTTTGATTTTCGTTTGACTATACTGTTTTTGGCTCGAACAATAGATTTTTGTTATTCACTTATGCGTGGTCCCAGTCGCCGGAAGAAAAATATTAAAATTAAAAGGATTCGGCAACTGGGACCGTAGACCCAGTTAATTGCAGCCCCAGTCGCCAGAAGCCTTCAAATTTTAACATTAATTTCAAGACTTTAAGTTGTATTATGCTGTATTACATTAAAAAAACCCTTGCCATGCCGTGCCGCTGCTGGATCCAGGCTCTAACAGTCCGCAGACCACTTTTCACAAATGTATTCATAAAGAACTTAAATGTAGCTGAAATAGAGTTCAAAATTATGTAATTGCTACTAAGATAATAACTATATAAAGATAATGATAAATAAATGCTGCGTATATATATATATTGTATATCTTGCATACAATTTTAAACTTTAAATATAAAAAGTTTAAGTTCATAATCGATGAAAATTGCTCGAGAATTGTTGGCCTGTTTGCGTTGGCCCTTATTTAAGTATAACAATCGGTGTATTCTGTAAAAATCTCCGTCGGGGAAATAAGGTAAAGTGAGATTAAAGTGAGTTGTCAATTTGTCTTACCACAGTGGTAGGAACTTAAATATATTTTTTTAATCATAATCAGTTTTTACATCGCGTTATTTTTAAAATATGAAGCTACCCAGAGGGGTATCTTACAGAATAACATTGCCGGCAACTTGCTTTTTTTTTCACTTTGTCATTGATAGAATTGTCGAGATTGGCATTGCTTGCCATTATATAAAAATAGAATAAAACACTGTTGGCAGTCTTTGATTGGTTATTTTACTGTCAAATCTTGTGTCAGCAGTCAAGATCATGTTTAATAAAAATACAACAAATTTCTTGATATTTCATCTCCAAACGAAACAACACACAAAAAAGAAAAAAATAAGGCACTATTGAAAAATAAATCTTGTTCCATTGGACAAAGAATTTAATTCGAACCCCAACAGACATACAGACAGGAACGTTATTTACTATGTAGTATTCAGAAAAAAATATGGCGCCCTTAGGAAAGAGATTGATGGGAACTGCCACGGCTGTAATATTATTACTGGCGCTGCCTGCGGTTGCGTACGAGTGAAAAATGGATGAAATCTGGGATAAAAATCTCTCTTATATGTTAATCTGAGATATTACTTACCACTGTATATATAAGTACAAGGGGGGTATTGTAGTAACTTGTTGGAACTTTTGCATACTAATCTTAATACTTTATTACATTCCGCAATGTTAGCTTAGGTGGTAACTTATATAAAGATCATTATGGACCCTGAGAGGAAGCATATCATCTAATATTACTAAAATATATTAAATTTAATAGACAGCTAAATATGTATAGTACGCCACGTATCCATTTTGTGTTTAAAAAAAAAGAAAGTGACAAGCGACGTTAACGGATCTATCAAATTGGCAGACAAGTGATGTGACAAGCGTGTGAAAAAAAACATTATCCTATAAAACGATGGAATCTCAGTGTAAGAACTGCAGAACGGTGCTGTCAGTGTCACTGTTACTGTCAGTCGTCGTTTCGTTCAGAAATAATGAGCAAAAAAAAAGTGAATTGTTTAACGAAAATCGTTAAACAATTCACTTTTTTTTTGCGGGGTTTTAAAAATATTGTAAATGCCTGAAGATACCCAAGAGTAAAAGAATTAGAATTTCTACTTCTCTAAACATCTTTATTTTTTTGTACAAATCCTGCCATGATCCCTTGGCCTTCTGAAGGTACGGCACAGCACATCAAGTCATACCAAACTGTCAAATTTTTCCAACTGAATATGAACCTTATACTTTCTAATAAAGGTGAAAATCTGTCAAAGAACTCTGTGCAATAAATTCTGTTTTAAAATCGTCTAAAATCTCATCTCAGCGAGCATTTCAGGTAATAGCTAAGTAATTGTTAATGTTATATTGATTTTACATTCTAATTTTCTGTAATATTGTGCTAATAATTTTTTTTCTAGCCTTCTATCACACTGCTCGGCAAAAACCTTCCCCAAGTTCCACCAGAAACATTGAAGTATTCCACCAATTAGGATTAAAAGAATTAAATTCTAAACGACTTTTATTGCTGACCGTACTAATCTAGCAGTACCTTCTTTAAGCCATAGATTTCATTAACAAATTATAACTTATTATCACAAAAGATTAAACAATTCCCTTTACGACAATGAGAAGCAAATCTCATTACATTCGGAGACCACTTGACTTCTTGACAGGGCAAACTTTTTCTAATTTGAAAAAGTATTTTCTTTCCATTTGGCTAATATCCTCTGTAATACCAAAATCCGTCGCTTTTCGATATCTCCCCCACGTCGTTAATAAAATTGTATTTTGTATGAAATCGTGTTTTTGATGGAATTCCTTTCGAATAGATAAAACACGCTCTCTTTGTCGGAATGTGTAGATTTTATATTCAAATGACTGTCAATATGCTTTAGAAATATGAAAGACTTGCTGAGGAACGCGGGTTCACTCGCATTTTTTTGGTAACAATTTTATGGGCCTGGTTAGAAATAAAAGATAGATAGTTATTATCTTTTTAACTATCTACTTGTCTGTCCAGCGACCAAAATATGGTAGAAGAGATCATAGTGACTGCAAGTTATATCTTCGATAAAAAACTTAAGTTCTAAAAAAAACTGTAAGTTCTATAAAAAATAACTGATTATCTATTGTAGTTAAAAATATATTTATAACCCTGTGAAATACAGACAGATGGAACAGACAGACATAGAGGCTTGTAATCTTATATCACTAAACTTACAAGCCTCTATGTCTGTTTGTCCGTTCCATTGGCATTCTTTGGGTACGAACCCCGTGAAATTTTTACATAATATATCTTTATCTTTACACAGTATATCAAAGTCGCATTCTCTGTCTACATGCTCAGATCTTTTAAACTGCTACAGATTTTAATGCAGTTTTCATCAATAGATAGAGTGATTCAAGAGGAAGGTTTATACGTATAAAAATAATATGTGGGGACATTTTCACACACGGCCATCTGACCCCAAACTAGGGAGACCCTGTACTATAGGTGTCAGACAGCTGATATACATACACAAATATATTTAAATACATACATATATATATAAACAACAACCAGACACAAGGCAAACACAACTGCTCATCACACAAATGTTTACCCTGGGCGGGCTTCGAACCCGCAACACGCTGCGCAGCAGTCAATGGCTCAACCACAGCGCCAACCGTGTCGTCATGTATGTCAATTATGTACTTTTATTTTATTTATTTGGGAAAACAAACGGTTACACAATACAGTATTACAAAATAATCTTAGCTAAGTATAGAGTGAACAAATGTGTATCCCACGACATTTTCCACATATTATGAAAATAAGTTATTTAAAATTTCTTAATACACGTAAATTCATATACCTTAAAAAAACACGTCTAAAATTACCCCTCACAAGTCCTTACGTAATAACAGTTTTAAGTGGATGATCCCCTGGGGCTGTTTACTTAGAGGTACAAGTAACCCCACGTAGGGTACTCCTCTAACTAGTGAGCTAGATTCAGTTTGCTTAACTATGTCGAGATAGCCCGAGGCTTCCGGAGAAAGCAATTATTGCTCGGTAGCGGTAGGAGGTAAGGCTATTTAGTAGTGTGATGATTGTTAAGATAAGATAATATTTTATTTGCTAAAACATGCATATAAATACCTACTAGGCAGAAAAAACAAATTTAATTTTGAATATTTTTTGTAAATATACTTATATGTAAGGAATAATTTATTTTTCAATAAAAACTTAGTACCTAGGAATATATATAATATATACAAAACTTAAATCTAAATAATAATATTATGTACAATTGTAAGAAAAAGGCAGGGAGCTCAAAGGGCATCAAAAAACTCGTCCACATCGCTGTCAACGGGAAACGTGCCCAACAGGCTGGCAGCATTGCCACGTTGTATGGCAATGCTGATTCTTTGACCTAAGAATAGACCAGCCTATAAAAACAAATTGAGTATAGTCATGTTTGTCACATGTTGTGACGTGCAAACATCATGAAATTGTTATTTCAATTTATACAAAGAAGTTTTCCTTTTCATGAATTAATTTAAAAAAAATTGTAAAGAAACTATAAGTAAAAAATAATAAAAAAAGTACAAAATCAACAATGTCCATTAAAATATTAATTACTTAAATAACATGTCAATAATCTTCTATATCTATACTTAATATTATAAAGCTGAAGAGTTTGTTTGTTTGTTTGGTTGAACGCGCTAATCTCAGCATTTACTAGTTCGAATTAAAAAATATTTTTGTGTTAGATAGTCCATTTATCGAGGAAAGCTATAGGCCCATGCGAAGCCGGGCCGGCTCGCTAGTATTATATAAAAATGAATAGCTATTTCTCTTGGTCTCGGCATCACGCGTAACCGGCTGGACCAATTTCGATAACTCTTTTCTTGTTGTGTTTGTTATTGTACAGAGAAGAAGAATGTGAAAGAAAAATCTAAGAAAGTTGCTTTTAACGACGTATTTCTTAAATTTTTGGAGGATTGGCGCACTTTTCAAAGTCACAAAGTAAAATGCAAATAATAAAAAAAACCTAGTATACATAACATTTTAGCACGACATTCTTTAAAACTAGATAATTTGTGTTTCCTAACCGACTACTCTTAGAAGAAATACAAAAAATTTTGTAAAGTCAATAATTATTTTTGTATGTAATATTGCCAGCAACATGTTTCTCTAAATAAAACATTGTAGTGCAACTTTTGTTTCATCTAAATCCATAAATAATGTATGACAATGCTGATTCTTTGGCCCCAGGAATAGGTCAGCCCTCTGGTCACGTGAAGAGTCGATCAGCCGCTTAGCGATGCCCGTTGTTTACCATGAATAATGAACACCCTCAATGGCTGAGATGTCAGCCAGTGTTTGCCATGCAAGCATAGATTGATTGATGCCGATTTGATGACCTAATCCGACGGTTATGTCTTGCGAACACCTGCAGTCTTATCTTTAGATTAAATCTTTGTTGTTTCACCACCTTCTAATATATTCTGCCCTTAGTCTGACAAGGTGTAAAAGCAATAATTAATTTTATAGCCTTTCTATTTTTCCATAATCATCATCTGCCTAGCCTTTTCTCAACTATATTGGGGTCGGCTTCCAGTCTAACCGGATGCAGCTGAATACCAGTGTATTAAATGGAGTGAGTGCTTATCGGACCTCCACAACCCAGTGACAGGGCAATACGATACCTACCCCTTGGTAAGACTGGTTGTCAAACTTTCTGACGTCTGCATGAATACCCGTAACAATTGCCAAAGATCTACGAATAACAGCCGGGACTAACGGCTTTACGTGATTTCCGAGCCACGGAGGGAACTCGGTATGAAATGAATGGTAACCCATCCACAAAATGACCGCGGCAAGCGTAGCTTAACCTTCGACCGATCGATTTGTACGGCTTTTACTTAGCCGCGAACTTCTCTATTTTTCCATAAAATAATAGAAATTAATAACCTAATGTACTTAGGTGTGTATGATATAAAAATATGCAATGTTCAACACTCCTCTATTTTTAAGGTTCCGTAGACAAATGGCAAAAAATGGAACCCTTATAGATTCGTCATGTCTGTCTGTCTGTCCGTCCGTATGTCACAGCCACTTTTTTCCGAAACTATAAGAACTATACTGTTGAAACTTGGTAAGTAGGTGTATTCTGTGAACCCATTAAGATTTTCACACAAAAATAAAAAAAAAACAATAAATTTTGGGGGTTCCCCAACTTCGAACTGAAACTTTTTGAGTTTCAGTTATATTAAGGTTTCTAATATAATCTTTTTCTAAACTGAATAGTTTGCGCGAGAGACACTTCTAAAGTGGTAAGATGTTTGTCCCGTCCCCCCTTGTAACTTCTAAAATATAGTCCGTAGTTCATATAGTCCGTCACCGTTTCTGTCTGCGCTGATCGTAAGACCCGCGCGGGTCAGGCGCGGGTCATGCGTTTCATATGTAGTCGTAAAACCCCTAAAAGCCTGCTGTCCTAAAATGAACCCGAGAACTAGCTGATAAAAATCGTCTCATTTTCAAGGTTCTCTATAAATTAATGAAGTCGTTACTACCTACAGTCTAGTGGCTTAAATATTTAGTGGCAAGGTGACCCCTGATTTGTGTCGAGTGTTACTAAATCGTGTGTGAAAGTACAGTCCGCAGACCCGTGGCAACAATTTGATAGTCGTCCTTATTTTGTAAGCCATAAGGTTAGGTTTTCATTTCAAAGCTCAAGTGTAGGTTAACCGTATATTTTTTTCCAGACTATATGAATTAGGGGTTGTTTAATAAGTTCTTAATTAGCCCAAAATTATATATGAGTGCGTCACGATTGGCCCACGTTAATTTGCCCGAATGATCGTTTGCTCGAATGAACGGCTGCTCGAAGAACGTTCACTCGAAAGAACGATTGCCCAAATTACGTTCGCTGTTAAATGTAGGAATATTACCTAATTTTCTTAAGAAAATAACAGGTATATTAATATTATGTATGTTGAATATTCACTAGTCTTTGAGTTCAACATACGAACTAAGGTTGATCAACCCTATTTGTGTAAGGTACCTATTACTATATTATATTCTGAATTTATAATAACTTTGTAGTTGAGTATAAAACGAATGACCTCGACGTGCTTATTCACCTTTATCAATTATTTTCATGCTAGTCTAAGTTTTATTGGCGTAAGAAACATATAATTACGCCTGTTTTCTCTGAAAGGGTAGGCAGAGGTAAATGAGAACACTTACGTAATGATAATAGGTAGAGAACTTATTGCCATTAATCACTTAATACAGACTTTAGCTTGACAATTTGCCATATTAATAACTAGCAACCCGGCTTCGCATGGGCCGATAGCCTTTCTCGATAAATGGACTATCCAACACAAAAATAATTTTTCAATTCGAACCAGTAGATCTTGAGATTAGCGCGTTCAACCAAACAAACAAACTCTTCAGCTTTATAATATTAAGTATAGATAATAGTACCTGATATTAATATTTTGTTTATTTCTGGCAACTAGGCCCAATTGATAGTAACATTGCACTTAAAAGCTATTGTTAGTAAACAAACAGAGAAACAAAAACAATAAAGAAATTGCAAGGTTAACTGAGGGGCCTTCTGACCAGGGCCTCAAGTCTGCTATTACAAAAGTGTCAGAATGGTCTATCATTGATTTCATAATTGTTGGTTTTGACAAGTTTGGTAATCTACTAATATAAAGGCGTCATTATGACTTTGCAATGGTCAACCAATGACACGCCATTGAAAGAAATGATATAGAATGGTAATCTAATCTCGTACAAAATGACAACTGAATGACTGACTTAGGCGGTATTCTGCTATTTTGACAGTTCCTTTGATCAGTGACCTACCACTAGAATGACATTGTGCAGTCATTGCTTTTAATTCGACCGACCAATGATCGACCATTATGAATTTAGCAGATTACGAACTTTTTGCAAAATAACAATGGGATCGTGTTGGAATGACGAAATTATAAAAATAGCAGACTTGGCCCCCAGTACCTACATCCACAGCACACGACATCCAAGGTGCGTCGTACTTTTCTATTAAGGCGACGATATACGACTTTTACAGATTTTAAACTGACAATCACGTCAAAATGTGCAGTGTAAATGATTTGAAAATAGTTATTTGTTATACAAGAGTGCAAAGTTGCTTTTTAACCGCGTGTTCAATTTTGATGACCGTGCAAGCGAAGGATTCTAAAATTGAATCACGAGCGCAGCGAGTGATTCAAAATTAGAATCCTGAGCGTTAGCGAGGGAATCAAAAGAGCACGAGGTGAAAAATCTTTGCACTCGAGTGCAACACGTAACTTTTCATTCCACCTCAGCGAGGAAATGACTAAATGCAAAAAAAAAACGTTTACAAAGTCTGAGTTTTTAACAAATTAAAAAAAGTTGTATGATATATTCGGCACCATAGAGGTAGCAGTAAATAGGTTTAATGTTTTTTTTTAATTCACAAACTTAGTGCATACGATGTTCTAAATTCAATTTACTTTATCCTCTAGAGAATAAAAACGGCTTTTCCACTCAGATATTGAAGATAAATTTACTTTATCCTCTAGAGAATAAAAACGGCTTTTCCACTCAGATATTGAAGATTAAAAATACTCTTTCCGAGATGGTGGGATGAAAAAATATATGTTAAACTAGAACATTCTCTTAATCACTTAGTAAGTGAATATTTTTAATTATATTCATATTATATAGTTTAATTAATACGTGAAGTTGTGTCTGACGCGGACAAAATATTGACAATCACACAAAATCTACCAGGTATAATTAAACGAAACTTACACCATCTTACAGACAATTTTATTATCTATCTTTTAGTATACGCCTTTTTTTTAATTTTGAAAGAATACTACTTTTATTTAATTTTTTCGACTAAACTTTGAGAGTTTTGGACGCAAAACTGACGCAGAACGGACGCAGTCTGCGTCCAAAACTTTCAAAATTTAGTCAAATAAATTAAATAAATGTAGTATTCTTTCAAAATTTAAAAAAAGGCGTATACTAAAAGATAGATAATAAAATTGTCTGTAAGATAGTGTAAGTTTCGGATAATTATACCTGGTAGATTTTGTGTGATTGTCAATATTTTGTCCGCGTCAGACACAACTTCACGAGTTAATTAAACTATTTAATATGAACTTAATCAAAAATATTCACTTTCTATATGATTAAGAGAATGTTCTAGTTTAACATATATTTTTTTCAAATCATTTACACTGCACGTTTTGACGAGATTGTCAGTTTAAAATCTGTAAAAGTCGTTTAATAGCCCCTTAACATACCTACTTGGATGCCGTTAGAACTAGTCCGCGCTCTTGATAAGATGGAGATCGACAAGGTGGATGTCGTTTATAAAAGGGAAAAGGGGTAAGGGTCTTCTTCTTCTTCGTATCGCTGGCATGACAGTCTTTTAAATTTGTTTGGGATTAAAGTAGCGTAATAATAATGCTTAGCTACCCATTTACATCATTGGATGGTAAATAGGCTATTCATTTCATACGGAAACCCCTCCGTGCTTCGGAAAACCCGTAGAGCCTTTGGTCCCGGCTCCCAGCAGCTAGAAGCCAAAAAATCTGTCAATCAATCTCACCAAAAGGTATCGTATGTAACCCTGTATTTTTCTTTGTATTTATTATTTAATTGATCTTACGAGCTAACAGATATGACACCCAAAACGTTCATACGATTAGTTTTCTTACAATTCAATTCAATTATGGTTTAATATATTATTACACATGCTTCGCACGCTCAACCTCATAGCGAGTGAGGCGGACTTATTCTATTGTTCTCTGGGTTAATTCACAAGGAATACTTTATTTGTAATGAGTTATAGGTATTAATTGTAAATAATAATTAAGTTAAGTATTAATTAAGCTACATTTACCGCATTGGTTAGCTGTAATGGTAGACGTAGGTAGGTATGTTGATAAATAAAAAAAATAATAACACATTATACAATAGATTACTATAAAATAGCAATATAATGTCAGTCTATAAATAATAATAACAATACATTAGAACGATGAATTAATAATAAATGTAGAATAAAATAAAATGTCAGTTTAGTGTCAATTTAAAACAAAAAAATTGTACTAAGTAATGATAATATTGTCAATTCAATTCAATTCCATTATAGGGTATGCGTGTAGTATATTATTTAAAATTATACGAAATTGATTATACAAATGTCCCAATCCATCTGCAAATAAGTTAGAGACGAAGAGAGAGACGACGTAAGACGACACGGTTGGCGCAGTGGCTGAGCGATCGACTGCTGCGCAGCGTGTTGCGGGTTCGATTCCCGCCCAGGGTATATATTTGTGTGATGAGCACTTGTGTTTGCCTTGTGTCTGGGTGTTGTTTATCTATATATGTATGTAATTACAAAAAAAAATATGTATTTGTGTATGTATATCAGCTGTCTGACACCCATAGTACAGGGTCTCCCTAGTTTGGGGTCAGATGGCCGTGTGTGAAATATCCCCACATATTATTATATTATTATTATTATAAGTGCAGTTCGTGCTGGGCAAGTATTTACATTTTAAAATATAATTGATTGTTGTGAAAATATAGAAGAAATAATGATACTAGCCCATTGTTGTCGCTGGGGGGTAAATACCTCTTCTCATACAGAGAAGACACGAGCATTAATCACCACGCCGCTTGCTCAAGGCGTATTAGCGATTTCAGTCCATGAACATTTAATCAAAATATGTATTTAAAGAGTTCTAAATTAGAGATTTTCTTTGGAAAATTCTTAGTTTTGCATAATGAGGTAGGTAGTCCACCATTTTTCAATAATTAAAGAAGTAAAGTGAAGTATATTTTTCATAATGGAAGTGACTGTTATATGACTGTCGTATGAACTTAGGCCTGTGTTTTGCAAACAGCACCAAAGGTTATCGTGTTACCCAGTAACTGGGTTGTTTCAAGCAAGGATTCTCTCGTAAAACATTTAGCACTCATGCCTTACTACAATGACTACTTTTCATGTTTGGGCTATTTCAAGACATGTATATTCCAGGCTACCTGTAAAGCTCGACTGAAAAATACATTTTAGATTGAGTTATCTGAGAAAGCATTCAGTGCATTAATTTTGACATGTTTTTCAATGACGCATATTGCTTCAGTCTAGTCTACTTGTTTTTGAGGCAAAAAAACCATTTAAATTCCTCAGTGGCTTTCAATCGGATAGCCATAAATATTTTTCTGTCTAAGTATACAGGTGATATTTTAATGGTTTAATAACTTCGGTTTTTTATGGCAGCTAGTGTAAGACATTTCAAAGTCAAAGTCAAAGCATTAATTTCAAAATAATTAGACTATTGAAAGGCACTTTTGGACAAGAAAAAAAGCTCTTTCGTAAAGGTCGACAAAAAGCTTTATAAAAAAGTTCTACTGTCATTTAAATAAATAAGTTTTCACTTCTCTTGCTCAAAAAGGCCGTCATTGTAGCATACCAGAGCGGGGATAAAACAGCATTTCATCCCCTAGGGGAAAAAGTTTTTTTTTTATGTTTTGTGTGTCAAATATGACAATGAGCCTACAAAAACGAAAAAGTCTTTAGTCATAAGTAGAATAATCATGAATAAAGACACGACTTATTACTGTTTCATAAAAAAGAACCTCGTTTTTATTTTGAAAATGGAACTAAAATCGGCGGTCTCTGGTAGAATGCATGCAATGTGTTGCGGCTACAGAAGAAACAAAAAAAATATTTCATATTGTATTGGATTGTTTTATTTTCTCACAATCGTAGTGAAAAGTATAGTGTAACACACGGCGCTAAAACCCGTTAAAACTCGGTTTCTATTTACTCCCTCGCTAAAGCTCGGGAGTAAAACTACCTCGTATATAATGGGTAATTTTAGCATCTACTAATTATTTATATTCAAGATTTGTCTAAATTACTACATTCATAGTGAAAACAAACACACACACATTATTTTTTTTAAAGAGTATAATGGACAACTAGATTCAAATTTTACAATATGACGTTCAAAAGTGCCTTTAATTTTCTAATTTAAATAAATGATTTGACTTTGACTTTGAAAATGAATTTTAATAATAAGAATACAATATTAGAGATCACCCAGTTTATTAAATGGACGTTTTAGAAATAAAAATAATTAGTTGGATAATATTTGCTGATTATTTATTTATTTATTTTACTATTTATGTACACACAGTAGACAACACAGGAAAAAAACATTATAAAATATGAGTACAAAGTCAAAGTCAAAGTCAAAGCGTTTATTGCGAACTAAGCGTACAATGTTGGTGTTATATATATGTTAAGTTAGTACTTATGACTCAGTAGCCTTCTACAAGCATTGCAATATTATCATTCGCCTACCCTTTTCATCCTAAATTAGCATGCATTTAACATTTTTATTAGGTACTTAATTATTTTCATATTATATTTGTACAATAAAATTGATATATTATAGATAAGTCAAAATTAAAATGTCAGTAATCATTGAATTAAATACAATGATTAAGCAATATTAATGTCATCTTTTTCAGGTAATACAATATTATAATTATGATTTTATTTGAAGTTGAATAGGATAGACTATTTTTTTTTTTTATTTGTGTAGGACAGGTACTGGACAAGACAGACAAAGGTACTGGTAGTTGGTATAATGTGGCTAAGTAAAAGAAATACAGATCAATCGGTCAAAGGTCAAGCTACGCTTGCCGCGGTCTGTCTGTGGATGGGTGGTAAGCCATCCACAGACATCCATTTCATGCCGAGTTCCCTCCGTGCCTCGGATGGCTGTCATTCGTAGATCTTTGGCAGTCGTTATGGGCAGTCAGAAGCCAGAAACTGAGAACCAGTCCAAGGGGAAACGTGTTACGAAATAACTGGGTTGTAGAGGTCCGATAGGCAGTCGCTCCCTGTAAAACACTGGTATTCAGCTGCATCCGGTTAGACTGGAAGCCGACACCAACATAATTTTGGAAAAAGGTCTGATGGCTGAAATGCACTATTACTAGGTCACTAACGACAGATGATAAAAATGGCTCCAGTAAAATATCATTTTTGTTCACATATCTGAAGGTCTAAACGACACAAAGATGAAAGTCGTGAGTATTTCGAAATTGCCCCGATGTCGCGATCAACTGATATGGGTCAATGTCTGGTTGCGCGTCATACGTTCAAGGTTCGATACCTGGACGATGCTATTATTAGATTGCAACATACTTAGTCTTTGATAATTGTAAGGGGTATAATTAGGTGTATTATGAGGAGGGCGGGGGTCATTTAACTAGTGGTGCGCGGTTGCAGACGAAGGATTAAAAAGTAGCCATGTTCTTTTCCAGGGTTCACGCTATTTCATACTGAATTTCATCAAAATTGGAAGTATTGAAAATCGGAATACCGTTTTTCGGACCGAAAACCCTTCGAGCATTTGATTCTTCGAACGTATGAAAATCGGAAAACTAGCAAATCGCTTTTACGACTTTCGGTAAAATAAATTTCGTGATTTTTACTACTAGACATTATAATTCGGTATTATGAAATTCGGACTTTTGAAAATCGGAATATCGAAATTCGGAATAAAATATTTCGGAATCTTTGGGTGTTCCCGTATGTATATCAACACTGTCGATCACCTTTAGTACAGGGTCTGTCTGTTTCATCGTGAAAGCATTTATATACAAGATTAGTAGTTACATGCCTGTCATTTATTTATATTCACCTAAAAACATCTTAAAACAGAATACTTTATAGAACCATCTTAAGGACTACCCCTCAAGAGGGTACAGAAATGTACGTTTATCTCATATTCGGCCCCATTTCTAATAATACATTAGGGTTCAGGAACATTTTTCGCGTTTACTGTTCAAATATTAATTTCCCGACCCTTCAACCCCTTTGGGGCGCTTCTGGCTAAATGTTGAGTATATTTAATAACTCCCAGAGTCTCTATCAAGTGATAAAAGTGTTTAGTGAGACATTTTAGTAACGTCACTAACGTTTACGAGGGGTGAAAAATCATCTCTTTCTAGCCTTTTCCCAACTATATTGGGGTTCCCAGTCTAACCAGATGCAGCTGAATACCAGTATTTTACTTGGAGCGACTGCCTATCTGATTCCCACAAACCAGTTACTGGGTAACACGATAAGACTGGTAAGACTGGTTGTCAGACCTTCTGTATCCATTTTATACCAATATCCCCGTTAGCAAACACACACTGACACACTAGAAAGAGAAAGAAAGAGTAAGCCCGCGATGTGGTTATCTACCTGCTCATAGAAATATACACTAAGAGAAAGAGATAGGTGTATAGAGGGGGTATAACGCTAAAATCTTACGAAACATTTCATATTTTCCCGAATCACACTTCTTTCCAAAAACATGTTTTTTAATTTATTCATTAATTTCATTGTATTGTGTGTTGTTGTCTTTGATTATATACCTGTATATAATCAAAGGTTGTTGTATTATACAGACATTGACAACTTGCATATATTTAAGTCGAAGCTTAAGGAATTTCTAACTGATAAAGTGTATAACAGTGTGAAGGAATATCTAGAAGGGAATCTAATGTTGATCACATTTTAAAACTACAACAACACACTATACATAATAACATTTATTTATTTTAATGACATTGAATGACGTTTGACTGTTTACACTGACATTTATTTAATTATTGACCTATTACGATTATTAGATACTTCTTGACATAGCTAATAAATAAATATTAAAATGGTTCAAATGATTTTCCAATTTAAAAATGTGATTGCTTACTTCAGCAGGATATATTATGATTGTAATTTATGTGTAACATTTTGCATGCCCATGTGACGGCAGAGCATGGAGATTACTTGGCAACTAAAGAAATGATTTGATTTATTCTCATACATCACATGAGCCTAATGCCATTCACTGCTAAACGTGAGCCTCCCCCAGAGCTCGCCACCCAACCCGGTCTTGGGCAGCATGCATCCATCCGCTGCCAGTCATCTTTTTCAAATTGTCGGTCCATCGTGCCACAGGGCGTCCCACACTGCGCTTGCCCAAACGCGGTCTCCACTCTAAAGCGTGTCTGCTCCATCTACTGTCTGTCCGTCTGCAGACGTGCACACGCTTCCACTTCAGCGTACTGTCTCGACGCGCAATGTCGGTAGACTTTAGTTCTATGGCGAATGACTTCATTGCAAATTCTAACACTAGAGAAAGCCCGAGCATCGATCTCTCTATAGCACGTTGAGCAACCTTGAGTTTTATCAGTAGGTCGATTCTGTAAAATTCAAATGCATCTCACATCGCTATTCACTCTCACTTCGCATAAGATTCAAAATGACCTGATATAATTTGACACTTTGAATCGGGTTCGACTGCGAAGTGAGCGTCGAAATGACGGGGAAATTACCTTACAGAATGCCACTTCTTACGTCATCTCAGACTTTATCTGTCAAAATTTCCCTGTCAATTTAGTTCAACTCGCTGACACGCTCGCAAGGGTGGCGCTAGTGTAAATTCAAATTATCAACCGAGTTTTTAGAATGCCAATCAAGAAACTCACAGCATTCAGATTCGAAGTGAATGAATGAGATCTCACAGAATCACACCCCAGCCTTCAACTCCGTAAGTCATTACGGGAATTAGTCACCCCTTTACCATAATTATCATACAACCCAACAAAATTAACCAATACAGCTTTCAACAGTTCATTAAACTATTCAGTTTTCCACACCCTAAAGGTAAAATGAATAGTCTTTAAATACTTGACCTCAGTCAATCATTGTTTCGACCTCGTGTTTAATATAATCAATATAAATTATAGTTAGCCACACCTGCCTCTCTGCTGATGCCATAATAACAAACACGACCGGGCAATGAACCCGGGACTTAGAGGTGGAAGCTTTGATGTTTGTGATGAACGGAAATGAAAGGTCAAGAGAAGATAAATCTTGTGGAAAAATGTTACTAAATCTTTTGATAATATCATTTTGATATTAGATGGAGACAGATTTTATTTTATCGTTCAGTAGCTTCGTGTAGGGCTTTCTCTATTTATACATTTAGTGCTGGACTGCACTTGAACAGTACTGATTTTGAACTACAAATGGATGGTAGTTTTATTTACGTGTCGTCGAGGAGCTCGTGGTTTAGTAAAAACCATACAGATCGATCGGTCAGGGTTAAGCTACGCTGGTCATGGTCTATCCGTGGATGGGTGACCAACACTATTGCATGCCAAAACCCTTCTGTGACTTGGAAAGCGAAGCCGTTGACTGTCATTCGTAGAACTCAACTATCGTTTTGGGTAGTCGGAAGCTAGAAAGTTTGACAATCAGTCTAATCGATAAAGGGGTGTCGTAAATCGATACCCCTCTGTCGATTTACCGTCGGGTTGTGGAGGTCGAACATGCACACAATATAACTCCATGTATTGTTAAAACAATAATAAAACACTGGTATATTATGTGAAAGATGTGTCAGCTATATTTATTGTCGTCGGTAAGAATTGCTTAACTTTGATCGATCCGTGGTGCGTTAGGGTGTTACCAGACCAATCGTTGATCGACGGCATCGATCGACGGTAGAATGGATTAGTCGACGTCGATCGATAGTTTCTACCAGACCAATTGATCGATTGTCGATCGACGATCGATCGATGGTAGAATGGATTATCGAGCTGCTTGATTATTATTACTGATGGATAGCTAGCTAGCTATAGCTAGGGTTAATCGATCAACGTCGACCGATGCCATCGACCGGCAATCGATCGATTAGTTGGTCTAACGGTATCCGTCGATCAGACAAAGCTACCAATCGATCAACGTCGATCAATGTCGATTGATGGCATCGATCGACGATCGATCGATTGATATAGTAACACCCTTAAACAATAAGCCTGTACCTACTTCCGCTTTTTACCATAGCCTGTCAAGTCTAACATAAAAAAAGAAATGATAATTTAAAATGTATATTTTAGCGCAGTAATTCAGCCATTTTATAGAGTGACTATTACGATCTAGATCTAGACTGAGATGCAGACAGAGGTAATAACGTCATCAGTCAGCTTGGCAGCTACTTGCGCTGTGTACATCATAAATTCATAATGTGTACAGTGTTATGTGTGCAACGTCAAACATTGTTATGTATATCACTACATTCTATGTTGCTTTTGATTTCTTTAGTTTTTTCTTTATTTCTTTCTCTCTCTATTTCTTTCTTTTTAAGAATAAATTGAAGTTTACATATCTTAGCATTATGTATTTATATAAGTATATTTTAATATTTACTTAAATGTATGTGTACTAATATTTAATATTATAGGTTAATTAAATAAGGCACATATATACTTTTTCTCTTTCTTTTCTCACACACTATTGTGTACGTTTCTTTTTCATTTCTCCTTTTGCAGGTCTGCTGGCAGAAATTTCTTAAGAAATAAGCAGTACCTTTGTACTCATATTTTATAATGTTTTGAAGTTATACTTCTTTAGGCGCGTTATGAAAAAATGATGAGAGTGAAATTTTACGATGCGCGCGCACAGCGTCACACAAAATTCTCACGGGAGTAATTGTAAACAACGCCATCTCTGACGTACATGCTGAACTACTTACTGCCTTCGTTGCTATTTTGTGACTCGAAGAAGTATAACTTCTCACGCGCGTACATAAGTACACACTGAATTTTTTTTTTTTTCCTGTGTTGTCTACTGTGTGTACATTAATAGTAAAATAAATAAATAAAGTTTGCAATGACTTTTGTTTGCTCCTATTATTTAGACTTTCATATATCAGGAGCAACATGATGATGATGAGCAACATGATAGACAGTGACATTGCTATATGGATGTCGTTACGGCCTAAGAAAATATTAAACATTATTGATTGGCAAAAATATGGATATCTCTCAATAATCTATATACCAGCTACTAATACTTGAACAAAATGCTATGTATCCTTTTTTAATATTAACTACACGCACTGAGAAGTCAGAGATTTGGCCTAGTCTTTAATGTGACAAATGAATTATAACTACATTCAGCAATAACAGTGCAATGTTCATTCAAAGAATCTTAGAATAGATTTAAAACAAATCGGTGTTAAATAGGTATCCAAAACTATTACAATTACATCGAAAAAAAATTGGTAGAAATTTCGACGCAGATTGATTCGTTCTGGCACAGTTGAACAATACATAAACTTGCATATTCCTAGCGTTCAATAAACCGCACTGCCGTCAGCTCGATAAATACCTGTGTATTATTACTGTGTGCCATTAATAACTGTGTACAATAACTGTGTACGATAATACCTGTGTACTATTAGCAACCTTGCGCAAGTCGAATTATAACGACCACATTTGATGGCTACATTTTTGATGACTGTTACTTTAAAATGGATTGGATCTGTGCCAGAACTGTAAATGTAACAGAAAAGGTTCATTTCACATAGTTATGTAGGGTAGGTAATTCCGTGATCAAAGAACTGCTAATCTTCCAGCATTGCCATCCCTCGTGGCAATGCCGTCAGTTTCTTGGATACATTTCCAGTTGACAGCAATGCGGAGGATTTTTTTTGACGCCATTTTGGTTTAGTTTAATTGTTAAAATAACATATTTTAATTGTTTAGTTAATTGTTCAGTTTGTAAATATTGTAAATTTTTGTTCTTATTTCTAGCATTAAAATAATGTCATATAATAAATAAAAACCTCAGTAGGTCAATTTTTTTGAATGATGCTTTTGCCCGTGACTTTAGCCGAAATAACTTTAATTCAGACTGAATCCCAAATTTTTGATTATAAAATATATCCTATAATACTCAGGGATAACATAACGTCCTATTAGCTAAATAATTTTCAGAATGGGTAAACCAGTAAGTTGTTTCGGAGACTACCGCGGTTCAAATAAACCAACTCAACAGCGTCGTGTGTGTGTAGCTTCTGGTCGATTCGCGACATCGTCGGTTGTAAGTACGGAATGGAAGAAGGAAACATGTTGCATCAACCCCAAGTAATAAGGGACAAGGACAGGAAGATGATGAGGATGATGTACAACTATACAAAAAAAAACTAAAAATCAAAATCTCTTCTAAACAAATCACAACTCAACACAACAACAACAACCTAACTCAACTCGTCTCTCAACTCTCTTCTTCTTCTTCTCTTCTTCTTCTTCTTCTCTTCTTCTTCTTCTCTTCTTCTTCTTCTTCTCTTCTTTATTTTCTTAATATTATAAAGCTGAAGACTTTGTTTGGTTGAACGCGCTAATCTCAGGTTAAAATTCAAAAAAAATATTTTTGTGTTGCATAGTCCATTTATCGAGGAAGGCTATAGGCTCATGCGAAGCCGGGTCGGTCTAGTTTATAATATTTTCTAGCACTATACCAAATTATTTGATAATGTAATATAGCCTACAGCACTCAGAAATAACATAGCCTCCTATTGGTGAAAAAATTTATGAAATCGGATGAGTGGTTTCGTAGGGGGGGTTTCTCCCTACATGCAAACTTACAAACAAATTTTTTGCTCTTTATAAATATTAGTATTAGTATAGATTAGTATAGATAACTATTATTTTGTTAATGCCTATGCTTCTTTTGTATTTATTGGAGTAAACCTTCTGTTTTCTGTTTTATGGCATTTCGTCTCGCCTGTAGAGTGACCATGAAAATTGTTTATGTGTACACAAAATTTTTATAAATACATAAATATTATTTAGGCACGACCTTAAGACCTTGATCGCACAACAGTTAACAAAGTGATTTATAAACATTCAAGTAGCTTGTACTTTGTATAATTGAGATATAAATCAATATATTTATGTATGTATACTTTTAGACGTTGCCGATTGGTTCGTCTTTTAGTATGACGTAAGTCATTGGCTTCTTTCTTGAGCCGTTATCACTATTTATTTATTTATACTTCATGCACAAAAGTACAACTTAATGCCTTAGGCATTCTCTACCAGTCAACCAAGGGTAGTGAAGAGATAACATGGCAGGTGCATTACAAAAGTAATATTTAAAAAGTAAAAAAAGACGAACTAAAGATACTACACATACATAATTATATTCTGGAATATATATACACCGAAATAAATATATACATACTCGTAATATATGAGTATGTATATGACACTATGCACTATGCTTGGCCGATGCATGTTGGCGATCGCAGTAGGTGTTATGGTACCCAGAAGGACGCTGCTGCCCATCCTCTGGTCCATATCCCTCTGTCGCCTTCTACGAAACCCACGGGTAGAAATTGATTGGTGCTATTCGCGGCCGGCACAACACAGCATACCACAAGTCAGATGATTTAAGTTGTATTGCAGCCAAAAGATTAAAGATGTTAAACTAGATTTAAACCTAACTATAATTCTGTAATTATCAACAGTATTAATTATTATGATTTAATAGAAAGTCTTTATGAATAATTGTAGCTTGAACCATTGCCAAAGCATATTCGACATTTACTGCTCCATTTTTCAATCAACTAATAAAGAAAGTGCACTTTCAAATTGTTGTTCGTATTTATTTATTTATACTTCATGCACAAAGGTACAAAGGCGGTCTTAATGCCTTAGGCATTCTCTACTAGTCAACCAAGGGTGATGAAGAGATAACATGGCAGGTGCATATGAAAAAAAATATATTAAAAAGGTTAAATAGAGATAAACTTACGAATATATAAACTACACATACATAATTTAATATTTGGTATATAACATGCCTATATAAAATATATATAAACATTAAATATATACTATATAGGGTGACTGGTAATTAGTGTACGATACTTAAACACGTGATTGTGTTCATGATAACAAACAACTTTCCCGAAGAAAAAATGTTTTTTGTACTGGTTCACTTTTATCACAATAACACAACAGCCGTATGAAATTTACGCGCGCGCACGCCTGTGACCTAAAGTGAACCAGCACAAAAAACAAATTTTTCTTCGGGAAAGTTGTTTGTTATCATGAACACAATAGTATCGTACACAAATTACCAGTCACCCTATATATATCAATAAAAATAAAGGAAAAGAGTATTATGAGATGACTCTGCTTGTTTGTTGCTGTTGTTATTTGTTGCTCTCCTCATCGCTGTCGCTGCGGGGAAGCTGTCAACTGCTTGACACCACGGCGTGTCGTGCAGCCGGAGTGCGGGTCGCATAGCGCGGCACGCGAATATTAATGACATTATCCGTCGTGCTCTCGTCACCGTCGGCGTTCCGGCTGTTTTGGAACCCAACAGCTTGGCACGCGACGATGGCAAGAGACCGGACGGCATGTCATTATTCCCATGGTAGTTGGGTAGGCCTTTAGTGTGGGACGCTACGTGTGTTGATACTCTTGCGCCATCCCATCTTCCTAGTTCAGCATGCTGTGCTGGTGCTGCTGCTGCGGCTACAGAAAACCTCAAACGGCCAAAGTATAGTATCCTAAGCGATAACTTTATTTTCGAGCCGTTTGGGGTTGAAACCCTCGGGTCGTGGAGTCCGAGTGCTCATCTACTTTTTAAAGAAATTTTCAAAAGGTCCAAACCATGCGTTTTTCTGTATTCTTAATTTCAAAAATATAACCACGGACTAGAAAAAATAGAAGGACTCCGCGCAACGCATATTGAAAGTGAAGCACCTAAAGTACGCCGGACCGTCGCACACTGTACTATCGTACAGTAGCGACACGCTCCGCCCCCCACCGAAACACTGTTCCTCACGTCTAGACGTGCCGCATTGGCTCTGGCAACATCTTTAAGTTCAAGGGCTGACCCGTGGTACGTAGAAACGTGTATTCACTCATTTGTGAAAAAGAAAATCGTAATATTTTATATAATAATAATAATAACCTTTTATTTAAGATAACCAAGATCCAATTTGTTAGTAGTACAATAACTAATGTTAGTAACACATATGTATGTACATACAACCTTAACCTACTCGCCCCCTGCCTGACCCACGAATCGAGGTATCAATACTCATGTGAGCATTAATACATCGATTCATGTACAGACAGTCAAGCCTACTGGCTATCATACCTAAAACGCTGTTGCGACTAGCCCGCACTCTGCTCAGCATTGACGCGCACCGCTTGCGCAGAGTAGCGTAGAAGCAATCGATGCGCGCCTCCGCAAACATACGCGATGCACTACGAAATCGATATGAATTTTCAACCGACTTCAAAAAAGGAGGAGGTTATCAATTCGTCTGTATTTTTTTTTTTGTTACCCGATTTCTTGGGACTGGGTCAACCGATTTTGATAATTCTTTTTTTATTTGAAAGCTAGTGCTTCCCGTGTGGTCCCATTTTTATTTGGTCCAGTTCTGACAATGGCATCCATGAGAAAACCGTATAAGTCTTAAATTTGCATTAAGTATGTGCGCGATTTGTTACGCGATTTCTCCGGCAAACGTAAACCAATTTTGAAAATTCTTTTTTTATGGATATGGTATGCTTTAGGGGCACTTAAAAAGTGCTGAATCGATTTCGATAAAATTTATATGGGACCACCATATAAATTTTATCGAAATCGATTCAGCACTTTTTGAAAATCAACAAATACTTACCCAAAAATGTTGCATTGACGACGTTTTAGTTTCATCAATCTTTGTAGTAGTTAACTTTCAATCTCTTCTTAATAGATTTGGATGAGGAGGTACTAAAAAGCGGAAAATACAAAAGCTTTTTACAAAAAAGACAACCGCCTTTAAAAACTAAAAAGTGAAAAATAACTTAGTTAGTTTACATAGACGACGTTTTAGTTTCATCAATCTTTGTAGTCTCTTCTTAACAGATTTGGATGAGAAGGAGGTACTAAAAAGCGGAAAATAACTTTAGCACAGAATACACATTGACTTTAGTTTCGGAAGTCGGTGGCAATACAAAACAACAAACAGAACAAAGCCACTGAATTTCGAAACTAAAGTCAATGTGTGTTCTGTGCTAAAGTTATTTTTCACTTTTTAGTTTTTGAAGGCGGTTGTCTTTTTTTTACATAGTGCATTTGTTGTTAACTCTCATGTAACGATGAATTGATTACAAGAAAATACAATCCTGAACTACAAACTTGAATCACCGTGCATTTGGACCGAGAGGTGGATGACGAATTTTAACTAAAGCTACAAACTTTTTTATATGTATCTACTTACCTATTTGGAAGTTCGAATTTCAAACCTAGAAAGAATCGAGTACCTACATGAGAGAGAAACACTTGTGTTGAGGCCGGTATCGCGCGCTCGCGGTGGCAGTAATAATAATAATAATAATAATTCATTTATTTCAGGCTGCATAGGCCCATAGATAAATACCTTAACCTAAACATACATATTTTATAATTTCAACCTTGTGTTAATAGAAACGACTTAAGACTGACAGCCCTAGCGATATTAACGCACACACACGCACGTATCTGTAAAGTCTGTTATTTTTGTAGTAGTGTAGGCAATTATATCGTTTCGTTTGTATGAAGTGTCGCGGGTGTGTCGGTACGGTCCGTACTTTCGATATGCGTGGCGCGGAATCTTTTATTTTCTAGTCCGTGACTAGGATGTAAATGTGTGTGAGGCATGTTTGTACAAATAGTCCGGCTTACTTATGGTGCTTTATGCGTTGTATTCGATATGCGTGGTGCGGAGTCCTTAATTTTTTTTCTAGTCCGTGCCTATAGCACTCAAAGATAACGTGGCTTCCTATTATTGAAAGAATTTGACGACACGGTTGACGCAGTGGCTGAGCGATCGACTGCTGCGCAGCGTGTTGCGGGTTCGATTCCCGCCCAGGGTAAACATTTGAGTGATGAGCACTTGTGTTTGCCTTGTGTCTGGGTGTTGTTTATCTATATATGTATGTAATTACAAAAAAAATGTATTTGTGTATGTATATCAGCTGTCTGACACCCATAGTACAGGGTCTCCCTAGTTTGGGGTCAGATGGCCGTGTGTGAAAATGTCCCCCACATATTATTATTATATTATTATTATTATTTTCAAAATCTGGCCAGCAGTGTTAGAGGTTGCAAACCTATAAGCTTAATATAAACTACATCTTGTCTACATGCTTGAGGTGTACTAGCAACCGTAGTAACGTTAGTCTAAAATTGTATTTTTCTGTTGCACTACAAATAAGTATCTTCTTCCTGCAACCTTATCCCATTCTCTAATAGCAGTTCCGTAGGTTAGCGCGGTCGAACAAAAACAATTAAACACACTCTTCAGTTTTACAATTTATGTTTTTCTCTATCGATTCCAATTCTACAATACGAAATCGATATGAATTTTTACAAAGTTCATTTGTTGTTAACGCTCATGTAACGATGAATTGATTACAAGAAAATACAATCCTGAACCACAGTATAAGTAATAGTATACCTGAACTACAAACTTGAACCACCGTGCATTTTCACGTTAGCTATAATGGCATAAAACATCAAAAGTAATGATGAGTTAAAGAAAAACCGGGGAGTGGCTATGTCATGGACACGACCGTCTGTTTTACGTGGGTAATATTAAGCGTATTATACGTATGTATGTAATTATTTTTGAAAAAATTAAAAATGTAACTAATTCTTTTATCCTTTAGCTATCGAGTGGTGTCATTACATTTTGAATGTAGATGGTAGATATGTAGCTATGACACTAAATTGTATACCCCGATTTTGTTATCGTCGGTTTTCTGAATTGACTCCCACTATGGAAGCAAATTTTAAGACGTATTCACGTCAAGAGTTTTTAAAAGTATCGTGTTGCCCAGTAACCGGGTTCTGGAGGTCAGATAGGCAGTCACTCAATGTAAATAATTGGTATTCTGCTGCATCCGCTTAGATAGCAAGAGGACCTCAACAAAGTTGCGAAAAGGCTACGCAGTTTTATGTTTTCTTTTTATTATTTCATTGGAAAACATCCATCAATTTTGATTAAAACTGCAACTAATCTCCTGACAACGTAAGAAGTTCCAATTGACGTTTCTTCTTTTGAACTAGTACGTAAGAAATTGAAAAATAAAATTCATAATCCTAATTAATACTATGTTACCTATACACTTTAACAACGAGTATCAGTCGTAAACATCAAGTTTAACTTCATATTAAAATGCACTCAGGAACACGAATTAATCGTTGATTTATATTCAAATATGATATATTATGTCAATTGGGACTTCTTAGATTGTCAGGAATATACATTAATATATTTGTCGACTCTGTAAACTTACCTCTTTCATACTATTGATTAAATATTATATAGCTACCTACTATGTTCTTAAGCTAAGCAATACCGTCGAGATCTGTTTTTCTGAAATTTTCACATATTTACGACTAAACTATTTAGTCATAAATATGTGAAAATTATTCGCGAATTGTGGTCACAAGACTGTAGTAAGTAAACACTACGTGAATCACAGACAAGCTGCTATAAAAAAATGTAAACATTGGCACATATTTGTGTCGTTGTCACATTGTAGGATTCCGCTGTTTTTAGTCATTAGCGCATTGTTCTTTGACTACTTCTTGCGTGCGCTATTGGCGCAGTGCCTGAGAGCGAAAACGTGACATAAATTCGATCGATTTTAACACACTTTTATTAGCTTCATCTATAACTATGTGAAAAATCTTGGAAGTCGAATTTTACTAATTTCTATTTGTAGTACCTATCGATTTAAAACTTCGAATTGGGTAAGACTAGAATTTCCTGCTCATATATTTATGAACTAGCGACCCGACCCGGCTTCGCATGGGCCTATAGCCTTCCTCGATAAATGGACTATCCAACACAAAAATATTTTTTCAATTCGAACCAGTAGATCCTGAGATTAGCGCGTTCAACCAAACAAACTCTTCAGCTTTATAATATTAGTATAGATGTGACAAATAAAAATTATCTTATCTTATTGTATTTTTTTTATTTTTCTGAGAAAATCTTAATTCGGTTCACAGAATACATCTACTTACCAAGTTTCAACAGTATAGTTCTTATAGTTTCGGAAATAAGTGGCTGTGACATACGGACGGACAGACAGACAGACATGAAAAATTCATAAGGGTTCCGTTTTTGCCATTTGGCTACGGAGCCCTAAAAAAGCACAACTTTCATTTCCTTCCATAACAGCGGAGTTTCTTTGCGCGATAGAATCCGGAACGAGGATTTTCGCCGAAGAACGAAGGTCACCGACATAGCTCTCAGAATATGCAAGTTGAAGTGGCAACGGGCAGGTCACATTGCTCGAAGAAAGGTTCTCGAGTGGCGACCACGAACTGGAAGACGCAGCGTTATAGACCTCCCACCAGATGGACCGACGACATCGTTAAGGTCGCGGGTAACCGGGGGATGCAAGCGACAGGTTGCCGCTCGTTGTGGCTATGGGGAGGGCTTTGTTCAACAGTGGACATCTTTTGGCTGATGATGATGAAAGAAGTCAATATTTTAGGAGGTCCTTGCCCATAATTTTCTGTAACTGCCTTTTGCAAGGGCCAACTAGATTCAAATGACAATGCCAGATCCTGCCCCACCCATGTACAGAAAAGTAAATTAATGAAAATAATTGTAATGAATATAGAACCTTTCTATAGTAAATTGTTTTTCTTTAGAACTTGCGGATTACGAAATACCTACCCACGAAATATAAACTCATTTTACCTAAAATTCAATTTAACCTATTTTCAATGTCATTATTGTTTTTAGATTTAAACGGAAACCGCAAGTTCTAAAGTCACTAAGACTAATGTTTAGTTTTCAGCAATTAATAAACAGTAAGATGATGATGATATTGCACATGACTTTTATTGAGTGGGGCAAAGTTCTATAGAGTTTCTGGCATTGTCCTTTTCTTGTTAAGGCGACGATATACGCCGGTGACCTTGAGCGACCAGAGAATCGTATGCGTTGCGTCCAAAACTCTCAAAGTTTAGCCGAAAAAATAAATAAAAGATAGTATTCTTTAACTTAATAAAAAGAGGTATACTAAAAGATAGATAATAAAATTGTCTGTAAGATAGTGAAAGTTTTGTTTAAATAAACCTAGTAGATTTTGTGTGATTATCAATGTTTTGTTCGCGTCAGACACAACTTCACGAGTTAATTAAACTATTTAATATGAACTTAATCAAAAATATTCACTTACTAAATGATAAAGAGAATGTTCTAGTTTAACATATATTTTTTTCAAATCATTTACACTACATATTTTGACGAGATTGTCATTTTAAAATCTGTAAAAGTAGCTTATTAGCGCCTTAATGACGTTTAAAATAGCCTTCTTTTTCATGGCGTGGCGATGGTAAACACAGATATGTATGTGGGTGTGTGTATATGAATGCTTTTTAAGGGTCTTTGTATTATATAATAATTATATCACATCACTTAATAATAATGAATCATTAACTTTTATTAACCAACATTACTTGGCACAACTTAGTCAACTTGGCCAACAACATTAAAATTTTCTCAATATGTCATATTTGAAACTGACAGCGTTCCAATTTATGTTAGTCCGTAAAAGTTAAAGTATGATAAGATATTTTATTTTGCAAATACGGGTACAAGACAAGGTGACATAAAAATATAATTAGCAACAGCCATATTTAACCAGAAGGCATGCAAAAGTACACAATACACCAGGGCCAGTCTACTATTACAATAGTGTCAGAATGGTCTATCATTGATTTCATAATTGTTGATTTTGACAAGTTTGGTAATCTACTAATAAAATGGCGTCATTATGACTTTCCAATGGTCAACCACTCACACGCCATTGAAAGAAATGATATCTAAGAATGGTAATTTCGCACAAAATGACAACTGAATGACTGACTTAGGCGGTAATCTGCCAAAATTTTGACAGTTTCTTTGCTCAGACCTACCAATAGAACGTCATTATGCAGTCATTGCTTTTAATTGATTGACCAATGATCGACCATTATGAATTTAGCAGATTACGAACTTTTAGCAAAATGACAATGGGATCGTGTTGGAATGACGAAATTATAAAAATAGCAAATTTGGCCCCCAGAGATAGACGATGATGATGTTAATGATTGATTATTATTGGTGACGTCTCTGAGCGTGGCAGTCAAACTTTGATAACGGATTAAAATTAACACCACGAAATATTACTGCCTACAGTATGACTATTTTGTTACAATCTCACTCAGTGAACACCTAGGTGAAGTGTGCTGTCATCCGTCCGTTTGCTTTGTCAATTCCTAGCGTCGCACAGTAGATCGAAAAACGGCTTTAAAGGAAATAGGGGCATGAATATTTAAGTCTCGTTTTTTATGGTTAAAATTGCTTCTATTAACCAATACAATACTGAAATATATCATGGGATCCCATTTGGCGGATAAACCGACGACTTATATTTTATTTACAAAAAAAATGTATGGAGCTGACATGAAAAATACAGATATCTCCAAATCTGCACGGCAGGCCGTAATATCCTTGCACAAGGTTATAGTACTAATTATTTGTAATTTTTTGACATACTTACTACGGGCCTACCTGCGGATTTTTTTTGGAAAATCGTGGAAAAAAAAATTCTTTGTCTCGTGTTTTACCAAACTTAAAATTAAAAATACACTTATTAAAAACCACAAACAACGATTTTAAGTCTTAGTTAGGGAATTCGTCGGGTCAATTCCATGGAACTTAATAACTAAAACTCACTTTAAATAATTTTACGATTGAAATAATAATGAACAAGGAGTTGCAAATTACCTGACAATAATTAACGAACTCTTAATCAGTTATATAGTTAATACGGATGACAGCTCACTTCACCTAGGTGTTCACCGAGGACAATTGTAACAGAATAGCACTGCTGTTTTGGTAGATAAACCAGACGTTTCCTTATTAGTCAGGACCCGAGCTTAAGTTTATACATTAAAACCGCGCCCCATTTGGATACTGTAGTGCAAATTAAGTGGTTCTTTACATCTGCACTGCAGTGTAAATAGGGTATTCTTTGGTTTACCTTTTTGGCTTTAGCATCTCGTTTTTAATTCAAAGGGTTGTTTTCTTTATTTCGATGTAGTCTTTGCGTCATTTTTTTATGCGTATTTTGGCGCAGTGACGTTTTAGATAAATTAAATACAATTTTAATTCTTAAGGTATGTACAGTCGAACAAGCTAATTGGTTTACAGGCAAAAATATTCATCTTTCTACTACACTCACAATATTTTATTTTATTCCATTTTCTTATCTCGAACACGTAGGTATACATGGTACCTACGTACTAAAGATAAAAAAATAACATAAATAAATAAATTGTTAATATAGTAGAGCGATGAATATTTTTGCCTGTAAACCAATTAGCTTGTTCGACTGTACCTACTGATTTATCAATTATTTTTAGCTTTTTAATTATTGAAGTAGAGTAAAGTTTATTTATTTGCATAGATTGTGGGTATATATACCTTACTTTATGATTACCTTAGTATTAAAATAAACAATGAAATTGTGATCCTTGTCCAATCTACCTTAGATTAGGCATGCAAACATTAATGAAGTGCGAAATTAGCGAAAAAAACGTTATTTACGCAAAAAAACATAGCCCAGAGATTCAGCAGTAAATTAAATTGGGTTATTGTTCTCAATAAAATAAATAATACTAGCCTATTATTGTGCCACTCCCAGATTATGAAACAAAGGCAGACAGACCGCGCGGAGCCAAAAAAGCAAATACAAATTCAAAAGCGAATACCTACAACGCGCTTCGTGCTGTGAGTCAGTATAGCAAGAAACGCTGCATCGTTAAAAAAACAAGTAAAAATACAAATACAAATTCAAAAGCGAATACAATCACGAGATTGTAGGTGTTCGCTTTTGAATTTGTATTTGTTTTTTGACTTCACTCTTAGTGTTCCGCGCGGTCTATCTGCCTTTTGTGTCATAATCTGAGGTCTCACTGCAGAGCAAAGGCGTTATCCATTCAACCTTAAAAATCTAATCCAAGTACTTACCTTCATAAAACGTTTCCTACTTCCCTTAAATACTTAACACTAACTTCCACATTCATCCCCTTCACCAGTTCATCCCCTAGGGCACACTAGTGATATACGCACACAACCCCGGGGGTTGAAACAGGGGGGTTGTAATGAATGCATCTGGAACGCGGCCCGGTACTACATACACACGCTTTTATTTAATACCCTCATTATGTGAGGTTTAATTAATTAAAATATGTACCTACTAAGTATTTATAACATGCTATGTTTTTGCACGTGGCTTTGGAAGTTACTGTAATAGAGAAAAGCAAATACATATCTGGATACATCTATATCTCACAAATTAATAAAATTAAGTGTCTATTTGTGATGTCAGGATAACAGCTTTTTACTAAATGCATATAATAGGAGACTTATAGCAAAAATGTCTGTCTGTCTGTCTGTCTGTATATTCCAGCTAATCTCCGAATCGGTTGGTCTGGTTTTGATGGAACTTTATTTATTTATTTACACTTCATGCACAAAGGTACAAAGGCGGACTTAATGCCTTAGGCATTCTCTACCAGTCAACCCAGGGTGGTGAAGAGATAACACGGCAGGTGCATATAAAAAATATAACAAAATAGGTAAAGTACATAAACAAAACTATATAACTAATAAAATATATATCTATATAAATATATTTATGAATATATATATAATTATATCATAAGAAAAGTAAAGACGTTTATGAGATGGCTCTGCTTACTTGTGACGAAAGTATGTCCGCAATTTCCGTTTAAACATGCACACGTACGTTTTAACATACTTTCATGTATGTAATAACAGAAAATAACAGCTATTTACTAAATGCACATGTTGATTGATATAGACACATGTTATACCTAAAATGTCTGTCTGTGTGTCTGTATATTCCAGCTAATCTCCGAATCGGTTCGTCCGGTTTCGACAGGACTTTCATGGCAGATAGCTGATGTTATAAAGAGTAATTTGTTAGGCTATTTTTATTTTATAAAAAGAATTTGTGGCCACACGCGAACACACTAAGACCCCGAAGGTAACAGACATTATGGATGACGTCGCGGGCATACATAAGTTATTTATATCTATACTAATATTATAAAGAGCTAAAAGAATCATGGCAGGATTTGTACAGACAGCGTCATCAACTGCTTACCCCCTATGCAAAGAATTTTTAACGCGTGGGGTGTACGAAAAAATAAAAAAAGATGTTTAGAGAAGTTAAAATTTTAATTCTTATATTCTTGGGTACTTAGAGAGTATCTTCAAGCATTTACGAAATTTTTAAAACCCTGCAAAAAAATGGAGTTTAAAAGTGACAATTTTAACGCAAAACTTATTATTTCAGATCGAACGGCAGCTGATAGTAACATTGACACTGACAGCCGTTTTATGGGAAATAATGTAACAAATAATGATTAATCAATGTACTTTTTCAACTCCGCCATTATAAAACAACAATTCACATTACTTATCTGCCTATTTGATAGATCTGTTAATAATAATAATAATAATATCTTTATTTAAAAAGTAACAAAGACTCAACTGTGTTAGTAACAATCCTCCTTACCCCCTATGTCAGTATTCTTATTCTAATCTTATTCTAACCTACCATGAATATACGCGAATCACTGCCACACGCGTAACACCGAGGTTGAAAGCTTGCAGCAGCGACTCACATACAAACAATCGAGCCTACTCGCTACAGAGCGCAGAATAACGTTGGGGCTGGCCCGCACCCGGCGCACCAGGGAAGCGCATCGTTTTCTCATCATTGCATAAAAACAATCGACTCGAGCTTCAGCAAACATCCCTGAAGCACTTCAGAAGCGGGGCAACCCCATCAACATCCTAAACGCATTATTAAATTGAACTCGAAGGACGCTGTACGATTTCTGCGTATAATCAGCCCACAGACTGCACGTGTAAAATGAAGTGCAGTATGCACGAAATAAAGTTGAAATAAAGACACTTGTCAATTTCTTTTTTATATAAACACAAAATGGGCGACGATATTAAACGAAAAACTGTTATTTTTACTTTAAAATATTTTAATTACGCGGGGCTTTAAAACTATGGTTAGTATATCAATCTACTCCTGGTAATGTATTCTCCAAATTGGACAGTATTTCAAACCCTCTAAATGAATCTTTTTTTCATACAAACGAATGTATGGATCTCGCCATGATTCTTTGTTTGGGGTAACCTCCTAAACTACTCGTCCGATCTGATTTTTTTTCACCAATAGGAAGCTACGTTATCTATCCCTGAGTGCTATAGCACACCTACGACACTCCATACAAACAAAACTATTTATTCACCTACATTCATCATCATCTGCGTCGCCTTTTCCCAACTATATTGGGGTCGGCTTCCAGTATAACCGGATGCAGCTGAATACCAGCGTTTTACATGGAGCGACTGCCTATCGGACCTCCACAACCCAGTGGGTACCCATGGGTACCCACTGGGTTGTGCAACACACATACCCCCGAAACCCCTTGGTAAGGGAACACGATACCCCTTGGTAAGACTGGTTGTCAGACTTTCTGGCTTCTGACTACCCATAACGACTGCCAAAGATCTACTAATGAAAGCCGGGACCAACAGCTTTACGTGCTTTCCGAGGCACGGAGGGGACTCGGTATGAAAGGGATGGTCACCCATCCACAGACCAACCGCGGCTAGCGCAGCTTAACCTGTGACCGATCGATCTGCACGGCTTTAACTTAGCCACGAGCCACCCGACACCTACATTACACGAGTCACCTACATTATAACCAAAATAATAGACGTTTACAAATACGTGCGTGTGTGTGCGTGTCTACGCGCCACGATTCTCGCGTTGAACTAAAAGCAGTTTCGAGAGCAGGTTCGCCGCGGGTAGAGGTGAGGAATAGTGGTTCAGAGGGAGGCGAAGCGTGTCGCTTCTATACGTTAATACTAATACTTATACTGTGTTTATAGGCTATATTCCAATATAAAAAGTACGGGATTCCTAAAAAAAAACACGCGAACGAAGTCGCGGGTAAAGTCGTAGTGTTAAATAAAAATACATTTAGCTTTTATCAGTTTCACCCCCTATGACATAAAATTACCATAAGGCGTGCGGTAGGTGTACTATACGAACTGTCAACTCTCTGCAGAATACAGTTGTAGGGGAAGTAAAGATATTTCACATAAACTAAATCACCCCTTTTCACCCCCTCGTTGGTAAAAAGGAAAATTGTTCCTCTCGTTCGTTTACGTTATAAAAGAAAACCAACTTCAGTGGCTTTGTATAAATAATTTAGCTTATCAGGTTTCTCCTTTGGATGTCATTGCCTAAATGATCACTTAAAAATTAGGCGTTTCCTAATTGTCTGTAAATGGAATTTCCTAATAAGACGTTAATTCAAACGTGATTATGTTCAGACTTAGGTACTTGTAATTTTCTTGTTTATAAAAATAGGGTTCATTACAGCATGTCTGGAAAAGCTTAATTATGTACTCCACTAAGAAACTGTATGCTGTATCTGTGATGAAGGCTTTTAGATAAATAATAAATGCTGCGGATCGATCGGTCAAGATTAACCTGCGCTTGCCCCGTTCGGTTTGTGGACGGATGACCATCTATTTCGTACCGAGTTTCCTCTTGGCCTTGGAAAGCACGTAGAGCCGTTGGTTCTGGCTGTCATTAGTAGATCTTTGGCAGTCGTTAAGGGTAGTCAGAAGCTAGAAAGTCTGACAACCAGTATTACCAAGGGGTATCGTGTTGCCTAGTAACTGGGTTTTGGAGGTTAGATAGGCAGTCGCTAAATGTAAAACATTGGTATTCAGCTGCATCTGGTTAGACAGGAGGCCGACCCCAACATAGTTGAGAAAAGGCTAGGCTAGGCTAGTCGGACTCTGTCGGCCGTGGTCGAGTCGATGGTCGACAGCGCAGAGTCCTGGGACGCGGTGGTTTCCTTCTGCGAAAGTGTCATGTCGCAGAAGGAGGCTGCGGAAAGGGAGAGGGAGATCACAACCTCCCACCCTGCCCGCAGCAGGCGCACCGGGCGTCGGCGGAGGGCAGACAACGCCCTCTTCCGGCCCCCCTAAATGGGTCCAGGGGCGGCAGACTCGGGGACGTCTGTCGCTCCCCACATACATCAGGACCCGAGGTGGCGGCGCGTAGTGTTCCACGCGCGCCCGTCTAAGACGTCCGGGGGGGAGTCTAACACCTCACTCTCCCCCCTGACCCGAGAAGTGGCCCGCTGCAGCGGGCCGGCACCAGCCGGGGGTTGCGGAAGTATCTCCAGTTCCCGCGACCCCCGACGTAGGTGTGAGATGGAACACCGGGGTGGTTTTTAGTCAGTAAGAGTCTGACAGACCCCTCCGCCCGCCCCACCGCCCCAGGGCGGAGGACATCCATGAGGATTTTCCACACCGCAACAAAAAAAAAAAAAAAGGGTAGTCGGTCTCGCCCATGAAGAGTTCCGTAGCAGCAAGTAAGGTAAATTGCGGTTTACGATTTATTACGTACTAGCTTCTGCCCGCGACTTCGTCCGCGTAAATATCGGTTATCGTGGATGCAGTCAAAGTTGCGGTTTAAGAAGTAGCCTATGTCCTTCCCCGGTGTTCAAGCTATCTTCATGCCAAGTTTCATCAATATCAGTTCAGCCGTTTCATCGTGAAAGCATAACAGACAGAGTTACTTTCGCATTTATAATATTAGTATTGATTAAAAATAAACTACTCACTAGATCTCGTTCAAACTAATTTTCGATGGAAGTTTACATTTTTTTTCAAAACTGACCATTATGGTCAGTTTTGAAAAAAAGATATTATTTTTGAAGACCTATCCTTAGATACCCTGCACAAATATGGGTTTGATGAAAAAAAAAATTGAGTTTCAGTTCTAAGTATGGGGAACCCCCAAAAAAAGTGTTTATAAAGTACTTGTTTATTGATATTTTAGCAGATGATAATGCTATTCTTAATTGAAAGTCCACCAAATTAATTGGATTCTTCAACTAGCAATTATTTTCTATTAGAAATAGCTTTTGCCTAATTCCTATATATACAACATACAACTATATACATTCTGATGAAACTTCAGTTTGCTTTACGAAAATCAACTTTAAATCACGTTAACAGAATTCAGTTTCCGTTGTCATCAACTAAAAATATTTTAGGGCCTTTTCAAAAGACTTATTCAACGTAAGATCAACCTTATTTGCATGCCGTTTCAGTCTATATTTATGTAAGCTTGTAGAATTTAGTTCCTAGTTGAATTGCTCTAGTTGCATTCATTACATCGTCGATCGGGGAATTGGAGAGATATTACGTTTGGGACGCGCGCGGGTTCGATTTCCGGACGGTGACGTAACGGATTGCGATTATTGATCTGTTTATTGTGTTTTTGTTATCTTCTTTGTGAATATATTTTTGTTAAGGAAAGAAAGAATAATGTATTTGTGTTCATCTTCTTTATATTTATGAGTTTTTTTGGTATAAGCCGTGAATGTAATTTTTGCTGTGTAAAGATTAATTCCCAGGATAAGTTGAATAAGAACGTATGTGATAGATTAAGAAAAACGGATACTCACGTTTCGTTTAATGAAACGTATGTGATTTTGTATTGTATCTATAAAATCATCGCATATCTTCACTAGTTTAGTCTAGAGGTACTTACAGAGTATTTTTCATGCACTATGATAAATACTCTGTAAGGTACTCCACCTGACACGCTGGTTGCTAGGAGACTCGAATGCCTAGCGGATTTTCGCTAGGTATTTGACGCATTGGTTGCCTCATTTGACAAGTACGTCGGCGGTATCTTGTCGTGGTGTGCGGAGACCTATCAATAATTTATGCATGTATTTTTTTTTTATTATCTTTGTGCGGCTGTGATATCACTGCGACCAGAGCTGGGGGCCAAGTCTGCTATTACAATAGTGTCAGAATAGTCTATCATTGATTTCATAATTGTTGATTTTGACAAGTTTGGTAATCTACTAATATAATGGCGTCATTATGACTTTCCAAAGGTCAAACAATGACACTCCATTGAAAGAAATTATATAGAATGGTAATCTCGTACATAACGACAAATTAATGACTGACTTAGTATACGAACTTCTTACAACTTCAAATTGCTTATAACACTTTTAAACAATATGTAAAAATATATATAAATGAAATCTGGCATGAATAAATGTTCAAATTTGTTGACAATGTCATTATAACACAATTCTATTACGAGACCATTGACCGACCAATGATCGACCATTATGGATTTAGCAGATTACGAACTTTGAGCAAAATGACAATGGGATCGTGTTGGAATGACGAAATTATAAAAATAGCAGACTTGGCCCCCTGGATCTATTGTTATCGCCGCTTGTGTTGATTAGAGATCGCCACCTAACCCTGTAGCTGTGATGAAGGATCTGCTTTCAGGTAAGTATTTACCCAGATGATTGTTGCGCTTGTGCATTAGTGCTCCGCATACCCCCAGAAGGTGAAGTGGCGTTTCATCAGCCTAATTACAGCGTCTGCAGGTTTGCGTATCACTTAACCCCAGGTGGAACATGTGCTTGTTTAAGCAGCAATGTCTTGTAGTGGCTCTAGCTACAATGCGTAGGTTGTTCCTACTGAGTACTAGGACTTGGTTACTAAGCCTTTATAGCCAGTTAAGCTTACATGCATTTATGCATATAAGCTTAAGTGGGACTGGGCTGGCCATTTCTTCCGCATACCAAAGTAACCACAATGTGGGTCCCGGAAAACGTTCAGCGACATCGTGGTAGACCTAAGCGAAGTTGGCGGGGTGAGCTTTGGGATTGGCTTAGTCTTGGCTTGGCTTAGGGATTGGTCCACACTAGCTCTGGACAGAGAGGGTTGGAAAGAAGAAAGGGAAACCTTTGCCCAGCAGTGGGACAATACAGGTTGAAAATACTAATAATAAATATAATAATGTACTTTGTAAAGAATTATGGCAGAAACTGTACAAAAAAAATTAAGATGTTTAGAGAAGTTGAAATTCTAATTCTTATACTCTTGGGTACCTAAAAATATCTTCAGGTATTTACAATTTTCATAAAACCCCGCAAAAAAATTTTAAAGTTTAACGAAAAGCTTATTTCAGAACGAAACGGCGACTGACAGTGACAGTGACACTGACGGTCGCCGTTTTGCAGTTCTTACACTGAAATTGCATCGTTTTAAGGGAAATAAAGTCACAAATAATGATTACTTTTTGTGCACACTTGTCACATAACTTGTCTGCCAATTTGATAGATCCGTTAACGTCGCTGTCACTTTATTTTTTTATAAACACAAAATGGGCATCGAGATGAAACGAAAAAGTGTTATTTTCTGTTCGTAATATTTTAATTATGCGGGGGTTTAAAAATATGGTAAGTATATCAATCTACTCCGGGTAATGTATTCTTCACATTGGAAAATATTTTAAACCCTCTAAATTATTTTTTATTTTTCATAGAAATGAATGTATGGATCTCGCTATGATTCTTTATTGTGGACATCACTGACAACGGTAAAGGAAAAGCTACTTAACTATAAGACTAAGGTTTCCTCACAATGTGACGAAACTAGGTCTTATAATTATAATAATAATAATAATATTTTTAATGCAAAATAAAAAAAATACAATGCATGTTACATTATTAGGATGATACAATTTTGTTCAATTTTGTGAATAATGACCCCGATGCTAGGAAAATCTTGTGTTATAGGGGTCATCCATTCGTCCGTTAAGGTAGGTTTACAAAATTGGGAAGCTAAAATGTGTAACAGTGGCAATGGCGTGTAAAAAAGCGCGTGTAGTGGGGTGTAATGGGTGAAGTATGTGAGTGTGTGATATGTGGGTGTGTGATGTGTGGGTGTTATGTGTGAGTAGAGAGGGAGAGTGAGTTGGGGTGTCTGTGGGTGTGTAAGTGTTCGTGATCCTAATGATTATCTGCATTATCTAACTTAGGCCGCATCATCACTTATGATCAGGTGAATTGCGGTCAAACGCAAGTCTATTAATTGTTTTTAGGTATGTACAATATTTACAAGAATAATAAAATAGAAAACCTAAAGTATTAAACTAAAAACAAAAATCAAAAACCTAATACAATAAAGCATCATAAAATTCGTCCACATCGCCAACTGGAAATGTACCCAAGAGACTGGCAGCATTGCCACGTTGAATGGCAATGCTTAATCTCTGACCAAGGTATAAACCAGCTCTTGAGTCACGGGAAGTGTCAACCAACCTTTTGGATATTTCCCAATAAAGAAGATAAGTCTACTAATTAATAAAAAAAAAAAATAGAGGTTTGATCAGTGCTTCTGTTTCATCATAATCTAGGGTAAGAAGGAATTCTTTTTTTATTATAATTAATTAGCTTTTGCCCGCGACTTCGTCCTCGTGAATGTCGGGTATCGCGGATGAAGATGAAATCTCTGAAAAATAGTCTATGTTCTTCTCCAGGGTTCAAACTATCTTCATACCAAATTTTATCAAAATCGGTTTACCCGTGCTTCGTCATGAAAACGTAACAGACAGAGTTACTTGCCACAAAAGCAAATACAAATTCAATAACGGTAACCTACAATCTCGTGATTATATTCGCTTTTGAATGTTTATTTGTATTAGTATTTGTTATTTTAACAATGCTTCGCTTCGTGCTGTACTGGCACGTGTCAGTACAGCGCGAAGCAAATTGTAGGTATTCGTTTTTTAAATTGTATTTGCTTTGGTGCGGTCTATCTGCCTTTTGTTTCATAATCTGAGAGGCTAGTATTATTATTATCATTTATTGTAAGTAAGAAGTACTTACAAGAGGAGCTCGTGGCTAAGTTAAAGCCGTACAGATCGATCGGTCAAAGGTTAAGCTACGCTAACCGCGGTCGGTCTGTGGATGGGTGCCATCCCTTTCATACCGAGTTTCCTCCGTGCCTCGGCAAGCACGTAAAGCCGTTGGTCCCGACTGTCATTCGTAGATCTTTGGCAGTCGTTACGGGTAGTCAGAAGCCAGTAAGTCTGACAACCAGTCTTACCAAGGGGTATCGTGTTACCTAGTAACTGGGTTGTGGAGGTCCGATAGGCAGTCGCTCCATGTAAAACACTGGTATTCAGCTGCATCCGGTTAGACTGGAATCCGACCCCAATATAGTTGGGAAAAGGCTCGGCAGATGATGATTGTAAGTAAGAAGTACGTAGCTATGGCGTCCTTGCTTTAAAACAAATGACGCATGTAATTTCTTGCCACTATTATAAGGTTTCTCAACTGTAAAGAATCCGTACAATAGAGTGTTATTGTTATGAATAACTTTGACTTGTTCTCTTTTAGAATAATAGCTGTAACTTTCCTCTTTGAAGGTTTAAGAAACAAAGATGGCGGCCATTTTCTTTGTCTAATTATAAAATAACACGTGGGCAACGGTACTTACTTTCCAAGTATTCTATCTACAGTTTTGATAATCGATTTGCATGAAATTAGAGAGATTGTGGCTTTAAGAAATAAATAATTTGACCATTAAAAGTATTTAATCCAATAGGGTATTTTACTCTATACGAGAAAAAATCTATAAATATGTTATTGAGACAGTTTAGGCATAAAGCAGTCGGAAAATGTAACTTTTAGTTCATAAAATAACAAAACAATTTTTTAAATTTAATTTAAAGTTTTCAGTATTTTTAATCTGTTGTAAAACACCGTGAAATAGTAGCGGCCATGTTATTACGCCATACGGCTGTGTAAACAAAAAATTGTCAACTGTCAGTCAACTGATTGGCGTAATATAGGCTTTGTACTTTTATTATTTTCGTAACCAACGTAATTTTTTCGTTATTACACCTATTACAAAATATGCTTTTAATTATTTTTAAATGATATACAATTATCATATTTAATATGAGCTCATTTGATACAAAACGAACTGACGTCATTTACGCTGAGCAATATGGCGTCCAGTAAGAGGCGTTTTCGTCAAATTACGCGCGAAATTTGAAAATTTAAAATTTTGATGCATTTTTATGGCACTTATCGATTGAATAAAAATTTTGTGTTTTTTTTTGGTGGCATATTAGCACTACAGAATTTCATTGAGACACTTTTTAAAAATTGGTGTAATACCCTATTGTCTCAAATAAATCTCAGTTTCGTCATCATCTTCCAAGCCTTCTCTAAACTACGTTATGCTTCCAATCTAACCAGATGCAGTTGAATACCAGTATTTTACCTGGAGCAACTTCTTCTCTGATCTCACTCTTTTAAAGTAAGTGTATTTATTTTTTTGTAGGCATAAGATTATTTCTGTTTTTATATGATCTTAGCGAACTAAGTAGAACATGGACGGAGCAAGTCCTAGCACTTTCTAGTTTTGATAACAAAAAATATGAAAAGAGTTTGCCAAATAAACCAGCTAGATATGAAAAAAGAATCAGCAGTAGGTATAAAACAAAAGTCCCTATAAAATTTTCTACAAGTCGGGTCAAATATAAACAAATAAATAAAAGATAGAAAGAAGGCTCTCATGAAAGGTGACCTTCCAATTTGCCAACGCAAATTGATGGACATGTGCATTCTGCCTATCCTTACATACGGCGCTCAAACCTGGTCTTTAACTGTTCAGCTGAGGTCCGGGCTCGAGGTTTGCCAGCGAGCGATGGAGCGCAGCATCCTAGGAGTCAGATTAACGGACTGCGTAAGGAAAACCTACGGTGCTGCGCTTCAAGACGCGGATCGCCGACGTCACTCAAAAAGCAGTGGGAGTGGACCGGCCACATCGTCCGCATGTCGAACGTATCATGGGCTAAAGCAACCACAATGTGGGTCCCGGAAAACGTCCAGCGACATCGAGGTAGACCTAGGCGAAGATGGCGGGATGAGCTTGACGCTTACAGGAGGGATTGCTCCACACTAGCTCTGGACAGAGAGGGTTGGAAAGAAGAAAGTGAGGCCTTTACCCTGCAGTGGGACAATACAGGCTGAAAATAAATAAAAATAAAATTAAAAGATACTTCCTATGTAGTATAAGTTTCAAACATGAACCCAAATAGGGCACAGTAACATATTTGTACAAATATTATTTTCATGGTTGGTCCCATCATAAAAGTAATTCTTATTCACACCTAAGTACTTTTCCCCCTCAAAGACTGATAAAGGAAATAAATACAACCCGTCACTATAAATCACGATCAATTAAAAAAAAAACCGGACAAGTGCGAGTCGGACTCGCCCACCGAGGGTTCCGTACATATTTGTAGGTACATACCCATACTTCTATATTAATTCATACCTACTAACCATACTTTAATCTACTTAATATTATAAATGCGTTTTTTGCGACATAAACGGCCGTATCTTTTTTTCACGTTAACATAGAGGGTTGATTTTTTTTACAGCATCAAGGGACCGTAGACTTGAGTATATGGTTTTAATTTCAACTCGATACCTCCACGCGTTCTTGAGATAAAGGGTTTTGACAGACAGACAGACGGACAACAAAGTGACATTATAAGGGTTCCGTTTTTTCCTTTTGAGGTTCGAAACCCTAAAAAAAAGAACGTATATAAAAACAACTTCCATTTATAAAAACTCAACCCAATAGACCAACGACATCTGCACAACTCAACCCAAATCGATCCAGTTAAAATAAAAATTGCAAAAATAACCGAAATAGCTCCACAGTAGCGCCGCAACCAGAATAACTTCGCCAATTAACTTAGGCCTGGATTTGGGTCAACCGTTTACTGCTGCACCTGCTCTCTTGAGGTGTTTGAACAACTTGCCTTTCACTTCGTTAAATACGGTGTCGCGTTTTGAGGTTAAAATTTGCTTTTTGCTGTGACGAATTTTGTCATTTGAGAGGGGTGAAATGACTTGTAATAGTTTACGTTTTTCTTGTAGAAAGGGGATCTTTTTTACGAGTGTTGGATTGATTTTGTTTTTAAAAGTTGGTGCTGTTTTTCGTTTAAATTCGTCAGGGAAAAAATGCGCTATACACATAAACGGGTCGGCACAAACGGTTCGGCTAATTGCCGAACCGAATCTTAGAACATTCAGCTTACACCCGCATATGTGTATCACAGCTACTGTTAAGTTCTATTCCAAGGAGATTAAATCTTGTAGTAGTAATATACTTATCTGTCAAATAATTTAGTGTGTTTACTGTTTAGTTTAGGCTGATCAATTGGCTTTCGCATAAGTAAGTAGGTAGCTAGATCGATTCACTTACTACACAAATATGTTTGTGTATAAATTTTACTTTTACTAATTGTATTAAAGAAAACGAAAGTCTTTAGCAATAACACGACTTCACACTCTAAATGCATTCAATTCTTTATTTAACAACCGCACACACCAGCTTCCTCATTATTTGTCTCGACAATTTACACCCCCAAATTCCCACAAACATTTGAAACCAACATTGGTGATACATTTTATTTCCCTAAAAATATTAAGGATAAGGAACACTCCGCCGGTCTGTTACGACAGGGGTGTAATTAATTACGTTTCACTCCCATTTCACCCCCCTTTCACCCCCGCAGGGGGATTTCAGCCCCCAGACAATAGAGGCTGGATACAATTGTGAAACCCTTGTGTTTCATAGCTGTTATTTTGAAAGAGAATTTTGATTTGAGTTGGAGAAGAGATTACGTAGCTACTATTTTTTTAAGGAATAAGGCTGTGTTTGTATAAGGGGGTGGTTTTAGATACAGGGTAATATGGGAAAATATATTAAGGGAAGGAAAGGGAGTCCCATCATAAGTATAAGTACGGGTTTTGTACGGAAAGAGCCACTTAAATATTTTTTCTGTATTTAGAAAAACAAAGTCAGTGAGTTTCCAGTTCATACTATATGAACTAGGTTTGTATAGCAAAAAAAAACCACAGGTAGTCATATAAGATAACTTGAATTGTATTAAATTTTAATAAAATAATTTGAATTGTAAAATAACTGTATTTCTTTTCATTTAAATTGCAATGCCATAACAGGCAACTAAGTTCTAAGAACAAACATATTATTAACATCTTCATTTATGTATACACTTAGTTCGCAATAAAGAATTTGAATTTGAAGTACGTTTATAAAATAAATTGAGGTGATTATAGAAATTCAATAATAAATTACACAAACCTTAAAATTAATCTGCATAATAATTTTAAATACCAGAAAGCACTAACTAACAAGGTTTAAGATCTAGTCACAGACCATCACAACTCAATCAATGACAAAATCTTATCAAAAAAGTAAATTAATAATTGAGGTCTTCTCAAAATATACCAGCCATATTCTAAGACTTGAGTTCCAAAGTCAAAATAATAAAAAAAGCAACGATATTTTAAGAAAACATTTCATTTTCCACAACTCGTCGGGTGGAATGTGATGAAAAATGTAATATTTTCACCCCATCAAGCAAGGGGATCATTTGTAAGAGCTTTTTTGTTGCAGTTTGGCGGTTCGTCCCTTTTTATATCGCGACATTTGACTGATGTTATCATAATAATAGAGGCCAAAAATATTTAGAAAATATATATTTTTTAATATTTCTAAGAACTCATGTACTTTTGAATGTAAACCGATCCCTATTTATAATAAAATAAAGCTTATACTTAGGGATAACGTAGACTCGTATTGGTGTTATTTATTTTTTAATCAAAGTATGTGTAGTTTGTTTTTTTTATTATCTATTGATAGGCATACTAATATTATAAGTTTGATTGTAGCACAGATTACCTGCTACAATCAAACTTATAATATTAGTATGCCTATCAATAGATAATAAAACAAAAAAAAAGGTTAAAATTTAGTATACGGTAGCACGAATTAAGGGATGGGTGGTGTTTGGGAGTGGCGAGGGGAGGTCCACCGACCCCCTGGTACCACTCCTATGAGAAGAAAATGCATTTTTTGTAACCTAACCTCAAAACACTAAAGTTGACTAAAAAGCGTACGAGGGGAGCCCCGCTTCGCGGGGCTCAACGGTTAAAAAAATAAACTAACCTAACCTATCCGAGTCGGGGTGCCCCCAGTCCCGAGCTCGCTACGCTCTCTTGCATGCATTAATGAGACTTCTAATGTTATAATTGAGGACCCAACTCCTTCTAACTGCAATACTTTTTACCCCCAACTCATGCTACCGTATACTAGATCCAACCCAAAAAAAACTGTATGTAATACTTACATGTGGTATACTAGATATAATGATGTGTATCTGTGTGTCTGTGTCTTTATTTGTTTATATACTTTCAACTTTTTAATTGGTACTTGTTATTTTATACACGTGTCAGGTTTTTCTTAACCACCCTTGGTTGACTTGTATAGAATGCAGGGATTAAGTTCGCCGTTGTACCTTTGTGCACGAAGTATAAATAAATAAATAGATCGGCAACCAAGCATCTCAAAATAATGACATTAAAAAATATTTTTCTTTCTCACTTATCACGTAATCAATATTAATTCCCTCATATTTTACACAAACAAAGCTGTCAAAAACGATTAAAAGCCTCCATTACACTCTATTCGAGCAAAAAGTCTTCGTCAGCGATTCTTTTTTAATCGATATCGGCCGCTGGCTTTGAGGGGGATACTTTTTAAGAGTACCCTTTATCATGAAAGATGCTAACGATCGCTTTAGTTTAATTCGCTGATGTGGCCATGATGAGGGCACTGACATACTAAGAGATTTTTGTGGTCGTCATCTTCATGACCTTGTTCCAGTTACTTGGGCTTCCATTTCGTTCTATCAACCGTCTTGATATCACTGTCTCCATTCTCTTTCATATCATTCTTCACACAGTCTATCCATCTTTCTTCTTCTTCTTTCTCCTGGCTTTTATCCCAATTTATTTGAGGTCAGCCCTCCTAGTATTTTTGCGCCACACGGTACGTTTGTGGGTTGTTCTAGAATGTCGTTTCTGATGGTTTGTAGCCAGGTTATTGGTGGTCGTCCACTGCCTCTTTTTCCTTCTACTATGTTCATCACCTCTTATTATTATTATTTATTTATTTATATATACAATAAGTTCATAATTACTATAAAACTTTGCCCCGCAAAACCGTTTTATCGGTTTAACTGCGGGATCGAGTCTCCGTACTATTTTAGAACAACTTATATATAATAACAACTAAATCTTATACATTATGCCTATGTTATACAATATCATTATGTTTAATCGTAACTCTGACCAAACACTTCCTATATATTCATGTAATGTTTCCACAGCTTACGCTTAAAAACTCGCTTATCGCCCTCACTTCGAATATCCTCCGGCAGAGTATTTAGCAAATATGGCAACCGTTTTTTTGGTGTTCGGTCGCCATAGTAGTTATTGACTCTCGGCACTATGAACCTACTGGAGGTCATCGAGCGGGTGTTACAATTATTATTATATAATACTAAGTTATGCTCCTGAATGCCATGGTTATTAGTAGCAAGATTATGTCTAAGAGATAAAGGTAAGATATTACATATTTTAAATAATTTAGTTTAGTCATCTTTACATTGTTGTTTAATTTTATTGTTAACTAATAATTTTAAAAACCTAACCTGAATTGCTTCCAACCTGTCAATATATAATCTTCTCATCATATGTCCGTACCAGCGCAAACGGTTTTCACTAAGTTTGTCATGGATCTTAGTGACTTTAGAACTACCCATCCATCTTTACGTTTCCATAATTTAAAAACTAAAAACAATTGAAAAATAACTTTACGTTACTTAAAAAATTGGAAATATATTTTATTTACCTATAACTATAACGTCACTGCGTCAAAATACGTATAAAGGAATGACGCAAAGACGCCATCCAAATAAATAAAACAACCCTTTGAATTAAAAACGAGATGCTAAAGCCAAATAGGTAAACCAAAGAATACCCCTTTCACACTGCAGTGTATTGTAAAGAAACACTTCATTTGCACTACAGCCGTCATGTTATCACCGACTGAATCTTTCCAATCATTGATTTTTGTGGTCAAATAAGCTTTTAGTTTTTTATGTGTTTTAAAACGTGTCTCTCTGCCCGGCCTACTATCCATACTGGTAGTCAAAGTCAAAACATTTATTTGAATTAAATCATTTAACCTGGGGCGGCTGCTGCAGGTGCGGAAAACCTCAAACGGCGTAAATATAACAACCTTCTTGAAAGTTATATGTTTGAGCCGTTTGGGGTCGAAACATTAGGGCCATGGGGTCCGAGTGCTCACCTTGTTTTTAGGGACATTGCAAAGCGGCTGGTCGACTCTTCACGTGACCAAAGGGCTGGCCTTTTCTTGGGCCAAAGAATTAGCATTGCCATTCAACGTGGTAATGCTGCTAGCCTTTTGGTCACTTGTCCCATTGAGAGCGATGCGGACGAGTTTTTTGATGCCCTGTGAGCATTGTACATATTATGTGTTTATATTTATTTTTAAGCTTTGTATATATTATATTTAATTATTATTAATAAACAACCATTTACAGGCATTTTTGAATTGTAGTTAGTCAGAAAATTGAAGCTAGTTGCCCGTTCCAAAACGTAAGGTAGGTCTATGGTGAAAAACGAGAAAGAAATTCCAAATTCTTTTGAATCAAGTTTTCACAAAATACTGGTAACATTATTTTTGTTGCACAATGTAGGTAAAGAGCCATTTAAAAAGGCTCTCATCCACATAACGCGTGGATGAGCACCATTTAGCTCAACCATTTTGAAGGAAGTTGAATGATTAAACACACGCGCCACCATCAGCGAGACATTGCTATGGTATGGTATAACGGGCTGGTGTCCGCAACTCCATGTCACAGTCCGTGTTTTGCGTACAGGTGGGAAGTAAGTCATTCGATCGGTTCCCTACCCATTTGCATAAAATTTTAAAACCTAATATAACTTAGCATACTTTTGTTTCTCCTAATTATATTTTCGCATAACATTATTTACGCATATGCACCACCGGAGCTTCGGCTTGGCTCAGCCACGGCGACGGGCGTTATAACCATCTGCTCCTCAGCTCGCGGGCGGCCTCGCCCCTCCGCGCCTACGCGGGCTTAGATTACACTCTAGGCGTAGGGCAGAGAAGACTGCGTGGAGTCGGCTTTGCAGCGATTCGTTTCTGTCACTAACTTTTGTAGCACAACATATTGTATTTTTAAGACGATATTGTAGAGTAGATTTGCACATCATGCCTAGTAACATTATGCAAATTAAATTTATGTCAAAACAAAATTAGCCTTAATTATGCCAACATTTCTGTATGCCAAAAAAATATATTGTAAAGTATTATTATGGCAAAACCAATTATGCCAAACTAGTTATGCCAAAGTATAGGTATTAGAAAAAAGAATATTATGCGAAAAAAAGGGATGTCATTCGATCCACCCCAGCTCCTCGAGAAAGACCAGCAGCCCCTTGACGTTGCTGGTGATATCCCGTAGGTTACCTGGGTTACCGAAGCACTTTACCTACCCCTCAGCGACACATTTGTGTGAGAATGTTATTACTAATACCTATTACAACTGCGAAAGTTTGTTTGTTTCGCTTTTACGGGTAGACTACTAAATGGACCGTAATAAAAAGTTAGGTTAGACTGAGATTAGAATGTGATAGTTCCAAGTTAGTAGAATGACGGCTATGTCGCTTGAATTCGCCGCTAGGGGCGCTAGTGTAGTGTGAGGTCTCTAGAAATATCAAATGTCACTGAACGTTTACTGTCTGCGAGTTCTCATTGCGTTTATTCATTGCCGTTGTAAAGATTATGCTATCCTTGATTTGCATAACGATTTTTAAAGCTACAATTTACGATGTTTGTATTTTACTGACTTGAATGTGTCCTGGTGAGTATGTCATGCTCACTTGGATGTCTCGCTGATGGTGGCGCATGTGTTAGATCATTCGGTTCCCTTCAAAATGGCTGAGCTAAATGGTTCTGATCTGTGCGTCATGTTCGTGAACAGATGCTGTCGCTATCTCTTAACTGTCTCAGTTATTTAAAATTTTATTTTGAAATATTAATTATGATTACTTACCAATTAACCTTACATAGTAGATATAAAAAAAGTCGCTGAATTGTCTGTACGCGCATCACTTCCGAATGACTAAACCAAATTGAATAATTCTTTATTCGTTGTGTTTGGTATTGAAATAAAATTTAGGAAATTCAAAAAAAGAATTGCTCCCTTTCAAACTGAGGCGGGCTGCTAGTTTAAAATAAAATGCTTATAAAGTGGTACCGCGCTAACAATTATTATCATGTTACATCTAATGGACCAGTCGCATAACAAATACTTTTTCAACAACAGCTATAGAACCAAACTCGCCAGTGGGGCAACTAGTGAAAAATAAAACAATCGCCCTTATTGCACCCTTGCGAACGCAGAAATATGCATTCTCACGAAAAGCCAGTCTATATGTAAATCCCGGAAAATATTCCTATGTTGTTGATTGTAACATAAAACATTAACGTACTAAATGTCTGTGAATAATGGTGGATAATATATTGCAATCTCGTAATGATCTCATGCTATGATATATTATGGTGGTTTGGATTTTATAGCACATTTTACGTCAGTTCGCTGCGTTTGAGTGCGCTCTTTAAGTCTAGCATGAGAGTGCGTTTGTCAAAGTTTATTTCTATGCTGTCTTTAGCTGTCTAAAGCTGTTGCTGCTGTGTGTAAAGTTTATGCTGCCTTTGTCATAGCGTTAAAACTTGCACTCATCATCTGCCTAATCTGTACCCATCTATGTTGGGGTCGGCTTCCAGTGTAACCAGATGCAGCTGAATACCAGTGTCCTAAACATAGAGCGACCGTTTGACTTCCATAACCCAGTTTGTGTGTAACACATAACCCCTTGGTAAGACTGGTTGTCAGACTTTCTGACTTCTGACTACCCATAACGACTGCCAAAGATCTAGAAATGACAGCCGGGACTTAACGGCTTTACGTGCTTGTGTTAAAATTAATACTTAATATTTTTTGACATCACACGAAGAGTTTGTCAATGGGAAATGGGTATAGCAAATCATAATGATTTTTGCATTTGATTTTTAATAGAACTTCTTCTTTTTCTTTGCGTCTTCCCGTCATTTGGGGTGCCATGATGCTCTTTCCTTGGTTGTCTGATTATCATTAAGAAGGGTTTTCAAATCGCGGGTCACAGTAGAGAGCCATGCTTTTTTATGTTTTAATGGGCTTGCGTTTGACCGTAACGCACCTGATCTTAAGTGATGTTGCGGCCTAAGTTTGTGCACGCTTGCCTAGGATGAACCGGTTTACTCGTGCCTTGAAGATACCCAGATTATATTTATCGAGGAACAGAGAGCCGAGCAGTGAATTCTACAGTCTAGCAGTTCGTACAATAAATGTGAAAGCAAAGCGCTTGGTTCGAGAGCGTGGAACTTCAACCGTATAGGGTGACGCTTCGTCGTATCTCTGGTCGTGCGATAGTGGATTGGGGATGGGAAAATTAAGTAGTGATAGCACAGATCACCCGCCACTAGAGTGTGTTTTGGAATAGTTCAAAGCACACTCTAGTGGCGGATGGTCGACCTCTGCTGCGCTTTACCTCATGAAGTGCTAATGCTCGAATTACGGCATTTTTTTTGGTTATTTTCTCTTAATGTGTCCATACCATCCCAGTCGACTTTCTCAAAGCTTGTCTGTAATAGAGGCGACTTTAAAACTTCCTCTGTTATAGTCGTTTCGTACTTTATCAAGTCTAGTTACCTATCCTGCTGGTCCATCTAACGAGCGAGCGTGACAACTGTCGACTGCGGACCGACGCTGTTATCTCTGATTATTTCGTGATTGTGTGCCATCGATGATCCATACGAGGGCTGCACTAAAAGTATCGGGAAGCATCTTCATTTCGTAAATCGTTTGTTTTGTAATACAACATAATATTATATTCAGTACAAATAAAGCAGTTAGTCATTTCCTGTTTTTAGTCGTGATATGCGACTCAAACGTGGGTAGTTTGTTAATTTGTTATTCTAGCTGTCAATCGTAGAATTATTAACTATTCTATATTTATGTACTGAATCATGAATTCATGATTCAAAATGGAAGTGTACCAGAATAGAAACTGTTTACTTGTAGTAGATCTTTGTGTTAAATAATTGGTTTGGGTAGTACCTACTGCGTAGTGTAGCGTAGTGCGATCGGGTTGGTTCTCGATCTTTAAGGGAGGCCAACGTTCAGCAGTGGACGGCAATAGGCTGTTTTTTTTTTAATATGTGGGGACATTTTTCACACACGGCCTTCTGACCCCAAACTAGGGAGACCCTGTGCTACTAGTGTCAGACAGCTGATATACACACACAAAATAGATAAACAACAACCAGACACAAGGCAAACAGAAGTGCGATGTACACTTGTGTTTGCCACACAAATGTTTAACCTGGGCGGGATTCGAACCCGCAACACGCTGCGCAGGAGTCAATCGCTTAAGCACTGCGCCAACCGTGTCGTCGAAATATTATGATGATTACTAATAGGTAGGTGGGTCCATTAATTATAAAATTGAACAGATATCATTATAACGCTTTTGATATTTGAATGTTAGTATGATTTTAATTAACTTCTCAATTCGCCTGTAGGTATGTTTATTTTTGTATGTTTGTTACGCGATTTCTCCGAAAATTGTAGATCGATTTTGAAAATTATTATAATAATGTTATTCATTATTATGGATAAGGTATGCCTCAGGGGTGGTTCCGTTCAAACATGAAAATATTCCTCCTTTAAGAAGAAAATCCACGGATACTCTTTTAAATGACGTTTTTACAAAATACTTGTTACCTACATTATTCTGGTTGCTCCTATATTATGTGAAAACAATGTACTTAAGTAAAGAAAGAAAAAAAAATGTTTTTGTATTTGACCGTTGACCGTAAACTCTAAAAGGGGTTATAGTACTCATTATTATGAAAAAAAAAAATTACTACAGAACAACCAAAAAACAAAAATGATGTTTCCAACTTTATCGATTTTTATGAGCACAAATGTATGGAACAACGTGGGAACAACCGATTTATTTTCAAACTCCTTAAAACTACAGAAACTCCATTAAAATTTCCCCGCAACTTTTAAGGGCTATTTAAACTTAGACGCCATAAATCTGCCGTTTGTTACCGATGATTCATAACCTAATAACAGTAATTCATCATGCTACGTTGGTGTCGGATAATAAACAGAGCTGCGAACGAGTGCGGCAAAGTGTAACTCGACCCTAACGACTGTTGTACAAACAAATACTCGAGTTGCTTAGTGCTACTTGAGTGGACGTGAGGTAAATATTGTGAATTTGAGCTTGTAAGCGTTGTTTTGTTCGAAAAGGCGTTTTGGATGAGGTTTTTAATTAGTTTCCTGAAATACGACAGATATAGGAAAGAATAAGAATACCGATCGAATACCAGCACATGTTACACCACCCTAAAACCTTAAAATATAATAAAAACTGCGGGGCTATGAGTGTACGTATCTACAAGTCCCCAGTGAACTTAAATGTCTAAACGCGAGACAATTTAAAATAAAACTTTCCGAATGACTAAATAAATGTAATTTTTATAGCATTAAGGATTTTTTTGATCTTATGAATTAATTTGTATGTTATTTTATATTGTGTCTAAAATCTAAATATTTGCATGCTTTATTTTAAGCAAAACATGGGTGCCATATTTATTTCTAAGATCTTTTTATACAATAATTTAGAACAAATAAATATATTACTATTATTACTATTACTATAGTGAATCCATTGTATGTATTTAAAATGTATTTGTGTATGTATATCAGCTGTCTGACACCCATAGTACAGGGTCTCCCTAGTTTGGGGTCAGATGGCCGTGTGTGAAATGTCCCCACATATTATATTATATCATTAAAGGTTGTACCGTCCCTTCTCTGTATTGTTTTGACCTGCTTAGCCCAGTAGCTACTAAAACTTATCGTTAATTAATATTTACCTAGTACTTTTAACAATTTAATTAACTCAACACTGAGTTTATTAAATTGTTAAAAGTACCTAATTGCCAATACACAAACAATCAATATTGCAATTGAAAAAATGTTTATTAGTGCGGCAGACTCAAATAAAGTAATATAATGGCGACACGGTTGGCGCAATGGCTGAGCGATTGGCTGCTACGCTGCGTGTCGCGGGTTCGATTCTTGCACGTTACATATTTGTAAGGCTTATAAAATAGTTGTTGCGGTTCTGGAGGTTTGTGTGCAAAGTTTAAATGTTTGTAAATTCACTCACGAAACGAGACATACGTAGTAACTATTTAAATACGCCAAATGTGTTATATTACTATCTAGCAAATTCAGATTACCATTCTAGCACATTACTCGAGTGGTTTAGTGCTACTTGAGTGGACGTGAGGTAAATATTGTGAATTTGAGCTTGTATGCGTTGTTTTGTTCGAAAATGCGTTTTGGATGAGGTTTTTAATTAGTTCCCTGAAATACACCAGAATAGTGAATCCATTTAGTTCAGTTTATTCTATGTGGTGCCGGCCGCGAAGAGCACCACCTATTGGGTGTTGTAGAAGGCGACAGAGGGATATGGACCAGAGGATAGGGAGCAGCGTCCTTCTGAGTATCATAACAGCTACTGCGATTGAAAGAAAGAAATAGCATTTATTGGCCCGCACAAAACAAAATAACACGGTTGAATTGTAACATAAAAAAATATATAAAATAAATGAAATTGGTCCTGTACGAGTTAAAAATCGGCCAAGCATGGCAATTATGGCTAAGCCAGGGTGGGGGGGGGGGGGGGGGGGGGTTAGCGACAATCGCCATGCTTGGCCCATGTTTAGCCACCTATGCCCAGCAGTGGGCGTCTAAAGGTTGACATGATGTGATGAGTGAATCCATTTACAGGTTGTCCCTTCTCTGCATGGAAGACCTCTGTCCCGCTTAGTCCACTAGCAATTAAAACTTATCTCAGTGATAGTTACTGACGCTAGGTTAAAATGCAAATTATGTGTAATAATAGGTGCCAAAATATGCCAACCTAGTCAATCAATTCAATTAATTACGTCTAACTAATTCAATGTACTAAATGTGTTACATTCGTAACATTACTACCTGTCAAAAATAGATCAGTGTACACTAATAATTTTTGCTAAGAATAAATAAATTTAAAATTAATCAGCTTTTTTTTTAATATTGTAATTGGCTTTGCTTGACGCAATAGGGTATTTTACTCTATACGAGAAAAAATCTATAAATATGTTATTGAGACAGTTTAGGCATAAAGCAGTCGGAAAATGTAAGTTTTAGTTCATAAAATAAGAAAACAAATTTTTAAATTCAATTCAAAGTTTTCAGTATTTTTAATCTGTTATAAAACACCGTGAAATAGTAGCGGCCATGTTATTACGCCGTACGGCTGTGTAAACAAACAAATTACAACTGTCAGTCAACCGATTGGCGTAATATAGGCTTTGTACTTTTATTATTTTCGTAACCAACGTAATTATTTCATTATTACACCTATTACAAATTATAATTTTAATTATTTTTAAATTATATACAATTATCATATTTAATATGAGCTCATTTGATACAAAACGAACTGACGTCATTTACGCTGAGCAATATGGCGTCCAGTAAGAGGCGTTTTCGTCAAATTACGCGCGAAATTTGAAAATGTAAAATTTACATGCATTTTTATGGCACTTATCGATTGAATAAAAATTTTGTGTTTTTTTTGGTGGCATATTAGCACTACAGAATTTCATTGAGACACTTTTCAAAAATGGGTGTAATACCCTATTCACTAGATTTTAAGTGATGATGCGGCCTAAGGTGGAGCACGCTTGCCTAAGATGAACCGATATATTCGTGCCTTGCAGATACCCAGATTATACTTAATTTCCAAAACAATTTCTATTAGGTACTTCCAAAAATATTAGAGATATTTGTTGTTACTAGGTTCGTTTTGCCTAAGTTCTAACGAACGAACGAACTAAACCTAGGTATTAAACCTCGTGTTAACTCCGAGTTATGTTTTTAGCACAAGTGGGTCATAAGTATATTAGAAGCTGTCAATATTAAAGATTTTCATACCACTGACGGATTAAGGTAACACAACTTTAGGCTAATACAAGTTTTCCTGTCCAATTTACCTACTGGTTGTATTGTTACCAAACGCTTTACCAATATTTATAACAAGACAGTACCTACGAACCTACCCACCTACTTTTTGAGAAGTGTACAGGGGGGGAGGGGTTGACTGGTATATTAGTAATAGATTTATGTATTATGTTGTTTCCGTATTTGTGTTTTATACACCGCCATGTTATCTCTTCACCATCCTTGGTTGATTGGTAGAAAATGCCTAAGGCATATAGTCCGCTTTCGCACATCAAAAAAATTTGACAGTTTGGTGTGGCCTAAATATCAAATTTTCCTAACTGAATATGAATCTTATTCGTTTGGAATAAAGTTGAAAATGTTTCAAAGAACATTGACAGATTGTTGTAGCTTGATGTGTTGGCCTCTGTACTTTTGTGCACGAAGTATAAATAAATAAGAGGAGTGTAAGCTTGAGGAATTGTAAAATGTAAAAGTAAAACTGTAATAATTCACTCGTAAATACCTACATTTTGTTTTCATAAATTACGTTATTGAAATACGAGGTGTAAACTGTCCATCAAGCCAAGAAACATTGAGCATTTATCTGTTTTGTTGTTATGTCAAAATTTAAGAGTTTGTCATTACTACTCTGTTCAGTAATTAGGATGCTGATAGAAAATATATGCTTTAAGTAATCCAGTACCATTCGCGAAACATTCATCGCGCAATAGATCAAATTAATGCGCAGACAATGACAGTTAACGATCAAAACAACATTTGCAAGCAAAAAAAAAACTGTTTAAAAACTAATAAATCAAAGCTAAATACATTTAAAAACGTAACATATTGTACGAAATACACAAAACTCTAAACATTTGTTCCCGAAATTAATTAATAAGATTATATTTAATGCGCGCGCGTTTTTTGGCAGGCGGCCATCTTAGTTGGTTGTCTGCCGATTGATATCTGCTGTTCGGAAGGAAGTGATTTATTTTTGGGTACGATTGAGTGTGTGGATGCCTTAACAAGGTCGGCGGGTTATCGATGATTTTTTTTAATGCGTGAAACGTATTGTAAACTGAACTAAGATCCCAGACCTGCGTTACTTTTGCATTACTAAAATTTTTAACTGAATATTTCGTTATGAAGGTATGCTTACAGACTAGCTAGCTTCAATACTGAATTGCATTTTAGGTATAAGTATGTCTATTCTGTTACAATCTCCCTCGGTGAACACCTAGGTGAAGTGAGCTGTCATCCGATTGTAGTGCTTTGTAAATCCCTAGCATCGCAACAGATGACAGCTCGCTTCACCTAGGTGTTCACCGAGAGAGATTGTAACAGAATAGCACTGCAGGTTTCAGGTTTACACCTTAAATGGAATACAATAAATGACATGATTTAGGTTTCTTAAAACACTTATGTTGAAAAAATCATTATTTGTAATTACCAGACTACACTTTCCGTGGGAGATTCAGTTCTGTCATTTTATTCACGACGAGAATACATTTGTATAGGCGTTTAGCCAAAGTTCTGACTGAATCAAGATAATATATGATTGATATGTTATATGATTTATTTAACTAATAAATAATAAAATGTACATATACATAAATATATACATAAACAAATAAATGAAATTCAAGAGTCTATTCTGTAATTTTAAAATGACAGCTTTTTATTGAATGCAATTAATTTTCACGGTACGTACACATAATTTTTTATTTTTCCGGTTTATCTCCGAAATAACTGCTCAAAATTTGACAGGGCTGTAAAATAGTCTAGTTTTATTGTAGAAAAAGAATTAAGGTTCCACGCCAAGTAATTAAAACCTTGCAGATAACCAATATTCACGTGGACGTACCCACAGGCATATTGACCCTTAGCCACCTGACGTGTTTTTCAGTTACACTACCACCTGACGTTGGTCATGAATACCGCTTGCGTACTTTTCATGTTAAATAACCGTTGTTTAAAATATTACATTAAATTAAAGTCACATCTGTATTTTCATTATATTTTTATTCATTATAAGTTTTTAAACTATGCAAAAGTATGCATTTACTTATCAAAAATCAACACAAACCATAATTAAATAAGTTTTAGCAAAAAATCTAGGAACTTTGAAATTCTGAGTTTTCTGTAGGAAATTTGACTATAATTCAATAGTTTTTACGTATTTACGACAAGTTGAATGTATAATCGCCAATTTAAAACAATTTTTGGCCCGATTAAGGCACAATTATTACAAAATCACAACCCACAAACTTTCACAAGTTCTCCAAGCACATTTATTTGCCGCATTCAATGCAATTCTGATAGTAACATGGAAAACACATAAGTAACCTGTTTTTTATTTTTTCTTCAGGTCACAGGCTGAACATGTCTTGCGTTTGTCAAATTTTTCAGAATTTTTAGTCGTTGAAAGGCTGTTATTTCGTCTATTTTTAGGATTCGACGAAGGATGCACTGAAGTTCCCTTTGCAAAACACAGGCGTTCCAGATGAGGCCTTATAAGGTCTTCAATCTGCTATTTTTTTTATGAAATTCAGTCTTGGCACCGTTGGATGAGCTTGGTGCATGTTGCTGATAGTATACGTGTTCACTGCAGATGCCTTCTATAAAATATTACCGTCCACCATCGTTGAGTTTTTCGAGATGTGGAGTAAATTGCACATTTCTGATCTAGCATATCAACGCCGCTATTTGGGGCTATTGTAAAACACGATGTAAGCTGAAGCTCAGACCCGTCACCTTCTACTTCTGATTCGGACTGACACTCTCTTTCTGCAGACGGTAGATGGAGCAGACACGCTCTAGAGTGGAGACCGCGTTTGGGCAAGCGTAGTGTGGGACGCCCTGCGGCACGATGTAGGTACCGACGATTTGAAGAAGGGTGCTAGCAGCGAATGGATGCTTGACAATCTCTGGAGGAGGTCTACGTTCAGCAGTGGATGTTAATAGGCTGATATCATGGTGATAGTATGATGAAAGTATCCTCACATTCGCCTCGTAATAATGTATCTTCCTACAACCAAAACATGGTTAAAAATGGCTAAACGAGGGATATTGCAACATACTTGTATCTTGTTTGTTTTAGTAATGTAGTGAGTATAAGATGTCTGCTCGCCAGTCCGATGCCAAGTGTGTAACAGACACTGGCACTTAAGTAGTTTTACTTCGGTGACAGGCTACTTCGGGATACTACTAACTAGGGGCTATTTTCGTCATGGATATAGGGGTGTTTTTGGGACGAAACTATGTATGTAATTTTGTTTCTTTTCAACTGACTTAAAAAAAAGCTTTTTACAAAAAAGACAACCGCCTTCAAAAAGTGAAAAATAACTTTAGCACAGAACACACATTGACTTTAGTTTCGAAATTCAGTGGCTTTGTTCTGTTTGTTGTTTTGTATTGCCACCGACTTCCGAAACTAAAGTCAATGTGTATTCTGTGCTAAAGTTATTTTCCGCTTTTTAGTACCTCCTTCTCATCCAAATCTGTTAAGAAGAGACTACAAAGATTGATGAAACTAAAACGTCGTCTATGTAAACTTTTTGGGTATTTGTTGATTTTTCAAAAAGTGCTGAATCAATTTCCATATAATTTATATGGGACCACCCCTGAAGCATACCCTATCCATAAAAAGAATTTTCAAAATCGGTTTACGTTTGCCGGAGAAACCGCGTAACAAATCGCGCACATACTTAATGCAAATTTAAGACTTATACGGTTTTCTCATGGATGCCAATGTCAGAACTGGACCAAATAAAAATGGGACCACACAGGAAGCACTAGCTTCCAAATAAAGAAAGAATCATCAAAATCGGTTCACGCAGTCCCAAGAAATCAGGTAACAAACATAAAAAAAGAAAAAAAAAATACAGACGAATTGATAACCTCCTCCTTTTTTGAAGTCGGTTGAAATGGAGGTTCTATATCCGTGGTGTATTTTTATTATTTATTTATGTATTTACGCTTCGTGTACAGAGGTACAAAGGCGGATTTAATGCCTTGGGCATTCTCTACCAGTCAACCAAGAGTGGTGAAAAGATGGGTGTGATAATGGGTGGTTTTTAGGGTCCCAAATAAAAAAAAGGAACCCTCAAAGGATCACTCGTGCGTCTGTCTGTCCGTCCGTCTGTCACAGCCAATTTGTTACGAATCTACTGGACCAAATCATGTGCAAATTGGTAGAATGGTGTAATCCTATGACCCAAACACAGATGTGCTAAGTAAATAAATATTATTTTTATAATAAGGGTCATTTTCGGGGCCATATTAGGAAATTAAAAAAAATGTTTTGCATCCTTACTGTGTCATATATCAAATGAAAGAGCTTGTTATGATGAGCTTAAATATATTTTTGTTATTATTGTAAAATAAACAGTTTTGATTTTATTCATGAAAGAAGGCGAAAATTGACCATTGACTACCCCCTGATCTCCGGAACTAATGAGCCTAAAGTTTTGAAAAAAATACAAATATTGCTTGTAGATTACAGGAAAACCTATAAAATTCTATCAATTGAAAATAAAGTGGTAAACTCAATTTATTACGTTCACTTACGGAAAATTGTAGTAGATGCAAAATTCACATTCAGTAAGAGTACCTATTGTAAAACATAACACAATTTAATATGTAATAATATGTGGGGACATTTCACACACGGCCATCTGACCCCAAACTAGGGAGACCCTGTACTATGGGTGTCAGACAGCTGATATACATACACAAATACATTTTTAAATACATACATATATAGATAAACAACACCCAGACACAAGGCAAACACAAGTGCTCATCACACAAATATTTACCCTGGGCGGGAATCGAATCCGCGACACGCTGCTCAGCAGTCGATCGCTCAGCCACTGCTCCAACCGTGTCGTCGATATAATTGAATAGAAACATTTGACTTTGGCATTGTACAATTCTACTAACGCTATCTGTGTGAATATTTATGGACGTATTGTCTGAAATAAAGATAAATTATTATTATTATTGTACGGATCCCTCTCCACGCGAGTTCAACTCGCACTTGACCGGTTTTTTTATGTATGTTCACCGATACTCACTACACCAATTATTGTGGACCGATTTTCAAAATTCTTCAAAAAATCGGTCAGCAAGTGACCTTTAAATGAATAGTGTATGCTTCAGGGATGGTTCCATACGAATTTTAATGAAATTCATTCAGCACTTTTTGAAAAAACCAACGAAAAGCACAAAAATATACCTACATAGATGACATTTTGGTTTGTGGTTCCCATCAGCAAAAGATTTGATAAGAACTTTCAATCTCTATTTTAACTGTGTTGCTGTTTCGCAATGGATTTGGAAAATATTAAGAAGGTACTAAAAAGCGGAAAACAAAACACTTTACCGCGGAAGATGTTTATAAAATAGCACTGCAGCTGGAACTGAAGCTCACTTCAGCGAGGTTTTTGCTAAATAGGACTGCAGGTACACTTTACCTCACAAACGAGATTTCCAGTTTCAAAACTAAACCAGTAAAGTGGAATGTTCATAGTTTAAACTTTACCGTAGCTATGCACTACGCAGTTTGCTAAACTTTCATCCAACTAATAAAAGTACAGTTAACCACACCAGTAACTGACCCTTAATACAAAAACCTCATTTACAGCTATGACATTAGCGTGCTGTCAAATAATAATGATCCAAAGTCAAATCATTTATTTCAATTAGACCATTAAAAGGCACTTTTGAACGTCATAATTAAAAATATAAAGTTGATTCTAGTTGCCCATTCCAAAAGGTAGTTTCGTATGGAGAAGAATGGGCAAGAAACTCCATACTTACTCTTTTAAAAATAAATGTGTACAATATTTTGCATTTACAGTTTACAGTTATATAACTATACGTGAATACGATGGACCTTGCATAAAAACACTATATTGAAGTATGTAAGTTCAAAGTATTTCAAGATAAAGAATAACAGCTAAGTTGTATACATAGATACATAGTGTTCACATATTATTATTTACAATTATTGTAAAAGTAGACAACCACTCCATACATTTCAACAAACTATGAACCAGTGTGTGAACCAAAGCAAGAATTACATATAATGTATATACTAAGCATAAATTAAGTAGTTTTAATTAGCAATCAGTTTGATTTTGTCTAGACTGTAGATTGTCCTATGGAGCCCGGACCAGCATGTTTCCAAGCATTCTTATCATGGATATAATCCTCTAAACTGTAATATGCTTGTTTACAAAGTGTACTTTTAACATATGTTTTAAATTTTATATATCACTAGGAATTTTGTTATAACACTTAACACAGAACCCCATAAAACATGTATGAACTTTATACAATCTAAAATATGGATCCATCAGCTTGAACCTTGGGTAGGGAAATAGGCTACTTTTTAATGTGACTTCGTCTATATCGGCGATGATTACTGACAAGGACAAAGTCGCCTTACTGCAAGTTATTAACATTATAAACCTATTTGCCAGCCCGCTAATTATGATACTTCTACACTTATACATTCTGGACATAAATTACGCTAACTTGAAAGTCAAATGGATGTGCGACTGACTGTACCTTACTGGGGTGACGTCCAACACTGAACTATGTTAGGAAAGAGGTGGGGGGAGAGAGTAAGGGAAGGGGAGAGGGGGGTAAGTCATAACAGCTAATTAATACCTCACACAGTTGAATAATTTACCTGGAACATTCACAGTCGCCGTGATTGTTTTTCTCATAAGAGTTGTTGTATTTATGGGGAAAGAGTACCTAATGGTGGCCACACACGATACGATATCGCAATATACAGTTTACGCTCCGTTCACCCCTTGGATCTTGCCCCTTTCGATTAAAAGGTTCCACTCACCCCGTTTTTTTATTATTTTGGAGTAGTGATTCGCCCCGTGTGACATTTCCTTGGAAATTTTACCAAAAAAGGTATAGTTAGACAGAAAAATGCATACATTATGAACAACACCATGTTTAATAAGGTCTATGTTTAGAATAGTACTTAAAATCGTGCTTTATAGATTATGGATAATCTACATTGTTGTGTTTTTGACATTTTATTACACATTTTTTGTAATTTTAATTTTGTTGATAACAAATCTAAGTAAACTACCAGGAAAGCAGAAATTAACTGGAACTAGGTGAATGTATTTTTTTGTCTAACTATACCTTTTAGGTAAAATTTACAAGGAAATGCCGCAAGGGGCGAATCGCTACACCAAAATAATAAAAACGGGGTGAGTGATCTTGAGGGCAAGATCTAAGGGGCGAACGGAGCGTAAACCCGATATACTTGCGCAAGTTTAAACTTGCATAAGTCAGCGTGACGTTGTTGTGTTCACGAATGTCTCTGATAATTGCACTAATTTATTCTACGTACGTTAATGCATGTTCAAATTGAGCAAGTATATTGTTAGAAATGTCACAAAGTTAAAATCAAAGCATTATTTTCAATTGAAACATACACAACTTATTATAGGCACTTCTGAATTTTCAAGGAGTCGGTTAGTTGGAAAGTTGAAGCTAGTTGTTGTTTCTTCCAAAACCTAGGTCTCTTTATAGAAGAACGAACAAGAAACCCCACTTTTCGATCAAAATTTTACAAAATTCCTGGTTATTATTATTCATGTTGCTTCTACATGCGATACACACTTCTTCAATTAAATTATTCACAAATATGACTTTTTTATTACATCTAAGTCCTTAATTAACTATATACAAAACTTATAATATAATTAATACAAATGGAGGGGAGGAGCTTATTGGGTATCAAAAAAAGCTTTTTACAAAAAAAGACAACCGCCTTCAAAAAGTGAAAAATAACTTTAGCACAGAACACACGTTGACTTTAGTTTCGAAACAACAGAACAAAGCCACTGAATTTCGAAACTAAAGTCAACGTGTGTTCTGTCCTAAAGTTATTTTTCACTTTTTGAAGGCGGTTGTCTTTTTTGTAAAAAGCTTTTTATTTTCCGCTTTTTAGTACCTCCTTCTCATCCAAATCTATTAAGAAGAGATTGAAAGTTAACTACTACAAAGATTGATGAAACTAATACGTCGTCTATGTAAAATTTTTGGGTATTTGTTGATTTTTCAAAAAGTGCTGAATCAATTTCGATAAAATTTATATAGGACCCCCCCTGAAGCATACCCTATCCATAAAAAAAAGAATTTTCGAAATCGGTTTACGTTTGCCGGAGAAATCGCGTAACAAATCGCGCACACACTTAATGCAAATTTAAGACTTATACGGTTTTCTCATGGATGCCATTGTCAGAACTGGACCAAAATAAAATGGGACCACACGGGAAGCACTAGCTTTCAAATAAAAAAAGAATCATCAAAATCGGTTCGCCCAGTACAAAAAAATCAGGTAACAAACATAAAAAAAAAAATACATACGAATTGATAACCTCCTCCTTTTTTGAAGTCGGTTGAAAACTCGTCTGCATCGCTGTCAATGGGAAAAGTGCCCAAAATCCTAGCAGCATTACCATGTTGTGTGACAATGCTAATTCTATGACCCAAGAATACTCTAGTCCCCTGGTCAGGTAAAAGTAGACTAATTACTTCCTGAGCAACTCTAACCCCCTACCTTCTTCTTGCTTTAAGAGGCTTGGGAGGTACACTTGTCTAATGAAAAGTGCATTAACCTTTACTTTAATGATAGTTGAACGCAGTCCACAGTCCATTAGTGACAAAAGCACGTGCGTTAAGCTTCGTGTTCTGACTGTTAATCCTGCCTTCTATAATGTAGGCTTTATTGAAAACTACCTAATTAAGGACAATTTGATGGTTTTAATCTCTGAAAATACCGGCTTCATCATCATCATCATCATTTCAGCCGAAAGACGTCCACTACTGGACAAAGACCTCCCCCAAGAAATGGGGGGTTTTGCCATAATCGCTACGGCACACGCAAATACCGGCTTATTATTGTTTAATTGTGGGGCATAAACCCCTTTTCACAAAGAAAAGTCATGAGCTTTGATCATCACGCTTGCTTGAGGCGGATTGGCGATTTCAGACTTAAATCCATACTAATCCATACTTTCATATATTATCCAAGTACGTGAGGCTGCGGCGCGCCCGAGCAGAGAGACCACTCAGAACAAACCGCCAACTGCATCGGTCTCAACTGTCACGTTATTTTTGTATAAAAGAATAAATGAGAGACATTGACATTTCATGACGAACAGAAAAAAATCGTTAAAAAAAAATGCAAAGAGTTCCAACCAGTGTCAATAAAATTTCATATTGTCGCAAATAAAACCTACAGAGTTACTACAGTAGCAGCTCTAGTGAGTCTGGCAAGTTTAGGTAATTATTTTTGAAGATGGCGGGAGCGGTCCTTCTGTACCCTTTATATTTTGTGCTTTGTGCTTTATACTCCATAATATACTTTATTTACTTTATTTTACTTTATTTTACTTTATAATACTATAAATACAAAAGTAACTCTGTCTGTTACGCTGTATTGTATAATATAACACACTTCCCAATTTTGAACTCAATTAAAGGCAGAATTTCACGCTTTGAACGACTCGTCGATAAACGGCTTACGGACTATGCTAGTGCTGCACTCTGGTGTCAGAACATTGCAATAATATCCCCTATTGAAAGCTCGTAAAGGCGGATCCACATATGATCATTTGCCCGATGGGACCACCGTATCCGTATCGCCGCCGCGTAGCATGAGCGCCTATCAGTGGGCTAATTCACGTAACTAAAGAAGTGTTGTTGCAGTGCAGTTGCAGTTAAGTTTCGATCAAAACAACGCTTTTCGTATTCTCTACCGCTGTCAGACACGCTTGCGTCAAGTTGGCGTCACGCGATCGCAATAACGGCATTCTACCGTTGCGCGTCTTTGGTGTGTGCTTCGGAACGCAACATGATCGGTATTCTACTATTCGTTTGACGTCTCAAAATGACAGTTAAAAAGCACTAAAATCTGTACTTCCATGTGGGTACACCATAAGCACACCCGCGACACTTCATACAAATAAAACGATATAATTGTCTACACTACAACAAAAATAGCAGACTGTACAAATACGTGCTTGTGTGTACGTTAATATCGCTAGGGCTGTCACTGCGACCGCGAGCGCGCGAGAACGAGCGAGCGCGCGATACCGGGCTCCACAAGTGTACTCTCTTTCATATAGGTACTCGATTCTTTCAAGGTTTGAAATTCGAACTTAAAAATAGGTAAGTAGGTACATACAAAGAAGTTTGTAACTTTAGTTCAAAATTCGTCATTCCTTCACGGTCATTTCCTCATTGCATTTAAGAGGGAATGACGGTTGATGAGGGAATGATTTACCCAGTATTCTACAATACTTTTAGATTTTTTATTTATTTCATGGTATTTAATTTAAAACAAGTATGTGCATGTATACGATATAGTTGAATATGTTAAAAATTACATAATTTCATATATCATTATTTGTTTTTAAATTTAAAATATTATATATCAAATATTTGGTGTAAACCGTGGTAATTAAAGTAAAAATAAATAAATTAATTAATTTATATGATATAAAAACAGTATCATTAATATTTATTGTTTTTAAGTATGTACAATATTTACAAGAATAATAAAATAGAAAACCTAAAGTATTAAACTAAAAACAAAAAACAAAAACCGAAAAAAAAAATATATAAAATATTTCGATTTTCTTTTTCGCAAATAAGCGAATACGTTTCTACATGCCACGAGTCAGCCCTTGAACTAGAAGACGTTGCCAGAGCCAATGCGGCGCGGTTAGACGGAGGAACAGTGTTTCGGTGGAGGGTGGAGCGTGTCGCTACAGCTGTACGATAGTACTAGTACTTATACTGTGGCATAAGTAACTTTGATAGAGTTTTGTTGTCGTACAGCTGACGTGCAGTTCACGCTCAGCTTACGCGCAGTTCAACGACTACAGGGATACCGTTTATATCACTCAAACTTGAACTTAACTGCAACTGCACTACAACTTCATCGGCGCGTCATAAAATTACGTGAATTAGCCCTCTGGATGGGTAATGATACGCAATCATGATACGCAGTCTTGATACACCGCTGTCATACACAGCGAGATATGGCCCGTTCCATTTCGAGTCGGCTTTTGTCCGACTATCAAAGAAGATACAGATACGGCACGGTTTGCCGATACTTTTTCCTTAGGATATGACAGGGACGATGCGGAGAGTAAAAGGCGTCCATAACTAGATACGGAGCTAGATACAGTACGACGAATGATACGGTGTTACGGATATAGCGATCCGATCGGACAAATGATCTTAAGTGGATCTGCCTTTAAGAGCGCCCATCCCGTCATATTTTCCATACAAACGCTAGTACGCGATTACGGTGTTATAACCAATTATTTTTGAAATATTTTTAACACACAGGTATCTTGTGGTTTAAATCTAGGTTTGTATGAAGCCAAAAATAAACTTTTTTGAGAAACAAATTCAGTAAACACGTCCGAAAATCAGTTTTTTTGCACAATTTTATCTGAACTTCGGCCGTTCATAATGCACTCATACATTGAAAAAGTAAAAAAAAACAGCTTCATAGAAACCATGCACGTGTCATGGAAATTCTAAATTACAAACATTTTTACCAAAAACTTGTAAGGCTTTTTCAAAAAACACGTAGGTACTATTTCCTGGAACAAGTTTTATGAAATCTCCGCGCGCCAATTTTCATGCGATGTTATCGCGTTCTCACTCACTCGTTTGTTTTCGAGCTTTGCGTTGGTTGAAACAAAAATTTTTTCAATCACGCTCGCGTTGAAGTTCGTTCGATGGGGAAGGGCGCTCTTAAGGCGACCAGCGACCAGAGAATCGTATGCGCTGCGTCCAAAACTTTCAAAGTTTAGTCGAAAAAATTAAATAAAAGATAGTATTCTTTAACTTAAAAAAAAGGCGTATACTAAAAGATAGATAATAAAATTGTAACATAGTGTAAGTTTCGTTTAATTATACTGGTAGGTTTTGTGTGATTGTCAATGTTTTATCCGCGTCAGACACAAATCACGAGTGAATTAAACTATTTAATATGAATATAATCAAAAATATTCACATAAGTACTAAGTGATTAAGAAAATGTTCTAGTTTAACATGTCATATTTTTTTTTCAAATCATTTACACTGCACATTTTGACGTGATTGTCAGTTTAAAATCTGTAGTATACGCCTTTTTTTAATTTTGAAAGAATACTACTTTTCTTTAATTTTTTCGACTAAACTTTGAGAGTTTTGGTTGCAGAACTGATGCAGAACGGACGCAGTCTGCGTCCAAAACTCTCAAAATTTAGTCGAAAAAATTAAATAAAAGTAGTTTTCTTTCAAAATTAAGAAAGAGGCGTATACTAAAAGATAGATAATAAAACTGTCTGTAAGATGGTGTAAGTTTCGTTTAATTACACCTGGTAGATTTTGTGTGATTGTCAATGTTTTGTCCGCGTCAGACACAACTTCACGAGGTAATTAAACTATTTAATATGTACTTAATCAAAAATATTCACATTCTAAATGATTAATAAAATGTTCTAGTTTAACATATATTTTTTTCAAATCATTTACACTACACATTTTGACGTGATTGTCAGTTTAAAATCTGTAAAAGTCGTTAATAGCCCCTTAAGTCGTTTTTCCTGCGCCCGATCTCTCACCAGTCGTGTCATATCGCCGTCCCATTAGTCAAAATATTTACACGTGCTGGCAGGTTTATCTACAAAACGTTATAAAAACAAAGTAGTCTTACACGGCCTTTTCATTCAAAAAGGTCCCCAAACCTCAACATTTCACATCAGCAAAACTGCGTTAATTAATTAATAATGTTTGTCATTAGGGGACTCATTAATTACCCCCGTTTGACCCCTTATGGACGCGCGGGGGAGGGGTGTTCCGTTATGAGCTAAAGACTTTTATGTATGGCATAATATTTTATTTGGAGCTAAACCGTGTGAAGAAAGACTGTACGGTTGAGATGTTATAAAATGAAAGTTCTCTTAGACTGTTTGTTTGTAAGTTTGTTTTAAGCTCGAAAACCACTTAATTTTTCGATTAACGTGTTAAATTCATATTTCTTCCTTTATTTATTTAAGAACATAAGCTGACAGGGCTTGACTGTGACCAAACGGCTTACAGTATTCTCTCGAGAGAGATGGAGAGAGAGTACTGTAAACCATTTCTCTCACTCTACTCTTATTTAGGTAGGTAGTATTTGGGCTAATTTGGGTCCATAAGGGGGCCCCCTTATAGACCCAAACGTCGGTTTAGTTTATCTTGGACATCAGTGTCATTAGTGAAGGAAATGATTGTAAAGAAACCTGGACGTATCATTTCACTATTACTATCACTATAACTATACCTATTACTATTATTTTATAAATTTTTGTGTTTTGTTTTCTTTCTTGCTAATCTCGAAAAATCGTTCGCTAATGCAAAGTTAGAGTGTATGAACTTATTTTATTATTACAACAAAAACCATGCGGTCGAAATCGCGGGCAAAAGCTAGTTATTGATATAGAAGTCTAAAATTAATATAAGTCTGAAAACAATATAAGCCTTAAATTAATCCATAGGTACTAATATTATAAATGCGAAAGTAACTCTGTCTGTTACGCTTTCACGATGAAACGGCTGAACCGATTTTGATGAAATTTTTCATTAAGATAGCTTCAATCCTGGGGATGGACATAGGCTATTTTTTAATCCGCGGCTTTGTCTGCATCCGCGATAACCGACATTCACGCGGACGAAGTCGCGGGAACGATAGCTAGTTATGTATAAGTCTGAAAATTATATTAAGTCTCAAAATAATAATTAAAAGGCTGAAATTAATTATATAAGCCTGAAACTAATTATATAAGTCGGAAATCTCCAAGCAGTTAATAGGATGAAAAATATATAATTCAGACAAGAATTTTAAACACAAAGGAGTGGTAATACTTCGCACACCTAAATATTGTACTAAGCCAACATATCCGTTTTAAAAACGTATTTTTTATTCATGCAAAATTGATGCTCTCAACGTCGGAAAGTTTCGGCTAAGTTCGACTAACTTCGGGCGGCTATGCGGGCGAACTTCGAGATAGGGATGTCCAAAATTGTTATTACCTATTCCTCAGTGGAAATATACGGAAGTAAATTCTGTGAGGGCCCGCTTGGAATATAATTTTCGGTTTTATATCAGTTTGTAAAGTTGTTCTTGGTTGTAATTTGAATACGAAGGGTTTAAAATTTTATTGCCGAGTCGTGTTGGTCGAATGGTTTAGTACAGGAATGGCGCTTTGTCTCAACGGACCTACAGACAACCATGAAAGTAATATGTTATTACAATATCTATTTTTATACGTCGACAAATAGCTTAAATCGTTTATGATTCAGTCATAAGATGAGATGTATAGCTACTGTATACTAGCTTTTGCCTACAACTTCGTTCCTATAGATTTTGGTTATCGCGAATGCAGACGAAGTAACTGATTAAAATTTAGCCTATGTCCTTCCCCAGGATTCAAGTTGTCTTCATACCAAATTTCATGAAAATCGTTTCATCCGTTTCGCCGTGAAAGCGTATCAGACAGAGTTACTTTCGCAGTTATAATATTAAAGTACTAGCTGATGCCCGCGGCTTCGCCCGCTTGACAAATTATATACTAAAGTCTTCCTCTTGCATCACTCTATCTATTACAAAAACCCGCATCAAAATCCGTTGCGTAGTTTTAAAGGTCAAAGCAAACATAGGGCCAGACGCGGGCGGCGGATGGGTAAAAATTTGCAGCTTTTCGGACAAGATTCAGCTAAAACTCTCTTCGTTTCTTTCAAACTTCTCGATTACCTACATGCTATTTTTAGCGAAAATATTACTGAGCTAAAAATAGGCATAGCGCCACTTATGAAGAAAATAATATTTTGTTTTACTAATTAAAAAACCACCTTAATGAAGGTTTGAATCAGATATCTCTATTTACCTCACTTCAGACAACTATTTGATGTTTAAAATAAGAAAAGAAACATATTAATGAGTTAAGTTAAATTAGGCAAGTGAAAGTAAAGTTCTAGTTTTTTTTAAATGTATTACTCTATAAAACATGTATGTATGTTTGTGTTTTCTGTTTTAGTTGTTATGGGTAGTCAGAAGCCAGAAAGGCTGACTACCAGTCTTACCGAGGGGTATCGTGCTACCCAGTAACTGGGTTGTGGAGGTCAGATAGGCAGTCGTTCCAAAACACTGGAATGCAAACGCTGAATTTCAACATAAATGGTAAAAGGCTAGGCAGATGATGATGTATAAGAACCTATAGATTAGTACCTATTATTATTTGTGTATATTTTTTAATGACCGTTGTTGCTTGAAGTAGAAAAATTAATCCGCGCTTTATTATTTCATTCATCACAGTACGACAAAACATTTCTCCAAAACCTAAGCATTTTAAAAATGTCTTTGATTATAATCGGTCTGCAAAAAAAAATAATATGATTGATCAATTAATTAATTTTTTGTCAAAGAAATCTTTGATGTCGTTAATTAGTTTTTAGGAGACGCTGCTATAAAAATATGACAGTTATTGCAATGCGAGATGAAAGCTTTGATTTGAATGTAAACAGAGTAATTAATCATTGCTTTGTTCTGGTCTGAAGGGTGTGAGTGATGGTGATATTTAAAGGCATATGAGGAATTTCAGCTAGGCCTCGAAGGTGTTGAGTTTTCATTTTTTTCACTTATAATGTTATATTTCATTTTATATCATGTTTTTTTTATATGGATCCTTAAAGTCAAAGTCAAATTATTTATTTCAATTAAGCCATTTACAGGCACTTTTGATTTGTCAAGGAGTTGGTCAGTTGGTCAGAATGTTGAAGCTAGTTGTTCGTTCCAAAACGTAGAGTCTCTATGGAGAATAACGAGCAAGAAACTCCACGGACACATTTTTAAATATTTTTTTTACAAAATACTGGTTAACATTATTCTTGTTGCTTCTATATGGGAAAACAAAGTAGGTAAAGAGCAAAAAAAAAAGAATCAAGATAAAATCGATGGCAGTTAAGAGTTGATCAATCTCTACTGACAATACCCTTTCACTAAGATGACGCGTCGATCAGTACCATTCTCCTCAATCATTTTGAAGGGAGCTGAATGATGAAACTTATTTTTTTTATAGTAATATATAGGTAGCTTATAGCACTCAAGTTTAATGTAGCTTTTTATAAACGAAAGAATTTACAAAACCATTACTTTCGAAGATTCTGGACAAACACAAACCAAACTTCAATTTGCTTAATGTAGTGATACTTTGGTATTGCAAATACCTATTTTGGCAAATAAATATTTCTATTCTTTTCTATCCTAAAAAAATATCACACTTATCGAATAAATGGCTTACTAACGTACAAATAGACGGAGACGTAGCGTTATATAATATGTAAGGATTATAAAAATATTATCTGTCATAAAAATAAATGAAAATTGTATGCAAGTAGATAGGATAACATAAAACCAATGGAGTCTCATTGTAATTTATTCCCTTCATAAGCACATTTCTTTGTGCAGCGCAGCGGCCAATAAGTTCCTTTTAGCTTAGGTCAGCTTTCTTATGCGTGAAAAAATGAAAGAAAGAAAATCTATTCAGCCTGGATTCTGGTTGGCAAAGAAAGAGAATCTAATAAGTCTTAGTTTTCAGGATATTTTTGGCATTTTTTGGAGTCTAGGATAGCTAAAATTTTTACACCAAAGTACTAATGGTCAAATACTTAAACGCTGCTCAATTTTAAGATGCCGTTAAGTTCCGTACTATAATAATAATCTTTACTGCGATACTCACAAGATTCAAGATACATAATAGCAAGTGTACAAGGTAACTAACCTGGAGTCTACATAAATCTGTAACCCTGTCTCCTAAACTAGGTAGTCCTGTATCTTAGGAGTCAGTGTTAGGGCATACAGGGAACCTCCCTGTCATGTAGGACGTTTTGTGCGAGTGTGGTTAAGTCATACACTATCATAGTCACTTTGACATAAAGTGATAGAGTAAACACGAGACTTAACGGCATCCTAAATGGAGTAGAGTTTGGGTATTAGGCCATAAGTCAGGTATTACATTTAATGGATTTATAAGAAACTAGTGGGCCCGGCAGACGTTGTCCTGCCCTTAAATTAAAAAAGTCCTCGACTCGACTGAAGCGCCACCTACCGGGTCAAATTGTAAATATAAACCATTCTCGAATCCACTGGAATACATACAAATAATTTCATCAAAATCGGTCCGGTTGTTTAGGAGAGTTCATTTTCATACACACATAGAAGATTTTTATATAGAAGATGAAGTGCTTTTTTTATCGATTTTGTTGGTTGTAAGAAAAGCGTAAAAAATCCGAATCAACAAAAATATTTTTCCCATGAACTTATTAAAAAAATCCAGCGTGGCACAACATTTTACGCCCGCAATACTTGCCCGTATGTTTCCACAGTATTATCATTATATTCTTACCGAACTGTATTAAGCAATATAAATTCCAGCGTACTCGTGTTTGTTCGGCTACTGATCAAAGTTTTGCTCGTAACGGAACGTTTGTGTACACAATATTGTTACGTATGTATTTCTGCGTACATTGGGATGTTTTTCAGCTAGTATCGAATTTAGATAATTCGATAGGTATTGTTATTTTCTTTTCGTCTGTAAAATTATCAACCGGTCTATTCTGTAAAAATCTTGGACGGTGACTTTAGGTGAAGAGTGATGTTATGAATGAACAGATCACGTTTCGCTCATCACTTCATCATCATCACTTATATATGCTTACTAGTAGTCCACTGTTGGACATAAACCTCCTCCATGGCAAGCCAAGTCTCGCCCACTTTACCTATTAACTCACAGGGATTTTTAGGGTTCCGTACCCAAAGGATAAAAACGGGACCCTATTACTAAGACTCCACTGTCCGTCTGTCTGGCAGTCTGTCACCAGGCTGTATCTCATGAACCGTGATATCTAGACAGTTGAGATTTTCACAGATGATGTATTTCTGTGGCCGCTATACCAACAGATACCTACTAAAAAAAGAATTAAAAAAAATTAAGGTGTCTCCCTTAAAACAAACGTGAGCTTTTGTCGTTTTTTTGCTCGATGTCTAACCGAGCAAAAACTCAGCAAAAAATCACGTTTATTGTATGGCTATCTATACTTAATATTATAAAGCTGAAGAGTTTGTTTGTTTGTTTGGTTGGTTGAACGCGCTAATCTCAGGATCTCCTGGTTCGAATTAAAAATTATTTTTGTGTTGAATAGTTAATTTAACGAGGAAGGCCCATGCGAAGCCGGGTTGGGTCGCTAGTGTTGTATAATGGTGTCGCACTTGCCCAGTTTTGTTAAATGCTACCGGTTTTTTAACACAAGTAAATAGAGGAGATTTTTGACCAAGATATGATCCTACTATATAAAAGCAAACGTTGATGGATGGATGATTGGATGGATGTTTCGTACTCTTACACGGTTACTAACTGACTGAATTTTGATATAGATATTGATCTAGCTTAACACCGAGTACACTTTTTTGTGTTCTTATAGGTTGGGACTTAGATTTAATTTTGAAGTATATATTCAAACGTAGTACGCGGTCATTTCATCCTCCCCCATAGAACGCCACAACTCTTGCAAACTGCCGCTTGAATCCGGGCACCCACGACCTTGACGATGTCGTCGGTTCATCTGGTGGGAGGCCTACCAACGCTGCGTCTTCCAATTCGTGGTCGCCACTCGAGAACCTTTCTTCCCCATCGGTTATCGGTTCTTCGAATGATGTGGCCTGCCCATTGCCACTTCTACTTGCATATTGTGAGAGTTATATCGGTGACCCTAGTTCTTCGGCGAATTTCTTCGTTCTGGATTTTATCGCGCCAAGAAACTTCGAGCATAACTCTCTCCATGGCTCGTTGCGTGACTTCTAGCTTCTCTAGGAGGCCAGCGGTTAAGGACCACGTTTCTGTGCCATATTTGTCATCACTGGCAACACACACTGGTTATAAACCCTCGTCTTCATTAGCGCTCATTTACAAAACAATAAATTAACAAAACACAAGGTTTACCGTACCTAATTCCTTTGCGTAATAAGTTAAAAAATAAAATAAAAAAGGAGACTAAATTCGAGCTGATTTACGAGACGCACTAATTCAAGATTCTGACTTTTATAATACCTTACAGGGTGACAAATAGTCCGTTTTCCTGTTTGTCTGGGTTAATCTTTTCAGTATATTTTGGTCTACGTTAATGGAGATTTTGTGATAAGTAGTATCTGTAATCAAATAGTGTAAAATAAAGTTGCTTTTAGTGTCTATAACTATATGATGTCTAAGTTCTTCAAAACTATAAAACGTAAAGAAAAGAAAAAAGAAAAGAAAAGAAAAGAAAAAGCATTTATTGGCCCGCACAGGACGAAACACACAAATAACAACGAGGTTTAAGAATTATTACAAAAAAAAAAAAAAGTAAGAAACGAAATCGGTCCTGTACGATGCCAAAAGGCCCCTATCTCAGCATTGTGCTGTAACATTTAAAAACGTCACAGCGCTGATATTCTGATAGGGCCCAAAGTGACGTACTATGACCGCGTGAATGTCGGTTATTGCTGATGCAGACGAAGTCACGGATTAAAAAGTAGCCTATGTCTTTCCCCGGGTTTAAAATCGGTCCAGCCGTAACAGACAGAGTTACTTTCGCATTTATAACAATTATTAGTACGGATATAGTACGGACTTTTATGCGCTTGCAGCATTATTTAGAGAATTTATTCCTGATATAAAAATTAAAATTAAAAAAAAAATGTCTTTATTGCTATTTAAATAAGATCCAGATTACTTGAAATCCCTGACCCCTGAGCTAGTTACAAGCTGAATTACAGAGGCCAGTGCATTCTATATATAGATATCAATTGTATTCTATATATTTAAAGACAACTTAATTCATTGTTTGGCCAAACACTGTCTCTTAAGATACAGGTCTCCTAGTATAAGAGACAGGGTTTATAATTTTGGTTATACCTATATGTAGATGTTCTTGTCACCAAAATTTTTTTGATGTGTGTACAAACTGATAAAATCATATTAGTTACTCTACCTTTATGTTTAATCTGTGTCTATGTATTACTTTTTGGATAAATAAACAACTATTATTATTATTAAATTACGCGTAACCACGGGAAAAAACTAGTGTTAGTTAAATGAAAATGGTTCTAGATCTCTAAACCTATGTAAGGAAAATATTAAAAATTGCAAAGGTAAATAGAGAAAATAATTTGTTTGCTTAATATTTTGAAGAGTTATGTTCTCTGTATTAGAAGGTTGATATCAAGGAGAAGGAGGATATCATTATGTTTCGTTTGACTTCCAATTTAACGTCCATATAAGACAAGGATACAGCTGATTCAAATCGGTATTCCACAAGAGCTAATCGCTGCTAAACTGCTCAATAATTAAGCCATTACCAATTACCGGTTCTCAGACATTCGAGCAACTGATAAATTGATAATAACGTCATAAGTACGAATCCGTACTAAGAGGTACCTAAAAAGAATGGTCCATCCATCCATCCATTTATGTTGATCCATATGTTGTTAACTTTTGTGATCGCCCAGCCTGTACACGGGAAAACTGGAAAACTTATATTTCATAAACTAGCCAATTGCTAACCGGGCACAAATCTAACAGAAAAGTTTCTTAAGGAAACCCACTATCACAATTCTCAGCACTCGCTTGCGACTCCTAAGAAGTTGGTGTAGATAATGTCTTTTTTGTTATTTTTTGTTCTGGGGTGGAAAATGGTCATGGATGTCCCTGGGGCGGGCAAAGCGGTCTGTCAGACTCTTACTGACTAAAAACTACCCCGGTGTTCCATCTTACACCCACGTCGGGGGTCGCGGTCGCTCCCCCAAGGGAGGTCCAGCCGTAATCGCCACGCTTGACCGATGCATATTGGCGATCGCAGTAGGTGTTACGGTACTCAGAAAGATGCTGCTGCCCATCCTCTGGTCAATATCCCTCTGTCACCTTCTACGACACCTACGGGTAGAAATGGGGTGGTGCTATTTGCGGCCAACACCACACGGCATGTGAGGAAACCTTAGGAAACCTGGACTTGTGAAAAATAAGTCTCAAATCGCCAAATCGCCTTGAGCAAGCTTGGTGATCAATACCCTAATACTGTATTGCTTTCCGTGTATTTGAAGAGACCTTTATTTTCTTCCTCCTTCCTCACTTAGGTTTACATGAGCAAGTCTGCGTGCAAAGCTAGTATGTCCTGAAATACATTATTAAAACTGTAAACAAGTACACTGGGGTTGCCGACACAAGTAAACAAATAAATCTTACTCCAAGCACACAGTACACGACAAACAGTAGGATAACCTACATTTTTACTTGATGTACTTGATGTTGTCACCTGACATCATGCTGAGCTGAGGCCCTTTTGGCATTATTTTCACTTTTTTCTGTTTTTATAGTTTAAGGTGTATTTTATTTTAAGTATGTAATGCCAATAAACGCATTTTTCTTTCTTTCTTCTTTCTTTATATTTGCAAGGTTCGAAATCGATATAACAATTAGAAATTGATTCGATTTGTTATGTATAGTGAGTGGGCGAGTTCAAATAAAAACTCAAACTCTGCCTAGTTTGAGTTTTTATTCGAACTCAATCGCGTTAACGTAAACGTTCACTTATGTCAAATGTATGGAATAGTTGTATTTCCAAGTGTTGCCACTAGACGGCGCTGTGCCAGTTTTAATATAAATTGGAGTTTACGTTAACGCGATAGTGTTAGAATAAAAACTCACACTACCAGAGGGACCTCTGGTGAAGGAGGAGCGGTGAACGCTTATGCAATCCCGCACCCTCGGCCATAGGTAGAGGTGGAATACCACGGTGGTTTAGCCGGTAGGAGTCCGGCTTGCCCCTTCGTCACCCCCACGATGGAGGAAGTCCATTAGGATTCCTAACGCGAAAAAAAATAGGCCCTCTGGTGAAGGTGTTAAAAATATTGTTAAAAGTTTGACACAATAAAATGAATAGTTAATGCGTAATAATTGGTACGTAATGGGTACCTGAGGATAATAATAATAATAATAATAATATGTGAGGACATTTTCACACACGGCCATCTGACCCCAAACTAGGGAGACCCTGTACTATGGGTGTCAGACAGCTGATATACATACACAAATACATTTTTTTTTTGTAAATACATACATATATAGATAAACAACACCCAGACACAAAGCAAACACAAGTGCTCATCACACCAATGTTTACCCTGGGCGGGAATCGAACCCGCAACACGCTGCGCAGCAGTCGATCGCTCAGCCACTGCGCCAACCGTGTCGTCACTTAAGTCAGCCTAGAAGGAGGTGGCGAGATTATCAACACGCGTACCACGAGAGCCTGCTGGTTCGAGGCAAAATACACACACATAAACACACTGCACACACACACACAAAGATACAAAGACACAAACAAACACACACAAACAAACAAAGAAACACACACATAACCACAAACAAAGACAAACAATGACCCACAAAGATACAAACACACACGCTACAACGATTGGCGAAAGGCTTTGCCTAGCACTGGGTTTTTTTAAATGCATATGTGTGACTATTTCTCTTTCCATACAGAGAAGGCAAGCCCATTGATCATCACCCTTACTCAAGCAGACTTTTATTTATTGTAAGTCCAGGATATCTCGCAATATTTTAGGCCGCAGGAAACGCAAGCCTATATAATTAAAAAAAAATCTTTGCCGATGTCCAAGATAAACTTTGCATAATTATCTTTACATCAAAACATCAAGTCACACACACACACACACACACACACATACACACACACATACACACACACACACACACACACACACATTTACACTTTACACCCCTAATATTACATGGCGAATTTAATTGCAGCATACCTACCATCACTGTCCTTGGCAGTCTCTTTTGTTTTTGTAATCCTGTCATGGGAATCTGGGTGGCATACCTTAATACAGGTTACTGTGTAACCTAGCTAGGACGACAGAGCCATTCTTGAATTTGTTATTTGTTAAAACTATTTGTTGTAACTGTAGCAGACTGTACCACAATTTGCAAATAAAAAATTATTATTATTATTATTATTAAGTAAATATGTGTTCTTTAAGTATTGTATATTTATAGTATTAATTAACACGACAAGTTTATGAAAATGGCATATCTGTCCAAACTTAGGTACTTATTTTTTAACCTGCACAGTCGATTTCCAACATACTTGCCAAAGGTACAATAGTTATTTCTACTTTTACGTTATTTTCCACAAAACTTGTACCTTTTCATGTTTTACCCTCTATATTCAGCTTAGAAGTTGGGAACAACAACTTTAACCTAGATATTCTACTTTATTGTCATGTTTATGCTGACGTTACCTTTAGACTGATCTCGGAATTTCTGTAGAAGAGATTGGACAGGTGCCATTTAGACAGAAAGAAAGAAATAGGTAGAAAAGAAAAAAAGCTAAGGGTAGATACAACCAAATGCCTCGTTATACCAAAGTAACTAACTCTTGAATAATTTTACTCATTGCTCTTACTCTAAGATAACTTTGTTTGCTTTTTAACATCACAAACGTAAAGTAGCCAATACTAGGTATTGATACTCTTGAGTTGATGAATGAATGATGAATGACATGTGTAAACCAACTAAAATAGAAATACGGTTGTTTTGAAAGTAGATCGCAAATTTTGATGCCTACATCATTTTCAGCTGACGTCAAAAAAATTTTTCGTTCTCAAATCGACTGTATGTTTTTTTTTTCGCGATTTCTCCGGCAAATAATTTTCAAAATCACTTTAGATTTTGAAAATTATTTTTTTCATAGATAGGGTGTGGCCTCAGGGGTGGTCTCATATAAATTTATCGAAATTTATTCTTCACTTTTTGAAAAATCGACAGAAAGTAAAAAAATATACATAAATGATGTTTTAAGTTTTCCCAACCTTCTACTTTCAATCTCTGTTTTGACTGGGTTGCCGTTTCTTAATGGATTTGGATGATAAGGAGGTACCAAAAAGCGAAAAATAAAAAGCTTTGTTCCAAAAAAAAAAGACAAGCGCCTTCAAAATCTAAAAAGTGATAAATAACTTTAGCACAAAACATACATGACTTTAGTTCCGGAAGTCGGTGGCTTTGTTCTGTTTGTTGTTTTGTATTGCCACCGACTTCCGAAACTAAAGTCATGTATGTTTGGTGCTAAAGTTATTTATCACTTTTTAGATTTTGAAGGCGGTTGTCTTTTTTGCTGGTTTATAATAGTGTCAACTGTCAATGATATTCACAGAAATCATAGGTCATTATCTGCTAATCATATAGCAGTATGATAACGTAATAATACAATTATTATATACTAGCTTATGTCCGCGACTTCGCCCGCGTGAATGTCAGTTATCGCGATTGTTGACGTTGTCGCAGATTAAAAAGTCGAATATTATATTTATTTTGAAATTCAGGTTCAGTCTTTACTAAATTTTATCAAAATCGTTTCTGTAGTTAAACCACAAAAGCGTAGCAAAGAAAGAAACTCACTTTCGCACACCGACATGATAAAATGTATACCTCACCACAAACATCTATTATTCAAAACACTGTCAGCTGCAATGTTCCCAAATCAGTATTCTACCAAACTAGGAACAACACACCTCAACCTAAATTCAAATACTCGTACCTACATTTCAGAATCTATCTAGATGTACAGGATAGCTCGGAGATTGCTCCACTTGGAACAATGACATGACCTGGAACATTCACTCTGACGTCACATCGGTGACGTAAGTTCCATTCAATAGCTTGTATTGGATGCAGAATCAAATGAGATTGGTTTTGGAGCAAAGTTTCGTAAATGAGAAAGTGATAATGCATCTAATGTGTATGCTAAGTAGACGGTTTCATTTGAGAAGTTTGGCGGTTTTGGGGTTTATTTATTTTTCTACATTTATTGAATTTTCTGTTTTCCAATGATTGTAATTTTTATATTTTTGTTAAGAGATTACTGGATATTAGATTAGAAACATTGGTTGATAGTGACAGTACCTTCAGTAGCTTTAATAGAGCTTCAATAAAACTTATTTACTCTTAACCAGTCTTACAAAAGGATATCCTGTTCCCCAGTAACTGGGTTGTGGAGGTCAGATAGGCAGTCGCTTCATGTAAAAAACTGGTCTCTTATTCTTCTTTTTCTTTGCCTCTTCCCATCATTTGTGGTCGGCTCTCCTCGTTACTCGGCGCCAGGATGCTCTATACTGGATTGTCTGACTGTCAATATGAAAGGTAAAGCTGGTATTCAGCTGTATTCGGTTACACTGGAAACTGACCCCAACATGGTTAGGAAAAGGCTAGGCAGATAATGATTTACTTACTTTTATGAACGTGTATTCGATTCGTGACGAAAACTTCATGTTTTCGCGTTTTGCCCAGATCAATATCATAATGATGTGAGCAGATTAATTAAAGACAATTACAGTTTTAGAAAGATTAAGTCTTGATTTAGGGTACTACAGAGTAAAAGTATTATTTTTAATTATGGTTTTTTAAAATGAAGACAATCCTTTCATAGCGTTTTACGAAAATAAACGTCAGAGTTAGTTTTCAGGATGAATATAACCATTACAGTATGCCAAAATATTATGTTTTATGCGTTTTTCCAACAGAATATACAGTCTTAAAGTCTACTACAGAGCCAAAATTACTAAAATATGACTATTATGTATAAAAAAACAATGTTGAAAAAGTACAAAATCGGTTCACTTTGACAATTTTTTTTCACCAGTATTTGAATAAAAACATAACTGATATATTTATTTTATGAAAATAAAGGTTATGCTTAATGTACAGAATATTTTTCAATTTGTCATACGAACTCATTTATCTTAGACCAATATTTTATAAAGCACTGTAAAACCTCGCGCGCTGTCGTTTGCCGATCAATTTCAATGATTCATGCTTATTTCGTTTTTTTTTTCTGATGTACACAAACATACCATTCTATTGTACTAGTGTGTGTCAATGCTGCTACGCCGTTCTAGCAATCGTTTAGATTTTGAGTTGCGCTAAGTCGAATACGCGCCCTTAATAGGTAATCAATGTAATTGGTACTTATCACTCTTGATGTATCCTAATTTGCTGTGCCCGACAGAGTCCATAATTATCAACTTTATCCTATACCTACTCCACCATTGTAAAACACTATTGAACTCAATAAAGTATTGAGTTACGTATTTACGATAAATATGTGTGTGCTCTCTTTTATTCGTTGTCACATTCTGCATTGAGATAATTCCGAAAATATTGTGTACACGACGTACATTACAATATTGGTTCTCTTTCAAATAAAATTCACGATATTGGCATCTTGGCAGACAACATTATCTTTCCTTTTAATGCTACCTTTAAATATCTTTTATTTTAAAGAAACCCAATTTTCAATATTAAAACAAAGGTATATTGACAATAAATTGTAGAAATATACTTCAAGAAGGTACACTTAGTATAATAGTATTGATATTGCTGGCCAGCGATTGGTGCATTGCAGATTTCCTTTATAGGCCAATTTGGTAAACTTGACGGAGTTGATTTACTTAATGGGTTTTCTACTGTGGCGTGTTTTCGATTTCGTTTTGATGGTTGTAGTTTGTTGAAGTTTTTGATTTATATTGAACGTTTTAGAATTTGAAATATTATGAGGTCTACTAACTTAGAAGTTGTCGAATAAGGAATTGTATAATATAAGACATTTAAATATCGTGTTAGTTTAGTTTGAGTTATGTTTTGATGTCGTGCAGATTTTTGCGGAAGTCATCATCATCATCATCATTTACTTCCTCCTTTCCCAACCATATTGGTGTCTGCTTCCAGTCTAACCGGATGCAGCTGAATACTAATATTTTACATGGAACGATCGCTTATCTGACCTTTACAACCCAGTTACTAACGGTTACACGATAGCCCTTGATAAGACTGATTGTCTGAGTTTCTGGCTTACTACCGATAACGACTTTCAAAGATCTACAACTGGAACTGGAAAAGAATGACAACTGGGATTAACGGCTTTAAGTGCTATCAAAGGCACAGTGGAATTTCGATATGAAATGAATGGGTACGGCTTTTGTTTAGCCACGGACACCTTTTGCGGACGTCAATACTTAAGTCATAAACACTAGTACTGTAGGTCGATTCTGTAAAATCCAAACAACAACTCGCATCTCACATCGCTATTCACTGTCACTTCGCATGAGGTTCAAAATGACCTTTATATATTTGACACTTTGAATCGGGTTCGAGTGCGAAGTGAGCGTCGAAGTGACGGGGAAATTACCTCACAGAATCCCACTTCTTACGTCATCTCATATTTTATCTGTCAAAATCTCCCTGTCAATTTTGTTCAACTCGCTGAGGGTGGCACTAGTGTAAATTCGAATTATCAACCGAGTTTTTAGAATGCCAATTAATAAACTCATTGCGGATTCAGATTCGCAGTTTAGAATGAGGTATTACAGAATCACACCCCTTTTCTAGTTTCAGTGTTAATTTATCATGTAAATGAAGATGTGATGGAGATGGATGGATGGATGGGTGGTGGTGGTGGATGGATGGATGTGATGTGTGTGTGTGTGTGTGATGTGATGTGTGTGTGTGTGTGTGTGGTGTGATGGTGGTGTGTGGTGTGTGTGTGTGTGTGTGTGTGTGTGGTGTGTGATGTGATGTGTTTGTTGTAATATTTTTTAATGGCTTGCGTTTGGCCAAAACTCACCTGATCTTAAGTGATGATGTGGCCTAAGGTGAAGCACGCTTGCTTAAGATAAACCGGTTCACTCGTGCCTTGAGGATACCTAGAGTAAATTATCATACAGGTCGTAAAATGAGAAAGTAGCTACATCTTTTTTCTTTTTTTTTTGTGGCATACAAAAAGGTGTTTTAGCTACATAATTATGGTAACATTGTTAGTAGATATTTAATAATAAGCCTATTTTAGATCAAAATTCTAGTATTTATGTAAGATAGTGATTACGAACGAAACAAGTCCAGAAACAAAAAAATTGTTCCATTCCAAAGACAAAAGATTTAATCTTAAAATAATAGATCATACATTACGCAAATTGGTTATGCTAATTGCACATCAAAACATTTCCGTACATTCCCTCCCAGAAGCGATAAACATCCGATTTTTTTTTTAACTCAAATCCCATGAAAACATTAGTCTTTTGCCAACTCCGTAGTTTATCGGTTGAGCTAACAAAATAAGCATTGAAGACGTAACGAAGGAAAACAAATCGTAAACAATGTCGTGTTTGAGAGGGCATAAATTGGGGAATACTATTTTCTGTAGATAAAGACAGGTGGGAGATGTGAGGTATTCGCTGGGCTTTTAGTTGACGCACAGTTTCCAATAGCGTGGTGACAAAAAAAAAGCTTGCGACCGAATTTCGGTCACGGCGGTTAGTCTTAATGGAAGCCAGCCAAGTTCGCAAGAGAAAACACAGTGTACAAGCTCAGTATAAATATTAGTACTACCGTACAGTAGCGACACGCTCCGCCTCCCTCTGAAACCGTTCCTCACCTCGCCCCGCGTCGAATAACTGTTCTGGGAACTGCGTTTTTGTTCGAGCGGCGCGTAGACACGCACACACACGCACGTATCTGTACAGTGTGTTATTTTAGTAGTAGTGTAGGCAATTATATCGTTTCGTTTCTTTAGAGTGTCGCGGGTGTGGCACAAGTCCGCAAACACAGGTGCACTCCCTCTTCCCTTAACCTCATAGTCTGATGGGCAATCTAACATGACCAGAGAGAGATCAGGGGTGTGATTCTTTAAGACCTCATTCTAAACATCGGATCTGTATCCGCTGTGAGTTTCTTGATTGGCATTCTATAAACTCGGTTGATAATTCGAATTTACACTAGCGCCACCCATGCGAGCGTGTCAGCGAGTTGAACTAAATTAACAGGGAGATTTTGACAGCTAAAGTATGAGATGACGTAAGAAGTGGCATTCTGTAAGGTAATTTCCCCATCACTTCGACGCTCACTTCGCACTCGAACCCATATAAAGTGTAAAATATATCAAGGTCATTTTGAACCATATACGAAGTGAGAGTAAATAGCGATGTGAGATGCGAGTTGTTGTTTGAATTTTACAGAATCGACCTACAGAGAGAGATCAGGCGCAGGACCAACAGATTTACATGCATCAGTAACGGGAAAGTAGGTATCAATGTGACGTTTTCAACTCAAATGTACTTTTTAAGTATATCTTTGACATCATTGACATCAACTGTGAAAAAAAACATCGTGAGGAAACCTGGAATTGCAATTAATTAGCTTTTCGTTCGCGTGAATGTTGCTTATCGCAGATCCAGACAAAGTCGCGGATTAAAAAGTAGCTTATGTCCTTTCCCAGGGTTTAAGCTATCTTCATACCTAATTTAATCCTATCCTACTAATCCTACTAATATTAATATTATAAATGTGAAAGTTTGTGAAGATGTTTGGATGTTTGTTACTCAATCACGCGTAAACCGCTGAACAGATTTGAATGAAAATTGACACATAGGTAGACCATTTCCTGGATTAACACATAGGATACTTTTTATCCCGGTAATATGTTCCCTTGGGATAATCGTTCTTATCACGCGGGCGAAGCCGCGGGCAGAAGTTAGTAAAAAATAAAAACAAAAATTAAAACTGTTTATTCTCAGACAACTTCCCATTAATAGAAAAATTAGTGTGACAAATCTTATAAACTATTTTACTAGATCAAACAACAGTGGCAACTTTACATAAATAAATGACAGAACGCTCGCTCACCGTCACATGCAGGTCAATGTATCGACGCATGACCGCCGAGTCCATTCTGTCCGCTATCATGTTCAGGATGCTGTTACAGCTTCCCCTCATACTGTGCACCACCGACAAGGTTTTCTTACGCATTATTGCATAGAAATCATAAATGTGCGCATCTGCAAACATGCCTTAAGCACTGCAGTACCGCGGAAGCCGCACCAGAGTCCTGAAAATGTTATTATATTGAACTCGGAGTGAATTATAGGCCCGCTTTGTAAAGCTGGCCCATAGACCACCCGTGTAGAAGTTTTGACAGAACGCTTTAAATAACGTTATCTAATGAAAATCAGTTCAGCCGTATCCTCGTGAAAGTGTAACAGTCAGTAATTACTTACGTATTTATAATGTTAGTATGAAAGACTTAAGTCTGACATCGCCAATCCGCCTTGAGCGCACGTGGTGATCAATGCTCATGTCTTCTCTGTATAAGAAGAGGCCTTTGACCAGCAGTAGGCAATTATAGGCTGGTATTATTTATATTATTTTAATGCATTAGCACATAGTTAGTTAAGCTCTATAACAACAAAGAGGGTACCAAGGATAATTGATTCATGCAGCGTTAAAACATAACTTCTAAAATAATTGATTTAGGGAATCGCAAATCAATTATTTTATTGCCTTGCTTTGTGTAATGTAGGATGCATGGTTCTATAAATAATTACTGTTTGAAAGCTTAATATTAAAGCATTACAAAGGATTTTATGTGGTTGTTGAAAAGTTGTAATAGAAGGCTATATATACAATACTTGGTATGAGATCACAGAAAATAATCTATTGAATTGCAAAGTCAAATGAATTTTTCGAGGTCAGTCTCATGGTGATGACCAAAATTATATGAGAGATAGAGGGAAGCTTTTTGTTGACGCCCAAATAATTAGCGTAACCGTCTAATCGGAAGCAAATACCAGTGTTTTTACATGGAGCGACTGCCTAACTGACTTTCACATCCCAGTTACTGAGTAACACGATACTTCTTGGTAAAACTGGTTGTCAGGCTTTCTGGCTTCTCAATCCTTAATGAATGTCAAAGATCTACGAATGACAGCCGGGACCAACGGCTTTACGTACTTTTTGAGGCATGGAGGTAACTCGGTATGACATCGATGGTCACCCATCCATAGGCCGACCGCGGCAAGAGTAGCTTAACCTTGATCGATCGATCCGTACAGGTTTAATTTAGCCACGAGCAGATTAAGTCAGGGACCTCCTGAGAACAAAGTTCTTAGTTCCTTCAAAAGAACTTCACATAGAAACTGCTGTGAACAAACGATATGGAGAGGCTCTATTCATCATCATCATCTTTATCAGCCGAAAGACGTCGACTGTTGAGCATAGGCCTTCCCCGTGGAACGCCACAACGAGCACCAACCTGCCGCCTGCATCCACCGGTTACCCGCGACCTTGACGATGTCGTCGGTCCATCTGGTGGGAGGCCTACCAACGCTGCGTCTATCGGTTCGTGGTCGCCACTCGAAAACCATTCTTCCCTATCGGTTATCGGTTCTTCGAGCGATGTGACCTGCCCATTGCCACTTCAACTTGCATATTCTGAGAGGTATGTAAGTGACCTTAGTTCTTTAGCGAATTTCCTCGTTCCGGATTCTATTGCGCAAAGAAACTCCGAGCCATTCCATAGCTCTCTTCACGGCTCGCTGCGTGACTCTGAGCTTCTCTAGGAGGCCAGCAGTAAAGGACCAATCAATATCAATATTAGTGACGGTTTCCATCCATTTTTCCTGGCGCCGCTCACTTATCTGTGACAGAAGTTTTTCTCCAGCTTCAATGGTCTCTTCCGAGAACGGGTCGTTGTCGTACAGATACTCGTATACTTTTAGGAGATCACCAGATTCCCGGGTTATGCCCGGAATATACAACGTACGGCAACCTCTGGGGATACATTTTCGGGATGTTACCGAGACTGCACTCACGAACTTGTCGTAGTGCAGCCAAACTAGCTGCCAAAAAGCTGGGAGTCCTCGCAAAGGTGCGAAAGTACTTCACGTCGGAACAGCTGCTCAACTTATACCAAGCACAAGTTCGATCGTGCATGGAGTACTGTTCGCACCTTTGGGATGGATCGGCAAAATACCAACTGGAGGCATTGGAAGTCATCGATAGACGTGCCAAGAGGCTCATAAGCAACGACTCCCTGGTTAGGGCTAAGCTCCAGAGCCTTGAACATCGCCGCACCGTTGCTAGCCTTTCGGTCTTTTATCGGGTACATTTCGGAGAGTGTGCTTTGGAATTGCACAATTTAATTCTCCCATCCCCGTTCCATCATCGGACGAGCAGAGATACGGCGAAGCGTCACCGCTATATAGTTGAAGTTCCACGGTCTCGAACCAAGCGCTTTGACTCCACATTTATTGTGCGAACTGCCAGACTGTGGAATTCCCTGCCCGCCTCTCTGTTCCCTGATAAGTATAATCTGGGTATCTTTAAGGCACGACTGAACCGGTTCATCTTAGGCAAGCGTGTACCAACTTAGGCCGCATTATCACTTACGATCAGGTGAAATGCGGTCAAACGCAAGCCTATTTAATAGTAAAAAAAAAAAAAAAAGTTTCATACACACTTGCACATTTACACGCACACATACACACACATGTATAACTTCCGTGTTTGCTATCGACATGCTAAGAAGAAGAAGACGTTAAGGACCACGTTTCTGTGCCATATGTCATCACTGGTAACACACACTGGTTATAAACCCTCGTCTTAAGGCACTGTGGAATTTTGGACGAAAAGATATCTCGGATTATCTAGGCTCCTATTATCGTGACCTAATCCTACGCTAACAAAAACCATTTATTTATCTTAACTTATTTTATTTACCTACCTGCATTTTGAATAAATATCATTTAATTTCAAAAGAAAACTCATTTATCTAAATAGATTAAGTGGTTTTGAGCAATTAATCAACTAACGGACAGACAAGAATCCTTTGCAATTTAAAACAATATGTAAAGATACGGAAATATAATGAGCTTTGATTATGAACCTGTAATTTCCACATCATGTCCCAAGGTCAAAGCTTTTAAAATGAAACCAACTAATTTACAAAGCAGGGTAGTGTAAAATCAAGTCAATTAACCGCGGCTGACTATCAAAAGGGTTTGATAAGGGTGATAAGGGTCGAGATAACAGAGGATCAGTACTGGCTTTGATAAATGATTGTGCGAATGCTGAGTAATTTGAGATAGTGTCTCCTGGGCTGGAATTGGTTGAAGGAAGTGAATGGGAGTGAAGGGGATTGTGACTAGGTTTTTGGGGAATGGGGAATAATGGTCAGTGCAGATAGATTAACAACACGCTCGAACAGTTTGAAAATTGATATTGAACTAAAATTGTGTAATTCCGTACAAGAGAATAATGCTTTGCGTTTTGTAGGTACGCCGTTTTTAATCATATTTGAGATGTATTTGAATTTATAAATTCAGCAAACTAAAATTCAGTAAGCTAAAATTCAGCAAACTGAAAGAGGCAAAACTAAAATTCAGAAAACTAAAATTTAGCAATCTTATCATCAGTAAATAAAAATTTTGCAGACTTATCATAAGTAAACCGAAATTTAGCAAATTAAAATTCTGAAAACTGAAATTCAGATTTTTTTACCCGACACTTGCAAGTGAATATCCAAGTGTTATGAGAGTATTTGAAATCCATCTGAACTTCAGTCGAAATTCGTATTTGGTGTGTGTTTTTAAATGTACTTTTCTACCAACACGTTATTCGTTATAATACTGCATGGTAGCATGCACAGAATGTGAGTTCAAAAATGTACATTTCGTGGAGCAAAAGCAATTGGGTTTTATGTCAGAAAATTCTCTGTTACATTTCTGGGAAAAGGCAATTAGCACTTTCCACGTATGGTCCTATTAGTCGAAATACCAATTAACGAGTTTTCCTACTAAAAAGTACCGTAATGTTATTGAAAATACGAGGAATTATTTCCTTTGATAGTTTGTTCTAAATATTTTGATAGACTTCCGTTTGGCCGCAATTCACCTAATCTTAAGTGATGATGCGGCCTAAGGTGGAGCACGCTTGCCTAGGATGAACTTGTTCACTCGTGCCTTGAAGATACCCAGATTATACTTATCAGGGAACAGAGAGGTGGGCAGTGAATTCCACAGTTCGTACAATAAAGGAACTGAAAGGAGCATTTTTAATAACATGCAATCATCATTTCCCGAGATAAAGGGTCTTGATAGACAGACAGACAGAGAGGTGGGCAGTGAATTCCACAGTTCGTACAATAAAGGAACTGAAAGGAGCATTTTTAATAACATGCAATCATTTCCCGAGATAAAGGGTCTTGATAGACAGACAGACAGACAAACGGACAACAAAGTGATCCTATAATAATAATAATAGTAAATTTATTTTCTCATCACAAATGTTGCAGGTAGTTAGGTACAGGGAGTGCTTAAGACTAATATAAAGTATTAAACATTTGTGAGAGACTGGAGCCCGATAAAGGTAATGAATACCTGTGTTACGGGTCACCAGGCCCCCCAATTCTTATAGTTGGACTTATATATTATTAGCTCAAGTATGACCTAGATGTGTGATGGAGTTTACAATGCTTATTTTATGATATTAACAAAAATACTGTTAATGGAATAGATATAAAAATGAGTTTTATGTGTGTGTACGAGTGTGTGCGAGTGTCTGTGAGTAGGTGTAAGTGAGTGTGTGAATGTGAGTGAGTTTGAGTTTTTTTTTATAAGGATTCCGTTTTTTCCTTTAAAAATATATATATTATATACAATTATCTACAATACAGAAGAAATTCTCAGTGTAGGGCAAAGATAAAAAAACCTACAAATCAAATATGAAACATCCTGTATGCACGTAAAGCCATAATCCTGTGTAGTGATTTCCACAGTTCGTACAATAAAGGAACTGAAAGGAGCATTTTTAATAACATGCAATCATCATCTGCATGCTCCAAGTCCTGCCTTTGCCTTTTCCCAAATATGTTGGGGTCGGCTTCCAGTCTAACCAAATGCAACTGAATACCAGTGTTTTACATGGAGGGACTGCCTACCTGGGGGCCAAGTCTGCTATTTTTATAATTTCGTCATTCCAACACGATCCCATTGTCATTTTGCTAAAAGTTCGTAATCTGCTAAATTCATAATGGTCGATCATTGGTCGGTTGAATTAAAAGCAATGACTGCACAATGACGTTCTAATAGTAGGTCACTGATCAAAGGAACTGTCAACATTCTAGCAGATTACCGCCTAAGTCAGTCATTCAGTTGTCATTTTGTACGAGATTACCATTCTATATCATTTCTTTCAATGGCGTGTCAGTGGTTGACCATTGGAAAGTCATAATGACGCCATTATACTAGTAGATTACCAAACTTGTCAAAATCAACAATTATGAAATCAATGATAGACCATTCTGACGCTATTGTAATAGCAGACTTGAGGCCCTGACCTCCACAACCCAGTAACTGAGAACACGAAATCCCTTGGTAAGACTAGTTGTCAGAATTTCTGTCTTCTGACTACCCATAACGACTGCCAAAGATCTACAAATGACAGCCGGGGCTTTTACGTACTTTCCGAGACACGGAGGGAACTGGATATGAAATGGATGGTCACCCATCTACAAACCGACCGCGGCAAGCGTAGCTTAACCTTCGACCGATTGATCTGTATGGTTTTTACTTAGCCACGAACTTCTCCTCCATTAATAACATGCAATAAATTCATTGCATAATAAAAAGGTTTTGTTTAATCTGTTCTGAGTTCTTGGACTATCTTATCCAAACCTTATAATACACAACTAAGCTTCTACGAGTACCTACAACTTTGTCTATGTGGAAATATACCATGACACATATCCTATAGCACTTGGCAATAGTGTAGTTTTTCTATCTTTGACTTTGACAAACAAAAAACAATAAACTTTACCTATTTTTAATACTAGTACATTCAATTTTTGCGTTATCTGCTTGGTTTACCCTACCTAATACAAAAAAGAAATACGAGTGTAAGTTGAAGCCGTACAGATCGATCGGTCAAAGGTTAAGCTACGCTAGCCGCGGTCGGTCTGTGGATGGATGACCATCCCTTTCATACCGAGTTCCCTCCGTGCCTCGGAAACCACGTAAAGCTGTTGGTCCCGGCTGTCATTTGTAGATCTTTGGCAGTCGTTATGGGTAGTCAGAAGCCAGAAAGTCTGACAACCAGCCTTACCAAGGGGTGTCGTGTTACCCAGTCACTGGGTTGTGTAGATCCGATAGCCAGTCGCTCCATGTAAAACACTGGTAAACAGCTGCATCCGGTTTAACTGGAAGCCGACCCCAATGTAGTTGGGAAAAGGCTAGGCAGATAATGAGTTTAAAAGATCTAAGCACAGTGCAGTAGGACACTCCCTCCAACCTTCCCATGGCCTTTCCAACTTTCGTTATATGGGCCGAAACGTGGGAGCGGCTGCGGGCGTAGCACCCTAGCGAAGAAAGGTGCAAGATGATAGATGGGATCAGCCACGCGGAGGCCGGCCCGATCTACTACGGTGACCTGGTAAACTCACCGGCGAACTTTGAGAGGCTGCGGAAGTTCGCGCATGACTGCCACGCGACTCGGAGTCAGTTGGAGAGGGAACAGAAGGAGAGGTCCTGAGCTTAGGATTAAGAAGAAAGGTCTGCCCGGCGGCGAAGTAATGTTCGTGATTGTTAGTCACAGCCCTATTCAGGGAGAATGTGCGAGAGGCATACATGGCTAATTTGTATGGGATCAAGATGCACCTGCGGACCAATTTAAGATAGTGCAGTGGGACAGTAATAAGCTGGTTTCTACATTTTAATGAGTGCTCTAAGCTCTATTTTAATATTGAAAAGAATAGGGATTTGGCAAAAAAATCACGCAGACGTACTCGCAAGCGAAGGCTAGTGGATAAAGAATGTTGGCCACTTATTTCTGTTCAAAGTGACTAAGGTCACTGACCTGTTGACAGTCAATAGCCTGTGTACTAGTCTATCATTAGGTCTAATTATATGACTACTTGCAAGGTAAACTGACCAGATGTCAAAGGGCCAACTTTTTTTACATTGCAATCGATATTGAGTCAATTAGTGACGCACAAGGCAACAGTCTGTACTCTACGACAATATTGTATAATACGATCAATCACTCATCATTGTTACGATGAGTATTCCATTTCAATGTAAAAATGAAGCATTCTACATTATATTTATACACACATCCACAAACTACGATTTCTCTCAATGAATGTCTGTGAAACAAAAGGAAATTTTGACTAAAATTCAACATATTTTCCACGTAACTAAACTTTTATCGCCACGTATGTTCCCATATCGGTGTACATCGGCTACATTGTTACCACCATACAAAGGTAACGCATTGTTCTCAAAATAACATCGTTGCTACATTAGTGGTATAATGTAAATCGGCAGAATGTAAGGGAGTGGGATTTGTGGGAGTGGTAGGGGAGGAGAGGGAAGGGGAGGGTATGAATTATGTCAAATTGGGGATGACATGTGTACATTTCCAGAAGGTAATACTTTTTTAGAATAATCGAAAGCACGTATTAATGTGAAATATTTCTTTTTTCAATGATTTCTCATTAAAATCCATTATTAGGTAGTAGTATGGATCATCATCTGCCTAGCCTTAATAATATAATATATAATATGTGGGGACATTTCACACACGGCCATCTGACCCCAAACTAGGGAGACCCTGTACTATGGGTGTCAGACAGCTGATATACATACACAAATACATTTTAAATAAAGTCAAAGTCAAAGCATTTATTTCAATTAAACCATTTACAGGCACTTTTGAATTGTCAAGGAGTCGGTCAGTTAGTCAGAGAGTTGAAGCTAGTTGCTCGTTCCTAAACGTAGGTAGGTCTCTATGGAGAAGAACGAGCAAGAAACTCCACGGACACTCTTTTAAATAAAGTTTTTACAAAGTCTGGTTACATGATTCTTGTTGCTTCTATATGTGAAAACTATGAAGGTAATCTAACAATACAAAACACAAAAAAAAAGCAAGATAAAGTGGCATCTAATCCATGGCAGATAAGAGCTGACCAATCTCTACTGACAGCGCCCGTTCACGAACATGACGCGTGAATCAGCACCATTCAGCTCAACCATTTTGAAGGGAGCCGAATGATCCAACACACGCGCCACCATCAGCGAGACATTTGAGCGAGCATGACAATACTCCCAACCGCCATGTTAATTTTTGTCAAACATAAAGGTACTAATATACTTAGTAAATGGCTCCATGGTATTCACATTTACAAAATTGAAATAATGCTGCTAAATTATACAAAACTAAGGTTTCCAATGTATATTATTTTATCATATGAAGTGTGATAAGTTAATAATTTAAAAATATCTATATATAAGAAATAACGATACTCGTTACTCATGTCAATAGAAAAAGGGGTAGGAAACATCCTTTTCTTCCAATTTGGAAATTCCCTAAACTGGCTGTGGAGCAGGACCAGCATTCAGCCAAGCATTTTTATCATTGATGTAATCTTCTAACTTATTATATGCTTGGCTACATAGTGTGCGTTTAATACATGTTTTAAATTGTTTTTCATTCAATTGTAGAATATCAAGTGGTGTTTTATTATAGCATTTTACACAGTACCCCATAAAAGAAGTATGTACTTTTGACAATCTGAAGCTTGGCTGATCTAATTTGTTCCAATACATACATATATAGATAAACAACACCCAGACACAAGGCAAACACAAGTGCTCATCACACAAATATTTACCCTGGGCGGGAATCGAACCCGCAACACGCTGCGCAGCAGTCGATCGCTCAGCCACTGCGCCAACCGTGTCGTCAAATGTCGTCAAAGCCTTTTCCCAACTATATTGGGGTCGGCTTCCAGTCTAACCGGATGCAGCTAAATGCCAGTGTTTTGCATGGAGCGACTGCCTATCGGACCTCCACAACCCAGTTACGGGGTAACACGATACCCTTTGGAAAGACTGCGGTTGTCAGACTTTCTGGCTTCTGACTACCCATAACGACTGCCAAAGATCTACAAATGACAGCTGGGACCAATGGCTTTACGTGCTTTCAGAGGCACGGAGGGAACTCGGTATGAAAGGGATGGTCACCCATCCACAGACCGACCGCGGCTAACGTAGCTTAACCTTTGACCGATCGATCTGTACGGCTTGAACTTAGCAACGAGCTCCTTTATGAAATACTAGCGACCCGACCCGGCTTCGCATGGGCCTATAGCCTTCCTCGATAAAGGGACTATCCAACACAAAAAGATTTTTTCAATTCGAACCAGTAGATCCTGAGATTAGCGCGTTCAACCAAACCAACCAACTCTTCAGCTTTGTAATATTAGTTTATATGGAAAGTGAGTATTAAACTCCTGTATGACCTGTTTCTATTTTAGATTTTCAAAGATAATTAATATAATTATCCTTGCTTTTCCAAAACATTTGAATGTAAGCCAACCACGTCAGATTGACGTAAAGTACCATCACTTACAACCATCGCGAAGAAATTACAATTTATTACTAAAAATAATGATTATTAGCGACTGAATTTTCCTGAAGCTGTCAACAGTAATGTTAACAAACATTATCTAATAGCAACATGTCATCCTGTTTGTAACATACAGAAGAGCATCTGAGTATTAATTAACTTCAAAAGAAAAAATATAGTCGTGTTTAATGCAGTAACTACCTTCCTCAATTTTTTTCCTAGTAAAATATTTTCTACTGTGTATTTTTTTTAATCTATTGATAGGCATACGTTTGGCCACTATCTCACCTGATGGGAAGCGATGATGCGGTCTAAGATGGAGCACGCTTGCCTAGAAGTAACCTAATCACTCTTGATTTAAAGACTCCTCCTAAGACTATGTATATTAGAAGCCGTGTGGTGCCGGCACGACGAATAGCAACCCCATTTCTACCCGTGGGTGTCGTAGAAGACGACAGCGAGATATTGGCCAGAGGATGGGCAGCAGCGTCCTTCTGAATACCATAACACCTACTGCGATCGCCAACATGCATCATCCAAGCATGGCGATTACGGCTGAACCCCGCCTTGGGGAAGACCTATGCCCGGTAGTAGGCGTCTAAAGGTTGATGATGATATTAGAAACCTGAAGAGTTTGTTTTTTTGTGTGTACGCACTAATATCCAAAACTACTATACTCCATTTACAATAAGATTAGACATATACACAAACCTTTTTTACAGTCCGTTCAACCGATTTTGACTTATGTTGCGTTGGTGGCATGACAAATGGCAGCTGCAGTAAACAGTTGTTATTGTATCCACTTTTTTGCCTCTAATGTCATCCTTATACCTACGGAATAGAAGTCAAAATTGGTTGAAGGGACTGTAAAAAAAGGTTTGTTTTTAAGTCTAATTTTATTGTAAACTAGCTTCTGCCCGCGACTTCGTACGCGGATCCTGTTGCTTATGCCAGCGACAACGGGGTCGGCAAAATCGAAGATCTGAAACGTCTGATGTCGAATGCTAAGAGCCCGGGGACGGGAAAACAACGGGATGCGCGAGAAGATTCGAGACGTTCAAAAAGTACAATTTTGAATCATACCTCCGATGGCGGAATATGTGGCGTAGTCAATCATAGGAGTATACGTAAATGAACTCCGTTCCTTACCAACCCAAGGAAGGTCGCCATGACCTACGGCTATATCTTGAGACACATCCGATTCTTCAGATGATATCGACATTCTGTCCAAAGAATGTCGAAGTCGATCAGAATTCAAACGTTCGTTGCGCTCTTCTTCTGTCTCTTCATGCCGTACTCCAGCAATTCTTTTTCTGTCACTTTCTAACTGATTATGAATATTTTGTTGTGTGCGTGTTCGGGACAATCTATACTATAATATTATAAAGCTGAAGTTTGTTTATTTGTTTGGTTAAACGCGCTAATCTCAGGATCTACTGGTTCGAATTAAAAAAATATTTTTGTGTTGGATAGTCAATTTTACCGAGGAAGGCTATAGGCCAATGCGAAGCTGGGTTGGGTCGCTAGTGTATGATAATCTCGATCAGCAGTTAGTCGTGCATCACGTTCATCATTCGGTTCAAAAGACCTGTTAGTAGATGTGCGAATACGCTGAGAACTCAACCGTGATTCTGTATCGGTAAACGTTTCCGATTTGCGAGACAATGCATGTTGCTCACGATCAGCGGACAGTCGTGCATCACGTTCCGCAGCAGATGCGTAGATACGCTGAGAACTCAAGCGCAATTCTCTATCCGTGAACGTCTCCGACTCGCGAGACAATGTATGACGTTCATGATCAGCGGTCACTCGCGCATCATACTCTTCACTGGGCTCTAGAGACCTGGATGTAGATGCGTTGCGATACGCTGAGAACGCAGGCGTGCTTCGCGATCTGAAGAGGTTTCCACGCAGCGAGTTGCGTCCTGATGTTCTCGAACAGCATCAAGTCTCTCCTGACGCTCTTCGGTAGATTCTTGGGATCTTATGATCCTCAATCTTTTAGCTCCTATGGAACATTGGGAAAGATTTGACCTCTTTCTAGGCATGGTTATAGTTTTATTGTAAAGAAGATACCTGATCAATTAAAATCTAAGTGACTGCTCACCTGCGTTACCGGGTAGGCTACCGTGTCACGAAAATAAATGGAAAAGGAAATTAAACACAAAAAAAAAAATAAGCCCGAAGGCATATTTATTCGATAAAATAAAAAAATAAATGGGAATTTTGGCCAGTAGAGTCAAATTTTCAATGATATACCATCGTCATCAAAAATCAGTCCTAAACTGTTACCGCTTTCACCGCGTGGAGGTACTCCCAGCTTATGTTATTTTATAAGATAAAGTGAAATTAGTGATAGCTTTGATTTTCACATCAGATGTTTCTGATCTTCGATTTTTATAAGTCAACAGGAAATGCCCATCAGACCGAACAACTTTTGCTAAGACGTCATTCCTATATGAGTCATGGTGTAGCTGGGCTCTTGGAGTTCCACATCAGGTGTTCCAGATCTTCAAATTTATTCTCTCAGCAGAAAATGCTCATCACGTGGAACAATTTTTGCTATGGTACCATTTTTGTATCTCTTATAGTTTAGCTGGTCTGTTGCGGTTCTGCATCAGGTGTTCAAGTTTCCAATATAAATTATAGCCTATATGTTGCCCAGACTTAATACCTATACAACAAAAGAAAAATCATTCAAATCCGCCTAGTAGTTCCGAAGATTAGCGTGTACAAACAAACAGACAAACAGACAGAATTTTTTTTTGCATTCGTGCTCTATTACTGTTCCTAAACCCCCCTCAATTATTTTTTTTTTAATATCTTCAATGTACAGACACAGTTTTGTTACTGTTTATTATATGTATAGATAGAGTATAGTTCGATTTTGTTTTCGTTTTTATCTAATAGGAAGCTGAAAGATGGAAGGCATGAAGCGGGAGCCCTTTGCCCAGGAGTGGGACAGAATATGCTTAAAAAATTAGAAAGCTACATTATCCCTTAGATCCTATATTTTGTTACAAAAATATATGGATCCGTATGAGAATTCATGTGGAAGAAATCGCGGGTGAAAGGTAGTTTATATTATAAAATTCATTTTTTTTTAAAGAACAATGGCGAAAACGTAGTTGACTTAAATTTGAGCGTCTAAAAGTGACTTACATACGAAAGAAATTACATTATTTTTCTACGATTTTTCAAAGTATCACATTAACCAGTTAGGGCCGGATAAAAAAATTATGTTAAATGAAAACTTATTTGACTTTTCATTAACGTTTAGTGTTGCCATTTTACATTTATTCTGCCAAGTGACAGTAATAAGTACTTAAAGCATTTAAAGTATTGTAATCAGTTTTAGTTTGTTATTACAATTAAACGGAGTAAGTAAATGAATACAGTTTATTTCCAAGTGTAGGTTTCTTGCAGGTATGTAAAAATACTGTGGTATAAAAATTAATCAATTAGTTTCGATTAATGACTAGCAAAAAGACTAGTAGCCCAAATCTAAAAATAATTGCTTGGTAATTGACACAGAGTCATAGACAGATCTGTGCACAGAGTAAAAACGATATGATCGATGTATACATGTAGTAGTTACCTATTGTATACATAAGGTAAGGCCAAAGAGTATTTATAACCACTGGGATTACCAACCTTAAACAATATTTTTACAAGACATTTCATTCTGAATTAACTAGGTAAAGAAAATACTAATGCGATATTGCCTTTTTACTTTCTCAATTTGGAATATAAAAGTTACCATAGACATAACCTACAAAAGTTCATGACAGAATATCTATTATTCTCGGCCTTCTTGAACAAAAAATCTTGCACAAACTAATTCAGTAGGTGATGCTGAATTTAATAAGATATTTTTCATTTAAAGACGTAGGAATTTAATCTCAACTAAAACAATGTATGGGTGGCTGCCATTGTTCTTTAGGTACAGAGGAAGTCTTTTATTCTTCACCAGAAGATCTCTGGATGATGCAGAGATAAATAGAGACTCAAGCATGAGAGCGTAACTTCGATCGATTTTTACATTTGAAATAGTTACTTATTTCCTCAGATTATGAAACAAAAGGCAGATAAACCGTGTGGAACAGAGAGAGTGAAGCCACAAAAGCAAATACAAATTAAAAAACGAATACCTACAATTCGCTTCGCGCTGTACCTGACACAGGTTACAGCACGAAGCGAAGCATTGTTCTAATACAAATAAAAATTCAAAAGCAAATACAATCATGAGATTGTAGGTATTCGTTATTGAATTTGTATTTGCTTTTGTGGCTTCACTCGCAGTGTTCCGCAAGGTCTATCTGCCTTTTAATTGATAATCTGAGATTATTTCGCTAAGTTTCTAAGACTAGAATGGAATATGTTTACGTTTTAGTGAGTTTCTTTCATATTTTCATGCCGGCTTCAAGAATGAGTTATTAAAAGCGATAGAAACAGCAAAAGGAAGGATGGAAGGGAAGTCGGTTACCTCTATATGTTTCCGTTCCGATCGAGAAAGGCAAGTGACGCATTTGCAGTGAAAGTGCATCGAGACGAAACATTGTGAAACTATGTACATGAATGTGATGATTAATTTATCTACTAGCTTTTGCCCGTGTCTTGCGAGTTATCACCGGGGTTTCTCCTTATAACATCAACTATCTGCCCGTCAAAATGAAAATGAAAAAGTGAAAATCGCGTCAAAATTGATCCAGCCGTTATAGAGATTAGTCGAAACAAATAAACAGACAGAAGACAAAAATAAAACCATGCAGATAACGGACAAACACGCGAACGAAGTGGCGGGCAGAAGCTAGTATAATCTTATTTATAAAAATGAATCGCTAAATGTGTTGGTAAGCGCATAACTTGCGAACGGCTGGACCAAATTGGATAATTCTTTTTTTATAATATTCCTTGAAGTACGAGGATTGTTCTTAAGGAGAGAAAAATTAAAAAAATCTTTTGTAGGGTAGGTGTAGGGTAGGTGTAGGGTAGGTGTAGGGTAGGTGTAGGGTAGGTGTAGGGTAGGTGTAGGGTAGGTGTAGGGTAGGTGTAGGGTAGGTGTAGGGTAGGTGTAGGGTAGGTGTAGGGTAGGTGTAGGGTAGGTGTAGGGTAGGTGTAGGGTAGGTGCAGGGTAGGTGTAAATAGGCAGGTAAGTAGGTAGATAGGGACAGGACAACGTCTGTCGGGTCAGCTAGTAATAAAATAAAATTCACCTGTAAAGAATTTCTCAATCAATATAATCTAAGCAAAAAATTAAGTGTTCTGAATAGGCTCAGATTATGAAACAAAAGGCAGGTCCAAAAGGACAAAATGCAGACCGCGCGGAACACTGACAGTGTCACTGCCATAATCTGAGTGAAGAGGTATACCTATGATCTTAGATTATTGATAGGTCTCCGCGCGCTACGACACGCATAAATAAACCCTTAGATTATGAAACAAAAGGCAGATAGACCGCGCGGAACACTGAGAGTGAAGCCAAAAAAGCAAATACAAATTTAAAAACGAATACCTACAACGCGCTTAGTGCTGTACTGACATGAGTCAGTGTAGCACGAAACGCTGCATCGTTAAAAGTCGGACGCCCCCACCGAGGGTTCCGTACATATTTGTATGTACATATCCATACTTCTATACTAATTCATACCTACTATCTATACTTTAATCTACTTAATTATTATAAATGTGTTTTTTGCGACATAAACAGACGTATCTTTTTTCACGTTAACATAGAGGGTTGATTTTTTTACAGCATCAAGGGACCGTAGACTTTAGTATATGGTTTTAATTTCAACTCGATACCTCCACGCGTTCCCGAGATAAAGGGTCATGACAGACAAACAGACAGACGGACAGCAAAGTGATCCTATAAGGGTTCCGTTTTTTCCTTTTGAGGTACAAAAGCCTAAAAACAAAAAAAAATACAAATACAAAATTAAAAGTGAATACAATCACGAGATTATAGGTATTTGCTTTTGAATCTGTATTTGCTTTTTTGGCTTCATTCTCAGTGTCTCGCACGGTCTATCTGCCTTTTGTTTTATAATCTAAGCATAGACCTATCAAAGTCAAAGTCAAAGCATTTATTTCAATTAAACCATTTACAGGCACTTTTGAATTGTCAAGGAGTCGGTCAGTTAGTCAGAGAGTTGAAGCTAGTTGCTCGTTCCAAAACGTAGGTATAGGTCTCTATGGAGAAGAACGAGCAAGAAACTCCACGGACACTCTTTTAAATCAAGTTTTTTACAAAGTCTGGTTACATGATTCTTGTTGCTTCTATATGTGAAAACTATGAAGGCAATCCAACAATACAAAACACAAAAAAGAAGCAAGATAAAGTCCATGGCAGATAAGAGCTGACTAATCTCTACTGACAGCGCCCGTTCACGAACATGACGCGTGAATTATCACCATTCAGCTCAACCATTTTGAAGGGAGCCGAATGATCCAACACACGCGCCGCCATCAGCGAGACATTTGAGCGAGCATGACAATACTCCCAACCGCCATGTTAATTTTTGTCAAACATATAGGTATTAATATACTTAGTAAATGGCTCCATGGTATTCACATTTACAAAATTTAATTAATGCTGCTAAATTATACAAAACTAAGGTTTCCAATGTATATTATTGTATCATATGAAGTGTAATAAGTAAATAATTTAAAAATATCTAAGTATAATAATAACGATACTCGTTACTCATGTCAATAGAAAATGATCAATAATCTATGATATTTGACTTGCATTCATAGTAGATTCACTATCATACCTGCAGAGTAAAATAAACGCCGATTATAAATAAATCAAAAGAAAATCATTTCTCTATTTGCAGCGCGTCCGTCTGCCAAATACACTAGCTACTTATCTAATCGCCATCTTTAATTATAGTAGTCTGCATCGCAATTTGTCGGCATGTCACTGCAGGCCTATGACGTCAAAATGCAGCTGACGGTCCAAATTCAAATTGTGATGACAGATGTCAGTTTTGATTTAAATTTAGAACGTTCCAGTAGAGAAGGGAAATGGCGGCGTATTTTTCTTCGAGAAATAACAGTTGCATTACATGATAATAATACAAAAAATACCTACATCGTTAAATCTATTGTAGTTGTTTTCAAACTTTTTACTTGATTTTATTTAGATCAAAACGCAGCCAAATCCTATGACGTCAGATTGCAGCTGATGGTCCAAATTCAAATTTTGACGACAGATGTCAGTTTCGTTTTAAATTTAGAACGTTCCAGTAGTGAAGAGGAATATTAATTGTAATAAACTTTTTTTTTAATAATTTAAATATTATATGAGTTTTAGTTTTGTATAATTTAGCAGCATTATTTCAATTTTGTAAATTGACAGAAGATAAGTAGAGTATTAAGTAGATTGATTGAAGTGTTTGACATAAATGAGCATGGCGGTTGAGAGAATTGTCATGCTTACTCAAATGTCTCGCTGATAGTGGCGCGTGTGTTGGATCATTCAGCTCCCTCCAAAATGGTTGAGCTGAATGGTGCTGATTCACGCGTCATGTTCGTGAACGGGCGCTGTCAGTAGAGATTGGTCAACTCTTAACTGCCATGATTTTTATCTTGATTATTTCTATATTTTGTATTTCTATATTACCTTCATTGTTTTTACATATAGAAGCAACAAGAATAATGTAAGCAATATTTTGTAAAACCTAATTTTAAAAGAGTGTCCGTGGAGTTTCTTGCTCGTTCTTCTCCATAGAGACCTACCTACGTTTTGGAACGAGCAACTAGCTTCAACTTTCTGACTAACTGAAAAAACTCCTTGACAATTCAAAAGTGCCTGTAAATGGTTTAATTGAAATAAATGCTTTGATTACGTTATAGTAATAAAATAAATACATCGTAAAATCTATTGTATTTGTGTTCAGACTTTACCTACATGTTTTTATTTTGATCAAAATGCAGTTGACCACAGAGCAGATATCTGTTCTGTGCAGATGTACCAAGCCGGGACCAACGGCTTTACGTGCTTTTCGAGGCAAGAAGGGGTTTTGGTATGCAATGGATGGTCACCCATTTACGGGCCGACCGAGCGATCCCCTTGTCTTGAATTGACTCAAAGTCAAAGTCAAAGCATTTATTTCAATTAAAGCATTTACAGACACTTCTGAATTGTCAAGGAGTCGGTCCGTTAGCCAGAAAGTTGAAGCTAGTTGCTCGTTCAAAACGTAGATAGGTCTCTATGGAGAAGAACGAGCAAGAAACTCCATGGACACTCTTTTAAATCAAGTTTTTACATAATACTGGTTACATGGTGAACTTAATAAAATAGTAACACTTAAAGCCCTGGAGGATGTGCGCGGCATTTTTTTTTTCAACTAGCCCTGGTTTGCGTCTACCTCGAAGTTTATATAATATAACCCTGACTGGTATTTTAATATTAATATGATGTTTATTTGACATTTAATTTAACGCCGTAATGTCATTCCAAAACCCCTATGACGTCTGAACTAGATGACATTCCAGTTGACATTTGATACACAACACGCGTGCACAAAGATGTCATTTTAGTTTTATGAATCTTAAACTTAAAAATAATTTACTTTTTAAATAAATGTTGAAAGTAATATTTAATTCGAGATTGGAGTGTACGTTTATTTTACATTAAAAAATACCTACTGAAATATTTTATTGCTCCTTCAAGAAAGTTTTAAAAATCTTACAAAACTTGTCTAGTATCATTTATATTTATCTAGAAACTTTTACCGTCACGCATTGAAATAACACAAATGTCTAAACTGTATTTACTTCTAATACTAACTTACTAACTTTTAAGCCGCGACTTCGTCCGCCTGGAAATCAAAATCTTAAGGCAAATAATTTTCGAGTGATTGAACGAAAGAATGACCCGGCCTGACCTGACCCGGCTTCGCATGGGCCTATAGCCTTGCTCGATAAATTGACTATCCAACACAAAAGGAATTTTTCAATTCGAACCAGTAGATCCTGAGATTAGCGTGTCAACCAAACCAACAAACAAGCTCTTCAGCTTTATAATACCTACCTGTTAGTATGGATAAGTGAGTTCCTGATGAATGAAGAGATTTTTTTTTAGTTGGTGTATTTTTGTGCTCTTTTTGGTCTGGTGTGTGTGTCATATTTGCCATATTTTACACCTATAAAATAATATAATCTTTATATTTATCTATCTGATCAGGGTAATAACACCTATAATGTTTAAAAAACTAGACCAACGAAAAAATAAATTTCAAGCAAAGACAAAACTACAAATAGCACCATAAAACTTTAAACAATCACAAATATCAAACAAATATTGCAATCAATAGTCACACTAAACCGCGGTATCGATTAAAATCGATTACAATCGCGTGTCAGATTCTATCGGCTGCGTGAATAAAATTAAACTCGACCTCAAAAGCTCCCGAAAACGTGCCGATCGTAAATAGTCCGGACGAAACAATAAACAGGGTATTTTACTATCGATTATAAAACATTGCCACTTCACTACGAACTTTGATTTTGTTTTTGACTTGATTTTATGAGTACGTACAGTCGATGTTGATTGTCACATAGAGTAGTAAGAGTGAACAAAGTGTAAATTCGATTTTTAAATTTCAAATACCCGTTTCGCTTTTATTTAGTTCAAAGGCAATAATCATACTAACTATCTTTTGCACGCGACTTCATCCGCGCGAATGTCGGTTATCGCGAATGCAGATAAAGTCGCGGATTAAAAAGTAGACCCAGGATTTAAGCTATTTTTATACTAGGTACATTTCATCAAAATCGGTTTCGCTGTTTCGCCGTTTTCACGTGAAAGCGTAACAGACAGAGTTACTTTCAGATTTATAATATTAATATCTAGTAAATCTAGTAAGTAAAGTATGGATTAGTATGGATATTAAATCAATGGGTGATACTTATTATGTTTGTCGTATAAAAATAAAATAAAATGATTTAAGCCTCATTCACACTGTGCAATTTAATTGCTTGTTCAGTGCCCTGAATTAGGTACGTGACTATTTTTAGGAAGAATAATAGTTTTTAGTTAATAGTTTATTAGGAAAATAAAGTACAAGTTTGACACAAATTACAGTACACATAATTATCACTAGAGACATAATAAAAATTACTACAAAATAGTGTGTGACAGATGAATACAGTACGGTCAATACAAAATTTGAGCCCTGACTCCTAAACTAGGAAGATCCTGTATCTTAGGAGGCAGTAAATGAGAAGAAGACGGGAAGAGTAGAAGATATATCAGATAATGTGGAGCACTTACTGTTCCAATAATACCTGGCCGTCTCTCTAAAGATCCATAATATTATATTGCTTTATAAAATGATCGGACTTTAGATACAGCTCCCTTCTATTTATGACCAAAAAAGAAATACTATTAAAGGTACACAATATTGTGACTACAATTTTTTATTCTTATCTGCTGTCTATTATAAGACATAAAACAATAAAGTTCTCCTCGGTAGAATCTCAGTCTGACAGCAACAGAGTGCGTACGCAATTTACAAATCTTTTGGGAGTTTGCACGATCCAAATTTGACCTCTCGATGTCTTGATATATTTTGGGAACGTATATGTACGACCTCTGGAAGGTATACAAAAGTTTATTTTCGTTTACTGACTCAAAAACTTTAGTTTGTACATATTATAAAACAAAGATCATCTCACTTGCATGCTATATTAATTTATTTTTAATTAGTAAATAGTTTGGATTTCTCTTCACTTACAAACATTGTTTTTACATACAGAAGCAACAAAAATAATGTAACCAGGATTTTGTAAAAACTTGATTAATAAAAAGAGTGTCCGTGGAGTTTCTTACTCGTTCATCTCCATAGAGACCCTACGTTTTGGAACGAGCAACTAGCTTCAAGTCTCAGACAAACTAACTGACTCTTCGACAATAGGGTATTTATTCTAAATGAGAAAAAAACTATAAATGGGCAAAAAGCAGTCGGAAAATGTTACTTTTAGTTCATAAAATAATAAAATAAATTTTAAAATTCAATTCAAAGTTTTCAGTTTTTTTAATCTGTCTACTATTTACTATTTCAAGGTGTCATACACCTTGAAATAGTAGCCGCCATATTATTACGTCGTACGGCTGTGTAAACAAAAAAGTGTCAACTGTCAGTCAAGCAATTGGCGCATATAGGCTTTGTACTTTTATTATTTTCGTAACCAACGTATTTTTTAATTATTACACCTATTACAAAATATGATTATAATTATTTTTAAATGATATACAATAATCATATAAAATATCAGCGCATTTGACTACACAGCAAACTGTCGTCATTTCGACAGAGCAATATGGCGTCCACTACGAGGCTTTTACGTCAAACTACGCGCGAAATTAGAAAATGTAAAATTTAGATGCGTTTTTATAGCACTTATCGATTGAATAAAAATGTTGTGATTTTTTTGGTGGCATAATAGCACTACAGAATTTAATTGAGACACTTTTCAAAAATGGGTGTAATACCCTATTCAAAAGTGCCTGTAAATGGTTTAATTGTAACAAATGCTTTGACTTAGAAAGTGACCCCGCCGCATCTTTTGTCTGAACGCGATAAACTCAAAACTACTGATAGAATTTTCATATATTTGACTTCCATGTGTGCAAACGTTCCTTCCGAATCACTCCGTCCATTAGTGAAAACCGTATGAAAACTCTATGAGTAGGTCATGTTACGGTTATTATTACATGAAAATCAATATATTTTACAAAGTTTAATAGACATGCATCACAAGGGCACAGTGAACTTTGGAATCATTTAATCTCGAAATATTATAGAGGTTTGGTTGATTTAAACGAATCAACGGGTGCACAGGGGCGCGTGTGGCGGGAAGAGGTCAGATGCGAACAGGATTATACAGTCAGTATAATTAGCAAAGAATCGCAAGACATTAGACATCGATTGTGTTATACCGATGGAAGATGTTATAAAATTAAAGGGGGTTTCATTATTGAAACGATTAATTGCTTTGGAGACAAAGCGCTTTTCACTCGAAAGCTGTTAGCCCGAACGAAATAATAGGCATCATGAACAGATACAAAACACCAACATTTAATCGACACACTTTTTATAAGCTGTTAAAGCGCGATTCCACGATAGATTGACAACCTGCTGTTATGACGTCACTTATTTGCAAGTCAATTGACTAGTTATTTATAGAATTAAAAGGAAATTAAAATCTAACCGTACAGTTAAATGAAAGTTAATGTTTCAGGGCCAAAATAAACTATTTTTTTTAGAATCTATGTCTTGGAATTTTTGTTGTCTACATCCCTATTATTAATGCATGGCAACCCAAAAAGGTCAACGTCCCTTTGACACGAAGTTCGTTGGATAGATATTTTTCTTTTTCTTTTTCGGACTTTTATAGTGTGCCTGCCCCTTCTAACAATTTTTTTTCTTTGATATTCTTTTTTTTCTATCGTTTCAATCTTTTGTGAGAATTTATGCATGAAATGTTTACATCTACTTTACATTACATAGTATAAAACAAAGTCGCTCCCACTGTTTGTACGTTTAGATCTTTTAAACTAAGTAACGGATTTTAATGCATAATCATCATCATTATCATAATCATTTATTTGTCAGAATATGTGTATACATTCATAATGTGGTCCTAAAAAATAAAAGTTCTCAACATATTCTACCGTAAGCGGCGTGCAAATTTACAGAATATAGGAACACAAGGAGTACAATATGAAACTTTAACTAATTACGTTATTAAATAATCTATACATTTAATGATAATGTCAGGTCTAAATAATAACGTCATAATATATTATAAAAAAATATACATTAAAATTTAACTAACAGTACATGTCAATTATATAAATTATAATAGCATTTATTACTTACTCAGTCAGTCTTTCAACTTCTTTTTATACCCATTTAAATTATATTACTTAATTAGTTTCGGGATTTTATTACATATTTGCGGGGCTATACAAAAAATGCTTTTCAGCATGTTTGAATGCAGTTTTCAGCAATCGATAGAGTGATTCAAAAGGAAGGTCTATACGTATTTATTTTGATCTACATTGCACCCGTGCGAAGCCGGGGCGGAATGCTAGTGTATTATATGATTCTATTTCTATTTTATTTTGTCTTTCGACGTTATACAATACGAATTTGACGTAGTTTTATTACAGCTACATAAAAACCGTACAACAGGTTATTTACTTCGTTTCTTCATCTGAAATCTTTCGTTTTATAAACTCTGTGTTTGTGAAAACAAACGAACATGCGGACAAAGGTGTTAACAGTGTTGTTTTTGGCTCAAAAGAAAAATGATGAATTCTAATATATTTTACAACTACGAATAAAAGTTTGAGATACAGTGGCATTAAGGAAATTACTGTTTATTGACGTAGCTTTGATGAAATAAAAAGGTTTTTCATTGATGTGTAAAATGCGGTTATGATAAAAATATTCATTGTATTATCATAAAATAATCACACTTCACTTATGATTGTTCTCCATCAGCTTTGCGTTTTCTTAAATAACCGAATGTGGCCCAATTTCAATGTTTTAAATGGAGCGACTGTCACTGACCTCTTTCCGCTTCCCAATTAGTAATTATAATAATAATATAATACCAGCCTATAATTCATCATCTGCCTAGCCTTTTCCCAACTATATTGGGGTCGGCTTCCAGTCTAACCGGATTCAGCTGAATACCAGTGTTTAACATGGAGCGACTGCCTATCGGACCTCCACAACCCAGTTAATGGGTAACACGATACCCCTTGGTAAGACTGGTTGTCAGACTTTCTGGCTTCTGACTACCCATAACGACTGCCAAAGATCTACAAATGACAGCCAGGACCAACAGCTTTACGTGCTTTCCGAGGCACGGAGGGAACTCGATATGAAAGGGATGGTCACCCAACCACAGACCGACCGCGGTTAACCTGTGACCGATCGATCTGTACGGCTTTAACTTAGTCACGAGCCCCTATAATTACTAATTAAAATAATAAAACCAAGCTATAATTACTAATAATAATAATAATACCAGCCTATAGTTGTCCAACTGCAGGGCAAAGCCTTCTTCTCATACAGAGAAGGCAAATAGAGCATTGATCATCGCTTGCTCAAGGCAGTTTGGCGATTACAGATTTATATTAATTATGCAGTCCAAGTTAGGTACTAGTAAGCAGTACCGTATTATTATGATGTTATGTCGGTTTCTGTTTCTCGGAATCCAAAGTCAAAGTCAATTTTTTTATTTCATTAAGACCATTAGAAAACACTTTTCGATTTAATTTAGGTACACAAGACTATCTAAACGGGATCAGCAAAACAGATTTGAATTTGAAAAACGAATTGAATGGGTGCCCTTTAAAACAAACAGAGACGGTTTACCATTAGACGATTGGTCCATGAACCGTTTGTAAACATTATATTTAAAGCATTAACTTTATAACCAAAGGAATTTTCACCCAAGAACTCTGCGTCAGTGATTGCTAACCAACATAATGTTTTGTTTGACCATCATTTACGCATAATAGCTAACGCGTTATTTCTCTAATCATAAAAGTATGAATTTAATTGGGGCACCCCGAATTCGACAGGTTAGGTCAGAAGGGGACATCTTCTTGGATTTGTTTAAACCATACAGAAATAGGAGCCCCGCGAAGCAGCAGTGCGATTCTGTAAGAATTCACTCGCGAATTCGAATCCTATCTCATTTCCGATTTCACTTACCTGAAGTGAAAAGTATTTGGTATTCGCTAAAATAGTAACGTAATAATAGTTCGCTTCACCTAAGTTGTTTCTTACAGAATAACATAGCAGATCTCCGTCGACCGAGGCCAATTTTTTAAGAACTGTTAAAATTATTATGCGTAAATAAATTTAATGAAATGATACATTTACATGAAAATCGAGGCTGAATCATAGATCATGAATCATGATTTCTAGTAGTCTGAGTAGAAAAAAAGCATTGAGTTTCATTGTGATTTAAATAGCGCTGTTGTTTCATGATATTACTTTTGGGGCTGAGCTCCCCCATGGGGGAGACCTATGCCCAGCAGTGGGCATCTAAAGGTTGACATGATGATGATGACTTTTTATACGTCTGAACAATTTTAAAATTAAATTTACCTCGCAAAATATTTATAATATTGTTCTAACCCTATCTGCTGACGGTCGTTCGTTAACCTGGCAGTCATGTAAACTATCTGAGTTATATGCTTAACCTTAGATAGATGTATATAGGTGCAAGGCAGGCAAGATTCTCTTCGAAACTGTTTACATTACACTGGCTGCAGAACTGACAAGTATTGTTGTGTTTCGAAATGCGATTTAGAACAGAGAACTTCATGCATTTATTAATAATGTAGGTTAATATCATCCCCATTCCGTCATCGCTATATGATTGAAGTTCCACGGTCTCGAACCAAGCGCTTTGCTTCTACATTTATTGTGCGATTTGCCAGACTGTGGAACTCACTTCCCTGATAAGTATAATCTGGGTATCTTCAAGGTTACCTTAGGTTGATCAGGCGAGCAAGTGACGACACTGTTGGTGCAGTGGTCAAGCGATCGGGCGTTGCGCTGCGTATCGCGGGGTCGATTCCCGCACGGAACAAATATTTGTATGGCCTACAGATAGTTGTTCCGGGTCTGGCTGTTTGTGTATGTGAGTTTATATGTTTGTAAACGCACCCAGGATTCAGCAGAAATTTCTAGTGTGGTGTCAAAGCTTAAAAAAAAATCTTTCAATTTGATCAATTACTATGTCTGAAGGGAAATGTCTCGTAATTTCCCCGGGTCCCGTTTACTCTCTTTGGGTACGAAACCCTAAAATGAATAGTCAGCCAACCCTTAAATAGTCAAATTGTTTGCATTGTAAATATAGACATTCACTTCTCACAATAGTGAATAGTAGTGAGTAGGTATCCACTGTTATCACACAGCAATTAACAAATGAATAGGGTTTGAAATAGCGTCATGCGGGGTGTTTTTGGAAAAAATAAATATTGATACGTACATACATTTACAATAGTAAACTGGAAATAAATGGAAATTCGTAGCACATTTTTTTTTAATTTACGTATCGAATTTTATCGCAGTAAGTTAATTATTAGCTGAAAATATGTATTTAGTTATAAATTATTTTAATAGTATGTTGGATTTACGTACATAATTATCGTTTTTGTAGGTTTACAGTCTTTTGAGAATAAACATTTATTTTTTCCTACAGCCTTTTACAAAAGTAGCCAATTATTTTAAAAAACCAGTCCATGGTTCTGAATTTCGAAATTTTTAAAGGACGGAAGTCTAGACCCCTCCTATCTTTTTTGAAAAAAATCTAATAGACTTTCGCTTGACTGCAATTCACCTGATCTTAAGTGATGATGCGGCCTAAGGTGGAGCACGCTTGCCTAGGATGAACCAGTTCACTCGTGTCTTGAAGATACGCAGATTATACTAATCGGGGAATAAAGAGGCAGTGAATTCCACAGTCTGACAGTTCGCATAATAAATGTGGAAAAGTGGTTTGAGACCGTGGAACTTCAACCTTTAATCCCACAGTGGGTACGTCAGCGATCGACGGGTTCGAATCTAACCGCGTCAGTTGTTTTGAAATCTTCATCAGAAATGTATCTTTACTATAAATATGCTTACAAACTAACTCCAGACACAACCGCAGGTCAGTTTACTTCAGAGACTGCAAACCAGTGCAGCATGAGGTAAACACTGCGTCAGAGTATGAATCATACGATGTAAATAATTACAGGAGTAGTAGTTTGAAGAGCTCTGTTAGCTGCGAATAGACTTTACCTATTTGAAACGTAGATATAGATTAATTGGTAATTATGTATTATTGTTTATTTTTACATCAATTATGTACTTTCACTATATTTTTAACCGACTTCAAAAGGAGGAGGGTCTCAATTCGATTGATTTCATACATACATAACTCATACTCAACTCATATTTACATAAAAAAGATGTATGTACACCGATTACGCTGAGATTTATGATCCGATTTTCGTGATTCTTCTTTAGTTTGATGCGGAATAGTTGCCATTTAGTCCTATTATGTTTGACCACGCATAACTATTTTTAGTGTAGTTCGATTTCAATGATTATTTTTTTAGTTGATATAAATAAAAAAAAAACGGAAAAGAGTAAAACTTACACTGATATATAACTACACATACCCCCCACCCCCTTCATCCATCCAGATTTACATTCAGAACTCTTTTAGTCAGTTTCATTATCCAAGTCATGTTGTACAAACCTATATTGCTGGTAGAATTTATTCTGTTCAAGTAATCGCTAAAATAAATAAACCAGTTTATTTGAGCCTAGTCACATGTCTGACAGATAGACGGGAATGCCTATTCATACGTGTTTCCTTGGAAAGTTGCCGTCCTAGATTTTTTGTCGTGGCGACATTTCTACAGGCATGTCTTGTGGAAAATTAAATCATGGGAGAATTTCATTATGTAAATTCGTAGAGGTAGGCAACACAGCTGTAATTGAAATGGAACTAGGCAGGTCATATATTTAAAAAAATATATAATTATCTTTATTTTTTTTTTTTTTTTTTTATTTATTTTAATCTTACCTACATCTATCATTACAGATTTGGGATCCAATGCGATAGAGTGGCCTTACATGCTAAATCCTTAATCTACATCCAATAAAAATTACACAATATATTCTAAATCTTAACCTAAATTGAAATAACATATTATATACAATGTAGCTTTTGCGAGTTCACTCAAGTTGCACCACAACAAATCAACCCTCTCGTGAACCTCGTTCACCACACGCATGGCTCTGGTGAGAGGAGTCCTCGCCAATAGGTTGGTTCTGGCTGCAGGCACAGCAAGCAGGGGCGCGTCGCCGCCTCCACACGTACCTGTCTGGCACGCAGAGTTCCAGGTGCCGCAGCACTCCCGGGTTATGCGCCTCACCACGCAGTAGCTTTACTACATACGCTGCGAGTGCAAAGTCCCGTCGCACCTTTAACGTGTTGTACCCTACCATACCTAGTACAAATAGTGTAGGGTACATCATTGGGTACAATGGATATACCCCATGCAACTTGAAGTACAGGTGTCTTGTGAACTTATTTTGGACACGTTCCAACATGACACTATATTTCGCCTCATAAGGAGCCCATATGACTGCACTATGTTCAAGTTGACTCCTGACTAGTGCGTCATACAACACCCTGAGTGTCGTGATGTTGGTAAACCCCTGAGCCTGCCTGAGTACGAAACCTAGGTTACGGTATGCCTTCTCTTATCTGTCATTGTGTCCACATTCTTGTAATATACCTTGCATTTTTTTTGTCCTTTATGCGGCTATCTATGTGTGGTATCGCTGCGACCAGACCTAATATATTGTGATCACCGCTTGTTTTGGTTTAAGATCGCCACCAAACCCAGCTGTGATGAACTGAACTTTAAATTCGCATTTATCGTTTTTTGCTCCGCTCCAGAAATATGTTCTGTATCGGGGGCGCGTTTACAAACATATAAACTCACATACACAAACAGCCAGTAGTGCTATTCTGTTACAATCTCCCTCGGTGAAAACCTAGGTGAAGTGAGCTGTCATCTGTCTCGATGCTAGGGATTGACAAAGCAGACGGACGGATGACAGCTCACTTCACCTAGGTGTTCACCGAGGGAGTATGTGAACACTGTGTATCTATGTACATATAACTTAGTCTGTCATTCCTTAATCTGTGATACTTTGTACACACTTTCAAATACCTAGTGTTTTTATGCAAGGTACATCGTATTCACGTATAATTATATAATTCCTGTAAATGCAAATATTGTTAACATCGTTTTTAAAAGAGTAAGTATGGAGTTTCTTGCCCATTCTTCTCCATACAAAACTACCTTTTGGAATGGGCACCTAGAATCAATTTTTTTCTCATTTGACGTTCAAAAGTGCCTTATAATGGTCTAATTGAAATAAATGATTTGACTTTGACTTTGACTTTGATTGTAACAGAATATACATACTGGAACAACTATCTGTAGGCCATACAAATATTTGATCTGTGCGGGAATCGAAACCGCGACACGCAACGCAACAGTCAATCGCTCAACCACTGCGCCAACCGTGTCGTCAATTGATAAATATAGCCAACTTATGTTACTTGTTAAAGATGTAGCTTTCTTATAGTCATCTCATCTGCCTAGCCTTTTCCCGAGTATATTGGGGTCGGGCTCCACAACCCAGTTACTGGGTAACACGATACTCCTTGCTAAGACTGGTTGTCAGACGTTCTGGCTTCTGACTACCCATAACGACTGCTAAAGATCTACAAATGACAGCCGGGACCAACAGCTTTACGTGCTTTCCAAGGCACGGAGAGAACTCGGTATGAAAGGGATGGTCACCCATCCACAGACCGACCGCGGTTAGCGTAGCTTAACCTTTGATCAATCGATCTGTACAGCTTTAATTTGGCCACGAGCTCGTCTATAATGTATCATGTCCTATACATACCTATATATAGCTATCTAATAGTGAAAAACAAAAAAAGAAACGAAAAAAGAAAAAATAAATCACTGTCACTTTCCCTATCACTACATCACTACATATTATAAAACAAAGTCCCCCGCCGCGTCTGTCCCTATGTATGCTTAGATCTTTAAAACTACGCAACGGATTTTGATGCGGGTGTTTACAATAGATAGAGTGATTCAAGAGAAAGGTTTATAGGTATAATACATGCATATTATAGTAGAAGAAAACCGAGAAATTCCAAGAGTAATGTGAGGTCGTAATAAACATATTTTTGCGCTTACATTGCAAACGCTGGCTAAACCTTACGAGATAAATATCAAATTAATGTACTACGGAATTGTATATCTTAAAAAGATCGATAAAAAGTCCGCGATGGTATATGTTTATCTCTTAAGAATATCCCACAGTAACCATTATTATCTTTTACATATTACAATTAAGATATGGGTTACTTGCCAAGCTATTTTAAACAATACAGGTTTATTCCTTACCAAATTAAATGTCTTAGATACGTTGTGCATTTCATGTAGATCAAAATTGCCCTTTACAGCATGTCATTAAAATCAATATATTAGAAGTTATCACAGTCAAGTGTAAAAAAGCGGGGGTAGAGCGGCTGGCGCTTAGATTTGTTGTTTACATGTTTGTGTTGTCTAATGACAAAAAAGCTGTGAACGTTGTATATAAAGACATTCTGTAGTATAATTAGTATCACCATTGCACCCGTGCGAAGCCGGGGCGGGTCGCTAGTAAATAAATAAAACTACTAAATTAAACTATGGTGTTCAGTTTCTTGGATAGCTAGGAATGTCGTAATGTTAAGTACAACCTATTATTTAATTAATTTAGTTAATTAGTAATTTGTTCTTTGAGAAATAAAATAATTATGTCGTTAAACCAAAAGAATTTTAAAAATCGGTCGAGTGATTTTTGAATTAAATCGTACCAAACAAACAAATATTTCCTCTCTACAATTTTTGTTTAAATAATGACGCGGTAAAAAAGGTGAAGGCTTAGTTTTTAGTAAAAGTTGGATTCTTTGAAGCGATTCCGGAGCTGTTATAGTGACGAATGGCCATAAAATAAAAACAAAAAAAGGAATCCTTTCCCTGCATTGCGTAAATTATCCATAGTTTATGAGGTAAAGAATGTGACTCGCGATTATTCCTATTGATCCTTGAAATCTAACTTGAGACCCTTGTTTTAGTACTGTGTTTATGGCAATAATGTGACAAGTATATTGTTCGAAGTTACAACCTCTTACTTACCTTTTCGCACTGTAACTGTGGAGCTATTGGCAGTCCAAAGTGTGTTCACATTTATATTTAACTAGCTTTCGCCCGTGAGTTTTTCCGCGTGAATTTTCTTTCTATTTTTTGTTATAATACTATACAGCTTGTGGCTAAAATAATAATCGTACGGATTGGTGTCCCTGTGTGCCTCGAGAAGCAAGTAAAGCCGTTGTCTCGTTGTAGTAGCCGTTATGGGTAATAGTCGTATAAGCCAGAAAGTCTGACAACCAGTTTTACCAAGGGCTATCGTCATCATCACCTCCATTGCGCGCCATTTTTCCCCGTGTCCCGGTGTGTGATCCACCCTGGTGTCGAGGTCCACCATTTACCGCTTTTGTTTGTGTGTAGTCTTTTAGCCAACTTCTTAACTGATTGAACGGAATGGAGCACAATGGGTTCGGGTCCGAAGGCTTTTGTGCTGGAACCCCTCCTGGCGAGTTCGTCAGCCGCATCTTTACCTAGTGATCCACTGTGTCCTTTGATCTATGTGTTGCGGTTTAGCGTTGGTGGCTATAGACAAAGTCAAGTCAAAGTCAAAGTGTTTATTGCGAACTAAGCGTACAATATTGGTGTTATATATATGTTAAGTTAGTACTTATGACTTAGTAGCCTTCTACAAGCATTGCAATATTATCATTCGCCTACCCTTTTCATCCTAAATTAGCATGCATTTAACATTTTTATTAGGTATTTAATTATTTTCATATTATATTTGTACAATAAAATTGATATATTATAGATATGTCAAAATTAAAATGTCAGTAATCATTGAATTAAATACAATGATTAAGCAATATTAATGTCATCTTTTTCAGGTAATACAATATTATAATTATGATTTTATTTGAAGTTGAATAGGATAGACTACATTTTTTTTTTATTTGTATAGGACAGATCGCCATTTGTGTACATGAAAGAGAATTGTTATTTTAAGCTAGACTCCAGATATTCTTTTACCGAGTAGAAACATTTTTGGATTAGGTATAGTTTTAGCCTTTTCTGAAATATAGTTACTGATTTTTCAGTTTTAAACAGTTTGGGTAACTTATTATATATTTTAATTGCCATATAGTAAGGGCTATCACTTAACATTTTGATTCTTGAAATCGGACTATCGTGTTGTCCAATATTTAAGTTCCGGAAGTCAGACAAGCAGTTGCTCCGCGTAAAACACTGGTATTCAGCTGCATCCAAATAGACTGGAAGTCGACTCCAACATAGTTGGAAGAAGGCTAGGCAGGTGATGACAATATTAAAATAAATAAAATAAAATAAAATAAAATTCATTTATTTCGGATAACAAAATCCATATAGGCTTACACTATTAAAATACAAGAAAACTACACAAAACAAAACAAACATAACACACTAAATTACTCTCCTAATGAATAATCTCCATAGGGGAGAAGAGATCCTATCAGCTAAAATCTTCAGAATTCCATTGCAGCTGCCACGCATTCTGTGGATCAGGGATACTGTTTTCTTTCGAATGACGGCATGAAAGCCATCAGTGCGATACATTGCAAACATCCCCGATGCACTACAGAAGCGAGGCAGCCCCAACTTCATCCTGAAGATATTATTATACTGGACGCGATATTGCCTAATAACATTCAAGGATAACGTAGCATTCTATTATCAAAAAAAATTTCAAATTCGGACTAGTAATCATCATCGTCATTTCAGCCGAAAGATTTCCACTGTTGGACATAGGCCTCCCCCAAAGGGGGGGTTTGCCATAATCGCAACGCTTGGCAGGCGGGTTGGCGATCGCAGTATGGTTGTTACAAAGGCACAGAGAACGCTGCTGCCCATTCTCTGGTGAGTCCCTTAGTCGCCTTTTACGACACCCACGGGAAGATATGGGAAAATCTTAATTATGAACTTATGTGCACTACATTCATGGCTAAACATAGCGAAAGAGTAAATTATCATCATTTCAGCCGAAAGACATCCACTGCTGGACATAGGCCTCCCCCAAAGGGGGGTTTTGCCATAATCGCCACGCTTGGCCGGCGGGTTGGCGATCGCAGTATGGTTGTTACAAAGGCACAGAGAACGCTGCTGCCCATTCTCGGGTAAATCCCTTAGTCGCCTTTTACGACACCCACGGGAAGAAATGGGATGGTGCTATTTTTTACGTCCGACACCATACGGACACTACTTGTGAAAGTTCTGAAGATTAGAGCGTTCAAACAAGAAATAACAATAAACTCTTCAGCTTAATATTATAAGTATAGATTATAAAGAAGAGTGACATTCCGTCGAGGCAGAGATGAGCGGAGCAGAAAGACGTGCAGGAATTGACCAATCATATTTATGCGGAGCGAAGAAATGACGTGCGGCGCGATGGACCAACGATTTGAAGAAGGTGGCTGGTAGCGGATTGATGCGTGCTGCCCAAGACCGAGTTGGCTAGCGATTTCTGGGGGAAGCCTACGTTTAGCAGTGGACGGCTAAAGGCTGATGATGATAATGATGAAGAAAAATCAAGCGAACGAAGTCACGGAGAAAGTGCTAGTTTCGAACAAAGTTGCTCCGATGTTTAACAATGAGACAACATCCGGGTGGTCCAGATGCATGGCCAGCTGTTGTGTAAAAACGTATTATATAACTCTCTTCATTCATTGTTCGCACAGAAAGCTGTCAGTGTTTGTGCCAAAACTCGGTTTTCACTTTCCACTCCGAATTGAACTTGACAATGAGTTTTTACAGAATAGTGCACTTTAGACGCATAAATATATCGTATTTCCAAAGAATTTATAATTATGTCGTAGTTTTAGGAAAGTCAAAGTCAAAGCATGTATTTGCTTTGACTTTGACTTTCACTTCACTTTTGAATTTTCAAGGAGTCGGTCAGTTAGTCAGAGAGTTGAAGCTAGTTGCTCGTTCCAAAACGTAGGTAGGTCTCTATGGAGAAGAACAAGCAAGAAACTCCACGGGCCTTTTTTTAAATCAAGTTTTTACAAAATACTAGTGGGCCCGGCAGAAGTTGTCCTGTCCTGAAAAAAATAAACCCACTACAGCACCACCTTACAGGTACAATTGTGAATCTAAACCATTCTCGAATCCACAGGAACACACACAAAAAATTTCATCAAAATCGGTAGAGCCGTTTAGGAGAAGTTCACTTTCATACACACGCACAGAAGATTTTTATATATAAGATTGGTTACACATTATCCTTGTTGCTTCTATATGTGAAAACAATGCAGGAATATTCTAAGTTTGCCTTGGACATTACTGACATCGGTAAAGGAAACCTGACACTTATAATTAATGTAAGTCTGAAAACGCCAATCCACCTTGAGCGCACATGGTGATCAATGACTGACGACACGGTTGGCGCAGTGGCTGAGCGTTCGACTGCTGCGCAGCGTGTTGTGGGTTCGATTCCCGCCCAGGGTAAACATTTGTGTGATGAGCACTTGTGTTTGCCTTGTGTCTGGGTATTGTTTATCTATTAATATGTATGTATTTAAAAAACAAAAAAAAATATGTATTTGTGTATGTATATCAGCTGTCTTACACCCATAGTACAGGGTCTCCCTAGTTTGGGGTCAGATGGCCGTGTGTGAAAATGTCCCCACATATTATTATTATTATTATTATATTATAATGCTCGTGCCTTCTCTGTATGAGAAGAGGCCTTTGCCCAGCAGTGGGATAATTATAGGCTGGTATTATTATTTTCACTGTTTGTTCCGACTCTAATACGAAACAAGTCTTGCCTTGTCTCCGTAAAACTTTATTTACACAATGCAAGACTCTCGCCATATAACACAATACAATTGAAGCAAGAATGCTTTGCATAACTTTTATTGTTGCTTCAATTAAATTGATCTGTGTACATGGGGTTTAAGTCTTACCAGCTGTGGCAAATCATAATAATCACTACATATTATAAAACAAAGTACTCCACCGCGTTTGTCTGTCTGCCTGTTTTTCATGCGGTTTTCCCCAGTAGACAGAGACAGATTCATGGGGAAGCTTTAGGGCGCGTATTCGATTTAGCGCAACTCAAAATCTAAACGATTGCTAGAACGGCGTAGCTGCATTGACACACACTAGTACAATAAAATGGTCGGTTTGTGTGCATCAGAAAAAAAAATATGCACGAAATAAGCACGAATCAATGAAATTGATCGGCAAACGACAGCGCGCGATGTTTTACAGTGCTTTTTAAAATAATTGTCAAAAATAAATGAGCACGTGTAACGGACTGAAAAATATTCTGTATATTAAGCATAACATTTACTTTCATAAAATAAATATATCAGTTATGTTTTTATTCAAATACTGGTGAAAAATAATTGTCAAAGTGAACCGATTTCGTACTTTTTCAACATGGTCTTTGAATACATAATAGTAATATTTTCGTAATTTTGGCTCTGTGTCTGACTTTAAGACTGTATACCCTGTTGAAAAAACGCATAAAACATAATATTTTGGCGTACTGTAATGGATGTATTCGTCCTGAAACGTCGTTCGTCTCTGACGTCTATTTTCGTAAAACGCTATGAAAGGATTGTCTTCGCTTTAAAAAACCATAATTAAAAATTATACTTTTACTCTGTAGCTGTCTAAATCAAGACTTAATATTTCTTAAAACTGTAATTGTCTTTAAATAATCTACTCATATCATTACGATATTGCTCTGAGCAAAACGCAAAAACATGAAGTTTTCGTCACGAATCGAATACACGCTCTAGGTGTATAATTTGTTAAGATGTTATGTAAATTGTTTGAAATACGTTGAAAACCCGTGCAAAGCCAGGCCGGGTTGCTAGTTTAAAATAATTTCAAAATGTGATAACCTCATAAATGTTTGTTTAAACAATCCTTGGCACTAGAAAATGTTTCATTTCATGAGACAATAGAATCATAATATTCACAAATAGTACCTACCTATATGACACTTTTGCACGAAGTGTTTGCACAAACAGAGCGTCAATTCTCAAAATCGTGTAAATAAACATTATTATGTGTCATTAAATGGTTTCTTATTATTATAAGAACATAGCTTTGTCAAGAGTAGAATTTTTCGAAGATTTTACTGTCTTGTCAAAAGTCAAAGTCAAAGTCAAAGTTTTATTAAGTACCTAAGTAAGTTTTTTTTTTTTTTTTTTTTTTTCTCATTGGTCTTTTACCGAAAGTGTGTGTATCTCTGTGTGCCAGAACTCATTTACCATTATTATTTATCTATATATGTATAATAAAAATTAATATTTGTATGTATATCAGCTGTCTGACACCCATAGTACAGGGTCTCCTTAGTTTGGGGTCAGATGGCCATGTGTGATTATGTCCCCACATATTATTATTATTACCGCCTAGGGTAAACATTTGTGTGATGAGCACTTGTGTTTGCCTTGTAGGTGTTGTTTATCTATATACATATGTATGTATTAAAAAGAAAATGTATTTGTGTATGTATATCAGTTGTCTGACACCCATAGTACAGGGTCTCCCTAGTTTGGGGTCAGATGGCCATGTGTGATTATGTCCCCACATATTATTATTATTACTGTTATTGTGATAGTAAAAGATTGAAACTGAAACTATTTATTTTAGATCAAGCACACAGTAATTGCTACAAGTCCATAATATTATGTCAGTAGCCATAGATACTTATAGCTATGTAAATAAAATTTAAATTTATTATTAATTTATTATTTATTTAGGATTTGGCTGTCCACTCTGTCCTACATGCTCCGAAGCCTGTTCGCCGTGTCGGTCCTTCATCGGTTTTCGAGCTATCTTCATACTACGGACGTAACGTCATAAAAATCGCTTCAGTAGTTTAGTTCACTTTTATAAATAATAATAAGTCTTTGCCTATGAAGTTGCCATTTTACAATACTGGCCATTTGCAACGTATTTTATGTATGGCTTGCAATTAAGTTAAGTTAACTCAGGGAACTTTATCTCTGTCTGGAGAATGTAGACATTTAATTGCTATGTTGATAGCATATAATATTAACAATGTTATAGCTAATAATATAACGAACTGTAGTATAAGTGACGAATCTATGTTGTCTAGTCACACTAACAACATAGTGATTGATCTTTGTGAATCCTCATATTGTACGAAGGAGGGTCCACCTACAACACCAACATCCTTGGAGGCCGCTACCAGTCAGTTAGAGTATTCTCTTCCTGTTGGGATACATACAGACAGTTTGAACTCTTCACTTGTGGTTGTGGAGGGCACTCCGGATAACTGTTTAAACTAGTTGGTACGACAACAGAAGTTACTCCTTCAAATAATCATTTATTATTACTGAATAATAAAAAGGTATCTTCTGGCAACCTAACAAATAAAGGAAAGCAACATACGTTAAAGTTATTTAATCAAAATATTCAAGGTTGCTCTTCCAAATTACTTGAAATAGAAATGTTTTTAGAAATAACCAAATATGATATTATATGTTTAACAGAACATTGGTTAAAAGATAATCAAGTGATGTCTATTAATTATGAAAATTATTGTGTAATTAGCCATTTCAGCCGGAAACATATGGTACACGGCGGGTCATTAATCTTAATTAAAAATTCTATTAAATGTAAAGCACGAAAAGACATTGTTAGATTATCAGTTGAACACATTATTGAATTGTCCTGTGTTGAGCTGGATAAGCATGTTATAGTATGCGTATACAGACCTCCAAATTACCAGAATTTATCTATATTTGATTCGGTAATGGAAGATGTGTTAAAAAAAATTAGTACTAGTAGTAAATCTATCATTATATGTGGTGACTTTAATATTAATTTGTTAGAAAACAACTCCAATAGTATCAGATTATTGAGTCTTTTTAGGTCATTTAATTTGTCCAATGTTTTCATGGAACCCACTCGAGTGACAGCTTCTTCTGCCACCTGTATTGATAATATATTTTGTAATTGTGATTACTTTCATAAAGAAATTATAAATAAACTGCCATCTGATCATAGTGGACAGACAATAACGTTTTGCGCCTACATACCTTTACAAAAAATTCAAATAAGGTTTAGGCCAATCACATGTAAAAACTTAGAGAAATTTGATAATTCATTGGAAAGTAAATTGAGTGTTCAGTGCTTTGATAATATAGGTGACCCAAATGAGTTCTACGCCGAGTTTTTTTCACTATTAAACATGCAATTTAATGAAGCTTTTCCACTAAGGAATAAAAGTATTTGCACGAAGTTCTTATTTAGCGACTGGGCGACTCCAGGTATTCGTAAAAGCAGGGAAAAACTATTTGAGCTTTATGGCCTAAAGCAACATATAATTAATACAAGCTTTCATCAGTATGTTGCGAAATATTCGAAACTTTTTAAAAGTGTCTGCAAAATAGCCAAATCTCTCTATATTAAAAATAAAATTAAATTAGCTGATGACAAAATAAAAACTACTTGGCAAATAATAAATAATGAAACAGGTAGGAAAAAGCAGCGTAGTACTGAATTTAATTTAGAGACTGCACATGGTCCCATAAATTCAGATATAGAAGTAGCTCAAGAATTTGAAACCTTTTTTGGCAACATTCCCATTAGAACCACTGAAGCCTTAAATTCCTCTCCCGCTCTCTCTGCTGCCTTACTTAGGAAAAATGTTAAGAAATGCCCTTTGGAGTTTAGGTTTCAACATACAAACCCCCAGGCTGTTATAAAAGCCTTTAAAGATCTTAAAATTAAATCAACAGAAGATCTTTGGGGAATGTCTGTAAAAGTCTGTAAATCTATTATCGAAACAATTGCGCCCTATTTAGCTCTCATATTTAACACCAGTGTAAACCAAGGAGTCTTTCCGGATCTGATGAAACACAGTAAAGTAGTACCATTGTTCAAATCCGGTGATAGTAAAGACCCCAACAATTATAGGCCTGTGTCGATTCTACCAGTTCTCAGTAAGGTGTTTGAAAAGTTAATGCTCAATCAAATGTTACATCACTTTAATAAAAATTCCATCTTTCATGAACAACAATACGGTTTCACCAAAGGGCGTTGTACAACTGACGCCGGTGTCACCCTAATAAAGAACATTTTTAGCGCTTGGGAGGAATCGCAAGATGCCATTGGAATCTTTTGCGACCTCTCAAAGGCGTTCGATTGCGTTGACCACGAGACACTATTGCTGAAACTGGAGCACTACGGGATTAGTGGAGTATCTCTTGATTTACTAAGGTCATACCTGAGGGATAGACAGGCAAAAGTTCAGGTTAACGGTGTGAACTCATTGGGGTCAAAAATGACTATGGGCGTTCCTCAAGGCTCAATATTAGGTCCATTTCTATTCTTAGTCTATATAAATGATTTACCCCAATTACTTCAAAACCAACCGAAGATGGTGTTATTTGCCGATGACACTTCATTGATTTTTAAAGTAGACAGACGGTCACAACATCTTGACGACGTAAATGACGCTATTCTTCAGGTTCAAAATTGGTTTACGGTAAACAATTTGGTACTTAATGAAAAAAAAACCAAATGTATTCGGTTCATTTTACCAAATGTTAGGAATAGCAATTGTGACATCATTCTAAATGGAGAGAAACTGGAATTTAATAGTCAAACAGTTTTCCTAGGAATCACGCTAGACGAGAAGTTGCAATGGGGACCTCACATAACATCTATTGCGGGGCGACTAAGCTCCGCGGCTTATGCTGTTAGAAAGATAAGACAGTTGACAGATGTAGAAACTGCGCGTATGGTCTACTTTAGCTACTTTCACAGCATTATGTCGTATGGTATTTTACTGTGGGGTCGGGCTGCCGACATTGAATCCATTTTTATCTTACAAAAAAGAGCTGTTAGAGCCATTTATAATCTACGTCGCCGCGATTCTCTTAGGGAACTATTTAAAAATATTAATATAATGACAGTGCCTTGCCAATTTATCTATGAAAATATTATGTACGTAAGAAAAAACCTACATTTATTTAATAAGGTTAGTGATAGACATAATATTAATACTAGAAACAAAGACAAAATAGCTCAACCATATTTTAGATTGTCTAAAGTTCATAAATCTTTTATGGGGTTCTGTGTTAAGTGTTATAACAAAATTCCTAGTGATATATTGCAACTAAATGAAAGAAAATTTAAAACATATATTAAAAGTACACTCTGTAAACAAGCATATTACAGTTTAGAGGATTATATCCATGATAAGAATGCTTGGAAACATGCTGGTCCGGGCTCCATAGGACAATCTACAGTCTAGACAAAATCAAACGGATTGCTAATTAAAACTACTTAATTTATACTTAGTATATACATTATATTTAATTCTTGCTTTGGGTCACACACTGGTTCATAGTTTGTTGAAATGTGGTTGTCTACTTTTACAATAATTGTAAATAATAATATGTGAACACTATGTATCTATGTATACAACTTAGCTGTCATTCTTTATCTTGTAATACTTTGTACATACTTCAATATAGTGTTTTTATGCAAGGTCCACCGTATTCACGTATAGTTATATAACTGAAAACTGTAAATGCAAAATATTGTACACATTTTTTTTTAAAAGAGTGAGTATGGAGTTTCTTGCCCATTCTTCTCCATACGAAGCTACCTTTTGGAATGGGCAACTAGAATCAACTTTATATTTTTTTATTATGACGTTCAAAAGTGCCTTTTTAATGGTCTAATTGAAATAAATGATTTGACTTTGACTTTGACTTTGACTTTGACTTTGACTTTGTATTTTATGTATGGCTTGCAATTAATTCTAAATTCAATTGAATTTTATTTTAATATGGAATTCTATTTTCAGATTCAGTCATTTGTTTATTAAGTAGTGTTTTGTTTTCACTACATTTGTGTATCTTTCATCAATATGGACACGATAAAAATACGAATAATTATGGAATACGAGTTCCGTCGCACAAACGGATCGCAACATTCATTACGTGTACGTAGTGAACACTAAAAACTTCCGACATGGAAATTTTGATTTAAAAATTGAACCCCGTGTTCGTTCGAAAACTAAAGTCAACAACGAAGAGTTAAAGGCCGTAGTGGAAGCTGATGATATGCTGTTCCACTGTAAAGTCAAAGTCAAAGCATTTATTTCAATAAAACCATTTACAGGCACTTTTGAATTGTCAAGGAGTCAGTCAGTTAGTCAGAGAGTTGAAACTAGTTGCTCGTTCCAAAACGTAGGTAGGTCTCTATGGAGAAGAACGAGCAAGAAACTCCACGGACACTCTTTTAAATCAAGTTTTTTACAAAGTCTGGTTACATGATTCTTGTTGCTTCTAAAAACTATGAAGCTAATCTAACAATACAAAACAAAAAAAGAAGCAAGATAAAGTCCATGGCAGATAAGAGCTGACCAATCTCTACTGACAGCGCCCGTTCACGAACATGACGCGTGAATTAGCACCATTCAGCTCAACCATTTTGAAGGGAGCCGAATGATCCAACACACGCGCCACCATCAGCGAGACGTTTGAGCGAGCATGACGATACTGCCAACCGCCATGTTAATTTTTGTCAAACATATAGGTATTAATATACTTAGTAAATGGCTCCATGCTATTCACATTTACAAAATTGAAATTGCTGATTTATTAAAATTTAAACTGGAAACAATAAAAAACAATCTTGAACGTGGAGTACCACCAATATCTATAACCCACACATTACTAGATCACATAGCATATTAGCTAACAATCTAAAGTATCTTGGCAATACCGACATCCAAACGATGTAAATATAACAAACTAATGAAAATGTTCTAAAAAAAGTTTACACTTTCATCAAATAGTTTTAGAACAAAGTACGCGTACCTACGTATTGGGTTTGCTGATACCTACTAATTAATTCAGTCGTTACTCAAATACCTGCGTTTCTGACTCACAGGCGTGATAAACAGCTGATTTTTGTTGTTCTATTAAACATAATATATATGTGCTACTAATTCACAAGCTGAACTATGTATACTTCGCTTTACGTATGTAAACACTTAGAGTTAAAATAATATACGGAGTGTTTTTTAGACGCGAAAATTGGCTAAGTGTATGTTGCTTGGAAAGTAAGGTTCCGCAGGTGTAAAATAAACAGGACGGCCTTTTGGCTAAGTGAAAAAAAAAAAGAAGTTTATTTTGGAACAACAACATAAGACTAAAGTAAAACATGTGAAACGATGATAGCAGCAAAAGTATAAACTGTAGCGCAGCTAGCAACGCCCTTCTCCAGAAACAGAATGGAATGATGTTCCATGCAACATTGTTGATTTAGTTAAAATGTATCAAACAAAAAATTGAATGAAGTAAAATAAATAAAAATAAACAATACGGGACATATGAAATTGGGATGTATTTTGACGTTGAGTTAAAGTGGTGAGTGTAGGGTGAATGGACGTGTGGTTGAGTGTAAATGAGGTATGCGAGGGGTGGTTGTGGTATGTGTGTTGTGTGTGGTTTTGTTGAAGTGTGTGAGGGAATAAATGGGTATCTTACACCTCCACAAGTTTCTCTGTTTCAGCATAACTTTGTAATTTCAACCAAGAGTCAAGTTTTAATTTGCATTTGCTCTTGGTTAATGGGTAGATCTTTAAGCTTTTGTTTAATTTGTTGTAGATTTTTGAGCTAATGTGTTAAAACCCTACGGATTGATCGGTCATGGTTAAACCACGCTTGCTGCCGTCGGTCCGAGGATGGGTGTATATTAATTTTCTACCGATACCCCCTCCGTGTCTCGGAAAGCACGTAAAGCCGTTGGTTCAGGCAGTCATTTGTAGATCGTTCGTTTGTCAGAAGTCAGACAGTCTGACAACGTCTTACTAATGGCTATCGTGTTACCCAGAGTAACTGGGTTGTGTTGTGAGTTGTGACGGTCGGGTAGGCAGTCGCTCCATGTAAAACACCGGTGTTCAGCTGCATCCGGTTAGACTAGAATCCGACCCCAACATAATTAGGTAAAGGCTTAGCAGATTATGAGAAAATAGAAATTGGTCATGAGTGTAAAATGTGGAATGGTCTCTGATCTCGATCTCGAAGTTAGTTATAGATACCATCGACCTCAGACTGGAAACTGATCCATGATGAAGTGTAAAATAAACCTCCGAGTGACAGTGGTTTAGTATGTCGTTCATCGCACTCTGGTTTAGACAATTTCCTCCACTGCATAAACACCCTCCTCCTGGCGCAGTTGGGTAAATATGTGCAATGCCAAAGGCCTATCAGATATCTTGTCATTCCAGAAAAAAAATTGAAATGTGTCATGTACCTGCCAATACACCGGAACCCCATATTTCACAACTGAATCCTAAAAACGTAAAATATTCGGAAGACGCAAAACGTAGCGTCCTCCTGTTCTAAGAATTATTAATATATTTTACAAGAATACATTCTTTTATCTTATTCACCTTTGAAGTTTTAACGGCCATGTTATTAATATGAAAAGAATGACGTAATATACGGAATTAGTAATTTCTAGCCTTTTAAAGAGATCAAAGGAATGAAATGAAGTTGTTTTTTTTTTGTGAGAAAAAACGACGATTTGGAAGGTGTTGTTGGGTGGTTTTCATTTAAAAACAATTAAAGACCCCCCCAGTTTTCCTCTTTAGGGAGGGAAACCAGAGGAGTCTCCTGTCTTGGGCTCCCCTCCCTGGTTCCTCGTAAGAAAAATTCAAATAGCAAATTGTCAATTGTGTATTTAATATTTAAAAAAAAAAATATTCAATAATTGTTGTCACATTAATATAAAACTGATTATGATTTAACATTATTTATAAATTCATTTATAGAATAAAAACATTTTTCCAGTAACCATAGTTTTAACCTTATAAAAAATAAATTATTAGGTAGCTCTTTAAAGTCCTTTGGTATTTTATTATATATGTCTACACATATAATAACAATTCTTTTTATACAAGGCAGTTCTCGGTGGCCTAGGCACAACTATACTATCTGGGTCTCTTACTTTACGTGGGTCTATACGAAAACCACTCTATGCCTCGCAAAGCACAGAAGACCGTTGGTCACTGCTGTCATTCGTAGATCTTGGACAGTCGTTATGGGTACTTAAAAGACAGGAAAATGTGCAACTAAGTTATCCCAGTAACTGGGTTGTGGTCAGAAAGGCAGACGCTCCATGTAAAACACTGGTATTTAGCTGCATCTGGTTGAATTCGGAGCCGACCCCAATATAGTTGGGAAAAGGCTCGTGGAGGTTCTTCTTCATAGAGTTTCTCCATACATACATTTTGGAACGAGCTTCAACTTTTTGACTAATTGCCTCCTTGACAATTCAAAAGTGCCTGCAAATGGTTTATTAAAATAGGGTATTTTACCAAAAAAATCTAATTAGTCCGTCAGATAGATTTCCAAAAAATATTGGACACGTGTTTTTTTCTTTTTTTACGTAAACAAAAAATTAAGACGATACAGTGTGTCGAACACTCGTGTGACATCACTATGTCAGTACACTTTTACTGGCGAAGTGACGTCACAAACCCCCACTCATGATCTTTGATAAGTTTTATTTTCGTCAGTTTTTATTGATTTGATAAAACAAAAAACACGCATCCAATATTTTTCGATAATCAAACTGACGGACTAATAAATTTATTTAAATATTAAATTACAATTTTAGTTATATACACATCTTAAAAATCTAATAATATTATGTACAATTCCAAGAAAAAGACAGGGGAGCTCAAAGGGCATCAAAAAACTCGTACTAATTAGATTTTTTGGTAAAATACCCTATTCTTTGACTTTGACATATTTCCCGCCACACCGACCAATGTCAAAACTTGGAAATAAGAACTGACAGTAATCACCACATCACCAGTCAGTCATTATAAACACTAACACATGGTGAACACTCCAGTAAGTAATTAAAATTCTTCCAACGAGGAAATGCTTCCTTTGATAAATAAACGAAGAGGAACATTATTTTCAAAGTGACGTAAATGAATTTCGACTCTGTGAAAATTGAACTGTAAACTCGTAAACGTAGAGTTGGTATTCAGTTGTTGTGTTAAAGGGCTGCCTTGGCCTTGTGAGAAATTAGGTAATGGAAACATATGGCGTTGTATTTCGAGCGTTGAAGCTCGTTTCGTCGAAAGTTTGTTTGTAATACATGTGTGACATTAATATTGTGGTATCGATTGTTGTAATTATTTCATGTCGTGTAGGTAAATAATAATGAATTGGGTCACAAAACTTTGGTTTTGGTTCTGATTGGTTGTTCTTAAAGAGGTGTTTGCTTGTATTATTATATCTCGATAGATGTAGTGACAGTTAGCTACGATTAGCTGTATCTTAAGGCGATGATATACGCCGGCGATCTTGAGCGACCAGAGAATCGTATGCGCTGCGTCCAAAACTCTCAAAGTTTAGTCGAATTAAATAAAAGATAGAATTCTTTAACTTTAAAAAAAAAGGCGTATACTTAAAGATAGATAATAAAGTTGTCTGTAAGATAGTAAAAGTTTCGTTTAAATATACCTGATAGATTTTGTGTCAATTATCAATGTTATGTCCGCGTCAGACACAACTTCATGAGTTAATTAAACTATTTAATATGAACTTAATCAAAAATTTTCACATACTAAATGATTAAGAGAATGTTCTAGTTTAACATATATTTTTTTTAAATCATTTACACTACACATTTTGACGTGATTGTCAGTTTAAAATCTGTAAAAGTCGCTTGTTAGCACCGTAGATACGTTGTTTATGGGATAATGACAAATGGTGCCAATTCTGTAGTGCACGACCTAAACTTATTTTAAACTATTTATATCTCTGTCTCTCCAATAAAACAAGAAAGAGACAGATATTAATAAAAGCGACGACACGCGACGTCGACGTCGCGACTACACGGTTGGCGCAGTGGTTGAGCGATTGACTGCTGCGCTGCGTGTTGCGGGTTCGATTCCCGTGCAGGATAAATTTGTGTGTGATGAGCACTTGTGTTTCCCTTATGTCTAGGTGTTGTTTATCTATATATGTTTGTATTTAATCATATTTGTGTATGTATATTAGCTGTCTGACACCCATTGTACAGGGTCTCCTAGTTTGGGGTCACATGGCCGTGTGTGAAATGTCCCCACATATTATTCATATTAAGAACTGTCAATTTAAGTTGATCTAAAATTTACATACAATTATAGTTGTCATTTCAGAACGTTTAGATTATGTTATAAGTAATTATGTTTAAAAATTAATTACAAAAAACAAAAGTTTAAACGAAACTGAAGGACACAAGTAAATCCCATAATTACAATCATTGTCTATTCTATTTAATGATTTTGATAATAATATTATCACAAAGATGAATGGTTGAAGTTTCACAATAGGCACGCGATAGCACAAAATGGCGGACTACCGGAGTTTGCCGTCTAATTGCAATACTTCGGGAATTACGTCAAGATTATTAATTGCTACGCAAACCCGCGGTTTTGTCCGGGTAGATATTAGTTTCCGGGTTTAAAATTACACTGATTAAAACTTTATATAAGTTTAACTAGCGACCCGACCCGGCTTCGCATGGGCCTATAGCCTTCCTCGATAAATGGACTATCCAACACAAAAAATATTTTTCAATTCGAGTAGATCCTGAGATTAACGCGTTCAACCAAACAAACAAACAAACAAACTCTTCAGCTTTATAATATCAAGTATAGAAAGTATAGATATTCAGACATATTGTTGAAGAAGATGATCTGGTTAAGATACGCTTGCCACGGCCTGTCTGTGGACGGGTGACCATCCATCCATTTTATAGGTACCGAGACCGTTCCATGCTCCGGAAAGCACGTAAAGACGTTGTTCCCGGCTGTCATTCGTAGATCTTTGACAGTCGTTCGTCTGAAGCTAGAAAAATCTTACAACCTCAGATTATGAAACAAGAGGCACAGAGGGACAGTAATATAATTATATGTAGTTTAATATACATTTATATAGTATTTTTATAAACTTATAGTGTTTTTTTATATCCTTGTAGTATAGCTTAGTATTAATTTAATTATTTTCAGATGCACCTACCACTGCTTGTCACCCAAAGGTTGCCTGGTAGAAAATGCCTATGGCATTAAGTCCGCCTTTGTACTTTGTACTTGAAGTATTAATAAATAAATAAATAAACACAGCGAGTGAAGCCAAAAAAGCCAATACAAATTTAAAATTGAATAATTGCGCTTCGTGCTGTAGGTACTAACACAAGCCAGTATAGCGCGAAACGCTGCATCGCATCGTTAACAAAAACATATAAAAATACAAATACAAATTCAAAAGCGAATACAAGCACAAGATTGCAGGACCTACCTATTCAATTTTGAATTTGTATTTGCTTTTTTGGCTTCACTCTCAGTGTTCCGCGCGGTCTATTTGCCTTTTGTTTCATAATTTGAGCTTACAGCTATAGTCTAATAGTAAGTCTATGTCTAAGTCTTAAAGCAATGGGGGTATCGTGCTACCTAGCAACTTGGATAGGGAGGTCAGTAGGTCGATTCTATAAAATTCGAACAACAACTCGCATCTCACATCGCTATTCACTCTCACTTCGCATAAGGTTTAAAATGACCTTGATATATTTGACTCTTTGAATCGGGTTCGAGTGCCGACCGAATTTTTAGAATGCCAATCAAGAAACTCACGGCGGATTCAGATTCGAAGTTTAGAATGAAGTCTTACAGAATCACACCCCAGATAGGCAGTCGCTTCATGTAAAACACTGATATTCAGCTGCATCCGTGTCCGTATGGTGTCGGACGTAAAGAATAGCACCATCCCATATCTTCCCGTAGGTGTCGTAAGAGGCGACTAAGGGACTCACCAGAAAATGGGCAGCAGCGTTCTCTGTGCCTTTGTAACAACCATACTGTGATCGCCAACCCGCCAGCCAAGCGTGGCGATTATGGCAAAACCCCCCCTTTTGGGGGAGGCCTATGTCCAGCACTGGACGTCTTTCGGCTGAAATGATGATGATGATGATTCAGCTGCATCCGGTTAGACTGGCAGAAGATCCCAACATACTTGGGAAAAGGCAGATCATTTAGACATATTGTTGAGTCGGTCTATCCGTGCCTCGGAAAGATCGGAAAGATTCATCGCAGCGAAGATTGGCGCTGGCCAATCTTCGCTGCGATGAATCTTTCCTCCTCACATGCTGATGTGAGGAGTAATCTCCTCAATCAAAGACCTTGCTAGGGCTTTGGAGAGCCTGTATGTTTTCACAAACTGACGATTCGTTAAATCAAAAGCATGTATGCTTATTCTTGACGATATATTCCTTTATCCCTTCCGAGGTCAACCTCATGGGCAAGTTCGAGAAATTCCACATAGAAGATAATTTTTTAAACAAATTAAAGCAATCGTACAGCGATTAAGAAAAAGTTACACTTTAACAGCTTTTGTTCAGTCGCAAATTTTGACAGAAGGACCGCTACAGTTCAGTTTCGTATCGACAGAAGCATGTGTCAAAATATTAGAAGAATACGAGTTAACGCAAGTTAAAGTTACGTTCGTTATTGTGTTAGCAGAATAGCACTTGGGAATGTCAACTGTTACGGTACTGTAACGGGTCCGCAATTGGACCGTTGTTGAACGATCCAATTGCGGAATTGGACCGTTGTTCATTAGTAGAATAAGAAAACGCTTGAAAGCTGTGGTTCGATTGCTGTTCGATTGCAATTGTTTTATTAATTTGTTAGTAGAATTGCCCCCCTGATACTTACAAGCGCTTTAGTTGTATCAGTATTACAAAAGACTGTAAAAATCGGGCGAAAAAAAATACTTTACCGATCCAAGAGTTAAGTACAGTCTGTGATAGCTGTTAACTGACCCACTAAAAGTTAGACGAATTTTAACCTTATGCAATTAGCAGTAGATAGGTGTTATTTGATACGTACGAACTAGAACGACTTGTTCAAGGTAGGCATATATTAAAGAATATAGTTATGCCAATTTAATCTTTAACACGTAACGATAAGGTAGATAATTATAGTGACTACTGTTTTGTCACATGATGGAGTTGTTAATTTCAACAATTTTGATAAAGTCTGTTTGGTCTAGTGGTTGAACCAGTGGAAACAAACAAACACAACATGGTTGCGAGTTCGAAACTAACATTTTACTTTTTGTAATTTTCAATATTCATTTATGTTTTTTGAATTGAAAATACTATTTCTATTAGATTAAGAAAAGTAGATTTATATTAATAATATATAAATACAAATAACGACAAATACAAATATAATACAAATATAAATACAAATACAAATATAAATAAATATATATATAAATATAAATATAAATACAAATATCAGTATTCATCGCAGCGAAGATTGGCCAGCGCCAATCTTCGCTGCGATGAATCTTTCCTCCTCACATGCTGATGTGAGGAGTAATCTCCTCAATCAAAGACCTTGCTAGGGCTTTGGAGAGCCTGTATGTTTTCACAAACTGACGATTCGTTAAATCAAAAGCATGTATGCTTATTCTTGACGATATATTCCTTTATCCCTTCCGAGGTCAACCTCATGGGCAAGTTCGAGAAATTCCACATAGAAGATAATTTTTTAAACAAATTAAAGCAATCGTACAGCGATTAAGAAAAAGTTACACTTTAACAGCTTTTGTTCAGTCGCAAATTTTGACAGAAGGACCGCTACAGTTCAGTTTCGTATCGACAGAAGCATGTGTCAAAATATTAGAAGAATACGAGTTAACGCAAGTTAAAGTTACGTTCGTTATTGTGTTAGCAGAATAGCACTTGGGAATGTCAACTGTTACGGTACTGTAACGGGTCCGCAATTGGACCGTTGTTGAACGATCCAATTGCGGAATTGGACCGTTGTTCATTAGTAGAATAAGAAAACGCTTGAAAGCTGTGGTTCGATTGCTGTTCGATTGCAATTGTTTTATTAATTTGTTAGTAGAATTGCCCCCCTGATACTTACAAGCGCTTTAGTTGTATCAGTATTACAAAAGACTGTAAAAATCGGGCGAAAAAAAATACTTTACCGATCCAAGAGTTAAGTACAGTCTGTGATAGCTGTTAACTGACCCACTAAAAGTTAGACGAATTTTAACCTTATGCAATTAGCAGTAGATAGGTGTTATTTGATACGTACGAACTAGAACGACTTGTTCAAGGTAGGCATATATTAAAGAATATAGTTATGCCAATTTAATCTTTAACACGTAACGATAAGGTAGATAATTATAGTGACTACTGTTTTGTCACATGATGGAGTTGTTAATTTCAACAATTTTGATAAAGTCTGTTTGGTCTAGTGGTTGAACCAGTGGAAACAAACAAACACAACATGGTTGCGAGTTCGAAACTAACATTTTACTTTTTGTAATTTTCAATATTCATTTATGTTTTTTGAATTGAAAATACTATTTCTATTAGATTAAGAAAAGTAGATTTATATTAATAATATATAAATACAAATAACGACAAATACAAATATAATACAAATATAAATACAAATACAAATATAAATAAATATATATATAAATATAAATATAAATACAAATATCAGTATTCATCGCAGCGAAGATTGGCCAGCGCCAATCTTCGCTGCGATGAATCTTTCCTCCTCACATGCTGATGTGAGGAGTAATCTCCTCAATCAAAGACCTTGCTAGGGCTTTGGAGAGCCTGTATGTTTTCACAAACTGACGATTCGTTAAATCAAAAGCATGTATGCTTATTCTTGACGATATATTCCTTTATCCCTTCCGAGGTCAACCTCATGGGCAAGTTCGAGAAATTCCACATAGAAGATAATTTTTTAAACAAATTAAAGCAATCGTACAGCGATTAAGAAAAAGTTACACTTTAACAGCTTTTGTTCAGTCGCAAATTTTGACAGAAGGACCGCTACAGTTCAGTTTCGTATCGACAGAAGCATGTGTCAAAATATTAGAAGAATACGAGTTAACGCAAGTTAAAGTTACGTTCGTTATTGTGTTAGCAGAATAGCACTTGGGAATGTCAACTGTTACGGTACTGTAACGGGTCCGCAATTGGACCGTTGTTGAACGATCCAATTGCGAAATTGGACCGTTGTTCATTAGTAGAATAAGAAAACGCTTGAAAGCTGTGGTTCGATTGCTGTTCGATTGCAATTGTTTTATTAATTTGTTAGTAGAATTGCCCCCCTGATACTTACAAGCGCTTTAGTTGTATCAGTATTACAAAAGACTGTAAAAATCGGGCGAAAAAAAATACTTTACCGATCCAAGAGTTAAGTACAGTCTGTGATAGCTGTTAACTGACCCACTAAAAGTTAGACGAATTTTAACCTTATGCAATTAGCAGTAGATAGGTGTTATTTGATACGTACGAACTAGAACGACTTGTTCAAGGTAGGCATATATTAAAGAATATAGTTATGCCAATTTAATCTTTAACACGTAACGATAAGGTAGATAATTATAGTGACTACTGTTTTGTCACATGATGGAGTTGTTAATTTCAACAATTTTGATAAAGTCTGTTTGGTCTAGTGGTTGAACCAGTGGAAACAAACAAACACAACATGGTTGCGAGTTCGAAACTAACATTTTACTTTTTGTAATTTTCAATATTCATTTATGTTTTTTGAATTGAAAATACTATTTCTATTAGATTAAGAAAAGTAGATTTATATTAATAATATATAAATACAAATAACCACAAAAAATAAAAACAATTATGATAATGATAAAGATTTTATTCAAAATAATTAAAAATTAATTACTTACAACATTATAAAAGAAGTTAGAATACTAAACTACTTATGCTATGCGCGAATTTTCTGTTTAAGTTGCTAACGCGACAACAAAACAGGGCCTCAAGTCTGCTATTACAATAGTGTCAGAATGGTCTATCATTGATTTTCATAATGACGCCATTATATTAGTAGATTACCAAACTTGCCAAAATCAACAATTATAAAATCAATTAAAGACTATTCTGACACTATTGTAATAGCAGACTTGAGGCCCAGTTCTTCGTTTCAATGGTGCCCATAAAATACCCATTTTTATTATTTTTTAAGTAGGTAAGTAATCTGTTACATGCTTTACAAAGTGTTGAATGTAGTGAATCAACATGTTATATTATGTTTAGAAATATACCTATAATATTTCTATTTTATAACAATAACATCACCACATTAACTTACTGTCATACATACCTACCTACTTATAAAATATTAGTCAAAACAGCACTAAATACTTTGATGTATTACATACTTTTTAGATTTTTTAAAAGTATTTTTAAGTTATTTTTAAATATGATCGTTATAAGAACCTGCATTATTGTATGAAACACTTCCTTAGGAATTATGATAACAACAGATTATTTAACACACACACTGACGTAAGTATTGTTGACTGCAGGCGGTGATGTTGTCTTAGTAGCGAAGTGGAGCATCATCTTTCTCTATAATTTGTTGCAAGCGGCTTCGCATACTGCACACCATGTTCTAGCAAGCATCACTTCCTCTCATGAGTTCCCACGTTGAAGTCACAAGTTGCGCCAAATTTTCTTTTGTCCTGACTTCTGATGAATCTCAGTTTAAAATCATTTGACCCCACAAGTTTTCTATTGGATTCAGATCAGGACTTTTAGATGGCCAACTTATTGTTTGACTGGTTAGCCAATTTTGCACCACAACATCTCTGCACGAAGTAAATATCCGTGTTTGGCTAAGCAACACGCACAGTCGGCAACATTACCTACATCACGTAACATTTCCAAATATTAGCGACTATTAAATCGGCCTCCAATTTCCACAAGTTCTTAGTCATTGGTCCTGGAGGATCCTTTTGAACATTTCCTGTTTCTTTAAAACGCCTTAACCACAATCTCACAGTATTTTCTGAAACAAAGAAATTAAACGGCGTCACTTAACGTTTAAGTATATAAAAAAAATGTTTGTTTACGTCACGGCACAAGGAATAGCTAGATATAAAAACGTGGTTTAAAATTAGAAAAATACACTTACTGCTATATTAAGTCTCCTTGCAATCTCTCTGATGCCAATATTCTCCTCGTGCAAATAGATTATTTTGTATTTTAAATAATCACTCAATTGAGACATGTTAATAAAGCTACAAAGATTATATTTAATAATTTTAAAAAGGCGTGGGCTATTCGCAATTTATAAAGGCAACATAGATAATGTTCGCCCGTAGTCATTACAATTGTGCGTAGACTAGCTTTAGTTATAGTCACGGTATTTTTTTATTTTCCTACCCATATCCTTAGTAAGATTCGAATACCAGTTTTACAATGAATACGCATTTGTCTTTCAACTACCCACTTATTACAAGTTAGGTTAAAATGATAATTATTTTACAATACTGTGATAAACTTTAAGTCTTACCGCATAAAAATCAAAATTGCATAACAAGTAGTTATAAATATCCTAATCCTAACGTTTTAAAGATCAATTTTGCGTGTCTGTTTTATTATTGTATGTGTTTATCGAGTAGCGCTAGTCAGATCAACTCATACAAATTGAATAACCCTTATTGTTACAGACAGAGGGTCAGATAATAGCATATTATGGAATGGTATATTCCATTATTCCCATCATACTATTCCACCGCGTCTGTCTGTCAGTCTGTTCGCGAACAACTCAAAAACTACTGAACCAATTTTCGTGCGGGTTTTACTAATAGACGGAGTGATTCATGAGGAAGGAATCAAAAGGAAAAGAAAAGAATGTATAATTTGTTAAGATTTTGTGTAAATTGGTTGAAATATTTATGATGATAATAACCGTGCGAAGCAGGAGTCAATAAAAAAGTGGATTCCCAACAATAATTTTGGCTCAGTATTGCTTAGTTTGATGGGTATAGTAAGCTTAGTTAACCGCTAAGTATATGGAATCGTATAGTGCCCTTCGCGCTCAGTATAATAATGCTTTCAGGATGTTGATGGGGCCGCCTCGCATCTGTACCGCATCAGGGATGTTGGCGGAAATGCGCGTTGATAGCTTTTATGTATTATTGCGTAAAAGACGTGCGTCCTTGATGTTCAGGGTGCGAGCTAACTCCAAAAGCATCCTGGGTAAGATTGCTGACATACTGGACTACTGTATTAAAAATCGTTGATCCTGTATCTCAGCTGGAATGATGTACAATACGGTCGACGTATCTTGGCGGTCCTGAAGTTAGCCGATTAGCTGCGCAGTAGACAATTTCGTTCCTAAAAGTTCCATTGCGCAGTTTTTTGTGTTAAATTTGTATTACCCGTTGTTATTTACTTTTTATTTGTTACTTTTATTTGTATTACCCCTTGTTATTATTTATTAAATTTGTATTACCCGTTGTTATTTACTTTTTATTTGTTACTTTTATTTGTATTACCCGTTGTTATTATTTATTAAATTTGTATTACCCGTTGTTATTTACTTTTTATTTGTTACTTTTATTTGTATTACCCGTTGTTATTATTTATTAAATTTGTATTACCCGTTGTTATTATTTATTAAATTTGTATTACTCGTTGTTATTTACTTTTTATTTGTAACTTTTATTTGTATTACCCCTTGTTATTATTTATTAAATTTGTATTACCCGTTGTTATTTACTTTTTATTTGTTACTTTTATTTATATTATCCTTTGTTATTATTTATTAATTTTGTATTACCCGTTGTTATTATTTATTAAATTTGTATTACCCGTTGTTATTTACTTTTTATTTGTTACTTTCTTTTGTATTACCCGTTGTTATTATTTATTAAATTTGTATTACCCGTTGTTATTTACTTTTTATTTGTTACTTTTATTACTACTTTTTTTTCTTTTTTATGTTTTCTTATAGTAAAATGTGTACTTTTTTTATTTTTTTTTACTGTACAATTATTTGGACTCTGTCTGTTATGTTGTTAAGTTGTATCTTGTAAATAAATAAATTGTTATGCCCGATATACCTATATTGACATCGTATTATGGCATCTCGCATTAATTCTTATCTTAGTATTACTGCCGCTCTAGTCTACAGGAAAATGATATTCCAAAACATAGTACAGTTACAACTTCAATTCTCCGAAACAGAATAAAAAATATAGGCATTGAAGCTAGTTCGAAAGTGAGGATAGATTCAGTACAGACGTGCATACTTGTTGATGTTTTCATAGCTTTTTCACCTTCACAGTTTTAAAGAAGCATATTTCCGCTAATGTGCTTTCACTATAAGAGTGGGATAATCTCTGTTTTGTTGAAGGAAAACAAATAAAATATATTACAAGTAATCATTTTTAGGGTTCCGTACAAAAAAACGGAACCCTTATCGGATCACACGTGCGTCTGTCTGTCCGTCCGTCTGTCTGTCCGTCCGTCTGTCACAACCAATTTGCTTCGAATCTACAGGACCAAATCAGACGAAATTTGGTAGGCTGGTGAAATTCTATGACCCAAACACAGATGTGCAAAGTAAAATATATTTTTTAAAATAAGGGTCATTTTCGGGGGACAAATTAGGAAATTAAAAAAAAAAGTTTTGCAAACCTTACTGTGTCTTAATATCAAAAGAAAAGGCTCATTATGAGTATCTCAAAAATATTTTTTACGTTATTGAAAAATAAAAAAAATAATTGTATTCATGAAAGAAGACGAAAATTGACAATTCCCCCCCTGATCTCCGAAATTATTGTGCCTAAAATTTTGAAAAAAATACAAAATATAGTTCCTTGCTTGTAGATTACAGGAAAACCTATAAGATTTCTATCAATTGGCATTGTACGGAACCCTCTCCACGCGAGTTCAACTCGCACTTGGCCGGTTTTTGTTTTAGTTTACTTATTATTTCCTTTAGATTATAATTATTTGCACAATAATTACATTTTTTAACCGACTTCAAACAGGAACAGGTTAACAGGTTATCAATTCGAATGTTTATATTTTTTTTTTATGTATGTTCGGGCATAACTCTGTCATATATGGACGGATTTGCAAAATTATTTTTTTGATCGGATCGGGGTTTATTCCGGAATGGTCCCATATAAATTTTACCAAAATTGATGTAGCCCTTATTGAAAAAATCAACAAATTCCCAAATCTCTTTTAAGTAGATTTGGATGTTAAGGCAACACTAAAAAGCGAAAAATAAAAAGCTTTTATAAAAAAAGAAAACCGCCTTCAAAAACTAAAAAGTGATAATAACTTTAGCATAGAACACACATTACTTTACTTTCGGAAGTCGGTGGCAATACATAACAACAAACTCAAAGCCACCGCCACCGACTTCCGAAAGTAAAGTAATGTGTGTTCTATGCTAAAGTTATTTATCACTTTTTAGTTTTTGAAGGCGGTATTCTTTTTTTTTAAAAGGCTTTTTTAAATGTTAATAAAACCATAAGGAAGGAGAAGAGTCCAAGAGCAGAGTTTGCCATGCAGTGGGGAAATACTGGCTTAAAAAAAACCACGAAGTATTCTAAATTAACCTGTCCGAGTCATGGCGACCCAAGTTCCGAGCTCGCTACATTCGCTATAGCACAAATTCAAGTAACAACGTTGACTGAACCTTGGGCATAAGCTGATTTTCTTACGCAATTTGTATATACACTTAAATTTATTTGGTGTGATATTATGCCTAAACAAATTATGCTACAAGATAATTATGACAACACAAACTGTATGCCAAAAGCAATTATGGCAAAGTCTATTATGACAAAAAAACATAATGTGAAAAGAAGAGATACCGATTTTAAATCCTGCAGTTATTATTTTGATATCCTTATCCTAGCATCTTTATATTATTGACTAGCTTCTGCCCGCGGCTTCGCTCGCGTAAAAAGAACGATTATCCTAAGGGAACACATTACCGGGATAAAAAGTATCCTATGTGTTAATCCAGGGATGCCAATTTTCATTCAAATTTGTTCAGCGGTGTATGCGTGATTGAGTAACAAACATCCAAACATCTTCACAAACTTTCACATTTATAATATTAGTAGGATAGTAGGATAAATTACATTATTGCCCCTTTTCAAAACATTTTATATAACCATCGTAAACAAAGAAAGCAATGAGCACCATTTCGTGAACTTTATTCCGCAAGAAAAGCTTTTGTATTTAGATTATAATAAAAATAATTGTTTATAACTATTTGTATTATTACAATGATTTAGTATAAACATTGCTAAGCGGCTGGTCGACTCTTCACGTGACCAGAGGGCTGGCCTTTTCTTGGGCCAAAGAATTAGCATTGCCATTCAACGTGGTAATGCTGCTAGCCTTTTGGGCACTTGTCCCATTGAGAGCGATGCGGACGAGTTTTTTGATGCCCTGAGAGCCCCTCTGTTGTACATATTATATGTTTATATTTATTTTTAAGCTTTGTGTATAGTATATATTCTGTATAAAGTAACTACAAAAGGGTCACCGTACAAACAACTTAAGAGAAGCAGATATACCTATATGTAGACACTAGCGACCCGACCCGGCTTCGCATGGGCCTATAGCCTTCCTCGATAAATGGACTATCTAACACAAAATGAATTATTCAATTCGGACCAGTAGATCCTGAGATTAGCGCGTTCAACCAAACAAACAAACAAACTCTTCAGCTTTATAATATTAGTATAGATTAAAAGCGCAGACAAACACAGTTTTATTTTTAGTTTAATGCAAATGTATGTATATTGGACAAATTATTTGTAATTCGGCGCCAATGGCCAATATATTTAGTTTTGTGAGTGAAGAAGGTTTTATTATAAACATGACGATTTAATAAATAACACTTTGAATTAAAGAGGGAATTTATTTATAATCACGGCAGGATTTCAACAAAAAAATTAGGATGTTTAGAGAAGTTGAAATTCTAATTCTTATATTTTTGGGTACCGTACCTAAAGGGTATCTACAAGCATTTACAATATTTTTAAAACCCCGCAAAAAAAGTGAATAGTTTAACGAGAAGTTCATTATTTCAGAACGAAACGGCGACACTGACAGCCGCCGTTTCGCAGTCTTTACACTGAAATTGCATCGTTTTGTGGGAAATGATATCACAAAATAATGTTTTTTTTTTGCCACACACTTGTCTGCCACATCACTTGTCTGCGAATTTTATAGATCCGTTAACGTCACTTGTCACTTTCTTTTTTTATAAACACAAAATGGGCATCGAGATGAAACTAAAAAGTGTTATTTCATTTCGTAATATTTTAATTATGCGGGGGTTTAAAAATATGGTAAGTATATCAATCTACTCCTGGTAATGTATTCTTTACATTATAAAATATTTAGAAGCCTCTAAATTTTTTTTTATACAGTTGAATGTATTTATCTCGCCGTGAATCTTTTTGCATTCATTTTTCAATTATAAAATATTGAAGAGTTAACAGGTGAATGTGAACAGAGTAATCTTGGGTCAGGCTGCTGTGGGTGCTGCCCACTTGCACCAATCTGCTGCAGCACGTGCCATGGTGTTTGCAACAGATTGACTGCTTCAACTGTCAAAAATTGTAAAACATTTTTTTAAAGGATCATCTTGCCCATTGTTCTTCACCCCTACGAAACTACTTTTAAAAAAGACAACCGCCTTCAAAAACCAAAAAGTGAAAAATAACTTTAAAACAGAACACACATGACTTTAGTTTCGGAAGTCGGTGGCTTCGCTGTTCTATTTGTTGTTTTGTATTGCCACCGACTTCCGAAACTAAAGTCATGTGTGTTCTGTTTTAAAGTTATTTTTCACTTTTTGGTTTTTGAAGGCGGTTGTCTTTTTTGTAAAAAAGCTTTTTTATTTTTCGCTTTTTAGTAAGTACTATCATCCATATCCAAAAAAGAAACGGCAATACAGTCAAAACAGAGATCGAAAGTACAAGGTGAGAACATTACAACATCATCCATGTAATTTTATTTGCTTTCTGTCGATTTTTCCAAAAAGTGCTAAATCAATTTCGAAGAAGAATTTTCAAAATCGCTTCACATTTGCCGGAGAAATCGCGTAACAAATATACAAAAAAAAAAAACATACAGACGAATTGAGAACCTCTTTCTTTTTGAAGTCGGTTGAAAAGGGGCACCTAGATTTTATTCTTATCTTGGTCATGGTCTGGTTGAAATAAATGATTTAAGGGCGCGTATTCGATTTAGCGCAACTCAAAATCTAAACAATTGCTAGAACGGCGTAGCAGCATTGACACACACTAGTACAATACAATGGTCTGTTTGTGTGCATCAGAAAACAAAGTATGCACGAAATAATCACGAATCATTGAAATTGATCGGCAAACGACAGCGCGCGATGTTTTACAGTGCTTTTTAAAATAATTGTCTAAAATAAATGAGCTCGTATATCGGACTGAAAAATATTCTGTATATTAAGCACAACATTTACTTTCATAAAATAAATATATCAGTTATGTTTTTATTCAAATACTGGTGAAAAAAATTATCAAAGTGAACCGATTTTCTACTTTTTCAACATTGTTTTTTTATACATAATAATAATATTTTCGTAATTTTGGCTCTGTTACTGTCTTTATGACTGTATATACTATTGAAAAAACGCATAAAACAAAATATTTTGGCATATTGTAATGGTTGTATTCGTCCTGAAAGTTAACTCTGACGTCTATTTTCGTAAAACGATATGAAAGAATTGTCTTCGTTTTAAAAAAACATAATTAAAAATTATACTTTTACTCTGTAGCTGTGTAAATCAAGACTTAATCTTTCTAAAACTGTAACTTGTCTTTAAAAAATCTGCTCACATAATTACGATATTGCTCTGGGCAAAACGCAAAAACATGAAGTTTTCGTCACGAATCGAATACGCGCTCTTAACTTCGTCTTCGATAAAAATCATTTTTTTTAACTATTTTAATGACTTGAACCATTCAAGGATTCAGACAATATTTTGTTCTCATAGTTTCGCTTTGAGTAACGCTAAAACGGTAAACCTATTAAAAATATAATGTTTATTAAAAGCGGTTATCTTTACATCTGCATTATGTTGTTTCATTTGATTAGTTCATTCACTTTTAACTTTCAATACAATTTTGATCATACTTACCTACATTGTTTTATAAATAGAAATTATAATCTAACATTTCGTTTGTTGAAACGGGTCTTTGAATCATATTTTATACATACCTTTTTCATCATCATCAGGCAGCAATAGGCTGCTATCCTATTGCCGTCCATAATGATGATCATTTAGGACATGCCTGAACGCCTCTAAGGTCGAAGCCAGTCTATTTGAATCCGACAAGGATATGCTCACTGTGGAGCCCCTAAAGTCGGGAGGCTCTAAACAATGTGACTTTACTAGTCGCGTTTCACCACGTGAGGTGCGACGTCGAAGCCCATTTGGACCACGGAGATCGTTACTGTCCGTTTAATGAGTGCATCATGGCTTCGAAGGTCCGAATAGCAGACGCTGCTCTACCGGGCACAACACTCCGACAGGAACGGAAGCATCTACAGAATATTCCGTGCACCGACATCGAAGTGAGGTGAATTCCAACCTTCGGAGCCGTGATGCACGCGTGAAACAGACAACGTCGACGACCGGGTTGGTTGGCGATCTCTGGGGGAAGTCTACGTTTAAAAGTGGACGGCAATAAGCTGATATGAGAACACCAGTATTAACTTTCAAACATTTTTCAAGGTTTTTTCTCTTCTTTCCTTAATCGTTCCCTCACTGCTGAGGATCATAAACTCTTTCGTTCTGTCAACAATCGGTCTCCATCGGTTACCCTCAGGCTCCTGGTGAAATACTCATAGGTTTCTGCAGTTGTTCAGAGATCTGGTCTGACCCACTTCAATCTGGTATTCAGCCTGGGTCCTTTTGATCAGAGATCTGTTCTGACCCACTTCAATCTGGTATTCGGCCTGGGTCTTTTTGTTCAGAGATCTGGTTTGACCCAATCTGGTATTCGGCCTGGGTCTTTTTGTTCAGAAATCTGGTCTGACCCACTTCAATCTGGTATTCGGCCTGGGTCTTTTGGCTTCTTCTTTGTCTATTACCATCAGTCGCTCTAGGTTAGCAACATTTAGAGGCCTACTTTTGGCATTACTTTACTTCGGGTGGCGTCTATGATACAAAACGAGGAAATATAGGACGGTACAGACGACGGCAAGCGACGAAAGGTACCACTTTGATCTTGAATTGGCCTAAATATCAGATTATAGGTACTGGTTCAGTCGACTGTAGGTACCATTCTAAAGTGCCCCGTGAGATAATCCAACAAAACTTAAAATAAACAGACAGAAAAATATCTACATACATAAAACTATTTAATTTTTAAAACTTTTTTCAAAAAAAAATACAACCTCCTGTGGCGTGGCGGTGGCGGTGGCTTTGTTCGGTTTGTTGTTTTGTATTAATAATAATAATAATAAAACCATTCATGATATTTTCAGGTAACAAAGACCCATAGAAAAATACATTAACTTAAATATACATATAACAATATAATATAACAATTATGTTAGTAAATAAAGCTTAAAACTATGTTAGTATCACTTAGTTGCACTAAGTCACCGACCGGCCACCGGCCACCGACTTCCGATACTAAAGTAATGTGTGTTCTGTGCAAGAGTTATTTATTACTATTCAGTTTTTGAAAGCGGTGGTTTTTTTTTAAGTTATTATTTTCCGCTTTTAAGTATCGCCTTAACATCCAAATCCATGAAGAACCGGCGACACAGTTAAATCAGAGATTGAAGACCTCCAAAGATTGAAGAAACTAAAACGTCATCTAGGTATGTATTTTTTTTTTGGGTTTTTGTTGATTTTTCCAAAAAGCGCTGATTCAATTTCGATAAAATTAATATGGAACCATTTTGGAATAAACCCCTTTCGAACAAAAAAAGAATTTTGCAAATCCGTCTATGACGGAGTTATGCCCGAACAATACATAAAAAAAAATACAAACATGCGAATTGATAACCTCCTCCTTTTTGGAGTCGGTTAAAAAGCGTAACATTCCAAAAAGATTAAATTAAGCTCCAATTTATAAATCATCAACGTATGATGTGTTATTCTCCATCTTCTTTATAAATAAATAAAATTGAAGTATCTGTTGGTGATATCAAAATAACAGCTGTTTACTAAATGCATACTAAATGTTTACACTGTAATTCTATTAAAAAAACTGTCTGTTTGTCTGTATGTTCCGGCTGACCCACGAAACGGCTGGTTCGATTTTGACGGAACTTGACTGGCAGATCCGATGATGTTGTAAGAAGTAACGTAGACTAGACTATCTTTGTTTTAGAAAAATAATTAGAGTCCCGCACAAAATAATTAAAATCTGAGGAGAACCTGAATCCTAGACCTGGAGGAGCTCGTGGCTAAGATGGTTAAGCTACGCTTGCTGCGGTTGGTCAATAGATGGGTGACGACACCAACCAGTCTTACCAAGGGGTATCCTGTTACCCAGCAACTGGTTTGTGGAGGTCTAATAGGCAGTCGCTCCATTTAAAACACTGGTATTCAGCTGCATTCAGTTAGATTGGAAGCTGACCCCGATATAGTTTGAAAAAGGCTAGGCAGATGATGAATTAAGGTTCCGCACACCACAAAGTAATAAAAACCCCACAGAAAACCGACATCCACGAAAGAAATCGCGGGCACAAGCTAGTATAAAATAATTTTAAAATATAGGTTCGCCCGTATATTTATGAGCATTTATGAGAATTATTACATCCAACCCACGTAAGTGCCAGGTTAGAGAAACTGATATTTTATGAGAGCAATAAAGAATATGAAAACATTACTTATTATGTAAACATGAATAAAAAAATATTGTATGATCGACTTATTGGTATCGTCAAAATGAGCTTGACTTACGAGTTTCGAATCCCGTATCAAAGTAGTAGTCCGTGTGGTGTCGGACGTAAAGAATAGCACCATCCCATATCTTCCCGTGGGTGTCGTAAGAGGCGACTAAGGGACTTACCAGAGAATGCGCAGCAGCGTTCTCTGTGCCTTTGTAACAACCATACTGCGATCGCCAACCCGCCTGCCAAGCGTGGCGATTATGGCAAAACCCCCCCTTTGGGGAGGCCTATGTCCAGCAGTGGACGTCTTTCGGCTGAAATGATGATGATGATGATCAAAGTAGTGCATACGAAGAGTCCGGTATTATACATTACATACTAGCACACTGGACGCGACTTCGCTCGCGTGAATTTTCTCAAGGATCCCTAATTTTTTGATAATGCAATATAGCCTTTAGCACTCAGGGATAACGTAGCTTTATACTGGTAAAAGAATTTTCGAAATCGGATGAGTAGTTTCGTAGATGACCTCCTACGTACAAACTTACAAACTTTTACCTCTTTATTATAATATTAGTATAGATGCATAAGCGATGCATGATTAGGGTTGCCATACTTGGCAAGCCTCGTGTCGGGACGCAAAATGAAAAATATATACAGGGTGTTTGGTAGATCGATGCAAAGTCGTAAAGCGGAGCTAGTCATCATCATCATCATTTCAGCCGAAAGACGTCCACTGCTGGACATAGGCCTCCCCCCACAATGGGGGAATTTTGCCATAATCGCCACGCTTGGCAGGCGGGTTGGCGATCGCAGTATGGTTGTTACAAAGGCACAGAGAACGCTGCTGCCCATTCTCTGGTAAGTCCCTTAGTCGCCTCTTACGACACCCACGAGAAGATATGGGATGGTGCTATTCTTTACGTCCGACACCATACGGATAAGCGGAGCTAGTATGGACTATTTATAACCATTTGAACTGAACTTGTCTCAGACGAACGTGTGACATTTTTTTTCTAGCAAAATTTTAATGATTTTTGATGACAAGACCCAAAATATTGCAGTTAAGTAGTTGCAAATGATAGCCAGTTTGAAAAATACATCCATTAAATCCCAGCTTTCAAAATTTTTGTGAAACAAATTCAGATTTGATTGCAGAAATAGGAAATAAACCCTGATAGGGCTTATAAAAAAATATTTTAAGTGGTCTCTCTTCAGCGTTAAAATAGATCGGCCGAGTAGAATTTGGTGCGCGTATTTTAATTGCTGTGACTTCGCGAAAAACGGGACGTAATAGTGCTTTCTCGGGACCTAGGCCCCAATGACGGTGACAGTCCCGATATATCGGTACGAATGGCAACCCTATGCATGATGCGTGTATATATTATTTATTTTTGTATTTTTGTCATCATCTGCCAAGCCTTTTCCCAATTATTTTTGAGGTCGGCTTCCAGTCTAACTGGCTGCATCTGAATACCAGTGTTTTACATGGAGCGACTGCCTATCGGACCTCCATAACCCAGTTACTGGGTAACACGATACCCCTTAGAAAAACTGGTTGTCAGATTTTCTGGCATCTGATGAAAACACGTTCCTGCAACATTCCTTTATAAGGTTAAATAATGTCATACGTACACACACACAATAAAAGACCATAGAAAAGGCGGTAACTTGTTGATGATGCTGTTTGTGCATGTATGTACAGTCAGCAAAGGTGATTGGTATGCAGGGTCGACACTTCATCACCCCCACGATGGAGGAAGTACATGAGGATTTCCACGGCGAACAACCGATGGATATTTTTGAATAAAATAAAATAAAATTAATAGAGAATCTCAGATTATCAAACAAGAGGCAGATAGACTATGCGGAACACTGCGAGTAAAGCCACAAAAGCAAATACAAATTCAAAAACGAATACCTACAATTCGCTTCGCGCTGTACTAACACGAGTCAGTACAGCACGAAGCGAAGCATTGTAAAAAAGAACAAATACTAATACAAATAAAAATTCAAAAGAGAATACAATCACGAGATTGTAGGTATTCTTTATTGAATTTATATTTGCTTTTGTGGCTTCACTCGCAGTGTTCCCCGCGGTCTATCTAACTTTTGATTGATAATCTGTGTAGAGAATAAACATTTCAATGATTTATTTATTTATGAAGTATGGAAGACTTACAGCTAAACAAAATAGAATAAAAATGGTAAGTGAAACAGACAGCCAATCAAGTCTTCACTTATAAAAAACAGACTGGCAAAGATTAGAAAGGACAATGCCAGAAACTCTATAGAACTTTGCCCCACTCAATAAAAGTCATGTGCAATATGTAGCATCTTACTGTTTATTTATTGCTGATAACTAAACATTAGTCTTAGGGACTGTAGAACTTGCGGTTTCCGTTTAAATATAAAACAATAATGACATTGATTATTGGTTAAATTGTATTTTAGGTAAAATTAGTTTGTATTTTGTGGGTAGGTATTTCGTAATCCGCAAGTTCTAAAGAAAAACAATTTAGTCTAGAAAGGTTCTATATAATTCATTACAATTATTTTCATTTATTTACTTTTCTGTCCATGGGTGGGGCAGGATCTAGCATTGTCATTTATTAAATTTCATTCGAAAACATCCATCAGTTTCTAAGTTAACTTCAACCATTTCCGCTAACCTGCATACCTGTCTCCTTTGCTGACTGTACATTCTTGCAATATTTTCCCACCCGAACCGTTACACTACCGTCACATATCTCCTCCCGTATATCCTCTCGCAATGAACTCGAAGAATGTTTAAACTTTAATATGTATAATACGGGCGAGGGTAACGCGCGAGACCGCCGACAAATTACTGCTGTACTTAGTACTATTCAAGGGCGCTTGAGCACGTTGACGATGTCGTAAATGAGGATTATTTGTTTGTGAATTTGCAAAAGTTGAGTAGGAAGTATTCTTGTTGATTGTAAAGCAGGTAATTTGTACTGTGTATTTTTTATGTCATTGAACTTTGAGACAGGTTGTTTTTATATGGTGAGTATTACTTACTAGATTAATACATTATAGATTCTATTGTGACGACACGGTTGGCGCAGTGGCTGAGCGATCGACTGCTGCGCAGCGTGTTGCGGGTTCGATTCCCGCCCAGGGTAAACATTTGTGTGATGAGCATTTGTGTTTGCCTTGTGTCTGGGTGTTGTTTATCTATATATGTATGTATTTCCAAAAAAAAAATGTATTTGTGTATGTATATCAGCTGTCTGACACCCATAGTACAGGGTCTCCCTAGTTTGGGGTCAGATGGCCGTGTGTGAAAATGTCCCCACATATTATTATTATTATTATGTGTTAATTTTTCTCAGCTCTTTGGCTGGTTTCAGTTGCATTTACGGGCCAGAGCCAAGTAAAAGCAACGTGTAGTGTGTTTTATGTTGAGGGTGTGGTGAGTTGTTGGCCTGTTTTGTTTTCATCTATTTGCATGAACTTTCGTACGATTCTGCAGGTGTTCAAAATTGATTATTATTATTAATTACATAAACATACCAATAATTGTTCTAAGTAAGGGGCCATTTTTAGGGTTCCGTACCTCAAAAGGAAAAAACGGAACCCTTATAGGATCACTTTGTTGTGACTGACTGTCTGTCTGTCTGTCCGTCAGTCTGTCAAAACCCTTTATCTCGGGAACACGTGGAGGTATCGAGTTGAAATTAAATCCATATATTCAAGTCTACGGTCCCTTGATGCTGTAAAAAAATAAACCCTCTATGTTAACGTGAAAAAAGATACGACCGTTTATGTCGCAAAAAACGTATATTTCGACACTATCAAGGGAATAAAAATTTATAGGGTACTTCCCGTAGACCTAGAACTATGTAATTTGGCTATTAGTATCGTCTTATACCACAGGTACAGGAAAAAGTCTGAAACATTTGTAATTAAATCATAAAAAATATAATCTTTATATAAATAAAGACTAAAAACTAGCTTTTGCCCGCGATAATGTCCGCGTGAATTTCGGTTATTCGGATGCAGACGAAATCGTGTATTACAAAGTAGCATGTGTCCTTCCATAGGGTTCAAGCTGTCTTCATACCAAATGACAATGCCAGATCCTGCCCCACCCATGTACAGAAAAAGTAACACATGTACAGAAAATGTAAATTAATGAAAATAATTGTAATGAATATAGAACCTCTCTATTCAAAATTGTTTTTCTTTAGAACTTGTGGATTACGAAATACCTACCCACAAAATACAAACTCATTTTACCTAAAATACAATTTAATCTATAATCAATGTCATTATTGTTTTTAATTTAAACGGAAACCGCAAGTTCTACAGTCACTAAGACTAATGTGTAGTTATCAGCAATAAATAAACAGTAAGATGCTACATATTGCACATGACTTTTATTGAGTGGGGCAAAGTTCTATAGAGTTTCTGGCATTGTCGTTTCATCAAAATCGGTTCAGCCGTTCAGCGGTTCAGCCGTGATGAAAGCGTAACTGACAGAGTTACTTTCTCATTTATAATATTAAATAATAAAGTATGGATTTGTACTATAGAGGACGGGATGTCTGTATACGATAAATGAGACGCGATAAACTGTTATAACGCTATATTGAAGATAAAGTATTAGGTTTTAGAAAATACATGTCCGTGCCTGGCAGCGGGTGGTCTGACAGTCTTCTGTCATAGTATAAAAATCTATATTCTAAATCATTTAAATATAATCGAATTACCTATCTTTCTAGAAGTATCCAGAGTGTTCTAACCATAGAGTAAATAGTTATGACTTTACTACATAGAGCCTCTCTAACATAAAACCTCTCTACAGTACCTACAAATTTGTACGGAACCCTCGGTGGGCGAGTCCGACTCGCACTTGTCCGGTTTTTTACCATCTAGTGGTTAAGGCGACTGCCTCTCATCCACAAGGTACTAGGTTCGAAATCGGATAGTACAAAATGTGACTTTTTCAATTTCATATTATATTTACCTATCCATTTTCTAAGTTTATTTATTTATTAATTTATAATAAACACACAAACATCACTATCTAGGACGTCACTGACAACGGTGAAGGAAGAAATTTAAGTTTATTTATCTTTAAAAGAAACATGAATTGCTGTTTGTTAGTCTCGCTAAAACTCGAGAACGGGCGTTCTCGAGTTCAAACAGCCATTCATGTTTATTTTAAAGATAACGATTTGACTAATTTTGGTTAAAATATTTGTGGAAGTCCAGGGAAAGGTTTAAACGGTAAAAAAATAGAAAAATCAACTGACAGGACAACGTCTGTTGGGTCAGCTAGTAAAATATTAGTCTGAAATCGACGTGGTAAATAGGCGTGGTGAACGTTGCTCGTGCCTTCTCTTTATGAGAAGATACCTTTGCCCTGCAGTGGGACAGTTATAGGCTGGTATTATTTTATTTTTATTATATGTTGTACATACTCAATTCCTTATAAAATAAAAACTAAAATCATGTGTGTTCTGTGCTTTATCACTTTTTAGTTCTTAAAGGCGGTTCTCTTTTTTGTAAAACGTTTTTATTTTCTTTCTTTTTTTTTTATTCGCGAAGCAGAAACATCAAAAACAAAAAAATCTTTAAAAAGAAGTTTTTTTTTGTTTTTCAATCTCTGTTTTAACTGTGTTGAAATTCTTATTGGATTTGGGTGATAAGGAAATTCTTAATGGATTTGGATCCCCAAATCCAATAAGAATTTCATGGAGACCCAAATCCAATAAGAATTTCAACACAGTTAAAACAGAGATTGAAAGTCCTCCAAAGATGGAATTAACGCAAACGTCTTCTATGTATATTTTTTTTGGTTTTTGTTGATTTTATCAATAAGCGCTGAATAAATTTATATTTCTTGTATACTAAAACCTTCTCCAGAATGTAACAAACACTTTTCTGATAACCGCATCGAAATCGGTTCATAAACATACATACAAGCATACGGGTCGAAATGAGAACCTAATTTTTTTTAAGTCGGTATAAAAAAACATAGTGGGTAGATTTCTATCTACTCACTAAAACCAACATCACATCACACAAAAGACTTGTCACTATAGTATTAAAATACATAATCATATAAAAAGCCTTTCCACAATTAGTCAGCAACAATGCCTAGGTCATTCACCGTCTAGGTACCAAATTAGTGCTTGTAGGCCGGTCGGGGGTGTGGCCGTGTTAAGGCGACGATATACGCCGGCGACCTTGAGCGACCAGAGAATCGTATGCGCTGCGTCCAAAACTCTCAAAGTTTAGTCGAAAAAAAATACTAAAGATAGTATTTTCAACCGACTTCAAAAAAGAAGGAGGTTATCAATTCGTCTGTATTTTTTTTTTTTTTTTTTATGTTTGTTACCTGATTTCTTTGGACTGGGTGAACCGATTTTGATGATTCTTATTTTATTTGAAAGCTAGTGCTTCCCGTGTGGTCCCATTTTAATTTGGTCCGGTTCTGACAATGGCATCCATGAGAAAACCGTATAAGTCTTAAATTTACATTAAGTATGTGCGCGATTTGTTACGCGATTACTCCGGCAAACGTAAACCGATTTTGAAAATTCTTCTTTTCACGGATAGGGTATGCTTCAGGGGTGGTCCCATATAAATTTTATCGAAATTGATTCAGCACTTTTTGAAAAATCAACAAATACTCAAAAATTTTACATAGTTGACGTTTTAGCTTCATCAATCTTTGTAGTAGTTAACTTTCATACTCTTCTTAATAGATTTGGATGAGAAGGAGGTACTAAAAAGCAGAAAATAAAAAGCTTTTTACAAAAAAGACAACCGCCTTCATAAACTAAAAAGTGAAAAATAACTTTAGCACAGAACACACATTGACTTTAGTTTCGGAAGTCGGTGGCAATACAAAACAACAAAGAGAACAAAGCCACTGAATTTCGATACTAAAGTCAATGTGTGTTCTGTGCTAATGTTATTTTTCACTTTTTAGTTTTTGAAGGCGGTTTTCTTTTTTTTGAAAAAACTTTTTATGTAGTAAACTTGCTTTTGCTCGCGACGTGGTCTGCGTGAATGATGGTTATAGCGAATGCAGATGAAGTCGCGAATTAAGAAGTAGTCTATGACTTTTCTTGGGGTGCAAGTTTAGTCTGTACCAAATATCATCAAAATCGGTTCTGTAGTTTAGCCGTGAAAGCGTATCAAAGAGACAGACTCACTTGCGCCTTTATAATATTACTAGCTTTTGCCCGCGACTTCGTCCGCGTGAATGTCGGTTATAGTGGATGTATGTATAATGCAGGCGAAGTCGCGGAAAAAAAAGTAGCCTATGTCCTTCCCCGGGGTTAAATCTATCTTCACACCAAATTTCATCAAAATCGGTTCAGCCGTTTTACCGTGAAAGGGTAACAGACAGAGTTACTTTCGCATTAAATAATATTAAGTATGGATCAGTATAGAAGATTTGGTGAATGCTGAGCGTAGGGTACTACAGTGCAATTCTGTAAGAATTACCCGCGAATTGGCGGTGGCTTTGTGTTTGTTGTTTTGTATTGCCACCGACTTCCGAAAGTATAGTAATGTGTGTTCTGTGCTAAAGTTATTTATCACTGTTCAGTTTTTGAAGGCGGTTTTCTTTTTTTTGAAAAAACTTTTTATTTTTCGCTTTTTAGTGTTGCCTTAACATCCAAATCCATTAAGAAACGGCGACACACTTAAAAGAGATTGTAAGTCCTTCAGTGATTGAAGAAACTCAAACGTCGTCTAAGTAGTTTTTTTCTGAATTTGTTGATTTTCTCAAAAAGGGCTGTATCAATTTTGATAAAATGTATATGGGACCATTTCGGAATAAACCCCTTTCGAACAAAAAAAGAATTTTGCAAATCCGTCTATATATGACAGAGTTATGCCCAAACATACATAAAAAAAATATAGGTATATATATATAAACATTCGAATTGATAACGTCCTCCTTTTTGAAGTCGGTTAAAAATTAAAGCTACCGAGGTATAATTACCTCGAACAGGTATTTCAAAGTTAGATCATACGATTTCTACAAAATTAATCAATCGGTTCTTCACGGTTTTAATTAAACTGTAACATGCAATAATTCATTACACAGTATTAATGACTTTTTCATTGGTCTTTGAGTCGGTATTTGTAATTAAAACATATCCAAAATTATGAAATGACGGCTATCATTATCATATTTACAGCTACATTGTTTATTTAACCTATTAATAATATTAATATATTGGGACATTTCACACACGGCCATCTGACCCTAAACTAGGGAGACCATGGACTATGGGTGTCAGACAGCTGATATACATGAACAAATACTTTTAAATGCATACTTATATACTAGATAAACAACTACTAGACACAAGGCTTTGGAAAGTCTCGAGCATCGTTGCATTTTGGGGAGTGTGCGACGGAATTGCATAATTTAATTCCATCATTCATCGGACCATAAGACGTACGGCGATGCGCCACCGGTACATGGTGGACATCCCACCCACACTCACAAAACGCTTTGGGATCACATTCATTGTGCGTACTGCTAAGGAGTGGAATTCCCTGCTCGAGTCTGTGTTTTCTGATAGCTACAACCTGGGAGTCTTTAAGTCAAGAGTGAATAGGGTACTTCTAGGCAAGCGTGCTCCATCTTAGACCGCATCATCGCTTCCCATCAGGTGAGATAGTAATCAAACGTAGACCACGCCTGTCTAGAGCTAGTGAGGACCAATCCTTCCTGTAAGCGTCAAGCTCATCCCGCCATCTTCGCCTAGGTCTACCACGATGTCGCTAGACGTTTTCCGGGACCCACGTCTAATCAAATTTTTTATTGCTGAACATAAGTATATAATATATTAAAAATTTAAAAAAACCCCCAACGCAAAACATAAAAGCGATTATGTAAAAAGTAAAAAATAATACTTTTGTTGAGCCATCAAATGTTTGTTCGTTGAAATGGCGCTATAATGTCGCGGCGGGGTACCGCTTAAGTAAGTCAGTCCCTCAATTTCATTCACTGTCCATTAATTTACCAGCATTTCCGACCAATTTGCTTCGATATTATCAAATTTTTGTTGCTAATCTAGTTGTTAATCTTGTTGCAAATCTAGTTACCATCAGTTCGCTATTTTAGATATTTAGTTATTGCTTTAAACTTAGCGGTACCCCGCCGCGACATTATAGCGCCATTTCAACGAACAAACATTTGATGGCTCAACAAAAGTATTATTTTTTACTTTTTACATAATCGCTTTTATGTTTTGCGTTGGGGGTTTTTTTAAATTTTTAATTTAATTTTTATTTTAAATTTTTTAAATGTAATTTAGTTTGGTTTTGTGTGGTCAGTGTGGTCACCTATAATAATATGTTTGAAAGCAAAGTAAACATCCGGTATGCGTCTAAGATCCCTACCGCAGCAAACAAAAGAGCTGATAACTTTAAAACTGCTGAACCGATTTTGATGAAACATGTCTAGGAACCATCGCTAGAGAATCTACTTTCAAATAAAAAAAACCGCATTCAAATCGGTTCACCCGTTAAAGAGCTACAGTGCCACAGACAGACACACAGACACACAGACATTCAGACACACAGACACACAGACACGTCAAACTTATAACACCCCTCTTTTTCGTCGGGGGTTAAAAATACATTTGACGATGTTGAGTAAATGCGCAGTCCATTATGTCCTACCAAATAAGGCATGCAAAATGTTATTTTTCGGTAATTAATTTAAACAAGAAGAGATAAAAATTAAATTAAATACGTTAAAAAGATCGGAAATGTTAAAAAAAAAAAAAATTGAAAAATAACATTTCATTACATACGAATTGGCAAAATATAATAGTGTCATAAAAAAAGAATTAAGGTCTAAATTACACAAGACTCACGCGCTTGCGGCCGGTGTTCCCCGTTGCTCTATGGAGCTGTCAAATAAAACTACACATTGTGGTTGTTTTAGCCCATGATCTGGACCTCAAGTCTGCTATTAAATCATATCATATTTCAATCATATTATATTTAAATCATATATTAAAAGTACACTCTGTAAAAAGCTTATTATAATTTAGAGGACTATATTCTCTCCATCGCTCCATAGGACGATCGACAGTCTAGACAAAATCGAGCCGATTGCTAATTTAAAGTACCTAATTTCATACTTAGTATAAATATATGTACATATATATATTTGACTCTTTTTTATACACTGCTCAGGCTCACATACTGATTCATTGTTTGTTAAAATATAAGGAGTGGTCGTCTACTGTTTCAACATTTGTAATAATATGTCAACACTGTGTATTTATGTACATATAACTTAATCTGTCATTCCTTAATCTGTGATACTTTGTACACACTTTCAAATACCTAGTGTTTTTATGCAAGGTACATCGTATTCACGTATAATTATATAATTCCTGTAAATGCAAATATTGTTAACATCGTTTTTAAAAGAGTAAGTATGGAGTTTCTTGCCCATTCTTCTCCATACAAAACTACCTTTTGGAATGGGCACCTAGAATATTTTTTTTTTTATCATTTGACGTTCAAAAGTGCCTTATAATGGTCTAATTGAAATAAATGATTTGACTTTGACTTTATTACAATAGTGTCAGAATGGTCTATCATTGATTTCATAATTGTTGATTTTGACAAATTTGGTAATCTACTAATATAATGGCGTCATTATGACTTTCCAATAGTCAACCACTGACACGCCATTGAAAGAAATGATATATAGAATGGTAATCTCGTACAAAATGACAGCTGAATGACTGACTTAGGCGGTAATCTGCTAAAATTTTCACACTTCCTTTGATCTTTTTTTCCTACCATTAGAACATCATTGTGCAGTCATTGCATTTAATTCGACCGACCAATGATCGACCATTATGAATTTAGCAGATTACGAAATTTTAGCAAAATGACAATGGGAACGTGTTGGAATGACGAAATTATAAAAATAGCAGATTTGGCCCCCTGTTCAACATGCAGTAGGTATGGCCGGCCCAGTCTCACAAATGCTACGAGCGCACTCGGCGGCCAGTTCGCGGCAGCCAGGTCGCGGCGGCCAGGTCGCGGCGGCCAGTGAGATCTAGCTATTTGCGCATAGCCGCTTGTCGCTAAATGCGATCTCACTGGCCGCCGCGATCGGTGGTCTTAGACCACATGCGCACTCGGCGGCTCTGCCAGTGAGATCTAGCTATTTGTTCATAACTTTAGATACCGCGCGCATTTAGCGCCAAGCGGCTAGTGCGCGCGGTATTTAAAGATATGAACAAATAGCTAGATCTCACTGGCCGCCGCGACCTGGCCGTCGAGTGTGCTTGTGGTCTTAGACCACATGCACACTCGGCGGCTCTGCTAGTGAGGCCTGGCTATTTGTTCATAACTTTAAATACCGCGCGCATTTAGCGACAAGCGGCTAGTGCACGCGGTATTTAAAGTCATGAGCAAATAGCTCGATCTCACTGGCCGCTGCGACCTGGCCGCCGCGACCTGGCCGTCGAGTGCGCTCCTAGCCTTAAACTTGGCTGCTTTTTAAGTGACGTCCGCGATCCGTGTCTTGGAATATAGCTCTTAGTTACGCATTCTAATTCAACAGGCTCAAGGCTTAGTAAAAGCCGATCAAGTTTAATCGGCCATGGCTATGCTAGTTACCGCGGTCGGCTCGTGGATGGGTGACCGTCCATTTCAAACCGAGACCCCTCCGTCCCTCTGAAAGTGCGTAAAGCCGTTGTTATCCATAGTTTTAATATTATAAATGCGAAAGTAACTGTCTGTTACGCTTTCACGATGAAACGGATGAACCAATTTCTATAAAATTTGCTATGAATATAGCTTGAACACTAGGGAAGGACATAGGCTACTTTTTAATCCGCGATAACCGACATTCACGCGGACGAAGTCGCGGGCAAAAGTTAGTTGTCTATATTTTTGAACCAATTCAGTATTTCGATATCAAATATGCGGACGAGTTTTTGCCCTGTGTCTCCTCTTTTTGATATAAATTGTATCCACCTAATAAAATTCTAATTATTTATAAGTTTTGTATAAGTATATTATTATGGATTTAATAAAAAATATAAATAAAGAATCCTCCTTAACACAGGTTTTCATAACATAGGTAGGAGAGCAGTGCTCACCCACTCGTTTGTAGAAATAGTACTCTTTTGTGTAACTGTAATTTAACGTGTACGTATCCATTGTTTTGAGTAAATAAAATAAAAATAAATAAATATTCAGAAGATTTAAATATTTTTTTTTACTAAATAGAAACTAAGTTATGTTGCAAGTATAACAACAGGTATCTATTTTAGTTGCCTTGCAACACAACTTAGTACGAAGGACAAAGAACAAAGGAAGCTGTATCGGGTACTTCAAGGCACTCTAGACTCAAACATAAAAACAGACAAAAAGAAAGAAAGAAAATATCCTCACCGCAGTGCTTTTCCGTCCGTTATTAGATTTCGCTTGCCATTCAACAGTTTCCTTTCGTAGTAATATTAAATTTCCAGTTTATCTTGAATCGAAGTAAATGTCGATAAGTAAATTCTCTATTGTGCCTTTGGTTAATAAAAAAGCATTTTGTAGTTTAAAAAAAATGTTCTATCAAGAAATTAAATCTGTAATCTTCATTAGAATCCGTGATGTATGTATGGTAAGGTACGGTGAGTTTGATAAATTCAAAATTATTAATAATTGTCTATCATTATTAATAACTAGCGTCCCGCCCCGGCTTTGCACTTAAGGGGCTAATAAACGACTTTTACAGATTTTAAACTGACAATCACGTCAAAATGTGCAGTGTAAATGGTTTGAAAAAAATATATGTTAAACTAGAACATTATCTTAATCATATAGAAAGTGAATATTTTTGATTAAGTTCATATTAAATAGTTTAATTAACTCGTGAAGTTGTGTCTGACGCGGACAAAACATTGACAATCACACAAAATCTACCAGGTATAATTATCCGAAACTTACACTATCTTACAGACAATGTAGTATTCTTTCAAAATTAAAAAAAAGGCGTATACTAAAAGATCTATTTAGCCTATATGTTGGCCAGACTTAATACCTATACAACAAAAGAAAAATCATTCAAATCCGTCCAGCAGTTCCGAAGATTAGCGGGTACAAACAAATAGACAAACAGACAAACAGACATAATTTTTTTTTTGGATTCGTGCTCTATTACTGTTTCTAAACCCCCCTCAATAATTATTTTTTTAATATATTCAATGTACAGACACAGTTTTTTTACTGTTTTATTATTTTTAAAATAATAAAATAAAACAGTAAAAAAACTGTGTCAGACACAGTTTTTAACGTCACGCATTGTCTCGCGAGTCGGAGACGTTCACGGATAGAGAATTGCGCTATAGTTCTCAGCGTATCTACGCATCTGCTTCTAGGTTTGTAGAGACAAGTGCGGAACGTGATGCGCGACTGTCCGCTGATCGTGAGCGACATGCATTGTCTCGCGAATCGGAAACGTTTACCGATACAGAATCACGCTAGAGTTCTCAGCGTATTCGCACATCTACTAACACGTCTTTTGAAACGAGTGATGAACGTGATGCACGACTAACTGCTGATCGAGATTATCATACATTGTCCTGAACACGCACACAACAAAATATCCATAATCAGTTAGAAAGTGAGAGAGAAAGAATTGCTGGAGTACGGCAGGAAGAGAAAGAAGAAGAGCGCAACGAACGTTTGAATTCTGATCGACTTCGACATTTTCTGAACAGAATGTCGATATCATCTTAAGATTCGGATGTGTCTCAGATATAGCCGTAGGGCATGGCGACCTTCCTTGGGTTGATAAGGAACGGAGTGCATTGACGTATACTCCTAAGATTGACTACGCCACATATTCCGCCATCGGAGGTATGATTCAAAATTGTACTTTTTGATCGTCTCGAATCGTCTCGCGCATCCCGTTGGTTTCCCGTCCCCGGGCTCTTAGAATTCGACATCAGACGTTTCAGATCTTCGATTTTGCCGACCCCGTTGTCGCTGGCATAAGCAACAGGATCCGCGTACGAAGTCGCGGGCAGAAGCTAGTAGATAATAAAATTGTCTGTAAGATAGTGTAAGTTACGGATAATTATACCTGGTAGATTTTGTGTGATTGACAATGTTTTGTCCGCGTCAGACACAACTTCACGTGTTAATTAAACTATATAATATGAATATAATTAAAAATATTCACTTACTAAGTGGTTAAGAGAATGTTCTAGTTTAACATATATTTTTTTCAAATCATTTACACTGCACATTTTGACGTGATTATTAGTTTAAAATCTGTAAAAGTCGTTTAATAGCCCCTTAATTTTTCAATTCGGTCCAGTAGATGCTGAGATTAGCGCGTTCAACCAAACAAACAAACAAACAAACTCTTCAGCTTTATAATATTAGTATAGATTACCGAAAATGTAGGTAAAAGTGAGAAAACAATCATATTTATCGGTGATTATTAATAATATAACCTTAGTACCGATAAATGTAATACATTTTCAAAAATAACATGCAAAGCGTCTTTCAAGACATTAAAAAATGTGAGCCACGTGGTTAGAAACCAACAAAACAACACATTGATCATGCATCTAATCATCGTGCATCATGCAAGCGAGCATGCAACATGCAGCAGGCATAGTTTCTGTCACGGCTCCGGTGTTGCGGGGCTTCGGCGGTCCCACGCGAGCTTATCGTCGCAGATGGTATTCACGCTCACCACCGCAGGCCTCAGCCTCGGCGGCGGGCGTGAGAACCACATGCTCCTCAGCACTCAGGCCGCCTCGCCCCTCCCCGCCTACGCAGATTTAAATTACACTCTAGGCGTAGGGCAGACAGGACTACGTGGAGTCGGTTTCGCAGCAAGTCGTTTCTGTCATTAACTTTGGTAGCACAACATATTACTTTTACCGACGAGTGTAGTGAATTATTAATAACAACTGCTAAAAGTGATGAATTTCAACTTTATATTCACATTTACCAAATCATGAGGTAATTATTAATAATGATGGAAAAATATTAATTATTTTCAATAAATCACACTTACCATATATTAACTAACATTAACTTCAAATCTTTTGTGGTGCGAGTACCAATTGATCACGTAGAGACCTTCTTGAAGGAAGAATTTTGGCCGTCAGGTGTCTTGTATTGGCGTTTTCGCGGAAGGTTACCCGACACCACGACTCAGCGCAATACGTCGCCGATCCAACGTAGTAAATAGATTTGTAAACGAGGTTAATAATTATGTATTAGTTTCTTTTTTTTTTTGTAGCCCGTTGTGTCCCACTGCTGGGCAAAGGCCTCCCCCGAGTCTTTCCAGTTATTTTTGTCTTGCGCTGCCTCGGTCCAGCCCCGGTATTAGTTTATGTTTTGTTTATTTAATTTGTGTATTTTTTCTATGGACCTTAGTAGCCTGATAATAAAGAATTATTATTATTATATATACTGGGTGTAACGGAAAGGGGGTATACATCCGAAGGGAGGTCAATGTACTCGTAAAACTGTATAACATTCAACATAAAAAAATCGAAATTAAAAAAAAAAATGTTGGTCTCTTCATAGAAAATTTTAACTTGCCGCCTAAATTTTGTATGAAGAGACCAACAATTTTTTTTTTAATTTCGTTTTTTTTTTATTTTGAATGTTATTCAGTTTTACGAGTACATTGACCTCCCTTCGGATGTATACCCCCTTTTCGTTACACCCAGTATAAACCTGAACGACGAACGCGTCTGTGTACTAAAGGCGTTACCACAGATTAACTAATAGTTCCTCGTTACTGCCACAGTCAATTTGACATAAAGTGATAGAGACAGTACGAGACTTAACGGCATCTTAACATTGAGTAGCGTTTGAGTATTTGGCCATCAGACTACTATAGTAGACTTACTAGTATACCGTTCACAATAAGATTAGACATTTACAAAAACCTTTTATACAGCCCGTTCAACCGATTTTGACTCATATTGCGTTGGTAGCATGACAAATGGCAACTGCAGTAAACAGTTGTTATTGTAACCACTTTTTGGCCTCTAATGTCATCCTTAAGCCTACGGAATAGAAGTCAAAATCGGTTGAAGGGACTGTAAAAAAGGGTTTGTGTTTATGTCTAATCTTATTGTGAACAGGGTATAGGTATGTATAAACTCACATTTATTTCATCCACGTTCTGCGCATGCGACACATTTACACTTTTGTATAAAACCAACCTGATGGGGCTCTAGAGAAAAGAGCCTCCTTACAATTGTGTCAAAGAGCACCGCTTTCTCCATCAAACCCTTGAGCCCAAAGAGCCTCTTAAGAGCCCCTTGGCTATTAGGCTATTGACAGTAATGGCTACCGGTACAATGATTGCGAAGTTCACGCCCTACATGTTATGTTGGGGCAAATAAATCTACGTATACTTATGTTGAATAAAATAACTTGTAATCCGCAAGCCGGGGCTTTAGTTTTGTTTGTTGTTTTGTAGTGCCACCGACTTGCGAATTTCATGTTATTTTTTATTTTTTGAGGGCGGTTTTCTTTTTTGTAAAATGTTTTTTTTTGTAAAAAATTTTATTTTCTCACTTTTTAGTGTCTACTTCTTATCATACAAATTCTAATACGAAACAGTGACACCAAAAAATTTCAGTTATCTCTTAATTTTTTACCCTTAGGGGTCTTCTTCTTTTCGAATCGATGGTTGTGTTTAATATTTTATTGAGTTAGACTACTTTAGCCCATTACATACCTACAGGGCTCAAGTAGTCTACTAGTCTAGGTTAATCGCAGCAGGTTATTCTTCCCTTAGGGGTAGAACATTTTGTTGAAATTTATATGGGACCAACTTCGAAGTAAGTATACACTATCAACTAAAACATGAATCATAGAAATCGGTTCACATAGCAGTGGAATTCTGTAAGAAATCACCCGCGAATTCGAATCCTATCTCGATTTCCGATATCACTTACCTGAAGTGGAAAGTATTCGTTAAAATAGTTTCGTAAAAAATGCTCGTCTCACCTATATTCTCATTTAGTGTTGCTAGCGTAGTTTTCATCGAGTTACAGAATACCTAAGACAGTTTTCACCGCGGAATCAGAAGTGAGAACTGAAGTGAGTTCTAACAGAATAGCAAAACAGAAAAAAAATATGCGTGGTCAAACATAAAAAACGTGTCGAATTGAGAACCGACTTCAAAAAAAGAAGGATTTTTGAAGTTAGTTTGTTTTATTTTGGTTGTTTGTGAGTGGTAATCTGTAGAAATCACATCATCATCATGTCAACCTTTAGACGCCCACTGCTGGGTATAGGTCTCCCCCAAGGGAGGGTTCAGCCGTAATCGCAATGCTTAGCCGATGCATGTTGGCGATCGCAGTAAGTGTTATGGTACTCAGAAGGACGCTGCTGCCCATCCTCTGGTCAATATCCCTCTGTCGCCTTCTACGACACCCACAGGTAGAAATGGGGTGGCGCTATTCGCAGCCGGCACCACACAGCGTTGTTGCTGTCTGTGGAAATACTGCTATGCTATTCTCTAACGTTATCATTCGTGGCAGTGCTCGACGGACGAACTCGACATCGTATTAGCCGTAAAGCTCAGCGACTGTTTTTGGTTAGCGAATATCGTTTTCCATACCTATATTAACTGAAAATAGTGTCAAATTATTCAACCTTGAATAGTTCCACCAAAAGCCATTAGTTTGCGCGACGCTAGCGCTGAGTAAGCAAAGATTAAACTATTTATTTATTACAAAAAATCTTTGATTAATAGTAACCTACACTATTGCTGTCCTGGGCTACTTGACTACGCGAAAAGTGGCGGCTAGAAATAAACTCCCTACTAGTCTTTTCCCAACTCTGTTGGCGTCGACTTCTAGTATAACCAAAGGCAGCTAAATACCAGTGTTTTACACGAAGCCACTGTCTATCGGACCTCCACAACCCAATTATTGTATAACACTATCGTGTTAACAATAATTGGGGTTAATAAACCTTAGGGCTATCGCCCTAAGGTTCGACTACGACTACGAAAGTAACTTGACAGTTGAAGAGACACCAGAAATTGTCAAAAAAGGTTGTGAGGTGGTGTAAGAATTAACAAAATTGAATGAACTTTAATAATGTATTTTTATGCAAACATTTTGTTTGAAATTTTTATAACTTTTTTTAGAAACACGATGTAGTGTATATCGTGTTTTAAAAATCTATACACACACATCGCACCCATCTATATCTTTGCTCTATTTAAATGACAAAAGTAAAATAATATTATTTTTATGTTGTTTCTATTATAAGAAAAAGAAAGGAAATTACTTGTATTAACAATTATGAATTGTTCTTATATTCCACATCTTACATATGAAAGATTTAAAGTTTTATTAAAATTAAACCATTTTTATCATTCGTTCTTTACGCAAAATCGTTCACTATCCCAACACTAATAGTTAGTGTGGTATCATTATTATTCTTTGAACTGTCAAGTTACTGAATAAAAGTCGAACTTTAGGTAAGACTGCTTGTCAATCTTTCTACTACCCATAACGACTGTCAAAGATCTACGAATGACAGCCGGGACCATCGTGCTTTCCGAGGCTCGGAGGTGTCTTGGTAGGAAATGAATGGTCACCGATCGCACTGCTTTTACATAACCACAAGCCCCTCGAGCGAAGTCGCTGGCAGAAGTTTATAAGATAATATTTTGCGTTGTAAGGCCTCCCACTAGGTGGACCGATGACCTGGTAAAGGTTGCGGGGATCCGCTGGATGCGAGTCGCACGGGACCGGTCAATGTGGCGCCACTTGGGGGAGGCCTATGTCCAGCAGTGGACGTCTTTCAGCTGAAATGATGATGATGATGATTGGCCTTGTCTAGATTTTTGGGGTCTAAGATTTATATCCAACTAGCTTTTGCTCGCGACTTCGTCCGCGTTTATGTCGGATGCAGACGAAGTCGCGGATTGAAAAGTAGCCCATGTCCTTTACCAGAATTCTAACTAATTTCTTACCAAATTTTATCAACATTGGTTCAGCCGTTTCATCATGAAAGCAACATCATGATGATGATGAAGAACTCGGTCTGTTACGTCATTTCAGCCGAAAGACGTCCACTGCTGCGCCACATTGACCGGTCCCATGCGATTCGAATTCAGCGGATCCCCGCAACCTTTACCAGGTCATCGGTCCACCTAGTGGGAGGCCTTCTAACGCCACGTCTTCCGGTTCGCGGTCGCCACTCCAGAACTTTCCGGCCCCATCCCCATACAGATCGAGTCACTTTCGCAGTAATGATATTAGTACCTATAGCTTTTACCCGCGACTTCGTCCGCGTGTATGCCGGTTATCGCGGGTGCAGACGTAGTCGCAGATTAAATAGTAGCTTAGGTCCCTTCCCTAGAGTTCAAACTGTTTTCGTAGATACCAAAATTCAATCAAAATCGGTTCAGCCGTTTCATCGTGAAAGCATTATAGTCAGAGTTACTTTCGTATTAATAATATTAAGTATGGATGACGTGATATTAAAAAAAAAATAAACAAACATAACTGACAATATTTGTTAGATTTATCAATGTGATAAAATTAATTTTAATATGTAATATTACTAATATCCATAAAGATAATATTATTATTAATAATATTATGTAATACTTACTTTATATCACACACATTGACAGATATTTCCTCTACAAAACACGTAATATTTCGTCAGGTTACACAATCTGCGATTATAAAGGATTTACGCTAAAAGCTTTTCAGCGAGATTTTAAAATCCTACAAACGATGTGGTTTGTGATAAAAATTATGAGTTTACGTTTTGTATAGAATAAAGACGTGAAAACTGTCTCTAATTTACGTGTCCCAATTCTTGACACCTGTATTAGAGTTTCCTGAAGAGTTTACCTTGAATTCTAGTACTGTACAACCCACATATTAAACAAAACCTTATAATTAATCTAATTAGAGACAATTCACCACAAAATAAATTCAAAATATAACTTCAATGAAAGAACTACCTTGGTGACCTTAGTTCTTCGGCGAATTTCCTAGTTCAAAATTTTATCGCTCAAAGAGATGAATGTATGAGACGGTAAATGTATGTATGTATTGAAACTAATAATTAAAGTTTTCTAAAAAATCAGTTCATTTGTCAGATTCATTTTCAATGTATCCGTTGGACATCTTCGGATGTCGTGGCAGACACGAGATCAGTGGATTTTTTGATAACATTTTAAATATATGTACTCTGAACGCTACTGATTTGGCTGCTTGGAGTTACTTATGAAATGCCTAGCTTAAGATCTTCTTTATACTATCCATTTTCTCCAGTGCCCTAAATAACCCACAAACATTAACATTCCTCTCTCTTCTTCCTCAGTTACGGCGACATGGTACCAGGAACAATAGCCGGGAAGATCGTGGGAGGAGTTTGTTCCCTCTCAGGAGTGTTGGTCATCGCCCTGCCAGTGCCCGTCATCGTGTCCAACTTCTCCAGGATCTACCATCAGAACCAACGGGCTGATAAGAGAAAGGCTCAGAGGGTAAGCATTTTGGACTAAAAATTGGTCTCGCGGTTGCTGAGGATAGGAACTGAGTTCGATTACCAGGTCAGACAAAAAAGTGTTATTGGGAATTTCTCAGAAATAACCTGAAGTTTAGAAATTGGTGGTGTAACACCCCCGTGCCTCGAAAATAACATTTAAGAGGATTGTAAAGCTGTACATTTTCATACAAAAAGCGATAACGTTTTACCCCCCGTAAACTTAGTCCAATTCTTATAATTTTTGAGAAATCTTGAAATATAATGAAAAACTAGGTCTGTACGTTTAGTTTAAAGAAAAATATTGCGTACCTACGATAGAAGTTATTATCATCTAAATTTACATTTTTTACATCAAAGCTTCCTCGAAAGTTTTATGTTATATTGTATTAGAAAACTATACTGAATTACTGAGACCAAAATTATCTCATTTCGTGAAGGATTACGGGGGGGGGGGGACGTTATCGCCCAAAACCATATTATTGCACGATACGGATCGGGGGCAGGGGTATATTGTATTTGTATTGTTTTTAATGAAACTATACTGAATTACTTAATAAACAAAAAGTACAGACCTAGATTAAGGTGTATTAAATCTAATGAGACCGAAATTGTCTCATTTTGTGAAGGTTTAGGGGGGGGGAAAACGTTATCGCCCAAGAACCATATTTCAAAACGGAAATGTAGGTAATTCCTTCTAGATTTGCAACTATTGCACGATACGAGTCGTAGGGTAGGGGCATATTGTATTGTTTATCCGGAGGGAGGCAGAGCGAGTGGTATGAAACAGATAACAGTTTTGGAAATACCTACTCGCGCCACGGCGTACCTCACAATCCTCTTAAGCCGTTGGTCTCTGTATCGGTCGTGCGTGTCAGATTGCTGTCCCACCGGACTATGAGAGTGAGGGAAGTGGGAGTTCATCTGTGTTTGCGCACACACTTGTGCACTATAATATCTTCCGCGTACTTGATTAGTCTCAATTGAGTTTGGTCGCCGTGACCGAAATTCGTTCGAGAATTTTTTTTTTTTAACTTGTAATAAATCACACCGTGTTATTGTTTTTTGAATATTTCCGAAGTGTTTTTCGACTTTTATACAGAAGCATCAAACGGCTTTCTTTAAAAAAAAATAAAGCAAATTGCAAGACGGTTAAAACATTCATCTATTGGCCAAAGTTGACTTTTTTGATAGATACAATTTCCCAATTTCTGATGTCCGACGCCTCGGTCTTCTCTGACACTTAGTGAGACGAGTGAAGTTATTCAGGACTAGCACTATATTCTTACGGAGTCCTAGTTTTTGAACAGTAAAATATAGCCTATAGTACTCAGTGATAACAAGAAAAAAAAAATGAAAATGAAAGAATTTTTAAAATCGGTTACGTATTTTTTACTTTATTCATTACTAGCTTTTGCCCGCGACTTCGTCCGCGTAAATGTTGGTTATCACGGATGCAGACAAAGTCGCAGATTATAAAGTAGCCTATGTCCTTCCCCGAGGTTCAAGCTATATTCATATCAAATTTCATGAAAATCGGTTCAGCCCTTTAGTCGTGAAAACATAACCGACACCACAAAGCAAAGACACACCGACAAAGTTACTTTCGCATTTATAATATTAGTATGGAGTATGGATATACAAACCTAGAGATTTTTTTTTCTTTATAAAGTTAGTTTACATAAAAAAACACCACCTATTTTTCACAACGAAACACCTCATACGGCTCCCAATTTTCTTCTTTCGTAAAAATATTTCTTCAAAAGATTTTTCAATCCTTATTTTCCATGACAAAGTAAATTCGCCACATACTATATGACGCGGTCCCTTCCACAAAAGGGTGTTATAATTTTATGAGCGCCGACGTGTTTATACACAAGCGTGTCAAGATTCTCCGACGTAACAGGCACGGTGAGGTGACACTCGATAAAATCTTGGTTGAATACCGCGGTAAAGTGCGATGGAAGAGTGACTGAGAAAAATACAGGTTGATTTTAAATTCACTGCGTATGTATTTGGGGGTGACAGTACACATAATACGAACAATTTTTGCTACTGAACCAACTTTGAAATATGACAAACAAATCAGCTATATCCCACAATAAATAATATATTACTATCATATCACATTCATTTTCTTATTTCGGGGTTTATTTATTTATGTGAACTTCTTATAAATAATGCCAACCTATAATTGTCCCACTGCAGGACAAAGCCCTCTTCTCATACAGAGAAGGTACGAGCATTGATCACCACGTGCGCTCAAGGCGGATTGGTGATTTCAGGCTTATATCAATTACAAGTCCAGGTTTCCTCACGAGGTTTTCCTTTACCGATGTCAATGATGTCCAAGATAACCTTAGAAAATACATATGAAAAACGGTTTCCCTCTATCTGACAGAATCTTGATGCTCCGACATTTTTTGGCATAACAGACTTGGCATAATTTTTTTTATATAATTATTGTTTACACTTTTAAAATGGCAGAATTTTATTTCGCATAATTACCTTTGGCAAAATTAAAATTCTGCATAATTTCGTTTAGCATTACGTTTACTTAGAGCGATAATTATTTGATACAATTTCACTTGGCATACTATAAAGATGACAGAATATCATCATGCCGAAGCTGCGGTTGGGGTTCAAAAAAGAAACGAGGTGTAGAGGTGCTCTTAGTATACATCTTACTGAGTGCAACTGTACTATAACAAACCTCGCTTGACAACCATTGCTTTATAAAACCTATTAAACTTGATAGCTAGAGACGTTTAGGCATGAGCGTGTCAAGATCGCTCGGCGTGTTGCAATAACGTGACACTCGATAAGTTTTTATTACTATCCTGTAGGTAGTGTGAAGGGATATAAATAAATTCTATCATAAAAAGCTTTTATGTGTTATTGCCCCGTTGACCTCGCGATGGTGGATTCGATTCCCAGATTGAGCAAAATGAAGTGTGAAATGATGGTGTGTCACCCCCGTGCGTCGGGCACCACGTAAGGCGGTCTTGCGCCTGATCTTTTCTCTTTCATGTAAAAGGGGTTTGATCCTGTGTTTGCGCTCACACTTATGCACTACAATATCTAACTGCACACTAAATTAGTCTCCATAGGTGAGATGTCAAGTTAGTTTTTTTTTAATTCGACATGACAACTAAAATTGACAGCTCTTATCCGTCTCTTTCTTGTTTTATTGGAGAGAAAGAGATATAAATGGCTTAAAATAAGTATTGCTCGTGCACAACAGAATTGGCACCAATAGCCTCTTAAATCAGTAGCATAGCGACTACGCCGTCGTAGCTCAGTGCCTGCTACGTCGTAGCTTGCTGCGTAGCGGGGTCTACGAGATCGCGGAACAAATAATAAATATTTTTATTTTTTTTATTAAATATTTTGTTTACAGTTTTTAGTATCTCTGCCTTCTGTAAGAAAACCCAGAACCCTTTGAAATATATACAACTAACAGAGAAACAGTATTTCAATACTTACACTAACTATTTTTTATGTTAATCATACATCGCCGCACGCGACGGTAAACGCCTACAATTCATACAATCTAGCCCAGGGGTTCTCAATCTTTTATACACTGCCACTTAATTTTTGTAACAACGCGCGACGCCCTTATTTTTATTTAAAAGATTTTAATCATTACTATTTATTATAAAATCATCATCATCAGCTGGTAGACGCCCACTGTCGAACAAAGGCCTCCTCCTATTTCGTTACCATAATCCCTATGCTTGGCAGGCGTCTTGGGGATCGTAGTGAAATTGTTGAGTACACGGAAGCCGCTGCTGCTGCTGCCCATCTTCCGAATTTTCTTTTAGTCGCCTTCTATCACACCCTTGCAAAAATGTGTTGTGTGATAAAAAAGGACAATGATGGCACTGCAATCAATGAGAAGGAAGCTTTGCGAGTTACCGGCGCGCGACGCCTCCGTATAGCGCCCTGACGCCCTAGCGTTTCGCGACACAAAGTTTGGGCACCCCTGATCTAAACGTTTAAATACATGACCGTTAATTAGCACGGCGAGGCCCTAATATCGGACGCGTACATTTATTTGTTGTTTCGGGAAGTTATGTGCATTTTACATGAAAAGAAGGTGGTTTTAACCTCGAGTGGAGCACGTTTTTGAGGCCTCCAGAAGGCTAGCGTATTTCTAATTTTAGCCTGTAATTTTCCAATACAAGGTAATCTCTTCAAAATACGAAAAATAATTGACTCTAGACATACTTCATTATCATCATCATGTCAACCTTTAGACGCCTACACTGTTGGGCATATGTATCCCTTAAGTTCAGCCATAATCGCCATAATCGCTTGGCCGATGCATGTTGGCGATCGCAATAGGTGTTATGGTGCTCAGAAGGAAGCTGCTGCCCATCCTCTGGTCAATATTCCTCCGTCGCGTTCTATGACATCCACGGGTAGAAATGGGGTGGTACTATATGCGGCCTTTGTCCAGCAGTGGACATCTTTCGGCTGATGATGATGATGAAAGGGTGTAAAAAGACTTAAACTAGATCAAAGTTTTATGTTCTTCAACTTTGCTATCTTTTTATTTTGTTCTGGATCATACCTGGAAATCTTCTGGATACGAAGATATCGAAGGTTAAAGTTGAAACTTTTATTTATTAAAGTTTAAATACCCTCACGGCCTTTCTACTGCTGCACGCGTAGTTACAATTTGTCGCGCTACAAAAAACAGATTTTGCACGCCAAAAATTGAAGTTGTTTCTTAGCAATGTGCTCAATATTAGGTACTTAGTTTTAACGGCTATGTGATCTTTTATAGCCTTATAGGCTTGCGTTTGGCCACAACTCACTTGATCTTAAGTGATGATGAGCACACTTGCCTAGAATGAACCAGATCAATCGTGTCTTGATGATACCCAGATTATATGTATCGGGGAATAGAGAGGCGGGCAGTGAATTTCACAGTCTTACAGTTCGCAGAATAAATGTGGAAGCGAAGCGCTCGGTTCGAGACCGTGGAACTATAACCGCATAGCGGTGACTCTGCGCCGTATCTCTGCTTGTCCGTAAAGAATCATGGCAAGATCCATACATTCATTTGTACGAAAAAAAAAGAGTTCATTTAGAGGGATTCAGATATTTTCCAATGTGAAGAATACATTACCGGGAGTATATGGATGTACTTACCATATTTCTAAATCCCTGCATAATTTAAATATTTTGAAACAAAAATTAAGGTTATTCGTTTCATTTCGTCGCCCATTATGTATTTATAAAAAAGTGACATATGACATTGACGGATCTATCAAACTGACAAATAAGTGATGCGAATCGTTGATTACAATGGCAGAGTTGAAAAAATACATTGATCATTATTTGTGACATTATTTTTAAAACGATGCAATTTCAGTGTAACGCGTCGTCTTACGTGGGCGATGGAACAAACAGTCGAAACCTATTGAAGTGGGGCCTACGTGACAAAATGCACGCGGGCTGCGCCGCGGCGCGGCGCGAAGCGAAGCGAACGCGATCAGATGGCTTGATATTTTCGCGCGAACTGGATGCGGTACCGCTTTTTTAATAATATCGGAAGTGGAAATTTTTATTAATCATATCCAAGATCGTCCTATATTATGGGATAAAGGGAACAAACATTATTACAACCGGTTATTATCGTATCATGACATGCACAGAGCTCACTAAACGAAGGCAAGCGGCGGGCGGTTCGCGCGCACGTAGGACAGAGCCGCCACTACGCATCGCTTCGCGTTGAATTCCCCGCGTCGCGTCGCTTCGCGTTCGCTTTGAAGACGCCGCGTTAGACCTGCGAAACGATGGCTATCAGACTCATTGTTATTAACAGCCGCTGTTTCGTCCTAAAATAATGATCTTTTCGTGAAACTATTTACTTTAAACATCCATTTCCAATGCGGGGTAATAAAAATATTGTAAATGCCTGAAAATACTCTTTAGATACCCCAAGAGTATAAGAATTAGAATTTCAACTTCTCTAAACATCTTTTTTTTTTGTAAATAATAATAAATAATAATAAAATCTGTTTATTTCAGAACAATTTTCATACATTTGAAATCCATTTAAACTTAACTATAATCTTACATATAATTAAAGATTTTACAGTTAAGCAGTTGCTACCTTGCTTAGGAAATGCTTTTTTAGTACATATTTTATTTGTTTGCAGTTTTTTTTTTCAATTAGACATACTATGCTGGATTTTGGCAACCTATTAAGTATTAGGGGCAGACTGCATTTCCACACCCTCTCACCATACACATTATTATATTTGTTTATTCCAAAGGTTGGAAGATATGACAGATTACGTAAATTGTTAGATCTTGTCGTCTTGTTCAGGTCACCTAAATGGTGACAATACTGAGTCTGAGTCTTGCCATGATTTTTTGTGATCTTGACGACTTTTACGAAAAATGCTAACTTCTAATGTTCTGCTAATGTTTCTACTACAGCCTCCTGAAGCTATGGATGCCCTTATATTCGTCTACAGTCTTCACAGCTACCTTCTACAGGTTTTCTTTGTTGCTAGGAAGTTGACACAGTATGCTTGATGGTTTTAAAGCTAGTCATGAGTACGTCTAATTCGATGAAGAGCATTGTTCTATTGTTAAATACATATATTGAGGGTGGGGGCGACGATACGACAAAAAAATCAAATACTGGTAATACTAGTTCATAAGAATATTTTGAAACTATCAAACAAATACTAAAAACGAAATTTAAAAAAAAAACAGATATACTAAAGAGCATATAAATGTAACCCAAATAAAACACCATTTGAAATATTGGTTTTCTAACTTGTGAGAAGAGCGGCAACTTGTGGCGTCATAATTTAATATTATTAATGGTCAATAAAAACAATTACACCAAATTATCAAATCCTACCATGATCCTTTTTTGTGCTATTGCCATCTCCACCCTGTATATGTATGTATACGTTAAGGGAAATTGTACCGACAGTGAGTCGTTGCCCTACAAAACGTAGGCTAGTCAATGGCGCTGATTCTTTTGTTCACAAACTAAATTTTATTATACAATTGGCATCTCTTACTGCCACGTAGCTGAAGAAAAGGACGGCGTCATATAAGAACTAAGTTAGAGATGTCAAATTAGTTTTTTCCTTGAACTCCGCAATGTTTTTAATCAATACGTTCTGAAATGACAACTATTCAATTGTATAAACATCTAAGATAAACTTAAATTAACAGCTCTTGTTAATATCTGTCTCTTTCTTGTTCTATTGGAGACAAAGAGATTTAAATAGCTTAAAATAAGTTTAACTCGTGCACAACAGAATTGGCGTCATTAAGTAATGGATCGATTACATTTTGTAGATAACGGTACAAATATCTAGGCTAGGAATTAAATAATTTGACTTCGAATTTGTTTACAGAGCCATAATGTAATAGATACCTAAACCATCTTATTACAGAAAGCCCGACTTGCCCGTATCCGCATCGCCAAGGCCTCATCTGGGGCTGCCTTCGTGTCAAAGAAGAAAGCGGCGGAGGCCCGCCTCGCTGCCCAGGAGTCGGGCGTAGAACTAGATGATGCTGGAAGGGACGAAGACATTTTCGAGTTGCAGCATCACCATCTACTGCGGTGCTTGGAGCGCACTACGGTGGGTGAAGTTAGGACCATTTCTCTACTAAGCTTCGGTTCCGTGGCATGTTTTTGTGACTTTTAATGGTCATGTCGGTGTGGTGTTGTATCGTGTAGTTAATAGTTTATTTACTTATCTGACAGCCATTAGTATAGTCCAGCCTCTGATTGTTTAGTTAAACTGTTACCTGGAGTTGTTGTGAGTATGAGTTTTGAGGAGTTTTTTTTTTGAGATGGTTTTGGTTTTTGTAAGCCGTGTGTCCGTGATGTGTTTTTTTAGTTTTTTTTACACTAAGAAAAAGTACGGCAGTTAAACTAAATTATATTTAGGTTAAAATGTGAATTGTTTACGAAGGCAACAGTCCCTTTCATCTCTCTATGTAAAACCATGACCTTCCGTTACATTACAGTATTCTTTGGCAAAACCGGTTTTTGAGTTAGTTGGTTTTCCAACAAATTTAAAGCCATGTTTCTGCTGATTTGAACTGTGCCATTTTTTTACTTTAATTTTTACTTCTCCCCAAAATAGGGCCTTATCACATAACCCTACCTACAGGATCGTGAGTTTGTGGAGATGGAGAATCCCTTCAACGGGGCTGCAAAGCGCGCTGGGTCGCCTTCCCCGTTGGCGTCGCCGGCGCATTCGGGACGTGCGCCCGCGCTTCTTGCGTGCTGCGCACGATGTGGCTGCTGCCCACAAAAATACCAGGTACCTGCTATGTAGTTCGTTTGTTTTTTGTTTGTGTTTTGATGCCTTAGGAGCTAAAAGGGCGTAAAATAACTTACGCCCTTTTAGTCTCAAAATTAGGGTTTATGAGAATTATCAGTATGTTAATTTAGTTTAGTAATATCAATGTAGTTTAACCCTGACTGAGATGTAAGATAAAATAAATATGAATAAACACTAATTAGTGAGGAACTCAAAAAAAAATACCATTTTCAAATTGTGAGATATATTTTAACATTTCATAAAAATGGCAAGAGACACCTGCCTTAATCGATACTTTTTTGTCATTTAATCTTAAAAAATAAACAATAAATATAGGTAGTGTAGACATGAGCCAAGTCCATATTAGCTATCCATTACTTTCAATACAACGTTGTCAAAGGTTGTATTAAAAATGGTCGACTCGCTTCTGTGTACAGCGACCCTAAGGTATAGAATTTACTAAAACAAGCAAAGCATGGGTATGTCTTTAGTGTTAACGATTTTTAACAAAAATCTGTGCTCAATTTCTAACTTTTTTCTGATTTACATTTTGTTTTTTTTCTGGAACGTGTTGGTCAATAGCATGATCTAGTTTTCTTAAATATAGTTTTTTGTCTTCTAGGTAAGTGACATCTAAATTAACCAGGTTTAATAATATTTTTTTGTACTCTAAAGTTTAATTTAAAGTCTGGGATTATTTAAAGCAATTAATTATTACAAAGTAAAAAAAGAAAAATAAAAATGTTAAAAATAAATAACATTTAAAAGGCCAATTACAAGTTTTCACATACTATAAAAGTAGACACAGATTTAATTATATAGGTAGTAGACAGAATAAACTTGTGAAAGATTATTAATGACTTGAAAGAGAAAAAGTCATGACTATTTTAGGTTTTCAAAGAAGTGATTGCAAAGATATTGATATTGACATTTGTAACATTAATGTTGTCGCTGAAATAAGATGGCGACTACATTTTGAATATTTTTAATTACGAGAATAATAAAATTGTACTTCTGATTCAAGTCAAAAGGATGGACGAGATGACATTTTTCACAAATAAAAATAAAACTTTTATTAAGTCACGATAAAATCAAAGCAAATAAATATTAATATTTATAACCTGGTTATTTAGTGTGTTATTTAGCCTTAGATATTTTACCTCTTTCTAGGTTTTCTTTCTCTTTCTATTAGACATCTGGTTATAAATATTTTTCTTAAAAAAAAAACCTATTGTAATATTTGCAATAACCTCTTTTTGAAAGAAGGTGGTGTTAGTCTGTGAATTAATTTATATTTTATTTAAAAAATAACAACGATTTACCAGTACAATTTTAAAATAATGAATTTTATTTAAAAATGCCAAAATTATTAATTGTAATGAAATGATACGATACATCGTTGTTATTTTTTCTATTTTTTATAAATAATATCCTTGCAAGTCGTCCTCGTTTACCCGGTATAATGCTTATAGATGATTATCCTGAATTTGTTTTTTTTTTAATTACTCGATGTAGATTTTATATTTCAGAACCTAAAACTGTATTAAAACTTTTTATTACCAGCTCGAATTTTTACTTTTTTATGATTTAAATAATGTTTTATAACATTTAAGTTTGACTTCTTTTAATTTAAGTGTGTTTTTCTTTTTACTGGGATTTTTATCTAATAATATAGGTAAACGAGGACGTCTTTCTTAAGTTTATTAAAAAAAATAGCATTCCAATGAATGATGGATATTATTGGTAACAGAAGCGCCATCGCTCTGTGCGCTGCATCAGTCCGATAGGGCAGTTCGCGCCTAATAGAAGAGAGGTACTTATCGTGCTACTGTCACTGGCATTGTTGGTCCTGACTCTATGGTTAGTAGAAGATGTGGTCAAAACAATTTTTGAAAAAAGTAGTACCTATCAATAAAAAATAAAAAAAAAAGAAATAAAAAAAAGTCTTTATGGGAATCATAAATATATTTTCCGTATGACTATAATTATTCTAAATGATGATAAGTGGCCTGTGAAAACAAAATAATATGTTAAAGGGATATTGTAAACAAATAAATTACATTTTTTAATAATAATAATAATAATTTATTTGTTTCAGACACAGGTCCATATACGCACAATTATACATTTTAATTCTAACTACAAATTCTAAAACTCTAAACAGACACTCTCTACAGATAAAAACCTAAAATAAAATTGTAAAATAAATAGATCATTATTTAAAAAATTAAAATATTTTAAAATATCATAAATCGGTATCGAAAACAGAGTACAAGCTACCTGAGAGAGAAGCTTTTTAAAAATGCAGGCCATATCCAGAAGTACGTATTGCTTTCTGAATCAAGCCTTTTTTATGAATTCTGATTGATGTCATACCATAATGTCTTGATTTCATTAATTTTATTGACTGCATATCTATCTAACCTACAAGAGTTTTTACTTCATTATTTCTATAGTTTTCCATGGTTATTTTGATGGCGTTCTATAGAAATAATTAAAGAATTATTGTTATGTGGCTTCCATCGCAAAATGTGGCTAAAATTGTGACAAAAGCTAGATGTGGTCTGCCAGAAACGCTTGGCAGAAATACTTCTAATTTATATTAAAAATATTTGGCTTTGCCTATTTAATATAATTAATTATAAGAAGTTATAAAACAGCTATATTGTATTTTGTAATTATGTTAACTAGTATGTATTTTGCTAGGGATTTTAGAGGAAAGGAAAATAAATCTGGTGATTAAACGCTAGGCTAGATAATATAATATTATAGGCAAAAACAGGTAAGTATCCAATGATTAAAAGAAGCTGTATGTATTTGTTGTATTTGCTAGTATAAAAATAATGCTAATATAATATAAACTATTTATATTATATTCTATAAATAAGATGATAAAAATTATGTATTTTATTTTAAATTATGTTTTGCTGGTCTATCTACGTTAAGTTAGAAATTCTATTTCATTTACTTTTTACTCTAAACCTACACTTTTCACAAAATTGTTTTTTTTTTTGTAACTAAAAAGACACAAAAATTACACTTTATTTGCTAAAAAGCAAACTAAAATTTCAAAATATGTACCAAGTTATATTTGTTCTGAAATCAGTCTTTACACATTTTTACTTAGAAAATTGCCTGTACTTGACATATTTTTAAACTTCCATAATTTTATCTCAATTTCAAAAATCGTTTTACGATTTACAAAATTTTCCCTTTTTTTGTTATTTTTTTATGTCGAAGGCTCAGTCTCGAATTGGCTATGACAGGTCCTGCTCTTAGACACGAGTAGGAAGGGAAGGAAGGGCAGCAGGCGGTATACTTCGACCTCTCGACCCTCCGATACTTCGGTGTCCGCTGCGCCCAGCGAAGACCCATTACCAGTATGTGAGAGCGACGTTAACATACAGCGATGACGGGCCAGGAACAGCCCGCTTTATTTGTCCTAATAATATCATTCGCAAAATTACATCTCAGTTTTTTATTGACTTCTTTTTCTAAGTATTTTCCCTGCTAAACAAATGGAAAGGTAAAACAGATTTTTGTTAGTAGCTGGTAATTTAAATGCGCATGTTAAATTAAAATTTAGCACAATATCAATTTGAATTTACAAATTAAATATAATACAGAAAAAAATAAAAGTAAACATTTTTATTTTGCATTTTTTTTTTATTTTGGTTAGTCTTCTTGTAAAGTCGCTGTGTGGTAACGTCTGCAGAATCCAAAAGATAAATAAATATGAGGCTTTAAATGTCTGCAGGGTGTTGGCTGCCTTAAGCTGTTGCTTTATAAATATGGTCCTGTTGTATCTTGTTAATTAATGTTGTATCATTGTTTATGGGCTTGAGCTATGGTGCTACCGTGTTGTCAATTATTTTGTATAAAAATATATATGTACGTATAAAATATCTTTATGTCCCTGTATTTTGTGAAATAAATCGCTTTGTTCTTTCACTTTTTTTACATAAGGATAAGGTGATGACCCGCAGTAGATCCAAGTGTTGTAAATGTATATTAAAATGAATGTCGTCATGTTTTTTTTTAATGCTGTTGTATGTTGATCAGAGTATACGGTTTGATAAAATGCCAACACACTGCACACATTTTGATTGGAAAAAATATTTTAATTGGCAATGAACGAGATTAGTATTTTTAAAAGCCAACATTTTGTTGCTTATCAGCCCTCGATTCGACTTCACAAAAAAATATTTTGAGTATATTGTACTCAATTATCCTTTAAACCTACATCAATCAAATCATACAAATAGACAAGCTTTGTCTTCAAATAGAATATTAATCACAGGAATTTAACATCATCTACTGACATCCATTAAACTAAAAACTTACAAAATAACTTTTTACTTGTTTAATCTTTATAAATCATGAACATTATACATTATTTTTCTGGGGTAATTTCAATAAAACATTTAAAAATAAAAATAAAACGTTTTAGAAATGTTATTTTTGTTATTAGGCATTTTTTTTTTGTTTTTTTTTTTTATTTTAAGTTTGCTCAATTTCTTTCAAATTTGATTCGTTTAAAATAAATAGGACATTTCATATTGTAACCTCAGAAAAACCTATACATTTTACATTACACATTGGGTCTACATATTTATAAAACTCTATTTTCTTTTATAAATTGGCATGAATGGCACACATTTACTCACACTACATCAAAGCTAGCAAACTGTCACATATTTTTTTAATTTTTATATTTATATTTCTCGATGTTTTTTTTTTATCTATAATTCGTTTGATGTGTCCGTGTATTTGGTTTCGCAGGTTTTCGGGATTCGCTTGTTATTGTTGTAAGAGCTTGTTTTATGTGAGTGTAGATAGATTTTGGTAGGTATAATCTATGTTAAAGATTAAAAGTAAGGTGTGTTTATATAGTAGTTATTTAGAGAATTATGTGTGGTTTTTGTTTTATATGGTATTATATGTTGTGTTAATATAAATGTAGGTATTGTAACTAATATATGTGTATGGTATGATATTTGTGTTGTTAATTAGTTTTGCTCGTCAAGGATGAGTAGGTAAGGCATAAGATGGCTAAAAGTATAATTATTTATTTTAAAAATAATAGGTACCGTAATTAATTAGTTAACTTGTTTCTCTTTAATTTTATGAAATCGAAGTGTAGAGTACAATATGTATATTTTCTATATCGTAAATTATGTGGAAACAATCTGCGTTTAAAATACCGTTCAATGTTTTTGAATATTCACAATTCAAACACATAATCTTCTGATTACAGCAAGCGTGTGGCAAATACATTCCTGCCGGGAGCACTGTGCAAGGAAACCAGACCGGTGTTGCTATGGACGGGACTTATTTAGTGGAAGCATCTTTCTAGGACCCGTCCCCCAGCCACATGGAAACCTATGTTTAACCATGCAAGTGAAACTATCACGGACATGAAAATCTAGTGAAAACTAGCAACAAATGACGCCACGTCGAAACGACGTACTAAAACAACAATTATTAGAATTATGAATCTGTGTAACTTAATGTTCTAAGTCTAACACGATACTGCCTAACATTAAAAAAAATATCAGATTTGTATTTTGCAAGATTTTGGAGTGTGAGTTATGGACACAGAGTTTTACACTGTGATTTTTAAAATGGAATAGTCCATTTCTTGTTCCATTCCATTTTTAAAAGACTTCTGTAGTGCCATTCCAAGTTCGATTATCGGAATGCGCTCAGGAATGGAAGAAACGTTTGGAAATGGAATGCATTTCTGGATTGTGACATGAAAGAGATGGAAGATTTTAGGATTGTGGTCTTTGTCTCTGGAACGTAATGTTCTTTCGCGTCCTCTCCGTGTAGTTTCTTTTATCCGTATTAGTAATAAAAACAGTATTAATTAAGATTTTAAATGTTAATGATGAACGGATAGAATCTCGCTTCTTATAACAACGAGGTAAAATTATGTGAAAATGGTATCGTCTTTAGACTTTCTTGTGGGAGGCGTTTTTAGAAAAGACAACTAGTTTCAAATTTCAATATAGTCAATAGTTATTGGAGTCATATCAATATTAGGCAGTTATTTAGAGGTACCGGTATGTTGTGTATAATCTGTTCATAGTTGAAGTCATTTTTGGGGGTCCTAAGTTATCGTTAGAGTGTATAAATACAATAGATTCTTGAAATTCTAGTCGCCAATGAAAATAGTGTAGATAACACTCATGCAACGTGTTTTGTTTATAATTCTCATATTGCCTGCATCCCGGCATTTTGAAAAGATGCTAATTCTAGTCAAAAGTCAATGTGATTAAATTAAAATTTACGTTTTCGTAATAAAATTATTTATTTGCATTTTTAATTTTAAGTTATATAGCAGTGGTGTAACATCGAATGTTATTATTTGAATAGTTAATTAAGGTTTTATTATTTTAATTATATATATATATATAGAATTAGGAAATTGTTTTGTTTTCTAACATTATTTCTGAGAATTTTTATTAATTCATTTTTTTGTTTCCTGTACACTACATCAATTAATTATTTTAAAATTGATGATTTATTAATTTTCGAGATTAAATTAAATACCTACTTTCCTGGTATATTTAAAAACAGGACCTTCCAATGACTTTGATTGTGGACATACCTACCGTTGAGGTCCCAACTTTAAAAAATATTTTTATTAACTCACTAGAACTCTACTAGTGCCTTCAATATTTGTTATTTCCATAAATCGTTGCTCTGTGTTAGTGAGGCGTAAATGTTTATAGTATCGTAACGGATTATAACGTCCCCGAGACGTAGTGCTGTGTAAATGTAATGGACTTATACGTCGCGGCGACGTAGTGAGACGTGTATAAGTGTATGTGAGATGGGTTGATTACGTCGTCAGGACGTAGTGCTGGAATATGACATGTGTCGCAGTATTTTGTCACACAGTGAAATGAATTTAGCGGTTCGATGATTTTTGTTAAATATTTTACTAGCAACTTAATGAAAAAGTGACTTACCGTAGACTAAAGTAATTTGTAGTCGTACCAACATGATGACAGTTGATACAGTTGACAGTTAAGATGTAAAGCCGTTAGTTAATCTGACGGCTGCAACAAACGGTTGGTAGACCTAACAATTACTGACCAAACGTGTCAAAGCCTCGGTATATTCGACTGTTACAATATTCCAAGTTTTTTGTCAGTACCTACAATATTCAAATTTGTCACATATTTTTCTCCTACTCTTAAAATATATTTCACTGTGTTACAAAATTCTTTCCATACACATGATTAAATATTACGACATGTCCGAATGTCACCAGTAGAGAGACCCCCTATCATAGAATCAGTCTTATGATTGCATTAGAATGAAAATAATGTTATAAATAGATAGAGAATTTATGTGGTTACCTTAGAGATTTATTTAAATATATGTTAATAATAGTATTAAGACGAATAGTGTTTAAGTAAAAATTTATTGCATTGAATGCATGATTTTAAAATTGTAGATATGTATTTTTTTCACCATGCTTTCTTTCCAAATGTGTCTTTTAAAGTTATCGATAAAACTATTTGAAATTTTGTGACGTTCGCGTCACTACGCGTTGGACAACGCTTCAATTTTTTAAATTAAAATTTATTATTCAGTATACTATGTAAATTGTTTCTTACAAATTAAAATTTAATAAAATTTTACTTCAATTTACTGAAGTATAAATTCGCTTGCCAGATTTATGGTCTAATACTAAAAATGGAAGACAGACTTCCGATTTCTTTAAATTAATTCCTATGTAGTCTACTTAAAATTACTTGTAGACCTAAGCGTTATTTAAAATATTCTTATACGACTATGGGTTCTAAAATGGTGCCTCAAATTGATCGCGGACCATTGAATCCAAGAAAAAAAAACTCAAAACACGTGAAGAAAGCATGGTTTTTTAAACAAAATCTTTTTTTTGTAATATTTATCGTAGTATTTATGAAACCGAATTCGATGTTAAAAAATGTTTCTTCCAAAGTATTGCCACAATTTCTACTAAAGTATAATGAGAAAATGTGTAATATTCAATAATAAATTTGGTAATATCGTAAGTATGTTTAGGAGTCAAGTAAATAAAATTTTCTTTTTTCTGTAACGATTCGATAAAATGGAAGCTGAATATAATTTGTGGTGAATAGAAAAGAGGTTCGTATTGCAAGGTATTTAGCTATTTGTAAAGAAACATTGTTATGCGAAAGAGCGTCCATTCGAATGAAGAAAGACTTTTATAATAACTGCTGAATATAGTGCTACGCCATTACGATTTAAAAAAGACTAACTTAAATTACGTAATTTTAAATTCATTTATATTAAACAATTTAGCATCTAGATTACAGGAATGGGACTAAATATAAATCAATTATTTAAAGTTCCCGATTTTAGTTTGGTACATCTCTTTTAATCTAAATTGGTGCAGTAAATTGCATAATGTAAAAAGTTAGATCACTATTCTGAAATTCAATTAAATATCTTGCAATCTGAACCTAATAACGGTGAATATTTATAATATTTGTGGTCCATATCCCTGTGATTCAATGGCTGTTTTACCATTTAATTGTTTCGGTTTCAATCTCATTTATATTTAGCTGAAATGACAATGATTTTCATGGAATCTTCAATATTGAAGCCTCAGATTATGAAACAAAAGGCAGGTAGACTGTGCGGAACACTGAGAGTGAAGCCATAAAAGCAAATACAAATTCAAAAGCGAATACCCACAATCTCGTGATTGTATTTGCTTTTGAATTTGTATTTATTTGTTTTATTTTTAACGATGCGGCGTTTCGTGCTGTACTGACAGTCAGTACAGCACGAAGTGCGTTGTAGGTATTCGCTTTTGAATTTGTATTTGCTTTTTTGGCTTCACTCTCAATGTTCCGCGCGGTCTATCTGCCTTTTGTTTCATAATCTGAGATTAAAGGTAAATTACCATAATATTTACTTTTATTACTGCCCTTAATTATTGTCAGTCTTATTATGTTGGATTATCTAATATATAAAATTCTCGTGTCACAGTTTTCGTTCCCGTACTCCTCCGAAACGGCTTGACCGATTCTGATGAAATTTTTTGTGCATATTGGGTAGGTCTGAGAATCGGCCAACATCTATTTTTCATCCCCATTTTTCACCCCCTTTTCATCCCCCGTAGATCGGGACAGGACAACGTCTGTCGGGTCAGCTAGTATTCTATAAAATATAGTTTACGGAAGGAAATTAGTGTTAAATACACAAGGTGGCGCCGATTATCTTGTTCACAAACTAAACTAAAATAAGACAATAGGGGATATTACTGCAAAGTTCTGGCACCAGAGTGCAGCACTAGCATAATCCGTAAACAGTTTTTCGACGAGTCGTTCAAAGCGTGAAATTCTACCTTTAATTGAGATCAAAATTGGGAAGTGTATTATATTATACAAAATGCGTCAGTGCTGTGTATTTTTCATTTCCAAAAGAAGAAAATGTTCGAAAACTTTGGGAAGCAGCTAAAAATCACTCTAAAATATGTTCAGGTTAAGTATTCAGGTGAGACAGTCGTATTTACAGAATAACGTTCACTTTTATCATGTAAGACAACCAAAAATGATTTTATACTGAGCATAACCTTGAATCCACTTTCAAATGGCCGTAGAATGCCATAATATAGTTAAAGTACAGTTAGGTAAGTAAGATTAATTAAAACTTTGATATATTTTCACAAAATACCTAGTTATTACAATTAATAACATAATAGAACAAGAATACGAGGTTATGGTTTACGGAATGTGCTAGTGGCGCCCTCTGCGCCGAGTTTCGCGTAATGTTCCCTATTTGCATCTCTTACTGTCAGGCAGCCGAAGAAAAAGTCGGCGACAGATAAGAACTAAGTTAGAGATGTCAGTCTGTTTTTTCTTTATCTTCGTCATGTTTCTGTTCAATACGTTCTGACATGACAACTTTAATTGTATGAACATTTTAGATTAACTTAAATTGACAGGTCTTATCAATACCTGTCTCTTTCTTGCTTTGTTGGAGAGAAAGGGATGTATATAGATTAAAATAAGGTTAGTTCGACGTGCACAACAAAAGTGACAACAATATTTTATTTACTAGGACACGCGTATACATGTAGGAATAAACATGCATGTAAGATGGCAGAAAAAATATTACGACGTCGACGCCTTCTTGAAAATTGATTTTATGAAAATCATGTCTCTTCAGCTTAATATGAAAATAAGTTTTAGTTTCAAAAGCTCATAAAATCAAGGTTTTAAACTCAGATTATGAAACACTGAGAATGAAGCCAAAAAAAATACAAATACAAATTCAAAGGCGAATACAATAACAAGATTGTAGGTATTCGATTTTAATTTGTATTTGCTTTTTTGGCTTCACTCTCAGTGTTCCGCGCGGTCTATCAGCCTTTGGTTTCATAATATGAGGTTTTAAACATAAAATCAAGATTTTAAGCATAACATCTTGTTTTGAATTAAATCTTATAATTACCTACCCACATTGTTTTGTTATTTTTGAAAATAGTCTATCGTTAATATTAGTTAATTACACAATTTCTTTTTTATTTAAAAAAAATATATATTTCAAAACACTGTTTCAGATTAAAGTTAAAATTTTACAAAATTGTTACTAGGTCTGAAGTTTTAGGCTTATGATGATAATACTTTTATTATCTATCACCTTCAATAATAAACCAATTGTGTGTTCTGATAACTAAAAAAACAAAAAGCTTTACCTAGTAACACTTTTCAAATTTAAACGTTTTTTGAACATAATTCACCGTATTTTAACTGTGTGTTTTCAAGACTGTGTTGTTTAAGTAATGATATCTATTTAAAAGAAAGATGGGCATGCTCGGATAAAAAAAAATATTTTAAAAGTATTTATTACCTAAATTGTTTTTTAGTTTTACTAAAAACTCGCAAAATGCACAAAATAATGCCTTTCCTTATGAATTATGAAACAATATTAGGCTATTTATTTGTGCTTCACTACTAAAAAATTATAAAATATGCCTAAATTAAAATTCATTTAAGGATGGCTACAACTTACCTACATTACAAATTCTTTACCAAAATGGTAAATCGCAACAAAACTTCCGCTAAAAGTGGTAGGTATAACATAAATGGACATAGAATAAAAAAACTTCTTATGATGTAGTGTGACATTGGACGTTTTACACGCCACAGAGCTGCAGAGGATTTGCGCGATTTTGAAATCAATCGTAGCTGTAATCTCGCCTCCATACGAAGTACTACTTACTACTACTAGTACTACCTTTTATTTATGTCCTCGGCATTTACCCAGTCATACGGCACACCACGTTTATTATACACTCGGCGTCACAAAAATCGCACCTCTTTAAGAATTCCCTTCAAAGTCATTTTAACCCTATTAATCAATGGTATACATATGACTATAAAGTATAATTGGAAAGGCAATTTATTTAAATTTCAGAATAAATCAATGGATTTGGTTTTTTGTTTACCAGGGAATAAAAAAAAGCAAGCTAATGCAAATGATTAAAAAGTTAAATTTTATTTTATCAGCAAAAATTACAACAAAGTCCTTAAAACTAACTTAAAACCTAGTGTTACCCCCCCTAGCCCTGATGACTGCTTCCATGCGTTCTCTCATGGACCTTATTAATGTGACAACAGTCTCTTGTGGAATGTTGTCCCATTCTGCAACGACGGCATCTTGAAGGTCTTGGAGAGTGGTAGGGGCAGGATTTCGTGCCCGTACTCGCCGTTTCAGTTCATCCCAAAGGTGCTCAATAGGGTTCAGGTCTGGACTTCGCGCCGGCCAGCGCATAACAGGGATGCCAACTTCTTGCAGGTAGTCTCTTACAATTAAAGCGGTGTGACAACGGGCGTTATCGTGCATTAACGTGAACCCACTGCCAACAAAACCCGCATAAGGGACAACCTGCTCCTCTAAGATCTCTGTTATGTACCGAGCAGCAGTCAGCGACCCTTGCCCGCGAGCACTTCCAGTCCGAGAAACACACACAAGGTTCGTTTTACCGTCGATTGACATGCCGCCCCAGAACATGCACGAGCCACCCCCGTATTCCACTGTCTCTTGAATACAGGCTTGTGCGAATCGTTCCCCTTGCCTCCTATACACTCTTCGACGCCTGTCGTTGCAGAAAAGACACACCTTCGTCTCATCCGAGAAGAGCACAGCCCTCCATTGGTCTATTGTCCAATGCACATGGTCACGGGCAAATTGCAACCGGTCTCTCCTATGCTGTGCAGTCAATTTGGGCCCTGTAGCAGCCCTATGAGCTGCAATTTTCTTCTCCCGCATTCTTCTTCTAATCGTGGAGACGCTTACAGAAGTTCTGCGAGCTGATCGCAGTTGTTGTTGCAGCTCAACAGCATTGGAGAACCGATTACGTAAAGACGTCGAAACAATGAAGCGATCGTCTCTTTCGGATGTGCACCGTTGTCTTCCAGATCCACGTCTTCGGATATAGCCACCAGTCTCTTGGAAACGTTGGAACACTCGTCGAACGGCAAAACGACTCAAGTTTAGTTGCCGAGCAACATCACATTGCCGCATCCCTGATTGCAGTAGTGCAATGACTTGAGCGGCTTCATCTGCAGTGGTATCCATCTTCTGGGGTATTTTTCTTGCTGTAGCTGTTCACGTGTGTTCACTTCAAAGGTTGAATAGCGAATGACCCACATTTAACCCGGGTCGCCCGTTTTATACCCTTGTAGGGAGGTGCAATTAGTGGCCGTTGTAATGCGTATTTTGACAACATTTTTTTTAACGTTACGTGCTAATGAGATCTGTTGTGTTTAGGAATTCTAACTGTTGTTAATTTAAAGGTCGTTAAACATACTTTTAATTGATACCAATATTAATTGGGTTTAATGTATTCGTTACTGGCGGGACATGTTTTAAACTTATTTTCGAAAAGGTGCGATTTTTGTGACGCCGAGTGTATGTGCCGTCGACACGCGTTTATTGAAACAGAAACAGTGCTGTTTTTTCAACAAACATAATGTTAGACAGCGCTAGCAACTGGGTACCCCTCATCGTCATTTGCCTTGCCTTTCCCTACTATATTAGGGTCGGCTTCCAGTCTAACTGAAAAAAAATGCTCATAGCTACATTGCTAGACAAATTAAAAGATATTCCCAAAGGGTCACCAAAAATCCATTTCTAACATCGTAAACGCAGACTTCAATTATGATCCATACGCATCTTGCTTTGGAATTGCACACCTAATGCCCCCATCCCCATTTCATCATTGGATGAGCAGAAATACGACAAAGCATCACCGCTATACGGTTAAAGTTCAACAGTCTCGAACCAAGCACTTCGCTTCGACGTTTATTGTGCGAACTGCCGGTCTCTGTTCTCCGATAAATATAATCTGGGTATCTTCAAGGCACGAGTGAACCGGTTTAACCTAAGCAAGCGTGCTCCACCTTAGGCTGCATCATCACTTAAGATCGGGTGAGTTGCGGTCAAACGCAAGCCTATTAGAATATATCAGAAAAAAGCTGCTAAATGATAAATCCGAGCATGGCCCATCAAAATTGTTGCGAGTTACATGAAAGAAAGAATGTGTCGATGGACCAAAATGAGGAACTTCGAGTGTTTAGATTCTAGTCTAGTTGACGTACTTGGAAATATACAGGAGACTGTATGGCTTATAAACGATGAAAAATATAATTGAGCAGGCACTACGGACTTAGAACTAAAATATTGCATGAAAATTCTCCTGTGACCAATGCTGACCAACGAAGCTCTGCTTAACAGTGGGATAGTTACCTACCTACATGTGATATTTAAAATAAGTTATAAATCCCTAGTCAAGTTTTGCTAGCTCACAGTTTTTGAAAACTTCCATCGGTTGCAAATCCCAAGTCAGTTATAGGTTGATTACTAGTCCGATAATTTATCTGAGGTATAAATATTGCGGTTCGATAGCTTTCGGAGTATGGAAAATATATCAAACTGTCAAGTGACCTATGTTTCCACATACTTGTGCACTATAATATCTCCTATGTATGTACTTGGGTAGTCTCCATAGAGGTTCGCGGGCGAGACCATGGTCTGAGACTATCTTTTTTAAATTATCAACCAAGTAAAGCCGCTGATTTAAGATTTGAGAGTAGTTTACTGACCTGGTGTGTACACTGATTAGCTAGTTTTCGACATTTTAGAATCTGAACCAAATCAAGTTGGATTCCATTCAAATGAGTATCTACTTTGATGCTTATATTTTGCATCGATTTGATTTCAATTCGATTTTGTTTTCTAAATTGTCGAGAAATTCAGCTGGACTTCAGAAGGAACATGGCATACTGTCTCCTGTATATACATTCTAAGCGAACGAGTGATCGATTTGTTTTATAATTTGTACCTAGCTATCGATTGTCGAAAGTTTAAACAATGTTTTAAGGCTCTCGGTTCTGAACCCTTAGCTTAATTCTTTGTTATTTTGAGAAAAAAATAAACATACATGTATATAATAATGTGTTGTGTTATTTATTCACCTTTAATAGTACAAATCCTGAAAGACTTATCTAAGAGAGTTCCAATGTGCCTTCAAGATTACAACAATATTATGATTAAAGTCGAAAATCTGAAGTTTTCATTAGGTATTGGCCAAACCTGGAAAATTGCCCTGTGGGTTCACATTATTATTTTATTCATTCAGTATTGATTTACTGTCCTTAAGCCAATCATAGAGTGGTATAGAAGGTGTAGGTACTTAAGTGATTTTAACTGAAAACTACAAAAAAAAACAATGGATTTGAAAACTTACGGTATGACACTAAAACATAGAACAAAGTTGTTTTCCCATAGCTTTTCCTGAATTTGTGTTCAATGCAGGCAGCTTTGATTATATACATGTCTAGATAGTGTTGCGCTGCAATCGCAACAAGAACAATGCCAGATTATTAGAGCTTGTGTGCGTAACACGCACACAAGTACCTAAGCGTAGTTTCTACTGTTTTACATGCGCGCGTATCATTGGGAGGGATACCAGCCCTTGAATATTTCCCTTAAAAAAAGGGAATATGTTTTGACTTTGTGATAATTATCTACAATCTTCTTCATAAGGTATTATGCTAAAGTTTATGCTGTGATTCTGAATGACTAGGTAAAATATAATTGTAATGAAAAAGATATTGCTATTGAAGGTTATTTAGTCTTAATATGTAGTTCGTAATTATTTTTCAGCATTATTATTAGGTCTACCTATTACCTATCGAACAACAGGTCTGTCTATTCATACAGGAAATCTCTTAAGAGGTCATTGTACTCAGCATTATAAACAACTTTTAATAGGGGAACAAAACTAAAACGAAAAAAAAAATCAGCTGTTCTTTCCATTTGGTCGAGGTATACTTAATTGTATTTATAATACCTACATAGAATACATACTAGTTTCGTGATCATGTTTTTTTTTTAATTATCCAACGTTCACGTGGGAAATTTCACATTTAATTAACAGGCAACCCTGTAACTATGGGGCCAAATTATTGAATAAAATTACACTTTTTTAATTTAATTATTTCTATATAATTTAGTTATTTTAAATTTATTTACTAGTGATAGGTAACGTTTTTTAGTTGTTTTCAATCGTCTTTTGTAATTCCTACACAATATTATAGCGCAATTAGTCTTTTTTTCTTTTTTTTTTGGTGTTTACCATACAATGATACTTTCGCCACTGATTGGGCAGGGCGAGCGAACAGCTGGCCTATACCTTTTTCGACGTCTAAATGCTCAGACTCTCTATCTAGACATGTAAATAATCAAAGGCAGGCAGCTAAAAAAATAAGATAATAAAAACAGTACTTGACAAATACTTTTACTTCTAAAGGCGCCATCTAGTTACTCAAAAAATTTACTACACCATTTTATGTTAGCGCCATCTAGCAGTTTACCTATAAACTACATGAGCTGACAGTGTACCGCTTTCTCAAAACTCTGGAACAGCGACATCTATGTTTATCTGCTTGAACTAGTCAAGAAACACACTACGAGACGTACCTGTATATTTTACATTTTGATAACAGATGGCATTGTAATATTAAAAGTACTTGTTAAGTAATTGCAAGTTTTAGTCTTTTTTAATAGAATTATTGAGCTTAGATCTACCAAACAACTTTCTCTCAATATTTTATTAATTACGTCAAACTAATTTTATTCAATAGGTATTCCAAATGTGCATTATGATACTGGCGCTGATTCTCTCATAAACCAAAATTAGACAATTGGTATCTCTTACTGCCAGGCAGCTGAAGAAAAGGACGACGATAGTTATGAACTAAGTAAGAGATGTCAAATTAGTTAATATTTTTTAAATTTTGCCGTGATTTTAATCCATACGTTCTGAAATGAGAACTATACATAATTGTATGAACATTTTCGATCAACTTAAATTGACAGCTCTTATTCTCTTACTCTGTCTCTTTCTTGTTTTATTGGAGAGGATGAGATATAAATAGTTTAAAATAAGTTTATCTTGTGCACAAAAGAATTGGCATCACTATACCACCACGAAGTAAGTAGGTACCTATAGTCGTAAGTGTACATGAATAGATTGCAATAAACGATTTGAGATTTTGATTGCATTTCAAAATTCAATGTATTTCCCAAATGTAGGTATGCCTAGAATAGTTTTCAATTTAATCAGTGTTATTGTTGTTTGCCGTTTGGTGTGGAAACTCTAAGGCCATGGGGTCCGAGTGCCCATATTGTTTTTCGGGACATCGCCAAGCGGCTGGTCGACTCTTTATGTGATCCGAAGGCTGGTCTATTCTTGGGTAAAAGAATCGGCATTTCCATACAACGTGGCAATGCTGCCAGCCTATTGCAATAGACTGTGTCGTGTCCCGTTGACAGCAATGTGGACCAGTTTTTTATGCCCTTTGAGCTCCCCGGCCTTTTTCTTGGAATTGTACATAATATTATTATTTTGATTTTTAAGATTTGTATATTTATTTTTTAAAGAAAAAACAATCAGTGTTATTATAATGTGTTCTATTATATTAAATTTATTAGTTATTTTCTTCGAAAAATAGCAGAAATTTGGACGTGGCTGAGTTCATTTTGGTAGAAATTTAATTAAAAAAAACGTTTGAAATTAATTTTCTCATTTTATATAAGCTCTTGCAAATTAACTCTAAACCTGCTTAGGTATTCAATGTTGTGCGTTCATAAAACCCCTGGAACAGTTTTTGCCCGGACGCAAACTGGAGAGCTGCAAACATTTTGGTAAAATGTTACAACATTTTTACCATAATTGTTTTAATTTTATCTGACGATAAATTTCACTCCATCGTTAAAATTTCGTCAATTATTGTTAGTAATTATTTAATTCGCATAATGTTACCTAGGTATAATACAAATCTTAAAAATCTAAATAATAATATTATGTAGAATTCCAAGAAAATGGCAGAGGAGCTCAAAGGGTTTCAAATTGTTAGTGGATTGTAGAATCAAGTACGGAACAATAGCAGAATTGTATCAGGATTCTCTTACCCCATGTCTGGGTGATTGGTTCGATTCCCTTAGAGCAAATATTCGTGTATCCTACAGATAGTTGATCCTGGTCTGAATGTCTGCGTTTGTGAGTTTCAATGTTTGTAGACTCACCCACAATACAAGGTAAAATTCTAGTGTGGGACCACAGTTAAAAAAATGCTTATCATTCCATTGCTTCGTTAATTTGCTAATCCTATACCTACAATACCTACTGACGCACTTGGTATGTATGCATTGTTGTTAATTATTCGCTACTAGAGGATTCTAACGCAAAAACTACGACACAGTATAAGGAACGCATCCTGCAAGAAAGTAATAACATAAAACAGTAAATAAATTATCTTTAGTTTCCGACAAGAAAATTGGTCAAAGATTAAGTTTTACACTACAAACAGACATACAAATATGTAATATTAGCAGATAACTTAGGGAAGGGTTCAAGCTGATTTACGCATGACGCACTGATCACTTGTAGGTACATTCTAGAATAAAATTAAATGATTGGATGCAAAAGGCAGAAGACTGGGAAAAATGAAGCGCCATGCCTTGCTCGTGCCCAACAGTGGAACTCAAGTAAGCGGAAAAGATGATGATGAAACGAATGGTGTCCAAAATTTTTCGATCTCGATTTAGGCCTTAAACAAAATCTTTTCTAAGACCCATTTGCGCCATGTAGGGTTATCTTATTAAGTCCGAGTTAGGTTGCCAACACAGGCCCATTATATATAATAATAAGTAGGGACATTTTCACACACGGCCATCTGACCCCAAACTAGGGAGACCCTGTACTATGGGTGTCAGACAGCTGATATACATACACAAATACATATTTTTTGTAAGACATTTTAGTAATTAAACTTTATTTTTAATTAGCAATTTACACTGAGTTAAGTTTTTGGCACAAGTAGGCGTCATCAATTGCTAACCCCCTTTCTGAAGAAAGGACAATGCCAGAAACTCTATAGAACTTTGCCCCACTCAATAAAAGTCATGTGCAATATGTAGCATCTTACTGTTTATTTATTGCTGATAACTAAACATTAGTCTTAGTGACAGTAGAACTTACGGTTTCCGTATAAATCTAAAAACAATAATGACATTGATTATAGGTTAAATTGTATTTTAGGTAAAATGAGTTTGTATTTTTGTGGGTAGGTATTTCGTAATCCGCAAGTTCTAAAGAAAAACAATTTAGTATAGAAAGGTTCTATATTCATTACAATTATTTTCATTAATTTACATTTTCTGTACATGTGTTACTTTTTCTGTACATGGGTGGGGCAGGATCTGGCATTGTCATTTTAATGCGTGGGGGGTTAGCAGTTGATGAGGCTGTCTGTACCTAAATAAACCAATAATAATATAATTATCTATAAAAAATTCAACTGAAAGAGCGCAGACAACTATCCTAATAGTTGTCTGCGCTCTTTCAGTTGAATTTTTTGAGCAGCATCTAAAAGCGCGTATGCAACAAAGTCATTCTTTTTTTTAATATGCCACTTATCACGGGTATAGGCAGAATTGTTACCGGGAACAAAAAGTCCATTCTACAAATTCATACTAATCTTTGCAACTCGGAACCGGCAGGAAAAATAAAACGGCGCGGGCGCATACTAATAGTCTGTTTTGATGCCCCAATGCGCTCAGGATGATATATCGATCGATCGTATCGATCGACAAAGAAGAGGTTATTAACATCGGTTGGAATAATAATTGGCGTAATAATACAAGTAGGTAAATCACTAAGAGTTCTGTATGAAGGAAGTACGGTACCTCATTTTCTCCTAAGCTGAAGTGTTGTAATATTTCTATGTCTTTGGCAATGCGTCTGTGAGGCCCTTGATATCATAAATGTCCATAAGCGGTGGTAACCAGTTAACAGAGAGTGGCTTTTTCCGTATTTTTAAGAATGTTCGTATTCTACATAATATAATGATTTTCGTTAAGATCAGACCATGGCTAGATTTTGAACGTTTTTAATTATAGGAATTTGAATTTGCAGCTGTGTGGGACCGGTCGCTAATAACACCACCCTATTTCTACCCGTGGGTGTCGTAAAAGGCGACAGAAAGATACTGATCAAAGGATGGGCGGCAGCGTCCTTCTGAATACCATAACTGGTATTCAGAAGGACGCTGCTGCCCATCCATCATGTCATGAATGAAATGAAACGGGATGCAGCTGAATACCAGTGTCTTACATGGAGCGACTGCCTATCGGACCTCCACAACCCAGTTACTGGGTAACACGCACACACTTCTTTACTATACTTTAACATAAAAAAAAAATATAGAGTACTGCATCTGAAATCACGAATATATCGGCAATTCTATGCTACTGGTAAAAGCGGGTATTTTTGACAGAATTATAATGATTAAAATCTTCGACATATATAGCTCTCCAAGTTAAAATAGCTCGTAACTCGCCTATTTAATAAAAATATTTGTTATTGCCCTGGCGCATTCACCATTTTATTTTGCCAGCCTATTCTGTCCCACGCCGGGGCAAAGGCCTCCCTCCATGCTTTCCATCTTTTCCGATCCAGGGCGTCATCACACCTTGATTTTGGATTTGTACGCTAATTTTAAATCTACTCAAGGCAAATATTTTTGATGTACCTACATTTAATTCATTTTTAAGACCATTTGGCTTATTGACGTGATTATTTTTAATTATTGAAATATTATAGGTTGCCTTGTTTTCGCAGAATAAAGGTCAACTGTGAAAAATTGTAGTTCTCATACACCATATTTCTTCAGCCATCTACAAGCCTCTTATGATAAAAACAAGATTTTTCTTCTTTTGTAGAAGAATTTTCCACAATACCTACCTCCCATTAATATTGCCCAAACACATTACAATTTGAGCAAGACTGTACGGTGATCAAACCACCGTTTCCTATCAAAACCATCTCAAAATAAAACATTTTGTAATGGGGCCCGCAATTTTCAAAAGTAGTTTTTAACAATATCTTTAATAATGTAACTGTTATCATTGTTTTTGTATGTCTGTAGAACTAGAGTTCAACACACTTGTATGTAGTTTAAGTACGACGTTTGACGACACGGTTGGCGCAGTGGCTGAGCGATCGACTGCTGCGCAGCGTGTTGCGGGTTCGATTCCCGCCCCGGGTAAACATTTGTGTGATGAGCACTTGTGTTTGCCTTGTGTCTGGGTGTTGTTTATCTATATATGTATGTTTAAAAAAAAAAATTGTGTATGTATATCAGCTGTCTCACACCCATAGTACAGGGTCTCCCTAGTTTGGGGTCAGATGGCCGTGTGTGAAATAGTCCCCACATATTATTATTAAAAAAAGTAGACCTCTTTGTTGAAGAATGCGTCTAGGAAAGTAGGTAATGTAATCATAGGTATATTATGATATACTAGATTTAGCTTATGCATTAGGAATAGTAGGTAGCTTTAGGATTATTGTAAGTTTTAAATGTTACTAACATAACTTTCAGTAAAAACTGTAACAAACTCACTGTGAGCTTTCGGCTTGAAATAAAGCTTGCCTATTTATTATCTTTTGATTTTTGGTTATGCGCATGCCATGTTATCTCTTCACTACCCTAGGTTGACTGGTAGAGAATGCCCAAAGCATTAAGTCCGCCTTTTTACCTTTGTGCCTGAAGTATATAAATAAATATACCTATTTCTTTTGTATTGAAAGCCGAGAGTTGACAGACGATCGATATGTTTGATGGCTGAAATTTTTAAAAATTAATAAAGGAATATTGTATAGTTACGAAGGTATTAATAGTTGCTAGCTCATGGCAAAAGCCCATACCATACCACACCCATACCTGATATCTGAAGAAGGAATCATTTGAGCTAGGAAGTACGCATATCCTCTTACCTACAATCTTCCTCTATCTATGCCAAAATTTTAACTGGCGTCTCTAGAATCCTGGACCATACCACGAAGGAGTGTTTGCACAGGTATCAGCAAACCTGTAAATGTTAGAGGTATCAAAAGGTGTCGGCAACCAAGCAGAAGAACCGTTGACTTATTTAGCAGAAGAGACGCTGGACTTGCAGGTATCTAAAGGTTTTGGTAACCAGTTCCAATGACATGGGCCACTGACCTGCTAACCAGAAGAGGGATTTCAACCAAAAAGACGTTTATGAAAACTGAAACGCGAAAAACAACTTGCAATTTCACAGTACAAAATGTTTTTGGAAGTTAAACTTGCGCCAATTTACCTCCCAGAGCTTTAGTACTTAAGGATTTTAAAACTTCAAGTAAAGTCTAGTCGAAAGCCAGTACATAATGAAATGTTAACAGTAAACACGCACACAGGCAAACGTCCATAGTTTTCACGGCACATGTATACGTGCACACACATGTGCAGAGTAATTGTGGAGAGAATATAAAAAAAATTGCGTTAAGTGTGCCTTACTTGCGCGCGGTGAGGTGCAGTACACTCGACAGCGGTTGTGGTCATCGAATTGGTATTATTTTCTTCCTGGATTTTATTTTAAAATTTTCATCGGTTTCAAGTTAGATGGTTTTTAGATCTTTCGTAAGCTAAACGTTTGTGTCCATTTTACCACTAACAGAATTACACGGTCAGCCTATTAATTATACTTAATTGTTACGGTTAATTGATGAAGATTCGAATGCTATTATTGGTTAATTCTTTTCCTTTTAATTTTAACCCTAAAAGCCTAATCTACGCCTGAGAGACGTACACGCAGTCTAAAATTCTTTGTCTTTTTTTAACGGTTGAAGCTAGCGCGTCGTGCTCTTTTTTCGTGCAGTTTTAATTGATAACAGTGTGTTTTATTTTTAGTTTATTATCCCAACTTTTCTTAAAAAATAGACCAGAAATTGGTATATTTTTGCAAACAGATTGTCATTTATATGTGTACGCCTCTGAGGCGTATGTTAAGGCTTTGTGTGTCTCTAAAATAGATTATGCTTCTAGGGTTAATACTACGGGAATGGTGCTTGCAGACCCTCTACAACATTGTACATAGGGCTTATAAGTTCATAAGTTAAATGAAACGCTTGTTCTTCACTTTTTAGACTAACGTCAAAGAAACACCAAACGATGCTCCTATCTTTATTATTTCTCGTGTCATATTTGAGTCAATATTTTTTTTTATTTGAAAAATGTACTGTAAAAAATGTACGTAGGTATCTACAGTGCTAACAACGAAGAAAAATAGAGTGTAACTTTTTCCAAAAGTAAGTAAGTTACCTATATTTTGTAGATCCCTTTTCCCAAATCGCATTGATAATGTTAGTAGGATTGCTCTAGGCAAGTTTTATGGTACTTTTGACTTGCAGGCAGACGAAATCGCAGGCAGAAGCTAGTACATACTAAACTTCTATTCAAACCTCACATTTCCTCATATCTCGCACCAGTTTCGCGTTCACGTGTACATAGCGGGTGGCCGTTCCGTCTGGCCACAGTTGGCCGACAGAGCGAGAAGTTCAAATCTCCCGCTCGTAATTGATAAATAAACGTGGCACGTGCGGGTCAACACACCTGATGACGAGCCAGCCTGCTCTTTACAATGTGGCCTGGATTATCTGGGAGAAAAACCTTTGAAGGTACAGGAAATATATGGGCCAGAAGAGAAAAGACTGAGTCAAAGCATTGACTTCAATTGAACCATTTACAGGCACGTTTGAATTGTCAAGGAGGCTACCTGGCTACACTTTAAAAAAAAAAAAACTGACCTCCACAAGGACGAAGTTCATCATCATGTCCCACACACACGCCAACTGCTGGGCATAGGTCTCCTCCAAAGGGGGGTTCGGCCATAATCGCCATGCTTGACCGATGCATGCTGGCGATCGCAGTAGATGTTATGGTACTCAGAAGGACGCCGCTGCCCATCCTCTGGTCAATATTCCTCTGTCGCTTTTACACCCACGGGTAGAAATAAGGTGGTGCTATTCGCGACCGGTACCACACGGCAAGGACGAAGTTATATAATAGTACTTAACTAGCACTTTTCCCGCGACTTCGTCCCGAATGAATTTTCTCAATGATCCCCAATTTTTTCATAATGCAATATAGCCTATAGCATTCAGGGATAACGTAGCAACCTATAGGTGAAAGAATTTCTAAAATCGGATGAGTAGTTTCGGAGATTACCCCCTATATACAAACTTGCAAACATACATACTTACAATCAAATTTTACATCTTTATTATAATACTAGCGACCCGACCCAGCTTCGCATGGACCTATCGCCTTCCTTGATAAATGGACTATCCAACACAAAAAGAATTTTTCAATTCGAACTAGTAGCCCCTGAGATTAGCGCGTTCAACCAAACAAACAAACAAACTCTTCAGCTTTATAATATTATTATAGATATCCTTCCAAACGAATTTCGTTCATGGCGGCCTAACTCAATAAACAAGTTGGAGCAGAAGATGTTATTAGGCACAAGTGTGTACGCAAATATAGGTACACTCCATAGAAATATATCTATGGTGCACTCTCTCTTCCTTCACTCTCGTGGTCCTATGGAACGGCAAGCCGACATGACCAGGAAGAGATCAGACGCAGGACCAAATTTTCATATCACCAACTGCCAAACTTCGGGTTGTTACTAAGACTTTTCTAATGGTAAAAACAAAAATCTAGGTCTCAAACCCAGAACCTCACGCTTAGCATTCCTCTTGACGATCTCTAGACTAACAGGACTATAAGAACCACAAAGCATAATTAATATGCAAAGTATGAAACTGCAATTAGAAGTATCCAACATTGCTCTGTATAACACAAATACATCATCGACATAAAAAATCTATTCGTTCAACCATTCGGTCTCAATTACGGAAACAATATTTCAAATATCCTGTACTATAATAGTCCATTACCACTGTCGAACATTTACAAACTGTGGCAGGTTGCAGTCGTGTCTTGAACCCTTTCAAAGTACACCCTTAAGTTACCCCTCTGTAACGCGCATAATTACGACCAGCTGACTGTACGTCTTTACGGACGAATTGTTAACGAAGAAATAACGTATATTTCTTTTCAACCTACTTCAAAAAAGGATGAGGTTATCAATTCGTCTGTATTTTTGTTTTTTTTTTTGTTTTATGTTTGTTACCTGATTTCTTAGGACTGGTGGAACCGATTTTGATGATTCTTTTTTATTTGAAAGCTAGTGCTTCGCGTGTGGTCCCATTTTAATTTGGTCCAGTTCTGACAATGGCATCCATGAGAAAACCGTATAAGTCTTAAATTTGCATTAAGTATGTGCGCGATTTGTTACGCGATTTCTCCGGCAAACGCAAACCGATTTTAAAAAGTCTTTTTTTTTTAAGGATAGCATAAATTTTATCGAAATTGATTCAGCACTTTTTGAAAAATCAACAAGTACCCAAAATTTTTACATAGACGACGTTTTAGTTTCATCAATCTTTGTAGTAGTTAACTTTCAATCTCTTCTTATTAGATTTGGATGAGAAGGAGGTACTAAAAAGCGGAAAATAAAAAGCTTTTTACAAAAAAGACAACCGCCTTCAAAAACTAAAAAGTGAAAAATAACTTTAGCACAGAACACACATTGACTTTAGTTTCGGAAGTCGGTGGCAATACAAAACAACAAACAGAACAAAGCCAATGAATTTCGAAAGTAAAGTCAATGTGTGTTCTGTCCTAAAGTTATTTTTCACTTTTTAGTTTTTGAAGGCGGTTGTCTTTTTTGTAAAAAGCTTTTTTTGTTTAGCTGTACCTACGTTTAAAGCCTACCACATTATTATAAACAGAAATTTTATATTTTTTGGTTGTTTGTTTGTAATGGATAAACCGCAAAAATACTTAACCGATGTAAAAAATTCTATCACCAATTGGAAGTAACGTTATCTCTGAGTACTATACTATTCTATTTATTAAAAAAGAATAAGGAACTAGAAGGTACCCTTTTAATACGACCCTGTCGCAAAATCTGTTGTTAATTCACTTCTCCTACCTATAAACTACCACCACATTTCAGCTTCATAGTACCTAATGAATATGAATAACAACATTTATTTCTACCAGAACAATAAAATCCCTAAAAATACAACGGAACATTGAAAAAAATACAAAAATCAATCAACTGTCATAGTCATATTGTGAGCGTATACATCAGGTTGTAACAGATCAAATCACACCATCGTTGGTTCTAACAGACTGCATCATGATAGGTCATAATTATGATCAATGATCTTTACTCTTCTGTGTAGTGTACTGGGCAAAGCGTTATTGGGTATTACCGTTAGGAAATTCTGTGTAGCAGCTCGAAGTTTGGAAGTTGGTGGTGTGATACCTCCGTGCTTCGGAATAATAATAATATGTGGGGACATTTCCACACACGGCCATCTGACCCCAAACTAGGGAGACCCTGTACTTTGGGTGTCAGACAACTGATATACATACACAAATACATTTTTTTTGTAAATACATACATATATAGATAAACAACACCCAGACACAAGACAAACACAAGTGCTCATCACACAAATGTTTACCCTGGGCGGGAATCGAACCCGCAACACGCTGCGCAGCAGTCGATCGCTCAGCCACTGCTCCAACCGTGTCGTCCGTGTCGTGTGTTGTGGGAATAATAATATAATATGTGGGGACATTTTCACACACGGCCATCTGACCCCAAACTAGGGAGACCCTGTACTATGGGTGTCAGACAGCTGATATACATACACAAATACTTTTTTCTTTATTATTATTTTTTTTTAATACATACATATTATAGATAAACAACACCCAGACACAAGGCAAACACAAATGCTCATCACACAAATGTTTACCCTGGGCGGGAATCGAACCCGCAACACGCTGCGCAGCAGTCGATCGCTCAGCCACTGCGCCAACCGTGTCGTCCAATGCATGTAAACCGTTGATCCTGCGCCTGATCTCCTCCCGATCATGTCGGATTGCTGTCTCATAGGACTGTGAGAGCGAGAGAAAACGGAGTGCACCTGTGTTTGCGTACACATTTGCACACTATAATATTAGGTCCTTACATATGAAATTGCCGATACTTAATACTGGCAACTTTGAAATCAAATATTTTTTGTTTGAATTGGAATTCCAAATTCAAAATTATTTCAAAATAAAGACCAAAGAATGTTGTTCTAAAATTCGTGTTTCATTTGTTTTCACGTCATTTGTTTGGGCTTGAAAATTGCTATAGCAACAACAATGGAGAAATTAAAAATTCGCGGTATCTACGAATATGAGTGTGAGAAACGGCTCGAAGGATTAACGACGTGTACGGGCCAAGCACCGCTAACGAACGAACGGTGCGTTTTTAGTTTCAACGTTTCCGTTCTGGAAATTTTGAATTTCAAAATGAGCCTCGTGGACGACCGGATACTCAAGTAAATAATGAAGAATTAAGGGCGATAGTGGAAGCGGGTCCATCTCAAAACACTTCTGAATTAGCAGCAACCTTTGGAGTAAGTGACAAAACAATCATTATCCATTTGCGTCAAATTGGAAAAGTAAAAAAGCTCGAAAAGTGGGTACCGTACGAATTGACTGAAGCACACCAACAAACACGCATCGGTTGCTGCGCTTCTTTGCTCCATCGTCACAATAATGAGGGAATTTTAAATCGTATTGTCACTTGTGATGACAAGTGGATCGTGTACGATAATCGCAAGCGATCATCACAATGGCTTAACCCTGGAGAACCGGCAAAACCTTGCCCCAAGCGAAAACTGACCAAAAAGAAGATTCTAGTTAGTGTTTGGTGGTCCTGTGCTGGTGTCATCCACTACAACTTCTTGAGATCAGGCCAGACGATTACTGCAGACATGTATTGTCAACAGTTGCAAACAATGATGGAAAAGCTCACCATTAAACAACCGAGACTGGTCAATTGCTCTAGCCCATTGCTCCTTCAGGATAACGCTCGACCACATACTGCACATCAGACCGTCGCCAAGTTAGAGGAGCTGCGACTGGAAACTCTGCGTCACCCACCATACTCTCCAGATCTTGCCCCAACCGATTACCACTTATTCCGAAATTTGGACAACTTTTTACAAGGATAAAAATTCAATTCTGATGAGGCAGTTAAAACAGCCTTCAAGCAGTTCATCGATTCTCGCTCCTAGGATTTTTTTACCAAAGGGATCAATGAGCTCCCGATAAAATGGCGGAAGTGTATCGATAACAATGGTGCATACTTCGATTGACTAAATATATAATTTGTTTTAAAAAAAGTTATTTTTAATTTTTTGATACCGAACGGCAATTTCATATGTAAAGACCTAATAATATAATTATAAAGATTGATCGAGAAGAAGAATATTAATTAATATTTTTGGAATTTGGTCGAAAGAATATTATTATCCTATTTCATCATCATTATTATGTCAACCTTTAGATGCCCACAGCTGGGTTCAGCCGTAATCACCATGCTTAGCTAATGCATGTTGGTGATCGCAGTAGTTGTTATGGTACTGGACGCCGCTGCCCATCCTCAGGACAATATCCCTCTGTCGCCTTACCCACGGGTAGAAACGGGGTGGAGCTATTCGCGTGCTTATTATATACGTACTTATTTCTTTTTTCTCAATATTCAACTCCGATTAGGAGTTCTTATGCGTGTTAAAGGTACTTCCAATAAAGGCATCTTGTACTTACTATCTTGTAGTGGTGACAGTATGAGAATCGGTGAAGATAAAGGCATCAAGTCACTTCAGTATCTTGGTTTGTAACCAGTATTTTGTAAAAACTTGATTGACAAGAGTATCCGTGGAGTTTCTTGCTCGTTCTCCTCCATAGAGACCTACCCTACGTTTTGGAATGCGAAACTAACTTCAACTTTTCTGACTAATCGACTTCTTGACAATTCAAAAGTGCCTGTTAATGTTTTCATTGAAATTAAAGCTTTGATTTTGAATTTTGGTTTACTAACGTTATTGTATGTTACTAAATTTTTATTGTTATTGAAAAGTATAAATACAAATGTTAGCAGGTCATATTCATATGACTTTGGGTCTGTATATTCATTTATTTTACTGTTAATTTTAAGCTGTTAATACGGAGTTTCATGCCCATTCTTCTCCATACGAAACTACTTTTTGGAAGGGGCAACATAATCAAATTTTCTTATATTATGACAGTCAAAAGTACCTTTTAATGGTCATTATTATTTATAGACTTTGACATTATATTGCTATTTTATAATTATTCTATTTTGTGTCCCGTTGACAGCGATGTGGACGAGTTTTATGATGCCCTTTGAGCTCCCCTGCCTTTTTCTTGAAATTCCCAGGCCCAGGGTAAACATTTGTGTGATGAGCACTTGTGTTTGCCTTGTGTCTGGGTGTTGTTTATCTATATATGTATGTATTTAAACAAAAAAAAATGTATTTGTGTATGTATATCAGCTGTCTGACACCCATAGTACAGGGTCTCCCTAGTTTGGGGTCAGATGGCCGTGTGTGAAAATGTCCCCACATATTATTATTATTATTATTTTTAAGATTTGTTTATAACTAAAATTGTAATTGATTAATAAAGTTTTTAATGGTCTAATTGAAATAAATGATTTGACTTTGACTTTAAGACTGAAATTGGATCAAGACTATGGCGAATAAATTAATTTGAAATTGAACCAAGCTTTTGGTTATTGTATGAGCTGTTTGTAGGCGGTGTCAACAGAAAAGTTTTTGTCCAGTTTGCCAACCTATCATGTTAATAAAAGCAAGGGCAAAAAAATGGCTTCTGCGCAACAACGAATTATTATACACTTGCAATTAAACACATTTAACTCTGTCAAAACATTACCAATTATGAACTTACAAAACCCGTTTCTTACCGGCAAAATCCTAATCATTACCATTATCAATTTTAACATCAAAAAGGGTAATGGATGCGGCTTCTATCAAGCAATTTAAAGATTACCATCTTCCTTCATATTGTCAAAGTGTACATAAATCAGAAACACTAGAAGTTTCCGTTACCACATACGCACACACACAAACTTATGTGCACACAAAGGCATAAGCACACAAGTACAAACGCACACATGTGTGAGTATGTGAGCGTGTGTGAGTGAAATAAAAAGTCGGCGCGTGCGCACACTTACGACACATAACAGATGACTGTTGCCGTCTCTTTTTGTCTTGGAGTTTTTTGAATGGCTGTCTCGCTTTCGCATGGAGTATGTAATTATAGTTGGTACATTACTGGTTGGTTCCGTTTGGTATACCTACTGTGATTGTATCGTACTTATACGTATGTTTGCTCGTCGTTCTAATCTCGGGAAATTATTGCTTTTTATTGCTCAGATTCTGTTTAACGCTTTAAAATATAATGGTATTTTTGTAGAGGTTGAGTTTTTACTGGTTTTTAGGTTAATGAAAATAATAAAGTAAAGATTACTTATTATAACTTTTTTATTTTTATTTAGTTTTTTATTTAGTTACCTACAATCAAAAGGCGGATGGATGCGGGCGGGCTGCCCAAGACCGGGTTAGTTGGCGATCTCTGGAGGTCTACGTTCAGCAGCTATAGACGATAACAGGCTGATATGATGATGACTATGAAACAAAAAGCATATTATTTGTGCCGTTCTTGGGAGGTCCGTGTTTAAAAGATAAGGTGTACATTCAGTTTGGGAGATAGATGATGATAAATATTGTGGAAGTACAGATACACACAACACAAACAGTACAAATAGTGCTCTCGACCAAAATTTCGTCACGGTGACTAATCTCTATGAAAACTATAATTAGTCTCCATAGAGATTGGTATTCATCATCATCATTATCAGCCGGAAGACCTCCTCCACAGAACGCCACAACTCGCGGAAACCCGCCGCTTGCATCCACCGGTTACCCGCGATCTTAACAATGTCATCGGTATATCTGGTGGGAGGCCTACCAACGCTGCGTCTTCCGGTTCGCGGTCGCCACTCGAGAACCTTTCTTCCCCATCGGTTATCGGTTCTTCGAGCGATACGGCCTGCCCATTGCCAATTCAACTTGCAAATTCTGAGAGCTATGTCGGTTCCTTCCCTTCTTACTTGAGAAGGAGATATTATAGCGCACAATTGTGTGCTCGATACAGGATTATAACCTTTACTGCCGAGGGTGCAGTAACTGGAGTCGCAGTGCAACATCAACTTCAAGGCTTTAGAGGATAAAAATATTGTAATTTAATACTATCAACAAGTATCAAATAAAATTGAAATGAGTGACATGAACATGAGTATCGTAATTTAGTAACTTGAATTTTCCTGACATCTTATAACTTTTGACATTGTATAATTTCTGAGGTTTTATATTTTTATAATTTTTGACATTCCATAACTTTTGACATTGTATAATTTTTGACATTGTTTAAATTCGAACATTTTCTAAATCGTCTTTACTATTTTTATTTTTTAACTGAGTTTCAGAAAATTACTGCTTATTTTTATATTTATAATATTGTGATTGGTAGATATTACTTAAATTGGCACGCCTCATTAGGTTATAATGCAGTGTACTTTCTATGCTTTTATAACACCTTACAAACATGTATTATGCAAATAAATGATTTGATTTGATTTGAAGGCTTCGTGGTACGAGTACTGAATTGTTATCTGCCCGTCGTCCTGAATGAAGACTATTGGCCACAGGACGGGGTGTTTCGTCGCTTCCGCGGACAAGTGCCACAGGACAGCACAACGAGTATTTAGTGCAAAGTGAAGTGCTACTAACATATTATTCAGTCTTATCTACTAACACAAGTTTTAAGTTATAAAATATTTAGGTTTTTTTTTTTCTTTTATGATGTACTCGTAATGAAACGGTTACTCATAACAATTACAATCTAGGCCTTGATGCTAATAAGTAATTTAAATTTAACTTAATTTGCTAAAACCTTACATGGTTAAGAATGTGTCCATTGGCACTTTTCTTATTGTCTCTATTATGATGGAAAGACACTTGGTTCTTGTGATCTTTAAGAGGAAACACAAGGGCCGTTTTTCTATACAAACTTAGTCCCCTGTTTCCTCCCTGGATAATGCCAGTAGATCAATTTTTTTTTTAATATCCATGGCTACTATTGGCATGTCCCTATGTTTTCCTTTTTCTCATAAATTTATTATTAAAAGAGATATGAATATTCAAAAACCAAAAAAATTGGCATGATTTTCCGCTGTGTTCAAACATTCAGAAAACAAATTTGACTTGATTATATAAAAAATAGAAAACATAGGAACACGGCAAAAGCCTTTCTTTATTTTTTAATGAAAAAAAGCAGTTAATTCGGTTAAGTTTTGGAGACGAAATCAGGGGACTACGAATCATTGATTTTGTGTACTTTTAATAGGTATTTTCGGTCAAAGCTGCAGTTGTCTCTATCGCGCTCTGCGGTTCGTGTTCGGGCATCGCGCGATAGCAATAGATTTTACAAATACCTAATTTTCAATTATCTAGCCCGTGGTATTTCCTCTTAAGGGGCTATTAAACGACTTTTACAGATTTTAAACTGACAATCACATCAAAATGTGCAGTGTAAATGATTTGAAAAAAAAAAAGTTAAACTAGAACATTCTCTTAATCACATAATAAGTGAATATTTTTAATTATATTCATATTATAGAGTTTAATCAATACGTGAAGTTGTATCTGACGCGAACAAAACATTGACAATCACACAAAATCTACCAGGTATAATTAAACAAAACTTACACCATCTTACAGACAATTTTATTATCTATCTTTTAGTATACGCCTTTTTTTTAATTTTGAAAGAATACTACTTTTATTTAATTTTTTCGACTAAACTTTGAGAGTTTTGGACGCAAAACTGATGCAGAACGGACGCAGTCTGCGTCCAAAACTTTCAAAATTTAGTCGAAAAAATTAAATAAAAGTAGTATTCTTTCAAAATTAAAAAAAAAGGCGTATACTAAAAGATAGATAATAAAATTGTCTGTAAGATGGTGTAAGTTTTGTTTAATTATACCTGGTAGATTTTGTGTGATTGTCAATGTTTTGTTCGCGTCAGATACAACTTCACGTATTGATTAAACTCTATAATATGAATATAATTAAAAATATTCACTTATTATGTGATTAAGAGAATGTTCTAGTTTAACTTTTTTTTTTTCAAATCATTTACACTGCACATTTTGATGTGATTGTCAGTTTAAAATCTGTAAAAGTCGTTTAATAGGCCCTTAAGAGTAGCACTCACTGAACTACGTAACACTCATTTCACTAAACTATAACTATCCAGTTCCTTGACACCACGGACATAGTAAGAAGACTCAAGAGAATTAAGTCCTTTGAGTTAGTTTAGTGAAATGTTTAGGTTAATGTATGAGCCTGTGTAGCCTGCAATAAAGGATTGTTTATTGTTATAATGATTTATTATGATAGTCCTGTGGGACGGCCATTGGACACGGCCGGGGAGAGAGTCGCAGGACCAACGGCTTTACGTGCTTACCGAGGTTTTGATAACGGGTCTCCGATTTGAGCTATTTTAGAAAAATTTGAGTTTAAAAGTTAGTAGGTATGTAAATATTAAACATAATAAAATTTGTTTCTAATGAAATAAAAATATATTTGAACATTTTAATTCTAAAAAAGTATCTAATTTTTTTTAACAAAAAGAAACAACATTTTCATACAAAGAGCGAAGTAAACAAGTAGTTTACAAAAAAAAAATAAGTACGTCATAACACACAATACTGTTTGCATTTAAAATAGTTTCAACGACGCAATTATTTAAATAATTAAATAAGCACAATTTGATTTTATCTAAATTAATATTATAAAGAGAAAAGATTGATTTTTTTTGTTTGTTTGTCAAACTAAAAAAAAAACAAAAAATATTTATTGATTTAATTAGGTTTTTTAATCACAATGGACACACCAACCCCATCACTTATACAGACTACTACGAAACTATGCTATATTATATATTTAAATTCAACGGAGAATCTTAATCAATATGGTCGACCAACTCGTTAAATCTTTTCGCCACATTTGACTTTGGCAGTGCTAAAATTTATTGAATTAAACCTACCTTTTTTACCCCGACTGCAAGGAAAAGGTTATGTTTTTCGCGACGGTAAAATAAAATTAAATATTCTTTATTACCTGATATACTCCAAACTACTGAACGGATATATTTCGTTAGGGTATCGTTAGATTCGTCTGATTAGTCCAAGTGTTCTTAGATACGTGACGAAAAGAATAAATAAACGTGGCAGCTGGAAAATGCCATTGTTTGAAGTTGAAAAAAAAAAGATTTTTGTCTAAAGCTATAATATGGGTATTAAATTCAAGGGCTTATGTTAAGGATTCTAAAAATGTATATCATCACAGTAATAATTAAAAAATTTAAATATCTCATTTTAAGGAAGATTTGAGCCGGTCTACATTTGAATGGGTACCGCGCCAATAGCGATTTGAATGATCAAATCGCTATTGGCGCGGTTTTTATTATTTCAATGGTATAATTATTCAACATTACTAAACATAATTCTAGAGTACCGGACTTGTTTATTTCTTTTCAGTTTTTACTTATTTAAAGTTCACTCTTTACGCAGTCGGGTTTTTTATTTTTCTAATTATTTTTTTTATTATCGTGGGGAAATTCTTATGAACCACTGCTTTCCTCTTAGTTCTTCAGCAATTGGTGTATGATGATCCTTAAGTACATTGTATGTGTTACAGGGAGAACTTACTTTCTGCATGAGAAATCCCAACTTTGCCGATGGATAGTGTTCAGACCGTAATCTTACAGCTAACTTCACACCTTCTACTGAACTTGCTGCTGTCATACCAGAGCACTTGAGGAAGCTCATTTAGCTTAAAAAGCTTAAAAATTATATCAGCCCACACAATCTGTGGTCTTTCTAAGTACTATAATATGCTATACTTTTTTCGATTCGTAAGTAATTTACGCGGACGGAATCGCGGGCAAAGTGCTTCATTCATAATTAATTTAAAACATAAACATCCTTATTATGACGTCAAGTAATTATGATTCTTGCGCATATTTTAAAGATAAACATAAGTCACATTTGAATAATTAAAATAATAATATAAGGATGTAAAGATGCCTTTCCACTAGAGATGTGCGAGGTAGCTTAGCGATGTAGCGCTAAGCTATAAAACTGTACAATATTAAGGCATTCACCGCTCCAAGGTTATGACTGGTTGTCAGACTTGCTGACTTCTGACTACCCATATCGACTGCCAATGATTTACGAATGACAGCCGGGACCAACGACTTTACGTGCTTTCCGAGACTGTCACCATACCTATTGACATTTATTACAGCTAAGTTTGTGACTAAATTTTGATAGCTTTGAATTTCGAGGATTGGCTTCTGGTGTCAAAGTCAACAGTGTAGAAGCCATTTTTTGTCCTTGCTTTTATGATAGGTTGGCAAACTGAACAAAAACTTTACTGTTAACGCCGTCTATAACTTCATACAACTTCATACTTACCAAGGGCTTGATTTAATTTCAAATTAATTTATTCACCATAAGTCTTGATTCAATAAAGTTCACCAGAACCAGGGAACCGGGACCAGGTCCCCCGGAATCAGGTCTTGATTTAGTCTTAAAGTCAAAGTTAAATCATATATTTCAATTAGACCATTTTTTTTTATTGACATGAGTAACGAGTATCGTTATTATTATACACAAATATATATTTTAATTACTTTTTCGACATTTTAGAAACATTGGAAACCTTAGTTTTGTATAATTTAGCAGCATTATTTCAATTTTGTAAATGTGAGTACCATGGAGCCATATTTTAAGTAAATTATTATGTGTTTGATTTAAATGAGCATGGCGGTTGAGAGAATTGTCATGCTCACTCAAATGTCTCGCTGGTGGTGGCGCGTGTGTTGGGTCATTCGGCTCCCTCTAAAATGGTTGAGCTGAATGGTGCTGATTCACGCGTCATGTTCGTGAACGGGCGCTGTCAGTAGAGATTGGTCAACTCTTAACTGCCATGGTTTTTATCTTGATTATTTTTTATATTTTGTATTTCTAGATGAACAATGAAGGTATTCATTGTTTTCACATATAGAAGCAACAAGAATAATGTAAGCAGTATTTTGTAAAAACCTGATTTTTAAAGAGTGTCGTGGAGTTTCTTGCTCGTTCTTCTCCATAGAGACCTACCTACGTTTTGGAACGAGCAACTAGCTTCAACTTTCTGACTAACTGACCGACTCCTTGACAATTCAAAAGTGCCTGTAAATGGTTTAATTGAAATAAATGCTTTGACTTTGACTTTTGACCATTAAAAGGCACTTTTGAACGTCATATTATAAAATTTGAATCTAGTTGCCCATTCCAAATGGTAGTTTCGTATGGACAAGATAGGACCAGAAACTCCATACCTACTACTCTTTAAAAAAAAAAATTACAATATTTGCATTTGCAAAAGTTAGGAAATGAGAGCTATGGTGGGCCATCGGCTTGTCTGTTATTCAATGACATAAAAAATATATTTGATTGAACGCTAATTATGTTTTCGCTAATATGTACATAGTTTAGTAGGGATCTTTCTAGATAATCTTCACTCAAAGAATTTTTACTAATAAATTTTCTTTACTACCTCTAGCTGTAACTACTCTAGCTTAGGTTGCCATAGATGCCACGTACCAAAAGAGAAAAAGTATTTCTATTTTTTTTGGAACAAAGTTTCCTAACGCGACGGGTAGAGCGAATTAGTAGAAATCGTCACGTAACGAAATGCGTGTGTGTATGTGTGCGTGTATCGAGCCGCTGCGGCACACTCGCCTGCTCGTGATATATTATTATTTTTACATTTTTTCTTTTTGTACAGACACGTACGTAAGGAACTTTGTTCCATACGGGGGTCCCTAGACCGCACAGTTTTTGTTTTGTGTTTTTTTGTGAAACAGAAACCTTCAAGACTGTAGTAAATCAGATAAACGGTGCGCAAACGCAAAGTTAACGAAGACACAAACATTTAATTTGTTAGAGTAGTAAACAAAAGAATAAATTCTAATCTGGACATATTTCATGACACCTTGGGTGGTATTCGAAAAAAAATACTTGATTGTTATGAATTTTCTCAGTTACCTAATTTCTGTTGTAATATTTAGTATACAACTACTTTGATTTCTTATTGCTTCCAACACGTTCATGATACCCTTCACTAATTTGTGTTTAATTTTATTTTATATAGTTTTGATGTTATCTTGTTTTTACTTTTAGGTTTTTAGCAGCTCTGTCGCTATGTATACAATTGTGAATGTTATGTATACCTATAATTGGTGTATACATTAGAAGTAATGCACTACTTAACTGTTAACCAATGTTGAATGTATATGCTGTTGGTGTACTTTATTGAATAAATAAATAAATAAATATTATTTTCCTTGATTCCTTTCCCATCCAACTTCTCTGCTCACCCCAATAAGGGCTTTAACTTATAATTCCGTTTCGTAGTGTTAGCCGTTACAAGGCACGACGGTTATACTTTCTTCGTCTCGGTCCGGCGCATGCGCGGGGTAGGGCTAGTGATGAGCAAGTATCGATACGATACGTTGCATCACTAGTCCACGTAATTGTTATGTAAAACAGATTTGTGTGGTGGTTAATTTTGTTGATGATTCGATAAAGTTTTCAATATGTTTTGTGTTGTTAATTAAAAAGTAAATTGTTGTGTAAAATTATTTTATTACTTTTCCTGTAATCTTTGAAAAAGGTACTAAAATGAAAAATTACGTAGTAATAAACAAAGACTGCACGTATTTACTGTTTCTTCTTTTTATATATTTATAATATATTTACATAAATAGATACATAACTAGGTACATACTAACTAACTTGTCTGTGAGGATAGAGACTAAAGATCTATGAGTCAATTGTATTAATAATAACAACAGCCCGAAATTGGCTCTACTGTAGTGTAGAGAAATTTACTTTTCACGCAAAATTAAGCAATAAACTTACTCACTGCGTTTATCAATTTCAGACCATATTTCTAGATTTTCATTTGGAAATCATTTAAGCCAGATTTGTCTGTTTAAAATATGGATTATATTATATATATTAAAACGCGTCGAAACGAGGCGCATATTTTGTGTCATTTGACATTTCAAGACACAAAGTTTCGACGTGTTTTAATATTTTAAACATATCCATGTTTTAAACAGACAAATCTGGCTTAAAATATTTCCAAAGTGAAAACCTGAAAAACCTGAAAAATAATCTTTTGAGAAAACCTGCCTCTCAAGTTTTATCAAAAGATTATTTTTCATTGTTTTCTTTATTGGCAACTGCGATTCCCTGTAGAGGCTCTTCCACCTACGTCACAACGTGAAATACATATTTACAAATGAGTAGGTATTATTATGTAAATAATTACCAAAGTCTAAAATTAACTAAATAATTAAATAGTTCTAATGAGGATTTTATAAAGTAACCTTCATTTTTTTTTGCAATAGTGTATAAAGTCATTAAATGTTTTTATCACAAATTCATAGACCACATGAAGTTTGAAATTGTTTTTGTACGTTAATTCTCTAATTAGAAATTCGTATTAATTATTTATGTTTTTGTTTCATATTTAATTAATATGAATGTTAAATTTATTTTTATAGCCGGTTCTTAATTTATCATAAAACCATATTTACGTCATTTAATTGTATAGTAAAGAAGCCGACACGCGGTTGTAGATCCGTTGCCAACCTAACTAGTTATTATAATTTTCAGCCTGGATTTTCTCACTGCAAGATAAATACCTCTCCACTGTCCTTTCATCTAAATACTTACAAAAAATAAATCCAATAAATCAACCACAATATCATGATCATCTAAAAACCATTTCATCGATATCGACACAAAAATTTCCCGTATCCCATCCCTACGTTCCTGGGGCGGAAGTAGTATAATTGTGGCGCGTCTTCCCCTCACTAGCCAGTCCCGAACGAAAAAGTTCACTTTACTTGTTTCTTACCATTCATATTATTACTAAGGTTGTGCTTATTATCAACTTAGTAACAAGTTGGTTTCATTGCGGTAGCAATATAAGTAAGATAGATAGAAATGTTTTTTTTTTTATATTAGAAAAAAAAACACATATTCGCAGAGGTTTCTGTAAGGAATTTAAAAATGTTTAAACAAAACCATATCTGGTGGATCTTACGTCTTTTTGGTATAGCTGATTTTTTGGAATAGATCGGTGAATAATATTGTGTTTAATTATGCATAACTACTGCTAGCTTGTACAGACGCCAGCACATCAACCCATACCAAACTGTCAAATTTTCTCAATTGCATATGAACCTTATCTATTTGTGAGAAAGTTGAAAATCTATCAAATAAATTTGACAAGTTGTTGTAGCTTGATGTGCTGGTCTCTGTGCATATGCTACAATTTATTTCAAATAAACTATTTACAGACCTATAACTTTTAAACTAAAAAAAAAACAAATTCCCCCACATTTTCGTCAACTGGGAATGTGCCCAAGAGACTGGCGGCATTGCCACGTTGGATGGCAATGCTTAACCTTTGTCCGAGTATACTACTCATATTTTTTGTTGTAAGGTAAGTAAGGTTGTAAAGTAAGAAAGTACAAACACATTGATACTTGCACAAAGTCAAAGCATTTATTTCAATTAAACCATTTGCAGGCACTTTTGAATAGTCAAAGAGTCAGTTAGTTAGACAGAAAGTTGAAGCTAGTTGCTCGTTCCAAAACGTAGGGTAGGTCTCTATGGAGAAGAACGAGCAAGAAACTCCACGGACACTCTTTTCAATCAAGCTTTTACAAAATCCAGGCTACATTATTCTTGTTGCTTCTATATGTGAAAACAATGTAAGTGAAGAGAAATCCAAAACATTCTAATTAAAAATAAATTAATATAAAAGCCATGGCAGTTAAGAGATGACCAATCTCAACTGACAGCGCCCGTTCACGAACATGACGCGCGGATCAGCACCACTTAGCTCAACCATTTTGAAGGGAACCGAATGATCTAACCCACACGCCACCATCAGCGAGACATTTAAGAGAGCATGACAATGCTCTCAACTGCCATGCTCATTTATGTCAAACACATTGAATAAATAAATGGCTCCATAGTTCTCACATTTACATAATAATTGAAATAGTGCTATTAATTAATACAAAGTCAAAATTTCCAATGTATGTAAGTATTTCACGCACGGTGTCAAACCTGTAACTGGGCTATGTACACCACCATTATAATGACCCAATTTCCTTTGTCTTTTTACGTCATTATTTCATATTCTCTGTCTCTTAAGATACAGGTCTCCTAGTTAAAGAGACACGGTTTATAATTTTGGTTATGTAGATATTCTTGTCACCAAATTTTTGTTACATGTGTACAAATGATACAAGTATATTAGTTACTCTACCACTGTTATGTTTATTCTGTGTCTCATCATCATCATGTCAACCTTTAGACCCCCACAGCTGGGCATAGGTCTCCTCCAAGGGGCGGCAGTAATCGCCATGCTTGGCCGATGCATGTTGGCGATCGCAGTAGGTGTTATGGTACTCAGAAAGACGCTGCTGCCCATCCTCTGGTCAATATCCCTCTGTCGCCTTCTATGACACCCACGGGCAGAAATGGGCTGGTGCTATTCGCGACCGGCACCATACGGCTTATTAATTTATTTATTAACTAGCTTTTGCCCGCGACTTCGTCCGCATGAATGTCGGTTATAGTGGATGCAGACGAAGTCGCTGATAACAAACTAGCCTATTTCCTTCCCCAGGGCTCAAGCCATTTTCATAACAAATTTTATCAAAATCGGTTCAGCCGTTTCATCGTAAAAGCGTAACAGACAGATTATATTAGTATGGATTACTTTTTGGAAATATAAACGATTTTTTTTTATTGTTAGACAAACATGAACTATTTAAACAAGAAACTTGCGTAAGTAAAAAGATTATTAAGTACTTGAGACTGAAAAATAATGAAGTTCCGTTGTATGTACGTTATTATGTTGTTTCGTAGAATTTGTGGTAAAAACTGGTGTTCCACTTAATGTTCAGATGGAGTTAGTAAAACTACCGCGCGTGCGCTGAGTAGCTCTTTGTTAGAGTAGAGCGGTGCTCAAAGTTTTTGCTAATAAGTAGTGTCTTTGGCGAAGCAACATTCCACTTCCACACCACCACCACTCCACTCCACTCCACTCCACTTTGTTCCTTTATTTATATTTATATATATAATATATATATATTATATGTTTATATCTATTTTATATAGGTATGTTGTAAACTATACATACATAATTTAATGTTTGGTATGTAACCAAACATTAAATTATGTATGTATAGTTTATATATTCGTAAGTTTATATCTTTTTAACTTTTGTAATATATTTTTTTTTCATATGCACCTGCCATGTTATCTCTTCACCATCCTTGGTTAACTGGTAGAGAATGCCTAAGGCATTAAGTCCGCCTTTGTACCTTTGTGCATGAAGTATAAATAAATAAATAATTAAATGTTGCAAGCTGGCCACCGGCCCTTTTCATTAATTGTGAAAATCTTTAAGACATATTTCCGTTTGAAAACCAGATGCCAAGTCAAACGCAGGGGACATGGTTGGTACAGTAGCTGAGTGATTGGCTGCTGCTCTGCGTGATGCGGCTTCGATTCCCGTACGGAAAAAATCTGTATGGCCTACAGGCTTTATGGAGGGCGTTTCGCTTCGCGAGACAACGCTTTCGTTGGTGGTCCACAGCTATTCCTTTAACTCATCCTAGGATCAATAAACCCATTACCCTCAAAACCTCCCCTGTTCACGTCAAGGTGTGCAAGAATACTGACCACTAAGAGCTGACGAGCTTCCTAAAGTCGAAGATTACTCGAGGTTCTGTCAAGAAGTAGCAAGGTACACGTGTAATTACACAAGTCCTTAAATAATATTTTCAAAAGTAAGTATGGAGTTTCTTGCTCATTCTTGAAAGAAGCTATCTTTTCGAAGGGGCAACTAAGTTCAAAAATGCCTTTAAATATTTTGACATTATCTTTGTTTTTATCTTTGGCAGGCGTAGACACAGAAAAATACTTATATAATACTCGACGGTGCAATGTAGACGTTGTTGCAAACTTTACTTAAAATCATTCTCTCTATTTATGGTTATTAAAATCGGTTGCGTAGTTTAAAGATCTTAATCGTATAGAAACAGAGGTGGGATTTGCAGCAATAGAAGATCCATGGAATATGGGGCCAATCAATTACCATCAACTGAACACCAAATCTAGACTTCATGATGCTTATGTAAAATTCGTGATATTATAAAATTCACTACCATTTTCCCCAACCTGGGAATCAAACCTAAGACTTCAAACTCAACAGTAGTGCTTACGACCACTAGACTAACAACACCAACAATTCTCTTGACAACGTAAGAAGTCCCATTTGACGTTTCTTCTTTCGAACTAGTACGTAAGAAATTGAAAAATAAAAATAAAAATTCATAATCCTAATTAATTACTATGTTACCTATACACTATAACAACGAGTATCATTCGTAAACATCAAGTTTAACTTTATTTTGAAAAAAAAAATGCACTCAAAAACACTAATTAATCGTTGATTCAGATAATTATGATATGTCAAAACGGACTTCTTAGATTGTCAGAAATATAGTAATTGTTTGTTTTTTTGTCCAATAAGAAATTTAATAAGATTTTTCTCCAAAACTTTGAGACACACGGTAAAACAAAAGTCAGTTACGACAATCGTCCGTTACAGTTTGTCCATCAACTCGGTCTTCCGGTGAAAAAGATAGCTATACACAATATCTGCTAAGTTAAACCGAGACGGCGATAGTTTCACCTGTCTCAGACACTTTTTGTTCTACAAAAGTTTTTTAAGTTTTTAATTACGATGGTGAAATGGTGCTATATCGGTGAAGTGAGTTATTATCGGCTTAGATTATTTAAATATAGGTTGAATTCACATAGGGGCACTTGGCTTAGTAAAAACAGTACAGCCGAACAGTCAAGGTTAAGCTACGCTTGCCGCGGTCAATCTGTGGATGGGTTACCATCCATTTCATACTGAGACCCCTTTGTGCCTCGGAACGCATGTCAAGCCAGTAGTCCCAGCTGACATTCGTAGATGTTTGGTAGTCGTTATGGGTAGTCAGAAGCCAGAAAGTCTGACAACTAGTCTTATCAAGGAGTATCGTGTTACCCAGTAACTAAGTTGTGGGCAGACAGGCAGTCGCTCCATGTAAAACACTGGCATTTAGCTGCATTCGATTACACAGGAAGCAGACCCCACCATACTTGGGAAATGACTAAGCAGATGATGATGCGGTTGGACTCCACGTCTTAGCGCGTACGTTGCGCACAGGGGGCCAAGTCCGCTATTTTTATAATTCCGTCATTCCAACACAATCCCATTGTCTTTTTGCTAAAAGTTCATAATCTGCTAAATTCATAATAGTCGATCATTGGTCGATCATTGACTGCACAATGATGTTCTAATGGTAGGTCACTGATCAAAGGAACTGTCAAAATTTTAGCAGAATACCGCCTAAGTCAGTCATTCAGTTGTCATTTTGTACGAGATTACCATTCTATATCATTTCTTTCAATGGCGTGTCAGTGGTTGACCATTGGAAAGTCATAATGACGCCATTATATTAGTAGGTTACCAAACTTGTCAAAATCAACAATTATGAAATCAATGATAGACCATTCTGACACCATTGTAATAGCAGAATTGAGGCCCAGGAGGGATGAATATCATTCGATTCACCCCAGCTCAAGAAAGGCCAACAGTGACTTGGCGGTACTGGTTATCTCTTGAAATATACCTGGGTTACCGAAGTACTTTCTCTATATGAAGCGACCTCAGGGCAGTTCAGAAGCACATGGACAGGGCCTCAAGTCTGCTATTACAATAGTGTCAGAATGTTCTATCATTTATTTCATAATTGTTGATTTTGACAAGTTTGGTAATCTACTAATATAATGGCGTCATTATGACTTTCCAATGGTCAACCATTGACACGCCATTGGAAGAAATTATATAGAATGGTTATCTCGTACAAAATGACAACTGACTTAGGCGGTAATCTGCTAAAATTTTGACAGTTCCTTTGATCAATGACCTACCATAAGAACGTCATTGTGCAGTCATTGATTTTAATTCGACCGACCAATGATCGACCATTATGAATTTAGCAGATTACTAACTTTTAGCAAAATGACATTGGGATCGTGTTGAAATGACGATATTGGATACTTGGGAAATGGCTAAGCAGATGATGATGCGATTGGACTCCACGTCTTAGCGCGTACGTTGCCTACAGGGGGCCAAGTCTGCTATTTTTATAATTCCGTCATTCCAACACAATCCCATTGTCTTTTTGCTAAAAGTTCATAATCTGCTAAATTCATAATAGTCGATCATTGGTCGATCAATGACTGCATAATGATGTTCTAATGGTAGGTCACTGATCAAAGGAACTGTCAAAATTTTAGCAGAATACCGCGTAAGTCAGTCATTCAATTGTCATTTTGTACGAGATTACCATTCTATATCATTTCTTTCAATGGCGTGTCAGTGGTTGACCATTGGAAAGTTATAATGACGCCATTATATTAGTAGGTTACCAAACTTGTCAAAATCAACAATTATGAAATCAATGATAGACCATTCTGACACCATTGTAATAGCAGAATTGAGGCCCTGGGGGCCAAGTCTGCTATTTTTATAATTTCGTCATTCCAACACGATCCCATTGTCATTTTGCTAAAAGTTCCGTAATCTGCTAAATTCATAATGGTCGATCATTGGTCGGTCGAATTAAAAGCAATGACTGCATAATGGTTCTAATGGTAGGTCACTGATCAAAGGAACTGTCAAAATTTTTGCAATTCAGTTGTCATTTTGTACGAGATTAGGTACCATCTATATCATTTCTTTCAATGGCGTGTCAGTGGTTGACCATTGGAAAGTCATAATGACGCCATTACATTAGTAGGTTACCAAACTTGTCAAAATCAACAATTATGAAATCAATGATAGACCATTCTGACACCATTGTAATAGCAGAATTGAGGCCCAGGAGGGATGAATATCATTCGATCCACCCCAGCTCAAGAAAGGCCAACAGCGACTTGACGTTACTGGTAATCTCTTGTAAGATACCTGGGTTACCGAAGTACTTTCCCTATATGAAGCGACCTCAGGGCAGTTCAGAAGCACTTGGATAGCTATCTCGTCTACCTATATGCAGGCTTTGCACAGTCGACTGTCGGTAATTCCTATAACGGAGTAAATTCACGTAGTATGTATCATACAATGAACATTTTAGAAAATAACATCAAATTTTTTTGTGTTGATGGGTTAAAACTTTTCCATTAAGACCTCTTTCCAAGTTGATGAAAAATATCGTGAGGAACCAGTGAGCAAATGTGGATCATGTATGCCCCAGAGATCTAACACAAGCGTGCAAGCATAAAGAAGGTATTTTCTTCAAGTAGATTTTTTAATTTGCAGTTTGACTATCCTATAGAATTTTAATATAAAATACCATACTCATACTTTAAAGATTAATAACACTATCTATCATTATCTTGATATTAAAAGTGCAAAAGAGAGTTTGTTTGTTTCGCTTTCACTGTTGAATTACTAAACCGATTTTGATGTAATTGGGCACAGACCCCTAAGAAAGGAGACGACTTATTCCGAGCCCAGGAGATCATTAACGGCGATTATTCAATCATCAGACAACTTAACGGTAAACAAATGTTTGACAGCTTTCGTATGGAAATTATGTCCTAATTATTTATTCTATAGATAAAAAATATCTGACTATTGGAAAATCAGCCCTAAGATTTACAAAAGTAACACGACGTCGTCTAGGTATATCAGCTGTGACCACCGCACTCCCCTCACCCCTGTAGTGGGGTGTAAAGGGATGCACAGACACCTGTCACTAATTATACACGATACTGATCTTTGACCCTGTGGCACGTGGATAGAACAGGCTTAGTTGGATGGGGAAGAATATCAAATGGATTGAGGTTTCTCTATTGTGGTATTGTTGTCTGTCAAATGAATGGTCAGTATATTTTAATTTAAGCAGTGGATCTGTAGTGCTAATGGTAAGCTTAAAATCTAGCCTTATTTGACGACTACCTTCTATCCCTGACTTCACAATAAAACGTCATTAATTATTCTATTGGCAGCCTTATTTAATTAGTCTTTTTTTAGTTTGATAGTTATAGGCTTTCCTTTTCAACCGACTTCAAATAAGGAGGAGGTTATCTATTCGTCTGTTTTTTTTTTATGTTTGTTACCTGATTTCTTTGGACTGGGTGAACCGATCTTTTTTTATTTGAAAGCTAGTGCTTCCCGTGTGGTCCCATTTTAATTTGGTCCTGTTCTGACAATGGTATCCATGAGAAAACCGTATAAGTCTTAAATTTGCATTAAGTATGTGTGCGATTTGTTACGCGATTTCTCCGGCAAACGTAAACCGATTTTGAAAATTCTTTTTTTTATGCTTCAGGGGTGGTTCCATATAAATTTTATCGAAATTGATTCAGCACTTTTTGAAAAATCAACAAATACCCAAAAATTTTACATAGACGACGTTTTAGTTTCATCAATCTTTGTAGTAGTTAACTTTCAATCTCTTCTTAATAGATTTGTATGAGAAGGAGGTACTAAAAAGCGGAAAATAAAAGCTTTTTACAAAAAAGACAACCGCCTTCAAAAACTAAAAAGTGAAAAAAAACTTTAGCACAGAACACACATTGACTTTAGTTTCGGAAGTCGGTGGCAATACAAAACAACAAACAGAACAAAGCCACTGAATTTCGAAACTAAAGTCAATGTGTGTTCTGTGCTAAAGTTATTTTTCACTTTTTGAAGGCGGTTGTCTTTTTTGTAAAAAGCTTTTTTTTATTATTTGTTTGAATATTTTACTGACGCCAGCATATCAAGTCATATTAAACTGTTATTACAATTATCCCAATTGAATATTAATCTTATTCTTATGATATAAAGTTGAAAATGTATCGAAAAAATTTGACAGATTGGTTTAGCTTGATGAGCTGGCTTCTGCGCATTTTTTCACAGAAATAAATAATTAGATTGTAAGATATTCTAAGTATGTTCAAATTTTAAAAGATTTCATTGAAAAAAAAGCATATAATTATTGACAAAGGATCTCCAAATCGGGGTAAAAATTATCCTGTGTTAAACAATATCATTATCTTTATATGTGCCAATGCCAACGATTCCCTTGTTTTGAAACTAAACTAAAATTAGACAATTGGCATCTCTTACTGCCATTCAGCTGAAGAAAAGCTTTTTACAAAAAAGACAACCGCCTTCAGAAACTAAAAAGTGAAAAATAACTTTAGCACAGAACACACATTGACTTTAGTTTCAAAATTCAGTGGCTTTGTTCTGTTTGCTGTTTTGTATTGAAGGCGGTTGTCTTTTTTGTAAAAAGCTTTTTATTTTCCGCTTTCTAATACCTCCTTCTCATCCAAATCTATTAAGAAGAGTATGAAAGTTAACTACTACAAAGATTGATGAAGCTAAAACGTCAACTATGTAAAATTTTTGGGTATATGTTGATTTTTCAAAAAGTGCTGAATCAATTTCGATAAAATTTATATGGGACCACCCCTGAAGCATACCCTATCCGTAAAAAGAAGAATTTTCAAAATCGGTTTACGTTTGCCGGAGTAATCGCGTAACGAATCGCGCACATACTTAATGTAAATTTAAGACTTATACGGTTTTCTCATGAATGCCATTGTCAGAATTAAAATGGGATCACACGGGAAGCACTAGCTTTCAAACAAAAAAAGAATCATCAAAATCGGTTCACCCAGTCCAAAGAAATCAGGTAACAAACATAAAAAAAAATGAAAAAAAAAAAATACAGACGAATTGATAACCTCCTCCTTTTTTGAAGTCGGTTGAAAAGGACGACGACAGATAAAAACTAAATAGATTACATACTCTTATAATCAGCATCAAGAACTGTCTTTTTTTTTAAAGGTCTTTTTTGAAGGTTTAATAAGTGTGTAGTTAAAATACTAATAGCTAACCTATCCCTATAATTATACCATATTGTAGTAGCTTTCATTAATTATCCAATTAGATAGAATTCCAAACTGAAAACTTGTACACCGCCAAGCATTTAAATTGATGAAATAACACTCCATTCTACTAACAAAGCAATTTAAATATTTAAACACTATTTACCTTATTTAAATGATTTATAAATAGTTTTCGTAACTTTTTATAAATCATTCGCTCAATAAGCATTTTTACTCCTTAGGATTTTCTTTTTTGGAGGAGTTCATAACGCACCTACCACGGAGGTGCGTTATGAACTCATAAAAACCATTCTTATAATTATTTGCATCGTACGGGAATCGAACCCATGACAAAATGTATGTAACCCCCCATGTAACTATTAATCACTCAACCTATAAGCAAACTGTGTGGTCACTGCTACTACACAAAATCTAACTGATTGCTAATTTCAACTACCTACTTAATTTAACACGTACTCGTAATATAATTATGTATATTCTATTCTTTACTGTACTTCCAGGTTACTCTGGCTCACACACTAATTTATTGTGGTTGCAGTATGAGGAATGGTTGTTCATTGTTTCAATATTTGTAAATATGTGAACACTATGATGTATACATAACTTAAATTAGCTGTCATTTCTAGATTTAAATACTTTGTGCTTATTTTAATATAGTGGTTTTTATGCAAGGTATTCACGTACAATTATATAATTTCTGTAAATACAAAATATTGTAAACATTTTCTTTTAAAAGAGTAAGTATTGAGTTTCTTGTCCATTCTTCTCCATACGAATCTACCTACGGCAACTAGATTCAAAGGACAATGCCAGAAACTCTATAGAACTTTGCCCCACTCAATAAAAGTCATGTGCAATATGTAGCATCTTACTGTTTATTTATTGCTGATAACTACACATTAGTCTTAGTGACTGTAGAACAAGCGGTTTCCGTTTAAATCTAAAAACAATAATGACATTGATTATAGGTTAAATTGTATTTGAGCTAAAATGAGTTTGTATTTTGTGGGTAGTTATTTCGTAATCCGCAAGTTCTAAAGAAAAACAATTTAGTATAGAAAGGTTCTATATTCATTACAATTATTTTCATTAATTTATTTTTCTGTACATGGGTGGGGCAGGATCTGGCATTGTCATTTATAATATGACGTTCAAAAGTGTCTTTTAATGGTCTAATTGAAATAAATGATTGGACATTGACTTTGACTTTAGTAAAAATAACCAATTTTACTTATAAAATAAAGTTTTTGAAAAATTTATAGTTTTCTTCGAGACTGCACTTTCTTTGAGAAAGCGCGTGCACGCGTTTATGTCTTTCACAAAGAAACTTTTACTACCCGAGTCCGATCAATTTCATAAACCTATTGACCGTCTCATTTTGTCTACATAAGTTCCTATCTATTCTCTACTTAACCTTTTCCGAACTATGTTGGAGTCAGTTTCCAGTCTTACCAGATGCATCTGAATATCAGTGTTTTACATAAAGGAACTGCCTGTCTGAACTCTATTGAACAACCCAGTTACTGGGTAACACGATAGTCCTTGGTTAGACTGGTTGTCAGACTACATAATGACTATCATTATGAATGACAGCCGGGAGCAACGACTTTACGTGCTTTTCGAAACATGAAGGAAACTCGGTATGAGATGGATGGTCACCCATCCACAGAACGACCGCGGCAAGCGTAGCTTAACCTTGACAAATAGATCCATTTTTTTTTCTTTTCTCGTTCGTAGGGGTTTTGAGTATATATAGAATATATATATATAGAATAAAATATATATTTATATATATATAGATAGAATTGTATAGAGCATGCTTACATCAGTTCTGTTCAAATTCAGAGACATTACTAAATTATCTCTATAAGACTCATATTGGACACATTCCATCAATAAGTGTTGTAGCTCCTTGACAACTTCACATTTCTCAAAACACAAAGAAGAAGAAGAAGAAGAGAAGAGAAGGCAATTTTTTTGCATGGAATGTGTCCAGATCTGATTCTAAGAGCAGTAAAATCGATCCTGTATCTCGCACTGCTACTGAGAACATCCTAATGGAAAAACCAAAAACTGAATAATACTCTGCTTAACCTAGGAATCGAATTCCACACCTTATATTCCACAATCGCGTAAACTACTTAACCAACGTGCAATTGGGGCAGATACTTGAATAATAAATCAATTAAAACTATTTTTTTTTTGTTTTCAAGTTCAGAATAATAATCTTTAATCCTTAAGCAACCAGAACGTTATGGCAAATAATAAGTTTTTTAATTAATTAACTTCTTATACCGTAACTTAATTAAAACTTAAGACAATTATAATTAACGGCGGAAGGCTAATGGTATGCTTGAAGTAACTTAAAACGGAGTTTTTTACTCTTAAAATCACAACTGAGTCTCGGTTGTGGTAATATAAAATCATAAAGCACAATGATTTAGTATACCTAAGTGTAACATGAATTTTTTAAGTTATTTTCTTTGAAACTACTAAAATTCATTTAATTGAGAAACTGAGAAGGTTGGGCTCTCTGCTATTATGACTTTGTAATCACCAACTGTTTTCTTTCTCATAAAGGCCGGGCCAAACTGTTATAAACAAACTTCCAACAGGGGTCACCTAAGTGGGAGGCTTGTGGAGCCCACGGTTGGCGTTTGCGTCCACACTGGTTTACAACAAGGCTCCCACCTCAGTGTGTTGTCGACTCTTTGTTTACAACAGCGGTCTCCACACACGGTTTACAACGCGCGTCCGTCCACAGAGGTTGTTGAAGTTCAAATAAATTTTTGTTGCAAACAAGTGTTTACACTGTTGTAAACCGCCGGTGGAGACCGATATGGAGGGCTTGTTTACAAAATTCTGGCAGGGGTTTAAGTACTTACGTAACTTTGTGATATCACCAATTCAGCAGCTGCTTACAACCACTTTATACTAGTATTATAAATAGTTAAAGTCTGTCCTCTGTGATCCTTACACTTATTTCGAAAAATATGTCTGAGCATTTTTACGATTGGCTTCAGAAGCTTACAGACTAAACTGTAAATGCAAAATATTGAACACATTTTTTTTAAAGAGTAAGTATGGAGTTTCTTGCCCATTCTTTTCCATACGAAACTACCTTCTGGAAGGGGCAACTAGAATCAACTTTTTTTATGACGTTCAAAAGTGCCGTTTAATGGTCTAATTGAAATAAATGATTTGACTTTGACTTTGACTTTAACTGATAGTGTGAAGAGCTAGAATAATGCAACCAGGATTTTGTCATCATAATCATCATGTCAACCTTTAGACGCGCACTATAGGACATAGGTCTCCCCCAGACCTGTGTCGGTCCCACACCGCTTTCATCCAGTGGCCTGCTGACTTTGCATCTGTCAGTGCGTGGCCGCCACCCTAAGACCTTTGTGCCCTATCGGTCATCATCTCTACGGGCAATGTACCCAGCTCACTGCCACTTGAGTTTGGCTTTTATTATTTTTGGTATATCGGTGACTCTGGTTCTCCTGCGGATCTCCTCATTCCTGATTCGATCCTGCAGAGAAACTCCGTGCATAGCTCTTGATATTTAAAAGAGTATCCCTAGATAATCTTGCTCGTTTTGCATAGAGAGTTCTCTATACAGAAGAACGTCAGGATTATCCAGCCACGTAGGCAGACCAGGTGCCTACGTTTTGGAACTAGCTTCAACTTTTCTGAGTGACCAACTCATTGGGAATTCAAAAGTGCTTGTCAGATGACTGATGATCAGACTTTCTGGCTTATGACTTCCCATAACGACTGACAAAGATCTACGAAAGACAGACGGGACGAATGGCTTTACGTGGTTTTATATGCCAAAAGTGCCTGTAAATGGTTTAATTGAATTAAAAGACTTAGAGACACGCTGGAAGGCTATAGACCGATGATCATGATGGCATTTAGAGCAGCAAGTAACCAACCAAAATCTAGAGTTTACAAAAAAACTTAATTACTAACTTCAGACATAGCACAAGATTTATAACTAAATTATTTCTATTTTACCGTAGTTATTTGGCGAACATTAATCATTTGAACAGACATATATAAAAGGATAAAAAACTAATAACTACTCTCAGGCTGGTTTGCACCAGTCAGGGTTATTTTTAAACTCTTAGTTAGTTGCTACCAAGGGCTTGTTATAAATTACATTTAGTTATTTAACCCAGCTGACTCTAAGTTGAGTTTATGGTGCAAGTTGGCCTTAGAATCACTATAGTGAAGGATGTGGTGTGTGATGATGAATTTGCTTCATATCTCAAAACAGATTATAGTTCTTTAGAAATTACAGGCTGATAGTTTAAAACCTTGTACCTGCTACCTAAGGCCACCCAGTGGTTTGCTGATGTGCTGGGCTGCCAAACATACAAAGATGTCTTTTTTATATATTTTTTTTACAGTCAGGCCGATTCGTACTGGATCTTGGAGAAGATGACTTCCTCAGGAATTGGCGAGATGAGGAAAAACATCGGGGAAAATGGAGGAAATGAGGGGAAGTCTTTGCTCAGGAGTGGGACAGAAATGGTTAACAAAAAAAAATAAAAGACGACTTTCTTTTATTTTTGTAGCGCTGTATCAAATCTAACAAATTAGAAATGTGTAATTATACCAAAAGCCCCCTAGAATAATATGCTTGCAAGCGGTTGATGAGCAATGCTTGTTGGCGATAAAACACAATAAACTGTTCTACACTGTAAAAAATCTTCTCGGTGAATTTAACTAAAGCATGCTCGTGGTAAGCTGTCTATCCTAAGCATCTTAAGGTCTATGATGTAGAAATCTTCCTCTTGCTCTACTTAACAAGAGGTATCGTGTTTACCAGTAACTGGGTTGTGGAGGCTGGCTCCACATAAAACTCTGATCTTCAACGGCAACCGGTTAGACTGGAAGCCAACCCCAACATACTCTGGACAAGGCTAGGCAGATGAGACCGTCAGGTAGACTGACAGCTCACTTCACGAATTAAATAGAGATAGACGTCAAGAATAATACTACAAGGTCCCGTGACTTGCTTCAAGTACTCATTGCCAATTACCAATATACCTCCAATCAAGTACATAATGAAAGCCTATAATTACAAGTACATCTACAGGCTCTATGTACAGGAAAACCGTATGAGGATAATCACACACACCACATCCTTAAAACAAAACCTATTATAACAATAATGGTTGATGACAGAGCCACGAAAATTCACAGTAATAGCAGTTTTCCGTCCTCCAAATAATATACTAGCATTTTACATAAGGACGGCTTACATAAGGCAGTATTAACATATGTGTGCGTGCGCAGGCTAGTCGCGAGTCGCTGCGCCGGAGTCGGTTATGTTCCACTCAATCGCATTTGAGTCGTGGCCATTGCCGCGAACGGACGCGCGGACGCTGAAAAAACAATAAGAAACAGTGCTTGTGAGTGCCTGTGGAACACGAGTGTTAGAAAGTTCAGTTTAACCAAGTTTTTTTACACGCAAATAAATTTTTAATTTACATTTTTTTTTCTAATCTGGAAAAAGTTTGTTACGTGAAACTGGTTCGACCGTTTTTCCGGTGCAGGTACGTTTTTTGTTGTAACTGAATTCCGCTTAGTTTTTTACTTGTTATGAAAGGTTTTTTAGCGTTTCCAGACTTTTATATGTAAATATTATTTAATTATAAATGTGTCTTGCTTATAACTTGTGTACATTTTACGGTTGAGACTATTTTTATTTGTATATTTGCTGAAATGTTTGTTAAGACTGTAAATTCGAAATCATTTATGCCTCAGATCTGAAATATGTAGTAGCAGAAATATTTTCTTCACCAGTAATTTTTAAGGTAATTTGATTTGGAACCTTATTTTCCCAACCTAAACTTACTCAAATCGTTCTAAGAGAACAAGATATTAGTAACTATAAATTTGAGTAATAAGATTCTTATAAGCTGATGTCTGATTCATCGACAAAACTCAAGGCTTTTGATCTTGAAAGTCATTGTAATCAGGCTTCTTGTTTGTAAGGGGGTAAGCAGAAGAATAGGGAACGCTATGACTAAGTAACTTGTAGCAAGATCAGATGAGAAAAATATATTCTCCTAAATCTGAAAGTTTTGCCAAGAAGAAGTGTAGGTATGTTAGAAGACAAACATAACGCTCTTAAGAAAGCAGAAACGAATAAGAAGAAAATTTTCGTATAAGAAAGAAAACGATAATTCCTGTAAGATGAAATATTCAAATAATCATGTTCTAACTATGAGTTATAATAAAATAATCACGGTTTATACTACGTTGAAAAAGATTCGGGCTTCGAACGAGTCAGATAACTTATCTGAAGGATATATATTTCAATTTAACATATTTTCCATAAAAAAGCTGCTACTCCGCCATATGTATGCCTCCGTTAAGAGTTAGCGATTAAAAAAAGCACTTCAAAAAGAAACTTTCCTAAACCCTTATTACCTACAGTTTCTTTAAAAATCGGACACATATATAAACCTATAAATTTACAAAAACAAATTTCATATTAAAACGATTTAAGAAATATCAGGAATTAGAAACAGATATTTATCATTATTACTTTATATTCCTGTAGTATTCATGAGAGTTCATTATCATGTCATCAATATAGAAGCTACAAGTAAATAATTAATTGACAAAAACATTTTCTAGAGACTACTTTAAAGTGTTTAAATTGAAAGGTATTGATGTGAATTTTCATATTATTAATACTGAGTTAAAAATAGCGTTATAACAGTCTAAACATTCAATTATTTTAACGTACAACCCAATGGGTCCCTCTATATGACCAGCGACATCGTGACAGGCCCAGGCGGAGATAGCGGGACGATCTAGATTCCTTTGACAAAGACTGGTCCCAAAAAGACCCCAATGTCCCAAACTCTCCTTCCAATTCTCTGGAAGGAGAGTAGAAAGCCTTTTACCTGCAGTGGGAAAATTCATGCTAATAATAAATTGACTAGGCCCGTGGGGTTGTCGACATGGGGGATGTGGATCATTGTGCCGATAGTTGTTACAGGCTTAATTTTGGCACAATGGCTTAATTTTCAAGAGTCACGATCAATATCTAAGGCGGCTCTATATAGACGGCTGCGTCAAGGGTTTGATTCAGAAGGCAGTAGGTAGATCTGGACACGGCCCGTAATATTGTTAGGAGTTTTCTCTCTCTGGAGCCCTAACCGTCGCTAGCTTGGACTATTATTTATTTTCTGAATGTTAAAATAATAAATGAGAATAATAATATTCACGAACCAATAAAATATATTTCAAACGCTTACCTAACGTAACTGCAACAGTTTACGTAAACCTTCATAACACTTTTTATCCGACGGCGAACGTTTTCTTGCACAAAATGTTTGGTAGGTACTTACCTTCTTGATTGTGGAATGTTCTGGAATATGATTTCAATAGTTATCTATTTATTTATTTTGTTGTAATGAAAACAGAAAATAATTGGGAAAGAGAAAGACAGTTTCTATAGGAATGACATTTCTTTTCTTGCTATAAGATTTCAGGCTCTATAGCTAGTACGGTCGAACAAGCTAATTGGTTTACAGGCAAAAATATTCATCTTTCTAGTACATTAATATTATATGTGTTTATTTTATTTTTTTATCTTTAGTACGTAGGTACCAAGGATACCTACGTGCTCGAGATAAGAAAATGGAATAAAATAACATATTGTGAGTGTAGTAGGAACATGAATTTTTCAATTCATAATGTACTTTCTAAGTTTATCTTGTTCATCACGGACTTTGATGAAGTAATTGATTGACAAAGGAATACTTCGTAAGAAAATCTGAATTTATCTAATGAATATAAGTCAGAAACCGACTTGAGCAAGCGTGCTGATCAATGCCTTTTTCCTGAAAAAGAACAAATAGTTAGGTACTTATTATTTTTTTATGTATATGCGCGTGATTTAGCAAGTCCTGAATAAGTGTATTTCATTGTAGCAATCACAGTCTTTCAATTAATACCTAATTTCAGTCATTTTCCCTTCAATTTTAAAATTATACATACTTTAAAATTAATTTGACAGAAAACTGGGTAACTACAAGTTACAAGATATTGGTCAAGAAGCTTATAGATAAAAATGGAGGCAACACTTTAAACACCTAAGTGCAACTAACTGTGGGCAGACGCTCCCTTTCTGAATGCATACATAAGATAAAGAAAACATATATCACTGTCTCGTTCTTATGTATGCATTCAGAAAGAGAGCGTCTGCCCACAATTGTTTTCACTTAGGTATTTAGAGTGTTGCCTCCACTTTTATCTATAAGCTTCTTGATATTGGTGCTCTTATCCTGTCTAGAATATAATATCACGGAGGTTAAATACTTATTGACCTCTTTGATTATTTTGTAAGTATGTAACACATTTAGTTCGGCATTTTCAATAAAGTCTTGTACTGAAAATGCTAATAGGAATATCTCATCATCTGCCTAGCCTTTTCCCAACTAATTGGGGTCGGCTTCCAGTCTAACCGGATGCAGCTGAATACCAGGGTTTTACATGGAGCTACTGCCTATCGGACCTCCATAATCCAGTCACTGGGTAACACGATATCCCTTGGTAAGACTGGTTGTCAGACTTTCTGGCTTCTGACTAACTTTAACGACTGCCAAAGATCTACAAACGACAGCCGGGACCAACGGCTTTACGTGCTTTCTGAGGCACGGAGGGAACTCGGTATGAAACGGATGGTCACCTATCCACAGACCGACCGCGGTTAGCGTAGCTTAACCTTTGACCGATCGATCTGTGCGGCTTTAGGAATATCTACACGTCCATATATTTACAGCGACCCTAAGGAGTGTGCTGTCGATGATGATGATGCGTTCGCCCGATATCAGCCAAGGCGATTTCTTCAGCTCCGATGTAGTTGTCATTCGTGACCTCGCAAATGGCTTATATAACCAATCTTCTTTTTGAACATCCACGCACATCTTCTCTACCACCATATCATTATTGAATCTTTCAGCTCCCTTCAAAATGGTTGAGCTGAATGGTGCTGCTCCACGCGTCATGTTCGATGTCAGAAGAGATCGGTCAACGCATAACTGTCATGGTTTTTGTCTTGATTCTTTTTTTATGTTTTGTATTGCTACATTACCTTCATTGTTTTCACATATAGGAGCAAGAAGAATAATGGTACCAGTATTTTGTAAAAACTTGATTTAAAAACAGTGTCCGTAAAGTTTCTTGCTAGTTCTTCTCCATAGAAGCCTACGTTTTGGAACGAGCTTAAAATAAAACCTAGTGGTGTCAAGTATCCAATTATATGTTGGTAAATCTTAGGGTTTATTGAAGAACCTCAGGATTTACAACAGCATAAACTTAACATCATAAGCATTTAGACCTCTTTTAAAATGCAAAACTTGTTACATTGTTCTCACATTGTACCCTTAGATTCAACATGAATGATGTACTTAACCTAAATTGGTAATATATTATTGATTTTAAAAGAGTGTTCATGGAGTTTCTTGCTCGTTCTTCTCCATAGAAACCTACTGTTTGGAACGAGCAACTAGCTTCATCTTTCTGACTGACTGACTCTGTCAATTCAAAAGTACCTGTAATTGATTTAATTGAAATAAATGGTTTTCAGTTTGAGTTTAAAACCAACAACAAAAACTCAACACGTAAAAATTATCAAATTTTCCGTAACTCCAACAAATGTTTTTGCTTTTAATAAAACAATTATGAGTAAACAGCACACCAGTAAAGCTATGGGAACTACACGTAACTTGAGACAAAGACTTTTAACCTAGAACCTGCGACAATGGCTCCCACACTTGAAGCGTTAGATAAAAAATGTTTTCACTTGCTTCTTGCTTATGTAAGAATAGCAGAATTTTAATGGTCAGTGTTTTGGGCGGATTATTGATGAAAAAGGTCGAAAATATTCTTTTTTATATTTTCAAAGGACTGCATAGAGTCAAAGTCAAAGCATTTATGTCAATTAAACCATTTACAGGCACTTTTGAATTGTCAAAGAGTCGGTCTATTAGTGAGAAAGTTGAATCTAGTTGCCCATTCCAAAACGAAAATAGGTCTCTATAGAGAAGAACGAGCAAGAAACTACACAAATACTTTTATCAAGTTTTTACAAAATACTGGTTGCATTATTCTTGTTATAAACAATGTAGGCAAAGAGCAAAATAAAACGATTAAAAAATATAACCAGGTGACCGTTCTCAAATGACAGTACCCGTTCACGAACATGACGCGTGGATCAGCACCAAGACTTATTTTAAATATCATCTAATATCGATGAGAGATATGGTAAATGCAAAATCAAAGTCAAAATCAAATCATTTGTTTCAATTTAAACGTCAAATGAGAAAAAAAAATATTCTAGTTGCCCATTCCAAAAGGTGGTTTTGTATGGAGAAGAATGGGCAAGAAACTCCATACCCATACCTACTTACTCTTTTAAAAATTATGTTAACAATGTTTGCATTTACAGGATTATATAGTATACGTGAATACGATGTACCTTACATAAAAAAACACTATATTAAAGTATGTATACAGATTAAGGAATGACAGCTAAGTTAGTTAAGTTAGACACCATAGTATTCACATATTTACAAATATGGTAAGCATCTTTTTTAATAGAGTAAGTATGGAGTTTTTTGCCTATTCTTCTTCATACAAAGCTACTTTTCTCATATATAATGTTCAAAAGAAAAACCATTAAAGCCTTTTAATGGTTTTTCTTTTAATGGTATTTAACTTTTACTATCAACTAGTATTAATTGATCTATGTTTATTTATTTATTTATTTACACTTCATGCACAAAGGTACAAAGTAATCAATATCATCCTAAACTATAACAATCAAATACTTTAAAGTTATCTAGCTTCATGTCAAGTGACAGTGTGGCACCTTTCGTTAGGTTTTTTATAGAAAAAAAAAGACAGCAAAAAGTACAATGGACGGTAGCACTTTCTAAAATGATCGGCGGCCGGCGCGCGCGCCGACGGCCAGTAGCGAATATTGTAAACAGCGGTTTTGATCTGTTGTGATCGGTTGATAATGTTCTTTGTAATGTTTTATTGATTTTAAAAGAGTGGTCAGTTTCTTGCTCGTTCTTCTCCATAGAAACTTACTGTTTGGAACGAGCAACTATCTTTAACTTTCTGACTGTCTGGCTCAACACATATGTGTCTGTAAATGGTTTTGAGTTTGGTTTTAATGTTTTTGGTATATCGAAAATGAATTACTCTTATTCAATTTGGGTTTAATAGTATTGATTGTTTTGTAGATATTACGCGATGGAGGTTTTTCAATAAATAGTACTTTTTATTTATCTTTCTTGTTGTAGGTATCAGAGCTTTGATGGATTTTTCCTTTTTGTATTGGTGAAACTTTTAAGTTAGTTAAGCTACCCAAATCAGGTAGTACAATAAGAAATAAACTTTATTGTAATTGAACCAGTGTTTTTAATTGGTTCCAAATATTTTTTATTTTCTCTGTTTTTTTTTTCTCTTTTTCACATGACTGAATTGTCGTCTAAGTTTTTCAGTACTGATGTATCTTAGTTACTCCTTATTTATGTAAGAGTCCGTGTTATGTTCATTGGAAGAGCACTGATTTCCAAGATACAGGTTTTTACCTAGTTTGGAAATCAGGAGTTCATTTAGGTTAGAAGCCCTAATATTATGTTTTTAGTGCTGAAACTGTAGTAGGCTAAGTTATGATTTTGTCCAATAAACGTTAATATTATTATTAAATATTATCTGTAAAGGATATTCGTATTTTTAGTTGTAGGTTCTTTTAGTTAGTTAGTATTACTATAGTGACTTTTCCAATTCGTTACTTTCTAAGTTTATCTTGGTCATCACTGCCATCAGTGAAGGAAACCTGGGTCTCAAGTCTGCTATTACAATAGTGTCAGAATGGTCTATCATTGATTTCATAATTGTTGATTTTGACAAGTTTGGTAATCTACTAAGATAATGGCGTCATTATGATTTTCCAATGGTCAACCACTGACACGCCATTGAAAGAAATGATATAGAATGGTAATCTCGTACAAAATGACAACTAAATGACTGATTTAGGCGGTAATCAGCTAAAATTTTGACGGTTCTTTTGATCAGTGACCTACAATTAGAACGTCATTGGGCAGTCATTGCTTTTAATTCGACCGACCAATGATCGACCATTATGAATTTAGCAGATTACGTACTTTTAGCAAAATGACAATGGGATCGTGTTGGAATGACGACATTATAAAAATAGCAGACTTGGCCCCCGGGACTTAGATTAATATAAGTCTGAAATCACCCATCCACCTTGGGCAAGCTTTTCAAGTTTTACTGAAGCCACAAAGGTCTTTTTTAACCAATTTATGACAATTTCGCACGTTATCTATGCACTATAGTACAACAGCTAACATTATTTTTGCAACATCATAACACTAAATTAGACTTACTAAGGTATATTTATTGAATCTGGATTTTATTAAAAGTCTTGTAGGTACTTAGTTATTGCAATTATACTGTGTAGGAACTCTCTTTATAATTAACTAGCTTATGTCCGCGGCTTCGCCCGCGTAAAAATAACGATTATCCCAAAAGAACATATTACCGGGATAAAAAGTATCCTATATGTTAATCCAGGAAATGGTCTATCTATGTGCCAATTTTCATGCAAATCTGTTCAACGGTTTGCGCGTGATTGAGTAACAAACATCCAAACATCTTCACAAGTTTCCGCATTTATAATATTAGTAGGATGATTACCGACTTGTATAGACTGTACCCTTTCTATTGACTGACTTGGAATGTCTTATTAATTACACGATTATAATAATTATGAAGTTGTATGTAAATTTATCTTAAATTTGGACATCAATATATTCTGATAATTTAATGAAATATATATCTAACTGACAAGCTAACACAAAGTATAAAAATAATAATTAAATATACTTATGTATTTACCATGTATAAAGAATAAAAGAATTGGAAAGCAAATAGACAAAATGTCACGGTTAACCCGTTATACAGCAATAACAGTTTAATGTACAGAAGCCAGCAAATCGAGTTACAACAATCCGTCAAATGTCTTCGATAGATTTTCAACTTTATTACAAAAGGTTAAGGCTCATATTTAATTGGGAAAATTTGACAGTTTGGTATGGCTTGATGTGCTGTCGTCTGTACATAAGGATAGATTTAAAATCTGCGTTAAGTATCCAAAATCATTACAATTGCTTAGAAAAGTGGGGGAAATTTTGACCTGTGTTGGTTTGTTCCAACTACTAAATTCCATTTCCCACCTACCCCACCCTACCCCCCCACCCTAGGAAGCATGTTAATAAGGAAAAAATAATTGACAAAAAAACAGAGCCCAGAATAAAAAATAAAATTTGAGCCACACTTGGTATGTCTCCTGTACCGTGTGTACATTTACAAACACGCAAACTCACATACACAAACAAGCAGCCCAAAACCAACAATTTCTACAAAAACTGTAAGCTTACTAATGTGTGTAAAAATACTAAACTACCAATGACATAGTGAACGAGGTACCGCCGCCTGCGCACGGTACTACGTCATCGGACACATCAAACAGTTCGGCACCATCACCCATGCGTTACCAACTCCGCTGAACTTGACTTACAATCAGCTGCTCATCCTGTACTGAAGTAACTGTAATCGATGAGGAAAAGGAACAGACGTAAGGAATGAAAAAAGAGGAAAGAAATACCTGAAGGCTAATTCTACTAATCAAAACCGTTAAAATCTAATCACAATCTCATGAAGGAGCTCGAGGCTAAGTTAAAGCCGTACAGATCGATCAGTCAGAGGTTAAGCTACGCTAGCCGCGGTCGGTCTGTGGATGGGCGACCACCCCTTTCATACCGAATTCCCTCCGTGCCTCGGAGAGCACGTAAAGCCATTGGTCTCGGCTGTCATTTTTTTTTTGTCATCTTTGGCAGTAATTATGGATAGTCAGAAGCCAGAAAGACTGACAACCAGTCTTATCAAGGGGTATCGTGTTACCCAGTAACTGCGTTGTGGAGTCGCTCCATGTAAAACACTGGTATTCAGCTGCATCCAATTATAATGGAAGCCGATCCCAATATAGTTGGGAAAGGGCTAGGCAGATGATGAATCTCATAAAAGCGACGATCAATGTCAAAACCTTTTTAAAAACGTAGATAAAATAGTCATTTTTAAAAACGTAGATAAAATAGTCATTTTTAAAAACGTAGATAAAATAGTAATTTTTAAAAACGTAGATAAAATAGTCATTGTTGGAAGATTGAGAGAGATTACAATGCCAAATATTTTTCTGTCATAATTGAATTTGTTAATTGTACTTAATTTAAAGGAAAAATTATAAGTGGATAGGTAACTACGTACAATATTGACAGGAATAATAAAAAAGAAAACCTGTAACTATTAACCTAACACAATAAGGCATCAAAAAATTCCTCCACATCGCTGTCATTAGGAAATGTGCCCAAGAAACAGGCGTCTTTGCCACGTTGGAAGGCAAAGCTTAACCTCTGACCAGCTCTTGGATCACGGGAAGTGTCAACCTCTCTCTTAGATGAATTGAATGGCTTCAGGAAAACTTGAACGTGTTTGTTGAAAATAAAATTATTTGAACAAAAATATTGTGGATGTAGTCATTGTACGACGTTGATAAGAAATATGTGGTCTGGATGTTTATGTATGTGAGTTTATATGTTTGTAAACTCATCCACGATGTAGGAGCAATTCCTAGTGTTTGTCAAAAAATAGCCAATATAGAAAAAAACATGGTTTTTTTTGCTGAACTGGTAATGAAATATTCCAAATGATCAACTTGAACCTATATCTCATGCTTTATTACTAAATATAGTAATACAGCTATAAGTCAGATATAGGTATATCTTAACCCTAAATGATTGTAGACACAATATATGCACAGACAAGTGCGAAAATATAAGTTTATTAAAAAATATAAACCAGTTGGCATTTGACTCTCGAACCTTTCATTACTATCCCGATAGGCAATCCTATACTCGATAACAACATGACTATCGAATAGAAAAACTATCAATCCAAATTGTAAGTTTTTATCCAATACCGATAAAAACGAAACATTCCACTGGTGACCGGCGATCCGGCGCATGACCACCCCGCTTCGCGAATCGTTGCACCAGGATCATTACATCATAAATACATGCCAATGACTTTGTTGTGAATGAAATTCATTTAATGTTAGTCCGACCAACTATAAACGTAGAAAAGGATAATAAAATAGTTATAAATAAGTAGGAAACAGTTATCATAGCTGATGAAGATCTAAAAGACAATACTCACGATGCTAAATATTCACTTGATTCAGTAAATTAAAAGGTAAGATAAACAAAGTCCTACAGCTTAGTGTTAATATTTTAATGAAATCTATTTAAATAAAAATCAATTACCGCATAAGCTCAACTGTCCAATTAGCAGACACAATAGTTAAACAATGACAACATGACTGTAGCAGTCATGTTCACAGACAAGCGGAAGAGAAGTATGAAATATATATTTTTTAAATCCTTCCGAAACCTCTGAAATTTTGTAGTAAATGGCGCCCGTGGAAAGGCGGGGCCGTTATAGAAAGAACTAAAATAAAAGTGTTTTAGCTAGAACTACAAAAAAAAATAAAGAGAAAAGTACTGCCTACAAATTCTCCACTAACAATATACTACCCCATCAGGAAATGCACGTTTCCTAAATAATTTTCTACAAAAACAGTCCCACATGAACTCATTCATGCAAAGATGCTGATGACATCATCAACAGTCGCGCGCAAGTTTCGTTGACTGCACACCAGTGATCCTGACGCGGCATGCGCAAGCGCCGGGTGACGCTCCGATGATACTCAGTCAAATGTATCGTGTTTTTACTGATCGGATTAAGTAGATTGTTGACTCTGTCATGTGTACGATAGTGGTTAATGATGATGTTCCGATTGATGCTGTTAATGTAAAAAACTGGAAGTTTTACAATAAAATTACGTATGTCAATATTTAGAAGATATGAGATAGATGGTAATGGTGGTGGTGGTGTATCGGTGGCTGGCAGCGGATGGATGCGGGCTGCCCAAGACCGGGTTGGTGGGCGATCTCTTGGGGTGGCCTATGTTTAGCAGTGGACGGCAATAGGCTGATATGATGATGAGATAGAAGAAAGATACAGAACAAACAGTCACTTCTTGTTTGTTGGCTTAGTAGCAAAGACTCTGGATTCTATAATTTTGGATTCACCTGTTACATTTTTTATCCCTTCACTTTATCTAGTTCATCTACCTATGTAACTATTATATATACTCCAATAGGTACTAACATTATAAAACTGAAGAGTTTGTTTGATTTTTGTTGGAACGCTCTAACCTTCGAAACTACTAGTCCGATTCTAAAACTTTTTTACTAATATGAAGCTACTTTATCCTTGAATGCTATGGGCTATATTTATTATTTTAAAAAAATGGGATCCTTATGAAAACTCATGCGGATGCAAGTATAGGCTGGTAACTATTATAAACCTGAGGATCATGCCAACAATAATCATCCCATTGTTAACACGTTAACACAGCGTGCATGATGACAACGTCAAAATAAATCCTTAAAAAAACCGACCTTAAAAAACTGTCCCAAGTTCCAACACAAAAGATATCGAAAATACTACCCAATTCACGTCCAAGAGTCGTCCATTGACTTTTACTACCGTTTCTATCGACCACAGCACACCGCTAGCCGTAAGAAGGGGCAGTCATCGAGCGAAACACAACAGTCCTGTGTGGTTCTCTTGCTTCACTGGAGCATGGCCCACGTGGAGCTACTCGACCAAATATGGCATACGCTGAGAAGATCCTTCAACAAGTATGCATGTTTCTTCTAGAGGTGTTCGTGAAAATAGACCAACTTTTTCATGAAAAGTCATCTAGATGGTCAGTTTTGACTTTATTAGCAGTCAGAAAACATGCACCAATGTTGGTGTGCTAGGTTCGGAGATATTATAATATGGACGATCAGGAATAGGCGAAGCAAGAACTAAGTTATTTCGAACTGATACAATCTTCTTCTGGCTAAAAGTAGACAGATCTTCAGCTCCATCTTCAGAACGATTAGTACCTTCAGCTTCTAAGGGATACATGCAATCGATGCAAAATTAAACATTTCCTTTAAGACCATGTTTCAATTCAACAAACCCAACAGTTATTTCATATAATACTGTTATACCACAAACAGAAGATACACAAAACAGTATGAGCAGTCATTGTGCGAATCAAACAAGCAGGACGCATGTATGCTTCAGTGGAGCATGGCCCACGTGGAGGCACTCGACCAAACGTGGTGGCCACGGGTTCGGACGTGGTCGTTTCATGCTTGAAGTTTGGCACCCTTGAATGATTTTCTTTTGATGAATGAAAATCTGGAACTATAAGCAGTTCATTTGCTTCTTTGAAATGTTGGCTATGACACAGAGTATCCATTTTTTCACTGCTCCTCGGTCCTTCTATGAACTATTTTCCCTCACCATCTCGTACCAGTCCTGGTGATGTGCGTCCAGGTCATCTCGCCACCTTTTGCTCTATATCTATTACTGCTGCTAAAAATGTATCTGCTTCCATAAATTTGATAGAATTTGGAAACCGCAGTATTGCAGGATACTATGGAAGCTCTGACGCATTCCTACACGCAACGCTTTTCACCTCCTTGGCTGACTCAAGGAGTCAATAAAGGTAGTCTGTGGATTTATACTAGAGATATATTGAGTAGTACAGGCTATACATTCCCATCATTCAGCTACTCAATCCGTTAGTCAACCAATGACAGAATTTTATCATAAAATCATGTTTCATTGTAGTTTTACGTTGAAATGTCGTCGGCAGGAAATTGTTCATGGCTATCATTATTTCAGCTGACAAATAACTGGATAAAAAGAAAGAAAGAAAAAGACGGACATAGTTGATTATTTTATTGGCTTACGTGCGTTCAGCGCAGAATTACAAATTCAACATATCAATCTGCAGTGAGAAAAATAAATTAATGTTTTTCAAAGTCTGAATCTTCCCAATTACTTTTTTTGCACCACCTTGAAGGATAAAAGAAGCCTTTATCTTGCAGTGCCACAATAATAAGCTTATTTTATTTTAAGCTATTCCTGTTTTGGCAACAGTGTTCTTTAACATCTAGTATTTTGCCCACCATTGCTCGCTAGCAATCTTAAAGTTTTGACTTCTGCGAGTTACTCAAAGACAAAGTCTGTGCGCCATAGGTTAAGACGGGGAGTAAACACCCATCCATGAGTTTCCGTTTTAGTGCCATGGGTCACCTTTAAATAAATCCTTCATGAACATGCTCCTTCAAGCGTTATCTGTCCATTTTGCGGCTTTTATTCATCAACTGCTTAGTCTTTTCCTCAACTATGTTAAGGTCAGCTTCCAGTCTAACTGGATGCAGCTAAATACTAGTGTTTTAAATGGAGCAACTGCCTGCCTCCACCCACAACCTAGTATCTGGGTAACACGTTACGCATTGGTAATACTGGTTGTCAGATTTTCTACCATCTGACTACATGAATGACAGCTCTACGCGCGGTTGGACGGTCTTGCGGCTTTTATTATTTTTCAAGTTTTGCTTAATGTTATAAGCAGTGAGTAGTGTGAGCAGTCATTGAGCGAAACAAACAGTCGTCCTGTATGCTCCACTGAAGCATCCACCACGTGGGTCCAGTCGACCACGGATCCGTGAAGACGTGTTGGTCAATGGGTACTGACGTGACCGTGTATTGGCGTTTCACGCTTACCTGTTAGTGGGTCAGTTGAATTAAACAAAGTGGTGTTAAAAATTATTATTTATCAGCAACTTTCGCTCCCGACTTTGTTCGTGTAATTTTTCGTATGGATCCCTATTTCTTTTATATTGACTGAATCGGAGTAGCAGTTTCAGAGATTAGCGCATTTAAATAATAAACTTTTTAGCTTTATAATTATTATTAGTATTAATAGATATATTTTTTGTTTCAAGTCATACTGTGCTTCAACTTTCTGAACAATTATAGGCACTTAGAAAAACAAAATATTAAAATGTTTACTAAGCTGGGTTTTATTGTTATTAAGTACTTAATAGATGATTTATTTGGGTGGTTTATGGCATCAGCCAATACTGAGAAGTATCACGTTGTCAACTTGTCTACGTAAACTGAACTCTATTACTAAATATTCTACCGACTTAATTTCGGTCACGACGGACAAACAATGGATATTAGCCAAGTAACCAGGAGATAAAATAATCCACAACAGCAACTGCAATAATGTCCGCAAACATAAGTGCACTGTCTCTTTCCTCACACTCACAGTTCGATGAGACGCCAATCAGACAAGACCGGGGAGAGATCAGGCGCAGGAACTATAACTTTAAATGCTTCCCGAGATACCTTCGGGCGGCTACTGAAAAATTTCTAATTTACAAACCCAATTACACTTTGCTAGATTTACAAATCGTGGTTACAACCACAAGACGAATTCAAAGAGCAGTATAATTAGCCATTGATAAAAAGTGCCTTAAAGTTTAATTTCGACCATAATGGCACAATAATACAATAAACTAGGCTAAATCCAAATCAATCAAGTCAGGGCCGTACCCTACTCTAAATATAACGATTATTTAGTGACCCTAATAAATACTATCGATAAAAAAATGTGACCATCGCAGAACATCCCTGGTTTATCGACAAAAACTTCGGAGGTCGGTTGACTAACGATTTTTTGTTGATATCGACAAGGTTACAACCTTATTGTTTGCGTAAGTACGCCCTGAAATTGTTTGTAGTGCGAACAAATTGTAGCTCGATTTGTAATATTTTAAATCCATGGTTATGGAAGTATTTAGCAAGATTTTTTTTATGAAAAACAACTGTCTATAGATAGTTTCGTCTTAGTTTTTTTTTTAAAGTCGAGGATGCCTAACATTACTCTTTGACACTCGATAAAAAGTAGCTATCAAATAATTTTTGAAATCGGATCAGCACTTTCGGAGTTACATGATCCAAACATAAAAAAAGATATAACACTGGATAAATATCATAAATATCATTAAGGTTACCTACTCTTTATAACATTAGTTTATTAAGTATGACATATTCGCAAATGAATAAATGATTATGATTATTATATATTTTAATTAAGAAAGCTCTGAATTTGAAAGAGAACAGTGTAAATATCTAATAGGTTACAACAGAAAAAAAACGACTTACAAGCTAGATGAAAACTTACAGAAAACCTTACCTCAATCGGTCCAACTGTTTTGGAGATAAAAGGGTAAATTCATTTGTACAAAAACACACAAACAACAACCAACCTCTCACCCAAAACGCCTCCGTTACGTCGTGGGTGTAATAATTATGGTATTACACTCATTTTTTAAAAGTGTCTCAATGAAATTCTGTAGTGCTAATATGCCACCAAAAAAAAACTCAAAATTTTTATTCAATCAATAAGTGCCATAAAAATGCATCTAAATTTTAAATTTCCAAATTTCGCGCGTAGTTTGACGAAAACGCCTCTTGCTGGACGCCATATTGCTCAGCGTAAATGCCGTCAGTTCGTTTTGTATCAAATGAGCTCGTATTAAATATGATAATTGTATATAATTTAAAAATTATTAAAATTATATTTTGTAATAGGCGTAATAATAAAATGGTTACGAATATAATAAAAGTACAAAGCCTATATTACGCCAATCGGTTGGCTGACAGTTAACAATTTTTTGTTTACACAGCCGTATGGCGTAATAACATGGCCACTACTATTTCACGGTGTTTTATAACAGATTAAAAATACTGATAACTTTGAATTGAATTAAAAAAAATGTTTTTTTTTTTGTTTTGTTGCTTTATGCCTAAACAGTCTCAATAACGTATTTATAGATTTTTTCTCGTATAGAGTAAAATACCCTATTATGGAATATCTTTAATGTTGATAAGAATTGAGCGAAAAGTCGCTTAGAATCATAATTTTTTAGGGTTCCGTACCTCAAAAGGAAAAAACAGAACCCTTATAGGATCACTTTGTTGTCCGTTTGTCTGTCTGTCTGTCAAGACCCTTTATCTCGGGAACGCGTGGAGGTGTCGAGTTGAAATTAAAACCATATACTTAAGTCTACGGTCTCCCTTGATGCTGTAAATAAATCAACCCTCTATGTTAATGTAAAAAAAAGATACGGCCGTTTATGTCGCAAAAAAACGTATTAATAATATTAAGTAGATTAAAGTATGGATAGTAGGTATCGATTAGTATAGAAGTATGGATGTACCTACAAATATGTACTGAACCCTCGGTGGGCGAGTCCGACTCGCACTTGTCCGGTTTTTTAAGAATGTCAGTTAAATACTAATAAAAAATCTAGATTAAATAACAGAAACTGTAGATTCCATAACATCAAATAAATCGAAAACACAATAACTTTCAACAATAGCTACAAAATCATCCGTTACCATTCCATTTTAGCCCTTACTGGCTTAAAAATAGAAGAGTAAACTTGCTTAATTCGTTTGACCCGCCGTAAAATTATTAGCTCATTGTAATCACGATTTTTAATGTAATAGTGCAGTGTCACAATCGATCAAGTACTTTAATGTTCTATTATTTAAATTCTAAGTTGTTTGGCAAGTTATCCGTGGTGCAGTAGCCATAATAGCCTTCTGAAGTCAGAAAAATACACACATCATCAGCCAACGTCACGAATTGAGATAAAAAGAGAAACAAATGACGATCAGAAAGTCCGACGACCAGCAGTGTTATTCTGTAACAATCTCCCTCGGTGACACTTAGGTGGAGTGAGCTGTCATCCGATTGTAGTGCTTTGTCAATCCCTAGCATCGGGACGGATGACAGCTCACTTCACCTAGGTGTTCACCGACGAAGATTGTAACAGAATTATACTTGCAGCTGCTGTGCTATTCTGTTACAATCTCCCTCGGTGAACACCTAGGTGAAGTGATCTAGCATCCGTCCCGATGCTAGGGATTGACAAAGCAGACGGACGGATGACAGCTCACTTCACCTAGGTGTTTACCGAGGGAGATTGTATCAGTATAGGCATCATCATCGTCATTTCAGCCGAAAGACGTCCACAGCTGGACAAAGGCCTTCCCCAAGGAGGGGTTTTGCCATAATCGCCACGCTTGGCAGGCGGGTTGGCGATCGCAGTATGGTTGTTACAAAGGCACAGAGAACGCTGCTGCCCATTCTCTGGTGAGTCCCTTAGTCGCCTCTTACGACACCCACGGGAAGATATGGGATGGTGCTATTCTTTACGTCCGACACCATACAGACATAGCATACAGCATAGGCATACAGTATGTCTATTCTGTTATAATCTCCCTCGGTGAACACCTAGGTGAAGTGAGCTGTCCTCAGTCCCGATGCTAGAGATTAACAAAGCACTACAATCGGATGACTACTCACTTCACCTAGGTGTTCACCGAGGGAGGAAGAAATAGAAAAGCACTGTAGTCTTACTAATATAAGGGATATTGTGTTACCCAGTAAATGGGTTGTGGAGGTCAGATAAACAGTCGCTCCATGTAAAACACTGGTATTTAGCTGCATCCGGTTAGACTGGAAGTCGACACTATGATAGTTGGGAAAAAGTTAGGCAGATGATAATGACTTCTAAAACGGAAAACAAATTAGTTGATTCGTTTTCATAAAACTAAATCCAATTAAATAATATTTAGGTATTTTTCCGATAACCAAGAGCACCGTTAACCATCCACCTTGGATCTCTTAATAATTCACAGCTCATCAGCAACCTGTAACCGTTTTAATTTGGTTGCTTGTAACCTTAGTACCGAGGTGAGGTCAAGTTTAGTTCAACGTGAGAAGGTCACGATTTGATACGGTTTACTAAAGTTCTTACTATTTTTTTGATCTTATTAAATAATTTGTTTTTGTTTGAAAATATATATAGACATTCATCATGTCAACTTTTAGGGCCTGCACAGACTGGCGGCACGGCACGGCAAAGGAATTTTTATATAACGCTACACCTTATAGTGATGATGTTATAGTTCATATTTAAATGATAACCGTTGTAGCTTCAAAACCAAATCCAACAAGATGTCCTGACAGTCCGGATTTGAAATTTCAACTATATTGTCTTGTTGTTAAGGTGTTACATGCTCTGTTACTTAAAAATCCCTTGCAGTGCCGTGTTTGCGCAGGCCCTTAGACGCCCACTGCTAGGCACAGGCCTGACTCTGGGGTTAAGCCGTAATCACCATGCTTGGCCGATGCATGTTGGCGATCGCAGTACGTTACTCAGAAGGACGCTGCTGCCCATCCTCTGGTCAATATCCCTTTATATAACCTTCTACAACACCCACAGGTAGCAATAGGGTGGTGCTATTCGCGGCCGGCACCATACGGCTTACATTACTAAACATTTATAGATCGTGTTATTAAAACCACCAATTTTAAATGGCAGCACTCTCCATGCTATCTCTATCGTCCGTTATAGTGTGCGAGTGAAATGGCATGATAAGCTTCTTTGTTTGGCCGCCATTTTTTATTTGTTACTTTCATGGCGAGAGTAATACTCTATTATCCATAACGGTTAGTGTCTTTTTCTTTCTGAGGCACTATGTTTATTCCCATTGCCCTTTTTATGCAAACAAAAAATATTTACCAGCAAGCAATCCTATCTGAAGTAATTTGATAACCTTCTTATTAATTTAACTTTATTTTACAGTAAAACGAAGGTCATTATTAGTCCATGTTAGAAAATCCTCGAATTCTATGATAAGGACGTATGGTTCAATTTTCTTTAAAAACTAGCAATCGTTACTTGCACTAGCTTTGTGATTTCCTGACAAAGTATTATAAATAAACTTAAACAGTAGTATGAATGTCAATCATTTTGACGAAATAGAAAGTTTTCATTGTGATACATCAGCGGAACAATGTTTTATGACACACAAAGTGAAACAAATTGTACGGAGTAGCGGACTGTATCCTTTTGATACTAACTTCTGCCCGCGACTTTGTCCGCGTGGAACACAAGTATAACATAAAGCACTCTCGGCATTAGGCTTTCTATAAGCAAAATATTTTTTGAAATCGGTTTAGTAGTTTCGGAAATTATTTCCTAAATCCAAACTTACGAATTTTTCCTCTTGCAGTCGTCAGTGTAGATAAGTAATCATATAGAAACATGTTTTTCTTAATTCATAAGAAGAAATTTTGAATTAATATTGATAGTAGAATGCTTAAAACTCGGAATTCCAAAATGATGGAATGATCTTATAAAACTTCTTGTAAAGTTCCGAAGCAAAGTTTTGGTACGGGTTAAGATTAATGAAATTTATTTCTCAAAAAGAATTACATTCACTTAAACATGACGAAAAACTTATATCCAATTTTTAACATTTGGCGATGCAACAGCTGCACAAATAAAAATAGGTTATGTAGATACAGTGCTCGAAGATAATTCACAGATTATTATTCATTAAATTAAACTTTATTAGATATTTTAGTAAGAAGTGCAATTACAGTAGCATTTAGGTAAACTGTCAATCAGACCTTGCATTCAACTGCATAAGGAACTGGATAAAGAAGGAAATCAATTAATTCCACAAAAAACATAGCATTCACAAAAAGTTAAATAAAACCAATACTTAAACTCTCAAATGATTTCCTACGGGAAACTAAATTTTACATGCCCCCATTTCCCATGAAACCGACAATAGCAAGAGAGGCGCAGACGCCGTCGGCAACATGGCGGCGGTGACGTCACACCGGAAACGGCTCCGTTTTGAATTTGGAACGGTCGAGCGAGCAATGGCGGAACATCCGGCGCGCGAAGACGTTACAATGAGTGCGCGTGCGACGTTAAAAATGTTCTATGTAGATCTATTGATCATTGATCTTTATTGTCGATCTTGATCTTTACTGTTTTATTTGTTTTTAAAGTTATTTGTTGACGTTTGATATTTGAATCGATCGACATTTCAAAAATGAGTGATTTATGATCCTACTCGTAATGCCGTTAAGTCAGCAGGAGTACTGTCTATATCACTTTATGTCAAAGTCATTCAAATTCAAAGTAAAAGTATTTATTTCAATGAAACCATTTACAAGCACTTTGAAATAGTCAAGGAATCGGTCAGTTTGTCAGAAAGTTGAAGCAATTTGCTTGTTCCATATCGTAGGTAGGTCTCTATGGAGAAGAAAGAGCAAGAAACTTTTGACGTAGTAGGAGATGCCAATTGTCAGTTTGTGAACAAGGAAATCGGCACCAATGTCTCACAAACATAAATAAATACAATTCCATCTACAACATTCATAGAAACACTTATTCTCAACAAGAGACCACACACCACTGCTAAAGGTTCCAACAGTTTTGATAGAGTAATAAAATTATTCACTTAAGTAGTTTTTTTTTTTTAAATTCAGTAATAATCATTCGTCTAGTAACCGAACCCGGAAGATGATAAATAAAAACCGGTCGATTCGACTACTGTGTATGTGGTGTGTATTTATTTGTAAGATAGACTCGGCGTTATGACTGGAAATGGTAAACAGTCTGATAATTGTGTGGTTAGGAATAGGGATGGGACGTGGTTATCGATGTTGGTAAATTTGAAACATTTTATAAGTTTAAAACGATGGATGGATTGTGTGAAGAATGATATGAATGAAAAGCGAGACAGTGAAAACATGACGGTTAACAGGATGAAATGGAAGAAGAAACCATATTTCGCCAATCCTTAGTAACATGGGACAAGGGCAGAAAGTAGTTGATGAGCACTTGTGTTTGCCTTGTGTCTGGGTGTTGTTGTATGTATTTAAAATGTATTTGTGTATGTATATCAGCAGACTGACACCCATAGTACAGGGTCTCCCTTGTTTAGGGTCAGATGGCCGTGTGTGAAATGTCCCCACATATTATTATTATTATGAGAGATACAGGTTCTACCTAGTTTGGAAGTCAGGAGTTCATATAGTTAAGCTGCCTAATTCTTGGATTATAAATATGTTTAGTTCTTATAGTATCTCTGTATTAGGCTAAAGGATCTAGTCCAAATAAACATTATTATTATTCACATTTATTCATTTTATACACATATTAAATTACATTTTTAAATATTAGTAAAAAAAAAAACATTTAAAAATATAAAAAATAGTAGCCCACCGGTATCGGGAACAGGGTCCAAGCTACCGATGGTCAGGGCTCCTGAGAGAGGAATCTCCTAACAATACGCGCAGTGTCCAGGAGAACCGCTTTCTGAATCAAGCCCCTGATCCAGCTGCCCAACGAGAGCCTCCTCAGATGTATTATTATTATTATTATTTATAGTAAGTTTTAATTTTAAATATTATTTTTTTACGGTATAGCACTCTATTTATTATGTAAAATTTTAAACAGTCCCAGATAGAGAGTTTTTTTTTAAGGTTTGGCTGAATACTAGGTACTTATAATTAGCTTAACCAGTTACACGTATCCATACTTAATATAATAAATGAGAAATTAATTTTGTCTGGTGGTCTGTGTTACGTTTTCACGACGAAACAGCTGAACTGATTTTGATGAAATTTGATAAAGAGGTAGTTTCAAACCTGAGGAAGGAACACGGACGAGGTTGAGCACATAAAGCTCAGCCTCGAAGACCTCGTCATGGACGCCGACCCCTCAAAACCACTCCCGGCCTTCCGAGGCTATCCACGGATAGCGGACGGCACCGTCCAGATGTGGTGCGAGGACGAAAACGCCCTGACCTGGCTAACCCAGAACGTGCCCAAGATAAGACTGCCCAACACGGACGCCACTCTGACAGTCATGAGGCAGTCCGAAGTGCCGACCCGTGTCCGCGCTGCGCTCTTCGTACCCAGGTACAACGGAGACATAGCGCGGCTCCAGAGTGTGCTGAGCCGCCAGAACACATGGTACAACATCGGGAGATGGACGCTCTACAGGGCGACATCGGTCGGTGGTGATAACCATGGGACCTACCTGACCCTGGGTATCCCACCGGACGAGGTCGAAAAGGTCTTGGGGCGGGAGCGACGTGTATCGTACCTACTTGGTTCAATATACGTCCGCTTCTACCCCAACACCCAACCCTCAACCCAGACTGCGACCCCAAGCACGGCACCGACAGAAGAGACACCGACGAAGCACGAGGTGACAATGGAGGAACTGGAGGACGAGATGGCCAGAGCGGCGATGGCCGATACGAAGGCAGTGAGTGCGCCACCCACATCACCTGGGTGGACGGAGCAACTGCTCGCCTCGTCGCCCGGCGACGGCCGGCATGGGTTGGAGGACGGGGGGGAACTTTCCGATGGATCGGACTCCTCCTAACTTCACCCCATTGCCGTTGTCGATCACGTCCAGTTCCTTCCACGTCATACAAACAAACCTCCAGCATAGCCAGACTGCCACGGCTTGCTTGCGCAGGGCGCTGGAGGTACAGCCCCGAACCATCGCACTGATCCAAGAGCCGTGGATCAGAAACAATAGAATATGCGGTCTCAGTAACATCGGAGGTAAGCTAATTCTTGACACACAGAGCACAGACAAACCACGAACCTGTGCCTATATACCCAAAGATGTACCTACCACAACACTCACGCAATTCTGTTCCAGAGATCTAACAGCCGTCAGGCTCTACACTAATAACGAAGCACCCGACATAGTCTTAGCGTCGGTATATATGCCAGGCGAACACGAAGACTGCCCACCTAAAGAGATGACCGACTTGGTGAAGCACTGCGAAGATGCCAACCTGAGCCTGGTCATTTGCACGGACTCAAACGCTCATCACCCACTTTGGGGCTGCAATAAAGCCAACTCCAGGGGCGAGGTATTATGCACGTATCTTTTCTCAACTAACCTTAATATTATAAACCATGGCTCAGAACCCACTTGGGTCACAGCCCGCGGACAAACAATTATTGACTTAACCCTTGCCTCAGAAAGTGCGGCAAATCTTATCTCAAACTGGCATGTATCCAACGAACCCTCCTGTTCTGATCACAGAAGGATTCGTTTCTCACTATTAGCCAACACAAAAAAACCCGAACCAAGGCGCAACCCGCGCCGAACCAATGTACCTGGCTACAAACGACTCCTGGCCTCCTTACTAGCCAGGGACCAAACACCTTTAGGCATAAAGAATTCCAAACAACTTGAGGACACCGTAACAAAGCTCTCAGAATATATTATTGAAGCCTACCACACCTGCTGCAAACTAAAAGATCCGAACGCCAAGGGTAAGGGTAACTCTTGGTGGAATGCGGAACTAGGCAAGCTCAGGCTAGCGGTACGCAAACAATTTAACAAAGCCAAAAATTCCAGACTACCCGAGGACTGGGAGCTATACAAAGAAACCCAATACACATTCAAAAAACAAATCAGATCTGCCAGCAGAGCAGCCTGGAGGAAATTCTGCGAGAATATTGAATCACACAGCGAGGCCGCGCGTGTGAGAAAAATCCTAGCCACTGACCATAATCGCACCCTCGGGTCGTTGAAAAACCCAGATAACACATACACGAAAACAGGACTTGAAACAAGTAAAGTTCTACTAGAAACTCACTTCCCGGACTGCAGCCTCTCCGAGGACAGGACATGGGCAAGTGAACCAACACATACGCCAAACAACCAGGACTGGTATAGAGCCAGTACCATAGTAACAGAAGACCGAATAAGGTGGGCAATTAAAACCTTCAAACCCTATAAATCGGCAGGCCTAGATGAGATCTTCCCAGCTCTACTGCAATGGGGAGTTGATCTTCTTACATCGCGGCTGGTCTTAATCTATCGTGTCTGCCTAGCACACAACTACGTACCACTTGCATGGCGAGAGGTGAAGGTTATCTTCATCCCTAAACCAGGCAAAAAGGACTACACACAACCCAAAGCGTACAGGCCAATAAGCCTGACATCATTCCTACTGAAAACCCTTGAGAGACTCTGTGACCGACACATCCGGGACGGACCTCTTCGGAGGCTGCCACTACACAAGCAACAACACGCCTACTCCACAGGGAAATCAACGGAATCAGCACTGCACAGTGTGATCTCCAAGATCGAATGTGCGGTAGACCACAAATGTTCCTCACTAGCGGCTTTTATTGACATAGAAGGCGCTTTTGACAAAACCATATTCCATAGCATCAACGCAGCTCTCGAGGAACACGGCGTGGACTCGACCCTGCGAGGATGGATCACCAACATGCTCAGACTGAGGGCCGTACAAGTCACGGTGAATGATACCACAAGAGCCATTGTGGCGAAGGGATGCCCGCAAGGAGGCGTGCTCTCACCACTCTTATGGAATCTCGTAGTAGATAGCCTCATAAGGCGCCTAAATGACAGGGGATATTTCACAGTGGGCTACGCTGATGATATAACCATTATAATAAACGGCACACATGAAAACACACTATGCAACCTTATGCGCCAAGCCTTGAAGATAGTAGAGGACTGGTGCAAGGAGTATAAATTAGCAGTGAACCCTACTAAAACTGAACTTGTCCTATTCACAAAGAAAAGGAAGTTGGCAACCCTACAGTTACCACACTTCTTTGGAACCACGCTAAGCCTATCGACTGAATCCAAATACCTGGGCATATATTTGGACAAACAGCTGACCTGGGCAAAACACACTGACTACATCACCACGAAAGCCAGCATAGCCCTATGGCAGTGCAAAAGACTGCTCGGCAGGAATTGGGGCATAAGCCCCAAAATCACCTACTGGCTATACACCACAGTCATCCGACCAATTGTCACATACGGTTCTCTAGTTTGGTGGCCCAGGACCAATCTGAGCACAGCCCAGAAGGAGCTCGAGAAGCTACAAAGATTAGCCTGCGTAGCGATCACCGGCAGTATGAGAACGTCACCCACTGCCGCGCTACAGGCGATGCTGGGACTGCCACCCTTAAATCTCGTCGTGAGAGAGGAAGCGACCCTAGCGGCTTTCAGGCTCGATATATCCGGCACCCTAAACAAAGACTCCCGAATCAAACACACACGGATAAAAGAGGAAGCAATTAAACGACAGCCCATGATGGCATCACCCAACGACAGAACCCTGAAAATACACTGTTTCCAGAAACACTACAACATAGAGCTCACAGCGGAGCTGTGTGACTACTCAGGCCCAAATGAGCTAAGAATCTATACCGATGGATCAAAAACCAATCTCGGTACCGGAGTCGGGGTCTTCTCTGAAGACCTAAACATTAAAATATCTAGGCCCTTAGGAATGCTAAGCACTGTCTACCAGGCAGAATGCGTAGGCATCATCCAGGCAGCACACGCCATTGAGGCCAGGGAAGTCACGGATACGCATATCCGTATACTCTCCGATAGTGCCTCAGTCCTTCAATCCTTAGAGAAAAACCAGATCACGTCGAGACTAATACTAGAATGTCATAATGCACTGGAACGCATTACAGTACCAAACCGCAATACAGTGACACTACAATGGATTAAGGGACACAGTGGTTCACTAGGTAACGATGCGGCCGACGAACTCGCCAGAAGGGGTTCCAGCACAAAAGCCTTCGGACCCGAACCCATTGTGCCCATTCCGTTCAATCAGTTAAGAAGTTGGTTAAGAGATTACACACAAACACAAGCGGAGAAATGGTGGACCTCGACACCAGGGTGCAGGCAGTCCAAGGAGGCTATGCCATCCCTGGATACGAAGCTGACCAAGCGCCTTCTGCACCTGGACAGAGAAAGCCTGCGACTGGTGGCGGGGACCATCACCGGACACTGCTCATTGAATAAGCACTTTCACACACTAGGTATCACTGATAGTCCTCTGTGCAGGGCCTGCATGGAGGCGGAGGAAACGGTGGCGCATGTACTCCTTGAGTGCACTGGCGTCACCCAGATCCGCAGGGAGACCCTTGGAACGCCAAACTCCCTTGCGGACGCACTGAGAAGACTGGGAAGATTGATCTGCTTCTGGAGGGAGGTGGGCTGGTTGGAGTAATCGGCCACAATGGCTCACGTACAATGGTCCATTTTAAGGACTAAGTGCGGAAACCAAACCCCCCTAACATAGAACATAGATAGAACCTGAGGAAGGACATAGACTACTTTTTATTCCACGACTTCCTTTGTATTTGCGATAACCAAAGTAACAAACGAAAGCTTCTGTAATGTACAGACGCCAGCACATCAAGCCATACCTAACTATCAAATTTTCCCAATTAAATATGAACCTTATCTTTTTGTAATAAAGTTGAAAATCTATCAAAGAAATTTGACAGATTGTAGTAGCTTGATGTGCTGGCCTCTGTACGTAACAATTTTCTTATTTATGGCACTCTTAAAGTCTATCATCGATACATTTTAATCGACTTTTTCTCTCCGATAACAACACTAGCCCTGACCGCTACCATCTCGATACAATATTAGTTTTCGATATTTCGTTTCTTAATAATTCTATTAAAGCAAAAAGTATAGGTTACTTGCTGTAATAAGTTATATTTTCATCTTATTTTTTTTGTTAAAAAACTTCGTCATTAAGTACCGTGTATCCATTAGTACCTACCTACTCGTATTTAATGATTTTGGGACTTCAACAAAATGGTTGGTCAAATTCTTTTCACCAATATAAAGTAATTCTTATATTGAGTTTTAAGATTACCTTGTATTTCTCATAATAAGTGATTTGTAATCTTTTTGTGAAATAAATGTCTGAAACCGAAAAAAATGGAACCCAAATTATTTTTCTAAATCAAAGTTACGCATATGTAGTAACAAAACCTTATAATATTACCTATCTATCAGTGGAAGTGGCGTCAAAATCGAACTAGCTGTTTCGGAGATAAACCGATAGGTACCAACAAACAAACGGGCAGACAACCATTAAAAAAAATGGTTTTATAGTATAAAGTACCGTTTAAACATTCATAAGCATTTAGTATAAACCTGTTACTTTGATATGACAAACTGATACTTCAATTTAATTTATTTGTATAGATTATTTACTTTTTGGAACTTAATCGTCGATTTCATCGTATAATCCTAAAAATGTATACTCAAATACAATAAAGAAAAAAGATAAGAAAGAAAAACCTAGAATTTATTCACGAGAGAGTGACGCACATTACAAAATATTTTTACACTAGACCTAAAACTAAAACAAGTGGATAAAATAAAAATAAATAAAAAAATATAATATAATAATAATATCATATAAAAAATAGAAATAAAAACTATAATAACGTCTGAGACGGAAATAAACAATAACAATATTATAAACATCTCTAAAATTCGATACAGTAAGAAGGATTTTTAAAAGCCTGGTATTGGTGCCAATTCTGCTGTACACGCTTAACTTATTTTCAGCAATTTTCCTCTCTTTCTCTCCAATAAGACAAGAAAGAGACAGATATTAATAAGAGCTGCAAAAAGTTGATTTAAAATGTTCATACAATAATTATAGTTGTGATGTCAGAACGTATTGATTAAAAACACGACGAAGTTAAAGAAAGAACTAATCTGACATCTCTAACTTAGTTCATAACTATCGCCGTCCTTTTCTTCAGCTGCCTGGCAGTAAGAGATGCCAATTGTATAATTTTAATTTGTGAACAAGAGAATCGCCGTCAATGTCATTTCCTGTTAAACCAGACATATTCTTTGTATCCACAGCACACTAGTACCTCCTAATATCGGCTATCACTAACACATTACAAATGTAAAGAATTTATCACAAACTGACGACTATTAGTAGAATGCGGGTTACGTTGACAATAGCACATTTTCTTTACAAGTTAAACTTGCTGATAAACGGTTTAATAGTTACTGGATTTGTGTAGTAACATTCTTATTGTTAACATCTAGTTACTGAATCATAGTCTTTTTATTAGGTTTTGTGGTTCCTTTGTAACCGACTTCCAAAATGGTGTTCCTGTGTTTGACTCGTATTGTAAGTATGTTTTGGTTTTGTCAAAACTATCTGATTTGGATGGGGGTTTTGCTATTCAACTGCATATTTCTTTTGGAAAGGTTTAAATGTATAAAATGTTGTCTTAGATTATAAGACACCAGATAGATAGACTAAAACATTTAAGGAGTAAGACTAATGTGGAGTGTTGAAATCAATTTACTAATTTCTAACATTTTCTACTTGGAGTTTGTAATCTAGAGATACTGTGCGACGTAAGTATGGTACTTAATTCATACTTTATCAAGATTACCAACATTTTTAACCGTTTTTGAAATGTAACTTTGGTAACATGCTTAGTAATAAGTGACTGTATTGTGACGAAAGTGCACCTTTTTCCTGACCCTTCAAAGTCATAGGCGTGACGGAGTTCAATTCCAGTCACCTGTCTTTTCGACCTCTTTATAGATATAAATAATGAAACAGAAATAACTGGTGCCACTAAGTATTGCTTTGAACTTGAATTGCCATGGGTCAGAGGTTAGAGTCCCCTTGGTCTGTTTGGTGACTAAGAAGAGACGACCGCTAAACAGACTTCTCCAGAAAGCTCTGATCAAGTTAAAAATAATAAAAATGAAGTTTACGTAGAAAAAACTACCAATAAACAGACTTTAGCAGAAGGTTTCAGTGAAATTGAGAAGGATAAAATAGAAAGATAAGAAAAACTCTTTTTCAAAAAAGTTGCGTACTTTTTAAGTATCATTCAAATGATAATGAAACGGTGACACTAATAAATGAAGCAAAAAATTAAATGAAGCACTTTGCCGATTAACAGTGTTTTCAACATAACTGGAAATGAGCCTTTGAATTAGAGGTAGTTTACCAGTACCTAGTACTCTTTCTTCTAGTACTTATTTACTATCTTTTTGTATACTTATAATTTATTACTTATCTACACTAAAATTATAAAGAAATACACACAACATAACGCACATACACACACATATACACAATCACAAACATAATCATTCTTGTAAATAAAAATATTACATCCTTTTTTTAAAAGAGTATGTAAGGAGTTTCTTGCCCATTCTTCTCCATACGAAACTACCATTTGGAATGGGCAACCAGATTCAAATTTTACAATATGACGTTCAAAAGAGCCTCATAATGGTCTAATTGAAATAAATCATTTGACTTTGACTTTTGACTTTGACTTTGTTAACGTTTGAAATTCAAATTCAAAATTTCTTTTACTGAAGCAAACAATTGATCACACTTTAATAATAACTAACTATACACTTGATTTCTACGCAGCTAGTATACTAGATGTAACGGATCATAGTTAACTCTCCACCAATCAGCAGGCTCCAATAAACCAGTACCAACGTAACAGCCTTATGATCGACCACTAGTAAAGGTCACAGACTATCTTCTACGGAAGCGGTTGTGGTCACACCTGCCAATGACCGTTTTCTTATTAACTCTGATTGTTTTGTATTACAACTCTTCGCCAATATTAGGGATTTGGTTTCCTGTTGGTTTTGGTTTGGCTGTTGATTGTAGAGAACTTGTGTTATTTATTAACAGGACTTTTGTGTTTAGATTGTTTTGTTCTTTATTCTGTTTCCATCACAGGAGACCTACAACGAGCTCCTAACGCGATCCATTTTAGGACCTACATTGACAGAAACAAAATACAAAAGGTCGTAAAATAGCTCTTAACGCGATCCATTTATGAACCTAAATTGACAGAAAAAAAATACAAAATGTCCTAAAATAGCTCTTAACGCGATCCACTTTAGGACCTAAATTGACAAACAAAATACAAAAGGTCCTAAAATGGATCGCGTTTGGATCGCGTTAAGGCGCTAACGAGCGAGTTTTACAGATTTTAAAATGACAATCACGTCAAAATGTGTAGTGTAAATGATTTGAAAAAAATATATGTTAAACTAGAACATTATCTTAATCATTTAGTATGTGAATATTTTTGACTAACTTTTGCCCGCGACTTCGTCCGCGTATATGTCGGTTATCGCGGACGCGGACGCAGACGAAGTCGAAGTCGAAGTCGAATAAAAAGTAGCCTATGTCCTTTGTTGGGGTTCACACTTACCCTGTACCAAATTCCACACAAATCGGTTCAGTAGTTTAGGCGTGAAGAAAAGACAGACAGACAGACAGACAGAGTTACTTTCGCATTTATAATATTAGTTAGGATTAGGATTAAGTTCATATGAAATAGTTTAATAAACTCGTGAATTTGTGTCTGATGCGGACATTACATTGATAATCACACAAAATCTACCAAGTATATTTAAACGACACTTTCACTATCTAACAGACAATTTTATTATCTATCTTTTAGTATACGCGTTTTTTTTTAAGTTAAATAATACTATCTTTTATTTAATTTTTTCCACTAAACTTTGAGAGTTTTGAACGAAGCGCATACGACTCTCTGGTCGCTCAAGGTCGCCGGCGTAAATCATCGCCTTACGAGCTTGTGGTAGGTCTCCAGGTCTTTATTCATTAATTCATTCCAGGTCTTTATTCAATTGAACGTTATTCAAGTTATAACATATTAATATAGGTACTCCTACCATACTTAACCTTTTAACCGCCAAAGTAAAAAAGCAAAAGCGTGTCAGGCGTGCCAAGCTATGATTTACGTATAGAAATCTGTCATGTATTTGTGACCGTGCTAGACATATTTTGGTTTGTCATCTATACGTGCCTGTGGCGGAGAAAAGATTATCAAAAAGCAATAAAATTATGAACAACTAAATAAAAAAGCAAAGAAAGAGGGCAAGAGGGGAAAGAGGGCATAAAAAAACTCGTCCACATCGCATGTAAACGGGTCATATACCTAACAGGCTGGCAGCAATGCCACGTTTTATTCATGGTCACGGTTTCCACAATGAGGGCTACCGTTTTTATGCTCAACAGTTGGCGCCACTGTCGAGTAAGGTCCCAAAGTTTGTTATTACGAGCGTGAAAACATATCTTGAAAACGCGTGAAATCATATTGAATACCTTAAAATCGTACCGTAAAAATATCGAGCATGCCGTAGTGTTTCGCAGTCCCCTTTTATTCGGTAAAAGGAGGACTTAAGTTTCCGAAAGATGAAACTGTCTCGAAGCACTAACATTCATTGACCCGTGACTCATATTTGCCATAATTAATTTCAGGTATTTCAAAATATTTACAACATTATTCTAATCCTACTAATTTTATAAATGTGAAAGTTTGTGAAGATGTTTGGATGTTTGTTACTTCATCACGCGTAAACCGTTGAACAGATTTGCATGAAAATTGGCACATAGGTAGACCATTTCCTGGATTAACACATAGGATACTTTTTATCCCGGTAATGTGTTCCCTTGGGACAATCGTTCTTTTTACGCGGGCGAAGCCGCGGGCAGAAGCTAGTTAGAAATAAACCCGCGTAGCCCACCAACAAACAGTGACATTCGAATTCATACGCGATACACACGCCCTCATTGAGTAATCGTGGCGGTCAATGCACGTGGCTTCTCTATATGAAAAGAGACCTTTGCTCTGCAGTAGTACTTACAATTTGCCTGATTTATTTTTCAATTAATGTTTTATCGAGGCTTTCGGCGACTGCGACTGCAATTAACTGGGACTACGGTCCCAGTTGCCGGATCCATTAGGAACATACAAGCTGGAAACAAAAGCTACCGTCGGCTGTTTGCCTGAAAAGCAAATAAGATGTTAGGTATTCCAAAGCAATACAGAAATATTTATGCTTAGTACAGTATTGTCATAGATTTTAGGCCGTTCGATTCAAGACAGGGTCCAAAACTAGTATACAATAAGGCCGTAAAGAAGACGTCAGACAACCAGCCTAAGGCTTAGTCTAGACCACAATCCAGTTAACCTAGATAATGTCCTAGAGCAGGGTTGTCAAACAGCATCATAGCATATTTAAAATTAGAATTCAACAGTTAAGTTTAGAACAATATCTATACTTGCTTCTGCCCGCGACTTCGTCTACGTGAATGTCGGTTATCGCTAATGCAGAGAAAGTTGCTTATTAAAAAGTAGCCTATGTCCTTTCCCGAGGTTCAAGCTATATTATAGGTACCAAATTACATCAAAGTCGGTTTAGCCGTTTCGTCTTGTAAACGTAACAGACAGTTACTTCAACATTTTGCATTTTGCTTTTGCCCGCGACTTCGTCCGCGTGAATGTCGGTTATCGCGGATGCAGACAAAGTCGCGGAATAAACAATAGCCTATGTCCTTCTCTAGGGTTTAGGCTATCTTAATACCAAATTTTATCAAAATCGGTTCAGACGTTTCCTCTTGTAAACGTAATAGACAGAGTTACTCAACTTTAACCAACTTAATCAACTTTTTTTTTATGACGTTCAAAAGTGCCTTTAATGGTCTAATTGAAATAAATGATTTGACTTTGACTTTGAGTTTACTTTAACATCTATGGGTGCTAATATTTTATAAAGAGGAAAGATTTGTATTAGATTTTTTTTTCTTTCGAACGAAGTCGCGGGCTAAAGCTAATAACAGCATAATTTCAAGGTTGGTCATCCCTAACTCAGATTATGTCCTAGTACAAACACACCTGAGGCGATTTTCTTTCACTTATTACTGAGTTAAGCTCCAATGGTTTCAACTTTGAAAGTTATATTAATAATAAACGTTTTGTGGTCAAGTGATATGGTGGGTCGTTTCTTTTTATTTTATTATGAAAATAATAGTAATAATGTGAGGTTCCCATGGTTGTTATTTGAGGTAATGTGTGTTACGTAATGTGTGTTATGGTTAAAGAAAACCGAAAAAAAAAAACATTAAAAAGGTTTGCATTGAAAGATGGGTCTCTCAAAAGATTACCTATTATTTATTTTTTTTACTTGTGTTACCGTCCAATTGTTTCCACTAACCTCTTGGAAATAAAATTATAACATGTGATTAATAGTTTTATCAGTGTTTAACAATTACTTAAAATTAAACAACTTTACTTGGATAGCATATTTCTAACAATGCGCCTATTTTTAAATTATATTCATAAAACAATCTTAAATCAATAGCTACAGTCTTTTCATCGGTTTCTAAGTAAACTTTAACTATACTTTACCCTGCATACCTATCTCTTTAATTTGCTGACTGTACATGATGCACAAACAAAAGTCAAAGTTTATACAAAAGTCAAAGTTTATATAAAAGTCTAAGTTTATATTGATTTAAACCATTAAAAGGTAGTACTTTTAAACGTCATTCACAGCAATCATAATTGCATCTAGGTAATAGCCCCTTATTTTGAAATGTTTAATAGTTTAGGAATTATAAAATTATCTACTCGTGAATTTGTATTTTGTATAAAAACCAAACTATTAGAATATATACAAAAAGGCTGTCCCTTAAGTATGTTTGCCGTTCCTATAGCCAAGTCTTGCCGGAAAGATAGGTAACTGTTCAGGATGATCACTGTAATCTAGTCTAGACTACAGTTAGAATATAGACCGAAGAACAGGTAGGGTCAGGTAAGCATTGATAGTGTTTTTTTATAAATATATATATATATATATTTTTATAATGAAAAAAAAACGTGAAAACTGAGAAAGATAAACAAATAAAGTATCTTAACTTGGCTCGCGAGGTTGTCGACATGTGGGATGTGAATACAGCAGTCATTGTGCCGATAGTCGTTACAGCCAATGGACTCATTTCCAAGAGCCTCGACCATCACCTAAGGAGGCTCTCGTTAGGCAGCTGGATCAAGGGCTTGATACAGAAAGCGGTACTCCTGGTTAGTTAGTCAGAAAGTTGAAGCTAGTTGCTCGTTCCAAAACGTAGGGTAGGTCTCTATGGAGAAGAACGAGCAAGAAACTCCACGGACACTCTTTTCAATCAAGCTTTTACAAAATCCTGGTTACATTATTCTTGTTGCTTCTATATGTGAAAACAATGTAAGTGAAGAGAAATCCAAAACATTCTAATTAAAAATAAATTAAATAATAAAAGCCATGGCAGTTAAGAGATGACCAATCTCAACTGACAGCGCACGTTCACGAACATGACGCGCGGATCAGCACCACTCAGCTCAACCATTTTAAAGGGAACCGAATGACTTAACCCACACGCCACCATCAGCGAGACATTTTATATTTTTATTTGTATATGAATATTTAAAAATGTAATTAAAGAAAGAAAGAAAGAAAGAAAAAACATTTATTCACGAGAGAGTAACGCAAATTACAAACAAACTGACAAACGCATTGCAAACGGCTGGCGCTCAGCATAAATGCCGTGGTCAGCGCACGAAGGCGCGAAGTCATGGCGCTGGTTTTTAGCGTAAGCCGACATGTCGCTGTCTCGGAAAAATAAATAGAACATAATTTATTTATTGTTCCGCGGCACAGAATAATAAACATTTAGTGTTGGACCTCATCTGGCAGCAAGGAATCGCCTTTTTCCGTCGCCCTTTCTCTTTCTGTCGCTTAGAACTGCCATTTGCTAGACCGAGATAGAAAGCATAATGCGATAGCACGCGGCGGAATCCTCGAGGCGATCGGCATCACGGACAAAATGCAATGGTCGGCAGTGAGACTCCGGAAGGCTGAAGCGCGCGATAGCATGCTAACGCATCCTTACACCGCCGATCACTTAATTAAAATCATTTAAAGTCATTCCATAATAATCTACGAAACTATCTGGATATGTTACTAAATCCGGAAAATGCGTAACATATTGTCCATGAACCGCACTCTGCTTCCAAAAAGGATGAACCCAGTATCTCCGTTTTATTTTGCGAATGCGTTTCATTTTATTATTTTGATTTTGCATTTCTTGCAAAATACACGCTAGAATCACTGCTCTCTCTTCCGTGGTCCTATCCATCTCGCGCTTGAAACTAAACTGATCATGAAAGAACGCGGCAGTATGCCACCCATGCTGCAGCATGCTGACGCGTGCGATCGCCTTTTTTGTCCGCGGAATGCGACAGCGCGCGTTCGCATGCGGCAGCATACTGCAGCACGTGGTAGCACAGGCGGAACAAATGCGATTCCGTGCTGCCAGATGAGGTCCAACCCTTACACAGTCTGTGGACACAAAAAGACGCTGTTTCGACACGGCGCCCACAAATAATATTTTATTAGTATTTATATATTTAAAACAACAAAAACAAACAAAATAATAAAAATACAATAGACAATAATTACATATTAATTAAATTAAAATAAATTGTGGCAACATTTCAAGGAGGAAACAAAGGAGAAGATGATGTCAAAGGCAAAGTAATTTATTTCAATTAAACCATTTACAGGCACTTTTGAATTGTCAAAGTATCGGTCAGTTAGTCAGAAAGTTGAAGCTAGTTGCTCGTTCCAAAACGTAGGTAGGTCACTATGGAGAAGAACGAGCAAGAAACTCCACGGGCACTCGTAGAAATCAAGTTCTTTTACAAAATACTGGTTACATGATTCTTGTTGCTTCTATATGGGAGGCCATTGTCCTGCTGTGGGACAATACCATGGAGCTATTTATAAAGTAAATTATATGTATATGTGTTTGATATAAATGAACATGGCGGTTGAAAGCATTGTCATGCTCACTCAAATATCTCGCTGATGATGGCACGTGTGTTGGATCATGCGGCTTCCTTCAAAATGGTTGAGCTGAATGGTGCTGATTCACGCGTCATGTTCGTGAACGGGCGCTGTCAGTAGAGATTGGGCAACTCTCAACTGCCATGGCTTTTATCTTTGTATCTTGATTATTTTTTTAATGGATTGTATTGGTATTTACCTGCATTGTTTTCAACGTGAATAATGTAATCAGTATTTTGTTAAAACTTGATTTAAAAGAGTGTCCGTGGAGTTTCTTGCTCGTTCTTCTCCATAGAGACCTACCCTACGTTTTGGAACGAGCAACTAGCTTCATTTTTCTGACTAACAGACTCTTTGACTACTCAAAAGTGCCTGTAAATGGTTTAATTGAAATAAATGCTTTGACTTTGACTTTGATATAGTCTGAAAATAAAATGAATAAATAATAATAATACATCTAGACGAGTTATTACTAGTTTACTTATCAGTGCCCTTTCCTGACCCCTTAGAGTTCGTTTAACCCTAAGCAGGAGACGACAGGTGACCGCAGTAGTCTTCCGTTACAATTACAAAACACACCCTTAAGAAATGTTACTTGGAGTGAAAAAAAAATCCTTTAGAATGCATTTCTTATCAGCTGAGTTGAAACTATGTTATTAATTGTTGCTGCGAAAATTATTTGATCACACCTAAGACAGGAAGAATAAGGTTGAATGTCGCTAACAAAAGGTTGACAACAGCAGCAATTTTAAACAGCATTTTGTATGCGGTTAATAAAATCGTCGGCTGTATTCTATTGCGAGTGCAATAAGGTTCAATGTCGTTTGTGGTTAAAGTAATTGGATTGTTTTGGTAATGTTGGTTTTTGTGGCTAGGAAGTCCGAAGATTGTTTAGTTCCTTATTTCTTTACAACAAGTTATTTTTACAGAATAGTACTGTTTTTCATTAAAATTCAACCATTTTATGCACATTGACCGGTATCTAGTATTTTTTATTGAATAATGTTATAGGAACACTTACGGCCAAATACTCAAAAGCTACTCAATTTTAGACAACACGAGATTGAACAGTATCTATAAATTGAGTACCTAGGCCATTGGACTTCAAAAAAAGAAACGGGTTCTCTAATCCACCAGTATGTTTTTAACCGACTTCAAAAAGGAGGAGGTTATCAATTCGAATGTTTGTATTTTTTTTATGTATGTTCGGGCATAACTCCGTCATATATAGACGGATTTGCAAAATTCTTTTTTTGTTCGAAAGGGGGTTATCCCTATACACATTTCGTCAAAATTGAATCAGCGTTTTTCGAAAAAATCAACAAAATCCCTAAAAATTACATAGATGATGTTTTAGTTTCTTCAATCTTTGGAGGACTTTCAATCTTTGATTTAACTGTGTCGCCGTTACAGAACAAAGCCACCGCTGCCACCGACTTTCGAATCAAAAGTAATGTGTACGTGTTAGTTATTTATTTATTACTATTTAGTTTTTGAAGGCGGTCGTTTTTTTTTTAAGTTTTTTTTTTCCTCTTTTTAGTATCGCCATAACATCCAAAAATGTATCACTTTTTAGTTTTTGAAGGATGTTGTTTTTTTTTTAAGTTTTTATTTTCCTCTTTTTAGTATCGCCATAACATCCAAAAATTTATCACTTTTTAGTTTTTGAAGGCGGTCGTTTTTTTTTTATTTTCCTCTTATTAGTATCGCCATAACATCCAAAAATGTATCACTTTTTAGTTTTTGAAGGAGGTGGTTTTTTATTCTGCTGGTATAGGTAAGTAGCATAGAAAGGGTATTCTTTATCAAAAACTAATAAAATATCATGAAAATTAAGAAAAAAAAACATGCTCTTAATCTGGTTCTACCATGGTTCTACGTTCGTTCTTCAAAATGGACCCTAAGGCCAAAAACATTGAAAATTTCGACTGTCCATAGTCCTGGTGGTATATTGGGTCTAAAACTATACCAATCACCTAACCTAACAAAAAATGATTCACCAACAATAGAGGAGGCCTGACGCTCGGCGGCCGCTTCTGCGGCACCGCTCGTATCGCTCGCTCGCCTTCGCGCTTTAATGGTCACAGTTCTAACCTAACCTAACCCAAACGATTGACTCAGTGGTATAGTTTTATGCCAGCACTTCACATGGCGTATTTGGCCAAATATTCCCCTTATTTGAATTACAAAATTTACCTTATCAATATTGAAATAAAGTCCATTTTGTATTATCCAAATATGGTAAGTTTTTAAAGGCATTAGACCCACCACACCACCAGGGGTATGGCCAGTGGTATGGTGGGCCCACATACGGTGAAATCGATGTCGTTTTTACAGATTACAACTGGAATTAGAACGGAATGAAATGAATGAAAACATTCTTAAAATTTACTAGAATTGCACAAAATCTCTAAGTACAAAAAACACCACAATTCTACTATTATCAAACACCCTACCGTTACATAATTATACAGGATGCTACATTTTGATATCATTGTCATCGGAAATGACTTCACCCTTATAATAGCACGTGCCATAGGCTGTAGTAGAAAAAAAAGTAAAAAGTTCGTTAGAGCATGTGTTGGTAATGCTTTTAAATTGTTATTTTTATGAATATTTAGAAATCAACCTGTTACTATTTTGTTGTTTTTTGAGTTTGTTGTAAAGTTTATGTCACGGCTGTCATAGTCAAAGGCAAGTCTAATTATTCATTTCAACACAACAATAAAAGGCACTTTTCGACGTCATAATAAGAAAATTTGAATCTAGATCTTTCAAAACCTAGTTTCGTATGGAGAAAAATGGGCAAGAAAATCCATATTTGCTCTTTTGAAATAGTTGTTACAATATTTTGTATAATTACAGTAATTATATATTGAGACGTCGATGCACCTAGCATAAAAACCAATATATTAGTACATAGATAATAAAAATAACGCAGCAGCCTTGCTGCTTTCATTATTTAAAAAAAAAAGATCGATAGTGAATGAATAGTTCAGTAAAGTGAGTTCCAGTTCCGAAATATGGCTGTGTTTTTGCCAACCTCTACTTATTATTAACTTTATTAATTATATGCTCCAGCATTTTTGGTTGATTCATTGAAAATGTACTGAAAGAAAACAAAAATTGAGTTGAAAATTGCATAAAAATAACAATAAATTAATACCAGCCTATTAAGATGCAAGATTAATTCGTATTGAGCCGATCACATCCAAACATAAACAACCAAATCTATCCTTTCTATAATATTAGTATATATTTACTCGTAAGTTATAGGTATTATAAGATTCGGGATACCGATATTCAGGATATCTATTTTCGGTCTAATGTCTATGAAACGTATTACTACGAGTAATTAGGTCCTACTAATGCCTAGCTACACACGTAACGATCTATCGCAGCGATTAAACTGTGCAACCGGATTTGCGCAGTTTTATCGATCGTGTGTATGATAAATCGTTGCAGATCGTTACGTGTGTAGTTGGCATTATAGATGTTACAATGTCATATAAAAATCCTACTCACTTCGTCTAATTACACCAACCGAGCACTGAACTTGCTGACCAGCGATGACATTTAGCGGCGCAAAAAATCACGAATAGCACGTGGCAAACTGGCGACCCACCTGCTTAAGCCTAGGGTTGTCACGCGAACATATTTCTTGTCGTGTGGATAGTAAAAAGAATTAAAAAATGTATTATTGTATTATGAATTGGCAAGACATAGCTAAAAGTCGAGACCGATTGAAGGAATGGAGGGAGGCCTTTGCCCTGCAGTGGGACAGTACAGGCTAAATAATATAATAATAATTATTGTTTATACTTACTGACCTGTCAACTGTCAGGGTAATTCATTTTTTTAAAGGTTGAGCATTACTATGTTGCCAGTGTTGCCACCACGAAGGTTGTTCAATACAAAATATTTAAAATAAAAACAACGATGCAAGTACGATCTTTACTATGATGCCAGTGTTGCCACCACGAAGGTTGGTCGATACAGAATATTAAAATAAAAGATTTTTAATTTACATGACAAGAATTTTTGAATTTACTATAGAGGAGACCAAATGTATACACAGAACTGCTTATAATTAAATTCTCTTAGCAATTAAATTAATTACTTCCAATTAATTCAATAATAATATGCAGCAACAGTGTTACAGTACCATTCAGCAATAATTGCGCAATGTACTGAAACCCTAACGTTCATATTCAATTGGGAAAAATTTACAGTTTGATATGGCTGGATATGCTGGCGTCTGTACATTCAAAACTTAAGTTTAAAATTGTTTTTTTTTTTATCAGCGATGAATATCAGAAATCATTACAATTACCTACTTCTAAATATTATGGCAGATTTATTGGCTCCTTTTGGCAGAAGTAAAACCCAATTACGAATGGCATAAACTGATTGAACTAAGGTCCAATTTTTATAGCATCAAAAAACTTGTAACTGGGAAATAAATATGACGATTTGACAGCTGCTACATAGAAAATATGTCAAACTGTCAAAATATTTTTAAAAAACCAGATAAAAATCCGACTTTTGAAAAATCGACTACTATGAGCTGTGATTATTTTTTATTAATAAAATGACACTGTTACAAGTATCTGAACTAAGAAATAAATATTGAAGTGGCAACCCTCAACTAATATAACCGTGATGCAGTGCAATTATAATAAGGGTTAGCGGCTTTTTATTCAAGGCTCTAAAAGGTCAAACGACTATGAAAGGGTTAAAAAAAAGATTTAGTACACACTGAACTTTGTGGTTTCAAGAATAGGGTAGATTTTGTAGATTAAACAAGTACCTACTTCTATTAAATCTAGGCAACTGGTTTTTCATGACTGGCAGCTTTCTAGGTTGACGGTGTAGTAGAAGGGTTTATTATTTAAAAAGCTATTAAAAAAAAGTAAACTTACGCATTAATGTTCGGAACTACTGAACGGATTTTGAAAATTCTTTAGTTAATAGGAAACTACGTTATCCCTGAATGCTATATTTCATTATCGAAGCGAATTCACGCAAACGATGTCCCTTCTCTTTTTATTTTAATTTTTTTTTCTTCTCTATGTCTCACTCCATGTCACTCACATTATGAAACAAAAGGCAGATAGACCGCACGGAACACAGAGAGTGAAGTCAAAAAAGCAAATACAAACTCAAAAGCGAATTAGATTTGATTTGATTAATTTGATTCGCTTTTGAATTTGTATTTGTATTGTTATTTGTTTCTTTTTTAATGCTGCAGCGTTTCGTGCTATACTGACTCGTGTCAGTACAGCACGAAGCGCGTTGTAGGTATTCGCTTTTGAATTTGTATTTGCTTTTTTGGCTTCACTCTCAGTGTTTTCCGCGGTCTATCTGTCTTTTGTTTCATAATCTGAGTCCATGTAGTATAAAACGCTGCCCGCCGTCTGTTCCTCTATTCGCTTAGATCTTTTAAACTACGAAACGGATTTCAATGCGGTTTTTTCAGATTCAGATTCCAGATGAAGGTGTATACGTATAGTTGGATATTGCTTTGTGTTCATTTGTTAGATGTGACGATAATTGTTTAGGATGTTGGAAGATATCATGACTTGCACCCGTGCGAAGACGGAATTTCTGGAAAATCTATTTAGGAACCTAAGCTGTTAGCTAGTGATTTCACTACACTAAATTGAATTCTAAACTAGAGCAGTTAGATTTCAATTTAGTAAACCACCAAATTACCCTAAATCGGATCCAATATGTTCTAACTGCGATTACACCTGCCGATTTCCTAAATAGATTTTCTACAAATTGTATAGTGCAATAAACCTATATAAGCGAGAGAATTCAATACTAAAATTTGAAAAACCAAACTATTTATTTTTAACCGACTTCAAAAAGGAGGAGGCTGTCAATTCGAATGTAATTTTTTTTTTTTTATGTTTGTTCGGGCATAACTCTGTCATTTAAAGACGGATTTGCAAAATTCTTTTTTTGTTCAAAAGGGGTTTATTCCGAAAAGGTCCCACATATATTTTATCAAAATTGGTACAGCCCTTTTTGAGAAAATCAACAAATATCCCAAAAAAATTACTTAGACGACGTTTTAGTTTCTTCAATCACTGGAGGACTTACAATATCTTTTAAGTGTGTTGCCATTTCTTAATGGATGTGGATGTTAAGGCAACACGAAAAAGCGAAAAAAAAAAGTTTTTCTTTTTTTTTAACTTTTTAGATCACTTAGTTTATATGACCAATCAAAAATACATAAAACTAACCGTTTTATTAAAATCGTTAATCAAAAGCGCAAAAGTTCAAAATTAGAATAAACACTAAATAAAAAAATAATTTATGTCCCCCTCCCAACACGCTAGGGCTGTGCGTCATTTAAATGTTAAATATTCAATGTTTTAACAACAGGTGCTCAATGTATGTGGGAATTGTTGGTTATTTGCATACCTTTGTAATGATAGTTTGTCGGTATGTTGGTACACTTCGTACTTGGTTAGTTGGTACCCTTCATTGTAACGTTGTTAGTGAGTAATTGTTGTAATTTTATGGAATTGTTCATATGAAATCATCAACCTTTTGACCGCCAAATCAAAAAAGGAATAATGTGTTCTCGGCGCCAAGACACCAATTACTACCCTATAGAATTATATACTTTATGGCATTACATATAGAAGTCTGTCATGTAGTCGTGACCGTGGTGTCAAGCACACCACGGTCAGGACCAAGAAGCTTACAGATAAAAATGGAGGCAACACTCTAAATACCTAAGTGAAACCAACTGTGGGCAGACGCTCTCTTTCTAAATGCATACATAAGATAAAGAGAACACATATCACTGTCTCGTTCTTATGTATGCATTCAGAAAGAGAGCATTAGCCCACAGTTGGTTTCAAGCTTTTGTTCTAAGTGTTGGCTCCATTTATACTTATATCTTCATGGTCAGGACTACATTTTGGTTTGTTATCTATGGCGGTCAAATGGTATTTTTTTTCCTGTAACTATCACAATTTTTAATTAAACGTTTGTCTTTCTTTTCTTTTTATATATATTATATTTAAAGATTTTGTTATTTTTATTAACGTAAAGGTAAGATTTAAAAAAAAAAAACTACCTGCTCTTTTTAAACAAATCTATATGAATCATAAGTTAATTTAGGTATTCCGTAAATCCTCGAAACAAATAACTATAAAAGAAATAATCTAATCAATTAATAAAAATAAATTAATATCTCCCAATCCAATATCTCTTATATAAAAAAATATATCTTATTTTCTTCCATAATATTATCGACTATAATCAAATAAAATACCTAAGCATTCTACTCGCCATTTACAACCCTAAATTACATCCAAATAAATCACTTAACACAGCCCTAACGACTTTTGGCGCGAAGGGAGGCGCGTGCGCTGTATTCCGTTACGTCAGGTGATCCCATCAATTATATTAATTAACTTACATACCTGTTGCTAGCCTGTACCCCAACCTACACTAAGAACTTAGACATTAAGCTAGGTCTAGGGAACTAGAAGTTTTCTAATTTTTTTGTTAGGTATAATTATATTATTTTATTTTTGAAATCAAAGACAGATAATATTTATACAAAAAAAACATTATTTTGCTTAATAGTTATAGGGAGTATTAAGCTCAAAAAAGAATTCAATAAGGCATCAAAAAAATCGTTGTCATTCGGAAATGAGACCTTGCTTAGCCGACGATGGGTGATGTTTTACCTCTGACCAAGGTAGGAACCATCTCTTGGATCACGGCACGTGTCAACCAACCGTTTGGACATTTCCTGAGCACTCGGACCCCACGACCCGAGGGTTTCAACCAAACGGTTCGAAAATAAAGTTATTTTTGTATATTAAGCATTTCTGATATACTATATTTAAGGAAGAGGGTAGGCAGGTTAGTCTGCTGCTAAATGCTTCTAATGCTTCTAATGTTCCTAAATATTTAACAAGTCTGAAATCACCAATCCGCCTTGTGTAACCGTGGTGACTGGTGATTAATGCTCTGCCATATTTATATGAGAAGAGATTTTATCCCTGCAGTGGGACAAAATAATAGTTTGGTATTATACGACAGCTTGAGGTACATATACACCGCCACACACCACGAACACCCCCATATACCTAGTTATACAAAAGTTCTTATAATAATAATTTAATTAAATATAATACAATATGTAAACAAAACAATAGTTTGGTATTATACGACAGCTGGAGGTACACATACACCGCCACACACCACGAACACCCCATATACCTAGTTATACAAAAGTTCTTATAATAATAATAATAATAATTTAATTAAATATAATACAATATGTAAACAAAATAATAGTTTGGTATTATACGACAGCTGGAGGTACATATACACCGCCACACACCACGAACACCCCCATATACCTAGTTATACAAAAGTTCTTATAATAATAATAATAATAATTTAATTAAATATAATACAATATGTAAACAAAATAATAGTTTGGTATTATACGACAGCTGGAGGTACATATACACCACCACACACCACGAACACCCCATATACCTAGTTATACAAAAGTTCTTATAATAATAATAATAATAATTTAATTAAATATAATACAATATGTAAACAAAATAAATAAATGAGAATAATAATAATAATAAAGTTTATTGTTTCACTAAGACTGGTGAGGTAAACAAAGGATAATGATTGCCTTACATCTAGTTAGTGGGAGGATTACTGCTCTTCTAGATAGGCTACAGGGTAGCCTGTGTTTGGAAGAAACAGTTTTCTTTCTTTATTATTTTATGTTCTTTTATAATTTACTATGCTGGTATTTTTTGTAAACGGAATGAAAGAGCCTAGATCACACGACACAGGGAATCCTAGTGTGTGATGTAGGGCTTCAACCCAAATATGTAACCTGTTGTGGCAATAAATTATTATTATTATAGTCTTACTAGCTGACCCGACAGACGTTGTCCTGTCCCGATCTACCGAACATTTGGATGGGGGATGAAAAGGGGGGGAAAACGGGGGATGAAAAATAGATGTTGGCCGATTCTCAGACCTACCCATTATGTACACAAAATTTCATCAGAATCGGTCAAGCCGTTTCGGAGGAGTACGGGAACGAAAACTGTGACACGAGAATTTTATATATTAGATTAGATCTAGAAATTGCTACTTATACCTGACGACACATCACTTTTACAAACATCATAGATTTACGAAAACACAATCTTTAAAATCTGGCCAGTGACAAAAAACAACTTCCCTTCAGCCCACCAAAAAATGGCGGAATATATCAAACTTTTTAACACCTCTAGACAAATTGACGTCTTATAAAAACCGCTTCAATAAATCACAAGCCACCTCCAACGTGTTTTGGCGGCAAGACGATCGTCGCGTGCGCAGGATTCCGTTAGTGCGTCAGGTGTCCCGCAGGTGGGTATAACGACCTTAGGGTAGTCACCCCTACGATTTGAGTACGTTTTTTTAGATGATACAGGCTTGTAATATAACGAACGTTTTGTAGGTTAGAGACCTCTGGAAGTGATAGTGAGATAAGAAAAATAATATCTTACTAATTAGATGTAATTATACAAAAATATTAAACAGAATTCCGAATGTTTTTTTTTGCAGTTTCAAAAAACAAAGTTAAGCGCGAGCTAGTATAATTTTTATTTTTGATATCTCCTTCATGTTTTAAAGTCAAAGTCAAAGCATTTATTTCAATTAAACCATTTACAGGCACTTTTGAATTGTCAAAGAGTCAGTAGAAAAGTGAAGCTAGTTGCTCGTTCCAAAACGTAGCGTAGGTCTCTATGGAGAAGAACGAGCAAGAAACTCCACGGACACTCTTTTAAATCAAGTTTTTACAAAATACTGATTGCATTACTCACGTTGCTTCTATATGTGAAAACAATGCAGGTAAAGACCAATACAAAGCATTAAAAAAAAAACACGATTTAAAGAAGAAAAAAAGCCATGGCAGTTAAGAGTTGACCAATCTCTACTGACAGCGCCCGTTCATGAACATGACGCGTGGATCAGCACCATTCAGCTTAACCATTTTGAAGGGAGATGTTTTGTGTTGTGAGGAAACTTGGACAGTTAATATCTACGTTGACATAAATCACCAATCCGTTTCTGATCAATGCTGGTGGCTTCATGAGAAAAAGCCTTTGCCCTGTAGTGCGACACTTTATAGGCTGGTATTATTATCAAATTATATTTATTTTTTTAGTTCGTTTTGTTTGTTTTTTTTTTATATATTGTTATAGGCTTGCGTTTGACCGCAACTCACCTGACCTTAAGTGATGATGCGGCCTAAGGTGGAGCACGCTTGCCTAGGATAAACCGGTTCACTCGTGCCTTGAAGATACCCAGATTATATGTATCGGGGAATAGAGAGGCGGGCAGTGAATTCCACAGTCTGGCAGTTCGCACAATAAATGTGGAACTAAACCGCTTGGTTCGAGACCGTGGAACTTCAACCGTATAGCGGTGACGCTTCGCCGTATCCCTGCTCGTCCGGTGATGGAATGGGGATGGGGGAATTAAGTTGTGCAATTTTTGTTTGTTTATTGAGATGGATGTGTGGAGTGACCAGAATGGATAAGGTGAGAAATTAATATATTAGAGAAAGTTGGAAAGTGGCGCCAGTGACAAAAAAAGTTAAAAGGGAATCGTTTGTCTTGGTGCATGTGAAGAGAAGAGATGAAACGCTTGTGACCAAAAGAGCTATGAATATTAATTTGGATGGATGGAGAGGAAGAGGAAGGCCAAAGAAAAGATGGGTGGATTGTGTGAAGAATGATATGAATGAAAAGGCAGTCAGTGAAAGAATGACGTTGGACAGGACGGAATGGAAGAAGAAAACATGTTGCGACGACACCAGGTAACATAGGATAAAGGCAGGAAAAAGAAGACGATCGCTGTGAAGAAACTAAACCTATCCTTAATGTAGGTATCTACATCTATTCTGTAGGGGACAAGCACACGTCAAAGGACCTTTTCCTAACCAGTGGCAACGTCTTCAATCATAAAACTATTCCGTGTGTACAAGCAAATACAAACAATTGATCAGAAAAAAATCTGTAGGCAGTTGTCATCATTATAATTATTATAGGTTCATCGACCTCAATTAACATCATCATTACAAGACAATGGGACAAAAAATGTCGCTGATGATTGATTAATTACTGGAGAGAATAATTCTAATGATTTCCTTTTACTTTGAGTAGAATTTAATATTGTAAATACGAAATTGTAACTACTAAACTGATTTTGATGAAATTTGTTACAGACTAATCTTAAAGTGGAAGAAAGGACATATGCTATTTTTTTACCCGACTACGACCCGATTTTGACAGGCTATGTATGTATGTATGTATGTATGTATGTATGTATGTTCATCTGTTCGCTCATAGCTCCTAAACTACTTATCAGAACTGAACAAATGAGGTATCGTTATAAGCGTCTTGTTTGTCCGCTGGTTATAAGCTATGTGACGTGTCACCGAATCCAATGTGGCGCCCTCTGGCGGACAAAAAAACCAAGATTAAAAAATAAAATTAAGACAAGCATACCGTGTTTGGTATCATTGGAAAGGGGTTTACTAGTACCATTCAAATATATAATATTTAATTGTGACTTGTCACAAATTATTTAAAAAAAGGAAAGATTACCAAATAAATTAAGATACGCATACCGTGTTTAGTATCATTGGAAAGGGGTTTACTAGTACCATTCAAATATATAATATTTAATTGTGACTTGTCACAAATTATTTAAAAAAAGGAAAGATTACCAAATAAATTAAGATACGCATACCGTGTTTGGTATCATTGGAAAGGGGTTTACTAGTACCATTCAAATATATAATATTTAATTGTGACTTGTCACAAATTATTTAAAAAAAGGAAAGATTACCAAATAAATTAAGATACGCATACCGTGTTTAGTATCATTGGAAAAGGGTTCACTAGTACCTTTTAAATATATAATACTTAGCTGTGACTCCAAAATGGTTTAAATAAAAAAAATAAGTTTAAAAACTAAAACCCGACTACAACAAAAAGTGATCTAAAAAGTACGAAACAAGAAAATATTTCACACAGAAATCAAGACATACACTATAATTCATGTTCATCGCACTCATATGGGACACAGGCATGCAACCACGGCTTACCTTGACCATTTTGTACCTATGTCTTAATTTCTGTGTGAAATATTTTCTTGTTTCGTACTTTTTAGATCACTTTTTGTTGTAGTCGGGTTTTAGTTTTTAAACTTATTTTTTTTATAATTCCTATGCATCCTCGATAACTGACATACACGCGGACGCAGTCGTAGGCAAAGGCTAGTTCAAAATATACTAAAATCTAAATCTTGGTGAATTATTTTGTATGTATCAGTGTTACAATTGTATGTCCAAGGGCGTCGCCAGGACTCGCCAGCTGATCGCCTAGGGGGGGGGGGGGGGGGGCAAGTTGATATCTGGTGGATAGGAAAAGTATGAATTTTAAATAGTTACAGTCAAAGGCACATCCTTTTGGAATCTCTAGGGGGGGCAGCTGCCTCTATCTACCCCCCCTTGGCGATGCCCTTGTGTATGTCAGTAACTAAATAAATAACATAGCCAAGGTCGAGATGAATAAAATTAAACCTGTTAAAGTACCAATTTATGGCGAAATATTGTTAGTCAAAATTAAAGTCAAACCATCTATTTCAATTAGACCATTAAAAGTCACTTTTGAACGGCATTTATGTTAATTTGAATCTAGTTGCCCGTTTCAAAATGTAGTTTCGTGTGGGAAAAAAGCTTTTTACAAAAAAGACAACCGCCTTCAAAAACTAAAAAGTGAAAAATAACTTTAGCACAGAACACACATTGACTTTAGATTCGAAAATCAGTGGCTTTGTTCTGTTTGTTGTTTCGTATTGCCACCGACTTCCGAAACTAAAGTCAATGTGTGTTCTGTGCTAAAGTTATTTTTCACTTTTTAGTTTTTGAAGGCGGTTGTTTTTTTTTTGTAAAAAGCTTTTTATTTTCCGCTTTTTAGTACCTCCTTCTCATCCAAATCTATTAAGAGATTGAAAGTTAACTACTACAAAGATTGATGAAACTAAAACGTCGTATATGTAAAATTATTGGGTATTTGTTGATTTTTCAAAAAGTGCTGAATCAATTTCGATAAAATTTATGTGGGACCACCCCTGAAGCATACCCATCCATAAAAAACAGAATTTTCAAAATCGGTTTAGTTTGCCGGAGAAATCGCGTAACAAATCGCGCACATACTTAATGCAAATTTAAGACTTATACGGTTTTCTCATGGATGCCATTGTCAGAACTGGACCAAATTAAAATGGGAGCACACGGGAAGCACTAGCTTTCAAATAAAGAAAGAGTCATCAAAATCGGTTAACCCAGTCCAAAGAAATCACGTAAAAAACATTTAAAAAAAAATACAGACGAATTGATAACCTCCTCCTTTTTTGAAGTCGGTTGAAAATGGGAGAGAAACTCCATATTTACTCTTTAAAAAAATATGTTATACCTTGCATAAAAACCACAGTTTAAGAGTATGTACAAAGTACTACAAGTTAAGAAATGATAACTAAGTTATGAACCTACCTTCCTACATACCCGCCCTACCTACCCTACCCTATCTACCTACCTACCTACCACAATTTATATTCTCACCGTTTAGACCTTCCCTGGACTTACAAAAATATTTCAACACCAAAATTAGTCAAATCGGTCTAGCCGTTCTCGAGTAGCGAGACTAACGAACAGATATTAGTGTTAACATATTTTACAAATATTGAAACAATAGACGTAGACGTTTTTCTGCATACCCTTTCCGGAGTTCAAGCATGAAGATACTTACATTACCTTAAAAAATAATTAACGACATACAATTTCTCGGCGGTCGGTTGAAACGTTACATTGTCTGATAAGGAAGGAAATATAACAGGGGAGAGTTCTTGTATTGCAATTAAGGTTTTTTTAACCGTTAGCTGAGAAATTATCATCTAAGTACTTACCTACATAAGGGTCAGTGTAATCTTTGACATTACTCTAATGGGGGGTAAGCAGAATAGTACAGTAATATAATTAGGGTAAATGCCACTGATATAAAAAAGGTCGAAAAAATTTACCTTACATTTTATAAACTAAACAGTTGAATAAAAGTTCTGGTGATGTAGATATAGGTACCAAAATCAAAAGAGATTTTTTTAAGGTCTAGATACTAGCTTTTGCCCGCGACTTCGTCCGCGTGAAAGTCGGTTGTCGCGGATGCGAACAAAGTCGCAGATTTAATAGTAGGTAACCTATGTCCTTCCGCAGGGTTCAAGTTATTTTCATGCCAAATTTCATCAAAATCGGTTCAGCCGTATCATCGTGAAAGCGTAACAGAGTTACTTTCGCATTTATAATATTAAAAAGTACATATAAGTATTTAATAATAATAATAATATGTGGGGACATTTCACACACGGCTATCTGACCCCAAACTAGGGAGACTCTGTACTATGGGTGTCAGACAGCTGATATACATACACAAAAATATTTTAAATACATACATAATTATATAGATAAACAACACCCAGACACAAGGCAAACACAAGTGCTCATCACACAAATATTTACCCTGGGCGGGAATCGAACCCGCAACACGCTGCGCAGCAGTCGATCGCTCAGCCAGTGCGCCAACCGCGCAGTAAAGTAGGTATTATAGTATGGTTATGGATTACAAGAAGTGAATCAGAACAGTGGTGGTGGCAAATAAAAACCAGCGAATAGGCAAGGACATCGTTTGTCTTGCCCCGGCTTACGCTGAAAACCAGCGTCGTAGTTCGTGCCTTCTTGAGGGCCTAAACAAAAACCCTTTTCTGTTAGCGTTAACGCCAACAGAAAAGTCATATTGTATGCAGTTGACACATTAGCATCACATGACATCTGGTAAGCAATCGTCAACTCCGTACAATTATTTTTCCGTTGGCGTTAACGCTAACAGAATTGAGATTTTGCCACAGGACCTGCGCGAACTAAGGCATTTATGCTGAGCGTTGGCCGTTTCGCGCGGTAGTGATGCACTATTTCCGACTCGGACATTTTATATCCACTTGTTTTAGTTTTTGGTTATGTAACAATGTGTATGCAACATGTGCGTCGCTTTCGCGAGGATAAAAGGATTTTCTTTCTTTCGGTATGGGCATGTGAAGAGGAGGGAGAAACGCATGTTACCAAAAACAAGAAAAGAGAGTTATGAATAAAAATGTGGACGGATGGAGAGGTCTTCCTCTTGGAAGACCGAAGAAAAGATGGATGGATTGTCTGGGCAAGTCTCTAGTACTACATAAGGTGCTTACTTTACCATTATCATTAGCAGAAAGACGTCCACTGTTGAACATAGGCCTCCCCCATAGAACGTCACAACGAGCGGCATCCTGCCGCTTGCATCCACCGGTTACCCGCGATCTTGACGATGTCGTCGCTCCATCTGGTGGGAGGCCTACCAACGCTGCGTCTTCTGTTTCGTGGTCGCCACTCGAGAACCTTTCTTCCCCATCGGTTATCCGTTCTTCGAGCAATCGGTTATCGGTGCTTACATATATGAAAGTTTATTTTGCTGTACCATACACTTCTGCTTATTTCCTCGTACAATCCTAGCGTAATAATACGTGAACAAAGCTTTTTATCATCTGCTTAGCCTTTTCCCAAGTATATTGGGGTCGGCTTCCAGTCTAACCGGATGCAGCTGAATATCAGTGTTTTACATGGAGCGATTGCCTATCGGACCTCTACAACCTACCTCTTAGACTGGTTGTCAGATTTTCTGACTTCTGACGATACCTATAACGATTGCCAAAGATCTACAAATGACAGCCGGGACGCGGGTTTACGTGCTTTCCGAGGCACGGAGGGAACTCGGTGTGAAAGGGATGGTCACCCATCCACAGACCGACCGCGGCTAGCGTAGCTTAACCTTTGACCCATCGATCTTTACTGCTTCTAACTTAGCCACGAGCTCCTCCACGTGAACAAAGCTATTCTAACTCAATTATTTCGTTTATAAACTGAAGCTACGTCAGTGATGACTGTGCGTCCTTGACGCACCTTTCCTAATCAGTATATAGTCTGTGTCTATTGTTGGTAGACTAGTCATAAATGCTTCATGTATTACATGTTGTGGAGTAGGCAGAGCGGCTGCTATGACTTTCTTTTTTCAACCGACGTCAAAAAAGTAGGAGGTTTTCAATTCGACTGTATGTTTATTTTTTTTGTATATTTGTTACGCGATTTCATTTCACGAAATTCTTTTATTGAAAAAAAACAACAAAACCCAAAAAATATACCTATACAAGATACGGTTTTAGTTTCTCCATTTCTTAATGGATTGTGATGATAAGCAGGTACTAATAAACGGTCGATTTGCAGTACAAATTGGCAATACAAAACAGCAAACAGAACAAAGCCACTGACTTCCAAAACTAAAATCATGTGTGCTCTGTGCTAAAGTTATTTATGATTTTTTAGTTTTTGAAGACGGTTGTCTTTTTTATAATTCATCTATTTTCCTACTGCTGGGCAAAAGCCGCTCTACTCTTCTTCCTCTATCAAGGGCTATTTGCGACCAGTCTTTGTCATAGGAATCTAGATCATCTCGGCATCTCCGCCTACACCTACCTGCCGCGATGTCGCTTGCCATGTGAAGGGACCCATTGGGTCACGCGTTTGGCCCAGTGATCGTCTGACATGCGGCAGATGTGTCCAGCACACAGATATATCTATATCTGTGGTCCAGCACTGTTCCATTTCAGCATGACAGCTTTCCGAGTGACGTCAGCTATTTTTGTGGTGGAACGGATGGTTTCTGGGCTATAAAATACATGATTGACGTTATAGTTTTATTTAACCTGTTTTGTCTCACTACTGAGCAAAGATGCCTGCTACCAGTGGCGTGCCTAGGGGTTAATGTTAGGGCAAGCCCGACAGATAAGATAATTCAAATTTAATAGGTACCTACTTATAGATATTTTATTGTGTGCTTTCTATGTTTTTTTTAATTGTCTCGCATTATTTATTGTAAGCCTGGCTTTTGGGGTTTAATAGAAGGTATGCTACTGCCTGTCACTCTTTCCTATGTGTAGTCTTCTCTAAATCCCGCACACAGGCAAGCAGGCCCACACACAGGGCCAGGCACATAGGCAAAAGTTACTATACCTTCTAACAAGAATATACAGGATGGGGACGACGATACGACCAAAAAATTATATTCTGGTAATACTAGTTCATAAGAATATTTTGAAACTATCAAATAAATCCTAAATACAAATTAAAAAAAAAGTTTAGATATACTAAAGAGCATATAAATGTAACCAAAATAAAACACCATATGAAATATTGGTTTTCTGACTTGTGAGAAGAGCGGCAACTTGTGGCGTCATAATTTAATATTATTAAAACAATTAGGTACATCAAATTACCAAATCCTACCATGATCATTTTTTGTACTATTGCCATCCCCACCCCGTATATTAATATTATTAGCTAGTGGTTAAGTAAAAACCTAACGGATCAACTGGTCATTATAGTCAAGCTACGCTTACCGCGGTCGGTCCATGGATGGGTGACCATTTATTTCATACCAAGACCCTTCCGTGCCTCAGAAAGCACATTAAGCCCGGCTGTCATTCTCAGATCTTTGACAGTCGCTAGAAAATCAGACAACCAGTTTTACCAAGGGGTGTCGTGTTCAGCAACTGGGTTGTGGACATAGGCAGTCGCTCCATGTAAAACCCAGGTATTCAGCTGCATCTGGTTAGACTGGAAGCCGACCCCAACATAGTTGGGAATAGGCGACGCAGATGATGATGATTATTAAATCACTGTCATTTGCCTGCATGTGAATGTATTGCGGAAAAAAGGCGGTAGTCTATGTCCTTCCTCAGGGTTAAAGCTAACTTCATACCAAATGTCATTAATATCGGTTTAGTTGTTTCATGACGAAAACATAACAGACAGAGTTACTCTCGCATTTGTTATATTAAGGCGGTACCCTGAGCAAATAACCTTGAGCGTTCGTTCCCTCTGCGCCGCGCAAGAGATATAGTAGCAAAATAAGCTCAGATTTTAGAATTAAATCTTTATAAAATCACATACTGGGATTTTGAAAAAAAAAATCTACCAAAATGTTCATTAATAAATTGCCTATCCATTAGTGTTAGTAAAAAATCGAATTAATGGTTACTTGCCGAGGAGATGCATGTTTTCAACAATTATTTCTCATTTCTGTGGTTTCGTTGTGAGGAGATTAGTTAAATACTATACTTCGTAAACAAAAATGAGATCTACCATTTTGGAGTCAAGATTATGTAGAAATTTAATCTATTTTTTATTTGTTGATATTTCTTTTGGATATAGAGTATTTAGGTCCGAAAAACTGAAAAAAAAACGGCTAGCGCTGCGTTTTGCACAGGGACGCGCCTTAAACTAGCTTTTTCCCGCGACTACGTGCCCGTAAATGTCGGTTATCGCAGATTTAAAAGTAGCCTATGTCCTTCCCTATGGTTCAAGCTATCTTCGTACCAAATTTTATCGAATCGGTTCAGCCGTTTCATTGTGAAAGCGTAACAGACAGAGTTACTTTCACATTTATAATATTAAAACTAAGTTATTAAGTATCACTACATATTATAAAACAAAGTTTTTATAAAACAAAGTTTATATTTTGGTATTTCTAGATTACCTTCATTGTTTTCACATATAGAAGCAACAAGAACAATGTAAGCAGTATTTTGTAAAAACCTGATTTTAAAAGAGTGCCCGTGGAGTTTCTTGCTCGTTCTTCTCCATAGAGACCTACCTACGTTTTGGAACGAGCAACTAGCTTCAACTTTCTGTCTAACTGACCGACTCCTTGACAATTCAAAAGTGCCTGTAAATGGTTTAATTGAAATAAATGCTTTGACTTTAACTTTGAAAGTCCCCCGCCGCGTCCGTCCCTATGTATGCTTAGATCTTTAAAACTACGCAACGGATTTTGATGCGGGTTTTTTTGATAGATAGAGTGATTCAAGAGGAAGGTTTTAGTATATAATTTCTCAAGCGGGCGAAGCCGTGGGCATCAGCTAGTTAAGTATAATTAAGTATATTAAATATGGATAATAAATAATCTAATAATTATAGTAAGGATTAAATGGTCAAATTGGTTAAATGGACGATGTTACACAAAATCCGAGACTTTTATGTAACCAAAGTTCAAGAACAGTTCTAGGTCACATTATCACACACACAGACATACATTTTTTCAACCACTTCGCACCACAGACTAGTAATCGTGTCTAACCCACAAACCAACAATGTAAGTGCTAGTTCACACGAGCGTTCCCACGAGTCAATGTCTAGGGCGCGCGTGTGAAACACCTTAACAATCACGTAACATTATGTCATGAGCGCGAAAGGAAAAATGCTTTTACTTTGACTTTTATTGGTTATGGAATACAAGATTATGTCATAAAAGAAAAAAAAAAGATAAAAAAAAGAAATAAGTATAAGTAGGGTTATAAAATATATATAATATATTATATTTTTAAAAAGATCTGAATGTATCATAAATGGTCAAAAATGTAACTATTATTTATCAATTGTCAATTAATATTACTCAACAGAGGAATAAATAATTAGGTAAAGCGGTTTATTTATTTATTAAGGAACAACACAACTCACAACGTTATCCACTTATTACAAAACAGATGTATGTACTAATTATTTTAAAGAACGATATAAAAATAAACAGAATAAAAGTAAAACATTACTTGATTATTAGGGTTCTAATCACTTAAAATAGTAACAGTTTCTTTTCTAAATTGGCCTAACCTTGCTGAGAAACATTTATAGCCTATTGTACTCATAGGTGTCAACTAATCGATGCAGCGGTGACTGTATTGACAGCTTTTGTACAAAAAACGGGAAAGAAAAAGGAATAAAGAATTCAAAATGATAATGAATACAGATAATATTATCTGACTGTCAAAACATCAGTCCCTAAATTTATAATAATCATAACTTTTTCAAAATCATAAAACTAAATAAATCCAGGAAACAACAATTTGAATACCGACACGGGAATCGAATTTGAACCTACCCTCTATTAATTATAATGACGATCGTTTGCACTCACGCGAACCTAGGGGGCTAGGGTGTATGACCATTGCCCATAGGAATGTAAGGGTTACCCTTTTAAATGAATATGTTAAACGGTGTAATTTAAATAAGGGTGGAAATTACCAATTAACCTTTAAATAGGTGGGAATTTGTAACTATTTGTACATAATACGGTGAATTTTGGGTGAGATATAGAGAAATATGAAATTGTATTTAAATTTTCGGTAACGTATGAAAGACAGCAAATGGAAGCGTGGTTCTTCTTTTACTTGCTGTGGTATAAAATATAAATTACACATTTGATAGCTCATAGTTTACAATAGGAACATGTGAGGATATTTACAGATGTTGCTACCTACCACAGACAATAGCGACCGATACATTAATAACCAGAAACTGTTAGTAATTTGTTGTTTGTGGTTTTGTGATTAGAAGTAACTATTTTTATTACGATTATCATTTATTTATTTTATAAACCTATACTCCCAAAATAGAACTTCAATTTCAAACCACTTAACGAATTAAATATTTATATACAAAGCTAAAAATAAATAAAAAATATATGTACAAAGGAGGGTACACAGGGCATCAAAAAACTGAAATCCGATCCAGCCTGTCCCTTTGCTGTCCTCTCCCAGCGACGCCCTAAGCCGAGGCTCGTACCCCACAGGGGGTGCCCTTAGCGTGTAGTCGCTTAGTTTGTAAGCTATTTTGCCCTGGCTAGAGGCCCTAAAAATACTATTTTTTAAGGCACCACAGGAAAGTCCGGTTAAGCAGCCGAAAACCTCCTAAGTAGACATGCGAGATGACAATCCGAAAAAAAAAAAAAAAACAAAAAAACTCGTCCGCGTCTCTCTCAGTGGGACTAGTGCCCAAAAAACTAGCAGCATTACCACGTTGTACGGTAATGTTAATTCTTAGGTTCAACTTTAGGCTTTCCCTCTGGTGGTTCACTAGCTAGCTAGATAGCTACCGTTGGGCGATCTCCTAACTATACGCGCCTCGTGCAGAAGTTCCTCTTTCTGAATCAACCCATTATTATTATTCTTCATTAAAAGAAAAACAAAAATTCCGTGCCTTTTTACGTTGATCTAGACAAATTATTATTTTCTTTGAAATTCCTCTAAGGCTAAGCGAAAGAGTGAAAAGAAAATATTGTAATATTTACAACTTTACTATCATAACTGTAAGTTATACAAAAAGAGAAGACAAAAGCGAGTTTGTAACGAGAAACCGTAGTACAACAAAGGGTAAACCAATTACCACCATTTTTTCACTGGGCTGCGCTTACGCAGGGGTTCGACGCAAATCTACCGGAAAATTACTATTGTTTACAAAATAACTCATTTTTACTAGGTTTATATTTTATTTTTACATTTTTTCGTTTAACGACTCGCTTCGACGGTAATTGGAGTGTTGCGAAAAGCATAATTTGTTTACGTACAATCTTTTTTTAGGAAATAAATATTTAGGTTACCTGATACTTAGGTTACCTAAGTTAAATTGTGTCGTGTCAATACTCAAGGAGGAGGACAACAGTGGACGGCAATAGCACACCCGCGACACTCCATAGAAACGAAACGATATAATTCCCTACGCTACTACCAAAATAACAGACTGTACAAATACGTGCGTGTGTGTGCGTGTCTACGCGCCGCTCGAACCCAGTTCCCAGAGCAGTCGTTCGACGCGGGGAGAGGTGAGGAACGGTTTCAGAGGGAGGCGGAGCGTGTCCCTACTGTACGGTAGTACTAATATTTATACTGTGGTAATAGGCTGATATGATGATGGGTAATGGTTGGATATCAATGACATTTTCTCTTTTCAAAATTATGCTGTTATTTGGCTATATGTAACGCTGGACCTTTCATGTTCCTGGAGACTACCCCTAAATAAAAAAAAATTAAAAAAAAAAAATGATCGAGCAAAAAACATTGAAAAAAACACGTTTCTTGTATGATACAGATAGTCCTCCCTTTAATTTTTAACTTAATTTTTTTGTGGTATAGCTACCTACCATGTTTAGTAATATACATACCTATTCTGTAAACAATCAAGTATCTACCTGTTATGGTTTAAAAGATACTGTCTTGTGACAGAAGGACGGACAGACAATCAGTTTAGTCTTAGTTATTGTAGGGTCAATATAATATTAATAAAGAAAGATAATATTATACTAATATTTGGATAAAGAAAGCAAAAGTTCGTAATCTGCTAAATTCATAATGTTCGATCATTGATCTGTCGAATTAAAAGCAATGACTGCACAATGGTAGGTCATTGACCAAAGGAACTGTCAAAATTTTAGCAGAAAGTCGGTCATTCAGTTGTCATTTCGTACGAGATTACCATTCTATATCATTTCTTTCAATGGCGTGTCAGTGGTTGACCATTGGAAAGTCATAATGGTGCCATTGTATTAGTAGATTATCGAACTTGTCAAAATCAACAATTATGAAATCAATGATAGACCATTCTGACACTATTGTAATAGCAGACTTGAGGCCCTGATCTCACCCAGTGTTGTCGGAATGCCGTCACTTCGGACTATGAAAGTAAGGGAAGTGCACTTGTGTTTACGCACACACTTGTACGCTATAATATCTCCTGGGTCCTTGGCAGGGTCTCCATTCAGATTGGCCATTGTAATTAGTTTATTAATTTAACTGCTGAGGGAGAGAAAAGCCTATTGTCGTCCACTGCTGAACATAGGTCTCTTCCAAAGACTATAAAACTTTGGCCTCCTCCATGGAACGCCGCAACGAGAGGCAACCTGCCGCTTGCTTTCCTCCTTTCTTCACCATCGGCTATCGGTTCTTCGAGCGATGTGGCCTGCCCATTGTCACTTCAACTTACATATTCTGAGAACTATGTCAGTGATCTTAGTTCTTCGGCGAATTTCCTCGTTCCGGATTCTATCGCGCAAAGAAACTAAAAGCATAGTTCACTCCATGGCTCGCTGCGTGACTTTGAGCTTCTCTAGGAGGCCCAGCAGTTAAGGCGGTACCCTGAGCAAATAACCTTGAGCGTTCGTTCCCTCTGCGCCGCGCAAGAGATGCAGTAGCAAAATAAGCTCAGATTTTAGAATTAAATCTTTATAAAATCACATATTGGGATCTTGAAAAAAAAATTCTACCAAAATGTTCATTAATAAATTGCCTATCCATTAGTGTTAGTAAAAAATCGAATTAATGTTACTTGCCGAGGAGATGCATGTTTTCAATAACTATTTCTCAATTCTGTGGTTTCGTTGTGAGGAGATTAGTTAAATACTATACTTCGTAAACAAAAATGAGATCTACCATTTTGAAGTCAATATTATGCAGAAATTTAATCTATTTTTTATTTGTTGATATTTCTTTTGGATATAGAGTATTTAGGTCCGAAAAACTGAACAAAAAACGGCTGCGCTACGTTTTGCACAGGGACGCGCCTTAAGGACCACGTTTCTGTGCCATAAGTCATAACTGGTCATCACTCTGTGGATACGAAACCTTAAATAAAACACAAAATGCGAACATATCTACCAAATAACTTATTCAGAACTTATCATGATGTGATGAAGCAGGTCATTAGACTACAAAACTCAACAGCAATTAGGCAAAACAGGTTATCCTTTGTTACAAGTATACAAAAGAGTTTTGAGAAATCATTTTCGGATTACCGATGTTATCGCAACATGTCCTTGAGTCTTTCGTCGTTATTAACATATATAGTGCCATTTATATTTAGATATACACATAGTGGAAACCGTTTTCTGAACCTGAAACTAGTTACCTGTTTGTGAATATGATTCGGGGAATTTCAAGACAGTTTGGCTATTTATTTATTTATCCTTTATTTCATATATTCGTTCATTTGCTTTTCTACAAGGTTAAAAAGATGTAACAATCAGGCTTAGAGCTATGAACCGTTGTAGACCCTGACAGGGCACAGCATAATTATTATTTATTTATTAAATTAGCTAAAATTAAAATAAAATTATACATGCTAATTGAATAATAATTAACAACATTTAAACATTTGCATAAAAGTCAAAACATAAACACAACATAAATAATACTATTATTGAAAAGTGGGTATTATTATTACTACTTCTATTTTTTAAGACACTATTATTAAATTTACATAAAGCTATATTTCATTAGGTAACATTCTTTTATAGTGAGTTTTTTTTTTTTTTACTATTAAATAGGCTTGCGTTTGACCGCAATTCACACCTGATCGTAAGTGATATTGCGGCCTAAGTTGGAACACGCTTGCCTAAGATGAACCGGTTCACTCGTGCCTTAAAGATACCCAGACTATACTTATCAGGGAACAGAGAGGCGGGCAGGTAATTCCACAGTCTGGCAGTTCGCACAATAAATGTGGAGTCAAAGCGTTTGGTTCGAGACCGTGGAACTTCAACCATATAGCGGTGCCGCTTCGCCGTATCTCTGCTCGTCCGATGATGGAACGGGGATGGGGGAATTAAATTGTGCAATTCCAAAGCACACTTTCCGAAATGTTCCCGAATAAGCTAAAAGCTAGCAACGGTGCGGCGATGTTCAAGGCTCTGGAGCTTAGCCCTAACCAGGGAGTCGTTGTTAATGAGCCTCTTGGCACGTCTATCGATGACTTCCAATGCCTCCAGTTGGTATTTTGCTGATCCATCCCAAAGGTGCGAACAGTACTCCATGCACGATCGAACTTGAACTTAGTATTTCAGGCTACTAACGCCCATAAGACACAATACATAATTATATAAGTTTAAAAACTATAACTATATGCTAATAACCAAATCACCACCTTTTTGCTGCCGAAAACTGGATCGAACTAGTGTTTCTGTAGATTTACTCCGCTAATATGCGGAACTGGCATACAAAACATTAAAGAACTTGTTTTATGGCATAGTAGGCACCATATTACCTAACTATGTGTAATCTACAAAAGGTGTAGAACGTTAGTGTATTTACTGATTATATGGTGGTAAGCAATGAGTAGGTTAAACAGTCAGTACCTACCTGATGCTTGCAGAAATTAATTACAATACCCACAAAAAAAAAATTGTTCCCAATGGTGGGACTCAGGCGTCCTCTCTGTGCAAGAGGAGGCCATTATTCGGGTGAACGTTCTTCGGGCTATCGTTCTTTCGGGCGAATATTCTTCGGGCAAACGTTCTTTCGAGGGAACGATAAAACATTTTTAACAATACAAAAATATATATATAATGAGATGCAGGGCATATAGGGCAGTTAAGAAATGACCAATCTCAAGTGATAGCACCCGTTCAAGAGTATGTCACGTGTACGAGTATCAGCACCATTTAGCTCAACCATTTTGAATGGAACCGAATGATTCAACTCACGTATCACCATCAGCGAGAACTTTGAGTGACCATGACAATGCTCTCAACCGCCATGCTCAACTTTTTGGGAATGCCGTACCCAATGTGTCAACCTTTGATTATATAATGTCTAGATGGAGCGTCGCCCTACAATCATAACAAAGAAAAAATTAAATTAAAAATTTAAAAAACCCCCAACGCAAAACATAAAAGCAATTATTTAAAAAGTAAAAAATAATATCTTTTGTTGAGCCATCAAATGTTTGTTCGTTGAAATGGCGCTATAATGTCGCGGCGGGGTACCGCGTAAGTCAAATCTCATTGCAAATCCATGAGTTCGCTATTTTACCTATTTAGCTATTGCTGACTTAGCGGTACCCCGCCGCGACATTATAGCGCCATTTCAACGAACAAACATTTGATGGCTCAACAAAAGATATTATTTTTTACTTTTTTAACCCCCGACGTAAAAACGACGGGGTGTTATAAGTTTGACGTGTCTGTGTGTGTGTGTGTGTGTGTGTCTGTCTGTGGCATCGTAGCTCCCGAACGGATGAACCGATTTTGTTTTTGTTTTTTTTATTTGAAAGGTGAATTAGTCGGGAGTGTTCTTAGCTATGTTTTATGAAAATCTGTCCAAGATGGCCGCCGCTACAAAATAGCAAAACACATATTTTTTCACAACTCCATCAATATGGGTATCAAATGAAAGGGCTTCACTAGTAGAATACTTTACACTATGATAAATTTCAAGGCCAAGATGACCGGCACCACAAAATGGCGAATTATATATACCAAACGCATTTTCAGGGTGATATCTTTATTATAAAAAAAAAGATCCATGTGACGAAATACAACTTTAGACGTATCTACAACTTCTCAAAACCAGACTAGATTACATTTAAAAACTTTCAAATAAAAATTTAATTAAAAATTTAAAAAACCCCCAACGCAAAACATAAAAGCAATTATTTAAAAAGTAAAAAATAATATCTTTTGTTGAGCCATCAAATGTTTGTTCGTTGAAATGGCGCTATAATGTCGCGGCGGGGTACCGCGTAAGTCAAATCTCATTGCAAATCCATGAGTTCGCTATTTTACCTATTTAGCTATTGCTGACTTAGCGGTACCCCGCCGCGACATTATAGCGCCATTTCAACGAACAAACATTTGATGGCTCAACAAAAGATATTATTTTTTACTTTTTAAATAATTGCTTTTATGTTTTGCGTTGGGGGTTTTTTAAATTTTTAATTTAATTTTTATTTGAAAGTTTTTAAATGTAATCTAGTCTGGTTTTGAGAAGTTGTAGATACGTCTAAAGTTGTATTTCGTCACATGGATCTTTTTTTTTATAATAAAGATATCACCCTGAAAATGCGTTTGGTATATATAATTCGCCATTTTGTGGTGCCGGTCATCTTGGCCTTGAAATTTATCATAGTGTAAAGTATTCTACTAGTGAAGCCCTTTCATTTGATACCCATATTGATGGAGTTGTGAAAAAATATGTGTTTTGCTATTTTGTAGCGGCGGCCATCTTGGACAGATTTTCATAAAACATAGCTAAGAACACTCCCGACTAATTCACCTTTCAAATAAAAAAAACAAAAACAAAATCGGTTCATCCGTTCGGGAGCTACGATGCCACAGACAGACACACACACACACACACACACAGACACGTCAAACTTATAACACCCCGTCGTTTTTACGTCGGGGGTTAAAAACGAGTCAACAATATCAAGTGTGTGTGCGTGCAGGCGTCGTTTTACACTGTGCATCTACGTCTCTGTGTGCGTAAATAATGATTATATAAGCAATTATGTATATAATTATACATAAATTAATATTATTATACATATATTAATCATTTATTATTATAATTACGCATTTGGGCTTTGATTATATAAGCACTTGTCAGCCAATTGGCTGACACTTTTTGACACGTTTGCGTGCACTTGACGCTCCATTTAGACATTATATATAATCAAAGGTGTCAACCCGGTTTTTATATAGCGCCCCCTCTATGTAAAATCTTCATCCTACAATTTAATCCAAATCCTCCGAATTCCCCGAATCGTCCTTGAATAACCAGCCTAAATGATCGTTACCCTACTCATAATTAAAACATACCTTTGTTTAGTTAGTTCAACTATTATTTTGTCAGTTCAATGTCGCTGTTTTTGTACGGTTCTATACGTCATTCATATATTCGACGCCATTTTCAAACCGCCATGTTGGATTTTAACGAAATTTATGAGTCATTTTATTTTTGGTTGATCATGTTAAAAGATTGCGTTTTACAATATGTAGCAAGACTGTGCTAAATAATTATAAAACATCATAATTAATAAACATTACAATTAAAAAGTGTGAAGTCTTCATTGCATCTAGAGACTATGATAATTCTATAGAAGTGATTTTCTTTCTAACATTTGTTTTGTATTAAAACTATGCAGGAACAGTTACTCACACAAATACACACGATCCTCACACACACCATAACATACTCACACACTCACCCATACTCTACACTCTCTCTAAATTCTGTATTCTATATATCTGTTTCTGCTGTATGTATTTATAGCTATTAAATTGTAAATCCGTAATTGGCTGTAAAACCGGTTTACATTTTAGATAATTTGTCATAAAGCTGTGGATTTTGTGAATAATAAATAAATAAATAAATTTTACACTTGACAAAGATCATTATTTAAAGACACATGATAAAGAATCCCCGAAACTGGCTCAGACCTGTGGGAACCGCTCACATCCGTAAAACAACTAGAACTAAGCTGAAAATCTTCAACCGGTTGAATAGAGTTTTCTGAAATCACTAGTTAGACTTGATCTTTCGATCAAGTCACGTTTTAAACAAAAAAAAAACTACATCATAATCGCGTCAATTGTTTGGAAGCTACAAAGCAACAAACAGACACACGGCTGTGTGCATCGGGAGTAAACAAGGATAGCAAACCAACTATAGCCGTTTTATATCACAGTAAAAATAAATAAATAAATAATTTTAAATCTAGCTTATTTTTTTTTGAACTTACAACTCAAAACATACACCGTACACCTTAGGCCGCATCATCACTTAAGACCAGGTGACTTGCGGCCAAACACAAGCCTATTACTGTATTAAAAAAAACTACGGTGTGAAACTTTGAACCTCAAAAACCGATCATGTTAACACAATTAGACACTAGTGTCTCAAAAAGAACTACAGAATCCAAACATGTAATCAAATAGTAGTCACTACAGAGTTTGTTAAAAAACAAAGTTGATAATGACAGATATAAACGTGGGAAATCGTAGTGTCGACACCTCCGCGGCTGTGCTTAACTATACAATAATAATGTGTTGTCTTATAAAAAACAATGTTTGGGACACTTCTTTATTTGAGGGATTTAACTGGCATAATAGTAACGCCTATAACTGAGAAGAACAAAAAGTCCAGGTTAAGTTGGTACGGACATGTTATACACAAACAGCAAACTACAGTTTGATTCAAACTTAATGACGGCTGTGAAGTGCGCCACAAGCTGCGCAGAACCCCGCCCCTCTCTCCCACTGACACGTGAAATTGTTACTGCACAACCACTCGACTCGTGTTCAGAGCCGACAAAAAGTTTGAATCGTACTGTACGTACCTGGATAACAAATGCTCGGAAGGACATGCAAAACCTTTGCCTTACGGATGACGACGCTTATCAGCGAAGTGAATGGTGCCGAAAGATTTAGAAAGCCGACCGAAGAAGCGAGGGCAAAGAAGAATAATACCGACCTTAATAGACCGCGTTAGGAATACGATCCTGCGTTCCAAGCTTCAATTCGCCGACGTCATTCAAAAAGGCGTCATGCTTAAGTAGCACTGGGCCGGCCATACATTCTTTTTTTTTTTAACGTGGGGAAATCCTCGTGGACTATCCCCCGTCCGGGGAAGACGGGGGAGTGTGCCGGACTCTTACCGACTAAAACCACCACGGTGTTCCTCGACTGACCTATGGGCGGGAGTACGGGATTCGCTCGCGCATGCACCGCGCCCCCACCCAGGCTATGACTCGCCAATGATGTAGGCGGGTCCCGTCAACCATACCTGCCGCTTAGTAAACGGATCATGGGATAAAACAACCACAATGGTCCCGGAAGACGTCCAGCGACATTCTGGTAGACCCAGGCGAGAAGATGGCGAGATGAGCTTAACGCTTACAGGAGGGATTGGTCCACACTAGCTCTAGACAGGGAGGGTTGGAAAGGAGAAAGGGTGGCCTTTGCCCTGGAGTGAGACAATTGGAGACTAGTATTATTAATGCGTTTTTCTAATAGAGGTTGTGTCGATGTAGGTACGTGATAATAGACCATGGTTAGACCACCGAATATTGTTTTTACCTTCTCTTTATCAGTCCACAAAAGTCATTTTACTTTTTAACCAAATTTTCTTATTAATGATTTATTTATTCCAAGCCAATGTGACGTCAAAACATTACATGACAATGAAATTTGCAACATTATCTTGAAGAAAACCTTTAGACACTATTTATTTTTGTAGAGTTACCAGTACCAGTTTTCAATGCCTATCTAAATATTCCACGTGTTACGTATAACTTAGGTAATTGATAATAAGGAAACCTAAATTCTGTAGTCATTTTGATGTTATCATGTTACCAATTCGAATGTCATTTTATCTACGTTTGGTAAGACTTCAATGTTAATGTCAAGTTCGCCTAAATAGAGGCCTTTTTATCACATTGCTCCACACTAGGAATTTCTCCTGTATTCGTCCTGTAAACGCATTACAGACATATAAACTCACAAACATAAACAGCCAGACCCGGAGCTATTATCCGCAGGCAATACAAATATTTGTTCCGTGCAAAATACTGGGTAGATTATTACATACAAATGTCGGATCGTCAGGATTTCGCTCATAATGTGGGCAGAAGTTGGGTTTCGTGGAATGAACACTGGGTATAGGGTACAATTCACGGTGTTTATTAAAACCACAATTTAACACAAACTCAATTTAAAATAAACTCAGGCTCAAATAAAAATAGACAATGTAACAGTTAAACACAACGAATCGAGTACAGTTTCGGGACGTATTAGCTCCGATGTGATCAGACACTGGATTCTGAATGTCCTGCTCGCTGTGGGCTGAAAACATCACGACTCTGTAGAAGCGCGTCAAAAGTAGTTGTAGATCACGTGTTCTCGATAATGGCGGGCTTGCGATTCGTTGCATGCTCGTACTATTGACCGGATGCGACATACATAATATATTCTATTATTTTTTAACAGTATTACGCCAATTTCTGTAATTCAAAATGTTTCGTAATCGTTGCACCTGCCATGATATCTCTTCACCATCTATGGTTTACTGAAAAAGAATGCCAAAGGCATTATGTCTGCCTATGTACCTTTTGTTGCATAAATTTTAAGTAAATCATCATCTGCCTAGTCTTTTTCCCAACTATGTTGGGGTCGGCTTCCAGTCTAACCAGATGCAGCTGAATACCAGTGTTTTACATGGAGCGATTGCCTATCGGACCTCTACAACCCAGTTACCGGGTAACACAGTATCCCTCGGTAAGGACTTGTTGTCAGACTTTCTGGCTTCTGACTACCTATAACGACTGCTAAAGATCTACAAATGACAGCCGGGACCAACGGCTTTACGTGCTTTCCGAGGCACGGAGGGAACATGGTGTGAAAGGGATGGTCACCCATCCACAGACCGACCGCGGCTAGCGTAGCTTAACCTTTGACCGATCGATCTTTACGGCTTCTAACTTAGCCACGAGCTCCTCCACGTGAACAAAGCTATTCTAACTCAATTATTTCGTTTATAAACTGAAGCTACGTCAGTGATGACTGTGCGTCCTTGACGCACCTTTCCTATTTTACATGGAGCGACTGCTTCTCTAACCACAACCCAGATACTGGGTAGCACTTGGTAAACAGGTTGTCAGATTTCTGGCAATCTGTTTACTCATAACGACTCTTAAAGATCTACAAATAACAGCCGGAACCAACGGCTTTACGTGCACAGAGAGATCTCAGAAGAAAATGGATGGTAACCCATCTGCGGATTGACTACGGCAAGCGCAGCGTAACCACGATCGATGCGTACGACTTTTATTTTGGCCCAAACCCGTCACACAATAAATAAATTAAAACTACAATAATATCCAAAAACCTCACAAAATCACCACATCCTCGATTGACGTCATTCAATGATTCATTAGGTAAAACATAAGCAAATAAATAACTTTGTACATGCGATAAGTATCGTCGGTTACGTGTGAATAAATTGTGGGAAGTTACGCTATACATGAGGTGCTTAGATTTGTCTGAGGATTAGAATACGGGTGATTACTGATTGATTTTCTTTTCAACCGACTTCAAAAAGAAGGAGGTTTTCATTCGACTGTATGTTTTTTTTTGTATGTTCGTTCGTGTCGACTCACATTTGCCGGAGAAATCGCGTGATTTCTCCGGCAAATGTAAGTCGATTTTGAAAATTCTTTTTTGTGTGAATAGGGTATGCCTCAGAGGTGGTCTGGTGGTGGTGGTGGTGGTCATCATACAATAATTTTATCGAAATTTATTCAGCACTTTTTGAAAAATCAACAATAAAAAATCAACAAAAATCCAAAGAAATATACATAGACGACGTCTTACTTTAGTTTCGGAAGTCGGGGGCTTTGTTCTGTTTGTTGTTTTGTTTCATTGCCACCGATTTCTGAAACTAAAGTCATGTGTGTGTCAGTCAATCAAGTTCTGTGCTAAAGTTATTTATTACTTTTGAGTTTTTGAAGGCGGTTATCTTTTTTGTAAAATAGCTTTTTGTTGTAGTGTTTTAGCTACTTCCTAATAATTTGTGACCATATGCATCCATCAGTTTTAATTTTAATTTTCTGTGTGTGACTTAGCTATTGCCTTAAGTTAATACTTGTAATGATAGATTAAGGCATTAAAATTAACAAAATTCAGGGAACTAAGGCAAGTGCAAAGGTTTGCTCTAAATTTTTATATTTTTATCGTTGCCTCGTATATGAAAATTGTAAAAAAAAATACAAATATTTATTCCGTGCGGGAATTGAACCCGAAGAATGCAGCATAGCAGCCAATCGTTCAACCACTGCGCCAACTATGCTGTCATTGACAGATATGCAATTATATCTAGCACTAGTTGTAGAATAAACGAAAATAAGTGAACTATTACTGCCGAATGCTATTATAGCCACTATCTGGGGTTAGCACTAAACCACACCTACGAAAGTCTTTGCAAAAAAACGATTTAATTACCTTCACTACTGCCAAAATAACAGAATGTACAAATACGTGCGTGTGTGTGTGCGTGTCTTCGCGCCGCTTGAACTAAAAGCAGTTTCGAGAGCACGTTCGACGCGGGAAGAGGTGAGGAAGGCGGGAGGTGTGGCGTGTCGCTACTGTATTGTAGTACTAATAGTTATACTATGACTAAACCATCAACACGAGTAAGACAAAAACATTGTCTGAATTTTTAGCTAATAAAAATCATTTGGACCAATTTTTTACTAATAATAATATGTGGGGACATTTTCACACACGGCCATCTGACCCCAAACTAGGGAGACCCTGTACTATGGGTGTCAGACAGCTGATATACATACACAAATACATTTTTTTTTTTTGTAAATACATACATTTATAGATAAACAACACCCAGACACAAGGCAAACACAAGTGCTCATCACACAAATGTTTACCCTGGGCGGGAATCGAACCCGCAACACACTGCGCAGCAGTCGATCGCTCAGCCACTGCGCCAATCGTGTCGTCAAATGTAATGCTGCTAGCCTTTTGGGCACTTGTCACATTGAGAGCGATGCAGACGAGTTTTTTGATGCCCTGTGAGCATTGTACATATTATTCGTTTGTATTTATTTTTAAGCTTTGTCTATATTATATTTAATTATTTTTAATAAACATACTGAACAAGTGTGTTTTTTTTACTGTTACATAAATATTGTTTTTATATTGTTTTGCGTTGCAGCAAATGACACGTTCCTCTCACAGGACATTAAAAGCAAAGTCTATCTTCAGAAAATTCCCCCCACAAATAACCCCATGTGTAACACACACACAGTATTGTATTGTCAAATTATTTCCCACAGCCTTGCGCGTGCGCTTCGTATTTTTGTGAACAAGCGGATAGACGCTACCTTCACGCCGCTTCAAGTTTAAACAAGTTAGAAATCGTCTGTTGTATGTTATTATTTAATACTTAATTTAATAATATTAGGTGGAGAACGTCATTTAATTTTGTTATTGACGGCATTTTTTTTACCAAAAAAAATGGTAGTTCTTATATAATTCATTGGCGTATTGTGAAAAATATGAGCGAGGTAATAAGACATTTTTATCTCACTCAGAGTTAAATAAAGAAAGGTAATCTTTAAAATCTTATAAGTGGTTTTGGTTACTAAACCTAGGGATTATGTATTCGTACTGTACTTGTAGGTACAATGCGAATCAAACTTTATGGCGGTTCTGAATACGAGGCGGGTGGCTGCGCAGTAACAGTTTTATGTGTCAGCGGGAGTGAGGGGCAGGGTACTGCGCAGCCAGTAGCTCACTTCATAGCTGACATCAAGTTTTAATAGAACTGTATGTCATGATTATATTTTTTTTTATATTTCCTCATAAAGCAAAACTGACGCATTTGGCACTCTACATAATATGCGGTAGAAAAATCTATACCAAAGCTATCTATAAACATAAAAGCAAAAGGTTACTCATTAACTCACTGATTAAGCACAAAATCTCCAAAACAATTTTTACACAATAAAACCACTTCAGGGATTTTATTAAATCACTAACTATCTTTAGGGAAATGACCCAATGGAGTTGTTATTGTTACACCTGCCGTGATTTCACTAAGTCCCTCCCTTAGGGATTTCACTAAATCCCTTAGGGATTTGATTAAACCCCTAATTGTACTATTTCCCTGCGACGAAGCTTAAATTTGAAAGTTTAAAAAAGTAGTGAAAGTAGTAGCACAGTTTGTAAAGATTGGGATTGGTTCTCAGAAACTCACGATATGTTATCGAAACGAGCATGTCATTCGACTTTTACATTGCAAATTGATCGAGCACCTGCATCTGAGATCCACATGAACTACCTATTATATACTTCTACTCGAAAAGGTCTAAGATAAATGGATGAGAAACGGCAACTAAGAACAGTGGTGCAATTTTCTAAGTAAGTAAGCGGTAAGATTCATTTTAGTAGGTATTCATTAAACTTTGGTTATGCAGCGTGCGAAACATGAATATTTTTGCATGTAAACCAATTAGCTTGTTCGACTGTACCACGTGTATAAACAGCTTTTGGTGGAACTACTCAAGGTTGAATAATTTGACACTTGACAGTTCATATATGAAAAACGATATTCGCTATGCAAAAACAGTCGCTTCGACGTTGATTTCACTTCTGTCACTATGTCGAGTTCGCCATCGAGCATAACCGCAAATGGTAACGTTAGAGAATAGCATAGCAGATTTTGCCACACAGTCAAATTGAGCGGGTCATTGACTTCTTCATGGACAGAGTTGCGGGAAAAAGCTAGTAATCTGTGTGAAATAAGGAAATAACAAACATACCTGCAGGCTAATATGGTTCTTGGAAACCCTTTTTCAATTCAACAAACAAAGAAACTTGTATGAGTCAGTTTTTTCACACGATTTTCGAAACCAAAAGAGGGGTATTCAATTAAATAACAAAACTGGTTTTTGGGATACCTTACAGCAGTAGATATTTATAGCTAAGTTAAGAAACTGGTTTATTTATGGCTACTCTATATAATTAGGCATGAATATTTTATGGCTTTAAACAAATTAAAAAATATATATATTCGATATCTTTTGTTAAATTACAACGTAAATATTCATTTTCACACCACCTGCTCGACAATGTCAAATTATATGTCATGCAAACCTAACCTAAAGTAAGTCATTTAAGACCTGAGGTCTAGCAGGGCAATAATATTGTACTGAATTTCATTATGACCCGCTGGTCAATAATGTGATTTGAATTTGGAACATAAAGTAGAAATCGCATACGAACATTCACCATTAAGATCTGCCTTAGATTATGAAACAAAAGGCAGATAGACCGCGCGGAACACTGAGAGTGAAGCCAAAAAAGCAAATACAAATTCAAAAGCGACCTAATTTAGTTCAACAACTATAGTTTTATGTTTTTAATATCAACTAAATAACCAAAGAATGCACGCTAAAACTGCAAGCATTCTCACTAGAAGAATCCAACATTTGAATATTAAATTTGAAACAAACGCAGTGAAAATATTAGTTTAACAACAAAAGGTATCCTGTAGGAGCGCTCGCAATGAGAAACGTTCTGCCGCCATGTTGGACATAGAGCAACGAAGGAGTTTGCGTTGAATGCGGCATTTCATATTTTAATTTATCCATTTTTATCCATTACTGGCTATAACTTGTATAAATATACTATTTGCCCGCAGTTTCTTCCGCGTGAATGTCGGTTATCGTGAATTTAGACAAAGTCGCGGATTAGAAAAAAACCTAATCTAATAATCAATAAACACGTGGCGCCACATATTATCATAAGGATGTTACTGTTGTTTTCCTAGGGAACTTTTAACTATTTTTTTTTTTTGGAATGAAAGGTATCATACGCCCGTTTTGTGTATCTGACAACAATATATACGTAAAATTTCAGAATTATCGATTCAATGGTTTAGGTGTGTAAAATTAACGAACTTACTTTCGCATTTATAATATTAGATGGGATTACGCTCTATATTTGCCTAGCTGTAAGATTTCCAAAAATAAATGAAATAGAAACGGTAGCCAAGTTATGAGTGGACTGCCCTGTTGGTCCCATTGGCGCAAGCGCAACTGCCGAACGTGGGTTCTTGTACTCTAATCCAGTTCGGGCAAAGTAGTATTGGGTTTTACTCAGTAGCAGTTCGGAGTTTAAAAGTTGGTGGTGTGACACCCTCGTGCCTCGAAAAGTACGTTAGTCATTGCGCCTGATCTCTCCATGGTCATGTCAGATTGCTAATGACACTTTCTCTCTCGCTCTCTCTCTTTAATCAAATTGAATAAGCTTTGAAGGTCAACGTTGATCACAAAGCTACAGCTGATCATCATCACCAGATTTTCTACTATACCCTCGGAATGAAAAGGGTGGGTGCTGTTCTAGTGCGGACACCCCACGGGCGAGCTACAGCTCACTTAACCTAAATTCACTGAGCAAGATTTTTACAGAATCCTCCGGCTGAGTCACCCTTTGTGACACGTCTAAAATGTGTACTATGAAACCGCATCCACTCGCTCTCGTTTTCCACATCAGTGATAACACGAAACAATAGCAAACCCGAGCACGAACCCGGCCGTTTTAAATAATACATAGATACACATTTTATTTGCAAAACGGAAACCACGTGATTTATGTGTGTGTGCACTTAATCGGTAGTTTTGCCAATGTACAGTGCACATTGTATTACAAATACTGGAAATTTACAGAAACATTACGTAAGTATCCACATATTTCAAAGAAAAAGTATTGACGAACATTTAAAACGATGAAAAAAGATATTCAAGTTTTTGAATAATCAAGAGTTTTCTTGTTAAATTTTTTAACTACTGGTTTGAATCAATTTATTTTTCAGTCATAGTAAGCTGCGTTATTTCTGATTTCTATAGGCAATATTTTATTATAAAACATTTAAGGATTCATAAGAAACGCCGACGAAGTCACGAGCAAAAGCTTGTCAAGTTTCAGGCAATAATATGTCAAAGTCAAAGTCAAATCATTTATTTCCATTAGACCATTATAGGGCACTTTATGAAAACTATTTATGCAGCTTGTCATTTTCCGTGAAGTGTTTTCAACAGTTGTCATAATATTTTTTAGCTACACATTTTGTTTAAGCAGCTTCCACCTCTAAAACTTAATTCTAACAAAACATTTTTCTTTTCCACAGGTACAAAAATGATAAAACGTCCGAAAATTCGCAAGAAAATCCGGTGAGACCGTCCTTGGTCAACGTAACAATGTGACAATAGTGACAAACAGTTAAAACATACTAAAAATACTCCTAAATAATTCTCCTAACATTCTCCTAATTTAGATTTTAGTCACAAAAGTTAGTGCCAATTATAGTGAACAAAAAACTCAGAGCTACAAATGAATAGAGGTGACATCGAACTTTTGAATCAACGATAAAAACAGTGCCACATTTTCAACTGCCACTTTCGAACATTCTAAATTCAAATAAAAAAAAAAACAATTGAAATCTAAAATAAATAGTGTATAAAAATTGAGACTTGTGCGTTTGGATTGTGCAGAACAAAAAAGTGACGTTAAAAATTTTGGAACAAAAAAGTGATGTGCTAAGAATGGATCTCCACGCTCCTCAGTTGGTAGTCCATTCATATGAGCCCCATGCCCCCCTCCTGGAGGTCGAGGGTTTGGATCCCCACAGTCCTCAACAAAAAGTTCTGATCCATGCACCGACATTACAAAGCCAAGAGTTGATGAGCAGCGACCACCGCAACGGAGGTGAGCAGAGCTATGGTAATGATTTCAACTTTTTTCTTTTACTAGAATTAATATTTACTAAATTTTAAGTTTTTTCGTCTACTACTATACAACGTGTAGTTTAAAAAATCTGAAAAAGAGTATTTGAGCTAATCATTATGAATAACCTTTATAATGGGACCAACCCTGAACTGATGAAAAAAGTTACATGAACATAAATTAAATGTATGGATTGACTGTTTTTTTTTTAATGTTTTTAGGACTGGTCTCATTGTAAAAGTTGTTCATATTGATGAGTATGACAATTACCTGTTTATGGATTTTTTTATTACACTTTGTATATTATGGATATTATTTTCTCGTGAGAAACTGGTCAATGTTATCCAAATGTTAATTGCAGGAGGATCGTATCAAAATGTAACTGCTTGTATACCCTCATAGTGTTATATTGTATACTGCATGTTTGATAAATTATCTTTCACATTTACTTGTACAAGTTACTATATTACATGTTGTACAAATTTTGGTACAATTCATAGTAAATGACTGAAATAATTTTTGTAATGATTTGAAATTTAATCAACTATCGCCCCTAAGACGACCAACTAACTACGGTCTCAAATCTCTACAAAATCTGAATAAGTTAAAAATTATACTTAATGTTAGGTAAAGCCTCAATACATGATTATTGAGAGCAGATGTGTCTGATCTGACGTAGAGTACGACTTTACAGATGAGCAGTACCACGCGCACAGCAGCAACCAGAGTGGAGACGGTGAGTGTAATCAGTGCATGCATTTATTTTATTCATACTTAAAAACCCGACTGCAGGCTCGGAACTGAGGAACCAATGTGACTTTTCCAATTGATATGTACTTTCTAAGTTTATCTCGGACATCACTGACATTATATAATAGTTTATTAGTGGATCAAATATGTACCTAATTTAATTATTTTTTGAAGTATGTACAATATATACAACAATAATAAAATAAAACCTAAAGTATTCAACTAAAAAAAACTAACATAACGTATCATACAATTCGTCCACATCGCCGTCATCTGGAAATGTACCGAAGCAACTGGCGGCATTGCCACGTTGGATGGCAATGCTTCATCTCTGACCAAGGTAAAAACCAGCTCTTGGGTCATCATCTGACATCGGTGATAGAAAACATCGTGAAGAATCCTAGACTTATACTTAATATAAGTTTGAAATCGCCAATCCGCCTTGAGCGCACGTGGTGATCAATGCTCGAGCCTTCTCTGCCTAAGAAGAGGTCTTTGCTCAACAGTGGGATAGTAATAGGCTGGTATTGGTATTATTTTATTTTACCAAGAACTAAACCGTTTTCGATAAATAACGGCAACAGATACAGCTGGTTATAAAAAATGACTTCAGTTTTCTATGTTTGTGTCTTCATTCAAAGCAGCTCTAATGAATTAATTACCCTATTTTTTAAGGGTACGTGTAGAAATCAACGTTTCAGAAGTCTATCTATCAGTTATGAGATAGAATTTATAATAGTCACTAAAAAGACCACAATTTATAACGTCCGTCCTGTCTACGCATACATAAGTCTGTACCAAACTCGTTCTATTTGCTTTTCTCTCTACTTAAAGTCGTATCAAACGCTTTTAAAGAACTAATTCCATTTAATTTCTTAGACTCTCTTCACGATTCTGTCTGCCTTTTTGCGTCTAAGATTCTAGACTAGACTGGAATAAAAAAAGATAAACCTGTCACCTGTCACGTTGCAATAGAGAGTGTTGTCGTCGTGATCGAACTGTGTGTCGATTCGTTAGGCTGTAATTTTTGTCTGGCATATGGCCCGATTCCTAATAACCGATTAACTGTCAGTCATCATCATCATTTCAATCTTTAGACGCCCAGTGCTGGGCATAGGTCTCCCCAAAGCCCCCTTTGGGTTCAGCCGTAATCGCCATGCTTGACCGATGCATGTTGGCGATCGCAGTTGATGTTATAATACTCAGAAGGACGCTGCTACCCATCCTCTGGTCACAATATCCCTCTGTCGCCTTCTACGACACCCACTGGTAGAAATGGGGTGGTGCTATTCGTGGTCAGCACCACACAGCTTAACTGTCCGTAATAAGTTAGATATATTTTTACCATTCAAAGTCTTCTAATCTTTGTATGTTTTATGTTGGTTGGTACTTTTTAATTTCATAGGATACAATCCAAGCTTAGGGGGGAATTGGAGGGGTTGCCTTAGGACTACGCCCCCATTAGACAGAAATATTTTCTGAAAAAGACACACTTCTAGAGATAGCACTTTTAATACCATTTTGTTTCACAATATTTCATTTCTTCAAACACAGCTGTCACTAACTTTCTTCAAATAAATAATAAAAAGAACCGTGAAATACTTACTTATAATCTTCAATCCGTAACTTGTCTACAAAATCATAGATATCAGAAAACATAAAATGATTTGTGTTAAAAATGAGTTTAGCTAAAAAAGTGAAATAAATCGATTTCCACGCAGATTTAAAAAAGCATTAAATAGCCAGCTATCAGTTTCTGAAGCCAATAAATCCATTTTAATCTGTTGGCTCATTGGCTGTCACTGTAAGGAGACAGGTTTGATTCCTGGCTAAGCTAATTTTTTTTTGTGAAAAAGTAAAAGTGCTGTTTAAGTCTCTCCAAATTGGTTTTTTCACCATCTGGCAGAAACAAAAAGTATTATTTTATAGTTTCGGATTTCACTTTCATTAAATTTTTATTACCGTAGGTAACTTAGGTTTAGTTACTTTTATCAAACCTACAACAAAATGTCTTCATTTCTTGAAGTAATAGGGTATTTTACTCTATACGAGAAAAAATCTATACATATGTTATTGATACAGTTTAGGGATAAAGTAGTCGGAAAATGTAAGTTTTAGTTCATAAAATAACAAAACAATTTTTTAAATTCAATTCAAAGTTTTCAGTTTTTTTAATCTGTTATAAAACACCGTGAAATAGTAGCGGCCATGTTATTACGCCATACGGCTGTGTAAACAAAAAATTGACAACTGTCAGTCAACCGATTGGCGTATTATAGGCTTTGTACTTTTATTATTTTCGTACCCATCGTATTTTTTTCATTATTACACTTAGTACAAAATATGCTTTTAATTATTTTTAAATGATATACAATTATCATATTTAATATGAGCTCATTTGATACAAAACGAACTGACGTCATTTACGCTGAGCAATATGGCGTCCAGTAAGAGGCGTTTTCGTCAAACTACGCGCGAAAATTTAAAAATTGAAAATTTAAGTGCATTTTTATGGCACATATCGATTGAATAAAAATGTTGTGTTTTTTTTGGTATCATATTAGCACTACAGAATTTCATTGAGACACTTTCAAAAATGTGTGTAATACCCTATTGAAATGATTTTAGTTATATACGCTGATTAGTTTCAAGTTTATTATTATATTATATAGGTATTACTAGCTTCTGCCCGCGGCTTCGCCCGCGTAATAAGAACGACTATCCCAAGGGAACACATTACCGGGATAAAAAGTATCCTATGTGTTAATCCAGAAAATTTTCTACCTATGTGCCAATTTTCATGCAAATCTGTTCAACGGTTTACTCGTGATTGAGTAACAAACATCCAAACATCTTCACAAACTTTCACATTTATAATATTATCCTACTGTATATATATACGCCCTGCGGCACGATGGACCGACGATTTCAAAAAGGTGGCTGGCAGCGGATGGATGCGGGTTGCCCAAGACCGGGTTGGTTGGCGATCTCTGGGGGAGGCCTACGTTCAGCAGTGGATGGCAATAGGCTGATATAGATATATCCTATATAGATATATATATATATCTATATAGGAAGTAGAATATAGTAGGATGTTGAAGTCGGCTTTCAGTTTAACCAGATGCAGGTGAATACCAGTGTTTTACATGGAGCGGCTGCCTATCTGACCTCCACAACCCAATTACTGGGTAACACGATACCCCTTACCCCGAGACGCAGCGTTGGTAGGCCTCTCACTAGATGGACCAACGACATCGTTAAGGTCGCGGGTAACCGGTGGATGTAAGCGGCAGGTTTCCGCTCGTTGTGGCGTTCTATGGGGGAGGCCTTTGTTCAACAGTGGACGTCTTCCGGCTGATGATAATGATGATGGCGATACCCCTTAATAAGATCGGTTGTCAGACATTTTGGCTTCTGACTACCCATAACGACTGTCAATAATCTACGAATAACAGCCGGGACCATATGGCCTGGACCAACGGCTTTACGTGCTTTCCGAGGCACTGAGGGAACTTGGTATGAAATGGACGGGCACCCATCCACAGACCAACCGCGGCAAGCTCAGCATAACCTTGATCGATCGATCCGTACGGCTTTTACTTAGCCACGAGCTCCTCTTATGTCAAAGTCAAATTATTTACATATTTCAATTAGACCAAAAAAAGGTACTTTGAAAGTCTTATTCAAATTTTCTAAATTTGAATCTAATAGTTGCCCATTCCAAATGGTTGTTTCGTATGGATGATGATGATGTATTTATACTACCTACAGCTATGGAGTATAACTGTAGGTAGCTTTTCGAATCTAGAAAACAAACTGTAGGTGCCTCAAAATATGATAAATTAAAGAGAAATATAAACTTTCATCGAACTGTCTCCAATCCAAAAGATGTGGAAAAAAGTGTGGAGGATCGAGTAGTTTTTCAATGGAACTCACACAGAAGCAAATGTTGTTCACACGATGTTGTTTTGTTTGTGTGTGTGTATAAATATCAGGTAGGGTGTGGGCCTAGTGGTGGCATGAGCATGGCATGGCTGTCAGTTTAAATGTCATTGCATGTTATTAGTTGCATCTGAACTTTGTGGAAGTTGAATAAAGAATTAATGTATTATTTTTATTATTTCGGTAAACGGATGCTTTTCAATCGATGTTCTCGATTTTTGCTGGTAGATACCGTTTTATTCTATGGAAAAGTTAAACCTCGCATATCATGGTAGTAGACCGCCTGGTTGATCTAGTATAACAAACGTGACAACTAAGCGTAGAGCCAGGGTTCGATTCCTAAGTCACGCAATGTGATTTTTCATTATAAAATTCACAGTTTGCTACTGTAAATTTTATTTACACAGTTTACCTGAAATCAAAATACTACTTATGGCGAGCCTAGTGTCAACAATCGTGCATGAATTGTGATCCCATAGTACGAATAGTACCTACACTTACATTATATGTAAATGCAAAAGTAACTCTACCTGTTTGTTACCTCGTCTTAGCAAAACCTATAAAACCAATCACAATAAAAGATTTGTAGATTAGAAACCTATCCCTATTTTCTATTCCGCGACTGTGTCTGCATCAGCAAATACTGACAATTAGTAGTACTAAATGTTTAACCATATATGTAGTGAAATTCACCAGCTTTAAAGAAATATAGGCAGATGTTTTATCCAGTAGGCTTAAGTTAATATATGTTACCTGCCAGTCTAGCACACTTCAAACTCATTTTACCTATATTCATCGATGAAGATTTTTACAAAATAGCAATGCAGTTTGACGATAGTGGTTCCGGGTCTGGCTGTTTGTGTATGTGAGTTTACATATTTGTATTTCGCAGCTACGATGCAGGAGTAATTTCAAGTGTAGGGCAAAGTAACAAAAAAAAGATTCAAGTAAAGCTTAATAATAATGCCACTCTCACCCCGCTAACACTGCAACCACACCTCACTTACACGCGGTTCGACTGTCCCAACTAATTTCACACCGATTTAGTCAAGTGTACTTGCGACAAAAAACGTCCCATTCACTGTACCGATGTGATCGGCAGACGTGGTCCGACAGTGAAATTTCAATGAATGAGTTTGAGTTTCATCGGGAATCATGGTAAGTATTTTGGAGAATGGTTTCGGAAGAAGATGACTGACTGACTGACAGTCAATACTCAGTAAAAACTGCTGTAGATTCAAAGTTATATTTGATGGGAGCCTAGTAGAGCAGAAATGCACTTGAACAGTAATAGAAAAGTCTCGTATACATGATGATGCTATGTAATAGTCGCATGCGCAACTGCTGAGCGTAGGAAAAGGCATTAGAAAACTTAGTTTTGTATAATTTAGCAGCATTATTTCAATTTTATGAATGTGAATACCATGGAGCTATTTATAAAGTAAATTATATGTATCTGTTTGACATAAATGAACATGGCGGTTGAGAGCATTGTCATGCTCACTCAAATATCTCGCTGATGGTGGCGCGTGTGTTGGATCAGGCGGCTCCCTTCTAAATGGTTGAGCTGAATGGTGCTGATCTACGCGTCATGTTCGTGAACGGGCGCTGTTAGTAGAGCTTGGTCAACTCTTAACTGCCATGGCTTTTATCTTTTTATCTTGATTCTTTTTTGTAATGCATTGTATTGGTCTTTTCCTGCATTGTTTTCACATATAGAAGCAACGTGAATAACGTAATCAGTATTTTGTAAAAACTTGATTTATAAAAGAGTATCCGTTGAGTTTCTTGCTCGTTCTTCTCCATAGAGACCTACGCTACATTTTGGAACGAGCAACTAGCTTCATTTTTCTGACTAACTAACTGACTCTTTGACAATTCAAAGTGCCTGTAAATGGTTTAATTGAAATAATTATAGAGAATATTCTAAATCTACTTAAAACTTATCTCAGTGACCGCAAGCAAATTACAGTTCTGAAGAGAATATGCTTTAAGTCTAAAGTAGAGGCAACTTATATATCGTAACCTAGATATACATCATGTGGGGTACCGCAAGGAAGTGTCCTTGGTCCTATGTTGTTTCATTAGGTAGTTATTGAGATTTTCCATTAGAAAGTTTGCAGTTGTTAATGCGACAATCCCGTGCCTCGGGAAGCACTCAGACTCTCCCCGGTCGTGTCGGATTTCCGTGCCATCAGACTATGAGAGTGAAGGTAGAGGGACTACACCTGTCTTTGTGCACACAATAGTGAGATTAAATAAGTCTATACCTTTTATAATTTCCATGCTAGGTGAGTTTGTTAGTATTTTACAAAGTCACGGCTAAACTACAAAACCGATTGTGATGTGTTCGATATAGTGAAAAAAACTTTTAATAATAAGAAAGTAACCTTTAACTTGGGTTTAATTTCTGTATTATATATGACAGTTACAAATTAGGCTATATTTAAAATAGGGGCAAAGAAGGTGCCGTCAACATGTTATCTCTTCACCACTCTTTGTTGACTGGTAGACAATGCCTAAGGCATTAAGTCCGCCTTTGTACTTTTGTGCATGAAGTATAAATAAATAAAGAAATACATTTTGGAACAGAATAAGCTCCCCAAGAAAAGATATGGGCTACTTTTTAATTCGCGACTTCGTCTGCATTCACGCGGACGAAGTTCCGGTAAAAGCTTATAAAGATATACTTTTTATATCAGAGATATCCTTTATCGAAGACATTTCTAGGGCTTACCGTAGACTTTATAGTCTGTTCTATAAATAGCATCAAAATCCCAGCTTCTCATCTCAACAAAGACCATATAAAAGTGAATAGTTCGACCGGCCATTGCTCACGCGCCGATCGAAAGCGAAACTCGCCACAGTGTTACAAAAACTGACGAAAAAAAATCTCGACCAGATGTTAAGAGTCGCCTAGTTCGCCTGCAGCGTTCTTTTCATCTGATAACTTTGTATCAATCGATTGAATATTATCAATCAATTGAATTATCTAATGAATCAATTAGGAAATAATTGTAATGTTTATTGGGAAGCTGTTTGCTTAATATCTTGTTATACTAATTTGAGAGTACTTTTAAAAGCTTCTAAGAAAGTACTTTCTTTCTTTATGCCTATTTTCAATTCATAACAACCTCACTGCGATCCCTAAGCATGGGGATAATACCCCCCCCCCCTGTGGGGGTGGTTTTTGTTCAAATGGTACAGGTATACTTTTATTAACAACCTCACTGCGATCCCTAAGCGTGGGGATAATACCCCCCTTTCCTTCCCCCCTGTGGGGGAGGTCTTTGATTAATAGTGAACGTATTCCAGCTGATGATGATGCTTTTATTTTCAGGGGGAATTCTTCAAAACTTCAAAAGGGGACTCGGTATTTGAGGATAAGATCAGGGAGTGTGAGATGTTTACCCTAGAAATAGCACCCCGGTGGTCACCATCAGTGGATGGAGAGGATTCCGTTTCGTCTTAAGAAACCGCAAAAGAACAGGCAGGATTCTGATGCGGTCTCTTAAGACGATGCAACGCCTGTTAGGGCATATCCCTTGGGAGGCAGTAAAGGGGTCTTCCCTGACCCTGGTATCGGTTTACCTAGGTGAAATACCAGTCATAAGGGAGTCTTCGACATCAGCACCTATCAGCGTCACATTTGGCCAAGGGATATTTACATGACGAAGCATTATCCTATCAGCGTCACGTTTGGGCAAGGGATATTTACATGACGAAGCATTAGTTATAGTTGAAATTTCAAACACCACTTCGCATGACACAGGGTTACCAACTCAAATTCTAAGTACCTATAGGTACCCTGTTCACAATAAGATTAGACATATAGGTACATAAACCTTTTTTACAGTCCGTTCAACCGATTTTGACTTATATTGCGTTGGTAGCATGACAAATGGCAACTGCAGTAAACAGTTGTTATTGTAACCACTTTTTTGCCTCTAATGTCATCCTTAAGCCTACGGAATTGAAGTCAAAATCGGTTAAAGGGACTGTAAATAATAGTTAAAAAAAACTAAAAACACGCTTTTTATAGAAAACCAAACTAAAAAATATAAAATAAATTTTAATAAATAATTTTATTTAAAAAATGCGTGGGGTGCTTTTTAAGATATTATCAAAATGATAATCACTCTACTCATATCTGTCAATAAAATATTTATAACTATTGACACCATGCACCCCACGCTTTTTTTTAAATACCTAAAATTTTTTATTAAAATTTATTTTCTATTTTTTAGTTTGGTTTTCTATAAAAAGCGTGTTTTTAGTTTTTTTATACTATTATTTATTTTTTACTTTTTAGTTTGGTTTTCTATAAAAAGCGTGTTTTTAGTTTTTTTATACTATTATTTATTTTTTACTTTTTAGTTTGGTTATATCTATATCTATTAATATTATGTATATTTATTCTACCAGGGGTGCTTGTGCAGTACCTTCCTAGTATTTAATAGCTGTTTTTTCGGCAACTAATTTTGAACGACTTATGTTTTTTTTTGTTTTTTTTTTTAAATAATTTTATCAAATTAGTGTATTGTCATCGGTCCTCGATAAATCTACAAAGTTTGAACGAAATCTGGCTGTTTAAAGTGGGTCAAAATCGCGCCCAAAGAAGTCGGTTAGAAACAAACATACAAACATACAGGTGAAGCTAATAGAAAGCGTGTAAAAAGGTTTGTGTTTATGTCTAATCTTATTGTGAACAGGGTATAGGTAATTGGTAACATTTAGATAAAATTATCAATTTTGTTACGTAAAACTATTTGATCAATACATACTATCCATATCCATAGATGTATTATAAATGGGAAAGTAACTCTGTCAGAACAGATTTTGATGAAATTTGGTGTAAAGATAGCTTGCTTAAACCCTGGGGAAGGACATAGAAAACTTTTTAATCCGCGACTTCGAATCCACGCGGACAAAGTCGCGGGTAAAAGCTAGTATTTGGATAAAATTAACAATTTTGTTACCTAAAACTATTTGATCAATTTGCAATAAATCTGAACGGAAATGGGTCACCCACCACATTTGTGTTCTCCTTAATCATCTATATCTGAGACGTGCGCCTGCGCTTGTAACAGATACGTCTCGCAGTCAACCGCAGCCACTTCCTTGGGAACCTGCTAGGTGGACTGACGTCTTTTTTGTTGTCTCGCTGTGAATGAAAGATGTACTATTTGTCTAGTGAATGGGGAGTTGAGAAATTGATATTGTTAATGGAATCTTTGTGATTATAATATAGGTTTGTTTTGTTAATGGTAATTTTCAATGCTTAGATACCTTATGTTTTAACGAAACTCCAAGAGTCGAAGCTAATTCACACATTCCTAGTAAAAGATTTGCCCCTTTTGACTACCAAGTTTCGCTACGCGCTAAACTAAGTTGACTGTTGCTAGTCGTCCGCTAACCGGATGAATAAAATTAATTAATCATCCGCTAAAATGGATATAGGTGTTCATCAAAACATCAGTATCGTGTCTTGGAGGGAGGAACGGGGCAGGGGGTGGGGGAGGGGAGGGATGGGTTGAGTTGGAGGACTGGGGAGGGGAGGGGATGGAGGATTGGGGAGGTGGAGGGGTGAGGGGGCATTAATTTTGTTCGTCCGTTTAGGGGATGGCTAGACACTTCGAACTAAGTTATTAGCAAAGTATATAGAAGTCTGTCATGTAGACGTGACCGTGGCGTGCTGGTCACGTTTTGGTTTGTTATCTATACATGACTGTGGCGGTCAAAAGGTTAATTAAGAAAGGAACAAAAGTGAATTCACCGAATTGTGTGATTTTTGGGAAACCTGATTACGTGCAACATCTCATCATCATGTCAACCTTTAGACGCCCACTGCTGGGCATAGGTCTCCCCTAAAGGGGGGTTCAGCCGTAATCGCCATGCTTGGCAGATGCAGGTTGGCGATTGCAGTAGGTGTTATGGTACTCAGATGGACGCTGCTGCCCATCCTCTGGTCAATATCTCTCTGTCGCCTTCTACGACACCCACGGGTAGAAATGGGGTGGTTCTATTCACGGCCGGCACAACACGGGTCGTACAACATCTCCGTAATGCTAATAAAAGAGACCAAATGGTTAGACAATTTAATTTAATGTTAATGCCTTTCATAGAATTCTAGCTGATAGGTTTTGGATGTACCTATATTGACTAATTGGAGGTAATTCATATAATTATTGAGAAATTGTAGATTGGAGGAGCTAGTAATAGTTGTACAGATCGATCAGTCAAAGGTTAAGCTACGCTTGCCGCGGTCAGTCTGTGGATTGGTGACCATCCATTTTCAAAACGAATTCCCTCCGTGCCTCGGAAAACACGTAAAGCCGTTGCTCCCGGCTGTAATTCGTAGATCTTTGGCAATCGTTAGGGGCAGTCAGAAACCAGAAAGTCTGACAACCAGTCTTACCAAAGGGGTATTGTTTTACCCAGTAACTGTAGGTCTGATAGGCAGTCGCTCCATGTAAAACCCTGGTATTCAGCTGCATCCGGTTAGACTGGAAGCCGACCCCAATATAGTTGGGAAAAGGTTAGGCAGGTGATTGAGGATTTGTGGATTGGCTTGTTCAGAAAACAAGCTGAATTTATGTCATAACTTGCTGGATACTGGTTCAAGACCAGTCTTCATACAAAAACTCTCATGACTCTAACATTAAGTTATTCACACCAACTCATCATAACCACGTGGTTAAAACCATTACTTACTAAGTTAAACTCAACTTTTAACTTACTTTCTCACAATCCAACGATACCAAACACAAACCGGTCTCTGTGTCAAGTCATCGCAATTAGTTCCGCACCGGGAATCGAACCCGCGACCTGCTACCGACGGAAGTTAATGTTTTTAGACAAATTGTCGGGTTTTTGACGTTTCATAGTTTTAATTGAGTGGGAATTTGTGTGTAATTATGTTGTTTATTATTGAAATTAATAACGTTTATCTGTTTTAGATGAGTTTTATTAATGAAATTTTAAACCCGGAAGAGTTTTATGATTTTTATAAAAGTCCAGATTTTATTCTTAACAAGTAAAAAAAAAATTCCAAAAATAGAATAAAAATCCTAGCAAAACAAAAGAATACGAAAAATACAATACAATTTGCAATGCAATATAGGTATGTATGATATAAATATATTTTTTTTAACCATACACCTGCCTTGTTATCTCTTGGTTGATTGGTAGAGAATGCCTGAAACATTTAGTCCGCTTTGTACCTTGTGCATGAAGTATAAATAAATAAATAATAAAATATATATTATTCGGGACACACACAACATCTCTTCAAACGCAAACGCAAATCATTTTCCATATGTAGGATAGGTAACTAGAGGGCCCGGCAGACGTTGTCCTTAAAATAAAAAAAGTCCTACAACTCGACTGCAGCGCCACCTATCGGGTCCAACTGTGAATCTAAACCATACTCGAATCCACTGGAACACACACAATTTTTTTTATCAATTTCGGTACAGCCGTTTAGGAGGAGTTCACTTTCATACACACGCACAGAAGATTTTTATGTATAAGATATCAAAAACGAAAATGTGTTTGTTTGTAACGTTTTCACGGCTAAAATACAGAACTGATTTTGATGGAATTTAAGACCAACTACCTATCTTATCTTAGCTTGAAACCCAAGAAAGGCTATCCGGGACTTAGTTTGTATCTGCGATAACCGTCACCAAAGTCGCGAGCAAAAACTAGTTTTAAATAAATAATTACAAGCACATTTGAGACGAACAAGAATTTGTCCTCTAACCTGAATTTGGATTTAAATCTTGTCATTATAACAACTAGGGTTAAAGTTTTCCTAAGCGATAGGATCTAGAAGTCTAGGATCAAATAATTGAAAAATAATAAGTTCAATTAAATAACAATAATTATTCAAAATAAAATCTACGGAACCGCTACCAAACTGACCATTGACTAACAGTACCCCAAAATCTTCTGTGCGAAAGAGACGACCATATAGACCACGTTCCGCTCGATTAGAACCGCCTTGTTCGAATTTTGACAGCAGCCAATCAGAATAAATTTGTCCGCGCTCACTAATTGATAATACAAAGTCAAAAGATTCAATATCAACAAAATGTTATTGTATTTTCAATCTTATCGTCTAGTACCTAAGGTCTTGTTTCGGTTGTTACGCGTAACTCTTGGAACGTGGTCAGAAAAGCCTACGTTGATGATAAAGCCTTGGAATTACAGCCTTATTTCAACAGAATAACGTAACTTTTTGAATGTCGTATTGTAGATTTTTTTTTGTTTTTACAACCGTTTGTCTCGGCGGAAACTGGTGACATGTACAGAATTAAGATTTTTGTGTCATGAGTTTGTATGTGACTATGTAATTAGGTAGTAATGACTGTAGGTACAAATTCAATTATATATAGGTATTGTGTTTTCCTGACGTATCCGTTGCGCTACATCAGTATTTGATGTGGAACATGTGAAGGGTCGGACCGGCTGTCCGCGTGGCGACGCGTCACCACGCCAACAGCCGGTTGGTTTCTTACGCTTAAAAAGAAATATCATGGCCTTATAATATATTTTTTCTTGTGTTGGTTACAAACTTATTAGCTTACATACTTAACTACCTGTAGGCGACACAAATATTTTTGGTCAGTCTGGGAACTAAATCCGATACAGTCACTGCCCCAACCGAACCGCTAATTAACGACGATTAACTTCTATTAATAATATTATTTCTTCTACTCAGACCTTAAAGTATTTATGTCAAGAACAATAAATTGTGACCGTTGTAAATCTTGCCATGCCTATTAACAATAAACTTAGCATATAGATTTTCTGTCATTATAATGGTTAGTTTTATTCTACTGGCAATCTTAATGACATAATTAATTAAATTACGTTCTGGCCAACCATTATACACCTTGTAGAAGAAGAACCGTGATCAATTTATTGTTACAAATAATAGGTAATAATTTATAATCAAGTAAAATAAATCTATTAAAAAAATGATTACTTACCTCGACAAAATTTAAATAAATCTAAAATTACTATTCTACCACTTATGCTATTTTACTTTGTGGCAACCAAATTTTAAGATAATCGAGTCCACAAAGCACTTTGAATTTTATGGGTACAGAATAAAGTTCAATTCACCTTCAATTCCCGCTGATAAAGGTATCAATGAGTTTCCGAGATGATTGCTTGGATTGTGAATTGAACATTATAATTTAAAAGTTAAGGTTTATAATTATATTAAAGATTGTTGCATTACTTTTTTTGATATTTAATTAAACGGAAAAGATTGTTTTGGACGAATGCAGGCAGTCCATTGGTAACTAAAAACAAGTTGATGAAAGGAAAGTTTATGTGTGTAGAAATATTACCCCTCTATGCGAAATGCGAGAGTTAGCTTTTACGTAGTGGTTCGCAGGTTCTGTTCCCGTAAACGACGATTTACAAAAGTATAATTATGTCTTTAAATGCACCTATTTTACAAAAGAAGCGACAGCAGTTATTACTTACATCAAAATAATAGCAAATTAATTCGTAAGTTTTTTAAAGATGGACAAAATTATTTACTTCCCTAGGTATATATATATAGGTAAATAACTAGGTAGCTATTACCTACATCTTCGGTTGCGTAAATTTATTTACGTATCCCTTATTTTTTTGGTAGGTAATAAATACTATTATATTACAACCTAGTACACAGAGATAAGACAGCTTTATATTGGTGAAAGATTTTTTTAAAGATAAGTAGGTACAGTAAAAGGTTTCAATCAGAAAACAAACAAATTCTTTAGCTTTACCTATAAGTATAATACTAGTTTTCGCTCGCAACTTCGTCCGTGTGAATGTCGGTTATCGCGGATGCAGACAAAGTCGCGGATTGAAAAGTATAGCCTATGTCCTTCCCCAGGGCTTAAACTAAGTATTTTCATACTAAATTTAATCGTAAAGCGTAACAGGCAGAGTTACTTTCGCATTTATAATATTAGTATGGATGAATAGATTCGAATACCCTACATAGGCACCAACTCCATAAGTATATCTTCTATTAATCTAAGAAGCTCTATGATAATAATAACAATCCATTATGTTATTACAGTTAATGAACCATAAGATCCCATACACGAAACACCATAATTCAGTTAAAATAGATCACGATAGTCCGAACACGAAGTATGGGAACTTGGCACAAAAATTTGAAAGACAGAAAATTATTACTGTCCTAAGTTACTGTGACATAGAAATTAATAAAAAATATGATAAAAAAGTTTAAAAGTCAAAGCATATATTTGAATTAAGTAAACCATTTACAGGCATTTTTGAATTGTCGTAGTAGTTGTAGTAGGTTAGCTAGTCAGAAAGTTGAAGCTCGTAGCTGGTTCCAACAGCCACGCCCACACCATTAGATAAATCCTTTTATATAAACACTATGAATTTTTATATCTGAAATAAAACAATTCAAATGTCTCGTCGATGGTGGTGCGTGGGTTAGATCATTTGGCCCCCTTCTAAACAGTTGAGTTAAATGGTGCTGATACACGCGTCATGTCACGTTTTGTATTAATGTAATGTAACCAGTATTTTGTAAAAACTTGATTAAAAAAAAAGAGTGTCCGTGGAGTTTCTTGCTCGTTCTTCTCCATAGAGGCCTGCTCTGTGTTATTGTTGCTTCTATATGTGAAAACAATGCAAGTTAAGAGCAATACAAAACGTGTCATGACGCGTGTTTCAGCACCATTTAGCTCAACTGTTTTGAAGGAGACCAAATGATTCAACCCATGCACCACCATCGACGAGACATTTGACTTGTTTTATTTTAGACTAGCGACCCGACTCGGCTTCGCCTGGGTCTATAGCCTTCCTCGATAAATGGACTATACAACACAAAAAAAAAATCGAACCAGAAGATCCTGAGATTAGCGCGTTCAACTAAACAAACCAACACACAAACTCTTCAGCTTTATAATATTAGTATAGATATCAAAATTCATAGTGTCAGTACGGGAAAAACTTAAAAATGTAGTAGGTAAAAAAAGGATTTATTTAATGGTGTGGGTATTAACCCATTGCTGATCATAAACAATGTCCAGTCCAGCCTAGTAATGGTCTCAAAAATGTAATTAAAATTACTTTATGTAAATCTAGCTTCTATATGCCCCGTTGAACTTGTGGTCGCGATTGCTGACCCTCAGTTCGATTCTCAGGTTGGACAGTAAGTAAGTCAAAAAACATTGGACAGGTTGGACAGTGTGGTTAGGTTTCTCCATTAGAATATGATGATGGTGGTGTGACACCCATATATCTCAGAAAGCACGTAAAGCCGTTAGTCCTGCGGCTGATCTCTCCCTGGTTGTGTTGCATTGCCGTCCTTTATTACTATGAGAGTGAGGGAAGAGTTGATTCCACTGACAGAACGGAAGAGAGACTAAATGGAGAATTACAGATCCCACCGACACCCAGTGTGAGTGCGGTACGCATGACCAGACGATGGTCTACTTAGGTACTACCTTAGTACCTACATGGTCCAAAGTGCCCCTACTAGTGCACTTTAGAGAACATTCAAAACGTCACTAACGCCGCAAAAAACAATTAAACAAAACCATTTTTTAAAATTGAAAATAGAATAAAATTAGATACAAGGAATACAAGACAAGCTTTTTTATCGCTTTTTAGTGTCTACTTCGTGTCGTCCAAATTAATTGATAAACTGTAACACTAAAAAAATGTAGTCGTTCATTAATTTTTCATCCTCAGAGTTACAATATTTTCATGAAATTTTTATAAGACCAACTTTAAGGCACTTACAATACACTATCGATTAAAAAAAATCATTGAAGTCGGACTACACTGCAAGAAGTTATGCGTGTATAAAAAAAAATAATAGTCGAATTGAGAACTTCTTTCTTTTTTTACGTCGGATAAAAAGTAAGAATTAACTACCGATCGATTCAAAAAGCAGACAAACACTGTACCAAAATGAGACGAAGTCCCTAGTTTACCAACTCATGCCAATGTTACACTACATAGTTAAAATCAATTTGTCAAACACACAATTCCTTGCATTAGTCGACTTATCGGTAATAGCTTGTTCTAATTAATAATCGGATCAATAGGGGTTTGCAGTAGGTAAGTTTTTGTATTGAGAAAACATCATTTGTAACACACAAGGTACCCAAGTGACAGTGAAGACACATTCCTTCTTTTTCTAGGTTTCCCTAAAAAAAGAAAAGTAGGAATCAAGCCTTTGATTATATGCAGGCTGTAACGGAAAGGGGGTATACATCCGAAGGGAGGTCAATGTACTCGTAAAACTGAATAACATACAACATAAAAAAAAAACGATATTCAAAAAAATTGTTGGTCTCTTCATAGAAAATTTGAACTTGCCACCTAAATTTTGTATGAAGACTGGAGTGTAAAATTTCTTTTTTGGATTATTTTTTCTGTTCAATGTTGTTTAGTTTCACGAGTACATTGACCTCCCTTCGGATGTATACCCCCTTTCCGTTACACCCAATATAATGTCTAGATGGAGCGTCAAGTGCACGCAAACGTGTCAAAAAGTGTCAGCCAACTATTGCCTGACAAGTGCTTATATAATCAAAGCCCAAACGCGTAATAATAATAATAAAAAAATAATATATGTATAATAATATTAATTTATGTATGATTATATACATAATTGCTTATATAATCATTATTTACGCACACAGAGACGTAGATGCACAGTGTAAAACGACGCCTGCACGCACACATACTTGAAATTGTTGACTCGTTTTCTTTGTTATGATTGTAGGGCGACGCTCCATCTAGACATTATATAATCAAAGGAATCAAGCATGGAGTCCTCGCATCGGAAGTTAGGAACAACAGCTGTATTAAAAATAGCACATTCGGTAAATCCCACTGCCTGCCTACCTAGACTTTTCCCAACTGTGTTGGGTCGGCTTACAGTCTAACTGGATGCAGCTGAATACCAGTGTTTTACATGGAGCGACTGCCTATCGGACCTCCACAACCCAGTTACTGAGTAACACGATATCTCTTGGTAAGACTGGTCAGGCTTCTAATTACCTGTAACGTCTGTCAAATATCTACAAATGGCACAAAATAAAAAAAACCTAAAGAAAAAAAATTGAGAAAAACGCATAGAGGAATATACGAAATAACACAAATTGTGTCTTATTTTTAATTGGTTAAAGTGCAAAATAACTAGGTACTTATTCGACAGTTTCCCATAACCTGCAGCCTGTAATAACAACCGTAGTTACAATATTATGAAAATGATATGCCTGTCCATAACACTTCAACGTAGAGATAACTGACAGGGAGGCGAGAGGGGAGCGAGGGGAGAGGTGACGTCACAGGAGTGTGTTCGGAAATTTAGTACCGTATCTAAGCGAATTTTAATTTTATTTTTTTTGTTCAATAGATGTTTTTTTTTCTAAAGAACAGTCTGTTGTTATGAGATTTATTTTGAACGATCTACTTGTATTTTTAGTTCAATGACTAACACCATCAATTTTGTCAATTATAATATAAGTAAAAATAATTTAAAGTAAAGGTCAATCACTCTCATTAACTAAACACGAAAACTAGTAAACTACTTGATTTATGAAGTTGAAATTTGGCAGATTGGTAGTCTATAGGTAGAAGATCAGCTCAGAACGGATTTTGTGACAGGGGGGGTCTTTGACTTTCACATGGACGAAGTCACAGGGAAAAGTTAGTATAAGTGGTAAATAACTGCACTGCACTGTAACTGTGGTGCATAACTTATACTAGTAAAGATTATCTTGAAATAGGTATATCATACTTATTACACAACGACTATTACTTGAATAGGTTTCTTTACATACATACTCTTATTTGTCATTTAGAATCTGTGAAAATGCCCAGAAAACCAATGACCGGGCGAAGACATTCACTAATTTTACACGTAATTGAGTTTCTATAAATGTAATTAAACGGTTAAGATGCAAATTAACGCGCAGCTGCTCATTGTCTCACCGATAATTAACTCTTCATTATTTGCCGATTGTTTAAAGCATTTAAATTAATTAAAAAACATCAGATAGGTTACTATAAGTAAAAATAGCTGAACAGCTCTTTTTAGTCTAATTTTTTGTGAAGATAAACGGCGAAAAATATCGAAAGACGATGTTTGAATTGTCGAAAGTTGGATGACTTTGTTTTATTTAAAATCATAATTAGCAAATTATTTTAACTTAAATAAAATCAATGTAAAAGATGTTTTTTTTCTGCAACAGATACAAAAACACTTGAAAATAATTTGGTACCGTACCCTAAATCCACTAGATAAGAGTAGAATCTACTTAAAATGTCTAATATTTTTATTAACAAAACAAACCCAATTAATTCCTTTTTGCGAAAATCCAAAGATGGCGGCCAAAATCTCACCCCTCAGGGTAGAATATTTCGGATCATCTCGCCACGTGCCGGCAGTATATCCGCGGCAGCCGCGCGGTTAGTTGTCGCGCTTCTATGACGCGACTCCGCGACAAAGCGACGCGCGGTTTTTGTAATAATAATCGTTGGTACGCTAGTGGCTGGTGCAAAGATGATTTGAATTTGGAAATGACTGTGACAGTTTTGAAAATGAAGACATGTTTTTTCGAATTTCGAATTGGTGAATTTGGATGTGATCAGTGAAGTGGAAAAATGGGCTTTTAGGTTTAGAAGTAATAAGTGTGATTCTTGATTGTGCTTGATAGACGTGTTTTTTATTTGGTAAATGGGATGAAGAAGCAAATATTTTTATCTGCTTAGTTATTATTACTTTTGTTTATGGAAATCCGAATCAAAACTACTGATGCCCAAATTAAATGAAAAGTCCAAGTCCAAAGTCAAATACAGCTCCATTTTTTATTAAAGCAAACTGTTTATGAAAATCAACAAACAAAGCTCTTCTTACATAAATTATTGAAACAAAAAAAAAACAAAAACAGTTTCGAACACGCTGCGGCTAAATATCCCGACGCGTCACAAAAGAAAATGTCATACCATATGATACCTATGAACAACCACCAAGAACCTTTATACCTAAACATCCAGCACATAACACAGTCGTTATGTAAAACAATACGGCATGTAATACCGACACCGTATCACCAGAGCTATCGGATCGGATGACCGTACACGCCCGTGTGAATGCTACACGGTTGTCATGTGCAAGATAGATTCAGTTTTAACTGACTAGAATGCAGGACTTCAAAGTCCAAATCAAATTGTTTATTTCAATTAGATCATAAAAAAATCATAAAAGGCAATTTTGCACACCACACACAAGAAAAAGAAATGGAGTCTAGTCTGTTGCCCATTCTAAAAGGTACCTAGTTTTGTATAGAGAAGAATAGGCAAGAACTTACTTAGGTACTCTATTACTATTATTTGTAATGAGGTAATTAATTATACGTGATGTACGATGTACCTTGCATAAACCATTAGGTATATTAAAATATCCCAGAATATTACAAATTAAAAATTGATACTTTAGGTATGCAATAAACAGTGTGTTGCGTTAAATAATCATTAAATCAAATCCAAACATTTATTTGTCTAAATAATAGATGTTACACTCAGGTAGTTTCAATCTCCTTCATCCTGCCATAGGTACCTACATGGCAAATGTCAATTATTTTCATGTCAATATATACCTACGATAAATTAGTTAAACATCTATAATCAAAATAAGGTAAATGGTTTAATTGAAGTACCTAGTTTCTTTTACTTAAACTTATACTGCTGAAATAATAAATTTGATGATTGTAGCAAGAGAACCACCAAATTCTAAGCAATGCTCTACTTTTTCGAACCTTTATTTTGGATACAGCAAACATTCAATCTTAGTCCGTATAATTTTAGCTTAGCTAGAGTCAAGTATGCTTACTGAAAATAGTCCTATGACACTCCGTAACTGTGTTTCTTTATATCAATTAATGAATTTTTATAATTGGACTAGTACCTTCTTATATATATATTACCTCAGAAAAAAACAAACTTTACACTTTTAGAACTTAGTACTTACTTGTACAAGATATAGCAATCATTACTGTATCTTAATTTATCTTAGGTACCGCTAATCAAGATCAAAGAGACAGTAGATACCTGTGTATCTACTGTCTCTTTGATCTTGATTAGCTATATCTTGTACAAGTAAGTACTAAGTTCTAAAAGTGTCATACCATATGATACCTATGAATTACTGTATCTTAATTTATCTTAGGTACCGCTAATCAAGATCAAAGAGACAGTAGATACACAGAATTATAATCTTTTACGAAATAAAACAATACTTTAAACTAGGTCGAGTGTGTTATGAGAGAAATTAACATAATTTCCACATTTATTATTCAATTATTTCACAGTGAATAATAAATTTGAGCTCAGCAATGTCTTCACTTATTTGCATATCAAATTAAAAAGTAAATCAAAACAATCCCACGGACTAACATAACAAGAAACCGATCCCTTGTCTCAATCGATCGATTATGTCCGTCAACCGTAAAATATACCTCAAAATAGAGGCCAAGATATCTGTGCTCGATTGTCCGGCGATCGATTGAGACGTGTTTTAATCGAGAAGTAAATGTGTAAAAAAAAGTTCATTTTGAGTGTTAGTTTTGAAAGTGTTTAGTAGTCTCTGTCCAAGTGATAAGTATAAGATACCTGTACTTAGTGATCGTGATATTAGTTAAGTGTTACATCGTTTAAAACATCATATAAATAGGTAGAATATAGGTATACTTTCTTTTTAAAACGATGGGACTAAGTGAGATCTGCGGTGTGCAAATTGTGCTAAAAATTAATTAATTTGCAAAATCTACCGAGACATCAATCGATAAATACAACAAAACAAACTTAATCCAAGAAAGTAGAGCAAAATCACCCAAAACATCGACTTTCGCCGCTGCACAGGAACAATAACCGAACTATTCGCGTTAATTGTGACTTCCTCTTCATAATCGGTTGCTTATTAAAAATCTACCTTCTCGTGAGAAAAGCAGCCTCCAATACCCCCACCTGCATCTATTGAACCAGAAAACTAGTGATCAAACACCGGAAAATCGTACAAATCGTCGAAAAACCGGCGAAATTGCTCCAAACGAATCGTCATTACTGGCCAATCAAGGCTACGATTTTCATGCCGCTTTCACGGTGACCACTCTATTTTTTTTGAAAATCATTAGGGCATTGAAATTAACCAAGTAGTTTCGTCAAATACTTAGGTATTTTTTTTAACGATATCCGGCGTTTTTTTGTTTTTTTATTTTTCTAAATCTGCGAAGAGCAATGAAACGTTACGATCTCTGTTTTAAGTTAGTCGATTTGAGATAGCTTTGGCGATAGTCTAATTACGAGCGCAATCAAGATTTTCCTCATTACATTTTTTATTACAGTGTCTAAACTCAAAATTGTTACAAATAATATGTACTAATTGTAAACAAACAATAATAACAGAAGATAATTATGTGATGAAGTGAAAACTTTAAAAAAAGTGATTTAAACAAGACAAAAATGTAAAAAAAAATGTGATCAAAAATCCGAACAGACTCAAGCAGTGACGTGCAAAACAAAATTCAAAAAATAGAACTTCAAACATGGCGTCGGCGTAACGTCCTTCTTTTGTGAAAAATTAAACACTTTTTAGTGATTTTATTTTATTGTAATTTAATTAAGAATTAGTGTTGTGCCGTAAGTGTTCAAGCTGGAGGGCCAGAGTAAGGCCACTTTTGCGGCCCTTTTTGGGCTGAGGGCCGGCGGCGGAGTGGACCTATCCGCTGCTTACCGGTACAATCAGAATATGATGGAATATTATACATGTAAGTTGAGATCTATAAGAAAATACGTAGGCAATTATTTTAATACAAACTTTGGATCGTACTTGAAAATGATTGGAGAAAAGTGCAGGTGACATCCATAATCCACACTACGTTTCTTTGTTACGCTTTCACGGCTAAACTGCTAAACCGATTTTGATGAAATTTGGTACAGACGAAGCTTGAACTTTAAAAAAGGATATAGGCTACATTTTAGACCGCAACTTCGTCTGCATCCGCGATAACCGACATTCATGCGGACTTAGTCGCGGGAAAAACCTAGTTAAAAATTTAAAATTATACGTACTGATTATTTGTTACACCTAAGACCTTATATGTCTACAGAAGCTGTCGAAAAAACCTTATTAATAAGTAGGTAATTAAATGAATCATTCATCACTATTATATCGAAGAAGGTATGTTTATGGTTTCTGAACGAAAAATTTCAGTTTTGGTTTTTAAAAGAGTTAAATTCTAGGTGTGTTGAAATAGAATGTTTACATGAATATTGTGTAGAAATGCATCTCGCTCTATGTAATACATAAAAACCACATAGAAAACCCTTTGAACCGAATCATATTCCATTTTCAAAAAGCAACCCTAAAACAAACGAACCACCATCCGAATCCCTCAAACGACGTTATCCAGTCATTATGCAAAAACGCTTGTACCATCCATAACAATATTATCATAAATACAACGCATAAAAACTCAATCCCTCCATAAAATACGTAAAATACCTAACAACCATCTGCAAAGCCCCGAGATTTCATAAAACACCCGAAAATTTTCCCTCCGAAAAAGATCGTTACAAAACCCGCCAATGGTAACCCTCGAAACGCGCGGGAGGGCGAGGGAAAGCTTGTGATTGGTCGTTTTGGAGAATGGCGCGCCGTGATTGGTCGGTGTGGTTGTGGGTGGGGCGTTGTGTTTGTGTGTGTAGGTGCGTTCGGTTCTCGTTAATTGTGAGGCGTTTGGGCGCGTTCGCTACATGTGTTCATGTGTTGGATGCGTCTAGCAAATTGGACGTCGGGCCTTTTATTAGATTGGCGTATGGTTATGTAAATATATTGCTTTGCTATATTGATCTACGATACCTAATATGAATGCGACGTTCTTACAGCAACGACTATTTTCGGAGTATTTTGCGAAATCAATTGTAAGTAGGTCAATTTGAGATTTTGTCTAAAATATATAATTAATAAAAAATCTTAATTTCCTCGGAAATCACGTAAAGCTCGGCTGTCATTTGTAGATCTTTGGCAGTCGTTATGGGTAGTCAGAAATCAGAAAGTCTGACAACCAGTTTTACCAAAGGGTATCGTGTTACCTAGTAACTGGGTTGTGGAGGTCCGATAGGCAGTCGCTCTATGTCAAACACTGGTATTCGCCAACCCTAACATTATGCTAGGCAGATGTTGGTGAAAAAATGTTAATTAGGTAAGGTTGCTCAAAAACAAATAAAATCACAAACAATTACTGGTTGAGTCTTTTAATCTTCTAAGCTAAGAATGTCACCACCATAGCGTGAACTAGATGAGATTTTTCTTTTTAAATAGGGACGATACCTTGCCCATAAAATGGATAGGTTATGCCTGGATTTGAGGAATGTGACTAGCATATCTAAATATATAAAAGCGAAAGGTCAGTCACTCACTCATCACGAAATATCGAAAACCACTTGACGTATGAACATGAAATGACAATGCCAGATCCTGCCCCACCCATGTACAGAAAAGTAAATTAATGAAAATAATTGTAATGAATATAGAACCTTTCTATAGTAAATTGTTTTTCTTTAGAACTTGCGGATTACGAAATACCTACCCACAAAATACAAACTCATTTTACCTAAAATACAATTTAACCTATAATCAATGTCATTATTGTTTTTAGATTTAAACGGAAACCGCAAGTTCTACAGTCACTAAGACTAATGTTTAGTTATCAGCAATAAATGAACAGTAAGATGCTACATATTGCACATGACTTTTGTTGAATGGGGCAAAATTCTATAGAGTTTCTGGTATTGTCCTTTGGCAGGGAGGAGTTTATAGTTAATAGATGTCCGCTAAGAACGGATTTTGCGACAATTAAGGCCGGATTAAGGAGGTTTAATGGCTCTCGCAAGTAAATACAGGGAACGAAGTCGCGGACACTAGCTAGTTCTGTATAAGGCAGTCTTGTTTACCGGCCGAAAGGTGTAAGATCCTTTGTCTTTGCCAGAACAGCAGGCTTTGGACTAATTACACCAATGTAACTGAAGGCGATACGCACGTTTATTTCACGATCAAGGCATGTCAACATTGCATCTTGATACCTACTCAAAGCTAGCATACATGCATACATGTATTTCGCTACAAACTCTGCTATACAAAAGTAACACTAACCAAACACGAAATTTCGAAAACTGCTTAGCTTATGAAGCTGAAATTTTGCAGTTTTTTGTTTAGGTACTTATAGGTAGGAGCTCAGTTAAGAACTAATTTGATTTTGACCTCCACTTGAACGAAATTGCGGACAAAAGCTATAGTCCAATATACAATTCTGTGCCATAAGACTAGTAATTTTTTTTGGCCAGAATAGTTGAAGATTTTATAGAGTTCCGCAGTTTTCAATATCTTCTAAGATGCAGGTGTAGGGGCACTTTGGTCACTGTATTAAGTCTTTACATTAAAAACGCCACTAATGCAAATGTAGAAATGTGTAATGTATGCTAATGTAAATGTAGCTACATAAAGGGCCCAAGTAGTTTAACAATGAGGAAAACCATCGATTCGAAAAGAAGAAAAAGCGGGCTTCAATGCTGTTTTCTTTCTCTGTATCTGTTTGCTGAGATCTTGTACTACAATCGGGTATAGATCTGCTATAAAAGTCGACCCACGTCAGAAATCTTCCAATTTTCGAAGTAGGTAATTGGAATTATTTTGGAATTTTATGCTTTATTGTCAACCTATTTTAAGCATAAGTTCAGATTAAGTATACAAATAACTTCACACACTATAAATTTTCGCCACATTTGGCGAAATCAGTTAAACATTTCATTAAAAGGTTGTGAATGGACGACGGTGTTTGGCAAAACGAAGGTAAATCACAATTCGATAAGGGATCGGTACCTACTAGTATCTAAAGATGAATATCTCCAATCCTTTACTACTGCATAATGTAAATAGACCAGCGTTTCTGTTTACACCATATACTAGCATAGCGTGACGAAACACATGTTACATACGTACATTTTATATACTGGAGTGAAAGTTATATAGTACAATACAGATAAAGATTTACTTAATCATAATCATTTTAATTAGTAGCGAAAGTTGAAACTGGCCTTCTCGTTAAAGAGACTTTCCAAAAAAAGGTTTTAACTAAAGTGAAAACAAATGAATTTAGAATTACAAAAAATAAATAAGGTAATTTGGATTATGATGTAATAGGCTTTGTAGAAAGAATATAAATGTAGATTGATGAAGAGGAAGAGGAAAGCCAAAGATAAATGGATGGATTGTATGAAGAAATATACAGAAGAGAAGAAAGTCAGAGACATCATGACAGTTGAAAGGACGGAATGGAAGAAGAAAACATGTTGTACCGACCCCAAGTAACATGGGACAAAGGCAGGAAGATGATGATGAGATTTTGTGGAAAGAGGTAGATCAAAGACAAGATGGTAAGTTTTGTAAAAGATGACATGGCTAGGAAATAAATGAACACTAGGCAGCTGATAAAGATCATCATGTCAACCTTCAGACATCCACTGCTGGGCATAGGTCTCCCAAGGGGGATTACGCCGTAATCGCTATGCTTAGCCGATACATGTTGGCGATCGCAGTAGGTGTTATGGTACTCAGAAGGACTGCTGCCCATCCTCTGGACAATATCCCTCTGTCGTCTTCTACGACACCCACGAGTAGAAATGGGGTGGTGCTATTCGCAGACGGCAGCACCCGGCTGATAAAGATATTTAACTAGAATAAAAAGATGGTGTAGACACCACATAGATACATAATACCTACCTACAATCGAATAAGCTAATTGACATAGTTACAGGCAGTGTACTTGCAATTACTTTTAAGCAGCTTTGGGAGTGTGCTGAGTTGACAAGTTATACATCGCCCTCTAAGTACCTGTTCCAGAAGCTTAAAAAGTTCTGTACACAAGAACATTAAACATGTGCAGTGTGGTAGAAAGATGAATATAAATAATAAGATGAGAGAGATGGAGAGGTGGTCGTGCCTAAATAAAAGCCGTACAGATTGATCGACCATGGTTCAGTTACGCTCACCGCGGTCTGTCCTTGGATGGGTGACTATCCATTTCATATCGAGACCCCTTCAATTTTTTTTTTTTTTTACTTTTAGATAGGCTTGCGTTTGACCGCAATTCACCTGATCATACCTCAAAAAGGACGTAAAGCTGTTGGTTCCTGCTGTCACTCGTAGATCTTTGACAGTCATTATGTGTAGTTAGAATCCGGATTGTCTGACAACCAGTCTCACCGAGGGGTATCGTGTTGCCCAATAAATGGGTTGTGGAGCTCAGACAGGCAGGTTACAGTCAGTGTGAAACATAGGTTTAACACTGGTATTCGGCTGCATCCGAGTGGACTAGAATCCGGCTCAAACTTAATTGGGAAAAGGCTAGACAGATGACTAAATAATAGGTTGGTTTGTTCGACTATACCTATTAATGCTAGGAGAAAATTAGGGACGATAATCTTGAGGGGTGATATTAATGGGACAAGCCCGCCACACTATACCCTAACCACTGTAACTCCTGTAAGCCAGAATCAACAGTGGCGACCACCAGAAAAGCGCCAGAGCAATGAAGCTCGACGAGTCATAGAGAAACGATTCAACTGTCTTGGATCCCGCAACGAAATTAATCAGAAAAGAACAGCGGAGGAGTAAGAAAAACACATTTTCCACTTCCCTCCAAATCAAGCAGGAGACAGAACAGAACTAGGCCAATAGGTGATATATATAAGTCTATCACGAATATATCTCAGGTTTAAAAGCCGTTGAATATCTTTGTCGCATCTCCTATTAGTGACTGATTGGTTGCCTGAAGTAACAACAGCCAATGAAATCACTTGACAGCAAACAAAAGAATTGCTCTAGCTAGAAATGAACGAAGCAACAAACACAACGAAATATTTTAAATACCTAAACTGCTGGAGTTTTTTCATATATTACACCAGAATAATGAGCAAATAAATTATGTCTAAGCACAGAACAATAACATACGAAAATACTTAAAAAATCGTCATCATACATCTAAAATACAGGAAACATTCAAATCATAAACCACAGCGGCCATTACAATGTCGCATCTAAACAATAAAATTAGGGCACACATACAAAAAAGCTACCAAATTTCATACTTCCTGCAAGTGACTCAACTGCCCATAGATCACGAAATTATACTTATATATCGCTAGAGTGAACGACATACCTTTACCAATATACTTACTACACTTGCCAAACATATATCAGAGCCGTATCCTCTGAAAATAAAGTCCAAATTCAAACGCTACGACAGTAAACTCGACTTTGATTGTAACATGAGACTCACGCACACATAAAAGCATGACATACGACTGTTGTACACGCGTACGTGATTCTAAACGCACACATTCAAACGCACGCTTCTGGTTGGCCCATAGCGATGCGCTCACGCATATATCGTGTAGATCTTTTACGTTTTGAAACCTGTTTTGCTGGGTAATTGTCGAGATTTTAGAAAGGCGGTCTGTCTGGTTGCTGTAACCAACTGGTTTGGTTGCGTCGCCCACGTATGTGTTATTAACATATATATTTTTTATTGCCGGTTATGTAAAATGTTAATATTTATTGCAAATTAAAGTGTTGCATAGTTACATTAGGTAGGCATTTGGTTTGTATAAATTATTTAGGTATACTTAATGATCCCCATTGTATTGCAAAGACTGTCTGACAAACCGATGATCCTGTTTGAAAATTCTTGATGCCTGGAGTTTGACATTGAGTTCAATAAATACAATTGATAATAGCATCGGGAAACTCAAACTAAATCTAGTTACCCTTTCCATTGTAAGTACTTTCATGTAAACCTAGAAATTCCACAATTAAGTTCCTACCTATAAATGTTTTACAATATTTTTCATTCAATTGCACCATTCCACGTGAAGACGATATACTACCTTGAATAAAATCATAGTGCAAGATCATGTATGTACAATTGACAGCAAAATTGTGTTCAAAGACATAAAATGGTGATGTGATGATGAAATGATGATGATCAATTCTTTACTATTGCAAACACGAAAGCTTGCGAGGATGGATTAATGAATGTTTGTACAAATAGAACTTTTAGTATAGTACTCCAAGCAAGGATGTTTATATGCCTACTATTTTACCATCGCATATATTAGTCTCATGGAAGGGATGTTCATCCTCATGTCAACCTTTAGACGCCCACGGCTGGGCATAGGTTTCCCCCAAGGGGGGTTTAGCAGTAATCGCCATGCTTAGCCGATGCATGTTGGCAATCGCAGTAAGTGTTAAAGTACTCAGAAGGACGCTGCTGCCCATCCTCTGGTCAATATCCCTCTGTGGCCTTCTGCGACAACCACGAGTAGAAATGGGGTGGTTCTATTCGCGGCCGGCACCACACGATTCACGATTCTCGAAGGCAAACTCAGAGGGCATCAAAAATTTCGTCCACATCGTGTTTATGATCTTAAGCAATGATTTAGGATTTTAGCTTAAAACTGAAGTCAACGAAGTGGAAGACGTAGAAGCTAAGTAAAGCTTTAAGATAAGACAAGACGCATTTGCCCACCAGTCAAACTCGCGTGACGATGATACAGAATAGACGAAAGAAATCCTCATTATCATCAGAGATCTAAACGGTGCAACATAGTACGAACTTGTGTAATATCACAAGGCTACAACAGACGGAGTATTTTATCTAAAGTTAATTCTTCTAGTTGCTTAAGACTAACAACTTGTGCTAAATTACTTGTAACGTTTGAGATTGTTACGATGATCCTGATGCCGACATTTGTTAGTGTTTTAAGATAACAAAATAATATTGTAATTTTCATTTATCAGATAATTGGCATCGTCTAGTGTGCCAGAAGTGTAACCAACTGTCATAAGTTGTAGGATTATTATTAGCTATGGAAATAAAAGTCTGTCTGTTTGCCAATGTCAGCCATTTATTTCATTAACTTTTGCCAGCGTCGTCATACGTGTAAATTTCCTTAACAATCCCTATATTTTTAATAGTAAAATATAGCCTAAGCAGTCGGTGAAAGAATTTTGGAAATCGGATGAGATATTGTGGAAATTACCTGCTATATCCAAACATACAACGTACTAAAAGTCTGTGTTGCCAACTTTACTTTTTAGCTCAGCAACGCAATTCTGTAAGAAATCACCCGCGAATTCGAATCTATTCTCATTTCCGATTTCACTTAGGTGAAGTGATAAGTATTTGGCATTTGCTATAATAGTTACCTACCTAAAAATAGTTCGCTTCACCTTAGTAGGGCTAGCGTAGTTTTCATTGAGTTACAGAATACTTAATAAAATTTTCACCTCGGAATCAAAAGTGAGCACTGACGTGAGTTCTTACAGAATAGTATTGCAGTCCTTCGTTCGTTTATGTGTAAAGCTCTATCTACACATATCAGGGAAGTGTCCGTGATAAAATATAGTTAGTTAGTAGGATTAGTAGAAGTTAGTAGAATCAGAAGTGAACACTGAAGTAAGTTCTTACAAGTATTGCAGATAGTTGGTCAAAACTTGTGGTGGACCTCCTCCGATGGGCAAGCACGAACAGAAAGAGAAAATAACAATTATGAGATGAATAAGGCAACTGAAAGTAATTACATAGCAGATACAGAGAATAATAGCTCGTCCTCGTCATCGTAGCATTTAGCTCAGATGACTTTATAGATGCTGCGTATATCATCCGAAACAAGAAAAAGGTCCTACGAACAAAAGGATATAACATTCAAAATCAGAAGGCTTAAATAGCGATAGGCAGGACATATGATAAGAGGACAATACAAATAGAGTAAAGTGGTGACACGATGGTACCCTAGAAAAGGGAAAAGTAAAAAGGGAAGGAAGGAAGGAAGGAAAGGGTATGATGGCAGCAGGTGTGATGTGCAACAGAGTGGCTCAACAAAGATACGAATGGAAAAGGTTGGATAAGGCCTTTGCCGATTGGCAAACGGATCTACAGAAAACAAGCAAGAGTAAATACTAAAAATATTAGATAAGATCAAATTCTAATCTTTATCGTAGAAGTAATTGGTCTGAATCAAAAGCTATATTATTATTATTAGATGCTCCATAGGTAGCCAGTGATAGAAAAGTTGAAAGGGAATGGTTTGTCGTGGTATATTATTGGTGTATGTTTTTCTTTCGCTAAAACTCGAGAACGGCTGGACCGATTACGCTACCTTTGGTCTTAAGGGTTAAAGGGCGGCGCTCACTGCCGGCATGGCACGGCACGGAATGTCACGGCGTGCTTCGGCAGCTCGAAGGACGCTTTGGCATGCCGCGTCACGTCGTGGCGTCCCGCAGCAAGCTTAGCCACTTCTCCCTTGCCCCCCGCACCCCACTCAGACTGCACGTATTTGCCAAAGACACCGCCGCACCTATTTCAAACCATATTTCAATTAGTTTAGCCGTCATAATCCTATGACCTAAGTGACTTCTGAGACGCGGCGGCCTGCCACTTAAGGGTGTGGAAGGGAGTCATGAAGGTTGACAAGACGGAATCGAAGAAGTGAACGTGTAAAATTCGAAGCGTGAGGCAACTTTTTTTTAAAGTAAAGGTAGAAGAAAGAGTTATCGGAATACTCAGTTTAGCGTCAATAATAGCAACAATATCATCTACCGAAATATTTTATCCTCATTTTACTTTGCCTGGCATTATTTTTTCACGTAGATGAAATAAGTTTTACAAACGGATTTTAATTAACGTTTGTTAGGTCTAAAAATGCACCTACAAATACACATATCCCACAATAACAAACAAAAACGTTACGAAATATTATCATCAAAAGCTTTTTACGTTTAATTCAAGATGGCTGACACAATGGCGTCGGGCGCGCATCCGGTCGTCGCATGGTAATCTCACTTCCGGTCTGACCCTGCACGTCTGCGGTTTATTATCTCTGGAACTTTATTATTGTATTTATTAAGTTATTATTTCCGTGAAAGAAAATAAGGTTTTTGTGGGAAAATTTAAAGGTTCAGTTAAAATCCAGGTACCTATGCGTAAAATATGTTAGAAATAAATTGGTTTAAAATATCGAATTGTAGAGATGTCGTAGGCATATTGTATAATTTCGTCATTATACAAACGGCGTCGTCCGATTACAAACCCTCACTTTTATGAATATCGCACTGTGTAGTGATACTACCTCATTCACCTAGTTAAAAAAAAAGACAACCGCCTTCAAAAACTAAAAAGTGAAAAATAACTTTAGCACTGAACACTCTTTGACTTTAGTTTCGAAATTCAGTGACTTTGTTCTGTTTGTTGTTTTGTATTGCCACCGACTTCCGAAACTAAGTTTAGTTTTTGAAGGCGATTGTCTTTTTTCTAAAAACCTTTTTATTTTCCGCTTTTTAGTACCTCCTTCTCATCCAAATCTATTAAGAAGAGATTGAAAGTTAACTACTACAAAGATTGATGAAACTAAAACGTCGTCTATGGAAAATTTTTGGGTATTTGTTGATTTTTCAAAAAGTGCTGAATCGACTTAGATAAAATTTATATGGGTCCACCCCCGAAGCATACCCTATCCATAAAAAAAAGAATTTTCAAAATCGGTTTACGTTTGCCGGAGAAATCGCGTAACAAATCGCGCACATACTTAATGCAAATTTAAGACTTATACGGTTTTCTCATGGATGCCATTGTCAGAACTGGACCAAATTAAAATGGGACCACACGGAAAGCACTAGCTTCCAATTCAAAAAAGAATCATCAAAATCGGTTCTCCCAATCCAAAGAAATCAGGTAACAAACATAAAAAAAAAAATACAGACGAATTGATAACCTCCTCCTTTTTTGAAGTCGGTTGAAAAGAAAAATGATTTGTAAAATTTTAAAATTTAAACATCTTTGGTAAAAGTATGAGACTGTACTTACTTGTCTTTTTAATATCTTTTCTTGGAAATGTAACCCCTTTAAATGGTAGGCACTCGATAGATAATTGGTTTCTAAATCACTATCTAACCTTTTCCCAACTATGTTGGAGACGGCTTACCACCAGCGGCTTAATACCAGTGTTTTGTATTTTGCTACTGCCTCCATAACCCAGTCACTGGTTATCACGATACCCCTTGGTAAGACTGTTTGAAACATTTTCTGGTTTCTGGCTACTCATAACGACTGTCAAAGAACTACGGACAACACCTGGGCCTTAAGTCTGCTATTACAATAGTGTCAGAATGGTCTATCATTGATTTCATCATTGTTGATTTTGACAAGTTTTGTAATCTACTATATAATGGCGTCATTATGACTTTCCAATGACACGATATTGAAAGAAATGATATAGAATGGTAATCTCGTACAAAATGACAACTGAATGACTGACTTAGGCGGTAATCTGCTAAAATGTTGACAGTTCCTTTGATCAGTGACCTACCATTAGAACGCCATTGTGCAGTCATTGCTTTTAATTCGACCGACCAATGATCGACCATTATGAATTTAGCAGAATACGAAGTTTTAGCAAAATGACAATGGGATCGTGTTGGAATGACGAAATTATATACCTAGCAGACTTGGCCCCCTGGTCGTGGAAGTGGCTAAGTGTTTGGGCCAAACAAATTGAAGGCTATCGTGTCAGCGATACAAAAAAGAAGACACCCAGGACCAACGGCTTAACGCTTTCCAAGGCAAGGAGGATCCTATATACCTAATACTTGATTAAATAATACCAGGCACTATTTTGTTGCTGTCTTGACAGCAAGTATACATCCATATCTATATCCATACTTCCATAAATACGAAAGTAACTCTGTCTGTTACGCAATCACGGCGAAACGGCTGAACCGATTTTGATGAAACTTGGTATGAAAATAGCTTGAACCTTAGGGAAGGTCATAGGCTACTTCTTAATCCGCGACTTCGTCTGCATCCGCGATAACCGACATATACGCGGATGAAGTCGCCTAGTCAGCTAGATTACCTTGTTTTCCATACTCCCGAAACTTTTATACTAAACACTCTATCTATACTCACTCATATTTCAGCAGATGGGCGTTTTAAACATAAAAAATGCACATTCCCATAGAATTCCCATGAAACAAAGGACGAACCCTCTCCGTCACGGTTCGCAAACCACACTTTAGTTTTATGGGATACCATGGAGTTATCATATGGAGTTATAAGGATAAGGCTGGGAATTATGGCAGTTTGATGGTTATCATTTTGGACTCAAGAGTTATATTACATTAATTGATGTGTTAATTATGTACTGTTTTGATTTAATACCTTGAGAAGCTACCATTTAACCTATTACAGAAAATATGGTGGTGGTAGAGTATTGACTGTTTGGGCCAGTTAAAACCTTATTTGTATCAGTTTCAATCATGAGATAAACTCAGTTTAGAATTAAGAAGGACTAATTTTGCTTGTGGGCTGTCAGGACGAAAATCTCTAGATTATTTAAACCGCCGACTGACGTCTGCAGAAGGAACTTTAATGACAATATAGGTGGGAAAAATCCATCAAGAACCGACACCTCTATCAGTTCTTTCCATTAGTTCGTGAGCGGATGGCCAGGACTTGACTGGAAGTGGACCACTATGATGGCAACTGCAAAAATATTACAAATATTAACAAATTAAACACGAACCGACGCAAAAACCTCGCAATTCCTTTGGAAAAGTTCAAAAAATACCTGCAAACAACTTGGAAAAAAGGTTACTAATTATAAATGCTTACAAAAACTGACAGGTTACCGAGGGGGTGCTGTGGACCATGACCGGCGCGTCCTTGCACCTGTATGCTGCTACCCTCGAGGGGTCGATGGTGTTAATAATGCCATAGTGACCATCAGTTGCAAGACTGTCTTCTAGAAGACTGCATGCCAACCATGCAGCATGGTTCTAGAACCATGTTTAATTCTTGGAAAAGTGTTTCGAAAGTGTCACATCTTATTTTTTAATCGCTCATGCTTTTATTAGCTTCACCTGTAACTAACTATGTATATATGATTATGTAAACAAATATGTGACATCTAATATCACATACTTACTTTTTTTATTATTAATTAAGTTAGAACTTATATAATATTAAAAATATGACGTACGATGGAGGGCTCATAGGGCATGAGAAACCTTGTCCACATAGTCCATCGCTCTCCATTCTTATATTTGTATTAGAACATTACGAGTAGAAAATATTTAGCTTTTACTCTGCTGTCAATTTAAGTTAATCTAAAATGTTCATACAATTATAGTTGTCATTTCAGAACGTATTGATTAAAAACTGCGAAGTTCAAGGGAAAAACTAATTTGACATCTCTAACTTAGTCCTAGTCTGTCGCCGTCCTTTTCTTCAGCTGCCTGGTAGTAAGAGATGCCAAATGCCTAATTTTAATTTAGTTTGTGAACCAGGGAATCGGCACCATTGTTTTAAATTACTTTTTAGTGTAGTACTTACAGCAGCAGCAGCTACTAGTAGTCGGCTAGTGGCCGCGGTTAATCCATAGACAACTAATATTTATACTGTGCCATAAATGAGTGTCCATTCATTTCATACCAAGACGCCTACATAGGTACCTCGGAAAGCACGTAAAGCTGTTGATTCCGGCTGTCATTCGTAGATCTTCAGCAGTCGTCTTGCCTTCTATAATGGGGTTAGTTTAGTCTAACCGTTGTCATGCTGACTCAAATTTGTCATGCTCATTCAAATGTCTCGCTGATGGTGGCGCGTGTGTTGGATCATTTGGCTCTCTCCAAAATGGTTGAGCTGAATGGTGCTGATCCACGCGTTATGTTCGTGAACGGGCGCTGTCAGTAAAGATTGGTCAACTCTTAACTGCCATGGCTTTTATCTTGATTATTTTTTTTATATTTTGTATTGCTGGATTACCTTCATTGTTTTCACATATGGAAGCAACAAGAATAATGTAATTAGTATTATGTAAAAACTTGATTTAAAAGAGTGCCCATGGAGTTTTTTGTTCGTTCTTCTCCATAGAGACCTACCTACGTTTTGTAACGAACAACTAGCTTCAACTTTCTGACTAACTGACCGACTCCTTGACAATTCAAAAGTGCCTGTAAATGGTTTAATTGAAATAAGTGCTTTGGCTTTGACTTGACAGAATGCAGCTGTGAATCCCAGTGTTTTATATGAAGCGACTGCCTATCTGACCCTCACATCCCAGTGGACCGACACACACTGAGCCATTTCGGTTCCAAAAAAATCTTCTACACTAGCTCTATAAATTCACGATGAGTTTTGCATTGGGCATTGATCGTTTATTATACTTCCTGTGATTGGATTAAAAGGCATTTTAGCATTTTGTGCCAAACACCAAGTTGCTAAAGGTAAGATGTGGCGGCTTGTTCATGTGGAATAAATTCCTATAGAGCCAAAGGGCGCGCTATCCGTCCAGTGGTATGACGTCAACGCTCGACTTTTGGAGGGGGTGCGCCAGCGCATGACGGGCGCGTCCTTGCACTTGTGTAGTTATCGGTAATAATAGTGTATCGGAATTAACAATACTGTATGCCGTATAGGGAGGGAGTTGTTTTCTTGTCAAAAGGAATTACTAGGTACTGGAATAAGTATAAGTTATTTTTCTATAACTACCGAATTGGAAAAGTACCTGCCTACTTACAAGTAGGCAGGTACTTTTCGAATTCGGTTAGCTTGGGTATACCCAAGCTAACAGTTGCTCTAAATTGTACAAATCTGTTTTCCTGGTACTTCTACATGGGATCACAGGCAGGTCAAGAAAGAGTTGGTGATCCAACCAAAACAAATCCTGAAAACTTATTCTAATATTATACATAAATATATTGGATTAAAGTTTATCATATTAACATGTTACTAGCTGACCCGACAGACGTTATCCTGTCAATCGATTTTTTTTCCGTGTAAACCTTTCCTGGACTTACACAAATATTTCAAGACCAAAAGTAGCCAAATCGGTCCAGCCATTCTCGAGTTTTAGTGAGACTAACGAACAACGGTTCATTTTTATTATATAGAAGACTAGTGAAGAACCCAACCCGGCATCGCACGGGTGCAATGTGCAGGTCAGGGAAGACTATAGACAGGTCTACTCGATGCAAAATTTCTAATTATTCTCCCGAATATTCATTGAATCAACCATAGTTAGGCCCTGACCAAAGATCACTGTATCAAATGTTGGTGCACCATTAGTATTCAAACTAGTTTTAATATACCTATACCCTGTTCACAATAAGATTAGACATTTACTAAAACCTTTTTGACAGTCCGTTCAACCGATTTTTACTCATATTGCGTTGGAAGCATGACAAATAGCAACTGCAGTAAACAGTTGTTATTGTAACCACTTTTTTGCCTCTAATGTCATCCTTAAGCCTACGGAGTAGAATTAGTCAAAATCGGTTGAAGGGACTGTAAGAAAGGTTTGTGTATAATGTCTAATCTTATTGTGACCGCAGTATACATACATATCACAGATTCAAATCACACTGCCCTCAACACCACACACTCACTTAACATTAAATCGTATAAACAAGTCCCATGGTTTCATATACCCATAAAAGTGTCCATAAACATGTACCATAACATAAAACTGGACAGCGCATCCAATTTAGATGTGGGGGGAGGACTTCCTGTGCCACTTCCGTTGAGAGGGAGTTCTGATTTCAAATAACTTTGCGGACGGATGTTTTACTTTTTTTTTAACTCGGTTTTGATTTTGTTGCCAGTATTGAGTTGTGGTATTAAAATTGCGTTACTTATTCGCTACTAAACATTTGTGATTAGATAAATATTTAATGAAATCTATCGTGCGAAAATCCAGAAGTCGGGCAGCAGCGGCTGTTAACAAGTTCACTGCGATCCCCAAGACGCCTGCCAAGCGCGGGGATTATGGCAACCAAACCAAAAAAAAACAAAGGCTTCCCCCATAAGGGGGGAGGCCTTTGTTCAACAGTGGACGTCTTCAGGCTGATGATGATGATGATCGTGTCGTGATGGCCTAATGGTTAAAGCACCCGCCCCTCATGCATGAGGTTGTTGAGTTCGAAACTGGGCAAGCACCAGTGTGACTTTTTCAATTTATATGGACTTTCTAAAGGGAATCACCAGAGTCGGCTAATCGTGAACAAGATGCCCGGTAAAAACTATTTTTACTAAACAATGTTATAAATTCTTAAAGAAATACTTTTGCACATCACACGTACAAAAAGTCGAACTAAAGAGTATTTAAACAGTCTCCACCAGTTAAAAACCATAGCCATTTGTTTGATGCAGAGTGTTACCAGCACGGGAATAAAACATCAATTTCATTCTGTCAATTTCAATGAACCAATATGATAACCAAAAAAAGTGTTTGTCTGTAAAACGAGTACGAAAATAATGTTACACCGCCTGCCCACTTTTTAGATAATATTTTAATAGTCTATGACTCTGAATAAAGTAGAAATAAAAACTAATAGTTTTATTTTAACCACCTTATTACAAGCCTATAATGTGTAAATAATCAGATAATATCAAAATACTACTGACAAACAATATATTATAGAAAACAATACGCTTCTTACAAAGATTTTACCCGGAGAGGTTTCAATTTTTCACATGCCAGTTGAACCATATTCTTGCATCTGGCTACAACAAAATAATAATATTTGCCTACCTATATCTAAGTAGTTATTAAAATGCAAGTCATTTATTAATAAAGATCATGTCCACACTTTGCCAAATCACCCTAAGAAACTGAGCAATTCCCTTTATCTTGGACATCATTGACATCGGTGAAGGAAAACATCGTGAGGAAACCTGACACTTATAATTGATATAAGTCTGAAATCGCCAATCCGCCTTGAGCGCACGTGGTGATCAATGCTCATGCCTTCTCTGTATGAAAGAGAGCCCTTGCCCTCATCATCATCATTTCAGTCGAAAGCCTCCACTGCTGGACATAAGCCTTCCCAAGAGGGGGTTTTGCCACGCTTGGCAGGCGGGTTGGCAATCGCAGTATGGTTGTTACAAAGGCACAGAGAACGCTGCTGCCCATTCTCTGGTAAGCCTTTGACCTGCAGTGGGACAATAAAAGGCTGGTATTATAATTATTATACATCTATACCTACATACAAATAAATAAATCAAAGTATCTGTTTGTAATAATAAAATAACATCGTAGGCTTTAGCTTTAGACTGTCACTTCAAAATTCCGACCTTTAAAAAGGTAAATCTTGGTCCCAGTACTTTTACTATTCTCAAACCACTGCAATTTCTGAAAGTCAGAATCAACAGTGACGACCACTAGAAAAGCGTCGAGGCGATGGAACTCGACGAGTCCCAGAGAAAGGATTCAACTGTCTTAGATCCCGCAACGAAATTAATCAGAAAAGAACAGCTGAGGAGTAGGAGAATCATATTTTCACTTCCCTCGAAATCGAACAGGACTGTAGGTGACAGAACAGAACTAGGCCAATAGGCACAAAGGGACGTTTACAACTGGGAGAAGCCAGTTATAAGTTGCTAGCAACCCGACCCGGCTTCGCATGGGCCTATAGCCTTCCTCGATAAATAGACTATCCAACACAAAAAATTTTTTTTCAATTCGAACCAGTAGATCCTGAGATTCGTTCAACCAAACAATCAAACAAACTCTTCAGCTTTATAATATTAGTATAGATAAAGTCCCAGTACTATGAACTTTACAGTAAAAGTCTCGAAATATTACTGTCCATAGAACCACTCCTGAAGTTATCTTCATTGACCCAGATCCATATTTTTCAAGAGCTGTAAGGTGTCTGGGAGGGGACTGAGAGACTGGACACCTGGTGAGAGGAAGTGTAGTTGTAGACGTTGGGAAGTACTGTCGGCATGTGAAATAAGATGTAGGTGAAAATTGTCGAAAGTTTTTAATGAAAATGAATGAAGATGAAATAGCAGTTTAAGACGAGCCTTCTCCAAAGACAGATCTTTCCATTTTTTTTTTCTTCTACGGTTTCTTTGAATAAAGAATATAATGATATATTTACTAAATAATTAATACATCATAGCAGTAGCAGTAAGCATATGCTGCTTACTGCTACTGCATTTAATAAATATCGTGAATGTCGATCAACATATTATTGGACGCAAAACAGCTCTGCAATTTGGAATATATCAATGGATTATATCAATGATAAAAATGCTTGGCATAATGCTGGTCCTGCTCCACAGCCGCTTTAGGGAATTTCTTAATTGCAAGAAGATTATGTTGCTCACCCCTTATTATTGACATGAATAACGTGTACCGTTATTATTATTTACTTATTATATTTTATCTGTCGAATGAAATACTTACATACATTGGAAATTTTGACTTTGTATAAATTAATAGCACTATTTCAATTATTATGTAAATGTGAGAACTATGGAGCCATTTATTTATTCAATGTGTTTGACATAAATGAGCATGGCAGTTGAGAGCATTGTCATGCTCGCTCAAATGTCTCACTGATGGTGGCGTGTGGGTTAGATCATTCGGTTCCCTTCAAAATGGTTGAGCTAAGTGGTGCTGATCCGCGCGTCATGTTCGTGAACGGGCGCTGTCAGTTGAGATTGGTCATCTCTTATCTGCCATGGCTTTTATATTAATTTATTTTTAATTAGAATGTTTTGGATTTCTCTTCACTTACATAGTTTTCACATATAGAAGCAACAAGAATAATGTAGCCTGGATTTTGTAAAAGCTTGATTGAAAAGAGTGTCCGTGGAGTTTCTTGCTCGTTCTTCTCCATAGAGACCTACCCTACGTTTTGGAACGAGCAACTAGCTTCAACTTTCTGACTAACTAACTGACTCTTTGACTATTCAAAAGTGCCTGCAAATGGTTTAATTGAAATAAATGCTTTGACTTTGACTTTGAAAATAAAACGAAATAAATTTAATTTTTTTTCAGCGTCAAGCTACCTACTTTGACGAAATGACTGGTAGAGACTACACTATTACCAAGTGTCATAAAATGTTAATATTTTCACTTCCACGAGGACGAACTCGCGAGTAAAGGCTAGTTAAGAATAATAATTTATTCTTCCATCACCTTTGCAATCTGTCGGTACCGCTGCGTCCCCAGCTTCCGGACCGCCATCTTGTTCGCTATTACGTTTAATTACTACCTAAAATAAAGCCTTATTTGTGCCTTGGCTTGTTACGACTTCCTTCAACAACTTTTGTAGTAGCTACGGTAAGATTAATTTGTAACAAGTTGGTCCCTGGGTCTTCGGCAAATTATGTTTCGTCATTGTAAAACATTGACAAACAATCAATAAAAAATTCAATTTTTTTTTCTAAAAATACACGAAAATAAACATTCAAATATATTTGACAGTTACCTAACTACGAATTATCGTCAAAAGCAGGAATCATTTATAATTACGTTTAAGGAGAGAGGTAGTGAATTTCGAACATATTTTAAAAGAAGATAAGTTTGGCCACGACTTACCGGCACGGGCTGTACATACTGCCAATACACCAGAGAGACTGCATTAACATTCAAGATGTTAATCCAAAAGGACCAAATACGCTACACACTGCGGAACTTAGCAATTAACCTGAGAATAAAAAAAACAGTCCTTAGAACGAAATTAAACATGGCCAAACAGGTAACACTGTATATTTAACTAAATAACGAACGGATGATATAAATTACACTATTTTGGCAACGTTAACGCAAGCGTTATTTATTGTTTACAAAAACAATTCTGTCTGTAAGTTACAAGCCTTTGGTTTACGCATTGATATCCGCGGTGGACCTTTTAAATATCGTAAGGGACGGAGCCCGACATTTGACATTTGGAATTTCCACCGTCGATATTTGATTTGGAGATTTTGACATCATTATCATCAACATGTCAACCTTTAGATGCCCACGGCTGGGTATAGGTCCCAAGTGGTGGTTCAGCCGTGATCGCCATGCTTGGCCGATGCATGTTGGCGATAGCAGTAGGTGTTATGGTACTCAGAAGGAGTAAGCTCCATTATTATTAATTTATTTAGCCTTCATACACAAAGGTACAAAAGCGAACCTAATACCTTAGGCATTCTTTACCAGTACACCAAGTGTGATGAACAGATAACATGGCAGATAGTATTATTAGCAATTATAACACCTCATCTTTACGATCTTCAATCAAAATACCCTAAACCGATAACAAACAAAACAGCCGGTTCATACCCGGGTATCGACCACGGGGCGTGTCGGATCGATCGTCACGCCTTGTGCCCACCCCAGCCGGGTAGGGAGCGCCGTGAAAGTGTAACGTAAGATGAGAGGGATGTTGGCTCTGTGTTTTAGCAAAAGTTGTGTGTAGTTGGACGAAATTGTATACCTGGACACGACTTTGGACTGTTTCCTTTATTTTTGTCTAATCAATCGTGAATAATCTTTGTATTTTTATTTTATTTTATTTGGAAAACTTACAGCGTTTCAGATAATGTATGGTAAAAACATATATAAGGCTAATTATATGTTTTCTATCTGTGCAGCAATATTGATGACAGTAAGTAGGGATCTTTAATTTCTTTAAATAGAACTATCTGAAGCTAAATACGACGAGACATCGAGAAAGCTTTATCATAAGGCGGTAAAAAGACTCAAAAATACTTATCTAATAATATGTTTTTATCTATTTCTATCGAGTTTGTGGCTACGGAAAAAAAAACTCAAATTAGAGTAGATAAATCTAATTATTGCTCTATTTTTAGTAACAAATTGCAAGCTGTGTGTCTTACTGCTACACATTATTTTCTATGTAGTCTAATACTGACTGCTCTCCATACCAACGATGATGCGTCCAACGCATTCCAGCCGAAAGACGTCCACTGCTAGACATAGGCCTCCCCCAAGTAAATGGGAGGTTTTGCCATAATCGCCACGCTTGGCAGGCGGGTTGGCGATCGCAGTATGGTTGTTACAAAGGCACCGAGAACGCTGCTGCCCATTCTCTGGTGAGTCCCTTAGTCGCCTCTTACGACACCCACGGAAAGATATGGGATGGTGATATTCTTGACGTCTGACATCATACGGACAATACTGTCAGATGTGTGACCCAAAAATCAAAACTACAAATCCACAAATCATCCATTTTATTTCACGTCATCATCTCAAGAACTAACCCGAGCATTCCATACTGTATGCCCAACTCCACTAAGCATGAAACGGTTACATCACGTCACTGAGGCGCAACCATCGATCGGTCCGGTCCACGCCCGACACGCCCGGATACGCCCGGGTTCGCCCGGCTAGCTAGTCGATACCCGGTTCACGGCCGGAGTTTCATCAATAATGTATTGTATTGGAGATTTGACGGTATGTTGGGGTGATATGAAAGGTAGTTCATATCTGGAGGCAAATTGTATTTACTTTTAGGAGCGTTGTTGGCATTACAAAAAAACATCTAAATTAAAAACACTTATTGTCGCTGATATGAGATTTTTAAATTCAAGTATTGACCTTCTGATTTTGAAAAGTATATAGGATAAAAGGACCGTTAAACTAAAGATTTTATTCGATGTTGAATATATATCATCAATACGGGTGACTTCTTCGAAGATTTTGCGTGGCAATAGGTCACTGTGATGCCAATTTTAACAATTTAAGTATATTGCTGCACATTTTTTCCAAAGAATTACTTAGAATATTACAGTTGTCATTATAGAATACGGAGACACAAATAGCTTTAACGAATGAGGTATCATTATAGACCAAGGGCGTCGCCATGGTTACATGGGTGCCCAGGTAGGGGCAGTTGCCCCCCCTTAGAGACTCCAAAAGCTTCATGGTCTTTTGCCTATTTTTAAAATTCATATTGTTCCTATCCACCATATATCAACTTGCCCCCCCCCCCCCCCCCTAGGCCATCAGCTGGCGAGTCCTGGTGACGCTTAAATTTGCATTAGACGCATCATGATGGTCCACTGGCTATACGTCACGGAAATTTCAGCTTACAGCGGGCAAAATTAAGAATGTTACCATAAAGACTAATATTCAATTTCTCTCCCCAGGTCACGGCGGAGTAAACCAACTAGGCGGTGTATTTGTAAACGGAAGACCGCTACCAGACGTGGTGCGGCAGCGAATAGTCGAGCTGGCTCACTCAGGAGTTCGACCGTGTGACATCAGTCGACAGTTGCGTGTCTCACACGGCTGTGTCTCCAAGATACTGTCAAGGTAAGTCATCATCATCTTCCTGCCCTCATCTCATGTTACTTGGGATCGGCGAAAACATTTTGTTTCTTCTATCTTGTCCTGTGTGTGTGTGTCCATGTCCGTGTGGTGTCGGACGTAAAGAATAGCGCCATCCCATATCTTTCCGTAGGTGTCGTACGAGGCGACTAAAGGACTCACCAGAGAATGGGCAGCAGCGTTCTCTGTGCCTTTGTAACAACCATACTGCGATCGACAACCCGCCTGCCAAGCGTGGCGATTATGGCAAAACCCCCCATTTTGGGGGAGGTCTATGTCCAGCAGTGGACGTCTTTTGACTGAAATGATGATAATGATGATCCTGTCCTGTCAATAGTCATGATACCACTGACTCCCTGGTCTTTAATATCATTATTCACAAAATTCACCACCAAATCACCAAATCTCCAAATCTGACTATCTGCAGTCTTACTAAGTGTAACCGTGTAACCCAGAAACTGGGTTGTGGAGGTCTGTCAAGCAGTCGCTCCATGTAAAACCCTGGTATCCAGCTGTATCTGGTTAGACTGGAAGCCAACCCCAATATAGTTGGTAAATGGCTAGGCAGATGACTCACAAAATTCATCTACCTTGTCTTTGACCTTCTTCTTCCTCTCCAAGAGGACGTAATTACTGTCAAGGTGAGTACGATTGGAATTATAAGGCTTTTTATGTGTTTCGTATGTGGTGTTTGGGTCCGCGGTATTGCGAGAAATTGGTCCTTTCATCTCTGATATTACTAAATTAAATGCAGAGCGACTGCCTAGATTTTTTTGTATCAGTCCAAGACTCAGAACCTTATAATAAAAGTGGATAGCATACGTTAGATAGTTCTTGAAACTCTTGGTCTCTTTTGCTGGAGGTGACGGTATCTCTTTCTGATAATACTTACAGAAAGAGACAACATTCAGACTCTTTGAATTGTTCTCTCCATTTTTATTATAAGTTTCTTGGGAACAGTGTGATTGACTACCATAATTTGTGCCCTCTGTTGAGTAAAGAACTGACCAACTTATTTAACCTTATTTACATACTACGTAGGTACAGACGCCAGCACATCAAGCCATACCTAACTGTCAAATTTTCCCAATTAAATATGAACCTTATGCTTTTGTAATAAAGTTGAAAATCTATCAAAGAAATTTGACAGATTGTATTAGCTTGATGTGCTGGCCTCTGTACCTCTAACTTCTATGTATTGTTTTATTTTACATTTTTATACATTCTACGTTTTAAACAGTCCGCTACTTCGTTTATTTTCTCCAACTGAGATTATCGTCGCAACATCTATACAATTGCAGCCATTTACAAGTGACGTTAGGTCCAGTAAGTTTAAACAAAATAGCAAAGTGAACTGTCTAATGGCAGTATGTATAAAATCAAATAGGAACTTACTGTATGATTTTATATTTCAAAATTCCTATGAATAGAAGAGCGTCAAATCTGACACCAGTTTATGAAAATACCACCAAAAACCTTAAAAACCCCAATACCAAAACTCTGGGAAAACCACACAATATTATCTGCCATGGTATACCAACTCGGTAGCAAGCTTACTAATCTCATACCAACCATCCTTTAATTACAACCGTGTATTAACCCCACCCACACTCACACACCCCCATCCACATACACCAACATGTACACACATCGTATGTCAGTGTGTGTGCTCTCGTTCCGCGCAATAACTTCGGCGTGCGCGCAGGTCCTCCAGCCACTAGACAATACGCTTATGTCATTTTCTTTTGTTTCGGTTTGCTGTAACTAGCCATGGTGGGGTACCGTTGGGTAATTGTAAAACCGTTGGGGTTTTTTTTGGTGGATTTTGTTAATTATGGTGAAATGGAAAATTAGTTACAGTCTCATTGATAACCAAAATGAATCTGGTCGTCCTATTTTCGTGTTTTACTTACGCAACGATGACAAATATGTTGAAATCGTAGTCTCTGTGAAGAATTATACAAAAATAGTAGTCATGATCATCATAATTATCATCATCAACCGAAAGACATAGGCCTAGTCGGAATAGTCGTCGTCGAGTCAAAAGTACCTGTGGGTAAATAGATTAATTAAATTAAATGCTTGATTTTGTATAATAGGCTGAGTTTCTTCCAGAATGACGAACCAACCAACCCAAATAAATTTTCTGGAAAAGTCCTACGAAATGAACTATTTTTTTTTTTACTCAACATTCAACATGTCCTTACACATGCATGCATGTTTTCACTCATTACATTAAATTTTATCTACTGAGAAAGTTATACTGAACTAGTATTTTTTAAATTCATATATCATAAATGTAAGAGGACAATATTGTAAAAATACTGATAGATACCGATAATCCAAGAAGATCACTGAGACTAGTTTATAAAAAAAAGCATGAATTATAACATAAGACCAATTATATTTTCATATCGCAATCTTTATAATTATGAATGATAGCTTGTAATAAGCTTCGTTATTTCAATGTAAACTTTCGGCCATTCACTTTAAAATAATAAATCACTAAAATGCAGTTAATTCAACAATATAATAAACTAATAACTTTTGTATTTTGCCGCTTTTTATCTAATAGCTAAATCTGTTATAAATGGAGTACCTACTTACCTATATTTTTTTTACTTCAAGGAGAAATAAATATAAGAAGAAAATACTGTAAAAACACAAACTGTGTGTACTGTATACACTGTTAGAGCCCAATAACCCACGAATATAACTAATATGTTTACAAAAAAATATATATATATTTTACAATAATTAGTATAAGGAACTAACGCCCATATAATGGCATACCACTCGGTATATCCGAGCTCACATCTAATTGGCGTTTTTATAACTAGCAAGTATCTCTACATCGCATGATGATAGTGATTCCGTTACTAAAAAATGTCGGAGATTTATGAGGTAACAAATATGAAAAAAATACACATACCTACGGGTCGGATTAAAAACTCCTCTATCGTTGGTCTGTCTTTCTGTTTGTTCCAGTAAATCTCCAAAACGACTGGTCCGTTTTTAACGCAATTTTTACTGACAGATAGCTGAAATTATAAAGAGTAACATTAGGCTTCATTTATTTTGGAGAAAATAATTAGGGTTCCGCGAAAATAAATTAAAACCCCGCAGTTAACCGACATTGCCGCGGAACAAGTCGCGATCTTAAGCTAGTTTAAAATAATAGTTACAACTGTGATTGGCGTCAGTATTTATTTACTAACTACCAAAGATTTATCAACATGGGTTGGTGAATAAGGGTTTATATAAAATTGCCATTGGGGAAAAAAAAAGTTTCAGAGTATCAATTCTCAAGCTTTTTTCTTCACATTCTCTTGAAATAACTTGCAAATATATTTACTCATTTTTTTTATCTTTTAAATACTAGTTATTTTAATCAATCCATCTTTCTTCTCTCCATTTCTTATTACTAATCAGAAAGTAGAAAAATCCAGTTAATTATAACCGTCAGTTAAAGAGTTCTAGTTAAAACTAATTATTTAAACTTAACAAAGTAACACTTTGAGTTAAATGCTCATCATTTGTGGTTAACCGATGTTAAACAGCGCTGCTACGCCGGTTAACTGTACCCGTTAATTTGTGCTTAGTTAAATATAATGGCAGTATTATTTAACTAGTATTTATGCTAGTTTAAAGTTGTCGGTCAAGTATATATTGATGACCTTATAACAAAGAATATCATCAGATATAATTTAATAGTAGAGATGAAAATATAGCTCATCCAATACTTTTATGACATTATTGTAAGATTCTCAAAAATAAATATTTGCCAGTGCATTCTAAAATAATATCAGCTCCTGCCCGCCAATTTTTCCGCGTGGAATTCAAGTGTTAATATCACAGATATAGATAGACCTAGATAACGCAAGTATCACGATCTGTATGAAAACCAAGCGTGCCATTTTTGGGACGTCACAATGTAATACGAATGTTTTGTTTTTTGTTATTATTCCTTGTTTCCTTATTACCAGGTATTACTGAGGGTATTAGATTAAAGATAATTGTTTTTTAAATTAATTACGCATAATATTAATCACAAAATGACTTACCGATGGAAGGAAACGCTTGCTTTATTTTTTTTCCCTCTGATTTTTTATCGTAAGTTGGGCACGAAAATAGGCACGCGAAGTAGTTGCTCTTGCGTTATCTAGGTCTATCTATATAAGTGATTCTATGACATTTGGCAATAGTGTAACTTTTTATTGGTGAAAGAAATTTTGTAATCAGTCTAGTACTTTCAAAGATTGCAAACAAACAATTAAAGACATACCTCTCAGATTATAAAACAAAAGCAGATAGACCGCGTGGAACACTGAGAGTGAAGCCACCAAAACAAAGACAAATTCAAAAGCGAATTTGAATTTGTATTTGCTTTGGAGGCAAGAGATGGAAGAGGTGGAAGAAGCCTCCAAAGCGAATACAAATTCAAAAGCGAATTTCGCTTTTCGCTTCTTCACTCTCAGTCAGCGCGGTCTATCTGCCTTTTGTTTCATAATCTGAGCCTTACCTCTTCATAATATGATATTTTATTCAGGATCTCATAAATAATGATTTAAAACGAATTAATTATGTTTTAATTCCCGCAATGATCGTACAACACAGACCCCGCCATTGTGCCAGATACACAAGTACAGATGATTTGACGATATTATATCGATATAACTGGACAATGACGTCAATGGAGCGCCGGGACTCCAGCTGACCATTGTCCGATTTAAATTGAAAACTGCGAACAGTGATGGGATGTGCGAATATTTTTGCGGGACGCGGGATTTTTTGGTCCCGGGTTTTGAGACTGAATATAACGTTTTCAGTAGACCAATTAGCGTAAATAAAATAGTAATAGTAGCAGATTGAGACTGATTAGAATGTGATGATTTTGTAAAGTTACGAGAATGGATTCCCAGGTTAGTATGGCTTAAGTTTAAGAAAGGTACGTATAAGTAAAATTACCAAGGAATCCTCTTTAAGGAACACAAAAACCATTGTTTTCATATACAAAATTAAACATCCAAAAGTTATAAAATCGTCGCCCCATCTGACTATTCTAAAATCACCCACTCATGTCAATTTCCAAGCACTTTCACACATCAGCATATTTTTGTCGAACAAATCAATCGATACGATCCCGGGCTGCCCATCCCTAGTCCCGTGAGACTCTCAATCGGCTCGCGCCGAACACTCGCTTTTCAATTTATCCCGCTCGTGCAATTCAACCCTATGTTTTGTTTTCAACCCCCCAGCGGGTTCATTTTTGTCTTAATGACAATGTTTCTATATTCGCGTTGCTGGACTGGGATTTAAAGAATGATCTAAGGGGTAGAAAGGGCAGTGCACTACTTGTTTTTAAGAGGAGATAAAAATATAGGTTAGTGGTGTTTGGATGTGATATTGGCCCCCGGTTGCCGGCCTCTACATCCTGTTTTGTATATGGTATGGTATGGTATAACGGACTGGTGTCCGCAACTCGATGTCTCAGTGAGTATTTTGCGTACTTAAATTATTATGCTTAACATTATCATATCTATACTAATATTATAAAGCTGAAGAGTTTGTTTGTTTGTTTGGTTGAACGCGTTAATCTCAGGATCTACTGGTTCGAATTGAAAAAATCTTTTTGTGTTGGATAGTCCATTTATCGAGGAAGGCTATAGACCCATGCGAAGCCGGGTCGGGTCGCTAGTGTATAATAAATTGACGACACGGTTGGTGCAGTGAGTTGAGTGACTGACTGCTGCTCTGCATGTGGTGCGGGTTCAATATCCGCATGGACCAAATATTTTGGCCTACAGATAGATTTTCCGGCTGTTTGTGTTGTGAGTTTATATATTTGTAAACACTTCCACGATACAGGTGAAATTTCGAGTGGGGCAACATTAAAAAAAATTCAAGATGACAAACATTACCTTGATTTATTTTTGAGCAATATTTTAAGTATGTCATGCCTATATTAAAACATACAATAATAATATGGCCCGTTTTGAACTACCATAATTATACACAATAGACATACTTGAACGACATTTTTGTAACTTTTCATCGTACCGAAAGTCACGGTTAAACTTTGTGGTCCTTCTCACATTTTTTACAAAAACATCATTGAACTATGTTCAATTAATTTATCCGAACAGAATTGTTAGTGGCGAGGCTGATTGTCCAGGATGCGCAGGAAGACTCCTTCACCATTTTTTCTCTGCATAAGATTTATTTAGGTATCTAGACAGCTGTACAGCACACAGAATTTATAACAGTCTTGTATAAAGCACATTGTACTGGGTCGTCACGGTCTGCGGCGCATTGGCGCACGCGCATGTACGAGTATGTATACAGTGCCATAGCGATGCGTGTGAGTTACAGCGCACTGGGGAAGTTCTTACACGGAAACAGTATGACTGACGTTGTGCGTGATATATTGTGTGTACTAAAAAAATGTTTATTGCACGACTTGTAAGTAGATAAGTAATAAAGACCTTAGTTTTTAGGAAATTATTTGATTTGACTTTGATGAGAAGCTGAACCTTTTATTTATTTTGTCAGAAAGCCAAATTATTAAATTTTAAGAATAAAAAATAATTGCCGTTTGTTACATATTGTTATATTGCTGATTGAAGTACCTATACTGTACTGTTTTTCATGTTAATTTTACAAGCAAGTTTGATTGATGAACTTTACAAAGCGATAATTTTTATAAAGAAAAAAATGTACACCTCTTATTTTCTAGTTTTATCTATCAATTACTTCTTCCGTATGAAAGGACCATTTTTGTTCAACCAAATATAAAAAGACTACTAGGACCATCTCAACCAAAATGACCTAAAACTCAAAACAAACATAATTACAATTATTTCATAAAATAAATCAACGCACGCTCGCAAACGGAAGCGGCGTCACGCTTTCTGCGCCGGCGCAGACCGATGTAAAAACTGACTAATTATTAAACAGATACAGGACTGTATAGCACTTTCATAATGCTCTTCTTATGTATTGTGCCGGTTTTATGAGGGGACAGCAGTGTTATAGGCCTCGGAATATTATTAAGGCGTGAATAGTAAAGGAATAAGGATTCTGGGTGTGGAAATACTTAAACTCAGTTAACTGTGTGATTTATAAAGTCATGGCTTAAATATCACCTCTTTTATTCAGTATCTACTCATTGTATTTAATTCAACTCAGAATGAAATTAAGATCGAAATTATTTACAATATAAAATATTAACAGTTTAATAATGTAGAAACCAAAATCAAATTCAATCCTTTTGAACTTTATAAAATCCAAATTCCAGTAATTAAAAACGTTCATAATCTCATCTTAGCGAAAATGTATGTCAAAATCTTGTCAAAAATAAAGTTTAAATAGTATACCAGTCCAGAAATGTCTCTTACCTACATATTTTCAGAGATCGAGACTAGATTAAAATGCTAACGTTCGAGTTACTAGAATTGCCCCCTCGTTGAACTAAATTAAGAAAATTGTTGACAAAAACACAAAGTTAAAGCGGGAACTTGTAGACCTTCATCAACAATACCTAGATGTTGTTGATGAACGGGACAAACTTCAGGTGGTCACGGATGGTTTCACCAGCTGTAGCAATTTATATGAGGAGGCATTGTGTAAGGTTAGGGACTTAGAGGATGAACTAATTCATGCAAATGTATGCATTACAAAATTTCAAAAGAAAAAAGAATGTACTCAGGTTAGGGACACCAACCATTTATATAATGAATTGTTAAGTAGTAATTGCAATCAAAATTCCTTGATAACAATCGACCTTACAGAAGATTCTTTAATAAAACATGGTAATAGTAATTATAAATTGAGTCATAACAAAATAAAAAAATATGTTAAGCTAAATAAAATCATTAATAAATGTAAGAAATTCAGGAAACAACAAAAACATTATTCCAGTAACATTAAATTAAGGAAAGAACGTGTTTTTCTTGTGAATAAATTGAATAATTTTCAAATAAAGTTAGAAGACAGTGCAAATATTTATGAGGTTGACACTCAACGCTTACAGTCTGAAATTCAGGTTCTTGAAGAGTCGCTACATTCTCTTTATACAAAGTATGTGCACTCTCAAAACCAAATAAAAGAGCATATCCTTGCCACTAATGAGTTGGTGGGTATGTGTAACTCTAATGTAGACACAGTGGACCCACTTCCTATCAACACCACTCCATGTACCTTACAAAAGGAATCATACCTTGAGTCTTCACAGCCGGAGATAGTGGAGAACTTGGAATGTTTGTCCACGAACATTGTAACACCAGAAATTGTACCAGATTCATTGGTTATTGTTCAGACAGATAGTAGTTGTGTACCTTGTGATGAGGTTGGTTATCGTCCCATTATTTTTTCAGATAGTTTAGGGAAAGGATTAGGAAAATTATTAAATAACAACCTGACTACCTGTTCTGCTTTAAATTATTGCATGCCTGGGACTTCTTATAAAGAAATAATGTCATCCATAACTAGGAAGCAGTATGATCCGAATACCATTATTACAGTATGTGTAGGTAATAGCTCAAGTGTTAGATTAAATGATATCACTGACAGTGTCACTGAAATATTGAAAATTAATTGTCAGAAAATAATATTGTGCGCTTTTCCTTACTTTGGGCACCTATCAAATAGGACAAATAATAACATACATATGCTTAATAATCATATGCATTTATTAGCTAGTCATTATAATGACAAGCTTATGTTTCTTGACACCAACACTTTTGTTGAAAAATTGAATTCGACTAGGGATACAGTGTATCTGCCTATTAGGTTTAGACGTCAGATAGCATGGCTATTAGCATTTAATATTAACTCAGACATAATTAATATGTCGAAGTGTTCCGTAATTAGCTCCACAATAGTTAGTAATAATACTAATATTAAGGTGGTAAGCCCAAATTGTTTAAACTAGTTAGCAAGACAACAGAAGGTACCAGTATCAATTTAATGCAACTTATCAATAACAAGGTATCTTCTAGCAATCAATCAGCAAGTTTAAAAAAAGGGGCTAGGCAACATTCTTTGAAATTATTCCATCAAAATATTCAAGGATTTTCTTCCAAGCAATTGGAAATTGAATTGTTTTTAGAGAAGACAATGTTCGACATTATTTGTATAACTGAACATTGGTTGAAATCATATGAAATGTTAATTAATTATGAAAATTATACTGTGAGCAGTTGTTTCAATCGGAAATCGATGCTGCGTGGTGGTTCACTAATTATATTAAAAAGTAATATTAAATCTAAGTCTCGCAAAGACATAGTTGAACTCTCGGTTGAACATATTATTGAACTGTCCTGTGTTGAGCTAGATAGGCATGTCATAGTGTGCGTTTACAGACCCCCGAATTATCAAACATATTCTATATTTGAGTCTATAATGGAGGATGTTCTAACTAAACTTGCAACTGGTAATAAATCAATAATAATTTGTGGAGACTTTAATATTAATATTTTAGAAAATAACGCAAATAGCAGTAGATTATTAAGCCTCTTTAAATCGTTTATTTTGTCAAATGTGTTCTTAGAACCAACACGAATAACTGCAACCACTGCTACTTGTATTGATAATGTTTTTTGTAGCTGCGACTATTTAGATAAAGCTATTGTAAATTATCTCCCTTCAGATCACAGCGGTCAAACCATTGCTTTTGAGTCCAACACACCCTTGCAAAAAATACAGATACAGTCAAGACCAATAACATCTAGTAATTTAGATAAATTTAATAAGACTTTAATTAGTAAGTTACCCGTTCAGGAACTTAATATGAATAATGGTAATATTTTGTATAAAGATTTTTTTTCAGTTGTGCAAACAGAGTTTGATAATATTTTTAAGAAAAAAATTAAAACTATTTGCCCTAAGTTTTTATTTAGTGACTGGGCAACTAAAGGTATCAGAAAAAGTAGAGAAAGGCTTTTTGAGTTGTATGGCCTTAAGCCTTATATTAACACCGAAACATTTAATAAGTATGTTTCGACTTATTCTAAAACTTTTAAAATTGCTTGTAAAGCAGCTAAAGCCTTATACATTAGCAATAAAGTTAAATCAGCTGATGATAAAATTAAGACTGTTTGGAAAATAATTAATAATGAAACAAACAGGAACAAAAAACATAATACTGATTACACTCTGGAGACTTCCCGTGGTCTCTTAAGTACTAATAAAGAAGTTGCTCAGGAATTTGCAACATTCTTTGCCGATATTCCTATTAAAACTACTGAAACTTTAGATTCTTCGCCCTCACTTGCTTTAAACTTACTAAGTTCGAATGTTTCAGCATGTCCCACGGAATTTAAATTTAAACATATAAACCCTGCAATCGTTATTAAAGCTTTTAAACAACTCAAGATTAAGGGTACTGAAGATTTATGGGGGATGTCTACTAATGTTTGTAAATCAATTATTGAGACAGTGGCGCCCTATTTAGCTTTCATTTTTAATTTGTGTGTAGACCAAGGGGTATTCCCGGATCTAATGAAGTTCAGCAAAGTTATACCACTTTTTAAATCCGGCGACTGCAAAGACTCTAATAATTACAGACCCGTTTCGGTTTTGCCGGTTTTTAGCAAAGTGTTTGAAAAAGTAATGCTTGATCAAATGCTCAGTCATTTTAACTGTCACAAAATTTTACATGATCAGCAGTATGGTTTCACCAAAGGACGTTGCACTACTGACGCCGGTGTCACCTTAATCAAGCATATATTTAAGGCTTGGGAGGATTCTCAAGATGCTATTGGTATCTTTTGCGACCTCTCCAAAGCATTTGATTGCGTGAATCACGAAACACTACTCTTAAAGCTTGAGCATTACGGACTGGGTAAACTAGCGCTTAGCTTAGTAAAATCATATTTGACTGATAGACTGCAACAAGTTCAAGTAAACGGTGTAAATTCATCGGGCTTAAAAGTAAAAATGGGGGTACCGCAGGGCTCAATATTGGGTCCGTTCCTCTTTTTAGTTTATATAAACGATTTACCTTATTTGTTGAGAAATCAACCACAAATGGTGTTATTTGCTGATGATACTTCCTTGATATTTAGAGTTAATAGACGGGCACAGCACCATGACGACGTAAATGACGCTATGCTTAAGGTTCATAATTGGTTTACTGTAAATAATTTAGTATTAAATGAGAAGAAAACTAAATGCATAAGATTCGCTTTACCGAATGTTAAAAGTAGTGAATGTAACGTTGTATTGAATAAGGATATACTTGAATTCGTCGAAAAGACTGTTTTCCTAGGGATTACGCTTGACTCAAAGCTGCAATGGGGTCCTCACTTAACATCTCTTGCAGGGCGGTTGAGTTCGGCCGCTTACGCTGTCAGAAAAATCCGGCATTTGACAGACGTGGATACCGCTAGGCTAGTATATTTTAGTTATTTTCATAGCATCATGTCCTACGGTATCTTGCTTTGGGGGCGGGCTGCAGATATTGATTCTATTTTTATTCTGCAAAAGCGGGCTGTCAGAGCCATCTATAATCTCAGCAGTCGCGAGTCTCTAAGAGAATTGTTTAAACAGATTAACATCTTGACGGTACCTTGTCAATACATATATGAAAACATTATGCATGTTCGAAAAAACCTTCATCTTTTTAATAAAATAAGTGACAGACATTGTGTTTATACTAGAAATAGGAACAAATTAGATCAGCCAAGATTCAGATTGTCAAAAGTTCATACTTCTTTTATGGGGTACTGTGTAAAATTTTATAATAAAATACCTCTTGATATTCTTCAACTAAATGAAAGACAATTTAAAACATGTATTAAACGCACACTGTGTAGACAAGCATATTATAAATTAGAAGACTACATCAATGATAAAAATGCTTGGCTAAATGCTGGTCCTGCTCCACAGGCAGTTTAGGGAATTTCCTAATTGGAGGAATGTTGTTTCCTACCCCTTTTTTTTATTGACATGAGTAACGAGTATCGTTATTATCATACACAAATATATATTTTAATTACTTTTTCGACATTTTAGAAACATTGGAAACCTTAGTTTTGTATAATTTAGCAGCATTATTTCAATTTTGTAAATGTGAGTACCATGGAGCCATATTTTAAGTAAATTATTATGTGTTTGACTTAAATGAGCATGGCGGTTGAGAGAATTGTCATGCTCACTCAAATGTCTCGCTGGTGGTGGCGCGTGTGTTGGGTCATTCGGCTCCCTCTAAAATGGTTGAGCTGAATGGTGCTGATTCACGCGTCATGTTCGTGAACGGGCGCTGTCAGTAGAGATTGGTCAACTCTTAACTGCCATGGTTTTTATCTTGATTATTTTTTATATTTTGTATTTCTAGATTACCTTCATTGTTTTCACATATAGAAGCAACAAGAATAATGTAAGCAGTATTTTGTAAAAACCTGATTTTAAAAGAGTGTCCGTGGAGTTTCTTGCTCGTTCTTCTCCATAGAGACCTACCTACGTTTTGGAACGAGCAACTAGCTTCAACTTTCTGTCTAACTGACCGACTCCTTGACAATTCAAAAGTGCCTGTAAATGGTTTAATTGAAATAAATGCTTTGACTTTGACTTTGACTTTGACTTTGACTTTGAAATATTTCTTATTTCAAACCAAAATCATCACAAAGGTGGGTTTCTTTCCCTCAAACTTTTGTTTTGCGATTTTTAATGAAACTAATAACTCGCAAATTTTTCCAACCAATAATCATTTACACATCAGTTATCAAAACCAACCGCTGTAAGCCCCCATAAGCTACTCTAAGCCTTGCAAAGTCGCTATAAGCCTATTAGCTAGCGCCCTATGCTGGCCTGGTATCTTGATTGCCAATATGTTCTACACTGAGCGAACGACAAATTGGTTATAGATGATACAATGTGGCAATATTGATTTCAAATTGGTTTGAGTTGATGTTCTTGGATGATGAAGGGGTAGTAGGTTTAAATGAAAAAGTTACATAATTCTTTTAGTCATGGCGATCATTTATTTTTGTACTGGACCTTACCTAGGAACCTTCTGGTTACAGAGTTTTTTTCTTTATGTGCATGATGGTTAAGCTACGCTTGCCAGGGTCTATCCGTGGATGGGTGACCATTCATTTAAGGGCAGTCCCGGCTAATTGCCTTGTTTTAAAATTTTAAATCCGATTTCCCTTGCAACTTTTAGGGTTAATTTGTTTCTTTAGCTAAATGTTTGCATGTCACATTCATATGACTAAGTGTTATGGACCTGTATAATAATTTATTTTAAGACCGAAATTGGACCTACACTTATGGCGAATAAATTAATTTGAATTTAATAATTCATTACAAATGTCAAAGGTTACAATCGCTTTACTGGTTTAATAATGAATTAAAATTAAAGTTGTAATGACTATTTTTCCTACTGACTCGTGAGTGCCTCTAGCAACAAAATTCACCAACAATAAAAAAGACTTGCAAGTGCACAATCTGCTTAGTATGGTTTTATTTTTGTCAAAACCTACAGCCCTGTAGACCCCTGCCCAGGGGTAGCGTTACGATAATGTTAGCGATCCCCTACGGATCACAAGCACCCTTGTTTTTAGCAATACTACAGTTGTGTGAAGAAGTGTTTGGGTAAAAAATATTGAATATAGATTTTCTGGATCGAAAAGTTTCAGTAACGGATAAACAATTTGAATACTTACGAATATGAACAATTTGAATCATCATCATTTCAGCCGAAAGATGTCCACTGCTGGACATAGGCCTCCTCCAAGGGGGGGTTTTGCCATAATCGCCACGCTTGGCAGGCGGGTTGGCGATCGCAGTATGGTTGTTACAAATGCACAGAGAACGCTGCTGCCCATTCTCTGGTACGTCCCTTAGTCGCCTCTTACGACACCCACGGGAAGATATGGGATGGTCCTATTCTTTACGTCCGACACCATACGGACAATTTGAATACCTCAGTAATAATAACAAAATTAAATGTAGATCAACTGATTATGATAATTTTAAATAAACCACTTACATTCACTTTTTATTGTCATTCAATCAGTTGGAAAGTTAAAACTAGCTAGAATTAAAATAGTACAGTTATTAAGTTTCATTTACATTATTATTGTTAATTTAAAAATACTTTTCGTTATTTGATAACAGTAGTTTTGATAATAATACTTAAGTCCTTCTGCTTAATCAAAACAAATTATTAAAAAAAATAGATTGTGGTATTACCTAAAACACAACTCTCTAGAACACCAAAAAAAAACCACTTAAAAACACTTTTCTCCACAACTGTACTTGAAAGTACCACTCACTTAGGGTGTGATCGCACTCGTAATTGACTTATCACGACGATTGTAATGCTCCACAATGCTGTGTAAGTGCGCACCCTAACAATAAATTGGTTAAGTGCGGTAGTCGCAGATAATCTTATTTTTTAAAGTACCTTATCATTATCTGTTAAGATCTGCAGAAAAAGATAAGGAAACGTGTCAAGGCTTGTGTTTTTAAATTGTGCTTGGATCTTTTTGGTTTGAATGCTTTTGGATAATACCTATGACATGTGACATTCCATAAAAGTCAAAGCATTTACTTCAGAGAAGCCAAGTATAGGTTATAGGATTTTTACATTTTCAAAAAGTCGGTTAGTTGTCAGAAAATTTAAGCTAGATTGCTCGTTCCAAAACGTGGTTGCTCGTTCCACGGACACACTTTGAAATCAAGTTTTTACAAAATCCTGGTTACAATATTCTTGTTGCTTCTTTATGTGAAAATGATGTAGGTGCAAAGCATTGTAAAAAAATATTATTTTCATCTGGACCTAATCAGATTATTATAAACAGGGAAGACGCACCGTGTAAATATTAAATTAGAATAGAAGTAACCAACTTTATCTGTAAAAATAAAGAATGCTGTGGTCCTAACGATTTTTGAGATGACCGTTTGAAGATTGTTTTGTCAGCTGGTCAATTCTGTAGAAATCTCCCTAATCATTTTTATTTGATATAATAATGAGCGTTATATGATACACAAATTATTATTGCAAGTACCAAAATGGCTTTTGATCATTACACGCCAAATTACTTCATAAAGACCAAATTCGTACCGAAGGACCACAAAATCACACCATATTGCTGTTGAAATCCTAAACAATAATAAGCAAGTGTCCTTTCCTCATTGTGCCATCACGCCCCCTTTCCTTAGGGACTTGGCATTAGCAGAAGATAATTAAATTCGTCGAACAAAATAACAGGACGGTATTATGACAATTGGATTTAAGATAGACCCCATGAAGGGTGAACTGCCCTTTTGTCGGCGATTTTTGATTGAGTTTTTAGTGATATGGAGTTACGATAGCATTTTTTTTTACTTAATGGGACTGTACGTGGGCCTTTTAAGTATAATATAATGGTAATGATAATTGATATAGCCTACGGTTTAAATGCAATATCTAGCTTTGTTCCAAAGGTTACTATGTCCACTAAGTACGACTACTTATGGAGCACCAAACTATCTAACCTGGTCTATTTTATATCATATATATATTAGCCTATTGTCGTCTACTGCTGAACGTAGGCCTCCCCTAAAGCCTAAAGCTAAAGCTCGCATCCATCCGCAGTCAGCCACCTTCTTCAAATCGTCAGTCCATCGTGACGCAGGGCGTTCAACACTACGCTTGCGCAAACGCGGTCTCCACTCTAAAGCGTGTCTGCTCCATCAACCGTCTGCAAAATTTGCGGTCTATTTTGTTGAAACACAACTTATAAAGAAATAAAAAATTGAGATAGCGCAAAAAAAAGGTAAATGGGGCAAGTGCCGAAAAGACTCCCAGCATTGCTACGTTGTAAACTACCATCTTTCTCTGGTCACAAGGGTCGAGCAAACTATTTTATAAATGAAAAAGCAAAAAACTAACTCCACCTCTCTTCCCCAGGTACTACGAGACAGGCAGCTTCAAGGCAGGCGTGATCGGAGGCTCCAAGCCGAAGGTCGCAACCCCTCCAGTCGTTGACGCCATCGCGGCATACAAGAGAGAGAACCCGACGATGTTCGCGTGGGAGATCAGGGACAGACTCCTGAGTGAGGGTATCTGCAGCCAGGATAACGTGCCTTCCGTGTCCAGTATAAATAGGTACATATAGGAATTTTATTATTTACTTACTTTTACCGCAAAACAGTGTTGCAGTATATGAGAAATGTCAACCTTTGCTCAGCGGCCATTGTGCATGCGGTTGACGTGACCCGCCCAATCCCATGACAGGTTTCCCCTTTTTTGGAATTTTAATAAAATAATTTATTTATTTTATTTTAAGTATGTAATGCCAGTAAACGCATTTTTCTTCTTTTTTTTTCTTCTTCTGATTACTTAGAAGACCCAAAATGCTGATTCAAATGCAAACCAGAGGACTAAATATTATCAACTTCAGCCGTAAATCTGTAATGTAGGTATCCTGTAAATCAATCTCCGCCTGCAACCAACTGATTGGCAGGCAAAGATCGATCCACAAATCATACATTTATACAACATGGCATTTTAATCGGTCTAGAGGAATCGACTGGTCCAGTGGTGACTTAAGGCACAGAAATGTGGTCCTTAACTGCTGCCTTCCTACAGAAGCTCAGAGTCACGTAGCGAGCCATGGAGAGAGCTATAAGTTTATTTGCACAATAAAATCCGAAACGAGGAAATTCGCCAAAGAAGGCTCACCTATCTCTCAGAATATGCAAGTTGAAGTGGCAATGAGTAGGTCACATTGCTTGAAAAACCGCCAACCGATGGGGAAGAAAGGTTCTCGAGTGGCGATCACGAAACGGAAGACGCAGCGTTGGTAGGCCTTCCACCAGATGGACCGACGACATTGTTATCCGACAGGTCGAGGGTAATTGGTGGATGCAAGCGGCATCAGGTTGCCGCTCGTTGTGGCGTTCTATCAGGGAAACCTTTGTTCAACAGTGGACGTCTTCCGGCTGATGATGATGATGATGATGAGACGGATTTTAAGTCGAATACATTGAGTAGACCACTTTTGTCTGACAGTAAAAATGATACGATGTTTAAAGCAACCAGTAAGAGAAAGTTCAATACCATACGTAAACATACGGAACCACAAAACAATAGATTTTTTATAGATTCTACTTACTCCGAATGTTGTTAGAATAACAATGATGTTAAAATGTTACCACTAAGAAAAGATCTCTTTACAGGAAAGTTTTCCGAAAGCTTTACGATTGTATTGTAGTTTGAACTCTAAATGGTGCAAGTTAAAGTGTAGTTTGGTTTGTAAGGTGATGTCAAGGAGAAAAATAGTTTGTGTGGCCATGAAAATTGTGGTGTATTCTTGTGCCTGTGAAGATGTTTCTAGAAAATGTTCTTCTGATCTTATCAATAAATTATGCAACGTTTTAAGGGCTGTTTCTACGGTAGAAGGTCCTGATACAAACTGGTGCATGGATTTGGTACTTACATCAGTTCTTTAAAAGGTACTGCTGTTTCATACGTTTTTACCGTGTAGGTGTAGAACTTTTGTATGGAACAGCAATTTTTTTTCTAATAAGCGAAGAAAAATTTCGTCACTGGGTTCTAGAATTTATTACAAGCTACAATAGTCTGCGCTAGGTTGTCTCATCTACCATATTCACACATCCACATTGCCTAGGGATATTTGAATATTTTTCAATTAAAAAACAATTCAATTTATTCAATATAAATATTTGAAAATTTATAAAAAATATACTTAAGAATTGTATATGATGGAAAATTTCGTACAAAATGAGTAAAGTTACTCATTTTGTTCATTAGATGACTTGTAAATGCATTAATTTATGCAATTGCGATGAAAATGAAAATGGTGTTCCAAACATTATTTTTAAAAATTATACAGATCCTAGCGAGGAAGATGATTGCTTCAGGTTGAGTATGTTCCATACAGTTTCTAACTACAGATACGTAATGAAGCCCAACTGTGATTTTTCAAATATAAATCATCATTCTCGCTATCTACATAATAATATATCATTTTCAAATATCCCTAAAAACCTTCAAATATCCTTATACAATGTTGAGCAGTGTATATTATGTATTATTCCAAAAAGTACAACGAACAAAATAAGGAATAAAGCAAAAAGTTTGCGCCCAACGTGGGGCTCGAACCCACGACCCTGAGATTAAGAGTCTCATGCTCTACCGACTGAGCTAGCCGGGCTATGCTTTCGTAGTGGAAAATTACCTCCACAATCCTTAAGCAATTTTAACATCCCAAAGGCGATAAAATAAAAATGTTTAAATGAGATAAAAGTTATTTTTGGATTTCAAGGTCTAGTATCACATTCCAACTCTTAACTAACTACTATTATTCAATGCGGACCACGGCGCGGACAGATTTAAATAATAATAATAATAATAAAGCCTTTATTTCCATGCAATTTACATATAGATAAAAAAAACAAGATATTTTAAATTAATTGAGTAGATCACATGGCCCCGCTCTGGGTATAGGCCTCCTCCAATTGTTTCCATTTTTCCCGGTCTTTCGCTGTCTGCATCCATTCTCTACCGGCTAGTTTTTGAATGTCATCAATCCAGCGGTCTTTGGGTCGCCCTTTACTTCTTTTTCCAGCTGGACCCATCCATTCAGTGACTCGTTTCGTCCATCTTTTGTCTGACATACGGGCGACGTGCCCCGCCCATTTCCATTTAAGCTGCTGTGCGTGTTGTCCTGCGTCTATTAGTTTAGTTTTTTTACGAATATCCTCGCTCTTATGTTTATCAGCAAGCTTAATGCCTAGGATACTTCGTTCCATAGCACGTTAACACGAATGTATTTTGTTTTTTGTTTTTGTTTGGAAAATCCAAGTTTGTGCTCCGTATGACAGGCAAGGTAATAGGCATGAATCAATTACTTTTTTCTTGAGCTTTAGTGGGAGCTTTGATTTCAAAATTTCTTTGAAGCTCCAATACTTCCTCCATGTCATAGATTTAAATAGTGCTCCACCTTAGGCCGCATCATCACTTAAGATCAGGTGAGTTGCGGTCAAACGCAAGCCTATAACAATATATAAAAAAAAAAAAAAATACATATTTAAAAAAGTTGACGCAAATGGGGTTGGGAAGGTCATGTCAGCCGCTGCTGGACCAGTGTCTCCACGCTTTGGGTGCCTGACGATAGACAGTGTCGAGGACGGTCCAGGAAGAGGTGGCGAGTGATGATCTGGACGCGTAGGTACAGACAGTGTCACGAACTGCTTAGCCCCAACGCATTAAAATTTCTTCGGATACGTCGTCGTCGTTTGTTGGCATTATGCTGAGCGTTGGCCGTTTAGCGCGAGGGTGACGCGTGTCTTTTTAGGGTTCCGTACCTCAAAAGGAAAAAACGGAACCCTTATAGGATCACTTTGTTGTCCGTCTGTCTGTCGGTCTGTCTGTCTGTCTGTCAATAATTTTTATCTCGGGAACGCGTGGAGGTATCGAGTTGAAATTAAAACCATACACTCAAGTCTACGGTCCCTTGATGCTGTAAAATAATCAACCCTCTATGTTAACGTGAAAAAAAGATACGGCCGTTTATGTCGCAAAAAAACGCGTTTATAATATTAAGTAGATTAAAGTATGGATAGTAGGTATGGATTAGTATAGAAGTATGGATATGTACCTACTAATATGTACGGAACCCTCGGTGGGCGAGTCCGACTCGCACTTGTCCGGTTTTTTTTTTAGAATATACTTGTTTAGTTATAAGTTAATATTGTTATATATTAAGCGCGTCGCTTTTCGCGTGAATAAATGACTCTTCTTTCTTCTTCTTTCGTAGGCAGTTGATGACGCTGTCTATACCAACAGGGTTAGATCGAGGTAGCGCAGGAAAATGTTCATGGAAGTACTTGGGGAGGGTGGCGAAATGACCTGGACGCGTATCAGCAGGGTTAGTTCGAAAAAGTTCATGGCCTGTGCTATAGCATAGGCTAGAAATAATTTGGTTAGAGTAATTCTAAACTAGGCGGGACAAACCCTCAAGGTATTAATTTATCACTCATATAGATACTCATAACTATATTAATCTAGCTTAACAGATAGTATAATTTAATCCCATTTTTGGGAGTATTTCCATTTGTCCCGAATGTTAGCACCTCAATAACAATAATTAAAGACAGACCATTAGTCACAGGATACAGGAGAAATTTCTAGAGTGCAGCAACTTAAAAAAAAAAGGTAAATTATTTAATAAAATTAGGCAATATCGCTAGTAAACCGCTGTAAAGTCGTCGGCGTATTTTATGTAAATCAATGCAGGATACATAAGAAAGTAAAAAATATAAAAAGTTAAACAGTAAAAAGTTAAACAGTAAAATCTACACAAGCAAAAACCCACAATAATCATCTGCCTCGCCTTTTCCCAACTATATTGGGGTCGGCTTCCAGTCTAACCGGATGCAGCTGAATACCAGTGTTTTACATGGAGCGACTGCCTATCGGACCTACACAACCATGTGTGAAAATGTAAAAAATAAAATTAAAAAAAATGCTGTACCTAATTAGGAATCTCGATCGGTGCCATACAATAAAACAACAACATTTTTATTTAAAATATATAATTATTATGACCCAGTTGCTGGATAACACGATATCCCTTGGTAAGAGGTCTACGAATAACAGCCGGGACTTTACTTGCTCTCCAAGGCACGAAAAGATCTCAATGTGAAATGGGTGGTCAACCATCCACAAAACAACCGCGGCAAGCGTAGCTTAACCCTCGTGACCGGTCGATCCGTAAGTCTTTTTCTAAGTCAAAAGCAAAACCCATAATAAAAAGAAAAAAAAATTACCAACAAAGAAAATCTTGAAAACACCCAAAGTTTTCCCAACTCGCACTTTTCATGACCCATCAAGGGGTTGCGTGATCAGAACCGGAAACGACTCAGATGGGGGCGCAAAGATGGCGTACCGGAACTAGAGACACGTGCTCTCGCGCTCCGGACGTCCTTGCTGCCATTGAATTATTATTCACATTATAATATAGAGATGCTCTAGGAGTAGAGATGTAGCTCTACATTTTTGATATAGAGTTTTCTTGGCTATGATTGGTTATTGATCCTGTATCCGGTACAAGAGTTTTCGATTAATACTTTTAGTTGCATGTTGAGATATTAATGGCTATCATTGAGGTTAAAATCTATATAATAAAAATGAATCGTTGTTCGTTAGTCTCGCTAAAACTCGAGAACGGCTGGACCGATTTGGCTAATTTTGGTCTTGAAATTTTTGTGGAAGAGAAAATTGGACAATCAATGGGCAGGACAACGTCTGTCGGGTGAGCTAGTAATAAATAAATGATATATTGTCAGTGATCTCATTTTAGAGGTCCCAACCTAAGTAAAATAAAAATATTGCGATCTTATACAGCTTATACAAGAGTTGTGGAGCTCGTGGCTAAGTCACGCTTTCCGGGGTTGGTCTGTCGATGGTTGACAACCCATATCATACCGAATCCCCTCTGTGCCCTTTAAAGCACGTCAAGCTGATCCCAGCAGCTGTTTTTCGTAGATTTGTTTTTCTTCTTGAATAGAATAGAATTTTTCTTTATTCAAGTAACCAAGACCACAAAATTCGTAAGGCTGCGTCGCGCCCGAGCAGAGAGACCACTCAGAACCGCCATTTTTAGCACGCACACATTGACATTACGTTTACATAGGCATTCTTAAGCAGTTTCAAGCAGACTTCAGTCTCGACCATCACGTGTTGTAAATAATGTACTTAATTGACATTTCATGACGAACAGGAAAATTTAGTTAGAAAAAAATTACAAAGAGTTCCAACAAGTGTCAATAAAATTTCATATTGTCACAAATAAAACCTACAGAGTCAATACAGTAGGAGCCCTAGTGAGTCTGGCAAGTTTAGGTAATTATTTTTGAAGATGGCGGGAGCGGTCCTGTAATATTTATATTTTGAGCCAAGACTTAACAAGATTGTTAGTAAAACTTACGACATGTTAGTAAGAACAGACACTAAACAAAAACAAAGGAAACAAATCAAGAATTAACAACAATTGATCACTGTTACGACGTCCCATCAGAGATGGCACAACAATGACCCACGTACTATCGTGGACACTATCGCCTGACCACCACTAAGTTCATTTTTGCTTGCACTCAAAAGATGGAAGCGCTCTCTACCCCGCCCCGTTGACTTCGCAGGCGCCAAGGGAAAAAATTTTTAACTGAGCAGGCGGAAAAGGTCCGCAATAGTACATACAGTCCAGGCGACTCGCAACCATGCTTAAGACACTTGGAGCTGCCCCACACCCTGCGCACCAGGGAAGCGCACTTGTTACGCAATGTTGCGTAAAAGCAATCCACATGCGCATCTACGAACATCCCTGATGCACTACAGTCACATAGCAGCCCCAACAGCACCCTAATCGCATTGTTATACTGAACGCGAAGAGCATTGAACAATCTTTGCGTATATCTAACCCACAGGCTGCACGAGTAAAAAGTGGTACAGGAGGCTCGAAAGAGCGTGATTTTAACAAGAAGTGAGTGAAGTGTTAAGGGTAGTCCGAAGTTAGAAAGTCTGGAAATCAGTCTTATCAAGGGATAAGGATTGTGTTACCCAGTAACTGGGTTGTGGAGGTCAGTCAGGCTTTCCAGACTCCATGGAAATCGCTGGTATTCAGCTGCATCCAGTTAGACTGGAAGCTGACCCCAACATAGTTGGGAATAGGCTAGGCAGATGATAATACAGGTTGAGTAAAACTTGGCGATAACTTCTAGCCATCCTAATGTTTTGTGAAAATTACTGCAGAAATTAAACTTTTACTAAGAGTCGGTGAAAACGAAGCAGCAACCTTTGAGACTTTGTTACTTATTAATTTAGAATGCACTCAAACACATCATGAAAAGAGTTAAAAATCTATGCTAATATTATAAAACTGAAGAGTTTGTTTGTTTGTTTGGTTGAACGCGCTTATCTCAGGTTCTACTGGTTCGAATTGAAAAATTATTTTTGTGTTGGATAGTCCATTTATCTAGGTCCATGCGAAGCCGGGCCGGGTCGCTAGTGTATCTATAACAAAAACAAAAACGACACATTATCATTTCTTGTACCATGGGTGCGTTTACGAACAAATAAAGTCACTTACACAGACAGCCGAAAACAGAAAATTGCTTGCAAGATAATTATAATTACTCAATTTTCAACTCTCTTTCCATAACATTAAAGTTAATTATCAATTAATTAATTAAGACTGATCGAGCATAATAATTGCTGCTCCTCCTACTTATCATAACTCATTGTTTCCATTAACACTAGGCCTATTCCTACATAACAATAGCCTCTGTCCGCGACATGGTTCGCGTGGAAATGAAGTACACTATAGCTTTCTATCAGAAACTATACAAACTAACACACAAACATTACCTTAGAAAATTAAAAAATATGTTGACATGCCTGACACATTACTAACCATAAAATTGCCATAAACAAACATTTTCCCCGATCAACAGATAAGCAAATAAAGATAACTCACCCTACATTAATAAACGGTAGCATTACAGATTAAATAAAAAGATTAAACACGTTGACAAGCTAATAACCGGGAATTGATAAAACTCCCCATAATCTAGGGAGTTTTATCTTATCTGGCAACACGCAATTAGCCGCGGATTTAAGCTGGCAGCACTCGAGCTTGAGTGTTTTCCGGCTATATCTTTTAATATTCATTTCCACGATAAACTTAGGATGTCAGGAAAAATAGAAGTAAATGATTGTGGTATAAAATTATTTTTTTTAATCAATAATTATTGTGGATATTAAGTTCATTTCTTCTGCTGTTTTTAACCGACTTCAAAAAGGAGGAGGTTATCAATTCGTATGTTTATATATATTTTTTATGTATGTTCGGGCATAACTCTGTCATATATAGACCGATTTGCAAAATTCTTGTTCGAATGGGGTTTATTCCGAAATGGTCCCATATAAATTTTACCAAAATTGATCCAGCATTTTTTGAGAAAATCAAAAAAAAAAAAAAAACTTAGATGACGTTTTAGTTTCTTCAATCTTTGGAGGACTTACAATCTCTTTTAAGTGTGTCGCCGCTTCTTAATGGATTTGGTTGTTAAGGCAATACTAAACAGCGAAAAATAAAAAGCTTTTTCAATAAAAAAGAAAACCGCCTTCAAAATCTAAAAAGTGATTTAAACTAAACAATGATAGTTTTATTACTTTTTATTTTAGAAGGCGGTTTTCTTTTTTTTTTTTTTGAAAAGCTTTTTTTCTGATTAATTTCGTTGCGAGATCCAAAACAGTTAAATGGCTTCTCCGGAACTCATAGAACTTCATTGCTTCAGCGCTTTTCTGATGATCGCCACTGTTCATTGGTGGTTTTCAAGAGTTACAGCAGTTGGGTTACTTAGCAGGGGGGAACCAAAATCATTACAAATAATACTAGCCTATTAAGCCTATACAATTACCTCGGGAGAGTGGAGATTTTTTTACGTGACTTGATTCATTTTGGTAAAACTATCTCTAAACAAACTGATCATAATTTAATCTATAATTTGAAAATGATATCTCTTGCAGCCTCATTTGTGTCTAATCTCAAAAATAACCCCTTTATTCGCTGGTCTATCAAACAGTACTCTAAGTGCAGGACTCAGTGGGGTGCAATGGGTCCATTATTGAACAATAAGCCACGGTTATTGGTATCAATATACTTCAGAGGGGTGACTCAAATCGTATTACTTTGAATTTGTATGAAATTTTTAAACATAGCTATTGAATTTATTGGTGTATAGTATTTTGTAGTACACTTATTTTCTGAAATGCATAATTTATGATTTTTAATGGCATATAAAATTAAGAGATAAAATGGACGTGCAACGAACTAGTGTGCCGAACGGTAGGATGTAAAAGAATCATAGTATAAAACATAGAGAAAAGAATAATGTACTCGTAATAAAATAATATTCTAAAAATATAACTTTACAGCTACTGCAGCTCTGTGTCAATAAATCCATGCTTATGTTATAAATGTGAAAGTAACTCTGTCTTTCTATTACGTTTTCACGGCTGAACCGATTGTGATAAAATGGGGTATGAAGATAGCTCAAACCCTGACAAAGAATATAGATTACTTATTTATCTGCGAAAACCGACATTGAAGTCATGAGCAAAAATCAGTGCAATATAATATATAAGCCAGGACGCCATCGCGCCGCAGCCTTAAGTACTTTGTGTCATAGGCATCCAAATCAAGCGCCAGACAATCTTTACTACAAAACTAGACCTAGCATTCGAAAACAATTCACCATCAAGACCACTGAACAACCACACCACAAACAAATCAAATTAAAAACCCAAAATTACGTAACACATCAGATGTAATCAAAAGTGAAAAATACCAAAACACAAGAGTCAATTTTAAAGCCATCCCTTCGCAATACGAGGGTGATTTCCACCCCCGGCACGCTCCGGCACGCGGTCGGCACGAGACCGGGACGGATCCGGCACGTGATCGTAATGTAGCAGTGACGGAACTTGGAATATACCGCATGCGCGACCCAATGGTGATCATTTGAGTGGAAGTGAGAAGTTTTAGGAAAGTGTTTAGATGTTATTTAGTTAGGGTGATTATTTTTAAAAATGGTCAATCAACCGTGTCATTGACGACACGGTTGGCGCAGTGGTTGAGCGATCGACTGCTGCGCAGCGTGTTGCGGGTTCGATTCCCGCCCAGGGTAAACATTTGTGTGATGAGCACTTGTGTTTGCCTTGTGTCTGGGTGTTGTTTATCTATATATGTATGTATTTAAAATGTGTTTGTGTATGTATATCAGCTGTCTGACACCTTATAGTACAGGGTCTCCCTAGTTTGGGGTCAGATGGCCGTGTGTGAAATGTCCCCACATATTATTATTATTATTATTATTTATTTCAGAATGTCAGTTATCTCGACAGTGTTGCGGACAAAACTTTTTCGTTTATAATATTATAGTATGGATTGTATGATTTCACACAGAAGACCAACCAAATTCGTATTAAATCTTCAAGCAAAGCAAAAAACAATAAATAAAACCTCCACAATCACCGTACTGCCATTTCGAATTTTAAAACTCAGCAAAAACCATGATCCGCCCTTTAAAATAAAATAAAAACAAAAAAGCTTACTAGGCAACACTAAGACATTTTAATCGAGGGACGGGCGGGTAATTGAAGCCATAACTCTGGCAACCCCACTTTGACATTTAGATTTTTTTGCCGCGCAAACCGAGTTCGTTGAAAATAATTTGAGAGGGTGTCAACGCGTGAATTAAAGCTGTTCTATTTAGATTATCACAAGTGTGAAATTAGATAAGAATTTGTTTATGAATATTATCAAAATTATTTTAATAGGTAACTAGCACTTTGCCCGCAACTTATATTATACTTATGTATGTAATCGACTGCATTCCTTTATCCAAAAGTCTAAATTATATAGTACCTAGATCTGTTATGTTTCGTAGGGTACGTGTGCCTAGACTCTTCCACACAAACTCGTGGGCCTCAAGTCTGCTATTACAATAGTGTCAGAATGGTCTATCATTGATTTCATAATTGTTAATTTTGATGACTTTGGTAATCTGCTAATATAATGGCGTCATTATGACTTTTCAATGGTCAACCACTGACACGCCATTGAAAGAAATGATATAGAATGGTAATCTCGTACAAAATGACAACTGAATGACTGACTTTGGCGGTAATCTGCTAAAATTTTGACAGTTCCTATGATCAGTGACCTACCATTAGAACGTCATTGTGCAGTCATTGCTTTTAATTCGACCGACCAATGGTCGACCATTATGAATTCAGCAGATTACGAACTTTTAGCAAAATGACAATAAGATCGTGTTGGAATGACGAAATTATAAAAATAGCAGACTTGGCCCCCTGGACTAACGCTGGTGAGCACGTGCCTCTTCGTCACCTCGTTGATGCATATAACACTCACTTTATGGAGCTTGACATATTGGCTCTTTCCAAACATTATTTTAAGGCAAGAGCAATAGAGTTACCTATTAACTTTTTAAATAGAAACTTTCATTTTTTTTTCATATATCTCTCATCTTAACAGTCTTTTATGTTGCATACTGTATGTCTGTTTCCTTTTAACTTCTTTTATGTGAATTCGTGGACAATAGTGATACAAGTGTAGTAACGTATATATGGAACAGGTTAACCATATTTTATCGTGCTAATTAAAGAATTTTTAGTTTAAGCTTGGCATGTAACTGTTTTTTTTGTCCCTAACAAATAAAATAAAATTAAATTTCAACCCCGTCGAGAACTCTACGTAAGCCTATAACTCCACTTCGTCCTCCACAGAGAAGAACGGTATTGGGGTCTAACTCTCCATGTGCTAGGTTCTGTCGAATTTTGAATAGTTGCAGCGATCTAATCGATTTCCGCTTTGATTCTCTCACTAAGCTGAAATCTAAAATGCTGAACTAAACCAGAGTTGATGTAAAGTGTTCATGTTGTTACTTTATTTTAGCGATTGTAACAGAAATAGTGTTTCTAAGTTTTAAGTTGGCTTATAAACTGTCCACGTACCTTGGCTGACAATTAGCATAATTTCATTTAGTTCATGTGGTGTGTGTTACCTTTAAGTAATTGTTACACTGTTAAAAGTTTTTTAAAGAAATGTTAGTTCATGCTTAAGATAGTGTAAACAATATTTTTGGTGAACCTAATAAAAAATATATAAATATTTTTTATCAAGGATCCCCAGTTTTATTTTTAAATATAGCCTATGTTACTCAGGGATGTAGCATTTTAATGGCGAAAGAATGATTAAAATCAGACAGTTTTTGAGTTAAATCGTAGCAAACAAACAAATAAATATTTGCTCTTATATTAGTTTAGATGATGATTGTCATGTTGTGAAATTTTTGTATAAGGTTCATAATTTAATTGGGAAAATTTGACAGTTCGGTATAGTTTTATGTGCTGGCATCTGTACAATATGTAAGAAAGAAGCTGCAGGATGTAGGTAATTTTGAGTTCACCGAGTACCTATATAAAGGTTGATGGACCTACCTACCTACTTAACTTGCTATTCTTTCAGCACAGTTATGTTACACAAAAACCTTAAAAAACGGAAACTCATTCACTTAATTCCCTAAATCAACATTATGTAAAGCAAATTACGGGAAAGCGGACAAATAAATCAAAAATATTCGCCAACGAGTGACTCGTATGAAAAGAGGGGTAATAAAATATTAAAGGGTAAAACATGGCCGGTACTGGTAACCCTTGCTAACGGAAACGGATATCATAACCTTGCTTTTTGCGGTCACAATTGTTGGCATTTTGTATTTTTCTCGTGGATTTTCGCGAAAAAAAGCGTGGTTATAGCTACTTGGTTCCTTCCTAGTTTAGTGTTTTGCGCGAATTTTTAATTTAAGTATTTTATGTTAACTTGGTAATAAAATAACCCACAGTGTCCCTTTAATACATATATTTTGGCCTGTTCCGGGAGCCTAGGGTCTGTAATAAAGCAACAGGATGACCGGAAGGCATATGAAAATCTGCATTGAAAAATTGTAGCTTAACCTTTCTTTGCGAGCTTTTGTCAAGTTCGTGTAATTAAAATTAATCTATTTAATTGTGTTACTTGATAATATTAATTTAAATTCATTTATGGCATAATTTACCACACTTTTTTTTACCAATGATAGGCATACATTTGACTATTATCTCACCTGATGGGAAGCAATGATGCGGTCTAAGATGGAGTACGCTTGGCTAGAAAAAAACCTATTCACTCTTGACTTAAAGACTCCCAGGTTGTAGCTATTAGGACAACACTTGACAAATCATTCATTATACATTCTGTTTTATTTTTTTACCGACGATAGAAAAAGGAGGTGGTTCCTTAGTCAAAGTCATTATGTGTACCTACACATATTCAAGAAAATAAATGATTTGATTTGACGTGAAGAGGTTCTCTACATCCTCTGTATTTTTTATTAGCCTAAGTATTTTGTGTCCCACTGCTGGGAAAATGCCTACCCTTTCTCCTTCCAAACTTCCCGATCTTAACGGTCCCGCAAAGCTCACGAGATCGTCACACATCTTTCACCGCGATCGACCGTGACGGCGATGTCTATTTTCTGGCGTTTATTGAGTGACCATCTTTTCCCATCCACACGTATAATATCGAGAATTCTGTCTTTGGACGAGGTGGTGAAACGGACCCCAACATTATCAAACTACTCATCCCTATTATAACAAAACAAATCACTATCAAAACACGCCAAACTACTAAAAACACGGCATCAATCACCAAAATCCCCTCTCAAACTGATGACTCTATTACAAGAAGCTAATAACACCTTTTTGATAACTTTTACTAAACAATTTTTGCATATGTCAACCCCAAGGAGGCTGGCAATAATTCACGAGAGCGCGCCATCCATCATGGCGGAATGAACTGTCAGGCGCGGCAAAATGGCGGCTAGATAAAATGGAAGTCATTCTCGTAGGTTAATTTTGGCGTTGGAAATGTAAACAGAAATTAAATAAACAGTATCAACGTCAAGTTATTTTTTTTGCAAGAATATTTAAGTTCTTTGTACTGAGTAGGTACTTAATGTTCACTCTTTATCACTTTCTGGTTGTGTTGCGTTGTGTTTATAATAATTTGAAGGCTGGACTTCTTATGCTCTGGTTTTCACGCAAAACTTATTGTATTTTATTATTCATTCATAATGTTTTAAATTGTTTCGTTCGTATCCGTCGGACGTAAAGAATAGCACCATCCCATATCTTCCCGTGAGTGTCGTGCTTAACTAAGGGGCTTACCAGAGAATGGGCGGCAGCTTTCTCTGTGCCTTTGTAACAAACATGCTGCGATCGCCAACCTGCCAAGCGTGGCGATTATGGCACCCCCCCCCCCTTTGAGGGAGGCCTATATCCAGCAGTGGACGTTTTTCGGCTGAAATGATGATGATGAATGTTTTAAATTAAATGAGAATTATGTAGTTCGAGAAAATAAAATACTTATTTGATACAAACCTTTAAAACTGTTTTTTTACATCACTGTGTTTAATTTTCATCGAACCCAAATATCTATCGATATATATATGTACTAATCTGTATTTTCTGAACAATTATAATTTTCATATCCAGTTTTATTACCGCCGCAGCCCCACCAAGTCTTCATAAGATCATCTTCAATAATTAGACCAAATGACATGAATAATCCATTACCAGACCCCTCAAAAAATACTCGGTACGACTAAAAAGTCGCTGCGACATTTTCCCGCGGCAGCCGCAAGCCGCAATGAATTATGCGCCACGTGACTCGACATCCTTTTGCAATATAGAGAGCAGTCGCTGCGATTTGTCGCGCTTCCGATGCGCATTGTCACTAAAAATTGTAATGTTAGAAATTGTTATTGTGCATCATGTGTGGTGAACTTTTTGATTGGGTTAACTGTTAGAGTAGGTATAACTGACGATTCTAACTGAGGATTCTAATGTTCTCAAATACACAGCGAGCTGGTGCGGTGAGCTTTCTTTTTCTACACAGGGTGAGAGGTATATAGTTTTCTTTAGAAAGGACAACGTTTTCGAATCTTATTAAAAAACATAAGGCTAAACACGCACTGCGAATTTTAATCATTGTGAATAATATTCGCAAATCTGTGAACAATACCAATATTCTAGAGTTCGCTCACTGCGGGAACAATTCGTTTGCGATTTTCCCTTTATTTCAATCGATTTCATTTTGCATTTTTAAATCGCAACGATTAAAATTCGTAGTCCGCGCGTAGCCTAAGACTGAAGCTGTAGTTCTATACAAATGTTTAGAACACTAGGTTAAAAAATGTATAAAACAGCTTGTTTTTTTTTACAAGACACAAAAAATTTCAATTCTAGCCTTTTAAAATTATGTAATCTTAAGAAGAGAAGAAGAAGAAGACATATTCCTACAGGACAGTATGGAATAGTTATTATAAGAACGTCCACCATTATTCAAACCCATTCAACTATACTATCACCTTGTAATAAAAATGGATCTAGCAACGTTTATTTTTATTGTGTCTTCACAAAATGTTAACTCCTACAACTGTTTGTTTGTTTGTCCTTAGGATCGTTCGCAACAAAGCAGCAGAGAAAGCAAAGCACGCGCATAACCAGCAACAGCAGCAACAAGAACAGGAGATCAGCTCGGCGCAGGGTAGCGTTGTATCTGTTAGTATATATCATTTTATACCGCAACAGCTACATATAATAGCTTATTTTGATATTGAAACAACCTAAGTTAACCAATCGTTTGATTTCTCTACCAAACACCACAACTCGGGTGATTTATGTATAGCGACTTAGGCAATGTAGCAATCGTCTAGCTAATTTGATAACACTACTCAAAATATCTGGGTAATATCATAAAATATCAGGGTATCTGCTGCTTTATTCTGTTAAAATCTCCTACAGGAAATTTTGGTGAAGTGCGCTGTCATTTCACCTCTTGCTCATTTCATAACTTCGCCGAGATATCGCCGATATCACCAAATACTAGACCATTCTAAAAAAACATAAGCCATAAGGGAAGTCCTAGTACAAAAAAGATTGTGAACCCCTGGCTTAGACAGTCGACAGCCACTTGCTGACTGGTTTTGTGTATTTGTGTATGTTATCAGCTATCTGACACCCATAGTACAGGGTCTCCCTAGTTTGGGGTCAGATGACCATGTGTGAAATGTCCCCACATATTATAATTATTATTTGAATCTGGCTATCTGCACTTGACAATGACAGATATTATAGAACCTAGCTGTGTCAAATATGTTTACAAATTCATAGAGGAGGTACACACTTAAAATTCCTACACGAAAAATCAACCCAAAGAGGTTTTACTACCATGGTTATTTTTGTCACCAGGTGATAACCCACGCAGGAAACGCACCCGGCACGACAGCGGTCCTGTCTCCCACGACAGACCAGCATGTCACCAACACTGGTAGCTACAGCATCAACGGAATCCTCGGCATCGAGCAGGTGGAAGGTTTGCATAACGGGAACGCGACGGGGTTGAAGAGAAAACGGCACGAGGACCAGGGTAAGTGGCTTCAATACTGAATCTTTAATGCTTCATCATTTTAACCCTTAAATGCCCACTGCTAGGCATAGGTCTCCTTCAAGGGTGGGTGGGGAGTGTTCAGCCGTAATCGCCATGCATGGCCGGCCGATCCATGTTGGTGATCGCGGCAGGTATTATGGTGCTCAGAAGGACGGTGCTGCCCATCGTCTGGTCAATATCCATCTGTCGCCTTCTAGAAATGGTGTGGTGCTATTCGCGGCAGGCACCACACGGCCAATCATAAATTTTATAAATTATGCTTAGGTATAATTAAGGTCATTATGGACCTTGTCTGGCAAACAATATCTATATTATACTAGCTTTTTACCACGACTTCTGACGCGTGAATGTCGGTTATCGTGGATGCAGATAAAGTCGCGGACTAATAAGTTAAGTAGGCTACCTATATCCTTTTTTAGGGATAAATTTTTTTCAAAATCGATTCAATAGTTTACCAGTGAAAGCATAAACTAAACAAACTGAATTTCGCATCACTACACTACTATAAAACAAAGCCCCCGCCGCGTTTGTCTGTCTGATTGCGATACACTTTAAAAGTACTGAACAGATTTTCCTGCGGTTTTCAGCAATAGACAGAGTGATTCATGAGGAACGTTTATGTGTGTCACTTGTTAAGGTTATGTGTAAATTGGTTGAAATATGACGAAAATACCCGCGCAAAGCCGGGGCGGATCTATTATGAATTTGAAGGAAAAGCGATTTAGTTAAAATCGAGTCATATACATATGTACTGTTTCTAGAATCCATACGAAAATTATAAACGTGAAAGTAACTCAGTCGCTTTCACGATAAAAAGGCTGAACCGATTTTGATGAAATTTGAAATGAAAATAGCTTGAACTTTGGGGAAGGACATAGGCTACTTTTTAATTCCCGACTTCGTCTGCATCCGCTATAACCGACATTCACGGGAACGAAATCGCAGGCAAAAGCTAGTAAAAAATGAAGAGAAATTCCTCGAAGTTATTTTAATCCTTCTTCTCTCAAAAACTCACACTTCTCCATAAATTACGTCATGTAAAAGTGTTCCTTATAAACTCGAGTAAATCAAGAGTTGAATTTAATAGAAGTTATAATAATAAGGTCACAATTTGTGCAGTAAACTTAATAGCTCAGTAAATCTTCGCGGTCTCGGTTCATGCACACCACTACGGCTGAAAGGATGCTAGTGATGCGCTGTACTGGAAAAAATGTATCGATAGTTTTATGTCGGTGAACGAAAACGTCGTGAGGAAACTTGGACATAAATGTAGATTTAAGTTTTAAATCGCCAATCAGCCTTGAGAAAGTGCGGTAATCTACTCGTACTCGTTTTTTTTTGTATTATTTTTATTTATGACCTAAAATGTTATGACCAATATGGAATGTAGTAATGTTTTTATGGCTACGATGATTATTTAATTTTGTGTTACATTTATTGTTACAACCACTGTTCGACGCAAATGTAAATTTGTTGATGAATAAATAAATTGAAATCGTATTATCTTTTGTTACTGACATGGTTGGTCTCGAGAGCGCAAGCATGACTACTGAGCGTGACGTCCTAGGTTCATGTCCTAGGTCGGGCAAAGTATTAGTGGGTATAATTTCCATATTTTTTACCAGTTTCTATTTTTATTTTACTGTACCTACCTGCATAAAAAAATAGAATACCTACAAATATTTTTCAATGTCAAAATGTTTAGAAAAAAATGGAAGTCATTTGTATTTTGGTCTTTATTATTAATTATATTATGGATGGCTGGCGAACCGTTAAATTAATTTTAATAAATTTATGAATTTAAAATTATTCTAATTAAAATTAAATCATTAATTTATATGAACTTTTTGTTCTATTCTATATAGCATAATTAACAGATTTGTTTTTACTAACTAATTCTGATTACGAATTTACGTCAGTCTAATTTTCTTATCTCGTAGTCTAAATCAATGTTTTCGTTAATTCATTGCATATCGTCATTTCAAATCTTCTTCGAAAGAATTTTTTTCTAAAAACAACGATAAAAACTATCGATAGCTCTACCTCCCTACAAACTTTAGGGGGCATAAAACGGGCCTCGCCGGGGGAGGCCGCGAGTATTTCACTGCCTATACTCTACTAACATCACTTACAACTTTTCCCTATGTACTCTACATAGAGCCTGGTCGAGCAGTTTTGATAAAGGGGTTCAAGTTGAGATTAATTTTAAAGACTGTCTAACTTTGTGTCTGACTCTACATCGGATAAAATTTAATTTACTCTCTTTTTATGCGAATAATTATTCGACTTCGATTTGCTTTAGTAGCTTAGCAGACACTTTACTCACGTCAACCCTTGATGACTTTTCAACCTTATTTCTAAGGACATAAAGGTGAACAGTGGTCTACTGCCAACATTTGCCGTTGTTCATATTGGTGAGTTGGCGAGTAGTTTTCATTGAGCAAGGGGTCAAACCAATCTGCCAACTATTTAGGGGTTCCGTACCCGTGCTGTCCTTCCGCTTTTTTTATAGTGTTATCTAGGCTTGCGTTTGACCGTAACTCACCTGCTCTTAAGTAATGATACGGCCTAAGGTGGGGTACGCTTGCCTAGGATAAACTGGTTCGGTCTATCTGTCATCAGGCTGTATTTTATGTACCGTATAAGGCCGTCACATGAAATTTTCACAGAGTGTGAAATATTTTGGCCGTGATAACAAAAAATAAATTAAAGGGGTTGAAACATGTAGGTATTTTTCAGCGTCCGTCTTCAGCGGGCTGTTTCTTTTAAACCGTAATAGGAAAACACTTGAAATTTTTACAGAATTTGTATTCTTTTATTAAATGAAACGTGAGAATTTTTACACATTATATTAGATTAAGAAATCGGATTAACTCACTGTGTTGCCGGGTTCGTCAGACTAGTTTCGATGGCATACGGCCACCTTTCTCAAGGAGTCCCACAGGATGACAACAACACAGTGAGTTAATCCGTTTTTCTCAATCTAGAATATGTGTTTAATATAGCGGCAATAACGCTAAACAAAAAATTAAAATAAATTTAAAATTATAGAGGATCCCCTACATGTGTTTTTCATCATTTTTTGCTCGATCTTTAGGTACAGAGGCCAGCACATCAAGCTGCAATCAAATGAATCAATGGCGTCAAATGTCTATGATAGATTTTAAACTTTATTACAAAAGAATAAGGTTCGCATTCAATTGGGAAAATTTTACAGTTTGGTATAGCTTGGTGTGCTGGCGTCTGCACTTATTTGTACGGAACAAATCATGTGATAGTCCGACTCACACTTGGCCAGTTTCTAAATACACATTTTTTTACTCCTATAAAAAGAAAATCCATTAAAATAAAGATTTTGTTGCAGATGAAAATCGGGACTTCAACAGCCATTCGGAAGACGATGTAAAAAGACAAAGAAGTCATTATAATGGCGACCAAATATACTCTAATGTAAGTAGCAAAGCAACACATAGTAGGCTTTCGTCCTCCTTGTGTTGACTTGCCCAATGTTGGGGTTCATGACTCTTCAGGTAACCAACTTTCCACGGACGATATTGCACCATTTGCCTCGGCTTACAGCAATGTGAACCGCTTTGGCAATACAAGTATTTATGTTGAGTGGTAAACGTAAAAAAAAAGTTTTTAATAACTTCAGTAGTACAAAAGAGAAGCTCATGGTTAAATAAAAGCCAGATAGATCAATCGGTCAAAGGTTAAGCTTGCCGCGGTCGGTTTGTGGATGGGTGACCATTCATTTTTATACCGAGTTTTCTTCGAGCCTCGGAAAGTACGTAAAGCCCGGTCAGTCCCGGCTGTCATTCATAGATCTTTGACAGTTGTTAAGGGTGGTCAGAAGCCAAAAACTAGTCTTACCAAGGGGTATCGTGTTACCCAGAGGTTGTGGGGGTTAGATAGGCAGTCGCTCCATGTAAAACACTGGCATTGAGAAGACTGGAAGTCAATCCCAATATAGTTGGGAAAAGGCTAGGCAGATGATGAAATAGTTTGGAATTGTAATTTATTGAGCGAGCAACTTCGTCCGCATGAAAGCCGGCTATCGCGGATGAAAGGAAACAAAGATGCGGATAAAAAAGTAGCCTGTATCCTTTCTTGGAGTTCTAGCATAGTCAGAATCAAATTTCTTCAAAATCGGTTCAGTAGTTCAGTCGTGAAAGTGTGGCACACAAACTCATTTTTGTATTTTTAATATTAGTATCTTAGGATCGTGAGTTAGCTCGTGTTGGTATTTCTGTTAGTGCATTAAAAGGCGCATTCCATTCTACATCAACTCGAATAAATTCCAATACACCATCGAAAAAATCACGCCCGATTTAATTGTGCTTTTATACGCACGTAATGGCGGGCGGAAGTGACGTCATTAGCGCTCGACCGCCGCCATTCGTCACTGAACAAGATGGCCGCTGAAATTTACGCGCCAATTCGCGCCGACGTACGATCGTACCGCGCTTAATGTGATGTTAGTCGGATTGTTAATTTGTGTAAATGTATGACTGTCTTTGTAATTATCTTTACGGGTTTACTGTGATAATTGGGAGGCATAGATAGTAAAGATTAGAAACAAAGGAAAACTGAGATTTGGGCAAAAGTAAATGCTTAGACGAGATCTTATCTCTTGAAATTTTGTAGATATAAGAGAATTAGGGCACATATATGTAGGCTTGTATAGTTAGGGTCGCGTCCTTCTAATTTTGTTTTACGTATTATTTTCAAATTAAATTATTTGACAGGTTGCTGACTAACCACACTGAATTATAGACATTACTGCCTTTATTAAAATTTTCATCTTCAAAATATCATTGGGTTTAAATTACTTATTCACCAAAATACGATTAATACTTTTTATAGAGCACTGACGGTACCCCATCTTGAAGATCAACGACCTCAAATATGTAGTTTTATAATTTGATTTACAGACTACTAATTTGTATTTTCTTTCAGCTCTGGTCATCATCAAAATGGAGTCTAAAAGACGAATACAAGCTGTTATCAGAGCTTGGTGGAGCAGCTGGTGGGGCCACAGGGTACTATGGAGAGCTGTTCGACACTCCTTATGAGCACGCTGCACATCCACACTATACGCCACATTCAGGTAAGTACTTAGGAACTTTTGTTAGGACCCATTAATTAATTATATAAATTACTAGCTGCTGCCCGCGACTTCGTTCCCGGATTTTACTTGCGGGAGCCATTAGACCTCTTTAATCCAGCCCTGTCGCAAAATCCGTTCTTTGCAGACGTCTACTAACTATAAACTACCTCCCTGCCAAATGACAATGCCAGATCCTGCCCCACCAATGTACAAAAAAGTAACCCATGTACAGAAAAGTAAATTAATGAAAATAATTGTAATGAATACAGAACCATTCTATACTAAATTGTTTTTCTTTAGAACTTGCGGATTACGAAATATCTACCCACAAAATACAAACTCATTTTACCTAAAATATAATTTAACCTATAATCAATGTTATTATTGTTTTTAGATTTAAACGGAAACTGCTAGTTCTACAGTCACTAAGACTAATGTGTAGTTATCAGCAATAAATAAACAGTAAGATGCTACATATTGCACATGACTTTTATTGAGTGGGGCAAAGTTCTATAGAGTTTCTGGCATTGTCCTTTCATCTTTATACGTCAAGCGGTTTTTGATATTTCGTGATGAGTGAATTATACTTTAGATTAATTCTGCGTATATTAGATTATTATCGGTTATGTTATAAATTGTACAGTATTTATTTTACATCTCGACACCACACGTTGGATGTCAAGTTCTCTTATTCTCGAACAGTGTTTTCGAAGTCAAAGTATTTTTAACAATAGGGTATTTTACTCTATACGAGAAAAAATCTATAAATATGTTATTGAGACAGTTTAGGCATAGTTTTACACACACTCTTTTAAATGCAATCTATCAGTTTACCAATATATAATCGGACCAAAGACACTTACAAAATCACATCCATTTCGCGATACAAAATTATTCCCATGTGATAATGACGGTGTAAAATAATCAATAAGTATCATGATTGTTCAGATGGGTTACCGCATAATGGCTTGTGGTTAAACGGAGGCGATGGGAACCGGTCGCTTCCATTCCATTCATTCATACGTTTTGTTCATTCATGAAGATTTGTGTCTTATTGCTTTTGTTTACCTTGGTTATGATATATATGTGTTTGACAATTTGTGAATTTAAGATGATTTTTAATAATAACCCAATATGTATATTATCATTATGGCTGACTGAGGCTCGTGGGTTTGATTCTCATGTCAGGCAAATTGTTATTGAGTTCTTTAATTAGTAGTTTCTCAGTAGTAGCTCGGAATTTGGATATCGGTGTTGTGATAATGCTGTCTCTAAAAAAGCATCTAAAATTGTTGCCTTGAGTAGTTTCATCGAAAGCCGATAATTCACATAGCGCCTGCTCTGCGTAAGCAAAATGAACCCGAAAGTGTAAATCGCCGCTGCCACAGCGTCGAGCTTTAGGTTGTGTTACTTAGAGAATAGCACCACAGAACATAAGAGCTCAACGATCTGACAAACACTATTAAAGAATAGACAAATGACCGTACACTATTGTCACTGCTAACTTCCATTGACCCCTCTACAAAATAAAATCTAAAGAGAAATACTTTCTTTCTCCCACAAAAACATACCTGACCACATCCTCGTGTGTGAATGGATCGCGTAGATCCCTCTCAGTAACATAAGATGCGCCGGCGCATATCATGACGTATGTAACACGATGCGCTAGAGTTCTATTGTAGACGCACGGCCGATTTCCTTGGTTAAAAGCTCTGTGGTTTATATTGTTATTTTGCTTAGATCGAGCACCTGTGTTAGACGTGAGGTCAGTGTTCATGTGCTTAATTAGTCTAATTTTCTTGGTTTTAAGAGCATTTACGACACAGGGTATCCGATATAAACTTTCTGAGTCCAAAATCTTGGAAAATAATGAACCAATTTTAATTAAACTTGATATGCAAGAGCCTATTTCTACCCTTGGGTGTCGTAGAAGACGACAGAGGGATATTGACCAAAGGATAGGCAGCAACGTCCTTCTGAGTACCATAACACCTACTGTGATCGCCACCATGCATCGGCCAAACATGACTATTACGGTTGTATTCGTATACGGTTGCTTGGGGGAGACCTATGCCCAGCAGTGGGAGTCTAAAAGTTGACGTGATGATGATGATGATGGATTTATTGTAAGCTCTCCTCACGATGTTTTCCTTCACCGAAATCAGAGACGTCCAAATTAAACACACAGTAACAGTAAACAGTAAAAGACAAACAAAAATAACTTGCAAGTACAAAGTTAACACTCAAACCATTCAATCAGGAACAGTTATAAACAATCAAGTTGACAAAACTAACGGAGGCAAACTTGCCATTTCGTTCAACTCCGTAATTTTCCATAGAAGAGCTATCATTACTCCATTATTTGTCACGCCCTGAAAATTGCCTGCGGTGGCAATCCTGCATGCCACCATAACTGTTGGCTTGGCATGGATTTTTGTGGGTAATGTCTAGGTTAATAGGACTTTGGGCTATGGTGACATTGCTGGTTAGTAGATAGATGTATATGAAATTGTGTTTTGAGTTCTGAATTCCTTTGCAGTCCCGATTAGAAGAAATCTTAAAAGTTTACAACTGGTACTTTGTTGGACTCAGTTAAAGTATATTGTCTGAAATATGTAATTAATTAAAAAAACTACCAAAGAAGAATGATTGTGATAGACGATTATGACATTGAAGAATATGACTTTTGTATCTTCAGATGCTTCGTCATTTCCAACTTTTTTGGAGTTGACTGTTGTATTTTTTACCAGATAATTTATATTGTTATTTTTTCCATACGAAACTACCTTTTGAAAAAACTTTATTTGAATTAAATGATTTGACTTTGACTACCTCATTGAGTGTCAGTACAGGTTTTGAAAAAAAGCATCAAAAGATATGGTCTTCCCCCATTAAAATAAAATTAAGTACCTGCAATTATTTTCTATAACAATGTAATCCTGCTACTATTTATAAATGTGAAAGTTAGTGAGGATAAATGGATATTTGTTTCTCCTTTTAGCTACAAAGGCTGAACGGAATAAAATAAAACTTGTCGTACCTAAAGATATTGATCTAGCTTAATACACAGGATTTTTATCTCGTTCTTGTGTTCCAGTGAGACAATTTAGAGTTTTGGTTTCATTCTGAAGTTTACGCAAACGTAGTCGCAAATAGACGCCATTTTTGAAATAAAAGAACACGCAAAAATACATCATCCATGTACAAAAAATCATCAATGAATATAAATCTATCAGAAAACTTTTAAAACCTTAATAAACTTGACCACATATAAATCGTAGCCGGTCACACAATGCCTCGATGCCAACGTAAATCACAGACAGTCAGCTTTTTTCCGGGATTCAGTTGAAACTACCCGTTTTCGGCCCAAACAGTATTTCAGGCACGATTTAAAATACGAATCGTTTCGTCCGAGACTGACTGGGTTGCTCTTTTATTAGACGGATTTGTATTCGCTGTTTCATCTTTTGTCGATCCAGTAAATGAAATAGATAATCTATTTTAAAATAATTATGTCTTCGAAATTTTAATTCCTCTAGAAGGCCAAGAAATAGATTTACAACAAGGTCATCATCATCATCAAATCTGACTTTTAGAATTATTAACATTTTTATTTGTGTTGGCCTAACGGTTAAGGCGCCCGGCTCTCGGGTTCGAAAGTACCAATGAGCCTTTTTCAGTTCATACATGTACTTTGCACGGTTATCTTGAACATTACTGACGGTGAAGGACATCGTATGGACTTAAAAGTCTGAAATCGCCAATTTGCTTCGAGCAGGTGTGGTAATCAATACTCGTGCCATATCTGTTTGAAAAAAAGCCTTTGCCCTGCCGTAGTCTAATAATAGGTCAGTATTATTTTACCAAGAAATTGTCTACCATATTCAAGACCAATCTTTATCATCAATCACAATAAAATACGGCATCTAGCGTTGTTTATATAATTATTCTTGAACACTGTCAAGCTCTAATTAACTAATTGATACGCGTTACTTGTTACTATGATTAAATTATTATTGCTCACTTCGCTCATAATTATTGTGGTCTTAAAACTGATTTGCATGTCTGCAATTTAAGCCGACTGGCAGTGTTATTTACTCTGATGCAAATAAAGTAATTACCTTTTGTTCGACTGTTTTTTGATATAAATGTATGTATCTTGTACGTATCATATGGCCAAATGTTTAATTCCTAGTTTGAACCCTTCAATTTCTCTTGTAAGAGATTACTGCATTTGATTAAAATAATATAATTTAAATTTGCTGTATTTACAAAGCTTCAGCGTCTGAATGACTTTGTCCGTGTTAGGATGTTTATAAACTAATAACATGTAGTTTCCTCTTTGGCAGCGCACAATCGCCTGCCTACGTTAGGGCAAACATCTCTTCAACCACTCTGTAAGCTACTTTATATACAGTGTATTGCTTCTTGCATGTCCTATATCGTAAACAAAAACAGTATGAATATCACGTGTTTCCATATCAATAACATGGGACTGAACTATCACTATCATCTTGAATCATGTGAGCACTGAAAATTTGCTTCAAAAAAATAATTAAATCTCAGTACACCATATTAGTTTACCAAATAAGACGAGTAAAGAAGCATACACTATACCTTATTGCAGTAGAAGTAGACAGAGCAATGTGATATCAATTTAATCTTGTTGCAGCAACGAACGACTCCACGGGTTCGAATGGGGGAGCGGGAGGGGAGCCTCCTTCAGCAGCTGCGAGTCCTGATGCGGCAGCACTGGTGGTCCTACAGCCACCGGCACCTCCATACCCTCCGTACGCTCATTATGATGGTGAGTGATATTTTATTATTCTAGAAAGAAGAGCAGTGGAAACGAATTTGAGATACAGAAAACATAATGTACAGAAAGTAAAATCAACTGGTTACCCCCTTTTGAATGGAATTTTAAGGCGTAACGACAGTTGATGACTCTGTCTATACACGCCATTACAATGGTATAAGTTAAATTCGTGCTAATAAAAGTGTCTGTAGATTTACTAGACATTGAAATACCTAAGTACATAAATTCAGATTATAGTGTTCTTTGCTTAGAGCATAAAATGAGCATAAAGACTATATTAGGTACTAACTTTAACAGGCACATTATTCATAAAATGGTTACATAAAACGTCCTAGTGGATCTATAAACATACATTTTGAAAGTTAGGGATTTAAAAGCTTAGTAGAGAATAAAATAATGTATAAATTAGTTGGCATGGAGTGTCTATGATATAAAAAAAACAGTCTCAATATTTAAAAGATACAAAAGTAGTCTCTCAATGTAGCAAAGACATCTGTGAGTACTTATAAAAACAAAAAAAGACGATAATTTACCCAAAAATATGTTAGTATCCCCTTACCGCTTAGACAAAAGTACAAAAAGCGACAAATAAAATTGCGTCTCCCCCTCAATAAAGATCCACGCACAGAAATAAAACAATGAAAGCTAAAACAAAAGTGGCCGAACAGATAAATAGCAAGAATCACTGTTGAGAAAACAAAAGCGAAAAAAAGTCAGGAAAGCTTTCGACAAAGTCGAGTGAGCCACTCCGAGCCACTCCGTCGGAAATCTAATTTTCTCCTTGGACCCCGCAATGCTCTCTGTGTTATAACATCATAAAATTTCATACAGCGCCCACAGTTTTAGCACTTATGCATATTAAAGAGAGATTCTAAAATGGAGTGCCACAGGGAGCGGTGTGGGGGCCGCTCTTTACGCTTCTGGTCTTTAATCTGCCGCAATCTGTTTATCTTGGTAGAGGGTGGCGAGGGAGGTACGCAGACATCTTTAATAGCTCATTCGGGGTTCTATGCAAATAATTTTAGAGGGGGGACGGTGGGGGATCATACGGGCTTTGTCTGGACTAACGAACCGGCACAAGAGTCTACGGAACAGAAGTGCTGCTAGCTCAAACGGGTTTAGGCCCACGTTTATAAATATTAAACCGAGGGTGGGAGGGGGTTGCAAGTGGTTACGCGTAAGTGTTCAGGGGGCGTGTTAGTGTTAAATTTGTTTGAGGCGTGCCGCTTTGGGCACAGCCTATTAATGTTGAGTGGTGATACTGAGTGATCAAATTGGATGATGTTAATAAATAACGCTGTGGTTGCGTGTAATAAGACCGCTGATTTTGTAAATAAAGTAATATGTAAGACTATGTTTGAAATAAGAGGCAATCAAGTATGATACTAATGAACGTTTTCACTAATAAATAATAGGTGACACCTAAACGTAATGTTAGATTTTCAACACTCGGCTCGGCGCGGAGAGCTTAAAATCCAACAGAAAATTAAAATCCAATAGAGCAATAATAGTTAGCGTTAGCGTTTAGTTAGGTGTCGCCTGGTGTCCGTGAAAACGGGCATAAGGATGGTCCCCGAAGAATACCTTTAATTTTCTACACAAACAACAAATTCAACACAACACAATATCAATACATGTCATCAATATTTACTTATTTTTGGTGTGGTGACGGTCTAGAGGTGACAAGGCCGCCTCTCTTGTAATGAGGTTGTGGGTTTGATACCGGGCAAATAAAAATGTATTTTTTTTTCAATTCATATTATGTACTTATTAAGTTTCGATACACAAAAACATCATGAGCAAACCTGTACTTAGAATTTATTAGTCTAAGGTCTGCCTTGACCAGACGTGGTAATTAATGGATATGAAAAAAGTGAAGTTAAATAAAAGCTTGTAAAAAAGGCCTTTGCCCTGCATTATTGGGTCAATAATAGACTGGTATTATTATAATTTATTTTTAAAGGACTGGACGAAGTAATACTTACTTCGTGGGACTGCCTATAATATTACTACCATCCAAAACTTTCAAGATTCCCCTTTACCCTTTGCCCCTACCAAAACCATTATCTCATTTAACGAATTAGTGAGAACAATAGAGAGAAACCATAAATCATTAGATGACGTACCTCCTTAAGAGGATGAAGGAAGGAGGAAGCAACCACTGAAGGACAGGCAACAATAAAAATAAAAAACTTTTAAACATTTGTTTATATGGCAGGACGTATATTATTTGGATAGGAAATTACATAGATGTTAATTATTACAATTTGTAAAGTTAACATTTTAAACGATGTGTGTATTTAGTGTGGCTATTTCAAATAATAGTTAGTAAACAACAAATAGTAGTATAACATTTGTAATAATATGTGAACACTGTGTATCTATGTCATATAACTTAGTCTGTCATTCCTTAATCTGTGATACTTTGTACACACTTTCAAATACCTAGTGTTTTTATGCAAGGTACATCGTATTCACGTATAATTATATAATTCCTGTAAATGCAAATATTGTTAACATCGTTTTTAAAAGAGTAAGTATGGAGTTTCTTGCCCATTCTTCTCCATACAAAACTACCTTTTGGAATGGGCACCTAGAATCAATTTTTTTCTCATTTGACGTTCAAAAGTGCCTTATAATGGTCTAATTGAAATAAATGATTTGACTTTGACTTTGACTTTAGTTAAATGATAAAACTTTCAGCCCCTTTTGATAAACTGAGAGTAAAGTTATACCAAACATAATACAGCATTTATTTATCAATCGAGATTTAAGCTTAATCTATAATATGCAAGACGCTAAGAGAAGTTTAATCTTCAGTCGTGTTATTTTATTTTAAATCGATTTAATCGTTTTATCTTAGTGCTGGAAGCCGACCTAAAAATGTACAGTTAAACCGTAGTTAATATTAGGTAACTTGACTTCGAGTAAATTAATAAAGGGATAAAGTTGTATCTAAGCTGCTTACTGCTTGCTTGCTTGCTGCTTTATGAGCAAGGAATATTTCAGATATTCGAAAAAAAATGTACACTATCATAATTATTTATAGTACAATGACATAGGTAGCTAAAGCTTGATCATCATAATATATAATTATCATCTAAATTGGCACTATTTTACAGCATTTTAGGTGATCGTTTATTTTATATTGAATTTACATCCATTCCGTTTGAATTGAAAATAATAAGAATTTTCAAATCTTTCGAGTTTTGTCGCTCAACGTGCCTAAATTCAAGAGTTTCTTTCCTAGAAAAGTTAATATATTGTAGGGACAGTAATGACCTTTTATCTGCAACGCAGTGTGCAAGATTATTCAAATATAATGTACAGTCAGCAAAAGAGATAGATATGCAGGTCATCGGAAATGGTTGAAGTTTACTTAGAAACCGATGGATGTTTTCGAGTGAAATTAAATTAAATCATTTAAATGTTTATTCTCTATTAATTTCATTTTATTTTATTCAAAAACATCCGGCTTCGGTTTCTAAGTGAACTTTGACTATATCTGATGACACTGCATACCGATCTCCTTTGCTGACTATACATACAGCGTCATAAACTAGGTACCTACCCTTCACACATTAAAATTCCTTTGAGAAGTTGGTAACCAGTTGATGACCCTGTCGTACTTGTATTTTTCTCTTAAAGATTGTCTTGCGGTGTGAAGATATATGCAGATAAATTTAATATTTAATTTGTTTATTTCTAAATTCCAGGTACGACAACGTTAGCCAGTGAATACGCGTACGCGGCGCCCTACTCACAGTACTCTCCGTACGGAGGTCCCTACTCGCATTCTGCCGCTACCGGCCTACTGTCCAAGTGGTATGTATTATCTTCTTCTTTAAAAAAACCGTTACCGCACTCTAGGAATTTCTCCTGTGTCGTGGGTGCGTTTACAAACATAAAATCACACACACACACAAACAGCCAGACCCGGAACAACTATCTGTAGGCTATACCTACAAGTATTTGTCCCGTGCGGGAATCGACCCGCTCAACCACTACTCCAACCATGTTGTCAACATTGAGCTTATTTCTGTCAAAACAAGTCAACCCAATCTTAATAATTAAATCAATTTCGTCAAACTGATTCAAAATACCAAATTACATCACTATCCAGCAATAACAATACAATCAACGTAAAATATTCAAAATCTTTTCAATTAGTTCAAAAAGTAGAATAAAATTTGTTTGTGGGTTATTAGAGTCTGAATTTAGTTATAGCTACTTAATTCTCGAATCTTAGAACTGATATTAAAATTAAAACTAAAGGTAACGATTTTCGTTTCATACAAACTTATAAGTTATTGTTTATTACGTATCAGGAACAACCAAACCTAGTTAAAAATGCACGTTTTTTTAACAAAGACATACGTATATTTAGTCATGATTCATCTATCTAAAATGGCTATTCTTAAAAAGTAACAAACGTAATTAATTGAATTAGCACAGGTGCTAAAACGTTTCCCTGAGGTACACCCTCTAAAAACTGACCGTACCATTCTCTGTAAGTGATAAACGAGTCAGATTTATTCCCAACACATCGCCATTTGTTACTCAGAGGCTGCTAAACGACCAACGGTTTAAAGGCTTGAAAATTCGGTGAACAGTTAATATATGTGTGGTGGTGTCAAAGTCTCTTGGTAATCCCATGAGGATGGATTGTGTAGGTAGATATTTTAATCTATATGGAGCAAATTGTTATAAAAGATTCGTAATGTTTTCAAATTTTTTATTTAACTATGTAGGTAACTTTAATTTCAAAAGTAATTGCATTGATGTTGAATTTAATGCTGATTAATTTTAAGTAGAAGTTTATGTAAAGTACGTACTAATTTGATAAATAAATTGTGAATTGACGTTTCAGCAGAAAGCTCAAATTAGTTGTTGCAACCAGAAATAGTAACCATAATTGTATGGGGCTCTTATATTTAAACACAACATTATATTTGTGGCTCTATTTAAATTATGTTAGAAGGATCCAGTAAATTGTCTTTGGTTTGTTTACAACACAATATAATAAGTTCCAAGAATTTGATTGTTTTAAAAGAAAAACAATACTACTACTTTTCCATATTTTGTAATTTAAAGAAATAACTGATACAAACATTCCAGCCATATTCTCGATACCAAAATCCACCAACAGTCTTTTATAAAAAGCTATTGCCTTTCAAATCCCTTGGAAAATTCACTGACAATCCGACAATCCGAATATAAAGAATCACTCACACAATACACTGTTTTGATTCCACCATCAAATTATATACAAATTCCCAATCCCATAGGTGCTACATCAAAGCTACTATAATACACAAACTTATTTTCGCGTCAATAAACTAAAGTATCATACGAAAATGATCCCTCAATTCTAGATCGTAAAACTCGACATCAGTTTCGGTACAAGTAATATTATTTTGGTTTTGATATTCATAAGGTCCGGATTTGTTGCAAATTTTGTGAGGATTCACATGTTGTCGAGGTGAAGTGCTTTGTTTGTAGTGATGATAATATGAAAATGGATCTGAATTTGTACATATTATTATTTGATTATTTGATTTTGAGGTACCGATGGTGAAACATCACGCGCAGACCTTTCATTAGTTGAAAATGTAGTTCGGCTGAAGATGAATCAGTATTTGAATTTTGTCTAAGTTGAACTATCCATTATTATAAAAATGCTATAATAGTTTTATTTATTTATTATTTCAATTACTCTCTGCACTCACAGTTAACACCAACACGTGCAGAGAGTCAACAATTACAATACAATTATAAATTATCATTATGGTATCAAAAACAGACTAATAAAAAAAAAAATATATTAATTTGAATTAAAAAAAATCATATGTATCACATTAGAATAAACATTAAATTAAAAAAATAAAACTAAAGCAAAGCAACTAATTCAAACACTTATTCAATAATAATAATAAGTACCGTTTAGTCTGATACAGTAAAAAACAAATGAGTACATCATTATTTCTACTCAATACATCCTAAAAAAATAAAAATAATTACAAGGACACTAAAAAAATGTACAAAATCACGCTCAAATTAAAAGGTATAGGTAACACTTTAGTTTACAACTGCCATACATCATAAAATATCAACCCTATTAACACTAAAACATAAAAAATAATATCATTACAACTAAATTAATCGACACAAAATAAATCAGGGACACAATAGGGCTATAGTAGCACATTTGTTGTCCTGTCCCTGTATTTGTCCCTAAGGGCCTCGACAAAGGGCACGGAATGTCCCACAGGGCTTGGATAACTTACAGCGCATTCAATTTAAGTGATTCCACTACGAGCACTTTTAAACTTTCGGATAGGGGAAATGCTTTCAATATGGCGAATATATGGAACGAATTAATCGCTTTGATTTAATTGATCGGACTAAGAAATTGAAGTTTAATCGGAGTTCTTAAGAGAATATATTTCCAGAATCAATGTTGCTGGCACGAGTATTGAAGTATAATTATTGTCCCAATCTTGATACGAGTACCTTTCCGAGTTTAATTTGAATAGAAATAATAACTGGGAGATAAAATCATTACTATAATATTATAAAGTGAAAGTTTGTGATAATGGATTTTTGTTACTCTTTCACTCGTAAACGGCTCAAATTGCTGAAAAAATAATGGCGAGATCAATACATTCATTTGTATGAAAAATTAAAATCATTTAGATGGTTTAAAATATTTTCCAATGTGGAGAATACATTACCAGGAGTAGATTGATGTATTCGCCATATTTTTAAACCTCCGCATAAATAAAATATTTCGAAATGAAAATAACACTTTTTCGTTTTATCTCGTTGCCCATTTTGTGTTTATAAAAAAAAGCGACAAGAGACATTAACGGATCTATCAAATTGGCAGACAAGTGACGTGACTAGTGTGTGGAATCTACAAACTAAAAATAATAATTATTTGTTACATTATTTCCCAGAAAACGATGCAATTTCAGTGTTAGAACTGCGAAACGGTGACTGTCAGTGTCACTGTTACTGTCAGCCGCCGTTTCCTTCTGAAATAATGCTTAAACAGCCATTTTTTTACGGGGGTTTAAAAATATTGTAAATGTCTGAAGTTTCTCTATAGGTACCCAAGAGTATAAGAATTAGAATTTCAACTTCTCTAATCATCTTTAATTTTTTGTATAAATTCTGCCACGATTATTTAGTACACTTATATAGCGGGCAGAAAAAACGTCGGTCACGACCAATACAAAACCTCAAACAGAACAAAGCCACCGACTTCCGAAACTAAACTCATGTGTGTTCTGTGCTAAAGTTTTTATCACTTTTTTGATTTTGAAGGCGGTTGTCTTTTTTATAAAAAAGCTTTTTTATTGGAAACACTGGTCCATTTGAGTCTTTTGGTCTTTTAAGCAAGGTAGCTTTAACTTATGTTTATTTTTATTTATTTCCAGATATCAACGTACGCCGTGCGAATAGTAGTCGGCGGATAACAACGAACAAACACAAGTGATAATACGGACACTAAAACATAAATGTATATCGATCAATCATGTGAGAACTTAGTTTTATTTCCTATAGACAATCTCCTTTTGTAGATAAATTAATATATTTGTACAATCCTTTATCATATTCTATTTTCTTAATTTTAACCAGGTCAGTACTGCTTCTAACTTTTGCTTTCTCGAACATTTAAAAAAATATTTCATTTATACTCATTATCTTTAATTAAATGAACGTTCAGAGAGCCAAAGTTACTTCACTACGTTAAGGTGTAAATAATGTATTTTAATGAAAACTATAATGTAATTCATTTAATGTCATTATTAGGATTAAGGATTATTCTCTTTTTTTACCTCAGCATAGTTACAAAGTAGTGAGTAATTTTGTGTAACATTTAATTTTAAACTTCCATTCATTTTTATTTAAGCTGTCCTGTGTGCACAATGGAATAAAGATTTTACATTTATTATACATTTAAAATCGTTATCATTTATATAAGTTATCTAATTTATTTCTTTTGTATTGTTATTAAATGTAACTGCTTCTAATGAAGCTTTATATCAAACTTTGCAAGTCAACTGCTTAGTATAATTATTTAGATTATTTTTGAAATTACTATGAGATTATTCGTGTTTTCTTTTTTGTACTTTTTATATAAAATGGTTAGTTTTTAATTATACGTGTATAGCATGTTCAAATTAGCACGCTGTATGCCATATTTATGTAAAAATAATAAGTTCAAATAATTGTTTTATTGTGAAGAAATATTAGTTTATGAAATCTTATCGTTTCCGTCCATTTATTATTATTATTGATTATTATTTTCTCAAAGTTATTATTGAGATTTTTTTAAATGTAAATATTTTTCTCAAATCCGATGAGCATGCTTTTAATATTGTTTTAAAACATACATCATACAGTTTAGAGAAACGCCAAAGACTTAAAAAAATATTGTAAAACGTCTTTAGTATACAGCGCAGTTTTAATAATAGATTATGTTTTATATGAAAAAAGCAATAATTTTTCACCAAAGATACAAAATAGCGGACCTTTTTCTGATAATACATTCAAAAAACACCTTAATTTTTAGTGAATTATAAATGCTTGATAGATGCAATTATTTAATAACATTGATTTAACGTTTAAAAACAAAATTATTTTTGAAAGTTTCTAGATATTTTCCAATTATATTTTCTTTTACTTACCTAATTTATGTTTTTATTTTATTTTATAATTTATTAGACAAAGGTCTGAGCTGTATAAAGTATTCTACTCATTTGAATATAATAATTATATTTTGCATTATAAATCTCATCTTATTTATTAAATAATTTGGTGTTGCTTTTAATTTCTGGAAGCATATCGTTAAGTGATCGTCATAATAATAGATAAATGATTAGAAAAAAACATGGAATTTTCTGTTTAATTTTTTAATAAGTATATTTGTAAGGCAAACGCACCAGTACGAAATAAAGCATAATGAGTTTATAAAATTAATTGCTTTTATTTTTTTTCAATATTTTGATGTTCTGCTGCTGAATAGGAGCATATAGCTTAGTAAAAGCTGTTCAGACCGACTAGTCATGGTTAAGCTAGCATGGTTGCCGCGGTCGGTATATGGATGGGTGACCATCAGTTTCAAACCAACACCCCTCCATGCCTCGGAAAGCACGTAAAACCTTTAGTTCCGGCTGTCATTCGTAGATCTTTGGCAGTCGTTATGAGTAGTCAGAAGCCAGAAGTAAAAGCCGGACAGATCGATCAGTCAAAGGTTAAGCTACGCTTGCCGCGGCCGGTCTGTGGATGGGTGAGCATTCATTTCATACCGAGTTCCATCAGTGCCTCGGAAAGCATGTAAAGCAATTGGTCCCGGCTGACATCCGTCAGAAACCAGAAAGTCTGACAACCAGTCTTACCAAGGAGTATTGTGTTACCCAGCAAGAAATCTGGGCTTTGGACATCATGTAGGTAAAACACTGGTATTCAGATACATCTGATAAGACTAGGCAGTTGATTAGTTAGACTCTTGACATTTTCACAGACTGTGTAATAAAGTAAACTATAACAAAAATAAAATAAAGTTTAAAATTAAAGGAGTCGACATACAAGAAACATGTTAAATATAGTGTAATTAAACTTGATTCAAAAGTGTCCATGGAGTTTCTTGTTCGTTCTTCTCCACAGAGAAACGTTTTGGAAGGAGCAACTAGTTTCAACTACAGTCAGAAGCCAGAAATCCTGACAACCAGTCTTAGCAAGGGGTATGTATTGGGTTGTATAGGTCAGATAGGCAGTCGTTCCATGTAAAATATTGGTATTCAGCTGCATCCAGTTAGACTGGAAAACGACCCCAGCATAGTTGGGAAAAGGTGGAAGCAGAAAGGTGAAAAGCAGATTAGATGATATTGATGCTCTACATTTTGTCTACCAGACTTGAAAACGTAACGTCTTACCTAAAACACAATGGGGTAGTCTCGCAGCATAGCAGTTTAATTTTATACGACAAACAATTAGTATCACCCATAGATGGAAATAAACTCTCCAAAATCTACATCGTGTCAACCTTTAGCCCCTTCGCACATGGCGTCGTATCGTAAGCGTATCGTAGAACGCGCGTAGTACGAGAGCAATACGAGCAGGAACATGTTCAAACAAGTCCGCACACGAGGCGGTGTTGCAGCGTATCGTATGAGGTATTCATTGTCGTTACGATAGTCATAGCGTACAGGCGTAAAAAAGGAAGCGACAAAAAAAAAATATAATGAATACTGCAAAAGTTATAGAATTTGTGAGCCGGCGGTGAGAATTCAAACAACAACTCGCATCTCACATCGCTAGTTACTCTCACTTCGCATAAGGTTCAAAATGACCTATTTGACACTTTCAATCGGGTTCGAGTGCGAAGTGAGCGTCGAAGTGACGGGGAAATCAGACGTGTTTACTGAATTAATATCACAAAAATGTTTTATTTTTTCTTTACATAGGAATCTAGATATTAACCACAAGATACCTGTGTGTTAAAAATATTTAGAGGATGTTATAACACCGTTAAACCCCGGCCAGACTGTTGTAAACAAGCTCTCCACATCAGTTTTCAACAGTGTAAACACTTGATTGTAACAAAAATTCGTTTGTCCTTCAACAACCTCTGTGGAAGGACGCGCGTTGTAAACCGCGTGTGGATACCGCCGTTGTAAACAAATAGTCGACAACACACTGAGGCCTTGTTGTAAACCAGTGTGGACGCAAACACCAACCGTGGGCTCCACAAGCCTCCCACCAAGGTGACCCCTGTTGGAAGCTTGTATAAAACCGTCTGGGTTGGCCTTTATCACGAACGAGCATTTGTATGTGATATATGACGGATTGGCCACCCTTAATAAGGTAGCAAAAATTAAAACAACAATAAAAATTGGCAGCCAATAACATCACCAACCTTTTTCGTCAAGCAGAAAAGAGATAAATCAATTTTGATCATAAGCACCGTTTGGTCAAAACGTCATACAGAAAACAATAAAATTATTGGCAGAAACGAAAATTAGAACTGTAAATTTTTATTCCAGTGAAATTATTTAATTTAAATCAAAATGTGCCTAACGTAACCAGGAACAGAATAATTACAATTGGAAATCCTTCGTTTAATCCTATTTTCTTCTTCGACCCCAAATCTTATTTTATTTTGAGCAGAGGATAGAGAGTGACATAATGCCTGCTAAGAAAAAAAAGAAGACTAAGGAAAATAATCCAGTGACTCTTCCTACAAGTGTTTCACCAACAGATAACCGCAACGACATTGGTCCCACAGTCGTTGTAAACGCCATGTGTCCAGATAAGAAAAAGCATGTTAACAAAGTTGAACATGCTAAAAAGCTTGGCGTCAAAAAAGGTAGAAAAGGTAAGGAGGAACCACAATCTAATTAAGAAAACAGATTCAATAAGACACACTGACCAAATAACAAGCAATCCATAATGTGATAAATATTATCATCGGCTTGGCATATTGAAAAGAAATGGGTTTGGCTAATGAAAGCAAGGCTAAAATAGCAAGCAATCAAGAGATTTATAGAGAATCTCAGAATAAGAATATGTATGGAAATAACTACCTTAACTTAATTACGAAGACCACAGCAAAGGAACAAGACAGAACAATAACACTTGTCCTATGTTCAAGATGTCATCTTTAATAAGACATTTATTTCTATACATTGTTTTGTCCATTATCGAAGCTTATGGGCCCGGGAGTCAAGTTGATGAAGATGAAAATGAAGAAGATCGTTTAAGACGCAAAAGAAAAATATTTTATCAGATTGTCATTCTACTCACGATATCAATATTTAAATTGGGAATGCATCTTAGAAATAAATTAAATGTTAAATAGTCAGGGTATTTCATACGATTAAATATTGAGTATTCAAATAGTTCCAGAGTTATATTAAACTAGCTAATGCCCGCAAGTTTGTCCGCGCCAATGTCGGTTATCGCGGATGCAGAAAAAGTCGCGGATTAAAACCTATGTCCTTTTTTGGCTTATAAACCTACGTTCTTTCTTACTCAGTACAGAATTCCATCAAAATCTGTATTGTCCTTGGCCGTGAAAGCCTTACGAAGAAACAAAGTCACTTTTGCACTTTCGGATTCATAATATTAAAAGTTTAAGATTATGATATGAAACAAAAGGCAGATAGACTGCGCGGAACTCTGAGAGTGCAGCCACTAAAGCAAATACATTGCTTTACTTTTGATTTGCTTTTTTAACAAACAGCACATCATCATCATCATCATTTCAGCTGCAAGACGTCCACTGCTGGACATAGGCCTCCCCAAGGGGGGGGGGGCGGGTTTGCCATATTCGCCACGCTTGGCAAGCGGGTTGGCGATCGCAGTATGGTTGTTACAAAGGCACAGATAACGCTGCTGCCCATTCTCTGGTGAGTCCCATAGTCGCCTCTTACGACACCCACGGGAAGATATGGGATGATGCCATTCTTTACGTCCGACACCACACGGACGCCACACGGGCTGATTGGATTGGCCAACCGATCGCCAGGGATGACTCCCGCTGTTTATCGGTTGTCGATGTGGTCGGCGGTATTAACGGCTTATCGCCAGAGATGACGGTCAGTCGCCAAGCGGTCGTCTATGCAAAGGCGGCTTTCAAACATTCAGAATAGTTTACTTGCACGACGTATGCAGACGTTGCTGTATGGTCGCGGTTGGAGCCGTCCACATCCGAAGCAGCAAAAACGCATTGGATAAGCTTGATTAATCCGGTAAAAATCTGGCACGTGCCACTACTGTAATAATCTGATATTAACTGCTACCGGTGTAATTCTCGTCTCATTTCATTATCATCATCAGCCGACGGCCACTATTGAACAAAGAAGAACAATGAGCGGCAACCTAGTGCTTGCATCCACCGGTTTCCCGCGACTTTGATATCGTTGGTAAATCTGGTAAGAGGTAGGCCTCCCAGACGCAGCTGCGTTTTCCGGTTCGTGATCGCCACTCGAGAACCTTTCGATCCCATCAGTTATCGGTTTTTCGAGCGGTTAGGGTTGCCTTTACCACTACAACTTGCATATTCTGAGAGCTATGTCTGTGACCTTAGTTCTTCGGTGAATTTTCTCGTTCCGAATTTTGTCGCGCAAAGAAACTCTGATCATACTTCTCTCCATGGCTCGCTGCGTGAGTCCAAGCTTCTCGAGGAGGCTAGTAGTTAAGGACCACGTTTCTGTGCCATGTGTCATCACTGGCAACACACTGTGGAATTTTCGATAAAAATATATCTCGTAGTTTCCCGAACGCTGCCCATCCGTTGAATTATTTGTATTTTTAATAATATTATAATAAACAAAACACTTATTCACAATCATCACGCAACAATATTGCATTCCTCAGGAGCTTTATAATACTATTTAGTCAAAATTAAGACTATTAGGCGATTCTCACACTGGCAACGCGTCCCGCCGCGGCCCCGCGCCAAATAAAAACTTCACTTCACAATCGATGGCTGTGGTGCATTTCATGTCCCTGATTCTTTGCATTTTATGTCCTAAATTGCAAGCACAATACAAACTGAGATATTTCCATACAACGGTAAAATCTGCGATCCCGCTCTACGCGACGGAGCGTGGTGCAGTGTGAGAATCGCCTTAGTGTCAATTCACACCGGAATGGCAGCGGTCGGCAGCGCAGCGGCCAGCAGTTTTGCTGACAAATCATTTTCAACTCTATCTGTAGACCTAAAGGCATAGTATCACTTAAAGGTTTGCATGAGCCGAGCGGCTGCTCGCGGCGCCGCGCGGCCCCGCTTGTCGATGACCATCGCATATAAAACGGACCCACCATACCGCTTGCCATACCCCTGGTGTTATGGTGGGTCTAAAACTCTACCACTCACGTAACCTAAATAAATATATATGTCAGATCAGTCAGGATTTAGTCCGTTAGATTCAGTCATCATGTGGTCAGAATATGGGTTTCGTGCAATGAAAACACACTGGGTATAGGGTACAATACACAGCATTGATTAAAACCACAATTTAGCACTGGGTATAGGGTACAATACACAGCATTTATTAAAACCACAATTTAGCTCAAATTGATTTAAAATAAACTCGGCTTAAAATAAACATTTTAGAAGGTATCGGCACTGGTCTACACTTTAACACAACGAATCGTAAGTACAGTTTCGGGACGTATTAGCTCTGTTGCGATCAGACACTGGATTCTAAATGTCTTCCTCGCTGTTGGCTGAAAACATCACGACTCTATAGAAGCGCGCCAAAATGGTGGTGGTTGATCACGTGTTCTCGATAATGGCACGCTTGCGTTTCGTCGTTTCACGTTCATACTATTGACCGGATACGACATAAATATATCATATATATATATAATTATATCATATTATATATTATGATATTATATTATATTTTTAAATATTGGTAAAAAAAATAAAAACATTTAAAAATATAAAAAATTGTAGCCCACCGGTATCGGGAAAAGGGTCCAAGCTCAGGTGGTCAGGGCTCCTGAGAGAGGTATCACCTGACTATACGCGCCGTGTCCAGGAGTACCGCTTTCTGTATCAGACCCTAGATCCAGCTGCCTAACAAGAGCCTCCTTAGGTGTTGGTCGAGGCTCTTGGAAATGATTCCATTGACCGTAACGACAATCGGCACAATCACTGCAGTATTCACATCCCACATGTCGACAACCTGGCGAGCCAAGTTAAGATTATTATTATATATTATTATCGTTACTTTCGTCAAAATATGTGGATTGGCCGTTTCGCAGGATCCATTATCAAACTTCTTTGTATACATACAAAGAAAAGAAATCCAAAGGCAATTAGTAGTACGTAGGGTACACCCTACGTACTACTAATTGCCTTTGGATTTATATGTGAACTCTTCTGTCACTCTTATCACTCTTCCTAAATTATACCTCAATGCAAAGAGTACAGTATATGCCTCAATGTTCTATCCAATATATTGTACTCTTTGGTTCTATCCACTGTCAATGTCACAACACCTAACAACAAAAGTTGTAGTTGATGCTTTCATAAAATAGAATATTTATAAACCAACCATTTATACCAGTCTATCGTAAAATGTAAGACATAATATCAGATCGAAAAGTACCAGTGTCATTCATTGCTCTTCCCAAAGATTATCAAAAATATTATAAGAAATAGGAAATAATAATGGCAGCACCGGCGAATCGCGAAGATCCTGGATACAAGTGTCAACCACAACCCGAAAACAAAGAAGGAGCAACACACACCGAGGCACCACCCGCCGTGGCGCCATGTCTGGCTCAGAAAAAAAAAGAACCCGAACCAACTCCATGTAAAAAACAAGTTGGAAAAGATGCTGGTGTTAAGGAAAAATAAAAACCAAAGATTACTTGGCATAAAACATCAACTTGCCCCGACGTTGACCAATCTGATGATGTCATCTAACTGACTTAGGCCACAGCGACTGCAAATTGAACTCGCGTTATGGTGGTTGCTGTTGCCCCAAACATCATCTGCCTAGCCTTTTTCCAACTATGTTGTAGTCGTTTTTTGGCGAACCAGATGCAGCTGAATACCAGTGTATTACATAGAGAGATTGCCAATCTGATCTCACAACCCTACTGGGGAACATGACCTCATAGTTACCGGAAAGTCTAGTGATCAGTCACATCCAAGAAGGACAGTCGAGACCAACTGCTTTACGTGCTTTCCAAAGCACGGGAACGTTACACACCTAACTTCAAATTCCGGACTGAGAAGTTTGTAATGGTAAATCCCAATAACACTGCATGACCTGGAACTCGACCCGAAGACCCCACACTTAGCAGCCTTACTTCCGACCACGAGAGCAATGAGGTCTGTGTGTTTAAAGAAACTGATGAATGCTTGTTAGTTAAGCAGCTAATTACAGAAAACAATAGCTGAGGATATACATAGGTCAGCACATTAAGTTACAACAATCTGTATTACCGAACATCTCCTTTCTTTGATAGATTTTCAACTTTATTACAAAATAATTTATACCTATCTTATTTCTATAAATATATAAAAATTTATAGAAATTAGATAGGTACTATCTGGAACATTTTTATGAAACTAATAAAGATAAAAAAGAAGTCTATACATTGTGTTAATTTATTTCAAACCGTTTCGTCAGCACACGTTGACTAAGTCCCAAAATAGATCACTCATTTATCTTTGAATAGATATAGTGAGTTTATACCACAATTTTTTTAAAACACCTGTGTGTAAGTTTGTTTTTTATAATGGGTACATCCAGATATAAACTCTTACAAACAACCACAATTTTACCACCATCTGCCTAACCTTTCCTTTCCTTTTCTTTTATTTCCTTTCTTTTCTTTCTTTTCTCGCTTCCAGTGTAACCAGATTACAACATGTCTCTTTGACCAACACGAGGCACGTGGGTGTCACACTACGACCCAAAATATTTAACCACTTTGTAAAATTAGTTTAGATAGATTTAATAAATTGATATCGCTCTATATTTTACAAGGCCCACTTGCTTCTCGCATAACATTATTTTTTCTAATATACTTTGGCATAACTGTTTTAGCATAATTTGTTTTGTCATAATAATACATTGCCATATTATTTTTGGCATACCGTTTATGTTTGCATAATTATCTTGAAGACTAATTTGTTTCGGCATACATTTATTTCGCATAATGTTACTAGGCACAATATGCAAATCAGTGTGTCGCGCTATTAGTATTGTCTTGAAAATTCAATATTTTGTGATAGAACAGTAAGTGACAGAACTGAATCGCTGCAAAACCGACTCCACGTAGTCTTCTCTGCCCTACCCCTAGAGTGTTTAATAACTTATATAACAATATAAAAATAATAATAACAATATAATTGGCTTTTGTGGGAAGCCATTTTGTACTTGTATAAACCATACTTTATGTCTTTAAATTCTGAACCAGTCATCAATAAAATTGAACACAAAATACTTTTTGGTTAGTCAGATATTTTTTAAGAACATTATGAGAACAATAGACGTTTGCACATAAGTCATTAATACCAACACCATCAATCAATAACCATGAATACGGAAAAACGTGGTAATCCAAAATGAAAAAAGGCAATTTTAAATAGTAATAACTACGCTAAACTCCATCACAATGTTATTCTTTAAACAATGGTACTAACCAACATTTTGATAAACCTGCACATAAAAATATTATGAATCCTATTAACTTGGGATTCGAAACTGGTAATATTGATTCTATTTTCAAAATTATAGACCACCAGACACAATCTATTGCAGCTACCACCATCAAGACATCGGAGTGTTCAGCAAAATCGCATAAATTACCTCTGCCGAAAGAACTAGATACTAGCATCAACGGTGAAGTAAAATCTTCTACATCTCTTCAACCATTACTACAGGATCCGACACAAGGTGTTACAATCCTCAGAGAATCACTCACTAAAGAAAACCATCAGAACTCGCCAAATAATAAAACATTTTTAAACAGATACAAGTATTGCAAAGAAGTTAAACAACCACACTTAATAGATTGTACACCAGATGTCATCAATTCCAAAGAACTACTTGCGAGGGATGTTGTTCTAAAAGCCAAGGAAGAGTTCTCCGAGAGTTTATCCTGTAACGAAGTACACGAGACACCGACCCTTATAGCGAACCTCACCTCACAGGCATATCTACGACCGGGGCCAAAATTGTGTTCACTGACTTGCCCATCGCCACCGTGCTCGGCAAAGTGCCCATCACCGTGCTCACCAAATTGTCCATCACCGTGTCTGCCAAGGTGCCCACTACCGTGCCCTCCAAAGTGTCCATCAGTGAGTCCACCAAACTGCCCATCACCGTGCCCGCCAAGGTGCCCACCAAGGTGCCTACCAAAGTGCCCTCCAAAGTGCCCTCCTAAGTGCCCTCCAAAGTGTCCGCCACCGTGTTGTCCCCCACCGAGTCCGCCACCGTGTTGCCCCCCACCGTGCCCACCAAAGTGCCCCCCACCGTGCCCACCAAAGTGCCCCCCACCGTGCCCACCAAAGTGCCCTCCACCGTGCCCACCACCGTGTTGCCACCCACCACCGTGTTGCCCTCCACCATCGTGCTCACCACCGTGCCCACCACCGTGCCCACCACCGTGCCCGCCACCGTGCCCGCCAAAGTGTCCGAAACCTAGAGCTCGTCTATTTCTTTGTCAGGGTCAAGAAGGACCAACAATTTGCTTAGAGTGTTCAAGAAATACTTGTCCTAGCTTCAAGTGTCCAACACCGTGGCCGCCACCGTGCCCACCACTGTGCCCGCCACCGTGCCCACCACTGTGCCCGCCACCGTGCCCACCACTGTGCCCACCACCGTGCCCGCCACCGTGCCCACCACCGTGCCCGCCACCAAAGTGTCCAATACCGATCCCAGCAGCGTGCTCAAAACTGGACTCCACAAAGTGCCCGCCCCCGAGCCCGCCACCGAGCCCGCCACCGAGCCCGCCACTAAAGGACCCACCACAGAGCCCGCCACCGAGCCCGCCACTAAAGGATCCGCCACAGTGCCCGCCACCGAGCCCGCCACCAAAGTGCCCGCCACCGAGCCCACCACCAAAGTGCCCGCCACCGTGCCCGCCACCGTGCCCACCACCGTGCCCGCAACCGTGCCCGCCACCAAAGTGCCCGCCACCGTGCCCACCACCGTGCCCACCACCGTGCCCGCCACCTTGCCCACCACAAAAGTGCCCGCCATCAAAGTGCCCGCCACCAGAGTGTCCGCCGCTGAACCCACCACCGAAACCACCACCAAACCCACCACCGTCCCCGCCACCAGCGGATCCGCCACCGAACCCACCACCGAAACCACCACCCTGCCCGCCACCATGCCCGCCACCTGCGAGTCCGCCACCGTGCCCACCACGTGTTCCATCATGCCCATCGTGTCCGCCAAAGACTATAATACCGTGTCCTAAGAAAGATCCGTGTGAACAAGCAAATGAGTCTTTCATCGGAAAACTATTTTCAGCAATACACAATTTTGGAGGCCCGACAACTAATTGTAAATGTGATAATCAGAGTGGTCCACCATCCCCACCTCAAACAAGTTCAAACACTCCTCCTTGCAGTTTTCCTTGTTGCAAAGGAAGGAGTCCTGAAACAAGAGCACAAAAAAAATATCAAGATCCCAATTGCGGTCCTACCAATAGAGCGTCATCACCTCCAAACACATCTACCATATGCATGTGCACTGCTGCCAAAGTTGAAACAGCCATGAATGCTCATTACGAAACAATGGAAACACTCAAATGTGCGATGGAAGACTTAATGTGCAATCTGTTAAGGAAAACAGATGATGCTGTTGGAGTTATCTATAATGAAAGTGCCAACCAATTAGAAAAGTTAAAAAAAGCTGCGTCTGATCTTTCAACTTCAAATAATGACTGCAATAAAAAACCGCCAAAGGAAGTAAGCAATAACCAGAACAACCGGAAATTAAGGAAACTTAGTCTCGTAAACTTAGATGCAACTCCAGCAACCAGTTCGGAAAAACCTTGCAGGCCTTGTGATCCGGCCGAAATGGAAGATGAAAGTTCTAGTCACCCCTTCAAATATATACAGGCTTTTGTTCACAAAGTAGATTCAACAATATCGTCGATTAGCGATACCATGGCTTTCGAATTACCGAGACCTTTCATGAGATCTTTCAATGATGATAGTTCTAAATACGATGTTCCTACTCCTACTAAACCTGAAACATCCAGTCCACCGAGCCCCGAGAATGTGAGTAACATAGCTAGTGTATCACCAACTCCTGCCATGATGTTATCAATAAAGGAGAGGATATGGTCCATGTTTACTGAGGAAGATACAACAGAAGTATCGTCTAACCAGTCAACCACTACCACACAGTCTGCCGGCTCCGACACTGATAATGACTTTATAAATAAGACAATTGATTAAATCTTTGGGTTACATTTATTACCTTTCTTTTATTTATAACCTGTTTTGATGCCCCAGTACTGATTAATCGCTTAGAGCTAGCGAACGACCTGTCCAATAACCCATTTCGGTCGTTTTGCTGGTCCTGTTTATCTTGAGACCCTCATGCGAAGCTCGTCCCTCTCCCGCTCTCTCTTCACACAAAAACCCACGAGCGTATTAGGCTACCATCAGACGGACTGCATCGTAGCAACCGCGCGCAATCAGTATATTCAACGGCATGCAATTGTACGTTCCACTTCATTTGGTCATGATGTCATCATCACGCGGCCGGCTGCAGTCGTGTAGTGTCTGTAGCTGTCCATCGCTAACTGCATACAGTTAGTGTGCAGTTAGTCAAGGAGCATAAAGCGCGTTCGCGTCGAAAGGTTTAAATAAAAATGGATTTTGATACCGGCTTATTTATTTCTTTAATAAAAAGTAACGTCAGCATTTGTAATTATAAATGTCAAGAATATAGTGACAAAATAAAGCCCAGTAATTATTGGGTTTTTGTATGTAAAAATCACATTCTGTATGGCAAAATAATATAGCAAAGGATCAATCCACATCCGCGATGGACGTTGCAGTTTTGTTCAATTCTATTACACTGCTGCCGGCGGCGCCATAATAATAATAAGATAAGACGTAACGTCTGTGGTTTTATTTCGACGTCAAATCTTACACTGAGCTCCTGGGCTAGTTGCGTGGCGTCAACTGCGCAATGTCAGATCCGACTGCAGATAACTGCATGCAGTTGAATATATCGACTGCGCGCGGTTGCTGCGATGCAGTCCGTCTAATGGCAGCTGTTAGGGACCTATGTAAGGACTATTAAATGAGAAGCAGTGGACTGTATAACTGTTGTATAATCTTGTAAAATAGGTAAAACTATTAGTAAAACGCGCGCGTGTCGTCGTTGGAGCTCGGTAGTGATGTGGTCCGACGGCCCGCATCATGCACGCCGCACCTCTCGCCGCCGCCCGCCTCCTTCCGAAGATTACCGAGCCGAGTAGTTGGAGACGCCCCAACATCCTTCCCGGGTTGATGCATTCAAGTGAGGGGAAGTGGGCAGACGTTGTTGCAAGCCCGCACCACCGTTCCTCTGTTCGTCTTCAGCTTCACTACCCGTGTGGTCCCGTCGCAGTCAGGGAAGACTTTGATGACCCGTCCTAGTGGCCACACCAAGGGCGGTTGGTCTTTCTCCTTGATGAGAACCAATAGTCCTACTGAAAGTTGGTCTGTTCATGCCGTCCATTCAGTTTTTTAGCTGAAGCAGAGAAACATATTCTAATTGAAAACGATTTCTTTGGTAATGCTCCATTCGCCTGATATTGAGATATATATTGATTGAGATCAGTGACCTGTGGGTGCGGAACAGATATTAGTGGTCGCCCAATTATGAAATGTTCAGGAGTAAAGACGGAAAAATCTAGAGGATCAGCAGAGAAAGGGGTAAGAGGACAAGATTTTAGGACGGCTTCTATTTGAGTCAAGCACGTGGCTATCTCCTCGTATGTGAAGTGCGTCAAGCCTAAAAGTCTTTTTAGGTGATGTTTTGTAGATTTCACGGCGGCTTCAGCAATGCCGTTGAAGTTGGGGGAGTTTGGAGGCACGAAAGAAAATTTAATGCCTTGTTGAACAACTTCAGACATGAGATTCGAGTCTTGTAAAAACTTACGGAGCTCATTGGATGTACCTGCAAAGTTTCTCCCATTATCAGACAAGATGCTTTCGGGTTTACCATGACGAGCCACAAAACAGAATTGCTGAAGGAAATCCAGTGTAAAAATATTTGAGAGAATCGATTTTTGAATTGGAAATGCGACTGCCGACTGTAGATCGATTTTGTATCCAAACACAATACACAGAAATAAGATTACATTGTCGTTGGAATCAATATATATTGTACTCTTTGATTGAAATCAGGCCCGGACTCCACCGAAGCGGAGAGTAAAAGAGATGTCTCGTATTCAACCAATGGACACTGGGCAATTATTATACTCTTTGACACTGGGAAAGGACATTGTATTGCGTTGAAGCGGTGAGATGTGAAAATATACGCAAGCCGATTGGTTGTTCAAGACACCTCCTTTCTTCTCTGCTTTGATGGAGTCTAGGCCTTAGTCGATTTTCCTCCAAATGGCAGTTAGCGAGCATTCAGTTCTCGATTTTTTTTGCAAATTTTCGTGTTACAAGTTTTTACGTAATTAATTCGTGAAGCGAATGGTCATAGAGAGTGTCGTCTATTACTTGCAATACAGACAGATAAAATAACGATATTCATCGGAACGACCAATAAGGCTCTCCCACATAGGCGCGTTATTTATCGGTCGATAATACCGGATGTGTTATTGTGATAATGTGTCCCGATTCCTTGCACATAACTGCGTTTTTATCGTACGATAATTTTATTGTCAATATTTCAAAATTAACTTGCATGTATTATTACGTTATATAAAAGTAAATATAAATCTAGGACACCCGTATTTTTTAGTTTTTCGAAATTATGTACTTTTCATTCATAATTTCAACTTTGAAATTAGGTGTATTCTAAAAAAAAATAAACGCCAAATGACGTCAAGCTTACGGTGGAATAGCGTTTATCCTTTGGTTTACTGTGACCCGTTAAAAAACTATTATCATTATTATTACAGTTCCTAAAACTGACATTGACGTGTGTCTTATTTGATGTTAATGTTTTTATTTACACCACTGAAAAGTTCATGCAAAGGCAACTACCTCATTCCACCGTTCATGTGACGTCATCACATGTTTTTTGATTTTACTTATTTTTCTCAGAAATGATGAACTAAAAAAAATATATATTTGGATACGAAAATAAAGAAATGGTGTTTTTGTTTTAAGGTCGTGTCAGTTTTGAAATGTTGTCAACTCTATTTCGTATTCGTGTTTTGGCAAATTTTTCCCTAAAGTCGAGCAGATTTGCCGTTTTTGTGATGGTTTTTGGACTGGCCCCCGCCGCGCGCCTATCAATATCTATATATAGATTTTTAGAACACTCGTAACCGTCGGTAAAACTACATTTCGTGCTTGACGTACTAACGATCTCGGAGCTGTGTGTGAGATCGCATGCGTCCCAATACAAATGTTCTAAGAACTCATATCGGAACATCGCAGGACGGAGGTACGCAAGCGTCCTACATCTATTACGCAGCAGTTATTATTGCAGCAGTGTGTAACTTCGGAGCCGCCTTAATACATATTGTGCTCATAACAGATATCGCAAAAACGCATCCGGTATTATCGACCGATAATAGCGCGCCTATGTGGGAGAGCCTTTATGCAATGTGCATCAAACTTTAAAAACATAAAGTTTTCAAAAAACCTTTTTTGTGGAACAACTAAATTAATGACACTGGCCAAATTAATCTATGCGCCAGTGACGCATGCCACAAAACCAAAACAAAACCACTCGCAAAATGTACAAAATCAAGCAAACCAATAACTAATACCTCTCACAAACAAACCAATACCAGATTGAAAAATGTTTACTAAAAATTAAAACGCATACACTCCTTATGTCTAAAATAGAGGAATGTGGGCCAAACTGCAAAAGAAAGAGTAAATGTGTACCGTGCATAGATTTGTACACAGAGGAGTCATCAAAAAAGGCTAACAAGGGTAATCAATTTGAGCACCAAGCTCAGAAATCAGTCGAGGTCGTACCAGACTGCCAATGTACAGCTGAGAACCCCTGCTGCACTAGTTTGGCACCCCAAATCACACATAAAGAAACCCACGGCCATACCCACAAACACTGGCCGAGATAACATAATACCCAAGTAATTGAAAATAAACCTCAAGTCATTCAGACCATTACAGTTTCCAGGTAATGTCAAGATTTATTTTACTGTATGTACTGTAGAAGGTTCAGGCTGGTTTTACCACGGTCAACGTCATTCCTCCATTTCCATTCTCCATCCTCTCCACCCACCACTATCCATTTTTTCCATTCTTTTTCTTCCTCCATTTTCTTTTCCTATTTTCCATTTTTTTGTTGTGTAAATTTACTTCATGCATAAAGGTACAAATGTGGACTTATTTATATTAGGATCTCCAACAAAAGATATACAGTAAAAATTACATATTGTTATTACCATTAAAGTATTTTATATCCTTCACTTACAGGAGACCAGAGCATGCACATTGCACAATAAGATAAACAACTAAGCTAACAAATTGAACAGCTAATAATTAAATTATTTTTTATAAATAATGGCTTAAGCATTAACCAGCCTTAAGGGCGCGTATTCGATTTAGCGCAACTCAAAATCTAAATGATTGCTAGAATGGCGTAGCAGCATTGACACACACTAGTACAACACAATGGTCGGTTTGTGTGCATCAGAAAAAGAAATACGCACGAAATAAGCACGAATCATAAAAATTGATCGGCAAACGACAGTACGCGATGTTTTACAGGACTTCTTAAAATAATTGTCTAAAATAAATGAGTTCGTATAACGGACTTAAAAATATTTTGCATATAAAGCATAACCTTTATTTTCATAAAATAAATATCAAACAGTTATGTTTGATTAAAATACTGGTGAAAAAAAATTGACAAAGTGAACCGATTTTGAACTTTTTCAACTTGGTTTTTATATAATACATAATAGTAATATTTTCGTAATTTTGGCTCTGTTTCTGACTTTAAGACTGTATATCCTGTTGAAAAACGCATAAAACATAATATTTTGGCGTACTGTAATGGTTGTATTCGTCCTGAAAGTTAACTCTGACGTCTATTTTCTTAAAACGCTATGAAAGGATTGTCTTCGCTTTAAAAAACCATATTTAAAAATTATACTGTCTTTTACTGTGTAGCTATCTAAATCAAGACTTAATCTTTCTTAAAACTGTAGTTGTCTTTAAATAATCTGCTCACATCATTACGATATTGCTCGGGGCAAAACGCAAAAACATGAAGTTTTCGTCACGAATCGAATCCACGCTCTTAACCAGTTAACAAAGGGTAGTTTAATTTGTGTGGCGTTCAAGCAACACACAAAAGCTGTATAACCGCTGTGTGTATGCTTTAGCCGGATACCTTCGCTACAAAGCCTTGCTAGAACGTCACCTTACGATCTGTGGCGTACCCATTGATCAGTGGTAGGACCTTGCTCGAAACCGTGAAAGGTGGTACTCCTCAATTCACAAAGCATCGGAAGGCTTTGAAACAAATTGTTTTCAAGATCTGGACAGGAAGCGTTAACTACATATGTAAAAGTCGCCCAAAGTCGTCATACATTTACACCTATCATGAATTTAGTCAGCTCTTCTGTGCACGGTGTGACCGGGTCTTCGGAATCAATTTTGTTTAAATCTAGTATCTGAAAACGTGAATTGGTGGGAGGAGGTAGGGGGGGACCTCCCGACCCCCTGGTATCACTCCCATGAAAGGAAAAAAAATTGTAACCTAACCTCAAACACTGGGTAAAGTTGCCTAAAAGGCGTCGACTGTCGGCAACGGGTACGAAAATTGGCACAAAGACGGCCGCCATCAGGTCGACGGAGCCCCGCTGTGTGGGGCTGCAGGGTTTAAAGGAACCTAACTAACCGAACCTCGGGGTGCCCCTGTAGACCTATACCTAAGTTTTTTCCAAAAAGTTTCACACACACAAATGTCATTTCTTTTTTTGCGTTCCATTTTATCAATTTTGCACGATATTTTACACCACAAAAAATATATTTTGACAGATTTGGTTGTCAATCGCCCATTTTAACGTTCCGTTTTCGCTTTTTACGTGGTATAATGTGATTTGAGGTCAGTAACTTATTTTATTAATTTCTCGAAAACCACGCAGTTTCCTTAAAAGAAGTAGTGTTATAATCGGGACCCAACCCCTACCAACTTCATCACTTTTTATCCCCCAACTCTTGTTTCCGTGTTCTAGATCCAACCCTCAATTTTGGATTTTCTAGCTATCTAAATTGCTCACGACAGGAAATAAATTTAGTCAGGGTAGTCACTGGATACGATGAAGAGGACTATATTATCTTCACCATCATCAGCCGGAAGACGTTCACTGTTGAACAAAGGTCCACACAAGGGGTGGGGGGGGATGCCATAATCCCCACGCTTGGCAGGCGTCTTGGAGATCGCAGTGTTATCCAAAGACGTTATAAAGCTGTATAATTCTAGCTCCATGCACACATGTCATCGCGCGCACAGTGAGTCGAGCTATCTATACTTAAGTTCACAGAGAGTTCTATATCTCCCTCTGCATGCGTAGCATGACCACCCTATGTCTACGGAAGAATAGACATACTGACAGCAAGAATAGACGAGTCAGTACAGTTTGTCTATTCTTTCTGTCAGTATGTCTATTGTTCCGTAGACATAGCGTAGTCATGCTACGCGTGCTGGGGTTCAGTTTCCCTATCTAGTCTACCGCCATCCAGTTAACCATCAAACTGATGATAACTCTCATAATTTCAGCTTCTTATAAAACACGATGGCCAACGATCGTCGGACTTTCAAACATCAAGACGCGGACAACTGCAGCCATCACATCTATTTCGACAGATTAAAGAATCCATTGTTTAGTAAGTGAGCTATATAGAACCGTACTCTTCGAGATGCCATGGTTGCTCAGGTAGGTTGTTTAGAGGCAACAAAATTGGTGCATGGTTGACTGAACATCCGTATGTAACTCAAGTCCAAGTCAAAGCATTTATTTAAATGTAACCTTTTATAGGCAATTTTAAATAGGGTATTACACCCATTTTTGAAGTGTCTCAATGAAATTCTGTAGTGCTAATATGCCACCAAAAAAACACAAAATTTTTATTCAATCTATAAGTGCCATAAAAATGCATCAAAATTTTAAATTTTTAAATTTCGCGCGTAGTTTGACGCAAATGCCTCTTACTGGACGCCAAATATCATTGTCATTTACGCTGAGAAATAGCTCAGCGTAAATGTTTTGTATCAAATGAGCTCATATTAAATATGATAATTGTATATCATTTAAAAATAATTAAAAGTATATTTTGTAATAGGTGTAATAATGAAAAAATTACGTTGGTTACGAAAATAATGAAAATACAAAGCCTATATTACGCCAATCGGTTGACTGACAGTTGACAATTTTTTGTTTACACAGCCGTACGGCGTAATAACATGGCCGCTACTATTTCACGGTGTTTTATAACAGATTAAAAATACTGAAAACTTTGAATTGAATTTAAAAATTTGGTTTGTTATTTTATGAACTAAAACTTACATTTTCCGACTGCTTTATGCCTAAACTGTCTCAATAACATATTTATAGATTTTTTTCTCGTATAGAGTAAAATACCCTATTGTCAAGGTTAGTAGAAAATTGAAGCTAGTTGCTCGTTCGAAAACGTAAGTAGGTCTCTATGGAGAAGAAAGAGCAAGAAACTCCACGGATACTCTTTAAAATCAAGTTTTTACAAAATATTGGTTACATTATTTTTGTTGCTTCTAAATGCAAAAAACACGATGGTTTTTTGGGTTTTTCCTGCAGTTTGCCATTTGCACTTTATAATAACGTATTATACGTTATTTCGGTTAAACGCAGGTTCTCCATACTGTAAGGAATCTAATAGAGTACGTGAAAATACTTTTTCGACATTTATGTAATTGTTTTCAGAAACATAAGAAGGACAAACAGACAGACGGACAACGAGGATCATAAAAGTCAATTTTTTAGGTACCCTATATAATAACAACTTCTATAATCAGACTAATAAAATCTTAAATTTCTTGCAGCAAGTTCAATGGTGAGACCATGTAATGACTGCTCTAAAAAACCACAACCACCACCACCAGATCCACCGAATCCAAGAACTACTACGCCACTACCCAAACAACCTACCCAGACTTCAACACCACCCAAACAGTGCACCCAAACTGAAACTGCTACTAGAACTTTCGTACCACGTGAACTACCATCTGAAGAACAGAAGCCAGAAGACTGTCTCTTGTACCTAAATCCTTAATGGTGGTAAAACTCCTGACCATGACACAAGCTTAGACAAAACCAAACAATAAAATATGTTCCAGTTATGTTTGTCTTGTTTTAATGTATCTTCCCCCCCCCCCTCCCCCCTCATTCCTATCCCAGGGTGTCGTAGAAGCGACAGAGGGATATTGTTCTTCTGAGTACCTACCATAACACCTACTGCGATCGCCAACATGCTTCGGCCAAGCATGGCGATTACGGCTGAACCGGGGTCTCCGTCAGGATAAACGGTTACTAGGCGTATTTAACGTTAAAATTTATGCCCAGAACTGGGGATTGGGGGAGACCTATGCCCAGCACTGGGCGTCTTAAGGTTGACATGATGACGATGATGATGATGATGAATGTATCTCGCAAGTGGTTACGAGGTTGTGTGCTAGGTTTTAGGCAGCAATTTATATTTTGAGTTTTTTTTGGAATATTTATTCCAAGAGCGGGTTGAACGACATTGGTCATTGGTCAAATCGGAAATTCGTCAAATTTGATATTAGACAAAGTTGTAGTTCGTCAAATCGTCTTTTTGTCTAATTACGAAAGTTGCCAAATACACTATTGGTAGGTAATAATTTGATCAATTTTGTCCAAGAGGTGTGGCTGCTTCCACAAAGGTGAAGAGCGGAGGTAATACATAAAAGGGCCAAAACAACAATATCTAATTAGGGTAAAAGCCGAATGTAGATTATTTTGGAAAGTCTATCCGAAATTTAATTAAAAATGTTTAATTTTCCTCAATAAAAAGTGAAAAACTATCTTCCAAAAAATAGGAGAACCTAGGTGTAAAGAACTTTTGTCTAAAGTTTTGATGTCTGGGTCTATTGCATTAAATTTCTCTAAGGTCCATTGTCGGTAAATAATGTTAGGAAGGTAATTATTATTATTTTGATTTTTAAGATTTCATACTACATTTTAATGATATAAATAGGAACCTACAGCAGGCGGTTTTTCCTTTAGTAAGTTCCTACAAGTAAGATAGGTGAATTCAAAACGCATGTTTTCATCGACTGTACATGGATTTGACCAATAGCGTATTTGGCAAATTTCGTAATTGGACAAAAAGAAGATTTGACAAACTACAACTTTGACTAATATCAAATTTGACGAATTTCCGATTTGACGAATATCAGACTTGACCAATGTCGTTCAACCCCCAAGAGCAATTACTAAACTTTTTCCAAACCACTACGGTAAATAAAATTAACCATAGTCACACCAAATTGCCACACCAGTGTGTGTGTGTGTGTGGATCGGTTGAGGATGCGATCAGCTGATAGGTGCGTTTAATATTCATTGCGATTTTGTAAAATCAAGACTATATAAAATCTAGTGTGTAATGTGAATTAAAGTCGAGCCGCTCTACCAAATTAATATTGACTGTGTGTACGACGAGCCGATATTCAGTTTATTCCGTACTCACATTCGGTATTAACCGATAGGTTTACTTGAAATCTTAGATTAAATTAACATCAACGAAACCCATCAATATAATACCTGAAAATTAATAAGAAAAATCCTAATAAAATCAATACACACAAATTCATACTTTAATTTTTAATATTATATATCCGAAAATAACTCTGTCGGTAACCCTGGGGAAGAAGAAAGAACATAGGCTACTTTTTAGGAACATAGGTATTTAATCCGCGACTTTGTCTGCATCCTCGATAACCGACATTCACAGGTCAGGCAAATGACCTAGTACTTCTTACAAAGACCTAGAAAAAATCATGGAAAGAAAGTATTAAGGCGATATATTGAAAAAAAAAAGACGGGTTGCACTCCGGGAGTGCCGGCAGAAGTGAAAACTTGATTATTAACGTTGAGCATGTTTGATATTTTGAAATGGTTAGGGAACAATTTTGCACCAATTGCTTTATCAGTATAAAAGTACTATCATTTATGTGGTAGAATTTGTTCAATTTCCATATTTTAAGCACTTTACATTCACGAATTTTACGACTACACAACAATGTGATCACTACACAGACGGTCGAGCCATCAGCTGTCACCATCCATGGATGCGCGTGGCACGCTGTAACATACACGAACATTCGCGCAAGCGCCCTGCGCTGCCTAAACGAAACAGTAGGCCCAGGCATACATTTTCGCCGCGCCGTAGAGAGGGGATAGCTGTCTACTCTCCATCCGTCTTACGCTTTTTCGATCAGGGTCACGTGTCCTGACGCGAGTTTAAGATTTTATACCCATTACAGAAAAAGTGCTCAACGCCGCTAAAGAAGTTTTCACTTCAAAAATGTGTTTTTTCTATTTATTTAGTGTAACTTGTTAAGTATGTGCAATAGGGATGTAATATTTCGGTATATGTTTTTTGAATCTTTGATTTAGTATCATGTGAAACGAATACACGATTTAATGATTTTTTCTCGATGCAAAAAAATTGCAAAGTTATATTTACTTTTTTACTTTTTTCGATATCACGGCGTAACGCTTAAGGCGACGATATACGACTTTTACAGATTTTAAACTGACAATCACGTCAAAATGTGCAGTGTAAATGATTTGAAAAAAATATATGTTAAACTAGAACATTCTCTTAATCACTTAGTAAGTGAATATTTTTAATTATATTCATATTATATAGTTAAATTAATACGTGAAGTTGTGTCTGACGCGGACAAAACATTGACAATCACACAAAATCTACCAGGTATAATTAAAAGAAACTTACACCAACTTACAGACAATTTTATTATCTATCTTTTAGTATACGCCTTTTTTTTTAATTTTGAAAGAATACTACATTTATTTAATTTTTTCGACTAAACTTTGAGAGTTTTGGACGCAAAACTGATGCAGAACGGACGCAGTCTGCGTCCAAAACTTTCAAAATTTAGTCAAAAAAATTAAATAAAAGTAGTATTCTTTCAAAATTAAAAAAAAGGCATATACTAAAAGATAGATAACAAAATTGTCTGTAAGATAGTGTAAGTTTCGGATAATTATACCTGGTAGATTTTGTGTGATTGTCAATGTTTTGTCCGCGTCAGACACAACTTCACGAGTTAATTAAACTATTTAATATGAACTTAATCAAAAATATTCACTTTCTATATGATTAAGAGAATGTTCTAGTTTAACATATATTTTTTTCAAATCATTTACATTGCACATTTTGACGTGATTGTCAGTTTAAAATCTGTAAAAGTCGTATATCGTCGCCTTAAGAGGTAGTCAATGGAATTTACTTTAAAACATAGAGAATTATCATATCAAAGTTTAATCAAAGTAGTATTAAGTTTTATTCATTTATTTTGTTAAAAAAGAAGTAAGTAAATTCGTTCTGTGCAAATGCGTCATTTTATTCCGAGCACACGCAAATTATAACCATCTCTGCTTTTGCGTTTCAAAAGTAATTGCATCACTTTCGCTCGCTTAGTAGATCAGTCGCCGACGATTACAGAAAGATGAATATTTTTGTCTGTAAACCAAACAGCTTGTTCGACCGTACATATATGCAAAATTTCAGGATGATTGGTTCAGCGGTTTAAGCGTGACAAACAAACAGACCTACTTACTTTCGCATTTATAATATTAATAAGGATTAATCAGATGCGCGTTGCCTGTTATTTCAACTCGGAGATCAAAGTTGTTTCGTCTGCAGAGTGCAAGATTTTAGATAAAAACTTAATCTTAACAAGACTTTTTAAAATTCTTACTGAAATCAGATTTCTTTTGCCTTATATGTCACAATATTGTACTCTTTGATGTCACTGTCATTCTACATCACGCCGTTACACCATCCATCACCATCACTGCATACAACAAAAAAACTGTTTGTATCTTCAATTAACAAGTCGTAAACAGGTAAAATACAAGACATCAAATACATTTACCGTTTCACAGTCTATCTGCCTAGCCTAGCTTTTCTACTATATTGGGATTGGCTTCCAGTAGTACATATCTAGATCGAGGCTTCCAGCCTAACCGAATGCAGCTAAGGAATTTATATTACAAAAGTGTAATATAAATTCCTTATATTACAGAAGCTGTAAAAAAAGACTCTATATTTTAAATCATGTACAATTATTTGACAAAACCCGATGATGATGATACGCTGTTTCCCCTACAGTCCAACCAAAAGGCGCATAGATTCGATAAAATAAAGCAGAATGATGTAAACAAGACAAGGGGTTTACCAATTTGCCCAATGATTGGAGAAACGTATAGACAATGCTACATGACTGCATGTATTTCAAAAGACAAATTAAGATACCCAAACTACTTTAGAAGACAAAATTCGCTAGTGGTTGAAAGTGATGTATATGGACTGTCCCGTGCCGATTTGATCTATGATAAACGACCCAATTACGATGAGAAATCGTGTACAAAACGTACTGATTTTTTGTCTTCACTACCCACTCCACATGATCCCCACGAAAATCTAAGGGAACGTGAAAAACTGGAAGAATGTGATGTACTGAAGCAAGACGATACACAGAAGGAAGACAATGTACTGAAGAAAGATGAGCCACAAGATATGAAGTATCCCAGAACACATGACTCTATTTTCCTAATTTGCTAATTTATAAATGAAAATGTCGGAAACGGTAGCACAATTACACAACAATCGTCACCAATTCAGAAATTGTTACTAAAATAGGTTTTACAAACAGAAATCATCATCATCATAAATAGCCCAAAGACGTCCACTGCTGGACTTAGGCCTCCCCAAGGGAGGGGGGGGGGTTGCCATAAATAAGAAATAGAACGACAGAAATCAGAAAACAGAAAAAAAATGTTTCTAAAACCACCTGATGTCTTGTCCCGTCCTCTTCAGCTACGAAATTGGAATCAATATTTTGAAGAAATAAAACACTTTCAATAGCGACTTCACTAAATATTTTTTTTTCGATTTGTAGCTTTGTTTTTCTGATGCTTCATCATCATCAGCCGTAAAACGTCCACTGTTGAACATAGGCCTCCCCAATAGAACGCCACAACCAGCGGCAACCTGCCGCTTGCATCCACCGGTTACCCGCGATCTTGACGATGTCGTCGGTTCCTCTGGTGGGAGGCCTACCAGATGCTGCTTAATTGTATTTAATTATATCAAACTTGGAATATATAACACAATTCATTTACTAGCACAGCATGGGTACCCACCATCAGGTGAACCGATAACCTGGAATCAAAACCGTGGTGAATTCAAATGAAGATAACTGTAGGTATGTTGTGAATTCCTAGCAAAGGTGGTACAGCTCACCTCAAGTTCACTTCGCCTTCGATTCCCAGGTCAGCAGTGCTATTCTGTTACAATCTCTCTCGGTGAACACCTAGGTGAAGTGAGCTGTCATCCGTCGCGAAGCTAGGGATTGACAAAGCAGACAAGCGGATGACAGCTCACTTCACCTTGGTGTTCACCGAGGGAGATTGTAACAGAATAGACATACAGGAAACAGTCATTAGATTTTTCCGCTAGAAAGTTTTCAGTAACGGCGCAGAGTTTGAAAGTAGGTGGTGTTAACTTCCCCGTGTCTCGGAAAATACATAAAGTCGAAAGATCAGGCGTAGGACATATCCTACACCTGATCTCTCCCCTATCGTATCGGATTGCTGTCCATATAAAGTTCTTAGAGATTCCTGATGTGAAAGTTTTGATATATTTTATAAGCTCTTTGCATGTAGGGGTGTGTATATTGTGTGTACAATGAGGAATGTATGTACAGACACCAGCACATTAAGCCATACCTAACTGTCAAATTTTCCCAAATAAATATGAACCTTATGCTTTTTCAATAAAGTTGAAAATCTATCAAAGAAATTTGACAGATTGTAGTAGCTTGATGTGCTGGCCTCTGTACAAAGTAAACACTTACACACCTTCTGTTCATTTATGTATAGAACAATGTACAATATTTACACGAATAAAAGTACAACAAAAACTGGCCAAGTGCGACACACGAAGGGATCCGTTCCATTATCTATACAACATTTAAGACACTATATTATAACATTTAGTTTGTTGTGTGGGAGCCCCCCTTAGTATTTATGTTGTTCTGTTTATAGTATTTATTGTTATAGGCAACAGAAATACATCATCTGTGAAAATTTCAACTGTCTAGCTATCTTGATAGTTGAAATTTTCACAGATAATGTTGAAATTTTCAATTGAAATTGAAATTTAATTTAAATTTTTCAATAGAATTGAATTTCAGTTTAAATTTTCACGGTTCAAGAGATACAGCCTGATGACAGACAGTCAGATTAGTAATACCGTACGAGCGAATTCAATAAGGCATCAAAAAAAATCCCCCACATCGCCGTCAACTGGGAATGTGCCCAAGAGACTGGCGGCATTGTCACGTTGGATGGCAATGCTTAACCTCTGTGCGAGGTAAAAACCAGCCCTTGGATCACGGGAAATGTCAAGCAACCTTTTATAAATTTCCTTAAAAAGTAGATGAGCACTCGGACCCCAAGACCCGAGGGTTTCAACCCCATCAAACGACTTGAAAAGAAAGTTATCGCTTAGGATACTACCTAAGTATACTTTCGCCGTTTGAGGTTTTCTGTAGCCGCAGCAGCAACACGTCGATATATATGTAAGATATACTTCTATGGCCCGACACTATAGGCCTACTCAACTTCCACGGAAAAAAATCATGCCGTCCGGTCTCTTGCCATCGTCGCGTGCCAAGCCGTTGGGTTCCAAAACAGCCGGAACGCCGACGGTGACGATAGCACGACAAAATTAAATGTCATTAATATTGGCGTGTCGCGCTATGCGATCCGCGCTCCGGTTGCATGACCGACAGGACGTGGTGTCCGAGGCAGTCTCAGATCAAGTAAATACTTGATCTGAGGAGGCAGTTGACAGCTTCCCCACAGCGACAGTACTTATTAACAGACTTCAAAAAAAAAAAGGACAGGAAAGAAGGTTCTCAGTTCGACCCGTATGTTTGTATGTATGTATGTTTGTCCGCGATTATCTCCCGTTTGGCTGAACCGATTTTGATGCGGTTTTCAGAAAAGTGTTCGTTACATTCTGGAGAAGGTTTTAGTATACAACAAACAGTTTATTCAGCGCTTTTTGAAAAAAAGCAACAAAAACCAAGAAGACGTTTTCGTTTCTTCCATCTTTTCGTCTTTGGAGGACTTTTATTCTATGGTTATAAGGAGGCACTAAAAAGTGGAAAATAAAAACTTTTTTGAAAAAAAAAGAGAACCGCATTAAAATACTACACAGTGATAAATCACTTCTTAGCACAGAACACACATGACTTTAGTTTCGGAAGTCGGTGACTTTGTTCTGTTTGTTGTTTTGTATTGCCATTGACTTCAGAAACTGAAGTCATGTGTGTGCTGTGCTAAGAAGTTAGTAAGTTAGTTAGTAAGTAAGTGTTCAAAAAAGTTTTTTGTATACTTGTAGCTTATTGACTACTGACGCGGGGTCATGTGTGGACTTTGCTTCAATGGGTAGGCAGGTAGGCAGGTAGGCATGCAGACAGAATGTATGAGCACGTGGACGGTCCTTCACTCACTGATTTTAACTTTTAGACGGACCCTAACTACGAAAAAGCAGTCGCTTTAACACACAAAATGGCTACAAAATGACATTCTCTGCGATGCATTCGAACGAATATGAACCTTATGTCAATCGATAACTGATACTCCAAATGGCTGACATGACACGCACTGACAGATAAATACTTTATGCTTATAGAAATAGAGGGTATTACCATAGGTACTTTCCTATGACTTTATTATTATCGTACCTGAGAACCTCTTTAACAAATCTGGCAGATGTCAAATAGAATAATGGTAAAAACATGACGTGACACATTATCATCAATTTATTATCTACAACCTATAAAAGTATGAAAAACCCAAAAAAAATTCTAGTGATACAATGTTCATGAGGAAATGCATACCAGACCCCCCACCGGTAGAAGAAGAAGGTACCTAACTCAAATAACTCGTTACGAAATTCTCTATGTTTGCATATTTAAATTTAATTCGTGATAGCAAATCAATACTTTGTTGACATTAACATTGTAGCTAGGTCACCACTTTAGCGGTAGTTAGAAGGATCTTGATTGACTCTTGGAGATATCAGAAGGTTGAAGAAAATACTCGTTGATAGTGTAGAAGTAATAATAAAGTAATATATTTATTTACAAAATAGTGCGTCTTATATAGTATTTACATTATGTTCGCTTAATCAATAAAAAACTGTACATTAATTTTAACAACAAATTTACAAAAATATATCCAATAAGAACAAAGCACTTTCAACCAATCACATCACACTGCACTATTGTCACGTGAATTCCGCGAGGGGGCGCGTGTGTGTTTCCCGCGCTCGCGCGCCGCGCTGCCGAATGCATAAATATAAGTGCGTGGACGCCGTACACTTCCATTTCGGCGCAGCCGCCGTTGCGACGCAATATCTGCGTGTGATTGTTTGGGCGCGGCGATAGGAAGACGCCGCGACTCGAAGCTTTCTTCTCGTTTCTTCGCAGTTTGTCAAAAAACATAACAGCAGTTCTTTTCAGAACTATTCTCTGTTTCTTTTACGGGAAATGTCAAAACGTTATACATAGTTCTTCTCAGAGCTGGTTGCTTGAAATGTTTCTTCATGCAGAAAAGTCAAAACGTTATGTGCTGTGATGTGCTGTGATGCATCAGAAAATGTTTATAGAGGGTTATTTTATTATGCACTGATAGACAAGATTTCCTTCCGAGCAACCAATACATGTTTTTATGACGTATATCGAGTTCCTGTCTTTTCTTTTTGACATGAGCTTTCCAACGCAACTTCGCGTCGAGAGTTATGCCAAGGTATTTAGCTGTATTAGCATAAGGCACCTGCATGCCATTTATATAAATTGGATGATAGTCCAAGTGTTTGTTTGTGAAATCAGTGTGAATTGATTTTGACTCATTCAGTTTGAACTTCCATTTTTGTGTCCAGTCATAAACTTTGTCAAAAAACACAGCTAGTTGAACTTTTTCTACTGCTTCTCTGTGGCTTGACCCGGTGGCCATAATTGCAGTATCATCTGCAAAGGTCGCAATGGTGTTGTTTTCTATTTCTGGGATGTCACATGTGTATAACAAGTACAAAATTGGTCCTAGCACACTTCCTTGAGGTACACCAGCTTTTATAGCTTTTAGCTCTGAATATGCCTCCTCCTGCCGTATTCTAAACATTCTATTTATTATATACGACTCTAGGATATCTGCAAATTCTGGTAGCATGCGTCTGAGCTTGAATATTAGACCGTCATGCCAAGCTTTGTCAAAAGCTTGCGCGACATCTGAAAACACGGTGGCGCAGACTTCCTTATTTTCAAGCGTTTTTTCAATTACGTTAGTTATTCTATGTACCTGGTCTGGGAACACCCAAATATTCCGAAATATTTTATTCCGAATTTCGATATTCCGATTTTCAAAAGTCCAAGTTTCATAATACCTAAAAATTATAATCTCTATTATTTAAAATCACGAAAGTTATTTTACCGAATGTCGTAAATCCGATTTATTTGTTTTCCGATTTTCATATGTTCGAAGAATCAAATGCTCGATGAGTTCTCGGTCCGAAAAACGAAATTCCGAATTTCAATATTTCGAATAAACTGTTAAAATTAGGATTCTGATTCAATTCAGCTACGCATATATATTCAAAATGATGTCCCCTTGTTTCGCAGGCAGAAATTTCATAGAATTTCGTTTCCCAGAAAATGTTTCATATAATATTTGGTTCTTGTATTTTTATTTCGACTATTATTGTTTCAAAAACTATTTACTTGAATGAAACATATTTCACAGAAACACAATTCAAAGATTTTTTAATCAAATTTTTTTGTTTAACAAACTTATTAAACAGTAGAATTACTTTTTAACAAATATTGTTTATTCGGTGTATTTTTCTATGGAATTTATTTCAACAAAAATATGTAGGTATAAAAAGAAAGACAGTAACAAAAATAATCTTAAAAAGTCAATATGTTGTGCTACAAAAGCATAGGCGTATATAGAGGGGGGGCCGGGTGGGCCGTGCCCACTCCAGTATGGTCTTGTGCCCACCCCAGGATGTTGGGTTAACGATTCGAAATTCTAGGATGGACACCTATGAAACTTCACACAGAAATCATTTACGACCGAGAAATCTACACACTGTTTAAATATTCGACAATAATTATTATCTGTTTACATTTATTACACAATTACTTTAATTACCTGGCAAGAAATTTATTGTTAGGTATAAATTTAACCCCTTATTCATAAACAAACTTGCCTCGTACCCTGCGGGTAGTAAAGCTTTTTGATACCTAGCTAAATCGGTCGAGTCAAACTTCTGTCGTCCCTCACTGCCTCCATTGCTGACCTGATGGTTCTCTGGCTCACACTGCAGGAGAGAAAGCAAATCTATTTGCTTCTTTATTTGCAGAATTTTCGCATCTTGATGCAGGAGACGCAACTTCCACGACTTTAGCTGGCTGCATGACCTCAATGTCTGATACTCGCTTTCGCCAAAAAGAGGTTCAAAAAACGTAACGCAAATCTTGATGTGTACAAGGCCAGTGGACCAGATGGTATTCGAGCTATAGTTCTGAGCACCTGTGCACCTGAATTGTCTCCTGTACTGACACGCCTCTTTTGGCTCTCTCGAGACTGGATTGGTGCCGAAGTCATGGAAGCTCGCCAACATGTAGCCCGTGCCCAAAAAAGGTAGTCATGCCGATCCTACCATCTATAGGCCCATCTCGATCACGTACATTATCTGCAAGACAATGAAACGTGTCCTCAATAACAGGCTCCCAGCGTACCTTGAAGCTAATGATCTCTTCCGTTATCGTCAATACGGCTTTCGCTGAAATCGGTACACTGGGGATCTTCTCGCGTACGCCACTCCCACCTGGAGTGACGCCATGGATAAATATGGGGAAGCACTTGCCGTTTCTCGGAACATATTTGGCATGATGGCCTAATTAGCAAGCTGCCATCAAATGGCTTGCCGTCTGGTTTCTATACATGGATATCGGATTTCCTGAGAGATCGTTCAATTTGAGTAGTCATCGATGGCTGCTCGTCTGATCGAATGGATATAAATGCTGGTGTCCCTCAGGGCTCTGTACTCTCTTTAACCCTTTTTTTGCTGCATATCAATGATATGCAGAAACCCGGTACCTTTGGGTACACAGATGACAGCACGGTTGTAAAGAGTTACATATCCAGCGCACGTGCCAATGCGGCTGAAATCCAGTATTTCTATGGTCGAACGCTTGTACTTGCCTCTCAAGGCAGTCTCCCATTGGGGTGATGCTAATCTGGTCAAGTTTAATGAAGCTAAGACCCAGGCATGTCTATTCTCTGCCAAGGAGAGGCCTTTCCATCTGGCCCCTTCTTTCCGACATGTATCCGTACCAATCATTGACCATCTTGAACTTCTAGGCGTTACTCTGACACCAAATCTTAACTTTGGGTCATTCATTGAATCCAAGGCCCAATTAGCTGCAAAATAGCTGGGAATCCTCGCAAAGGTGCGAAAGTGCTTTACGTCGGAACAGCTGCTCAACTTATACCAAGCACAAGTTCGATCGTGCATAGAGTACTGTTCGCACCTTTGTGATGGATCAGTTAAATACCAACTGGAAGCGTTGCAAGTTATTGATAGACGTGCGAAGAAGCTCATTGACAATGACTCTCAGGATAGGGCTAGGCTCCAGAGCCTTGAACATCACCGCACTGTTGCTAGCCTATCGCCGCGGTCTTTTGTCGGGTACATTTTGGAGAGTGAGCTTTGGAATTGCACAATTTAATTCCCCCATCCCTATTCTATCATCGGACGAGCGACGAGGACGGCGAAGTGTAACCGCTATATGGTTGAAGTACGACAGTCTCGAACCAAGCGCTTTGATACCAAAATTGTGCTGCCCGCCTCTTTGTTCTCTGATAAGTATAATCTCGGTACCTTTAAGGCACAAGTGAACCGGTTTATCCTAGGCAAGCGTGTTCCACCTTAGACCACATTATCATTTTAGATTATGTGAGTTGCGGTCGTCAGTTCACAGTTCATTGTTCAAACATGTGCAACAAACATAACGTTACGTAACGTACCTACCTGATTCAAAATAATTACAACACTTATTATGAACTTTGTCACTACAAAAAAGTTTATAATAAATGTAAAGTTATTTATGAATTATGATACTAATCGAATCGCACCTACTCGCTGACAAAACATTGGGTGTCGGTCGACTCTGCTTCATCGCATCGGTCATGGCATCTCACTCTCAGGGGCCAGGCCCCCCCTGAAAAATAACTCTAGATACGCCAATGTACAAAAGTTAATGACAGAAACGAATTGCTGTGAAACCGACTCCACGTAGAAGACTACGTGGAGTCGGTTTCACAGCAATTCGTTCGTTCGTGCAAGAGTGTGCCCTACGACCTAGAGTGTAATTTAAATTCGCGTAGGCGCGGAGGGGCGAGGCGGCCAGCGAGCTGAGGAGCAGGTGGTTTTAACGCCCGCCGCCGCGGCTGAGGCTGGCCGGCGAAGCCGGCCAGTAAGCCGAAGCTGCGGTGGTGAGCGTGAATACCATCTGCGACGATAAGCTCGCGTGGTACCGCCGGAGCCCCGCAACGCCGTAGCCGTGACAGAAACCATGCCTGCTGCATGTTCGCTTGCATGCTCGCTTGCATGGTGCATGCTTGCTTGCACGCTGCATGCTGCATGCTTGCTTGCACGATAACGATAAAGATAATCGGAATTTTAATAATCGGAATTCGTATTTTTGATGTTCGGAATTTTCATTATGTCGGACTTTTTGTTATTCGATCTTTTGAAACTCGCTATTTTGAGAATAGTAATTATAAACGTTCGGAATTTTGAAATTTTAGTATTATAAAAATAGGATGAATGATAAATCGGAGTTGCCATATTGTGATAAAAGTTAACCAGTACAAAAAACATTTTTTCTTCAGGAAAGTTGTTTGATATCATGAACACAATCACGTGTTTAAGTATCGTACACTAATTACCAGTCATCCTATATAAAATTTTCGTGTCACAGTGTTTGTAACAAAACTCCTCCGAAACGGCTTTACCGACTCTTATGAAATTTTGTGTATATTATATTCAGTAGGTCTGAGAATAGAACGTAAACTATCTATCTACTTATTTTTTTAGGGTAGTGTAGGTAGGTAGGTAGTGTGGCAGGGTAGATAGATAGGAACAGGACAACGTCTGTCGGGTCAGCTAGTTATTATTATAATAAACTTCTGTCTCCCCCAGTCTCGTAACATGGGATTCTGTGTTTAATTACCGGGTCGGAGAGAATATTTTTGGATATTTCCATCAGGATTTTTTTTTGTGGCGACCTTTGATTATATACCTGAATCAAAGGTGGCGATGGTAACCCTATATTTTGAAGTTGGCGATATGACACCTCCGTGTCTCGGAAAACACGTAAAGCTGTTCGTATTGCGCCTGATTCTCTGCGGTCGTGTCGGTTTGCCGTTCTATCGGACTATGACAGTAATGAAAGGGAATGCAACTGTATTTAATTCAAATTCAAATTCAAAATCATTTATTTCAACCACTTCCAGGTCATTAATTACAATCCATACTAATATTATAAATGTAAAAGTAACTCTGTCTATGCCAAAGCTGAATGGGAAGGAGATCGCTTTCTCCACGGAGGTTAAATATTTGGGCGTAACAATCGACCAAAAGCTGACGTGGAACCCTCACATAGACAATGTGCTAAAAAAGCCAAGATGGCAATTGGTATTAGTGGACGAATGATGGGTAGCAACTGGGGTATAATAAAATAAATAAATAAATAAAAATGTTTATTTCAACAACCCAAATAACTTACGCTAGTACATTGAAGAGTATCCTTTTGAGCAAGTAGTTTGCTTGTGTTAGGATGCCCTGCCCTTCCCGAGTTATATGAGTAACTAGTTATTTGGCTTAACTATTTAAGTATGCTTACAAGCTTACAGGAAACAAAAATAAAATAATAACCCCAAAAACACTCTGTGGACGTACACAGCTAATGCGCGGCCGATCATAACGTACGCATCAGTAGTGTGGCACGATAAAGCACATCAGACCACCACTATAAGAAAACTAGACAGTCTTCAGATAACTGTCAGTAAAATGGCTGCAGGAGCTATGTCAACAAGTCCGGGAATGGCACTGAACGCCCTGCTTGGACTACCGCCTCTACATTTATATATACACAGGGAGGCGAAAGCAAGCATGTACAGGGCCAAGGTCCGGGGCAGTGGTTGCTGGCTCTCGCAGAAAATGAGGACCTTACAGGACTCAATATTGGAAATGCCAGTTCTCGGCATGACAACTGATGTCATGCTAGTGCTGCATGTATTTGAGAAGCGATATTCCGTGGAAATTCCTTCCTGGACCAAAAGCCAGCCACCTCAGGTGGCAGGCTGCATGATCTGGTACACGGACGGTTCCAAAATGGGATCCAAAGTATAAAGTTGTGGGATAAATGGAGTGCGGCCGAGGTTCAGTAAAAGTGTAAACCTGGGACAGTACGCCTCCATTTTCCAAGCAGAGGTGTACGCCATCCTAGAATGTGCGGAAATAAATCTGCAAAGGCAATACGTCAACCTAACCATACACATTAATTCAGATAGCCAAGCTGCTCTACTAGCGCTGGACTCGAATATAGTCTCATCGAAACTGGTAGAGGAATGCATGGCTAAACTTAACTCTCTAGGCAATAAGAATAGAGTAGTATTAAGATGGGTGCCTGGGCATGCAGGCATTTATGGGCAATTAACGTGCCGATGAGCTTGCAAGGGCGGGGGCGCATATCACGCAACAGGGTCCGGAGCCCTTCGGTGGTATACCACCGAATAGTCTTGAGCTTGGCTTGAGCTAGGATTTTCGGTTTACCGAAAAGCCTAGCTCAGAGCTCGAAAGCACTCATCAAAGCCTATGACAGAAGGCTTAGTAACCAAGTCCTAGCACTCAGTAGGAACAACTTGTGCATTGTAGCTAGAGGCCACTACAGGACATTGCTGCTTAAACAAGCACATGTTCCACCTTTGGCTAAGTGCTACGCAAACCTGTAGACGCTGTAATGAGGCTGATGAAACGCCACTTCACCTTCTAGGGGAATGCGCAGCACTAATGCACAAGTGCAACAATCATCTGGGCAAATACCTGTTAAACCCGGATGAACTAATGGAGATCGCCCCAAAGCAGATCCTGCAGTTCATAACAGCTGCAGGGTTTGGCGGCGATCTCTAACCAACACAAGCGGCGATCACAATAGACCAACTCTGGTCGCAGTGATATCAAAGCCGCACGAAGCGAAAAAAAAAACTCTGTCTGTTACGCTTTCATGATAAAACAGCTAAACCGATTTTGATGAAATTTTGTATGAAGATAGCTTGAACAGAAGAACATAGGCTTTTTTATCCGTGACTTCGACTGCATCCGCGATAACCGACATTCACGCGAACGAAGTCGCGGGCAAAAGCTAGTTTCAAATAAAATTTAAACTAAAATTCCATTACAAATAAAAAAATAAATTTTAAATTATTATTATCATTAAAATTAAACCATTAAAATCAAATTCAAATCAAAATTGTCACATCAAATTGAAATACGCAATTTAATTAAATTAAAATCATAAAATCAAATTAAAATCATAAAATTAAAATAATAATAATAATAAATAATAATAATTAATATCTTCCGCGTTCTTGGCTAGTCTCAGCTTGGCTAGTCTTGGCTAAATTCAGCTACCTATGTGGTTTATTTTCTTTGTGTTCACCGAAAATGATTATTGAATATATCTCCTACTCTGTAAGATGGTGTTAGTTTCGTTTAATTATACCTGGTAGATTTTGTGTGATTGTCATGTTTTGTCCGCGTCAGACACAACTTCACGATTTAATTAAACTATTTACTATGAATATAATAAAAAATATTCACACACTAAATGATTAAGTCGTTAAATAGCCCCTTAAGCATTTTTCATCCGACTATGGTAGTGCTGCTTGTTTTGTCTTACAGCAGGTTTGCTGCAAGCCGACAGCAGTCCGACATTGATCGTCTAAATTGAATACTTAACAATCTGCATGGCATGAGCAGTCATCACAACGCTTGCTCAAAACAGATTGGCGATTTCAGATTTATATTATACTAGCTTTTGTCTGAAATCCGAAATCGCGGATTATAAATAGCCTGACTTAGAGTTCAAGCTTAATCTGAGTTTAGCCGTCAAAGTAAGATAAACAATTAATAAACAAACTTAGTTTTGGAATTATAGTATTAGTAAGGACATAAGTCTAAGAAGAAAAAGAGGGAGAAAAGAGAGTTCGTGAAGAAACGTTTCTTCTCTTCTTCAACCCGTATCAACCAATGCTGAGAGTGACTCTCCATTGTACACAATTGTCTAGAATGACCAACACCTTTCTTACTTTTTTTCACTCCTACCCCGCTTGTAGTTCGCTCGTTCGTTGACACTTCGTTGTTACTCACAATAGCAAATCGCTGCGGTACAATGACCATTGAGAGTCACAGCGAAGCTCTAAGTGAATACTCAGCTTTAATGATCAATCAAGACGCAAGTTGAGCATTTTTTATAGACTCATTCACGTTGCAGTAAAGAACAGTACCAAAGTGTTAATAGCTGTATTTTTATTTTCACAGTTCCCGAAATTTGTGTAGACCCCCACTCGAAAATTAAACCAAAAAAAAAATGCCCTAAGAAAGTAGTAGAAAAGATAGTAGAAGTGGTGGAAGAACCTGATACTCCCTGTCTCTGTATAGAAAGAGTAAAAAATCCACCAAGAGGCCCCAGAAATTATTTTGACGATCCACGTTTTAGGTGTATTGTTAAACCGCAACTACCTGGTCAAGCGCGGTGTGACAGCATAGCAGATCAAAGAAGACGTAAGCCCAAACTACCGTGGCCTAACTGCCCGCCACCCCCACCACCGCCTGAGCCGCCATTGCTTGATCCTTGTGAAGAACAGGACCGAAGAGAAAGAGTAGCCGAATGCAAGAGAAGAATAAAACATTATTTCGAATAATGGCAGAAAAAATATGTAAAGTTAAAAAGCATAGCTCTAATATTAATTCGCCAATAGAGAAGTTAAGGTTTGGCGCCATCAAGGAGTCGGAAGACGACTTATTAGATACCAAAAAGCTTCGGTTGACAGTTAAGAAGCTTCAAGCCTACAAGGAATCAGACCTTGTAATTAACAAAGAGATAACTAAACTAGAAAATCATATAAAACGATTACAAGCTGAAATAGTTGCAATGACCGAAACAGCCAACAAACTGGAATACGGTCATCCAATTTTTGAATAAGGTGAGAGTAACAATATGAAAGCTAGTAGTGTTGTAATAAACAAAGGAAAAGCACCATATGACCTTAAAATAAAAAATAAAAAGGAAACGGTCCTTTGCTGACTTTACTATAATATTAAAAGATCAGATGAAAATATTTGCAGTGTTAAAATTACTTAAACCGTTTAGATGATGTCAGAGGAAAATTTTTCAGTGCTCATGCAATATTATCAAATGACAATAATAATTTTTATGGTGTATCGTGTAATGCATCGTACAGTCAGCGACAAAAGACGCTGAGCATGTTCATGTTCGACATTGTCGTTAACACCTCATGCAATATATGTCACTGAATTGTTCAAGGTCACACAATACGGTGAACATCTGGGTGATTGATACAAAATTTTGTTCAGTTTTACAAAATCGATATTCCTGTTCTGATTTCGGAACTTTCGTTGAATTGACGGTAATACCGAGACGGCGGCTATGGTATACATATATATCATGGGTATTATTTCCATTATTTTCGAGAATGCTGATCGGAAATGAGGGCAAGATTAAAATTCAAGATGGACGCTACGACATGTTACAAAAAAGCATCATAAAAAAATCGAAAGGTCGAAGTCAAAATCCAAGATGGCAGATGCAAAATCTTACAAAATATGCGTCATGGGTGCCGTGTCCGTAATTTTTGAGGGTACTCAAACCGAAACTGGGTCGAAGTTAAAATCCTTTAAAATTTCACAAAATATGCGTCTTGAAATAATGACACTTATGAGAAATATTTGGTCAAATTTTGCTACCGCCATCTTGATTATGATTACGGGTAAATAGTACTTTTCTCTTTACCCGTAATCACGTAAAAGCTAACCAAATTTTTTAGTATATTTATTAGACATGTGTAGCTTATCATATTCGCCGTGTGTGCCAGCCGCTAATAGTACCATCATATTTGTACCCATGGGTGTCGTAAAAGGCGACAGAGGGATATTGAGCAGATGATGGGCAGATGCGTCTTTCTGAGTACCATAACACCGACTGCGATCGCCAACATTCATCAGCTAACCATGGCGATTACGGCTGAACCCCCCCCCCCCCATTGGAGGAGACCTATGGTCAGCAGTGGGCGTCTAAAGGTTGACACGGTGGCGGTAGTATCATGTTCACCATATTGTGTGGCCCCGAGTATTTAGCAACATCACATTAACGACTTGCGGAACGTTGCACATGTATAATAATTTTTGTTGCTAACTGTACGTCGGTGTGACGTCGTATCGTAATTATTTTCATGATGCTTGTCACAGTTTCCATGACAGATATGACATGAGCTCCTCTTCTCAACCGATAGCCTAGACCCAAACACTCTAGCAACGTGCTTAGAGGGTTCAATGCTAAAACTACAATCGACTCAGACTATCGCCCTGAAATATACCACGCCTGATCTTTACGGTTTGCTATTCTCCCAAATTATTATTATTATCAGTTCCCACTGCAGGGTAAAGGCCTCTCTCCTTTCCGTCCAACTCTCTCTCCCACCCCACCAATTCAATGTGGAGACAGAAATTATTCTTTTTAGTCAGATGCGGGGGTGGGGGTTTATAGATATCGACAATCAGCGCGAATCGCACCTCAAAATAATAAAATGGTGCTGCCTATCCGCGTATTCAGTACTGAGAAATGAATTTAAATCTTATTTTCTTTCAAGCTTGTTGCTTCGCCTTTGTGTCAATGTTATACATCTGACTGTGAATGCGAACAATCTGCACATAATATCTTATGGATTGACTCTGGCTTACAGGAGCTGCTGTGGTTTTGAAATAGTGAGGCGGGCTTGTCCAATATAAAATAATAATAATTTAATCATTTTAATTTCCAATTCATAAGAAAACAAACAAAATCCGTTATTCGTGTTGCAGGAGCAAACATCTTCAATAAAAAGTTTGGTGAACTCTTTGATCTACACAACAAAAAAAGTTATAAGTGATATTATTTTAAGAGTATCTCGGTTACCTCTGTAAATAGATAATTTGCTTTCTATTTATTTTCGTTCCCACGTTTGCAATGTTATTTCTACGCAGATCACAATCCACAAATTTTTCATCACAATCAATCGGATGAATGGTTTAGGAATGCATAAACAAACAATATAAGTTATGTGTATTATAAGTACTCTGTGTGCTTGTACCAAAGTTGACTGGTGTAAAACGACTGAAAGTAAGCCGTGAACTAAATTATTTTTACTTGCTTGGAGCAATGAAAGAAACGTCTATTTTAACATGTTACTTCTACATGCGATGCTAGGTCTGTGGAATATATTTAAGTGGATATGGTTTTCATTTTTACCAAATCTCAACCAATGTGTGACCAGTGGGATCAGTGATGAACGATCAGTGTCCACCACGCATTGAGCGTAGGTAAGTACATAGAAATTTTGCCTACATTTTGTGTCCTAGTATATTGTGTTCCTATATTCATCATTTAGATGTACCCAATCCGCAAGGGCGGTAATTGCACATTGAGAAGTTTGAACACACGTAATGATGAGTATATTTCGGTCCGGGACATAATCATATTTTTATTTTAAATATTGCAACAGGTCAAGTCTCCAGGGACTATTTTCCTGCGTCACCTCGAAAAGTCAAATCTAAAAAAATATGTAGGTATGTACACATTCGCAGGGGTCGTAAACATTATGACAAAAGCCAAATAAAAAACCAAACATTTGAAAATTTTCTTGAGTGATGCAAATATTGAAGTACCGTACTATCTTTATCCATTCTAAGTACAAATAATTTTTTGTATTTGTTAGACGAACATGGAAATTTTCATTCATAATAATGACTTCTATTTGTTAAAAATAATAAATCTACTTGAATATCAAACCTCTGGAATACGTCGATAGGCGTTTTTCGGACTAGTGTAAAAAACGCATTATTCCGGAAATTGGACTATTCGGAAACTACTAATATGTGCAGTTTAGGGCGAATTCGACCAAACTTGTTCAAATCCTATTCTGGGAATAAAATCATTCACTACTCTAGAACTTTTCGTTTTAGAATAACTGTCTAGCCGAGAGTAAATCGGAATACTGCCAAAATGGACTATACAAGTTATCGACTAAACGCTACATTACCAGCTGAAAATGACAACTCGTGTGATAAGCATTGACAGTTGACACCACTATAAACCGGCAATATTATGTAGACATAAAACCTTGAGTTCTGCTTTCTAAACAATTGTATTTTTATTTTAGTTGGTTTACACGTCATGTCATTCGTCATTCATTCATCAACTCAAAATTAAGTTCTAACCTATGTGTACTTATTATTACACTGCGGTTTTTTGTCCCTAAGTAAATAAATAAATAAACCCAGGAACTGGCTACTCTACTTTTTTGTGATCGAGAGTAAAGTTCCATTTACACGATGCAGTTTAGTTGCCTGTTCATTGCAATAAGTTGAAGCAACAATAAAAGTTGCACCGTCTGAACAATGTTTAGACAATGCAAATAATTGGTTGCTTCAACAAGATCAACAAGAGGGGCAGACGAGACAGCCCATGTGCTTCTGAACTGCCCTGAGGTCGCTTCATACAGGGCAAAGTACTTCGGTAACCCAGGTAGCCTGCGGGAGATCGCCAGCGACGTCAAGACGGTGCTGGCCTTTCTTGGGGAGCTGGATCGATTGATTTACTTCCCACCTATATGCAAAATATGCACTGAGACGTGGAGTTGCGGGCACCTGCCCGTCATAACTACTATTACTACTTGGTTGCTTCAATTTTACTGTATGCTTCAGGCGCGAAACTTGGATCATGTAAATATGGGTCAATACTTAAGTAAATTTATTCAAGGGTTAGTTGTTCTGGTTCAACATAGCATTTGGTCAAATCCGCACTTACTGATATAATACCTAATTCATGCATAATTTTCTGTGTTTCATTAATATAACTTGAACTTGGATTCGTTATTGAGCAATTATGATTAAAGGCTCTCCCCCACTGGTGCGTTATTATCGGTCGATATTATCGGATGCGTTATTGCGATATCGGTTTTCAGTACATTTTGTACTAGGACGGTCACGAAATTACACACTGCTGCGATAATAACGACGAAATAGAAGTAAGACGCTTGCTTTCCTCCGTTTCTGCGATATTCCAATATGAGTTCTTAGAACATTTGTGTTGGGTAGGGCGTTTGCGATCCCGCAGATAGCTACGAGATCGTTAATACGTCCAGGTTTGGTTTTACCGACGGTTGTTCTAAAAATCTGTAATATTATGGATTTTGATTTATCATCAGACGAAGGATTTTTATCATTAACAGTAGCTACTGTACAATGTAACCATCACAAAAATGGTAAATTTGCCTGACATTAGGGAAAAACCTACCAAAAACACGAATACGAACTAGAATTATCGGACGATAAAATAGCAGCTGTGTGCAAGAATTCGGGACACATTATCGCAATAACGCATCCGATATTTTCGACCGATAATAACGCGCCTATACGGGAGAGCCTTAATGCCGTTCGGCGTGCGCCGCACTAAATGGGTTAGGGGTATTACTATAGGTATATCTCTATGACTTCATTCTTAAGGCGGTGAGAACCTCTTTCTTAAATCTGGCAGGCATGTTCACATTATTCTATTAGACACATTGACTGAATGTCATCAAACGACCACAGCCTTTAGTAAAAATAAAAACCCCAAACAAATTATAGTGATATAATGTTTTGAAGAAATACAAACCGGACCACGTAGTTATAGAAGAAGGTACCTAACTCTTAATAAGTCCTAACGAAAACTATTTTTATATTTAAATTTATTTCGTGATAGCAAATAGCAACATAGAAAGTTGAAACACCAAATGAATTTACGGATTCTGTCCTCTTTATCTTCCTAAACCATTCATCTGATTCTGATGAAACTTTGACGGGTTGTTGTGTGTACGGTTGCAAAGGTTTTTGACCCAAAAATACAAAACGTTTTACACGAGCTCTCTTCTTTAATTAATCCTTATCAACCAATGCTGTGTGTGAATGGATTGTGGAGTAGTCCATTGCATTTAATGCCCTATAATGAACAATACACTTTTCTTCTCCCCTGCCATCTTGTTATTCGCTCGTTCGTTGATACTCTACCTTGTTGTCAATTGACCGCTTACAAATCCCTGGGGTCCAATGACGGTTGAGTAGCTATGGTAACGTACGCAATCCCTGATACTTTCCATATAACACCATATTTGAAAAATCGAGTTTAATGATCACCTACTATTTACTACCCAAATATTTGTGTGATGAGCACTTTTGTTTGCCTTGTGTCTGGGTGTTGTTTATCTATAAATGTATGTATTTAAAATTTATTTGTGTATGTATATCAGCTGTCTGACACCCATAGTACAGGGTCTCCCTAGTTTGGGGTCAGATGGCCGTGTGTGAAATGTCCCCACATATTATTATTATTAATTAAGACGTAAGTTGTGCATTTTTTAACAGACGCAGGCACGTTTCAATAAGCTATAGTACGTAATTGTTAATATCTTTCTTTGAAATTTCACAGTTCTCGAAATTTGAGTGGACGCCGACTCTAAAAAGAACCCAAAAAAACATGCCCTAAGAAAGTAGTAGATGAAGTAAAGATAGAAGAAGCACCTACTATTTCCTGTCCTATATTATAGTAAGAGTAAAAGAAAACACCAAAGGTCCCAAAAACGCTTGAAACGATCCACGGTTGAAGTTTCTGGTTAGAACGCAAGTGCCTGGTAAACTACCGTGGCAGCGCGTAAAACAAACTACCGCGGCCTCGCTGCCAGCTACCCCCACCACCACATGAACCTCTTTTGCTTGATTCTCGTCAAGCAAGCGAAGAGAGACAATAGCCAAATTCAAGAGAAGAATGAAAATATATTACTAATAATGGCAGAAGACAAGTGTAAAGATAAAAGACATAGCTCTAATATTAATTCGCTGATAGAGAAGTTAAGTTTTAACACAACCAGGGAGTTTGAAAATGTATTTAAAGTCGCCAAAGAATCTAATCACGATATTAACAAAGAGATAACTGAACTAGAAAATAGTATAAAAAAGTTACAAGCAGAAATTGTTGTTATGACTGAAACGGTCAAAAAACCGGAAACAAGTAATGCAATTTTTGAAAAAAAAGAGAGTAACAATAAGGAAGGTAACGAAAACGTATCACCTGTGATAATAAATGAAGAAAAGGTGCCAAGTGAACTTAAAACCGAAAAAAGAGACGATTCCAATGCTGGCTTTCCTGTAATATCAAAAGATGAACATAACAAAGAACATGTAGAAATAGATGATGTCAGACAAAATTTATCAGTATTATCATCTGACAGTACTGAAAAAATTGATGGAAAATTATCAACTGAATATAATTCAAAACTCACCGAAAAAACAGTACATACTGACAATACTTTGCAGTCAAATGTATTAAGTAATTGTACTATGCAACCATCATTGGAAACACCTATACCTATGTTAATAAATAACATGCCGATAGAATTAATTGAATGTACGAGTAATATAAATCAAATTGAGCCTACTGGTAACGTTGCTGAAGAGATTTTAGAAAACGCACATCCAAATGATGAAATTAATTACAATAACGTCATGCAAATAAGTTCTGATAATGAACATCCTGATAATGTTTTCAGTACTATTAATGATAATGTTACCGGGAACGTTAATAAAGATATAGGTCGCAATTTTATAAATGATGTTACTCTAGCATTAAATGCCAAGACTTCTAATATTGTATCTGTCATAAGCCAGTCTATGGAAATCAATGAAAGCAATGCTGAAAAAAACACCATTGCTATGGTTAATGATACTACTACAAATTTGCCTAAACCTGAAACTGTGGAAGCTCCTAATACAACCACTGTTGAACCATCTGAAAACGTGACTATTTTTAACAACATTTTCAATTTTGAGAGTAGCCAAGTAATGCCTTTACCACCCCTAAATGATTTTCTCGATATTACAAAAAGTGACCCTCATGAAAAGAAGTCCGATAGTATATTGCAAAATATCAATAGGACATTGCGTAAAATTGTTGGTAAAGACAGTGAAAAGTCTATCCCTAAGGATACAAATACAATTGAAAACATATCCACATCAAACAAAAACTTGACAGTCTTTTCGAATAGTGAGAGTGAGACTAAAACAACGATAATAACAACAGACAACGATAATTCCAAAATTGACCCAAAAAACATAGACTTTGTTCAAGATAGCTCTGAAACAGTTAACGAGACTGTTTCCGACATAACAAAGACGACTATTTCTGAAACATCAATTCCTCTAACTGGTACGATTGAACTGAAAAAGTCTAATGAACTTATTGGTACTTTTGAAATAATTAATAGCGATCAACCAACGAAAAACTTTACACAAAAACACGTCGTTAACATAGACGATATAAACAACTTGAAATCTCCCGATGGACCTCTAGCTGTTAACACAACAAATATATTCGACACACTAATCCAAAATAGTGAACCACCAAATGAGATGATGCCTGATAAAGATCTAGTTTCTAAGGACGACCATGATCAAGACCTAGATTCTCAAGATAATATAGTTAATAATTTCCCTAAGGCTTACAGTTCATTTAATAGTGTTAGAAGTCCACTCTTTAACCTTTTCAGTTCGTTTAATAGCGAAATCCCAGTAAATGAAAATGTTGTGAATGCTGAGATTGATAAAGAAGAAAACGTTTTAACAGTCCAAGAATCATTACAGAATAAACCACTAGAGGATGAAGAAAATGAAGATGCAGATGAAGATGGTGATGAAGAAGATGAAGACGACAATACCTATGATGTAGACTAAATAACGAACTGAAATAGAATGACTTCCGATTATTTGGTATAATTTTTCTTTTGTGATTTCGAAATTGTCCTAACTTTGTGAATTTGAATTAAACGAGGCACTAGTTAAATCCATTCCAACAATTTATTCACAATAACAGGTATAATTCCATACAAAATACATCATTTAAAATATTTTTTATACTAAATAAACATTAACATTAAAACTTAAGCAAGCATTTATGACTAGAATATACTCAAAATAATACTCATACAACTTTACATATTAAATTACATTCGAACACGCTTATTATATTCATCAAGAAATTAATTTATTTTAAAGCAGAAAATATACCTAGCAATATTTATTAAAGGCGATTAAAAATATTTTGGCACAATTTTCTCTTCTATCCGTATAATATAATATAGGTAAGGCACATAGCCACTTGATTACAATATCTGTATACATATTAAAATTCCCCGTTTAAAAATTCACTCCTTGCCACAAAATATTTGAACCCCATAGGGGAAATTTCTAGAAAAACACGGGATCGTAAGCCGAAAGCTACCTTTATTTACAAAATATTCTTCGAAAAATCAATTTTTTGTCCTCCTGTAGCCCGAGGTTCTTTGGACCTGCAAGCCCAGGCGTGGGCAACAAACCCTAACGGTTATCAACCGCTAAGGTAACAACTAATCCAACTACATTTGTCGTGGAGTCTATTTTTTCCTTGGCGGGGGCTGCATTGGGGGTTGGTGGAATGGATGGTATTGCCTTGACAATATACTTTCCTGAAAAGAAAAAATACGAATTTTAAATGCATTATAAATTTAATACACATCATATGTAAAAACGCAGTACTCTGCTTAATTCCCTTGTTACAAGTATTTAAAGTTGTTCCTAGACAGGCAATACTAAAAATATTGTTGCCAATATATTGTACCAACACAATTACAGGAAAATATGGGTCCATGTTGGACCACCAAAACGTATGGCGCGTGAAATAAAAAAAAAAACAAAAAAAGTGTTGCAGTACTATTTTCAAGAGGGGCCAGACATAGGATTGAAAATATTACTGAGTAGATCAGCATATTTAAAAAAAAATGGCCGGATATACTAACATTCCTGGTAATGTATATCAGCTACCTAATGCAATATTGTGGCCAGTTTAAGCGCCCATCCCCATCGAAAGAACTTCAACGCGAGCGTGATTGATTTTTTTTTGTTTCAACCAACACAAAGCTCGAAAACAAACGAGTGAGCGAGAACGCGATACCATCACAGGAAAATTGACGCGCGGAAATTTCACAAAACTCGTTCCTAACATACGTGTTTTTATAAAATCCTGACAAGTTTTTGGTAATAATGTTTGTAATTTAGAATCTCCATTACATGTGCAAGGTTTCTATGAAGTTGTTTTTTTTTTACTTTTTCAATGTATGAGTGCATTATGAACGGCCAAAGTTCAGATAAAATAGTGCAAAAAAACAGATTTTTGGACGTGTTTACTGAATTTGTTTCACAAAAAAGTTTATTTTTGGCTTCATACAAACCTAGATTTAAACTACAAGATACTGTGTGTAAAAAATATTTGGAATATAATTTGTTATAACGCCGTAATCGCGTACGAGCGTTTGTATGGGAAATATGACGGGATGGGCACTCTTAACCTCTCGTATCTCGTATCTCTCGAACGTAGATCTACGCGAGACATAATTTTTAATTGTGTCTGTAATTACGGCATACGAAAGGTTAAGGGCGTGGTCCCATTGAGAGCTGCTATTACTACTTGTTAATAGTATATGGTATTTTGTAGTTGAAGAAGAGCTAAACTGCAATTTGATCTACAAGGTTAGACAAAAATGGCAATATCCTATGACCATTCACTCTTAAAAGACATCGAGCGTTTGCCGTTTTTAAATTTGTCGACCTGAACAACGAACAGAGCCAAACAAAGATACGAACATTTTCACGATTATTCTATCGAACACAAATCACGAACCTAGGAAAAGCAATTCATAGAAAATGTATTCTTTGCGACAGGCACGCTGGAGATATAGGAGGAGAGGGATGGCGGCGGAACAATATCAAAATTGTTGCGGCAAAAAACTTGAAGCAAATTTACGATCGTCTCACTAGAATGCTCGCTAGAACGCTCGCTAAAATGCTCCTGTTTATTTTAACATTCGCTAGATTGCTCATTACAAGTCAATGCTATAGACAAGAATTTTCGGGCCACATTAACTTCTAAAATTCTAACACTGCTACTGCGACTACTTAGTTTAGTAGCCTTAATAGTCATATGTGTACCTACACCTAATCGTTAGATACAAGTTTGACAGCTCATCAATATATAAGACCGCATTGGCTCACTATCATACAGTTTGTAGCTCAGCAATGAATGTAACTGCCATTGGCTAATAATTTATTAGCTAACTATCTAATAGTGTAGGAGGTGTTCGATGGTGACGTCACACAGATGAAGAGAAATACGACGTTGACAACAATATGAGTTTATTGTTCAGCAGTTTATAATTTTACGGTTTCACAGTAGACTTGTAGGTTGTTGTTGGTTAGAATTTAAAAATAGGAGCAGTCCCAATGCCAAGTCCTAGGACGAAGGCAGGGAACTTTGTCCTCTAACCAAAAACTCAGGGATAAATCCCTATAAACAGTTCACTAAGTCAGCCAAATAACAGGGGTGTTCTACGTAACCCTTTCCAATGAGGACTAGAATTCGCGGATGCACCTCGCTGCTAAGAGGAGTCGATTAACTCTCAGAGGATCTTAACGCCGCGATTCAGAAAAGTGACGTAAATGCACAGTGACATCTAGTAACATCCTTGCGAACTAATTACAATACAATCAATCAAAGGGGTACACTACATAAATACGAAAAACTTTATTCCGAAAGTCAGAAATACGAATTTCAAAATACCGATTTTCATAATTCCGAATAGTTCAAAATTCCTAATATGGCAACTCCGATTTATCATTCATCCTATTTTTATAATACTAAAATTTCAAAATTCCGAACGTTTATAATTACTATTCTCAAAATACCGAGTTTCAAAAGATCAAATAACAAAAAGTCCGACATAATGAAAATTCCGAACATCAAAAATACGAATTCCGATAATTAAAATTTTATCTTTATCGTTATCGTGCAATCGTTTATCGTGCAGGCAAGCATGAAGCATGCAAGCAAGCACGCAGCGTGCTAGCAAGCATGCAGCATGCAAGCAAGCAAGCATGCATCATGCAAGCGAGCATGCAAGCGAACATGCAACATGCAGCAGGCATGGTTTCTGTCACGGCTACGGCGTTGCGGGGCTCCGGCGGTACCACGCGAGCTTATCGTCGCAGATGGTATTCACACTCACCACCGCAGCTTCGGCTTACTGGCCGGCTTCGCCGGCCAGCCTCAGCCGCGACGGCGGGCGTTAAAACCACCTGCTCCTCAGCTCGCTGGCCGCCTCGCCCCTCCGCGCCTACGCGAATTTAAATTACACTCTAGGTGTAGGGCAGACAAGACTACGTGGAGTCGGTTTCACAGCAATTCATTTCTGTCATTAACTTTTGTAGCACAACATATTGACTTTTTAAGATTATTTTTGTTATTGTCTTTCTTTTTATACCTATATATTTTTGTTGAAATAAATTCCATAGAAAAATACACCGAATAAACAATATTTGTTAAAAAGTAATTCTACTGTTTGATAAGTTTGTAAAACAAAAAAATTTGATTAAAAATTCTTTGAATTGTGTTTCTGTGAAATATGTTTCATTCAAGTAAATAGTCTTTGAAACAATAATAGTCGAAATAAAAATACAAGAACCAAATATTATATGAAACATTTTCTGGGAAACGAAATTCTATGAAATTTCTGTCTGCGAAACAAGGGGACACCATTTTGAATATATATGCGTAGCTGAATTGAATCAGAATCCTAATTTTAACAGTTTATTCGGAATATTGAAATTCGGAATTTCGTTTTTCGGACCGAGAACTCATCGAGCATTTGATTCTTCGAACATATGAAAATCGGAAAACAAACAAATCGGATTTACGACATTCGGTAAAATAACTTTCGTGATTTTAAATAATAGAGATTATAATTTTTAGGTATTATAAAATTCGGACTTTTGAAAATCGGAATATCGAAATTCGGAATAAAATATTTCGGAATATTTGGGTGTTCCCCAATCAAAGTGCGTTTGCTACGTTTACTTGCTACGTACATTCTTCGATATCGTAATTAGTGACAGGTTTACAGCTTTATACGCAGATGGCGCTAGTGGTAAGATATATAGAACATGAATAACATGTTTATCGTGATTAGGTTTGTTACAATAGTTAATAGCTCACTCGCTCTCTAATTCTTAGCTGTCAATTGGAACGCGCCCTAATAATTGGTAGGTAGGTACTTTAAATAAGCTTCAAATAAATATCTTACCACATCGTTGGACCTGCTCTGAGCAGCTCCCATTCTTCTTTCTTGTAATATTATTTGATTGGCAGCGCTGTAATCATTGATACATATTAGTTCATATTTTATTTTACCGTATCGCCATGTAATCTTTTTCGTAAGACCTTCGCAGAAATTATCTCCATTAAAAAAAACCTCAGGCTTATGTCAGTCTGGACTCTGGCTGTAAGCCAAAAAGTCTAACAACCAGTCTTACCAAGGGGTGTCGTGTTACCTAATTACTGGGTTGTGCAGGTCCGATAGACATTTACTTCATGTAAAACACTGGTATTCAGCTTCATCCGGTTAGACTGGAAGCCGACTTTAAAATAGTTGGAAAAATGCTAGACAGATGATGAATTATACCAGGCTACTGCAGGACAAAGGCCTCTTCTCATACCGAGAAGGCACGACAAGGCAGATTGGAGATTTCAGACTTATTTATATTAAGTCCAGGTTTCCACATGAAGTTTTTCTTAACCTATGCCTTTGACGTCCGAGATAAATTTTAAAAGTACATAATATTAAATCGCCCGTCAATCCCAAAATTGGTAACCTGAAATGGCGAGACGGGGCCGCGGTAGACCACGAACGAGATGGCGGGATGACTAAGATAGCTTCCTTAAGAATTGGCAAGACATAGCTAAAAGTCGAGACCGATGGAAGGAATGGAGTGAGGCCTTTGCCCTGTAGTGGGACAGTACAGGCTAAATGTAATAATAATATTAAAATAGTAAATTTCGCGTTGGCAGTTGTTCGTGCCTGACTGCGAACTACAACCTACACCAACCAACCCTACACCATAGAGACTGACGCCTTAACCTGGGTCTGGGGACATTGGATGGTATATTCGTGGCCAAATACTCAAACGGTACTCAATTTTATGATGCTGCTGTTAAGTCAAGTACTAACTGTCACAGTCACTTTGACATAAAGTGATAGAGACAGCACGAGACTTATCAGCATTTTAAAATTGAGTAGCGTTTGTGTAGTTGGCCATTAGAATACAATAAAAGCATATATCTCACGTATCCATCTCCTCCTGGGTGAGGTCGAGCGCCTCCTGCATCTCGCGGGAGGTGCTCTGGATGAAGTCCTTGTCACAGTACTTGCCGAGCCCCTGTTCTGTCAGTACCTGGACAAATATCAACACTTGTTTAAAATGTGTCTAATGCCTAGTGGTTATCGCTCACTTTTATAGCACCACTACGATACGGCAACGGTGGATTTTCTAAGGTTATTCCAACCATAAGCTGCCAGCACGCCAACCGCGATACGTCATCTTTTTATCTCGACATTGTAAAAAAAAATTTAACGCACACGATTTAAAGCTCTAACTTTATTGGCAGATTATTTGCTATTATAATGAGCTATAATACCTTATGGGTTACCTTTAGGGTTACCTTTAAGCTCGCTTACAGCATGGCTCAGACCCATAATTTGCTATTCAAGCTTTACTTTAATAGCAAATTATGGGTCTGAGCCGTCTGAGTCGTATGCGTTAATATTTTTTTTTATAATAACTATACCCTGTTCACAATAAGATTAGACATTTACTCAAACTTTTTTTACTGTCCGTTCAACCGATTTTGACTCATATTGCGTTGGTAGCATGACAAAAATGGCAACTGCAGTAAACAGTTGTAATTGTAACCACTTTTTTGCCTCTAATGACATTCTTAAGCCTACGGAATAGAAGACAAAATCAGTTGAAGCGACTGTAAAAAAGGTTTGTGTTTATGTCTAATCTTATTGTGAACAGGGTATAGATCAAATAGTTAAAAACTCGCGGGCGGCACGCGGCAGTAAGGGTTCCTGTCTATTGACGCGAGAAGCCGCTGGATGATCGCAGCGTGGGACCGACACAGGTGGAGGTCTTTGGGGGAGACCTATGCCCAACAGTGGGCGTCTACAGGTTGACACGATGATGATGATGAGACAGCGGAGTGGAGCAAAGGAATAATGTGGAGTGGAGATGCGGACTGTATCTGTCCATTGATACAGAGCAGAGTTACGGACTGTGGGGCCGAGTTCAGGCGACGAGTAATTTGAGCGGGCGGTGGTATTACACCGTGGCTGGTTTTACTGCCTCCCCGCTTCGTCTCCCGGTTTATAATTATTTTTTAAACTAGTCCGCATTTCCCTGTCCAGCACGCGTAGCATGACCACGATATCTATTCTTCCGTAGACATAGCGTAGTCATGCTAGTCGTGTTGTGAAGCAGAGCGGAGAATCTGTATTTCAAAAAGGACGTTCTAAATTCGATTGGTATTTTTTTTATGTATGTAACAAAAACACAACCGCCTTCAAAAAGTAAAAAATAACTTTCAATTCGCAAGTCGGTGGCAATACAAAACAACAAGCAAAACCAAAGTCACCGACTTGCGAATTGAAAGTTATTTTTTACTTTTTCAAGGCGGTTGTCTTTTTTGTTAAAAAGTTTTTTTTTCGAAATGGCATTGCATGACAACCTAGGAGGTTGTCGGCTGCTTAACCGGACTTTCCTGTGGTGCCTCAAAAGTGAATTTAGGACCTCCAGCCAGGGCAAAAAAATTACAAGCTAAGGGACTACACGCTGAGGGTACTCCCTGTGGGGTACGAGCCTCGACTTCACTACGAGAGACCAGCAAAGGGACAGGCTAGATCGGATTTCCATTAAATATGGACGAATTTAAAGCTACAGGTCCAGCGGCGCGGGCTGGCATGAGCAAGTCGTCGGGTCGTCGCGGCGGGCCTGTTTACTCAGTGTGCTAGTGGCCCTATTGCTCTCTCCTAGAGGAGAGCTATAGTGTCGTCAGGGTCGGTCAGTGGTGGAGACTATTTGCAATTCCATTGGTTAATATACACCTCTTCTCTCCGCCCCAGTGGACTGTCAGCTTAACGGTTAAATTTTTTTAAGTCATTCCGGCCGGGCCGGTGCCGTATCGGGGCGGTGCTGTAAAAGTGAACAATGTCCATTGTAGAGAAAGGAAACATGCTGAGCCGCCTCAAATAACTTCTACGGATGAATGCGTGCACTGATTTAAATATTTTGTATGGTACACCCGACACTGTGACAGAATTGAACCTTGAATCCTTCATAGCGGAGAGACCAAACACATTGCTAAAGAAATATTTTGCTATCGTTCCCGTGTCATTTCCACTGACATTTTTGGTGGGACCAACAGGAAGTCAAATCTACATATTGAACCACCAGTATGTCTATTTTGTTACAATCTCCCTCGGTAAACACCTAGGTGAAGTGAGCTGTCATCCGTCCGTCTGCTTTGTCAATCCCTAGCATCGGGACGGATGACAGCTCACTTCACCTTGGTGTTCACCGAGGGAGATTATAACAAAATAGCTCTACAGACTAAGGAAGTAGGAATAATGTGAGTACACAATTTTGTTGCTTCTTTTGTTTCTTCTGACCAAAAATATTTTATAATAAAGAATAACACGTAATTTCAATTCAAGTAAATAAATAAATAAAAACATGACCTGTTTTCAATAAAGCAAATTCAGTTAACTAAGTTGTAGCATCGTCTAACTAACTAATCTATCTAAGCAATAAATACTAATTTTAACTACTGAAACTACATAATTACCATCTAATTCTAACTACATTTTTACCTAGGTAATACCCCATGAGGTAGCTTGAAAAGACAAAATGAATTTAGCAATAAATAAATATTAATTTAATATTCTTTGGATCATTAAACGTCTCAAAAGTTTCAACGTGGTAACGAGTTGTCACCTTGCCCGACTTTGAAACCCAAACACAAAACCTCACGCTGAGCAGTCGCTATCACTACTAGATTAGGAAGGAAGTCGTAACAGGAAAAGAAAATGAGCAAGAAGTTATATAGGTACTAACTCGAGTAATAAATAATACTCACTTGAGAAATAAGTTACACTCAATCCAGTAATAAATAAGTTATTCTTACTCGAATAATAAGTTACACTCACTCTGGTAATAACTGATACTCAGTCGAATATTAAGGTACACTAATTCGAGTAATAAGTTATATACTCACTCCAGTAATAAATTATACTCATTTAAGTAATAAGTTATACTCAATCCAGTAATAAATAAGATATTTTCACTTGAATATTAAGTTACACTCTTTAGTAGCCCGTTGTGTCCCACTGCTGGGCAAAGGCCTGCCCCGAGTCTTTCCAGTTATTTTTGTCTTGCGCTGCCTCGACCCAGCCCCCGCAGTACGTGTCTAGGTCACGTCATTCGAGTAATAAGTTATAATATACTTACTCCAGTAACAAATCATAATCACTTAATAAGTACCTAGGTAATAAGCTATGCTCACTCGAATAATAAGTTATACTCGCTTAAGTAATAAGTTATACTAACTCGAGTAATAAGATTCTCCGCTGGATTCTCTATGCAGTAAGGCACGTTGTTGAGGGGTCTCGTCCTTTTGTCACGATCTGAAAAACACATTGAAATTGGAAAAATATGGCAAAGGTTACGTACTTGAGCCGAGTTACAAAAAGATCAAGACAAAAAGTTTTTAACCTGGTCTTCACTTATTTCCAGAGTACGACAAGTCTACAAACTGATAATCCATTCAGTATCATCAGAAATTGGGTAGCCATGAACATAAACCAATAAGTTTAAGACAAAACTGGACAAAACACTTGATTTTAGCCCTGACAATCCGACAAATTTACTGCCAAATTAGATTTTTAGTTACTTTGATATCAATAAATATTTATTTAGTCAATTGAGTTAGCAAAATGACTAACTAGAAGTGACGTCATAAATATAAATTGCCATACAAATCTATGGGGTAATCGTGTTTTAACAGCTTATAAATAGTATGACGTCATCAGCCTAACCAATTCTTGAAAAGTGGTTTAGGTACCGGTCAAATGTTGTAACATTGCCTACATGCTCAACATTGCCTACATTCTAAAAAGTTAAATTATTGCCGCTGAGAAATGTTTTTTTGCCATATAGATAGCCGACTTGCTTTTAGTAATACCATACACAGCAAAAACATTTCTCAGCGGCAATAATTTCACTTTTTAGAATGTAGGCAATGTTGAGCATGTAGGCAATGTTACAGCATTTGACGTACTACAAGTTTTATCGGTCATCAAAATTATTATGTTCCATACTTTTTTTATTTAGTTTTAACTGGTTGTAGACAGCCATACTTATATTTGTATGTGCCAAGCCATACCATCAAGCCATACCAAACTGTCAAATTTTCCCAATTAAATATGAACCTTATTCTTTAGTTAGCAATCAAAAAAAGTGGGTAGTTTCGTGCATAAAATAGCATTCAAGGTCACATTATGAATTAGGTACTAGCTTCTGCCCGCAGCTTTATCTGCTTGAAAGTGAAATATAACATTAAATATTCTATGCACAGATATAGATAGACCCCAGATAACGCAAGTATCACGATCTGTATGAAAACCAGGCGTGACATTTTTTGACTACCTATTATGACGTCACAATGTTTTGTTTTTCTTAAATTTGGTATTACCAGGTATTACTGAGGGTATTAGATTAAAAATAATTGTTTTTTTAAATTAATTACGCATAATATTAGTCACAAAATGACTTACCGATGGAAGGAAACGTTTACTTTATTTTTTTACTTACGATTTTTGTACGTAAGTTAGGTACGAAACTAGGCACGCGAAATAGTTGCTCTTGCGTTATCAAGGTCTATATATAGGTATCTGTCATTCTATGATACTCAACAATAGTGTAGCCCTCTGTCAGTATAATATTTTTTGTAACCAGACTATACCCTGTTCACAATAATATTAGACATTTGCTCAAACCTTTTTTACAGTCCGTTCAACCGATTTTGACTTATATTGCGTTGGTAGCATGACAAATGGCAACTGCAGTAAACAGTTGTTATTGTAACCACTTTTTTGCCTCTAATGTCATCCTTAAGCCTATGGAATAGAAGTCAAAATCGGTTGAAGGGACTGTAAAAAAGGTTTGTGTTTATGTCTAATCTTATTGTGAACAGGATAAAGTATTTCCAGAGATTATCTCTTACAAAGAAACAAAAAAAAACTTTACCTCTTTATAGTAATTAGTCTCAGATTATGAAACAAAAGGCAGATAGACCGCGCGGAACACTGAGAGTGAAGCCACCAAAGCAAATACAAATTCAAAAACGAATACCTACAATTTGCTTCTCGCTGTACTAACACGAGTCAGTACAGCACGAGGCGAAGCATTGTTAAAAAAAAACAAATACTAATACAAATAAAAATTCAAAAGCGAATACAATCACGAGATTGTAGGTATTCGTTATTGAATTTGTATTTGCTTTTGTGGCTTCACTCGCAGTGTTCCGCACGGTCTATCTGCGTTTTATTTGATAATCTAGTAAGTCTAGATAATTCTTAGGATCTGTTTCAGTACCTCGGAATCGACAGTATTCAAAACTAAAACAGAGTACTGATAATGAAATATTCTGCTAATTTATTTAATTTGAACATTGGAAGGTCGTGAAACAAGCCCTTAGAAAGAAAAATGAGTTTCCTGGCATTTCAGTAAAAATAAAATACACCATAAAACTATAAAAAAAAAACAGAAAACAATGATTATAATGCAAAAAGGGCCCCAGCTCAGCATAAAGTCAGATCACAACATAAAGAGTTGCACACTTTGTGTTGTGACCTGACGCTGATTTGAATTGGTATTAAATACATAGGGAAGTGTGTGTCCGCTAAGCAAGAGCTCTTAATAGTGTAAGTAGTTATTTTAATTAAATTAGTTCTGGAGGAAGAAATACCTGCGAATTACTTATATTCTTACCATGCTTAGATATTTCCTTATTTAAGAACCAATTAGAGACACATTGAAATATATTTGTTAACATGCAATAAATACCTAATAGCAATTAAAATAAATAAATAAATAATTACACAATCACAACACACTAAAACGGACTTACAGTTCTGTCTCATAGTCTGGATTAAATCGTTGGACGTTTTTCTGCGAATATTATTTTTTTGTTAAACATTATTTAGATATTTTTGGTCTCAGCCCCAATTAGAAGTGCACGCCATCTTTCTTGGCGCTTATGAAAAATTTTGAAACGCTAATGAAGTTAGTTCCATGAAATGAAACTAGATGGCGCTGATAGTTTATTTATTTCAGTAACAGATGGCGCATATTTAAAATTATTTTTAGATTCGAGTAGTGTTCTGTATAACATTATTTTAATGTGCCATGATTTAAAACGAAATTAAAACATTGATCACGACACAGAATAAACGTAAAACTATAAGAAGCTATGGCGTTTGGTACGGACAATTACTACGAGGTAAAAAATAATGTATTTACTACTTACTCGATAGCTTTAAATATCTTTTCAGAGTCCTTGCCGTGAAGAAGAGGCTGCATCGCAATCTCTTCATCACTTTGGTTGCCATCCTCATGTTTTCTGAAATCGTAAAAAAAGTAAGTATGACATTTAAAACTTTCAGCCAAAAAATCTTAAGGGGCAAACAAGAGTCACCTATTGCCATCATTTCATCTTCCTTCTTTTACTCCTAAAACAGATAAAATTTCTAAAATCTAAAACTGAACTAGTAAATTACCTGTGGTGTTTTTGGAGTAAAATCTTTCCATTATTTTGCATTTCTTTATTAAGAGAATCATTGATAACCTCTAAAAGTGTCTACTTTTGGTAAGTTAACGATTCTCTGATTTAGGACTAAAATTAATAAAATGATGGATGGCGCTTATAGTTTGCTCTTGCCTACCCCTTAATACACTTAGGAATAGTTATTTTTCAATATTAAAATGTTTCCTCCTTGTACTTACAGTTCGTCTTCAGGTATCTGACCATCCATACCAAGTTCTCTTCTCATCATCGTACTTAGTGATTGACCATCTTTATCAACTAAAACGAGAGAATACATATAAAACAATATTTCGATAACAGGCTAAAGTGCTGAACTATATCGCTTTATGAAGAATCGACCACATTACATACATACACATGATTGGACTAAAATAACAAATAGCCGTGAGAAAAAGAAATATTAGGGTACCCATTATTATGCATGGGTTTAAACAAAACTAAAAAAGTAGGCTGGAGAGAATGGAAAAGCTCATTAGTATCTATAAAATAAACAAGAATATTTTTAAAATAAGTTAGATTATAAGATACTTAAATGATAAGTCTTCGTCACCACATTTTATATTTTTGCTGCTGCACCCGACAGGATTCACGATTATTCCTTTTGGCAAATGTTTACCATCTAAACCTGCATTGTGGAATGCAATCAAGAATGGAGGGTGAGTGTAAATCCTACGTTCGGTTCCTGGTTTGCAATGTTCAAGATTTTATCATTGGAGCATGTCCAACGAGTGATAATCGAAGTGAAGCAAAATTCTAGGAACGACTTTACACACATCCAGTCCTAGGACACTTTTCGAAGAATAAGAACAGTATGTCTCTTCTGTCACAATCTCCCTCGGTGGACACCTTGGTGAAGTGAGCTGTCATCTGTCCCGATGCTAGGGATTTAAAAAGCACTAAAATCGGATGACAGCTCACTTTACCTAGGTGTTCACCGAGGGAGATTGTTGCAGAATAGCACTGTAGTATTTATACACACCACCATTGATATTGTTAGTAGGTAACGGCAAGTTCTGTATGGCAGTACGTCTGTCTCTTCCATAGAAACTCTCCCGCCCATGCTTCTTGATACTTGTCCATACTGCACCGAATAAGGTATGGTTACGCTGAAATACAAAGTTTTTTTTCACCATTATCGTTACAGACATTATTTTATGCCCATAGGCCAGTTTTCTAATAATTGTTGTTCTGTTCTTTACTGGATTTTGGTTATCTTTCTGTTTAAATAAAAACGTTACGCTAGGCATTTCTTCTGTATTTATTATTAAACTGATAAACACAAACAACCAGATCTGGAACACACTAACTGCAGGCAATCAGTTCGGAAATTAAAGCCGTGACACACTACGCAACAGCAAATGGTTCAACCACTGCGCTAACCATGTCGTCAATATATTATGAACTAGCGACACGCCCCGGCTCTTCGCACGGGTGCAATGTAGATGAGAAGCAAACTATACGTATAAACCTTCTTCTTGAATCACTATCTAATGATGAAAACCGCATTAAAATCCGTTACGTAGTTTAAAAGATCTAAGCATACAGACTGCGGGAACGACTTTGTCTTATACCTATACTATGTTGTAAAGATGATACAATTACAATAATGTTAACCCAAGTGCAGAAGTTACTCCGTCGTGCTCTTGCCACCGCTGGGGTGCCTGCTATTTTAGAACCCAATGGCTTGGCACGCGACGATGGGAAGAGACTAGATGGGATGACCATAATGCCTTGGAAGTTGGGTAGACCTTTGGTGTGGGACGCAACATGTGTTCGACACCCTTGCGCCATCTCATCTTCCTAGCACAACATGTTGTGCTGCTGCAGGTGCCGAAAACCTCAAACGGCGCCAATATAATAGCCTTCTTGGAAGCTATATATTTGAGCCGTTTGGGGTAGAAACTCCAGGGCCATGGGGTCCGAGTGCTCATATTGTTTTTCGTGACATCGCCAAGCGTCTGGTCGACTCTTCACGTGACCCGAAGGCTGGTCTATTCTTGGGTCAAAGAATCAGCATTGCCATACAACGTGGTAATGCTGCTAGCCTGTTGGGCACGTGTCCCGTTGACATCGATGTGGACGAGTTTTTTAATGCCCTTTGAGCTCCCCTGTCTTTTCCTTGGAATTGTACATAATATTATTAGATTTTTAAGATTCGTATATAACTAAAATTGTAATTTAATATTTATTTTGATAACATATTTAACAATAGAGTTACTAAATTGTAGTGTCTTTCCCTCAGATTATGAAACAAAAGGCAGATAGACCGTGTGGAACACTGAGAGTGAAGCCACAAAAGCAAATATAAATTCAAAAACGAATACCTACAATTCGCTTTGCGCTGTACTGACACGAGTCAATACAGCACGAAGCGAAGCATTGTTAAAAACCACAAATACTAATACAAATAAAAATTCAAAATCGAATACAATTACAAGATTGTAGGTATTCGTTATTGAATTTGTATTTGCTTTTTGTGGCTTCACTCGCAGTGTTCCGCACTGTCTATCTGCCGTTTGTTTGATAATCTGAGGCCTTTCCACAATTTCTGTTTAACGAGTGATTTGGTTACGCAAAAACCACAAGTATTTTCACTTACCCTATGCATAGGCTCCACGACCTCTCCAACGCACTCATCCAGGTTTCCAGAGATAGCTCGCTTCAGTTCTGGTCCAGCTTCATGTAGCGTCCTCAACCCTGCCTGTAACGTCATCTGCAGGGATGCTGCAGCGGCTTGCTCCTTGCGCTTTCTGAATCTGTTCATTTGTCGACGGGCAAGCGATGAAATCTTTTGCAATGAAGTCAATGTTAGTAGTTTTTATGTCGTTGAATATGATTATCGGTTCCCTTTAATATTTTTTGTTGGTAGGTGCTTAGATTATGACATTTTTGTATCTTTGTAATTTCTAATTTGTAAATTAAACACACAACACAGCATCTCATATATTTATTTACACCTGAGGTATCTATCTCAAAGATTTGTAAAAAGGAATCTGTAATTCTGCTCTGCTAATTAGAAACGCAGTAATTAAGGATTTTAGGAAAGCTCGGGACTTTAGGATTAAACGAGGGGACCTTTACAATAAAGGTAACTCATTTAAAAAAAATCCGAACTTACTGCGTTTGTCATTAGTACGACAGAATTGTAATCGAGCAAATCAACACTCTAAACTTTTGTTTGTAAGTGTGTAGGAATCAAACACTAAAATGTGATTTGTAGAACACCAAACTTGTCCAAACATGTCTTCTCTGTGCCACAAAATTACAACCATTTGCCTAAAATGATTTCAGTTTGTGTTAAAAAGCCAATTTATTTAGCTCTCACCTTTTCCATGCGTATAAACAAACATTTGACAAAAACACAAAAATTAAACCAACTCCACTCGCAAAAAGGTCAGAAAAAAGTATAAATGAAGACTGTGCGTTTAAGCAAGTGATTGTAAATACACAAGTTATTACACGGAGGAAACATGCTACGGAAATGTAGAAAAAATTGTCGCAAAAATTGTCATGCTGTCAAAAAATATGTATATATTTGGAAAATGAATTGGACTCGGCGATAAAGAAAACTTTATAAAAGGCGGAGAAGCTGAAATCAATAAACAATTTCTTGAGAATCATACAATCATCAAAAGGTACCGTACTCTAGAACCAACTATACTAAACGTCATTCATGAAATGGTTTCTAATCAGACCTCTAAGTCCAGGTTTAGTTGCAGATGATCGGATGAGTCTAAAATCCCAATTAAAACGTCATGAACAAAAATCAGAAAAAAAATCTCAAGCGGCCTCTTGGCATTAAAAATAGTAACTCTGCCAAGAAAGCAAGCATAAATACAGCATTTGTAAAAAAAATCTTCGAATGTTGCTTAGTACTCGTGAATCGACTTACGCATGGTTCCTATAAAAATAGAAATGTAGATGTTAATGATTGTGCTTACAACGAAAATCAATAAAATTAATAGAATATATGAGAGATGAGGTGACCACTGTTTTAGATTAAAAAAAACGGAGAAATACATTATTAAATTGTCAATTCCCTACATTATGATTTCAAAAAGTTATAAGACCTTGTATGAGGAGATTATCAGATTTCTATATATTTGGAAAATCACAATATATTTAATTTACCCTAATTTTTATAACCTGATCACAATAGTATCTATTTACTTTAAAAAGTTAAAATATTATGTATTCACAAAATAACTTTTTAATTAACCTAGATGATTTAATAGTAAAATTACACATTATTACTTTTAAGGTTAGACCATACACTGACCTTCTGAAATAGTCCTGGATAAGGAATGTAGCATAGAACTTTCCTACGGTAATCTCGTTGGGATCTCCTGGTGGGGGCACCACTTGGTCCAGAAGCTTGGGGGATGTACGCTTCCATACTTTCTTGATGATCGCTCTGAGCTCCGTGTTGCATTCATCGATTACGCCTGATTAAAGGTAAACTACAGCTTTAGGATAATCTTGAAAGGCAGTTTTAGAAGCAGGTTTCTAATTATATTTTTTATTTATCTAACTTAAACCGTCCCACTGCTGGGCAAAGGCCTGTCACAAGTCATTGACATATGTGTTTTTTTCCCACGCCAGTTCGAATCAGCCCTGGTGGTACTCATCCCATCCAGATCTCGCCACTTCTTTCTGGGCCGTGCTCGGTAACGCCGTCAATCTTCAGACACCCATTACGTAGATCCATCCCAATGGATAGAGAAATATTATAATAACCAAAAGTTTTATTTTCATCATCATAATCATCATCATCATCAACCCCAACACAAAGACCAAACAACAAAGAAACAAAAACAAAGAAGAACAAAGACCAAAGAACGTCACAACTAGAGGCAACCTGCCGCTTGCATCGACTCATGTTGCATTGACGATATCGACGATGGGAAGTCTACGCCTACCAACGCTACGTCTTCTGGTTCGTAGTCTATTACTACGCTACTCGAGAATCTTTCTTCTTCATCGATTGGTTAAGTTTTATTGTACGTAGCCTTGTTTCTATAGTTTTATTTAATAATCTTTGTACAAACCTGCAGTTTTGATCTGCAACTGCGTTCGAACTACAGCGAACAATGTAGCATTAAAGTTAACAGTACCATCAGAATTCAATGGCATGTTCATAGACACAAGACGTTTGCATGCTGTCCGATGAGGGCAGAGCTTGCCGAAACCTGAGAAAAACAAATTGATAATAAAAAATAATGTAGAAAATGATCGGTAAAGCTTTTCATTAAAAGTCATCGTTTATAATAAATTTGTGCTTAATTTCTCTCTCTCTCTCTGTCTTCTTTTAATTTGTTTTTTTTAGGTAAGAGGGATATGGCAAAAAGTTCCTGATCCTCCATTGAAAATGGAGGCTTTTACGGTTAGACGGATGTTGAGTCTGACAGTCGACAGTTGTTTTCGCGAGAACTTTGATACTTTTCATGTAAGAACCGTCAGCTTCCTCTCTCCTACTTACTTATTTACTATGCCTGACAGGGTTCTTAGTGATCTAACATTAAAGTTACCACCTATGCTCTTATTATGGAATGTAATAAAGTATTGAGTATTCAGTGTAGTTGCTGTATCCAAGCCATGATACATCATAATATATCCACATTGGTCTAGGTTTTTGGTATAACGCATTGAAATTAAAACACGGGATAACGAACCTTGTGATAAAACTGAATGAAATGAATATCACTTACCAAGCGGTGGACTGATTTTTCTCAACAGCGTCACGACATCCAAATGCTTGATTCTTCCCTTCGCATCTGGATCGTATTCACTCCATAATCTGCAAAATTTCATAGTTCATTTAAGTGACGTTATTATAAGTTGACGGTTAAATATTGCCGTAATAGATTAATCGCTGTCCCTGTGAGGCGCATCATCTCCCGTGCTCGCCGTGCCATTCTGTAAGAAATCACCCGCAAATTCGAATCTCATCTTATTTAAGATTTCTTTAAGTGAAAAGTATGTCTAGTATTCGTTAATGTAGTTACGTAAAAATAGTTCGCTTCACCTATGTTCTCACATTGTGGCGCTAGCGTAGTTTTCATCGAGTTACAGAATACCTAATACAGTTTTCACTGCGGATTCAGAAGTGAGTTAATAGTTTTTTTATTTCCTACTTACAGAAAAGCATTGCTGGCCACTAGCATTGCACTTGACGCTCTCCTGAATGCCAAGTATGATTGTGACGTGTTCACGGACAAGTAAAGACGGTTTTGTCAATATATTTTGAGTATTGTGAAATGAGCGTGTGAATGTCGTGAAATTCATTAAAAATATTCTTAACTAATGTTACTGGCCAATGGTCGTTTTAACATAAATAAAAAAGTAAATAAGAAGTATACAAAACAATATATTGCAATGCACGAACATAACGAATATATTCAACACTAAGATAGTCTTACCTGACAAACTCGTCAAGATGATGAGGTCCCAAAATAGACCAGTCCCTGGTCAGATAGTCGAAATTGTCCATGATGACAGCCACAAACAAGTTGATAATCTGGTAGCATAAAAAATAAATAAAAAGCGTTTATTTGTAGGGACATCATAAGAGTTACAAAAAATTTTACTTAAGACATCTTAAATAAAAACGAGCTTATCGCAAACCTTAGATAATCACTCAACTCCCGGGAACAACTCAATAATGGACAAGGAGGAGAAGGCATTTGGATCATGGGCTAGAGAATAACGACAATTACAGCATTCTAAAATCTTACCAAGAAAGTACAAAGCAGGGAGAACGAGATGAAGTAAGGGAAAGCCATCCACGTGCCACAAATTTCATCATCGGCTTCCGGATTTTTGTCAGGAAGGTCCTGCTTCATGCAATACAGTGGGTCTTCTGGTCTCTCATCTATGTTTTTGGATAACGCCATCATTATGTCTTGCCATGCTTCTCCTGAAATGTTAGAGTCATAAAATATGAGTGAAGTAGGTACATTATAATAATTCTCCTGACCGGATTTCGGTCCCCGTATCAAATCTCAATGAAGACTAACCAAAGCACGCAGGAGATACGAGCACAAAATTATGAAACATTACAAAGCTATTTAACACTTTCGCACGATTCTCGCTGTAGTTGCTCATAATGCGCTCAAGATCAAGGTGTAGTACTTGTATATGTGCTGGCGACTGTACATAATAAAAATTAAAAATGTTGGGCATAAATACAGGTGTAATCCCTCTTCCGTCACTCTCTACGGTGGTGTCACCACTAACTCCGAGCTGCTATACCTGAGTAATTCCTAATGGAAAATTTTTGCCTGACCTAGGAATTGAACTTAGGACTTCATGCTCAGCAGTTGCGCTTGCGCCCACCCACAAACGGAACACTCAAGAATAGAGGCAGACAGAGGAGGAGGGAGATGTTGGTGGAAGAGAAACACCTATGCAAACACCTATGTTTCACAAATAAACTGATTGATTGATTGATTGAGATCAATACTCAGTAGATGGTGGATCAAGGCTGGCAATGACGACAATGACGATGGATAGGATATGGAACGTACCTGTAGCAGATCTGAATAGCACCATGAGAGCTCCTCCAAACGTCTTAAAGTTATTGTTGGGATTGATCACGTCCCCTCCTATCAGATAGACTCTACCGAAGAGCTAAAACAATTATTTGAAAAACATTGTGAGTTCTGGTATGTATAATAAAATACATAAAATTATTCCGTTGTACAGACATAATGTATATGAAATTAAAAATAAATTAAGGAAATGGCTTATAACTTTAACTTATAATAAAACAGAAAATATATTGACTATTGCAACAGCACCATCAAAAGAAAGCTTATCACACACTCACACTTCACATACACACACCACTACACACACTACACTCATTTATTAATTTCTAGATACACAATCACAATCATTTGCTGTATTAACAACTACTAGAAATGTCACGGTTGTATTATATTTAAAAAGAAGTCGTAAAATCTCTAAAACTACTAAAATACAGATATGCGTACCTAGTTTAGAAGCCCGAAAGGTTACATTAATTTTAGACTTGGTTGTACAACTCTGATTCCATATACTATGTTCTGTGTTGTTGTTTATTTTTTTGTGTACAAATAAACTATTCTTATTATATTATTGTACTCTACACATATCAATATAACAATTGTGTTAGTAAATAAAACTTAAAACTATGTTAGTATCACTTAATACTTGCAAATACTAGGTAGAAACAGAGAAGTTTTAACCATTTCATTACCTGCATCCCAACAACAGCATAGATGAAGAATAGAAGAACAATCAACAGCGCGACATAGGGCAACGCTTGAAATGACTTGATGAATGTCCACAGAAGGGTTCTAATTCTCTCTCCTCTGGACAGCAGCTTGATCAAACGCATGGCTCGGAAGAGACGAAAGAATGTTATGTATTTCAGGAGGTTGGAAGCCTGAAAGTAGAAAGTTAAAATTCTTAATTCGGATTTTTGTTTCTTTTTTTTTGTTTTTCTTCTTAAAACGTTTTGGTGATTACTGAGTTAGGTATTACAGTTGCATTTTTGAATTTGATCCTCAAATTAATTGTATAGTTACCTACTCTTACCTCTTTATTACCAGATTTGGTGAACTGTAACAAAAATGAGAGTACAATATTTTTAACCGACTTCAAAAGGAGGAGGTTGTCAATTCGGATGTTTATTTTTTTTTATGTATGTACGGGCATAACTCTGTCATATATATACGGATTTGCAAAATTCTTTTTTTGTTCGAAATGGTCCCATATAATTTTATCAAAATTGATTCAACTCTTTTTGAGAAAATCAACAAAATCCCAAAAAAACTACATAGGACTTTTTAATTTCTTCAATCTTTGGAGGCAATCTCTGTTTTAAGTGTGTCGCCGTTTCCTAATGGATTTGGATGCTAAGACAATACTAAAAAAAAAAACACTGGCTTCAAAAACTATAAAGTGATAAATACCTTCAGCATAGAACTTTTTTTAAGGCGGTTTTCTTTTTTTTTACTTTTTTATTAATATTTTTTCATCGTAAATAAAAATCCTTTTATATAAAAAAGATCCAATCTTGACAGCACGATTCTTTTACCTAACCGATATTTAAAAATAAAATCTTTTTTATTTTGGATGGGATTTTTTTTGTATCTATCGACGATGTTTTTCTGGTTAAAGAGAACATTTTTCGTTAATTACCATACTGTATTACCTCTTACCTCTTTATGAGCAGCAAGATCACCGAGACCACTAGCCTGTAACAGAAATATATTAATGTTACATGGGTCGTAAAAACGTCATGCTAGCGCCACCTATTATCCCGTAGCAGAGCTACGCTAGATAGTGACAACTATTGTAGAATAGCAGAACTACGCCACACACTGGCGCCATCTATTGATGAGTAGCAGAACTACAGTTCTGGAATATTCGAGATGGTTAAGTGTCGTGTTGCAACTTTCTCGAAAAATTCCGTGTTCGCTAGAATATTCCCGCTAAGCCACATATAAATAGCGGACTGCAGGGCGCGCAGAGTGAGTTAATTTTTGGAAGCGAAACTGAAAACTACGACTATTGCGAATACTGTGATCGAAGTGATTTTTGAAGCGACTGATATTAACTGTGTTTGTAACGTTTTAATTAAAGTGTTTGTGTTTTGCTTGGTGTAAATTATTTATCCCGAACCTCAGCTCAACCAATAATAATAAACGTTAAATTCAGAATCACTCAATGTAAACTTATAAACTAGTATTAGTAACATTTATTGTAAGCTGCGTGAGGCAGGCTGACCCTGGGAAATGCCTACTTGACTGCGTGCAGTCGTATCTACCGTCCCAAGATCGGAGAGTCCTACCTATCAGCCAACGTTCTAAGAATGGTGTTGGGGCTGGCGTGAACACGGTGTAAATCTCTTGCGCATGATGGCCGAAAAACTATCAACGTTCACGTCTGCAAACATGCCGGACGCGGTACAAAGACGCGGCAGCCCCATCAACACTCAGAACGTATTGTTATATAGTGTGCGCAGGCCACTTTAAGCCCTTTGTGTAAAGTTCACCTACAGGCTGCACGTGTGAAAAGATTGGCTTTGAAAAGCGTAAAAGCGTTAAAGCCTTGACCTGAGCCGTACAACGTGCAAACTTGTGGGCCAATATCCCACATCGAACAGCCAGCGACCTGCGCTAATATGAACGTCTAGCGCGCGACATCAAGGTTAGGTAATTTGAAAAGTTTAAATTTTAAAGTGTATGTTTTACAGAAGATGTTCTTCTATTATACATATTAAGCTAGTATTATATTAAATTAAGTAAGTTATATTGGTGAAAAAATAATTTTAATTTCTTAATATTTTACATTGTTTGAATTTTAATTTATTATAGTATGATACCTAAATCATAAAATCTTTTTAACTAACTATTTTCCTAAGGATCTTTGCAATTGGTAAAATGTTTTTGCTAATTAGGTCTGTTAGCGGTTTTATATATTTTAGGCTTCGAAACTGACGCTTATAGGGAAATTTAGAAAACCTCTGTTATCTTGATAGAATGTACAAACAATCTATTAATCGAAATGTTTTCTTTACTAACTATTGAGAAAACGAAATTCCCTAAAGTTTTTGGTAATTCGCATACCTATTTGTAAAATAAGTGGTTGATGGTATTAACAGGTTTGAAAAGTACAGTTTTTGAGCTAAACAGACCACGGACGGTGTAAACGCTCTTAATATTTTTTCATTATATTAATAAATTTATTGGTATTATTTAAAAATGGTCACTTACGTCGAGTGGTGGTTTATTTTCCTGGTTGACCTGTGTCACAACGATGTCTATAATACTACCAACTACTAATATAAAGTCAGTAGTGTTCCATGCGTCTCCGAAGTAATTCTGAAAACATTTATTATTCATATTTTATTTATTTATATTATTTATTTATGCTACAATACGCGCCACGAAAGACGAGACTTGATAGACCGTGGTTTGACTCGAGCAGTAGTCGATTTAAAGGTATCTTACTTTTAAATCGAGTACTGGGGTGTGATTCTGTAAGAACTCATTCTAAACTTCGAATCTGAATCCGCTGTGAGTTTCTTGGTTGGCATTCTAAAAACTCAATTCATAATTCGAATTTACACTAGCGCCACCCATGCGAGCGTGTCAGCGAGTTGAACTTAATTGACAGATAAAGTATGAGATGACGTAAGAAGTGGCATTCTGTAAGGTAATTTCTCCGTCGCTTCGACGCTCACTTCGCACTCGAACCCGATTCAAAGTGTCAAATATATCAAGGTCATTTTGAACCTTATGCGAAGTGAGAGTGAATAGCGATGTGAGATGCGAGTTGTTGTTTGAATTTTACAGAATCGACCTACTGCGCAAGTTAAACCCTCTGTCAAAGTCTCATCTTTCGTGGCATATTGTAATAAAAACACTAAATAAAAAAAAAATAATTTCGTAGGAGAAGAAAATTCATTCTTACTCTAATTGTTAAAAAAAAATATTGAAAAGTTACAGTAATTATAATAATAATGCTTGAACTTTGTGTAGGCACCTTGCATAAAAACCACTAGATTAAAGTATTAAAAAGTATGAAGAGTTAAGAAATGACAGCTAGCCTTTTTTTTTGTGATTTATTTTAAATTTTCTCACCATTTAAACTTTTTCTAGACTTCCACAAATATTGCATGACCAAAATTAGCCAAATCGGTCCAGGCGTTTTCGAGTTTTAGCGAGATTAACAAACAGCAATTCATTTTTAATATATAGAAGAAGATTTACCTGTTTAGAATAAAGTAATTACTTACTTTAAATCTGAAAGCTGCAAGCTTGAATACAAACTCTAGCATAAAAACCGTCGTCAGCAACATATTGATGTAATCCAGGTACTGTAAAAAGAATACGATACCATTATTATAACTTATTCTCGTATAAGTGATGATCCGAAAAAAGAAAAACCGGCCAAGTTCGAGGCGGTCGAAGAACATAAAAGGTTCCGCACTACCGTACCAAGTCAAAATAGTTATTTCAATTAAACCGTTCACAGGCACTTTTAAATTGTCAAGGAGTCAGTTATTCAGAAAGTTGAAGCCAGTTCCTCGTTCCAAAACGTAGGTAGGTTTGTATGGAGAAGAACGAGCTGGAACGACACTCTTTTAAATAAAGTTTTATTACACAATATTTAACATGTTTCCTGTTAGGCGACTCCTTTATTATTAAACTTTATTTTATTTTTGTTATAGTGACTATTTACACGGTCAGTGAAAATGTGAAGAGTCTAACTAGTCTAACTAGTCTAACTCATCAACTGCCTAGCTTTTTCTCAACTATGTTGGGGATGGCTTCCAGTCTAATCAGATGCAGCTGTATACCAGTGTTTTACCTATCAGACCTCCATAACCCAGTTGCTGGGTAACACGATACTCCTTGGTAAGACTGGTTGTCCAACTTCTGGCTTCCGACTACCCATAACGACTGTCAAAGATCTACGAAAGACAGCCGGGACCAACGGCTTTACGTGCTTTCTGAGACACGAAGGGGACTCGGTGTGAAATGGATGGTCACCCATACACCGGCGGACCGCGGGAAGCGGACCTTATCGATAACTGTTAAATCCATATTTTACTAAGCCAAAAATATAGCCCTGTGACAGAAGAACGGACACACAGATAGCGAAGCTTTAAGGTCCCATTGGCACCATTTGGGTACGAAAACTAAAAAACATGGCACAATCGAATCATAATAAAAAGCTTTCAAAGATTTCAGAGATCGACACGGTTGATGCAGTGAATGAGCTATTGACTCCTGCGTGGCTTGTCGTGGTTTCGATGCCCACACGGAACAATATTTGTAAATCATCATCATCATCATTTCAGCCGAAAGACGTCCACTGCTGGACATAGGCCTCCCCCAAGTGTCGCCACACTGACCGGTCCCGTGGAACACACATTCAGGGGATCCCCGCAACCTTCACCAGGTCATCGGTCCACCTAGTGGGAGGCCTTCCAACGCAAACGTCTGCCGGTTCGCGGTCGCCACTCCAGAACTTTTCGGCCCCATCGGCCATCCGTTCTGCGAGCAATGTGCCCTGCCCACTGCCACTTAAGTTTGGCAATTATGCGGGCTACGTCGGTAACCTTGGTTCTCTTGCGGATGTCCTCATTTCTGATTTTATCACGCAAGGAAACCTAGGAAACCTACCGAGCATAGCCCTCTCCATTGTCCTTTGGGTGACTTTAAGCCTTTTGATGAGGCCCATTGTGAGCAATGTGTGATGTTATCACTGGCAATACACACTGGTCATAAACTTTCGTCTTGAGACACTGCGGTAAGTTAGACGAGAAGATACCACGCAACTTCCCGAACGCCGCCCAGCCGAGTCGGATTTGATGATTGATCTCTTTCTCGAAGTTAGACCTACCTGACTGGACCGTTTGTCCCAGGTAGACTAATAGTCTACAACTTCGAGTGTAGAGTCTCCGATCTTGATAGGAGTGGGTGTTACATGTGCATTTTTTTTTATATGGGACAAGCCCGCCACACTATTCCCTAACCACTGTAACTCCTGTAAGCCAGAATCAACAGTGGCGACCACCAGAAAAGCGCCAAAGCAATGAAGCTCGACGAGTCCCAGAGAAACGATTCAACTGTCTTGGATCCCGCAACGAAATTAATCAGAAAAGAACAGCGGAGGAGTAAGAAAAACATAATTTTTCCACTTCCCTCCAAATCAAGCAGGAGACAGAACAGAACTAGGCGAATAGGCACAAAGGGACGTTTACAACTGGGAGAAACCCAGTTGCTAAGCACCACGGATTATAATTGACAAAAAGCTTTTTATAAAAAAGACAACCGCCTTCAAAAACTAAAAAGTGAAAAATAACTTTAGCACAGAACACACATTGGCTTTCGTTTCAAAATGTTTAGCTTTGTTCTGTTTGTTGTTTTGTATTGCCACCGACCACCGAAAAAGCTTTTTATTTTCCGCTTTTTAGTACCTACTTCTCATCCAAATCTATTAAGAAGAGATTGAAAGTTAACTACTACAAAGATTGATGAAACTAAAACGTCGTCTATGTAAAATTTTTGGGTATTTGTTGATTTTTCAAAAAGTGCTGGATCAATTTTAATAAAATTTATATGAGACCACCCCTGAGGTATACCCTATCCATAAAAAAAAGAATTTTTAAAATCGGTTTACGTTTGCCTGAGAAATCGCGTAACAAATCGCACACATACTTAATGCAAACTTAAGACTTACATGGTTTTCTCATGGATGCCATTGTCAGAACTGGGCCAAATTAAAATAGGACCACACGGGAAGCACTAGCTTTCAAATAAAAAACAACTATAAAACAAATATAAAAAAAAAAAAAAAAAATATACAGACGAATTGATAACCTCCTCCTTTTTTGAAGTCGGTTGATAATGAATGGGCCCTAAAAAGTGAGCTGTTACATTAAATTTGATTCCAATAATAGGTATGGCAAAATCGCTTAAACGCATGGAAATTAGTTCTAGTTTCCACAAGGTCCGCATAATAAACTGCTCCGGATGTAGCCTGTACTGGCCTGTACACTATCCAACATAATATTGCGTTCTTTCTGCCAAAGAATACACTCCCATAAGATTTCACGTTCATTTTAAGACCCACTCTTTCAGAAGCTGTACTGAGGTCATCGAGCATTGTACTGAGGGCCTCCATGGACTCAGCCATGACCACTATATCGTCAGCAAACCGAAGGTGAGAGATGTACTCGCCATTGACGTTGATGCCTAGCCCTCCCCAGTCCAGAAACTTGAAGACATCCTCCAATGCAGCGGTGAACAGTTTCAGAGATATGACGTCTCCCTGTTTTACACCTCGCTGCAGAAGGATAGGTTCCGAGGTCTGGTCCTGAAGTCGGACTGACATGGTGGCGTTTTTGAGAAACACTTCAACACCTCGATATACCGATAGTCGATTTGGCATCGTTGGAGAGACTGCAATACAGCCTAAGTCTCGATCGAATCGAATAATAATAATAATAATAATAATTATTATTATTATTATTATTATAGGGGGGGGGGGGCAGGGCAGCTTGTGGCGAGCTGTTGGGCAGTAGCGACCCCACGGACCTGATCTCCCGGGAGAAGTCTTGTTCCTCATCTCTGGCTTGCCTTTCAATAAGGTCAAGCCAGAGATGAGGAACGGAGCTCCCACCTCTATCTTGCCTTAATTGGCCGGTTAGAGTGGAAACTCGCGAGAGCATTCGTGCTCGGGGTAAGGAAGTATTCCAGTAAGACGCTGGTAGGGATCTTGACCGTACTTCCGGGATTGTCCTGATAGCCGTGGAATACCTCTCCACTCCTCTAGCACCTCAAGATATGTTGCCCCCTTGTCGCTACGTCACTTCGTGCTAGCGACTGTTTCAGGGGGCCCATTTAGTGAGTGCGCAAGTCACCCCCTGCTATTTTATCCATGTATACAAACATTGATTCGGCAGGGGCCATAGTCACTTCATAGTTCCAGGTAACCAAGTCACTTTAGCAACCCATACCCATAGTCCAGTACTGTTAGTTTCCATGTCCTGTAATAGTCCTGCACCAACCGGGGCTTGTCCTTGGGTGCACTTGCATAGTGCATACAGGGATAATCGTCGGTTGATGTCTTATTTCATATAAAGCTACCTAAGGGGCCTCTGCGAGTTGGCTTCGGCTCCTCGTACGCCTTACAAAGGCCCGGGACCTCTGGGTCCCGAGATACATAAAGTATAATAATAATAATAATAATAAGGGTCAGTCCGTCCGTTACCTAACTGGAAATCTCCAGGGCCGGACGGGCTGCACAACTTTTGGATAAAATGGTTCAAAAGATCGCACACTCGCTTGGCGTCTCAGTTCCAGTCAGCCTTAGAGTCAGGATCGTTGCCCCAATTCTTAACAACTGGAATAACCCACCTGCTCCATAAATCCGGTGGTACTACGGAACCCAAAAATTATAGACCGATTACTTGTCTACCAACGGTCTATAAAGTTCTTACATCCATTTTGAGAGCGAAAATTAACGAACATATTGACAAGAATTCTATCATGTCTGCCTCTCAAAATGGATGTAGGAACGGGTCTCGTGGTACTAAGGAGCTCCTCCTCATTGATATGGCCATTAACCAGCAGGTTCGTCGTTCCCGAAGGGATCTGTCGACATGCTGGATAGACTATAAGAAGGCCTATGATTCTGTGCCACATACATGGCTCATGAGGGTGTTAGAGTTGTATAAAATTGATACAACTCTGCGCACCTTCCTGATGTCATGTATGGGGCAATGGAAGACGGTCCTTCGCTATCCAGGATGTCGGCAGATCCGGGAGAATAGCGAACCAATAAGGATCGAGCGAGGTATATTTCAGGGCGATAGTCTGAGTCCACTGTGGTTTTGTTTAGCCTTGAACCCTCTAAGCGCGTTGCTGGAGGGTTCAGGTCTGGGCTATCGGCTGAGAAGAGGAGGTCAGGTTATATCTCACCTCCTTTACATGGATGACCTGAAACTCTTTGCCCCCAACAATTTGCGACTGATGGAGCTACTGAAAGTAACAGAAACGTTCAGTAGCGCCATCAGGATGGAATTTGGTGTGGACAAATGTGCAGTCATGCATGTGAAACGAGGGGAGATTGTGGAATCCGTGGGCACACAACTCTCGGATTCCATACACCTTAGATCCCTCTCTTCAGCCGAAACCTACAAATACTTGGGTATGTCGGAAGCGTTAGGCATCAATGCTACCGACATGAAACAATCGTTGAAGGAGCGCTTCTTTGGCCGCCTGAATAAAGTGTTGAATAGTCTTTTATCAGGCGGAAACAAGGTGCGCGCCTTCAACGGATGGGTCATGCCGGTTTTGATGTACTCTTTCGGCATACTCAAGTGGACTCAGACGGAACTTGACGCCCTGGATAGGAGGGTCCGTACATTGCTGACCGCAAATCGGATGCATCACCCACGGTCATCGGTAATGAGACTGTATATCCCACGGAAGTGCGGAGGTCGAGGCTTTCTTAATGCTAAGTCCCTGCACAACCGTGAGGTATGCAGTCTCAGGGAGTACTTCTTTGAAGCCGACGTGGGGATGCATCGAGATGTGGTCTTAGTGGACAAGGGCCTCACCCCGCTCTCCTTAGCGAACGAGAACTGGCGCAAACCTGTAGTACTAGATACTAATGACCGTAAGAAGGTATGGCAGAGCAAGGAGCTTCACGGGCGCTTCTACCGGGCTCTATATGGGCCTGATGTAGACTTCTTGGCGTCCGTATCCTGGCTGCGATTCGGTGACCTCTTTGGGGAAACCGAAGGTTTTGTCTGTGCGATTATGGACGAAGTTATGATGACGAACAACTACCGGAGGTATATTGTGAAGGATGGCACGGTTGACATTTGTCGGGCATGCCACCGACCGGGAGAATCAATCCGACACATTATCTCTGGGTGCTCTCGTCTGGCTAACGGAGACTACTTGCATAGACACAACCTTGTAGCTAGGATTATCCACCAGCAACTTGCTCTAAAATACAGGCTTGTGGAATCGGAAGTACCGTACTACAGGTATGTGCCCGACCCAGTTCTCGAAAATGGCAACATCACATTGTATTGGGATCGATCTATCATCACTGACAGGACTATTGTTGCCAATAAGCCTGACATAGTGGTGATAGATCGATTAGAGCGTCGCGCAATGATTGTTGATATAGCGGTTCCGCATGACGAGAACCTCGTGAAAACCGAGAAAGATAAACAAATTAAGTATCTTGACTTGGCTCGCGAGGTTGTCGACATGTGGGATGTGAATACAGCAGTCATTGTGCCGATAGTCGTAACGGCCAATGGACTCATTTCCAAGAGCCTCGACCAACACCTAAGGAGGCTCTCGTTGGGCAGCTGGATCAAGGGCTTGATACAGAAAGCGGTACTCCTGGACACGGCGCGTATAGTCAGGAGATTCCTCTCTCAGGAGCCCTGACCACCGGTAGCTTGGACCCTGTTCCCGATACCGGTGGGCTACTATTTTTTATATTTTTAAATGTTTTTATTTATTTTTTTACTAATATTTAAAAATATAATACAATATGTAAATAAAATGAATAAATGAGAATAATAATAATAATAATTTATTGAGCAAAATATTTTGAGTACAAAATAACTTATATACTACTACAGGATAAGAATGAAAGAAACATGGCATGTTAGAGTGGAGAGCAGAGCAAGACCCAGTCCCGTGCTAGGAATTAACCTGTATTACAAGATCTAGGCAAATGTTCCGTCCCCGCACCAAAACAAGCTCAAATGTATCATTAGAGTAGCATACAAGAACTTGACTCACTGAATTCCCTAATTAGGTATGCCTGTTGCTAGGGAATCAGTCTTTGACCAAATTAGGTACTAACTATTATATGGTTATAAAGTATGGGTGTGCCACATTTAATGTTGTGTTTTATGTTGAGTATATGTTATTGAGTGTGTAGTGATGTTCTGTATGTGTGTGGGTGATGTGCTTGTTGTAGTTTAAAGGACGTGTATGCTTTGTGGGAGTTCACAGTTGGTGGTATTTGATAAAATTGGTAGTTATTTAATCGTATCGAGTAATCATAGATTGGTACTGGAATAGTTATAATTTGCTTATTTAATTAATTATTGAAATACGCAGCTAATATTAATTTAACAGATTTTCGGTTTCTATGTAATTTAACTTTAATAGCCAGGATATTGCTTTCCTTTTAAATTCAGTTAGTTTTAGCGGGTAAAAATTTAGTATTTTGTTAATTCTGTTATACAGTAGTCCACTAATAACTATGTAGTGCCGCTTGGCCATTATAGTTCTATGTCGAACAGAGGGGCAAACTATATCCGATCGACGTTTATTGTGATATAACAAGGGGTCAAATGTTAAACTAGCGTGCTTCCTGATTAATGTGTATTGTATAAATAGTTGTCTCACTGTCAGAACACCTATTTCATTGTACAGCTTAGCGGTTGGATGCCGAAAGATCTTTTTGGTCATAACCTTGAGCACTGCTCTTTGTGCTCTCTCTAGGGGTAAAAGTATGGTTTTGGCTGCTCCACCCCAAGCCGAGATGCAGTATGATATGATGGACTGACAAAGCGCTTGGTAGGTCATCTTGAGAGTTTCGAGGCTGGCGGCATTACGGAGCAACTTGAACACATAAATTAGCTTTCTGACACGTGAAGTTAGAGAATCAATGTGAGACTGCCATTTAAGAGTTTGGTCAATTTGGATTCCTAGGTATTTGACAGTGGTTGCACGAGATATTGTCGGACAATCACAGTTGTTGGAAAAGGTTGACATACAGGTATGAGATTTGATAAAGAAATCCAAAGGTGGTAGTCCAGCGATCTTCATACCGAAGGTTATAAAGTTTGTTTTGTTGATGTTCAGTGTTAGTAGATTATAGGACAACCAGAACACAGCTTTTCTTAAGTTGTTAATGTAAGTAAGTGTTGTAAGTGTGTTAATGCTTTCTCGTAGTCCACAAACACTAAACAAAGAGGCAGGTTATACTCTTCGGTCTTCTGTATAACCTGCCGCAGCGCATGTATGTGGTCTATACGATGCTAAAGCCTTTTCGGTAACCGGCTTGTTCGGGAGGCTGGAAGTCGTCAGACCTGCGCGCGAGACGACTCGTGATGACTCTTGAAAACAACTTGTAGACATGGCTCAGAAGTGAGATGGGCGTATATTTCTTCAGCCGGGCAATGTCGCTGTTTTTGAAGATGAGTACCACCACACCTCTGCACCATGCCTGTGGCGTTTTTCCTTAGAGTATGACGGAATCAAACAGCTTCTGAAGGGTAAAGCCATAAGCGTCGGTGTAGGTTAGTCTAGCTGTTAGCTCGTTTGCTAGATCTACAACGGGTTTACTGGTTGACGTGTACAACTGCTCATAGAATCTCTCGATCTCCCTCAGAAGCTTCAGTTTGGCGGACACAATCCTGCCACCGTCGATCTTCAGTTTCGTGAGCTAGCTCTGCCCAATAGCCAGATCCCTTGCAAATACCTTGAAGCCTTTATTCCGCTCAATTGCGTCTTTAATACGTTCGGAATTAAAGCGGCGGAGGTCGCTCTTCAAGGATTTAGAGATCCGTCTATTGAGCTGCCGGTATTTCCACGCCTCATCTGAAGACTGCAGGATCATCTCATGCCGCTCCTTCATGAGCTTGAGAGTATGATCAGAGAAATTTTGTTCTTATCTGCACGACGTGTCTTGAAGAACTTAGACCCAGTCGTATGGATAGTTTCAACAAACTCGTCGTTGTATTCGTCCACTACGCTTCCTAGGCACTCGAAACAATTCTGTAGTTCGAGCTGAAAGCCCTCGGGGTTTTGGATCTGGACCTGTGCTAGACGGAGCGTAGACTTCATCAGTCGAGATCTTTCAAGCTTTATATTGATGTTCAATGTGCCTCATGCGGTGATCGTTCCCGGTTTTCACCGAATTGATCACAGAGACATCATTGAACATTTGCTTTTTGGTTGACAAGTATTTGTGAATACAAATACTCAAACGCTACTAAATTTTAAGATGCCGTTAAGTATCGTGCTGTCATCAAAGTGACTGTGGCAGCACGAGACTTAATAGCATTTTAAAATTCAGTAGCCTTTCAGTATTTGGCCAATACAGTCATACAAATACTTAATCGTTGTTTTGGGTCTGGTTGTTTGTGTATACATTAAGTTTACCTGTTTGTAAACGCACCTACGATATAGGATTTTTTTTAAAGAGCTAGGTGTAAAAACTGACCTTTTTATACTCCATCGACGCCCCATGGAACTTCATCATCAATGCCACGGTGTTGAGGACAATGAAGAAGAAGATGAAGTACTCAAACCGCTGTGACGTCACGAACCACCACGTCTTGTATTGTATCCTGTGCTTTGGGATGTACCTGTAACAGACAATTATCTATGGTGTTAAAAATTAACTTTTAGTTAAATATTTAACAAAATTGCTTCTACATGTGAAAAATTCACGCCTTAGAGTATGTGGACAGATTTAAAAAAATCTTGTTTAGAAGCTTATAAGTACGTCTGAGGTAGGTCCATATTAATTTCGTAAAGATTTAACTTTGGAGGAAGACAATGGAACTTCTCAATAATAAACAGTACACGTATTTTGAATTGGTTATCATAATGAAGATTAAAGATAAATGCTGGTTGGTTCGTGTCGTTTACATGTGGTAATAATGGACTTTGAAAATACCCTGGAACCTGGAACTCCTCACCGATGAACAGTATAAGTACAGTGAAAGAGATATCGCGCGGAAGATAAAACATTTGGTGAGAGAGCGTTGATATCATGCGGATTCATATAAAAAAAATGAAATGCGGCCAGCCGCAAATGCTTTGTAGATCTTAAAGTCAAGTGCCTTTAAAAAATAGATAGTGTTTCGGTGGCAATATCAAGGTACAGAACCAAAGCGTTCCGAAACTAAAGATCTTTCAACTTTGCGACTAAAAGGCGGTTGTCGTTTTTGAAATATCAGCTTTGCAAGTGTGTTAACCCTTACCTTCTAACAGGTTTAGCCTTCAAAGCAAACTCTATGCAGTTTCTCTGATTCTTGTCCAGTTCACAATCCTTGAATTCCTGTTCTCCCTCCTTCTGGAAAGTTACTATGACGAAACCTACGAAGATGTTCACCTGGAAAGTGAAGTTGATAGTTGGGTTAAAGGTGTAAGATGGCAGCACTATTCGTGCTACTACAAGTTGATAAATGTAATCTCGAAGGGCGAATCACTGAAGTTTAATAATATTGAGTTGAATACTTCTTCCTTTCTTTTCATAAGTTTACATTTTCTATTTTACCAATTCTTTCAAAGAAATCTACGTTAATTACCTACACTGTCTTCTACCGTCTTATACCTATATATAAATTATGTCTCAGATTATCAAATAAAAGGCAGTTGACCGTGCGGAACACTGCGAGTGAAGCCACAAAAGCAAATACAAATTCAATTACAAATACTTATAATCTCGTAATTGTATTCGCTTTTGAATTTTTATTTGTACTACTATTTGTTTTTTTAACAATGCTTCGCTTCTTGCTGTACTGACTCGTGTCAGTAAAGCGCGAAGCGAATTGTAGGTATTCGTTTTTTAATTTGTATTTGCTTTTGTGGCTTCACTCTCAGTATTCCGCACGGTCTATCTGCCTTTTGTTTTATATATAATTTGAGAATTATGTATAATTTATCTGTGAAAACTTTTAATTGGCATTAATCTTGTTACTCATTAGATCTGCGTTTATACCTAACTGTACGTTTTTAGAAAAAGCTAAAATAAATAAATAAATGACAATGCCAGATCCTGCCCCACCCATGTACAGAAAAAGTAACAAATGTACAGAAAAAGTAAATTAACGAAAATAATTGTAATGAATATAGAACCTTTCTATACTAAATTGTTTTTCTTTAGAACTTGCGGATTACGAAATACCTACCCACAACATACAAACTCATTTTACCTAAAATACAATTTAACCTATAATCAGTATCATTATTGTTTTTAGATTTAAACGGAAACCGCAAGTTCTACAGTCACTAAGACTAATGTGTAGTTGTCAGTAATAAATAAACAGTAAGATGCTACATATTGCACATGACTTTTATTGAGTGGGGCAAAGTTCTATAGAGTTTCTGGCATTGTCCTTTCATATGTAACTAGCGTTTGCCCGCGACTTCGTCCTCATTAATGTCGGTTATCGCGGATGCAGCCGAAGTCGCAGATTAAAAGTGGCCTATGTCCTTCCCCAGGGTTAAAGCAATTTTCATACCGAATTGCATCAAAATCGGTTTAGCCGTTGCATCGTGAAAGCGTTACAGACAGAGTTACTTTCACATTTATAATATTAGTATGGATATGTAGGCAGTAGTCATCAAGAACCTTTTTAATATAGCAAGTTGAAGACGCTATCACGGAAATAAAATTTTCTTATTTCATACTTCTAAGTTCGATTATTGTCGTAATCTGGTTTTAGTTTGTGACTCCTTTATGTCTTACTTACCATGAAGAATGCAATAACAATAATGTAACTGATGTAGAAGAATGCAACAAGAGGTCTGGAATTTTCTATTGGTCCGTGGCGTTCCTCATTGGAATCCATTGAGGTTGATAACAACCTGCAAAAAAAATGTTTAATGAAAGAAATAAATATTGTATAAATATAGTGTCTATTGACCCTAAAAGAAACAAGGAATTTGACAAGAACAAACACTACACAACACACACGTACATACATATTCACATACACTCACACACTCATGATATATCTGTGTATGCCATCGATTCGATCGATATATTATCGGCACAAGGGATTTTTATGTAACGCAGCATAATACATCTTTAAGTAATACCGTTATGGTTGACATTTCAATGCCTATTGTTGTGCTACAAAATCTAATAATTCTATACGATGTCGTATGCTGACACGACATCGTATAGCATAGGGTTTGAAAATTTCAACCAAATTATCATGACTTTAAAGTAGGTATATTATTATGTCACATAAAAATGCTTTGCCATGCCGTGCCGCCGGTCTGCGTAGGCCCGAATTCGTTGCGTAGATTTTAGGATCTTAACGTAAACTCTATTTAATAACGGCATCGACACAACTTGCTGTCAAAAATCTCTGCTGTCAAATGATTATTCCATAAAAGGGTTAAAGATTAGATACACATTTAGGTCGGATTCAAATAAAATATGCCATTATATTGCCAAAATAAACCCTTGAATAATTTTACAATATTTTTAATTTCACTGGCGTTTTTTAAGCGAGCTCGCCGCGTATAGCGCTGTTGACGCCATTTTGTACACTCATGTTTGACAGCCCGCCTTGCCCTACACTCTGTCCACTGGTCTAATCGTTTTTTGACAGCTGCAACTAGTGAACAATATTTATGTTTTTTTGTAAAAACTGATACGTATACCTGTATTAAAATGTCTGTAAGAGGTCATAAATAAGATAATCCAACAAGATAAGGCAGTTTATATATTTATTTTCTAACACATTCTAAAGTTAACTTAAGGTAATCGGGAATAATTACATTATAAGGCAGCTGTCAAAAAAACAATAATAATAATGGACAGGGTATAAGTAGGTACTTCATACGGCTATAAACGTAGCGCGCCCGCCGAGTATACGCCACGTCCACGCCGCGTATACGCCGCGTGCTCGATTTGAAATTGCTGGAAAATCTACATTACAACTTACCCTGGCCATCCTTCGAAGGTGGATACAGTGAAGAGTGTCAGCATTCCATTCAACACATCATCAAAATTAAACTTGTTTCTCAACCACAATCGTTTTGCTACTTGATATTTATTATTTGAGAATATCAAGTATGTGCCTCTGAAAGATCGATTATTTCAATGAGAAACATACTTCTTAAAGAAATCATAGCTTTTGCACACAGTGGGACAAAGTCACTATTATCTAAAGCTGAATTTGTGTTCGATTGGAATAATCTCCGAAACTCCTAGTCCGATTATGTAAAGAATCATGGCAGGATGCGTACAAAAAAATTAAGATGTTTAGAAAAGTTAAAATTCTAATTCTTATATTCTTGGGTACCTAAAGAATATCTTCAGGCATTTACAATATTTTTAAAACCTCGCAAAAAAAAGTTAATAGTTTAACAAAAAGCTTATTATTTCAGAACGAAACGGCGCCTGACAGTAACAGTGACACTGACAGTCACCATTTCGCAGTTTCTTACATTGAAATTGCATCGTTTTATGGGAAATAATATCACAAATAATGCTTATTTTTTTTCCACACACTTGTCACATCACTTGTCTGCCAATTTTATAGATCCGTTGCTGCCGTTGCTTGTCATTGTTTTTTATAAACACAAAATGGGCATCGAGATGAAATGAAAAAGTGTTGTTTTCATTTCGTAATATTCGAATTATGCGGGGGTTTAAAAATATGCTAAGTATATCAATGTACTCCTGGTAATGTATTCTTTACTTTAAAAAATATATAATACACCCTTTAAATTTCCTTTTTTTTTCATACAAATGAATGTATGAATCTCGCCATGATCGCTTTTTGCTATATTGTAGGATGTGATAGTTATATTATTATTATTATAACTGACGTAACAAAATATGTATGTTTATCTTTTTCTAACAGGAATACGTCGTATGCTTCTGTCCCTTTCTTCGCGCTGTATTTAATTGAATGTGCCTACTGGTATGAAGATATAAAAGTTTGCGCCGTTTTGAAGTGCACTAATGTTCGTGTATGACGCGTCTATTTATAATACGTCATTGTGTGATAGGCTCTATTTTATAATAAAAAAGAATAGAGAACCTTAAAAAATTATCGTCACGTGGACGAAGTCGCGAGTTGCTATACAAGGTGAAATTGAATTCATGAGCATTTTTAAAGAGTGACTCAGACTACGAACCTGGGGGCCAAGTCTGCTATTTTTATAATTTCGTCATTCCAACAGGATTCCATTGTCATTTTGCTAAATGTTCGTAATCTGCTAAATCCATAATGGTCGATCATTGGTCGGTCAATGGTCTCAATCATTCTCATAATAGAATTGTGTTATAATGACATTGTCAACAAAATTGAACATATTCATGCCAGATTTCATTATTATATATATTTTTACATATTATTTATAAAGTGTTATAAGCAATCGGAAGTAGTAAGAAGTTTGTAAACTAAGTCAGTCAATAATTTGTCATTATGTACGAGATTACCATTCTATATCATTTCTTTCAATGGAATGTCATTGGTTGACCATTGGAAAGTCATAATGACGCCATTATATTAGTAGATTACCAAACTTGTCAAAATCAACAATTTTGAAATCAAGGGTTGCTGGTTGCTGGGTTGACTGGTAGAGAATGCCTAAGGCATTAAGTCCGCCTTTGTACCTTTGTGCATGAAGTGTAAATAAATAAATAAATAAATAAAATAGCGCTAAAAAAAACAGTTGTTCCATACAAAAGTGCAATACCTAGGTATCTTGGCCAAAATGTGGGTATGGAACAGCTGTTTTTTTTAGTATTAGTATTTTGTATGATTAATTAGTAATATTGTACTCGTGCTCTTCGAAATTTTTATTCGAATATGTAACATGTGGATAACGTAATTAGTTACGCACTGATAAACCTAGATTGTAAGCTATTGTTAACCATACATAGTGTGTAATTGTTTGTTTTCCCTAATAAATAAAATAAAAATAATATTTAAACAAATCAGAGTGTGGCTTCGCCTACTTGAATAAGTGTGTTTTGGTCGTAATATTTTCTTTGATCGTATTATGCATGATAATATCATATTTAAACGAAAATTGCAACAATTTTTTTTATATTTTAGCTATCGAGTGGTGTACGACACCGCTCAAGCTTAAATCCATCAAGTCGTTTAGGCTACAGAGCGTGCCAAAGAAACAAAGATATCATACATACAGACGAAAAACATAACCTTCCTTCTGGCGCAGTCGGGTAAAAAGAAACAACAGTTATCTTTAAAATACTCACTTGCACTGTTCTTCAGTCACTTTCGTGATATCTGTACATCTATAGAATTTACCCTGAAATCAAAATTTTGTTAAAGCAATATCATTCACAAAATAGTTTTGCTTGGCTCCTGGACTAAAAAGTTCAAGAGCCAAGATACTAAATTCTTTTATTTTTCAAAAAAGTAGAAATTTTATGTTTTTTTTTACATAGAAAAAACTAAATTCATGATGACATTGGGATTGTTTATTTATTCATTAAATATTGAATCACCTGACCTCGCTTTCTACGAAAGGCTAAGCTAAGCACATAAAACAAATAAATTAGAACATTTCAAGTTATTACATGGCTGATACTATGTTATTTTTTAGCTAAACTAAAACACAATAAATGACTGGCAACCATAATTATCTTTTATCGGACAACCGCAGCAGAAAGGTACCGAACCTTTTTTTAAGTTTCGAACGATATAAACACGGCGGTGTTCTAAAAAAATAGAATTTATCTTTTCCATTATTTTTTATTGTAAACATTGAAATATGGTTGACAGTTGTATATTAGTGTAATTTGACGAAAAATAGCCTGTACGTTACAAATATTTTGAGCACTTTACTAAAAGGAGGAGGAATAATATAAATAATAAATAGATAAATATAGGTACGTACCAGGGGCTTCAGAAGTCTATAGTAAAATAAAAAGATGTACCTACATAGTTCTTTCTCAGAAAGTGCAAAAAAAGATAAAAATATATACACAAAATTACCTTAAATAATTGTATACCGACAACAGCAAACATAAATTGCAACATATGATTTATAACGAATATATTCCCAATTGACTTAATGGAGGCAAACACACACTTGACCACATACTGAAGCACAAAAAATGCAAAAAATGTTAAAGCGGGCAGAACAGTAACGTTACCCAATTGCAGAGTTTATTATATTTTGTTTTTTATTTTGCGCCCATTTGTCCCAATGTGCGTTTGTGTAGGTGTATGCAAACCACGTTGTATAAAGTTGTAAAAAAAAACAGAATGCAAAATTAAATAAATGTTAGAAAAACCACAAAAAACTGGGGGAAAAGGTCGCCTACTTACATCGCGTTAGTCCTTGGTTTGAAAACAAAAAAAAAACTTTATTCGCTTTTGTACAGACACGCCAGTGTCCCGTTCTGACAGTGACATTTCGAAAATAAAACGTAAACACAGGAATAAACCAAGTACCTCACTCCTAGTTTTAGAGTGAAATGTCAAGGTAGGGCATTGTGCAACAGAAACACACCGAAGCACTTAATTTTGAGTCCAAAAAAATCACAAAATTTGAAAAAAACTTGATAAAAATATCACACAACACCTTTGGGCAAATTTAATTTGGAAAAAAATCATAATGAAGCATGCAAGCTCCTAAATACAAAAAAAAACAAAAAAGAATTTTTTGGACCCACGAGCAGGAAGCGAAAAAAAATGTTAGTAATCTAATTTTTTGTTTGCACGTAAATAAGCCTCACACGTCAGAAGAAACGAAATCAGATGATTTTTTTTAGAAAAAATAACTAAGTGGTGCAACAATATTTTCCGAGTGCATAAAAATACTTACTTCCACAAACTTATGTAAATTGTAAATAAATTGACCCAAAGGTGTCGTTTAGCGAGTAAAAAAAATTGTTATAATTTTTATCAATTTTTTCCTCCTCCCTACCTTGAACATTTGCACTCCCATGACAGCGAACATGAACTGAAGAAGATTTGTCACCAACAAAATGTTGCCAATCGTCTTAATAGCGACGATCACGCATTGAACTACATGCTAAAAATGATAAAATTATTTTTACATTTTGCTCATGACTACAAGTTAAATAAATCATTTTTGGAGAAAAATCAAAAGGAACGAGACTAACCTTCAATCCTTTAGCTCTGTTGATTGCCCTCAAAGGTCTCAATACTCGGAATACTCTCAGAATCTTTATAAAAGCTACAGCATTCGTTGGCCTGGCAGAAAAAAAAATCCTCATTACATTTTGATAAACATTAAAAATAAAAAGGCAACAAAAAAAGTAAAACAAAATCTAAAATATTTATAATTTCTACTCACCCTGCCACGGATACTAAAGAAACTATGACGACAAGTAAATCCAGGAGATTGAAGGCAGATCTACAGAACGCATCCTTATGTAAGACAAAACCATAAGTGATAACCTTCAATACAAGCTCTAAAGTGAACACAGCGGTGAAGAAGTAGTCAATCTTACGCAAAATCTGAAAGTAATCGGAAAAATGAAGACAATTACTTATTGATTTATTCTTCATGCAAAGAAGAAAAAAGGCCTCCCCAAAGAAATCCCCACGCTTGGCAGTGGTCTTGGGGATCGCAGTGAAGTTGTTAAGTACACGGAAACCGCTGCTGCCCGACTTCCGGATTTTCCCTTAGTCGTCTTCTACGACACCCTCGGGATGAAATTGGTGGGTGCTGGTCGAGCCCGAACACCCCACGGGGAAACAAACACAAACAAACAAACAAAGGAGGATATTAGTAATTATGCTGGCATTGCCATGGTGAAATATCTCGGAAACTTTTGGCACTTCAGACTTAGTGTTTAGTACCTATACCAGTATCTATTTAAAGATAAATTGTCCAAGAGCTAAGGATTCTGTGAATAATAAATTAATCAAGCCAATACGAAACGGACTTGCACATCAAGGGTTCCGCACCACCTCACAATATTAAAGCCGAGCAAAAAACGCAGAATAATCCCGTATCTTTTAAGGGTAGTGGGGACCCCTTTAATTTTTAACTTTAGCTTAAACTTTGCGACTAGTGTTTGAACGTTTTTATTTAAGAGAATTGGTCTTCTTGCATACCTCAGTTTGGTATTCAGTATCTTTACTGCCCACTGGGTCCTCCATGGCCAACATCAGTGATGACGCCAGAATACATAGCAAGATAAAATTCTTGAACCACGAATCGTTCTGAATCTTGTAGCACGTTACTCGGAACCTGAAAAAAGATTATGACTAGATTATGACGAGATTATGACAAGATTATTACAAGATTATGACAAGATTAAGGCAAGATTATGACAAGATTATGACAAGATTATGACAAGATTATGACAAGATTATGACAAGATCATGACAAGATTATGACAATATTATGACAAGATTATGATAAGATTATGTCAAGATTAAGTCAAGATTATATCAACATTATGACAATATTATGACACGATTATAACAAGATTATATTGTTTTCCTTCGAGACACAAGACTGGCTCAGGTGAAGCTGTCGAGTGATAGTGCGCTGAGTCAACCCTTGTTGGCTTTTTTTTTTTTTTGACGACTGATCTGGCTTCTGTAGGTATGGTTTTCATTTTCTTTTAGCTTCAGTGTTCCAGTGATATGAAACATGGGACTGATGACCAATTTTCATGAACACCCACTTTTTATAGGGTTTCAGGACAACCAAACAATGATATGGTATTTTGTTTAATAAATTATGTTCCAAGACATAAGGTGAATAATCTTTGGTTATGATATTGAGAGAGGTTGAAAGCTTACAAAATAATCTTTCAAATGGCATACCACAATCCATAGTTCTTTGCATAGAAATTAAAAAAAAATGTTTTGTGCAACGAACACGATTCCAATTTATTGGTCGCGAGTGTAGATACACTTCTCTCTTTTATTATTTACTATTCAACAATTAAGAATGCTTACCAATTAGTATTGGACATGATGAAGAAACTGCTTCCTTCAGGTATAGGTTTCTCATCAGTCTTAATTTCCACTTCAGACAAGCGTCGAGGGCGTGCCGACATACCTCCCACCTGACGCTTAGCACCTGAAGGCGAATCCTCTTTCTTTATATCACCTGTAAATGATGGAGAATACGGTCATTATTTGAAGATTATCGCTTTTTCTTAAAAATATCTATTTTTTTTTAATATAAAATATAGCATATTGACAGTGTTGTAGATAGAAGTGTGTCGTCGCATTGATGAGCCTAGGAAATGCCAGCGTGATGACTTATAAGCGTTAATGGATAAATTGCCAGAGAAGTCAACACACATGAAGAATAGAAGGCTATGATGAGGGAGAGCTTTACCCTGAAGTGGAACAATACTGATTGAATAAAGGTATGAATATTTACCATTTTGTTTCTTCTCGTTTCCTACAAGATTTTCGTTGGCTTCATCACTTACTCCTTGTAGTTCCTGTTCCTCAACGTCTTCTTCTGAACCAGTCTCTTCATACTCATGGTCTGATCTAAAAATGTAACCAGCATAATTATTTATCACATTATACGAATCAACTTGAAGACCAAAGGCAAGAGATGTGGTCAAACAGGTCCTAAAACTGAAATAAAAATGGGTAGGTCATACTCAGAGAGCTATGGAACATGGTCACAAATCCAATATATCCAATATACAAAAAAAGAAGGAAGGGTAGACCATTTAAAAGATGGAGTGACAACATCGTACAAACAGCCGGAAACTTATTGCCCAAACGGGTAAAAGATTAAGCTACCAGGAATGGTTTGGAGGAGGCACCTAAATAAATAATTACAAAACAATAGATAACAACTATTTGTAAGGGATAAAAACAAAGCTAATAAATAAATAAATAAACTAATCAAGTTCATAACTCAGTTTAATCTGAAAATTATTGACGAGATTACACTCCAAATAAGGTAAACACACTGTTTGGGACAAGTCTTTGGAGTTAGATCCTTTCTTTTTAATAAAGGTTAGGTCAAGTTCCCGCCTGTCATTTGTAGATATCTGGCAATCGTTAAAAGTAGTCAGAAGCCAGAAAGTCTGACAACCAGTCTTACCAAGGGGTATCGTGTTACCCAGTAATTGGGTTGTAAAGATCCGATAGACAATCGCTCCATATAAAGCACTGGTATTCAGCTGCATCCGGTAAGACTGGTTGCCGACCCCAAAATAGTTGGGAAAAGGCTATTCCGATGATGATGATGAAAGATTATGTCCTGTAACAACAGTACAACCACGATGTGGGTCCTGGAAACGTCCAGGGACATTGTTGCAGATCCAGGCAATGATGGTGGGATGGACTTGACGTTTACAGGCAGGATTGGTCCAGACTAGCTCAGGGTATAGAGGATTTGGAAAAAGAAAGGGAGACCATTGCCTTGCAATGGGACTACACAGGATATGATTAAATATTATTTGAGCTTTTTGTTTCTATGGTTCCTTACCTGGGTACCCTCTTGTATTTCTTGTAAGGCTGGCTGTTAGTAAACAATTAAAAAGTTAAGAAGAATTGATTTGTCTTTTCGGTTATTATCTTGAATGACTGGTATACATACCAGTGGTACAGTATAAGTATTAGTACTACCGTACAGTAGCGACACGCTCCGCCTCCCTCTGAAACCGTTTCTCACCTCTCCCCGTGTCGAACGACTGTTCTAGGAACTGCGTTTTTGTTCGAGCGGCGCGTAGACACGCACACACTTGCACGTATTTGTACAGTCTGTTATTTTGGTAGTATTGAAGGCAATTATATCGTTTCGTTTAAATAGAGTGACGTGGTTGTGGTATGAGTGCGGGTGTAATTAAAGGCACATTAGACATTCCAGCTTTATTTTTTGAATGGCAACGCATTTGCAAGACCATTGCAGATTTCTAAAGGCAGCAGACACTCTCACCACTCAACAACATAATCTGCTTGTTCGTGTGAAAAAAAACTGGTTATTGTAAATTAGTAAAATCTTATCACAAACATACCCTTCACTGGAATAACCTTCTTCTTCGTTTGCGTATTCATCCTCATGTCTTTCATCATCCAGTTGGGGATTACCTGCCTCTATATTTTCTGCAGCTTCCGCCTGGAAACAGACAGTAATAATAATTAACAAATTCACATTTACTACATTTATATTTAGGACATCACAGACGTAGTAAATATCATGAAGCCCTGGTCTACTAATTAATAGACGTCTGAAAAAGCCAATCCACTTTGAGCAAGCGTGGTCGTCGATGCCAGTGCCTACTCTGAGAAGAAACACGTGTTGTTCCTTAATTTGATGGGTTGTATACGTACTGATAATGGTGGGTAAAATTGCGGGCAAACGTGGAGTTCGAAAAGAGGAGTCTTTTAACGTACACGACTTGCTACATCGTTCTCACATTGTACCCTATATTTAATATGAATGTTATAACCGAAATTTGTAACAAGAGTGTTCATGGAGTGTCTTGCTCGTTCTTCTCCATAGAAACCTGCTGTTTGGAGTGAGCCACTAGCTTCAACTTTCTGACTGACTGACTCTGACAATTCAAAAGTACCTTGAAATAAATGAGTTTGAGTTTGAGATGAACGTCAAAAAAGTCCTGGCTACGAATTTGGAAGTGGACCGGAGTCATGATCACCATAAAGTTGTTCCACCTTGCCAGGAACATGAAGAAGTGTACAAGGCTGATGTCCAACCTTCATTAATTTTAGAGGAACGACAAGAAGAAGAAGATGCGTAGTTAACACGGCTATGTGATGATTCCTTTTACACTCCGTATTCCTGGGCTATGTTATCAATTTAGATTAAAATGGACGGTCGTTTTTATAATAGAAGCATCATAGCTTTACTAATTAAATGTAATATGAACACTTACATCTTTCACCTTTTGTATTTCATCCATTTCTTCAGCGTCTCCTAAATTGTCGACAGCGATAGCCAAGAACACGTTTAGCAAGATATCTGTAGTTAGTTGTTAAAGAAATTATTCGGGTTTTCCGGGCTAAAATAAAGTATGCCAATATTCAGAATTGGGTATTCGACGCTTTGTTTTTTTAATTTAGCCTATGCTGTCCCACTTCTGGGTAATAGTCTCTCAAGTCATTCCAGGAACTTTTTCCTGTGCTACCTAGATCCAACCCCGCTGATACGCGTCCAAGTCATCTCGATACCTATTTTTGGACAGTCCTTGGTGCCTCCGTCCTTCGTCAGGCACCTATTGCGTGGAGATCCTTGCCCAGTGGTCATTGTGCGTGCCAACGTGACCCGTCCAATCCCATATAGGTCTACGTCTGTTATGCACGTTTTGAAACGCAGCATGGAACTCCGGATTCTGTTCTGTGTACCTATTACCCAATTGTGATAGAAAACTCATTTATATTGGCGTGACACATGACCAGAGGACTGGTCTTTACTTGGGCCAAAGAATTAGCATTGCTATACAACATGGTAATGCTGCTAGCATTTTGGGCACTTGTACCATTGAGACCGATGCGGACGAGATTTTTGATGAGCCCTCCATTATACATAATACTTTTTAATATTTACAAGTTCTGTAAGTATATATTTCATTATTGTCTAAATATTACAACATAAATATACAGACCAAAAAAATTGTATTTACAAATTATATAAAATCAAAATTGTATTTTGTATTTTTCTTGAAAAGGATACAGTTACCACATACAAAGATAACGATGAAGTAGATAGAGGCAAACATGCCTGGTGTACCGACGCCGCCGTAAGCGTTAATGCCGTGGTACATCACGGCGTTCCAATCCTCACCGGTCAAGATCTGGGAACGAAAGAAAAGTTATGCTAATAAATTTAATAGTCAAAGCATTGACTTCAATATTGTAAATGCTTGAAGAAACTTTTTAGGTAACCAAGAGTATAAGAATTAAAATTTCAAGTTCTCTAAATATTTTTATTTTTTGTACAAATCCTGCCATGATACTTTTATTTGTTAAACTTTAAGGATGTCCATGTACCCAACAGGCTCCATAACTGTACTTTAGCTTAGCCTTATTTGAAATCTTTACAATCTTCATCATTATAGGATGCAATAAAATTATTATGAATTACCTGAAACATAGTCAGCACAGCTTGCCAGAAAGAGTCAAAGTTGTGCCTCTCTTTCTCTTCTTCAGCTCTATAATCAAATTTTCCTCCAAAAACTTGCATGCCGAGTAGAGCGAAGATCATGATGAACAAGAAGAGTAGCAGAAGTAAAGAAAAGATTGACTGGATAGAATTAAGAAGCGATGCTACTAAGTTGGAGAGGGACCGCCAGTACCTGTAAAGAAAAACGAGTCAGAAAGATTTAATTGATGATAAATGAAGTGAGAAGAAGCAAGGCTTGTTAGGCCACTGCTAACTGTTAACAATTTTTTTCTCGATCATAACCCCAATTATGGGTAGGTGATACATATTAAGGGAAATACATTTATTGAGAACCGATACATTTTATAAGGCTATAATAAATAGGTAAACTTCACGCCGGAACAGCTGCTTAAACTTTATCAAGCGCAAGTTCGATCGTGTATGGAGTACTGCTCTCATCTTTGGGACAGATCTGCCAGATACCAGCTTGATGCCCTAGAGTCAATTGAGAAACGAGCCAAGAGGATCATCGGCAATGATAGGCTTGTCTAGTCAAACCTCCAAAGTCTTGAGCATCGAGGCCGAGTTGCTGGCCTGTCGGTTTTCTATCGGTTGCATTTTTCCGCCGAGCCCGTTCCATCATCGGACCACAAGCCGTACGGCAACGCGCCACCGGTACATGGTACACATCCGACCCACACGCACAAAACGTTTTGGGAATACATTCATTGTGCGTACTTCTAAGGAGTGGAATTCCCTGCCTGAGTCTGTGTTTCCTGATAGCTACAACCTGGGAGACTTAAATCAAGGGTGAATAGGTTACTTCTAGGCAAGCTCTATCTTAGACTGCATCATCGCTTCCCATCAGGTGAGATAGTGGTCAAACGTATGCCTATCAATTGATAAAAAAAAAGAAGGTAATTTCGGATCGAAAGAAATCATTGTCTTCTATCTGTGCACCAATGCTATCTGTAACTGATTTGTAATGTTTTGATTAAGTTTTCTCAGTCCGTAAATATGCGTTACTCCTTCCTGCCTTGAGACTTTCATACAAGCCGAAAAGGCGGGCTTTCTGATTTTTTCTTAATCGTACAATGTCTACCGTGCTTGCCCTAATCTGGACCCTTAGGCAGGCCACTGCTATAAAATATTTAGTTGCTTAATAAACTTTTCACCAATGGCGGTCACACATTGGCAAGTTTTAAACCGGTTAGCTAGCCAACTAGTATCTATCGATTGGGTACACATCTAGAATCACGATCAGTCGCGGTAGCTTAGCTGGAATTTTAGAATGTGGCCCAAAAACTAACGATCTATTATTGTCGTTTCTGTCTTACCTTGTAGATGAAATTACTGTTTAGCTCTTCTTAAAATACAAAATAGCTCTTAGCTACACTACAGAAGCTAGGATGTGGTCCCATTGAGAGTTACCAATTATAACAGTAGGTCGATTCTGTAAAATTCAAACAACAACTCGCATCTCACATCGCTATTCACTCTCAGTTCGCATAAGGTTCAAAATTACCTCCATATATTTGACACTTTGAATCGGATTCAAGTGCGAAGTGAGCGTCGAAGTGAAGTGACGCGAACCTTACAGAATGCCACTTCTTACGTCATCTCATACTTTATCTGTCAAAATCTTCCTGTCAATTTAGTTCAACTCGTTGACACGCTCGCAAGGGTGGCGCTAGTGAAAATTCAAATTATCATCCGAGTTTTTAGAATGCCAATCAAGAAACTCACAGCGGATTCAGATTCGAAGTTTAGAATGAGGTCTTACAGAATCACACCCCTGTTCTCAATAGAACTGAGCCCTTACTCACAGAACTGTTTCCACTTAACGTACTTACTTGGTAACTTTGAAAACTCGAAGTAGACGAACACATCTCAACACAGATATGCCCAGCTGTGGGATAGTGTTGGTGAGAGTAAGTACAAGCTCCACGATGGAACAGAACATGACGAAGCAGTCGAAACGGTTGAACAAGGAGACGAAGTAGCCCTGGAAGAAATAATATGATTTAATGGCTGGTAATAGATAAAACATTACTTCCAAGTATGCATCTAAATATATGGTTATGGATAGTTTAACTCAGCTGTGCATGCTGTGCAATGTGTGCGTGCGCTGGTAACGATATCATCATTATCATCAGCCGGAAGACGTTCACTGTTTAACAAAGACCACCCCCATAGAACGCCCCAACGAGCAGAAACCTGCCTGTTGCATCCACCGGTTACCCGCGACGTTAACGATGTCGTCGGTCCGTCTGGTGGGAGGCCTACCAACGCTGCGTCTTTCAGTTCGTGGTCGCCATTCGAGAACCTTTCTTCCCCATCGGTTATCGGTACTTCGAGCGATGTGGCCTGCCCATTGCCACTTCAACTTGCAAATTTTGAGAGCTATATCGGTGACCTTAATTCTTCGGCGAAAGTTTTTCCTCGTTCCAGATTTTATCACGCAAAGAAACTCCGAGCATAGCTCTCTCCATTGCTTGCTGCGTGACTTTGAGGTTCTGTAGGAGGCCAGTGGCCAGAGGCCAGGCCAACACTGGCAACACATACTGATTATAAACCTTCGTCTTTAGGCACTGCGGAATTTTGGACAAAAAGATACCTATCTCGTTCCTGAACGCTGGCCATCCGAGTTGGATTCTTCGGGCGACCTCTTATGCTCGCGTGCGCTTCTAATTATACAGTTTTATATGTGTTGTTCGGACACACACATTAAAGCTGCACACACATAGGGGCCACACGCACAAATGAGTTAAACTATATACATAGGCCAGCACAACAAATCTGTCAAATTTCTTTGATAGATTTTCAACTTTATCACAATACAACAAGGTTCATATTCAATTGAGAAAAATTGTCAGTTTGGTATGGCATGATGTGCTGGCGTCTGGTAGCAGATGGCAGGAACTTTCTTGATATGTCCGGAATTTTAGATGTCTGTTTTTGACCTTTGAGCTGAGGAAATGCTTTCATGATTACGCCACGACGATACTGAAGAATTCCTAAAGAAGTGATTACAACAGACATTCATACATCACACACCACAGACCACACTAAACACTCACACTACCACAGACCACACACACCTACTCGTACTTTAGATCTTTGTTTTTATTTATTGTTTGTACTAAAAATATGTACACGTGCTTTTCTAATTCACCCACTACGACAGGGGGTCGGAACTGTTTCTTCTAAACACAGGCTACCCAGTAGGTAGCCTATTTAGGAGAGCAGTAATCCTCCCACTAACTAGACGAAAGGCGATCATTATTCTTTGTTTACCTCACCATGTATCTAGTTTTAGTGAAACAATAAACTTTATTATTATTATAATTTCGAGGTTTTGTATAAAATATATAATTTTTAAGAACGATACTTTGAATTACTCAAGAAAATGCTTAGGTGTATCTTAATAAATACTTACTTGCAAACCCAGTGCATACATTTTCACCAGCATCTCCATTGTAAATAGTACCACGAATAAATAGTTTGCGTAGTTCTGGAAGTCGTCTAACCAGTGGGGTTGGCTAAAATCAACATAAACAAACGACATTACAGATTGAGTAAAACGGATTATAAAACATAAACAACATACGTTTAACCCCTCGCGTGTCTTTAGTTACACAGTTCGACATAAGCTATTGTTTATCTATTGTGTCTGCTAATTAGACATTCAATGGGCAATTTGATTTTTAGTTTAGTTTTGTTGGAAACAAGACAATGGCGCTGATTACCTTGTTCACAAACTAAACTAAAATTAGGCATTTGGCGTCTCTTACTACCAGGCAGCTGAAGAAAAGGACGGTGACACACAAGGACTAAGTTAGAGATGTCAAATTAGTTTTTCACTTCGCAGTGTTTTTAAAGAATACGTTCAGAAATGACAACTATAATTGTATGAACATTTTAGATCAACTTAAATTGACAGCTCTTATGTATATGTGTCTCTTTCTTGTTTTATTGGAGAGAAAGAGATATAAATAGCTTAAAATTAGTTTAGTTCATGCACAACAGAGTTGGCACCACTGTTCGTGTTTAATTTTGTTAAACAAACTCACGCAACTAATTACTTAGGTACATAAAAAAAATCGGAAAAAAAATGGTGTAGACTTAAGCTCTATTCACACATATCAGGGCCGTACCAGGGTCGGGGACGGTCCGTGTCCGTGAAAAAATATAGTTCTGAACATTTTATACGAACTCGTTCACACACACCCGTGTCCGGGCTGGCGACGGACTTTAAGGGGCTATTAAACGACTTTTACAGATTTTAAACTGACAATCACGTCTAAATATGCAGTGTAAATGATTTGAAAAAAATATATGTTAAACTAGAACATTCTCTTAATCACTTAGTAAGTGAATATTTTTAATTATATTCATGTTATATAGTTTAATTAATACGTGAAGTTGTGTCTGACGCGGACAAAACATTGAAAATTACACAAAATCTACCAGGTATAATTAAACGAAACTTACACTATCTTACAGATAATTCTATTATCTATCTTTTAGTATACACCTTTTTTTAAATTTTGAATTAATACTACTTTTATTTAATTTTTTCGACAAAATTTTGAGAGTTTTCGACGCAGACTGCGTCCTTTCTGCATCAGTTCTGCGTCCAAAACTCTCAAAGTTTAGTCGAAAAAATTAAATAAATGTTTAAAATCTGTAAAAGTCGTTAAATAGCCCCTTAAGTGCTCGGGTCGACGTCGCCGCCGTGACGTACCCGTGCACGTCACGAGGTCGGACCGTGCCCTGAATATATTTTCCAAGCACGTTGCGCATATTTAAAACAAAAATGAATGACGAGTTTTTAATAGAAGCGGTACCTTCCTTTTAATTATATAACATTTATATCGCACATCCCCTAAAGAGTTGTGGAGTGGATGCGATATTGTGTATAATAAAGTAAATATTATATGTCAAAAAATATATTCAGCAACTGTCGCATGGCTCAGTTACTACATCGTGATGCTTTTTTGGGGAATGTGTGGTATATAGCATGCAATGATTTTATTTCATACGGATATAATTATTATATAAGTATGTGGGTCAATGTGCCTGCAAAGCTACTTCCTAGCGACCTATAGTTTTTTTTTAATTTACACTTAAGTTAATCTGTGGACAGTGCTGTGGGCTGCATTATTACTTATGTATCACTGTTCTCCATAATTATGTTAATATCATATAATGCAGCTGTTTACTGTTCCACTTTTAATAAAATAAAATAAATAAAACATATTGTTAGATGTTTCCCCTTCCAACCTACCCAGTCGGAGTGAAAGTTAATAAAAGACATGGCGCCCTGTGAACGGGAGCATTGTCTGCTTGGATGGAATGGACGTATTTTAAGAACGTCATAATGTTAATTAGGCTCGTGTTATATAATTCTTATGTACCTACTATTTACCAATGTGTTTGTTGTTAGTCAAAAACAATTTGTAAGAAATATAACTTTGAGGTTATTTTGTGATTTGTTGTTTTCTTAATATATTCCGTTTCTGGTTTCTAAGAATATGTTATATAATTATTTATATAGGGTGACTGGTAATTAGTGTACGATACTTAAACACGTGATTGTGTTCATGATAACAAACAACTTTCCCGAAGAAAAAATGTTTTTTGTACTGGTTCACTTTAGGTCACAGGCGTGCGCGCGCGTGAATTTCGTACGGCTGTTGTGTTATTGTGATAAAAGTGAACCAGTACAAAAAACATTTTTTCTTCGGGATTGTTGTTTGTTATCATGAACACAATCACGTGTTTAAGTATCGTACACAAATTACCAGTCACCCTATATAACAAAATGGTGACTGAGGATTATAGTAATGGTGCAGATGGAAGGTCGCGGCCTGTCCACGGTGCGGTCACATCCCAGATGTGTGTGAACAAAAAGTCCCTGATGCGGAATGCATCAGGGACTTTTTGTTCACACACATCTGGGAGCGAATGCACGGTCTTAGCACGGCCACGGCCCTGATATGTGTGAATAGAGCTTTATAGACACTATCAATAAAAAGGGCATACTTTATATGAGTATTTAAAATGCTGTGACGTCACAGTCGTCACTTACTTAATTGGTTTACTAATCATTCAAAGCAACTAAAAATATAATTATTGAAAATTAATCGTGTTTCCAATGTCAAAATAAAGTTTTTTAGAGAATCATGAAATTATTGGCTTAGTGGTGTATACCCTATTAGAACAGTTTACAAACATGTCTACAAGAAGATGAAAATATTAAAAAATATATATGCAAAGTGATTGTCCATGCCATCATGCATCATCGTGACGAATCATTGAAAACAATACTGAAATTTTAAAGAAGTAGGTACCCGGAAAAAAAGTCTTTCACTAATGTATAGATACCTAGATTATGCAGACTGTCATAGTACATAACTTGTAAAAGAAAATAAATTATTTGTCTTTGTATAAGCATACTTCCATGCGGATGAAGTCGCGAGCAGAAAAAAATGAAACACTGTTAGGCATATTAAACTTTTACCTCTTAGTAATTCTCAGGTCCAAGTAAACAAATCCGCAGACATAAACTAGTTATATTGTAAATATGTTACGTTTCCACACTGTAGTGTAATAATATGTCACAAGTGAATAGTACAATTAGCTATGCAGATGTTACAATAACAAGTCCGTTCCCTGAAGAAAGTTAGTGATTTTATCAAATCCCTAACTTGATTTAGTGAAATGGTAAAATAAGCAACAAAACCAGTTTAGGGATTTAGTCAAATTACTAACTTTCTTCAGGGAAATGACCCAACAAGTTGACAACACACAATTAATTAATTTAAAAAGAATTTATTTGAAAAGTAATTTATTGTACAGGCGCCAGTATATTTAGTCATACCCAACTGTCATTGCCAATTTAATATGAAATTGGGAAAAGAATCATGGCGAGATCCATACATTCATTTGTATGAAAAAAATAAATAATTTAGAGAGTTTAAGATATTTACTAATGTGAAGAATACATTACCAGGAGCAGATTGATATACTTACTATATTTTTAAAACCCCGCATAATTAAAATATTACGAAATGAAAATAACACTTTTTTGTTTCATCTCGATACATTACCCATTCAGTGTTTATAAAAAAAAATAAAGTGACAAGCGACGTTAATGGATCTATTGAATTGGCAGACAAGTGATGTGACAAGTGTGTGGAAAAAAATTATCATTATTTATGGCATTATTTCCCCTAAAACGATGCAATTTCAGTGTAAGAACTGCGAAACAGCGACTGTCAGTGTCACTGTTACTGTCAGTCACCGTTTCGTTCTGAAATAATGAGCTTTTCATTAAACTATTCACTTTTTTTACGGGGTTTTAAAAATATTGTAAGTGTCGGAAGATACTCTTTAAGTACCCAAGAGTTTAAGAATTAGAATGTCAACTTCTCTAGACATCTTCATTTTGTTTGTACAAAATCTGCCATGATTCTTTGACAGTTTGATATGGCATGGCTGGTGTCTGTACATAATAATTTTGACTATGTTATATGTCTTTATAAATTCGGTATATAGGTACAACTTACCCATGATGTTCAGTAGCTAATACCAATGTATTCAGAAATACAAGCACAATGATTGCCCAGTAGAACGTTTGAGACTTTACCGCTTTCCTGCATGTTCTTCGCAACCGTCGATTTACCTGAATATATAAAATAGTATTGAATTTATCTTTAGACAACCAACCAAGACTCAAGAATATTTTTAGTAAAACTTACGACTATGTTAGTAAGAACAGACACTAAACAAAAACAATACAAGATATATAACAACTGCAGACCCTGCTCTTAACGCGATCCAGTTTAGGAACCTAAACTAAACTGTTTTTCAGATTCGTACCATTACGTCAATATAGCTACTTATATACAATTTATGCCATGGCATCTGATAGCGATTTTCCTAAACTGAAATGTCTTGCTTTTAAATCGTTTTTATTTAGATCATGGTAGGCCACCTGATCACTGTTGCGATATCCTATAAAAGACACAATAGTGACCCACGTATACACAGTTCGCAACCATGTTTAAGTTACTATTGGAATCATCCCACATCTTGCGCACCAGGGAAGCGCACCTTTTACGCATTGTTGTGTAAAAGCAATCTACATGCGCATCTGCGAATATCCCTGACGCACAGAAACGGGGCAGTCCCACCAGTATCCCTAAAGCATTGTTGTATTGAACGCGGAGATCGCTGTACGGTCTTTGCGTATTAATTTATGAGTATGTATTCATTATTTGTAAATAAACGTTCAATATACAAGTTTGCTTTTTAATTCACTACCCATTTTGTAATTTTTATTTTTAGTAGCTTATGTTACTCAAAGTATGATGACGATTCGATTTCATTAAAATCAGATACCTAGGTAATTTAGGCGCTACGTAAATACAAACAGATAGTCTGCTAAAAACATAATTCGTCCTTTTGACTTTACGGTAGTCGGGCATGAAAATAGCATAGGTCCTAGAATAGTACCTTGTCGAATCTCCTGCAATAAACTTTACAAGTTGATCCATGTCCTTGGTCTGTACTCGCATTCATGTTGCTTTGAGATCCTTCATTGCTTTTTCTGTCTTTTTTGCCTGGAATATAAAAGATAAGATAAGATAAAATAAGAGAAGAGAAAACAATGCTTTTTATTAACTTTGTACATACATTAATTAAATAGCTAGGTATACATAAAAAAAGAATACAAAATAGATGCAAAGGAAGCGTTTTACTTATGGACTTGGGTCGAACTGGGTCGAACCTGTCTCCTGATATTACCATAATCATCATCATCATCATTTCAGCCGAAAGACGTCCACTGCTGGACATAGGCCTCCCCCAAGGGGGGGGGGGGTTGCCATAATCGCCACGCTTGGCAGGCGGGTTGGTGATCGCAGTATGATTGTTACAAAGGCACAGAGAACGCTGCTGCCCATTCTCTTGTGCGTCCCTTATTCGCCTCTTGCGACACGCACGGGTAGATATGGGATGGTGCTATTCTTTACGTCCGACACCATACGGACAATATCTACATTACTATAATATAGACAAACAACTGTTAATTATGTAGTGACATTTCTACAAAATGTTGTAAATGTATAGACGCCAGCACATCAAGTCATACCAAACAGTCAAATTTTCCCAATTAAACATGAACCTTAGTCAATTGTAATAAAGTTTGACAGATTCTTGAGGTTCTGGCCTCTGTACAAGGCTAGGACCTTTATACAGGTCCAGGCCTTATTTGGGAGTAAGGATCAAAAGGGCTATTAACTTTTAGAAACGTCACATTCTGATCTCAGTATATCAAAAATGATTTCAATTTATCTACATGTTTTACATTGAATATCGCTGAGACAAAATTGCGACAAGATGTTGAACTTTTTAATTACTGAAATTGTCCTTCAGATTCTTGGCAACACATTTGTGTGCTTATATCATTACGTCCACTTATAACACGTATTTTAAGTATCATATACATGTTTTCTTTTTATTTACACATACAAAGATCACTATGGTTGCAGATACATCGATCAGGGTAATTCTAGCATTTAAAAATCATTCAATATGTCGAATGATTTTTAAATGCTTTTGATAAACATACAACTTATTCTTTGTAATCAATTTCGCAGATAGAAATAAATAAAAGCAAGAAAATTAAATGAAATGAAGATAAACTGAATGAATAAATTAAATAAAAAAAAAGAATGATTAAATAAATAAAAGAAAGAATGAATCAATGAAGTTAATAAAGAATGAAATGGAGAAAGGATTAATAATATCTAAAATATCTTAGCCTATGATCTTTAAAACCTGTGCGGTGTTACAGGGATGCTGCTTTGGAAGTGAATCTATTCATTAATTACCACACATTGTTATAAATACCTTGGGAATCTTGGTCATCTTCTTTCTGACCTTGATCATTTTCTAGGTCCAATTCTTCAGCTACTGTAATCCAATTTAAATATCCTTTCAAATCTTCTTCAAACTGTTGTCTCTCTCGAGACTTTTGAAAATCACCTCGGTTTTTTGCTTTTTCTCTTTCTTTTGAGAATTCTCTGCAAAGAGTGAGAGAAATTAAGTTAATTGTACACTGCCTCAAGTGTCTCTAGAGGACATAATAAACGCCACCGATGTAGTTAAAACAAAACGGTCCCATCTATAACTGGGCCCAAGTACAAGTAATAATAAAAAAAGGTTTACTTAAACTATGAAGAACATTATTATAAATATGAATTTGTCTGTCATTTTTACAAGGAAATAATAGCTGCTTGAAAGTTTACTCATCATTCCATTACCTACAACAATTGTGGTTGTCAAGATACACAATTTCAAACAGCTGTTCTCAGTAGAACTTACAGCATTGCTTATATTCGTGACAAGGTACCAGCGGAATAAGATATTCCAATTTTAGAACTGATAACATAATGCAAATTCTGATCAATATTTTTTTTTTTATGTATACATACAATCTTAATGTTTATTAGTAGTTAAAATGAAACGGATGTGTCTAAAAGACATATGAATATAATAATATGTGAATGGATTGTATAGATGAAGATAGATATGAAAGAAAAGGGAGACATTGACGACATGATGTTGACAGAACGGAATGGAAGTAGAAAACATGTTGCGCCGACCACAAGACACATGGGCAAGAGCGAGGTGATGTGAAACATTACTTAAAAATCGCATCAAGCTGAAAGCTTAAATAGGTCATGTAATTTGTTGTTTAACACTTACCCGGATAACACACCAAGAATCAAGTTCATGACGAAAAAGTTTCCAAAGATGACCAAGGTCACGAAGTAGATCCACGGCCACGTGTTTCCCTTTACGTTGGAAATCTGAAATACACAGTTGATCCAGTTGTATTTCTATTAGCTCTATATTATACAGAACTTCTAAATAATAATAATGATAATATTATGTAAAACTAAAATAAGAAAGAGCGGTCATTCGGAAAACTTCCCAAAAAGTCCGGCAGCAATGTCAGGTTTTAAAGCAATGCTGATCTTTGGCCCAAGAATAGGCCAGCCCTCTGGTCTCGTAAAGATTAGACGAGTTGCTTAGCAATGTCCCTAAAAACAAGGTGACCCCTCGGACCTCACGGCTCCTCAAACGGCTCAAACATACAATTTCCGAGAAGGTTCAGATCTGTTTTTATTACTTACAGCATACATAATATCAGTCCAGCCTTCCAGAGTGATACACTGGAAGACAGTCAGCATAGCGTAACCGATATTGTCGAAGTTGGTGATGCCGTCGTTAATGCCAGGCCATTCACCCAATCTGCAGACGTAGTCGGTGGGACAATGATAACCCACATCACTACCAGCCTCGCTGTTGCAAGGTTTTGGATCGTCTATTAGTTCACCTGGCAAGAACAAAGTAAATTGTTATTGTTAATCGTCATAAAAAAATAACCGGACCAGTGCGAGTTGGACTCGCCCACCGAGAGTTCCGTACATTTTTGTAGGTACATATCCATACTTCTATACTAATCCATACCTACTACCCATACTTTAATCTACTTAATATTATAAATGCGATTTTTGCGACATAAACGACCATATCTTTTTTCCACGTTAACATAGAGGGTTGATTTCTTTACAGCATCAAGGGACCGTAGACTTGAGTATATGCTTTTAATTTCAACTCGATACCTCCACGTTTTCCCAAGATAAAGGGTCTTGACAGACAGACGGACAACAAAGTGATCCTATAAGGGTTCCGTTTTTTTCTTTTGAGGTACGGAACCCTAAAAACAGATAAGAGTCATCTACTTCCTGCTTTTGTTACAGGAATGAGATAGCAGAAAGATGCTGTGAACCAGATCTGTCTTGGCATCAGTCGTTAGAAAGGGCTTGGTTCTCTGAAATTTGAGCTTTAGGCCGGTGAGATACTTAACTCGATCAGCTGCGGGCTATCCGGCCCGCAGCTGATCGAGTTAAGTGTCTCTCTGAAGGCGTCCAGGCTGCCGAGGCCTTTATTGCTTCGCGAGGTGCTGGCTTGAGAAAGCGTGGGGAAAGGAAGTGGCGTGCTTCGCTCGCAGCGCGTCGCACAGTTGAGAAACTTGCACGCGATGATATCAAATTATGTAAAGAAGAAACACTTACTTGTAGTATTTGAGTTTACGTAACAAGTCTCATGTAATATCCCAGAGAACAGCTCCAAGCCGATGATGGCGTATATGATGATCACAAATAGCACCAGGAAGGCGATATGGAATAGTGGCACCATTGCTTTCATTATGGAATTTAACACAATTTGGAGACCTGGAAATGTTCAAGTAGGGAATTACTAAATGTTCTTGACATGCTTAGCAAAATTATAGCAAACCACTTTTGTGAAAAATTGCTAATAATTTTTGATTGTCAAGTCAAGTTAAATTATTTATTTCAATTCATTCCAAACCATTAAAAGACACTTTTGAACGCCATTTACATTGAAAACAGAATCTAGTTGTTTTTTCCAAAAAGTAGTTTTGTATGGAGAAAAATGGGTAAGAAACTCCATACTTACTCTTTTAAAATATTGTTTGTCAATATTTTGTAAAAATACTGTCGTATTTTGATATTTTATGAACTGTGGTTGTACTGTTAACTAGTGGTTGTTTACTGTTTCAATATTTGTAATTATGTGAACACATATATAACTAGCCGTCATTTCTAGATTTTAATACTTTATGCTTAATATAGGTAGTGGTTTTTATGCAAGGTGTTCACGTATAATTATATAATTTCTGTAAATACAAAATATTGTGAACATTTTCTTTTAAAAGAGTAAGTATGGAGTTTCTTGCCCATTCTTCTCCATACGAAACTACCATTTGGAATGGGCAACTAGATTCAATTTTCCTAATATGACGTTCAAAAGTGCGTTTGAATGGTCTAATTGAAATAAATGATCTGACTTTGACTTTTTAAAAAAATAATTTATTACAATATTAAACTATTTACAGACACTTTTGAATTGTCAAGGAGTCTCTCAGTTAGAAAAGTTGAAACTAGTTGCCCGTTGGAATATTTAAAGGAGGCTATTCGTACTCACTCGGCACTCCCGAAACCAACCGAAGAGGTCTCAGCACCCTAAAGGCTCTCAACGCTTTTACGTCGAATGAATCTTGTGATATATGTTGTAGGGTCATACTTGCTATACTGAAACATAAACAATAACGTGTCAGTATTTTTTTTTATAAATTAGCTATTATTTTTTGTCATATTGCTGGGAAAAGGTCTGCCCTTTCTCCTTCCAAAGAACAATGCTCAAAAATGTATGCACACCGTCCCCACCCTTGCACTTTAAAACCTATGTTAATCGAAGGACCATAGCCATCTTATTATTTTATTGTATGACAGCGAAACCGAAATATCCATCCGAAAAAAGAAACCGGAATCTGCAGTCCCAAGTTGTCGTACAATGTTCTTTGTTATTAAAAATATAGCAAAAAAGGTATCATATATGTGACAGCTAATGATGCTTTTCGTCTTTTACCGAGAAACTTATTACTGTGGAATAATTCAATACTTTCAGTCGGAGTTTTCAAACAACTCTTTGGAATTAAAAAAGTAAAATGAATAATTCTACTCCGAAAATCCTGGATGGTTTTCCATGATGTATTCACGTCGATTTCGATCTCGCATTTGAGTCCGTGAACACGGAATACATCTTTGCCATTATAATTATGACTTAATTTTTTTTATTATACCTTATTGTATTTTTTTAAATAATTGTTTGTAGTCTGTAAATCATCTACCTATTTCTTTCTTTTTCTTTTTTTATCTTTTCTTTTATCTTTTTCCAACTATATTGGGGCCGGCTTCCAGTCTACGCGAATGCAGCTGAATACCAGTGTTTTACATGGAGCGACTGCCTATCAGACCTCCACAACCCAGTTAGCGGGTAATACGATACCCCTTGGTAACACTGGTTCTCATACTTTCTGGTTCCTGACTACGCTTAAAGACTGCTAAAGACCTAAGAATGATAGCCTGGACCAATGGCTTTACGTGCTTTGCGAGGCACGGCGAACTCGGTATGAAATGGATGGTCACCCATCCACAGACCGACCTCGGCAAGCGTAGCTTAACCTTTGACCGATCGATCAATACGGCTTTTACTTAGCCATGAGCTCCTCTTCTATCGTGATTTCTTATTACCTACATAGGTGCTTCTCTTCGATATAACTTTTTTCGAATGGACATTTCAGTTTCGTTGTCATACAATAAAATGGCTTTGGCCCTTCGATTAATATAGGTTTCTAAGTGCTACAAGGTTGGGGACGTTTTGAGCATTGTTCTTTTCTGATGTTGTGCGGTCTCTGTTCACGTTTACCACGTAAATATGATCAGATCGTCACACCACCTTCGTTTCGGTCGGCCTTGGCGGCGATGCCCGCCCAGAGAGTGACCATCTTTGCCCATCTCCCAGTATGAGGACCATGGCTTGTGCTAACTCACCCAATTGTAACTATAGTAAAATCGAGACTGTTCCATGTGTTCCGCAAGTACGCTCCAGGGTGGAACAGGAAACCGTATGCAATGATCTTCATCACGCACTCTCCGGTGAATATCACCATGAATATCCATTCTACATTTTCCTGAAAACAAAAATAAGAACATGACACCTGAAGGTTAATCTAATCCGTTTAAAACCTCAGATTATGAAACAAAAGGCAGATAGACCGCGTGGAACACCGAGAGTGAAGCCAAAAAAGCAAATACAAAATCAAAAGCTAATACCTACAACGCGCCTAGACCATAGTTAAAAAAAAACAAATAAAAATACAAATTCAAAAGCGAATACAATCACGAGATTGTATGTATTCGCTTTTGAATTTGTATTTGCTTTCTAGGCTTCACTTCTAGTCTTCCGTGTGGTTTATCTGCCTTTTATTTCATAATCTGAGTTTAAAACGTTCGAAATCTAGAGCCGTCTGAATCACGTCACCGCACCGCGCAGCTGCCTCAAGAGCGGTCTTATGCCGGCCACATACGTAGCGGTATACCTGAACGGTATACCTAACATCCATAGTGACCACACACGATTCAAGTATGCCTGTGCAGTCTCAGCTCTGCGCCTGTGACAAACCGAAGAAGTCGTGTTGTGCAATAAGTATTTTGTGAAATATGCCACCGGTTCTATCTAAAGTGACACCCACAAATGATGACGTTTTGGCTATTGTTGGTTTGGTGCTAGCTATTAAGAAAAAAGAGAAGTGTAAGAAGAAACGTTCTGTATGGTAGTATTCCCACACCAACCTTTTAAATGAATTAAAATTCGCTCCGAAGGACTGGCACAATTATTTGCCATAGACATGGTAACTTCCTGTATAAATCTATAAACTCTTCAAATTTCTCTCTATTACTGCGGCGTGAATCGACAGACATTTTGGCGCGAAAATAAACACACAAACCGACCGGAGCACTGGCGCGCGTGCGACTGAAGCGTTCCGACACACACGCTCATGCATACTTGCACAAACTAGTTTGCGCAGGTATACAGATCGTAGTTTTGATCTGCCTACCAGACTTGTGCAAGTCAGGAAACTTGTGCAAGTTTTGTCACACACACGCTCCGGTATACTTGCACAAGCCTTCAGTTTCGGTATATATACCGTTCAGGTATACCGCTACGTATGTGGCCGGCATTAGTTAAGTGGTTGGGCTATAAATATGAGTAATCCTTATTTAATGTACGGTGACTTTTATTTCACTGTAGGGGGGTGATAATGCTATTTTTTATATTTCAGGGTTGGCCCGTTGAATAAGCTGTTAACATTTCTGAGGACTACTTACTTACTTTTAATTCACTTGCAATTTTTCAGGGGGTAAACCTGAAAAAATTGCCTGTCAATTAAAAGTCAGCTTGCATCCATAATTTTTTTTTTGTTGCGTTTTTATTTGTCAGGAAAATCGTTAAAAGTTTTTTTAAATCCATCTGAGTTTCGTAATATGAAAATCTAAATTAAAAAAAGATGACGTTTAGTAAATTGCACCCGATCGGGTGCAATTTCGGGTCGCTAGTATAAATGTATAATTGTTCAAAACATACTTACCAATACTCCATTAGTATTATTTGTATCACCTGAAGGATACGGTGTGAAAACTGCTAAAGCTATACAATTTGCAAAAATCGTCGTCAATATCATGTATTCAAATGGTCTGAAATTGATTGGTTAAGAAAATTTATTTATTATTGGTTAAGTATTTGAAATAGAATGATTTCCATTGGAATGACATGGGCATTCCAATGGGCATAAATTGGCCATTGGGCATTTGGCACCTGGGTCTTTGTCGGCCGAGGCCTCATCGAGGCGCGCCGCTCTGGAGTAACGCTCGTAATAACTGCTCAAAAAGCATAAGGTAAAGCGTGTGTACGAGAGGCGCTCCAGACATGAAATTAAGGGCACGGGCGGAGAGACTGCGCGAGAGTAGTTGACAGCTCGAGCAGTCAGTGTACGCCTGGAGACTGCTTAATAGAACGATAAAATTTCACCGCCCGAAGCAGTCGCGACTGCTCGAGTGGTTCCGTGTTTGTGTGTATGTAGAAGACCATAGTTCACTGTGCAGTCGCTGCTTGAAGCAGTTGATAATGACTACTTCCAACTGCCCGTGTATTTCCAGTCTTATAGGTTAAAAAAGAATATTTTGTTCATTGAAAAGGATACTTCCACTCCACAATATCGTAGCATAATTTCCTCAAAGGATTTTTAAGTCCTAAACAAAACAAGCTTCTCTTCGGCTTCTCTGGCTGTGGCTTGCCTCTCGGTCTGGCTTGTTTCCGTGGGGCGGGGGTGGCGGCGGCTTGATTGGGGTCCACCACGCTGTCCGCCCCAGGAGTGGTGGCGCCCGTCGGTTGGGGCTGTTCCGTTGACATTTTTACCTGGGGAGAAGAAAGAAAAGTTTAAGATAAACTGACTAAAATGTCTACTGAGTGAGGAAGCAAGAACAAGGACAACACAAACAGGACAAGGACTTGTGGAAATGTCGGCTCAGAGTAAAATAGCTTTAAATATTAACTAAATATATTTATTTTCAAATAAAGACCTAAAGCCACGTCTTCGACGTCTTATGGCTTACGCTATCTTCCTCGTTTCCTCTCACTCTCTCACTCCCGATACATTCGTCTTTTACACTCACTCTTACATTCCATTTCAAAATAATTAATAATCATAATGTACCCCCACAGCTGGGACATCAACAGTGGATAGTGGTGGTGCCAGAAATTCATCATACATATCTTAGTGTTTTTTTTAAAGCACCTAAATAAAGCTGCGTGCCATTAAAAGCGCCTTTTAATGGTCTTATTGGAATAAATAATTTGACTTTGACTTTGACATTCAAAAACTATCGACACCATATTATATTGTTTAAGATAAATCTCGCAGAATATTTTATAAAACCAGCATCTAAATAGACACAACAATTTTCAGGAACGAGATGAATTCCATTAGCTTACAAGACATACGAAAACAGAAAAATGTTATCCAAACCCGCTTTAACGTCCGCCAATTCTTAATGCTCAGTTTATGACATTTATCGTCGTAAACTCGATGTACGTCGGTTCGTAAACCTGACGCCATTTCAACAATATTATTAGCAAGCCAAGATGGATGCATTCATGTTGGATGCCCTTCTGATGAACGAAAGCATGGCGCTGCAAATTACTGATGTTTGTGATGAATGGTTGTTTGTGTATGTGAGTTTATATATTACTATCTTTTATCCGCGACTTCGTCCGCGTGAATTTTCTCAAGGATCCCTGATTTTTTACAAGCTTTTATTTAACTTGCACGGTCCGTATGTACCTAAGTTGTAGCTTCAAAATTTGCAAACCATTTTTCGACCGTTTCTAGGTCCAATTGAGCTGAAATTTTGGAAGCACCTTTAGTTCTGATGACCAATACTCAATTCAATATTGTAATAGATTGGCCGCCGCTCCAAGATGGCGGATTACATATTTTTTCTCAACCCCCTTAATATGGATATCAAATGAAAGTTTGAAGAGTAGAAAACGATAAAGTAGTACTGTAACATTACAATAAATTCAATATGGCCGCCGCTCCTTCAGAAAAATGATCAGCAAAAAGTTGTTAGATTAGGTTAGATCTGATATTACATCTATAAGACTAAAAAAGGAAAAAATAAAATAAAAATAAAAAAAACATTTATAAAAACAAGCTTTTGACTTAAAAAATTAAGAATAACACGTACTAAAAAGAAAAACTTGAGGCACTGATGTACGCTGTCCGTTATACATTGTGTACTACACAATATCAATGCACCAAGCTTTTCTTTTTAGGTTGTGTTATTTATAATTTTTAGGGTTCCGTACCTCAAAAGAAAAAAACGGAACCCTTAAAGGATCACTTTGTTGTCCGTCTGTCTGTCTGTCTGTCAAGACCCTTTATCTCGGGAACGCGTAGAGGTATCAAGTTGAAATTAAAACCATATACTTAGGTCCATGGTCTCTTGAAGCTGTGAAAAAATCAAACTTCTATGTTAACGTGAAAAAGATACGGCCGTTTATGGCGCAAAAAATGTACATTTCGACACTCTTAGGAGAGTGTCTTCGATTCGTGACAAAATCTTCATGTTTTTGCGTTTTGCCCAAAGCAATATCGTAATGATGTGAGCAGATTATTTAAAGACAATAACAGTTTTAGAAAGATTAAGTCTTGATTTAGGGAGCTACAGAGTAAAATTGTAATTTTTAATTATGGTTTTTTAAAGCGAAGACAATCCTTTCATAGCGTTTTACGAAAATAGACGTCAGAGTTAACTTTCAGGACGAGTACAACTATTACAGTATGCCAAAATATAACGTTTTATGCGTTTTTCCAACAGGATATACAGTCTTAAAGTGTATTACAGAGCCAAAATTACGAAAATATTACTATTATGTATTAAAAAACAATGTTGAAACAGTACAAAATCGGTTCACTTTAACAATTTGTTGTCACCAGTTTTTGAATAACACAGCTGATATATTTATTTTATGAAAATATAGGTTATGTTTAATATACAGAATATTTTTCAGCCCGTTATATGAACTCATTTAATTTAGACAATTATTTTAAAAACCACTGTAAAACATCGCGCGCTGTCGTTTGCCGATCAATTTCAATGATTCGTGCTTATTTCGTGCGTATTTTTTTTTCTGATGCACACAAACAGACTATTGTATTGTATTGTATTGTCAATGCTGCTACGCCGTTCTAGCAATCGTTTTGATTTTGAGTTGCACTAAATCGAATACGCGTCCTTAAGGGAATCAAAATTTATAAGGTACTCTCCGTTGACCTAGAATTATGTTTGTACGGAACCCTCGGTGAGCGAGTCCGACTCGCACTTGTCCGGTTTTTAGGTTAAAAGCTTGTTTTTAAAAAAGTTTTTTTTTTTATTTCAATGATAAATATAGCTTATGTTACTCAGAGATAATGTAGCATTCTAATGGTAAAAGAGTTTTTCAAATCATACTAGCAGTTTTTTGAGTTTGTTCGTTACAAACAAAGAAAAATAAAAAACTTTCCTCTTTATTATATTAGTGTAGATTTTTGTAAACGCATCCACGAAATTCCAAGAGTGAGGCAACGTTTTCTGGTTATTTCTGGTGGATAATATTGACCTTAGTTCTAAGACCTACATCTCAATGATTTGAAAGCGTTAAAATTAATCCATTATCCAGAAGAAGAAAAAAATCGGAACATGGGAGAACGGAACGGATTCGTGTTCATACAATCTTGGACCTGGTGGAAAAAATATGAAAGTGATGTCAATTAATAGGTCAGATATTATCAACGGGGTGTTGGGTTAGAAGTTTAAATAAAAGTGGAATAGTTGGGTTTTTTTTTCATTTGTATTTCTTGATACGCTCTTCGAGTCAAAGCTCCACAGTCTTGAGCATCGACGCCGAGTTGCTGGCCTATCGGTTTTCTATCGGTTGCATTTTGGGGAGTGTGCGACGGAATTGCATAATTTAATTCCGCCGACCCCGTTCTATCATCGGACCACGAGATGTACGGCGATGCGCCACCGGTACATGGTGGACATCCCACCAACACACACACAAAACGTTTTGGGAACACATTCATAGTGCGTACTTCTAAGGAGTGGAATTCCCTGCCTGAGTCTGTGTTCCTGATATCTACAACCCGGGAGTCTTTAAGTCAAGAGTGAATAGGTTACTTCTAGCACAGAATACTTAATAGTACTACGTACAGAAGGGACACTCCCTTCCCCGCGCTATATCAGATACCGCACCTCACCCCGCACTTAGAGGTGCTAATCGCCGACTCTTTAGCCAGGGCGCTCAAAATCGTAAGAACTGCAGCGCTGTAGGTACTGCGGACACAAAAACACAATTTTGCGATTTATTTCGTTTTAAGTTTTATTTATTAGTTTTAATCTCGATGATTCATTTATTTTCCAAGTTTTCGTCGTTTTATAATAATACAATTAAAACTTCCGTAATAATAACATACCAACATTACCAGCTATTAATATTGCTCTCTCTCTTTATTGTCTTTATTGTCTCTCTTTCACGTTCTATTCATTCTTGGAATTGAAAAGTAGTAGGTACCCTACGCACTAACTTTGTCGCGTCGCCCCATTGCGTTGCCGCGTAATGGTGCGGGTCCATATTTTGTAATTAGGTACCTTAATTTACCATTATTGATGAATAAATATACCTCTTTACATAATAAATAGTATAATATTACTTTTATGTCATTACAAATCCGAGTATTCAAAATCAAATATCATTTATTTTATTTCTTTAAGAAATAAATAATTGAACACTCGCTCGGACAAGATCATTTCATAATAATGCTCGAAACGTTCGGGTAGTGCCGTCGTCGTTCGGTTCGCCCGACGCAAAGCGCTGCACTTTTCGCGCCATTTTGTACGCTACCACGACATCCAACTGATTCGACCCTACTAAAATTCACGCACACATTTGCACGTGTACAGACGTCATTTGGTTTTGTAGTAGTAATAGGTAATTATTTTGCAAGTTTTGTATGAAGTGTCCGAGGTGTGCTTATAAGCAAGCGTGCTCCATCTTAGACCGCATCATCGCTTCCCATCAGGTGAGATAGTGGTCAAACGTATGCCTATCAAATGATAAAAAAAAGAATGGAGGGGCATGCCGTGACTCTTACCGGCTAAAACCACCGCGGTGTTCCACCTCTAACTATGGCCGGGGGTGCGGGATTCGCATAAGCATTCACTACTCCCCCGTATCCGTAGCCCCGTAGCCGTGTGGTGCCGGTCGCGAATAGCACTACCCCATTTCTACCCGTGGGTGTCGTAGAAGGCGACGGAGGGATATTGACCAAAGGATGGGCAGCAGCGTCCTTATGAGTACCATAACACCTACTACGATCGCCAACATGCATCGGCCTAGCATGGCGGTTATGGCTGTACCCCCCATTGGGAGAGACTTATGCCCAGCAGTGGACGTCTAAAGGTTGACTTGATGATGATGATGACTCCGCCGAAAGGCCTTGACCCGGTGTTCCTCAGCGGGTCCTACTTTAAGGTTGAGGGTTCTCAACTGGGCACGAGCAACTACCAACGTGACTTTTTCAATTACATTAATAAATAAATAAATAAAATTTATTTATTTCAGGCAAATCAACATTGTTCACATACACCCATACATTTCAGTTCATACAATTATTTATTTATTAATTTATTACTGATATTTGAATTATTGTTATATAAAATTCATTAATTAAATTAGAATAAATTGTTAAATATTTTTTTAAATTGTTAAATTAGTCAGTTAATGTACTTTCTATTTTGTTTCAGTTTGCTTTACAAAATCGAAAGAAGTACCAGGTTTGTTTAACCATATTATTTCAACTTATTATATTCAGGTCCAGAAATACCCGTATCTTATTAAGATTAAACCTGTTAGATGGATACATGTTTTCATGAATAAATGTCTAGATGAAAGCATATCATTCTTTTTCTCAATAATTGGATGTGTGGATCGATGTTTTGACGGGTAATCTGACTGATGGTGTATGTATACCATAGATATTCGATGTATACATATGTATAGGTATTACCGAACATGATGTTGTGATAGCAGACAGATGATCAAATAGAAATCAGGGAGAATGCTAATCAATCACACACATCCATCCACAAGAAAATCCAGAATTCGCGAATGAACTTGCCAAACAGTTCTGAACTACTAAAACGAAAACATGAAAATTGCTCCTGTTTGTCGAAATAATTATTACAAAATTTGGATTTTTAAAGCTGGCTTATTTTTAAAGCTAACTTATTTTTAGAGCTAACTTATTTTTAAAGCCGACTTAGTTTAAAAGATGACTTATTTTAAGTTTTACTTATATTTTAAATTTGACATCTCAAGCTGACTTATTTTTAAAGCTGACTTATTTTTAAAGCTAACTTATTTTTAAAGCCGACTTAGTTTTAAAGGTGACTTATTTTAAGTTTTACTTATATTTTAAATTTGACATCTCTAAAGCTGACTTATTTTTGAAGCTGACTTATTTTTAAAGCCGACTTAGTTTTAAAGATGACTTATTTTAAGTTTTACTTATATTTTAAATTTGACATCTCTAAAGCTGACTTATTTTTAAAGCTGACTTATTTTGAAAGCTGACTTATTTTTAGAGCTAACTTATTTTTAAAGCCGACTTAGTTTAAAAGATGACTTATTTTAAGTTTTACTTATATTTTAAATTTGACATCTCTAAAGCTGACTTATTTTTAAAGCTGACTTATTTTTAAAGCTAACTTATTTTTAAAGCCGACTTAGTTTTAAAGATGACTTATTTTAAGTTTTACTTATATTTTAAATTTGACATCTCTAAAGCTGACTTATTTTTGAAGCTGACTTATTTTTAAAGCCGACTTATTTTTAAACCTGACTTATTTTATTTGACGGCACGGTTGGCGCAGTGGCTAAACGATTGACTGATGCGCTGCGTGTTGCGGGTTCGATTCCCGCACGAAACAAATATTTGTATGGCCTACAGGTAGCTGTTGCTTGTGTTTGTGTGTTTATATATTTGCCCACGGTACAAAAAAAAATGCTAGAGAAAAGATAAAATGGAGAAAATAAGCTAATAAATTTTAAATCTATTCTAAGTTTGAGTTTGCGAATTGCGACATAATTATGTACAACATTGAACTGTGATTAATGGATATTGGCATATTTAGTTTGACGTAATGAATACAATCGAGGTCGAAAAACTACGCTGAAGTTGAAGTGCATCGGCCACGTCTGCAGACGGACAATCGGTAGATGGGGCAGACACGCTTTAGAATGGAGACCGCGTTTGGGCAAGCGTAGTGTGGGACGCCCTGTGGCACGATGGACCGACGATTTGACGAAGGTGGCTGGCAGTGGATGGATGTGGACTGCCCAAGACCGGGTTGGTTGGCGATCTCTGGGGGAGGCCTACGTTCAGCAATGGACGGCAATAGGCTATTGATGAATGCCGTTTGGTACCGGCCGCGAATAGCATCACCCCATTCCACCCGTAGGTGTCGTAGAAACCGACAGAGGGATATTCAACAGAGCGTGGGCAGCAGCGTCCTTCTGAATAGGTACCATAACATACTGCGATCGCCAACATACATCGGTCAAGCAGGCGATGACTGCTGAACCCTCCCCTTGGAGGAGACCTAGTATGCCTAGCAGTGGGCATCTAAAGGTTGACATAATGATGATGACGAATGAATTGAATTATTGAGACATTTCGGGTTGGCTCATGGGAGAATAAAGCACAATTATAAAGACGAAATCAAGGCAAGATGTACAATATAAATATAGAGAATTCATAAAGGGGTGTGTTCGTATATCTTGAGACTGGAATAGCCTCGAGGACACGCCCACTATGACGTCAGACGCCAGTCATATATCGTCTATCGTTTGCCAGACACACAGCGCATGTGTTGTATGTTTTATTATAACTGTTCTGTATCAGACTGATACCGTACAGACGCAGTTGGCCACAGCCAGCAATCATTATCAACTTAGCCTTACTGCAACTATATTCAAACTCAAACTAAAAATCCTTTCATCATTCATCATTTCAGCCGAAAGACGTCCACTGCTGGACGTAGGCCTCTTTCAAAATGGGGAGTTTTGCCATAATCGCCACGCTTGGCAGGCGGGTTGGCGATCGCAGTATGGTTGTTACAAAGGCACAGAGAACGCTGCTGCCCATTCTCACGTCACGTCAAAATCATTTATTTCAAATAAACCATTTACTGGTACTTTTGAATTGTCAGAGTCAGTCAGTCAGAAAGTTGAAGCTAGTTGCTCGTTCCAAACAGTAGATTTCTATGGAGAAGAACGAGCAAGAAACTCCATAAACTCTCTTTTAAAATCAATAATATGTCACAAATTTCGGTTACATCATTCATATTGAATCTAGGGTAGGTACAATGTGAGAACAATGTAACAAATTGTGTACGTTAAAAGAGGTCTAGATAAAAATATAATAATAAAAAAAAATATCTATAATAAACAATTCAAAATAATTTTTAGAATAACCGATGCAACTAAGAGATGAACAGTCCCATTGGATTCGGCTTTCAGTCATATCAGATGCTGAGTGTCAGCATTAAACCATTAAAAAAGAAACAGATGTCCATAATCAAGGACCACAGGTAATAAAAAGCATCCTACAGAGCGCCTCAGCACTTAACTAGCACATTGTCATAAAAACAATAGTATAGACAAACGACGGATCAATCCGTGTCAATCAAATACGTAGTAAGTACACAATAATATACCAAAATAACCGTTTTATTGGTCGTAAAGCGGGTCCTGAAATAGTAAGAAATATAAGCTCGATAAACTTCAGATGTAGACGCACTTATCTTCAGTTTTTCCACGTGATAAACTAGCTTTAAGGGATAAAAAGAGGCAATACTAGTATTTTTAAAAGTATTTGCAATATAATCCAAGTTTTGATCTGCCAAAAGCATCGATATATATGTACTACGCACATATATTTCTATGGCCAAAAGTATCTCTTTTAATTTATCTTTATTATTGATATTAATTGTCGCCGAGACGACATTGTGACTACATTTTAAGCGTTAATATATTAATCTCGGATAACTTGTTTACTCGATGCATTATGGCTGCAGGTATAGTGATTTGCTCTCGAATAGATGGTCATTCCGGGAGTAAAATTTGGTAAAACGAAAACTTCTCTAACTCTAGAGTAATGAGTATGTAATATGTTTTCTTTTTCTATTCCGTCATGTTTGTCAACTGTCTTCAAGGTTCACTGACTCCCTTTTCATTCATATCATTCTTCACTTCACACAGTGGATCCATCTTGTCTTTGGCCTCTCCCTCTCCATCCATCCATTTATAACTTTTTTAGTCACATGCGTTTCATCTCTTCTTTTCAAGAGACAAGTGGAGACATAGAGTGAGAGAGAGATTTATTTTCCGCACACATTGATCAAGATGAAAACATTTTCATCCCACCATCTCGGAAAGAGTATTTTTAATCTTCAATATCTGAGTGGAAAAGCCGTTTTTATTCTCTAGAGGATAAAGTAAATTTATCTTCAATATCTGAGTGGAAAAGCCGTTTTTATTCTCTAGAGGATAAAGTAAATTGAATTTAGAACATCGTGTGCACTAAGTTTGTGAATTAAAAAAAAACATTAAACCTATTTACTGCTACCTCTATGGTGCCGAATATATCATACAACTTTTTTTTAATTTGTTAAAAACTCAGACTTTGTAAACGTTTTTTTTTTGCATTTAGTCATTTCCTCGCTGAGGTGGAATGAAAAGTTACGTGTTGCACTCGAGTGCAAAGATTTTTCACCTCGTGCTCTTTTGATTCCCTCGCTAACGCTCAGGATTCTAATTTTGAATCCTTCGCTTGCTCGGTCATCAAAATTGAACACGCGGTTAAAAAGCAACTTTGCACTCTTGTATAACAAATAACTATTTCACAATAAGCCTGTTTGAGTATTTAGCCAGGTCAATGCCTTAACCATTTACAAAAGTACTTAATTAATTAAAATGGTTTGTCTATTTCTTGGTAAGTGATCACATGTCTACCTATCACAATGATTACTTTGGTAAACGTTTTATCCTCAATATCGTTAAAACATTTACTATGTTCATCTGTTCTAAGTACCTACTTCAATTACGCGAAGTCATCCATTACTTTATAACTAATACCTTGAAATGTGCACTTTTAGGTAAGGGTACACAGAACATAACAAGCTTGCGTTTTTGAAGTCTTGAGTTGAGGTTTAGATGCACACACATGCCTACGTCGCAAGGAAATGGCCCCACCGACTCAAGTTATAACCGACTGGAGGAAAGTAAGCGAAAGCCTACAATCCACCACGTCGCCCGACTTGGACGCCATACCCGACCACTTGGTGACAGTCGCAGACACGACGGCCGCGATCGACTCGTTCACAAGTCACGTGCAATCTGTCTTGAACGATTGTTCAAGGGAGGTTCCGGCGATGAGTGATCATCGCTGGAAACTACCAGATGATGTGCGTGAATTGTTGACCGAGAAGAACGCTGCTGTCCGTGCATATAGCGCCTTCCCCTGCGATGCGAACAAAGCCCACATGCGTTCCTTACAGCGTGCTGTAAAGGAACGCATTGCGGAGTGGCGCTCAAACCATTGGGACAAGACGCTTAGCGAACTCGAGCCCACGCACCTAGCCTTCTGGCAGTTGCAGAGGTCACTTCGTTCCTCTAATGAGGCCTCCATGCCCCCCCTAGTTCGACCCGACAAAACCGTCGCTTTCGATAACGACGAAAAGGCCGAGTGCCTAGCCGACAGCCTTGAGTCACAATGCTCTCCTAGTTCCCTACCAGTAGACCAAGCGCACCTCTCCATGGTCGATGCTGAAGTTGAACGTAGAGCCTCCCTTCCCCTCGTCGAAGACCCTGATTATCCTCTGCCTCCCGTCACCCCTGACGAAGTGCAGGATATTATCATGAGGCTGAAACCCCGCAAAGCCCCTGGCTCTGATCGCATCACCAATAAGGTGTTCAAACTCCTACCCGCCGCCCTGATAATGCTAATGACCGCCATCTTCAATGGCGCTCTAAGCAACAACATTTTTCCTCAGGCATGGAAAGAAGCCACTGTTATCGGCATTCCGAAACCAGGCAAACCCAAGTCTGACCCCTCCAGTTATCGCCCCATTAGTTTACTCAACACCCTCAGCAAAATTTACGAGAGACTTATTTATAAGCGTCTCAAAGATTATGTCGAAGCTAAGAGTCTCATTCCCGACGAGCAATTCGGCTTTCGTACCGAACACAGCTGCGTCCAACAGGTCCACCGCATCGTCGAGCATGTAAGCGTTGGGTTCCAACGCGGCTTGAAGACCGGTGCGCTCTTCTTCGATATAGCAAAGGTATTCGACAAAGTCTGGCACAATGGCTTAATATACAAGCTATACCTACTGGGTGTGCCAGATCGTCTCGTACTGATCTTACGAGACTTTCTGTCGAATCGCACCTTTCCATGGCGTCGAAGGGGCACTCTCGTCTCCACGTCCCATACGTGCTGGAGTCCTCCAGGGCTCCGTGGTCTCCCCTCTCATTTTCACGCTGTTCACCAGTGACATTCCAAAGAACAGACAGGCTCATTTGGCTTTATTCGCCGATGACACGGCCATTTATTGCACTGGTTCCAACCCAGTCCGCATAGCCCGCATCCTCCAAGACTCCGCAAACGCACTAGGCGCTTGGTTCCGGAGATGGAGAATCACAGTCAACCCCGCTAAGAGTCAGGCAGTGCTGTTTTCCAAACCGCGCATCAACCCCTCCTTTCCCAGTCCGATATCCATGTTCGGCGAGCCTATCCCTTGGGAGAAGCAAGCCAAATACCTAGGAGTTATTCTCGACCGCCACATAACCTTCGCGGAGCACATAAAGCAGGTGCGTTCGCGCGCCGCTTTCGCTCAAGGTAGACTTCACTGTATGTTGAATGCACGTAGCAAATTGTCACTCAAGTGCAAATTGCGTACCTACACCGCGTGCATTCGTCCCATCATGACCTACGTCTGTGCTGTATTCGCACACGTAAAGGCATACCGTCTTCACAGACGCAAACCCTGCAAAACCGTTTCTTGCGAAAAATAACGGGCGCCCCGTTCTATGTTCGCAACGAGAACCTTCATCTCGATCATAAACACCCGACCATCCGTCAGTTCATGAAGCGCGCTTGCAAGCGCTTCTTCGATCAAGCGGAGAAACACCGCAACCCGCTCGTCGTAGCGGCCGCCCGATATACCCCTTCCCGTATTAGCAGGACCCGTCGTCACGTCACGTCCTGTCCGATCCAGATGACGCTATTACCCTCCTTCAAGAAAGAAATAGGGCCACTAGCACATTAGTTAAACACAGATACAAATTACCGTCATTCCGACCTCGCCGCCGAGGTCCCTCGCGACGACCCCGTAACGCCCCCCCCCTCCCCCCCCCCCGACCCTTGCTAGCGCCAGCCCGCGTCGCTGAGCCCTTAGCTTTAAAATAGCCCCTAATTAATGGAGACCCGATCCAGCCTGTCCCTTTGCTGCCCTCTCTCAGTGGCGACCTAAGCCGAGGCTCGTACCCCACAGGGGGTGCCCTTAGCGTAGTCACTTAGTTTATAAGTTTTTGCCCTGGCTGGAGGCCCTAAAAGTCACTTTTAAGGCACCACAGTATTGTCCGGTTAAGCAGTAACCAACCCTCAGGTTGAACTGCGAGATGCCATACAGAAAAAAAAAAAAAAAAAAAGCAAGGAAATGGTATAACTAGTGTGGCACGACAGATGTTACAAAACAACTCCGTTAAGTCATTTCCCTAAAGTAATTGAGTGATTTTATCAAATTCCTAACTTTTTTCTCGTGAAATGATGAAATAATCAAGTCAGAACTCGTTTCTCTATCACATTATGATTCTTCTTCTTGTTCATTATTTGAGACGTCTCCCATCTTCCTCATATCCCTATGACTGACGGTCGTGACCACATGTGGTCAATGTATTGTCCACCATCACTCTCCATGCTGGTCGGTTTTCGGGCATGTTTGACGGGTGTTTTTTTTTTCTCACCTGATGGGAAGTGATGATACGATCTAAGATGGAGCACGCTTGCCTAGAAGTAACCTATTCACTCTTGACTTAAAAACTCCCAGGTTGTAGCTATCAGGAAACACAAACTCAAGCAGGGAAATTGGAAATTTCCTTACAGACGTTTTTCACCACATCTGACCATCGGGTTGGTGATCTGCCACGGTCCCTTTTTCCAAACGTGACATCGTGGCATCTACCTGACAAACTACAATAAGCTTCTCTAAATTATCAGGCAGGCGAAAAAAAGCAGTTCACACATAGGTCCACGTGCAAGTTCTAACAAGAAACGGAAGATTCTCAACGTATCTCCACCGCTTTCATCTCAAAGACAGTCCTTTCTGCGTCTGACCCTAGCTTCAATGAAACAATCTGGCACCTTCCTTGCCACGTTTCCAAAGTACGGGTTCCGGAGACGTTTCATGAAGCCATCTTCATAGATGAGATTTTACTTTCAGTTCGTTCAGAACCGAAGAGTTTGTGCGGTACGTCGTCCTGGGGTGTGATTCTGTAAGACCTCACTCTAAACTTCGAATCTGAATCCGCTGTGAGTTTCTTGACTGGCATTCTAAAAACTCGGTTGATAATTCGAACTTACACTAGCGCCACCCTTGCGAGCGTGTCAGCGAGTTGAACTAAATTGACAGAGAGATTTTGACAGATAAAGTATGAGATGACGTAAGAAGTGGCATTCTGTAAGGTAATTTCCCCGTCACTTCGACACTCACTTCGCACTCGAACCCGATTCAAAGTGTCCAATATATCAAGGTCATTTTGAACCTTATGCGAAGTGTGAGTGAATAGCGATGTGAGATGCGAGTTGTTGTTCGAATTTTAGAGAATTGACCTACAGGGCATCAGCACCACATATCTAAGGCAGATGCCATACGGGAGTTCTCTGTAGGTTGCGTTTTCGCTGGGTCGAATGACCGGTGACGCTCCGTCATTTTACACTATGTAGAACGACGGAGAAGAAAGAGGAAATAAACTTTAGGAACACTTTTATAATCAATAAAATATGAAGTACCTACCTACAAAAGGTTACATCATTCATATTGAACCTACGGATACAAAGACATTGTATACGTAGATTCAATAACAATGTAACAAGTCGTGCACATTAAAAGAGGTCTAGAGCATTGAACTAGTTTGACGTAGGTAATTCATTTCATTATTATAGATTGACGACACGGTTGGCGCAGTGGCTGAGCGATCGACTGCTGCGCAGCGTGTTGCGAGTTCGATTCCCGCCCAGGGTAAACATTTGTGTGATGAGCACTTGTGTTTGCTTTGTGTCTGGGTGTTGTTTATCTATATTATATGTATGTATTTACAAGAAAAAATGTATTTGTGTATGTATATCAGCTGTCTGACACCCATAGTACAGGGTCTCCCTAGTTTGGGGTCAGATGGCCGTGTGTGAAATGTCCCAGGATATTATTATTATTATTGTGGCGGTGCCCATTTTGACAGTCCTATACTCAAATCATCATCATCTGCCTAGCCTTTTCCCAACTATATTGGGGTCGTCTTCCAATCTAACCGGATGCAGCTGATTACCAGTCTTTTACATGGAGAGACTGCTTATCGGACCTCCACAACCCAGTTACTGGGTAACACGAAACTCCTTGGTAAGACTGGTTGCCAGAATTTATGGCTTCTGACTACCCATAACGACTGCCATAGATCTACACATGACAGCCGGGACCAACGGCTTTACGTGCTTTCCGAGGCACGAAGGAAACTCGGTATGATAGGGATGGCCACCCATCCACAGCCCGACCGCGGCTAGCGTAGCTTAACCTTTGGCTAATCGATCTGTACGGCTTTAGCTTAGCCACGAGCTCCTATACTAGTCCTATTCTCAAATAATAAAGATAGATTACGTAACGACCATAATCTATTTCCTACGAGAGTCAGGTAAGCTTAAAAGAAAACCAGTGAGTATCGATCAAAACAAAATTAAACGAAATCATTCTCGTTACAGTATCTAACTCTTAACTTATACTCATTTTATTCTCAACATCTTGGCACGATGCCACTAAAAGTTTAAATTTAATTGCCGACTAGCTATCCGTCATTTTTATTCGCGATCATCTGAAATCATAGTGTTGAAGTTTATTTAGATAAGACGCATATGTAATGTCGGAAGTTCCGTAGAAGTTTTGAAGATCTGAAGTGTGATGTATAAAGGATAAAGATAATATTTGCGTAGATACTTTAGATTTATGAAGTCTCCTTAAGAAAGTTAGAGGCCAATCGTACTAACTTTTAAAAATGCTGGCATTCAAATCTCAAGTTCGGCAAAAATACCTCTAATTCAGCCATTTTCGACAAGATTTTGACATTAATCGCTGAGATGACATTGCATTTAGTCTTTGGTCTAGTCCGACTAGTCTTCTGCTGGTTAGTTAAGTAGTTTAATTGTGAATCTACCCTGTGTGGCCCCGGGTTGTAGAATAGGCCACCCCATTTCCTCCTGTGGCTGTAGGCGACTAAAGGATAGTAGACGGAATGTGAGGTGACAACATCTTTCTCATCCGTTTTGTCTCCGGTACCCGATACCTTGCCGTGTGGTACCGGAAGCAAACACCACCTCATTTCTACCCATGGGTGTCGTAGAAGGCGACAGAGGGATATTATTCAGAGGATGGGTAGCAGCATCCTTGTGACTACCATAACACCTACTGCGATCGCCAATACGCATCGGCCAAACTCAAACTCAAACTCAAACTCAAAATCATTTATTTCAATTAAACCATTTACAGGTACTTTTGAATTGTCAGAGTCAGTCAGTCAGAAAGTTGAAGCTAGTTGCTCGTTCCAAACAGTAGGTTTCTATGGAGAAGAACGAGCAAGAAACTCCATGAACACTCTTTTAAAATCAGTTAAATTTTACAAATTTAGGTTACATCATTCATGTTGAATCTAAGGGTACAATGTGAGAACAATGTAACACGTCTTGCATGTTAAAAGAGGTCTAGAGAAAAATATAGTTATAATAACAATTCAAACCAAAATTTAAAATAACCGAGGCAGCTAAGAGATGACCAGTCCCAACCGACGGCGTCCGTTCACGAACATGACGCATGGATCGGCACCATTTAGCTCAACCATTTTGAAGGGAACCGAATGATCCAACACATGCGCCACCGGCAGCGAGACATTCAAGTGAGCATGACTCTCCCAACCGCCAGGGCATATTCAAGTCAATGAGAGGTATACCTCGTAAATGGTAGCTTTAAAGAACATAGTGCTCACATGTATGTGCTACGAAAAATTATATAATACTAACACATTGAGTTTATACAATGCAAAGATAATATAGATCTACATCTTCAGCAGCTCCAAAAATTGTTACAAATGCTAATCAATTAATCTATGAACCCTTATGGCTGTGGAGCTAGACCAGCATCCAGCCAAGCATTTTTATCAGTGATATAATCACTCAACTTATAATATGCTCGGTTGCATAGCGTGCGTTTAATACAAGACTTAAATTTTGTCTCATTTAGTTGAACAATGTGGGGAGGTATTTTATTGTAACACTTTAAACAGTACCCCATGAAAGACGAATCTACTTTAGCCAGTCTGAAACCTGGTTGAACTAGTTGGTCCCTATTTCTAGTATTATAATTATGTCTGTCACCTCTTTTATCAAAAAGATGCAGATTTTTTCTAGCGTACATGATGTTTTCATAGATGTATTGACAAGGCACCGTCATTATGTTAATTTCCTTAAACAGTTCCCTTAGAGAATCGCGCATACGCAGATTGTAAATGGCTCTGATGGCTCTTTTCTGCAGAATAAAAATAGAATCGATGTCTGCAGCTCTTCCCCACAATAAAATACCGTAAGACATAATACTATGAAAGTAACTAAAATAGACCAGTCTCGCGGTATCCACATCAGTAAATTGCCGGATCTTTCTGACAGCATATGCTGCCGAACTTAGCCGTCCTGCGAGAGATGTTAAATGAGGACCCCATTGTAGCCTTGAGTCGAGCGTCAATCCCAGAAAAACGGTTTTATCGACGAATTCCAGTTTCTCTTTATTCAATACTATGTCACACTCACTATTTTTGACATTTGGCAAAGCAAATCTGATGCACTTAGTTTTATTTCCATTTAATACTAAATTGTTAGCCGTGAACCACTTTTGTACCTCCAGTAAGGCGTTATTTACGATGTCAAGATTTTGAGCCCGTCTATTTATTTTAAAAATTAATGACGTGTCATCGGCAAATAACACCATTTGTGGTTGGTTTTTGAATAACCGGGGAAGATCATTAATATAAACTAAAAAGAGGAAAGGACCTAAAATTGAGCCTTGTGGAACTCCCATTTGTACTTTTAAACCATGTGAATTCACCCCGTTTATTTGAACTTGCTGCTGTCTATCATTTAAATAAGATTTCACTAAACTAAGCGCAAGTTTACCTAGTCCGTAATGCTCAAGTTTCAGAATTAATGTCTCGTGATTTACGCAATCAAATGCCTTGGAGAGGTCACAAAAGATTCCTATGGCATCTTGTGCCTCTTCCCACGCAGTAAATATGTGTTTTAATAAAGTGACACCGGCGTCAGTCGTACAACGCCCTTTGGTGAAACCATACTGTTGATCGTGTAATATGCCATTTGTGTTAAAATGAGCAAGCATCTGATTAAGCATAATCTTTTCAAAAACCTTGCTGAAAGCCGGCAACACGGACACGGGTCTATAAATGTTAGTATCTTTACTATCCCCGGATTTGAAAAGAGGTATGACCTTACTAAATTTCATTAAATCTGGGAAAACACCTTGGTCTACGCACATATTAAATATTAAAGCCAAATAAGGTGCTATTGTTTCTATTATAGATGTACAAACTTTAATAGACATACCCCACAGATCTTCAGTAAATTTTATTTTGATTTGCCGAAAAGCTTTTAAAACGGTCATGGGGTCAATATGTTTAAATTGAAATTCTACCGGGCAGCCTGGAACGTTCGCTTTTAATAACGCAATTGAATCGTCAGGTGAGGAATTCAAAGCTTCCGTGGTTTTGATTGGTATGCTAGTAAAGAAATTTACAAATTCACGAGCTACTTCTATGTTAGAGCTTACGGGACCATGTGATGTCTCCAATGTATATTCCGCGTTACGAACTTTTTTCTTGCTAGTTTCGTTATTTATAACTTTCCAAACTGTCTTTATTTTATCGTCTGCCGATTTGATCTTGTTACTAATGTATAGCGCTTTCGCTACCTTGCAAGTATTTCTAAAAGTTTTAGAATAAGTAGCAACATACTTGTTGAAAGTTTCCGTGTTAATGTAAGGCTTAAGGCCATACAGCTCAAACAGTCTTTCTCTACTTTTTCTAATACCCTTAGTTGCCCAGTCACTAAATATAAACTTAGGGCTAATACATTTCGCCTTTTTTTCAAAATTTTTATTGAATTCAGTTTCGACCACAGAAAATAAATCATTATACAATTTATTTGCATCGTTGTTATAGTGGTCCAGAGTATTTAACTTATTATTTAGAGTTTTATTAAATTTATTTAATTTACCAGTTGTTATAGGTCTAAATTGTATTTGTACTTTTGTCGTAGGCATTTTGAACATAAATGTTACCGTTTGACCGCTATGATCCGATGGTAAATAATTAACAATAGCTTTATCTACATAGTCGCAATCGCAGAAAATGTTATCGATGCAGGTAGCAGTAGTTGGAGTTACCCTAGTAGGCTCCATGAAAACATTCGACAAATTAAATGATTTAAAAAGGCTTAATAATCGACTACTATTCAAATTATTTTCTAAAACATTAATATTAAAATCACCACAAATAATTGCGGGTTTGCTACACGTTGCAAGTTTCGCTAATACATCTTCCATTACAGACTCAAATAAAGAATAGTTTTGGTAGCTTGGGGGTCTGTACACGCACACTATGATATGCTCATCCAGCTCGACACAGGAAAGTTCGATGCAATGTTCAACCGATAGGCCAACTATGTCATTTCTTTCTTTATATTTTAAACAATCTTTTAATAAGATCAATGAGCCTCCACGCGACATAGCTTTGCGATTAAAACAACTGCCCACACTATAGTTTTCATAGTTAATTAGCATTTGGTAATCCTTTAACCAATGTTCAGTAAAACAAACAATGTCAAACATGGTTTTTTCTAAAAACATTTCAATTTCTAATAATTTGGATGAAATACCTTGAATATTTTGATGAAATAATTTCAAGGTATTCTGCTGTTTCTGCAACTTAACTTTTTGAGAGCAAGAAGTCAAAGTCAAAGTCAAAGTCAAAGCATTTATTTCAATTAAACCATTTACAGGCACTTTTGAATTGTCAAGGAGTCGGTCAGTTAGACAGAAAGTTGAAGCTAGTTGCTCGTTCCAAAACGTAGGTAGGTCTCTATGGAGAAGAACGAGCAAGAAACTCCACGGACACTCTTTTAAACTCAGGTTTTTACAAAATACTGCTTACATTATTCTTGTTGCTTCTATATGTGAAAACAATGAAGGTAATCTAGAAATACAAAATATAAAAAATAATCAAGATAAAAACCATGGCAGTTAAGAGTTGACCAATCTCTACTGACAGCGCCCGTTCACGAACATGACGCGTGAATCAGCACCATTCAGCTCAACCATTTTAGAGGGAGCCGAATGACCCAACACACGCGCCACCACCAGCGAGACATTTGAGTGAGCATGACAATTCTCTCAACCGCCATGCTCATTTAAGTCAAACACATAATAATTTACTTAAAATATGGCTCCATGGTACTCACATTTACAAAATTGAAATAATGCTGCTAAATTATACAAAACTAAGGTTTCCAATGTTTCTAAAATGTCGAAAAAGTAATTAAAATATATATTTGTGTATAATAATAACGATACTCGTTACTCATGTCAATAAAAAAAAAGGGGTAGGAAACAACATTCCTCCAATTAGGAAATTCCCTAAACTGCCTGTGGAGCAGGACCAGCATTTAGCCAAGCATTTTTATCATTGATGTAGTCATCTAATTTATAATATGCTTGTCTACACAGTGTGCGTTTAATACATGTTTTAAATTGTCTTTCATTTAGTTGTAGAATATCAAGAGGTATTTTATTATAAAATTTTACACAGTACCCCATAAAAGAAGTATGAACTTTTGACAATCTGAATCTTGGCTGATCTAATTTGTTCCTATTTCTAGTATAAACACTATGTCTGTCACTTATTTTATTAAAAAGATGAAGGTTTTTTCGAACATGCATAATGTTTTCATATATGTATTGACAAGGTACCGTCAAGATGTTAATCTGTTTAAACAATTCTCTTAGAGACTCGCGACTGCTGAGATTATAGATGGCTCTGACAGCCCGCTTTTGCAGAATAAAAATAGAATCAATATCTGCAGCCCGCCCCCAAAGCAAGATACCGTAGGACATGATGCTATGAAAATAACTAAAATATACAAGCCTAGCGGTATCCACGTCTGTCAAATGCCGGATTTTTCTGACAGCGTAAGCGGCCGAACTCAACCGCCCTGCAAGAGATGTTAAGTGAGGACCCCATTGCAGCTTTGAGTCAAGCGTAATCCCTAGGAAAACAGTATTTTCGACGAATTCAAGTACATCCTTATTCAATACAACGTTACCTTGGTTACCAGGTACCTTGTTGTTTGTAGGTTTAACTATATTGTTATTGGTACCTTCTGTTGTCTTACAAACTAGTTTAAATTATTATTCGGAGTTTGACCACGGAGTTCAATGATATCAGGTAGTGAGTTCCTACCACTTGTGCAACTCGCATCAATAGATGGCTGGTCCATAATGACACATGGATCCTCCTTCGTACAGTTTGTATAATTATGTATAGCATAAGTGCTACAATCATTCTGGGTCACCACCGTATTATTAGTATTATTACTAATTGATGTGGAGCTAATAACACAAGACTTCGACATACTACTTATGTCTGAGTTAATACTATAAGCTAATAGCCGCGCTATTTGATGTCTAAACCTAAAGGGCAGATACACAGTATCCCTAGTCGATTTTAATTTTCCAACAAAACTGTTGGTGTCAAAAAACATAAGCTTGTCACTATAGTGACTTACTAGAAGATGCACATGTTTATTTAACATATGTATATAATTATTATGTCTGTATGTTAAGTGTTTAAAATATGGAAAAGCACACAAAATTATTTTGTTACAATTAATGTTTAGAATGTCTGTAACACAGTCAGTAATATCTTCCTTTGTGACCTTTAAACTATTACCTATAAATACAGAAATATTGGTTGATGGATTATATTGAAACTTTGTTATTGATGACATTACATGTTTGTAGGATAACCCTGGTGTACAAGCATGGCGATTACGGCTAGCCTAGGTATAAACATGAATTATACTGGAATACTCCGAAATGCCGAACCTGATAGTGAGCAGTGGTGGAATGTTTTCGCTGATAGTGATCAGCGAAATCATTCCGTCACCTACGGAGGAGGAAACCTATGCGGACACCTACTCACCTGCCAAGCGTGGTGATTAAGTCAAATCCCCACAATAATTAGCAGCACATATTCACGGTTCCCAGTTCCCTGTAGCTGCACTATTACTGGCCATAGTACCGGCCACGTTTTTAATCATAAAATAAAAATTTATGATTGTATATGAACCATGCAATCAAAACCTAATTACCGATACTAATTGACAACATATCACCATATAATTATAGTGTGGAACACTACACTGTAATAGTTGGTTACGTCTAGACTATATTCCATTCATCATACGATAATGTAGAACAGCGATGCTATTCTCTAACGTTACCATTCGTGACGAGCACAGTCACGAATGGAAACGTTAGGTTAGGTTAGCTAACTAGGCGAACTCGACATCGTGTCAACCGTGAAATCGACGTCGAGCTCTGCGACTGTTTTTACCTAGTGAATATAATTTTTCCTAAATAACCTGTCAAAAGTGTGAAATTATTCAACCTTGAGTAGTTCCAACAAAAACTGTTAATCCATGTGGCGCTAACGCTACCTAGAATAGAATGGAATACAATAGAATATATTTATTGTAAAAAAAAACATACCAGTTATTTTAAGACCTTGCTCAAGTTAACTTGAGCAAATGAGTATACATCAAATAACTTGAGTAAGGTCTTAAAATAACTGGTAGTTCTGCATGTTTTGCCATATTATGGCGTACAAAACGACAAGTTTTTGGTTTTTGGCGTAAACAAAACGTTAATGAATACGAAAATGTAACTCGCCGCTGCCACAGCGTCAAGCTTTAAGCTGTTACTTAGAGAATAGCAACATAGAACCAACAGGTCCTGTAAGCCATAGAGGACGCCACAGTACAAACTGACAACTGAAAATAACGGCATTTAGTATGAGGCAGAACGAACGTAATTTTCTGAGATGGAGTGGCGTATTTTGAGTCGCGTAAGGGTGTTACCAGACCAATCCATCGATCGTCGATCGACGGCATCGATCGATGGCAGAATGAATTAGTCGACGTCGATTGAGCTGCCTGATTAGTCTCGATCGACGTCAACCGGCAATCGATCGACGTCGACCGGCAATCGACCGGTATCCGTCGATCAGTTAAAGCTACCACACCAATCGATCAACGTCGATCGACGGCATCGATCGATGATCGATCGATTGGTGTAGTAACACCCTAATACCCATCAAACTAAGAAACATCATCATCTGCCTAGTCTTTTTCCAACTATGTTGCAAGCGTGCTCCACCTTAGGCCGCATCATCATTTAAGATCGGGTGAGTTGCGTGTGGTCGCGAATAGCACGACCCCATTTTTACCCTAGAGGATGAGCAGCAGCGTCCTTCTGAGTACCATTACACCTACTGCGATCGCCAACATGCATCGGTCAAGTATAGCGATTACGGCTGAACCCCCCTTTGGCTCCCCAAAGGGGGGTTCAGCAGTAATCGCCACTGCTGGGCATAGGTCTCCCTATGCCCAGCGGTGGGCGTCTAAAGGTAGACATGATGATGATGATGAGTTGCGGCCAATGGCATGCCGATCAGAATATTTAAAAAAAACAGACCCCAAACAAAAGCTCAAGGCTAAGTAAAAGCCGTACAGATCGATCGGTCAAAGGTTAAGCTACGCTTGCCGAGGTCGGTCTGTGGATGGGTGGCTATCCATTTCATACCGAGTTCCCTCCGTGCCTTGGAAAGTCCGTAAAGACGTTGGTCCCGGCTGTCATTCGTAGAACTTTGGCAGTGGTTATGGGTAGTCAGAAAGTCTGACAACCAGTCTTACCAAGGGGTGTCGTGTTATACCTAACTGAGTTGTGGAGGTCCGAAAGGCTGTCGCTCCATGTAAAACACTGGTATTCAGCTGCATCTGGTTAGACTGGAAGCCGACCCTAATATAGTTGGGAAACGGCTAGGCAGGTGATGATCTGTCGCCTCTTTTTCTTCTGTCATGCACAGAAAAGAGGCGGGAGAGAGGGTGAGGGAAGCAATTGCCTCGTTTCCCTCCAGGAGAAGATGCACCGGGCGTTGCCGGCCTACGGGTGGTCGACTTAGGGGCAGTCCACAACCCGACCAGATGCAGGCCCGTGTAGGCGGCGCGCCGTGTTCCGCGCGCGCCACACTAGAGGATTCGGCGGCGTTTAGACCGCCGAGGTCGATGGGACCCACCTACATCATTGGCGGGTCATAACCTGGCAGGGGCGCGGTGCAAGCGCAAGCGAATCCCGTACCCCCCGCCCGGAAGGAGTCTCCGGGCATGTTACACTCGAAAGCACTCGTCAAAGTCTATGACAGAAGGCTTAGTAACCAAGTCCTAGCACTCAGTAGGAACAACTTGCGCATTGTAGCTAGAGCCACTATAGGATATTGTTGCTTAAACAAGCACATGTTCCACCCGGGGTTAAGTGCTACGCAAACCTGCAGACGCTGTAATGAGGCTGATGAAACGCCACTTCACTAATGCACAAGCGCAACAATCATCTGGGCAAATATCTGTTAAGCCCGGATGAACTAATGGAGATCGCCCCAAAGCAGATCCTGCAGTTCATAACAACTGCAGGGTTTGGCGGCGATCTCTAACCAACACAAGCGGCGATCACAATAGACCAACTCTGGTCGCAAAAATAACCCCCCGCCCATAGGTCAGTCGAGGAACACCGAGGTAGTTTTAGCCGGTACGAGTCCGGCACACCCCCCCGTCTTCCCCGGACCGGGGATAGTCTATGAGGATTTCCAAACGTTGAAAAAAAGGCAGTTAATGATGAATCTCAAACAAAAGCTATTAATTAATGTTTAATGATCGAACGATGTAAGTAATGTTGCGGAACCTTGGTGACTCTTTTACGGAACCCATAGGTTACGCAGAACCCACTTAAGTAGTCGCTGGTCTAGACGAGTACGTACGTTGCTCATACTCAACATTGCTTGTACGCCCCCGGGGGGTATCTCGACGGGGCGCTTGGTATGATTCACTAATCTCAAATAGATTGCTTTTAAAAAGGCACGTAAAGTTTTACATAGCGTTGTTCTTAGTCAAGATAGATTTATTTTAGATTTTCTAATTCGCAATAATGCAAAGAATTATGTTTAAACTCAGAAGTTTAAGTTATGTCTACTCTAGAAAAATATAGTACCTAAATTCGTTTTAAAAAAGCATTCAGCGTTTTGAGTCAACTACAAACATAGGAATAGAAGAAACAAGTGGAAATGCCCACTCAGCTATCCCAGACGTATCACAATTATGCGGAAAATATGTAAATTAATAACAACCTTCGCTAGTTGTAATAAGTCTTAATTTAGTTTGAACGAGAGTCCATAGCCGTCAATGGGACCACACCATAGAACAATACGTGGATGCCGCATGCGCCCAGCGTGGACCGGGGTGTTCCTCGTTGCTCTATGGACCACACCACAGATATAGATAGACCTAGATAACGCAAGAGCAACTACTTCGCGTGCCTATTTTCGTGCCTAACTTACGATAAAAACCCGTAAGTAAAAAAAATAAAGTAAACGTTTCCTTCCATCGGTAAGTCATTTTGTGATTAATATTATGCGTAGGTAATTAATTTAAAAAAACAATTATCTTTAATCTAATTCCCTCAGTAAAACCTGGTAAATAAGGAAATAAGGAAAAACAAAACATTCGTATTACATTGTGACGGCCAAAAAATTGCACGCTTGGTTTTCATAGAGATCGTGAAACTTGCGTTATCTAGGTCTATCTATATCAAAGTCAAAGTCAAAGCATTTATTTCAATTAAACCATTTACAGGCAGTTAGATATATCTGTGGACCACACCCTTAGTGTATTAGAGCTGTGTCAATCTATAATTTTCAGTGATTCAATCATTCAAGTACCTATTGGCCACAACCCGGTTCATTTCAATCGTTCGATCACTGGTTCAATACTGAATCAGTGAACCACACAGAGCCAAGAAGCTTATAGATAAAAGTGGAGGCAACACTCTAAATACCTAAGTGAAGCCAACTGTGGGCAGACGCTCTCTTTCTGAATGCATACATAAGATAAAGAAAACACATATTACTGTCTCGTTCTTATGTATGCATTCAGAAAGAGAGCATCAGCCCACAGTTGGTTTCAAGCTTTGGTTCTAAGTGTTGGCTCCATTTATATCTATATCTTCATGCACAGAGCAAACGATTGAATGAACCAAATTACTTTAGTACAATCAATAGTAGTTCAATAGTAGATCAATAGTTGCTCTGTGTTTGTCTGTGACCCATTCATTCGCGAACACTCATTATTGGTCGGTTTTCTGCAAATCTGCAACCAAATAAGTTGAAAAGGATCTATCGATTGTGAGCGATTGGTTGAACCGTATCATTGAATGGTTGAAAACGAAATATTACAATCTTGTGGATCAACGATTGGTTGTGGGTCATTGAAAACGAATAATGGCAATCATCAATACTTCTACGCGACCCGGGTCAAATGATCGCATCGTTCATGATTGACGCAGTTCTATTATTGTATAAAGCAGCCCGAATAATTTATGTTAATGTTCACTAGAATATCAATGGTCAACAATGAACATTTTTGGTCTATACAGTGAGTGTTAATGAGCTGATAAAATTAACATATAAATGTGAAAATACATACAAATGTAGTTATCCAAATCGATCCTCGTCCGATGAACTTACGATAAGTAAGTACATAATATAATAAAAGTATAGATTAAGTTAAAAGCTTTTGCGTCGAGTAGATTACTCTTACATGAGGAAGGGGGGAGATGGGGGAAGGTTCTTTAGCCAAATATGAAGCTTATTTTTTTAACGTTAGGTCGGTAAATAGACTAACAACCTACCCTTTTTGGGGCGCGGTCCCAATGAGGGCCATTAAGAGGAAATACCACGGGCTAGAGAATTGAAAATTAGATATTTGTAAAATCTATTGCTGTCGCGCGATGCCCGAACACGAACCGCAGAGCGCGATAGAGACAACTGCAGCTTTGACCGAAAATACCTATTAAAAGTACACAAAATCAATGATTCGTAGTCCCCTGATTTCTTCTCCAAAACTTAACCGATTTAACTGCTTTTTTCATTAAAAAATAAAGAAAGGCTTTTGCCGTGTTCCAATATAATCAAGTCAAATTTATTTTCTGAATGTTTGAACACAGCGGAAAATCATGCCAATTTTTCAGGTTTTTGAATATTCATATCTCTTTTAATAATAAATTTATGAGAAAAAGGAAAATATAGGGACATGCCAATAGTAGCCATGGATATTTAAAAAAAAAAATATTGATCTACTGGCATTATCCAGGGAGGAAACAGGGGACTAAGTTTGTATGGAAAAACGGCCTTTGTGTTTCCTCGTAGCTATTTTGTAGGAACGAGGAAATTCGCCGAAGAACTAAGGTCATCGACATAGCTTTCAGAATATGCATGAAGAACCGATAACCGATGGGGAAGAAAGGTTTTCGAGTGGCTCCCACCAGATGGAATAACGACTTCGTCAAGGTCGCGGGTAACCGGTGGATGCAAGCGGCAGATTGTGAGAGTTGTGGCGTTCTATAGGGGAGGCCTATGTTCAACAGTGGACGTCTTTCGGCTGATGATGATGAGTTTTCGAGGCACATTCACATTATCAATTATACACAGCTCAGCTACTGCGAATAGTGTAGTAGCGTTAATAATTCTAGGTATGTAGGTACCCAATACTAGTTAACCCTCCAACTGTGGGAGGACCCGAACTCACCTTGAAAAATTTGTAACTTATCTGTGGCTCTGTACGTGCGGTCCGGGGATAAATTCACTGGTTTTGACAAGATTTAATACTTTCAACTTGTTGCTATTTCGCTCAAACTTTCACAGAGTCTAGGGGAATAAATGAGATACAAGTATAACATAGGCTAAATCTCACAGCAACACTTTGAAGCGACCAATTTTCGATCCCCCCAGTTGATCATTCTACAGCGCACCGACAGGTTGCTGCTCTGTTCTGTTTGTGCTTTTATGTATCTAAAAGTGAGTGAATTGTAGTCTAGCTCACCAGTTTGTAACTTACCAATGTTTTAAAATTACAATGACTTTATTAGCTTACTATACATAGCTTGTAGTTCACTAATGTATGAATGTGACCACCATTGGCTAATAGTTAGCCAAAAATCGAATAATTCATCATCATCATCATCATCATCATATCAGCCTATTCCCACCCACTAATAAATTGGGCCTCAAACAGAGATAATAATTAATAACTGACTATCTAATAGCTAATAGCTGTCATTGGGACCACGCCCTTATTCCGTTCAACTAATAGATATCGTAAAAGTCGGAACAAAAAATGGTCGCCTGAATTGGACAAACTGGCCACTCAACTGCCAACCACTGCCACGCCTGAAAGCTAGAATCAACAGTGGCGACCACCAGAAAAGCGCCAAAGCAATTGGTTAACTATCTTGGATCCAGCAGTAAAATGAATCAGAAAAGAAAAGCGGCGGAAACAGGGGTGTGATTCTGTACGATCTCATTCTAAACTTCGAATCTGAATCCGCTGTGAGTTTCTTGATTGGCATTCTAAAAAGAATTTACACTAGCGCCACCCTTGCGAGCGTGTCAGCGAGTTGAACTAAATTGACAGGGAGATTTTGACAGATAAAGTATGAGATGACTTAAGAAGTGGCATTCTGTAAGGTAATTTCTCCGTCACTTCGCAATCGAACCCGATTCAAAGTGTCAAATATATCAAGGTCACTTTGAACCTTATGTGAAGTGAGAGTGTGAGATGCGAGATGTTGTTTGAATTTTACAGAATCGACCTACAGGATATCCATTCCACTTGTCATCATATCAAGCTGGAGACAGAACAGACCTAACCCAATAGGCACAAACAGACGTTTAGAATTAGCAAAAGCCCATAGATTGTGGTAGACTCGTTTTGACTGAAATAAACTCAATCGAAAAAATCACCTTGGCTTTTTAGGGTTCCTTTAAGTAAGTAAGCAATTTATTTTGCAAATACGGTTACAGTACATGGTGATAAACAGATAAAAGGTAGATTCAGCCATATTTTGCCAATAGGCATGCAAACAATAATTATAATTTGACTCTAAAACAATAAAGGCAACAACACAACTTATTGAAATCACGGTAACGCAATTTATATTATATCTAAGATAGACAATGCTTGTTCAAAATTCTTTTGGAAAAGGAATTCGCTGACAGTTTAGTACCAACAACCCAGAGGGTAAAAACGAGACCCTATATATTATTAGGACTGTTTTTGTCTAGCGAATATCGTTTCTCATAATAGGGACTGTCCATAGAGTCAAATTATTCAACCATGAGTCTTCATCATCATGTCTACCTTTAGACGCCAACTGCTGAGCATAAGTCCCCTAAGGGCGGGTTCAGCAGTAATCGCCATGCTTGGCCGATGCACGTTGGCGATCGCAGTAGGTAGGTGTTATGGCAATCAGATGCAGTCATGTTCGTGAACGGGCGCTGTCAGTAGAGATTGGTCAACTCTTAACTGCCATGGTTTTTATCTTGATTATTTTTTATATTTTGTATTTCTAGATTACCTTTATTGTTTTCACATATAGAAGCAACAAGAATAATGTAAGCAGTATTTTGTAAAAACCTGATTTTAAAAGAGTGTCCGTGGAGTTTCTTGCTCGTTCTTCTCCATAGAGACCTACCTACGTTTTGGAACGAGCAACTAGCTTCAACTTTCTGACTAACTGACCGACTCCTTGACAATTCAAAAGTGCCTGTAAATGGTTTAATTGAAATAAATGCTTTGACTTTGACTTTGATGGACGCTGCTGCTCATCCTCTGGTCGATACCCCCTGCCGCCTTTTGTGACACCCACGGGTAGAAATCGGGTTTTGTTTTTCGCGACCGGCACCACACATTGGCAAACCATGAGTAGTTTTACACAAACTCCGTTAGTTCACGTGGCACTAGCACTGCGTATGCAAAAGATAATGAATATGAAAATGTAACTAGCCGTTGCCGCAGGGTCGAGTTTTAGGTTCTGTTAGTTAGAGAAAAGCACCAATTAAGTACTACTGCCCAAATCCTCTGATGAATCACCTACATACATCAAAAAAAGTGAGTCTCTGTACATCTACAGAGAATTATATAATTACATGGAGAATAATAATATACTTTGTGAAGAACAAAAAGGATTCAGACAACACAGAACCATTCATTTGGCAATTTATGACTTCTTGTATAATATTATTAAAAACATGGATAAACGATCCCCCATATGTGCTATATTTTGGGATATGACTCAGGCGTTTGATTATGTCCATTATAATACATTATTAAATAAATTAGAAACAATTTTTAATTAATTGATCTAAATGATAACTGTAATGATATTGATAATTTATTAATTGATTTATTAAATGATAGTTTTATTGCTGAGCTTTAATGTGATAATACAACTATTGTGTATTACCCATATTTGCAAAATAAAACTCTATTCTATTCTAAGCTAATATAGGTAATTTTTTAAATTGAACTTTATCAAGAAAAAATCTTTGTTGTGTGTTTTCTTTAAATATAAATACCCTGTTTGAAATTAAAAAACAAAACTATATTTTTTTTAAATTGACTAATTTATCATAATATTGTACTTAACAGAAATTTGATAGCAAGAAAAATATTGTTTAACAAGTGATCGCAAACTTTTTTGATGTGTGTAGGTCATACTAAAACATTCAGATTCCTAGTATCAATGTAAATAAGCAACGAAAGTACCCAGAGTGATAAAACACATATCATATGGGATCCCATATATTATACTGAACCGGCATCCCCCTCATTGGTATGGAACCCCAGGCTGTCATAGAAAATATTATAGTATTTTTAGGAATTTTTATATTAACTTTTGGAATGATTTGGCTATTTCTAAGCAAAGATTAGGATGGGTTGAAATGAGAGGCGAAAGTCGTAAAAACTTGAATAGTATGAAACGTTTTATTGGGATAGTGCTCTGTGTCATGACCCAAATGCGTAAAAACGATGAAGCTTCTATTGTATTGGATATTACAATCTACTGTATATTATAGATCCAAATTAAATTAAGTAGCGAATGGAATGAGTATCTCTGTATCTAATAACAAAGAAAATATATAACTGTGAAACCATTGCATCGATCGGGTCGAATAAAATGTTCAAAACATTGGTTGACACTTCTTGTAAAAGCGAGTCCTTTCAAGCCGGCTTTTACCTTGGCCAGAGGCTAAATATTATATAATAATAATAATAATATGTGGGGACATTTTAACACACGGTCATCTGACCCCTGAACTAGGGAGACCCTGTACTATGGGTGTCAGACAGCTGATATACATACACAAATACATTTTTTTTTTATTAAATACATACATATATAGATAAACAACACCCAGACACGGCAAACACAAGTGCTCATCACACAAATGTTTACCCTGGGCGGAAATCGAACCCGCAACACGCTGCGCAGCAGTCGATCGCTCAGCCACTGCGCCAACCGTGTCGTCGCATCTAACGTGGCCATGGCACCAGTCTCGTGGAAACGTTTCCAGATGAAGGCGGTGCGGAGGAATTTTTTGATAATTTTATTTTATAAATCAAGCAAATAAAGAAATATTAGATAGATCTTAGAATCATCATCATCATCATCATCAGCCGGAAGACGTCCACTGCTGAACAAAGGCCTCCCCCATAGAACGCCACAACGAGCGGAAATCTGCCGCTTGCATCCACCGGTTACCCGCGACCTTAACGATGTCGTCGGTCCATCTGGTGGGAGGCCTACCAACGCTGCGTCTTCCGCTTCGTGGTCGCCACTCGAGAACCTTTCTTCCCCATCGGTAATCGGTTCCTCGAGCGATGTGGCCTGCCCATTGCCACTTTAACTTGCAAATTTTGAGAGCTATGTCGGTGACCGGTATTAGGTCTTCGGCGGATTTCCTCGTTCCGGATTTTATCGCGCAAACAAACTCCGAGCATAGCTCTCTTCATTACTTGCTGCGTGACTTTGAGCTTTTGTAGGAGGCCAGCAGTAGCTTAGAATTATAACTTTAAATAAATAACTGAAGGCCAATTGCTGTGATTAAAAACATTTCAAATCTAGCCGCAATCATATCTCAGTGACACAGTCCCACTGCAGAGCAAAGGCCTCTTCTCATTCAGAGCAGGCACGAGAATTGATCTCCACGTGCGCTCAAGGCGATTTGGCGATTTCAAACTTACATTAATTATTGTTAGGGAATATTCAGTAAAAGAGCCCATTGTTGCGTATGTACTTGCTTGTATTTCCGAGAGATCATAGACAAAGTAGTTATACCATAACGAATATAGAATAAGGATAGTACAGACATTATAGTTTAGTCCTAGTTTACACAATCAATATTCTACAATTATGAGCCACGTTTTTTTTATACCAATGATAGCCATACGTTTGACCACTATCTCACCTGATGGGAAGCGATGATACGGTCTAAGATGGAGCACGCTTGCCTAGAAGTAACCTGTTCACTCTTGACTTAAAGACTCCCAGGTTGTAGCTATCAAGCAACACAGACTCGGGCAGGGAATTCCACTCCTTAGCAGTACGCACAATGAATGTGTTCCCAAAACGCTTTGTGCGTATGGGTGGTATGTCCACCATGTACCGGTGGCGCATCGGCGTACGTCTTCGACGATGTTTCCCTTAACTAATATCAGTGCTGTTCAAGATAAACTTATATGAAATATTGCGAAACCACAACCTCGAGTGCATGAGAGGTAGACGGCTAAACCACTGGTCCATCACGACGACGTCTATAGGCATTTTATGAGAATAACAAACGATTCATACTGGATTGAACTGGACCAATTTATAGGTACTAAACAGCACTTTGCACGGCTGAACAAAGCCTGAACAAACCTCCTTGTGGGAGACCGCCCAGCAGTGCGCGTCTACGGGCCGAGTCACACTGGAATGGCAGCGCAGCGACCAGCAGTTTTGCTGTCCAACCATTTTCAACTTTATTTCTAAACGTCAAGACATAGTATCGCTTAAAGATTTGCATGTGTGTATATTGTCGGGTAGTCCCCCTGAATGGAAGTCTTCTCATTGTCGTAATTGTTTAAATTATTTTTTAATTGCTAAATGGCGCAAAAGGCCCTTGAATCTTGTGTTCGCGACTTGCAGAAGTCGATAAGCATCCTCAGTGATAAAGTGATTGCACTGGAGTGTAAAGTTACGGAGCAAAATGCATTAATTACGAAGCAAGTTGGAATCATCGCGGATCTCATTTCAACGGTTGAGGGTAAGCCGCCAAAACCTATTCCAACTGGTGCACAAACCCAACCAGCGATACAGCGACCGCTTCGTCAAGCGCGGTTAAATAATGCTACGCGCACGACCAAAGCCGCGAGCGATGGACCAGCTGTCTTAAAAAAATCAAGCGCCACAAAGGCTACATTGTCAACAGCAAATGACAACGCACCGAAGACTCCCGATGCAAGTCGAAACGACCCGACCGATTTGGCCATTCACGAGTCGCCAATTAATAATTTGTCATCACCGGCAGTCATAGCCGGTGTGGCCATTAAACCAATGACAGTCACCACTTTGAACACCACTGTTGAAGATCACGTTATTAATAGTGACAATGATGGAAACTGGAATTTCGTCAACCGAAAACGTAAGTCACGCAAAGTGGTAACTGGAGCAGGTAAAATGGACGACGAGCTTCAAACAGTTGAGAAAATGAGGTACATCCAGGCGTGGTCGTTTAGACCAGAAACTTCTCAACAGAACGTGTTGAACTATTTAAATAGGATCAATAAATGCAATGATTATTTTGTCGAAAAAAGGGACATAAAAACGGACAAGCATGCTGCATTTATAATTGGATTCCCAGAGAGTTTGTACGAGCGTTTATGCTCGCCGGATGCGTGGCCACCACGAGTGAAAGTGTCAGACTGGTTTCGAGTGCGACCCCGCGAAGAGCGGGGCAGAGGTGACGGCGACAAAAGCGGTAATAAATAAGTTCGGAAAACAACAAGCAGACCAAGAAAAGAGGAAAAACATCTTTGATTTTTATTATCAAAATGTGAGAGGTCTGCGGACTAAGTTAAACAGGTTTTATACTCATATAGAAACTTTAAAGGCTGACATCGTTGCAATTACGGAAACAGGTTGTAACGATTCCATAAGTGACGCCGAAATCGTTCCACCTGGATATCAAATCATTCGATGTGACAGGATGGATGGGCGTAAGCAAGGCGGCGTGTTTCTCGTGGCCACACACGGGTTTGAGCTACGACGAGTGAAGGTACCTGGCGACGTCAAAATAGATAACTGCTCATTTGAACTTGTTTGTGTGACGGTACATGTTAAATGCAGATTCATGTTTTTATGTTGTGTTGTTTATATACCACCAAGCACTAATGACTTTGAATTTATGATATTTTTTAGAATAGTGGAACAATTGAGTGTAAAGTACAAGCATATTATATTGTTAGGCGATTTCAATTTAATTTCAAGTAGTGAAAACACTAAACATTATTTTGATTGTATTATGTCCTTCTGTGAATTTACTCAGATGAATGAGATAGCAAACTGCAATGGTAGGCAACTAGATTTTGTGTTGTGCTCGACAAGTTTATGCAGTGAAGTGCAAGTATGTGAGGCAGACGAGGCTTTGGTGCCGGTGGACGCTTATCATCCGCCACTCGCAATTACCCTGTGCACTAGGGCAAGCGCGATGTACTCCCCACCTTCGCCGCCAGCCGCTGCGCCCGTGGATTCAGACTGTCAGGCAAGTCAAATTGAACCGCAATGGAATTTTTACAAAGCTGACTATTATTTATTGTACTCTTCTCTGGCGGCTACCGATTGGAGTCCGATCTATAGCATGCGGCAGCCAGAAGAAGCTTTAGAGTACTTTTACAATGTTGTTAATAGGGCAGTCGATAATTGTGTACCTAAAAAACAGCTAAAACAGGTAAATCGTAGGTATTGTTATCCGGAGTGGTACACAAAAGAAATAATAACGGCTATAAAACTAAAGGCCAGACTTCATAAGCGATATAAGTCGACAAGATTGCAAATCGATTACGAGGCTTTTTCTAAATGCAGGGCGCGAATTAAAGAATGTATTGATTGTGAGCATCAGAATTACGAAAATCGAATACAGAGTAACTTGGCAAAGGACCCTAAATCTTTTTGGGATTACATTAGGGCAAAAAAGGGACCCAGAAATCGCAACAAAATAACAAAAGATGGGGTTGTGTTATCTAATTCGGAATCTGCGGTGGAATTTGCAAAATACTTTTATTCGGTTTATAATACGGAGCCAGCGCGGCTAGACGTGGACGAAGCAGTGGCTGCCGGCGGCGCAAACAGCGCACGCGTTCATATCCCACGACTGACACTTGACCAGGTGCAAGCGGCGCTTGCTCGGCTCAAGCCGAAGCGGTCTGCAGGCCCAGATGGTATTCCGGTATTCGTCATGCGAGATTGCCGCTCAGTTGTAGCAGAGCCGCTCGCGCACTTGTTCAACTTGTGTCTCAAAACTTCATATTTTCCGGAACGATGGAAGGTCACCCGTGTGATTCCTATACCGAAGGGGGGAGATGCAACATTCGTAGAGTCCTTCAGACCCGTGGCGATTCTATCAACGCCAGCAAAGGTATTTGAGTCTGCCATACAGAGACTTATCCAGGATCAAGTGGCGTCACAGCTATCAGACGCCCAACACGGCTTTCGGCCTGCGTGTAGTACGGCCAGCAACTTATTAAATGCCATGGTGTACTTGGTTCCTCATATCGACGCAGGCTTGCAGGTGGACGTCGCCTACTTTGATTTTAGGAAAGCGTTTGACCTAGTCGATAACGACATCTTACTATCAAAGTTGGCGAAGGTTGGCTGCACGCCTAAGCTGCTCGAATTCTTTGTGAGCCATATGAGGGACAGGAAACAGTACGTGGAGTATGGTGGCTATCGCTCTGAGTCGTACTTTACGAGGTCAGGCGTGAGTCAGGGTAGCAACATCGGGCCTTTGGAATTTATCATCATGATCAATGATTTGCCGGAGTTGGTCAAAGATGCCAGATGTCTGCTATTTGCAGACGACCTCAAGTTGCTCCTAGCTGTCGAAAGCGAGAACGACTGTCGCCGCCTGCAGCAAGACATTGACCGAGTAGTTGAGTGGAGTCGAGCTAATAAACTGCAATTTAATGTTACCAAATGTTCAATTGTAACATACAGTCGTGCTAGGGTACCACTCCACTTCAACTACAAAGTCGATGACGCGCCTATGAAAAGAGAGGAGATGGTGCGAGATCTTGGCGTCCAAATGGACGCTCAATTAAGATTCCGGGAGCATATAATCAATGTCTGTAAAACGGCTTATAAGCGATTAGGATTTGTGCTTCGCAGAGCAGCGACATTTAAGAATATCAAAGCCATTGCAGCATTATACGATGCCCTGATAAGGAGTAAGCTGGAGAGTAATGCGGCAATATGGGCTCCACATGAGACTAAATATAGTCTCATGTTGGAGCGCATTCAAAATAAATATACGAGGTACATATACCTTAGGCTTTATGGGGTATATCCCTTGTATCCCTTGATGTATCCAACCTTGTTCATTTTAGGCATGGTGGGATACAACAAGTTGGAAACAAGGAGGGATCTATCGCTGGCATCTTACATGCTTGGAGTGTTCCGGGGTGACATAAAAAATCCGGGTGTCCTGCAGTGGATGGGTTTGTGTGTGCCCGATGGGTATGTGCAACGCCGCCGGCGACCACATTTGTTTGCGGTGCCGCGCGGCAGAACCAACTTGCTGAACAAAGCCCACCTCACGCGGACCGTGCAAACACTTAATCTAGTTGCCGAGAGAGTGGACTTGTTCTCGTGTTCGCTGAGTGAGTTCACAAAGGTGAGTTCACACTACATGTGTTGTGTTATATATAAAATAGTTTTTCGTTCATATTATTATTATTATTATTATTGTTTGTTAAACCAACTGTACTGTTCAGCTCGGCACTATCGTATTGGGAAGTTGCCTGTAAAGATAGTGTATATGTTATGAAATAAAAAAAAAAAAAAAAGAATAAAATAAAATAAAAAAAATAAATGTGTCGAGTGGCAGCTCGTGACGCCGCGCGGCTTTGCGAGCTGATGACTTCCGAAGCGATACTATGCCTTGAGGTTTAGAGATAAAATTGAAAATGGTTTGCAGACAAGCTGCTGGAAGCTGCGCTGCCATTCTGGTGTGACTTGGCCTTTAAGGTTAACATGATGAAACAGCACACACATTGAACAGAATTTTTTACTCATCGTCATCTTCATGTCAACGTTTAGATGCCCAATGCTGGGTTTAGGTCTTTCCCAACGGGGGCTTCAGCCGTAATCGCCTTGCTTAACTGATACATGTTGGCGATCGCAGTAAGTGTTATGGTAGTCAGAAGGACGCTACTGCCCATCCTCTGGTCAATATCCATCTATCGCCTTCTTCAACACCCACGGGTAGAAATGGCGTGATGCCTTTCGCGGCGGTACCGCACGGCACAGTTTGGTTTTCGTACCTCAAAAGGAGAAAACGCAACCCTTATAGGATCACTTTGTTGTCCGTCTGTCTATCCGTCTGACTGTCTGTCTGTATGTCCGTCCGTCTGTCTGTCAAGACCCTTTATCTCGGGAACGCGTAGAGGTATCGAGTTGAAATTAAAACTATATACTTAGGTCCACGGTCCCTTGAAGCTGTGGAAAAAAAACTTCTAAGTTAACGTAAAAAAAAGATACGGCCGTTTATGTCGCAAAAACGTACATTTCGGCACTCTCAAGGGAATCAAAATTTATAGGGTACTTTCCGTTGACCTATAACTATGTAGTTTGGCAAGTAATATCGTCCGACTCGCACTTGTCCGGTTTTATTTTACTAACCGGCATGAAATTTCTACGGTAGAATTATGTACTAAATCGATGGTAAAACTTTGCATCACTAATCACAATGTCCCTTACTCAAAATCATTTATTTCAATTAAACCATTTACAGGTACTTTTGAATTGTCAGAGTCAGTCAGTCAGAAAGTTGAAGCTAGTTGCTCGTTCCAAACAGTAGGTTTCTATGGAGAAGAACGAGCAAGAAACTCCATGAACAACACTCTTTTAAAATCAATAATATGTTACAAATTTTGGTTACATCATTCATATTGAATCTAGGGTACAATATGAGAACAATGTAACAAGTCGTGTACGTTAAAAGAGGTTTAGATAAAAATATAATCATAATAAACAATTCAAAATAAAATTAGAATAACCGAGGCAGCTAAGAGATGACCAGTCCCAACTAACGGCGCCCGTTCACGAACATGACGCACGGATCGGCATCATTTGACTCAACCATTTTGAAGGGAACCGAATGATCCAACACGCGCGCCACCTCTCGTTCCAAACAGTAGGTTTCTATGGACACCGTGTCCACCGCCGGCGTCTTACATCGTGTATAACTATAATTTTCTAGCAAAGTTCTGGTCTATAAAGTTTTTCGTGTGAAGTTACTATGTTTATAACCGAAACTAAAGGATAACCAATCGTATCGATTTCAGTGTAAAAAGCGATCAGTTACAGTCAGTTTACGAGTGTTAATGGGAGGATTAAATGGAAATTTATTTATGGCATACTAAAGAGTACATCCTATTGGAAATCCATACTTCCATACTACTATAAATGCGAAAGTAACTCTGTCTTTTACGCTTTCACGATGAAACGGCTGAACCGATTTTGATGAAGTGTTAAAGATAGCTTAAACCCCAGGGAAGGACATAGGCTACTTTTTAACCGACCAATTCGGATGTTTATATTATTTCTTTTATGCATGTTCATAACTCTGTCATTTATAGACGGATTTGCCAAATTTTTTTTTGTTCGAAAGGTGTTTATTTCGAAATGGTCCCACATAAATGTTACCAAAATTGATCCAGCCCTTTTTGAAAAAATCAACAAATCCCAAAAAAATACTTAGTTGACATTTTAGTTACATCAATATTTGGAGGACTTACAAGCTCTGTTTTAAGTGTGTCGCCATTTCTTAATGAATTTGGATGTTAAGGCTATAATAAAAAGCGAAAAATAAAAAGCTTTTTCATAAAAAAGAAAACCCCTTCAAGAACTGAAAAGTGATGACTTTAGCACATTACTTTACTTTCGGAAGTCGGTGGCAATACAAAACAACAAACTCAAAGCCACCGCCACCGACTTCCGAAACTAAAGTAATGAGCTAAAGTTATTTATCACTTTTCAGTTTTTGAAGGCGGTTTTCTTTTTTTTTTTTAAAGCTTTTTTAATCAGTGACTTCGTCTGCATCCACTATAACCGACATTCACGCGGACGAAGTCGCGGGCAAAAGCTAGTTCAACTAAAATAATAACATCTAAGGAGGTTCTCGTTGGGCAGCCAGAGTCCAAGGGCTTGATACAGAAAGCGGTACTTCTGGACACGGCGCGTAACCTTCTTTTTTACTAAAGATGTATATAGATCTTTTTTTTTTTCAATTTTTTTTTTAATCAATTAGTTATTTATGTGTGTATATTTTTTATGTGACACTAAAGTAAAATATAATAGAAATAGTTATTATTTTTTTTTTAAATCAATTAATTATTTATGTGTGTATATTTTTTATGTGACACTAAAGTAAAATATAATAGAAATAGTTATTAATTTTTTTTTTAATATATTAATTTAATTTTTTTATATTTTTTATGTGACACTAAAGTTTTAGTGTCACATAAAAAATATACACACATAAATAATTAATTGTGTGTATATTTTTTATGAGACACTAAAGACTTTAGTGCCACATAAAAAATATACACACATAAATAATTAATTGATAAAAAAAAAATTAATAACTATTTCTATTATATTTTAATAATAAACTACTCCAAAATGATGTACAGCATAGCATATACGAGTCTACCGCTATCCTTTTCATTTTCAAGCAAAAATAGCATGCGCTCTCTCTTTCTTTAAATAAGCGGACTTCAAACAGCTGCTATGCTGTGTCCTCTTCTATCGCATGGGATGGTTGGTTGGGACCTCTCAGTCGCACACATTCACTCGCAGCAATTTATTTTACTTTTCAAAATTCGACAACCGGAATTCTGGACTGATTTTTCGCAGGCAACCCTATACCACCGTGTTCATAATAAAATAATCTTTAATCTAAGTTAATTTAAATTCAATAATCAGACCGTTGCAAAATGCTAGTATAGATTTATCTGTTTATACCTGGCTACCCGATAGTTGTGACCGGAAAAGAATAGGCAACCTAACGTTTGCATATTCTATGGGCTTCATACTATCGATTGGTATAGAATTGATCTAATAATCAAACCGGTGAAATGTTTAAAAATGTTTTTTTTAAATAAACAATTTTTTTTTTTTTTTTTTTTTTTTTAATATATTTATTGACATGTTAAATTAAATATAAAATACGTTTCATCAAATAAACATCTCGGTGAAGGTCGTTCTATATCGGGATCCTATGCTAAGAGTTTTATTTTGAAAATATGGATAATACACAATAGTTGTTTTATCACATTAAAGCTCCGCCATATTTTACCATTCGGCATGCAAACATTTACATTATATACGAAACATTATTATTATTATGAACTTACATTTTAATACCAGATCAATTCATAATATCAATACCAGAGTATTGTATATACAGCAGTGGGGAAGAAAGGTTCTTTGGACTGGACTCCCACCAGATGAACCAACGACATCGTCACGGTCACGGGTAACCAGTGGATGTAAGCGGTAGGTTGCTAAGTTCTTTGGTCCCTCTGGACCTCAAAGATCAAAGGCCTCGGCCTTTGATCAACAGTGGACGTCTTTCGGCTGATGATGATGACCCCATTGGTAAGTAAAATTGATAAGAATTAATCGGTCATTACTAACACTTATCGCCGGATTTTTATGACAGCTCGTGTCAAAACAGCTCTGATTGCTGTTGTTAGTTTTAAAACTAAAATTAGTCTAACCGACTCACTGAACCAGAATTTTATTTTGGTAGTTTGCTAATGTTTTCTCGCAATTCTCTTTGCGTACATTCGAATATATATTTATGAACTGTATCACTTTATGAATCATCTATGCGGGGTAAACAGAACTCTTGTTGACGCCAATGCTTGTTTAGGTATATTTGTTCAAAACAAAACAAAACTCTTAACCAGGCAAAACTATACTTTTGACTGGCTTCAGTCAAAAACCCTAGTTATAAGAATCACTACAAAACAAAAGTTTTAAAAGGATCACAAAAAAGAACCTACCAACTTAATGAATTTTTAAGGTGTAAGAATAAATTTTAACCATTTTAAAGTACCTATTATTGACTGTTTTTTGTAGTCAAAAGTAGTTTTGCTTGACTGGTCACGGACTAAAGAAACGTGGTTCACTTTTGATCAAAAGTGAAGCACCTTAAGTACGCCGGCCGTACTGAGACCCTTTTTTTTTTCTGAATGGTATTTCGCAGTTTCAACCTGAGGGTTGTTTACTGCTTAACCGGACAATCCTATGGTGCCTTAAAAAGTGAATTTTAGGGCCTCCAGCCAGGGCAAAAACTTCTAAACTAAGTGACTACGCTAAGGGTACCCCCTGTGGGGTACGAGCCTCGGCTTAGGGCGTCACTGAAAGAGGACAGCAAAGCGACAGGCTGGATCGGGTTTTTTTTTATCATTTGATAGGCATACGTTTGACCACTATCTCACCTGATGGGAAGCGATGATGCGGTCTAAGATGGAACACGCTTGCCTAGAAGTAACCTATTCACTCTTGACTAAAAGACTCCCGGGTTGTAGCTATCAGGAAACACAGACTCAGGCAGGGATTTCCACTCCTTAGCAGTACGCACAATGCTAAATAAAAATAAAAATAATGCTAATTAGGGGCTATTTTAAGCTAAGGGCTCAGCGACGTGGGCTGGCGCTTCTCACATAGATCGTTTTATTATTTAATTTTAAATGTTGTGTATGATCTTTCGACACAACTAACTTTTGTTATTATTTGTATGCTCTCGAGCAAAATGTAGCGAACTTACCATCTTATTATAAGACCTTAAATGCTAATGTATTGAAACCTACATTTACGAATAAATTTGATTTGATTTGATCGGTACGGTCGGTACTTTCGGTGCGAAAATCTTTTTTTTTCTAGTCCGTGACTAAGATGTAAATGTGTGCGTTTTATTTTTATTTATTTATTTAGTTAATAAAATATTAATACAGAGGTGTTACTTAATTCTAAACTCGCCAAACTTTTACGTTTGTACAAACGGTCTGGCTTACTTAAGGTGCTTCACTTTCGATGTGCGTGGCGCGGAGTCCTTCTTTTATTTCTAGTCCGTGTGACTGGTAAAGAGTTTTGACTGTGTCGTCTACATCAAAACAATATTATTATTATTATTATTTTATTATTTATCAGTTTAACAAACACACATACGAATTTAATATCTCGCTTTGTAATTCTAAGGTCCAATTTCCACCAAATTGGAGAGAACAGGTGGTTTGTAAATAACAAGGATACCAGCCTATAATTGTTCTACTGCAAGACAAAGCCTTCTTCTCATAAAGAAAAGTCACGAACATTGATCCACGCTTGCTCTAGCCGGATTTGCAATTTCAGTTGACGTTGTCCTGTTCCTATGTACAGTTGAACAAGCTAATTGGTTTACAGGCAAACATGTTTCTACTAAACTCACAATATTTTATTTCATTTTCTTATCTCGAGCACGTAGGTATCGGCCTGGTACCCACGTACTAAAGATAAAAAAATAAAATAAATAAATAAAATATTAGTGTAGCAGAAAGATGAATATTTTTGCCTGAAAACCAATTATATAGCTTGTTCGACTGTACTTTACCTACCCATCTAACTGCCCTATCTACCTACCTACTAATTAGCCAAATCTATGTAGCCGCTCTCGAGTTCAGAGAAACTAATGAACAGCAATTCATTTTTATATATAGATGGATAAGTACAACCTGTACTTATCCATCTATATATATAAAAATGAATTTAAAATGAAAAATGAATTAAACGAAACTTACACCATCTTATTTAATTATAGTTGTGTCTTACACTCATCTTAATTATACCTGGTTGATTTTGTGTGATTGTCAATGTTTTGTCCGCGACAGACACAAGTTCACGAGTTAATTAAACTATTCATCATTCATCAAAAATATTCACTTTCTATATGATAAAGAGAATGTTCTAGTTTGACATATATTTTTTTCAAATCATTTACACTGCACATTTTGACGTGATTGTCAGTTTAAAATCTGTAAAAGTCGTTTAATAGCCCCTTAAATAATTTAATTACCTTTAGAATTTGTATTTGACACGGACAAAGCATTGATAATCACACAAAATCTACCAGGTATATAATTTAAACCAAAATTTCACTATCTTACAGACAATTTTATTATCTATCTTTTAGTACACGCCTTTTTTTTAAGTTAAACAATACTATCTTTTATTTATGTTTTTCGACTAAACTTTGAGAGTTTTGGATGCAGTGCATACGATTCTCTGGTCGCTCAAGGTCGCCGGCGTATATCGTCGCCTTCACGCTCGTTCGCTTCAAAACTAGCTTTTTCACACGCCTTTGCCCGCGTGATTTATCTTACGGCTCCCTAATATTTTGATGATAAAATATAGTCGATAGCAGTCAGTGATAAAGTAGCTTTCTATTTACGAAAGAATTTTCAAAATTGGACCAGTAGTTTCGGAGATTAACGCGGTCAAACCAAAAAAGCTTTTTTATTTTTCGCTTTTTAGTACTTCCTGATCATCCATATCCATTAAGAAACGGCATCACAGTCAAAACAGAGATCGAAAGTACAAGGTGAGAACATTACCACCTCATTCATGTATATTTTTTTTGCTTTCTGTCAATTTTTACAAAAAGTGCTAAATGAATTTCGATAAAATTTATATGGGACCACCCTTGAGGCTTACCCTATCCATAAAAAAAGAATTTTCAAAATCGCTTTACATTTGCCGGAGAAATTGCGTAACATTTCCAAAAAAAAAAAAAATGAAATCGGATGAGTAGTTTCGTAGATTACCCCCTACATACAAACAAATTTTACCTCTTTATAATATTAGTATAGATACAGACTAGCACTTTCATTTTAAGGCTTATAAATGACAATGCCAGATCCTGCCCCACCCATGTATAGAAAAAGTAACCCATGTACAGAAAAGTAAATTAATGAAAATATTTGTAATGATATAGAACCTTTCTATACTAAATTGTTTTTCTTTACAACTCGCGGATTACGAAATACCTACCCGCAAAATACAAACTCATTTTACCTAAAACACAATTTAACTTATAATCAATGTCATTATTGTTTTTAGATTTAAACGGAAACCGCAAGTTCTATAGTTATGTTTAGTTATCAGCAATAAATAAACAGTAAGATGCTACATATTGCACATGACGTTTATTGAGTGGGGCAAAGTTCTATAGAGTTTCTGGCATTGTCCTTTGTTGATGATAAACTAGTCTATATAGGACTCAGGGATTACATAGCTCCCTATTGGTGATAGAATTTTCAATATCGGGCCATTAGTTTTGGAGATCGAACAGAAAAACAAACACACAAAACAAAAAATATTTGTATTTGTAACACATTTTTATTCTCATACAATAATCCAGTCAAACTGGATACCCATCCATTTTTCGACCTCGATGCACGTGCCTCATCTATTATTGTTTGATTACTGCACGGTATGCACGTGGCGTAAGCGTATTCTAACACAGATGTACACTATAACCCACGTATGGACACGTTATGTAACATTTTTGTGTACACTCAGTAAAATACGAGTTTAGTACATACGCGTTTGGGAAACCGTTTGAGGATTATTTTTCACTAGTTTCTGCTCGCGAGTTCGTCTACGTGAAAATCCAATATACCGTAAAACATATGACATTCGACTAAAATGTAGCTTTCTAGGCCCCACATCGATATAGAGGTCGCCCGAAGAATCCAACTCGGATGGGCAGCGTTCGGAAAACTACGAGATATCTTTTCGTTCAAAATATCACAGTGCCCAAAAACGAGGGTTTATAACCAGCAGTGTATGTTGCCAGTGATGATATATGGCACAGAAACATGGTCCTTAACTGCTGGCCTCATAGAGAAGCTTAGAGTCAAGCAGTGATCCATGGAAAAAGCTATACTCGGAGTTTCTTTGCGAACTAAAGTCACCGACATAGCTCTCAGAATATGCAAGTTGAAGTGGCAATGGGCAAGCCACATCACTCGAAGAACCGATAACCGATGGGGAAGAAATGTTCTCGAGCGGCGACCACGAAACGGAAGACGCAGCGTTGGTAGGCCAAATGGACCGACGACATTGTCTAGGTCGCGGGTAACCGGTGGGTGCAAGAAGCAGGTTTCCGCTCGTTGTGGCGTTCTATGGGGGAGGCCTTGGTCAACAGTGGACGTCTTCGGGCTGATGATGATGATAAAATAAAGATGATAACAAATGGTCTAATAACACATGGATGGATTGTGTCATAGATATTCGAGATTGTGTGATATATGAGAGAAAATTGAGTCAGTGGTAACAGACCATTTTTTTATTTTAACCGACATTCACACGGGTGTGACACGGGCCAAGACGCGGGCAAAAGCAAGTTTATGATAAAGCTCTTTTTATAAGTCTTCAGGGACGCTACTAAACATTGTACGGGGTTAATGTACTTACGATAAAATACTAACCTAAGGCTAATTTATTGTGTTTAGTCAGGTCAAGTGCTTCTCCAAACCATTTGAGGGTATTAAGGTAATTGGCTTAAAGATATAGGTAAGGTCAGAAGTAGATTTCAATAAATAAATACGGTGGAAGGGACTTAGACGTGCTATTTTGCTATGGATTCATAGAACATGGGAAGAGCTCGTGGCTAAGTTAATCCGTGCAGAGTTAAAGTTAAGCCGCGCTTGCCTAAAAGTCAGAAAGTCTAAAAAACATCCAGTATTTCCAAGGGGTATCCTGTGGGTGCAATGTAGATCAAACTATACGTATAAAACTTCCTCTTGAATCACTCTATCTATTGATGAAAACTGCATTCGTTGCGTAGTTTTAACAGTTGCGTGAAGACAGCAAAATCGACTTTGTTTTATAAATACTACCTATGTAATAAAGAAGATGACGATAAAGATTCCACATTACATGACTATTTCTAATACTTACTACTTTACTTACTTACTACTTTCTAATACTGATTGAATGGCTAAACAAAAATAACTTATCTATAAATCTGAAAAAGTCCGTTTATATACAATTTAATAAATCAAATAATGCAAAACACAATATTAAAATGAATATACATAGAATTCACGAAGTAACGCAAACTAAATTTCTAGGTGTAATCTTGGATCAAGACATTAACTGGAAAGCACACGTTGATACAGTATCCAAACGAATTAATAAGTTTGTATATGCACTGAAACAGATTAGAAATATAACAAACATTAAAACAGCTATCACAAACTTACCATGCATATGTAGAATCAGTGTTACGCTATGGCTTAATTATGTGGGGTAACAGCACCGATCTAAATAGAGCATTTGTTGCACAAAAGAGATGCATTAGAGCATTATGTGGGCTTCAACCCGATGAATCTTGTAGGCCCGTGTTTAAGAAACTTGATTTGTTACCGCTGCCGTCCCTTTATATTTTTGAAATTTGTTTATTTGTGTGTAGGAATAAGGAATTGTTTACAAAAGCAAGTGATGTAAATTGTCGCAGCAGGCGCGACCCCTATAGGCTCGTGTTAGATGTCCTCCCAAGGCTTGCGAAATATAATAAAAACTGCATGTTTATGTGTATACAATAGAATACCAAATGAATTAAAAATATTAAATACAAAATTGTTCAGAACTAAATTGTATAAATGGCTATCTGTTAGGGAGTTCCTGGAACATAAAATCGCATGATGACTATTCGTTATGCATGAAAAATTTGCATGCTTAAATCTATTAGGCAAAACATGTTTGTACACATTGCTAACATCACCATCTTTTATACCATGTTGTCATGCAAATAAATGATATTATTATTATTATTATTTTTACTTAAATCATTTAAAATAAACATATATTTACTTATATAATAGGACTAGACAGAACGTGTATTACATTATATTAACGGGTAATGCTGGTATGAATGAAATAATTATAGTAAGTATATATCCCTCCTTCTCACATCTTATTAGAAATAAAAGTCAAACGGTAACTGCTAACACAAACACTCCCACACGAATACGTACAGACATCTATATTTAGTTCAAATACGAGCTAAAATTCTAACTATTTCCCAAGTGAACACGTGCTTTATAAACCAAGCTATAAATACAAACCGTTGACCCGGTTGTGGTCTACTATTTATGGTGAAAATGTCCGTTTCGACGATAGCGTTCGACCCCATTTCGTTAACGCACTTATAGATAAAATTTGTGGTGAAATACCTGAGGGAAAGAATGAAAGAAAGAAACAAGAAATGTTTATTGGACATTGTCCATGTGACACAAAAAAACGAAACTGTTATTAGACTCAGTATGTAAAAAAAATACATTATAGTATGCTCCACAGTTGCGTTAAACAAGCTCAGTTAAGCAAACTAATGTTTGATACTGGTTTTGATACTGGTTTTAGATGTGACGTATTTCATTCCCGGAACGTCAGCATTCTAATCTTGCCGTTGGTCCCGGCTGTCATTCGTCTTTCCTTTGACAGTTGTTATCAGTAGTCAGAAGCCTGAATGTCTGACAACCAGTCTTACCAAGGGGTATCGTGGTATCCACCGACTGGGTTGTGGGGGTTAAACTGTCAGTGGCACCATCATAGATATCCGAGGCTCAAATAATCAATGTCAAAAACTTAATGTTGTAAAATTAGGCAGGCATTTTTGAGAGATGATAACGGAACTTTGAATACAAACTTTCTTAAAAATACAAGAACCCCTCATCATCATTTCAACCGAAATACGTCCACTGCTGGACAAAGGCTTCCCCAAGGGGGGGTTTTGCCATAATCGCCACGCTTGGCGGGTTGGCGATCTATGGTTGTTACAAAGGCACAGAGAACGCTGCTGCCCATTCTCTGGTAAGTCCCTTAGTCGCCTCTTACGACACCCACGGGAAGCTATGGGATGGTGCTATTCTTTACGTCTGACACACCACACTTCTATACTAATCCATACCTACTATAAAATTCCATACTTTAATCTACTTAATATTAGAAATGCGAAAGTAACTCTGATTGTTACGTTTTTACGACGAAACGGCTGAACCGATTTTGATAAAATTGGTATGGACATAGCTTGAACTCTGAGGAAGGACATAGGCTACTTTTAAACCGACTTCAAAAAGGAGGAGGTTATCAAATTGAATGTTTATATATATACTTTTTTTTTTATGTATGTATGTTCGGGCATAACATAAAATTCTTTTTTTGTTCGAAAGGGGTTTATTCCGAAAAGGTCCCATATAAATTTTATCAAAATTGGTACAGCCCTTTTCAAGAAAATCAACAAATTCCCAAAAAAACTTACTTAGACGACGTTTTAGTTTCTTCAATCACTGGAGGACTTACAATCTATTTTAAGTGTGTTGCCGTTTCTTAATGGATTTGGATGTTAAGGCAACTAAAAAGCGAAAAATAAAAAGTTTTTTCAAAAAAAAGAAAACCGCCTTCAAAAACTAAAAAGTGGTAAATAACTTTAGCACAGAACACACATTACTTTACTTTCGGAAGTCGGTGGCAATACAAAGCAACAAACACAAAGCCACCGCCACCGACTTCCGAAAGTAAAGTAATGTGTGTTCTGTGCTAAAGTTATTTATCACTTTTTAGTTTTTGAAGGCGGTTTTCATTTTTTTTTTTAACTTTTTTTGATCCACGACTTCGTCTGCATCCGCGATAACCGAGATTCGCGCGTACGTGATATCGCAGCGTAAATATTTTTTTATGATTTAATTACAAATGTAAAGTTTCCAGACTTTTCCAGTACTTATAGTATATGACGACATTACTAGCCCAATTTCATAGTTCTAGGCCAACGGGAAGTATTCTTAAAATTTTGATTCCCTTGAGAGTGTCGAAATATACGTTTTTTGCGGCATAAACGGCCGTATCTCTTTTTCACGTTAACATAGAAGGTTGCTTTTTTTTACAGCATCAAGGGACCGTAGACTTGAGTATATGGTTTCATTTTCAACTCGATACTCTCCACGCGTTCCCGAGATATAAATTCTTGACAGACAGACAGACAGACAGACGGACAACAAAGTGATCCTAAAAAAACGCATTTATAATATTAAGTAGATTAAAGTATGGATAGTAGGTATGGATTAGTATAGAAGTATGGACATGTACCTACTAATATGTACGGAACCCTCGGTGGGCTAGTCCGACTCGCACTTGTCCGGTTTTGTTTTTTTAAACCAATCACCGGATTTTTTTCAAAGTCTTTCATCATCATCATCTGCCTAGCCTTTTCCCAACTATATTGGGGTCGGCTTCCAGTCTAACCAGATGCAGCTGAATACCAGTGTTTTACATGGAGCGACTACCTACCGGACCTTCCACAACCCAGTTACTCGTTAACACGATACCCCTTGCTAAGACTAGTTGTCAGACTTTCTGGCTTCTGACTACCCATAACGACTGCCAAAGATCTACAAATGACAGCTGGGACCAACGGCTTTACGTGCTTACCGAGGCACGGGGAAAACTCTGTATGAAAGGGATGATCACCCATCCACAGACCGACCGCGGCTACCGTAGCTTAACCTTTGGCCGATCGATCTGTACGGCTTTAACTTAGCCACGAGCTCTTCAAAGTGAAGAAAAAATGAAAAACGTTTTTTTTAACGAAACGATAATAGCTACAAAAGAAAAACTGTGGCGCAGCTATCAACACGTCCGACAACAGGACAGAAATGCATTTGGTTCTAGACTATTTTAAAGAAAACAAATGTGAATAATTAATGAAACGTAATTAATTACACTCTGTCCACTGGTTTAACGTTTTTTGACAGCTGCAACTAGTGAACAATATTTATGTTTTTTGTAAAAACTGATACGCATACCTGTATTATAATGTCTGTAAGAGGTCCTAAATGAGATAATCCAACAAGATTAGGCAGTTTATATATTTATTTTATAACACATATTTTTAAAGTTAACTTAAGGTAATCGGGAATAATTACATTTTATGGCAGCTGTCTAAAACCAATAACCCAATGGACAGGGTATATAAGATATACTAACAAATAAAACAAAAAATCTAAGTCAAGGTGTATTAAGAGGTGTTTAGGTGTGTGTGTGTGTATCTGTATACAGTGTATATGTAAGGTTATGTCTGTATAATGTGTATGTGGGTGTGCTTGCATGTGTGAGTTGTAATATGTAACGTTTAGTTACCACAAGTCGTACAATTGAATCATAAAACATGGAAAGTCTTTCATGATCATGGAAAATTTAAAGAAAAAACCATGACAACAAAGCACTTGTCCGTAAATATTATCAGTGCGATAAGTTCAACGAGTTATCGATTAGCTGCTGTGTACCTTGATAACGTATTGTTACGCCGGAAACTACCTAGAGGCGGTAAGCTTGTAGATTAAAAAGCTGGATTAGATAGTGGAGATTTAGATAAGGTTGTATACAGGGGGGATAAAGTGAGTACAGATGGGGGCAATGATGGTTGTGCAAAAAGGAAACCATATAAATCTAATATATAAAATTCTCATGACACAATGTTTGTAGCAACTTTTCTTACTCCTCCGCTCTTTTTCTTACTCCTCCGCTGTTCTTTTCTGATTAATTTCGTTGCGGGATCCAAGACAGTTGAATCGTTTCTCTGGGACTCGTCGAGCTTCATTGCTCTGGCGCATTTCTGGTGGTCGCCACTGTTGATTCTGGCTTACAGGAGTTACAGTGGTTAGGGAATAGTGTGGCAGGCTTGTCCCATTAAAAGTGTTTGTAGCAAAACTCCACCGAAACGGATTGACCGATTATTATGAATTTTTTTGTGTATATTCAGTAGATCTGAGAATAGGCCGTAGGCTATTTTTTCTGTGTTTTGTTTTGGTAGGGTAAATAGGGTAGGTACCGTAGGTACGGTAGGTAGGTAGGGTAGGGTAGGTAAGTCAAGGGTAGGGTAGATAGGTAGGGTAGGGTAGATAGGTAGGGTAGGGTAGGTAGGTGAGTAGTTTGGCAGGGTAGATAGATAAGGACAGGACACCGTCTGTCGGGTCAGGTAGTAATATGTAGATTTAATGAAATCCTCAGAGCAATTACAATTAGCTAAATGACACCATCATCATCTCATCACCTTACTGCCATTATCCTATGTTACCTGGGGTCGGCGCAACATGTTTGCTTCTTCCATTCCGTCTTGTCAACCGTCATGCTTTCACTAACTCTTTTTTCATTCATATCACTAATTCATCCATTCGTTTTGGCCTTCCTCTCCCTGCTTCATTAATATTTATAACTGTTTTGATCACATGCGTTTTTGCCTTTCTCTTCACATGCCTATACCAAGACAAACGATTCCTTTTCAACTTTTCTGTCAGTGGCGCCACTTTCAAACTTCCGCTATTATTTTAATTTCTCACTTCATCCATTATGGTCACTCCACACAGCCATCACAACATTAACCAAAAATTGCGAGACAGTATTCTCTAAAAGAACACTTGATTTTGGACCTAAAAACACGATTAATTTTCAATTTACTGTAAAATTTGTTTTATTTCCAAAACATGGATCATAGACGTGAGCAAAAAGGCTGCCTGCCTCAAATTGGATTAGGCGGGTCACGTCAGTCGCATGCACGGTGACGCTGGGCAAAGATCTCCACGCAATGGGTGCCTGAAGATAGTCGTCTTCGCCGGACGCCGAGGACGGCCCAGGAAGAGGTGGCGAGATGATCTAAACGCGTACTTCGAGGGCTGGTTCGAGGTGGTGAAAGAAAAGAACACCTGGAAGGACTCGGGGGCGGCCTTTGCCCAGCAGTGGGACACACAGGGCTAATGAAAAAAGAAATGCTTTAAAATCAACAAATAGTTCTGTTAATCAATTGAGTTGGCTAATGACTAAGTAGAAGTGATGTCATAAATATTATATTGCCATACAAGATATATGGGAGAATCGCTCACGAAAAGTATGTAAATTGATTGGTGGTGGTGTATTCTACTCTATTACTCGCGTTATTATTAGCGTTGTAGGTTGTACTCTATTACAACCTACAACGCCGAAAAAGGGAAAATAAAATAAACTTCTGACAGCTGACATTGAATTATAAGTGACATTGACGTTCAATTTTCAACCAACAACAGGCTGTGAAAAAGCAGAAGATGATTTGAATAAAATAAGATGTAGTATTATAGGAAAAGAAACCACAGGGTAGACATGGTATAGAAGATTAAGATTCAACTGTGATGGATAAATTAGCAGTACTCGGCATTGACAAGGAAAGTATTAAACCTAAAGAAACAAATAGGAACAATAGAAATGTATAATCAAGTACCTTCATAGCATAGACATAAAAAGCAATCATGAAAAAAACCACCAACAACAACTCAAAAAGCCCATTGAAAACCATCAACAACACAAAAAGCCTATCAAAGACCATCCACAACACAAAAAGCCTATGGAAAACCAACGCAAAAATACCATCGAAAACTAACTACAACACAAAAAACATATCGAAAACCATCTACAACACAAAAAGTCCATCGAAATCCATCTACAACACAAAAAGTCCATCGAAATCCATCTACAACACAAAAAACCCATCGAAAACAATCCACTGTAAGAAAATTAAAACTAGTGATAAACAGTCACTGGTTTCGTTTGCAAAGTGTGAGAAAAAAAGTAACGTTTATTTGGTAACGGCTCATAAAGGAACGCAGTACAACAAACTGTTCTATCGGGATATAATTATTAAACAGAACTAGAAAAAATAAAGAAATATTACTCAACCAATTACAAACGACAGAACATTTACACAAAATAAAAGAAACGACAGATGATTGTAAGACAATTATTTTACACGGAAACTGACCATTCGATGAATATTTGGCACAAAACATTCACATTTTGTGAGCCAAACGATCGAAATTAACTCGTTATTGGGACCTGGCCTCTACATATATAAATATCTTGAGTAAGTACTAAAAATACATTTGCCTGCTGATCCGGGAACTGAAGAAATTTAAAAAGGAAGCGCTGACAATATTAGACGAAATAATGATGAACGTTTTGTAGAAGATGGTGATGTTTCAGTTGAAGCGAAAGAAAAATATTGCAGAGTGGATATAAATAAAACAGCTATTATAGATATGCATGAAGATGTCCACAAACGTATGATGCCAGACGCAAATAATTTAATTTCACTTGGCTAACTAAACATAGTCTTGTAAATATTATTATCTACGTCCATACTAAAATTATAGATGTGAAAGTGTATGCGTTTGTTTGTTTATTACGGTTTCACGGCTAAACTACTAAACCGAGTTTGATGAAATTTCTACAGAATAAATTTTAACCCCAAAAAAAAATGCGCAAATTTTTTAACCGTTCTTTGGTCTGTATCCGCGATATATATGACATTTAGACCGACAAAGTCACGGGCAAAAGCTAGTTTAACTATGAAACATTATTCAGAGAACATAGATTTAGTTTTATGAATACACGTCAAGTAACATCAGCGTCAGACCTCATTAGCATTTGCTGTGTAATTTGCTATACTTATGCATCTTTATCTATACAATTACGTCAATCCTGGGCCAAAATCTCTCAGATTTCAGATACAAAGACATTCTGAGTCAGAGCCGTCTGCTACAGCATCAAGTGAAGTAATTTTAGCTCAAGATTCATTTAGCAAACGCCAGACGAGGCAGTTCAATCCGGGGATTATTCGATTTTTATTTAAATTCAGTTGGATTATCTCAATATGGTGTCATATGAGAATTGTGTCAATCTAATAATCATATTCTTTAGCTTTTCTCTGAATATTTTTGTCCCCAAAAGCCTGATCAGTAAATTTCTATCAACTTTTGATTATTTTGACTAAAATAACAGCGACGGGTGAGTTGGCGATCTCTGACCGAAGCCTACGTTCAACCAAGATGCGTAGCGAGGAATATCTGCGACCAATGATACTGCTTCATTGTCATAACTTGTTAGACACCACCAACCACCAATGGTGGGTGATTGGTGGTTGGTGGTGTCTAACAAGTCTTACAGCGCTAACTTAGTAGCATGCGTTGTAATTTGTTAGTTTCACACACATCTCTCGCTACACATCCTCGCACATCTGCGGTGGCTGGTTTTTCATCTAATGACAGACAAAAAAGACGACATTATGTGTTTCACAAAGCTTTCGGTGCACAAAGCTGTACAAACTCAAGATTTGCCAACGAGCAATGGAGCGTAGCATAATAGGTGTCAAGCACAGATATAGATAGACCTATACCCTGTTCACAATAAGATTAGACATAAACACAAACCTTTTTTACAGTCCCTTCAACCGATTTTGACTCATATTGCGTTGGTAGCATGACAAATGGCAACTACAGTAAACAGTTGTTATTGTAACCACTTTTTTGCCTCTAATGTCATCCTTAAGCCTACGGAATAGAAGTCAAAATCGGTTGAAGGGACTGTAAAAAAGGTTTGTTTTTATGTCTAATCTTATTGTGAACAGGGTATAGATAAAGCAAGTATCACGACGGTTGAAGGGACTGTAAAAAAGGTTTGTGTTTATGTCTAATCTTATTGTGAACGGAGTATAGATGGTTAGCGTACTTGCTTGATACCTTCGTATATATTCGTATTACATTACTTGTCACAATGTAATACGAATGTTTTGTTTTTCCATATTATTCCTTATTTCCTTATTACCAGGTATTCCTGAGGGTATTAGATTAGATAATTGTTTTTTAAATTAATTACGCATAATATTAATCTCAAAATTACTTACCGATGGAAGGAAACGTTTACTTTATTTTTTTTACTTACGATTTTTTATCGTAAGTTAGGCACGGACATAGGCACGCGAAGTAGTTGCTTTTGCGTTATCTAGGTCTATCTATATCTGTGGTGTCAAGCGAATGGATCGTGTGTGAAACACCACCCTGCGCTCCATAACTCAAGTGGTAGATCTTGAAGAAAAAGCAGCCAGGCTGAAGTGGGAGTGGGCTGGCCACGTTGCGCGAATGCATCTGGAGAGATGGGCAAAGATGGTCACTCACTGGACACCTGAAGGAGGACATCGCTGCCAAGGTCGACCAAAACGAAGGTGGTGTGACGATCTGTTCATATTTGCGAGGCTAACGTGGGCAGAGATCGTACAAGATCGGGAAGTTTGGAAGGAGAAAGGGGAGGCCTTTGCTCAGCAGTGGGTCACAAAAACAGGCTAATAAAATAAAATGTGTTTCACGAGAGATGGGCCAGAGACGTCAATATGCTTGCGTTTGGCCGCTAACTCACCTGATATTAAGACAAGATGTGACCTAAGGTGAAACACGCTTACCTAAGATGAACCGGTCCACTCGGGTCTTGAAGATACCCAAATTATATTTTTCTGGGAGCAGAGGGGCGGGCAATGGATTTCACAGTCTAGCAGTGCGCACAGTAAATGCACTGGGTTCGAGACCGTGGAACTTCAACCGTATAGCGGTGACGCTTTGCCGTATCTCTGCTCGTTCGTGTGCAATTCCAAAGCACACTCCAAAATATACCTGATAAAAGACCGGTATCGAAAACAACTGAACTCAACGTCACTGCCGTAATCCATTGATTAGGTAAACGTGACTGAACACAACCACACGTGGCAGATTGATTTGAAGTGGCGATACTCAAATTATTGTGGGCCAAACGGTTTTCTAACCGTCCGTAGATCTTTTACAGTCAATATGGGCCAAATCAAAGTCATAATCAAAGCATTTATTTCAATTAAACCATACTTTTGAATTGCCAAAGAGTCAGCTATTTAAAAAGTTGAAGCTAGTTGCTCGTTTCAAAACGTTGGGTTGGTCTCTATGGAGAAGAATGAGCTTGAAACTCCACGACGAGTGTCCGTGGAGTTTCTTGCTCATTCTCTCAAAAAGAGTTTATTAATCAAGTTTTTACAAAGTATTAGTGGTACAAAGTAGTCAGAAGCCCGAAAGTCTGAGAACCGGTCTTATCAAGGGGTATCTAATCGTGTTGCCCAGGAACGGGGTGGTTGAGGTCAGATAAGCAGTCGCTCCTTTTAAAACACTGGTATTCAGCTGCATCTGGTTAGACTGGAAGCCAACCCCAACATCGTTGGGAAAAGGCTAGGTAGATGATGACAAAACTGTTCTCTAACATTTCGGAACAAGCGTTAAATATTATAATACGATTATTGATGTAACGCAAATATTAACCACCGAAACTAATAATGTATGATTTTGGGGATTATGAACATCGATAAGAAGGCTGCCAGGCTCAAATGTTATTACGCAGTGACAACTGGGTAACCTTGCGAAGCCAACTCTGTTTCCTATTTTGCTGCCTTATACTTTCATTATATAGTGAACTTTTCTGGTAAAGGGATCGCTATATCCGACCAATATTACACCTGCTCGATACATATTTAGCCGAAGAAGAAAATCCAATCCTATTTCACATGCGACATTATGACCACGTCGCCTCATATTAGTTTATCTTGGACGTCATTGACATCGGTGAAGGTAAACATCGTGAGGAAAGCTGGATCTATAATTACTATACCTAAGTCTGAAATCGCCAATCTGTCTTGAGCAAGGGTGGTGATTAATGATGTTAGTGCCTTCTCTGTATGAGTGCAGTTGCAGTATGACAATACGAGTAATAGGCTTATATTATTATTATTTTTTCATGTATTCATTGTACTTATATACATCACACACACACACACACACACACACACATTGTATTTAGTCCGTTACATTCAGTCGTCATCATTTCAGCCGAAAAACGTCCACTGCTGGACATAGGCCTCCCCAAGGGGGGGTTTTGCCATAATCGCCACGCTTGGCAGGCGGGTTGGCGATCGCAGTATGGTTGTTACAAAGGCAGAGAACGCTGCTGCTCATTCTCTGGTAAGTCCCTTAGTCGCCTTTTACGACAGCCACGGGAAGATATGGGATGGTGCTATTCTTTACGTCCGACACCACACGGACACCATTCAGTCATCATGTGGGCAGAATTTGGGTTTCGTGCCAACACACTGGGTATAGGGTACAATACACGATGTTTATTAAAATCACAATTTAGCACAGTAACACTAATTAGACATACATAGCAACACTTAAACACTACGAATCGAGTACAGTTCCGGGACGTCTTAGCTCCGATGCGATCAGACACTGAATTGTGCTGTCCTGTGGGCTCAAAACATCACGACTCTGTAGAAGCGCGCCAAAAGTAGTGGTGGTAGATCACGTGTTCTCGATAATGGCGGGCCTCCGATTCGTCGTTCCATGTTCGTACTATTGACCAAATGCGACACATAGATATTATATTGTATTTTTAAATATTGATAATAAAATAAAAACATTTAAAAATATAAAAAATTGTAGCCCACCGGTATCGGGAACAGGATCCAAGCTACCGGTGGTCAGGGCTCTTGAGAGAGGAATCTCCTAACAATATGCGCTGAGTCCAGGAGTACCGCATTTTGAAGCAAGCCCTTGATCCAGCTGCCCAACGAGAGCCTCCTTGGTCGAGGCTCTTGGAAATTATTCCATTGGCCGTAACGACTATCGGCACAATGACTGCTTTATTCACATCCCACATGTGGACGACCTCGCGAGCCAAGTCAAGATACTTTATTTATTTATCTTTCTACGGTTTTCACGAAGTTCTCGTCATGCGGAACCGCTATATCAACAATCATTGCGTGACGCTCGCTCTAATCGATCTATCACCACTATGTCAGGCTTATTGGCAAGAATAGTCCTGTCAGTGATGATAGATCGATCCCAATACAACGTGATATTGCCATTTTCGAGAACTGGGTCGGGCACATAACTGTAGTCAGTACTTCCGACTCTACAAGCCTGTATTTTAGAGCAAGTTGCTGGTGGATAATCCTAGCTAATAATATTATTTTTACTATTATTATTGCTCGAGTGTTAATATCGCTCGTGTGTATGGACGCCTTTACACTCGCGCTGATGCATTAAAAAGGGTATTTCCCAGCTCAGCAGTAATTGAATGTATGGTTTTCGGAACGATTATTTCAATACTATTTTTACTATATTGTATCTGCTACAGCTGAACATGAGCTTAGTCATCAATCGGTCTTAACATAAATATCTCATCAAAGGCCTCTTGAAATCATCTGTAGGCCTAGCATAAGCGCGTGTATGTAAAAGTATTCAATTACAGTCGATTCTAGACTTGGAAACGCGACTATTTTTGTAGCATTTTGCTTCAATTTATTTCATTGATATAAATTGAGTCTTCAAACTACATAAATATTTTAGATTGAGAAAAACGGATTAACTCACTGTGTTGCTGGGTTTGTCCGACTAGTTTCGATGGCATACGGCCACCTTTCTCAAGGAGTTCCACAGGATGACACACCGTCCGTCGCGTTCCTGCGGACACTGCGCGGAGCCGTGCGTTGCGCCCGCACGGACAACTAGTCGGACGAACCCAGCAACACAGTGAGTTAATCCGTTTTTAACCGACTTCAAAAAAAAAGGAGGTTCTCAGTTCGACCCGTATGTTTGTATGTATGTTTGTCCGCGATTATCTCCCGTTTGTCTGAACCGATTTTAATGCGGTTTTCAGAAAAGTATTTGTTACATTCTGGAGAAGGTTTAATTATACAAAAAACAGAAAATTATTCAGCGCTTTTCGAAAAAAGCAACAAAAACCGAGAAGTCGTTTTTGTTTCTTCCATCTTTCCAGCTTTGGAGGCCTTTCAATCTCTGTTTTAACTGTGTTGCCGTTTCTTAATAGAAAATGTGGAAAATAAAAACATTTTTGAAAAAAGAGAACCGCCTTCAAAAACTGAAAAGTGATCAATAACTTTAGCACAGAACACACATGACTTTAGTTTCGGAAGTCTGTGGCAATACAAAACAACAAACAGAACAATAAGCCACCGACTTCCGAAACTAAAGTCATGTGTGTTTTGTGTATGAATAAAAATAATACATATTTTTAAAAAGTAACAAAACCAAATCATTTTCCTTTGTATTACAAAGCAATAGATATTTTTTTTAATACTCTTTTGATAAGAAATTAAGGAGCAAAATGGTTTCATCTCAATGATTTGGAGGTGATTTGACATTTTTTTTTTCTTATTACCTATATGATACCGATAGAAAAATTGTGACTAAACCAAATTACGTACCTATCATATCATGTAAATTACCAACAATTTTTTTCAGATGTAATTTCTCTGTAAATGCGAAAGCTTGCTTCATCTGCATGCTTCTTTCAAGATTTTTTCGAGTTTTTTTTTTTTTTTTTCTGTATGGCATCTCGCAGTTCAACCTGAGGGTTGGTTACTGCTTAACCGGACAATCCTGTGGTGCCTTAAAAGTGACTTTTAGGGCCTCCAGCCAGGGCAAAAACTTATAAACTAAGTGACTACGCTAAGGGCACCCCCTGTGGGGTACGAGCCTCGGCTTAGGTCGCCACTGAGAGAGGGTAGCAAAGGGACAGGCTGGATCGGGTCTCCATTATTTAGGGGCTATTTTAAAGCTCAGCGACGCGGGCTGGCGCTAGCAAGGGTCGGGGGGGGGCGTTTCGGGGTCGTCGCGAGGGACCTCGGCGGCGAGGTCGGAATGACGGTAATCTATATCTGTGTTTAACTAATGTGCTAGTGGCCCTATTTCGTTCTTGAAGGAGGGTAATAGCGTCATCTGGATCGGACAGGGTATGACGTGGACGACGGGTCCTGCTAATACGGGAAGGGGTATATCGGGCGGCCGCTACGACGAGCGGGTTGCGGTGTTTCTCCGCTTGATCGAAGAAGCGCTTGCAAGCGCGCTTCATAAACTGACGGATGGTCGGGAGTTTAAGATCGCCTTAACGGCGCGGCGTCAATACTGTACGCGTTCCTGAGATAAAAGAATTTTTACAGTGTGCTATACAGACAGACAGACAGCAAAGTGATTGTATAATTTATGTTACGTTAACTACGTAAGCATGAGCTCGAAGGAGCTCGCAGCTAAGAAAAAGCCGTACAAATCGATCGGGCAAAGGTTAAGCTATGCTTGCCGCGGTTGGTCTGTGGATGGGTGACCACCCATTTTATACCAAGTTCCCTCCGTGCCTCGGGAAGTACGTAAAGCCGTTGATCCCGGCTGTCATTCGTAGAGCTTTAACAGTTTTCATGGATAGTCAGAAGCCAGAAAGTGTGACAACCAGTCTTACCAAGGAGTATCGTGTTATCCAGTAACTGGGTTGTGGAGGTCTGATAGGCAGTCGCTCCATGTAAAACACTGGTATTCAGCTGCATTCGGTTAGGCTGGAAGCTGACCCCAATATAATTTGTAAAAGGCTAGGCAGATGATGAACTACGCAAACTTATGCTAGGCCATCGGGTACCTGTTTTAAACCAAACACCAGAAGATTTACTCCACAAGAGTTTTATGAACTTAATTTTTTATCTACACAGCGGGTCGACGACCTTTCAGTTCTCACATACGCTTGTTTTATGAAAATAAAGTTGATGAAACCGACAAACAGGAAAATATAGTGAGTCATGGACAATCTAAAATAAAAATGGCCGCTCTGAAGATAGCTGATATTTTTGATGGACACGTAATTTCGAAGTCTATTCATGTCTTCGTCATATGATGAGGTTTTTGTCCCTAGATATTCGACATAACATTTTTTCTATGTCTCATTATTAAAATGTTTTCTTGAGAATATTTTTGATCTAGCGCAAGAATGTTGTTAATGGGAAAAATGCTTGTTTCAAAGAGAAAGTATTAACTTGATCTATTGCTCGCCTAAGACTACGCTGGAAAACTTCTTGCTCGTTCTTGTCCATAGAAACTTCGTTTTGAAACGAATAACTCACTTCAACTTTCTGACTAACTGACCAACTCCTTGACAATTTAAAAGTGCCTGTAAATAGTTTATAAATTCAAAAAAATTAAATAAAAATAAAATTATTTTAGGTTAGAGAAAGTCCATTTCAATGGCATATTTGATTTTATACATTTCTGTTCCCCGATAAATATATTCTGAGTATCTTCAAAGCACGAGTGAACCGGTTTATCTTAGGCAAGCGTGCTCCAACTTCAGCCACTCATTACCACTTAAGATTAGGTCAGTTGCTTCTTATTAAAATTGAAATTGTACGAGAACCTGTAACTCGTAACACAGAAGTTCACTCAGCTACCGCTATCTCTATTTCGGGCCACCTCATTGATGGCCAAGATTCTTACAAAATCTTATCGAAATCAATAAATCTGTCTTCCCAGTACGTAGTCAAGTAGTCTCAGGGTTACCGACCTCGTGACGAGATGCAGAGCTTCAAATAGTTCGGTAACATAGCTCCGAATGTACAAACAAATGAACGACTTGTAAAAACGATCGCATACCACAGTTTTACGTGCGGAGTTGGGGCTTGATCTAGCTATTCAGCCGCTGAATAATACGTGCCAACCTTTAATATTATTTCAAAGATGGAACAATTTTTAACAGACTAGAGACTTTTTATCAGATATAATGTCAGCTGGAATATTTGTATTTTTTGAAATTGTAGGTATAATATTCTCATAACGACTATTTTCAACCGACTTCAAGAAAGAAGGAGGTTTTCAATCCGAATGTATGTTTTTTTTTTATTTTCTTTTTTGTATGTTTATTACGCGATTTCTCCGGAAAATCGATACTGAGAATTCTTTTTGGAACGAAGTTCCTTATCGCGCGTTGTGAAAGGGGGCTAGACGGAAAAAATTCTTACGAAAAGTTGTCACGACACTTTTGTATATTTGATTTAAGAGCCATCTATTAACGTTATTGGCGCAACTGTGCTCTTCGAGATCGAATTACGAACGGCCAATAGATGGCGCAGAAATAATTTATTGGTCTTTCTATCTAAATAACTACGCATTGTACTAACATGTTAGAAAATGTTAATCTTTAAAATTACTTACTTACAATGTAAGCAGCCATAATAACTTTTCATTCCTCGCTTTTTTTTGCCCTGGCTTAAAGCCACTTAAATTCACTTTAACGCATCACATTAATTAGTGAAGGAATTGTAATAAAATTTTATTACAATTCCTTCACTAATTAATCGAAACGAACTTCGTTCCATCCGGGTGTCCCTTGACACCTCTCAAGTTTTTTTTATGGATAGGGTATGCCTCAAATTTTTACATAGTCGACGTTATAGTTTCCTCAATCTTTAGAGTATTTTCAAGTTTTAACTGTGTTGCCGTTTCTTAATGGATTTGGATGAGAAGGGGGTACTAAAAAGCGAAAAACAAAAAGTTTTTTTACAAAAAAGATCCGCCCGGTGGCTTTGTTCCGTTTGTTGTTTTGTAAATTTCGGAAGTTGGAGGCAATACAAAACAACAATCTTTTTTTGTTTTTTGCTTTTTGTCATGTCTGTTATGTGCTAAAGTTATTTTTCACTTTTTAGTTTTTGAAGGCGGTTGTCATTTTTGTAAAAAAAAACTTTTTTTTTGTAATGAATGCTTACAACAGTATTATTTTTGAAGCCTCCAACCGACATCAATTTTGGCATAGGTATTCAGTTTGAAGGAATTTTCATCGGAATTGTCTCAGATTATGAAACAAAAGGTAAACAATCACGAGATTGTAGGTATTCGCATTTGAATTTGTATTTGCTTTTTTGGCTTCACTCTCAGTGTTCCGCGCGGTCTATCTGCCTTTTGTGATTATTGTATAAATTTAATCAGAATACTAAAGGAAAGTCGGGTTTCAAATCGATTCGAAGCGAATACTTTGTGTCATCATCATCATCATCATTTCAGCCGAAAGACGTCCACTGCTGGACATAGGCCTCCCCCAAAGGGAAAGTTTTGCCATAATCGTCACGCTTGGCAGGCGGGTTGGCGATCGCAGTATGGTTGTTACAAAGGCACAGAGAACGCTGCTGCCCATTCTCTGGTGAGTCCCTTAGTCGCCTCTTACGACACCCACGGGAAGATATGGGATGGTGCTATTTTTTACGTCTGACACCATACGGACAACATACTTTGAATACATACTTTGTGTATCAGCTAGTAAATTGCCACGACACCACGACCACAAAGTACGTAGCTGCGGCGCGCCCGAGCAGAGAGACCACTCAGAACAAACCGCCATTTTTCGCACTCACACATTGATTCATTCATTCATTCATTCATTTATTGCATCAAACATGGTAGGTACATGGAGTTCTTATATAAAATATTCAGTAACACACATTTGACCAATATATAGCATGCAATAGTACAGGTTTTATTAGGTAACTACATTTTCAATTTATGTCTACTTAACCGTTAAATATGTCTGTGCTTTATAGTATAAAATTTACAGGGACACTTTAGAAAGAATTCATCTATTGAATAAAAACACTCTTCTAACAACCACTTCCGCAACGCAACACAAAACTTATTGAAGGGTAGTTGAGTAATTGACCTAGGTAATGCATTATAAATTAGGGGAGCCATATAAACGCAGCTCCGCCGAAAAAGTTCTAGCTTTGGAACAGGCATATCAAAATCTAAATGTGTAGGTTTCCTTTTGTTTGTGTTGTCTTTCCGTACAAATAGTTCAAGATTGGACCTCACAAACCTAGCAACTTCGTAAATATAAATGCATGGGACCGTCAGTAGATTGTGCGACTTGAATATAGGCTTGCATGAGTCAGACCACTGCATTTTGAATATTGCACGAATACACTTCTTTTGGGCGATGAAGATCTTCGCGATTTCGGAAGAGTTTCCCCACACAACTATACCGTATCGTATCACTGAGCAGACGTATGCGTGATACACCATTATGGCGGTACGCAAAGATGTAATAACTTTAATTCTTTTCAAAGCAAATACGAATTGATTGATTTTTTTTTAAATTATTTCGATGTGATTCTTCCAAGTAAAATGCTCATCAAGTGTTACACCAAGGAACTTTGCATTACGTACCTGTTCTATATTATTATTGTTAAGTGCAACATTTAGGAGTACAGGTTTACTTTTAAATGTTTTGCAGTGAAGCAGATTGGTTTTGGAAATATTTATTTTTAATTTATTAACATCTAACCATTGAATAATGTCATTTAATGTTTGCTTAATTTCAATGTCAAAATTTTGTGAATTTTTACATTTAATAATAATTGTGGTGTCATCGGCGAACAATACACATTGATGTTTTATTGACTGAGGCAAATCGTTTATGTAAAGAAGGAACAATAATGGCCCCAAGATACTACCTTGTGGGACCCCACAGAAATTAGTCCGTGCTTCAGAATCAAAGTCTTCTAAAGTGTTAGTTAATTTGTTTAATTTTGTTAACCTCGTTACCTGTTTTCTGTCAGTTAAATAAGATTGAAACCACTCTTTTGCTGGACCTCTGATACCGTATCTTTCAAGTTTTTCTAGAAGCCGCGCATGATCAACACGATCGAACGCCTTACTCAAGTGTAAGAGTAATGCACAAGTAGGTATTTTATTATTAATATTCGTCATCATTGCTTTCACTAGTGTAAATATTGCCAAAGTAGTCGATTTATTTTGTCTAAACCCGTATTGCTGGTCAACAAGAATGTTGTGTTTAATAAGAAATTTCATCACTCGCCTGTACATAATTTTTTCAAAAATTTTTGATATAATGGGAGTGAGAGCGATAGGTCGGTAATTGTCAACGTCTGATTTTGACCCTTTTTTGTATAGCGGCTTTATCAGAGACAGTTTTAGCCTATTAGGAAAGCAGCCCTGTTCCAAGGATAAATTGACGATGTGAGCCAATGGTGGTGCTATATGTTGAGCTATTTTTTTAGCGAGCTCAGTTGTGATGTTATCATAGCCAGCCGATTTAGTGTTTTTTAAAGACATTATGATACGAAATATTTCAGAGGCATTAGTGGGTTCTATAAATATACTTTTATCGTTTGATTCTATTTTATGTATGTCAGTTTTATTATTGTTATGTGTAGAGCAATTATCATTATTATTAGAAATGTCAACAAAGTGATTATTAAATTTATTTGCAATGTCAGATCCAGATGTCAGCATAATATTACCATCAATAATTTTACTGATATATTCCCTAAACGGTTTGTTACCCACGTTGCGCTTCACAACATCCCACGTGGCCTTAATTTTATTACGAGAAAAACTAATGTGTCTTTCATTACACAAGGACTGTAGATTGTCCATGCATTTCCGTAATAATTTAGAATACGCTTTGAACTTACTCCTATTTTCATTATTTTTATTTAAGTAATACTTGTACCTTAATGAACGCTTAGTGTTACAACATTTTTTTATGCCTTTTGTTATCCATTTAGGTTTACCACTAATGTGTTTCATTTTAATTTTAATACAAGGGAAACAAAGTTTATAAAATAATGTCAACAAATCATGAAATTTGTCAAAGGCTTCATTCGTATTTGTTATATCATAGATTTCACTAAAGCTTATGCAGCTGATGTAATTCACGAATTTTGAGATGTTTTCTTTATTTAGATCATTTATAGTCATGAAACAGTAATCCACTTCCACTCTGTTTGAAGTTCCCTGTTCAATTTTGACTATTTGAGCTGTGTTATGATCAGACAGGTACAAATTATATGTCTTACCAGTGACATTGTGAATATTGCTAATAATGTTGTCTATGCATTTTTGTCTATGCATTTATTAAGCCTAGTTGGTTCATGTATGTGATATTTCAGTCCATAATTAAGTATCAATTCTTTGAATGTAGTACTAGCTTTATCAGATAATAGTAAATCTATATTAAAGTCGCCACAAACAATTATATTACCTTTTTTGTGTTGAAGTTTTGTTATAACTTTCGTAAAATGATCAAAGAAAATATTAATGTCAGAGTTTGGTATCCTATATATACAAATTATAATTAGTTTTAGCTGTTTTATTTCCACACCACATATTTCGAAATGTTTATCAATGGCAAATTCCTTTACTGCATCCAGCTCAACACATTCGAAACCTTTCTTACACAGAATACACGTGCCTCCACGTCGTTCTAGTCTGGAATAGATTGCCCCGAGATAAAAATTTGTTATGTTCAAATATTTTTCTTCCCTTTTTTTTATGAAATGTTCACTTAGACATACCACTACCACATTTTCATTTAGATCATGAAGCTCACTTAGTGCTACCTCTAAATCTTGCATTTTATTTAATGCACAGGCAATGTTTTGGTGAAACACAGAAAATTCGTTTTTAGTTACGAAAAAGCTGATTTCTTGACCCTGCAGAATCATTTGAGTCTATCTGTGAGGTTATTTTAACGGATTTAAAATAATAGGGTATCGTGCCTTTCCTTGGTTTTACATTAATATTGTTAGCTATTGTTCGATCATTGAGGTTTACATGCGAGGTTTTATTACTTAATGGAAAATAATAAGGTATTGTTCCTTTCTTTGGTTTTACGTTATCATGGTTTTCCCGGAAATAATGGGGCGATGTTTTCTGAGTGTCAATACCCTTTTTGTTCCTTGGTTTTACATTAATATTGTTAGCTATTGTTCGATCATTGAGGTTTACATGCGAGGTTTTATTACTTAATGGAAAATAATAAGGTATTGTTCCTTTCTTTGGTTTTACGTTATCATGGTTTTCCCGGAAATAATGGGGCGATGTTTTCTGAGTGTCAATACCCTTTTTGAATTTGTGGTTGTTATAAGAGAGGAATTTATTGCTGTACTGGAGAACATTTATCTGATGAATTATTTGTTGTGCAGCATTCGTTATATTTTCTGTTTCAATAAATGTACAGTTTTCATAGTTTTGGATTAGTAGCTTTAACTGATTATTTAGTTTACATTCATTAAGGAAAATATTATTAAATATATTTACTACAAATACATTGCAATTTTTAAGAAAATGTAACGCTATAGATATTTCTGCCATAAACTCTATTGGATTTACATCATTACTCCCTGTAATTATGATAACATTGTCGGTTTTTGATAATGTCTTAGCCAACACTTGACATTACTTTTATAGGCATTCTCAAGCAGTTTCAAGCAGACTTCAGTCTTGACTGTCTCGTGTTGTCTAAATGAATAAATAAGAGACATTGACATTTCACGGCAAACTGGGAAATTTTGTTATAAAAAAATTGCAAAGAGTTCCAACCAGTGTCAATAAAATTTCATATTGTCACGAATAAAACCTACAGAGCCAGTACAGTAGCAGCCCTAGTGAGTTTGGCAAGTTTAGGTAATTATTTTTGAAGATGGGGGGAGCGGTCCTTCTGTAACTTCTATATTTTGTGCCACGACTCACTTTGACTGGCATAAATTACGCCGGGAAGTTTATGCCAGTCAAAGTGAGTCGTGTCGCTACTTGGTGTTCAGTTTGAGTATTGTGATATGTGTCACACATTAAAAGTGTTTATTAAATGAGCCAATAAGTAGATAGATAACTGAAAACAACAAACATTTCTCTTTTTTTTTGGGTTGTCTTTACGGAACAAAGAGCTTCTCTTATTGTAAATTTATCAAATTGTACCCACAGAAATAAAAAATCAAGTGGAAGTACTCACATAGCTATTCCGTATACGTGTCATAATTATGCGGAAAATCATTTAAAATAAGTTTTAATTTTGTATGAACAACCAATTCAACTTTGACGAAAAGCTCATAAATATTGTTCAAACAAAATTAAGACTTAATACAACTGACAAAGGTTGTTATTATTTTACATTTTATTTCGCATAATTGTGACACGCGTGGGCACTTCTACTTGTTTTTTTCTATTTCGTGATTGTATCTTGTCTATCCTAGAGGTACAGTCCGCTTGTTTTCTTTTAACCGATTTCAAAAAGGTTCAAAAGGTTATCAATTCGAATGTTTATATATATATTTTTTTTATGTATGTTCGGGCATAACTCTGTCATATATAGATGGATTTGCAAAATTCTTTTTTTGTTCGAAAGAGGTTTATTCCGAAATGGTCCCATATAAGTTTTATCAAAATTGATACAGCCCTTTTAGAGATTATCAACAAATTCCCAAAAAAAAATACTTTGACGACGTTTTAGTTTCTTCAATCTTTGGAGGACTTACAATGTGGACTTACAGTGCGGAAATAAATCTGCAAAGGCAATACGTCAACCTAACTATACACATCAATTCAGAAGCCAAGCTGCTCTACTAGCGCTGGACTCGAACTCATCGAAACTGGTAGAGGAATGCATGGCTAAACTTAACTCTCTAGGCAATAAGAATAGAGTAGTATTAAGATAGGTGCCTGGGCATGCAGGCATCACTGGCAATGAACGTGCCGATGAGCTTGCAAGGGCGGGGGCGCATATCACGCAACAGGGTCCGGAGCACTTCTGTGGTATACCGAAAAGCCTAGCTCAAAGCACCCTGACTAAAGCATGCCTCGAAAATTCCAGAAAGTTATGGAAGGAGTCTCCGGGCATGTTACACTCGAAAGCACTTATCAAAACCTATGACAGAAGGCTTAGTAACCAAGTCCTAGCACTCAGTAGGAACAATTTGCGCATTGTAGCTAGAGCCACTACAGGACATTGCTGCTTAAACAAGCACATGTTCCACCTGGGGTTAAGTGCTACGCAAACCTGCAGACGCTGTAATGAGGCTGATGAAACGCCACTTCACCTTCTGGGGGAATGCGGAGCACTAATGCACAAGCGCAACAATCATCTGGGCAAATACCTGTTAAGCCCGGATGAACTAATGGACATCGCCCCAAAGCAGATCCTGCAGTTCATAACAGCTGCAGGGTTTGGCGGCGATCTCTAACCAACACAAGCGGCGATCATAATAGATCAACTCTGGTCGCAGTGATATCACAGCCGCACAAAGCAAATAAAAAAAAACACAAAACAAAGTGACTAAAAAGAGTTCTCCCAGAATCGTCAGATATACTTAGTTACATTTCTCTTGAACACCGAGGGTTTATTAGTTAAATTAACCTGGACTGATAATGAATATAAGTCTAAATTGCCAATCCGCTACTGTAAGGCAATGATTATCATCATCATATCAGCCTATTGCCGTCCACTGCTGAACATAAGACTCCCCAGAAATCACCAACCAACCCGGTCTTGGGCAGGCCGCATACATCCGCTGCCAGCCACCTTCTTCAAATCGTCGATTCATTGCGTCCCACACTACGATTCACAGTCTCCGCTCTGAAGCGTGAGCTAAGACAATGACATCCTGAATTATTTCAAAAGGTAAAGAACGTAGCATCGTTGTTAGGCCTCCCACCAGATGGACTGACGACATCGTCAAGGTCGTGGTTGCAAGCGACACGTTGCCGCTCGTTGAGGCGTGATATGGAGGAGGATTTTGTTCAACAGTGGACGTCTTCCGGCTGATGAAGGTGAAAGGACGTTGAAAGTCACATTAGTACAAGATTAATGTGACTTTTGAAACGTCCCGTACAAATCGACTGGCTATGGTTAAGCTACGCTTACCGTGGATGGGTGGGAAATCACGTAAAGCCGTTGATCCCGGCTGTAATTCGAGGATCTTTAACAGTCGTTATGGGTAGTCAGAAGCCAGAAAGTCTGACAAATAGTTTACTAAGCGGTATTGTGTTATCCAATAACTGGTCTGTGGAGGTCAGGCAGGCAGCCGCTTCATGTAAAACACTGGTATTCAGCTGCTTCCAGTTAGACTGGGAGTTGACCCCCTATGTCGCATGAACAGGAAGCCGGACGCCCGGTGTCACCACTGCGTCGACTGCTATGAGGACACAGTGCGGCGTACTCTGGCAGAGTGTGCCGCTTAGGGAGGAATCGCGCCGTGCCCTCGTCTTAGAAGTAGGCAGTGACCTATCGCTGCCGTCTGTGGTCGAATCGATTAGCAGCGAAGAGTCCTGGAACTCGGTGGTATCCTTCTGCGAAAAGGTCATGTTTCAGAAGGAGGCTGCAGAAAGAGAGAGGGAGGGAGCGGACACCGGCATAGTTGGGAAAAGGCTAGGCAGTTTGTTTAGTGCAAGATTGTGTTGTGAACCCGTGAACCCAAGAACAATGCGGTTATTGTTTACGATTTTTCCATAAAACGATCACTCACATCTTCCCACAGACTATTTACGGCGTAGATATTCAAATAACTAACACCTACGTGATATTCTCCATTAGTACTCTTTGTATAAGGTCTAGGTGACTTTGGTAGAAAGTGCATTGATCTTCACTGATGAACTATTGTGTTGAATTAACATCTAATACAGTCATGTTTATTTTCATATTTTTCATATTGGATATTTATTTATTTGCATACCATATTTAGGTCTAGAGAAATAAAGGTTATGTACGAGTCATGTTTATTTATTTATTTATAAATAACCAACCTATACTAACGTTTATACTGGACATATAAGTTATCTTCTTTATAATAAAAATGAACGGCTGGACCGATTTAGCTAATTTTGGTCTTGAAATATTTGAGGAAGTCCAGGGAAGGTTTAAACGGTAGGAAAATTGACAAATCAATTGGTATGACAACGTCTAGTTGGTTACAAATAATATAACTTAAGTAATAAACATCAAATTTCATAAAATATAATAACAAAGGATTTGACAGAATTACAAAATTGGATAGCCATTAACTGCAAGATAAAAAAGTAATCAATTAAAGTCCAAGAGATTGCACTGGGAGTGGAAATAGACTCCAGGTATCGATTAGCGGTAGTCAGGATTCTCAACCCAGTACTCGCAAAGACATCCAATGATTCGTCATGTAGCAAATTGTTATAAAACTAGTTGTTGTAATTTCGTTTTCACTTATTTATGTCGATTCTCTTTAATTTCAGCTTCTTTATTATTATTATTTAACTTAATTTAATCGAGTAACCATGACTCATTTGTTACTAAAAAAGCTTATTATATGTTAGTAACTGTGATATTATTATCTACATGACAAAACCAAATCAATTATACAGAGAGTTTGAGGTTTTATGTAATGAAGGCATAACTGTTTAGTCTATGGTTAGAACTTTCTGGATACTTTAGAATATATTTGAATGATGTAGAATAAAGCTTTTACATTGTGACAAGTGATGTCAGTGAGACCGCCAGCTCTACGAAGAGCTGAAGGTCATGTAAATCTTACCTCTCGCTAATTATAATAATATAGTCTTCTGAAAGTCGTTAATACCTTTTATTTAACGTAGCGTAGATTTCTCGGTAATTCGTACTTGGTACAAGTGTAGCTCAAGTGCTATAGTACACAGCGGCAGTACCCTCCGACGCTGCACCATTCCATGGGTAATGGCGCAGCAGCGATTTACGTACGGACAGTCCAGCCTGATCGAAACCAAGGACAGGATACTGTTGTTGCTGGCCCACACCCTGCGCACCAGGGACGCACAACGCTTACGCATAGTAGCAAAGAAACAATCCACATGCGCGTCCGCGAACATCTCTGATGCGCTGCAGTAGCGGGTACGGGATATGCTAACAAAGGATTCTCGGTTATTTTGGTCACATTGCCCGTCGGGAACCAAGTAACCTTGAAAAGTTGATGGTTATGGGCAAGGTACATCTCTGATGCGCTGCAGTAGCGGGTACGGGATATGCTACCAAAGGATTCTCGGTTATTTTGGTCACATTGCCCGTCGGGAACCAAGTAACCTTGAAAAGTTGATGGTTATGGGCAAGGTAGATGGGAAAAGACCTCGCGGACGGTCACCTAACCGCTGGTCAGACCAAGTAACCGCCCTCACTGCAGTGCGATTCTGTAAGAATTCACCCACGAATTCGAATCTTATCTCATTTCCGATTTCACTTACCTGAAGTGAAAAGTATTTGGTATTCGCTAAAATAGTAACGTAATAATAGTTCGCTGGACTCTCTGTTACGACCGCCCTAAGAGAAGCAGAGAACCGAACGAAGTGGAAAAGCGTAATATTTAAAGCCATGAAGGCCTTTCAGGGACACTTCAGTAATGAAGAATAAAGTAAACGTAAAAAAGAAAAAGAGCTGCACAAGTTTGCTAGATAATAAGCTTTCGCGGCGTTTATACGTCGTTGTATATTGAACACAATCAGTGTTCATAGTCAGCTTTACTGAAATCTGTACTAATTAGTGATAATTCACCCTAACATTAGATACTTGGTAGTTCATTAAAAAATCTGCTTCATGAATTTATTTTTTGACATCCGTAGATCTTTGATAGCCGTTATGGGATGTGATAGTCGTTAAAAAAAGGTATCGTGGAGTTTAGATAAAATCCAGAACGGGCAAATTCACCGAAGAAAGATCACCGACATAACTCTCAGAATATGCAAGTTGAAGTGGTAATGGGCAGGTCACATCGCTCGAAGAACCGATAACCGATAGAGAAGAAATGTTCTTGAGTAGCGACCACGAACCGGAAGACGCAGCGATAGTAGGTCTCCTAACAGATAGATTCAAAGTCAAAGTCAAAGCATTTATTTCAATTAAACCATTTACAGGCACATTTGAATTCTCAAGTAGTCGGTCAGTTAGTCAGAGAGTTGAAGCTAGTTGCTCGTTCCAAAACGTAGGTAGGTCTCTATGGAGAAGAACGAGCAAGAAACTCCACGGACACTCTTTTAAATCAAGTTTTTTACAAAGTACTGATTACATGATTCTTGTGGCTTCTATATGTGAAAACTATGAAGGTAATCGAGCAATACAAAAAGAAGCAAGATAAAGTCCATGGCAGATAAGAGCTGACCAATCTTTACTGACAGATTGATGACATCGTCAAGGTCGCGGGTAACCGATGGATGCAAGCGGCAGGTTGCCGCTCATCGTGGCGATCTATGGGGGAAGGTTGTTGCTCAACAGTGGACATCTGTCGGCTGATGATAATGATGATGATGGAGGTCAGATAGGCTGTCGCTCCATGTAAAATACTGGTATTCATGCTGCATTAGCTTAAACTGGAGGCCGACCCCAACATAGTTGAGAAAAGGCTGGGCAGCTGATGATGATGTGAAACAAACCATTTACACGTGTTTTCAATAACGTTTCTCTCAATTTCAAATCATTCTCAACTGATTTATCTTTTGCATTTCATTATTTATACACTTCACAATCCTAGGATCAATGTTAGTGCAATAACAATGTACAATGAAAACATTCACATGTTTCTCGTATTTATTTTACAACAATTTTGAGGCAGAGAGTCAAACAATTCTTCTTCACAGCTGATTGGAAGTCATAATAAAAATAATCTGCTGTTTTTTGTTTTAAACAATGTAGCTGGTGCCGTCGACAGAAACTGTAAACCACTAATTAATGATGGTGATCTTTCATTTATTTGGTAATTGAAACACTAGGGTCATAGGGTCCGAGTAGTCATCTTGTTTTTCGGGACATTGCCAAGCGGCTGGTCAACTCTTTACGTGACCCGAGCGCTGGCCTATTCTCTGGGGCAAAGAATCAGCATTGCCATACAACGAGGCAACGCTGTCATGGAATTTCATCCATCCTTACAAACTTTCACATTTAACTTTAATAGTCGTAGAAATAGGAAGGCCACGCTATTGAAGCTTATCAAGCTCAATATCCAGGAAATCTTGTTACGAAACCATTGTACTCTGCCAACGCAATCAACATTAGTACCTCTTGGAGATCTGCCCACCCTATTAATGAAATCGAGCTTGAAGTCAAAAATGCGAAAATCCTGATACTTTCATTTTCACAAAAATATTAATACCACTGCAAGGAAAAGGGGTCTTCTTATTCGGAGAAGATATAATCACCACGCTTACTCATGGCGGTTTTTAAGACGGGTTATAAGATCATCGGGGTCGGTCAGGGGTTCAAGACGGATTGACGATTTCAGACTTATATTAATAGTAAGTCCAGGTTTGGTTACGATAGTTTTCCTTTACCGATGATATCCAAGATGAAGTTCCAAAGTACATATGAATCGAAAAGGCCACATTGGGACTTGCTCGGTAGCAAACCGGCAACCTTAAGCATGAGAAGCAGAAGCTTTAGCTTTAACCTTGGGCCATCATGATGAAACTTAACAAAATACTTCATAAAGGTCAATTCTATAGCCGACTGCAAACGACAGCAGTAAACGACATGTCGTGACGCTAAGCTAGTTTCTATGTATTTCTATGAAATTTGTTCCGTAGCAAGCAGACACGTCATCTGCCAGTTAAAGACGGCACGGAATCAATTTATAGTATTCGAAAAAAAAATAGGAAAAAGAAGCCACGTGCATTCATTGCTTGGCCAAAGAAAAGAAAACCTGACAGCGATACTTGATACTTCCCTCTAAAAACTTTATTTATTAAAAATACTATTCATTGAAAACAAACATTCGCTTTTACGCAAATCCTCTCGCACGTTTACTAGAAAACAATGAATTTTTATGTGTTTACATCATTCTGCAGAATTCAAGAAAAACAGTTATACTGATGAGATAGAAACGAATGACGTCATGAACGAAGAAGAGTATAAATAATCAAAGTCAAAGCGTTTGATTAATTATTACAAACTTTTATTTAACCTGCATTGTTCGTGTGTAAGTTGTCGCTTCAAAATTTGCAGACCATTTTTCGACCATTTCTAGTTATCCAATTGAGCTGAAATTTTGCAAGCACCTTTAGTTCTGATGACAATATAATGTCCAATGTCAATCTTATAATAAATTAAATATGGCCGCCGCTCCAAGATGACGGATTACATATTTTTTCTCAACCCCCTGGATATGGATATGGATCTATCAAATGAAAGGTTTGAAGAGTAGAAAACGATAAAGTTAGTAACATTACACTAAATTCAATATGGCCACCGCTCCAAGATGGCGGATTTCTTTTTTCTAACTCTTTAAAAACGTGGTCAGCAAAAAGTTGTTAATTTAGGTTAAATCTGATATAAGTAATTAAAGTATTTTTTTTTAATACATCTTTAAGACTAAAAAAGTAAAAAATAAAATGAAAATAAGTAAAAAACATTTAAAAAAATAAAACAAGCTAACCTAAAAAATTAAAAATAACACGAACTAAAAAGAAAAATAGCGGCCAAGTGCGAGTCGGACTCGCCCATGAAGGGTTCCGTAGCAGCAAGTAACATAATAATATAAAAGATTTTTTATTTTTATATTTAACTTGATTGAATGAAAGGTAAAATGGCGGTTTACGATTTATGACGTATTAAAAAAAAAACTACTTACTAGATCTCGTTCAAACCAATTTTCGGTGGAAGTTTACATGGTAATGTACATCATATATATACATATAAATAAATGATAAGTAATTATTATAAAAATGTCAGTAGGTATGTAAATTATGTTACAGATTAGTGTGGACTATGTATAATACTGTTATAAAGACTCTTACTATTGAATAATTACTTACACGATAAGTAATTATTTAATAGTAATAGTTATTATGTTATTTTGTATAATTATGCTATGTTTTGGTGTTATAGTGGTGTAACCGTGTAATGAGTTAATAATGTTGTTATTTTAATTGTTGTTATTGTAAGTAAATGTATAGTTTTATTAGTCTAAGGTCTTAACTGTCGCATTAGGGAAACCCCTGTAATGATAGTATAAGCTGTTATAAATAAATAAATATTTTTTTTTTTAGTTTTATCATTCTCTTATTTTAGAAGTTACAGGGGGGGGAGGACACATTTTACCACTTTGGAAGTGTCTCTCGCGCAAACTATTCAGTTTAGAAAAAAAATATATTAGAAACCTCAATATAATTTTTGAATACCTATCCTTAAATACCCCACATGTATGGGTTTAATGAAAAAAATTGTTGAGTTTCAGTTCTAAGTATGGGGACCCCCTAAATTTATTGTTTTTTTTTCTATTTTTGTGTGAAAATCTTAATGCGGTTCACAGAATACATCTTACCAAGTTTCAACAGTATAGTTCTTATAGTTTCGGAAAAAAGTGGCTGTGACATACGGACGGACGGACAGACAGACAGACATGACGAATCTATAAGGGTTCCGTTTTTTGCCATTTGGCTACGGAACTCTAAAAAGAAAAGCCTGAGGCATGGATGTACACTGTCCGATATACAGGTGTAACTACTGCACATTAGTATACTTCAAGCTTTTCTTTTTTCTTTTTAGTTCGTGTTATTTTTAATTTTTAGGTTAAAAGCTTTGCTATTCAATGATTTACCAGAGGATCTAAAGAAATGTAATAGTATTAACATATTTAAGGCTAGACTCAAGAAACATATATGTACCCTGTAACGTCAATAACGTCACCAACACCCTAGAGGCAAATACCTACTATAATATTTAGATATAAGCACTTTGTATCTCATTTTAAGTGAACTGTAATTTAAGTTCTTATGGGAATAAATTCTTTAAACCTAAACCTTTTTAAAAATGTTTTTAATTTTCATTTTTTTTAAACATTTACTGACACTTTTGAATTGTCAAGGAGTCGGTCAGTTAGTAAGAAATGCAGTTGAATCTATAGCCCGAACACTTAACCGAGACTGTTCCTGAAGTAGCTGTGCAGTGCGGGAGAGGTGTGATGACGTGACGCGAGATCTCACTGATACGTCCACTTGTGACAACTGTCACCCCCCGCGCCGCTACCTCAGTGTGGTGACGTGACGCGAGAGCTCACTGATACGTCAACTTGTGACAACTGTCACTCCTCCCGCACCGCGCCGCTACCTCAGTGTGGTGACGTGACGCGAGAGCTCACTGATACGTCAACTTGTGACAACTGTCACTCCTCCCGCACCGCGCCGCTACCTCAGTGTGGTGACGTGACGCGAGAGCTCACTGATACGTCAACTTGTGACAACTGTCACTCCTCCCGCACCGCGCCGCTACCTCAGTGTGGTGAAGTGACGCGAGAGCTCACTGATACGTCAACTTGTGACAACTGTCACTCCTCCCGCACCGCGCCGCTACCTCAGTGTGGTGACATGACGCGAGAGCTCACTGATACGTCAACTTGTGACAACTGTCACTCCTCCCGCACCGCGCCGCTACCTCAGTGTGGTGACGTGACGCGAGAGCTCACTGATACGTCAACTTGTGACAACTGTCACCCCTCCCGCACCGCGCAGCTCGGGAACACTCTCAGTTAAGCGGTCCGGTTATAGTTGCGAGTTCCAAAACATAGGTAGGTCTCTATAAAAAGAAAGAGTGAAAAACTTCGCGTAGAAAATCCGGCTAAGCAGCCGACAACTGCAAAGATGAAAAACGTGATTCGATAAGAGAATCTATAGAAATGAAACAATCACAAATTAAATCTCCGAAACACAAAATAAAACTTTAGTTTTTAACTTTAGTTGGTATGGAAACTTGTAAAAGATAATTAGAACTCGCGATAAGACCTCGTTAGTTGGAAGATCATTGCAAACTTTCACAATTTGGTAACTCAAAAGTTCGGGATATAAAATTCCGAGTTTGTAATGTCGCATTGTTGACATCTCTAGAGATCCTCACAAATTTATTAAAATGCGAGTCTTTCTGTTTGTTTGTTATGATTTCATGTTTAACAAACAAACTAATTAAAACAACAAAACTTTTATCTCTCATAAATATTTAAGGGTATCTCTACCCAACTTTTTCTTCTAGTAAACACGTATGTATAGAACCACAGTACAAATAATAATATTTTTAATAACAAATGAATAGACCCTACTACTAAAAAGTCTGTATCTAGTGTGAAAATTTACAAAATTTTGACAGGTACTTCAAATACATAAAGAATCATGGCAGGATGTGTACAAAAAAAATAAAATTAAGATCTTCAGAGAAGTTGAAATTCTAATTCCTATATTCTTGGGTACGGTCAGCAACGAAAGTCGATTATCTCTTCACATTTTTAAATCATAATACTTGAACAGAAGGAAATACGGACAGGATAGAAAATTAAGATAAAATAAACTCTTGACTGTGACCTGAAATACTATGAACTTTGACTTGACTTTGACTACTTTTGTTGCTGACTGTACCTAAAGAGTATTTTCAGGCATTTACAATATTTTAAAAAAAAGTTTAACGAAAATCTCATTATTTCAGAACGAAACGATGATTGACAGTAACAGTGACACTGACAGCCGCCGCGCCGTTCCGCAGATCTTACACTGAAATTGCATCGTTTTATCGGAAATAATATCACAAATAGGGATTTTTTTTCCACACACTTGTCACATCACTTGTCTGCCAATTTGATAGATCCGTTAACGTAGCTTGTAACTTTAATTTTTTTTATAAACACTTATTGGACATCGAGATGAAACGAAAAAGTGTTATTTTCATTTCGTAATATTTCAATTACGCGGTGATTTAAAAATATGGTAAGTATCAATCTACTCCTAGTAATGTATTCTTCACATTGGAAAATATTTTAAAATCTCTAATTATTTTTTTCATACAAATGAATGTATGTATTTCGCCATGACTCTTTCGTCAATAATAGGTCATATTCTGGATTGACTCTTGATCAAGATGCTTTTTCGTATCCCACAAAGTATTGGATAATAATATCTTTTCATAACTGAATCAAAAAAAAACACAATGTGAGTCCTGGAAATCGTCGAGCAACATCATGGACCCAGACGAAGATGGCGAGATAAACTTGATGCTTACAGGAGGGATTGGTCCACACAAGCTCTAGACCGAGAGGGTTGGAAAGGAGAAAAGGAGGCCTTTGTCCTGTAGGTCGATTTTGTAAAATTCAAACAACAACTCGCATCTCACATCGCTATTCACTCTCACTTCGCATAAGGTTCAAAATGACCTTGATATTATTTGACACTTTGAATCGGGTCCGAGTGCGAAGTGAGCGTCGAAGCGGGGAAATTACCTTACAGAATGCCACTTCTTACGTCATCTCATACTTTATCTGTCAAAATCTGCCTGTCAATTTAATTCAACTCGCTGACACGCTCGCAAGGGTGGCGTAGTGTAAATTCGAATTATCAACCGAGTTATTAGAATTCGAATCAAGAAACTCACAGCGGATTCAGATTCGAAGTTTAGAATGAGGTCTTACAGAATCACACCCCTGCAGTGGGACAATATAGTTCAAAAATAATAATAAATAAATAATAATAACTGAATCTTCAAGGTAACTAATTTGGTGGAGTATATTATGTCTTTGTCTTAACACTATTTAAGCATTGTTAAAATAGTTTATTCTATGCCAGAATATCAGAGAATGTCTCTGTTCCCTTTTGGTTTCTGGCATTATGCCAAGGTCTTGATTATAAAAACTAGACGTAAGCTTGAGACCACTAGTTCCATTATCTCTATAATATTATACCACTCCTATAATTCCCAAAAAGGGAGCGTTGAACTCCATAAGAAAAAAAAATATAACATTTTGATTAAATTTTGCTATAAAGAGAATGTTTGTACACCAGGAATAGTAGGATATAATATGAGACCATTGCAACACCTTATCTAAACTAAAAATAATTCTTATAAATAGGAAACATTCGTTTGTTTGTTTGTTACGACTTAACCCAAAAACGACAGGTCCGATTTCGAAAATTCTTTCATCAATTAAAAGTTACATTATCCCTGAATAACATAGGCTATATTTATCAATTGAAAAAATTAGGGATCCTTGATAAAATTCACGCGGACGAAGTCGCGGGCAAAGGACTATATTCCTACAAATGAACTGAATTTTTATTCTTTCTTTCTTTCTTTAAATTCTAAATTGAGCTGCCGAACATTGACATACTTACACGTACACTGTCTGGTCGACATAATAATCATTATCATCATATCGTGATCATATCAGCCTATTATTTTGCCGTTCACTGCTGAATGAAGGCCTCCCCCAGAGATCGCCAACCAACTTGGTCATGGGCAGCACGCATCCAAATGGTCCGCCTAGACGCTCAGCAGTGATTGGCGTTCAGTGTGTTTAAAACTATGTCCAAAATCTAAACACACGTCACAAAACAATCACAAGTCTTCTTGTTGTTATAAAACGACAGACATACATTTTTTTTTTCCTGTATTATTTATGGAACTTCCCTAAATCTGTTGGGCAGACACAGAGTAGACTAAACATCAGCGAAATTGTAATTATTGAAAGATTAAAATAGCCGTTCCCATACATGTCAATGTCATAATTGATGTTGATTGACTGCATAGCTCCTCGTAGGTACAGCGTGATGATTTTAATTTCTTCGAATAAATCCGTGTCTATTCAGTGATATTGTAACATCTGTCAAAAAATTGTTTATGATGTGCTGTCTGGCGAGTAATTGAAGTGTAATTTAAGTTAAATTAAGCTAAGCTAAGCAATACAGACCTCGTGGGTCGTGGTCCACCTGGACCGACGACGTTGTCAAGGTCGCAGATCAGGTGAGTTGCGGTCAAATGCAAGCCTATTAGAATATGGAAAAGCAATGAAGATATTGAGTATTGATTATTTAAAAAAGGTTACCGCTCGTTATGGCGTTCTATGGGGGAGGCCTATGTTCAACAGTAGAAGTCTTTCTCAAATGATGATGATTGTTGATGATGAAGCAATACAGCTTTATAGTGGCAGCGGACTTTTGTTTCATTTTTATTTTTTTATCAGTAGCCTTCAGCACTTTTATAACCTTTAATTAAATCGTGGAAAATGGTGTGCGTGTTTGTAAATGTTTGTCTTTATTTTATTCATTTTGAACCTGTATTATCCCACTGCTGGGCAAAGGCCTCCCTTTCTCCTTTCTAACCCTCTCTGTCCAGATCTAATGTGGACCAATCCCTCCTGTAAGCGTCAAGCTCATCCCGCCATCTTCACCTAGGTCTACCACGATGTCGCTGTTTGTTTTAGACCATGATCCGTTCGACATGCAGAAGATCTGGCTGACCCAGTCCCACTTAAGCTTAGATGCTTTTTAAGTGACGTCGGCGATTTGTGTCTTGGAGCGCAGCACCGTATGCCTAACGCGGTCCGTTATCTGAATCCCAGGATGCTGCGCTCCATCGCTCACTAAAATGTTAGTTTAAGTATTTCTCTGTGTTTTTCAGCATGTAACTGTTTGTTATCCCTAATAAATAAAATAAAATTGTTACAAGCCATTATACGATATTGCTAACCACTTTTAATGGACCATAACTCTGTTTGAAGTCTCACTAGCACACAAGTTCGTTCCTTTTGTACTGGAAACCTATCCATCCCCATAATCTAATATATCGACGGTTCCAAGGCTATTTGGTATTCTCAAAATTACAGCCATACAGGTAGATGGGACTAGACCTCGCGGACGGTCACCTAACCGCTACTCAGACCAAGGAACTGCCCTCACTAAACTTTGTTACGACCGCCCTGAGGGAAGCAGAGCACCGAATGAAGTAGAAAAGCGCCGTATTATTTTATTTTTCAACCGACTTTAAAAAGAAGGACGTTCTTAATTCGACTGTAAGTTTTTCATGTTTTTTTTTTTGTATATTTGTTACGCGATTTCTCCGGCAAATGTACATCGATTTTGAAAATTCTTATTTTGATGGATAGGGTATACTTACCTCAAGGGTGGTCCCATATAAATTTTATCGAAATTGATTTAGCACTTTTCGAAAAAATCAACAAATAGGTACCCAACAACGTAACATAGACGACGTTTTATTTTTTTCAATCTTTGAGTAGGTATAATTACTTTCAATCTCTGTTTTGACTGTGTTGCCGTTTCTTAATGGATTTGGATGATAAGGAGGTACTATAAAGCGAAAATATAAAAAAAGCTTTTTAACAAAAAAGACAACCGCCTTCAAAATCTAAAAAGTGATAAATAACTTTAGCACAGAACACACATGACTTTAGTTTCGGAGGTCGGTGGCAATATAAAACATCACACAGAACAAAGTCACCGACTTCCGAAACTAAAGTCATATGTGTTCTGTGCTAAAGTTATTTTCTATCACTTTTTAGATTTTAAAAGCGGTTCCTTTTTTATTAAATAGCTTTTTTTTAAATTAAAGTAATAAAGAACGTGACTAAAAAGAAGAAAACGAGACGACTACACGATACTGTGGGGGTCTTGAACCAAATTTTAAGTGATTCAACAAATAATTACATCCAGTTGCGAACAAATCAGCTAGTCTTCATCCACTGCGGGATATAAAACTCCCCCAAATCCTGCCACAAAACCTGCAGTTCCCACCAACTTTCTAATCCAGTTAGGTATCTACTGTCGTCTAAATCGAAATCGATTCGTCCGAAATTCCTTATCTAAAACTGATTAACCTAGTAAATTGGGGGAAGAGGGAATGGGAAGTACCCCCCTACACTCCTCTTTACGTAAATATTCAGCAGTATTCAGAGTGGTACCGAAACACTGTGCCAAGATGGGTAGCTCTGCTGAAAGCTGTCAAAGTCGAGTGGTTTGTAAATGGAATGGTTCCGTAGTGCTGAATTTTAAAACGTTATTATTATTATTGCCTTGGGTAGAATACAATCAGTAGTTCTTGGTTTTTTTCCATTTTTATTGACTTCTATTGGGATTGTGTGTGACGGTGTGTGAGTTAAAGATACAATTTATTACATTTGTATTTTTTTTACTTTTTATATCACTTTATTACTGCACTACATTACCTCTATTCTATCTCTCTCTCTCTCTCTCTCTTTTCTCTATCACTTACTTACTTTAGAAAATCGGAAAATACCATATCCCAAAATCTACAGACTATTTAGACCTAGTCTTATCTCATAAATAAAAAGAAACAACATTAATCACTACGCCCCACTACTTCTCTGTATTATGTTTTTCTATAACGTCAGTGTCTTAACAAAAAATAATACACTTAAGCAATAAGTAGTAAAAATAAAAACGATATCCATACATCTTTACATAGTATAACAAAGTCGCTCCGGGTTTTAAACTACGTAACGGATTTTTCCTGAAATTTCAGCAATAGATAGAGTGATTCAAGAGGAAGTTTTAAGTGTACGAATTATTAAGGTCTTTGTAAATTCGTTAAAATATGACGATAATACCAGTAAAGCCAGGGCGGGTTGCTAGTATTGAATATATATATAGATAGAACTTCTGGATCAACACCACACACAACTCTCTAGAAAGAGCATTTCGTTCCTCTCATTTTTAAGAGTTCCGCAGTAAAAATCAAATCGTTAATTTGACAACAAAAAACAAGAAACCCTTACAGTTTTTTAATTAAAATCGATTAAATTTCATGAATATAATCTATGGTTATATATAATGGAGCCGTTCCTACTCGTAAAACAGTCCTAAACATGTAATACACAAATACAACACACTTGTTTGCTCATAAAATACGTCTGCGCAGATTTTACAGTTCCCGCGCTATTTCTATAACGTCATTGACATAATTGTGTCATCAAAATGGCGACAAATACGCTGCCATTATGTTTGAAAGAGAATCGCGAAGTGTGTCACGATGGTACTTATAATTAACTTGCTGATGCTCGCGTCTTTGTCCGCGTGATTGTCAGCTGGGCATAGGTCTCCCCCAAGAGGGGTTCAGCCGTTATCGCCATGCTTGGCCGACGCATGTTGGTGATCGCAGTACGTGAAACAAATTCTCTCTGTCGCCATCTAAGACACCCACGGGCAGAAATGGGGTGGTGCTATTCGCGGCCGACACCATTTTGTTTTGCGCGGAGCCCTATTTTCTTAATAAATAAATAAATAATAAATAAATAAATATCTTGGGACAACTCACACACGGTCATCTGGTCCCAAGCTAAGCAGAGCTTGTGTTATGGTAACCAGACAACTGATATACATACTTATATAATTTATAAATACATACATATTATAGATAAACACCCAGACACAGAACAAACAATCATGCTCATCACACAAAGTTTGTCCTGGGTGGGAATCGAACCCACGACCTCCGGCTTAGCAGTCTGGGTCAGTGACCACTAGACCAACAGGCCCGTCAATACAAGTAGGCTAAAAGTTATTCCTTGTAACATCATCATTTTGTCTAAAAATAAAAAACATACAAATGTTTTTTATTAGTACCGTATACAGAGTAATTGAAAAAAAACCCAAAACCACTTAATCCTAACCCACCTGATCAACATGATTTTGTTCTACGACTTTTCAAAATTCGAAAAAAAATATTTCCATACAAAAAATATAAACACACTTTAAATTTTGCATATAATTTGTTCTGACTCGGCCGGTGGACTGCGCGGCTATATCAAACGGCGTTTGCTCCAGTATAGGTAGGAATTCCGCCCAGATGTTCAAGGTCATTGACCCTAGGACCTCACGCTTGTGCCTATACATTAGCCTACCTACTACCTATATCATATTCGCTATCATATGGGTGCGCGCGCGCAGTATACGTAAATTTTACAGACTTCAAATAAAGGAAAACAAATTGTTTTTGGCTACGTTATTTAGTTGAGGTCAAAGTCGTAGAACAAATGTTATTCAGGGTGATGATACGAAGTCCAGATGAGGTTTTGGGTATTTTTTCAATTTCCCTGTATACCTACTTCCAAATGAATTTAGTAAAAAACTGTTATTTTACATTACAACCAGACAGTTCAATTTTATTTATTTGTATGTATAAATATTATACAAGAATGAGTGTTAAGTTTTATTTTTGTATATTCTGGGGTGAATGGAAAGAGAATGATGTCGTGCCGGGCCAGTAGTGGAGTCACAACACACGAGGTTGCAACTGGGCACGAGTAAGTCAACTAATGTGGCTTTTTTCTAAATTTATCACATCGTTGACATCAGTTAAGGAAAACATTGTGGGTGATTATATATCTGTTCTAAAATTTTAAAGATGGAGAGTTTGTTTGTATATTGTTAGCGCTTTAATCTCTTCAATACCTGATCCGATAATGGAAAGTTACGTAAAGGTGCGTACATATTATATAACATAACATGTTGTAAAACGTTGAAATATAACATTTTTCAGTACTGTGGAGACTAAATGTTATATAACATACATCATTTGGACGTGTTATAAAAAAGAAGTTACATAACAAGTAACTTAATCTGTACGCACCATTAGAAGCTGAAAGAGTGTTAGAGTGAGTGAGTGTAAAGAGTCTTAAGGTGCGTACAGAATTAGTAACATGTTGTGTAACTTGTGCCTTCACACGTCCAAATGATGTAACATTGTTTTTCAACATTGCAACATTTATTAAGAGCGTGTATTCGATTCGTGACGAAAACTTCTTGTTTTCGCGTTTTGCCCAGAGCAATATCGTAATGATGTGAGCAGATTATTTAAAGACAATTACAGTTTTCAAAAAGATTCAGTCTTGATTTAGGCAGCTACAGAGTAAAAGTATAATTTTTAATTATGGTTTTTTGAAGCGAAGACAATTCTTTCATATCGTTTTACGAAAATAGACGTCAGAGTTAACTTTCAGGACGAATACAACCATTACAATATGTCAAAATATTTTGTTTTATGCGTTTCTCCAACAGTATATACAGTTATAAAGACAGCTACAGAGCCAAAATTACGAAAATATTATTATTATGTATTAAAAAACAATGTTGAAAAAGTAGAAAATCGGTGCACTTTGTCAATTTTTTTGACCAGTATTTGAATAAAAACATAACTGATATATTTATTTTATGAAAGTAAATGTTATGCTTAATATACAGAATATTTTTCAGTCCGTTATACGAGCTCATTGATTTTAGACAATTATTTTAAAAAGCACTGTAAAACATCGCGCGCTGTCGTTTGCCGATCAATTTCAATGATTCGTGCTTATTTCGTGCATATTTTTTTTTTTCTAATGCACACAAACAGACCATTGTAATACTAGTGTGTGTCAATGCTGCTACGCCGTTCTAGCAATCGTTTAGATTTTGAGTTGCGCAAAATCGAATACGTGCCCTTAATAGTGTACACATTAGAATTACTATGCCATATAACAATGTTATATGACTTTGTCTTTTGTCGTACATGCAGTGCTGTTCACTATTGCATAAGTTAAAGTAGTAGTCATAGTTGGTAGTTAAGTTGTAGTAAATAACTGTTCTTATAACATTCACAGTATTACATACATTATACAGTAATGTGGATTACTGAAACTTTTATTTCAGTTATATTTCAACGTTTTAGAACATCTTATGTTATACAGGGTAATTGACAAAATACCCAAAACCACTTAATCCTGACTTCGTATCATCACCCTGAATAACATTTGTTCTACGACTTTTCATAATTCGAAACATTTTTTTTCCATACAAGAAACATAAACACACTTTATCTTTTGCATATTACTTTTTCTGACTTGGCCGGTGGACTGCGCGGCTAGATTAAACGACGTTTGCTCCAGTATAGGTACGAATTCCGCCCAGATGTTCAAGGTAGTTGACCCTAGGACCTCACGCTTGTGCCTATACATTAGCCTACCTACTACCTACATCATATTCGCTATCATATGGGTGCGCGCGCGCGCAGTATACGTAAATTTTGCAGACATCAAATAAACAAAAACAAATAGTTTTTGGCTACGTTATTTAGTTGAGGTCAAAGTCGTAGAACAAATGTTATTCAGGGCGATGATACGAAGTCCAGATTAAGAGGTTTTGGGTATTTTTTCAATTTACCTGTATAATATGTACGCACCTTTAGAGTGAGTGTAAAAAGTGTTAGAGTGAGTGTTAAGAGTGTTAGAGTGAGTGTAAAGAGTGTTAGAGTGAGTGTAAAGAGTGTTAGAGTGCTTTAAGTACTATGAATTCAGTATGTGTTCAGCGTGTGTCAGTGATTGGGAATCTCGCATTTCATATCTATATTTTCACCAAATAGGTGTACTTTTGTATGAAACAACATACATTTTTTCAAAACAATACTTCAAAGTGGAACCCTAAAAACTATAACAGTAACGTAACTTTATCTCAGTCAAGGACAAGGAGACCGAGGGCGAGATGATTTATTAATAATGTTATCTTTTCTATTTGGAGGGCGGGCGACGAGCATGGATTATGTAGCTGTCTTTAGAGAAAAAATAAAAACAAAGAACGACAAGTTTTATGCTTTTTTGTTTTCCGCTTTTTAGTATCTCCCTATAATTCAAATCGATTAAGAAACGGCAACACAGTTAAAACAGAAATTGAAAGTCCTTCAAAGATTGAAGAAACTAAAACGTCGTCTATGTACTATATTTTTTAAGGGTTTTTGTTATACGGGACTGTTTCGGAATAAACGCCTTTTGAAAAAAAAAACGAATTTTGCAATATTGGTAGGGCCTATGTATGACGGAGTTATGCCCGAATATACTACATACAAAATATATCTATATAAATAAAAAGAAAAGTTCTGACTGACTGACTGACTCATCAACGCCCAGCCCAAACCCTTGAACCTAGAAAGCTGAAATTTTGCACAGAGTTTTCCTTTGTAATGTAAACAAGGAATAAGGAAGGATTTTCCGAAATTCATCTCCTAAGGGAGTTAAATAGGGGATGAAAGTTTGTATGCAAAATCGTCATTTTTGTAGTTTAAACCATGAAAATTGGTGTTTATAATTCTGTAAAACCCCACACTGCTGCGACATCCACGTGAACAAAGTCGCGGGCATCAGCTAGTATATATAATGTATATATAAACATCCGAAAAAATAACCTCCTTCTTTTTAAAGTCGATTAAAAATACAAAACGATTATGTATGTACTATCGAGGACTTTTCCGCCTGCTCAGTTAAAAAAAAATCCCTTGGCGCCTGCGATGTCAACGGGGCGGGGTAGAGAGCGCTTCCATCTTTTGAGTGCAAGCAAAAATGAACTTAGTGGTGGTCAGGCGGGTGTGTCCACGATAGTACATGGTGTGGTTCCTGGTCAGTCATCATCATCTGGCTAACCTTTTCCCAACTACGTCGGGATCGTCTTCCAGTCTAGCCGGTTGCAGCTGAATACCAGTATTTTACATGGAGCGACTGCCTATCTAAACTCCACAACCCAGTTACTGGTTAACACGAGAAACCTTGATAACGTCGTCAGACTTTCTGGTTTCTGACTACCCATAACTACTGCCAAATATCTACGAATGACAGCCGGGACTAACGGCTCTGCGTGCTTTCCGAGGCACGGAGGGAATTCGGTAAGAAATGGATGGTCACCCATCCACAGACCGACCGCGGCAAGCGTAGCTTGACCTTGACCGATCGATTTGTACGGTTTTTACTTGCCACGAGCAGGGTGTGGTTGCTAGTCAATATATTTTGTTGTCATTGTATGACCAACAAGTCGATGGCCCACCCCAGCCCGGCCCGTCTGCACTACAGCACTAAAGTTTAGGACATCGTGGAGTTCGTGAGCCGAAAGACAAAGTACACGCCGAGGGTGCAGTTACTGGAGACGCGCCGCAACGTCAAATTCAAGGCGTTCGTGTTGCGAGTACCGAATTGTTTCCTGCCCCTCGTCATGGAAGAAGACTGAGCCACAGGACAGCACACGGACAAATTAGTGCAATTTAGTGAAGTGCTACTAACATAGTCTTAAGGTTAGGTTAAGGTATTTATCTATGGGCCTATGCAGCCTGAAATAAATGAATTATTATTATTAAATTGTCAGTGGCCCACCATTGTCTTTTTTTTTTTGGCCACACCGCCCGCCACACTACTCCCAAACGACTGCAATTTCTGAAAGTCAGAATCAACAGTGGTGATCACCAGAAAAGCGCGGAGGCAATGAAGCTCGACGAGGCTCGGAGAAACGTTACAACTGTCTTGGATCCCGCAACGAAATTGATCAGAAAAGAACAGCGGAGGAGTAAGAAACAGACAGGGTAATCTCCGAAACTCCTCATCCGATTTCAAAAATTCTTTCACCAATAGGAAGCTTGTTATCCCTGTGTGCTCTAAGCTATATTGCATTATCAAAAAAATTAGAATTCTTGAGAAAATTCATGCGGGCGAAGTGGCGGGCAAATTACTAGTACCATAGGTATCATCATCATCATTACAGCCGAAAGACGTCCACTACTGGACATAGGCCCTCCCCAAGGGGGGGTTTTACCATAATCGCCACGCTTGGCAGGCGGGTTGGCAATCGCAGTATGGTTGTTACAAATGCACAGAGAACGCTGCTGCCCATTCTCTGGTGAGTCCCTTATTCGCCTCTTACGACACCCACGGGAAGATATGGGATGGTGCTATTCTTTACGTCCGACACCACACGGACCATAGGTATATTTTCCCATAATTAATTGAGTTATTGAGAGATTGTTGGTCGGCTTCTTTTGACAGTAATAGATAAGTTCGAATCCATACTATAATTAATTATACTTCCATAGTTATATTCATACTTCACTACATATTATAAAACAAAGTCCCCTGCCGCGTTTGTCTGTCCCTATGTATGTTTAGATCTTTAAAACGCAATGGATTTTGATTCGGGGTTTTTAATAGATAGTTTCAAGAGGAAGGTTTTAGTAGATATATAATTTGTAACGCGGGCGAAGCCGCGGGCATCAGCTAGTCCATACTAATCCATACTTCCAAACTATCCATATCCATCCATACTAATATTATAAATGCGAAAGTAACTCTGTCTGTTACGCTTTCACGATGAAACGGCTGAACCGATTGTGATAAAATTAGGTATAGAAATATCTTGAACCCTGGGGAAATACATAGGCTGCTTTTTAATCAGCAACTTCGTCTGCATTCGCGATAACCGGCATTCATGCGGACGAAGTCGCGTGCAAAAGCTAGTGACAATAAAAATAAACTTAAAATAGTCTACCTATTTGAATAGACAGGCCTTGTGAAGAATTCAAATAAAATCATGGTTATTTCGAGCAAAGTCCAGACAACAAACAAAACAGACATATAAAACTGTCTTTAAAGATGGCCGAAAATATTTTTTCATGACAATCCAAATAAAAATAGCTCGCTCATCGTTTAGTTATAACTCATAAACTGGTTGTCTGTTTTTCGTGAGGTTTTTGTTTAAAAGTCATTCAGTTGATGACGTCTGTAAAGGTCAACTTTGGCATAACAAGATTTTAAATATTCGCGGGTGTGGCAACGAGTCATGACAGGAGTAAAGAGTTTTAATAAACAAAATACTTGAGAGTGAGCTGGCGTTGTTAATGACGCAAGTAGTGATTTGATTTTTAAATCGTCGGTCCCACAATCCACCAGGGTCTTACCTATAATGACTTACGGAGCCGAAACCTGGACACTCACTGTGGGCCTGGTCCACAAATTCAAGGTTCGCAGCAAACTATGGAGAGAGCGATGCTCGGGGTTTCTCTGGTGGATAGAGTTTGCAATAAAGTCATTCGCCAGAGACCTAAACTCACAGACAATGCGTGTCCAATCACGCTGAAGTGGAACTGGGCCAGTCACGTCTGAAGAAAGACTGACGGTAGATGGAGCAGACACACTTTAGAGTGGAAATCGCGTTGGTATAAGGCTAGGGATCGGCAAGGCGGGATCAAAGCAAAGTAGAGGCTGCCAAAGTAGACGCAGCCTCTACTTTGGTGCAAGAAAGGCCAGTGCCCATCTTGAAACCGCCCGTCTTGCGATAATAGCCCGCCAAATGTCACTACAAAATGGCGTCAGATTTTTGTACCACCCGCTGGCCACTGCGGTCGCCTGCCAACCGACCACAGAGCTCGCGGGTGCAACCCGCCAAGGCTGCGGGAGCGATTCTACTAGTTGCCCGCCGGTGCAGCGGGAGCCGCAAACAACCGCGCACACCACGAGCGTAAACCGCGTCGTGAAATGTGCTTTAATTTTTTACATAGGTATTACATATTCCATAGAAGCTGCGGGCCCGCAACCGCGGCGGACGCGGGTGAAAACCACATCGTGAGTTCTTAGCCATAGCCTACGCTTACACAAACATGGTCTCCACTCCATAGTGTGTCACACTACTGTGGGACGCCCTGCGACCCGATGGACCGACGAGGCGAAGATTTGAAGAAGGTGGCTGGCAGCGGTTGGTTGCAGGCTGCCCAAGACCAGGTTGGTTGGCGATCTCTGGAGGAAATCTCCGTTTAGCAGTGGACAGCAAAAGGCTGATATGATGAGCTGGCGTGGTTTTTGCCGTTGATAATGAGTTAAGAAACTTTCGTATGACCAATTTTAACGATCGATTGTGATGTAAAGCTGAATGAAGAGCTCGTGGCTAAGTAAAAACCAAACAGATCGATCGGTCAAAGGTTAAGCTACGCTTGCCGCGGTCGGCCTGTAGATGGGTGACCATCCATTTCATACAGAGTTCCCTTCGTGCCTTGGAATGCACGTAACGTTGTTGGTCCCGCCTGTTATTTGTGGGTCTTTAGCAGTCGCTAAGGGGACTGGGAGAAGCCAGAAAGAGGACTTACCAAAGGGTATCATGGTACTATGTTGTGGAGATCAGATAGGCAGTCGCTCCATGTGAAACACTGGTATCCAGCTGCACTGGTTAGACTGGACGCCGACCCCAACATGATGGGGAAAAGGGTAGATGATGATGGAGGATGATGTGGAAACCAAACTCAAAATGGAATGACTCCAAATTCACAATTATTATCAGATACCTACTCGTTCAATCAATTACGATGAGTTTGCACAGTAGGTTCTCACACATCATCGTCCTCATATCAACCTTTAGACGCAAACTGATGGCCATAGGTCTCTTCCAAGGGGGGACTTAGCTGTAAACGCCATGCTTGGCCCATGCATGTTGGCGATCGCAGTAGGTGTTGTGGTACTCAGAAGACACTCCTGCCCATCCTCTCGTCAATATCCCTCTTTCGCCTTCTACAACACCCACGGATAGAAATGGGGTGGTGCTATTCGTGACCGACACTACGCGGCTTCGTAATCGTTTTAGCGAATATTATATACTTTTCACTTCAGGTAAGTGAAATCGGAAATGAGATAGGATTCGAATTTGCGGGTGATTTCTTGCCAGAATTCCAGCTGTACAAGTACCACACAAACGCTTTAATTCTGAACGAAATAAAAGTGAAATCTCGCTTATCCACCATCTGCATGAAACGACGCCTAAAGTACTTCTAACACATCATCTACCTAGCCTTTTCCCAACTATATTGGGGTCGGCTTCCAGTCTAATCGCATGCAGCTGAATACCAGTGTTTTACGTGAAGCGACTGCCTATCTGACCTCCACAACCGAAGCAGTTTTTAAGGGACATTTTCTCCCACGTACGCTGGCTGTGGAAAGATTTTCCTGTCTTTCCCCATGGAACTACAGCATGGGGGCCTTTAAAAAGGTGTAAAAAGGTTTTTGCAGGGGACAGTAACGTGCGTGTTATACCTCTGGTGTTGCAAGCGTCCATATAGGCTATGGTGACCACTTGACTTCAGGTGGACCGTTCGCCTGTTTGACAATTTGGTAGTATAAAAAAACACTACGAACCTTTATGTTTAGTGACTATACACACACTCACCCCCCACATCAACCAATCATAGCATAGTTAAGTACTTATATTGGTATGAGGTGGTGGTGTGATCAACTTGCTGATGGGCTCTTACGGTACCAGGTTGAGATATAATTTACCGTGCCAAGAGGATGTTGGAGGACACTTTAATCACTTTCACTTTTTAATCACTTTTATATAAGAGCTCCCCCATCTCTGGGGGAGGCCTATGTCCAGCAGTGGACGTCTCTCGGCTGAAATGATGATGATAATATAAGAGGGACTCTATTATAGAATTCTGTCTCTGAAGGATGTCGGGTTTTTCAATACTTGTCTTGCTTTTTTGCCTTGTCATACAAAAATAAAACTAACAAATGCAAAACACTTCTAGAACGAATGCAGAGTGTTTAGACGAAGTCATATTATTATAATCAATGGTTTTAACCACGGAACAGGGTCTCAAGTCTGCTATTACAATAGTGTCAGAATGATCTATCATTGATTTCATAATTGTTGATTTTGACAAGTTTGGTAATCTACTAATATAATGGCGTCACTATGACTTTCCAATGGGCAACCACTGACACGCCATTGAAAGAAATGATATAGAATGGTAATCTCGTACAAAATGACAACTGAATGACTGTCTTAGGCGGTAATCTGCTAAAATTTTGACAGTTACTTTGATCAGTGATCTACCATTAATACGTCATTGTGCGACCAATGATCGACCATTATGAATTTAGCAGATTACGAACTTTTAGCAATATGACAATGGGATCGTGTTGGAATGACGAAATTGTACAAATAGCAGACTTGGCCCCCAGATAAATAAAGTGTTTTAACCAGCATCCCAAATGCATGCAACCTCTATCGTAGTGTGTGTGTGTGTGGTGTGTATGTGTGTGGCACTTTTAATGTTACTGGTTACATATTTAAAGTTGTTATTTATATATTTTTGCTTACGGTCGATGTCTGCCTGTCTGTTAATTAGTCATTGGAAACCCATACTAATACTATTAATGCGAAAGTGAGTATGTTTTTTACTCTTCCACGACTAAACTACTGAATCGATTTTGTTGAAATTTGGTACAGACTTTGACACAGATTTGATCTCCAAGAAAGAATATAGGATACTGATTAAATTAATCCGGGACTTCGTCTGCTTCTGCGATAACCGAAATCCTGGGCAAAAACTAGTGTTTTATAAGCATGTAAGAAGATAATTTGAGGTACCTACTTATATTCTTAACTATAAACCTAGCTGAACAATGTCCATAAGCCATACAAAATCCCAATCAAAAATCAATTTTATGTTCTTAAAAAAGTTACCACATAAAATAACCTTTCACACTTTCGAACGTAAATGTTTTTGTACAATAAATATTGTCACCATTTTTCATTTTTATTTAATTCTTGATGTTAGAAAAATCTGACCAAGTGCGAGTCGAAGGGATCCGTACCATCCATACAACATTAGACATCGAACCAATAAAATCGTGTTTGTTGTTTGAGAGCCCCCCTTAAATATTTATTTTATTTTGTTTTTAGTATTTGTTGTTATAGTGGCAACAGAAATACATAATTTGTGAAAATTTCAACTGTCTAGCTTTTGCGGTTCTTGAGATACAGCCTGGTGACAGACAGACGGACGGACGTACAGACAGCGAAGTTTATAGTAGTAATAGGGTCCCGTTTTTACCCTTTGGGTACGGAACTCTAAAAATTATGCAAGGTAATAATGATTTAATGATAAATTGAAGAAATCGACACACACATTTCCTATGCCTAGGTATTATATATGTATGTGAAATACTTAACTTGCCTTATTTCCCACGAAATAATGCCAATTAAAATAATACATAATTATATAGTACATCATTCTCAAACATTCTGATAAAATAAACACCAAACTTTATCAAATACCTCACCGAAGCTTTCAATCTAAGTAATCTTCTAATATATAAAATTCTCGTGTCACAGTTTTCGTTCCCGTACTCCTCCGAAACGGCTTGACCGATTCTGATGAAATTTTTTGTGCATATTGGGTAGGTCTGAGAATAGGCCAACATCTATTTTTCATCCCCTTTTTTCACCCCTTTTTCATCCCCCGTAGATCGGGACAGGACAACGTCTGTCGGGTCAGCTAGTATCATATAAGTTTATCCAATACATAGGTAGATGTGCACTATTATATATTCGTATACACCTTTCTTACGAAGGTTTTCAGTACTATTGAACATACTGAAAATCACTACAATGCAAAACCCTTAGTCTAGATACAGCAGTGAAAACTCTAGCAGAAATCTGTTTTGGCACCAATACAAACTCAATAAATTCATACAATTTGCTAAAAAATACATTAGGAATTGATGTTCATAACACTGAAGGTCGAAATATACAAAACCATTGCCTTACCTAAACGTATACAATATCCGCAAACTGAACAAATCCAGTAATGTAGATCACATCACTTTCTCCGCTTCATCACAAACATTAAATCACTAAATATGTCCAAAAAAAGTACGATTTGTCACCTAAATACGGAAAACACAACACTAGCACTTGACACTGTATTATTTTTCAACATTATCCACGGAAAGAAAAAAAACGGACATTTGACTAAATTTTTTCGTATATAATGTTATATTTCGCGTGTAAAAATTGGGGAAAATTTATTTATAAATGTTTTAGCGGACGGCCGGGAGCTCGTCCGCAGCCGCGTACCTCGAAATTCGGATTTAGGTTAGAAACGGCGGGTTATGGCGCCACTCACACATGCGCAGTAGTGTACGGACACAGACAAAGATTATGAAAGTTTCAGATGAGATAAAAATAGTGGAGTGGTTTGGTTGTAAGCTTTAGTGGCTGGGGGAAAGGTTTGTGTGGTATGTTTAGATTATAGGTTTTTGCTTATGATCTTTTTAGGTAGGTATCTTGTTAGGCAGAAATATAATTAACCTCTTTCTTTTTTTCACAATCTGATAATTTTGCAAGTGTCATTATTAAATTAGCAATGAAATCTGTCATTTTTGTAAAAGGGAATGCTTTTATGTAGGACATTAATTTGGAATGCATCATAATTAAAAAAATAAGAAGAATATGAGTGCTGCAGTGAGTGAATAAGAGAGTATGTTATGTGTGGGAGGGAGAAAAAAAGGAAGATGGCGAACGAGAACAAGATGCGGAAGACGAATAAAAATTAAAGAAATTCAAATAATTAATCAAAGAAGTATTTTCAAGAAGAAAGTTGTTTATTTCTTCCTTACATATTTATAATTATTTTTTGGATGTCGTTCAGAAATCAAGTTCTCAGGTAGTATCGATCTTCAGTGCCTGTGCGGTATCTTTCCGAAGATCTTGGTGCACCTTTCAGTCACCTGTGCAACGGAGGACATATTTACAGCTCAGATACTGGTCCATAAAATCAATCCAACCAAACAAAATATTTGCCATCATTACGTTATGAAGAAGTAGGTATTCTCACGACATTTCTACCTATCTAGCCATCTACAAAAACGCCAACTCTATGTATCCGAACGCACACCACGACGCATCTTCTGGCAGACTCAGCGGCGTTTACGTAGATCGCAGCACTCTGCTAGTACTGAAAATACTCGTAGTCACTCGGACATACTGTAGACTTCACATTACTATAAGAACTCACTGATAATGGACGAAAAAGCGAGCTTTTTGTGAGTTCCTTTGACACACTTTTTAATTTATCATATTCCTGTGAGTGTTCTTTTCTCATATAGAGAAGGCACGAGACAACCACTGGACATCATCAGGAAGGTCAAAAAAATGATAGATAGGTTGTGTGAAGAATGATACGAAAGAAAAGGTAGTGACCAACTAGTTCAACCAAGTTTCAGACTGGCTAAAGTAGATTCGTCTTTCATGGGGTACTGTTTTAAGTGTTACAATAAAATACCTCCCCACATTGTTCAACTAAATGAGACAACATTTAAGTCTTGTATTAAACGCACACTATACAGCCGAGCATATTATAAATTGAGTGATTACCATCACTGATAAAAATGCTTGGCTGGATGGTGGTCTAGCTCCACAGCCATAATAAGGGTTCATAGATTAATTGATTAGCATTTTTAACTATTTTTGGAGCTGCTGAAGATGTAGATCCATATTATCTTTGCATTGTATAAACTGAATGTGTTAGTATTATATAATTTTTCGTAGCACATACATGTGAGCACTATGTTCTTTAAAGCTACCATTTACGAGGTATACCTCTCATTGACTTGAATATGCCCTGGCGGTTGGGAGAGTCATGCTCACTTGAATGTCTCGCTGACGGTGGCGCATGTGTTAGATCATTCGGTTCCCTTCAAAATGGTTGAGCTAAATGGTGACGATCCATGCGTCATGTTCGTGAACGGACGCCGTCGGTTGGGACTGGTCATCTCTTAGCTGCCTCGGTTATTTTAAATTTTGGTTTGAATTGCTATTATAACTATATTTTTCTCTAGACCTCTTTTAACATGCAAGACGTGTTACATTGTTCTCACATTGTACCCTTAGATTCAACATGAATGATGTAACCTAAATTTGTAAAATATAACTGATTTTAAAAGAGTGTTCATGGAGTTTCTTGCTCGTTCTTCTCCATAGCAACCTACTGTTTGGAACGAGCAACTAGCTTCAACTTTCTGACTGACTGACTCTGACAATTCAAAAGTACCTGTAAATGGTTTAATTGAAATAAATGATTTTGAGTTTGAGTTTGAGTTAGTGACATGACGGATGACAGACTGGAAGAAAATATGATGCGCCGACGACCGACCCCAAGTAACACATGACCGTGAGAAATCAGGCGCAGGACCAACATATAATATAGGATATACATTAGATGTAACACAGTTTATGGCAAGCAATCTACCAACAACTTAGTTTCCACTAGTTACCAGAAGGTATTATGCCTCTGAGCAGTTTTCACCCCCATCATCATCATCAGCACCAGCTGGAAGAAGTCCACTGTTGGGCAAAAGCCTCCCCAAAAGGTGGAGGGAGTTGCCATAATCCCCACGCTTGGCAGGCGTCTTGGGGATCGCAGTGAAGTTGTTTAGACACGAAAGCCGCTGCTGCCCGAGTTCCGGATTTTCCCTTAATCGCCTTCTACGACACCTTATTCTCATTTCTTTGTGAGCTGTTCTCATTTAAATGTCATGTTAATGTATAAGAATAGAGAGACAGACACCAATCTCACTCCTCCCACTCTCACTTCTACAAGAGCGAAAACCTTTCGAGTACCAGCAGTTGGTCATTGCCATGACGTATGACGCTGTGATTCAGTGTACACGTGACGAAGACTGACAGGTTCGTAGCATAGCATAATATATCATACTTATAACGATAGTGTAGTTAGCAGAGTAGCAAAAATCAAAACTGGCACGAACGTGGAACTGCCTTATCACCTGTCTAGTCTTTCCCTAAGTATGTTAGGGTCGGCTTCCAGTCTTATCAGGGCCCCAAGTCTGCTATTACAATAGTGTCAGATACTATCATTGATTTCTACTAATCTACTAATCTAGTGGCATCACTATGACATTCCAATGGTCAACCACTGACACGCCATTGAAAGAAATGGAATAAAACGGTAATCTCGTACAAAATGACAGTAGGCGGTAATCTGCTAAAATTTTGACAGTTACTTTGATCAGTGACCTACCATTACAACGTCATTGTGCGACCAATGATCGACCATTATGAATTTAGCAGATTACGAACTTTTAGCAAAATGACAATGGGATCGTGTTGGAATGACGAAATTATACAAATAGCAGACTTGGCCTCCTGATGTAGCGTAATGCCAGTGTTTTACATGGAGCGTCTGCCTATCTGACCTCCACAACCCAGTATCTGGCTAACTCGAGACCCCATGGTAAAGCTGATAGTCAGACTTTCTGGTTTCTGCTAACCCATAACTGTCAAACGTGAAACTGCCAGTTTGATTAAAATCTTTCAGTGAATTCATGTGAAGTAAGCTTGGGATGATTGAACTGACATTCCACCAGCTGTGGTATTCTGTAAAAGTCTCTATTCTATTTTTATGTATTGGCAAGCTATTCCGATGTTGATCATTCTGCCAATGTCAAAAGTTAGAAAAGCAGCTGTGTAAAATAAAACACTTTGATTGCTCAGTACATGAACCACACAATAATGGTTTCAGTACTGACAATTGAACTTCCAGAGATTAACTCTTCATCAACATCATGTCAACCTTTAGACGCCCACTGCTGGGCAAAGACATCCCCCAAGGGGGCCCCAATGGGGGGGATCTCAGCCGTAATCGCCATGCTTGTCCGATGAATGTTGACGATCACAGCAGTAGGTGTTATGGTAGTCAGAAAGATGCTGCTGCCCATACTCTGGTCAATATCCTTCTGTCGCCTTCTACGATACCCACGGGTAGGAATGGGGTGGTGCAATTCGCGGCCGGCACCACACGGATTTCCTCTTACTAACAAACAAAAACATTACCTCTTAAAAAAATAATCGTTGTTCGTTAGTCTTATAAAACTCGAGAACAGCTGGACCGATTTGGCTAATTTTGGTCTTGAAATGTTTGTGGAGGTCCAGGGAAGGTTTGAACGGAGAAAATTGAATAATCAATGACAGGACAACGTCTTTCGGGTCAGCTAGTATTAGCATAGATATCGGAAATATTGCCGGCAATGTATTGCAACCTGTTATTTCCGGGAAAATGAGACCCATAACGTAGAGCGTAGGGGTCGGTACAATTGCTGCGTTATATTTATATCCATTCTTATGTTCTAGTCATGGGTATTATCATTAGGTACAAATGAAGGAGAAGGGAGACAATCTCTAGTTTCTTTTGTGATTTAAAAGATAAAATAATAACGCATAGCAACATCATCAAAAACCGTGTGGTGCCGGTCGCGTTCATCGGTCACCCCATTTCTACCCGTGGGTGTCGTAGAAGGCGACAGAAGAATATTGACCAGAGGATGGGCAGCAGCATCCTTCTGAGTACCATAACACCTACTGCGATCGCCAACATGCATCATGATTATGGCTGAACCCCCCTTGGGGGAGACCTATGCTCAGCAGTGGGCATCTAAAGGTTGACATGATGATGATGATGAACAACATCATCTGCCTATCAGTCTCTTTGGTCCTATTGGCCCAGTTCCACTATGTATCCTGCTTGATTTGGAAGAAAGTGGAAAATTTGTTTTTCTTACTCCTCCGCTGTTCTTTTCTGATTAATTTCGTTGCGGGATCCAAGACAGTTGTAATGTTTCTCCGGGACTCGTCGAGCTTCATTGCCTCGACGCTTTTCTAGTGGTCGCCACTGTTGATTCTGGCTTTCAGGAATTCCAGTGGTTTGGGGATAGTGTGGGCATGTCCCATAAGAAAAAACATCATCTGCCTAGTCTTTTTCCAACTATGTTGGGGTCGGTTTCCAGTCTAACCGGACGCAGCTTAATACCAGTGTTTTACATGGACATGGAAAAAATAGTTAACAGCTGTTAATGGGACCGCAGCCTAATGACCCTTGCTTCTTCTCATTTTATGAATTAAATCTTACTCACTCGTTTTTTGTTTACAGGTACTGGCGATCTCTCTCCAATTTAGTGGCATCTCTTCTTAATTCCATCCAGTCCATCTTCTCTTTACTTCTGCTACTCTTCTTGTTCATCATGATCTTCGCTCTACTCGGCATGCAAGTTTTTGGAGGAATATTTGATTACAGAGCTGAAGAAAAGAAAGAGAGGCACAACTTTGACTCTTTCTGGCAAGCTGTGCTGACTATGTTTCAGGTAATTCATACTTATTTAATTGCATCCCATAATGCAAATACAAGTAAATGAAGAAAAGAAGAAGTGTGATGAAGATCGCAAAGATGTTACATAAGTCTAAACTAAAGTACTGTTAATGATAATAATGATTACTGAATGTATCTATTCCGCTGATAGTTGTATTGGATCATTCGGATCCCTTCAAAATCATTATCTGCCTAGCCTTTTCCCAAATATGTTGGGGATAGCTTCCAGTCTAACCGGATGCAGCTGAATACGAGTATTTTACATGGGGCGACTGCCTATCTGACCTCCACAACCCAGTTACTAGGTAACTCGATACCCCTTTGGTAAGACTGGTTGTCAGATTTTCTAGCTTCTGACTACCTAAAACAACTGTCATAGATCTTCAAATGACAGCCGAGACCAACGGCTTGACGTGCTTACCGAGGCACGGAGGGAACTCGGTATGAAATGGATGGTCATCATCATTATCATCAGCCAAAAGACGTCCATTGTTGAACAAAGGCCTCCCCCATAGACGCCACAACGAGCGGCAACCTGACGCTTGCGTCCACCGGTTACCCGCGCGGTTAATGGGATGGTCATATTAACAACTTATTCCTGGGGTGTTGAAACTGATGACAATACAACAGTAAAAAATGCAGCAAGTTTATCCACCCCATTGGCTGGTGCACTATCATTCACTCCACGAGATTGCCAAAATACGGTTCAAACATCATGTAAAATACAGGAGTAAAACCGTCTTGCGTTTGAGAATCCGGCCGTATGTCCACTAAATCACAAAGCATCTTAAAAATTCTAATAGGGAGAGTGCTATCAAAGTGGGCAGAGGTTTATGATTGATTTTTATGGTTATGGTCCAAGATACCAGGGTTTCCATACCAACGTCATTGCTGATATTTTAAGAATACATACAGGAATACTGGTTGTTATGAAGGTATACGTACATGCTAGATTCAATGCTGGGCTCTTTTTCAGGCATATATAAAAGGTAGCATACGACGTAAGTGAGTACAGTCGAACAAACTAATTGGTTTACAGGCAAAAATATTCATGTTTCTACTACACTCACAATATTTTAATTTATTCCATTTTCTTATCCCGAGCACGTAGGTATCCCTGGTACCTATGTACTAAAGATAAAAAAATAAAATAAATACATAAAATATTCGACTGTACGGTAGGTACAGTCGAACAAGCTAATTGGTTTACGTTCAAAGATAGTAGGTTACGACGTGAATACGTTTTTAAATTTCATTTAACTTTTTATTCTAATAGGCGACAGAATGTGTTGCAGTTCCAATTGCATTCTGAAGACCCTCCACAGATGATATAAATACTAACGCCCTAGCTGAACAGCTAGATGTCCGAATAGGTTGTTACTAAGGTATTTTGTAAATGTAGGTATTGGTGCGACAAGGTTCACCTAGTCGTTTGTAATGTTTTTGACTTCTGTGTGTTTTTTTTACTAAAAAGTGAATCCATGTTGTCAAATAAATAAATGAAATATTATTATTGTTATGTTTAACAGGATATTGTGTAAAACCCACAAACATTATTGGCAGAAATTTTCCGTTTTATAACACATTTATTAGACATGCTAAGATGACATTGGTCATGCATCTCTAGGATCTTCGTCTTTAAGGGGAACCTTTATAGATCGTTATCTGCCTAGATGAATCACTGGCATAGCTTGAAATATAAACACGATAGCTATTATTATGGCTGTTGAAACAAATAGGTCCTTGAGTGGAGCCAGATGGACCTACTAACTTCTTCAGTATAGAAAGAATGTATGAAAGACATAATATTAAGTAAAGCACAGAATAAGCGGTTGAACTTGTACCATGGATGCAGTACCTACTGTTGTACCAGGCTTACGATGAAAACCAGCGCCGAGGTTCCGTAATTTTTTTTTTTTAAATCGCCTGAGGAATTACGGAGATTACACGAATAGATCCTTTTTTAGATTCAAATATGGAAGACTTATTCAGGTTAACCAATACTCCATTTACAATAGCATTAGACAGAAGTTTAAAAATGACATTTTTAATGCACACTTTGTAACAAAAGCATAACATGTTAGGGTGTTACCACACCTATCGATCGATGTCGATCGATGTCATCGATCGACGATCGTGTGGCTGTGGTATCGACGGATACCGGTCGACTAACAAATCGATCGATTGCCGGTCGACGTCGATCGATTAACCCCGGCTATAATCCATCAGTAATAATAATCAAGCATCTCGATCGATGTCGACTAATAAATTCTACCATCGATCGATGCCGTCGATCGACGATCGATCGATTGGTCTGGTAGAAACGATCGATGGAAAATTGATACAGATTTGCCCAGCAATAGACTCCAATCATACTTATTAGTAAGCTGAAAATCGATTGATTAATATATCCTACGAAAACCATCTGCTGGTAATGTTACGTTACAAAATACAATAGATAATAATGGCGGATGTTTCTGTTCAAAATAATAGTCGAGTTTATAAATATTATGCGAAACAAAAGACGCCCGCGCATCATGTCTAACATTATTATAAACAAAGCATAAAGTTTTATAGTCTGCCAAATATTACATTAATTTTATTAATAGAGGATATAAAAGAATATGGTTTTACTTGTTAAGACGTGTACAGATGATGCTACTGTTTTGAGATTGAGCTACTGGAGTGTGTAACTACCCTTCTTTATTTAACCTTGAAATAAATGTCAATATCTCATCGATTTACGAAGGCAGGGTACAGGTTGTGGTACCAACATAGTAATAGTAACATATTTGTTTCCTCTAAAACATGGTATCAAGAGATCATACAATTGAATATGGCACACATGTTTTGCTTAAAATAAAGCATGTAAATATTTAGACACAATATAAAATAAAATACTAATTAATTCGTATGATCTAAAAAATCCTTGATGCTATAAAAATTACATTTTCACTTCTCTTGCTCTTGCTTCTCTTGTTTTTTTTTTTTAATTTTTGTGTGTCAAATATGACAATGAGCCTACAAAAACGAAAAAGTCTTTAGTCATAAGTAGAATAATCATGAATAAAGACTCGACTTATTACTGTTTCATAAAACAGCCCATAACTCCTCTCGATCCTGTAAACTCCTACATCTGGTCGAGTCAGCTAGTTTGCACGTGTTGCCTCTCCAGCCAACGCATCATAACACTGTCGGTGATGATACCTGGCTCGACCTAATCCTCATCTCTAATCCTTCCCTAGTTTCCTCACATGGTCAACATGTCGCTCCTGGCTTTTCCCATCACGACCTTATTTTCCTGTCTTATGTCCTTAAACCTCCTAAACCCAAGCCTACATTCCAGTACAGGCGTTCCTTTGCGCGAATTAACGTCGAAAAGTTTATACAAGATGTATCTAATATCGACTGGACGCCACTGGAGGAAGCCACCACAGTTGATGAAAAGGTTAATCTGTTAAATTCAGCTGTAGTCGAATTGTATGACACTCACGCTCCCATCAGGAAAATCAAGCTGAGGCGCCCGCCTGCGCCATGGATGAATCGTGGAGTTCGGATGGCAATGCGTCGAAGGAACCGCGCGTTCCGAAGGTTTAAGAAGGATCGGTCGGAGGATAATTGGACCCTCTTCAAAACTGCTCGCAATCGTTGTAATCAGATGATACGTAACGCTAAACGCCGCCACATTCTTAGTAATATCACGTCCTCTTCTCCTGCCGATATTTGGAAGTTTCTAGGAACTCTAGGTATCGGCAGATCGCGGCATTCAGACCTTCCTATTACATTTGGTTTGGACGATCTTAATCGCCATTTCGCCACTGTTCCTACTCTTGATCATGTAACCAAATCTCAAACCATTGACTATCTTGCCGGTCTGACGCGACCCAATATTACCCCCTTTGCCTTCGTCCCGGTCGATCTGGGAGAGATCAAGAAGATTATCCTCTCCATTAAATCCAATGCCGTGGGCTGTGACGGCATTAGTCGCCACATGATCATGATGGCTCTTGACCAGCTCCTTCCTGCTATCTCCCATGTCGTTAACTTCTCCCTTTACTCCGGTGATTTTCCTTCGCTATGGCGGAAAGCCCATGTTAGACCTCTTCCTAAAGTTCCTAATCCCACCCTTCCCAGTCATTTTCGCCCAATCACCATCCTTCCCTTTTTATCCAAAGTACTCGAGGCCTGTGTTCATAAACAATTCTCCCACTTCGTTCACCAAAACTCTCTCATTAGTCCATTCCAATCCGGTTTCAGACCCGGCCACAGTACCGTTTCAGCTCTCCTTAAAGTAACTGACGATATAAGGCGGGGAATGGAAGACACTAAAGTGTCCGTCTTAGTGTTGATAGACTTTTCCAATGCTTTCAATACCACGTCAGTCACGAAGTCCTTTTATCCATCCTCTCCTATCTAATGGTCTCTCCTAAGGTTTCAGACTGGTTTTCTTCCTATCTTCGGGGGCGTCAGCAGTCAGTTCTTGCAGGTGATTCTTTTTCTAGCTGGTGTGATCTTGATGCTGGCGTCCCTCAAGGCGGTATTTTATCTCCACTTTTGTTCTCTATTTTTATAGATCTTATTACCGCCGAGCTTCAGTGTGCGTATCATCTTTACGCTGATGACTTGCAACTGTACAGTCAGGCAGGTGTTGACAACTTATCCGATGCGATTGAGGAACTAAACCGGAATTTAGCAGTGGTGAAAGATTGGTCTGATCGTTTCGGCGTAGCGGTTAACCCAACCAAGTGTCAGGCTATTATTATAGGGAGCACACATAGCTTGAGAAGGCTTAATTGTTTAGCGGTGCCGCCGATAACCTTTGATGGCACAGTTATTCCGTTTAGTTCCGACGTCAAGGATTTGGGTTTGTACGTTGACACTTGCCTAGGCTGGCGTAAGCAGGTCGCGAGTGTGAGCAAAAAAGTCACTGGGACATTGCGGACGCTTTATCGATTCAAAAATATTCTCCCTTCACACATAAAGGCAATGCTAGTTCAGTCCCTTATCCTCCCCATACTTGATTATGGTGATGTGTGTTACTACGACCTGAATGCAGATCTCCTCAATAAACTTGACCGACTTCTTAATAACTGCATTCGATTCGTATTTAATCTCCGTAAGTATGATCATGTGTCCACACATCGGTCGCTCTTAAAATGGTTACCCATCAGAGAGCGCAGAGCGTTAAGGGCTTTGACAACCTTGTTTTCTCTTCTAGACAAACCCAGTTCTCCTTTCTACTTGACTTCTCACTTTCAGTATTTATGCTCTGCGCACACCAAGAACCTTCGTTCCTCCAATAATCGTCTTCTACGATGTCCTTCTCACCGCTCTGGTTTTCTTAAATCTTCTTTTCCTGTCCAGGCGGTTTTCCTTTGGAATGCACTTCCTCAGAATATCAGGATGGCCACCAGTCGGTTTACTTTCAAAGTGAAAGCTCGCGAACACTTTCTTAAGAAATTGGCAGACTCGTCACACAATTAATTTGTTGTATTACTGTATCTATGTTTTTTTTAGCTCTCTACTTTGTATATTTTGTTTGTATGTATGTATATATGTATTTATTATTTCATTATAGTAAATAAGTATCTTTGCACCTACCATGTTTTGTCTCTGCATCACCCTAAGGTAGACTGGTAGAAAATGCCCAAGGCATTAAGTCCGCCTTTGTACAATGTTTTTTTACATTATGTGCATAAAGTTTAATAAATTAAATTAAATTAAATAAAAAAGAACCTCATTTTAATTTTGAAAATGGAACTAAAATCGGCGATCTCTGGTAGAATGCATGCAATGTGTTGCGGCTACAGAAGAAACAAAAAAAATATTTCATATTGTATTGGATTGTTTTATTTTCTCGCAATCGTAGTGAAAAGTATAGTGTAACACATGGCGCTAAAACCCATTAAAACTCGGTTTTTATTTACTCCCCCGCTAGAGCTCGGGAGTAAAACTACCTCGTATATAATGGGTCATTTTGGCTCCTTGTATAACAATCTACTATTGTTAAGCTATTCGAAAAGTTTTATATTAAATTGTCTCGCATTAAGACATTATTTTGAGTTCACTGGGGTTTTATCTATTCTATATTATTATATTATTTAATATTATAAAGCTGAAGAGTTTGTCTGTTTGGTTGAACGCGCTTATCGCAGGTTCGAATTGAAAAATTCTTATTGTGTTGGATAGTCCATTTATAGAGGAAGGCTATAAGCCCATGTTATAGATACGTACACTCATAGCCATAGCCCCGCAGTTTTTATTATATTCTAGGGTTTTTAACCGACTTCAAAAAGGAGGAGGTTATCAATTCGAATGTTTACATATTATTATTTTTTTTTTATGTATATTCGGGCAGAACTCTGTCATATATAGACGGATTTGCAAAATTCTTTTTTTATTCGAAAGAGGTTTATTCCGAAATGGTCCCATATAAATTTTATCAAAATTGATACAGCCCTTTTTGAGAAAATCAACAAATTCCCAAATAAATTACTAAGACGACGTTTTAGTTTTTTCAATCTTTGGAGGACTTACAATCTCTTTTAAGTGTGTCGCCGTTTCTTAATGGATTTGGATGTTAGGTCAACACTAAAAAGCGAAAAAGAAAAAGTTTTTTTCAAAAAAAAGAAAACCGCCTTCTTAAGGGCGCGTATTCGATTTAGCGCAACTCAAAATCTAAATGATTGCTAGAATGGCGTAGCAGCATTGACACACACTAGTACAACACAATGGTCGGTTTGTGTGCATCAGAAAAAGAAATACGCACGAAATAAGCACGAACCATTGAAATTGATCGGCAAACGACAGCGCGCGATGTTTTACAGTGCTTTTTAAAATAATTGTCTAAAATAAATGAGCTCGTATAACGAACTGAAAAATATTCTGTATATTAAACATAACATTTACTTTTATAAAATAAATATATCAGTTATGTTATTATTCAAATACTGGTGAAAAAAAATTGTCAAAGTGAACCGATTTTCTACTTTTTCAACATTGCTTTTTAATACATAATATTAATATTTTCGTAATTTTGGCTCTGTAGCTGTCTTTATGACTGTATATACTGTTGGAAAAACGCATAAAACAAAATATTTTGGCATATTGTAATGGTTGTATTAGTCCTGAAATTAACTCTGACGTCTATTTTCGTAAAACGATATGAAAGAATTGCCTTCGCTTTAAAAAACCATAATTAAAAATTATACTTTTACTCTGTAGCTGTCTAAATCAAGACTTAATCTTTCTTAAAACTGTAATTGTCTTTAAATAATCTGCTCACATCATTACGATATTGATCTGGGCAAAACGCAAAAACATGAAGTTTTCGTCACGAATCGAATACGCGCTCTTAATCTAAAAAGTGATAAATAACTTTAGCACAGAACACACATTACTTTACTTTCGGAAGTGGGTGGCAATACAGAAACAACAAACACAAAGCCACCGCCACCGACTTCCGAAAGTAAAGTAATGTGTGTTCTGTGCTAAAGTTATTCATCACTTTTTAGTTTTTGAAGGCGGTTTTCTTTTTTTTTTTTTAAACTTTTCATATAAAGTTTTTTCATAAGTCATCATCATCTACCTACCTTTATCCAATCAACTAGGTACGCTGGGGTAAACTTCCAGTCTAAACGAATGCATTTGATTACCAGTATACAATTTACATGGAGCGTCTGCCTAACTGACCTCCTCAACCAAGTTCCTGAATAACACGATACCCCATGGGTAAAACCAGTTGCCAGACTTTCTGGCTTCTGACTACCGCAACGACTATCAAAGATCTACGAATGACAGCCGGGACCAACGGCTTTCCAAGCTTTGAATGAATGAATTGGAAGGTCACCCATCCACGGACGAACTGCATCAAGCGTAGTTTACTCAGCCACGAGCCCCTTTGTTTACAAGTTATCTCATATAATTATGTCAATGTTTACAGTAAATAATTAATGTTGTGGTCAGGTTAACTACTTGACGTCACTGCAAATCCATTAAAATTAACGTCGTAAATATAAATGTTCCCGTTTCGTAACGATTGACGCTTGAAGATTAAAGGGTGATTGAGGCTACATGCAGCTGTGTTGAACGGTTACATAATAATATCATAAGTTGGAAAAATATTTGACCGAATTTCATTTCACCTAAAACTTTTCAACTATTATCGTTTCGTTTTTTTTTACTTCATCAATGTCACTGTATCAGTTGACCATTATCAATTCGTTTTTTTTTCGTTACTCCGAAGTATCATTTTTTTCCGAAGTTACACTTAGCCAAGAAACATTTGTTCGAAGTATTATGTTTCCGAACATTCAATATACCGCTGTTTAAATGAACACTGATTGAATGATGATGATGAATGTGTGCACTTAATAAAACAGTTGATTATGAACAAAAGTGCATTCAATCATACAGCATGCAAGCAGGCATGCTGCGTGCAAGCAGTCATGCTGCATGCAAACAAGCATGCAGCGTGCAAACACACATGCAACATGCAAGCAGGCATGCAACATGCAGCAAGTATGGTTTCGGTCACGGGTCTGGCGCTGCGGGGTTTGGGCAGCCCCAAGCGAACTTATCGTCGCAGTTGGTTTTAATACTCAACGGCGGCGAGCCTTCTAACAACCTGCTCCTCAACTCGCGGGCGGCAACCCCTACTCGCCTACGTGGGCTTAAATTACACTCTAGGGCAGTCTAGGGTAGGGCAGACAAGACTGCGTGAAGTCGGTTTTGCAACGATTCGATTCTGTCACCAAATTTTGTAGCACAACATATTGACTTTTTAGGACACTATTTTAATTTAATATAAAAAATTCTATCAAGTAACTGGCTATATATTATTTCAATCGAATAATATTCCGTAAAATGTTGTTTCGGTGTGGTGAAAATATGGCAAATAAATCATTTGGCAAATGAAAAAAGTTCAAAAGAGGCTTCCGACAATAGCAAAAAGTTATTTTGTAAATCGGTGGAATATAGTTCGGTAAAATGATATCTATATTTAAATAATCTCCCTGTCAATTTAGTTCAACTCGCTGACACGCTCGCAAGGGTGGCGCTAGTGTGAATTCGAATTATCAACCGAGTTTTTAGAATGCTAATCAAGAAAGTCACAGCGGATTCAGATTCGAAGTTTAGAATTATAATAATAATAATAATGATTTATTCCATTCTAATACCAAAAACTAATACCACTGGTATTTGATTCAACTCTTATTTTTTTTCTATTCCGAACGGATACCACTTTTTAAATAATTTAATTTAATGTACGAACGAATACCAACAACTTGAATTTGGTACAGTCAGCGCAGTCAAACCTAATCAAAGTAAATTTGTTTTTCAATATTTTTATGTAATCGTAATATAATGCTTAAAACTTTCCAAATTCACTTCACTCCAATATTTTTACAAAGGTTAGCATAGGTAAGAGTAGTTTTAGTGAATCATCTTGCTATTTTTTTTACCTGCGAGAAAGGGTGAGTTTGCTCTATTGTTCCAAAATTCGAAACAACCAATCAGAGTCAAGTGTGACTGGAATGTTGTGCTTTGACTCGGAGAGAAATTTTATCTACATAAATTCCTCAGTACATTTCCGTGCGGTGGCGGTGGCGTATTGGTATCAGAGTGACAGTGATTTTTATTTATTAAGTGAGTATATTAATTTGTTCTTTTGTATAATTTACTTCTCTTTATTAAAATTAGTGTTATTTAAAATACCTATTATTTGATTTTTTTATCATAATCCAATCAAATGTAAAAGTTACATACAATATATAATTTTTTTTAGATATGTCTGAGGAAGCTGATAATCAGCCCTCAACATCTTCGGGAAAAACAGGAAGCTTGACTTTCATAACAAGAAATGGTGGCTTGGTTTTAATGAGAGCTGGTTACCAGTACACAAAAAAAAGGGAAAATAAAAATGGATGGACCCATTGGAGATGTGTGAATGTTAAAGAGTGCAGTGGATCTTTACAGATAAAGGTATGTTATGTAGTAGGTATGGTAGACAACTATTATGAAAAATTCGTGGATCACATACGTAACTGACCAACTCCTCAAAAACAAAATCTCCGTAGGTCACTGCTTAGAAAAATTAAGGGTTTAGCTACTAATTGTTGAAATATAAGAAATTATTTACACGTCATTTAGCTGATTATACTTACTAATAGTTGATTTTCTGTGATATTTTATAATTCTTAGATTATAAGTGAATTATTCATATATGACGTTTTTGCAAAAAAAAATTGCTGATTCATTGCTATATAGGTGAAGAATGACTGATTTGATTAAACAAAAAGTTGATTTTCTGTGAAATTTTACAATTGTTAGGTAAGGTTAGAATTCATTGCAAAAAAAAATGCTGATTCATTGCTATGTAAGTGATGAATGACTGATTTGATTATACAAAAAGTTGATTTTCTGTGATATTTTACAATTGTTAAATAAAAAGTGATTTATTTTTGTTAAAAATTTACCTGACATAGTTGTTATGAGATAGGTAGACGTGAATAATTACGTACCTATCTAATAATAACTATGTCAGATAAATTTCAATATAAATTAAGGGTTAATTTTTTGAGATATTTTGTAATTTTTAGATTGTAAGTAAATTCTTCCTGTTTGATGTTTTTGCAAAAAAAATATTATACAGGTATAGAGAGGAACTAAAATTATATTAAAGTTGATTATTTAAGTGATATTTTATCATTGAACAAGACGTTTGCTAACAAAATTTGATTTTTTTGGAGTTATCTGTTTTTTTTTTCAATTAAAGGTCTTATATTTACATACAAAGCATTTTTACTGACTGTACCTTATATCTTTGAACTTGTTTTGGTATTAGTTTAAACAATGGTATCGGTTCGGAATAGAAAAAAAATATGAGTTGAAACAAATACCAGTGGTATTAGTTTTTGGTATTAGAATGGAATAAATCATAATAATAAAGCCTTTATTTTTCTTGTTATACAGGTTTTTCATTTTAACATTTGTATATCTTACATACTAACAGATCCCTTTCGGGTATAGGCCTCCTCCAAACTCTTCCATTTTTCTCTGTCCTTGGCAATATTTATCCTTTCTGGTCCAGTTATTTCTTTTATATCATCTGACCATCTTTTCTTTGGTTTTCCCACTCTACGTTTTCCTATTTAAGTTTAGAATTAGGTCTTACAGAATCACATCCCATATACTTCGATGATCTAAAAGTATGTCAAGTAAATAGCAAAAAAGACGTCGGCCAATAGTTTTCGGTAAAATGAAATTCGAACAAAAAGAATCGGAACAATGATCGGTTCCCCAGTCGTTATGGGCAGTCAGAAGCCTGAAAGTCTGACAACCAGTCTAACCAAGGGGTATCGTGTTACCAATAAGCTAGGTTGAGCCGTGTGGTGCCGGGCGCGAATAGCACCACCCCATTTCTACCCGTGGGTGTCGTAGAAGGCGACAGAAAGATATTGACCAGAGGATGGGCAACAGCGTCCTTCTGAGTACCATAACACCTACTGCGATCGCCGACATGCATCAGCCAAGCATGGCTATTACGGCTGAACCCCCCTTGGGGGAGACCTAAGCCCAGCAGTGGGCGTCTAAAGGTTGCCATGATGATGATGATGATGATGAGGTTGTGGAGGTCAGACAAGCAGCAATTTCTTTGTTTTGGTAAGTTTTCTCAGATTAACTAATTACCTGTAAGTGTGATTATAATTTGATGAAACCCTTCGTGGAAATTAAATATCTTGATTCCGTAAGGCATTAGATCAAGTCGGTCTGTCAATGACGATGAAGCCATCAAAAAAACAAATATCAGCCCTCAGATTATGAAACAACTTGCTCGTGCCCGGACGATGGCATTAAAATAAATAAAATAAAATAAATAAATAATAAATGTTTTTATTGCATGACCAGTTGTATACATTTTGTTGTTGAATGGCTCCTCTTTGCCTGTGTTAAGAGACGCCGCTCTTTCTTAGGTAGACTAATCGGTGACAAAAGGACTACTTATTTAAGTACTAAAGACATTTTACAAAAAAAATATGTGATGTGATGTGAGTGATGTGATGTGAGTGATGTGATGTGAGTGATGTGATGTGAGTGATGTAATGTGAGTGATGTGATGTGAGTGATGTAATGTGAGTGATGTAATGTGAGTGATGTGATGTGAGTGATGTGATGTGAGTGATGTGATGTGAGTGATGTGATGTGATGGGGGTGATGTAATCTGAGTGATGTGATGTGGCATTAGATATGACTAATTAAAAAAAGGACCTAATAAACGTTAAATAGGTAGATACTTGACCAAGACGCAAAAATGGCTCTTTGGAAAAAAATAACACCTGCAGCCATTTACAATGGTAATACCTTTCATTTTGACAATAATCAAAATTAAGTATTAATTGCGTTATTTAGGTAGGTACCTACGTTGTGGATTATGAATGTCCTTCAAAATCCTTCAAATTATGACTGCAAGTGTGTTACGCAATATTAAAGCAGACACTATAACACACTAATAATTCCAACACAAAATGTATCTTTAGAAACACTTTAATTTGTAGCAGAAAAACCTGACTAACTTGACAAAAAAAATCAAATGAGTTTTAATTGCTTTGAAATCTAAAAATAGTGAGTCATTAAGTTAGCAAAAAGATGACTTCACTGCAACATTCGTCTACAAAATACAGGAAATAGTCGCATTATGGCAGCTTATAAAAAGTATGTCAATTGACTGGTGGTGTTTACAGGTATTTTTGGTCACCTTTCCAAAACAGAAATGTCTAAAACACATAACTTAATAAAGAGCCATCTATTATTAATGGTTACGACTACAACAAAGTAGCTTGTGAGCTAACCAACAGCATGAAGTTGGATACAGCGCCATCTAGTTTACGTTAAAGTATTTCGTCTGCGCGCGGGCGAAACTTTTTCATGAGTAATAGTACTCATACACATTAAGAGATGGTGCTCTGTTCGCAACTATATTGTGATAAAGTTATCTTTTCAGTACGCTTCAGTACGTACGATTGTAGTTCTACAATCTACATACTCCTATCCTACTTCTTACTACTATCAAGTAAACACGAAAGTTTACAAGAATGGATGAATAGATGTTTGTTGTCTACTCTGACAAGCAACAGCTGAATAGAATTAGATCACATCAAGATTAACACTTGGGACAATTTTTATCCCGTTTTTACGTTTCCGTAGGATAGTTTAAGTAGCGGGCAAGAAAGTTAGTTCTTCTCATAATAGTTACTTATTTTTAAACAACTAGATTTAATAACTTGCCTCATGGGGTATCCGGGCTAGAATAGCTACCACTGATGAAATATCCCTAAGATGTCGTACCTAGATGGCGACTAAGGGAAAATCCGGAAGGCGGGCAGCAGCGGCTTCTGTGTAAGTACTAAACAACGATACTGCGATCCCCAAGACGCCTGCCAAGCGTGGGGATTATTTATTTATAGCATACTGCTCTTCTATTGGTGGGGTAGTTATTCAATAGTGAACGTCTTCCGGTTGATGATGTCAAATATCTTTATTTTCTTATAACTTCCGAATACTTCACACACTAAATCGCTGTCTTCATAATTTCTATTAAATATTTTTCTCTCACCCTTTTCTTTCAATAATTTACAATGTAAAAGTACCTACTTCCGAGCTCTGTTGGCTTTCATAATAAATAAGCGCTAAGTAGCCTTTCTACTGAGTTAAGAACTTTTTATCTTTGTAAAGTCGTAGATAAATTGTTCTTTTTAACTTAAAGTTAGTTAGTCATAGTTATCTTCACGGTCGGTTAACTGGAAACCGTGGGTTTTAACTATTTTCAACCATTTCATTTTTCTGTAAATTTTGATGAAGACGAGCTTTTGCCAATTTGATGTCCACCACCACCACTTCAGCCGAAAGACGTCCACTGCTGGACATAGGCCTCCCCCAAAGGGGGGGTTTTGCCATAACCGCCACGCTTGGCAGGCGGGTTGGCGATCGCAGTATGGTTGTTACAAAGGCACAGATAACGCTGCTGCCCATTCGCTGGTGAGTCCCTTAGTCGCCTCTTACGACACCCACGGGAAGAAATGGGATGGTGCCATTCTTTACGTCCGACATCATACGGACAATATTGATGTATCAATTTGATGTGCATGCAATCAAATGTGTATGCTGTAGTCTTCTGTAATTAAAGGAGTAGGTAAGTACGATCTACAAATTAAACCGTGTGGGTGTCGTAGAAGGCGACAGAGGGATATTGACCAAAGGATGGACAGCAGCGTCCTTCTGAATACCATAACACCTACTGCGATTGCCAACATGCATCGGGCAAGCATGACGATTAAGTAGGGCTTAACCCCCTTGGGCCCTTGGACCTACGCCCAGCAGTGAGCACCAAAAAGATTGAAGAAGTAGAAGAAAAAGACTTGATGATGATCAGAATATCGAGTATTCATTTCCTTCAAAATCATTCGAATTGTGAACCTATGGAATGAAATAAATATCCTGCAGGAGATAAGAAGAAAAGTATCTTTACATAGTATAAAACAAAATCGCTTATATGCCGCAAGCTGGTCTTTCCCTCTGTAGGCTTAGATCTTTAACGGATTTTAATGCGGTTTTCATCAATAAGTAGAGTGATTCAAGAGGATTCAGGTTTATGACTCGCACCACATTAGAATCTACATTGCGATTGCACCCGTGACAAGTCGGGCAGGTTGCTAGTAAGTATCCTATAAAGTATTGAAGCGTAAAAACCTATTTGCAGCGGGTTCAAATTACGTAACTATAATGCTCTACTAGCGGTTCAGGTAACTGAAAAGTTAAGGTCAATGGCGTGTAAAAATAATCGATCATTTCAATGTCAAATTTTTATTTAGGTATCCGTTAAAGCTAAAGTATTAGAAGCTACCTAACCTTTAAGATATAAAGCAAAAAGGTTATTACCGTTTCCAACATGTTACATAATATCATCATGATAATCAAAATTGAATGACAATTGTACAAGAGTGTTACGATTCGATTTTTTTTTTCCTGTTTTTGAGTCCCACTGTTGAGTAAATGCTTCCCCTTTCTCCTTTCAATCTTCATTATCGAGCAACTTCTGGCCATGTTTGATATTCTATGTCCTTTTTAACCGCTTGACTATTGGTTGACATGATTCTTGGAGCCATATTGTGATAGTTTAACTATTGCGTCTAATAATTGGACAGTGAGTTCATCGAAAATCTACGAACATTTGGCTTCTAAATTTGATCTAGGAATTGAATAGTGGTGGTCTTTGTAGGTTCTAGAGGTAAGGAAGGAACTGTTGAAAATTGTAATGCTACTTGGTGACTTTTCTCTGACTGACAGAGTATTTATGACAAAGTCTGAGTAGACACGACATAAGTACGAACACAATAGTGTCTATGAGGTACAGAGGGTCAGCACATCAAACTACAACTATCTGTCAAATTTCTTTGATATATTTTCGACTTTATTACTTACAAACTTTATTACTTACTTACTAACGAATGAAGTTCATAAGTTCGGTCTTAGTACCTCAAAGGATGCATACCAAATCCAATTCTAATTGCAGATTTGCAGCCCACTTTCTGCATTCTTAACCTCCGGCTGATCGTACCGGTTACCTGGTCCAACAGTTCCTAGATTTTGAGAACGAGAGAGTGGATCTGCACCAGCGCAACTGTTTACTCACATAAATATTTTCACGCGAAGATGACCTTGGCTAAGTTTTTATATACAGATACTAGCTGACAAGGCAAACGTTGTTTTGCCATTTAATAAAAAAAATAATAGTTTATAAAAACTAAAAACACGCTTTTTATAGAAAACCAAACTAAAAAATAGAAAATAAATTTTAATCAATTTAAATTAAGAAAAGTGTTAAAAATTTTAATAAATATAAATTAATAATAGTGTGAATAAAAAAAAATATTTTATTTAAAAAAAAGCGTGAGGTGCATGGTGTCAATAGTTATAAATATTTTATTGACAGATATGAGTAGAGTGATTATCATTTTGATAATATCTTAAAAAGCACCCCACGCTTTTTTTTAAATAAAATATTTTTTTTTTATTCACACTATTATTAATTTATATTTATTGAAATTTTTAACACATTTCTTAATTTAAATTTATTAAAAGTTATTTTCTATTTTTTAGTTTGGTTTTCTATAAAAGAGTGTTATTAGTTTTTTTTAACTATTATTTATTTTTTACTTTTTAGTTTGAAAAATGGAATAATTTTATCAAATTAGTGTATTGTCATCGGTCCTCGATAAATCTACAAAGTTTGAACGAAATTTGGCCGTTTAAAGTGGGTCAATCGCGCCCAAAGAAGTCGGTTACAAACAAACATACAAACATACAGGTGAAGCTAATAAAAAGCGTGTAAAAAATAAAACAAAAAGGAAATAGCCTACGACCTATTCTCAGAGCTACCAAATATACACAAAAAAAAACATAAAAATCGGTCAAGCTGTTTTGGAAGAGTTCGATAACAAACGAGATTTTTATACATTATACTAGCACTTAGCCTGCAACTTCGTCCGCGTGTTTTTCTTAAGGACCCCTATTTTTGTTAATAATGCAATATAGCCTATGTTACTCAGGAATAACGTAGCTTTCGATGGGTGAAAGAATTTTTGAAATCCGACCAGTAGTTTTTGAGTTTATTCGTATTACAAACATACAAAAATCATTCCTCTTAATAATATTAGCGTAGATTAGAACTAGATGAGGTACTTATAGCACTTACTGGAGAGCATTAAATAACGGCAGCTGGTAGAACTGGCTGATACTATCCCTTACATTTAGGTAGCTGCCTACCTTGTAATGTCTATAAACCCCGATGTTTATTGAGGGCGTACCCTGATATGCGAGTAGGTACTAAATGCCACGCAGTTCCAGGTGGATACTGAACTGCCATAGGATTACACCAGTGCTGGTAGGAAGTTTTCAAGCGTAATTGATGTTATAACCAGGGCCTCAAGTCTGCTATTACAATAGTGTCAGAATGGTCTATCATTGATTTCATTATTGTTGATTTTGACAAGTTTGGTAATCTACCAATATAATGGCGTCATTATGACTTTCCAATGGTCAACCACTGACACGCCATTGAAAGAAATGTTATAGAATGGTAGGTAATCTCGTACAAAATTACAACTGAATGACTGAAGCGGTAGTCTGCTAAAATTTTGACAGCAGCTTTGATCAGTGACCTACCATTAGAACGTCATTGTGCAGTCATTGGTTTTAATTCGACCGACCAATGATCGACCATTATGAATTTAGCAGATTACGAACTTTTAGCAAAATGACAATGGGATCGTGTTAGAATGACGAAATTATAAAAATAGCAGACTTGGCCCCCTGTTTGCTTCAAAGATCATTAAGAGGGTAATGTTTTTACGTGACTTAATTAAAGCTTAGATGCGTTCAAAAGAATCATTATCAGAATATTTTTATATTGGGAGAAGATTAAAAATTTTGCATCAATATCTGCCTGGCCTTTTCTAACCACGTTGTGATTGGCTTACAGTCTTACTGGATACAGCGGAATACCAGAATTTACATCTATAATGCGAGTGGTTATCCGACCTCCATAACTTATTTACTGGGTAACACGAAGCCCCTTCATAACTTGTTACGAAAAGACACGTTCTGGTAGAAAATATTGTATTAAAAGAAAAAAAAAACATAAATAGTGTTCCGTATAAGCCTCGCAATCCTAAAATTGCTTATAAGTAGATGAAATACAAAGGAATTCTTCGCGGAGGACACAATAGAGGCTCCATCCACGAAGGGAACAAAGAGGAATAATTCCCAATGACGAAGGAACGACTCTCTTCGCTCTTATCCTTGGTATGACCTAAAACATTTCCAGCATTGCAGCTTATGGTTGAAAATCAGCTGCAATGCGCAACATTCAAACTAGCACAAGAACCACAAGGTAAATACTACAAAAGTCATTCACCCTGCATTCACTACGCCTCACAGCTCACCTACACGCTTATTATCTGTCAAATTATAATTGCCATTTTTCATCTCGATACAATTTTGACACTCTCCCGAAATTGATTAGAATTTTTACAGCATTAAACACGCGTGCAAACAAAAAATATTCACATTCGACGTCCGCCCTCAATCAACAATCATTATTTTGCAATTTTACGACTCAAATGAAGCAATAGAATCGATGAAAAGACAATTTAGAATCGAATTAACACGCAGAAATGTCACATTTGGCGCGTAAACGTCAAACGTCAAGCGGCCATCTTGCGCGAGCTTATTGGCGCGTTCGGTAGGGTTGTTTGCGGCGAACGGGCGGACGTATGCCTGTCTCTGTCGCGCTCCGTTACATAATACGGAAATGGGTGAGCAGTGTTAAGTTTTGTGGCAAGTTCCGCATGCGGCCGCTGTCGGGGGGTAGTTATTGATTTTTCAAGGAGTTTGCGGCAGTCGCCTAACACGCCGGTCCCCAGCGCGAAAAACACATCTGAATCGCGCTCGCGTTTTTAACAAAAAACACAATAATTCATTCTAAATTCTAATTTTACAGTAAATATTCCGATTTCTGTTAAATTCGTTCTGTAATCAGTTGTTTGTGTGGAGATTTTGTGCTGGAAAACTCATTTCGTAAGTGTTTTAAGGTTCAATATTGTCACTTTTTTATTCCAATGTACCATTTTAATCACGTTTTATGTATCGTGGGGGGCTTTTTATTACCTTTTTATTTGCTTTTATTCAATTTGTGATTTTAAGGCGTATTGCCTGTTGTGTTTTGTTAATTGCTATCAGCTGTTGGGCGCAGCCGTCCAACTAATTAGCCGTCAGAAAGTAAAATATATTTTCGACTATTTCACTAAATCATTTTCCACAAAACAATTAAAAATATTGAAAAATGTGACTCACCAATTTGTCTAAACCAAAATTGGGCCTCAGCAATCTGTTCCGAACCATTGCGTGGTGCACGTTCATTTTGTTTTTTTTTTTTTATTTATTTCTTTATTTTATTTTAAATCTAATGGCACGTTCAAATCACTCGCACGTCAGTCGTCCACTGATTAAATCTCAATGATGCATATACACTGCCGGATGTATACGAAGCTCAATATTCTCCTACGAATCAATAGTGTAATGTATAGTGAGAAGATCTTAGTGAGGCGGAGATGGTTCTATGACGTCACAGGTCGTTAGTGACACCATGGTGACGTCATTCGTCCTTGTTCATGTCCCTCGGGATGCCATCGGGTCCAAACCTCATTACTTTTAATATGGCCGCATTAATTTTGCACTATGGAATATTTATGACCCTGATCTACATTATTATAACACAAGTGTACTGCCTTATCCCTTATTAGATTAGGAGTTTAGGAGAGATCCAATTGATACTGTCAAGAAGGCAACTTGGGTCTTAAAGCCTGTTACTTCATCTAAGCTTCAAGGATCGTAAAAATCCACAAGCTTTGGCAACCAGCAAACGGTTTAGGGATTCCATAGAGGGTGACTTCCAATTCACTGCGTATCTTTAATTGGATAAAAGTTCTTATAAATACGATCAATTTTTAATAGGAATATCCCCGAAATATGGTTAAGGAAACAGCTGTACTCTACGATTTGATATTGTTGTATTGTAGTTGACAGCTTTTTTATAATTTAGAGGTCCTATACTAACATTTCTTCGTAATCATGAGGGTTTTCATCCCCTAAATGATGTACAGCGTATAGTTAAAATTTATTCTGAACAAATCCCTTGGTCCTTCTGTACAGAATGGAATATAGTGATCCAAGATAGTGCAACGTGAATGTATTCTTCCTGCTTTGAACTTAAAGTGATTTTTTTCTATTAGTATTATAATATTTGTAGTTTTCCAACTGATAGGTTAATTAATATTGATCTTTAAAGTAGACCGCCATTACATTGGCAATTATACAATAGTCTGAAAGATGTGTGAACCAGGTCTAACAGCCGATCCTATAAATCTTTTACAAAATGGCAAACGATTCTTGCAGTAACCTTCCAACAAGTCTTCAATGCTATTTAAATAAATAAGAAATGAATACAATCAGCAATGCAGTATAGTCGTACCTAGTGGTATCTTTACTTTATTGTTATTTAAAAAAGTTGAACTCGTAGGGCTTAAGGGGCTATTAAACGACTTTTACAGATTTTAAACTGACAATCACGTCAAAATGTGCAGTGTAAATGATTTGAAAAAAATATATGTTAAACTAGAACATCCTCTTAATCATTTAGTAAGTGAATATTTTTAATTATATTCATATTATATAGTTTAATTAACACGTGAAGGTGTGTCTGACGCGGACAAAACATTGACAATCACACAAAATCTACCAGGTATTATTAAACGAAACTTACACCATCTTACAGACAATTTTATTATCTATCTTTTAGTATACGCCTTTTTTTTAATTTTGAAAGAATACTAATTTTTTCGACTAAATTTTGAGAGTTTTAACATATATTATTTTCAAATCATTTACACTGCACATTTAGACGTGATTGTCAGTTTAAAATCTGTAAAAGTCGTTTAATAGCCCCTTAAATCAAAAACTCGTTTGCATCGCAGTTAGTGGGACCTAATTATGCCCAAAATGCTAGCACCATTGCCATGTCATATACCAATTCCTTGG